>OZ034975.1:10567141-13152141 GCA_964030785.1 Siderastrea siderea
AATAGAGCCTGACAATACAATCCTTTCTTCACAAAAAGGAATGAAAAAACAACCTATAACATTCCACTGGCTGGAATTGTAGCATTTTTGTTGTTTTCATGTATAATTGTAAATCAAACACACTATTGCAGTACAACTTAAACTAAAAATATTACTATTTCACACGTTGATCATTTGGAAGAAAGAAAATTACTGACCTGCACCTTAGTGATAGCATGTCTTGTTCGCCAAAAAATGTAGATATGTGACAACAGCTGATGACGAAAAAATCGCCGAAGACGTTTTAAAAGATCACGAACTCGACGAGGAAACCAGAGACATTTGACAAGCCTGCAGTTGTTGCCAACAGTAAAAACAAAACAATGAAACGAATTCTTAGCTCCATCAATCAAAGACCTGCCATGTGCTGAGATGCGAGATCGAGAAGGCGAATTGTTAGGAGGACAAGTGCTGGAATAAATATGTACAAGCTGGCAGTCATGATTCGAATAACATTTCTCCAGTGTACGAGGGAAAAAATAGTCCCTTTGAACACCAGTGAAGTCAATTATCGACCCACTCAACCTTCCCTATAATGAAAAGATCTAAGGAAACGTGGATCATCAGTAAAGTCAAATATTATTGGGCTTTCTGCAGCAAAACAACTCAAGGACTGTCCGCCATTTTAAAAAATATTTATCCCGCGCATGAGCACCAACGATTTCATGACGCGTTTGACGTCATATCTCTCAGCCAATCAGCGGTTTTTCCGCCCTGCCCCACTGGCACACGGTTGTGCCTAAATAATACCGTCCAGAAGGACAGCCGAGGAGTACTAGGAACGACTTTCCGATTCGGCCGGCTTTCGGAAAATTCTCGGCAAATATCCAATATGGCGGACTGAGCATTCAAAGCAGGCATTAAAGAGGCCGAGAAACAAGGTTTTTACTGTACACTTCACCCCATTCATGTACAGTGCTTGTTTAAACATGAAATTGGCGTCGAACTGTTCAATGTCTTCGAAAAAAACTTCCGTTAGCCGACGCTAAATTAGCTCAAGTACTCCAAATTAAGGGTTCCTTCTGTGAGTACCGGAGAACGAATGACGTAAAACAAAAGAAACAAAAGACAGAAAACAATTCAACTCCAAAATAGAAGCAAATTACAATGTCTTACAAACAAAAGAAGGACAATGTGCTCCGGTACCTGAAGAAAGACCCAAATTAAGAAACTGAAACGGTAAGCTTGTGAGGGTCTTGTAAGAATTGAAATCTTTATTTAAGAACCGTGTTTTTTGCGATTGAGACATTGTCTTAGAAATAATGGATCCTTGGTCACAAGTCTATTCCGTTTTATGTGTAACTAGGTTGTCTTGTCAGCTGTCTTGTCCCTCTAGTCGGTATTACCCTAAGAAGTAATACCGCCCAGGGGGACATACAGACATATGAGCTTCTTATACATCATTCTTTGAATATTTTTTTCAAACCGTTGCAGGCCTTGCTGATAAGGTATAATGGTAAATCGGAAAACTTGACTTATCGTAAATATTTTTAAATTTCACCTTTTGGGGGGGCAGGGGGGGGGGGTGCAAGCTGTGTATATGTATATTCATCTTTCATTTACTTTCCACCTGGATTTCTATTACACAGTTTCTTTCAGATTATGCTGTTTACAGGTTTCTACTATAACTCTGATAGCTTAACATAAATATTTTCAGACTTAGTAGTCCTTGTCCCTTTGACTGGTATTACCTAAAAAGATTGTACCATCTGTGAAAGGACATACTGTGTGTTCACGAGCATTCACAGCTTACGTTTCGTTAATATTATCAAAGATATTGGTCTTGTCCCTTTCAACAATATTACCTAAGTAAATAGTACTGGAGTACCACCTAGATGGACACATGGCTATTCAGCTTGCATGTTGTAGGTATTCTCATGCTTAGTAGTCTTGTCCTTTTGGCAGGTATTACCCAAAGAGATAGTACCATCTGGGGCACACACTGTTTGTATTCATGAGTATTCAGCTCACATTTCATTAATATCTTCAGTCTTAGTGGTCTTGTCCTTTTGAATGGTATTACCTAAGAAAATAGTACCACCTAGAAGGACACATGACTATTCAGGTTGCATGTTGTAGATACTCTCATGCTTAGTACTCTTGTCCTTTTGGCAGGTATTACCCAAAGAGATAGTGCCATCTGGGGGGACAAAGTGTTTGTATTCATGAGTATTCAGCTAACATTTCATAAATATCTTCAGACTTAGTGGTCTTGTCCCTTTGAATGGTATTACCTAAGAAAATAGTACCGCCTAGAAGGACACATGACTATTCAGCTTGCATGCTGTAGATATTCTCATGCTTAGTAGTCTTGTCCCTTTGGCTGGTATTACCTAAGAAAATAGTACCACCCAGAAGGACACATGGGTATTTAGCTCGCATGTCACCAAATGAGAGCCTGGTCGCAGGCTATCATGCTTAGTGGTCTTGTACCATCCATCCTAGATTGAGGTGTCTAATTGCAGTGTTAAGTATTGTCAGAAAATGCCCACAAAGGTGAATGGGTTAACAGAGGTATCAGCTAAGGGCTATTTGTCAATTCATAAATTTCTTGTACACGTAAAATTGAAATATTGTGATGGAATAAAATTATTGTTTGAAAATTAGATTCATTGTTCTGTGTTCTGTGTTTCAGTGTTCTGTGTAGTCTTTCATTACAGGAATTGTCCATTTCCCTTCCATGGAAGGTTTGGGGGGGGGGGTGGGGTGGGGTTGAGACACTTCCCTCACTTAACCCCTTGAGAGATTTTAAGACTTTGTATTTTGAGACTTCCACCCACCTCCAAATTTCCGAGAACATTCTGTGGTGGAGGTATGGTTATTTTCTGGAACAACACAATTATATTTTGAACTAGGGGTTGCAGTGATATTAATGGAACTGTTCCTCACTCTCTCAAATTTTACCACAAGAAACTCGTATGCAGTCGGATGCTCTCTCAAAATGAAAACCCTGCTTAATCTTAGCATTTTCAAAAGAAACATGTCACCGTTTGTAAAAAAAATAGAGAATGCAATTTAACAATGCGCTAGTTAAATAATTGGCACATTTCAAAACCATAAAGTTCATTCAAGTGAAATCCAACTACAGGAAAACTCAGAGGTAAAACTGTTAAAGCTTCCCATTGAACTGAAAATTAAGGTTAATACAATAACACTGACCTTTGGCACCAAAGCCTTTGTCTACTCTTCTCACAATGAATTTGCTGATTGTGGCTTTCTTGAATTCTGAGATCACTCTATTTGTTTCTTCCAGTGTGGAGACATACAACGCACCACCAGAGGACCAGTCATGCAAATTGTCAGCTGTCTCCAAGGAAAGCTAAGAATATTGGAAAGTCCTACTTCGAAACAGTCGTTTTTCCCACCAATTTTACTGCGGGAACGTGCACACGTCTGAAGGCTGGGTTTGAAAACCCATTGGCAATGTTAAAGTTAACACATTCACATTAAGAGTGCCATTCAGTAATCATTCTAAAAATTAGAACTTGTTGTAGTCATCACCCATCTTGATAAAGTAAAGAAATTGATTAAATAATTAAATGGATGTAAAAGGACAATTTTTTTGTTAAATATGTTTTATATACCAAAATTCTCTGTTTTCGTCTTGTGTCTTTCGTTTACCACCATTAACCAAAATTAGCACCACATCGTTCCTAATTGAGCAGTCTCAGTTACGAGCGGGTTTTTTCTTCAACAGATGGTGAACGAGTTGATTACAGTTACTATTCCCTTGTCATTGTAAAAATGAAAAACAAAATAGTAAAAGGCAAACAATCAACAATAACTCATTTTTATTACATTTGAAACAATTACATACATACGCAAACTTTATTTACACATTCGGATTTGTACAGTAGCAATTTCTGCTAGTATCTCCCAAATGAAAAACAAACTTAACTAAAAATTAAAAAGAAAAAAATTAATTAAAATTAATGTTTGTTTTCCTTCCAATGGCCTTTGCCTCCTTCATGGGCAGAGTGAGAAACAGTTCCATTAATATCACTGCAACCTCAAGTCAAAAATATAATACCTCCATACCTCCCCCACGGAATGTTCTCAGAAATTTGGAGGTGGGTGGAGATCTCAAAATACAAAGTTTTAAAATCTCTCAAGGGGTGGGGTGAGGGGAGGTGTCTCAACCCCACCCCGCCCCCCCCAAACCTTCCATGGAAGGGAAATGGACAATTCCTGTAATGAAATACTACATTAATGACACAGCACAATGAATCTAATTTTCGAACAATAATTTTATTCCATTCACAATATTTGAATTTTACTTGTACAAGAATTTATGAATTAACAAATAGCCCTTAGCTGACACCTCTGTTAACACATTCACATTTGTGGGAGTTTTCTGACAACACTTAATACTGCAATTACACACCTCAGTCAATCTAGCATGGATGGTACAAGACCACTAAGCATGATAGCCTGTGAGCAGGGTCTCATTTGGTGACATGCGAGCTGAATACCCATGTGTCCTTCTGGGTGGTACTATTTTCTTAGGTAATACCAGCCAAAGGGACAAGACAACTAAGCATGAGAATATCTACAACATGCAAGCTGAATAGTCATGTGTCCTTCTAGGCGGTACTATTTTCTTAGGTAATACCATTCAAAGGGACAAGACCACTAAGTCTGAAGATATTTATGAAATGTTAGCTGAATACTCATGAATACAAACACTTTGTCCCCCCAGATGGCACTATCTCTTTGGGTAATACCTGCCAAAAGGACAAGAGTACTAAGCATGAGAGTATCTACAACATGCAACCTGAATAGTCATGTGTCCTTCTAGGTGGTACTATTTTCTTAGGTAATACCATTCAAAAGGACAAGACCACTAAGACTGAAGATATTAATGAAATGTGAGCTGAATACTCATGAATACAAACAGTTTGTCCCCCCAGATGGCACTCTCTCTTTGGGTAATACCTGCCAAAAGGACAAGAGTACTAAGCATGAGAATACCTACAACATGCAAGCCGAATAGCCATGTGTCCATCTAGGCGGTACTCCAGTACTATTTCCTTAAGTAATATTGTTGAAAGGGACAAGACCAATATCTTTGATAATATTAACGAAAGGTAAGCTGTGAATGCTCGTGAACACACAGTATGTCCTTTCACAGATGGTACAATCTTTTTAGGTAATACCAGTCAAAGGGACAAGGACTACTAAGTCTGAAAATATTTATGTTAAGCTATCAGAGTTATAGTAGAAACCTGTAAACAGCATAATCTGAAAGAAACTGTGTAATAGAAATCCAGGTGGAAAGTAAATGAAAGATGAATATACATATACACAGCTTGCACCCCCCCGCCCCCCCCCCCCCAAAGGTGAAGGCAAGAACACCAAGTTTAAAAATATTTACGATAAGTCAAGTTTTCCGAGTTACCATTATACCTTATCAGCAAGGCCTACAATGGTTTGAAAAAAATATTCAAAGTATGATGTATAAGAAGCTCATATGTCTGTATGTCCCCCTGGGCGGTATTACTTCTTAGGGTAATACCGACTAGAGGGACAAGACAACCTTGTTACATATCTTGTGACAAAGGATCCATTATTTCTAAGACAATGTCTAAATCGCAAAAGCACGGTTTTTAAATAAAGATTTCAATTCTTACAAGACCCTCACAAGCTTACCGTTTCAGTTTAATTTCTTGATTTGGAGTACTTGAGCTAATTTAGCGTCGGCTAACAGAAGTTTTTTTCGAAGACATTGAACAGTTCGACGCCAATTTCATGTTTAAACAAGCACTGTACATGAATGTGGTGAAGTGTACAGTAAAAACCTTGTTTCTCGGCCTCTTTAATGCCTGCTTTGAATGCTCAGTCCGCCATATTGGATATTTGCCGAGAATTTTCCGAAAGCCGGCCGAATCGGAAAGTCGTTCCTAGTACTCCTCGGCTGTCCTTCTGGACGGTATTATTTAGGCACGGCACACAGCAGATCACGTGTCTCCAACGAGGATGGAGATGTATTCAAAATGGCGGCTACGGTGAAAAGGGTGAGAAGAACTGGGTACGAAATGCTAAGGTGAAGATAAACAAAATGGCGGAAAAAGCTGAAGTTCAGTTCAAGAAAAAATAGGAAAAACAGACACGTTTTGCATGTAAGAGTCTTAGGAATACGGCAAAGTGTTAGAGGTCTTGTTTTTGCTGTTCATTGTTTCTTTTTTGTTATTTTAAAGTTAAGAATAATGGGTTTGAGCGTACTCGACTGCCGAACTCCGTAACCGTTAATTCAATGTTGCTCAAATGAACATATTATATTTTTGATTCATGAGGCTTTAGGCAATAAATTGTCTTATCGTTACATTGTTATAAATCCGTCCTTCTTAAAATTATATGCTTCAGCTTTAGACTTTTAAAACAATTCAGGCTCAGATTAAGCTTAAAATAAAAATCTTATGGAGTGAGCTTAGGCCTTAAATAAAACTAGTGCTACAAAATATTTATTCTACATGGCTTACATCTCTGTGAGTTCAGTGGAAATGACTCATTAATGGAAATGACTCATTAATTTTTGATTAGGCATGTTCCAGGTGCTGCTCTGGAGGCAGTGATAATCATTTTGACTTTGTTGAATTTATTTGTGCCCATTCTTTGCACTACAGTTTTGCTTGTGCAGTTGTAGATCTCAAGGGCTTTGTCACTTTCAATATTGTTTTCTACACTTTAGCTTCAGTGAGTCACATTAAACACTAGAACTGAGGAGATTGTGAGACTGTAAACAATGGAAAAATCAAGCATTTTAACAGTTCTGGGGATAATATTCCCAGGTTTGAAAAAATTTTCTGCTCAACAAAACAATCAATTGAGTAACCTGCAGCTGGGTGAAGTTTGGAAGTGTTTCAAAAATAGAAATGGGAAAGAGAGGATTGAACTCACCTGAGGGAGTAATACACAAGTGATGGAATAGTACAACACTGACGGAGTAATAAACAACTGACGGAATTATCATCCAACTGACTGAATGTAACATAACTGACCGAGTCTGAGACAACTGACTGGGCAATACACAACTGATCAAGTAATGCACAACTGACAGAGAAGTACACAACTGACCGAGTAATGCACAACTGATGGGGAAGTACACAACTGACTGAGTAATACATAACTGACAGCATTATCATGCAACCCACTGAATGACACAGAACTGGCAGAAAAATGCACAACTGACCAAGTGATGCCCAACTTCCAACTGCAACTTGCAACATGCAACTGAAAGAAAGGTTACACAAGTGACCAAGTAACGCACAACTGACGGGGTAATACACAACTGATAGAATTATCGTACAACTGACCGAGTGATACACACAGGACCTTTGCATCAAATTCCCTACTCCTCGGGCAAGGAAAATACATGTAGCCAAATGTCTGAGGTATGCCCAGAGGGAAGGGGGGGGGGGGAAGTTGAAGATTCGAATTGATCAGCACATAACCTTAAGTTACAAATCCCACTTTTTAGGATGACTCGTTATTTCTTTGAACCTCTGTTGTAACTTTTAGTGGATTTTTGTGGTGTTCTAATTGGATCTGCAAACCCGTTTTATTTGGCTTAGATTGACATGAGAATAGTTTTAAAGTAGAGACATGAGATGGGAAATCAGTTTAAGAGACCATCAAAAACTGATATCCACATAACAGCACCCCAGGTTGATAGCAGTCAATTATGATATTCCTTTCCTTGTTCTTAACTTCAAGCCCCGATATCAACAAACATGTTCTCCTCACTATTCCCCGTAAATGTCTTATGGTACTACTTGAGAGAATTCACATAAACATCCTGACATTTTATTTTGGTGATCATTTACTTTATTCTCAGGGCCTGTATGTTTGAACGAGTAGTGATATTGTAAGGAGGAATTAGATGTTTGTTTGTCACTACTGGGGCTTAAAGGCCTAACTACAAATTCCAATTTCAAACCTTTATGAAATCTTTTTCTCTCTTTTTTTTTTCCCTGAAATCCTCTCTTTCCCATTGATTTAAATTTTTCAAACACTTTCAAACTACACCCAGATAACTCAATTGATTGAAGTTGTTGAGCAGAAAATTTTTCAAAATGATTATCACTGCCTCCAAAGCAGCACCTGGAATATGCCAGATCAAAACTTAGTTTAACCAGTCCATACAACACTGCTCTTTTCCCATTCCCTTGCACTTCGTTAAATCGAGGTTGCACTGTTAGTAAGCTTAAATAAATAAGTAAGTAAATAAATAAATAAATGAGTCATTTTCTATTAAAGGCCTAAGCTCACTCCATAATATTTATATTTCAAGCTTAATCTGAGCCTGATATACTCGAAAAGTCTTAAGCTGAAGCATATAATGTTAAGAAGGACGGATTTATAACAATACTTAAGAAGGACAGATTTGTAACAATGTAACGATAAGACAATTTATTGCCTAAAGCCTCATGAAACAAAAATATAATATGTTCACTTGAGCAACATTGAATCAAATAGCGGTACGGAGTTCCGCAGTAGAGTACGCTCAAACCCATTACTCCTAACTTTAAAATAACAAAAAGGAAACAATGAACAGCAAAAACAAGACCTCTAACACTTTGCCGTATTCCTAAGACTCTTAGATGCAAACCGTGTCTGTTTTTCCTATTTTTTCTTGAACTGAACTTCAGCTTTTTCCGCCATTTTGTTTATCTTCACCTTAGCCACATCTCGTACCCAGTTCTTCTCACCCTTTTCCTTTTCGCCGTAGCCGCCATTTTGAATACATCTCCATCCTCGTTGGAGACACGTGATCTGCTGTGTGCCAGGGTCTTCTCCCGAGCCGCCGCCATTTTGAAAAGCGAGAAGACCCTGGGGACGAGGTTGGTTTTACACTCAAACGAAGAAAACCGTGAACGCTGAAAATATTCTTGGAATGTGTGTTTTGACCAATCGCACGCGAGACCTTGTAACCGCAGAAAACGAATGGGTTTCTCAGTCACGGAATCGAGTTGGTTCTCGAATTGTTTTGAAAGGCCTCAAGATTTAATCTTCATCTTTATCTTAAAGGAATTGAAATTACTATTCCTCTCTATCTGAGAGCCACATGCACTACGCAAGCGAAAATATGTTTGAGCGCTTTTGGAGAATAAAATTTTTCGACATGGCGGCCCAACGATTAGCGGTTGCAACATTTCAAATAAAAGCAACTCAAGCGGTAGTTATTTCACCTTGATGTAAAATTGCAATGTCCACCCTTAAAATTCACCCAAAGCTGCTGTTATTTCTGATAGCACAGCTGACTCGATTTATTTAGGCCGAAATCATTAAATCTTGGGGTCTTTCGAAACAAATTGAGAACCAAATCCTTTCCGTGACTGAGCAGCCCATTCGTTTTCTGCGGTTACAAGGTATCGCACGTGATTGGTCAAAACACAATGAACATGCCAGAAATATTTTCAGTGTTCACGGTTTTCTTCGTTTGAGTGTAATATCTAACGATGGTGTCGCATTACGTTATAATTACGTCTGCTTCATCTGTTCATAAAGCCGGTTATATAATAGTCCGCAAATTGTCCTGGGCAGTGTATCCAACAAGGCTTCGATTCGTGTTTATATAGTTTAATCCTTCTAAGGCTCGGAAATTCGGCATGGGATTTTTTTGTTGTTAGTTTTCGGTCCAGGGACTTTTTTGGGTTTTGTTGGAAGCCCTAGGGATTTTTGTTTTTTTTTATTTTTTCCCAGCTGAATTCGATCATCCCCGACACTTGAAATCCGGAACCCCCCCCCCCCCCCGAATAACAGTCTTTGTTTAATAACAGTCTTTGTTTTTTTTGTCTTTTTTTTCTTTTGTTTTTTTTTTTCACGTTGTTCTCCATGATGTTTCAGGTAGTTTTGATTCTGCCGGAAGATACGTTTGAAAAGGGGTATATACAAAACCTGGGCTAGGCCATGGCCCACCCTATGGCCCACCCAAAATTTTGCAGTTTTTACAGAAATAACCAGAAAAAAAGCCAAACAAGAGTAAAAACATACAAAGTAAAACAAACTAACACACGTACAAAGAAACAGATATATAGAAAGATAAGAAAAGCACTGTCAACTTCGTTTCCAAGAAATTCTGCTACTTCTCAATAGTAGTAGTAGAGGGTGTCTGTATAGCGTTTTGTAACGCAAAGACCCCCCCTCGAGTGATGTCATCATCAGAATGGAATGTGATTTGGGACGGGCGGACCGCTGATCGGTGGGTGTGGAATTGCGGGCGCGGGCGGCGGGCGCGCGCACGGAGGCATTACGCGGAGAGGTCCAGTGTTTTTTTTTTTTGGAGTGAGCGAGTTCGAATCCAGCCAAGGTCGTGGGGAGAATTTTTGTTCTTTTTTTCTTTTTCTTTTTCGGCCAAGATTAATTTTTTCTAAAGGAAGAATTGCGAAAAAAAAGGATTTTTTCGTCTAATCTTATAGCGCTTTTGGCGGTGGCCACGTGGATCGAGCGCCGATATTAAGTTTTTTTTGAAGGGGGAAAAAATTCCCGGAGGGAACTCCGTGGAGGGAGGAATTCCTCTGCCTTTGAATGATGTGAACTCAGACACGTGGTGTTGGTGTGGGGGCGAAAGCGTTGGGGTGAGAAATCGAAGCGTGTTTGACTTGACTTTCGAAGAAGCGGGCGCCATCTTGAAAAATGGTGACGTCACGCGTGAAGGGGTTGACTAGATTCAATTGGTCTTATGAAAAGGAGAGATGCCCCGGTAGTCTAGTGGCATAGCGTGCATCCTGCAAAGCGGAACATTCGTGATTCGAGTCCCATAGCTGGTGCGTGCATAAAGTCCCTATCTTTCTTAATTTCATTTCTTCGGAAAATAAATTATTTCATCTTGAGAGAATAAATGAATTTAAAAAAGTTGTCGGCTTATCAAATTTTTTTTAATTTCTTTAATCTACTTTTTTACATTTTTTTCGTAATGTCACGGATTGTTGTTCTTCAAGGTCGGGTAGAGGTAATCTTGTTTTTTTTTTGCCCATTGCAACTATTGTCGAAGGGCATCACACTTCACGGTAGCACAGTATCCTGTTTCGTGATGTCCGCAATCTTCCGCCCGCACCATACCGCGCTTGACTAAATTTTGACTAAATTTTCCTGACAGTGCTATTTTTGTAAAAACTGCAAAATTTTGGGTGGGCCATAGGGTGGGCCATGGCCCGGGCCATGGCCTAGCCCAGGTTTTGTATACACCCTTTGAAAAGCCCTACATTAGAATAAAGGAAATCAGAGAGATAGAGAAGAAACAAAAAGCAAACCGCGGTGATAAACGTAAGGAAATATAAACGCATTTTCTGGAAAGAAAAAAGGCTTTATCTTGACGTTTCGTATGTTCCAACCAATTCAGAAGTAGTAAGCCGTTGAATAACAACAGAAATTTGAGTGTATAATAAGTAACTAATTATAGAAACAAAAGATAACAAATAGTAGAAAAATTTGCATATGAAAGGAAAAGCATGCAAACTAAAAAAGGTAAAGTTTTTCACTGCTGACATTTTCATTTAGGGAAGGTTGTAAATCCCTAATTAACAGAGTCTCCTTTATCTTACAATGGGTGTCCGACCGTCCTCTTGCCAAAATTTCGAAATGGTCCCATTTCATGTTATGACCAGTTGACGTGACATGGTCGGCAATAGCAGATGAGTGATTGCTACTCGTAACGGATTTGAAGTGCTCCCTTTTCCCGTCGTGCAATCTTCGTACTCATCAAACGCAACAACCATGCTTTTTCCACGTCAATATTCCGAAAGAAGACCTTTACTGGCCTTTACACTAAATGGGACTCTTTCATACCTTGTAAATACAAGATAAGCCTTATCCGCACGCTCACTTTTCGCTGTTTCCGCATCAGGCTCGTCACCCTCTCTTTTGAGTTCTTCTTTGGATGAACTGAGAAACTGTTATTACAAAACGGGTATCCTAGCGGTGTATTGAATTACAACATTAATGATGTTCTGAACAGGCAACAAAATAGACCCAAACAGCCAATCACCACTGTCCCTAAGAAGGAAGTCCTCATAATTCTACCTTATTTAGGGTTACAAAGCAGAATCCTCATCAAACAAGTGACGGCTTGCATCAATAAATTCTACGGCTGCTTTGACCTTCGAGTTGTTTTCCAAAGCACACATCGTATTAAGTCTCTTTTTCCCTACAAAGACAGACTCACCCGTGCTCAAATGTTCAGGGTTGTTTATAAGGCTAGCTGTTGGGACTGCCAGGAGTTCTACATAGGTAAAACTAAACGAAGATTGCATGACAGGAAAACGGAGCACTTCAAATCCATTACGAGTAGCAATCACTCATCTGCTATTGCCGACCATGTCGGCAATAGCAGATGAGTGAAAATCCAGCTGGTTTTCATTTCACAAGTGAAGCAGGTATTTGTCGGATACCTGCAAACACAAGAGTCCTTACATTTCTCAGAGAAATCAGGCTCACTGCAAGTACAAAGACCAAAACTTGTCTCTCCCCTTTTGTCTCACAGATGAAGTCTTGTAGAGTCTGTAGAGTGCTGTGCATGCTAGCTTGTGCTTATATATGCGGAATCCACTTGATGTTTCACCCGCTAGTTAAGGAACACAGATATTTCTGAAGAAACAAATGCCCTCTTTCTTTAATGATTTAGCCAAGTACATTAAAACTTTACTTAGTTAAAGCACCCAACGAAAAACGTTTACCGAATTACTTGAAATATCATTTTCTACTTTCTTAGACTAAGGTTGTCCTGTTATGAGTTTTTGGCTCACAATTTGGGCCGAAGAAATTTCAGGAAACAGAATCCTATTCGCCCAATTTCCAAGTTGCTGACAGCTCTCCGAAAAAGCTAGCTGGCCTTATTTTACACTCGAAGCGACATATTTGTCCCTCAGAAAACAATAGGAATTAAACAGTGCCCTTGTAACGAAAGTCTGAGGTATTTCTGTTGCCCCAAGGTATTATAGATAGGTTACAATATTCCAGTTTACAGGTATAATTAGGAGCAGGAGCTCTCAACAAACCCTATTGGGCTTACTAGAAAAACCCGAGTTACATCATTCTAAATTAGATTTTCTTTACAGTGTAATGTATTGTTATGGCCATATACCTGGTATTCTAAGTAATGCTAGTTATATTAGAATACAATACACATTTCCGATTCATTTTTCGCCAAAGAAATCTCTAGTTTTCACTGCAATTAAATTCGAATATCTCAGGCAGGCATCAGACTTGATGCTTTGAACTTTGATACCTGAGATCATTACACTAATCCTTTGCCAAACAGTTAATTGTCAAACGAAGCCTCTATTTTGCGTCCTGCTGACAAAATATGCGTATAGCTTATGTAATCTATGCCTACCGTATTGCATTCAATTTTGTGGGTTTTAATTTTTGTGAATCTCTTCATTCATGAGTCGCCAAAAAATATATTCTGAAAAATTTTTTCACTCACAGAAATTTCAAAGGAAAAAATTGCTCCTCTAGAGGAGGTTTTTCTCTATGTCACACTGTTCTAGGGGTGCCAACGTCGAAAAACATCCTCTCTTAATAAAAACAGGCAGCTTTTTTACAGTTTCCTACGTTGTGAAATCCAGTTGCTGCTTTTCAATAACTAAGCTCTCACAAAACGATCATTTAACTGTACTTAAGAAAATTGAATTCATTAATAACATATCTGTCTTTCTAGATAGGGACGTATGATCCCACCAACACCAAGCAATCGTCAATTAGCAAAATAAAATTCTGGAAAAATATTTACTCCATTAGGTAGGATCAGGCCTAGCTAATAAAGGGTTTAAAAGTTCTCAGTTAATTACCAAAGAAACCTTATCTCCATAGTCGGACATGCTAAACACCGGCGCCACTTCTCCCTTAACTCCTCTCCAGGTGTCTGACTCTTTGGTGCGTGAACTGTACATCTTAAGTGTTCCATTATCACAGTCCAGGTACAATTCAATGACGTCGTTGACTCCACAGTTGGTAAGAGTGCTTTCTGCAGCTGTCTGAAGACCTGTCGATGACAGTGGATGATGCTTCTGTTTTGAATTCCATGCCCACCAGTTCCCTAATCGTATGGATATCGTTACGTTTAATGGTGTCAAGCCCAAAGGGTTAACGTTGATTATCCCAAAACTAGAACCCTTCATGATGTTACCATTTATGCGAACTTTTCACGTATGCCTGCCAGAGTTAAAGCCAATGGAACCTATAGCACTGTCACAAGGACCCAAACACGAAAAACTAAGGAAGGAAACATTCCGAGATATCCATGTGCAGTCATCATTCATATTAGGTGTCCAACCAAAGGGTGCAGAACCATTTCCTGCAAATGAAGTTGCATCAATTGTTGTACTACCAATGGTAGACGCAGCTGTACTGGAACCTAGTATTTGACTACCAAGTGTACGAGGGCAAGATATGGCACCAGACAATGAACGAACAACTGAAGGAGCACTTGAAACGGCACCAAACAACGAACCACCGGTTGAAGGAGCACGTAAACCAAGCGATGTATCAGCAGCTAAAGGAACACTTGAATGAGAGCCATGCAATCTACCACGAAATGCAGAAGTACCTGAACTGGCATCAGGCAACGAACCAGTAACTTCAGAAGCACTTCAACTGAAATTAAACTGAAAACCACCACCACTTGTAGAACCACCACCTGCAGGACCACTGCGATGTACTAGCAACTGAAGGACCACATGAACTGGCAGCCAGCAATGTATCACCAACGGCTGTAGGAGGACTTGAACTGGCACTAAGCGATGTACCACCAGCTAAAGAAGCATTTGAACTGGTACCAAACTGGAAACCGCTAAATAAAGGAGCACTTGAACTAGCACCTAGCTGAAGGAGCACTCGAATTGAAACCAGGCGATGTAACAGCAACTGAAGAAGCAATTGAACTGTTACCAATCTGGGAACCGCTAAATAAAGGAGCACTTGAGCTGGCAACAAGCGATGTACCACCAGCTGAAGAGGCACTCGAATTGACACTAAGCGATGTGACACCAACTGAAGAAGCACTTGAACTGTTACCAAAGTGGAAACCAACTAAACGAAGGAGTAGTTGAATGGCACCAAGCGATGTACCACCAACTGAAGGAGCACTCGAATTGACACCAAGCGATGTATCACCAACTGAATAAGCACTTGAACTGTCACCAAACCGGAAACCACTAAATGAAGGAGAGTTTGAACTGGCTCCAAACTGCAAACCGCTAATTGAAGGAAGGAACACTTGACCTAGCACCAAGCGATGAACCATCAGCTGTCCGAGCACTCGAATTGACACCAAGCGATGACCAAGAAATGTACCACCATCCGAAGGGGCTGCCCTTGAACTGGCCCTCAACGATATACCAACAACTGAAGGAGCAATTGAGCTGACCCCAAGCGGTGTATCACCAACTGAACGAACACTTGAACTAAACACAAGAGACGTACCATCAACTGTAGCAGCACTTGAACTGACACCAAAGGATGTACCGCCAGCTGAAGAAGCATTTGAACTGGTACCAAGTGATGTACCGCCAGGTGAAGAAGCACTTGATACCAAACTGGAAACCGCTAAGCGAACGAAAACTTAAACAGACACCAGGCGATGTACCGCCAGGTGAAGAAGCACTTGAACTGGTACCAAGCGATGTACTACCAGCTGAAGAAGCACTTGAACTGGCACCAAGTGATGTACCACCAACTGAAGAAGCACTTGAATTGGTACCAAACTGGAAACTGCTAAACGAACGAATACTTGAACTGACACCAATTGATGTACCGCCAACTACAGAAGCACTTGAACTGGCACCAAGCGATGTGCCACCAGCTGAAGGAGCACTTGAACTGACCCCAAGTGATGTCCTACCAGCTGAAGAAGCACTTGAACTGACACCAAGTGATGTACTACCAACTGAAGAAGCACTTGAACTGGTACCAAGTGATGTACTACCAACTGAAGGAGCACTTGAACTGACGCCAAGTGACGTACTACCAGCTGAAAAAGCACTTGAACTGGCGCCAAGTGATGTACTACCAGCTGAAGGAGCAATTGAACTGACGCCAAGTCAGGATGTACTACCAGCTGAAGGAGCACTTGAACTGGCACCAAGTGATGTACTACCAACTGAAGAAGCACTTGAACTGGCGCCAAGTGATGTACTACCAGCTGAAGGAGCAATTGAACTGACGCCAAGTGATGTACTACCAGCTGAAGGAGCACTTGAACTGGCACCAAGTGATGAACTACCAGCTGAAGGAGCACTTAAACGGGCATTAAAAGATGTACTACCAGCTTGAATTAACACCAAGCGGAGGAGCACTTGAACTGGTTCCAAACTGGGAGCCGCTAAACGAACGAGTACTTAAACTGACACCAAGCAATGTACCGCCAACTGAAGAAGGACTTGAACTGGTACCAAACTGGAAACTGCTAAACGAACGAGTACTTGAACTGACACCAAGCAATGTACTTACAATTAAAAGAGCGCTTGAACTGACACCAAACCTTGAACCGCTAACTGAAAGCGAATTTGAAAGGGAACCAAACTCGAAACTCCTCTTTTGTACGTATTCAGCTGTCAAATTGTTTTCAGAAAACTGCACGAAACCGTTACTTGTATTCTTAGCTGATGAAAACGACAGACGATTCCACTTCTCAACATTCCAAGTGAAAGGACTTCCCTGGACATGAGAATCATCCAAAGAGACGAACAACTTATAATTACCCTCTTGCTCTGGAGTATGTGTAAAGCTGTAAGTACCATCGCCACAGCGGTGCAATCTCATGGTTGCAATCGATCCCAAGTCCTCATGTTCAATCTCCACATCAAACACTTCACCTCCTTCTGTAGCTACTGTTCCATCCCATTTCCTAGAGGTCACGGTGAATTCAATCGGCTGCCCGCACAGTGTATTGTACATTACACCCTCTTGTCCATTTCCCATGGTTACTGTTGACATACCAGCATCGGCCACCTCACCAGTAACAACACAGAAGTTTTCGATTTCATCTTTCAATTCCACTGATAAATTGTCATCTCTGAACTTAAAGACATCATCAACACATGGTTCCATCTTCCAATGGGTTGAGTTCAAGTCTCGTTATCGGCTTGACAACTGCTTTTCCATTTTCAAAATTTCTACTTGACTGCCATTTTCAAAAGCTCTTTCAGTAAATTCCACACCACTTTGTACACGTCCTAAAGCAGTTTCTAACTCCTTTTGCTGGAATTCCAGAGGTTCAAGTTTAGCCTTCTTGAGATCTTGGACACGACGAACATCAACACAAGCTTTCAGTTTATTAAAACAGTCGATGACTGCCTGAACGGTCTGCTCTGCACAAGAGTGTATACTTCTATTCATCTCTAAAACATCGTCGAGTGCCTCCTTGAGTTCAGATCCTTTTATTTTTGTTTCAGAGAGAATTTTCTCCAAGTTGTTCACGGATTTCAAAAAGCATTCTTGACAAAACTTTACTTGTGATCTCGATATTCCAAAATAGTACAATCTCTGCAGATAGCTTCTTCGCATGTCTCAAAAAACAGTTTATGCACTTCTCCGTCGTGTTCTTCTCAAACTGAAGGTGTTGCCATGGCAACAGAACCCATCTTTATCGCTTCTCCCAGAGACATCAGAGTGTGCAAGTGGGTACTACGCCCTCGTCGATGAACTTGAGTGCAAAATTCACAAAGGAAATGAAAGCACGTGATACCTCTGTTAGCGGCTGGGTCCCCACTGTCACAGTTATCACATTCAAGATTTCTACTTTCCGAGTCTCCATGAAGAGTGACCATAGCTACCAAATTGTTGAGGAAGAAATTGGCTGATACCAAGTCAATCTGTCCTTGAGGAATCTACATGAAACACACCAATAAGGGGTAAAATGTGATAATTAAAAGTGCACATATGCATTAACACTGGAGTTTGGTAAATGAGTATGGGACACTGACCTAACCATTAAGGTATCAACAAAACGTAGGCATGCAAAGCGTGCAGAACAGGTGACGTGTCGTACTTCGTCAAATTTTGTCATGGGCACTGTTCAGCCTCACCCCAACCCCCCTTAACCCTCCTTTCCCGTCCCTTCTACTAGGTGTAAGATAATATTAGCATGAAGGACGTATGGAACTGTATAAAGAAAGCTAAAGAACAGCATGACTACATTATTCTACAGTTTTTATAGCATAACATGATGATGCAACGTTACTAGTGGTAAAAAATAAGCATTACTCATTCTGTCATGCTTAACTGACAGCAAAGTATGCAAGCTCATTTATTTTATTGCTACTGCTCTGAAGCAAAAAACGTGTCAACAAAACCAGTCATACCTTTTTTACGTTTAAGTTGAAAGTTAAGGGACTGCAAAGGGGATTAACGTTTAGTGTTGGTTCGATACAGGCAAGAGCTCCAGAAGTCAGACAAGCAAAAGACAATGGGCCGCTATGCCCTGAAATATTTGGAACAGGGGTGGCATCTGCTTGAATAGAATGACTTTGAACAAAGAAGTAAAAATGAACTTCTCAGGCAAAAGTCAATTCCTGAGACTGATTTACTACGGGAACGGCTGTTTCTGATTGCAGATATTTACAGTGCCCAGACAAATAAAAAAAGCAAATTCATTCCTTTGGCCTGGGTCAAGCACGAGATAGTATGTATTTCATAACATACCATCATGTGTGACACTAACCTGCAGCACAAAATTTGGATTCGTAAAATTTATAGGTGGCGATCAAAGCAACAGAACGCTAATATAACTTAAGAAAATGAAATTTAAGCTGCTGCTTAAGAGAACCTATCAAACAAGAAAACCTGTGGTTTTTCAAAGACGGGCCCTTACAAGCTGGAGTTATCCAGTTGTGGGTACCTAGATTCAAGGATTTTTTCGATTGGGTATCATGTTATAAATACATTTTGCGCGATCTGTTTTGGAAATTGGAAAAACAAACCTATATGATGTATTCAGTCAGCTATGACTTTCTCAGAAAACACTTGGGACTATATTTGTACACATTTCCACGAAATACCGAACGACGATCGCAGAAGGTGGTTTCTTAGAAAAATAGTTACGTCACAAGTACGAAAGGGCATGGCAGCTTTAATATGCCTGTGATCGTTTTCACAGGCAAAACTCGGAACGCTTCACTTGAGTCTGAGGTCTAGTATTAGCTTCACTGATCGAAGGACGACGGTCTTGGACGATTGTGTAGCAACCTTTTCTATTAGTGTTAAACCTCGCTAAAATCGCCCTAAGCCGGCCAAATTGGCCACATGAGATGTTATTATCCTGGAATGAGGTCCATATATATTGCAAAAATATAATGGAGCTCTTTTTGTGCAAGTTGCAAAAAGGTCAAAAGGGAAAAAGACCAGTACAGTCCAATACGAGCCAAAAAGGCTCTTTCAATAAAGATAGGCTATGTTATTTTGATGACTTTCTTCTTCCGTTACTGGAAAAGCTTGTATTAAAGCTTGTAGTACGCCTACGGAGGTCCGCGAAACGCTCGTGGAAAAGGGGATTCCTAGAAAAATGGTCTGTGATAAGTGTGAATGACAGTTTCGAGATGTCTCTATGTGTTGAATAAACACCAGCAAGTTCAACAGAATGACCGAAAGAAGTAGTGAAAGCATTACTAGATAAGCCTATTATAACAGCAATTTTCACCGATTTCTTAACGCGCTTAAAGCGGCAGGTTTTTGTTCTCTTCGTCATTTACGCACAACGAGGAACGCATAATAGATTCGGCAGGGGTATTTTGCAGAACGCAGAATGATGGTCAGCGGTATAGAGTGTGAAACAGGTAGGTACATCATATATGATAAACTGAAAAAGGGTTAGGGTGGGGGTTTAGGGTTTAGGGTTAGGGTTAGTGTTGGGAGGGAAGGTGTGGTATGTATGAATGAATGATATCAGTTTATCATATATGACATGACTACCTGTTTCACACTCTATACCGCTGACCATCATTCTGCGTTCTGCGTTCTGCATTCTGCGTTCTGCAAAATACCCCTGCCGGAATAGATTTGACTACTTTTAAAAGCAGTCCCTTTCTGGATAGTCGAATATTGAGTTTGTCACGCCAGCAGAATAACTCATCTGCTCATCTACAATGCTATCCATGGTGTTTGGGCTCAAGCACTTCTGTGCATTGTTTAGGGTTAAACACTGATTTTACAGATGTTTAGGTTTTAGTAAGTTTTATAGTATGGTTTCTTCGTTGGGCGTTATGCAAAAAACCATGCTTGTCATTGAGCTGATTTTAGTACGACGTTAGAAAAATTGTTAGTCCAGCTCTATTTTGACTAGTTGCGGAAAGACAACAACACCAATATAATCCATTAAAGACCGAAAAAATTGGTCCAATGAGGGGCCTTGATATATATGCAAGAGATTATGATGTCTTCAGTTGCCTATGGCTTTCTCAGAAAACACTTGGAGCTACATTTGTACACAATTCCGCGAAATACCGAATGACGATCGCAGAGGGTGGTTTCCTAGAAAAATAGTTGCGTCACAAATACGAATCAGCATGACAGCTTATGGCTGTGATCGTTTTTACAGGCAAAACTCTGAACGCTTCAGCTGAGTAGCTCTAGTGTAAACTTCACTTATTGAAGGACGTACGGTCTTAGTTTTCTATTAGTATTAATTTCACTGAAATCGCCCTAAGCCGGCCAAATATTATCGATTTAGAATGAGGTCCATTTATATCGTAGAAATATTAATGGAGCTTTTTTTGTGCAAGTTTCAAAAAGGTCAAAAAGGGAAAAAGACAAGCACAGTCCAAACAGACCAAAAAAGTTCCTTCAATAAAGATAAGTTATGACATTTTGATGACTTTCTTCGAAAAATCATCGAACTATCAGTTGGTACACAATTCTGCGAAACACCAGATGGCGCCCCAAGAACTGAGCCAGTTCTGAGAAAAGTAGGCACGTGGTAAGTATGAATGACAGTTTAAGCACTAGAAGAACGCCTCACCTGTCGTTGAGTAACGCAAGTATAAAGTCTCTGATTGAGTGCCGTACGGTTTTTGAAAAATTTTAGCAAGTTTTTTCGTAACTCCCTAATAATAATAGCTCTTTAGTCGGCTCAACGACCACCCAAGTGTTATTGACCTAGAACGGAGGCCAACATATGCATATTTGTCAGGGAAATATTGGTCGAGTTTCTTCGAATACAGACCAAATATATAAACGCTCCTTCAGTAAAGGGGGTCTAAGCATCGCGAAAGTGCTCCCTTTACGAATCTAACGTCCAGTTTTGCGCTATTTTCGCAATTTCCAAACCCGCGAGGACAAAAGGCGTCAGGCAGTATCATTAAGGGGTTAAAGGAAATTGGACGCGCTCGGGGTGTTACGGGAAGGGAATTACTTTTTCCGCTATCCGTTCCCATAAAAACCCTGTGCACCTAAGTGAAACAAGGAAACCTGTGATTTATCAAAGACGGGCCCTTACAAGCTGGAGTTACACAGTTGTTGCCACCTAAATTCACGGATTTTATCTATTGGGTAGCATCTTATAAAAAAAGTTCACGTGATCTGTTTTCGAAATTGAATAAAAAACATCTATCGCAAAAATGAAAACCCGCAGCAAAAATTTCATAATAAACCGTAGGTACTAGAATTAAACTTCGAATTCTCCTCCAGTCCTTGCTAATTCAGTATTTTGCAATACAGTAGTAAATGGCATGCGTAAATTTGCCTGACTACTTATCGAAAGTTGATCTCGGGCTAAATGCCCCGGGTTAGTTGTCGTATGCATTTTATTCAAGACAAAGTTTATTTTCGCCGCTAAAAGTTTGGATTCGACAAGACTAACCAAGTCTAGATTCTAGCGTTTTTGTTCCCTCTTTATATGAGCTGATATTCCTTTTTACAGAACAACTGCACCTGTTGTCTCAAATGCTTCTCAAACCATAAGGAACAGAAAAAAAAATCATAAGATAAAATGGTTTCCTTTCATTGCTTGAGGAGAGAAATACCGTCTTGTAAATTTGAAAACGAGAGGTGACGGTACGCACTAGGTACTGCTTATTTGCTCGTTCCATGCATAAATTTGCATTGCATAATGAAAAGTTTACGACCCATCGACCAAGTGCCAGGGAAGTACTTCATGTTAACCCCCATGTAGTCTTCCTAATAATACGGTATTCCTAATATTTGATGTATAGTTTCTATTCTTTACTCAAGTTGTTTGGCTTACTTGAGTTGCTAAGCTTAGTATTAGGGAGACAATATAAGGGAGACTATATGGTGGGGCAACTCATTCTTTCTTGAGTTTAAAAACTGTGAAGTCCGTGTTACGAGCCAGATGGACCGTCGGGCTAGTCCCGGGGTACGGGGGTACTCAGGCGTATTAATGACGGGGAGGTGCGAATGAGGCCAAATTTAAAGGGGCATAGTCACTACGTTTTCGCAGATGTTTGATCAAAACTGTGCTAAAAGTATCGGTAGCTTACTTTATCCATGCCCAACATTGTGCCTGAACAGGAGCCGATGAGCTCCTGGCCTGAACATTTAAAGTTACATATTAACGTACTTTCATTAAGAGTAAACAAACCACGACCATTTAATATCGATTTAATGTCAACACGCTGAAAAAAATTGAAAAGTTTAGCCGAACTTTTCAAGTTGCAATCCATTTCCATCCGTGCCATCCGTAGCAACAGAGGACAAAAAATAGCTTCAGTGAAGTAATATAGTCTTTGGTAACAAAACTAAACCATTATTTGTGGGCGTTCATTGATGTGAGGACATATCTTTTAGTTTTAAAGTGGACTACAATAGCGTGACTATGCCCCGTTAAATGCCCCCCAAAAAGTCCCTTTTGGCTAAAACTGAACCCAAAATAAAAGGTCCAATGGTATAGAAGGTAACCTTGACAAAGTCCGTTTTTCGCAACAACAAAAAAAAAACTGATCACGAGCCTGATCAGGAGTTCTAAACTGATGCAATTCTTTGACTGGAAAATTGAGAATCCTGAGTTACACAGGCTTCTTATCAGGCCTATAAAAGTCCTGCCAAAATCTCTCTACTCGAAAAAAGTCCAGCACAAAAATTTCTTACCCCCCAAAAGGCCCAGGACGCTAATTTTAATGCCAAAACAGGCTTTCGTACCTCGCCGTCAATAACATACCCGAGTATCCCACCCCCCACCCCCCCTCCCAGGGTGCAACAAAAGCCCAACAATTTCTCATCTTTGATGGTATTTGGAAAGTCTCCATGGTTGCCTTCTATGTTATACCGAATTCTTTTGGACCAAAAACAAGAAGAGTCGTATCAAAAATTATCAGAAACGGAAACTTCGATCGCGGAAAAATGTTCAAAAACTAACTGCGATAGTCGTCTTTTATAAGCTAAACTTGCTTTAAGAAAATACGTTCTCCAATCTCACGCTCACAGTCGACAGAAATGACTAAAAGATTGCAATGACAACGACAAGGCTTTGAACTAAAGCTAGCCCTATCAGTTAGCTTCTAAATACACAAATAGCTCAAGACGTTTGCAGTTACAAACAAACGATTTTATGACGATACATTGGAGTAAAAGACAAATAAAAGTGCTCCTTCGGTGGAAAAGGACAGAAAATCTGCGACACATGTTCCAAGGTGGCTAGGTGGGTCACGGGATAACACGAGTGTCCTGCAAGGTAGGTAGTCGTCTGTTGAAATTATTTAACTGCAAGCGTAGTTAAATCTTTGCAGGATTACTTCGGAAACTACAAAGTGGAGATGTTTGCAGCAATTGTCAATACCCGCCACCACCTTTGTAGTCTTTGTATTACGTAAGAAAATGTTATTTTCACATCATGAGCCTTGTCTACTACCCTGTAAGACGTATCCCTCATAAGCCTTGTTTCGTGTCTCTTGTAGTTTTGCCATTTCTGCTGCTTTATCGTATATATTTTACATGTACACCTAGCCTAGCACTTTTTCGTCAGTTTTGTCAAGCATTCTTGACAAAACACTGACGGCTCATGATTACGGCTCATGATTGCTTCGAATTCACAAAGGTCAACTATACAATCTTGGAATATAGCGTCCTCGCATCTCTCACCAAACGGTGAGTATCCCCCGCCCTGTGCTCCCTACAAACTGAGTATTTTGCCATAGCTAGTGATCTCATTTTAATTTGTGTCCTCTTCAAGAGACATCATACTGCGTAAACGGGTGTTGCGCCCTCTTCGATGAGCTTGAACGCAACATTCACATATGAAATGTGACCACATGATACATCTGTTGGCAGAGGGGTCCCAACTGTAATCACACACCCATAATTTCCAATCATGAAAACAAATTGGTTGGCAGCAAATCAATCACTCCTTGAAGAACCTGCACGCAGTACAAAAATGGAGGGGGAAATGTCATAAAAGAAATACCAATAAACCTGTAAATTCTCCCACGCCAAGGGTAAGTTAAATTTGACATCATGGGCAACAGGAAAGGCCAATTATGATATTTTGCGCTTATTCCAAGGAATTAGACCAAGACGAACTTAGTACTGTGAGACGTTTGTCCAAAGCACAAAATTGTTAAAGTTTGAAATGAGTATACCACGAAAAGAGATTATCCCCTACTGTTTTGCACTTGTTTTATCCTCATACATGCACCCATGCAGGCATGGATGGATGGACGGACGGACGACCAAATTTCCAAATGTGAAGTATTTCCAAATATAAGTAATGTTTTCGTGTTGCAACCAATTCCAGTTATGTTGGAGATTAGTTGTCCCAGATGACTAAGTATGTGACGACATCAACTCTTTTATCGCTTAAATTGTTTGCACAATATGCATAAAATTGAGAGACTATGCCAGGTGTTTTAAGTAATACCTTGAAAAGCCACAGGTCACATTAACATTGCCGAAAACCTGACAATAATGGTCTAGTTTATTTAAAAGTCACCATTTTTTTAATTTAGCTATAAAAAAGTTTCTTTGGCCAAGTATGGCTAGGATGGAATTGGGTAACAACTTTAAAGGGGCTATGTCATGCTATTTTAGTATCTTTTTAAAAAGCTAAAAATTGCCTTGGCATCAAATGAATTTCAAAAATAATGGTCTAGATTTGTTCTTTAGGACTATCTTACGGAACTGAAACTGTTTCCTGCTGTCTGTTGCTACCGATGGCAAGGATGGAATTGGATTGAAACTTGAAAAATTGGCCCAAGTTTTGGTGCTATGTTTTCAAAAATCACCAAAAAATTATTATGGCTAGCTCTCCCTGATAAAACTCATTTGATATCTTCCTCATAGTTTTACAGAAGCATTTTGTGTATGAGTAAAGGCACTAGGTTATGATTTTAGCACAAAATTGACCTAAAATAGCAAAATCCTTGTGACATAACCCCTTTAAAACACTGGGGAAAGGTTTTGAAGTTCTGCGGTTGCATCTTGCAAAAATTTCTAAGTAAATTAAGGCAAGGGTCTCAAGTAATTTCGCACAAAAAGTAAGGGAGTGGTCTACTTGCAAAGGATTTGACGGCGCCAAAATCAAACTTTAACAGAGAAGTAAGTATGCAAACGTCATTATTTTTGCATACAGGCATATGCAAATTAGGTCAAGTGACTTGGTTCGGCCACAAAATCCTGGAAAACCTTTCAGCAAAAATTGGATCAGCTTATTTCAAATCTAATTTAGCTTTATGGGTAGTAGGCAGATCACAAGGGCAACAGAAAATTTTCTGTGTTTGAAAATTGTCGTATTTGTCACTGCAAAAATAAGTGGTATTTTGCACTAAAGGTGGTTTCGTTTTTCCTACAGTTATTTTAAATTATATTAAATTTTCTGAACACAAAATTTATCTACCCAATAACATCATGAAACTAATAGCAGTCTCCAAAAAAAGAAAAAAGTGTTTCCATTTTGCTAAAAAGATTTTTGGGCGAAACATATTCTTGTCAGGTCTTATGACAATATTTGACCCCAATAAACATTTCATCTTGTATAACTTATCGCTGTTAGGAATATATTGAAGTTATTTCTTATCCTTACGGCCCACTGAGTTATTATTATTATGGTGCCCTTATGCAAAAATCCACTCGATATTATAAATCCTCTAGGTGTTCTAGGACCATTTAGTCTGTGTAATAAGGTACTTAATGGTACTTTTAGCAAGATCACCGTGACAGTCTCTTTAAGGCAAAATATTTGCTTTTCCTGAAAAGAACTGAAACTTTTTCCAAATATAGGCACACTTTAACTGGCACTACCCCCTCTAATGTCACCGCCAAAATTGCTCGCGAACTTTTTGTTTTGAAAGTTCTTAAATCCCCAAAAATAGAACTAGAACTAGTCGGAAAAAACTTATCCCCGAAAGCTATCTACCAATTGCCTTTTAAAGTCACAGTAGAAAACAAACTAAGATGTTTCCAATACAAAATCATTCATGGTATTCTTCCTACAAACAAACGCCTTTTTAAAATGGGACTGAAAACGTCACCTCGCTGTGAGCGCTGCAACTTTCCCAACGAAACTTTGGTTCATCTTTTGTATGAATGCCCCATTACGCAAAGTTTTTGGCGTGAAATTGTTAATTGGTGGAATGAGAAACGATCGGAGAATCGTTCCTTAAGCGTGACGGATATTCTGTACGGCTATAAACCAGACTGTACTAAGTTTTACGCCTTAAACCATGTTCTAATCATCGCAAAATATCACATTTTCCAGGCTTGGTTGGATAACAGCCCCCTAAGCTTTGAAATGTTTCATCTCGTTCTCAAAGACAAGATCCTTTGTGAAAGCAGAATCGCTTTTAAAAACAACACCTTGTCGAAATTTAGATCAAAATGGACAACATTATGCGCTTTAGCCCCTCAAAATGTTTCCACATAGAATGTGCCACCTGCGTTTTTTTTTTTTTTTTCCTTTTTCTTTTTTTTCTTGTTTTCGTTAAAATTGTAATTAAATTAATCTGTTGTAAACTAACTCTGTACTTGTACTTATATGTAGTGAAACGGTGTAATTTTTTCTCTGTATTATCAATATTGTATCTGTTTTTTGTACGTCTTTTTTTTTTTCCAACATTCAATATTGTAAAGTCTTACTTTCTTCAATAAAAAATTAAAAAAAAAAAACTGGCACTAAATGACGAACCATTACATGAAGAAGCATTTAAACTGTCACCATGCAATGAACCACCACCTGAAGGAGCATTTGCACTGGTCCTTGTCGATGTACTCCCAACTGAAGGAGCACTTGGACTGGCAATAATCTGGAAACCAACAACTGAAGGTGAACTTGAACTGGCACCAAGCTGAAAATCACTTATTGACGAAGCACTTGAGCTGCCACCTAGCTGGAAACCACCAACTGAATGAACACTTGAGCTGCCACCTAGCTGGAAACCACCAACTGAGGGAGCACTTGAACTGCCACCTAGTTGGAAACCGCCAACTGAGGCAGCACTTGAACTGCCACCTAGTTGGAAACCGCCAGCTGAGGCAGCACTTGAACTGCCACCTAGTTGGAAACCGCCAGCTGAGGCAGCACTTGAACTGCCACCTAGCTGGAAACCGCCAACTGAAGGAACACTTGAGCTGCCACCTAGCTGGAAACCACCAACTGAGGCAGCACTTGAACTGACACCTAGTTGGAAACCGCCATTTGAGGGAGTACTTGAGCTGCCACCAGGCTGGAAACCACCAACTGAGGGAGCATTTGAGCTGCCACCTAGCCGGAAACTGCCAACTGAGGGAGTACTTGAACTGCCACCAAGCTTGAAACCACCAACTGAAGGAGCACTTAAACTGCCACCTCACTGGAAACCACCAACTGAGTGAGCACTTAAACTGCCACCAGGCTGGAAACCACCAATTAATGGAGCATTTGAACTAGCACCAGGCTGGAAGCCACTTATTGAAGGAGCAACTGAACTGGTACCAGGCTGGAAACCACCAACTGAGGGAGCACTTGAACTGGCACAAGGCTGGAAACCACTAACTGAGGGAACACTTGAAATGCCACCTGGCTGGAAACCACCAATCAATGTAGCACGTGAACTGGCACCAGGCTGGAAATCACTTATTGATGAAGCACTTGAACTGCCACCTAGCTGGAAACCACCTACTGAAGGAGCACTTGAACTGGCACCAGACTGGAAACCACCTTCTGAAGGAGCACATGAACCGGCACCAGGCTGGAAACCACCATCCAAGGGAGCAGCTGAACTGGCACCAGGCTGGAAACCAACTTCTGAAAGAGCACTTGAACTGGCACCAAGAAATAAACCACTATCAGCTGAAGGATCATTAGAACTGGCACCAAACAACCATCCTCCAGTAGAAGGATTAGCCTGAGAACTTGTGCCAAACAATGAACCATCAAGTAGAAGAGGACCTGGACTTCTAGCAAACATTGGAGGACCACCAAATATAGGAGTATTTGAACTTGCACAAAACAATGGACCACCAACTGAAGAAACATTTGAGTCGGCAAAACTGGAAATACCACCAACAGAAAGAGCACTCGAACTTGCATCAGTGGATGTACCCCCAACTGAAGGAGTCCTTGAACTGGTATCAGTGGATGTACCACCAACTGAAGGAGCACTTGAACTGGAATGAAATAGTGAATCACGAACTAAACGAGCATTTGATCTGGTACCAAGAGATGAACCATCAACTGACAGAGCACTTGAATTAACACCAAACAATGAACCACCATTTAAAGGAACACTTGAAAAAATCAATGAACCTAAAGGAGTACTTGAACTGGCACTAGACAATGAACCTCGAACTGAAGAGGCACTTGAACTGGCACCAAAAAATGGACCACCATCGTCAGGAGGACTCGAGCTGACACCGAACTGGAAACCACTACCTATAGCAGGATATGAACTTCCACCAAACTGGAAACCACTCTGTGAAGGAGTGTGTGAACTGGCACCACCAAACTGAAAGCCTCTACCTACAGGAGGACATGAGCTGGCACCAAACTGAAAGGCAGTAGCTGCTGGAGGACTAGAACTGGCACTAATTGGTGATCCAGCAATTGAAGGAGCACTTGAACTGGCACTGACTGATGAAGGAGTACTTGAGAATGTGGTGGATCTATTGACAGAGGGATCCCCACCACCAGGTTTTCCATTTTCCAAGTTTTCATGACGAGTGACCATCGATATTAGATTGTTAAGTAAGAAACTGATGGGTAGCAAATCAATCTGTCCTTCAGGAACCTGCATGAAATACACAAATAAGTATTAATATGTTCATCATCAGAGAGGTAAACTCTGATATACCTATCTATATATTAACAGAACATTTCGAAATGTGCCGTATTACGTACAAGTATTAATATGTTACATTCAAAAGTGTGGAGGTTCAGCTGTAAGTCACGCAAGCAGCTGTTACGTGTACATGCTGAGTGTACCAATTGCAATGATCAGGCTGCACCCAAATGAATCAAATGAAAACTGGAGTTTTGCATGTGAAGAGTACAGATCATTTTATTTACCATGATTGGCATTTGGTGAGTATGGGACACTCCATACCTGAATCGATTTGACATCACAGGCAACGTCAGAACATACCAAATATGACAACTTGTATGACACCAAGAGAAATACTGAAGCCATTCTAATTTTTTGAGTTCACAAAATTTAGCTGACAAATAACTTTTTAGAGTTTAAAATGGGTATATGCCTAGAAAGACTAGGTACCCCTCTAAGCTCCTCTAGCTCATGCAATATTTCCAAATTAGTATGTGTAATCAAATGGTGACGAGTGAAATTAGGAAATAATTTCACGCGCGTTTTGTCAAAATTCTGATAATTTCCCGCGCCTTTAGGCGAGGGAAATTATTGGAATTTTGACAAAACGCAAGTGAAATTATTTCCTAATTTCACGAGTATACCATTTGATTACCTATTAATATCATGGGTGACAAATTATGCTCGCAATCGTGCGGTTTTGACTTGTTTATCGCATCGAGAACTCCAAGCATTGAAAAGTTTAAAGCATACAGTTTGGCCAAGCTCACAATTTTCTGAGAGAAATGATGAAAAAAATATTGTGGGAAGTTTATACCGCACTTCGACGATTTCAAATATTTGGAATCGACAGTAAAATACACCAGACTCTGCATTTTTACTTGAAAAGTACCAAAACAAATCGCCCGGCAAAGGTTACCCGTGTTTTATCCGGCAAATTCATTGAATCGAGCACCACCTTGCTCAATCGAGCAAGGCTTCACAAATGCAGTTCAAAATACGCACAGCAAACTTGTTTTAACGAAAGTAAACTTTGGAAGCAAATTTGTATAAAACTGACCTCTATCCTATTTGAAGAAGTGCCCAAATCCACTGAATTACTGAATTACTTCTCTGAGGTCGCGGTCAATCACTCGATCAGCAACTGCCAGCTTGCCGTTCAACAATTTTCGCTGTCACACTATCACAAATAATCTCTTCTTTTTGCCTCGCAGTTGGTTTCTGAGAAGCTCAGTCAATTAAAAGTCAAAATTTACAGATTACGGATTGTGTCCTCAACAAATATTTCCAGAATTTCTGTAGTTCTAATTCTGCAGAAAACATCTTCATCCGTAATGTCTTGGCACTGAGCTGTAGGCCCGTTGCCATGGCAATTTTGTAATTTCACATGTGAAATTATAAATTAACGCTAAAATTTCGCGCCAAAATTAAGGAGTAATTTGTCACCCATGATATTATATACATAATGTTTCTGTCAGGTACCACCAATGCCAGTTATGTCAACAAAAGGTTGTCCCAGATGCCTTAAGTCAGTATATATGTGATATACGTGATATCATCAACGTCTTTTACAGTTCAAACAGTTGTTAATCGCTTTAAGCTAAAACTCTTTAAAAAAACATGCAAACTTAAACAACATGTGGCATGATGCCATATCCTGATGCACATTAATTCTTTGCCATGTACTTAAACAGGGAAAAGAATTTACCTTTTCCATGATAAAGGAAACATTTGGCCTTAAACAATCATTATGAGCTGCACCTGACAAACAACTTGGCGAGCTCAATGATAGCATGCACTGGATATGCACAGAATTTAACATGGTACTGGGAGTGACATGTCAGTGGTTGTCCTGAGGAACAGAGTGTCACTGTTCAGAAACTTCAAATCAGGAGCCTCCATGCCCCGGATACTAGGAGTTGGCGAAACATTGATGTTATTGAATTTATCGCTTTCTCACTGCCGGGTTCACTTACACAGGTAACATCAGCAAGTAACCCGCTTGCTTTTTTTTCAAGTCTTTTATGGAAATTGGATGCCATGTCAATTGCCACGACATTAAAAAATTTTTGCTGACTGAAGCAAAAGTTTAAACATTACATGAAAGAATATGGCAAGAAAAACAGCAATAACTATGAAAGTTGAGAATTCAATAAAACAATAATATTCCGCTATGCCTGCTGCATGAGAGGTGACTAAAACCATTATTAATTTATCACCTCATATCCATTGTTCACTTATGGAATAATCAATCTTACTCCACTAAGAATTAATGTTTGAATAACCTTCAAAACAAGTAAAAACAGTGGTACAGTTCAGCCCTGGTCAAATGCCGTACTTTACATGAGCTGAACTCAATTTATTGAGTTTAATTGGCCCATGCGAAGTATTGCGTAACTGACTCAGTTAATTTCAAGTGATTGTATTTGGATTGGCTGAGCTGTTCTTCACGGCTGGTGCAGCTGAGAACCGACAATGGATCAAACGTAAACGTGACATGAGCCAAACTGAATGCATATAATGTATTTTCTCAGTGTGTGCTCCTTGTTCGGGCCCGGACCCGAAGTGGGAGATCAACTCGACCCCCCGTGCGATTGGACTTGTAGTTAAACCACTCCTCCCTGGACATTCGTTGTGTTAATATTATGGGATATATGAACATGTGCTTTGTCGTCGAAAACCTCTCGTAGTGAAGATTGTAATTTGTTCGCAATGCAGCGTATTAAAGGGATTGTTTACTGATAGATTGCGGAAGAGCTGATCTTTGAGTTGGAACTAAACATTATGGTCCTTCGGAGTCGGATGTTGAGGAAATTCCTGTGAAGTCAAGCGTTAAATCAAGGAGAATTGTAGACATCAAGATAAACAAGTCGAAGGGATTATGGCGGACGATGACGAGAATTTCGCACCGCTTCAGTCATCGGAGGAAATTGTGGGTGAAATGTCTTTTTCCCAAGTCAAAGCTGAGTTAAAAAGGAGAGGATTATCAGCGAAAGGGAGGAAAACAACTCTTACTGCTCGTCTTATCGATGTTTTCAAACAAGAAAAGTCGAAACCTTCGAGTTCGCATGAAAGTGTTGAATCGACTATTGCAGTCCAAACGCAAGCCCTGTCAGCTAACAACGGGTTTGCAGAGTCAACTGGTGACCATTTATCGTCGCAGTCTTCTAGTCATCAGTTAAGTGAAATCCAGTTATTAAGAAGAAAAGAAAAGATTCTCAAGATGGATATTGACGCCGTGATACAAGTCATACTCGAGACGAGCAAGAGTCCCATCAACAACGCCATTAAAATGGAAAACCGTGTTCAAAAGTTGAATGGTTACCTGGAAAGTTGTATTGAGGTAAGAGATGAGATTATTGCACTTATCCCTGATAATGAAATCGCTGAAGAAGCTCAAAAGTGGATTGACTATCAAACAGCAATTGATAATACTTTAGACATTGCTCAAGAGTACTTATCCAAGCTGTCAAGCCCTAAAGTAGATGAGCAAGCCACTTCAGGTTCAGCAGAGTGTAAGAGATCACACTTGAAATTACCAAAATTAGAGTTACCTAAGTTTGATGGAGATGTTTTAAAGTTCCAAAATTTTTGAGATCTATTTGAGGCTGCTGTTCATGATAATGACAATGTGCCTGATGTTCAGAAGTTCACCTACCTACGGTCAGCCCTCGAAGGGGTTGCTTATCACACTATTGAGGGGTTCGAAGTCACTAGTGCTAATTATCACCACGCAGTTGATGCTCTGAAACATCGCTTTGGTAGGAAGAGAATAATTATTTCATCTCTTGTCAAGTCAACTGTACAGCTGGAACCAAGGTCAAACGAAGGGGTGGCATCTTTGCGTGATCTTCATGACACTCTCAAAAACCGAATTAGAGCTTTACAAGCTTTGGGGGAAAGGCCAATGACACATTCTTGTATCCTCCTACCAATAATGGAAACCAAGCTTCCACCTGAGTTATCTGAGAAATGGGAGTTAGAAATAACTGACATTAAGGAAGAAAGTATCAACCTTGAACTATTCTTCAAGTTCTTGAACAAGCAAGTGATTTCCAAGGAGGCTGGAGAGAGAAATGCTAGCACAATCAATGAAGATGTTTATCACCCTCCACTTGGTGGAATGGCGAGAGGAAATGCGGGACGGGACGAAAACAGAATTGGAGTAAAGAACACCCGAGAGAAGATGTTTACAGCAGCTGCTCTACTAGCGAGTGGGACGAATCAGGGTATCAATGCAACCTGCAACCTGTGTAAGGAACAGGGACATGACACTCCAAAATGTCCAGAGCTTAAGCGACACTCGGTCGAACAACGATGGCAGTCAGTTAGAGAGAACCGACTGTGTTTTAACTGTTTAAAGCCTGCAAACACTTTCCACTACTCCTCAGTTTGTCGCCAACCCAAGTGCAGTGTTGAAGGGTGTGGTCGGCGTCATCACACAATGCTTCATGGTGATGGGGACAGAAGTACAGAGGGTCAGATACACACAACCATCAGTGGATTTGTGGCTTCATGCAACTCCAATATGCAACAGACATTATTGCAGACTGCGACGGCTGTGTTGGTTGCAGATGGTGCCCAGAGAGTACCTGTGCGGGTTTTGTTTGACTCAGGAAGCCAAAGGTCTTATATCACCAAGAATGTTGCTGAATCATTGGCCTTAGATGGACCCTCTGAAGTCCTTAGCGTATCCATGTTAGGAGGAGAATCCGGCCAGACAAAGAGAATGAAGAGAGTCAGCTTCTCACTCATCTCTATACAAACAAGCCTTGCAAAGCCAGTTAGAATGGAGGCCCTCACCATAGACAAAATCTGCACCCCACTAGAACCAGTGGAGATCAGCTTAGAGAAATACCCTCATCTGAAGAACTTGGTGCTCGCTGACACCTATCCTCGTGGATCCGTCAACGTAGATATCCTGATAGGAGCAGACTTTTACTTCTCATTTATGAGTGGCAAAGGTAAGAAAGGGGAAACCGCGAATGCGCCCACAGCAGTAGAGTCTACACTGGGATGGGTTGTAGCAGGGCCCATTGAGGGTCATCCCTCTGAAAACACTAAGTCGATGCTGTCTACTGTGTGCATTGACCCAGTAACAGACAGTCTGAAGCGGTTTTGGGAGCTTGAATCTATCGGAATTGTTGATAAAGGGGAGGTACATATGTCCTTAGAGGAGGAAGATTCCATAAGACAGTTCACTGAGGGACTGAAATTTGATGGTGACCGTTATGAAGTACCGTTGCTATGGAAAAGTGATGCTCCACAACTGAACTCGAACTACTTCCAAGCAGTCAAGAGGCTTGAGAGTGTAGAAAGGCAGCTCGAAAGGAATCCAGAAAGAGCCAATGCCTACAAGAATGCCATCAACCAATATGTAGAAAAGGGGTACGCCGTAGAGATTAAGGAGTCAGATGACGGTAACAAGAGAGTGAGGTACCTACCACATCATGCAGTCTTCCGAGAAGACAAGAAGTCAACAAAGTGTCGAGTTGTTTTTGATGCATCAGCTTGTGATGAACATGATGTGTCGCTCAATGATTGCATTCTAACGGGGCCAGCACTTCAACCTAACCTTGTATCTGTCCTGCTTCGATTTCGAACCCGTAGAATTGCACTTATGGCTGATGTAGAAAAGATGTTCCTCCAGATCAAGGTCGATGAAAGGGACCAGGATGCTCTAAGATACCTCTGGAGGGATCTAAAGGGCGATGATCCTCCGAGAGTTTACCGGTTGCAGAGGTTGGCATTCGGTGTAAATTGTAGTCCGTTCCTAGCTATTGCCACAGATCAAAGCCACGCAAAGAAATGCAAGGAACAATTCCCTGAAGCATCAAAAGAAGTTCTGTCTAATATGTACGTGGACGATTGTCTTACTGGTGCTGACGACGTTGGAGCTACGGTAGAGTTGCAGCAGTCCTTAGATAAGATGATGGAACAAGGTGGGTTTAATCTGACTAAGTGGGCCAGCAATTCAAAGGAAGTCCTCAGCCACATCGAAGAGCAAGAGCAATCTCAGTCCAGTACCATTGACTTCAACGCGAGTGAGCCGTTAAAGGCACTGGGAATCTGCTGGGATACGTTAAATGACTGTTTTGTCTTCTGTGTTCCACCGTATGTGCTCACTGTTAGCGATCCCGAAACGAAGAGAAGCTTGTTGAGCATCGCTTCAAGGATTTTTGACCCTATGGGACTAATCACACCATTTACGATCAGGGCGAAAATGTTATTTCAAGAGCTTTGGCAGAGAGGTTTGCAGTGGGAGGATCATTTGGATGAAGATATTGCTGTTCAGTGGAGGTCATGGAGGTCCGAACTGTCTCAGTTGAATTGTATTAACGTTCCCCGCTATTTTATGGCAAACATCGGATCAAGCTCAAGCATAGAGCTCCACGGCTTTGGTGATGCCTCAACTAAGGCATATGGTGCAGCAGTCTATATCAGATCCGTGGATGAAGCTGGCTGTGTCTCAACTCACCTTGTCATGTCCAAGTCAAGAGTGGCTCCCACAAAGACCGTGTCGTTGCCAAGATTAGAGCTACTTGCGGCTGTTCTTAATGCGGGATTGCTGAAATTCGTTGCAGAATCCCTAACACTCAAAATAGACCGGGTAGTGTGCTGGACCGACAGCATGGTGACCCTTCAGTGGATCAGAGGTTCAAGTTGCCAGTGGAAGACATTCGTAGCGAATCGTGTTGCTGAGATTCAGTCCACATGGGACCCACATCACTGGAGACACTGTTCAGGGGAGGACAATCCCGCCGACTTGTTGACCCGTGGGTTGCCCGCAAAGGCCTTAGCTGAGAATAACTTGTGGTGGAGTGGACCAAGTTGGTTGACGCTTTCATGCTTGCCTGATCAACGGCAACTACCCAGTGAACTAACAGAGTCTGTCGAGAAGGAGAGAAAACACAAAGAGACAAAAACATGCACAGCGATTGCCACAGAACCAGTGATTGATCCGTCTCGATACGAGAATTGGCTGACCCTCATTCGAGTAACAGCATATGTGCTGAGATTTGTTGCAGTTTTCAAGTCCGGGACAAGTTCAGGTTCCAAAGAACTGTCAGTTGAAGAGCTGCGGAAAGCCAAGTTGAGCTGGTATCGGCAGATACAGAGGGACGTGTACCAAGTGGAGTATGAAGAGCTAAAGGCGAACCATCCTCTACCAAATACCAGTGCTATACTGAAGTTGGATCCTTACTACGACAAGAAAGATCAGTTGCTGCGGGTAGGAGGGAGACTGCAATACTCGGACTTACCAGAGGGTACTAAACATCCAATTATCCTGCCGCATGGACATCCAGTGGTTGAAAAGATCATACAGAGTGTGCACAATGAGCTCCTTCATGCTGGACCCGAGAGTACCCTTTCGGTTCTACGACAAGAGATTTGGCTAACAAAAGGACGTCGGGAAGTTAAGAGAGTCCTAGAAAGGTGCCTTGTTTGCCAACGTCAACGTGTCGGCGCATGTTCACAGAAAATGGCTCCGCTGCCATCGGAAAGGGTGTCGTTGTCTCCAGCCTTTACTCATGTCGGGATAGACTTTGCTGGGCCGTTGTTTGTACGAGGGAGTCCCACCTCAGAGAAAGCTTACGTTTGCATCTTCACGTGCGCTTCTTCTCGCATGACTCACTTAGAGCTTACAAGTGATTTGTCAACCAACGAATTCTTCCAAGCCTTAATTCGTATGATCAGTAGAAGAGGGCTTTGTAGCACCATTTGGTCTGACAATGCTAAGACTTTCAAGTGTGCTGACCGCGAAATTCAGCGGCTGTTCACGCCAGAGTCATCCACCAGTAAGCAACTGTGGGACAAAATCGATCAGGAAGAGCTTCAGGCCAAGTTGACATCCAAGGGAATCAAATGGAAGTTTATTGTCGAGCGCTCCCCGTGGCGAGGTGGCTGGTGGGAAAGGCTGGTGCGTTCTGTGAAGGAAATTCTTCGTAAAGTCCTGGGCAAAGCCTTGTTGTCCTATCAAGAGTTAGCCACAGTCCTTACCAGAATTGAAGCTGTTATTAATTCGAGGCCGCTCACAACAGTAAGTCATGATGTTAGAGATCTGACGCCCATAACTCCAGCTCATCTTGCACTCGGAAGATCACTGTTTAACTTACCCGACATTCCAGACGAAGATTCAGTGAATGAAAGCGCAACGAGGCAGCGCTATCTGTATCAGCAGAAGCTTGTTAACCACTTCTGGAAACGCTGGCGAGGAGAATACCTGCATCAATTATCCATTCGACAGAAATGGATGGATGAACAACCAGCCCTCAAGGTCGGAGATATCGTACTGATTTCTGAAGACAATGCACCAAGAGGAAAGTGGCCGATGGGACGAGTTGACAGATTGTTCCCCGGAAGGGATGGCCTTATCCGCACCGTAACCTTGAAGACACAGAAAGGACTTTTAAGGAGACCTGTTCAGAGGCTGCATCGCCTAGAAGCAAGTAGTACTCAGTTTGCAAGTGGTGAATTCAACGACAGTGGCCCTAACGGTGGGGAGTCGTCCGCTATTAGGAAGGTCAAGAAGAAGGTGAAGAAGAAGCAAGCTGTGAAGAAACCAGCTCCGAGTCTCCAACGGTATTGGAGAGGTGGGGAGGATGTTCGGGCCCGGACCCAAAGTGGGAGATCAACTCGACCCCCCTTGCGATTGGACTTGTAGTTAAACCACTCCTCCCTGGACATTCGTTGTGTTAATATTATGGGATGTATGAACATGTGCTTTGTCGTCGAAAACCTTTCGTAGTGAAGATTGTAATTTGTTCGCAATGCAGCGTATTAAAGGGATTGTTTACTGATAGATTGCGGAAGAGCTGATCTTTGAGTTGGAACTAAACACTCCTAGAAGGTGTCTATACTCACCCCATGGTCACTGAAAATTGCCAGGGGGTGGGGGTCTCAAAAGCCAACCTTTTTCAAAGAAAGTATGAAGGAAACTGGAAATTCCAGAGGGTTGGGGGCTCAAACCAAAAGAAAACTCCATGCAGGAGGTATTAATGGATATTTTCTGGAACAACACCATATTGTTTGTTCCACGGCTGGTACATACGGGTCAGGGGTAAAATTATAATGCAACCTACCCTTATTTTCGGTCAAATTGATTTTTATATTGATTTATTTATGACCAATTCCAAAATTTAAGGGCTTGTCTCGATATTCACTGGCTTGAGAAAAAATAGGAGGTTCAATCTCGTTGTCAGGGACACCATTTTGAGATGCCATGAATTATTGGATTTATGGATGCAAGTATCAGGCAGTGGATTGTAGGAGCATGGGGTGTCAGGTTTTTTCAGTGGGACTAGTCCTAGAAGATTTTGCACAGCTATAACATGGATAGGGGGATGAAGAGGAATATTGGAGTGTTCATCATTCCATTATTCTTGCTCTAAAGGCAATTAAATCACACTGTTAGTAAAGAAGAGTAACCGTCAATGATAATTCCAAGAGAAATCGTTCCATTATTCCTGAAAAGCCATATTAGGCCATTATTCCACCGCAAAAAGGCTGTTCCAATATTCCACTGCAAGAAATTTCTGTTATTCTTGTTCCTTTATTCCTCTTCATCCCCCTAATATGGTGGTGTTTTGTTGGATTTCTTTGCAAATTTCACAGAATACAAGCTTCGCTTACTCCGGTAGTTGTAAGTCACTTGAAATGATTTTCACATCCAAGTAAACAAAAAAAAAATTAACTTTTTCTCAAAATGATCTTTTGAGAAACTGGCTGCAAAACAGGCTGCCATTGCTCAGCAAGGGAACAATATTTCATTCCTGTGCATGCAAAATAACCTTGTACATAAATTTGAGCTTAGCCCTGAGTGAAACAAACCACTGAAACTCTCTTTCCCCTTCATTGTGCAGAAAACAGCTTGCACAGTTCAACTATTCTCCTGAATGTGTTTCTGTATAGTAAGTAGTAGTACTTTTCTGCCAACTGCTGGTTAGTCATAAACAACCATGCAAACTTGTATAAGCTTAAAAATTTGGAAGTGTACTTTTAGTACTTGATTTGTTTGTTTACAATTGGCAGTTGAGATCTGTCATCTGTACCATAAGTTGCCTTTTTGTAAAACCCAGCCTTTTTTTGCCTAAATCTCACCAGCAAGGATGACAAACTACTGTTCATGCAGGGATTCAAGATAAGTTTTCAAACCCTCAGCTGAATCAAACTGCTTTTTCAGATTATTTGGTTTACCTAAATTAAGTTTGACGTTTGACTCTACTCAAGCTGTAATTACAACTTCGGCCGTCAGTTATAGTGACATGCAGTAACAAACTGGTTTCCTGTTGGGCACACACTCATCTTTTTACACTTTTTCAATCTCATAGTTTTCTTTGTTATGCAACCCTACTAGATTTCACATTAGTGTTTTGGTGTGTATTATCGCTGTATATTTTTACTGCATTTTTTTTATTCTCCCGGAAAGCCTGCATACATAGCAACTATAAAAGGGGAGGGGGTAGGGGGAGCGAGAAAATGGGAGGAAAATGGGGGTATGGGAAATCCCCCCATTTTCCCTCCCACGTCTTGCTCCCCCTTAAAGGTCCCTTCCCCGTTAAAGCCTGCTATGCTGGCTATTGGGTATTCCAGAAGAAATGCACACCCCCCCGACGGATGGCAAGAGTTTTTGACCCCCCCTTCCTCCCAGATTTCCTGTACCTCTAGACCCCTCCCCCTGCCCGGATTTCCAAGGTCAGAGACCCCCCTCCCGCCTGGATTTCCCTGATTTATTATGGGCCCTAAATTCAACATTCAGTTTGTTGAAAATACGTAGAATCGCATCCAGAATATAATGACTGTGCAGCTCAGTTTTAATTTTAATTTGTTCTTGTGATATGAACGGAAATTACGAACGGGTTTTGTACTGGTAACAACATGATTAAAAGTTATTTTCTTCCCTTTTTTTATAGCACTGGACTACAACTGTAGCCCATTCCTGTGGAAATGCTCAATGAAGCTGACAGCGGCGAATAAAATAAATAAACAAAATTATACAAATCGTCCATGTAAAACTCGAGAACGGAGTATTGAATTACGTGTACCCGAGGTCAAAACAACCTTTCAAATCGAAACTTTTCCCAGACGTATTCTTGCCATAATTGAAATAAATGTTAAATAAAACTTAAAGTTAGAATTAACGTTAACGACAGCAGCGGTAATTTAACAGGAGAATGATAAATTTCGCCCGTTGAAATTTATTTCGTGCGGCATGCGGCTTCTGTTGCAGACGAAATTTGCATACGTCAAAAGTAATTTGAAACCTATGCGTAACGCAACCATTTCATAACACGTCGTGCCATCGGTGATGCGAAAAGTATCCGACTTATGCACCAGTCAAAGTAAACCCCAACCCCCCCCCCCCACCCCGGGACATAGGTGGGGATTGGCTCTGGATAGCTTGCAAAACCTTACAAATCCCCCACATAGTGGGGAAAATTTTGTAAAACAAAAGGGAGAAAATGCCCCATCCCCTGGGGCAACCAATGTGTAAATTATAAATTTGCATTTGCAGGATTTCATGCCCACAGGGCAGCAGAATTCATAATTGTGTCAATTTGCTGTATTAAAAGCTTGATCTCACACTCTGTGACACAGATTTTAAGTAATAACATTAAAGGCAGTCACAGATTTTAGCTCATACACTGTATTAAATTTCCCATAGCATTAAAACCACAAATTCAAACAAAAAAAATAAACGCAATGTTTTATTTGACAAGACTGCATTAAAACATAGTAGAGTGACTTGAAATACAAACAACCAGAAGCTCTGATTCTCACCGCTGGTGGATTAAGTTCATTGAAATACAGGTGAAGCTGTCTGTGCGACTTCCAGACAACCAGTAACTCTAGTTACGACTTTGACCGCAGTGAAATAGTTTTTACTTCATAGTGGAAGTAACAAAATGTAAAAGTAAAACTGTCGTCATTGACATGTTTGACCGTGGTGGAGCTACGACTACTCTCATTCGCAAGGGTTTAACTTTTGCAGCATTTTGGGCAGTACCAACACCCATCAGGGACACTTTCTTCGGTCAAACCAACACATTCAGCATGGTACCATCCTACTGGACAATTTTCCGCATCACAGTACAACATCAGCCCATACTCTCCTTCACCGCACAGGCAATATGCATCTGTTTGCACATCTAAATAACAGAGAAAATAATAAAGAGAACTTCAAAAATATTGTCATAACGTGCCAGGCAGTCATTCTCTATTAAGCGGGCAATTGTTTATGTCCCGAAAATTGTTCCCCTTGCCCCTATTCACTGTAAACTTGTCCTCTGAACGGCCATCTGTATTAAGAGATCAGTTAGCCATCCGCCAAGACCATTTAATACAGTTTAAGTGTCACACAAAATTTGATTATCTGGCCCCAGTTGTTCGAAAGCCGCATAACGCTATCCACTGGATAAATCGCTATTCAGGGGACAAGTGTTACGGAAACCAATACCCAAAGGATAGAGATTTTTCCAGTGGATAGCGCTATCTAGCTTTTGAACATATGGAACCTAATAATACCTTTTTTCCTTGACTTTGACTTCTTCTTAGCGGACGCTTTTTTAGTCCCCTCTGCTCTATTCTTGTGCACGCCATCCAGATGCTTAAGCCACATTCTTACATCCTCTGTTGTCAGCAATGTCTTCTTCGCCAAATCAATAATGAACTCTTCGCTTGGCTGCGTCTTATCTGCACAAAGCTTCTTATGAACTTCTCCAAGAATCTTTGAGGGGGGCTTGAACATCATGCCTTCTCTTCCGTGCTTGCTGTAATGCTCGAGATGGTCATCAGGTTGTAGATAATGGCCAGCACACTTCCCTTTACATTGACTACAGTCACCACCCCAAGGGCGCTTAGGATCCGGGATCGGGACAGGAAAGTACTCCAGTGATGGGCCGTTTGGGAACCACTTCAACTCTAGCTTGTGTTCACTTGTCTGGCATTTCACGTGAGAGCAGTTAGTTTGGAAACAGGGAAGTAGCATGAACACATACTGCTCTGGCATGTTCTTGACCATATGACGACTGCGTACCTCCCATACCTCTTGGAAGTACGCATACAGCGTAGGTTCCAGTTTTTTCAAGGCTTCTCTTTCCTTCTTTGTACCCCTTAGAAACGTTAAAAGCTTCGGACGCCTATCTGTGGCATGCTTGGCAAATTCTGACGATGATCCTTTAAGTAAATTAATGGTTCCATTTCCACAGGGTGCTCCATGCACTCTCTTTATATAAACGTCAATAGCAAGATTTAGGTTTTTGTCTAACTGTTCACTACTGTTGCAGGCACCGCCAATAGTGGAAGGAATAAAGAGATTTGAATGTGCTTTGGCTAAACATCCATTAAGAAGTTCGACCTTGTTCAAATACGATCCCCCAGAGTGTCGTGTAGTGACCAATAGACAGCCTGTGCCTTTGCTTAGATGCCTTTCTGTCCACATAAATTGGACTTCTGCATGCGATGGACCTTCATCTGCACCTCCATCTACTCTTATGAACTCAACCTGTTTCTGGAAGAGATCTTTGAAATCAGATGTTTCCTCTAGCATACGCAAATCTGCCATGTGTTGAGCAGGGCTTTTTGGAAATAACTGATGCGCTTTGACAATTCCAAAACATACTTCAGGTGTTGTCTCAGTTTCCAGGAACATATAGGAAGAACCCTGGAGTGTTGATGTGTACTTGTTAACATAATCAGCTCTAGTGGTCACCTCCACATCATCAGAAAGGGAGAGTGCAGAATGCTGGCGATGCGTGTAGGTCGTGTCCAGGCGGAATCCAGCAGCATCATCTCTGTTGAGAATCATCGAGACTGTGCCATCTTTCTTCTGTAATTTATCCAGGCTGCGATACATTGTAGTGCTGTAATGGGCATCTGGATTTAGTTTCATGGCAAAACCCTTCCTTGCACGACGGCATGTTACCTTAGCGACCCCTTTGTACCGTTTTGCGCTAATACGTCCTTTATTTCTCGCTGCGCACAGCTGGACAATGGTGCCATGTGATAACTTTGTTTGATACTTTTCCTCAAGGTGTTCCTTGATACGTTTGTATGTCACTTTAAGACCACTGTTTTCATGATGTTTTCCAGAAGAGAAAGTCAAAACGCCAGTCCTGCGCCACGCATCGGCTCCTACCTTTTGTTCTCTCACGAAATCTTCAATATCCTTCCCTATGTTGGGATATTTTTGTAGGACTCGGGAAACTCTCTTGGTAACTCTCCGCTTGAGTAGACCTGCTTGTGCCACAGCTTTAGCAGCATTAATGTGGGCTCGTCGTTGGAGAAGTTTCCATTGCTTCACCACCATTTCTTTGGCATGTTTGCTTGCTATGTCATCTACATCAACCCAATCATCTGGATTATCACTCTCTGCGTCACTGACAATGTCTCTGTCTTCATCCTTTTCATCCAAAAGCCTCCGTCTCTCTCGCTCAAGATACGCTTGCCTTGACTGTTCAATCAGGGATTCCTCGTTTCTGTCAAGGTCACTAGAAGATAAATAATGTGCAAAATCAAGTAGTACTTCGTTCAGGGCCTCTGGCGTAAATTCTCGTAACAGCATCCTAATCTCTTCAACAAATGCAAACCAGTTCAGGTCATTAGAGCGCAACATAAACAGCATATGCTCCATTGATGGAGTAGGATTAACTATCAAACCATCGTCCTTATGTTTACTCATAGTGTCTGGGTCAATAGGAGCATTTACCCTCTGCAATGAACACTTTGTACTCTTCTCCACCACCTCTCCATCTCCAACAACACACCCACTATCAATGCTGTTCGATGCAGCCACTGAGCCGTCACTAGTGGAAGAATCATATCTTTCTTGACCATTACTTTCGTTTCTTGCTCCAATGTTACATAAATTACTAGTGGAGACTCCCTCATCAGAAGCAGTATTTTCAGAGGCACTTTTCTTGTTGTCTGACTGTTCTGAGATTTCACCATCAGACACATCACTGTGAGATTCCCACTGATCACTGCCTTCAGAGTCACTACTGCTATTCTCTGAATCATCAGGTAGCTCATAACCCAGGCTCCTGAGGGTAGCTTTGTTTTTGACATTAGCTAACTGCATAACAGCATCTCGAATGGCATGTGCTTGCTCCACAGCTTTCAAAACCATATCCTCTTTGCTATGAAAGTCATCAAAACCATATTCTCTCTTGGCTTTCTTCGCTGAGAGACCTTGACTTTTGCATACAGAGAATTTAATCAGACATCGGTCGGACTCAGTTGTTGCTAGTTTACACAGAACGTCCAGTGCTTCTCTGGTAAGGCTTTTTTCCTTTCTCTTCATGGTTTCTGATGAAAACACCATTTGACACACTTGAGAAAAGGTATCATAATCAACCATTGTACGAAACTCGGACACGTAAAGTCTTTGTGACCCAGGTCCACTTAATTCGAGCTTAAAAATTGCAACAGGAAGTTGCATTAGCTTTCTAACAGCTTTGTCTGACTGATACTGAACAGTTGGGAATGTCTGGTCATTCGAAATTCTTTCAGACAGATGAATTAAATAACGGCACTGGGTGCACTTCTCTGGTGTAGTGTCTCGGTGGTGCAATTTGCAATACAACTTACGAACAACAAGAAATTCATCCAATGTAAGGTCATTGACTAAGGATAAGTAAACTTTGGAACCACTTTCAGCTCCTTTGCTCAGATTGGCATTAACATGAACTAGATACTTCTCATACAACTGTTTACATCTCAACAACAATTCACTATCACTGGCACTGCAAGACAAGTTCCCAGAGGTCTTCTTTTGCAATAAACACATGTCTGGCAAACTTGTCTTCAAAGTCATAAAAAATGGTCACCACTCGTTGAATCTGTGTCATGCTCCCCTGCTTCACTGCTGTCCTTTGTTTCTTCATCAGCAGGTACATTGTTGCTCTTTGTGACTTCCTCCACTTCAGCAGTGACATTCATGTCTTCTTTCTCAGAACTACTGTTCTCTGCAGAGCCATCTTTCTTACAGGATTTGACGCAATCCTTGGTTTCCGAGTAACTGTTCTCGCATTGAACTGGCTTGAGCCCACTTTTAAACAGACTGAGCTGGATACTACCTTTTGTTTGAACATTCTGAGTTTTGCCTTGAGTCTCTTTCTTGTCCTTACTCTCCCTGCCCATGTGATACCTTTTAGACCTGGTTTCCTTTTCTTGCAGCTTAGTCAGCTCCTCTTCAAGAGCACGTTTTTCTTTTCGTTTAGAAGCAATCTGTTCCTCCACATTGGCAGCCTGAGCATACTTGTTCATGTTATGTTGCTTGTACCTCTCTTTTTCCAAAAGAGCCATAGTACTGTTTATGCTATTTATGTCTTCTGAAAGGTCTTCAATTCTTTTCTTTCGAAACTCAGCCGAAAGCTTGATGTGTTTCCTTTTGCCTTGGTCCTTTACAGCACCAAACGCCTTTGATCGACTTCTTTTCTTCTTATAGGGATACCCTTCCTCATCAACTTTAGCTCTTGCAAGGTCCATAAGGCGACCCTTGTTATTTACTAAGCTTGGATTTTCCAAACACAATTCATATGCTGCATTGCTCATGTGTTGTTGGTAATTTGTCAGTGTACCTGCATTTCCCTTTTGATAGATTCTGCTCTTTTCAAGTAATTCATCCCTTGCCAATTGCACAGAAACAGTGTCTTTTTGCTTACACGTGGATTCAACCTAAACCAAAAAGGAAAATGCCGTTTTTTTTCACAATCTGAGCTTACACATTCCTTTTGTGCAGATCACAAAAGTGTAGTAATGTAAACAACACAAAATACGCTGTATTTAATAAAAACGCATTGTAAGGGACTGGTAAAAAAATATAGGGGTGGGGTGGGAGTGTGCCAGAGCATTTGGAAATGTCCAGAATAAAAAACACATGACCCACCCCTACTTTGTGGCACAAAATTAAATGGCCCACCCCCTTTAACCAAACTGCTTAACAATACAATACATGGCTGCACTCCAATACAAATATTTATATGGTCTGGCCCAAACATTGGATTTATTTCACCTTTTTATTTTTCTTGCATTAGAAATGTTATTATATTTACGAATAAACATATCAAGTTGTGAGAATCAAGGAATTAAGAAGCAAAATATAGCATTGCGAAACCTACTGTCATCGATGTTAAAATAATATAGTTTGTACTGTATTGTGCTCATTCAAAATTAAAAAAAGGGCACAAAAGAATACAACGTACCCTTTATTTAAACAAACATAATCAGGATACTGAGAATAGCAGCAGTGGGTACATACACACTGCTGAGGATAGCAGCTCGTGGATCAAATATCCACAAGTTTTAGTAACTTTTACCACCCAATAAAAGTGAAATTTCCATGAGAAAAAGTCAAAATATAGTTGAGATAAGAGCAGAGATTTATTTTAGCCCAAAGAATGTTTTGAGGTCAAGTGCACTTTAAAGGAATGTTGCTTTTATGTATAAGGAAATTTGTAGTTTTTAATCTTTGAAATAGACAAAACATGTTTGATTCATTTAAATGACTTTTATTAGTACACATAATCAATAATCTGATGCATCGCAAACGACACCTCATCCCAATGGAAATAGAATTTGTCTCACATAATGGTTAACCACTGCATCTTGGACCAAAACAAAATGACCCACCCCCTAAAGGGAGGCCAAAATTACCTGACCCACACCTTATCAAGGGCTCCAAATCTAATGAACCACACCCTCTCAGGTCTGACCCACTCCCCTCTACACTTTTTGACCGGTCCCTAATTTATCATTGAAAAGTGAGGCAGTTTTTGTTAATATAAGACAACTGTTTGTAGTTTACATGCTAATCAACATCATCTGCATTATCATAATTTACGAACCTAACTGAAAAAGTAACAAAAGATGTAAAAATGTATAATCCATGAACTTACAACAAGTTCTGGGCCGGTCTGACCATCAGCTGTGATGGTCAGCTGTTTTGAACGATGAATGACAACAGCCTGGGGATCACCCTAATCCAAAAAAAATCCAAAGATATGTATTCAGAGAACGTTCATTATTTATTTAGTAGAAGATATCGTCAGGTGATTTTATAAATTTGTCTGTTCTTAAGTGGACCCCCCCCCCCCCCATCCCACTAATGAATCCAATTTTCCAGAACAAAAAAAAACCAGCCAGTTAAAACACTTGGAACCTTTGGCTAGTCTAATAACCTGCTCAGGGGTATTTCTGGATTACAGCAACACTGAATGAACACACACACGCACAAAAAAGAGCCAAAGCCCGTTCTACATAAATTACAAATCCTCCCTGTGAATGCAAAGTTCATTGCACCAATATGTATTGCTTACTTTGCCATTAATAAGTAAAGGCCTTTTACAACCATATACCCTTCAACTAACCTTTTTCTTTTCCTTATCTGTGTTAGCTGGTGATGAAGACACCTGAGGATAATTAAAGGTCGAAGAAAATTGAGTCAATAGAACTCAACTGTACGTGACTACAAACAGGCAAAAGTAACAATTGCTATAATTCTTACGTTTATAATTCACACACCTTTTTTGCATGCCTCAGTATCATTATGATGTCTCCAACTGCATGGATTCCAATGTCTTTTAAAATGTCTTTCGTGAGGTCCTCCAGCATGTTTTCTCGTATCCTAAATATTGTCATTAAAAATTGAATTGTTAAGACACAATTTCCTTTGCCTTTTCATACTACAGTTTTGTTCAAAATCTGTATCGACATTCACAGCGAAACATACCGATTTTTATCAAAAAGCTCGCCATACTCCTGCACAAACTCTTCTGCAATCCCCGCACCACGAAGGAAGGTTGTCCACCTACAAAGTACCAAGTAACATTTGTAGCTGTTAACGAGTGAATATACTTGTTTTCAAACTCGAGTAAAACATTTAATATCACGCCATCGTGCTGAACAAGTGTTTAACTTCCTAAAACAATACCGTAAATTAATGGTGTATTAATTTGAATAAGAATAGAAAGGATTGATATAAATACCTTGTCACGTTCGTCTCCGCCATCTTGCACGTGTGCACAAAAGTACCCATAGATCCTTGTGGTAACAACGGCCGCCATCTTGGATTTTAAATTACCCAGAGACCTTTGCATGAACAACGGCTGCCATCTTGGATTTACGAATCCCCTACTAATGCCCCACATTCCTAGGGACAGGTATGCCAAAACGCGCGAATACCCCACCTACTGGGGCCAAAGAGAGCTACCAATAAGCTACTAACTCCCCACCAAAGCCCCACATGTCCCGGGGTGGGGGGGGTCGGGGTTTACTTTGACTGGTGCATTATGTTCAGAAGTTAGCTCCGATTCTAGTCAGTGACTAGTCAGTATGCTCAATTTTATTACTGCTCACCTTTAGCTTACCATAGCCCTTGGTAAGGAGAATACCATTAAAATCTAAATCAACAGATTAAGTAAACAAAAGATCTTAGTTCATCAATCAAGGCAAGAGTAATGTTGTTGTGAAGCGAAATGGTGCTTTAAGATCTGTAAGATTTAGTCTTGGGAGTCAAGAATAATTCATGCTCATAAATTTCAATGTCCTCTGCAATACTTTTCATGGTTATTTATTTGTGAAACATTGTTATTTATAATTATCACAGAAACTTGAATATCTATGGAATAAGGGAAACCATTTCAAGGAGATATAACTCCATTTTTCATAGAAACTTGGAGACACGTTGCTATATGGCTGGAGCCCACTGGATTCTAATATACTGCATCTGTCTTGGTCATGAAGGATAAGATAATTAAGGGCTGTAAGAGGAAATTATGAGTTGACACAGCTCGTGGGGTTAACCTGCCATTCACAGTGTGAAGGGTATCCGAAATTTTAAACGTGGTCATCTAACGTACTTGTGTCCAGGCATGATTGGTGGTGGGAAAAGAGCCATGTTCCCCATTCATCCTTGTCATAAGTCCCCGCACCCTTTTCCCTTAAAAACATGGGATTGAATCGGGAAAAGTCAAGTGATGCAATCAACCAATAGTCAAACAACAAGTTGGGGAAGACAGTGTTATGGTACCAAACTTCCTCTGTGAATGGATGGTGTTAACCCTACTGGAAAATTATCCATAAGTCTTATATTTCTAAGGACTTGGCTTTTTGGTGATTTCATGAAATCACAGAAAGGATTTAAGTGAATCTGTATTATTGACACCAATGGCATGTTTTGATGCTTGAATGTGTTTTCCAAAGCCAGTGACTGCACTTTACAGACTATACTAGAAGGCAATATTAGTCACTATAAAAATGCACCAGTTTCGCTATCATTTAAGAACTGAAAAGTCAAAAATATAGTATTTTTAATTTATGATGGGCTATTTCAATTCATCAAAAAATATGCTAATTATCTGTAATAAAGGATTTAACTTAAATGAGTGTGTTAATTCTGCATTTCGTACATTTCCCTTTGGGTCCCATTTCTTTCAGGGTTGTGGTCAGCAGTGAACATAATCGTACTCAAAATTACTAAAGTAAGATCTCCGCAGAGCTCCATACATTTGTTATGCATGCAGCAATCTCATCTATTGTACACAAATACCATATATACCTATTTCAAAAAAGGTTGCTTCAGTGATACATGTTTCACAGACCGCAGTGTATCAGGATCGTTAAATTTATGACTGCTTTTCTCTAGCTTTTAGCCCTGAAGCAAGAACAAATGCATATTTTTATGATTTGGTTTTGTCCTAGAGTGCCTTCAGCGAGAAAAGCGATCATTACATTTATTTATAGCAAATATGATACTTTGCGATCCATGAAACAACGATCGCTAATCATGCATCACTGAAGCAACCTTAACTGAAATAGGTGTAAAATATGTTAGAGAAGCATGTATACATAATGAATAGATGGGGCAGAACGGAAGACTTAAGTTGAAGACCACACTAATCGAATTCGTTCGATTTTGTTTGTCCAAAAACAAAAAATCTAAAGACTGAAAAGACAAAAGACAGTGACAAGAACATCAACAATTCGCGACTACAAAGAAAGAAAACGGTTGTTTTTATGTGGTTGCACGGTTAAAAAGCACGGTTAACACCGTACTAAAATCTGACAAAATGTAGCTCACCTTTTTAAAAACCCTCTACATTCGTCCTCTCTCGCTCACACGACTTTGCGCGAGATTTCGTGACGTCACCAAATGGCATACCTTCAATGACGTCATGACATTTCGCACCAAGTCGAGTCGAGCGAGCGAGAGGAGAACGCCTGGGTACTAGGCTGAACACATCCCAAAATAAGCCTAACAGGGAATTGAAAGAGCGAAGGACTGTTTGGAACTTGTCACCATTGCAAAACCTTACAAATCTACCTGAATTCAACCTCAGATACCAATGAAACAAATTAAACCTGTAAGTAATGGAGCGCTTTCCATTTGTACGGAAAAACCGGTGAGAATTTTCTGCCAAATGAAACAATAAATTTTTCCACAGTCAAACCGCGTATTCACCCAGTCACCGTCACTACATTGATCAAGGAGAATGGCACTAGTATGACGGGGCAAATGGAACAGTAATATTTTGACCATTTGTCTAAAACCGAAGGTTTTCTTTTTTTTCCGGAAAATTTGCATTGAATTAAAAGGATTGTTCCATTTGATTTCCCACCAGAACAACTGGTTTTCTACGCAAAAGGAAAACGCTCTAATCTACTTGGCGCTACCTTAAATTTAAATTGCCAGGTGAAAACCATAATCTGGTTTCTTCTTGTAAAAAATAAGACGCAAACTGTCAGCCTGAACTGTAGCAACTACGAGCATATTATACCATGCGTCTTAGCTGAGTCGTTCTTATTTACCTCGAAGACACTTTATATGTGCCATTCATTCGACAAGTGCGCTAGGTGATAAGGGAAGTCTTATTTTTCCTCCTTCTGAATGACCCCAATATAAGTTTAATCATAATGCCGTAACCACCATTGCAAATGTGTGTAAAAAGGTTTGAAAAAAAAACCACAAACACATATTTAACGAAATTGTCTCGCCAGCGTTTTATTTTCACTCATGCCTAAATAAAAATCTTATCAATGGACCTTTTTTTTCCGATGGATAGAGAAACGATAGAAAATCCGATCCGAAATTCCGAAATTCTTAGGAGTCAAAATTGAAAAAGCAGCGAGAAAGCTACGGAAATCGAAAAATCTTCCGAAATTTTTAGGTGAACAAAACAGACGCTGCGAATTATTTAGCTGTTCTCGAGTTATCGAAATTTCTAGGCAACCTAGACATCTCCGAAGAAATTTCTAGGCAACCTAGACGTCTCCGAACAGATATTTAGCAGAAAACCGTCGCTGGGTGCCCCTGTTATATTCCTTTATACCTGCAACACACAGAAGAAACTCAATGACAGACTGAGATTTATGGTTATTTTCGCCCAAACAACATCTATTGGGCAGAAGCAAAGGAAACATGTCACAAAAAACGTGTCAGAAGACACGCGCATTCCGATACAGCGTACCAGTTTATTATTTTACATTTCACTTTCTTGGTTTTTGTGTTCCTTCAAATTGATAAGATAAACATTTATGACCGACAAACAACTATGACAAATGAAATTCATTCGAGCAAGGTATTTGTAACTTGAGTTTTTGTTGCAAAAGCGAGAGCGAGGGAAACGATAGCTCACAAACTTGTCAACACTCGCGTCGAATGCAGTCCATTTTTCCAATTTATTTCTTGAGAGATGACTCAAGCGACTGCAGTTGTTGCTCATTTGTTTTTCATCTCGAAACTGTCAACTTACATTTGGCCAGTACTGTAATACAATACAAAGTTCCAAGCTTTAAACTTGGTTCGCTGAGCATGTTTTATAGCTACCACGTCAACGGGGCGCTTTCTTCGTGTTTTCTCCTTTTATCACTTTTATAATATTCTTCGCAGAATCTTTGAAACTGAACCTAAAAGCGTTTAAGGTAAGAAATGCATACTTTGAAGACTACTACTTTCTTCGATTTGGATTCGGAGGAAGTTTCTTCCGTAAAGTCATAGATCTGAAAAACTGAGGTTACATTTTTAATGACCCCCAAAGAAGAGTTTTATGTCTAGACCCCCCCTCCCACCTGGATTTCTAGAGCCCTCGACTCACCCTACCGCGAGAATTTCCAGCGTGCGATCCGTCGGGGAGGTGTGGATTTTTTCTGGAATTACCCATTTCCTACCAGCTTGTTTACTTTTTATACAATATCGCTCGTAAAATACATAGGGATACTACACACCAAAACATCTAAAAGATTAAATATACCGTATGGCATGAAATTTTCGCGGGAGTTAAATTTCGCAAATTTCGATTCCAGAGTTTACTATGTAGAGAAAAATTTTTGGTGGATTACTTGCAAGTCTCTCCCTGGTATGTGACGTACATAACTTGTATAGAGCAACAAGAGATGTAATATTGTCTTGTTTATTCTACTTATAACTCAAAGCTACCGAAAGGCGGAATTCTGTATGCTATCTGGGCTGGGAGAAACATGCACTGAACTTAATTTTTTGCTCTTTGGCAGAAGATGGTCTCGTCTTTAAAAAATTCGTTACATTGCAATTGTAAAAAGGAAGGTTCTAATATTCTTTTCTCAGTCAACTCGACTGAAATTCAGTAACCTAAATACATGAAGTAAATTTTCACGGATGATTTTTAAGCAGAAGTTTATTTTCGCGGAATCAAATTTTTGCGGATCGCCAAAATTAGATCCCGCGAAACTTTTATGCCACACGGTAAGTGGGTTTCGGGGGCTGGAATGAAACGTAAGCTATAGCTGAGGCCATGTTAGGGGAGGGGGGCCTGAATAATCCATAATCCTGGGTAAATTTTGGAAATAATGCGTATCCCAATTTTGAAAATAAGGTATCCCTAAAATAAAATTTTATTTTATATCCCTGAAATAAAATTCTAAAAAGAAATAATCCGTAATGTTTAAATTTAGTGGCCCTTTGTATCCCTTCTCTAAAACCCCATAATAATCCATAATCCTAAGACCCTAACAGGGCCTCATAGCTAGGGTAATCACTCTAAAACCCAATTTCTTAATTTAAGGACAAAAAATTCTTATTTTTTTCCGGTAGTAAGGGCAACTGTTTCTTATTTTTAAGTTCTTAATTTCCAAAATTTTCTTAATTTTAGCAAAATTTCTCAAAATAAGAATCCCCTAAAATAAGAAGAAACCTACAAATTTTCTTGCTTCAGCGAAAAAGTCATTTTTACTTGATTTCAGGTCAATTCTGTTCTCAATTCAAGAAACAAAAATGTCCGCTACGATCGTGCGCTACTAGTTCTTCGATCTAAATAAAGATGTTTGGGTCCAAAAAAGGTTTCACGTTTACATGTAATAACGGAAAGAAAACAAATAATGAAAGTCGGTCAAATTACAAAAAAGAAAAAGGAAAGAAAAATAGGGCCTGCCGACCTGATTCAAACCCGGCTCTTCAGATTTAAAGTCGCCCGTGTTAACCGCTCAACAACCATACACTCGCATACTAAGATTAGTTAAAAATTGGTATACTAATTAAAGTGTATATGACACGAAATTTTTTTCTTCGGTTTTCGAGAGTCTGATGTGTATAAAAAATGATTCTAAACTTAAAACCTGTCTAAAATTTTAAAAAGCCTCTTTTTTCGCGGGCAAAAGACCCTATTTTTCACTTAAAAACTGTCCCGGGGACTGGGACCGAATTTACCGCATTGTGACGTCAATTGACTTGATTGCGTTCCCGCGAACGCAGTGTTTTTGTTACAAATCGCCTCAAAATGTTGACCTTGTTCAGCAGTATTAGGGATCTTTTCGAACCTTCCAAGACCTACAGTGAGAATGAACAAGTAGGAGAAAAAATGGAGCTGTTTTAGGTCTTATTAAACCAGACGACGGCGAACATTTGCGATGTCTTCTCTTCTTTCGTACTGTGGTGAGGATGTTGATCTCAAAGTCGATGATTTATCCTGACTGTACATCAGTGGAAGCACCTCAGTTGTGAGATTTCTTTGTTAAGTTCTTTTAGGGTTTATTAAGAACATCAAAGCCCTTGTGTTCACATAAACAGCTTACTGTTTCCATCAACCTAAGGAGAGCCGAAAGTGCCGATTGTTTTGATGTTTTAATATCGCAAGAATGTCGTCGTTCTTATAGAGAGTGCGCTGGATTTTCGCTTTATTTCGATTTAAGAACGAGTTCCCAGAGTTTATTCCCAGCCTGGCATTAGTTTCAGTGGTTTCTGCAGCAAGCAAAAGCGTTTTTACAGAGTGTAGAGAAAAGCCAATGACGACATCGTTTTGTTGATAATACGGCCGTACACAATGTACTTCCAGGCCAGAAAAGACATTTATTTCCACTGTCGTGTTATCCTGCAATTAGAATCTCTATACACTTTACTTTAAAAACGGCACTGAAACTGACTTCAGCTCGCATTCTACTTGCCATATCACGGGCTGATTCAGCAGATATAGCAGCTCAAGACTGTTGCTATCTAGAGTGTCAATATTAGGGTATTAACACTAATCTTGGCTCAGTAATTTTTCAAACAACTCACTACCATGAAGCTAAGACAATGTCACATTTCGCATTAAAATACAGTTAATTTTGTTTTGCTTTGCAGTGGGTAAGGTTTTCCAATATTGTAGAACTGTTATTGAATCATAACCATGTTCATTAGCTTTTAAAATAACTGGTGTCCTTGAGCTTCTTAAATAGCTTTTGGTGTTTCTAATACCACAGAAGGGGAGCGCAGCACATTGAACTCTTCTAAAACTAACAGTTTATTATGAATAAACCAACAAGAATTAACAATTGACGAGTAAATTTGCAAATCAACAGTGGGTCTCCATATTGACTCCTTCTCAAACAATTTTCCTATGAACAATGGGAATCAACATCGATCTTCATCAATAATAATCATTATTAAGTGGTCAATTACCAAAGCATATGTATCACTCAGACACAGTGATGAGGAACCATACATCCTTCCCTTGTAGATACTTGTAGATATTATTTACAGCAGCTCACCCCCCTCTCCCCCCCCCCCCCCCCCACCCACACACACACACAATACAGGTTCCTGACACAGGGCTGGCCCCACAAGCTTAATCTGCTTTAGCCTGATTCTGATGGAGAGAAGTGGAAGCCCTTTATGGAGCACCTAAACTAATACCATAGTCCCTAATAAGTGGAGATGGAGTTAAAGCTTGGGGCATTTGTGGCATCCTTAACAACATTGTAAATCACCAGTCAATTTCTACTTAGGAATAATTACTGTTTGTAACATCATGTCATAGTGTACCTGTTTCGTCACAGCCAACAAAGAGTGGCAGCACAACAACAACAACAATTTATCTAAGTATTCCTATATGGGAAGTTTCTAAAATAGTAAATTAAATTCAATGTAATGTATCATTCTTGTTGACAATAGATCACAATCATTGCAACAGAAGGAATGTCCTTCTGTCATCATCACTTGATCTTCAATTTTGATAGTTGATATTTATTGATCTATCAGAACCACCACCAAACATAAAGCAGAAATAATGATTCCATGTTTACTTCATCTGACCAAAAAGCAAGGGGGGGGGGGGGGTCTGACTGCCCTATGTCAGTATCAACAACCAGCCAATCTAGATCACTCGAGGCCTGGATGGGTCTAGCTTAGTTACAGCTATTGGTATAAACAGGGATTTTTGTTGTTGGCAAGCTGATGTAAATGAGGTCAGGTCAGGTCGTGGTCATCAGTGAAAAGGCAGGGAATTTATTTCAGCCTGATTGGTAAAAACCTTGATATGTGCACAGAGGATTAAACAAACTCCTAGAAAATGTTTGTCTTCATAAACAAATATAACCGAGTGAGACATTTTCCTGGAATTCTTTCAGCATCCTCTTGATTTTCTTTCTATTTTCACTCTCTAACAACGAGGCATTTACAGCCTCCTCACAGGAAGAGTAAAACAAAATCCTGAACTCTTGTCTTACTAGAAAGGTGATTTATTTAAGTTAAAATCCTTCATCCAGTGCAGTCAGGTTAAGACAGTGTATGCACAGTCCAGTGTAAAAATGTTATGAGTGGGCGATCGTCGTTGAAATTATACTGATATCATAATGTCTTACTGAAGTCCAGAGAAAAATAAAAGCAAATTTCATTTAAGACCGCACTGGTAGCTCTGTTCGCCTGTACAATCGAAAGTCAGACCACGCTATCGTACCTGTCCTGCTTTGCGAATGAAAACCATCTCTGGGCTTTGCAGTAAAACTTCTTTGCTTACCGAGACAGATCCTTATAAAACAATGCTCGTTCGTAACCACATCTTCAAGTTAAAAACATAGCAAAAACATGAAAATCTGGAGTAGCCTGAGTGCTTCGACCTTGCATCTCCTTCAACACAATTATTTCGATTCCCTTGTCCCAAAATGCTGGATCCGAGGAATGCTGAGTACTTCCCCTCCATTTCATCAAAAGGAATACGCAAACCACCGCTTATTAGGCGCTTCAGCTACAAGAAACCTTTGCCAACTCTCCCAAGCTCCTTTCACTTTGACGCCATGTTGGTTTTGCTGTCAAGTCGACTTGACGTCACATTAGCTAATCACGTGATATTTTGGCCGCGCGAGACGGCGACACTTTTGAAGTCAAATTTGCGCTATTTTCACCGCGAAAAAAGTACGTTTGAAAAGTTTGACGCCGGTTTAAAGCTTAGAATCGTTTTTTATACACATAAAACAATCAAAACCCGAAGAAAAAATTTCGTGTCATATACACTTTAAGTAAATACGAACTAATGCCGGAAACAACACGGCAAATAACTTCTGTTTGTTCATGTGCAATCGCATGAGGCTGGCTGCTTCAAGAAAACCGAGAGAATTCTCACTGTTTTCTCACGGATGACTCTTGTTTGCGAGGTTTGTAACCATTCTTGGTTTGGAGGGAGTATTGCCTTCTTTGCTGCGCGTGTTCCATCGCCAAGTCGAACGAAGTGCGTGTCGAGAAAGCCAGCATGTTGTTATTTTAAGACGACGACACGATCATACTAACTCTTTTAATAAGAATGTTTTCTTCTTTTTGTGCCTTAGATTTAAGATCAAATTTATTCTTTAAATGAAATTTTAAATCAAGATCACTTTTCTTAATTTCGTGTCGTAGTTTTGAGAAAAAAATTATTCTTAAAATGAAGTTTAAAATCAAAATCACATCTCTTAATTTTGTGTCATAGTTTTGAGAAAAAATATTCTTAAATTGAAATATAAAATCAAGGTTACATTTCTTAATTTGAGAATGTGAGAGCTAAAAACAAGGATTGGTTATCTTAATTCAAAAATCCTAGTTTTAGAGTGTAATGATGATGATCATGGCAAGTTTATTAAACTCAAGACTTTTTCAATACTAACCTCAGCACTTAAACGACAGGTTGGACATCTTATCTTCCACGCCGCTCATCTCCAGAAATCGCGGACATTAGAGCCCGCGCCTTTTCGGGCGTCCTACATAGACAGCTCTTTTAAATGATGCATACCGCTGATCGAAGCGGTATAGTTTGGGCTCATATTTCATGATGGTGCACGATGCAATAAGTCCCATATAAAAACCATATAAAAACCACTGACCAAACTAAGTCGCTTAACATTCGAATGTACTGAAATTTAGCTTTCGAAGGATGGCTTTTGTAGGGTATTTGAAGCCGGTTCGGCCGAAATATCGCAGTTCCAAGAAAGCGGATTTTTGGACTTTAGCGAGGACTTTCAAATGTATGGCCGAATGCAATTTTTTCGTGGTTTTCAAGTGCAAAAAGTAAACATCAAAATCAATCTGTTGGAGCTGAAAATCGTAAGGTTAGTTTTTTCCATGTATAGTTTTAGTGAATCCACTTGCACATTTTTTCGATCCCATTATGTTTACCCGTAATCGCTGTTTATAAACTATGAGTTTTCGGTTTTTCGATGAAATCCCCCTCCACGCCTTATATTTTTTGGCCGCTAAACTGCTCACAGAAAACCGTAAAAAGTAAACATAAAATTCGAAGTATCCACCTTATTTTTTGTACTATATCTTTCTTGATAGACCAGTTTACCATGAACCGGTTGCACATTTATACTTAAACAAATTGATCGAGAGATATTTCTCGAAATTTTTTAATCTCCATACATTTCTTTGTTGTTGTTGCGTTCCCTTCGATGGTCAATTTACCGCAGGATTTGTTGACCGTGGGCTCAAATGTCTGCGATTTCTGGATATGCCTTCTTGAGTCAAAAGTCCTTGCAGGCAAAGTCTACAGAATGCGCGTTGACATGGCAGAACTCTAGGTTCCCTGTACTGCTCCAGACATACAGCGCATTCCAATTGCTTCCTTAAGCTGTCGGCTAAGGATGGTGTTCTGGCCATCGTTTCTATGTTCCTTTCTTCATCTTCATTGCGCCTAGCTTGCAAAATCAAAGCATTGGCACTGAGATCCTTGCCTAAGGTAAAACTGGTGCTTTCTTCGTCGGAAAAGCAAACTATAAGCTTGTAATTTGTGATATAAATTTAAAATCTAAAATTTAAAAGGCGATTCGTGTTGTTTTCAATTTTCGTTAAAACTTTGTTACTTCGCAGCCGGAATTCCGCGAAACTCGAGCCTGCAAAAATACAGAGGGTTTCCTAGAAAAGTGGTCATGTGACAGGTATGAATTATGATTGACAGTTTCGAGATGTTTCCGTGATGTTTCCGTTTATTGAACACGAAAAATGCTTATCTTATCCTTGCACTCTGGACGACATGATTGTACCCTCCGAAAACAAAACGAATTAATTTGATCGTGCTAAGAAAGTTTGAGGTAACATTGCTAATTAGTAGCGGTGTTTTTTTCCCGGGGGGGGGGGGGGGGACTCCCATGTGAAACTGACGGGGATGCTCGTCGGTTAAGATTAGAATTATCATGCCTAAATTTTTTGATATAAAAAGAGCCCATCGATCGACCGAATCGACAGAAAAAATGGTTTTCTTTCATTGCTTGAGGAGAGAAATACTGTCTTGTAAATTTGAAAGTGAGAGGTGACGGTACGCACTAGGTACTGCTTATTTGCTCGTTTCATGCATAAATTTGCATTGCATAACGAAAAGTTTACGACTCATCGACCAAGTGCCAGGGAAGTACTTCATGTTGACCCCTGTGTAGTCTTCCTGATACAGTCCTCCTATAGTCTTCCCAATATTTGATATATAGTTTCTATTCCTTACTTAAGTTGTTTGGCTTACTTGATTTGCTAAGCTTAGTATCAGGGAGACAATATAAGGGAGACTATATGGTGGGGTAACTCATTCTTTCTCGTGTTGCGAGCCAGAAGGACCGTCGGGCTAGCCCCGGAGTACGGGGGTACTCAGGCATATTAGTCCCTTTTGGCTAAAGCTGAAGACAAAATAAATGGCCCAATGGTCTAGAACGTAACCTAGAGAAAATCCTTTATTCGCAAAAAAAAAAAAACTGATCGCGAGCCTCACCAGGAGTTCTAAACTGATGCAATTCTCGGACTGGAAAATTGAGAATCCTGAGGTACACAGGATTCTTATCAGGCCTATAAAAAGTCCTGCCAAAGTCTCTCTACTCGAAAAATGTCCGGTACAAACATTTCTAATCCTCCAAAAGGCCCAGGTCGTTAATTTCAAACCCAAAATAGGCTTTCGCACTTCGCCGTCAATAATATACCTGAGTTCCCCCACCCTCCCTCCTGGGGTGCAACAACAGCATCACAAACGTAAAGGATTTGAAAGATGCATGATCCCAACAATCTCTCGTCTTTGGTGGAATTCGGAGAGTCTCCACGCTTGCCTTGTCTGTTATATGGAATTCTTTTGGAGCGAAAACAAGAATGGTCGTATCAAAATTCCCAGAAACGGAAACTTCGATCGCGGAAAAATGTTCCAAAACTAACTGAGATAGTCGTCTCTTATATGCTAAACTTGCTTCAAGGAAATGCATTCTCCAAACTCAAAGTCAACGCAAAGGACTTAAAGATTGCAATGACGACGACAAGGATTTCAACTGAAGCCAGCCCTATCAGTTAGCTTCTAAATACACTTAAAGCTGAAGACGTTAACATTTACAAACTAACTATTTCATGAATAAATTGGATTAAAAGACAAATCAACGTGTTCCTTCTGTGGAAAAGAACAGAAAATCTGCGACATCGTTTCTGCACATTCTACAAGGTGGTTAGGTGTGGAGAGGGGATAACACGACTGCCCTACAAGGTGGTCGTCTGATGGAATTATTAAACTGCGTAGTTAAATCTGTGCAATATTATTTCGGAAAACTACAAAGTAGAAATGTCTCCAGCAATGGGTCTATGGGCTGGACTCTTCAAATCATAACTATCAAGTTTATGCGTCTTACCTGCATGCCATATACTACATCTGGGTTAAAAAAAAGAGAGAGAGAAACTACACCGCAAGGAATGCTTCCTAATTTATGATAATAAGGCCAAAGCAAGGTTTGCTCTACCAAAGAAACGGGTACTGATGAGTACCTTATTTTGAAAGATTAAATTTTTACATCTTGAGCTTTGTCTACTCCCCTTTATGACGCATTTCCCATTGGCCTTGTTAGTTTCTGTTACAGCTTTGTCATTTCTGCTACTTTATCTTATGTTTATTACACGTACACTTTTGTCTTTTTTTTTTCGTTCCTTAACTTGCCCAGCACTTTTTGGTGTCTTTTCACATTTTTCTCTCTTTTCACCTATTCATCTGCATAATGTAGGTTTGCAGTTAATTATTTCGCCATTTGTTACTGTTTCTGAACGTATAGTTTAAGTGTCCCTTTGCACCTCAGTACAGTCTCTGAACAATGAATGGACGGGCGAAATGTTATAGTAAAGCATCCTTAATTGCCTGCAAATTCTCACATGCCAAGGGTACCGTGAACTTGCAGTCAAATCAAATCAACACTGGACGTTTTTCATGTGAAGAGTATAGGTCATTACTCATTTCTTAACCAACTTGGTAAGTGAGCCGGGTGACAAGAAAGGCCAAATATGATACGAGATATATTGTAACGGGCGTTACGTTGGACGTCCATTGCAACCAAAATCCAGTTCTCAAACGTCTTTATTGCTACACTCTGCAAGACACCCTGTTGTGCAGTTCACACCACAAAATCCCCCAAATTCCCTCGCTACAACGCGCAAGAATCTCATACCTAGTGTTGCGCAGACGAGTGTACTCCATTTCGTTAACTGTTCGTAATGAGTAACCGTCTGATAGAGCTCGCGCAAAATAGTATACGCGAAACGTGTGCCTAGAAATGTTACTTCTCTGCTAAGTTTTGTGATATCAACAAATGGCGTACAGCGTTAAACTCGGATTGGTGTGTTTCCTTGGAATTAGAACAACATATAGCTAAATTACCGCGGGGCTGTGGTTGTAACTTAAAACGTTAGCTAACTAACGAACAAACTAAATTAATTAATTAATTAATTAATTGATCAATCAATCAATCAATCAATCAATTTCCAAATGTGAAATGTTTCCAAATATGAGTAAGGTTTTCTTGGTGAAACCAGTTCCAGATACATTGGAGATTGATTGTCTTAGATGACTAGAAGCACAAACATCGTCAATTTTTTCATCGCTTTAATTGTTTGCACAATGTACATTTATCTATTAAAGAGCCTATCTCAGGTATTTTTTGTAGCTTTTGGTGACGCTTTGAAAAGTCGTCACAATTTCATGAAAAAATCCTAAAAATAATGGTTCAGTTTACTTAAAAGACACTTATACTAGTACAGTGAAACTATTTAAAAGTGTCTTTGGCCCAGGCATGGTCAGGATGAAAATGGATTAAAACTTGAAAACGTTGAGCTAAAGTTTTCAAGCTCTGCGGGTTTTGTCTTGGATGCAAATTGAAATCGTTGAAAAACTCTTTCTTAGGCATTAAAAAGGTAAAGGTAAAGGAATGTTTACGGATTTGACAAAACTCCGCCAAAAATGCTGAGACAGTCTATTTGGGACAAAACTTGCTTCCTTGAAAAGAACTCATTACCATATCTTTCAGTTGGCAGTAAAGGATTAATCATCAACAGAAGAAGCATTTGAACTGGCACTATGCAATGAACCACTGATTGAAGGAACATTGGCACTGGCATCATTACCACCAACTGACGGAGCATCTGAACTGGTACCAAGAGATGTACCACCAACTGAAGCAGCACTAATTGAACTGGCACTAACTGACGTACCACCAGCTGAAGGAGCACGTGAACTGGCACCAAACAATGAACCACTAGCTGAAGGAGCACTTGAACTGGCAGCAAACAATGAACCACTAGCTGAAGGAGCACTTGAACTGGCACCAAACAATGAACCACTAGCTGAAGAAGCACTTGAACTGGTACCAAGTGATGTACCGCCAACTGAAGCAAACAATGGAGGACCACCAAATATAGGAGTATTTGAGCTTGCACAAAACAATGGACCAGCAACTGAATGAACACTTGAGTTGGCATCAGTGTGTCTACCACCAACTGAAGAAGCAACTGAACTGGAATGAAATAATGAATCACGAATTAAAGGAGCATTTGATCTGGCACCAGGAGATGAACCATAAACTGACGGAGCACTTGAACTGGCACCAAACAATGAACCGCCATTTAAAGGACCACTTGAAAAAATCAATGAGCCTAAAGGAGCATTTGAACTGGCACTAGTCGATGAACCTCGAACTGAAGAAGCACTTGAACTGGCACCAAAAGGCGGACTGCCAACTGCAGGGGGACTCAAGTTGCCACCAAACTGGAAACCGCTTCCTATGGGAAGACGTAAACCGGCACCACCAGCCTGGAAACCTCTACCTCTAGGACGATGTGAACCGGCACTACTACCAAACTGGAAACCTCTACTTCCAGGAAGATGTGAACTGGCACAGAATTGGAAACTACTCTCTGAAGGAGGATGTGAACTGGAACTACCAAAGTGGAAACCTCTACCTCCAGGAAGATGTGAACTGGTACCAAATTGGAAACCACCCTCTGAAGGAGGATGTGAACTGAAACTACCAAACTGGAAACCTCCACCTCCAGGAAGATGTGAACTGGTACCAAATTGGAAACCACTAACTACTGGAGAACTAGAACTGGCATTTATTGATGATGCAGTAACTGAAGGAACATTTGCACTGGCACTAATTGATGAAAGAGCACTTGAGAATGTAGTTGGTCCATTGACAGGGGGCTCCCCACGACCAGGATTTCCACTTTCCAAGTTTTCATATTGAGCAACCATCGATATTAAATTGTTCAGTGAGAAATTGATGCGCAGCAAATCAACGTGTCCTTGAGGAACCTGCAAGAAATACAAAAACTGGCAAACTGTTACATTCAAAAGTGTGGAGTCATGCAAATATATAATTAAGGTAGCTGTCACCTTTACATGCCAAGAGTACCATGAGGCTGCACCTGATTGAATCAGATCATACTGGAGTTTTGCATGTGAAGAGTACAGTTTTTATGCATTTCTTCACCAGACTTGATAATTAGTGAGTATGGGACACTCCAAGCAAATCAGTTTTTATATCACAGGCAACAGAAAATGCCAAATATGTAAGAGTTATTTAGCTGGAGTGAGGGGGCACGTGATATGTTCACCAGGTGAACAACTACACATACCCTCAAGGGACAGGTAAATGTCCTGCTTGTTGAATTCTCAGTTGCTGCAGTTTTCTTATGCAAATTTTGGTAATCTCAAGAGGAAAATTCCACTCTGTGTGGAAGACATTAGTCATTCCACAAGGAATATGGGATTTGCACATGATGAAGTGGAATGGTAAATATGTTTTGCATTATGCTGAAATTTTCATTATACATGTTTTGCATTTAATGCTGAAATTTTCATTATACACTAAAAGCCTCACTGTGAAAAGCAGAGCAGAGAGGAGAAAATATAGGAAGAAAAGCGCTCATGGACTTTTCATGGAACCTTGTCATCATATCTAAATTACGAAATTTTTGAGAACATAGTCTGGAATGTTTATGAACCTTTTTCTCCCAAGTGGACAAATGTGGGGTATCAAACAGCATCAAAATCACAGATATTTTGGCAAGACTGTCACAATGTTTTTTTCGATAAACCCAAATATCCATGATATTGAATGACTGGTAAAGTTATCGACCCAACCTTATTTTCTCTGCATGGCACAACCTTGAAAAAGGTTAAGTTGGATGGTAATGATATGGTAATGATAAGATACATTATTATGATGATAGGGTAATGATAAGATTTCATTATTACTATTTTAATTTTCTATTTTATAAATTATTTTTATTTTATAAAGTATTTATCATCCTTAAGGGGTATAGTTTTTAATGAACATTTTAAAATATAGTTGATAACTTAATAACTTGCTAACTTGATAACTTGCTAGAAGTTTTGACACTTAAATAAGGATGATGATGTTGATGACGATGAGGATGAGGATGATGGACAATAATAATGTGTATATCACTGTATAAGATTATGGGAAAATCAGGGAATTTCAAAATGTTAGATCTTCTGACAAGGTTCTAATATCTTTTGATGTAGAAAGCCTTTTTACCAATATCCCTCGAAATGAAACTAAATATTGCTGTTGATACTATTTTTAAACATAACCCTGATTTTGCCATCAGCAATTAGTTAATCTTAAAAAGTTATTTTCGTTTGCCATGTCTTGAACACATATCACTGTATATTTTTACATGTTCTTTACATTTTGATTCGCTCGCAGGCTTGACGAAATACAGCACAACTCGTAGAAATATATACAGGGATGTGTAATCACGACACACCAAAAAATCTAACGACTCATGATCTGCGTTGACTGGAATTCTAGCATTTTGATTTGTTCAACAGAGACAAGTTATGAGCTTATACCCAGTCCTGCAAAAATATGGTCAATGAACGCATCATCAACCAAAGCGTACTTTGCTAAAAGGTTTTCTCAAGCAGCTTGGAACGTAATGGTCAGGAAAAATTGCTTTGCAGCAGAGTTAAACTTGGAAGAAATTGCAACACTGTCACTGAAACACAAATGGGAATTGTTCCAGAGTATTTGATTCAATACAATGGACGAGAAACTGTGTTGAAAAATAAAGTTTGTTTCAAACGTCTTTTGAAAATATGGTAGACTTTAAACTCAGTGGGGGGGGGGGGTACTCCCTTGTTTATGTACGAGCTGTTTAGCAACCTCATCCCCAGGGCCTTCTCCTCGCTCAAAATGGCGGTGGGAGAAACCCCTGTCCAAGGCTCAGCTGAAATACTCCACGAAACGTGGAGTATTTGGTCACGTGGCACATGATGAAACGGCTTTTTCGGAGATTGTTTCCAGCATCTGGCGGCCCTGTTTGTTTTCCGCAATCGGAAACCGTTATTCAAACAAAACGAAGATATTTCATCGTGTTTGCGTGATGAAATTCTAGCGAACTTTCGAAGCCACTTTAGCAGCCTTGGCCAGGGTTTCTCCGACCGCCATTTTGAACGAGGAGAAGGCCCTGGGGACGAGGTTGAGCTGTTTAGGTAACTGTGCCACCCCATGGGGTAATGGTTTTTGAGCTGTTGCAGTCTGAAAATGAGTACAGATTTTAACCATTTTGGCTTCAAAGTCCTGAAAATGACTTTCGACACCAAAATAACAAGACACATCAACACAGATTTAAACACAGTACAAATATGTCAAATATGGAAGAAAAGCATTTTTAAATAACAATTAGTATTTCACATTTATGTAATATATCAAACACGAGAAAGAGTGTTTCATCAGGATATCCAAACACCGAGGAGTGGGTTGAAAAAACGAGGCGCAGCCGAGTTTTTTTAACCGACTTCGAGGTGTTTGGATATCTGATGAAACACTCTTTCGAGTTTTTGATATGGCTTCTCAAACCATTCATAATTCTTGGAGAAATTCAAAGCAGAAGTTCGCAAAACTTTATGCTAATTAAGATCCGGTTTCCAAACCACCGTCACGGTAGTGATTTCCTTTGTTTTCTCTTTATGAATTATTAATGAGTTTGAGAAGGTGATTTACCACAAAATCAAACAAGCGCTGGACGAAGTATGCTTGAACTTGAAAATCGAGGCCAGCAACATTTAAGCACATTCATGATTGCTTCGTTGTTTGAAACGGACTATAAACTTGTAAACTGCATTTTTCAATCCGTGTGAACAATGATCATGATTACAACAATTTTTCAGGAAACACTTTTCATGCCTGAACATCCACCATATACCACAGGTAAGCTTGAGTTATGACTGAAAATTAATAAAATTTTATGAAATAAACAGTGTTTCTTTGTTTGTATCTTACGTACTTGCTATCTAGGGCAAAAGTTCGCTCTCCGAGCGAGAATAACCGTCTTTCTAATTTTTGCTACACAATTCACACGCACCAAGCATTTAAATGATCTATATTTCTTGAAATGCGCCATTTCCAAGTTCACAATTTCCTCAAATCTGAATGAATCCATAGTCGAATAACAACTATACGCCCGAAAAGTTCCATCTTTCCCAACGTTTGTCACCATAAACGGCAACATTTTGAGCTTCTTGTACCTGAAATCAAATGTCGGTATTCGACCGTCGACCTCTCATCCCGCTCGTCTTATTAGGCAATTCGCACAATAACGCGAACATGGCAAAAGCTACTGTGTTGGGGTGCGACGCTTCATGTTTGAAGGGTGGCTATTTGTTCTTGTTCACCGTGCACGCCTCCCCGACACAGTAGATTTTGTCTTGTACGGTTTCTTTAGCATATTTGCATATATTTGTGCCCAGAGGTCGGCGGTCGAATACCGACATTTGATTTCAGGTACAAGAAGCTCAAAATTATTGCCTTTTATGGTGACAAATGTTGGGAAAGATGGAACTTTTCCGGCGTATAGTTGTTTTTCGACTATTGATTCATTCATGTTTGAGGAAATTGTGAGTGGAAATGGCGCATTTCAAGAAATATAGATGCTTGGTGCGGGTGAATTGTGTATCACCTTTCATAATTATATTACTAAATTAAGTAGGAGCAAAAATTAGAAAGACGGTTATTCTCGCTCGGAGAGCGAATTTTATCCCTAGATAGCAAGTACATAAGATAAAAACAGAGAAACCCTGTTTATTTTATAAAATTTTATTATTTTGCAGTCATATCTCAAGCTTTGGCTACCTGTGAATTATCATGTTGGAATGAAATGGAAGCGATACCCAGGGTAAAACCTGTGATAATGGCAAGTTTAGTAAAACTTTACAATATTAAGACTCTCAGATTATTCAACACTACTGACCTCAGCACTTGAACGGCAGGTTGGACAATTTATCTTCCAAATCGCTCCTTCCTGAGTCAACAATCCTTGCAGGCATCGTGTGCAGAATGAGTGAAGACATGGCAGAACTCTAGGGTCCGTGTACTGCTCCAGACATACAGCACATTCTAAATGTTTCCTTAAGTTGTCGGCTAAAGATGGCGCTTTTGTCATTGTTTCCATGCTTCTTTCACTTCCACTGCGCCTCAAGCTTGCAAAATCAAAGCACTGAAAACCTTGGAAAAGCTTACTTTAAGCTTATGATTTATGACATCAATTTCAAAAGTAAAATCTTAATTGCGATCGGCGTTCTTTTAAAGTAAGATTTTGTTACTTCGCAGAATTCCGCGAAACTCAAAGTAGGACGAGTTTCCAAGAAAGATGATCATGTGATAAGTATGAACTATGCATGTCTGACAGTTTCGAAATGTTTCCGTGTACACTAAAGATGGCTGTTACTGAGGGGAGCCAAAGAGAAAATTTAACTAGTAAATAAATTAAAATTTATATCATTTCTCACTTTGTTACAAGGCCTTATAAGGGATATTTGTGAAGTTAAGACAGGTTCTTCTGTGTGTGGATTCTTTAGCTGAAAATTTAAGTCACAGAAAATTTTAAGGAACAGAATCGCACTCGCCGAATTTTGGAGCTGCTGTTGGCTTTACGAAAATGCTACTTGACCTTTAATATATCGCACTCTACACCACATATCTGTCCGCTCCGAAAACAAAAGGAATTTATTTTACCATGTAACGAAAGATTGAGGTTCCATTTCGCCGAAGAAAACCCTAGTTTTTGATTGATCGCAATGAAATCCTAACTTCTGAGGCGATTAAGGTCTTCTGAAGAGGCAATTCACCGAAACGATTCGTCAGGTGCCCTTGCGAGATATTTCCGTGTGCAATGATCCAATAAACAAATATCGACGTTACTCAGGGGCACCCAAAGAGAAAATTTTTAAAAGCAAAATAAACGTCGTTTCCTCTTTCCTCAGTTTGTTTCAAGGTTCGGAATCTTGAGCTGAAAATTTAGTCGCAGAAAATTTTATGGGACAGGATCTCTTAATTCCAAATTTCCAAACTGCTGCTGGCTTTCCAAAAATGCCAGCTGGTTTTATTTTGCGCTGTGAACGACATGTTCGTCCACTCCGAAAACGGAGGAAATTAATTTTGCCCTCCTACGAAGGTTTGAGGTAACATTTGGCCAAGGAAAACTCTGGCTTTCAATCACAATTAAAACCGAATTTCTAATTATTAGAAATGGTATTATACCATTTACATGTAATACGGTCTTCGGAACAAATATTCCACCTAACTCTCCGCCGGGTGCCCCTGGTTATTGAGCGAGTGTGAGATCCGTTCGCCTTGCCGACCTCTTTCACTGCAAGTTTCAAGAAAAACGAGGCAATAGTTTTCATTACGGACTAAGTTAGTTCAAGAAAGGTATCATTGCGGTTCCTTGAAATTTACCGACAGCATGTAGTGCCAATGGACAGCCGGATCGGCAAACGCGTCAAACGCGTACGCTACGAAAAACGAAATTTACCTCAAAGGACTCTACAAACGTATTTTTTCCATGCCAGTTTCATTCACTGAAGAAGTTGATTATTAATAAAAGCGGTCTTATTAAAAAGATTATTAATAAAGGCGGTCTTCATTTCGGAAACAAAATTAGAAATCAATAAATGCGTGGGCAGTCAGAGCCCTTTTTGACCCTTTCAGGATGCTCCGTAGCGACATTCCACCGCTAAAAAGGGAGTCACTCAGGATGGACTAGTGTAGCGCAGCCTGACGCTCGTACACACAGAACTGGTTATAACTTATAAACTCTCAAACTCGGTTCATTGTCGTACACTGCGCAGCCAGGTCTCGTCACTTCGCATTTCTCTGCTCTTGAATATGCGCGATAAGCCCGAACTGATCGGGGGGGGGGGGGGGTGGGTGGGTGATGGCTTGTGTACAGCTGCCAACTCTCGTCGAGAAAAATCGGATTTTTTTAGGGAAGCGTATCAGGCTAGCCCAAAGAAGGTCAGCGTTAGCCTCTGACAAAGTCGTTTTTTTACCCTGTTAACGTAGGGAAGTTTTAAGCCCAATGCACACCAGCAAACTTTCCATGACAAATCTTCTACGACAAATGATTTGACCGCGAACATGGGTGCACAAATTTTCCCTGACAAATGGTCCTTGCTTGTGTGCCGGCAATGACGTTTAAACAGCGGAGAAGCATGCTCCCTGGGAGGAAAAGAAAAGGGTCGAAAAGGGTGAGAAAATTCATTCACAAATGAATGGCTCGTTTTTCAAAGGAGTAAACACAAACATATGGCTCGACACCAGTACTTTCACTGCGCCATGCCGCAGAATTGCGGAGCAAAAGCAGCTACAGCCAACTCTCGCCTTGCGGACGCCTCGCTATTACGACAACTCGTTATTACGGACAGGCGGTAAAGTTCCGGTGAATAAGAATTACTGAAAACAACTCCCGCTATTATCTTGGTCCCGATGGTCACTGTATTTGGTTCACCTGGCACAACGACAATGTGTTGTTTCAGAAAACATCCATGCCCCCCCCCCCACCCCTGACAGAGGGTTTTTTGGGGTTTCAACCCCTCCACCCCTCTGGAAATTCCAGGTAGGGCTCATACTTTCCTTTAAAAATTTTGGCCTTTAAGACCTCCGTCCCACTCGGAATTTCCAATGACCCTCTGCAGTGGGGGTATGGACAACCTCGTTCCCAGGGCTTTCTCCTAGTTCAAAATGGCGGTCGGAGAAACCCCTGACCAAGGCTGCTGAAATACTCCAAGAATCGTGGAGTATTTTGTCACGTGACACATGAAGAAATGGCTTTTTTGGAGGTTGTTTCTAGCGACTGGCGGCCCTGTTTGTTTTCTGCAATCGGAAACCGTTGTCCAAACGAAACGAAGACATTTCATCGTGTTTACCTAACGAAATTCTAACGAATTTTTGGAGCCACTTTGGCAGCCTTGGCCAGGGGTTTCTCTGACCGCCATTTTGAACGAGGAGAAGGCCCTGGGGACGAGGTTGGGGGTATGGATATTTCCTGTAACCACAAAATGAAGGCTTGTGGTGTTCGTAGTTAACTTGCTTCTAAAATCCTTCTAAAAGCAAAGAAAATGCCACTCGGTTAACCGCAATAAAAGCCCCAATCAACGCACGAACGTAGCCTGCCAGTTTTCCACAAATCGTGACAATTTTTCTTTGACAACCCCTCTACATATACAGGGGCAAATTTTACATCTGACTGGCAGGCCAGTTTTTCAAATTTTCTCATCTACACACGCAAAAAAAAAATTGTCACAGAAAATTTGCTTTGTTTCTCAAAGAATAACAGAGACATCAAATCTGAATCTTAAAACGTTTTTTTATTAAAAAAGACTTACACGACATTTTACCAAGTCTTGTAAGACTCCAGTTAAAAATCAAAGTTTTACAATATTTTACAGCATATTTTCTCCTTAAATTGTACATCTTTTGGGAAATTGATTCCTTGCCTAAAACGTTAAACTCACGTAGCGTCTTGCCAGGCATTAGCGCAGGTTAAAAGCACCCTTGCAAAGCTTTGAAGTGTTTGCCTAAAGTGAGTTAGAGCTATCGCAGGATAGATACTCGGCTGGTTTTTTTTTTTTTCAAGCAAGTGGTTCGGGAGGATTGCGTGACAAAGGCAAATAGAGCATTACCCTAAAACCAAGTAGTTAAGCCAAGTTTCTCCTGTTAAAAAAAACATGAAATATAAATAACAAAAGGTAAGCCAGCGTACTTATCCCGTTGCTAAAATCAAAAGTTTTCGTTTTCCTCTCCAGAGTTATTAGAACAGTTTAAGTGCAGTACGGTTACTTCCCTGTCTGTCACACAAAGCTATGATCAAGTGTTGCGTGACAGACAGGTTCAGAACAAGAAAACTGTAAAATTGGTAAGAAATCTCCTAAACGTTTCACAAGGACCGGCTCTTGGTCTGTTAACATCAACCAAGAAGCAATAATTTGTTTATCAATCTAACTTAAGAAGATGGCTTATCAGTTTACATGTAAACCTTACCTAACCCAACAAAGAACACACGTATCATTTAACCTTTGCAAAAACCCTCTTGAAACTTCCCATCGTGACCAAACGAATCGCGCAGGCAAAACCGCGGGAAAACCTTATATAAACCGCGCTAGAATCACTCATGTGCGACTTTCTTTTATCGCGCGGTATTAACGCCCCGACGTGAATTGGGAAGTTTTCAATATTCTGACTTGGCAAAACGCGTTTAACCACAATACACAAAAGAATTCCCTAATATTTCTCCCTTTTTCCATTTAAAAAATAAGCCAAATGGCGTATTTCTCTCATAAAGTCCACTTCTTTCGCTTTATCTACAATTCGATATCATCAATGGTGACAACTTCATTGTGGGCCTGTTGTCAAGGCGGCCCCTCTTTCTACTGCAAGACAGCTCCTGGAAAAGAGCAACCAAAATCGAAAACATTTCTGATCATGCAAAAGAGAACAAATGTAATAATAATAAATCAATTTCAAGGAAAAAACTAAAACTAAAAATCGGAGTTTCTGATAGAAGATACCTTGCTAACAAATCTGACCTTTTGTGTGTTGCAGGTAGCTACAAGAACAAACCCACAATAAACCGAATACGTTTTAATGCGTTAACCCTTTGCCTCCTCTACAGAGTCAAAACTGGAGTAAACTGAAGTCGTACTGTTTATTCTGCTGTGCAAGGTGGTTCTAGCTTTCGAGTCTGTGGATAAAATCCTGAAGTATGACCATTCAAACACCGCATGGAAGGCTTCCATCACGTACACCATGCGCATCCGCATACGCATACACCTTCCATGCGCATACACCGCATGGGAGGCTTCCTACACCGCATGGGGGGCTTCCTACACCGCATGGAAGGCTTCCTACACCGCATGGAAGGCTTCCTACACCGCATGGGAGGCTTCCTACACCGCATGGAAAGCTTCCTACACCGCATGGAAGGCTTCCTACACCGTATGGGAGACTTCCTACACCGCATGGAAGGCTTCCTACACCGCATGGAAGGCTTCCTACACCGCATGGGAGGCTTCCTACACCGCATGGGAGGCTTCCTACACCACATGGAAGGCTTCCTACTTTATGATATCGAGGCTAAAGCAAGGTTTGCTCTACCAAAGAAATGGGTACTCAGATGAGTACTTTATTTTAAGAGTTAATTTTTACATCTTGAGCTTCGTCTACTCCCCTTTATGACGCATTTCCCATTGGCCTTGCCCTTTAGTGTCTCTTACAGCTTTGTTATTTCTGCTACTTTATCTTATGTTTATTACATGTACACTATTCTTTTTTTTCGTTTCTAGCCCAGCACTTTTCGTGTCTTCTCACATTTTTCTCTCTTTTCACCTATTCATCTGCATAATGTAGGTTTGTAGTTAATTATTTTGCGATTTGTTACTGTTTCTGAACGTATAGTTTAAGTGTCCCTTTGCATCTCAGTACAGTCTCTGAACAATGAATAGACGCGCAAACTTGCAGCCAAATCAAATCAACACTGGATTTTTTTTCATGTGAAGAGTATAGATTATTACTCATTTCTTAACCAAGCTTGGTAAGTGAGCCGGCGACAGGAAAGGCCAACTATGACATGTAGCTATATGTTGTTCTTATTCCAAGGAAACACTCCCAATCCGAGTTGAATGCTGTACGCCATTTGTTGATATCACAAAACTTAGCAGAGAAGTAACATTTCTAGGCATACTTTTGGCGCACACTATTGTGCGCAAGCTCTATCGGACGGTTACTCATTACGAACAGTTAACGTATTCGAGTACACACGTGTACGTAACACTAGGTATGAGATTCTTACGCGTTGTAGCGGGGGAATTTTGGGAGATTTTGTGGTGTGAACTGCACAACTGGGTGTCTTGCAGAGTGTAGCAAGAAGGACGTTTGAGAACTGGATTTTGGTTGCTGTGGACGTCCAACATAGCGCCCGTTACAATACATCTAATTAACGCGCGGCTGTGGTCCTAACTTAAAACGTTAGCTAACTAACGAACAAACTAAATCAATCAATCAGTCAATCAATCAATCAATCAATCAATCAATCAATTTCCAAATATGAGTAAAGTTTTCTTGCTAAAGCCAGTTCCAGATATGTAGGAGATTGATTGTCTTAGATGATTAGAAACTATAACATCAGGTGACATCGTCAATCATCGCATTTATATATTGAAGGTACTATGTCAGCTATTTTTCTTGCAGCTTTTGGTGACGCTCCGAAAAGTCGTCACATTTACATGAAAAATCCTTAAAATAATGGTCCAGTTTACTTAAAAGACACTTATACCGGTGCAGTAAAACTATTTAAAAGTGTCTTTGGCCCAAACATGGTCAGGATGGAAATGGATTAAGACTTGAAAACGTTGAACTGAAGCTTTCAAGCTCAGCGGTTTTGTCTTGCAAACTGAAATCGTTGAAAAACTCCTTCTTAAGCATAAAAAAGGTAAAGGTAAAGGAATGTTTACAGACTTGACGAAAACTCCACCAAAAATGCTGAGACAGTCTCTTTGAGAAAAAAAATTGCTTCCCTTGAAAAGAACTCAAGGACTTTACCAAATGGAGGAACATTTCAACTGGCACTAAAGAATTAATCACTAACAGAAAAATCATTTGAACAGGCACTATGCAATGAACCACTAACTGAAGGAGCATCGGCACTGGCATCTGTACCACCGACTGATGGAGCATCTGAACTGGTACCATGAGATGTACCACCAACTGAAGGAGCATTAATTGAACTGCCACTAACTGAAGTACTGCCAGCTGTAGGAGCAAGTGGACTGGCACCAAACAATGAACAACCAGCCGAAGGAGCACTTGAACTGGCACCAAACAATGAACCACCAATTGAAGGAGCACTTGAACTGGCACCAAACAATGAACCACCAGCTGAGGAAGCACTTGAACTAGCACCAACCAATGAACCACTAACTGAAGGAGTACTTGAAAGGGCACCAAACGATGAACCACCAGCTGAAGGAGCACTTGAACTGGCACCAAACAATAAACAACCAGCTGAAAGAGCACTTGAACTGGCACCAAACGATGTACCACCAGCTGAAGGAGCACTTGAACTGACACCAAACAATGCACCACCAGCTGAAGGAGCACTTGAACTGGCACCAAACAATGCACCACCAGCTGAAGGAGCACTTGAACAGGCACCAATGAGTGAGCCACCAGCTAAAGAAGCACTTGAACTGGAACGAAATAATGAACCACCAGCTGAAGGGGCATTTGAACCGGAACCAAACAATGAAGCACTAGCTAAAAGAGCACTTGAATTGGCACCAACCAATGAACCACTAGCTGAAGGAGCACTTGACCTGACACCAACCAATGAACCACCAGCTGAAGGAGCACTTGAACTGACACCAAACAATGAACTACCAACTAAAGGAGCACTTGAACTGGCACCAAACAACGAACCACTAGCTGCAGGAGAACTTGAGCGGACACTAACCAATGAACCACTAGCTGCAGAAGCACTTAAACTGGCACCAAACAATGAACCACTAGCTCCAGGAGCAATTAAACTGGCACCAACCAATGAACCACTAGCTGAAGGAGCACTTGAACTGACACCAACCAATGAACCACTAGCTAAAGGTGCATTTGAACTGGAACCAAGCAATGAACCACTAGTTGTAGGAGCACTTGAACTGACACCAACCAAAGAACCACTAGCTGAAGGTGCATTTGAACTGGAACCAAACAATGAACTACCAACTGAAGGAGCACTTAAACTGGCACCAACCAATGAACCACTAGCTGAAGGAGCACTTGACCTGACACCAACCAATGAACCACCAGCTGAAGGAGCACTTGAACTGACACCAAACAATGAACTACCAACTAAAGGAGCACTTGAACTGGCACCAAACAACGAACCACTAGCTGCAGGAGAACTTGAGCGGACACTAACCAATGAACCACTAGCTGCAGAAGCACTTAAACTGGCACCAAACAATGAACCACTGGCTCCAGGAGCAATTAAACTGGCACCAACCAATGAACCACTAGCTGAAGGAGCACTTGAACTGACACCAACCAATGAACCACTAGCTAAAGGTGCATTTGAACTGGAACCAAGCAATGAACCACTAGTTGTAGGAGCACTTGAACTGACACCAACCAAAGAACCACTAGCTGAAGGTGCATTTGAACTGGAACCAAACAATGAACTACCAACTGAAGGAGCACTTAAACTGGCACCAACCAATGAACCACTAGCTGAAGGAGCACTTGAAATGGCACCAAACAATGAAGCACTAACTGCAGGAGCACTTGAACTGACACCAAACAATGAACCACTAGCTGAAGGTGCATTTGAACTGGAACCAAACATTGAACTATGAACTGAAGGAGCACTTGAACTGGCACCAACCAATGAACCACCAATTGAAGGAGCACTTGAACTGGCACCAAACAATGAACCACCAGCTGAAGGAACACTTGAACTGACACCAAACAATGAACCACTAGCTGAAGGAGCACTTGAACTGGAACCAAACAACGAACCACTAGCTGCAGGAGCACTTGAACTGGCACCAACCAATGAACCACGTGCTGCAGGAGCACTTACACTGGCACCAAACAATGAACCACCAGTTGAAGGAGCACTTGAACTGGCACCAAACAATGAACCACCAGCTGAAGGAGCACTTGAACTGGAACCAAACAATGAAGCACTAGCTGAAGGAGCACTTAAACTGGCACCAACCAATGAATCACTAGCTGAAGGTGCACTTGAACTGACACCAACCAACAAACCACTAGCTGAAGGAGCACTTGAACTGACACCAACCAATGAACCACTAGCTGAAGGAACACTTGAACTGACACCAACCAACGAACCACTAGCTGAAGGAGCACTTGAACTGACACCAACCAATGAACCACTAGCTGAAGGAGCACTTGACCTGACACCAACCAATGAACCACCAGCTGAAGGAGCACTTGAACTGACACCAAACAATGAACTACCAACTAAAGGAGCACTTGAACTGGAACCAAACAACGAACCACTAGCTGCAGGAGAACTTGAACGGACACTAACCAATGAACCACTAGCTGCAGAAGCACTTAAACTGGCACCAAACAATGAACCACTAGCTGCAGGAGCACTTAAACTGGCACCAACCAATGAACCACTAGCTGAAGGAGCACTTGAACTGACACCAACCAATGAACCACTAGCTGAAGTTGCATTTGAACTGGAACCAAGCAATGAACCACTAGCTGCAGGAGTACTTAAACTGGCACCAACTAATGAACAACTAGCTGAAGGAGCACTTGAACTGGGACCAAACAATGAACCACCAATTGAAGGAGCACTTGAACTGGCACCAAACAATGAACCACCAGCTGAAGGAGCACTTGAACTGACACCAAACAATGAACCACTAGCTGAAGGAGCACTTGAAATAGAACCAAACGACGAACCACTAGCTGCAGGAGCACTTGAACTGACACCAACCAATGAACCACGTGCTGCAGGAGCACTTAAACTGGCACCAAACAATGAACCACTAGCTGAAGGAGCACTTGAACTGACACCAACCAACGATCGCGATCCACTAGCTGAAGCAGCACTTGAACTGACACCAACCAATGAACCACTAGCTGAAGGAGCACTTGACCTGACACCAACCAATGAACGACCAGCTGAAGGAGCACTTGAACTGACACCAAACAATGAACCACCAACTAAAGGAGCACTTGAACTGGAACCAAACAACGAACCACTAGCTGCAGGAGAACTTGAACGGACACCAACCAATGAACCACTAGCTGCAGAAGCACTTAAACTGGCACCAAACAATGAACCACTAGCTCCAGGAGCACTTAAACTGGCACCAACCAATGAACCACTAGCTGAAGGAGCACTTGAACTGACACCAACCAATGAACCACTAGCTGAAGGAGCACTTGAACTGATACCAACCAATGAACCACCAGCTGAAGGAGCACTTGAACTGACACCAAACAATGAACTACCAACTGAAGGAGCACTTGAACTGGAACCAAACAATGAACCACTAGCTGAAGGAGCACTAATTGAACTGGAACCAAACAATGAACCACTAGCTGAAGGAGCACTTGAACTGGCACCAAACAACGAACCACTAGCTGCAGGAGCACTTGAACTGACACCAACAAATGAACTACTAGCTGCAGGAGCACTTAAACTGGCACCAAACAATGAACCACTAGCTGCAGGAGCACTTAAACTGGCACCAAACAATGAAGCACTAGCTGAAGGAGCACTTGAACTGACACCAACCAATGAACCACTAGCTGAAGGAGCACTTGAACTGGTACCAACCAATGAACCACTAGCTGAAGGAGCACTTAAACTGGCACCAACCAATGGACTACTAGCTGCAGGAGCACTTAAACGGGCACAAAACAATGAACCACTAGCTGCAGGCGCACTTAAACTGGCACCAACCAATGAACCACTAGCTGAAGGAGCACTTGAACTGGCACCAAACAACGAACCCGTAGCCGAAGGAGGACTTGAACTGGCACCAAACAAGGAACCACTAGCTGAGGGAACACTGGAACGGGCACCAAACGATGAACCACCAGCTGAGGGAGGACTTGAACTGGCACCCACCACTAAACCACTAGCTGAAGGAGCATTTGAACTGCCACCAAAGAGTGAAGCACTAGCTGAAGAAGCACTTGAGCCGGCACCAAACAATGAACTACCAACTGAATGAGCTTTTGAACGGGCACCAAACAATGAATTACTAGCTGAAGGAGTACTTGTACTGGCACCAAACAATGAAGCACTAGCTGAAGGAGCATTTAAGCTGGCAGCAGCCAATGAACCACTAGCTGAAGGAGCGCTCAAACTGGCAGCAACCAATGAACCACTAGCTGAAGGAGTACTTGAACTGGCACCAAACAACGAACCCGTAGCCGAAGGAGCACTTGAACTGGAACCAAACAATGAACCACCAGCTGAAGGAGCACTTGAACTGGCACCAACCAATGAACCACTAGCTGAAGGAGAACTTGAACTGGCACCAAACAACGAACCCGTAGCCGAAGGAGCACTTGAACTGGCACCAAACAAGGAACCACTAGCTGAGGGAGCAATGGAACGGGTACCAAACGATGAACCACCAGCTGAGGGAGGACTTGAACTAGCACCAACCACTAAACCACTAGCTGAAGGAGCATTTGAACTGCCACCAAAGAGTGAAGCACTAGCTGAAGAAGCACTTGAGCCGGCACCAAACAATGAACTACCAACTGAATGAGCTTTTGAACGGGCACCAAACAATGAATTACTAGCTGAAGGAGCACTTGTACTGGCACCAAACAATGAAGCACTAGCTGAAGGAGCATTTAAGCTGGCAGCAGCCAATGAACCACTAGCTGAAGGAGCACTTAAACTGGCAGCAACCAATGAACCACTAGCTGAAGGAGCACTTGAACTGGCACCAACCAATGAACCACTAGTTGAAGGAGCACTTGAACTGGCACCAAACAACGAACCCGTAGCCGAAGGAGCACTTGAACTGGAACCAAACAATGAACCACTAGCTGAAGGAGCACTTGAACTGGCACCAACCAATGAACCACTAGCTGAAGGAGAACTTGAACTGGCACCAAACAACGAACCCGTAGCCGAAGGAGCATTTGAACTGGAACCAAACAATGAACTACCAACTGAAGGAGCATTTGAACAGGCACTAAAGAATGAACCACTAGCCGAAGAAGCACTTGAACTGGCACCACACAATACACCACTAGCTGAAGGAGCACTTGAACTGGCAGAAAACAGTGAACCAACAGCTGAAGGAGGACTAATTGAACTGGCACAAGGAGCACTTGAACTGGAACCAAATAATGAAGCACTAGCTGAAGGAGCACTGGAACGGGTACGAACCAATGAAACAATATTTGAAGGAGCACTTGAACTGGCACCAAACAATAATCCACTAGCTGAAGGTGCACTTGAACTGGCACCAACCAATGAACCACTAGCTGAAGGAGCACTTGAACTGGCACCAACCAATGAAGCACTAGCTGAAGGAGCACTTGAACCGACACCAACCAATGAAGCACTAGCTGAAGGAGCACTTGAACTGGCACCAACCAATGAACCACTAGCTGAAGGAGCACTTGAACTGGCACCAACCAATGAACCACTAGCTGAAGGAGGACATAAGCTGGCACCAAACTGGAAACCACTAACTGCTGGAGGACTAGAACTGGCACTTACTGATGATGCATTAACTGAAGGAGCACTTGAACTGCAGGCACGTATTGATAAAGGAGTACCTGAGGATGTTGCAGATCTGTTGCCAGGGGGTTCCCCAACACCAGGATTTCCACTTTCTAAGGTTTCATATTGAGCAGCTATCGATATTAAATCGTTCAGTTGGAAATTGACACGCAGCAAATCAACCTGTCCTTGAGGAACCTGCAAGAAATAAAAAAGGCAAGACGTTACATTCAGAAGTGTGGAGAAGCAAATATATGTAAGGTAACTGTCACTTTGACATGCCAAGATTACCATAAGGATGCACCCAATCGAATCAAAGTAAGTCTAATTATACGTGTAATTTGCGTGTTGTTGTAGGTTTTATTTTTGTGTCTATCAGGTGTCAGTATTTTTTACCTTTGCAAACTGCTGTTTTTTGGAGAAAATCAAAAGTTTTGCACTAAAATTCCATAGATAATCTGTGAGTGCTATTGTATATGCTGTATTGTACTGTTGTTTCTTACTGTAACTCTGTCTGTTTACTAAATAAATAAAGCAATTGTTTAATAAAAGCTTGGGTTTTGCACATAAAGAGGTAGTAGATTTTAAATTAAGCATTACCAGACTTGGTAATAAGTGAGTATGGGACACTCCAGGCCAATCAATTTGACATCACGGGCAACAGAAAATGCCAAATATTTTAATTTGTACCTATTTCTAGAAATTACACCAAGACGAACACTCTTCTAAGCCATTCGTTCAGTTCACAAAAAAATGACCGAGAAATCACTTTTTAAAGTTTGAAGTAAGTATGCCTAGAAAGCAGGTACCCCTTCACGGAGCATTTCCAAATTAAATACATAACGTTTTCTGTTCCACCAATGCCATTATGCATAGGAGATTGGTTGTCCCAGATGACTAGAGCAATATATGTAATGCCATTATATTTCATATTTGTATGGCTTAAATGACTGTTCTTAAGTCCAAAGCTTAAATTCTTAAATCATGCCTCATTGCCAGCGTGGTTGTCGTGATAGTGTAGTGCTCATACACACAGGCATATCTAATTGAATTTGCCAAAAGATACTTGCAGCCCTCTAGCCCTCTAGCCCTCTAGCGAGATCCCCTTGCCTCCCCTCCCCTGTGGAACTCTGATCCCCCGAAAAGGCTAGCTTTGCTGCTTCCTGTGGTTCCCCAGCTTGCAGTCTATTATTGCAGGGTACCTGAGATTTCCTTTTGGCCCAGACACCAAAAAACGTTTTTAAAGAAGTTTGCAAGCAGTACGTGCCTTGACTAGATGGTCAAGTGTAGATAGCGTAAGAGGCCATTTTCTCCCCACCCTACCCCCCTGCATTGGCCTCTGCACCCCAGGAATGCCAACGGTCGGAAAGGGCAGTGTCTGGGCAGTGTGCTAGCATATTGGGTAATGCACCCCCACACCCCTCTCAAGTTTGGTCGGCCACAGGGGGGGGAGGGGGGGGGGGAAAACACGTTTAACCCAAAAAGTTAGCAGTACATTACATGTAAAAAAAATGCTCAGATTTATGTCCAGCTGATTTTTTTGAAAAGGTGGCGGACCTGGAAATTTCAGCATTTTTACCAGAATGATGCTTAAAAAAGGGTTTTTAAGACTCCAATAAGCCACAAAAGAGAGAAATGAGGACAAAGAGGAGAGCAGGACTAATTTCTTGGACACTCAAGTAATTAACTAAGCTACGGAAAGATCAAGACAGATCTATACATCAAGCCCACAGACAAGCACCAATATTTGTCTAAAATGTCATGACACCCAAGGAATGTAAGGAAGGTTATCATATGCTCAAGCCATGAGACTTTAACGCACATATTCCACATTGAGAGGCGTTCAAGCAAAGGGCTATAACTGACTAATACATAATTTTTTGGAGGTAAGGGGATATTAATGCATTTGTACAGCAGCAAATTGGAAAAGATAGACTAAAACCAGAGTCACTGAGGCAATTCATACACCAAAACCCGAAATACTAATGAACAAATTCCATTGGTAGTGACCCGAGTACCACCCTGATCTTCCCAACATCGGAGGAATAATCTACAAGAGCTACAACCCCTCCTACATTGCTCAGAAAGATGCTGGAATGAAACCTCTATGATAGCTTTTGGGAGGTGCAATAAGCTTGGAGACTACCTCGTGCATGCCAAGCTGAAACCATCACAGCAAGGACAGAATACAAGGAGAATTGTGCAATGTGGGAAAAGCTATCACAGAGGTTTCCGATACTGCATACCTCCCCCATGGATGGTTTTTCAGCCGAAGCCCCCCCGCGATTTTGAAATCCAGTTTAGCTTCTTACTTTCCTTGAAAAAGTTTGGCTTTTGAGACCCCCCCTCCCAGAATTTCTAGTGACCATCCCTGGGGTGGATATGGATATTTTCTGGAACCACACAATGGACGGTGCAATGTCTGCAATTTTGTCTGTCCGGAGGATATTAGTTTACTTGTCTAGTTACCGTATTTACAAGTCGACCTTTCATGACCTAAAAATCAGTCAAAAAAATCGCCCTCGCCCTTGTCAATTGGCAATAAGAATTGTCTTCATTTTATCTTTACAACTGGAAAGACATTCTTTTAACTACCATACAAATGAATTAAACTGTAAATCTCTAGTAATGTACTACCGTAATTTATTTACGTAATGTTGAAAGGTTTTTTTTGTATTTTGGGAGTAATGTTGTAAGGTTTGTGGCCTCAATTACAAAAAGATTTAAGTTGAGACTTAACAACCACAAAAGTCGCCTCAGGGCGCACACTAGGTTATATCTGTTCAATAATGACAGGGAAAAGGATGAATTTTTGTATCAACATTTTTACAGTCCAGGGCACAATGGTCTTGAAGATGTTAGTATCAAAGTAATTAATAGAGTACTGTCCATTATGAGTTAGATTTGGAAGACAGAGAAGCACAGTGGGCATACAGACTAAAGTGTATTAAGCCTTATGGTTTAAATGACAGTGTTTTTTCCTTTAGCCAGAATTGGACAGCAGACACTAATAATTCCTTTAGGTTTCATATGCACAGGCTTGTAATGAACTTAAGACGGATTCCGCTCAACGTTCGAGCAATAAGTGCAAAAAATATTTACCAAAAAACTACTCATAGCACAGTAACATTTTAAATGCTATTTGAAACATCTCACTCTAGTTCACTTGCCCAAGTGACCCCACGATGAAATTCTCAAGCATTCTCAAGAAAATTAATTTCAAATCTCGTTAAAGTATGCTAAAAACGGGCGCCATTTTGTTTTGAACTGACATGAAGCGTCTTTTTAATTGAAATATGGATAACTTCAAATCCAATTTTCTCTCGCGGGGTCAGCTTGGGAGCAAAAGTAACGATAAGTTCTTCTTATCTGCTCTCAAAATGTGACAGTGCTGCAAGTATTTTTTTGGTAACTTAATTTTTGCACTTACTGCTCGAACGTTGAGCGGAAATCGTCTTAATTATTTTAATGCACACATTGTGTGTCTTCTTGCGATTTCAAATGCAAATGGTTTCTTAAGTGGGCACTATTATGTTTGCTTATATCAGGCTTGTTTACATGGTGTAACGACCACTCACCCTGATGATGGTCAGTAAACTAGGCCGAAATATATGTTCCAGAATAAATAACATCTTTTTTACTCTTTATTTGCCATCAAGCTCTCAGTGATAGAAGAATTCAATTAAAAGACAAACACTACTAGGAGTATGTATGTGAAAAATCCTGTGAAACAATGTGTGAAAAATGTGTCATTTTCACACAGTTTTCACATGTTTTTCACTGCTTTTCACATGTATTTCACGCACATATTTCATATGTGTGTGAAATTTAACATAGTGAAATACATGTGAAAATTATGTGAAAAGGGTGTGAAACAATGTAATCCCTTTCACACACATTTTCACATATACTTCACATGAGGTTTCACATATAAGTTCACATCAATTGCAGTAGAAGTTCACTTTAAGTTTCACATGCTTTTTCATGTGTACTTCACATGAGATATGTGAAAAGAGTGTGAAACAATTCAATCCCTTTCATACACATTTTCACATGTACTTCACATGAGGTTTCACATATAACTTCACAGTGAATGGCAGTAGAAGTTCACTAGCAGTTTCACACACTTTTTCATGTACACTTCAAATGAGGTTTCACGTGTAAATTTGCAGTGAATGGCAATTGAATTTCACATGCTTCTTCACACACATGTTTCACCTACTCAAGCTCAAGCTGTTTCACTGTATGCACATATATCAGGAATTATGGCAGTTAATTAAGTTCACTTGCAATTTCAAATACATTTTCACATGTTAGCACTTTCCATTGCGATTTCACATGTACCAGTAATTGTGAATGTGGTAAGCATTATTTGGCCATAGAATTCCATAAACAAAATTAATTCACTTCAAAATCTGCACTGTTCTGTTACACTTTTAATTCAAGCACATGTACAGAAGACGACTATACTTAAAACATGAACAGTGAAACTTGGTGGAACTCTCACATATAGCTTGTTTCAAAAACAAACTTAAAGTTTAAGTTACAGTCACCTAATGGGTCAAATTGCTTTTAATACTGTGACTAAGTAAAGTAAAACATCAGTAGGTCCTGTTCTGAAGTGACTTAATCGCCTCAGTTCTCTTTAAGGATGGCAAAAACAATATTATACTTTCTAGCATGCCTATAAGCTAGTTTATGCATATAGTTTCTGTTAGCATTATAATATTATTAATAAACAATTAGCCATTTTAATTCATAAAATGACAACACTAGCCCTGATATTATAATTTTTCATTTTAAGACAATTATTACTTATAAAAAAAGCCTATAATTATTTGTATCTTTATATATAATTATATTTTATGCCAATTGTTTATCGATCGCTCTTAACTAATGTTAGGGTGTTGTGTTCATGTACAGGGATCTCCTAGGCACAGTGGGCACTGTAGCTTAATTAACTGCAGTTGATTGCTATTTGACTGTTGGAGTTTGACTGCAGTTCTTTCAAATTTTGACTGTTGTATGACTTCAAAATACAGTCATAATACTGAAGCCAGTTATAAGCAGCTTTTGTGTGGCCCTTAACTGCTCAAATTCTTACTATTATTAAGACATATCTCACGAAAGCAATAGCAAGGCTGTGGAACTTGATAGAGTCGATAAACAGCACGTGCAGACAGTTACAGTCAAGTGACAATTTACTGCATTTACAATTACACTGTAAAATTGTTTAAGTTATAAGGAATACAAAGTTGTACTTTCTATTTCTCACAAAAAGTGCCGTTTTGTTAAATAGTTTAAAACGTTGTATAACAGATCAGAAATACGTCTCACATACATGTATAAATTCACTTGGCACATAACAAACATAACATTTTTGACAAATCAGTTGTTCGAAAGCTCCCATCAGTGCATGGTTATTTCTCAGAAAAATACAGTTTGGCCAACAAACATTTTGGAGGAAGCAAGGAATCAAAAGCACAATACACAAGCTTCTCTTAAATTTGTTGCAAAAAGAAATATTGATCAGTGGACTTACCGGGTGGAGCGGCGAGAAAATTCAGACGCAAATTATATTTTTTCACTCCGGTTGAAATATACCCTGCTGGATCACTGGCCGAAACACGTGAACATTCGCACATTCTTCGTCTTTAGAGGTCCACAAAATGCCGGTAAATCCAGAAATCAATTTCACGTTGATATTGTTCAAAGTCTCACAGTGCGGTGGCGTTCAAAATCTGTAAACATAACGTTTTCCACGAAATCTGTCATTCCAAAATGTTACTGTTTGTTGCAGTTCGTTCTAAGCACATTTGTCCTGCATTGTTGTTTGCATTTCATTCTAAGCACATCTAGGTTCGTTTCTTGATGTCTTCTTGAAAACTTTCTGAGGCAAAGGAAAAACATACGAACAAAAACACAACCTCAACGATTCATCCGTTGACCGTTGACCGCCAAAGTAACGATGCGATTGAGTTAAGTCAACAGAAATGGCATTCCATGAGTATCAGCTTACATATCACGTGTGGTCTCCTGATGATATGTTTTGCTCAAAAACGTATAAAACACTGTTGGACAGAAATATTCTGAGGAAAACCGAAGTACTTTACAAGAAAGAATGTTTGAAAACAAAGGATTTACCTTTGAAGTATTTTGAAACATTGCATGTCCGATAGAAATTGATCGCATGCTGTTGGCCATGACGTCGGTAACTTGAGAGCACCGTGAATAAGAGGTCCTTTCAGCGCTCGTAATTCAGAAGTTTCGAATTTTACCGGGCTGCAATTATATCGAGTTTTGTAAATGTTGCAAAATGCACAGAGGAAGATTGTTTATGCAGAGGTTTGTTCGTAGGGGCTTTAAATTTTCCTGATGGATAAAACTTGAAACAAGCAGCAGTCTGGTGAGTCGGTAAACACTTCATTCCGTATATGCTTTCATTAGCCGTGATCCGTTCTGGCTTCACTTGGGATTTAGAACTGTTTATTAAACCAGGATTGCGCTGTATTTTACAAAATAAAGATCGGCAGTCAAAGTGTAGTCAACATCAAGTTTTCTTTTACATGGCAAACTAAGGCGCCGTTTACATGAGTTATTTCATCCCGGGATGAGTTTCACCCCGGGATGACCTTCATCTCATCCCGGGATGATTTTCATCCCGGTGTCTGGTCATTTACCTGTAAGCGTTTACATGATTTGGAGCAAAAATGAGTTCGCCCCGGGATGATTTCATCCCGGTCTTCAGCACCGGGATGAAATCATCCCGGGGCGAACCCATTTTTGCTCCAAATCATGTAAACGCTTACAGGTAAATGACCAGACACCGGGATGAAAATCATCCCGGGATGAGATGAAGGTCATCCCGGGGTGAAACTCATCCCGGGATGAAATAACTCATGTAAACGGCGCCTAAGGAAGATGACGTAAGCGTGCAGAATATTTTGTTAACTCCTCGAGAAGCCAAACTGTAGTCATTCGACAGCATAAAATACCAAATCGGCTGCTAAATAACTGCAGCGCCGCAATAGATGATGAGATCCCCCACGTACTGTGGCTTCTCAAGAGGGATAATTAGAGTTCTTTTTACCGGTTTTTTGTAGCCGTAAGTTTGTTCATTTGGATTTTACCAGGGGGGGGATAGAAGCGAGGCCTGGGACCGAGAAACGATGTTCTCACAACTTGCAAAGCGGTCCAGTCAAAACGTGGACAGCGGTGTTCGTCATAATAAATATTTCCGATCGACGATCAACTTATTCGAAATAGTTTGCAAAATTTATGTGTATTTTGTCGGGGAAAAGTAAGCGGTGAGCGGCTAATCTCTCATGGAACTTACTGTCAGTTTCGTGCAAGAGAATATTCGATGGAAGTGACATCGATGAAGACGCTTCTGTTTTCGCAATGTCTTGTTTGTTGCAGTGGTGAGTGGATCAACTGCGAGCTGTACGGCAGTCACGTTTCACTTGTTTATACTTGGAGACCAGGTTTGCGACCAAAGTTTCAAAGTTGAATGCTAGAATTAGATAATTCAACGTAAATAAACTTCTCACCGAGAGAAAGCGCTTGAACTATTCAGGATTTTACTTCTTGTACTCCGCGACGTAATTTTGGTCTTTGTCTATCGCTGAACTGATTCATGTGATAAATAAAAATACTGTCAATGTTTCTTTTTACATCTCATTCTGTAATGAATTGATAGCATGAGATGAGACAGTTATGGCTGTACTCGGTTTGCATGTTTTCCTCCAACGTGGCCTAAATAAATTGCAACGGCAAATGTGCCATAAAACATCGATGGAAATAAATTCAGTCAAAACCGCTATAACCTAATGCATGGAAACAATACCTACGCACAAAATACGACTTTTATTATCAATAATCCAGTTATGTGTTAACAAGATCATTTCACAGTTCAGTACTTTGAACCCGATCCCAGTTTTTAACCCAGCTTCAGAAAATTCTATCTGATTCTATACAGTCGATCAGCACAGACTGGATTGATCGAAGCGCTACTGTTCTACTTTGCGACTAAAAAAACTCAGAGAGTAAACTTTTGTCTTAATAAGAAGCAAAATGCACGAAAACATGATAAAAGAATAAAATACGATCAATTCGTCGATTACCTAAACGAAGGGACAAAAGCGAATCCGCTGCCTTTGGCCGCCATAATTTTTTTCCCTTCAGCGTCCGAGTTCCGTTGGAACATGCAACATCTGCGCACGCGTAGGAGGTATATCCGCTGACTAGAACCTCACAGATTGCTTTGCAAGTTGTGAGAACATCGTTTGGATTTCATTTAAGAGCATGTATGGGAAGTTGCTTCCCCCCCCCTGGGATTTTACAATTTGGACTTGTACAAACATAGGCACGCATAGCGTGCGTGAGCTATTTTGCAGCTGTCAAGAAGAGGTACAGAAATGGTTGTTGAATGAACGTGCGTGTACCAAGGTACACTATTGGGATGTTGTTTATTTGAGTAGCGTTGAGAATTCGAAAAGTATTGGTTTTTAGACAGAGTTCACCTTATAAGTGGAGCTGTGTCCGACATTGTGCAACCTCGTTCCCAGGGCTTTTACAGAATGAGGGTGATCAAAGATCAATGTTTGAGTTTATGTTAGTGGTTTCGAATTCGTATACGTCATTGATCAATAGATGGTACGCTAATGCGTACAAGTGTGGCTTCAACTTACGACAAAACAAGAAGAAAGTGAGATAAAATCTGTAAAATATCTGGCAACAGTGTGAATATGGGACAAACAAAATAATTCAAAACAGTCCTTTCTGAAGCTCATCTCAGATGTTTCTCGGAAGCTCAATGGATTGAAATTTAATTTTGTGGCTTTCAATTATAAAGATTATTTTACCATGGACAAATATTTTAGATCTAGTAGGAAGCGTAACTTGTCACAAAAATTAATTTAGTAATGTTTGAACCAGAAGAGAATAGCCGATCTTGAAAGTCACGTACGTCTTCTTCTTGCGTGACATCATGCTTGACGAACGTGGCAACTCCCGTATCCAGACAAATATATATATAAGCTCTGTTTTATTTTCCACATTATTTCACACGGACTTACATTTTGGAACACACGAGTAATAAGCGTGCCTTGTTAGAAAAGATCATGCCATTGTGTGACTTGTGCAACTCTTGCGTGACTAGTCACGCAGCAAACTGTCAAAAAAGCCAGAAACGTCGCACCTGCTGACATACCATGTGGCACTAATTTTTTCCGGATTCAAATTTTTGGGATTTTCGTGGTTTTTTCACGATCCGCTGCAAAAGTTCCCGCGAAAAAAATAATTCCTGCAAAAATTTACTCCACTGTCGAAATTTGTATACAAACATCGCCTTTTACATGTGATGTAATATTATGTTGGTGCCCATTTAATTAAGCCGTCTCTTTCGTTCAAAAATAAAACGAAATTAGAAGCAAAACATTCAGAAATAAAACGAGGAAATTGCAGTCGGTACATTACAAGTATTAAGCTGTTAAAAGCTTTAAAGAAATGGATCGTCGGAAGGTACTCCATTGATTAACTGATTTAACGTGTTATACATCTGCATGTTGTTCACCTGCATTCGATTGTTTATACTCAAAAAACGAGAATGTTCTAATTTCTAATAGAAGGCGGCTTCCTAGAAAATCGCAAAAATTAATTCCAAGGAAGAATAAACCAATCGCAAAAATTAGTCCCGCAAAACACAAAAAAATCGCCATTCGCAAAATTAAACTCCCGCAAAAATATTGGTGCCACACGGTAGTGGTCTCAGCTTCGCTGAAGCCACGCAAAAATCAGTGGTTGTGTTCGGCGAATAAATTTTGTTTTCATGAGCGTTTTGATGTGAAAGTAAGATGCAAAATTGGGTGAAAATAAAATTAAGGGATGTTTTTTTTATGCAGAGAGGTGGTAATCGTTGGAATTTTAAATGAGCGAATTCGAGAATAATGGAGTGGTTCGCCTGTGTGATAAACAACGTGAATTTTATCACATGGAGTACACGTGATCAAGTCAAGGCCAAATTTTGCTTTAATAGCTCCGGGGGTGGGAGTGGGGGGATTTTATGGCACGGCCGGGCAGTCATGTGATAATGTTTGGTGTGGGTCGTTTCATGTGTAAAGAACGTGTTATGTTGATTGAGCGTGAGATCAGGTTACTGTTTAGTGTAAACAAGTGGTGTTTTGTCACGTACAAAAAGGTGATGAGACAAAGTTCAATGGTGAGTCACGAGACTTTCACGAGACTGTCAAAAGTTCGTTTTCGGCGATTTTTATTGGCTTTCGTAGCAGCTAGAGTTGTGTAACAAAGGGAGAAACTTAAAAGGAAGCGGTTAATGAGTAAATTTATGCGTTTGTTTTTTAATCTGGAAAATGATAACCGATTTTTGACCTATGTTGAAAACATAGGGTCTTAGTCAGCGTGAAGTTTTTCGCTTTCTATGTTTGTTTGTTTGTTTGTATGTATGTATGTATGTATTTTTGATCCGGGGGGGAAATCTCATGTGAGACGGGCGGGAATGCTCGTCGGAAAATTTAAATTAAAGCTATGCTAAAACAGACGGAGAACGCGAGACGACGTGCATCCATGCACCTTTCACATGGGAGTACACCCCCCGGGGGAATTTATGTGGCACTATGTGGCACCAATCAGATTGAGGCTACTAAGCTAAGAGTACATTCTACCAATGAAAGAGCTGGTTAGAATTCGCTTACTGAAGCTGAAGGTCAGACAAGGTTAAGCTTACCGGCCATGTCGAATGTACATATGGGGACGGAAACGATCAGCGCAAATGTGCTTTTCTACTTTTACCTCTCGAATATTATATTTTCAGTAAAGGCTTGGTGTGGTGGAATTGATGGTAATTTCCTAAAGCTATTGTAAGGGCAGGTAAAATTGAACTTTGTCGTGGCCAACGGTGGAACGTGAGTACTTGACAAAAACAATTACATGTAACATCGTTCCAAAAATAGACTTGTTGACGAGAAACTGTAATTTAATTTGTTCTTTTATGATTTGTGTTATTAAACAGCTGTTTTGGTTATGTATCTTTTAGCAAGATGTTGATTGAAAAGATTGTATCTGTGCTTGATACGGATAATTTTGACTGTACTTTGCAAGGTTTTTGAAACCGCTTTGTTTGGTAATTTGAAATTTATAGCGACGTGTTTATAAGATTGCAATTTGCATAAATTAGCTTGTTTATTCAAGCGTGTCAGTAGGTTTTTAAACCTGTTTTCTCTTCCCAAAATGCGGTTTAGTTTTAGTTTACGATGTTGTGACCATGATTTATATCAGTCACATCCACAGAATTTCCAGCCGACATAGAAATGATTTCTTTCTTGGTTTTATCATATACGGGAACATATGGTTTTTGAATTTTTTTAGCGACGTGTTTAAGATAGCAATTTGCATAGATTAGCTTGTTCAAGCGTGTCTGTAGGTTTATAAACCTGTAATGTATACGGAAACATAGCGAGTTCACGGTACGCTCAAGCTCGGAAACTTCGTTAACTGCAAAACCAAAATGTACTTTTGAATCGTCTGGCAAAGGAATATGAAATACTCCCAGAAGGTGCGAATCTTTCTGTTGAAATTGTTCGAGAATTCCTTACAGCGGGGCATTTTTTGGAGAACTCGGCCAGCTGCTGGCCATGTCATCTTAACACGACAAAAAGTGAAAAGTCCTAAAAAGTACAACAAATCACAGTTTACTTAAAGAAAACAAAATACCAGTCTGCGTAGTCTGCATGGTCTGCAGTCTGCACAGTCTGCAGGCTACATTTTAACATGACCGCAATGACTGTCCTCTCCTCAAATTATTATCTACTACACTTATTTCTTTCACATCTTGTTGTGAGCTGGATTTATATTCTTCAGTAATATGTAGACAATCATTAGTTGACCTTAACTGAGGTTTCAGTTTTAAATTTAATTTGAAGTTTTTATGCAGTCGTTTTGTTCTAGTGTCTGACTTTTTAGCCTGTAGCCTACTAGCCCGATGGTTGCTCTATCTCCAATTTTGGTCCAACTGGGTTTTTAGCGGGATGTTTTTTTGCATTCCAAGGGTATTGCTGAGTAAACGAAAAAGCTGTTTTAGGCCTAGTTCAGACGCCGTACCTCTCATGGGCCGTACCAAATACATTTTCGCTCCTAGGTCGTATTTAAGTGGCAAACTTTGCCGTACTCTGAGATTTTGGCTTGCCTAATTGAAATCTGTCGAAAAAACTCATTTGGACACCGTACAACTGCCAAAAAACTACGTACTACTTGGTACGACACATGGGAGGTGCGGCGTCTGAACTGGGCTTTATGCACTCAGGTGCTATAGTGGAGGGGGGAAGTATTTGCAAGAATAATCGCGTGTTGTTTTGTCCTCAGAGTATGTCTTAAAAATCGCAAATAAGCGAGGATAAGACTTGTCATTTCAACATAGGTCAAGCACGCAATGCGTGCCTATGTTTTTCGTCTGTAAAACTGTGAAACGAATCTTGCGTGGAGCTATTGCGTTTTTGTCTTCGTATTGGCGGTGATAATTGTTTTGATTTGATTTGATTGTCGTGCTGATCTTTCCGCTCAAACTTTGTACAAACCAATCCTGCTACCGCCACGCAGCCTAACCAGAAACCCATTTCTCTGGGAAGTCGCCTCTAACTTTGCGCTTAGCTAGTCGCACGTAAGAGCAACGTTTATGCCACCCATACAATCTTTTTCCTTGCCGACCTTGTGCATTTGACGGACCTAGTGATCGAGTGGCATGGGCATTAATTTTAAAACCTACCAAATGGTGCGAACAATAATTCGTTTTAGTTCGAAATTCACAATTCTGCGCTTTTTATACCTTCAAACTACTTGCCATCTATTTACCATCATTTACTATGAGACATCCCTGCACAGAAGTCACGTTATTTCTCACACTCTAAAGTTGAACCATATAACTCCAAACGTAAGTTATGCGCATGCGTACAAAGGATTTGTTCCAATTCTTATCTACCAAAACAAACGAAGCTGACAAATATTTCCTAGACCGAACATCATAAATATCAGATAACCCACGAATTATTTACTAGAACACGCTTCCACTCACGTTTAAACCAGGTTTGTACTGACGATTCGTTTTCTAAGGAAGTCTACCACAAGGAAGCCAGCCATTTCTCTTTGATATATAAATATCCAACGTCAAACAAATAAAATCCGGACACTTTCGTCGTGTCGCTTTAGTAGCAGAATTTTCCGTGCGTTCTCATCTGCATTTTTGTTCCGGCCCCGACAACTAGCCTTTCGGTGAAATTCGACATTCATCGGGAATGCCGACCATGGTCCACCCAAAAACCAACCAAAGAACCAACCTTCCCACAAACTTGAGGCTGCATGCCGACTATGAGGCTATTTTGTAGACAAAATAGCTCAAAAATGCATATGTTGCATACAATACTCACAAACAATAATTGATCTGAAACATGCAGGTGCAAGTGTACGGAACCATTATTTAGGTAGAAAATTGATAAAATTGTCCTGTTAAGTCCACCACAAAGTAAGCCAAGAATTTCTGTGCGCTGAACGAACAAAAAAGAATGCATATTATAAACTGTACACTTGTCAATTTTATGTTTATATGTGTATTTAATTTACAATTAGTTTTTTCTTAATAAAGTTAATGACAATTCATGGACATACATGAACTCTGCTGTGCTCTATTCACCATATATTAGTAAGCTGCAATAAAGTAATAAGCTGTAATTAACTGACCAATAAATGTACTAGATTCCGTGTAGTTGCATTTAATTAGAAGGCATGACAAATTTAAAATGTACTGTTACATGCACAAAAAAATTGTTTCCATGGAAAAAAGTCCACATGCATGTAAAAAATTTTTCACATCCTTTATCCAAATTTCACATGCAGGTCAAAAAGTTCACATGCATGACAAAACTGTTTCATGTGTGTGAAATAAAATTCACATGCACTACGTGAATTTCACATGCATGGAAAAAAGTTCACTTGCATGAAAAAATTGTTTTATGTGTGTTAAATAAAATTCACATGCAGTACATGAATTTCACATGCATGAAAAAAGTTCACATGCATGAAAAAAATTTTCACATGCATTACCAAAATTTCACATGCTTGTCAAAAAGTTCACATGCATGAAAAAATGATTTCACATGCATTACCAAAATTTCACATGCTTATCAAAAAGTTCACATGCATGTGAAACTCTCAAAAACTTCACATGCATGTGAATCTCTCAGAATTTCACATGGTTCCATGTTTTCACACACTTTTCACATGCCTTTCACATGATTTTCACACACATACTCCTAGTAGTGAAAGGTTCTATTGAGAAAGTATTTAGGGAGAAGGAGCCCAATTGGCTTATCATCTAAGAACAATTTACCCTTTGGGTTTTAACAGCAATGACTTTTTTGTAATATAATTCTCAGATCAGCAGAAGGCCGACCTGTACATGTTGTAAATCTTATGTGGCTTTTTCTTTATTTTAATTGCTGTAATTTCTTTTTACCACATATCAGGTTGTACTGAAAAAAAGCACGCCTGCAAGCATGCGTGCTTTAGCTATTTAGCGTTTCACATAATTATCTAGGGCAAATATTGTAACGATTCTAACTATGCATCCAGAATAAAGGGAAAAGTTAGTAGTACAGTTTTTTTTTCAAAATCGCTCAGATGTACATCCAGTAAGACTAGCCAAAGGATCATGACAACATCTGACAATTTAAAAATTTGAAAAGACTAGGTTGACAAAGAATAGAGAAGATAACATGGCTTGTCCTAAAGTATTACATCAGATCTAAAAAGAGAAAACAATAAGCTAGCTTAATTGCTACAGCATTCGAAAGTTTTCAACAAGAAGCAAACGTTTTGTCAAAAAATATAGCTGCAAGAAAAAGGCAGCAATGAGTAAAAAAGTTGCAAAATTTAATTAACAAAACAACTATTCCTTTCAAGCTTGCTGGATATGAGGTGACTTGATATACCCCAACTCAGCACTTTCTGCCTTATTCGTTACTTATCACCTCATACCGTGTAATTACATACCGGGAGTTTAATTTTGCGGATTGGTGATTTTTTGAGTTTTGTGGGAACCAATTTTTGCAATTGGAAGCTAGAGACTGGTTTTTCTTGTAGGGAATTAATTTTTGCAATTTTCTGAAAGTTGCGTTCAAATAGAACTGATAACATTTTCATTTCTTATTTGAGTACATGCAATCGAAATACAGATAAGACAACATGGGAATGTAAGACAGATTAATCGATGTCACTATATTACACTGCAATGGATCAACAATAACTAGGGTACCACTCGATGCATTATCCACCGAGTTATCTATGGCATTTTCTCCTTCAAACCAGTATTTTGTATATTTAATAATTTTATACAGTGGAGTAAATTTTTGCGGAAAAAAAATTGTTGTAATTTTATTTTGTGGGCCGAACTTATTTTTGTGGATCGCGAAAAAATTCGCAAAAATTGCAAAAATTAGAACCCGTAAAAATTTAGTGCCACATGGTATCTGCTGCATGCTGGAATAATTAATATTGTTCATTATTATCCAACTCCAAATTAAATATGCAAAAGGAATACAAATAATTGCTGTGATATTCTTACAATAATTTAATCTACATAAAAAAAACTGGTTTGGCAGTGATTCATACAGTAAAAAGCCTATGGTGCTACAACTCCACTCATCTTGTTACACTTGTTTCTCTTAGTTTTATTTTAAGGGTGGGCCAATAACAGTTTTTCAACTCAATCCAATTCAATTAAAATATCAGGATACTGGTATTTGGCTTTTTTATATCCGATATTTTGTTATCAGACTCAAGACTCATCTTGTGTCATCATTAGTCAAAGGTTAAGTTCCAGGCTCAAAAGAATCAACTGACACACACCAGTTCTGAAAACAGATTTTGGAAAGTTGCTTATTTTGGTCTGAACTAGGGTCAAGGTTTTGAGAACCGATCGTAACACACCCCGACCAATAATTCCAAGGAGTACCCCCCTGGATTTTATACAGAAGGCTTTTGACATTAAAATATCAAGACACGACATAAACTGAAACTTGTTTAAAGTTTACACAGGACCATTCTGGAACCAGTCTGGAATGGATCCAACACTTAGATTGGTTCCAGATGGTTTCATGTTAACAGAAGCCAATCTGGTCCACTTCTGTTTGGAATGGTTGCAGTCCAGAGCCCAGTTGCATAAAGAAGGGGGCGATTGCAAGACGAATTTCAGCCTGGGCTGAAAATTCGGTCCACCCACCGGGCTGAAATTTTCTTGCAATTACATGGCGAATTTCAGCCTGGGTGCAATACTTTTAAAACTGGGTGGGAAATGTTTGTAGGAAAGCATTTTACATTCACAACTCAAGCAGTGTGCATGCCTAAGTTCATATTTCAGCCTGGGCTGAAATTTGAATGTGATTACATGAGGTTTCTCAGCCTGTTTGACCGGGCTGAAATTTCCAGTCCAGTTTCACAAACCGGGCTGACTTTCAGCCTGGGCTGAAACTCTCTTTATGTAATCGAAAACGGCTTTTTAAGAAGATTTGTTCAGGAAGCCGAGCTAAAATCTCAGCCCGGCTAAGGGACTATTCGTTATTTATGGCTAAGGGGGGGTCGGTGATTTTCAACCAATTCAGGCATATGAAAAATTTACCCCTCCCTGAAAGTGGGTATTTTAAAAAATTACCCTCCATTTATGTGACAGTTTCAAAATGGGTTTTGCTAATATTAAGTATCAGATTGCATGTATTTTAAAGGTATTTAATAAGTTATGTATTGGAACCTTTAAATAACGCTACTCCACGTCACGTTTTCTTGGCTTTCAAACTATAAAGACCGGCAGGTTCTTTGGAAATAGAATTCTCGAAACAGAGATCAACTTTTTAAATGTGTCTGCAAAACGGCCACACAAGCGTTGAAACAACAGTTTCTAAAAGTTTACCCCCCTTATTTCTACTGTATTTAAGAAAACACCCACCCTTTTTCATTGATTTTACCCCCCCCCCCCCCACTCTAAACACCGGCCCCCGCTTGGGCATAAACAACGAACAGTCCCTAACCGGGCTGAAATTCGCCATGTATATCGGCCCCTAAGTGGGATTTTTTTGCAACTGTTCCCTTGTGTTCTGAAGGATTTCCTTGTACTCTCTTTGTGTTTCCTTTACTCACTGATCTGTCGTCGGCCGAGTTATCCGTGATACCGTGCAATAAAATCTTCCAGAACAAAGTGAATGGTTGCAGAAGATTGTTAAGCTGCTTTATGCAACCGGGCCCAGCTGTCTCGTGATAAACATAGCCTTAAATTGTTCATTATCATGATGTGGGGAACGGGAATGAAATGGAAGCGATACCTAGGGTAAGCTTGTGGTGATGACAAGTTTAATAAACTTAAAATAAGCGTAAACTTAAGATTATTCAACACTGACCTCAGCACTTGAACGGCAGGATGGACAATTTATCTTCCAGATCGCTCCTTCTTGAGTCAACAATCCTTGCAGACATTCTTTGCAGAATGAGTGAAGACATGGCAGAACTCTAGGTTCCTTATACCGCTCGAGACATACAGGGCATTCCAAATGTTTTCTTAAGTTGTCGGCCAATGATAGCGCTTTTGTCATTGTTTCTATGCTTCTTTCATCTCAAACTTGCAAAATCAAAGCAATGAAAACGTTGCCTGAAGGTAAAACCCGTGCCCTCTTCGTTTGAAAAGCTTGCTTATGATCATCGTGATATAAACTTAAAAATAAAATCTAAAATGCGATTGGTGTTGTTTTAACAATAACACTTCGCAGAATTCCGCGAAACCCAGAGTAGGCTTCCTAGAAAAACGATCATGTGATAAGTATGAATGATGAATGACAGTTTCGGGCAAGAACGTCATGCTAACCCACATATAGGACACTGATAACATTACAATCCTATATGGATATATACACCAACTGATTAACGCACTTAATAACTAACACAGATTTCCTTCACTTGTACTCACTTTCCTCCATTTGTACTCACTTCCCTTCACTTGTACTCACTTACCTTCACATTAGTGCCTTATATGTGGGCTAGCATGACGTTCTTGGCCTATATGTGGGCTACCATGACGTTCTGGCCCAGTTTCGAGATGTTTCCGTGTGCACCAAATATAGATATTACTCAGGGGGACCCGAAGAGGAAATTTAAGAAAAATAAATATCTGTGACAGGTTGATCTGTTCTTGTATTTCCCCACGGGTGGGGGATTTAATTCTAGCAAAGACCCCAGTATTTTAGGGAGGAAGCCAAACAACCAACAACCTGCTCTTGGATCTGCGCGATGAGCCCAAACTGATCTGGAGGGGGGTGGGGAAGGGGACTGATGGCTTGTGTACAGCTGCCCACTCTCCTGGTATGGAGGAAAAATCGGATTTTTTTAAGGAAGCCAAAGAAGGTCAGAGTCAAACTCGTACAAAGTCGTCATTTAGTAATTACCTTAACAACGAAGGGAAGGTTTAAGACCCACGTACACCAGCAAACTTTCTATGACAAATCTTCTACGACAAATTTGACCGCGAACATGGGTGTACGAATGTTCTCTGACACTTTTCTCTTGTCTCTGACAAATGTCCTTGCCAGTGTACCGGAAATGACATTTGAACAGGGGAGAAGCAAGCTCCATGGGAGGAAAAGAAAAGGGCGAGGAAATTAATTCACAAATAAATGGCACGTATTTCAAGTAAAGGAGTAAGCACAAGCACGTGCCTCGACACCACTACTTTCACTGCGCCATGCAGCTCAAATGTGGGAGCAAAAGCAGATATTGGGCACAAGGACAATGAAGGCTTTTGGCGTTCGTTGCCCCAAACAACGCGCGAACGTAGGGCCCGCTCATTTTCCACAAATTGTGCGGATCTTCTTAGACGACCAATCTACAAAGGCAAATTTCATACCTGAGAAATTTTATTCGACGAACAAAAACTGGCAGGCCAGTTTTTCAAATTTTCTCATCTACACACGCAAAAAAAAAGTCAGAAAATTTGCTTTGTTTCTCAAAGAATAACAGAGACATCAAATCTGAATCTTAAAACCTTTTTTTATTATAAAAGACTTACACGACATTTTACCAAGTCTTGTAAGACTCCAATTAAAAATCAAAGTTTTACAATATTTTACAGCATATTTCTCCTTAAAATGTACATCTTTTGTGAAATTGATTTGCCTAAAACGTTAAACTTAAGTAGCGTCTTGCCAGGCATTAGCGCAGGTTAAAGGCACGGTTACAAAGCTTTGAAGTGTTTGCATAACGTGAGTTAGAGCTATCGCAGGATAGATACTCGGCTCTCTTTTTTTTTTTCAAGCAAGTGGTTCGGGAGGATTGCGTGACAAAGGCAAATAGAGCACTACCCTAAAACCAAGTAGCCAAGCCAAGTTTCCCCTGCTAAAAAAAAAAAAACAGAAAATATAAATTTAAAAAGGTTAGCCAGCGTATTTATCCTGTTGCTAAAATCAAAAGTTTCCGTTTTCCTCTCCAGAGTCATCAGAACAGTTTAAGTGCAGAACGGTTACTTCCCTGTCTGTCACACAAAGCTACGATCAAGTGTTGCGTGACAGACAGGTTCAGAATAAGACAACTGTAAAATTGGTAAGAAATCTCCCAAACTTTTCACAAGGACCGGCTCTTGGTCTGTTAACATCAACCAAGAAGCAATAAACTGTTTATCAACCTAACTTTAGAAGATCGCTTATCAGTTTACATGTAAACCTTACCTAACTCAACAAAGAACACACTTACATATCATTTAACCATTGCAAAAACCCTCTTGAAACTTCCCATTGTGACCAAAAGAATCGCGCAGACAAAAACCGCGGGAAAACCTTATATGAACCGCGCTAGAATCACTCATGCGCGACTTTCTTTTATCGCACGGTATTAAAAACATATTTCCCCACGTAAATTGGACTTCTTAATATTCCGACTTGGCAAAACGCGTTTAACCACAATACACAAAAGAATTCCCCAATATTTCTCCCTTTTTCCATTCAATAAATAAGCAAAACGGCGTATTTCTCTCATAAAGTCCACTTCTGTCACTTAATCTACAATTCGATATCATCAATGGTGACAACTTTATTGTGGGTCTGTTGTCAAAGCGGCCCCTCTTTCTACTACAAGACAGCTCCTGGAAAAGGCCAACCCAAATCGAAAACATTTCCGATCATGCAAAAGAGAACAAATGTGAACTCTAATAATAAATAAATTACCAGTAAAAAAGTAAAACTAAAAATCGGAGTTCCCGATAGAACATCCCTTGATAACAAATTAATCTAACCTTTTTTTGCGTTGCAGCTAGCTACAAGAACAGACCCACAATAAACGGAATACGTTTTCATGCATTAACCCTCTGCCTCCTTAGAGTCAAAACTCGTCAAGTAAACAAGTGCTTGTTATTATGCTGTAAGGGATGGTTCTAGCTTTCCAGTCTGTGGATAAAATCCTGAAGTATGACCATTCAAATGAAAGCTACTGAGCAGTACTTTCCTGTGGTGCTGTTTATTATGCTGTACAAGGTGATTCAAACTTTTCAGTCTGTGGATGAAATCCTAAAGTGTGACTATTCAAATGAAAGCTACTGAGCAGTACTTTCCTGTGGTGCTGTTTATTATGCTGTACAAGATGATTCAAACTTTTCAGTCTGTGGATGAAATCCGAACTGTGGCCATTCATATGAAAGCTGCTGAGCAGTACTTTCCTGTGGTGCTTTTGGTTTTTCAATTTTCTTTAAGTGAATTATTTTAAACATTTTAATTGTGGAACTTAGGAGGTCAAGGGTTAACGGCTTCCCAATAACAAGCATTTCAAATGGTTCACAGTTCAACTTTTTACAGAACAACTTGCGTCCACAACTGTGCCTGTTGTCTCAAATGCTTCTTACACCATAGGGAATAGAAAAAATTCATAAGATAAAACATCTAAAAACTTGCAAATGGGCGTCTTCTAGCCCAGAAAAGATAACAAACGAAAAGAACTCTAGTGTTAGCGTGCCTTATCTTACTCATAGAATTTACTAAATCGGACGACTCGTTCAGCTCTCGGAGATGCCAGACTGTTTAAAAACCATAACTGCTCACCACATTTTGTAGTTAAAAATACTTCAGAAGTAAGAAGCTTAAATTGTTAATAAGATAAATTAAAACCAAAAGAGTAAGGTAATCCTTGAAACTAAAACCATTGTGGATAAAAACTAAAATAATTTCTTTCTTCCATAAAACGATTCATAAAACCATATAACTACTTTAACCCTTTATCCCTGACAGCGACGAAAATGAAATTTCTCTTTACATCATCACTACGTGTTCAAACATTCAAGTGATGAGAATTAAAAAAGATATCACCAACGGACAAGATATTTTGATATTTAGACAAATTCTCCTCACTAGTTCCATAAGAAATGTACGGGGAACGGTAAGGAGAATATGCATTTTCATATCAGGGCTTAAAGGGTTAAAACTGATACACTACAAGCAGTCTCATTTTTTTCTCACAGACAGTACAGCGAAACGTTAGACACACGAGCGCGTACGAAAGTCGCGCGAAGGTCGGTTTTCATGAAGTGGGCGGCTTGCTTCTGAGAGAAAATGAGAGACTTCTCGTAGTCCATAAAACGTATTCAACCAGGTACGTTTGTCTGGGAAAGCTTTCAGAAAAGCTGTAAATTCTTGCTATATATTAAGTACTTTTCTTAAAACAGTTTCATCTAACCCGTAGCCTGAATTTTAGCGCCGTATAGAAGGAGTTTAAGCAAACCACAGCCGCGAAGACGAAGGAAACGACAACGGGTTTAATGCGCAGTAAACTGGCTCTACACGCATGTTGTGCGTGTTTTAACAGGGCGTATTTTGTAAACCATAAGAATACGCTAAGAAGCGTATTTTTTTCAAACTGGACACGATACCAGAACGATACTGAGAATTTCCCGTGAAATCGATACCAAGTCCATACGATATTGACAATACGACGATACTACGGTACTGTGCGTCATTGGTCAAGGTAGTGTCCACGGTTGCACGAGCTACAAACATCTAAACTGATTCGCTTTTCCACTAGAAATTGCCTCGCCTGGCCAAAAAGAGCAAACCTTAGTAATCCACTAATGTCCAGGATGAGAAAATATAGCCCCTGTTAGGCTCAAAACAACGAGCTTGTGCAAAGGACGGCTGGGTCAGTGTTCTTACGTGAAAACTCATTACGCACACCTAATTTCGCAGTTTCCGATTAAAACTGCTGTTTTCTGGTCGGTGAAAACGCGAAAAACGACGAGACGACTACACCACCCGGAAAATCCGTCGAAAATATGAACGTAACCAGCTGTCACTCTGTCACGCATGTCACACAATGACACTTCATGTCGCCCTCTTCTCTTTGCTGTAGTGGGGCGTTAAACCTCTGAAACTAGAAATGAAAACGCGATCCAGGATTGCGAATCTTCCCTATTTCTATTTGGAAGTAAAAATCTGAAAGACATTTTAAATCGAAAGAAACTAAGGTAATTCAAATTTGAAAGAAACTCTTTCACAAACATTTTTCACAAGGTCCCGGTCCAGACGTCTCCGCTATGGTTGCTTAATCTCCCCATCGCTCCTCACGGCACGTTATAACTACACGAACAAAACGTTGAGAGAAGACTTGATACGGTTCAACTTTCCCACGACCACTCAACGCCTAAATATCAATCCTTTCTAAATATCATCAGGGAAAACCTTTCCTGTCGTATTTGCTTAAAAGAAGTTGGAAATAAGAACAAAAAGCAGCGGTAAGCTGCGGAAGCACACGCGCAGAAGGACCAGTAGCTGTGCAGAAGACTAAGTTCAGCCAGGAGCTCCTGGCTCAGCGGCTACCACTGCAAGCGCATGCGCTTTTTTTAAAAACAATATTCCCACTTGACGTCAATTTTAACAGTTGTTACAAAGGGGGCTTCAAAAAGGGACGGGACATCCCTAGTTGCAATCCCGGTACCATGTGCCCGCGGACTTATCCCGACGGACAGTTGACTCAGTCGTCTGATGAAGAGACGGCACGGTGTTGACAATTCCCCTTGCGGGAATCTGGACAGGGCTTGGCAACACGCAGTGGAACGAAGCGGCTCGGGGCGGGAGTTGCCGGGGGGCACTGTCGACGACCGTCGTTTTTGCTCTTTGCTCCCTTAGTTGCTCACCACCGGACTTTGTTGTACGCACACTCCCACCATGGGAGATTCATCCCCCATTGAATGCTGATGCACATAATCCCTACGATGTCCCACTGAAATGCCCCTCGAATTTGTCACCGAATTTGGGATCGCCGTTGAAGATCCCACACAATTAACTTCGTGCTCTCCCGGATTAAGCGACAAGTTAGTTGCCGAGTAGTTGAGCTGCGTATAGGCTTCCGGGGGGAGCGATCCCCCAACTGCCGGCCCATGCGGCTCTACAGTCATTGAATTGCAAGACGAAGACGATGAGTAATTCGAAACAGTGTCTGAACTACAATAAATTCCTCCACCAATGTTTATCGAGGCAGAACTATAGGCGGAAGAACCCTCGCTGTGATTGCCATGTAATGTCGAAGTTTGCTGAAGTCCTTGCGTAGCAATTCTTGAATCAGAATTATTGCAAGCAGTTCTCTCCGGATTTCGCTTTAAATGTGACGAAATACCTCCGCCCGCGTTGCCCCAAGTTTGTGGTGCTTTCCCACCGGGACTGTCGCATTCCATAGCCGATGACGTCACCGTAGCTTGGGTGGTGGGGTCTGAGCATGCGCGCGTGCCACCGCTGGACACAGTGGCGCTGTTTGTGCTAGCACCAACAGTTCTGTTTGTTGTGCCGCCCATGGCTGGTGAGGAGTTTGCAGAGTGAGAAGTGTTTGTGCTTTCGTCGGCAGTTTTTTTGAAGAAGCAATGTTGCAGAGCTTGGTAGGGCGCTATTCGCGCCTTGGGGTCATATTCTAGCATGCGCAAAATGAGGTCCTTGAATTTTAAGTAGTCCTGTAGAGTGTGTCCGGATTCGCCCTGTCTACGCCCTCCCGGGCCCCCCGTCTCGCATCCTAAAACATCGTGGAGTTTCCGTGTTCCGGGCGGACGGTATTCCTTGGGGGGGAAAGAACACGTTTTAAGCACTAGAACTAAGCCCTGGAACAATATGCTCCATGAGACACAAAGACTAAAACATTTGTCTACACTGTATCGCAAAACGGAGCGCAAGACTAAGCGCAAAATGCTCCAACAAATCATAGCAATCACGCCTTTTTTCAACCAATCTGAAGGAAAGCAGAATCCAATCGTCACGGCATAAGAGCGTATTCCCGCTCTTGCTCGCGCTCGCAGCTTTTCCCGCGCTTGGCATCGGTTTTATACATTTTGCGCTTGGTACTGGTGGTACGTCCTCCCGGGCTCGGTACACTTTGAGTACTGGTTGGTTGAAAACGTCATTTGCGTCCGCTATGATTGGTTAAAATTGACGTGATTACTTTCGCGTCAGTTTTATGAAAGCCTTTAAAAAAAGGTAAATCCATCATATCACGCAGAACAACGTTTTGCTTACCTTCTTCCCGTCCTTGCTACACTTACAAACGTAACTGCCATCTGGTAAGCGATCAAAAAACTTTCTAGCCTTAGGTGCATTTTCTAGCATCTGTTTCGGTGGAACGCCCAAAACCTCGACAATTTTCATCATCTGGTCGAACTAAAACAAAAGTAGCTCATATTAAATATTGATTATCGTGTTAAGGCGAAACTAAGTGACTTAGTAACCTGTTTATTTGCCTTGCACTGCAAAATGAATTGTGAAGCATCATGGAGTAATAAGGAAAAGGGCTAACACGGAAGAAAATCAAAGCTTTCAGGTCGATCTTGTTTCAGGTAAATTCTCCCCTTTAATGACGAGACATTGCCCCCACATGAAAGCGCGAGGTAGGCAAAACAGAAGATTTGTTCAATGAACTTTACTTCACAGAAGGGTGCATTTGGTGGCCGACAATTACTTCATGTAATACTCACCTCGTTTGCTCCACTGAAGAGTGGTTCCCCAGTATGCATTTCGACCAGAATACATCCCAAACTCCACATGTCTATAGCCAGATCATAAGGCACTCCCAGAAGCACTTCCGGTGAGCGGTAAAACCGACTCTGAATGTACTGATAAATCTGCGTACAAAGAAAGGTATATTAGTGGACATTCAGTGAGCTATTTCGAATGCGCAAATCTCATTGGTTCATTATTCGACGTCTCGTTCAAACACGGTTATACTACATTAACGTTTGTTGACTTGCATTGAACATTTTCAATGTTTCTACAAAATAACAGAAACACGAGTACCAGTTCTAGAGAACGGGAATTTGAGCGTGCTTCTATTTAGTCTATAGAAAAACAGAAAAGATAGTTTTTTCTTAAATTTTCTTTACAACGCCCTGGCTGTCCCAAATACTTAAAATCGGCAAGAGAAGGCAGCAGTAAGGTTAAACGAGCTGCCAGAGTATGGGGGCGGGGAGTGGCAAACTGTTACTACAGGGACCTCACTGAAATAAAAGAGCTAAACTACGACAGAAACAAAGTTCAAGTCCGTGGCAAGCGCGGGAAAAACTGGTGCGCTGATTTGCCAAGACGGTATCGGTGTATTTTTTAGTCTGATTTTCATCAAATTAAATCCCCGAAAACTAACAACAACCTCAAAGCTGAATGGAACGCAAAACTAAACAAACGACTGTTAACTAGCCTGCGTGCAGATGTCTCCTAGGAAATAGGAGACGTCTGCACGCAGGCTACTGTTAACAAACGTAGAAGGGCGACTTAATTTGTAGCTGTATGTTCGACAATAACCTGAAGTTTCGCCAAAAAGTGTCCGCGCTATGCAGTCGACGCTAAGCAAACAGAGGAAAAGGCGCGAAATTTATAATTTACATAATCAGAATGGAAGCTTGCGAGTGGCTGAAACTATTGCTCTTTGTTTAAAATAGCCTGTTCCAGGCGTTCAGATAGTGGAGCGCGAGCGAAAAGTAAAGCGAGCGGAATAGCGGGAAAAAACGACGGGAGACTGGCCCTCTTCCCCAATCTCCCTTCGTTTTTTTCGCGCTCTTTCGCTCGCTTTATTTTTCGCTCGCGCTCCACTATCTGAACGCCTGGAACAGGCTATGTTTAAAACTGAACTTTGCATCACAGAACTGTCAGACAAAATGTTGGCAAACTGTTACTTGCAACGTTTATTACACAGGCCAACCGGATTTGACAAACCGGATTTGTGTGCAAACTATTCCCTTTGGAAAGCGCCGTCGGCATAGAAAGAAAATTTCCCACATAACTGCTTAGTTCCAGACTTGAACGTTTTACGGGAAATTAACAAGATTAACAGAACAAGTTTCTAAGCAACCACTGGACATCTGTCACTTCGTTGTGTGATAAAATGGAAATTTAAGTACCGTGCATAATATTTTTACCCTGGGAACTCCAGAGAATTAAACAGGAAGAACTAATTGTGAAACTTGAAACCACAAGGCTTTCACAAAAAGCTAATAATAGACCTCTCTTCCGCTAGCAACGCTAAAGGAAGTTCTAACTGCAACAAAATTATGCCGACATCATCAGGTCCTTTTTAGAAGTGATTCAATTATGATCACAGGAACCTAAAGAAAAGTCATACATGTAACAATTTTATTCAAACATAAGCGTTGACAAAAGTAGCGTTAAAAGCACATTTCCTCATCCAAAAATACACTTAATACGGCGTTTCGAATTCAAAGTTTGATTTTTCTAGCAAAATGTTGTCGCCACTAAGTCTGACATTTTAAAAACCCAGAGGCCATTTTCGCTTTTAATTGCTCACGATTCCAAGTTTTCAAGAGACGATTGACAGCTCTCGAAAAGAAATAATTATTTACGGTCGTTTTTTTAAGACCAAAGAGGAGTTAACAGCGATAAAAGCGTGCACAGAGTTTAATTTTCCTGATGTAATTAATTGGTTGAAGTCACGGGTATTTTGGAAGTGTTCTCTCAGTTTCTTAAAAAGTGAAACGCAATTGCGGCGAGGCAAGCATGCGGAAATTCAATGGCTTTCTTTTCAGCAAAAAACAAAAGCAATTCTCTTTCTAGGAAAAAAGGTTAACTTCGCAAAAAATAACGAGAGAAACGGTGTCCAAAACAGCTTGCTTTTTATCAATAATGCAAAAAGTGTGGCAGTCGAGCAGGCTTCAATACCGGCGAAAAATTTGCATAAGTCCTAGACACATTTCAATTAAAACGCGGCATCGTTTGCACAGCTTCGTCTGCAAGGATTGGTGAAAATGACGAGGGGTTGTTTAAATATTAAAATCTATTGTGTTGGTTGTTCTTGACAGCATTGTTTCAGGTCCTTGTTGTTAAAATTTATAAAAACCAGCTGTCATTATAATACGCGCTGGGGTGTGGAGAATATTTATTTTGATATTCAAATGCACTTCACTTTATGGTCACAGTTATTAGCGTTGTTTTGGACGCGCGTAGAGAAAATCTTTATAAATCGTGGACGTTTCTTTGTTTCGCTCTAATCCACGATTTTTGAGGGTAAATTGGAGTACCGAGTCTTACCAAAATAAGCTAAATTGAGTCTATGCTACGTGTTTTACATTTCTACGGTTAAATAAGCATCGAAAATTACCTGTAAACCGTTAATACCGAAATGTTACCATTTTCTTTAGACATTTTGAGTAAATCAGTTTAAAATAAAATAACGGAGCACCTTAGGAAATACGGCTAAGACGTACAGCTAATCTTTGATGTATTCACAACAACAATTTGAAAAGTTGTCTTTGTTTTTGTATTCTATCAGGGTGACCTTTCTTCCAAATCTCAAAGAGTTATCGCAAACAAACTTCAACACACAAAGTTTAATACACTGCTGAGCTTTTTTCATTGCAAACAAACAGTCATTAAAACAACACTTAGAATGCTCGTACGCAAATATTTGACCAGAGGTCCTGTCCACCCAAACAAATCTAGAGAATTTCAAAATTTTCATGGTCAATTACCGCAGAAAAGAAATTCGTGCATAACTTTAACCTACGCAAGAACCTAATTACCCCTTATGACATTTTTCACAGATCTTTTCAACCAGCTTAACCCCTGACATCTACGAAAGCTATTAAGCAATACTTTCCTTTAGGTATGCAAGACGCGGATCTACCTTTCCAGTCCGCGGATGAAATTCTACAGTGTGCCCACTCAGATGAAAGTAAAGCTATTGAGCAGCTACTTTCCTGTGGTGCAGCTTGGTAAGCGCATTCAGGGTGGTTCTAACTTTTGGGTCTGTGGATGAAATCCTAAAGTGTGACCATTCAAATGAAAGCTACTGAGCAGTACTTTCCTGTGGTACTGTTTATTATGCTGTACAAGGTGGTTCTAACTTTTAGTCTGTGGATGAAATCCTAAAGTGTGACCATTCAAATGAAAGCTACTGAGCAGTACTTTCTTGTGGTACCCAAATAATCCTACTGAGCAATGCTTTCCTGTGGTGCCGCTTATTATGCTGTACAAGGTGTTTCTAACTTTTGGGTTAAGCTATTGATCAGTTCTTTCGAGAAGTGATTATGTTTGTAAACGCTGGAACTCAATAGAAATAGAAATTGTAAGTTCCAAATTTCACTCGCCAGAGTGAAATTTTAAAAGCTTGTTTGATTTAACGGAAGATTTAAGTGTTGGCCTCGCTGAGCTACAAAAAACTCAAAAACTCACTGTTTTCTACCAAACAGAGACAACATGCTGTTTTTTTGTTTGTTTGTTTGTTTGTTTGTTTGTTTTCAGCCAATCAGGAGAAAAACTAAAACTAATCTTGACTTAGGCTGTCATTTTTTCCGCGGTTGATTTCGGATGTATGTTTCCCCGCGCTTTCCACCGGTTGAATGTCTTTGCTCCGAGATTTGATTGGTTCATTGCGTTATTCTAGTTTAAACTGATTTGGTTTGAGAAACTTGTGCAATATGCTCTTAACCAATCAGAGTGAGTCTGACGTTTTTGCCTGCCCAGCCAATCAGATGCAGAACCGAACAACTCGGCTTTTGAAAGGAACGATTTTACCTCGCATAGGCGACGCGATTTTTTTCAAAAATTGTCGCGTTGCCAGTGCGCGAAGAAAATCGCGCGTTAAAAGCCATCATCGCACAAGCGACGCGACAGCTAAAAAAATCCAGAAAAAAGCCACGGGGAATTCAGTGAGTTGATTTTTCATGACAGAAGCTTTCCTTTGACCAAAATCTGTCGCCATGGGTAGCCACTACCTTGTGCTCGCGACGCGACAGTTTTGGAGAAAATCGGAACGCCTGTGCAAGAAAAAATTCACTTGTGTATCTGCTGCTTTAGCGTTGGGTGCATGCTTTGATCTTGCAATGCGTTGGCACAATGATGAGTTAGTTGTCTTGTAACAACATTGTACTGCCTCCAAAGCTACAACCGGCCAGAACTCTGCCTGTTTTGCTGGCTATTTGAAAGTTGGTAAAAAGCGAACTACACCTCTCCCCTTCCATGCAAACGATTCAGAGGTAGGAGGTCCCAATTCAAATACACTTTTCACCAAAAACTGGTGGTAAAATTAATAACATATCAGAGAATTAAAACATTCAGGAAGATAGAGCAGCCTTCTTTCTCGTGTCGTAAACCAAAAAACCAATTACAACTAATCACTCTGATCAATCGCAACAGATGTAAACAACAGAAAGAACCAATCAGAACTCAAAGACACGTAACTAGCGTCAAGCGCGGGAAACGCGCGCAATCAGGCTTTACATCTGATTGGTTAAGAAAGTAGCGCGAGTTTTTTTTTTTAACCAATCACGAAGTAAAGCAAAACCAAAGCAAACACGAACTACTTTCGACAGTCAGTTGAAAACCGCTCTATCTGGAGAAAACCTTTTCTCTATCATTACTTCGCACAGGCGTGTTTTCCCGCGCTTGGCGCCGGTTGCACGTTTTCCCGCTAGCTGCGAGTTTTGTTTCGAGTTCTGATTGGTTCACTGCGTTAATTACTTAGTTGTGATTGGCTAAATATGATTACTTGGGTTTTAGGTTTACGACAATAACTAGAAAACTCTCTACTACTTAACACAACAAGGTTACAACATAGAGTTAAAGATACTCACCCTTTGTCCCAGCTGGCATGAACTTCCAAAATCCACGATCTTGATAGCGCTTCTTTTAGGATTACACAACAAAATGTTCTCAGGTTTCAAATCACAGTGAATAATATTCAGTTCTGGAGTTGATAAGTAGAGCAGTGCCGTACACATTTGCTGCGCGAATTTCCTCGTCAGATTCAGTGACACTCCTCTAAAGTTTGTGTTTCGAAGCAGGTCGTACAAGTTGTACGATAAGAGTTCAAAAACTAAGCACAAATGATTCCTGTACATAAAATGTCTCCTGAGTCGCACTGTTGGGAGAAAAAAAGAGAAAAAAAGTAAAAAAAAAAAAGTTTCTAAGTGAAATGCGCCGTACTGTCACATTACCGTACCATTCCATATTTTTCGTCATGAAGCAAGAGCTTTGTCTAAAAACGTGGCAAAAAATTCAGAAGCGATACCCGAAGTTGAAAATTTAATAAAACAATTATTCCACTCACGCTTGTTGTATTTGGGTGACTTCAACCAACTCGGCGCAAGGCGCATTGTTGCTTATTTATCACCTCCCTCGAAGGCGCGCTTGTGGAATAGAGCGGTTTTCAAATGAGTGTCGTAAAGCCAAACCAATGTAATTACCCCCAGCCAATCACAGCAAAGACAAATTATCCAATGAACCAATCAGAACTCGACGCAAATACAGGTAACCGCGCCAAGGGCGGGAAAACGCATGCGACCAAGTTGTGATTGGATTGAGTTTGGATTGAGTTTTACTCAATGGATTGAGATTGAGTTTGGATTGAGTTTTTACTTTGGATTGAGTTGGTCATGAAAGTGGCGCGATATTTTTAACCAATCACAGAGCGAAATAAAGCAAAACCGAAGCAAAACGCGAATTACTTTCGACACTCAATTGAAAACCGTTATATCTGTTGACTAAAGTACTACTTCTACGTTTGGCACTGTTTATTATGCCGCACAAGGAGATTCTAACTTTTGAGTCTGTGGCCGGAATCCTAAAGTGTGACCATTCAAATGAAAGCTACTGAGCAGTACTTTCCTCTTGTCCTCTTTATTATGCCGTACAAGGTGGTTCTAACTTTTGAGTCTGCGGCCGGAACCCCAGGGTGTGAACATTCAGATGAAAGCTTCCGAAAAGATATTGAAGAAAAACTGAGTAGGAGAAAGTCAAGTTCAGCATCTCGCCACCTGTTGTTCAGGCCCTCTCACACACGAACAAGAGTTTCCTAAGTCTTTAGTTTGCCGTGTAAGAACGCCTTAACGGTACGGCGTGATTCTCAGAACCCAACAGTGATCATGAACTAATTTCTTCCCAAATATAATTAAAGTCAGACGCGTAGATCATTAGAATAAACAAATTGCCAACTGATATGCAACCTGATTTTCCTAAATGAACCTTTACGTGAAAACAAAACGTTTCTGTGAGCCAGCGATTTTCTTAAGGACGATAGTGCATCGCCATGTTGACAAAGTGACGTCTAAACTTCAGAGAGCGTTCGAGCTGTTTCTGACTGGACAGTAATAAAGGATTGTAAACTATTTGCATGGGTACTTTCGCGAAAGTGTTCAGTGCCCTCGTGCTATTTGTGAACAGAAGATTTGTGATTGAACAATAAAAATCGTTAAGTCGTTGAGTTCTTTTGTCGCAACGTTCGAAGGCCTCGTCCTATTTCTGTTTGGACAATAAAAACCATACACTCCTCGGGCACTTTTGTGTCATCGTCCAGAGCGCTCTTGCTACTTGTGAATGGACAACGAAGTCGGAAATTATTCGGGAATTTCCATGACAGTAAAAATCTCTAGGTCCCTTATACGAGAAATGGGCTTAAACGGCACTGCTCAGAAGGGGGCAGAATAGCACTTACTTCTAATTTATTTTTATTTATCAAGAAAATGAGGATCGCTTCGCACTTTTCGAGAAAAAAAAACGAGAACCAATTAAAGCTTTATCCTAGTATAACGAATCCTAATACATGTAAAATGAAAATATTTTTACCTTGGTTATTTCTCCAACATTACTTACTAAAACAGGTTTCGCCTTATTTCTTTTCTAGGCCTATCTCTGACAGCCCTTGAAACTAGGTTTTGCGAGGGGTCCCAACACATCCCGCATTTTTTATTTAGAACATGACAAGGCAACAAGAAATTGTAGCCATTTAGTCATTGTTTTGATGTCGACTTCTGTTTGTTTAATTTAAAAGCTTCTCCCAGATTCTTGTCTAGTGACCTCCACTAGTGAGGTCGCACTGTAAGTTAAAAACGAACAGAATTCCTTCAACTTTCGAAAAATGGAACCTGGGAACCACAACACACCGTTTTGCGGACACTTTACCACTAGTGTACACGCAGTTCGAAGAAAAAACATTTACAACAGATGGTGCTTCTTTTCTGTCAGGGATAATAAAGCGGCAGCAACAAAGGTGTGCGAGCATAAAATATAGTCCGACGCGTGAGAACACAACACAAAGTGGACAAACCACTTTTACGCACAAGAAAAGCTGATTATCGCAAGCGTATCTTGCTACTCGCTTACGTATCAGTGAGAGAGAAAACATGGACTGCGCAAAGTTAAGTTGTGACTGTAAATTCTTACCAATGTAGTACTTTCCCTCAGGATCGTGCGCGTTCATAAGCTCGAGCAAGCGAACTTCAATCTGTGCCTGGTTCAAAAACGGCTTTTTGTTTTTTATAATTTTTATGGCGATGTACTCTTTCTCTTGGTGATCGTAAGCCTTGCAAACCTAAAATAACCAACAAAACTGAATTAACATTGCATTTCAACAAGATTTCTCTTAGCCTGCATACAGTTTAACATGCAATAAAACATAAAGCCCCAGCTATACGGAGTCGCAAGAAGACGCAAGTACAACCGTAAGAAACTTGTGTTGCCTTGCGTTCACTTTGAACAAACTCAAACACAAGTCTTTAGTCGGGCGCAAATTATTCATCTTTCAGCAACCAAGAGCGAGTGGACGCAAGTTGGTTTCCCTGTATACGCAAGCTTGCAACTTCAAACTTTGCGCTTGGCGCTCGAGAAGTCCCAATAAACCACTTGCTGTGCAGCTAGATTTCCGTACGTTTCAAACGCATATAACTAGATACAGATGTAGTTACATAAAGCAAATTGTCTTTTAAGTTAAGTAGGGCTTAGACATGTTAGTCCATTAAAGAAAAAAAACCTCGACAAATACCTACATGTAAATGGTTGGGGTGGTATCAAAAGCTCAATAAAAAATCTGAGGTAACTTTGCAGTAAAATGTGAAAACTATGAAGCTATCACTTTTTAAGACCCAAGGCGTCCAAGTTAAATCCGTGTGTTAGCCAGATTCTGAAAGAGTGGGAGCTGCTGCTGGAACGCAATCTTTGTCAATAAACGTGTGTATTACTAAGTCCGGTGGTTTTTCCCGCCAAACCCAAGCAATTCCTCGAAGCAGTATTCAAATGACCAAGTGAGGAAATTGGAGCCAGGACTTGTTAGAACAAAGGGCTTACTAATTGAGTAGGGCTGTTAAAACTCAAATGTTATTATTTCCATATTCCACCACAACACTGACAGGATCTCACACTTAATGCTTGATTGTGTATCACAATTTTAAAAATATTAGATACGATGTCATCCATACCCAACATGTAACTAATTTCAGACTTACAAGCCACTCTTTCTTAAAAAGTGAACTGAAATTGATTTCCTTCACCCCAACAAAACTCTCTACAGTCTTAGTAATATTTCTTTCCTGATTTTCTGACAAACTAAGCAATAGTTAAAGTTTCACTACCACATGAAGGGGACCTTATTACAAAATGTCATGTCCAGAGTGAGAGGCCGTGGAGGGTGGGGGGGGGGGGGGGGGGTTGGATAATTAGGGCTTTTATGGTACATGCAATTAGTTTGAGATTCATAGAGATAATACAAATGCAAAATTTGCAAATGGAACAATTACTTTACAAGGTTATAAAACTTGGGAATAATTATTTTTTCTCTCTTGTTTCTGACACTATTTTATTGTTGCAAAACTACAACAACATTGTGTTACCAATTAAACGAAAAAAAAATAAGGGCTGCTGTTATGAATATTATTTACTTCATTCTGAACCCTTTAACACCCAATATTAAACTCCATATTCTCCTCACTATTTCTTATATTACTAGTTGGGAGAATTTGATTAAAAATCAAGACATTTGATCATTGGTGATCAAGTAGTAATACTGTAAGGAGAAATTAGATGCTTGCCACTATTGGGGCTTAAGGGTTAAAGAACACAGGAGGGTAGTTTGTGTTTCTGATCAAATGCAAAAATAACAACACGTTAACCCATTTGTTGGCAGTCATTGTTGACGGAATCCATGATAAATTACGATAAATTAGCACAGGGGTCCCAAAGGACTCCATGTGCAAGTGACTAATAAGTGCACATTTACTCGCTTGACATATTCTATAGACTGGTTCACGCTCTTAGTTGCACCATGGGTAATCAGGGCAAGATGGCGGGAAATTCAAAGGTTTGTATCGGATTTCAAAGCCAGCTAATTCTTCCTGAATTAATATATTTGACACTTTCTCTTTGAAAAGTGTAACTTATGAATTCAAAGAAACGATACACTGAATCCCGATCTGGAGTGCATAGAAGTCCATGATCAGTTTTGCGAAAACTTGATTTCTCCCAAACATTTTCTGTAATTTTTGTACTGTCGAATTACAGAAAATGTATGGGAGAAATCAAGTTTTGGAAAAACTGATCATGGACTTCTTTGCACTCCAGATATTAATTCAGGAAGAATTAGTTGGCTTTGAAATCTGATACAAATCTTTGAATCTCCCACCATCTTGCCCTGATTACCCATGATGCATTTAAGAGCATGAACTGGCTTATTGTGCCACAGTCATTCTTAACATGAGTTAAGTTGACGTATGATCATCTGGTTGAGTGTGCACGTATGTTGACTTCTGCTCAGGTTGTTGAAACATCAGTCAATGTCACCACAAACAGTCCTTCTCAGGACTACACTCACCCGGACAATCATACCTCACTGACTTGTGATATGACTGCTGGGTTTAAACCATTTACAAAGTCATTCTTAATTTGAAAAACTATCTCATATCTTTAACCAATCATCAGCTGTTGTTTTTGCTTTCTGTTTAAGCCAAAACTTTTTGATGGAAATTTTTCTAAACGTTTTCACGAACCTTCTTAATGTTTTTAGGGAAGTCCGGCCCTTATTGAAAACCCTGCCTTCTCATTTTTTCCCTAGAAGTATTAGTTTAGAAAATTGTACTAATTTACAACTCTTAGGAGGTGAAAATTAATTTGACTGACTTATGGCTATAACCTAACTACACCACAGGTGGTAAAAATAAAAAAATACAATTAAACATGCAAAAAAAAGAAGAAAAAAGGAAGAATATGATTGAATTTAAAAGAAATCCCAAAAAATTATTTAAAAAACTTAATCAAAGGCTTCAGATCATTGCAACAAAATCTAGATTGCCACAATTTAAAAATCACGTATTATATCAGCAGGGGAAACCCCCAAAATTTAATTTGCATAATAGGAATAACATTCAGCAAACTGAATTTTAATTAACAAATATTTTGGAAAAAAATATAAAATATGTCAATTTACAGAAAGCCCTTTGTTTGCTTAAATCATTGCAACAAAAATATTGCTATTTAAACAAAGGTTTGCACAATTTAAACCAGGATTACTTCTTTTATCTTGCGTCAAAAGAGTGGTTGCGATCAAGTTGCAATTTCTCATTGTGACTCAAATCAATCTACAACAAACATGTTAACACAAATAATTCACAAAAAATCACGCAAAAAATATAAAAAAATTCTCCGTGACTCAATCATGCTGAAGTTAGTAAAAACAAACAATTAAAACCTCTGCGCAAGAAAAAATGTTATTATATTCTTTGTTATTTTTACTTTTTAACACTAAAAAGTTTTAAAATTTAATAAGTAGTATTTTTAATGTACCTGCCCGAAGGATCCTTTTCCGATTAATGACTCTATCTCGTAGCGATCAAACCACTTTTCTCCAGTTTTTATGACATAGTCATAGTTCTCATCGTCGTATCCATCATTGTATAATCGCCTCTCCTTCTTGTGGCCACTCTCTTCATTTTTCTCTAACTCCTTCCGTCTCTTTTTCTTTGCATAATACACCTAAGAATAAGCATTTGTTTTAGTCTATGACAAAATTAATATATTTTGAGACAAATGTTTACAAGACCAGTACTTTTGTCAATAAAATTTACAGGCAAGATATGTTTCTTTCCCACTGGGAAATTAAATTCTCTTTTTCCAAAAGCAGTTAATGTATCAAATGAAGCTAATTTTCATTATAAGAGATTTCTCCTGCAATAATTTAAACTTCTGGGCAATTATTTTGTCAATTTGATGAAAAACTATGACAAAGAGGTTCAGAAAAACTCTGTCCACTCTTTGGGAACTGGGCACATTTATTATATATTACATTCTGGAGCCATCAAGCCCTTAAAAAGTGTCCAGTTTACAAAGTTAAAAAGCTTCCATCTAAGCTCACCTCATTGATGTGCTTGTAGGTTTTAATCAAGTCCACACTGAGCTTTCTTAGGGGTGCAGAGCTTGGGTCACGGAATGTTGTTGGGATCTTGCTGTAGAAGTTTGGAACTCCAACAAAATCCACCTCATCTGCCTGTTGATCCTCTGTTTTTCCAGCAATGTAATTCATGTCAGGAGCTAACAAACTGGTCCTTGGTGCCTGATCATCATTGCTGCCTTCAAAAGAAAAAAAAGGGACACGTAGGGATCCACTTTTACTGATCAATACAGAGAAAATGACATGTTGTGAACTCCATTTTTTTCTTTTGCTGCAATGGTTACACTCAACGCTTTGCTCTGAGAAGGATCAAAGGGTGTCCAAAGACTCCCAACCATGAAATCTGGGGTGCCCAGCTCTTAAGTATTATGCAAAAAACTGAGTTTTTTAGTTGCCCAAAGACAAAAGGTAGTAGCCTAAGGCCCCCCCGGGCTCTGTTACAGCACAGCCCTGACACTTAAAGATTTATTTTAGAGAAAAAAAAAATTTAACAGCATAAACAACATGCACAGCCTGGACAGCACAATCTACAGTACTACAGAAAAGTACTGATCAACAGAATTTACTTGAATCACCAGACTTAACGATTTCATCCACAGACTCCAAAGTTAGAATCACCTTGCACAGCTAAATAAACAGCAACATATGAAAGTGTTGCAAAATAGCTTTCATTTGAGTGGTCACTATTTAGGATTCCACCCACAAAACTCAAAAGGTAGAACCATTTTATGACAAGAGGCTAAAAAAAGTTTTTTTAACAACACTTTAACAGGGTATCTGATTAGCATAGTTAGTTTAAACAGAGCCCTGTATGTAAACAAGGAGATAACAAATAACAGAATACATCATTACCACAGCTTTTGGTCTATTTAGATTTTTTGAGGGCAAATTTTAATTTCTGATATGTTGGCCACTCCAGAAAATTGATGACATGAATTTAGGGCAGCCACTTCCTTTTAGAGGCTCTAGCAAAAAAAAAAAAAAAACAGAAAAGCCCCAGGGGCATTGTTCTCCCTCCCCTCAGGGTGCACAATATATTATGGTCACTCACGATACGAGCCCTAGCCTGGGTAGCGAAAGATGTGACAAACTTTTGTTTGGCAAGCAAAAACCAGAGGTCTTGGGCAAGTGATCATGAAAAAAAAAAAGGAAAAAAAAGGGTGTCACTGGACCCCGTCCTGACGGCGGGGTAACAACTTTTTTTGGTTTCGGATATGGTTTAAACAAAAGCAGCTGCCTGGTGACTGAAAGAAATCGCCTAAGGTCTGTTTATAACAATAACATGTTCTTTTGAGTTGATGAGATTTGTCAGAAGGCAAACAGAGCTCATTTCTCAGAGGAGGAAATTTGTCCTTTAAAAAACAACCTACTGGGGTGGTGACAGTTTAAGCCGTTAATGTACTCATGGACTAACCTTTATCAGAAGTTGCACCCCCTAATGGAATATCCATCACCTGTTAAAACCCATCATCTTAGCTGCAGAAAAAAAAAGGACTCTTGCTCGAGTTCCAGAGGCTTTTGAAATTAGGTGGAGTAACATGAGGGAACATCAGACCTATTATCTTAACCCTTTAAAACCTGATATGGAAATGCATATTCTGCTAACTGTTCTCCATACATTTCTTATGGAACTAGTAAGGAGAATTTGTCTAAATATCAAAACAGCTTATCCTTCGTAATCACTTCCTTTTTTCTCATCACTTGAATGTTTGAACAAGCAGTGATGATGTAAAGAGAGATTTCATTTTTGTCTCTGTTAGGGCTTAAAAGGTTAAGAGTCAAAGCGTAACACTTCCCAGTGGTGACACTGACCAATGAAATTAAATCAGCTTCCCACATCAATGGAAAACTGTGAAACAGTCCTAGGACAAACTTATTTCTAGCCAAGTGAGAGGTAAACCAAGTTAGAAGAAGCCTGAGCAATGAGGTAGAAAATTGATATCTGAATTACACCTCTGCTTTCTTTAAACTAGGACCCCATCAACAAACTAATTAGCTTGCACAACAGATGTCTAACGGGGAGCTATAGAGGAGACTTGAGTGAGTGACAAATGTGAGGTATGAGGCAGAACAAGGAGGAGAAGGGAACCCTCCCTCCCCTATCAGAACCTGCCATACCAGCTAGAAACCAATCTGAAGCACTCTCCATGTCAGTGAGACATTACATTCTTAGTGTAGAGTTTACTGCTATGTTTATAAGATATGTCTTGTTTGATGAAGTATCCGGTTTCATATTATCTCCAAAAATATTCATCCTTAATGATTATTCAGACTGTTATCAATGGCTCCACTGAGTCCAGTTAATCGAGGTCAATTGTGGACAGTAGTACTAAAAGAATTTTCTTAAGCTTTTCAATACTACTGATGTAATAAAAGCTACAGTGATGGAAACGTTTCATAAAATGCAGACTTGATTTAAGCCAGATTCTGCTGAGAAATATAGAAATTTATGACAAACAGCTTTGATGTTAAACGGGTTTGAAATTCCTCAAGACAGTCTGAACTGACGTCATATATACATTTCAGATCCATATATAATGGTTAAAAAGAGCAGGGTCTTTTTCAAGATTAATTGCATCAACTGATTTCTCTTTGCCAACCACAAGAAAGAAGGACATACAGTAAAATCTGCACACTTTGAAGATCTCCCTAATTAAAAGCCAGGAACCGTGCTTTTGCAATAGAAATTGCGGTGCCAATCACTATTGCAATATAATGCTCCAAAATACACTACTACAAATAAGAATATAACATCATGATTACATCCAAGCCACCATTACACACAAAGTTTTGCATCCACACAAAACTTACAACCAATAATTGGCAAACTTCTTCGATTCAAATTTAACCAATTAATCTGGAGTCAAGCAGTTTCACAAATTAATAATAGAAATCTCTAGAGGTTTTATATAACATACATGTAGACCTGACTTCAGTTAAATACATTTACACACAGTAAAACAAAACTAATCTTCTTAATATGAAAGACAACTAACAAGTTATGACTAAAATTTTAGGCTGGATTCAAAGACTAACTTTTAATGAAAATCTGAAGCCTATGAATTCCACCTTGCATGACACACCTTGAGTGAAAGGGATTACTATGACATAAATTTTAATGTAATCTCCATGCAAAACTTAAGATTCATTCAAAGCTTCCTGTTATAAGCAAAAGAAAACAGTGTTGTGATGACACAGAACCCTTCCAATGCCTAGAATTCAACTCTGACTGTTTACAAGGAGAATTTCTCCAGCCACACCATGAAAAGCTACTGTGCGACTTCACACACAACCTTTCAGGAATTAACCACAAGACTTACTACTGTTCAATAGTGATGAAATTTTAACTTTTTTGTGGTATTTACTCACGTTAGTGAAACTTGCAGTATGACTGACAATCCTGCTTTCTATTCCAAAGTTTACTTGAAAGGACACATGTCAAAAAACAGGAAAAAGGAAAAATCTTGCTTTCACAAAAGTGTGCATCAGTTTAAGCCAATGATGTTTTGTGACCAACAAGTGACTGTTACGTATTAAATAATAAATCACATTTTCCAACCAATGGTTATTAATTCACTTAACAAATTAAAACACACATAACTACGAATTGGAATGAGTGGATAACTGAACTGATAGCAAGTTTAATTTCTTTGTTATGATCACAAATAAGTTTTATTTTACAGTCTAATTACAAAGGTACAGTGTATTGTACAAAATTTAACAGTTTGGTGCATTTGTATGATCTTATTACCACAAAAATGTAAAATTTCGTTCATAACAAATCTTGAAAATATAAGAAAAACTGCTATTCTTCATAAATAATCAACTAAGAAATAAGATTTTTTCCAAGACTGATGTCAAAGATGCCAGTACAGACATAAAAATAATTAAACAACAGATTAATTAAGATTTACATACAAGCACAACCAGTTATATTTTGCCATGCTGAGGTTTATGTGAACTGCACACAAGACAGTACGTGCATTGATTTGTTCAAACTACCAGTAATTTTTCTTCACTCTTTCTTAGAAAGAAAAACAAACCTAACTTCTATTCAACAACTTTCCAGTTGCAAAACTTACAAAAAGGAAGCAACACACACAAAAAGAATATAAATATTCCGATTTCTGCTTACATATAGTTATTGAACACATATATAACATGGTTTTTTTTTCCCGTAACGTAAAAAACAATCTCATACACATGTGGCTTAGTCAAAGAGAACAAATAGATGTATATTGTGTGGTTCCAGAAAAAATCCATACCCACCCCATGGAAGATCATTGGAAATTCCAAGGGGGAGGAGGGTCAGAGAAGCCAAAATTTTAGAAACAAAAAGCTAAAATGGAATTTCTTGGGGGGAGGGGGGTGTAAAACTTAAAAAACCTTTCATGAGGGGAGTATGGATATTTTCTGGAACTGCACATTGAAAAAAAAAGGGTATATGGTCATGATAAGACATTTAATTCTCAAAACTAGTATTGAAAGAAATAAGTAATAGGAAACCTGCATACAGAATTCAGAGATATCCAAGGACCATTCAAAGACTTTTGGAAGGACAATTCAACCCTATTCAAGCACTCATTTTCAATAGGATTACTCATTAATTACTACATATTTTTGCCACAATACTATGTGAATCAGACTATAAGCATTGGTGAAAGAGCCACTAATCAAACAAATTTATCCATTAAGAAGTTAACACACAGTGATAAGTAAGTGCTGATAAATTAATAGACCTCAGTCATATCATCAATTGGTTAATAACACTTATTCCTACAACATAAAAATGTTGTGTATGTAACCGACAAAATACATTTCTCAAAGCCTGACTGAAAGTGGTGCTACTTAACCCTTTAAGCCCCAATATCAGTATACATTTTCTCCTCACTATTCTCCACATTTCTTATAGTACTAATAAGGAGAATTTGCATAAACATCAAGACATTTTATCTTTGGTGATCACAATCCTTAATCTCATGTCATGTATGTTTGATCAAGTAGGGATATTGTTAGGAGAAAATACAGTACGTACAGTAAGTTAACACGCGAATCGCGTTGCGTGGGACGCGAATCTTGTAGCACGCGATGCAACTTTTGTCGTGCGCGAAGCCCTAAAAACTGTAAGTATCATAGCCGAAAATTCTCTCATAATTTTTGTTTGCCTATTGTAAAGCGAACGTCAATTGATAACAGGTTAAAGTTGCCATCTCTAGGCAGCAGAAAATGGATGACTTGCTGTTCTTAAAGGAGTTTGAGGTAAAAATCACAATTTTATTTAGTTGACTTTGGAAGGAATTTTTTTTTTCAATTTCTTTTTTAAGGATAATGTGAATCTTGCAATGTAGAAATTGAAGACTGGAAGTTCTTCTGTGATGACAGATGAGATTTGCGTGCGAAATTAAAACTTGATTATACACAATACTTCTTATCCAAATGAATTAACTACTTTTTGCCAAAATAAATCCTAATAAATTAGTTAACAAACTCTTTATTGGATTTGAGGTACCAAAAAACGTTAAATGACATTTACAAAAGGAGGTAAAGTGAAATTCTGTGAGGAAAAGAAGACAAATATTATTACAGAAAAAATTGAAATAAAACCTTTTTTCTCATGTTAAAGGTTTGCGAGAAACCAAAAATTGATCGTTATTCCTGGAGGAGAATGACCACAATTTTGGAACCTACGTACTAAACGTCTACCTGCTCTCAAGGTTTTTATCATCACAATATCATAATAGAATAATGGCGAAAGCTTTGTCTTCTTGATGATGCCCACTAAAATTAATGCATCCTTAATTAGCAACTACCGACCATTTGTCCTCCACTAAGTACTGAGAAAATATGCCCATTTAATCACTATTACATAAGGTTAAAAAAAAAACCACTTGGAAAACATTTATTCTTTTATTACCTATTATTAAAAGACAGAATTGCATTAAAGGCAATTTTGTATTCATATAATTTCTGACTAATTTGCTTTCTTCCTTTCTTTGCTAATTTGCTTTCTTGCTTTCTTGAATCAATCAATTAATCATCAAAGAACTTGAAACTGCCAATCAAATGTTTCTAATATTACCCTTTCCAGACTCTAACAGTTAGACTGCTAATGATGGAAAATTTCACTCATTTGTATAGAGCCATTAACAGAATTTCTTAGCTCCTTATACTGTATAAAATTTTGTACTATTTTGTCACTTTGCATGCTAATACTCCTAACATGCCAACACATCATAAGATTTTTTTCTTTCCAAACTATAAACAGGCTGTCAAACAACATGAAATTGCAAAGAAAGACAATCAGTGAAAATTTCCGGCAATTCTAGTTTTCTTTCCAACATCGGTGTTCGGATCTCCAAAATATGGCCAATTTTCACTTTTTTCTCTATATTTTACTTATAGCTAACCAAATAATGGTGCCTTTTTTCAATATTTGTAAGAAACACTCTTTCGGTTGAAAAAGATACGTTTTTACTTCTTTTTAAGGAAATAGCATGGGTTGTTTAATTTATTATTAAATTTGGTACCTTTTTTCAATGTGTCTGCCAACAATTGCAAGTCGCAATTTGGTACCTTTTTTAGAAAATGTTTTTAAAAGCAGACAATTGTCACGTCACGCCCCCGGGTGACACCATAGACAGACATGTCTTCTTTAAGTCCGTTACCGGGGTCCTTTGCTAAAATCCCTGGCAGAAAATGCCTTAGCATGAGCCTACTGCAGATCTGAGAAAAGAGCAAACGATCTGGCACTATGTAAGTGAAGTCATGCCATCAATGTCATAAACTTGAGCTTCAGTTAACCTTTTGATTCCATGCTTTGCGCAAAACAATCGAAGGTTACATTCGGAAAAAACCTCTCCTAACCTCAGAAAAAGCTTCTGAAATTATGTCTCTTTTTATAGGTTTTTAAATTCTCTCACAAGGTTTCTAACATCCTCAACATTAGCTTCATTAGAAGTTCATGTTGCATTTTAAAACTTTATTGGAGAAAACCTCCTTCTGGTGTGACGCGTCACTTATCAGTCGATCTGCCCCTTCCCCCACACCCATCTCAAATGGGCAATAAATATGTTTAATGTTTCGCAAAAACTGAATAAATAAATTTGATAATAACAACAAAAGGAACCAAAATTTTAATTTCTAACCCAGGAGAGGCTTCTAAAACAACTTCGCTTACATAGTGAGCCATTCTCAGAATGCCAAGGATTTTAGCAAAGTACCCCGGCAAAAGACTCAAAACAGACATCTCAGTCTTTCTATGGCGTCACCCGGGGGCGTGACGCGACAGTGCTTCCAACAGACAGTAAAAAAATGTTTCTAAAGAAGGTACCAAATTTCAACTTAACATTGTTGGCAGACGGCACATTGAAAAAAGGTACCAAATTTCGACGTCTATTTGGTGGCGGAGAGACTCAAATAACCCAGATTATTTCCTTAAAAACAAATAAAAACGTACTTTTTTGATCGAAAGGGTGTTTCTTACAATTATTGAAAACAGGCACCATTATTTGGTTGGCAATCAGTTAAATACAGAGAAGAATGTGAAAATCAGAAACATTTTGGAGTTCAAACACCAATGTTGGAAAGAAAAGTACAATTGGCAGAAATTTTCTCTGATTAAAGACAAGGTGATACAGAGGTGTGTTTACAGTGGAACACAGCCACACCACAAACGTACCCAGCATGGCAAAAGCTTGATTTTTTTAGAGCGAGATGTTGTGAATGCACCAATGTAACTCAAGTGCCTGCAGCCAGGCTAAATAGCAACTTCATTATAATTTTTGCTCTTTACTTTCCAAGGAAGTGAATTTTCCTATCTAACAGGTTTATCCCAGAGTCCATTTGGCTTCTAATGTTGGTATTACATCTGCTTTTTTGGCTTGAACAAAATCTTATCTGGTGGGTCATTCAATTATCAAAAAAACCTCTTTAAAACAACCACACATTGATACAATCACATTTTAGACACTTGAGCACTCATGTTAACCCTTTAAGCCCCAATATCAGCATGCATTATCTCCTTACTGTTCTCCACATATTTCCTATGGTACTAATTGGGAGAATTTGCCTAACAATCAAGACATCTTATATTTGAAGATCATTTCCTTTATCCTCATAGTGACTCATGTTTGATCAAGTCATGATATTGTGAGGAGAAACTATATGCTGGTCGCTATTAAAGCTTAAAGGAATAAATGTAAAGAAGATCCTCGCAGTTATTAACGCAACTTATGCAGTTGCGAAAAGAAAGCCTGAAAAAATCAGGCTTGCCGGGATTCGAACCCTGACCTCTGCGATACCGGTGCAGCGCTCTAACCAATTGAGCTAACAAGCCAACTGGGAGCTGGTCATTAAATTGGTTCGTAATATACATCAGGAATACACAGTATTCGCAACTGCATAAGTTGCGTTAATAACTGCGAGGATCTTCTTTACATTTATTTCTTCATTCCGCAGTTCAAATATATGAATTTCATATATTCATAATTTCAAAGCTTAAAGGGTTAATCAGGTTTGACCATTCCATTATACTGCAACTGCTGATTAGAACAGCTTTGCAAAATTGCATCAGGAATACACAGTATTCACAAGCATTTATAACAGACACCCTTACAATCACAATTTGATGGCCACTTATAGGCAGCTATCTGAGAACATTTCATAAGCATTAAGTGAAAATTGACACACACATTTGGCTACTGGAGTTCAAATAGACATCACTGCACCACCAGCAGCCCCCTTCTGTTAAAACCAAAGATAGCAGTCCATAATACCAGGACCTCAAGAATTGCAACTTAAGTCTTTGACAGCAGAGTGTACAGTACATGTAACTACAAATTTGGTTTAATCTCAAGCTAATGCCTTACCCCATTTAAATCTGCTGTTTCCAAGAACCTTAATGCAATGATTGATTTGCTTCTGTACCTACTTATTTTCACTAGCACCACTTCTTATCATATTAAGGTTTATTAGGATATTTTACATGCACCACTTTTGCAGTAATGGGCAACCAGGGCTCGAGACTAACGGTAGCCAACTAGTCACAGACTACTAGAAATTCCGTTTTGGCTAGTAGGTTTTGCGCTTTCACTAGCCATTTTGGCTAGTGAAAATTGTAAAGTACTAAAGCACCGGATGGAAACCAAACTAAATATTACTCCTGATGATCGGTTCCCAAAAGCAAATTGAGTCAACAGAAACTAAAACTTATTCCTTAAAAGGATATCATAGTGTTCGTATGATACTTGTCTTGTCTTCTTAATGTTTCTCCCTACCAATTCGTGTCTCAGTTGGCAACGTTTTCTCCGTCATTGCTATACGTTCGAACAAAATTAGCAGTCTTAAGAACGTTTCACCATATGTTTCCTTGAAAGGTCCATTGGTGCGTCCATATGATATTTGTCTACACGTTAGTACATGTACGGTCACACAAAAATTCTTTAGTCTTCTGTTATCGACTTTTTCCATTAATTGCTATGTTTGTACAATATTAGTTTCTCTTCCCAGCGTTTCTCTCTACGTAACGTCTTCACAACATTTCTCCGTAAGTAGGTTCGTCGATTTATTAGCCTAGTCTTCTCAACGTTTCTCCGTACGTTAGCACATTTGCACGACATTGTTCTTGCCCTCCCAAGGGTTTCAGTGTGTTGTACATTTGAACGATAAGTCTACACTTAGCGTTTCTCTGTACGTTAGTATGTTCATGCGGTATTAGTCTTGTCTTGTCAACGTTTATCTGCACATTAGTGTGATACTAGTCTCATATATGTTTCTCCGAAATTTATTATCCCGCTGCAATAGTCCAGTTTGTCCGTTTGGCGTTCTTCCGTACGTTACACACGTTCTTACGGAATTGGTTTTGTCTAATAACGTTTTTCCGTAAGTTAGTAGTTGCGTATCTTATTAGTCTCAGTATCTCATCAACTTGTCTCTGTATCTTGGTACGTTGAAAGTGTCTCTCCCTACTGTAGTGCATTTGCAACCAACGTGTTTGATATGACTTCTCAACATTTCTCTGCACCTTAGTAAGTTCAAACCTTTAGTTATTAGTTTCATTTTCTCAACGTTTCTCCGCACTTAAAACTGCTTATAATTTACTAATCTTCTCTTGTAGACGTTTTGTTCCGTACATGAGTTGAGTGCTGTATCAGTCTTGTCTTTTTTACGTTTCTCCGTACCTTACAACTTCGTGCAATGATAGTCTTGTCTCCCCAACGTTTCTCCGTACGATGACATGCTCATATAAGGATAACTTTTCTAGATATTCCTCATGATCTGACCAAAACGGAAAAGAGAGGTGTGAACTACATCGCACCTGGGAATTTGCCCTGAAGGCACACAATACTTTGTATTCGTGTGAGGATCTTTAACTGTTAAAAAGAATGCTCAACATTCCAGTTCTTCACTCTTGAGATTACAGAGAGGCATGTTTACAGTACTTCACTCGACTAAAAATTAGACATATTGAACACAGCATGAGATTATGCAAAGAAAGTCTGGCTAGTGAAAATTTATTTCGGCGAGTGAAATCAAACCTGTCACTAGCCACTAGGCTACTAAGCTGAAAAGTTAGTCCCGAGCCCTGGCAACCTTGGCAAATAATCATATAAAGTGTAAATAAAAGCATGAATTGCCTCTGCTGGATCAACTGGAAAACTTGCATTTAATGTTTATTTTATCACTGCAAAATATGACTTTTTTATGCGTCAGTAAACTTATACACACACGAAGACATGATGTTGATCAGGCAATGACATTTAATCTTTTGCTATTACTGTTTTTTGTCATTGCCCGAGGGAGTGAATATAATTCTGAGGCTGCTCATTGAGATGAAATCAGGCAAACAGTCGGACAAAACCAAAACATTTTCCATTTTACATCCACAATCTACGACACGACACCGACCAAGATAAGTGAAATGAACCCTATAATTTTCAAATGAATATCAAAATATTGAATGTGCTTATATATTAGTACTTTTAAAACTGCTGCAATTTGAAGACAATATAATAAGCTTACAAGAGCACCTGTAGCTGTGTATAGCATTGCTTGCGGTAAATGCACACTTTTTTTGACATTTTTTTCACATCAAGATGTCAAAAGGTGATCAGGCCAAATGACAGTGGTTTGCTTCTTTGTTTAAAGTGAATGAAAAAAGTATTTACTTGATTAAAAGTGCTTTACAGGAAAGAAAATTGGTTTTTACTTGGACGACAGTACTTTTTATTCTTTAATAATGTTGTCCAAAAGATGTCTGATATGAACTTTATTACACAGAGCAACTGTCGCCAATTTTCCGCGATCGAGTGGTTTTCGATCTTCCCTTGCTTTTATACAGGAAATTTGTATCAAATACAATATAAGCAAAACTAATATTTGAGTCTAGAAACGAAGAAAGACTTCTTTAATCGACCAAACAGGTTTGATAAGCAACTCTGAACCCAATACCGGTGTTAGACAGGAAATTTGTTGGCAGACGAGCCACCGAGAGAAGAAAATTCAAATGAATGAAAATAAAAACATGGCGGGCCAACATCGTCGCGACGGCGTGAAATTTAACAGTACAAAATACCTACTTTCCGTGTCATTTGACAAAAAAAATTATCGGAAACCGAAAAATACTAAAGACCAGGCGTAACTTGTCAAGTTTAGCTCTTCCTTAGGATGAAAATAATCATTATTTGTGTGGTAGAAGGCCGCGAAAAATTCGATGGTTAGCAAAGTGGGCCCCTTAGCAGGTTGCGCAACGGATAAGTTCTCGTGCGATCAAACCGGGATCTCGCTTCAAACTATTCGACAATGACCGGTCGATTTAAAATAACGTGCATGCAGGGTAATAAAACGCCAAAAAGAAAATGATCACACTGACCATAACACCATATTTTTTTGTACGAACCATCTACCGGTGCTTCAAATTCTCGATGTAAACGGTGTCATAATCTCTACTGTGACTCGATCTGTGTGAAACCTTCTCTCAGAACGCCAAAGAGGCAAGGAAAGGTTCTGAAAAAGCTTTTAGCCAATGATTTGAACGTTATCCTTTATTATGAGCAGATGGAAAGAGAAAACAAGGAAGTCAAATTTGCCCTTCGACACCAAGCCGACTAAAGCTTCTTCGAGAACACATCTTCGCAGCTGACAACATGGAAGATGTAAAATCCCGCGCAAACGGCATAGCCAAATGAATGACGGATTCCTACATGCTCCGCAGGTATTCCTTTCCAATAAACCATAACCTTTCATATTAGAAACATATATAAAGTTATAAACTTTCCAAACAGGCGCACAGTGCGATTTCCACAGCTCCTGTCACTCGCTCCGCTCATTAACATTTTAGCAAAAATAAACCACAAGGGTGTTTTGACAGTATTCGGAACTTCCGAAGCAGCTTGCGTTCGGACGAAGATCTTTCACCTCATTTCATCGGTTTATGAACACATCCACCCTTTGGTTCATCTTTACTAAGATTCAGAGCGATCTGGAGCCCGAGTAGATGGATCGACCGCCAAATTCAAAAACTCCTCGAGGCGAAAGCCATTCGAGGAAAATATTTTCATATCTTCCATCTAAACACTTACCGATAGAATTCAACGATCGTTCTTCGTTCCTTTGCTGCTGACAATCCCAAAAAAATCCATTCCGGTTTGCAAAAACCACAAGCAAAGGGCACACCACCCTATGATCTCCGACAAATTGTCTTTCCACCAAAATTTCCTTCTCCCGAAAAACAAAAATCGCGCGCTGAATCAGCAATCACGTTGTACTTGAATAAATCGAACCGCTCCCCAACAATTAAAACTTTTCCAGTTCTTCTCAAGCATCAATTATTAAGCTCCTGAGTCGTCCAACAAAGAATTCGAACAAAGTTCTCCTGTGAAAGCGAAGTTCCATAAGGTGATCGATTGCCCTGCGTTAAAAAAATTCGAAATTCGAACGAAATATTGCCCGATAAAACCGTTGAAAGGATGACGGTCGTGACAAAACCGATGACGCGACGCATTGTTGCTATGACGATGTCAATATCAAAAACCGTGGGTTGTAAGAATTTGAGTTTTCATCATCAGCCAAAACGAGCCAAAGAAATGGTGAAATACTCTTTTATTTATTGACTTTTCTGGCCAGAAATCGTACATTTTTTATCTGTCTAGGGCACGGAAACAATATTTTCAGCTTATTCATTGTTTGCAGAAAGAAAGGAAGCGAAAATTAAGATGAGCAAGAGCACTAGTCATAAAATGAAAATATTTTCAGATGTTTCTGGAGAGAAGTTTATTAAAAAATACTTTTAGAGATATTACTAAATTTAAAATCAGCTGTCTCTGTTTTTTTTTTTCATACGTGATTGGAATATTAGCGAAGATTTCAATAATGTCTATCATGTTTAAAGTGCGGGGTGAGTCATAGCAAAACTTGGATACAATTATAATATGATGTAATTACACAAGAACTTTCTCGTTTTAAAGTATCAAGCTAGTAAACTAGTAAATATGATCACATTTTAGATTTATAGCAAAGGAGTGATCATATATTGTCACTCGTGTCACTATGGGTCCTTTTAATCAGTTTTAATTCCTTTATTCCTGCCTTAACTTCCAGAAAAAAAATGTAAAAAATGCTTTTTGCATAGTACTAGTAAGAACCTATGAAAAACACTCTTTTGAATGGTCTTTTGTTTCGAATGCCATCTGACAAAGTTAGGAAACCACGTTAGGCAGTAAAAAAAGAGGGAGAGATAAGAAAAAGAAAAACGAGTTTACTCTCCCTTTACTGAGTCTTTTTTTTTTCAAACGTGCACTTTGACAGCATAGCTCACTATATCGACGCTGTGGCTGTTTAAACATGTACAAGTCGACTTCCTAATGTCTTTTGAAAAGGTCGGGTTGTGTCAGTTGTTTTGATGGGGAGGAAGCTCCCGTCTTTTCATTTCTCAAATCTGTCCCGCATTTGTGGTGAAAACAAACGTCAAACCATGATATTTATAACCAGAACAACGCAAATCGTAGCGGCGAAAAACGTTTGTTGTCAAGCAACACACAGAAATTAACTCAACTGGCATGAGTTACTGCGCGTTTTCAGTTTTTTTTTTCTTTTTAGCAAAAATAAACTGTGCCAAGAAAGTTGTTGCTAAGCGTCCACCCACGTACAACGCCCACGCCAATACAAAAATAAAGTTGTACTCTCTTTGCACCCACAGATATTTCTTTTATTACACTAGCCTTTCAGTGTTGAAAAGGAGGTGATTTAAACTTCGCAAAAGTGTTGGTTAATTACGGTCTGCAAGGCTTCTGTGATGCGACCTTCTGTAATCATAATTTAGTGAAGAGGTGGCGAACTTACAACTTCTGCAATGGCCTAATTAACTCCCGATTTCCAAGTTTGTATCGTTTTCTTCATGTCCCGGCGATCTTGTAAACGCTATTTCATCCCGATTCCTTCCCAATTTCCCCTCCCTGTTCCTTCCCCCGGGCTTCCCGAGCCCTGTCCTCCTTGCTCTCTTCAGACACCGCCACAACCTGGTTCCCAGGACTTTTTTCTACAAATTCAAAACAGGGAAAAAAGTCCTGGGAACGAGGTTGACACCGCCACACTGTGTAGTATAGCTGGGAGTATAGCTGGGCTTTAATATCGTTTTTCATTTTCTAACTTTATGTGGTTGCTACAAATAGCCACAAAAAGCTGTTAGCCAAGGACCCTGTGAACGAGGTTGAAGAAGAAACCTGTGCCACGCTCACAAATTGGAAGTGGGATGGGAGGGAAGGGGAGGGATAGAACACCCGGGTGAGGGACAAATAGTTCACAATTATTTACCGAAGTTGAGGCCATAGTGGTGGATATTTTTCGAGCCGCGAAGCGGCGAGGTAACTATCTACCACTCTTCATCGACACTGAGGTGAATAATTGTTTCAGTACTTATACCAAACCAGTGGATAGCCAGCACCGAATACAGTATGTGGTCCTTGGTCCGCGACTTTTTCGAACCGATGTAATATTTGCTCGTGAAATAAAATACGACAAAAAACGAATGTATCCGATGATTTATTGATTAGTCTTCTTCCATATGACGAAGTTTCGGCTTTCCTGCTATTGATGAAGGCGCGGAATTCAAGTTTGTTGACTGGGTAGGCCAATTTGCCTTTCTTGAAGTGTCTATTTGCGGCTCCGTAAATTACATGGTCATGTTTACCTAGCTTGTACATAGATAAAACGCAGCGGGAGGACGTGCTTTTTTGCAAAACAAGTTTACAGATAAACTAATTTCTGCTGTTGTGAACGAATTTGCTGCAGAGCCGTAAAAACGTTTGTTCAACGACTCTTGAAAAATATCAAGAATTTTCGCATATGGGTCCTTGGTCCGCGACCTATGACCCTGGAGAACTTACATTTCGCAAAGCGGATAAAGAAAACCTTAGATAAATGGAAACGGCCTTTGCTTTTGCTGAATATTTTCAAAATCTTCTTTATACATGTTTATGAACGGGGTTAACTTCTCTTGTATACATAGAATACATGTAAGCTTGTCTGCGCTTGGGGCTTGTGTGGGAGACTGTTGTCTGAAAGGAGAAAACATATGATTTTATACTCACAACGACTTTCCAACAAGACTGCAGCTTAGATATATCAAGGATAAGAAAGAATAAATAAAATATTGTTAAAATTTTAATTCTCCTACCGAAATTATTGGGATTCACAGGTATTTTTCGTGCTGTTTGCAACAGATTCGCGGACCAAGGGCCCGCGAGCACGGGCACCTTTTTTCGAATTAGAAGAAAAATATTTCAGTTTGGAACTTGCCACTTTAAAATTATCGCAAGAAACATGAAAGCTATCTTCAGGGAAAACTTCAGCTCTAGCCGTTTTGATTCAGATAAGATATTCAAGGCTATAACTTTTACTCGCGGGCCAAGGACCACATACTTTAGTCCCTCTTTTCTGATAAAAGAGGGAAAACTCGCGCGCGAAATCCAGAAAAATGCCGGGAAGCAAATAACAGAAGCTATCCCGAGTTTAGGTAGCCAATCAGAGCGCGCGAAAAACACTATCCACTGGTTTGGTGTATACTAAAAAGAGTTATGCAACATTTTGCGATTGCATAGAAAAAATGGCGGGTGCTGAGCGCGGACAGGCGGGAGGAGGGAGACGAAGTAGGAGAAAAAGTTCCAGGAAGCGAGACGTTCGAACTTCTTCAATAACGAACTTCGCTGTAACAAACAAACTTCGTGTGACACAGGACATTTATCAACTGAGGTTTTTAACATATATGACTGATTGACCTTGATATCTGGGGTTGGGAGGGGGGGGGAGATATAAAATAGCTAGCGGAGGTATTAGTTTTTACAGTTCAGGGATTGAAATTTGTAGCTTGGTACTGTTTTGGGTGTTAAAATCTGAAACGACCACCCGCTAGAATTCGTCAGGTACCCTTTAGGAAAGAAGCCCACAAAGTACGACAGGAAATGTAACTGTCTGTCAGAACTGGTACGTCTTAGGGGTGGAAATGAGCGACACGCCCACAGAACAATAGTCAGGCACTTTGGGGTATATCACTTTTCATGGTATTAAGAGAGGCGCTATAAAATCACGGGTATTACAAACTCGAATCACGAAGGAAACTGAAATACATTCGTTTAAAAACATTTTGCAACAAAAAAGTTGAGGTGAAAAGGTTGACAATTAATGCGGCCAAAAATGTCTTGTTTGTGAAACTTTTCACCACTATTTGTTAGTAAGGCGGCGAAATTCTGCTCTGTTTTATGTCAACTGAACTCGAACATTAATTTATAGGTGATTGCCAACAAGCCTGCAAAAGGCAGACTGCTGGCTTTGTATTTAAAATTGAAGAAAAATTTAAAGTTCACATGCAAGCTAAAACTTGGCGGTGATCGTCGTAATTTCGAGAAGTTTCGCTGAGCACATTGTTACAACGAAATGTTACCAGCCTTCTATAAGCCACAAACGCAAATACCTCGCAGTGTTTGCGAAATCTTGCAACTTGCACGATCAATTAAAATTTCAGGTGAGACGAAACAAAGAGAATGCTAGCAGACAAAAATCAACTAAAGGCTAAAAACTGAGACGTCTCTGAAATATAAATTTAAGTGAGTGTGGCATGCAGTCATAAGAAATTCTGGTAGTTTTGCGAAACACGTTGTGCTTGAACTTGCTATGAGGTTAAACAAAAAAGAATGACGCTTAAAAGTATTAAGTCTCGAGTTAGTACACAGACAAAACAAAATCATCTAGTTAATTAAGAGCTCATAAACTCTCATCGTATGATTTGAACTTACCTTAGTGAGAAGAACTGTAGCGAAAATCTTTTCTTCAGTTTTGAAGGGAGATTATAATTACAAGAACAACTTAGCGGTTAGCTCATTATAATGGTCGTGTGATGAAACCCGATTCGATTGTTTGAGTACGTCTGTCAGACAACATAAGGTGTTTTTCTGGCACGTGCATTTTACAATACAGTACCAGCCTACCTGCTTGCCACATAAGCGAAAACAAGACAGCAGAAGAGTGATTCATTCAAACGCCAATCACTTGACCACTGGCTGTCAACTAATGTAACATTTTCCCTCCAAAACTAAGAAAGTCTCCATTTTCTTATTACAAAATACAGTCGCATGCATGGTACTGATGGTACCGTGCGAGCAGACTTTCCTTGGTTTCCCTGTGTGTCAGTGGTTAGCTTTTATGGCTGCATATATGGCTACTCGCGAGGTAATTTTCCAGGTGGTGCATGGTCGTTTACGTAATTGTGGCTGGGGAAAAAAGTGATTACTACGAGGTAATAAAGATATCACGCAAAACAAGGAAAACTGTTCATTCTCGAGCCATGGATATCTTACATGTTGAAATCTCATGGCTAGTCTCCAGGCATCGCTCTCTTGTATAACGCGTAGCCCTTTCAAAACTTCTTCTTTATGTTCTAAAATTCTCGCGCTGGAGAAAAACAATTAAGCCTCCCAGCCTCAAAGTCTGCCCCACAACACGTTTTATATTTTCTCGTCTAGTCGTAATTTTACTATATAAAATTTTTCAATGTTGATCTAACCTTTTATCAGCGTTGGTTTTAGAATGTTTACGATTAGTGCGCTACAGAAACTGATTAATTAATTAAAATAATTGGGAGCGAAGGACTGATGACACGCGAGGGGAAAGAACATTGCAAGGTATTGGAAACCTCAGTTACAGTATTTTTCCCCGCGCGATATCTTTCCTTCGTTCCCAAAAGCTCAACGCCTCGATCAGTGAACAAAACTTAAGATCTAATTTTTCTTGAAAAGAAGGGAAGAAATTACCTACTATATATAGATTGCTTTCCATTTGTATGGAAAAACTAGTGAGAATTTTCCGCCGAATGAAGCAGTGCAATGTTTCCACAAGCAAACCGCGTATTTCATCAAGGAGCATGATGTTGTTGTGATGACGCAAATGGTACAGTGATATTCTGATAATTCCGGCAAAGACGACAAAAGAGGAATACCTCTGAAAGCATTCCTTTTCCCCGAAAAATTCCTAGTGAAAACAGCTGTTCCTTTTGATTTCCCACCAGGACAACCGGTTTTTGCACACCGTTGGAGGCGTTCTAAATTAGAAAATAATTAGTCTCAATTGCGTTTGCATGACGTGCAGCGGTGAAGGTAAATCCTGCTTAAGATATGGAAATGGAATGAAGTGAAAGCTAGCTTTTTGCGGTGCTTTTTTGTGGTGGTGTTTGTTTTACAAAAGGTCGTTCAGTTTTTCCAATTAATCTCGTCACTCCAGGGCGATCCAACGAGAAACCTCGAGCGATGTACTTCAAATGACGTTTTCTGTTTTCTCAGATTGTATAAACTAAGACAGGTTCACCTGTCTGGATTCTTAAGCTGAAAATCTAAGTCGCGGAAAAATTAATGGCAACAGGATTTTACTTCCCCGAACGTTTTCCAAGTTTCTGGTGACTTTCCGAAAATGTAGCTGACCTTATTTTGCACTTGTCCGCTAGGTCCAAAAATAAAAAGAATTAATTTTGCTATGTTACCAAACTTTGGGGCAACATTTCACCAAAGAAAACTCTAGTTTTTCTTTACAAAAATCGAATTTCTGAGGCGACTGTCAACAGTAGACGTTTGAGTTGGTGGGAGTTTAACCGTTAAATATCCAATCTTGAATGATGTGGAATTTAGCCGTTACCGCCAAAAGTCTAGTCTTGCACTGTCAAAAGTCAGAGCCATACTCCTAAGAGAGAGAGAGAGAGAGAGAGAGAGAGAGAGAGAGTTGTAAATGTAAATAGGAACACTGACCTGGCTTACTCAGTGGCTACAGCAGGAGTTAGGCGGCTTCAGACCTCTTTCGTTGCTACTTGGGAACAGGATCAGATGTGTTATACAGTTCTCTCTCTACTCGGGTGTCATCCTGGAATTGGCACATTTATCTTGAAAAGCGAATAATTCCGCGTCTCGGACGTCGAATATCTTACAGAAAGTAACGTACTGAAAGTGTTTCTATTGGTCAGTTATTCGATCAGGTAGACTGGTACAGGTTTTTATTTGTCATTTTTTTTTCATCAAGTTAGTAGGAAATAGATCTTATTTGAGCTGCTTTTAACACATCGTGTAATGCAATTTGAGTGCCATAAAAGATTTTAAAAATAATTTCGATAGTAATTGATTGTTCCTGTGAATAAGAAATCATACCACTGACTAAGGTCTCTTAGGGCAGATTGTTTAAACGAAGTTTAAAAATTGTTTAACAAAACTGTGGTCTAATCCAAGCTTAAGGCGCAGTTACACGAGACATTTTTTTTCTGCAACTTGCAAACGCAACGGCGTTGCGAGACAAGTTGCGGACGAAATTGCGCGTGTAACACGCCTTCCTCGCAACTTGTCTTGCACTGACGAAAAATTCCGTTGTGAAATGCAGGAAAAGTAGACTAGGTTTCTACTTTTCGTAACGTTGCGAGGTAAGTTGCAGCATGTAACATGTATTGTATGTACAACTAGCCTCGCTATTGCTGTCGACATCTGTTGCTTTGCAAGTGCAGGAAAAACTGCCACCTGTAACAGCGCCTTTAAACTGGTCAACCTGATTTAGCGTCGTTTACCGCCGGTAAACGCTGCTTAGATGGCGAAGAAGACAAACTCAACGAACAGTTGGCTTTTTGGCTTCCTACAGATTGCCTGGCTTTTAAGCAGGTATAGGTCTCTTCTTAAATCAGGTGTAACTTAAAGTTCGTTTTACTGAAATTATTGACCCTTTAGCTGTATCCAATACTGAGGAAGTTTGGTGATCATGAGTAGAAAAAGCGGCGGAGTGACGGTTTTTTTGGTTGAGATTACTGTCGTTCACTCTACACAAAAAACCAAACAAACAAACCAACAAACAAACGACGACAATTACAACATTAAAAGTTGCGATAATTCTTTTCAATGTTTGTCGCGGATCATTTTTCATACTTACACAGCTCAGCTGTTCAACTTCGCTCTTGAGATTCGGAGACGTTTTTAACTGTGAGGGCTACCGCTAAAGGTTTGACTGTACTTATATCTGGAGATAATCAAGCAAACTTGCCAGCACGACCCTGCTAAAAGAGGCATTTTAGATATACGTACCCGACTCCACGGAGTGAAATCCTACATCTACCACGCAACTTTCAGGAGGCGATGCCTTTGATGAAAGGAGAACAATGATGAAAAAGAGACTGTTAATCGTAGATTATACGGATTATGTTGATTACATCATAGATTATTTCATTAGTTCATGTAAAAGCCATAATTCATGGATCTTGGCTTGTGTTATAGAGATAATGGGTTCGTTGATGAGAAGTTATCAAGACAGTGTACTTTCTCTTCGACAAAATAACCTTTTTCGTCTATCCATATCAAATATCGAAAATTTGCCTACGCACGTCGAACAGAGTATTTTGGATATGGGGTAAACCTCAAAATTTTGTAGTTCTTGGTGAAGGTTAGCTCTGGCTGACCGAAATATTGGACAAAATTAAATACGACACTTCCTACAGCTGTTTGATAAGCCTTGCATTTTTTAAAATTTTGTTTAATAAGTTCATTACTGATCCTGATCTATGAACTGCTCCTGTTTGTAGGTGAAAGTAGTCCTTGCATGGTAAAAGACCGAATAGCTGGAAAAAAATAAAACAAAAAACAAAAAACAAACAAGCAAACAAAAAACAATCAAAAATAAAACAAACAACTGCCTCGGGCTATCGGCTGCTTTCAAACCACTAATGAATGTGGTTGATTTCAATTCTTCACTTCTACGTACACAACTTGGCAGCCATAAAAAGGTGAAGTCGCACACAAGACACAGGGTGCCCAAACGGCCGGAACTTAAAGGGGCATGGTCACGAGGATTTCGCAGATTTCTGGTCAAAACTGTGCTAAAGTTATCGGTAGTTAACTTTATCCATGCCCAACATTGTGTTTTAACATTTAAAGGAACATATTAACTTAATTTCATTAAGAAAAAACAAACCATGACCATTAAATATCGATTTAATGTCAACACGCTGAAAGAATTTGAAAAGTTTAGCCTAATTTTTTCAAATTGCAATCCATTTCCATCTGTACCATCCGTAGCAACAGGCGACAGAAAATAGTTTCAGGGGAGTAATATAGTCTTTGGTAACAAAATTAGACCATTATTTGTGGGCGTTCATTGATGTGAGGACATATTTTTTTATTTTTAAAGTGAACTAAAATAGCGTGACCATGCCCCTTTAACCAGATGACTGTATCATGAAGCAACTGAGAGTATTTCTACTCCCCCCTGGATGGGATACTAGTCCATCCAGGGTGACCCACAGCAGTATATTACTGGTATCCATTTATATACCTGGGTGTAGAGAGACAATGCAGGGTAAAGTTTCTTGAAGGAAACAACGCGATGGCAGAGGCCAGGGGCCCGTTTCTCGATAGTTCCGATAACTTTTCAGGCCCGGAAAGCTATTTTATGTGTTCGTTGTTTACATTAAAAACTAAAATTTTGTCGGTTTTGAAACCTGAGTAATAAAATTCTTAGTTGATAAAACAAGTTGGGCTGATATGCGGGCTAAAAACTACGCCACCGTTCTATAGATTTTGATTTCAAATTATGGCTCCTAGACTGCGAGTAGTCTCTAATTTTGGCGATCGCTTGTAGGGCGGGCGAAATACACACACGCGCGTGCGCTAAATTTCGAGGAGACGCGACGCGAGGGGAGCGCCAAAAATCTAATTTTTGGCGCTCCCCTCGTGTCGCGTCTTCTCGAAATTTCGCGCGCGCACGTGTGTGTATTTCGCCCGCCCCATAATCGCCATCGCCAAAATTAGAGACTACTCGCAGTCTATATGGCTCCGGGCCCGAAAAGTTACCAGGACTTTCGGGAAACGGGCTCCAGGCTCGCCTCGAGCCACCGACCTTCAGATCTGAAGTCCAACGCGCTCGCTACCACATATACACCACCTCGTCACGACTTGAAGCAAAATACTGAACCAAGAATCGATCCCGAGGAATCTGGATACGAAAATTAAGGGAGCTATGGAGTTGGCTGTATTATACATGCGATTTTTGATGCTGTTTTTGTCGCGCTCTCTAATGCAACTTTTGTCGCAAGTGTAAATTAAAGGTGATTTCGTAACGATTTCTCTACGATTCGGTTGCGATATGTGATTCAGTTTCCTAAAAATCGCCACCAAATTGCCTCAAGTTTCGAACATGCTCCAATCCTAGCTCTGCAATATTGCAGTGTCAATTCGTATTGAAATCGCAGTGAAACTGCCGCTAGTTTTCACTTGCAATTCTCATCGCAAGCTCAAGCGCGACAAAAATTGCGCTAAAAAGTGCGACAAAAATTGCATTAAAAAATCGCGTGTATAAACCGGCCTTAACTTTATGCTTCATGAACTTACCCTTCACGCATGGCATGCCTACATTTGGCCTCCTCAGAAAAGCACGCTGAGGGCGTTAGCTCGGAACATCCGAGGCGTTTCCGATTCCGACTCTCTAAAACTCACGACAGTTGCTACGGAGATCGGAGAGTTACTCGGCCTGAAACAGTTCGAGGAAAGGCCAAATACAGGCAGACAGTACGTGCAAAGAAAAGTTACTGAAGCATTAAAACAGTGGCTTAAATGGAGAGGGGATACACCAGAATTTTTTCGAAATAGGATGTGTCTATATTAGTTATTAACTTAAAACTCAATTTTTGATCATCCTTAAAGTGGTACTATGATCAAAAAATCACTTTTATTTTTTCTTCGGATTTTGAAACTATGTTTGTTAAACACTCCCCAAGCGAAATTACAAGCGTTAATTTTGAGAAGAAGACCGTTAATTTAAACTGCAATTTTCCGGTTTAATGGTCCGCCATTATTACACCAGAAAGGATACAATGACGTCATACACTCAAGAGCTGTAAAATGTAGTGTGTGAAAGCGGCTTACAAATTATGCAAAACACGAGTTTGAGAGTGTGAAAGCTCCAAACTCCCGTGCTGCATACTAAATAAGGCACTTTCACACACACTGCATTCTACATCTCTTGAGTGTATGACGTCATTGTATCCTTTCTGGTGTAATAATGGCGGACCATTAAAACGGAAAATTGCAGTTTAAATTAACGGTCTTCTTCTCAAAATTAAGGCTTATAATTTCGCTTGGGGAGTGTTTAATAAACATAGTTTCGAAATCCGAAGAAAAAATAAAAGTGATTTTTTCATCATAGTACCACTTTAATTATCAGTTTTATTTAATTAAAATTTATCAACCCCTGTTTCTTCTTCTTTAAAAATATTTTATAAACCGCGAGAAAATTATGAAATATTAATGAAGCCTTGCATTGCAAAATTATGATAAAAATTTTTGATTGCACAAACCCTCCAAGAGTTAATGATGGAAAAAGGTTGAAACAGGAGAAAATAAGCTTTTAGTAAAATCCCCCCCCCCACCCCCTTTGAAGGTTTAAATGGTTCAATAGAATTAACAACTTGGGGAGAGCAGGCATCAACTCAGGGTCGTTAATGCAATGATAATGTACTTATGAATTAAAATAAATTCATATGAACTCAGATGAACTGCGAACCTCTTCAGTACTTCAGAAGTGCTGTAAAAAGTTGAAATACGTTGTTTATAAGCAGCCTGCGTAGCAGGCGTAAAAGGGGAGAGAATCTCGTACCCAGATCTCACTGTCCCTTCCGCCTGACCATGGGAGATCTGGGTAAGAGATTAGGGGGAGCAGGGAAGTGGGGGGAAAATAAGAGATTTATGATGTTTCTTTTCTGAAGGAGCGTGACTTATGGCTATCTCTGCAGACTGTTTTAGCCTTTGATTTTACAATGCGAAGCACGCGCTCCTTTTAACCTTTTCCTAGTGTCAGCTGCGACCTTATTCACAGCGAATTTCTTGTACCCTGGGAACAACGTTGGAAGTTTGAATAAGAATGTACCAATACTAATCTTCATCTCAGTCTTTCTCCGGTGACGATTCTCTGTGGTAACTTTTGCCCTAGCAAGCACCAAGCATTAACAAACCATGCCCTTCCCGTAGCGAAATATTTCATTTACGAGTACTTCTTAAACGAAGAACCTCTGGATTTTGAACTTTACAAATTGCTGTTACGCGAGAAAGCCCTCGCTGAAAAACATATAGCATTTAAAAACAACTCTACCGCTACTTTCAACAAAAAGTGGCAACCCCTTATTTCTAAAAAATTTCATTACCTGCACGGTATAATTTCTTCTCCGGGCCTCCTATCCAATGCCTAACACACCTACCTATGTTTTGTAAAATTTTAGAGTTTTAGTCTAGAACAGTAGACTTAGTGTATATTTACAATTTTTGCTGTTTATTCTTGTTATTTCTGTAACTTTAAGTGCGTAAGTTACTTAGTGTTTCATTCTTTATTTTTATTTTTCATTTTCTTTTGGCTCTTTATTTTGGTAATTCCTGTAACCTTTGAAATAATAACCTTAATTGTGTAAGTTATTTAGTGTTTCTTTCTTCTTTCCTTTTATCACTATTAATCACAAGATGTAAGTTTATGTATGTTTTTGTATAACAGTGTGAATAAATAGATAAATAAATAATTTGATTAATTAATTCATATGATGACTATATATATTTCCTCAATTCGTTATATGTATAATTTCCTCAATTCGTTCTGTACACTGACACGGCTACTTTTCCCTGCATGGATGGGTTGTTTGTTCATCGCAAGATTACAGCCCAAGGTTATACATATCATTGAGGAGGTATTTCATTGTTGACCTTGTACCTATGCCAACCGTAAAAGAAAAGCGAAGTGTCAAGCCTTTAAGGCCCAGTAATACGGGCAACATTTTCGTGCAACTTGTCGCGCAACAATGTTGCCGTTGCAAGTTGTGATTGTTTGTTGCGCGTATTACCACCTTCTCGCGCAACAAATTTTTATGTTGCAGAAAGTAAAAGCAACATCTACTTTCTGCAACATGAAAATTTGTTGCGCGAGAAGGTGGTAATACGCGCAACAAACGATCACAACTTGCAACGGCAACATTGTTGCGCGACAAGTTGCACGAAAATGTTGCCCGTATTACTGGGCCTTTAAGCCCTAATATCAGCCAATATTAACTATCCTCACTAATCTCCATATATTTCTCATGGTACTAGTTAAGAAAACTTGATTGAACATCGAGACATTTCGTCTTTGGTGATCTGTATGTTTAATCAAGTAGAGAAATTGTAAGGATAAATTAGATGCTTGGGGCTTAAAGGGTTATCCGTCAAAGGTTATCCGTCAAAGGTAAAAAGTTTGGCTGGATGAGTTTAACAGTCAAATATCCGATCTTGAATAATGAGGAATTTGGCGATTCCGTTAAAAGCCCAGTCTTTGTACTGTCAACCACCAGAGCCATAACCCCGACCCTCACTTTATATAACCTTTCAATGCAGAGGTCCACACGACGCGTAAATAAACCGACCTGGTTCGGTTTTGCCGGATCTCTGGTGTAGAGATGCTGGAGCCAGACGTCACTCGAAGTGTAATTGAACAAAATTGAATGCAAGGCTGGCACTACGGCAAAGGGCTGATTTATTTAAGACCAATATTTCGGCTAACAAAATTAGCCTTCCTCAAGGCCAGAGCTCTACACTTTAAAGTTCACAGGAACGCAGTTACACATTCTGGGCCGAGAAAAGGAGAACATTTTGCGCAGAGACTGGAGAGAGAGAGAGAGAGAGAAACGGAGGGGTTGGGGAGAGGGAGGGGGGAGATTTGTAAAGGTAAATGGGAACACTGACGTGACTTACTAGTTGCAACAGGAAGTAGGCGACTTACTACGGTCCTCTTTCTTTGCTGCTTGTGAAGAGGCTCAGATCGCGGGATGTGATCTACCGTTCTCTCTCCAGTCTTGGAGTGGCCGTTTTAATACTTGAAATATCATTTCTGCTTTCTTAGATTGTTTCAGAGCTTTTAAAGGCAAATTTTTGTAAGCTAATACAGATTGATCTGTTCGGATTTTTTAGCCGGAAATTTAGGTCCCAGAAGATTTTAGGAAACAGAATCCTATCCGCCGAATTTCTAAGCTGCTGATCGCTCTCCGGAAATGCTAGCTGACCCTATTTTGCACACTAAACGACATATTTTCCCTCCGAAAACAATACGAACTAATACGTCCTCTTGTTACGAAAGTCCGACGTGATGTTTCGCCGAAGAAATCTCTAGCTTTCACTGCTATTAAATCCGAAAATCTCAGGCGAGTTTAGGCCTTCCGAACAGACATTCCCCGAAACGAGCCGCTGGGTGCCCCTGATGGTACCGCGCGAGCAGACTTTCCTTGGTTGCCCTGTGTGTCGGTGGTTAGCTTTTTACCCGTCAGCATAAATGGCTGCTCGCAGGGTAAATTTCCAGGTGGTGCATGGTCGTTTACGTAATTGTGGCTGGGAAAACAAAGTCACTACGACGAGGTTATAAAGATATCACGTAAAACAAGGAAACCTGTTCATTCTCGAGCCATGGATATCTTACATGTTGAAATCTCATGGCTAGTCTCCAGGTATCGCTCTCTTGTATAACGCGTAGCCATTTCAAAACTTTTTCTTTGTGTTCTAAAATTCTCGCGCTCTCAGGCCACTTGAGGACGTTCGCCCGAAAATCTTCTACAACACAGATTTTTTTCATACTTTTGCTACACTCAGATTATGAGTTACCTATGTCAGGAATGCAAAAAAATTGGGGAGGGGGGGGGGGGGGTCACCGACATCGTTTTCGAAATAAAGCGCGTATAAAAACCTACCCTTATTTTGACAAATTGGTCCTCGTAACTCGACATGGCCTCAGCGGTTTTTAGTTGAAATATATCAAAAATGATTCGCTGTAGATCCACTTTCTAAGTCAAATTTCATTTAATAGGGTCTGTCACGTAAATAACTTGAACCAGTGTTATCCATTCAGTTAACCTTGGCCTTTAAGATGGGCTTTTGCCAACACTGTGCAGGTAAAATAATAGCGGAATTCGATGATGCGTGGGCAGAAAAGTTGAAAAAGTCAAACTTCCACAACACAGATGTTCTTCAATTTTTCATAAAACCTAGATAATCGATAAAGAACGTGATCTATCAAAAGAAAATCTGGGGTTACCGAACATTTAAGAGAGTTAAATCCGTGCATAGATATTAAAATGCCCACTAGCGCTATTTACAGCTGTGTCTGTACTTTTCTTCAACAGCATGCGCGCTCTATGCATGATGTGGCACGACATCACGATGCGAATAGCGTGCGCAGTAAGTATGCACCAGGGCGGAAAAAGGTTGGGCGATGAAACGAGCGCGTCCGAGCAAAAAGGTGTGATGCAGTGGACTGGGATCAAATTAGGTGCTAGATCAAAATGGTTGCCTCCTTGGGTTTCCTCCATAATCCTGGTAATCTATTAAGTTCCCGAAAAACGCCGACTTTTGGTTATCTTTTCTTTGCCTTATCCGCCTTGATCGATGCTAAAAAACTGCCTAAAAACGAGCAGAGTAAAGTAAAAAGATGGAAAATGGCGTTTGGATGACGCGTGGCATGACGCGTATTTATAATGCGTGCAGCTCGTGCAAGGTTAATCAGGACACCCTGGTAAATTGATTAAATCAAATCAACATCAACACCGCGCTTCTTCCTCTTTTTCCCCAAAATCTCTCCTATGCTTGTCTGTTTCTTTAGGAACTACAAATAGAATTGTTCCTCAGTTTAGACGATTTTCTTTGCCATGTTTTTGTGAAATAAATGGAGGAGAAATCTTCAAACTTAATTTCACTTTTAATTTGTTTACATCCAGTTGACAGCGTTGCGACGAATCATCGCCATGGCGCATTGCAAGGAGGCAAAGTTTAAAGTTGCAAAACGCCACTATCTCCAAATATCTCCAGCTAATTTTTTATTATGTTATGTAAAATTTATCGACCTTTAAAATATGTAAGATTTAGGGTGGAGTAATTTGGAGCTTTTGTAAAAGAGACGATGAAAGACAACCATGTCGTGTTTTGCGGCAAGAGCAAGCATTCGACACCCTCAAATTGAGCTCATTTTTAGCCAACTTACGGTGAAGAAGATTGACTAATATGCACGCAGACATATACATTTTAAGCTGTGAGCCAGGACTCTGAAAAAACGTTTTAATCATAGTGCATGGCTGGCTGAAAAATAAAGAAAGAAAATGAGATTTCCGGTTTGTTGAAAGGTAAATTTTGCCGGCTACCAAACGCACCGGAAGCGCGGAAAGAGCGCTCGTGCCAGTTCTTCTCCGCATCACACATCGCTTGAAGAGCGGACTGCTCGTTTCATCGCCCAACCTTTTCCCGCCCTGGTATGCACAGAAGCAATTGGCGCCGTCCTTAGAGCCTAATTTGCATAAAATCTACTCACCTGATCATAACTTTGGGGGCATTTGCTGAAAAGCTCTCAAACTTGGCACCCATTCAGAAAATTGTGGCCTTGACTCAGTGTTTAGTCTTAAGTGCCCAACGCTTGTGTCACGTGACCAGTGAAGGATGATTAACAGCTAAAATTTTAGAGTAAAATGGGGAATATAAAATGAAACAGAATTAAATCTTTTTGCGTGACATTCTTTTACGTCCTAAGAGCTTATAATGAATTGGCCTTGTGAGGTGGTCTCTTTTATTTATATTTAACAACAAATAATCCTATAATACAATTTTGAGATGTGGACATCCAAAAGGAAAACAACAAAAAAACAAACAAACAAACAAAAAACACGAGTTAAAACTTGAGAAACAACGAACGAAAAAGTAACTTAGCTTAGCCTTGAAATGTTACATTCACCGTGTAGCACGGTGAATATAGCATTAAAATTATACTAAAAGAAATTATTAAAGCATTAATTAAGTCACATGACCTATTTTCGTCATTTGTAGGATTCCTACTTAGTATGGACACGTTTGAAAGGCTAATTTATGATGACCCCTTAGCATGCAAAAGAATGACACCCGGCGAGGAAATTTAAGTCTATTTCTATATTCCCCATTTCACTCTGAAAATTTTAACTGTTATTAAGCCTTCATTGGTCACGCGACCCAAATAATTAACACTTGAAGTGAAAACTGAGTGAGGGTCATCAGGTTTTCCACAGTTCCCAAGTTGAAGAGTTTTTCGGCAAATTTCCGCAGAGTTATGACGTTTGGGCAGTTTTATGCAAATTAGGCCAGAACCATGCCTTAAGTGGCCTGAGCTGGAGAAAAAAAATGAAGCAAATCTGTCCCATAACACATTTTATATTTTTCCGTCTAGTCGTAATTTTAATATAAATATTTCAATGTTGATCTAGCCTTGGCTTTGGTTTTAGAATGTTCACGATTAGTGCACTATAGACAGATAGAGACTAATTAGTTAATGTAATTGCTTGTGAGGCGAAGTTCTGCCCTGTCTTATTCCAACTGAACCCGAATATTAATTTACAGGTGATTGCCAACAAGTCTGCAGGAGGCAGACGGCTGGCTTTGTATTTAAAATTGAAGAAGAATTAAAAGTTCGCATGCAAGCTAAAACGTGGAGATGATCGTCATAATTTCCGGTACAATGTAATGTTACCTGCCTTCTATAAGCCACAAATACTTTCCCAGTGTTTGTGAAATCGTGCTACTTGCTCGATCAATTAAAATTTCAGGTGAGACGAATTAAAGAGCTCCCTAGCAGACAAAAAACAACTAAAGGCTAAAAAACCGCGTTCTAGTCGTACGTCTGTCAGACAACATAAGGTGTTTTTCTGGCACGTGCATTTTACATTACAGTACCAGCCTACCTGCTTGATAGGGTCTCCTGGGACCAGTTGTTTAAACGACGTTTACACGCGGCATTTTTTTCTGCAACTTCCAAACGCAACGGCGTTGCAAGACAAGTTGCGGACGAAATTTCGCGTGTATCACCCCCTCTTCGCAACTTGTCTCGCACTGACGAAAAATTCCGTTGTGAAATGCGGGAAAAGTAGACTACGCCTCTACTTTTCGTAAAGTTGCGAGATAAGTTGCAGCATGTAACATGTATTCTGCAACTAGCCTCGCTATGTTGTCGTCTGTCGTCATCTGTTGCGTTGCAAGTTGCAGGAAAATTGCCGCGTGTAACAGCGCCTTTAAACTGGTCAACCTGATTTTAGCGTCGTTTACCGTAACCCTGTTTAGATAGCAAACAATACAAACTCAACAGACAGTTGGTTCTTTGGCTTCCTACAGATTGCCCTGGTTTTATTTAAGCAGGTATAGCTTAAAGTAAAATAACTTAAAGTTCGTTTTAATTGCTGAAATAATTGATCCTTTAGCTGTATCCAAAACTGAGGAAGTTCGGTGATCATCAAGAGAAAAAGCGGGGGAGTGACGGTTTTTTTGGTAGAGATTATTGTCGTTCACTCTACACAAAAAGCAAACAAACAAACCAACAAACAAACGACGACAGTTGCAACATTAAAAGTTACGATAATTCTTTTCAATGTTGCTGAACTTCGCTCTTGATATTCCGAGACGTTTTTAACCCCATTAGCCCCATATCCACATACAAATTCTCCATACTGATCTCCATACATTTCCCTAAAGTACTAGTTGAGAGAATTTGTTAAAAGATCAAGCGATTTCCCTTCAGTGATCATTTTATCAATTCTCATAACCTTTTCTCTTGTTTATGTATTTACATTGTTAGGAGAAAATTGATGTTGGTCACTCTTGGGACTTAAAGGGTTCACTGTGAGGGTGGCCGCTACAGGTTTGACTTTACCAAGAGAAGATACCCCTTTATCCTCTCTTGACTTTACATACATCTGGAGATAATCGAGCGAACTTGCTAGCACCACCCTGCTAAAAGAGACGTTTTCTGTCTACTTAGATACGTACCGGACTCCACGGAGTGAATTCCTACATCTACCACGCAACTTTCAGGAGGCGATGTCTTTGATGAAAGGAGAGCAATAATGAAAAAGAGACTTTTAATCGTCGATTATACGGAGTATGTTGATTAGATCATAGATTATTTCATACGTTCGTCAGAAAAGCCATAATTGATTGATCTTGGCTCGTGTTATAGAGATAATGCATTCGTTGATGACAAATTGTCAATACAGAGTACTTTCGCTCGTCTATCCATATCAAATATCGAAAATTTGCCCACGCACATGGAACAGAGTATTTTGGGTATAGGGTAGACCTCAAAATTTTCATAGTGTAGCCCCTGGTGAAGGTTACCTCTACCTGACCGAAATATTGGGGAAAAAATACAACAAGACACTTCCTAGAGCCGTTTGATCTGCCTCACGTTTTTTTTTAAATCTTTCATTACTGATCCTGATCTATAAACTGCTCTGCTCTTTTGCATGTGAACTAGTCCATGCATGCAAATATGGTAAAATGACCGAATAGCGGAAAAAATAAAGTAAAAAACAAAGAGAAAAAAGACAAAACTATCAAAAATAAAACAAAAAACTGCCTCGGCTTTCGGCTGCTTTCAAACCGCTAATGAATGTGGTTGATTTTAATTCTTGACTTTTAGCGGACCACGCGCACATGTCGAGCCAGCGGAGCACCATTGCTAAGCAAATTTGGTAACCTATCGATCCGAGAAATTTTGGTCGTGACGTCAGCGTACGAACGCCCGTCCAACCGTACAGACTATGGGGGAGGGGGCGGAGAGTCCCAAGACAATCCGACGGGGGTGAAGAATGGCATCTTTTCTTAGCGGGAAATCGCGCGGTGCCTTTGGGCAACCAGCGTTTTTCTTGGCGGGATATCGCATGAACACCGTCGCTTTTGAGAAAGAGGTTCTTTAAAAAAGCTTCGCTTGTTTATCAAAACGATTCAGTTCGACAGAAGTGAAGTTTAGAACTTGAGAAAAATATCAAAGATCTATAAATGGAAGGAAAAAGTTCAGAAGAATACTCAGTTTAATTTTTTTGGAAGGCAAAGAGTTCAGTTACGAATTTTGCCTTCGAGGATTTCATCGATATCTTTGTTGTCAGTTCTGCTGCGAACTCCGTCGGCACAACGCTTGAGTTCGCTCCATTTGGCCACGATCCCGACGTCAAATATAGCTAGCAGAGCTAGTGCCCTCTGGTTTTCTCTGTCCACAACCACGGTTTGGGGTAGTGGGAAACTAATTTCGTACCCAGATCTCACTGTCCCTTCCGGCTGACCAAGGGAGATCTGGGTACAAGATTAGGGGGAGCAAGAAAATGGGGGGGGGGGGGAATAAGGGATCTATGATGTTTTTTTAGAAGGAGCGTAACTTATCGCTATCTCTGCAGACTGTTTTAATCTTTGAATTTACAATGTGAAGCACGTGCTCCTTTTAACCATTTTCTAGTGTCAACCGCAACCTCATTCACAGCGAACTTCTTGTTCCCGTCATCACTGGGAACAACGTTGGAAGTTTGAATGAGAGTGTTCAGAAAGGACATTGTTGAAAACAAATGATGCTAAGGCTCCCCTATCTTACCACCTCATGTGTAGCAGTGGAAGGAAATTCTGCTCAAGATATGGAAACGGAATGGAGCGAAAAGTAGCTTTTTGCAGGGCTTTTTTGTGGCGGCGGGTCTTTGCTTTAACAAACACAACAGGGGAATTTTGTCTAGTTTCAAATTTTTCTGCTCCACGAGAGCTGTGTACATGGTCGGGGACAGGGGAGCTGTGCGTTAAATCTGCAATTGACCAGCATTTCATCGCCCGGGGGAAGGTAAGAAAAAAAACACTCTCTTAGTTCTCAAACAAGTTAAGGCATTGTGGGTAACCTGCTTATTTGGCTAAGTGGCGTTCAAAACGGATTGTTTTGATCAATGTTTATGAAATTGGCAAGTAGCTTTATCTCGATAGCCTTAACAATATGTGATATATTTGACGTTCAGATTTCAGTCACGTGACCTGCAAATGATTATTAACAATCGAAATATTCGGATTAAAACGGGGCAAAGAAAATGAAAGAGCAGCGCATATTCTTGGGTACAATTCTTTTACTCTTATGGTGGATATTATGAATTAGCCCTGCATGCGTAATTAAGGGAAACAAGTCACGTGACTTATAAAACAGCTCAATAACTTTTGATGTAAATAGCTTTGTCCACATCACTAGGCAAAGTGACAATCCAGACGGTTTGGCTGACAGTTTGACGACGAATATTTCTAAGCTTATGCTTAACAACCTTGCCCCATTTGAGAAAACACGTTTTGTGACGTCAACGACAAAGGAATGTCACGTGATACTTATGATCACTTTAACGAAAACCATCTAGACAGATACAACTGATGATACCTCTATGGAACTTTAAATTTGGATCATTGTGCGTCTTTAAAAGGATATATGTATTCTCTGCTAGGAGTCTTTCAACGCATCCAAACCATGCCTCAAATTGCCCATTCTCGTTCCCAGAGCCTACGATCTGTTCGGCCAGCGGTGGGATCGTAGGGCTCTGGTATCAGCCATTACCGGATGTCGTGAAATTCACGACATCCGGTAGCGCATGTCTAATTCGTTAAGGTGCTATTGCGCCTGCTCTATTCTCGTTCGTGGAGCTCTGGGCATGACAATTCTGACAACAACTGAGAAATTTTGAATTCCTATCGATCGAGTCGTGGTGTTTTCTGGATCGACTAAAAGCTGTTCGGGACCCTCAAAATCTCTTGCAATTAGCGGAAACCCTGGAACTTTAAAAGGAATAAACTTAAGAAGCTGCTTTTCGTGCCGTAGTTGTTCAGAAGAACGATTTTCCCTGCATTCTGCTCACGGGTTTTGGATTTGTATCTTGCCTGATTAAAGGTATAATATTATTGCATTTGCGTTATACTGAATTCTACAGTTATTTTATTTCATTCGTCTGGCTTCAGTTGTGTGAGAATGTCAACTGTATACTTATTGTTTCGCCACTAAAGCTATACTGTATTACGTTTTCCCCCTTCGAAAATTTCCAGAAGCATTTGTCGCCCAAGTTTTTAAACATCGACGTCAAGAGGTTATTACGAAAGTTGATGAGACAGTTACATGTAAGTTTATTTATGGACAAGCTGTAGTTTTGTTGAAAATGCTGTAGCGAGGAAAGAATCGCTGGCATTTAGCGACAACCTCAACACTTTGAATTCAAAATTTGGTAGCTTAATCTGCCCTAAACCGCATTCTTTCCGTGGAAATTGATCAAGTCAATATATTAATAATTAGTGCCCCTATTAATTCAATCGGAAATAAAACGTTATGCGTAGAAGCCAAAAAATTTTAACGTTATTGCGCATACAGTTTGAATCGGCCAATCAAAATAAATAAATTTTTGGCCGTTACCAGAGCTACAAGAGACGTAATTTAAAAAAGCCGCGTAGCTCTGGGGACGAGAATGCAAATTGCCTGAGTTGCTTGCCTACAGAAACCGAGTTAAGCAATGGCAATACGGGCTGCTTTTGGACCAAATACACATATAATTTCCTCAACGATACGAAAACAAGGAAAAATCACAAATTCCGCGCTTCACTGAAAATTATTGTTAATAATAAATTCATACCTCCGACCACACAACACCGAATACTAAATCAGGGCGTGAAAGATTCGGAACTTCCAAATCTCTATAGATCTTTGCCCCTTTAACACCAAAAAGACGTTAAATTATCAATGTTCCAATTTAAAATAAATCATGATATTGTCTGCACAAGAGACAAGCTTTTTAAACCCAAAATGAGAGAGTCAGAGCGACACCTGAAATTTATGTCAAATCAATACACACACGTCACAGCCTATGCTCATTGATTGTCCTTTTGTCCGGTGTTTCTGGAAATCTATTTACGCATGGTGGCTGACCAATGTAATACTAATTAATGTTCATCTCAATCTTTCTCCGGTGACGATTCTCTATGGTAACTTTTGCCCTTGCAAGCACCAAGCATTAACAAACCATACCCTTCTCGTAGCGAAATATTTCATTTACAAGTACTTCTTAAGCGAAGAACCTCTGGATTGTGAACTTTACGAATTGTAGTTACGCGAGAAAGCCCTCACTGAAAAACATAAAGCATTTAAAAACAACTCTATCGCTACTTTCAACAAAAAGTGGCAACCCCTTATTTCTAAAAAATTTCTTTACCTGCACCGTATAATTTCTTCTCCGGGCCTCGTATCCAATGCCTAATACACCTACCTATAATTTGTAAAATTTTAGGATATTAGTCTGGAACAGCAGACTTAGTGTATATTTACAATTTTTGCTCTTTATTCTGGTTATTTCTGTAACTTTAAGTGCGTAGGTAACTTAGTGTTTCATTCTTTATTTTTCTTTTTCATTTTTTTCTCTTTATTTTGGTAATTCCTGTAACCTTTATGACTTTTATTGTGTAAGTGATTTAGTAAGTAAGTAATTTAGTGTTTCGTTCTTCATTCCTTCTATCACAGTATTAATCACGACACGTAAGTTTCGATAAGTTTATGTATGTTTTTGTATGACAGTGTGAATAAATAACAAAAATAACTAATTAATTAATAGCGGAGCCAGCGAGCTAGCGCGTCAGCGGAGCTCCATTGCTAAGGACATTTGGTAACCTATCAAGCCAAGAAATTTTGGTAGTGACGTAATAGTCACGTGACCGTCCGTACGTCCGCACCACAGGGTTACCAATACACTTCATACACTGGTTATAAGCCTGTGCTGAATCCCATGTGTTTTTGGCGCGAAATCGCATGTTGACCCGCGTTGTAGCAAAACAAGCAAAGACAACAAAAGTCAAAAACAAATTTGTTAATGGAAAAAAAGTTCAAAAGAATACTCAGTTGTCTTTTTTGTGGAAGGGGGAAAGTTCAGTTTAGGCGAAAAAATTAGGCGATAAAGTTCAGGCGAAAAGTTCAAATTTGCTTGTCGGTTCTGTTCGAACTCGGTCGGCACACCGCTTGAGTTCGCAGCTTTTCGCAGCGGTTTCGACGCCAAATATACTAGAGCTAGTACTTTTTGTTTTTTTCTGTCCACAACCATGGTTTTTACGGCGTTCCGAACACATTTTGCCAGGAAAATTCATGCTGATAGGCAGCTTGTCACGAAAAAGGAAATAAATATTAAAATTAACGTGGAACTGTCAGTAAACGCTAGTGGTCAAGTGGACTAATATCCGGCTTCATACGCCGACGACCCGGGTCCGGCTCTCAGCGATGGTAAGAATTTTTTGCTTTTTCTTTTCTTTTTTTTTTTTAATTTAACGACTTGAATAAGATTATTTTCACAAATTAATAACTGCCAGCAAAAAAACAAACAAACAAAAAGGGGGGCTCCGCTTTGAGGCTTGGCTAAATCTATATATTTAATTAATTAATTAATATGATGAATACTGATGTATATTTCCTCAATTCGTTGTATATATATCTATATATATATATATATATATATATATATATATATATAATTTCCTCAATTCGTTCTGTACACTGACAAGGCTACTTCTCTCTGCAATGCATGGATGGGTTGTTGGTTCATCGCAAGATTACAGCCCAAAGTTATACATAGCAATGAGAAGGTATTTTACTGTTAACCTTGTACCTGTGCCAACCGTAGAAGAAAAGCAAAGTGTCAAGCCTTTAAGCCCCAATATCAGCACACAAATTAATTATCCTCACTAATCTCCATATATTTCTCATGGTACTAGCTGGGTAAACTTGCTTGAAAATCAAGACATTTCATCTTTGATGACCTGTATGTTTAATCAAGTAGAGATATTGTAAGGATAAATTAGATGCTTGGAGCTTAAAGGGTTATCCGTCAAAGGTTATCCGTCAAAGGTAAAAAGTTTGGCTGGATGAGTTTAACAGTCAAATATCCGATCTTGAATAATAAGGAATTTTGTCGCTTCCGTTAAAAGTCCAGTCTTTGTTAGTACTGTCAACCACCAGAGCCATAACCCCGGCCCTCACTTTACAGTTCACAGGAACGCACTTACACATTCTGGGCAGAGAAACTTTAAGGGAGAACATTCTGCGCAGGGAAGAGAGAGGGAGAGAAACGGAGGGGTTGGGGAGAGGGAGGGGAGAGATTTGTAAAGGTAAATGGGAACACTGACGTGACTTACTAGTTGCAACAGGAAGTAGGCGACTTACTACGGTCCTCTTTCTTTGCTGCTTGTGAAGAGGCTCAGATCGCGGGATGTGATCTACCGTTCTCTCTCTTATCTTGGAATGGCCGTATTAATCTTGAAAGTGAACAACTCGTAGAAGACGAATAACTTGAAGAACGTTGCTTACTAAAGCGTTTCTATTGGTCACTGATAAATAAAAACTGTAGGCCAGAACAGCTTAACATTTGTGCGTTGGGCTACATTACAATTGCACGTTGTTACCAAGTGTCTGAGTGAAGAACAAGTGCATTCAAAGTCCGCTCATTTCTTAAATGTCAAAGTTACCTGGGATACAGATTTTTAGTTGGAGATGCTTTTAACACAGCATGTAATGAAATGTGGGTAGTATAAAAGGTAAATAAAACACAATCATTTAGATATTGATAAGCAGTTCCTGTGAATAAGAAATTACAACAGCTATTTGGATTTTTTTGGACCTATTATTTTAACGAAGATTAGAAATTGTTCAACAAAGTCGTGTTCTAAGCCTGGTAGCTTCCGTCGAAACCCGAGCGTCGTTTATCTCATTTATCGCAATCCCTGCTTAGAAGGAGAACAAGACAGACTCAACAAACAATCGACGTTTTGGCTTCTTAGATTGTCCTGCTTTTAAGTAAGTATGTATCACTTTTCAGTACTCTTAAACCTGAGGTTAAACTTAGAACTCCTCGACTGAAATAATTGATTAGAGGAGAAAATGGGTGAGCGGAAAAAGTCGAGTGACGATTTCTTTTCGCCCTATTTTCCACTGAGAAGCTTTTTCAAGGTTAGGGGGGGCAGGGTGTTTAAACCTTCCACTTCCCGTACCCTTTAATCCCGCTTCCCGCCCTGTATTTGTTGGCTCCCACTTCTTAGCATTTGTTCGATTGCGAAATATTGCGCAATGTTGCGTAATTTTCCCCTTTTCACCCTATTCCTGCCCTCTCTTCGCCCGCCTCCTATACACCTTCCGCTCCCTTTTCTACCGGTCTCGTGCCCCCCTGTGCCCCCCCCCCCCCTGTGGCCCTCCACAGGCTGTTGTGGGTCTAACAGTCAACCGTAAAATAGCTAAAAATTTAGACTCTCTGGAAATACTTGTCCAGTTGTTCACTTAACCATAAAAATAATGATAATAAAATAAATAAATATTTAATAAATAAATGAAAAATAGATAAACAACAGTAACAAAGGTTACGATAATTCTATTCAGTGTTTGTCAGGGATTATTCTTCATACTAACAAACGTCATCCGTTCCTTACTTCGTTTTTGAGATTCGGGGACTTTCCTAACTTTCAGGTTGTCTCATAGCTTTAGGTTTGACTGTACTTGAAATTGGAGATAATCAAGCAAACTTGGTCCACCAGCCTACGGGGTGGCAAGCGTCGTCTGTCCAGTGATATCAATGAAATAATGTATTCGTTAAGGGGGGAGACCCTTAAACACGGAGCGAGCCTATTTAAGGAGGCTGAACTGTTCAGCCTGCCAATCACAAATCCCAAAGGACGTCACAAAACAAAAGGTTTAATTAGCAAAACAATGACTCTGCACGTGCGATACAGATTTTGGTACATGGCTTTGCCGTCCTCTGCAAAACAACAACGTGAAATGAATATGTATGTTTTGCACTGTATATTAATTATTTACCATCTTTCATTCTACATAAGTGAAAACGTTGTTTTATAAAACAACGCTATTTCTCCTGGTGCCCGCTTCTGTTGTGCGACGGTTACTTTGGCCGCCATTGCTGAAGAAAAAGAAGCCAATTAAGTGCTAGAGGGGGGGCTATTTATAGGCTCGCTCCGTGTTTAACTACAGATCTGGTGTTGTTGCTAGGGGATTTTTTTGGTTGTTATTTTGTCATAAGCTGTTTTACAGCGTTTTGTGCCACTAGATTGGTAAAATGTAACAGGATGAAAATCTGAATTTTAAAAATCGACATTGCTTGTGCGTAGCTAGTGCCAGTCCCCAACCGTGCATTAGAAAATTTTTTGGATGGGTGTATGACTGGGTCTCTGGAACCCTTATCCCATGTGTCAGACCATGTTCAGCTGCATATGCTACCCTATGCTAGAATAATAATGGCACCAAAAATCCCCTCCTACTGATCTCACACTGTTTATTCCTATTCTAGACTTATGTAATTTCAGACAGTTCAAGATTAGTCCTTTACAGGCCAAAATAGTAACTATTCAGTCCATTTGAATTGCTAATATGATCCCTAGGGATTGGACAAAGAGGATATAAAGAGAACACGTGTTACACCTCCTTCACTTTACTCAAAGTCCACAACAAGAATGATTACCCACCCACCCACTCTGCAGCGTGTTGTGTTTGAAGTAGACTTTCTCAAAGTCTGTTTCTGGTTTTGGCTGTTTAAATCGCTCACTTCGCGAGCGTTCCACATGCCCCTCAGCGCTCTCTCACGGTCGACTTGCGGGCAAGTCTATGCTTGAAGTCGACCCCCATAAACCATTTCACCTGGTTTGGGCTTGTCCCAGGCCAGAGCTGCTCTCCAGTCCTGATTACCATACTGAAATAACAATGCCCGGGGGCGGGAGCCTGGAGTCCTGCCGGGGGCGGCACTCGGCAGACGCTCGGTTTGGGAGGTGTGGCCTGGGTGTTTAAACTCCATGATTAAGACAAAAATCTCCCATTTTGCTACCCCGTTTACAACAGAATTATTAAGATTTCTTATACCCTGTCTAAGACATTTAACCCAATATCATGCCCTCCTTACAGCAAGAATGGACTAGTCAGTCCAAAGACTTATTTCAGTGTGCTGTACATAAATTGCCAAACTGGTAAAAATTTGGCTTTTTGTGAGGGTCTTGTCAATTAATGAATACATATAAAGTTGTGTTACTTTTGTTTAAGACAAAAATTGATGAAATCAATACCCCATTCAAGACAAAACCCTCTGAAAACCATACCCTATCAGGCTGCACGTCCCTGTTAAGGCCATACAAGGGAGTACCCCCCAAGTAACAATGTCCAGGGAAAAATATTATATTATAAATATTCCTAAACATCCCTTAACTTCTTATGAATGCATTACACCAGTGCACTCTTTTAGGTAGATTATATTATGTCCAAATTGATGTACTTCAGATTAACTTATGTACCTTAAATTATGCATTACAGTCCAAAATAAGTTATATTTTTAACATAAATATTTCTGCTTCTTTACTGAGGTGTGACTCGAAGGTCAATTATGAACTTCAGTTAATTCTCACTACTGCACTATGAAATCTCTGTATGTTTTAATTTTTGATTTTTATCTTTAAAATTCATACAATACATCCTGAAAAAAATAATTTCAGTGAAACTAACTTAATAACAGCTTGTATATGTAGGTAATTTGGTTAAAACAATAAACATTTGTCAGTACAGTTCTGAATTTCAAGAAACCGAGCTGTTCCTGTTAGGAGTAGCAAGTCAAATTTAACCAAAAAGAAGTGACAGTCCACAACAAATTTAACTCCCGCAAGTCTTCACATTATATGACACTGACATCGTAAGTATCTGCCAGCAATCAGATCTACATCAGGAAATTTCAGCCATACTTGTCCAAGTCCCCTTCCAAATAGGAAAACCTTGAAGAGAGTAGTTTTAACCCTTTAAGCCCCAATATCAATATACATATTCTCCTTAGTGTTCTCCGTACATTTCTTATGGTACTAGTTGGGAGAATTTCCATAAACATCAAGACTTTTCATGTTTGGTGATCATTTCCTGTTCTCATGACCTGACTGATTGATCAAGTAGTGATATTGTAAGGAGAAATAAGATCCTTGTCACTTTTTTGACTTAAAGGGCTTAAGTGTTCAAATCTTACTGAAACATTTAGTTCATTGCAAAGGCGAAATAACACAAAGCAAGCCACTAAGGGTCACGAAATATTATTGCTGTGGTAGCAATGGCTACCACTGAAAAAATGAGGATCTAGGAGTCACCAGAGCAACAATTTACAAATCTGATCATTGACAGTCATCTTCAATAACCTTGTTTTAGGTACCAATATTAAATATTTAAGTTGCAACAGGCCATCATTAGTTTTGACTGACTGAACCAAAATGACTCCCTAGGTAGAATAATACCTATCACCAAGTCACGACAAAAGTCACCTATTCTTAAGAATGACTGTTTACTTTTCTAAAAAAGGTGATCCCCCCAACCCCAACCCCCACCACTCTCTTGTAATACCCGAATAAACTACATGTACACTTGCAAAGAAAATTAGTCTGTACACTGTAAATGCAATGTTCACAGCATGTTCCAAATTGGTAGCCAATGCGTAGCCGTACCCTCCCCCGCCGAGGAGAAAATGCTGGGGGAGGGTAGGGCTATGCTAGGCTACAAATTGGGCCCTTGAGGTACTTTTAATCTGACCGGTACACAAAAAAACATCAATCATGTAAATGGTAAATAAAATTTTGCCTGTACCAATTTTTTACAGGTCCCAACTGAACTTTTCTCAACAGTGTAGTGCAAGTGTGCCTTCAAGCCCCCGCAAATAAACATTCTTTCCTTTAGTCGACTTTTTTTAAAAATTTTCTTGAATGAAGAATTAAAATAGAATAAAATACTTGTAAAATCAACATGTTTGCACGCACGTTTAACCTAATTACCCATCGCAAGATGTAACAATATCGTGTTCTGTTTACAAAATCTGAATTGACCTAAATTGCAGTGGCACGCGATATCACTGAGTAAAGTTATTTCTGTTATTCATCATTCCTTTTTCTTTGCTGTTTTCTTTAGCTCATTGATCGGAGCTTTTCCATCAAATGCACTGGGATAACGGTACGAACCACCAATTCGATCCCAAAGCGTAAAATACTGTCCATAATTACAGTTGTAAAGTAAATGATGATCTGTGTGATGCGCTGAGCCGTTGATGAAAGGCTCAAACAGTTTTGGCACCCGATAGTCACCATCATGAATTGACACTGTCCAAATATTGACGAAGACGAACAACGCTAGGTAGACATATTTATTTAGAGGAAAAATGAACGGATAGAGATGATATGGAAAGCTTTGCAGGAATCCGTCGACAGGGTGGAAAGCGTGACTTGCGAACGGTGTTGGAACTTTCCAGCGGTGGTGGACTTTGTGCAAATATTTGTACAGTGAGCGATGGTGTAATCCACGGTGTATCCAGTAAATACATGCGTCGGTGAAGACTAGAAAGCAAAACGTGCTAAATATCACGTCTGCAACGACTTGAAACCAAGCAAACTTCGAAGGATCCACCCGGTACAAACGGCTGTAACCGCGAACTTCCGCCAGAAAGAGCAAAACTGTTGGAAAGCTCATCAACGGAACAGACTTCAAGGTCACTGCGATTTCTTTTCGGATCTGATCTTCTAGAATAAGCGGGTGTTTCATTAGCGAGCGATCGAACACGAAGAAAAAACTGAAACACGCGAGCGAAAAATACATGATCACGCCTCCAACGGTGACAACAACAAGAAGCGAGAGAAATTGCCTCAGCCAGTCATCCGCAGGCCATGTTGTGGGATAGACATACGGAGTAAGCAAGTGGAGATCAAGCACGTCCAAAACCAAGTCCATTATGCCACAGACGGTTTTCGCGAATATTTCTGCAAACTTTACTTAAGCTTTTCGCGCGTGCAAGGTGCAAAGCTGCTGTAAGCTTTTTCGTTTGCTTTAGACGTGAAACCTGATTGGATGAAATTTTGTGGTCTGACCTTTCGGCCAATCATGCCTTTGGTACAATAGGTTTTCTTTCCAGTTTTGTTTGAGAAGGATAAAAAGCCTGCTTTTAGCGGTGGAAGCTAAAAATAGACGAAAGCAGAGTCCTTTCTCTCAATTATTATTATTATTATTATTATTATTATTATTATTATTATTATTATTATTATTATTTGCTCTTTTGAGATCAGCGCTAATCTGCCTTCGTGGATCACGAACAGTTAAGAGGGTCTCATGGGACTTAAAGAACTCTGACATTGAAATTGAAGCAACCGAGGGAGCCATTAGATAGGGATTTTTGATTGATTTTATTATTTATTCCGAGTTTCACGAATGAGCGCCACTAGGATATATATACTTTTAACTATTGGAATATTTTATTACCTTTTCATAAATCATTAGTATTTTTAACCTATTGATTGATTTGTAATGCAGATTATCATTACTATCAACAATAAGAAGAAGAATTAAGAATTAAGAAAAGAATTTTACTTCTTAAAAATTTTTTTAAACTAATAATTTGATTGTAATTTCTTAGCATCTTATTCTTATTTGTCCATTGTATTTTTACTATGACTATCAATAAAGATTATTTTCTAAAAAACAAAAAAAACAAAAAAAACAAAAAAATTATTATTATTATTATTATTCAAACCAAACCTTGGGAATCAACCCCACCCTCATTTTAGAATGCTGGTTGAAAGGTTAGAAAACACAGAAAATTAGCACAAACCTGTGACGAGTTAGCGTATGAAACCCAAGTACTGAAGGCTGCACACTACATTTAATGTAGTGTGCAGCCGAGAACTTGAGACCCATACCCAAGAGCAAACACCTAAAATCTTCCATCTTTAGCAGTGCCAGTAACTAAGGTTGCCAAGTCCACCTCCTGGGGGAGGGGGGCAAGACCCATGTCTGGGTGTATGGGTGCCACTGCAGGCTATATATAGTATACCATTCTCATTCATTATTTATGCCGCTCATTGTCTCGCGTGGTTAAGTTATGGGAAAGGATTGTGGCCAAGGCAATGAGCAGCTGAGAGTGAGAGCACACACTGTGTGTTACATTGCGGAAGGGGAGGTGGGAGGGCCGAAAATCCCTCTTGACTTGCCGGCTTGCGAATCTCTTTCGAAATGCCCCGAATCTGGGAAAAAGGATAATTTAAGCAAGGAGACATAGCCCCTAGGGATTCAGCGCATAAAAAGCAACCACCTTCCAACAACAGGGTTATGAAATCCAAGCACTCTGGAATTTTGTGGCATAAATATGAATGAGAATAGTAGTCACATGGCAAAGCCAAAACAGCAACAGTCAGTAATCTGTTTCTGAAAAGTTTATTTGTAGGCAAAACACACCAAATTTCAAACAAAAATGGCCAAAATCTGTGTTGCATTAGACCCAAGCAGCTCAAAAGCCACACCCTTTCCACATGAACAAAGGAGTAGCACCTCCCTTCCCCTGGCAATGTATTGACAACATAGCAATACCAATTGTGGAACTAAGGGGGTGGACCCCCATTTCCCCTCCTCCAAACATGTGTTTGTCCTTTTTAGTTTGATATAATCAAACAAACTCCAGCTAAGTAAAACAAAGAAAGACAGTGTAGACCAGCCGACAGCTTTACCAGGCAGTTTTGCTTAAAACTTGCTGAAGTTGACTTACGTGTACCATTCTTTGACTTTCAAAGTATCAAACACAAGATCCTGTTGTGACCCCTTCAATCCAAACTTCCTGGATGCACTCATGGGTGCACCACTCATACCATTATATCAGTTAGCAGTTGAGAAAAACTTATGTCGGTTTTCTTAAAAAATATGATTCGAAATACTTGGACAAACCACATGGTGAAAAATTCTCATCACTGCTCAAACTCTCTTGAAAATAACTTTATTTCTTCCTTTCCTAACAATTATGAAAAGATAACTACAAACTTGCAAAATCTTTTTCAGTAATTTCTTAAGCAAAAGGCAGCATCTTAGAGTGGGGCAAGAGGATGGGGGGAATTTGAGAAAAAAAGAGGATGGGATGTGTACCAAAAGTGGACAAAGAGAGGGCAGGAAGTGAGGTCCCCAAGGTGTGGGAAAGCAGGAGAAATAACTACACACCACTACATAACATTTTGCAACCAAAAAAGAGCAAAGAGGTGAGAGCCAACAAAAAAAAGGCAGGAACTGTAAGTAACCCATTTAAGCTGATACAAAAATGCATATTCTCTATACTGTTCTCCATACATTTTGCATAAAACTAGTAAAGAGAATTTGTGTAAATATCAAGACATATGTTCCTTGGTTATCACCTCCTGTATTCTCATCACTTGAATATTTGAACAAGAAGTGGTACTGTAAAGAGAAATTCCATTCTTGTCACTGTTAGGGTTTAAAGGATTAAAGGATGTGGGAAGTGGGAAGTCTGGGTGCTCACACCCCCACTTTAAAGCACCAAATACAGTGGTACCCCAGTATAATGTATGGAAAAGAACCCCAACATAACCGGTATCTGGTCAAAACGCCCCAAGACTAAACTGTCAGGGGTGTTTTGTCTAATGGGGGCATTTTGACCTACATTCATATAACCAACCCCCATTATGGCAAACCCCTTTTTCCCAGTCCCTTGGCACTTTATTGTATTGGGGTTACCCTGTACATTAATTTCTGCAGTATTTAGAAAAAAAAACTATGACGTACACGTGTTTAAGATATAGAGGATATTACATGACGCAAATGACTGGTAAAAACAATATTTTACCATGAGAAAATAAAATTCATATCTTCAAGCCGCCATGTTGTTTTCTTTTTATCATATAGACAAGAGTATTTTTGCACAAACAACAGTGTAAAAGAGGGAAATGATGCCATCGATATCCCCACTGGTGAGGATATGGAAAATACACCACTTGAGACCAAATGTAGTTTCGTATGAACTTTACGAGTGGTCTATTTTCCATACTCTTTAGTATTTGAGGAGTGACTGCAAAAATACACTGTACCTTGGACTCTCAATGAACACACCTGCAGGAAATTATCTAGTTGTATGCAAAATGTCATATGAGGCCAGTTTCTGTTCTTTAAATGAACCAAATGAAGCATTTCAGGTGAGAAGAATGTTCCCATGTGAACATTCGAGCCCAGTTCCTGGGATGAAAAATTATACATTGGATTTCCACGGCTAGTTTTTTGGTATACCATGGTCAGAAGAAGTTCCTTTAGAAGTAATTATGACAGTGCTCCTATCAACCACACTACTGCACACCAGGTATAAAAGGTGTGAATCGCCACTTTTCATCTCAGTGACTGCAATGGAATTTCCTGAATGCACAGAACCACAGGCCTACCATCCTCTGTTTGTGTGGTGGGCTGTGCATTTATAATGGCTGTATCAGTTTATCAAACCAGCAAAACTAAAGCCAAAATCAAGGCCTTTTAAAACTGACCAAAATGAAAAAAAAAACTCATAAAATTGCTGCCATGATGTTTGGCTTTGTGTTTCTGTGTTAATTTTGGCAATTTAAGACTTGCTTTCCAAAATGAAATAAAAACTCATAAAATTGCTGCCATGTTGTCTTGCTTTTTAACCGGCCGTCGCCATGATGGCGACCGCCGGTTTATAAAATGGACACGGTTTCTGGTGAAAGCAAGTTGGCTTAACATACGAAGAAAGTGCTGTAAAGCTTGTGGTACGGGTACTCAAGAGCGGTACTGTCTTATACAAGACGCATGCGCATGTTAGTCTTCTGAATGTTACCTTCCTATGTTTTTGTCTTTTAATTTACAGTATTTAAGATATGAACGGCGAAGGGTTGTTTAAGTTTGGGGTTTTTTGTACAGTACAGCCCAAAAATAATGCACGCGCAAGAACTTCTTTTTGCGTCCGCAAGCCGAGAACTTCTTGCGGCTACTTGCAGGATGCCTGCACTTGAATACTGCAAGCCGCAAGAACGTCTTTGCGTTTAGAAGTTAAAACCGCAAGAACTTCTTTGTGGTAAGATATCTGGACCGCAAGTAAGCGCAAGAACGTCTTTGCCCTAACACCTTAAAAACCCGGAACCCGGAGAAGGTAAAAAAGAGACCACTTTATAGCGCAAGGCACGTTCGAAATTGGCTGCCTTTGTAACTTGCAATCAGTTGTTTATTTGGTCCCTTGTAAGTTTTTTTCTTCGGTTTTGAATTTTTTTATCCGATAAAGAGTTCACTAGGTTCTGAATTTGACACTGGTCGCCTTCTATGTTATTTTTTAACGGCTAGGGAGAAACGAGACTCAAACGAAGCACGCGTGTTATTGTTTATGTGTCCCGGAGTCCCAGACATGCGGTACGCTTAGCGGCGCGAAAGGTTTCGCTCGATTTATTTCACTTAAATGAGGAACAATGGCAAAGCACAGTCCATCAGTCACATTATTAAAGAACCGACATTCACCTGTTCAGTGTTGCTGTACTTCCACCAACATATTAAACTCGGACAAATACTTTTAATTAGTTGCGCTCACACGTGTGAGAAATGAACATGGTCACTCAGATGAGAAGAAATAATACCCGAAGTCTTAATTGGAAAAACACATTATGTTTGTAAAAATAGTTCCACTCATTACGCTGAAGTCGATATCACATTTTAAATCTTCGAAGTAAACCAAAAAAGTCTGAAGGAAACTAAAACGCCGCGATCTGAAAGAAATTCGGCACGTCAATTCTAACCTGAGTAAACACAAATCTGCCGTATGCAAATTTGGTATGATTTGCTTGAATGACATTTTGTAACGCAATGCATGAGCAGTTCTCTAAGTCGTCAAGACAGCAAGCCCCGGGCAGCAAGCTGTGTCGAAAGGCGAATGTGTAGTTGAAATCATATGTCTATGCTATTTCTTCGAGTATCCCTTTTTTGCTGGGAAATTAAACTGGTAAAGATGCAGGGATTCTTGATGACTTCACCCACGCGATGGCATGACCTCCTGCATGTGTAAGTCTGGTCTTGTCTTGCCTGTCAAAGAAGAGTTCGCGCAGTTTGCCGCAATTATAGCTTTTGGACCTTTTTGTTTCTATTTCTTGGATGGAATGAAAAAGTGAATTGAGTCAGTTCTGAGTTGAACCCGTATCACTGTATCTGAGACACGCTTAAAAAAATTGTTCATGTTTTGTCATGTGCCGGAGATCATGTTTACCGGGTGTTTATCTTGCAGTCTGAAAGCTGGCGGATATTCCATTTCGTGATGTGAATTTTCTTCGATACTTCGGTTGTTCGAACATTTGCTTCCTTGATTTTTTGATTAGCCTTGTGAACTTTCGCTTGACTTGGCGAATTGTCGCGCCAACACGCCAACACGACGAAAAATCGCTCGAAAGCTCGGTGATATTTCAAAGAGAATAGAGCGCGAGATTCGCTCTCATTACTTTTGCAATACCTCACACTAACACGAGCACTACAAGTTTCTTCGGCTGGACCCTCACTACTTCTTGCGCCTTCTTGCGGCTTGCGGTAACATTAGTAACTTCTTGCGGCTAGATTTTCAACTTCTTGCGTTTCGAATGTTCTTGCGGGTAAACTGCAAAAACCTAGCACTTTCACTTCTTGCGCGGGCTTGCGTGTTCTTGCGGCGCAAGAACTTCTTGCGCCACTTCTTGCGCGTGCATTATTTTTGATAGGATTGAATGCGAAAATAGGATTGAATGCGAAATTGACTGTGTTGTCTGATCTAGTTAGTGGCTATGGTGAAATTCTTTTTAGCGCAGGAGTTTTTTTTATTGGGATTGACATTTTGAGGGGTGTAATAATGTGGGAGTCAGAAGGATTTGTGAATGTCAGGACCATATCACGCTTCTGTGAATGTGATTTGCTTTGAAAGTTGCGTTTTGCGTGAGAGGCAGTTTCCCTTGGCGTTTTATGGGGGGGGGGGGGGTGGTTTGCGAAGTGGATTGTAAGGTTTCTGATTGGCTAACTTGTATTTCGCAGCGGACAAAAAGGACAGTTGCGTTTTGCCGGCGTGGGCTAGGAAGAGAAGGAATTGGTACTAGTATGATGATGCAATATTAGTTGATTGCACAACAGTACATGATAGTTCTTGTGAACGGAGAGAAATGAGTGTTTATTTGAGGCGAGAAGTTGATACGAAGGAATCGTCATTAATAAGGAGTTTTTTTATTAATAAGGCAGGTGTTACGAGTCTTTTTGCATTGAAAGAACGAAAATATCTGAATATTATCGACGGATTTGTGTGGTTTGCGTGTGGTGTTCGCTAAAGGCTACGAGCAGTCTCACTTTCCGTTCAGAGGTAGATAGTGAAGGAAAAGAAAAACAGGCGAGTGAGCGCGAAATCGATTGCGGCTCGACAGGCGCGTTAGCTTTCAAAGACGTGGGCGACTTTCGTCCCCGCTCGCTTGTTTACCTGGTTAGCGGGTTAGCAAACTGGATTTAAACATCACGTCATGAGATATCTTGACGTGCCCCATACTCTGACGATCTGCTCGAGCTCGTGTTTTTTGATTCTACTGCTATGTTCACTGTTTGTATTTAAGGTCTAGGCACAACAGTAAATACTTCGTTGTCCCTGTGTGAGCATTCTCAGTTGTGGACGAATTCATATCGACATTCAACGTTTGAGTGATTTTGCGTTTTTCAGCACAAATAAAGCGATAAGAAAGATAAGCTGAGTCATCAGAGTTTAAACATTACGTCATCCAGTACCGCTATAGTCAAAATATTGTGTCACACAATCACACTTTTCCTCACGCCGGTTCGTAAAAAAAGAGGATCGCGCTAACATTTGTGAAACCTAGGGGTGGGGAGGGTCAGAATGGCCGGTTAAAATGCCCAATGGGCTTTCTTGTTGCTTCTGTGTTTATTTTGGCAATTTAAGGGTCGCGAAAGCAATGTTTTCCAAATAACTACTTTTGAGCCTGTCCCACCATTAGTTTTGCTATTTTGATAAACCAATACAGCCATTATTATTAATGCACAGCCCACCATACAAAAAGAGGATGGTAGGCCTGTGATAGAAATTGTTCTTCTATGAACCAACATGAGCACACCCTTAGAAACAGCAGTTTATGGAGTTGTCTACAACCTGAGGCTCCCAATTACCACGCTGATGGGCATCAAATCACACCCTCAAAGGTGTTTCATATAACTGTATGTACAGGGCATAAGAAAACACTTCTTAGATACCGAGGACCACCATTGGAGAAGAAATGGCTCAATGAAAAAGTGTCCTAAGAGTTTCATGCATGTAGCACTCTCTTGTGTTATCTGTATCCCAAGCGTTTCTTTTCCTTCTGTTTCTTCTTGGCTACCTCTATATTTCTGTCTTTCCAAGTGCTTTTTCTTAGTTTGATTGGTCGATTTCCAACATATTTACCTGAAAATACATGTAGAATTTAAAAAATATACTTAATTATATTGACATTACCCTTAAGTTTGTAATGAGAGCTGTAAATCTTTACAAAGGCTTTTGAATTATGAAATAATTTGTGAAATCTCAGGCTCATTATCTAAGAGTTACCTTGCAAATTAAAAAACCCTGACACTTTACCATAAATGATCTTTTAGAGGCCCACTCTCTAATAAAGGTCTTGTATCAAACAAACGCCCCTCTTATCTGAAATAGGCACTTTGAGGTAACTGCCCCTCTTATCTAATAAATCCCCATCTAGTAAAAGAATGATGGTAAAGTTTCTGTTTAAAATAATTGTTTATTTATTGTTTATTTTACGCCATTAATGATTATACATTTATGTCTCTTGATCTGCAGGAAAGAATTGCGAACTTACCATTCATTTCTCTCATAGCTTTCACAAAGTCATTGGGGTCTTTGAAACTAAGAAATCCAAATCCCTTGCTCTTGTTTGTCTTCTTGTCTCGAACAACTTTTGCTTTCAGTAAAGATGGATACTTTGCGAATGTTCGTGTGAGAAGTTCGTCCGTAACTTCATTACCAAGATCACCGCAGAACACTCTGAAGTCATCTGAAACAAACACAAAAGATTGCTTACACAAAGATGTTCACTTAAAGAGACAGTGCCCAGGCTGTCGATATAGCGTAAACTGCCGCTTATAAGCCCCCCCAGCTTATAAGCTCCCCCTGTTATAGGCCCATCTACCTTTAAACAAAAAAATGCATCCAGCTATAAGCCCCCCCCCCCCCCGGATATGAGCCCCCCTCTAGTTTTCCTTGTTTCCTTAATGTTAAGCACACCTCACAGAACACTGCGAAGACGAACTCTGAGCCTCTTGTTTTGTTACGTTACGGTTACGTTCGTGTTGTTACAGTTTTGATTTTGTTGTTAAAATTGAAATGAATTCAATCTATTATGACGTTTCAATGGTTAGTTAAAAACTGGTAGATTAAAAACGTATTTCGATCAACACTGCTGTGGCTCATTTCGAAACCTTTTTTTAATTCCACTTATCAGCCCCTCCATTTGTAAGCCCACCTAAGACCCCTTACGAAGTTGTATAAGCCCAGGGCTTATAAGCGGCAGTTTATGGTATTGTACTTATGAATGGCACTTAACCCTTTAAGCCCTGATATAAAAATGCATATTCTCATTACTGATCTCTATACATTTCTCATGTAAGGAGTAAGGAGAATTTATCTAAATATCAAGACATCCTATCATCAGTGATCACTTCCTTTATTCTTGTCACTTGAATAGACAAACAAGCAGTGATCATGTATAGAGAAATTTTATTTTCATCAGGGCTTAGGGTTTAAAGGGTTAAGTACAGTGGAACCCCAATAATGATGAACCCCTATTAGTATGCAGTAACACCCCGGTAACTCAAACTCTCAAGGGAGACAAAAAACAAAGTTGAGCTAGCAGGGGTTCAAGTTATTGGGGTCAATAGAATATTCAATTTGCCATGTTAGTAATTGATAGTTTACTGACTTTTCAGCACTTCAGTATACAGTAGAGTGCAAATTAAACTTATCGCATCAGCAACTGTAACAGGATTATGCATTCTTATGATAATACAGTACTGTAAATGTAACTCAGTTACACTCACTCGGGAAATGACTGTCAGATATGTGACCTGTTTGTTGCACTAACTAAAATCAAAATTAATTCCTGTTGTGTTAGTTCTAGCGACAAGAAGAGCTGATTGGATATTTTAATGGGCATCCATGGTAAGTTGCAAGAACCAGTTATCGGGGTAAATTTTGATCAAGGGAAACGAGTTAGTTTAATTTGAGTTATCTGAGTTCAAGTTAACCAAGTAAAAATGACTAAAAGGCAGGGGGGGGGGGGGTAAATCCAAGAGAAATGGGACTAGTTCGAGTTAGCTGGGGAGTTCCAGTTATCCCAGTTCGAGTTGCCAGGGTTCTACTGTATGACGAAGACCCAGTACAACGAAGGATATTCTTCGGCCTAGTAATAGTGAAATGTATGGATAAGAACCCAGATATAACGAACCCCTGTTGTAACAAACATTTTACCAGCTCTTTGGCACTTCACAATATCAGGTTGTACTATACATACTTAAGTAAGGTGAGGAGCTTGCTATTAGTTTTTTTCATTATCTTGTTATATGAAGAAAGAGTCATTAAAGTGACAAAACCAAAGAAGTATAAAATGCACTTTATATCCAAACTATTTGTTCTGTCTTGCTCTGAAGAATATTTTTTGTCAATTTAGTTCTATATTCAATGGCATTTTGCAGTATATAACATGGAAATTCAGAAAGCAAAATGTTAATATTTTTGGCAGACCAGTGCAACAGTGTACCTTTAAAACAAAAAGGAAGAATGATTTCTTGCATGGCAAGATATGTAATACTATACTTTCAGGCATTTAGTATTATCTGTTATGTGTAAACAAAAGGCCAAAAAAATAAAAAAAATCTTTGTATTGCCCATTCATGAAGTTTACTGTCATTTAACAACAATTCTTGGTTCTTGGTTTAAAACAATTCTCCTCTGGGTAGCACTTTTGAAAATACATTTTTGGTGGACTTTTATTCATTTGTGTGTGAGGCTGAACCATATGTAAAATCTCAATTTTGAAAATAAAAATCATTAAAAGCACCTCTAGGCAGTTAGGATACATAATAAATTACACTCAAATTCACAGGTTTTGTTAATTTTGTGGAGATCTATCCTGTACAGGGAGCTTAAGCTGCCATGATGACGACAGCAAGGAAAATGTCACTTAAAAACAAGCCAATCCATGATCTTTGAGCTTCTTCATGATCATTTCAAATAAATATTGTTCAACTTTTGCAATGTGACCGAATTATTAAGGAACTGAATTGGTAGGGAAGGCATTCAAGTTAAGAGAAAAAAGTCATGGTTGTGTGTTCTAATTCTTCACGGGTACCAAATTCTTCAAGGTACCAAAATACTGCAACACATATGCAGTCATTGTTTTACTAAGTAATGCTCTTGTTTAGTGTTGTTCTCTATGCTGTTGCTGTCATGCTTGCTGTTCCCTAAACTTCCAAGTTATAAAGCTAAGATGCAAAAATTATTTAGAAAAACTACATGGCTGTCTAAAAACCACCCCAGGGAGGGGGGTACTCTGGATTTCAAGTGTCAGAGAGATGCAAATGGGGACATAAATTAAGACCCAAAACATCCCGTTTTGAAGCAAAACCCAGAAAATCCCTGAACCAAAATCAAACCCAAAAAATCCCATACTGAATTTTATGAGCACCCAGAAGGTTTCTGACAACAACAAAGAACAACAGTATTTTTTAAATAGTCGTGTTTCTTTGTTTATCCATCATACTATCGCAATAAACTTTCCCAGATCTAGTAGTCATTCTTACAAACTACCCCCCAAAAATATTACTTGCCAAACTTTTCTTACCCAAAACAATTCCCAAATTGTGAATTTCAAACCCCCCAAAAATCCTTTGCACCTCCCTCTCTCTTGATATCCAGAGTATCCCCCCCCCCCCTGGGAAGCACCATCACATATTCTTGGTACATGTACCTTGTTCCCATTCAGCTAATGAGTGGTCCTCCCACACAGTGTCGCCTGCAACTCTTACAAACTTTTTCTCTTTAGTTTTTTTCTTTTCCTTTCCCTCAGTAGCTCCTCCCTGCGAATAAGTCGATTCCCATTCTCTTTGCTCTTCAGCAGTCATCATTGGCACACCAGCAGCTGGGAGGCCTGTGGCAGGGATCCCAGGTAATCCCACAGGCATAGCAACTGGAACCATAGGTACACCAACAGGACCCATAACAGGGGCCACAGGGACTGCTTGGTTAGGCACCATCTGAGGTACCATGGGAGGGACCCCACGAGGAAGGTTCATCGCAGGTGGCATTGGTGGCGGTGGTAACTGATTAGGTGGGACACGAGCTGGATGTGGCATGGGGACCTGCATGTGAGGTGGTACTTGATTCATATCTCCTTGTATGAGAGGAGGTCTCACATTTGGAGGTATATTGTTGGATGGTCGCAATAAAGGACGTGGATGAACAGTTAGTTGACGAGGTGTGAAATGACTGCTAGGATGTTCTTGTGTAGATGCAGGTTTAGGTGCATTTTGTATTGCTTTGGAAGCCATCTGAAATGTATTTGTTGCTATGACTGGCCTTGACATGGGCTGTTCTGCAATTTCTTGTTCAAACCTAAAATGCAAAAAAACAAACAAACAAACACACACACACACACACAAAAAAAACAACAACAATATTGTGAGTTGACTATGAAAATCACTTACCACAACATATCTTTCCCCCTCCCCCCTTATCAATGTTGCTTTGTCACCAAAAGACCCCTGCTGAATCCTCAGTCCTTCCAAACAACATTGAGTTCGGGGAGAGGAGTGGGAAAACATTTCTGTGATTGTCGGCATTTCCATACAGAGAAATTGATAAATATGCATGCTAATCGTGTTTGTCTCAACTAGTTTTGTCCAAGATTCTAGTTTTAATTAAGGTGGTGATTACACAAGACCGTTATGACTCAGGCTGGTACAAACTCAGCCCAGAACAGAAGTGATTACATGAGACTGGCAGAAAAGTGCTCAGTGACAACTAGTGAGAATTAAGACCAGCAGAATTTGAGATTAGTTTGATTCCCATACCAATCCTTCACTGGTGGCAGTCCCGGAGTTAGTCTAACCGGCCTGAGACGAATTTTAGTGCGGGCTTCACCAAGACAAAGATTTGTACATGTATATTAAGTTCTTAAAACCGATCTGAACTCATGCCAGTCTGAGTTCTTACCGGTCTTATGAAAATCATTTCCTAATTTTAACAACTGTTTAAAATTAAACTTAGGTTACAAGGTTTCATCCTTGCCAAAATTCAAAAACGAAGGGGAATATCTAACAAGTTTGAAACTATTCAGGTTATTTCGACATTTACAACGTCCATCAGCACTAAAAAGGACGAAGGAAAATTAAAGCTCATACATGCACGCTAATAAACGATTCAATCAGCTTATAATATCTTCAATTACCGTGACATTTCGGCTTCCAGTTCATTTCGCCGGTTTTGCTCCTCGGCGTCTGCCATTTCGTTATCTTCAAAACCTTCCCGTTCTAGTATATTTCGCAAAAAACAAATCAAGATTACACTTTTCCTCTCACAAAAACTACAAAACATTCACACTTTCACGGTAAACTCGTTGACCGGACGTCAGGCTTTGTAACCAGGCAATCTTCCAACTTCGTCCCTAGACTTCCCTCATTCCCTCTCATCAACTCCAGCGGGGAAGGGGGCGGGGGGCTGTCTCTGATTCCTCTCCACCTGAAAGCGCTTTCACACGGCGATCTAAACAGTGTAAACGATAAGGCAAATAAAAGTTGTTAGTTTAGAGGTATGAACATCCCAACATCAGTTTGGCAACATGTTCAGGTAAAGCGTTCACACACATACCCCAGTCGCATTTGTAAACCCAGTCAGTTTTCCGCGCAGGTTTATTTTCGACTCTTTGGATAAATATCATGGTGGGAAGCGTTATGCTATTACTGTGGTTTGCAGAAGAGAAACAATCATTAAATTCCGTGGAGGGTACACGATCATCTTCTAAAATACACATCGACTAACAAAGAACAAATTATGGGAAGACTTTGGGAAATTCTCGTTAAAATATACAGGGGCACAAATTTGGAATAGTTTACCAGAAAGTTTAAGAAATATAAAAAAAAAACATAATTTATTTTAAAAATCTGTTCTGACCCACACTCCGCTCCCCACGCCCGCTCTGTGGACACACCTTGGTTGGTGCGTAGAAGCTCTTTTTAGCAACCGGAAATGACGTCACTACCAGCCTTGTTACCACGAATCTTTAGTTGCGAAATTTATAGTCGCGTTTCACAGTGAAAATTTCACTGAACTGCAAAGAGTCTAACTAAAAAGATGGTCTGTTATAAGTTGCTTCCACTTTACTGGCTCGCATTTATTATGACAGCAATCGAGCCGAGTTTAGCCCAGAAGAAAATGTGTTCCAAAATATTTTTTCAGAATATCAACGAGAAGATCATGCCGTGGGTTCAAGTCGAAGGAGTGTACGATCTCTTCTCGCAGCCCAATGGCTTTCCAGTCTACTTAAACAAACCTTCGAGTCTGTTCTTCTACTACGCAGAGAAAAAAGGTGCGAAGGTTTTTGTGTTTGGTCATAAAGGTGGAGAGATCTTTGGCCTCGCTGGACGGCTATCTTCTGATTTCAATCCAACAACGTGGCTTTCTTCAGGTTCGCTGAATAAGGACGACTTATTTGGTGATGTAGTGGACTCATGGGTGTATTACTATCCACTTAGTAAAGCTTTCAAGACTGTTATTGGATCACCTTACATCAAAGCCATTTGTGTAGACGATGAATACTTTCGATGCGATTCGGGGAAAGTTTACTTCAATGACACCATAACCGGAAGTCAAAATGAAATTTTGAATGACCCTCGTGTGGACTTCTTTGCAAAAATACCCGGGGTATACACATCTACACGACCTGTTTTTCAACACAACCGACAAAAGTGGTATCTGTACTATCGCGATGGCTACTGGATGGTAGGGAGAAGTTATTCAAGTCCATACAGCGATTTTTTTCGTGTTGAAGACTTCGCATTGAGACCAGAGTACATTACACATGACTGGGAAAACTGGACTGGAACGAGATGGACTGCGGATAGTGGACTAAGAATCAAATGTCGTGGAATCGCCAATGGCGAAAATAAGTGCAGTGGAGATTCATCCTGCAATAACTGGGGTACCTGTGTTTACACATCAGGCAACGAGACTGTTTGTCTCTGTCGGGACATGGCGTATGGGGTGTCCTGTGAACAACGAGAACTGTGCTCCGATCCTGGGCTTCCTGATTCATCGATCTCTGTCGTAAACACTGGAAAACGACCTGGGAATATTGCGACTTCATTTTGCGCGTCAGGTTACAAATCATCTGCTGTAGAGTTTTACATCTGCGAACAACGCGGTGGAAGTAAAAGCTGGATGCTTGAATCAGAACAAACTTGTCGCACTCCAAGCCCAGCAACCGTTCATCCACGCCCCAATACCCCGGCACCATTTCCGGGTCCACCAGGTCCTTACCCAACGGAAAACTCCTCCCCTGATGACAAAACTCCCTTTGATCGCTCAGAGGGGTTTATGATATTTGTCATCGCCTTTTTTGCTTGTCATATTCTTTGCCCGGCTTTCATATGGCTTGCTGTATACCTAACTAAATTTGCTCGCTGTTGCTCCAGTACACAAGTAGGAACACCTGAACGCTCGATGGCGATTGAAAAGTTAATGAATGAACGGTATGTGTCAATGTGGCGTACGTATTCAGCTTTCTTTAACTTCGCTTTCTGGGTGTGGCTGTGCTCCGTATGCATTTGTTTGTCTAAACACCATGAGGGTAGCCCATATTTCTTTCTTTTCTACTGGGCCGTCACAATGTGTGCATTTTGCCCGGTTTTTGTAGCCATCGAAGCTTTCTTTTCCGTGGAAAGAAAAGGATTAAGTCATATGGTCTCGTGGGAGTACATTCAGTGCTTGCAACGAACACCTCCTGTGATTGAAATGCATATCGAACGTTACGACAGGAAGCTGTATCGTTATGCTGTCTACAGAACGGATCCTATCACAGGACGCAGAGAGTACGAGGGAACCACAGAGGAGTGGAGGAAGGTCGGACGAAAGTTCCACAGCGAGCCTTTTATTTACACATCGTGGAGAGACGAGTCCCAGCAAGACGTTCACTTTGACGGAAAGCTAATCAGACTTAAGATTGGCTTAGATGTCACACTAGAAGCAGTAGCAACCCGATTTTTTGAAGCTCAAAAGTTTACTCTGATAGAGAAAACACAGCACTTAAATGTCTTTTACGACTTCACGCGCAAGGATAATGTTCCCAACCTTCACACAAATGTTGTATTGTGTCCTAACATGGACTCCGTGCCATGTTGGATGAACGAGTCGTTCTTTTGGTGTGCTACCTTCCTTCAGTTGTCCTGGGTTTACAGATGGTTGTTCGTCTCTCACACGCGCTCACTTGAATACACTCTGAGGAAAAAGGTGTTCTGCGACGATTCACTTGGTTCCACCATGCAGTCCGGATTCCAACAGGTTAAACCAGAAAACAGCTCTGGACAAACCGGTTTTCAACAAGTCGTTACCGCGCCAGCTAATCAGGAGACCGATTCGGTGAAACAACCCTTGATTCGCGACCACAAAAGGAATTACATGTCATATGCAGTGTGATTGAACACCAGAAAACAGTATACACTTTTTTGCCTCCTATTAGCGACAAGCATGCAACTAATTACTCCTTACAGCCGGATAAAATTAAACGGCACACTCTTATTGGTCCTCTTGATAAAGGCGGTCTTAACATGGTTGACTTTGTTATGATGGATAAATCTCTTAAGGCTGCGTGGGCAAAGCGATTATGTGAAGCTGGAGATAGTAAATGGTGCGCTGCCTTCTCCTTGGCCACAACCCACCTCGGTGGCACTTTCCTTTTCGAATGTAACTTTGATATACATGACTTAAATCTGTCTTCAGAATTACCCTCCTTCTACAAAGAAATACTTTCGGCCTGGCAGGAGATACATTCCACAGACCCCTCATCTGCTGACGAATACGGAAATGAAATCATTTGGAACAACCGTTTTATTAGAATAGATGGAAAACCGATCTTTTTTCTGTCATGGTATCAAAAAGGTGTGATTAAAATACGCGACCTTCTGGTAGATGGTAGGTTCTTGTCCATAACCGAATTTCAAGATAAATATGGTCTAAAAGTAAATTTCTTAAAATATTACGGCCTCCTCTCTGCAATCCCTAGTGGGTGGAAAAACTCCCTTTTAAATCCTAAGCAAATACCCTCCAATACGGCTGTCAGAGATAACCTAACCCCCTCTAATGTCACTGCCAAAATTGCTCGCGAACTTTTTGTTTTGAAAGTTCTTAAATCCCCAAAAATAGAACTAGAACTAGTTGGAAAAAACTTATCCCCGAAAGCTATCTACCAATTGCCTTTTAAAGTCACAGTAGAAAACAAACTAAGATGTTTCCAATACAAAATCATGCATGGTATTCTTCCTACAAACAAACGCCTTTTTAAAATGGGACTGAAAACGTCACCTCGCTGTGAGCGCTGCAACTTTCCCAACGAAACTTTGGTTCATCTTTTGTATGAATGCCCCATTACGCAAAGTTTTTGGCGTGAAATTGTTAATTGGTGGAATGAGAAACGATCGGAGAATCGTTCCTTAAGCGTGACGGATATTCTGTACGGCTATAAACCAGACTGTACTAAGTTTTACGCCTTAAACCATGTTCTAATCATCGCAAAATATCACATTTTCCAGGCTTGGTTGGATAACAGCCCCCCAAGCTTTGAAATGTTTCATCTCGTTCTCAAAGACAAGATCCTTTGTGAAAGCAGAATCGCTTTTAAAAACAACACCTTGTCGAAATTTAGATCAAAATGGACAACATTATGCGCCTTAGCCCCTCAAAATGTTTCCACATAGAATGTGCCACCTGCTTTTTTTTTTTTTTTTTTTTTTTCCTATTTCTTTTTTTTCTTGTTTTCGTTAAAATTGTAATTAAATTAATCTGTTGTAAACTAACTCTGTACTTGTACTTATATGTAGTGAAACGGTGTAATTTTTCCTCTGTATTATCAATATTGTATCTGTTTTTTGTACGTCTTTTTTTTTTCCAACATTCAATATTGTAAAGTCTTATTTTCTTTAATAAAAAAAAAAAATAAAAAAAATAAAAAAAATAAAAAAAATTTCACTACTTGTTCACACCTGCAGGTCATGAGAATAAAGAAAGTGATCACTTTCTTTTTTACTGCGCATTCGTGCCACGCAACTCGGGATGGTCCGAGAAACTCGGGTTTCTTGAGGACGGTACCTAATCATACAAAGGTATGTTTGCGCGGTTGACGACTATACGGGTTCAAAGAAGATCTTAGCAAGGGTTGTGGCAGTCCAAAAAGAACATGGAGGGTAACCACGTATTTTTAGAGACACCTACGATAATTCTAAAATGCTTTAAAATGCATGATGTGTGGGATTTTCTTTCCAAACGTACGATAAGTTATTCGAATAGCCCTTCCTATGATCTGCTTTTCCCGCGTAGTAATAAACTGTGCAAGAATACCGCTGTACAGTCGACTCTCGTTGTCACAGACACCATCGGGACCAAGATTTAGTGTCAATAATAAAGAGAGTCCGTAATAGAGCAGTTTTCAATTGAGTGTCGAAAGTAATGTTGCGTTTGCTTTGGTTTTGCATTACTAGGCTCTTTGATTGGTTAAAAACACTCGCGCCACTTTCTCAACCAATCAGGCGTAAACCAAAACCAATCGTGACTTGCTCGCACGCGTTTTCCCGCGCTTAGCACCAATTGCTTGTATTTGATTTGATTTCTGATTGGTTCATTTTGTGTTTTGTTCCTGTTGTGATTGGTTAGAGTAATTGCTTTGGTCTTGGTTTTACGACACTCATTTGAAAACCGCTCTAACAGGAGTTGTTTTCAGTAATTTCTTCTTCTCCAGGACTTCAGCTGCTGTCCGTGATAACGGGCTGTCCGTAATTGTGGCGTCCACACGGCGGGAGTTGACTGTATTAGGAGGCACCGTCCTTAACTCTCCAAGCCCCATTAGTGACAAGTACCTAAATTCTCCTTACAATATCGCTACTTGATCAAAGACACAGGTCACGAGAATAAAGGAAATGATCAATGAAGATCAAATCTGTTAATCTCTAAACTTTGTATTCTCCCAACTAGTGCTGTAAGAAATATACAGAGAGCTGTAAGGAGAACATAGATGTTGATATTGGGGCTTAAAGAGTTAAAAGACCCGTTATGGTGAGAGACGGCAGTGAAAAGAGGCACTGCTGAACTTCAGATTTCGCGTGCTATTGAAAAGCGCACACTGTAATGGGAAGAATTTTGGAACGTTCGACCACAATACACGAAAAGAAACGTGACTTGTTGTGAAATATTTTGCACAATTTAGAGTTTTTTTTTATCTCTTCTGATTTTCGGCCACTTGCAGACTGCAGTGTAATCGACTTGTCCGTGTTTGCACGCAGGACAAAGCACAAATAGTTTATATTTTTATCAATTGTTGTCAAATTGTTTAATGCGTAGTATGAGAGACCATTTCTTTTTTTTGGAGAATGTAGGATCGTTCAAAAAATCAATAGTTTTGACTATTATAGTCATTCAGATGTATCAACCAAATCGTGGAAGCAATAACAAAAGTTGCTCAGATATTGAGGTCATTTATTACAGAATTCGCTTTCATTTCTATATAGCTTCACACGCAACGTTTTCTGGAACTCATAGTACAAATCAGTGACGGATCTGGGGAGAAGGTCTAAGGGGGACGGACCCCCTCCCCTTCAAACCTATGTTCGTCGCTGATGTTGAAATAACCAAATTCACAGAGACTAAAAAGGACACAAAGAGAGAAAAAAGGTTAGATCAAAAGACCAAGGGCAGGTTATTGAAACAAAGTTCAGACGGGGTTTAACAAAACCACGGTCTAAGCCAATTTCATTCTTGCCCACCCGAATAGTCAGAGGTGTGCTGTAAACAGTGCTGAGAAGGCATAAAGCAGTGTTTAGATACTTGTATGCCTGAAATGACCCACTTATAAGGAGATACGTGCGTCTATTGATTTTAAACAATGGTCTAAGTTAGACTTCGTTTAAATAACCGGCCGCAAGTCTACCAGGAAATCTTATCGATTGTTTTGAATTTGCTATAAGGCTCAGTTATAACTCTTTAACTTATGAAATTAAATACAGGTCATTCAAAATTTATGGATCCTTGTACCCTACGCAATACAGTTTGTTGTATTTTTAGGAGACGTGAAATTAGGATATTGATATTTCTCAATGCTATTTACAAATAAATAGTTGCTAAGCAGTCACATATTGCGTACAGGCTGTTACACAGCGTAAAACCCTTCTATATCGAATCCCTCGCTATCTTGAACAAAAAAACCGTTTCCCTTGCTTGATGTTTCTGCAGTAATTTACTGTTCCACAGAAAAATACCCGTCATCTCGAACACGTGTTTGCTAACAAAAAATTGCTCGAGATAACGGGAGTTCGAGATATCAAGTACTTAATCACTGTAGAACCACCAGCAAACAAGGGAAACGGGTTTCAGTTGAGGGATTCCAGATAACCGGTGATAGAAATAGTAGGCGATTCGAGATAACCGAGGTCCGAAACAGTGGGAATTCGAGATAACCGGGGTTAGTGGAGATTGAGATAATCGGGGGCTCGAAATAGTGGGGGATTCGAGATAACTGGGGTTCGAAATAGAGGGGGATTCGAGATAACGGGGTTTTGAAATAGTGGGAGATTCGAGATAACCGGGGGCTTCGAATTAGTGGGGATTCGAGACGACCGGGGTTCGAAATAGTGGGGTATTCGAGACAACCGGGGTTCGAAAAAGTGCTGGGTTGGAGATAACCGAGGTTTGAAATAGTGGGCGATTCGAGATAACCGGGGTTCGAAATGGCGGCGGTCTACTATACTTGCTTTCTAGAATCCCCAAACATTTTTTAAACCGGCTTGGAACAAAACGAAAACCAATGGCTTTTCAGTTATGCCTAACAAAGGTTGCAAAGTTCTATAGCCTACAAATATATCTTAACATCACAGAGGAAAATCAGGCCGTGGTGGTAGGCAAGTAGGCCCCGGTGGGGTTCAAAGGTCTGAGAGGGACATATGATGTGGCGGTGTTTGGTACATTCGTCCCCGACACCGGAACAGCTGCACCTGGTCCATATGACATGGGGGAAGGGGATATTTGCGTACCGGTGGGATAGGAACGACCAGAGGGCCTGGCCTGTGGAGAGGGTGCAACAACAGGACTGCTCATTCCTGACAGTTGCCATGGAAACGTGCTGTGTCTAAGAGCAGTGGAGCACACTGTCCACGAGGCATCCACCACCGTCAGGTCTGCAGTAGCGGCAGTTAATAGGCCTTCTGCGCACTCAAACGGTACTGTAACACTCTTGTATATCTTTTTCTTCAACGTGTAGTTAATCTTTCCCTTCTTAGCTCTAAAAAGCCAGCGGTAAGGCCACGTCATTTGCAGCAATGTAGCGACCCAGAAGAACAGAGGACTCATCCAAAACGGCTTCATCCGCAAATCCACGAATCCCAGAAATGTATCTTTCAAGCCAGGAATTTCTATGCTCTGTGAGAAGTCCACGAAGATGTCTCGTTGGAGACCCCTTTCGACCATTGCTACAGCTACCCGCTTGTAGTCATCAAATGTTTCTTGGTCGCCAAATTGGATACTCGGGTCAATCGTGACTTGAGCAACAACTGCTGAGCGCGCTTCTTGAGTTCCTCTTTCAGAAACATCAACCCAGGATCCATACAAAAACTCTTCACCTTCCTCAAAAGTTACTATTTTCTCGGACCACGTTGGCGTGTCGTAATGGTAGCACTCTATACTCATATGAATCTTAGGTGGAATGAGCTGCTGTTTTTGTATGCAATCCCAAGCAGTCTCGTCTTGAGGAAGGTTCTTTAGGAGGTTTAATTCCCAGGAGAATCTACTCTCCACAAGAACTGCAATGTAAGAGATGCCAAGCATTGAAAAAGCGAGGTATCGTACATATGGGTGACACTCGCTGGACGTTTCGCAGATCGCGAGGTTAATTAGCCACATGTAGAACGAGAAGTACATCCACAGAGAGAGAATTCTATAATGAAGGCCGTGTCGTCTCCGTTGATTTGCCTTGTGAGCTCGAAAGACACACCACAATATAGCCAACAGCATCAGCTGTGCGAAATATGTCACGTAAATCCCTAAACCAAAATCAAACTCCATGGAATCGACTTGAAGCTTCTAATTTGCTTATAATCCAACTGTAAAAACTGGAACTATTTTCAACTGTGTTGTAACGCTATAAAATGTGGTCTTACTGTCGTTTTACTGTTCCTCTGACATGACGCAACGAAAATATAAGGTACGCGTGACCACGTGCATTTAACTTTAAATGAAATGAGGCACGTGCGTACGGTTTAAATGAGATGCTCAGAAGTGTTATTCTTTACTCTTCTTACAGCCTTTCCTTGTAAAAGGTTTTTCTGGATAAAAAATCGCCGAATGTCTCCTTTCGAATGGTTTCTATGAAGCTTTACACTGTGGTTTGCTCTATTTTGTGATTAACGCTGGCATTCGCCGGCATTGCTTGTTCAAAATACATGGTCACACCGCACGCTTTTAAAGTTAGAACCACCACGCACAGCATAATAAACAGCATCACAGAAATGTCTCGCTCTATAGCTTTCATTTAAATGGTCACGCTTCAGGAAATCAGTAACAAACCCTATAAAACAAGAGCACAATGAATCGGTCCTGCAGTAGCCTTCATTTGTATGTTCAATGATGTATGAGGTGGTTCTAACTTTAAAATTGGCACAAGCTCAAAAGTAAGAAACACCTCGTGCACCAACATAAAACTGTGCCACAGGAAACTTTTTTTTTCTGGCAGCGAAGCGGTCAAAGTAGTAAAAAGCTGGATATTTTTGCTAGAAAATCTCAGAGTAAAGATACCTTATCGGTTTCGCTTGCATTTTAATATTACCATGTAGCAGGAAATTTGCATTTTGGGGAAGTTTAACTTTGCGTGTTTTGCAGTAACTATAACTTCTTGCGGTTTGGGATGACTTGGAGCTAAATTTTGCGATTTCCGATTGAACAACTGTCTAATCACACGTAACGTTTGGCATGAGATCTTTATTCAAGCAGCACGTATAAGTTATAATTAGACACGACGTCAAGTGTGAGCCAGGAGAACAGTCAAACTACGTCTTGTAGTGTTACTTCACATTTGAATATTTTGTCCTTTTAACGATTTGATCGATGTAAGCAGCCTCAAATTGATCTCCCAATGGCGTGTGACGATATTGTAGGAATTGTAGGACTTTGCCTGGCATGTTCCTTGCAGGCGATTCTATTTGCCGTACTTCAATCCGTATTCAAGAAAAAACAATGGAAGCGCATGTGCTCACTGTGGATGTACATCTCATTCTACATTTGGCTTATCTACCTGCTAATAACTGAAACATCTAAGTGCACGACATTCCACTTCGGCCGGTACCTCGCTATAGCAATGCTCGGAATCTCTTTTCTGGTAGTTCTCATAGAGAGTGGCTTCTCTAGCGAGCTGAACTACCTAACGAACTCAATACGAGACAAGACTGTTTGGGAGTACATACAAAGACAACAGTTCTACCCACCCAAGATTTTTATGTCTGTAGAGTGTTACCGTTACGATCACGACGACCGGGACGTGTGGAGGGTAGTAACTATCCCCAAGAAAACCGAAGAGTTCTTGTATGGTTCCTGGGTTGATGTTTCAGAAAGAGAAACCCAAGTATCGTGTGCAGCTTCTACTGCTCGGGTTAAGATCAATCCCGGTATCCTATTTGGCGATCAAGAGATATTTGACGACTTCAAGAGAATATTACAAGTATTGGCTGAAAATCCTGACCTCACCGATTTTTGGCTGAGTATTAAGATTTCTGAGATGAAAGAAAGATTTCTGGGCTTCGTGGATTTACGAGTGAAGCCATTTTGGATGTGTCCTCTGTTCTTCTGGATCGCTACGTTGCTGCAATTGACTTGGCCTTACCGTTGGCTGTTCAGAGCTAAGACGGTTGAGATCCAGTACACCTTGAAGAAAAAGATATACAAGAGTGCTACAGTACCGAATGAGGAAGGACCAATAGATGCTGCCATTGCAGACCAGGTTATTGTCAGTACCACTGAGAAGAAAACTCTTTCCGCACTTGATCCGCTCTCCGCTGTTATTGCAACTAGGCCCAGTCCAGATGTCTCTTGGCCCTTTCCCCCTTCCTATCCCACCAGACTGGAAGACCAAGTGACCGAGCCAGAACCAGATTTTCCACCGCCATCGTACGAAGCAAGTACAGCCTCTAGCCCTTTAGACCTTGACTAAAAAGCAGGAAATGCGTTGGTCTCCTTCTCAAATCTTGGTTCATGCGTGAGACGCAGAGTAAAAGGCACTGGGCACCTCCTCACAGTTGTCGCACACTTCGCTTCACGCGTCCGCGGAGGAGAGTTGGGAACTCTTCCTTTCCATTTATTGAGGGAACTGACAAAGAATCTTTCTAACAACTACTCTCGTCTGAAATTTCTACAGTAAATATGTCATTTCTCAAAAGGGAAATTTCTCGCTTTTAGGGACGGACCATTAGAAAAGTGATGGGGGGTGGGGGGGGGGGGGGATTTTTAGCCTGCCAGAATTTTTTTTGGCCCATTTCCTGTGCAAGAATTTTTTTTTTTTTGGCTACAGCCCTATGCATGAAATTTTTTTTTTGAGAAAATATTTTCCTTATGCACAATTTGCTATTGAATTAATTAAAAACAATGCAACTTTGTTTTACTAAATACATAGCTTGTACTGTTACGTTACTTTACATTTTTAAGTTTATTTTATTACAACACTTTTTAATAATGTTCGCTTTAAAATTTAATTTACTGAAGGAGGTTTCAAAAGTAAGTAGCGATTTATAGTTAAAAATTGTGTAATATTATTGATATATATGCATGGATTTTTTATAAAAGACGTCTTCATATGAAATGATTTGATACAAACAGTGGTGTCCAGAAAGATTAATTTATAAAATATACAGTACATACACTTCTTTTTAAATTTTGAAAAGTGAAGGACAAAGGTCCTTCACTGTGGTATGCGATCTGTAATATTAAAACCTTAGAGATACTAATCTCTGTTTAGTTTTAATATGTCGGATTTTATTATTTAAGAAAATTAGAAAAGGGTACATACAGTCAGATGGAAGGAGCCTTGTTTCCATAGTAACGACCAATCAAACGCCTCTGTAGCATGACCGAATGAATGCCACAAAGGAGAATGGGCGAAAGCAGCACAGGAACAACGAACATGATGACTCAAGATCGGGCAATCGATTAAGAAGTCGACAGTCAACAAGAGACACGTGAACGAAATCCCAGGCCCCAGCCGGACGAACCCAATGAGAAACAATCTTAAGCAGACGGAAAGCCAAACAGAAGACACAAAAAGGTTCAGCAGGATTCGGCAAGACTAACAACTGACTGATTTACTCCAAGTTAATCCGAACATAAGGAAATTACTAAAAAAGGCAGATTATGCTAAATTATTTCTTCGTGAGGTTTAATTAACGTTATATTTATTAGGTAGGAAATGACAAGCTTCAGCTCCTGAGTTTGTCGTGTGTTAATAATTTACAGTTTAATAGACTACGCTTATTCGAACTCAATTATTTTGAATTTCCCGTTATTTCAAACTTAAACCAATTTCCCTTGGCTTGGATTTGCCCTTCACTCATTTACTATCGGTTATGTTGAACTCCCGCTATTTCAAACTTTTTTTGTTTCCCCTGACGGTTCAAAATAACGGGGTTCAACTGTATGACTATGACTATAAAAACAACAAAAAATTTGTTTCAGGCGAAGGTATCCCCCTCCCGACAAAAGAAATATTAATTATGAAAACAATATTTTATAGCATCCTGGCAGAGTCCCAGAAAATATCCAACTTTCCTAAACACTGGAGACACTACTTGAGCACTTTGGTAGAACGAATTATGGTTTCATATCAAAATGACGCCCATCTTTCTGCATGAATTTTTTTTCGGACATTTTCCCTTGCATGAATTTTTTTTCGGACATCATCCCTTGCATGAATTTTTTTTTGGTTCCCCCCCCCCCCCCCCCCATCACTTTTCTAATGGTCCGTCCCTTAAAATAATTAGAAAATCATGTCACCATGGAACTCTTATAAGCAAGAAGTTTGTGTTATGTGGCCACAATGCTTCTGGGAAAAGCGTGTCAGCTGCATCAAGTTAGCATTTTGAGTGACATTTTAAATGCAAGATTCTGAGAAGTGCCAATCTCTTGAACGTGCCGATACCGTCACGTGAACTGTTTACTTGTCTTGTTGTCTTGTTTGACATGAAATGAATTTGTTCAGCCGTTTAACATCCGTTGAGCATGAAGGTTGCTTTGCTGTCACAATACGAAAGCATACATACATATACATGAAATACACGATGAATAAAATCCCGCCGATAATTCTATTTCATTCCCTTCAGTGGGATACTAATAACTTTGAGTTGCCTTTGATCCAATAGTTCTGCAAAACGTTTTCGGACCTAAACGATGAGCTTTGTTGGAACAGGAACAAATCTAATTTTACTGTCCGTTTTTGTCATGTTGCAGCACTCACAGTAACTGATACATGGTCCAATAATTCTCTGTAACGAAACGAAACTTTCGTGTTTGACGCGTGACTAGGTGCATTATATGTTAATGTCACTGCCATGAGCATGCTTGGAATCTCTTAGGTGGTAGTTTAGTGGAGTATTAAGATTCCTGAGATGAAAGAAAGATTTCTGGGTTTCGTGGATTTATGAGTAAAGCCATTTTGGATGCGTCCTCTGTTCTTCTGGATCGCCACGTTGCTGCAATTGACTTGGCCTTACCTTTGGCTGTTCAGAGCTAAGACGGGTGAGATCCACTACACCGTCAAGAAAAAGATATACAAGACTGCTGCAGTACCGAATGAGGAAGGACCAATAGGTGCTTCCATTGCAGACCAGGTAATTGTCAGTACCACTGAGAACAAAACGCTTTCCGCTCTTAATCGCTGTCTGCTGTTGTTGCAACCAATCCACCAGTCAGGCCCAGCCCAGATGGCTCCTGGCCCGTTTTCAACCTTCCTATTCTCCCAGACTGGAATTTACAGCTTCCTCTATGTTTTGTGAGACAGATGTGGCAGTTCTCCATGTTAGGGGTGACCAATTCAGTGTCACACACTGCACCATGCCCCTCACTCGCTCCTAGGTACCCCGCCAGACCTACCTGTCTAACCCACCAAGCAGGACTTAAGCCAGAGCCAGATTATCCGCCGCCATCATACGAAGCAGCTTTAGCACCTGGCCTCTTGGACCTTTAACCTCCTTCTCAAATCTTTCGTCATGAGACGCAGCTAGACTAAAAGACACAGGGCACCCCCTTACAGTTGTCACATATTTCGCTCCACCCGTCGGTGGAGAAGAGATCGAGGGGGGGGGGGGGTGGGGGGGAGGGCTCTTCCTTTCCATTTATAGAGGGAAGACGAAGAAGGGATTTCTGTTTCCTTTCGGCGACACAATTATATGTTATAACCTTAACAGGACCTTTTGCAACTCGTGTCATACACAAGACAAAAAAGGGAAATTTATCGCTTTTCAGAATATCACGTTAAATGGAACCTTTAGAAGAAGCTAGGAGCTTGTGTTATTTAGATTTGGCCACAATGCTTTTAGGAAAAGCGTGTCAGCTACATCAAGTTAGCATTTTAAAAATCAACCAAGCATCGGACATGCTGCTGAACGTACTTCAAATAAAATCCTACATGCCAATAATTTTATTTCAATCGCTTAAGTACGATACTAATAACTTTGAGTTGCCTTTGATCCAATGGTTCTAAAAAAAGGTTTCGCGCCTAAAGTATAGGCTTTGTTGGGACAGGATCAAATGTAATTTTACTGTCCTTTTTGTCATGACGCGATACCCATACTCACTAATACATGCTCCAACAACTATCCGCAACGAAACTAAACTTCCCGTGGTTGATCGCTCGTGGGAAACCGATTTTCGAGTTGCCATTGATCCAGTGGTTCTGAAAAAATGTTTCCGTGCCGACTAAGGGATAAGCTTTATTGGAACTGGAACAAATGTAATTTTACTGTCCTTTTTACTTTTTGTCATGCATGACGCAACACTCATAGTCAGTGATATGCTCTCCAATAATATTCTGCAACAAAATTTAACTTCCGTGTTTGATATGTGACTAAGTGCATTATATGTTACTAGCCTGCGTAGAATGCGTCCACAAGTTCTATTTCAATCGCTCGAGTAAGAAACCAGTGTTGTCTTCTGTTTGCCATGACGCAAAACCAATGATACATGCTCCAATAATTTTCAACATCGAAACTGAACTTCCCGAGTTTGATGCGTGGCTAAGTGCATAAAGCTAGCCTATATATGGAGCAAGCGTTGGTGTTGGTTTTTCTGCCTGTGGGAACAGTCTCCCGCTTTTCAGCTTGCGGCGCTCAAGTTGAGGCGATAAACTATAAGCTCTTTCTACGGGCATAAGAATCCAACAAGACCATTTCTGTGCACACTAGTACATCATAGTATACAGCGCAACTTCAGTTGTGTATAAACGCCTGCATGAAAGCAAACACTACTAGAAAGTCTGTTGAATGATGTATAAGGTGGTTCTAACTTTAAAATTGGCACAAGCTCAAAAGTTAGAAACACCTCGTGAACCAACATAAAACTTGCCACAGGAAACTTTTTCTGGCAGTGAAGAGGTGCAAGTAGTAAAAAGTTGGATACTGTTGCTAGAAAATCTCTGAATAAAGATACCTTATCAGTTTCGCTTGCATTTTAATATTACTATGTAGCAGGAAATTTGAATTTTGATTAAGTTCTATTTCGCGAATTTTGCAGGAACTATAAATTCTTGCAATTCGGGATGACTTAGAGCCAAATTTTGCGATTTCCTATTGAAGCAACTGTCTAATCACACGTAACGTTTGGCCTGAGATCTTTGTTGCAGCACTTATCAGCTATAATTAGATACGACGCGAAGTGTAAGAACAGTTAAACTACGTCTTATAGTGTTACTTCACATTTGAGTATTTTCTCCTTTTAACGGTCGGATCGATGTAAGCAGCCTCAAATTGATCTTCCAATGGCGTGTGACATAACTGTAGCCTGAAATTGTTGGGCTTCCCCTGGCATGGTTCATACAGGGCATTCTATTAACCATACTTGAAGGGTTATTCAAGAAAAAACTGATAAAACGTCGCAAGTGCATGTTCTCACCGTGGATGTACATCACATTCTATATTTGGCTTATCTACCTGCTGATAATTGAAACATGTAAGTGTACGACATTCCCGTACCTCGCTATAGCAATGCTCGGAATCTCTTATCTGGTAGTTCTCATAGAGAGTGGCTTCTCTAGCGAGCTGAACTACCTGACGAACTCAATAGGAGACGAGACTGTTCGGGAGTACACACAAAAACAACAGTTCTACCCACCCAAGATTTTCATGTCTGTAGAGTGTTACCGTTACGATCATAACGACGAGACCATGCGGAGGGAAGTGATTCTCCCCAAGAAAACTGAAGAGTTCTTGTATGGTTCTTGGGTTGATGTTTCAGAAAGAGAAACCCAAGTATCGTGTGCAGCTTCTGCTGCTCGGGTTAAGATCAATCCCGGTATGCTATTTGGCGATCAAGAGATATTTGACGACTTCAAGAGAATATTACAAGTATTCAGGCTGAAAATCCTGACCACACCGATTTTTCGCTGAGTATTAAGATTCCTGAGATGAAACATTTCTGGGTTTCGTCGATTTACGTGTGAAGCCATTTTGGATACGTCTACTGTTCTTCTGGATCGCTACGTTTCTGCAATTGACTTGGCCCTACCATTGGCTGTTCGGAGCTAAGACTGGTGAGATCCATTACACCTTGAAGAAAAAGGTATACAAGAGTGTTGCAGTACCGAATGAGGAAGTTCCATTAGGTGCTGCCATCGCAGACCAGGTAATTTTCAGTAACACGGAGAAGAAAACTAAACTCTTTCAGCACGTGATCCGCTCTCCGCTGTTGTTGTCAGGCCCAGGCCAGATTTCTCCTGGCCTTTTCAACCTTCCTATTCCGCCAGAGTGGAAATTACAGCTTCCCCTAGGGTTAGGGGGACAGATGTAGCAGCTCCAACGTCAGGGGTGACCAATTCAGTGTCAGACACTGCACCATCCTCCTCACTCGCTCCAAGGTACCCCGCCGGTCCTACCTGCCTAACCCACCAAGCAGACCTTGAGCCAGAGCCAGATTTTACGCCGCCATCATACAAAGCAGCTGTAGCCTCTCGCCCTTTAGATCAGGAAATGCTTTAACCTCCTCAAATCTTTGGTCATGAGACGCAGCTAGGACAGGGCACTTCCTCACGGTTGTCGCACGCTTTGGCGCAATTTAATGTTATATCTTTACAGTGGCCGATCCAGGATTTTGAAATGGGAGTGGCTGACCTGACAGAACGATATCAGAACATCAAATCGCCCAAGTGATGGCTCTGTTCCCTTTCACAACTTAAAAAACCCAAAGAGGGGGCCGGCTAGCCACCCAATCCACCCCTTTGAACTGCCCCTGCATTAACAGGACCTTTTGCAACGCTTGTCGTGCACACGACAGTAAATATGTAATTCCTCAAAAGGCAAACCTCTCGCTTTTCAGAAAAAAACCTTTACAAGCGAGAAGCTTTTGTTTTTTAGATGTGACCACAATGCTTCTAGAAAAAGCGTGTCAGCAACATCAAGTTAGCATTTTAAAAATCAACCCAGCATCATACTCACGCTTTAACTTATTTCAAATATAATTCAACAGTGAAAGCTATTAAGCGAAAATTTCCTGTTTCTGTGCCTTTTATGGTGCTGTTTAGGGTGATTCTAACTTTAGAGTCTGTGGATAAAGTCCTAAAGTGTGACATTTCAAATGCCGGTTGTTGAGCAGCAGTACAATCCCTTGAGCGTACCTATTACCGTCACGTGAACTGATTACTTGTCTTAGCTTGTCTTGTTTCGTGTCATCATTTTTGACATGAAATGAAATTTGTACAGCCGTTTGATATCAGCTGAGCATAAAGCTTGCTTCGCTGTAAGAATATGTAAAAGTGTCGTGAATACCAATAATACATATCTATAAAATATGCGATGAATAAAATCCTGTCCGGGTGAATAATTCTATTTCAATCGCTCAAGTACGATACTAATAATTTTGAGTTTCCTTTGATCCAATGGTTCTGAAAAAAAGGTTACGTGCCTTATGGATAGGCTTCGTTGGAACAGGATCAAACGTAATTTTACTGTCCTTTTTTTGTCATGACGCAATACCGATACTCCCTTATACATGCCTCAGTGATGCATAATAAACTTCCCCCGTTTGATCGTTCAAGTGGGAAACCGGTATTTTCGAGTTGCCCTTGAATCACTGGTTCTGAAAAAACGTTTACGTGCGTAAAGGATCGGCTTTATTGGAACAGGAACAAATGTAATTTTACTTTTCTTCTTTGTCATGACGCAACAATACTCATACTCACTGATACATGCTCCAACAACTGTCCGCAACGAAACTAAACTTCTCGTGGTTGATCGCTTGAGTGGGAAACCAGTATTTTCGAGTTGCCATTGATCCAGTGGTTCTGAAAAACGTTTCCTTGCTGAGTAAGGGATAAGCTTTATTGGAACTGGAACAAATGTAATGTTACTCTCCAACAATATTCTGCAACGAAACTTAACTTCCGTGTTTGATGCGTGACAAAGTGCATTACATGTTACTCGTCTTCGTAGAATGCGTCCACAGGTTTTATTTTAATCGCTCGAGTAAGAAACCAGTGTGTTTTCAATTTGCATTGACGCAAAGCCAATTATACGTGCTCCAATAATTTTCAACATTGAAACTGAACTTCCCGAGTTCGATGCGTGGCTAAGTGCATAAAGCTAGCCTATGAAGCAAGCGTTGGTGTTGGTTTTTCTGCGTGTGAACAGTCTTCCGCTTTTCAGTTTGCCGCGCTCAAGTTGAGGCGATAAACTATAAGCTCTTTCTACCGATGGAAAAATCCAGCGAGACCCTTGCTATGTAGACTAGCACATCATAGTATACAGCGCAACTTCAGTTGTGTATTAACTCCTGCATGAATGCAAACACTACTAGAAAGACCCACTCCGAGATTAACTCCGAGATGAGACAGTACCTCCAGAACCACCTTGTACAGCAACATACTGTAAACTGCCGCTTATAAGCCCCCCCGGTTATAGGCTCATCTACCTGTAAACAAAAACAATACATCCGGTTATAAGCCCCTCTCTAGTTTTCCTTGTTTCCTTAATGTTAAGCACTCTCACAGAACACCGCGAAGATGAACTCTGAGCTTCTGTTTTGTTATGTTCCGGTTACGTTTGTGTTGTTACAGTTTTGATTTTGTTGTTAAAATTGAAATGAATTCGATTTATTATTACGTTTCAAAGGTTAATTAAAAACTGGTCGATTAAAAACGTATTTGCTGTGGCTCATTTCGAAACGCTTTTTTTATCCCGCTTATAAGCCCCCTCCCCCCCGGATATAAGCCCCTCCGCTTATAAGCCCATCAAAATCCCCTTACGACGTTGTATAAGCCGAAGGCTTATAAGTCGCAGTTTACGGTAAAACTGTGCCACAGGAAACGTTTTTTCTAAGAATGAAGTAGCTCATGTAGTAAAAGCTGGGTGTTGTTGCTGGAACATCTCAGAATAAATCTAACTCGTCCGTTTCGCTGGCATCGAACTACCCATTTATTACCATGTCACCTTGTAGATGAAGAAATTTAACTTTTGCGGGAGATTTATTTTGCATATTTTGCGGGAACTATAACTTCCCGCGATTCGGGATAGCTAATATTGTCTACTAGGAACTGAATTTTGCGATTTCCGCTTCAAGTAACCATCACACGTTAGGTTTTCGCGGCCTTCGTTTAGTCACCGTTTAGTCGCACTACAGGACTTGCCATGACAATTAGTCTGCAGGTCATTCTATTGTTTCTGATGTTATGGATAGGCCATTACGTTTGGGTAAAGGCGGAAACGTCAAGGGAAGTGAACGGAAGCCACTCCGTTCATCTCCCTGCGGAGATTAGCCTGCGAGCAGGCTCTCGTGCGCAGCGGCTGCTGCTCGGGTTAAGATCGATCCCGGTATCCTCTTTGGCGATCAAGAGATATTTGACGACTTCAAGAGAATATCAGAGGCAATGGTTGAAAGAAATCGATACCGAGATGTCTTTTCCGATTTTCCACTGGGCATTTAGATTCCAGAGACGAAAGAGAGATTTCTGGGTTTCGTGGATTTACGAGTGAAGCCATTTTGGATGCGTCCTCTGTTCTTCTGGATTGCTACGTTGCTGCAATTGACTTGGCCTTACCGTTGGCTTTCCAGAGCTAGGACGGAAAAGATCCACTACACCGTGAAAAAAAAAAGATATGCAAGAGTGTTACTCTACCGAATGAGGAAGTTCCATAAGATGCTGCCATTGCAGAACATGTTAGTTTCAGCACCAGGGAAAAGAAGACTCATTCTCCACTTAATCCGCCGCCCACTGTTCTTGCATCCAATCCTGCAATGTCCAATCCAGATGTCTCCTAGCCCTCTCACCCTTCCTATTCCGCCAGAGTGGAATTAACAGCTCCCTCTATGTTTTGTGGGACAGATGTAGGAGCTCCAATGTCAGGGGGGACTAATTCAATGTCACACACTGCACCATGCCCCTCACTCACTCCAAGGTACCCCACCGGACCTACCTAACCCAACACGCAGGACTTGAGCAAGAGCCAGATTATCCGCTGCCATCGTACAAAGCAGTTGTAGGCTCTCGCCCTTTAGACTATGACTAAGGAGCAAGAGACATTTTGGCCTCCTTCTTAAATCTTAGGTCTTGAGACGCAGAGTATAAAAGACACTGGGCACCTCCTCACAGTTCTCGCAGGCTTCCCTCTTCATTTCCATGTATAGAGGGAAGACGAAGAAATTTCCTAACAGGTACATCTGTCTGCCATTTCTCTTCTTCAGCGACACAATTTTATGTTATAACGTTAACAGGACCTTTTGCAACTCGTGTCAGAGATACACACGACAGTACATATGCGATTCCTCAAAAGTAAAATTTCTCGCTTTCAAAATAATCACAAAATCATGTCAAATGGAACTTTTTCATATAAGAATTTAATTTATTTACAAATTGGCCAAAAGCAGGTAAACAGAGATTAAGACTTGGTGTGCTTACCATTTACACGGAGAAACCGGAAATTCCGGTTGGAAAATCAAATGGTTCGCGTCATTCCGTTTGGAAAGGCTCGTGATGCATACCTTCTACTCTTTTTAGTCTCTTTGGCTGCTTTGGCTACACTTTGAAACTTCTCCTTCTTACGTGAGGTCAAGTTAAATCATTTGATGTTTATGGATGGATTTTCCAGCCGGATGGTTTGTGTAAATGGTAAGCACCCCTGGTGTCCCATGCTAGGCCCATTTACCCACAATGCTTTTGGGAAAAGTGTGTCACCTACATCAAGTTAGCATTTTAAAATTACCCAAGCATCAGTCATGCTGCAACGTATTTTAAATACAACGTAACAGCGAAAACTATTAAGCAAAACGTTCCAGTTGCTATGCTGTGAATTGTGCTGTTCAGGATGGTTCTGACTTTTGAGTCTGTGGATTGACTTCTAAAGTGTGACATTTCCAATGCGCAAACAATCTTTTGAACGTACTTGTACCGTTACGTGAACTTATTGCTTGTCTTGTGTCGTGTTATCATTATTCACATGAAATTAAATTTGTACAGCCGTTTGACATCCGTTTAAAATACGCCGTAAATAAAATCCCGCCTATAATTCAAAAAGGTTACGTGCCTTAAGGGACAGGCTTTGTTGGGACAGGATCAAATGTAATTTTACTGTCCTTTTTTGTCATGACACAATATGCATACTCACTGATACATGCCTGGGTACATGAATCACTGATACATGATAAATTTCCAGTGTTTGATCGCTCGAGTGGAAAACCGATGTTTTCAAGTTGCCTTTGAACTAGTGGTTCTGAAAAACGTTATCGTGCCTAAAGGGTTCGCTTGATTAGAACAGGAAGAAATGTAGTTTTACTGTCGTTTTTTTGTCATGCATGACGCAACACTTATAATTTTCTGCGACGAAACTTAACTTCCTGTTTTTGATCTCTCGATTAGGAAACCAGTGTTTTCGAGTTGCCATTAATCCAGTTGTTCTGAGAAAAACTTTTTCATGCCAAGATCAAATAGATCAGCGTTACTGGAACAGGAACAAACATAATTTTACTGCCTTTCTTTGTCCTGACGCAACACTCACAGTCAATGATACATGTACCAATAATTTTCTCAAACGAAACCAAACTTCAGTGTTTGGTGTGCGACTAAGTGCGTTATAAGTTACTAGCCTGCGTAGCATGCGTCTACAGGTTTTATTTCACTAACCATTGATCTAATGGTTATGAAAAACGTTTTCGTGCCTAAAGAAAACAAAGTACTGTCTTTATTTTCCTGACGCAACACCTAATATAGTCAGTGATACATACTTCGGCAATTGTCAACATCAAAACAAAACTTCGCGAGTTTGATGCGTGACTAAGTGCATTAAGCTAGCCTATGAAGCAGGCGTTCCCGTTGGTTCTTCTTCGTGTGGGAACAGTTTTCCGCTTTTTCGTTGCGCAAAAGTTGAGGCGATAAGCGATGGCTCTTCCTAAGCGCAGAAAAACCAGCCCTTTGCCGTAGTGCCATCCTTGCATTCAGTGTTGTTCTATTACACTTCGAGTGACGTCTGGTTCGAGCATCTCTGCTCCAGAGATCGGGCAATATCGAGACCCCGGGGGGTACTGCATCCCGATAGGGTATGGTTTTCAGAGGGTCTTGTCTTGAACGGGGTATCGATTTCATCAATTTTTGTCTTAAACAGGGTATCATTACATTATTATTCATATGCTTTCATATGCATTCATCATTATTCATATGCATTAATTTACAGAACCCTCACAAAAAGCCGATTTTTTACCAGTTTGCCAATGTACAGCATATCGAAATGGGAAACAGTCTCTGAGTAATCCATTCTAGCCGTAAGGACGGGTATGATGTTGGGTTAAATGTCTTAGACAGGGTACAAAAAATCTGAAATCTGTCTTAAACAGGGTAGCAAAATCAGAGATTTTTTGTCTTAAACAGGGTCAGGGTTTAAACACCCGGGCTGCACCTCCCTACCTGAGCATCTGCTGAGTGTCCCCCCCCCGGATCGAACCAGTGCCATTTATTTAGCCGTCGTGTGGACCTCTGCGTCCAAAGGTCATTACTTCTAGAAAGAACACCTCCAAAGTAGGGAGAGCACTTCCCTTTTGCTGATGGGTAGGGTCTGGCTTACAAAAACTTGTCTTAAACAGTAAATTTGCTATCTAATATCTTAAACGGGATATACTAATCAGTTTGAAAATTGGTTCAAGTTTAATGATAATTTAACTAAGCGAATGTTGCAAACAAGCAAAACTTTTTTTAGTTTGCATAACTGACATGCCAGCATCGGCTCGGTCATAAAAGCAAGGCAAAATAACGCAAAAACGTTGGTGATGCCATTACGTTTTGCTGCAACACCATTCTGTGTCTTCTGTGACTGTCTTAGCCGCCAGCATCATTATACAAATTCTTCTTACTGATTTCCATATACTTTGTTGAGTGCTAGTTTTTTGTTACGATTTATTACATTTATTGTATCTTTTAAGTTATTTATACGTTCTAGTATTTACCATAGTTATTTCTTTACGTATTGTACTGCGCTTTTGATCATTTTAGGTAAAAAAGCGCATTAGGAGTAAATAAATTATTACTATTGTTATAGTTGCCGGAAGAACTTATTAAAACCGGCATAAAGACAGTTCTTCTTTAACGACCATTAACTTAATTCGTGTTAAAACGTATTAAAACATAAAGACAGTTCTTCTTTAGTTCTTCTTTAGTTCTTCTTTAACGACCACTAACTTAATTCGTATGACCTGACGCTGATCAATTTCCGGACATAAAAGGTTAAACATGCCAAACATTAAGGCTTTGTTCACACTCAAACAGGGTAGGACCCAGGGGGACCTTGGCACCTCCCAACCCAAGCTTGGACCGAGGAGTATCAACCGGAACTAAAACGAGCACAAAGAATGAGATGTTCAACACAAACGGGATTTCATATTTACTTTTCAGCGCCAGAGTCAGTCCTTAACTACATCGTGAAATATTTGATATGGCTTTAGCGTTCGATCCGCGGACGAGAGCTTTGAATGTGACCATTACAGTGAAAGGTTTTTAGCGGATTGCACTTTCTAAGCCATTTGTAGGATATTAAAAAAAGAAAAACCTAGGTACTCTTGGTACCAGTTGCAAAGGAATGAAGATAGGTCCAACGATTGATACGATGCGCTGTTTGGCATCGCAGAGATTGGAACACCAGCAGCTGCTTCATGCGATGGATGAAGTCGCTTTTGTTGCATCTAGGCTGGGCGGAGAAGGGGGGGGGGGGGGTAAAACAAAAAAATCAGCTTCACATGACAGATGAGGGAGCTTTTGGCCGTATCCAAGGTGGGGAGGGGGGAAATACAGCTGCTTTAAACGAAGAGTGGAGACGCTCTTGGCTGCATTTCTGATGGATGGTGGGTAGAGGTGGGCTGGCAACAAATTACAGTTCATTGCATTCAGGCTGGATACAGAGGGTTAAAACAAGTAACACTTTCTTCATACGACGGAGAAGGACCCGTTTGGCTGCACCCAGACTGAGTGGACGGCCCGGTAACTGGATTACCCTGTGGATGCAGTGGATAGGGCTCAAGGACAGAATTATTACTCATGCCCATCAGTGGAATAGCCTGAGCCGGGTGAACACTGCTGCTAGCGGTCCATGAGGTATTATTCGTCACCATCAGATCTGCAGCATTGAATTCCATGGGCGGGAGATCCCCTTCTATTGGTGGTATGGCACTGCTGTAAATCTTCTTCTTCAAGGTGTAGTGGATCTTACCCGTCTTAGCGCTGAACAGCCAGCGGTAAGGCCAAGTCAATTGCAGCAACGTAGCGATCCAGAAGAACAGAGGTCGCATCCAAAATGGCCTTTCTTGCAAATCTACATACCCCAAGAATTTGTCTTTCATCCCAGGAATTTCTATCCTTACCAAGAAATCGATAAAGGCATCTCGATGGCGATTTCTTTTAACCATTGCTGCTGATGTCGTCTTGTAGTTGTCAAATGTCTCGCGGTCGCCAAAAAGGATAGTTGGGTCGATTTTGACTCGAGCAATAGCTGCCTCGCACGCTGCTACAGTGTCTCCGGAAACATCAGTCCAAGAGCCATACAAGAAATATGCATCTTCTGCAAACGTGGTTACCCTCTCGGTATACTGTTCAGTGCGTGTTTGTTGATTTCCGTGGCTGTCCGTGTCAGACACGTCTTGCGTTCGAGTTTCGTTGTGATAGCACTGCACAAACATGTGAATCTTTGGAGGAATCCTCTGGAGGCTTTGTATGTATTGCCAAGCTGTCTCGTCTTGCGAGAAGTTATTTAGGTAGTTTAGATCTTGGGAGAAGCCGCTCTCTATGACAACAAACAAATAAGAGATCCCGAGAACGGCAAACGCAAAGTACCTCAAGGAGTAATGAACACTTCCGTGTTCACTACACTGCGATATTTCACAACCGACCACATAACACAACCACAAGTAGAATACGACAAACATGCTCATGGAAACAAATCTGCACACGTTTGGCGTTCGTTGCTTGTTCCTGCTTGCCCTACATAAGACACAGAAACAGAGCAAAAACAGGAGCACGATATGTGCGACAGCTACCCCGACAATAACTTCAGGTTTTATCTCATTCGCCATGAGTTAAACTTGAAACATTGGAGGATGTCTCTGAGAACGAGGGTTTTTTTTATCCAACTGTGCAAAAACAACCTTTTTACATCGGACGGACAGGCTTATGCAGAAAGTCGTGTAGTTTTACCTACTCGTCCAATTATGACGTAACCGTGTTATAATCAACTGATACGTGCTACAACAAACTCCCGTGCAACCTTTCATGTTTTTTTTTATAGCACCTTAGAATTTTAGATGCGTGTGTGAGTTCATTTTTAGGATGAAATTTTTGGGAGATCATTGTCTGGATTGGCCCTCTATCCACAAAAAAAAAAGATACCGCAGAACAAAACACTCGTAAAATGCGTAATTCTCCGTAAACATATTACTTCCTTTTAGGTAATAAGTATCCGCTACTTTTTGTCATGCAAATTTGCGTTATTGGAACGATATTGGACCTGAACTTTTAAAGGCCCAGTAATACGGACAGCATTTTCCATAGGAAGCCCAAGCATAATATTTGAATATTATTAAAAATGGCGTTTCAAAATATAAGACTTTGTATGGGATTTCGAAGCGAACATTTTGAGCAATAGATAACAGCAAACTAACTGAATAAAGCTCATGAAACATTACATGATGTTGTTTGCTATCCTTACAACGCATTTTGAGCAATTTTAAGTCCATTTACTTTACTGTGTGTTAGTACGTGTATAATTCACTGACAAGGAAGGAGTCATTTGGCCCGATTTAGCCACTATCATCGCTCAACACGTTATTATGATTTTGATATGATTTTATGCTATTATGATTTTGAATGTGTTCAATTTTTTGGAATCGTCGATAGGTTTTACATATCAGATATATTTTTTGGAACCGAAGTCGGCAAATTCATTTAAATTCATATCATCACGCGCGTGAAAATGTTTTATTTTAAAATTGTTATTGTATATGCTATATCTATTTCTATATTTGCATAAAGCCGGTCAGGTAACTTACTTATTAAAAAAAAAACAAGAAAATGTACACCCTGAAAATGGATATAAATTCAGAAATGGGAATGGTATATTTTTGCTATCCGCTTGTAACACGCAGCGATTTTCTCGCGCGAACCAGACTGTGTCGGAGCGACAATCGTGTTCGCACCGGGTCATAGTTACTACAACTGTAACACGACCAAAACGAGCGTGGCCCTCCCCATAAGGGCATAATTTAACTGGTGTCCAGTGCCGACCGCGGTCAAATGGGACTATCGGGATCCTCACGGATCCATGGCGGCCTATTTTGAGATGCTATTATGATTTTGTGCAGTGGGTAATTCTTTTGCGACACGAGGTATGTGCAATTGGTTTTGAGAAAATCACTTGTATGTCTTTCTTTTGTCAAGTCGCTAAGTCAGAATGGGAGCCTGAACTATATTTGTGGGTAAATTTGAGCGAATTGCGAAACGTGTCGAGCGGTGATAGTGGCTAAATCGGGCCAAATGACTCCTTCCTCGTCAATGTATTATACATGTACTAACACATAGTAAAGTAAATGGACTCAAAATTGCTCAAAATGCGTTGTAGATAGCAAACAACACCTTGTAATGTTTCAAGAACTTTATTCAGGTAGTTTGCTGTTATGTATTGCTCAAAATGTGCGCTTCGAAATCCCATACAAAGTCTTATATTTTGAAACGCCATTTTTAATAATATTCAGATATTATGCTTGGGTGTCCTGTGCACTTTCGTGCAACTTCTCGTGCAACAATGTTGCGTCGCAAGTTGAGATTGTTTGTTGCGCGTTTTACCACCTTTGTGCGCAATAAATTTTCATGTTGCATAAACTAAAAGCTACGTCTACTTTTTGCAATATGAAAAGTTGTTGCACGAGAAGGTGGTAATACGCGCAACAAACAAACTCAACTTGCAAAGCAACATTGTTGCAAGACACCTTGCATACGGTGAAATTTGAATTAACCAATCAGCATTCAGTAGGCGGGAAAAACTGTGGTGTCCTGACGCCACGCAGATTTTGTGCTCATCTGCGTGATCAGCGAAGTTTATACTGTGGACATGCGGTTTTATTTCAGCGTTTTCTTAAAATTAACCGCTTGCCTTGCTTCAATTTATTAAAAGTCACAACTGTTTGCAATTATATGGACTGGATCAACAACCAGAATCGATTCAAAACTTTTTTTTGCGGCGGAAGCACTTCGCTAACTGGACTTGAATGCGAAGGAGGTTTTTTACAATAACAAAAAACCAAAACTGATTTTCAAACGAAGGAAAGAAATGCAAGAGTCAATGGAAGGTGCAATTGCAGCAGAATCAGAATTTCATTGTTGTAATTCGGAGAATCACAGCCTCGTAAATTAAAACTTTATCAAGAATAGGCCAGAAATACAAGGAAAAACTCGAATTGCTCAACTAACCTTTAATCCAGTGAAAACTGTTCACAAAGTAATCCGCTAACACTCGGTTCAGCTTAATTTCGAATTCGCTCAGTTATTGTAAAAAACAAATTGACGTCAGTTTTTTATGCGTCTGTCCTCTTATTGATGATAAGAGGCCTGCGGCTCGTGGATCTACAACACTTTGACAATGTGATGACAAAATTTATCATCAATAAGAGGACAGACGCATAAAAAACTGACGTCAATTTGTTAAGTGACAGTTTTCCTCTTGTCCTACTGAATATCATTTTTCACAAGAAACTTCACATCCCTTTCACTCTCCTTGGTCTCGTTTAACACATGGATGTCCGCGGGTACAATCCGTCTTCTGTCCTTGTAAAGATCTTCGGTCACTTCATACTTGTTTTCATCGTGCACGTCATGTCTGGTTTTATTAAATTCACACCAACTTCCAGTTGTGCTTGCAGCTGTGATTGCCTGCTGTCAAAATTGTCGTTGCATCTCAACAAAATTGGTCTTATCGGTTAGGGAAATGTGTTCTGTTCATCAGATCAGAGATACATCATGAATGTTTGACAAATTTAATCCACGGTCGTTGTATGGTTGCGCTACACAGCTGGTGCTTCAAATTGGAAATGGGCAACTTTGTACAATTTTCCACATACCCGGAGACAAACAAAAAGGCCTTTTTGGAATTTGGAGCTTCCTTAGGTCATCGTAACAGCAAAAAGCCCGTAGTCAAAAGCTGCAGAAAATTATTTTTCTTCTCAAAAGTCAAAACTCACCTGAAATTCAGGCCAAGCAAAAACAACATGCGGACCGCCCGAGGAAACGACACTTTCGCTTGCTTTATTCACCACGGAAAGTAAAAAATTTTCCGTCTTACCTAGCCCGTCTTTCTAAGTGAATAATTAACTTGACTAACTTGGATTGGAAGGGTAATTACAGGAACAAAGTTTATTTAGCCAAATATTGATATGTCCTTTTTTCTCGCTTCAATTTCCACGCCAGATAAGTTATCCTTTAACACTTGCAATCAATCGGCTTTTACAGACAGAGAGTAAAGAGAGGAAATGTGTAATTTCTCACGAAATTTGAAGAAGATTTAAATTGTTATAATTAAAAGTAACAAATTTTAGAACTACTCTAGGATTCAGGCAGGAGGAGTTTATTCAAAATGGAGAAGTGAACGTAATTTTAAAAGAGCAAAATGCTGATCAAAGGGGTCCTGCATCAGTCCGCAGTACCGAAAGAGATTTGGAAATATAAAACTTTGCGTTACGTCGGAGTCGTTGCAAAAAGAAAGAACTGATAATCACAGGCGACTCTAAGAGATGACTGGTTGTTCTTCAGAAACCAATGAACAAATTTATGATCCGGCTGTTTAGTATAAGATTATTTCTCGGGTGGTAGTTGCATTAAGCTAAGTAAACGTATCTTGCAAAACTTGGGCGGCCTAAACCAGAAAATGGGAGAGTGTGATAATTTTTTCTTTCTTAACAAGCACTTGTAACGCCATTCAAATTGTAACGATGCTAATGTCACTTCAACTTCTGTTTTCCAGATCATGCAAAACCGCAAAAAGTCTTACTAGAATTAGCTGTTTTGTAGCTTTCGTGATGGCGTTGTTGTTTCTCTGAATTTTGATCCCAGTGGGGCCCCCTGGAAGTAGAGCAGCTCAAGTCAACTCTTCTGATATAAGGAATTAATTCTGGTGTAATATTACGGTTTTAGACGGTTTTAGTCATCGTCTTGTCGCTCTTTAATATATCCTTTAATCCACACTGCACACTTTTAATCCAACACAAGCCACACAAAAAAACGCTATCGGCTTCGGTCTTCGTATTAATTTTTACCTTTGTTGCAAGCGCACAAAACCCCTTAATGCAAAAGTATATGAGTAGAACAACAGGAAAAAAACTTTTTTCAGCAAATCGACTCAATCTATAAATTCTTGCTTTTGCTTACAAATCGCAAAATACTGGAGTTTCCTCTGTTTTCAGTCGTAGCATTCTGAACCGTAACCGGAAACGAGAACCCAGTGCATAGACTTTTTTCACGTGGATACTATTTAGCATAAAAACTGAAACATTTTTCCTGTCTAGCCTCGCAGTGAAAAACTTGAGAACGAGTTTAGACGTGGAAAAACAAAGCTTTTTGTTCTCCGGGGACTCAACATGGCACCTTTCCTGGTCTATTAGATCGGTTTATTACGAGAACACCAAGAGGACACCACGGTTTTGACTGCCGCTCGTACCGCGGGCGCAGTCGCCGTATGCAAAGCAAGTTGTACGAAAATGTTGCCCATATTACTGGGCCTAAGAGCAACTTTCAGCAAACATCGAGCATTCGGCGGCAGAAGTCGAAAAATCGATTTCTTTCATATTTTGCACATAAATGGGTATTGATAAAACTAGAAACCTGGTGTGGTTCGTTTTCTCCTAAAGCGCTTTATTACGCGGAATGACGTAGTCAGCCAGCGTGTAGGGTTCGGTCGATGGAATTTTTTTCATCGGTGGCTCAAATTGGCATGTTTTTTTTTAACTTTCCCGTTTCCCATGCCCTTGGCACAAGGCTTAAGGGACGTCCCGAAAAATTATGCGATTTTATTGGCTGTAACTTGGAATCACGTGCAAGTCAGAAGTACAAAGTTGTTGTCATACGTTTTTGTGGGCACGCGTGCCGTGTAAACATAGCATTGACTGTGATAAAAAAATGCAAGAATACTCGACGCATCAGTGAAGTGCAAGCTTAAGTTATGAGTAGTTTCCCGTTTCAAGCAATTTCTTAGACCCAGTAGAACCTGAGATAAATATCTCAGGGACCTGCTCAATTCATGGCGCCGCATAATTAGTGGAACGTGATGAAAAACATAATTGTCGGCACGCGTGTAAACAAAACATTGACAGCGATAAAAATAATACAAGAATACTCGACGCATCAGTGAAATATTCACAGCAAGCACTGCCTTGGTTTAGGAAGTATTTTCCCGTTTCAAGCGATTTCTTAGACCCAGTGGATCCTGAGATATTGTTTTTTGAGAAAATTGCGAACCGAATTTTACAAGTCATTTATCAATGAACCTCGAAAACAATAGGTGTGAAATTTACTAATTGTACGCTAAAAAAGTATTTTGTTAACAAAAACAATGGATAAAGTTTTCTTTGATCCTAAACATTATAAAAAGGTAATGACTCCAAAAGTATTTCAAGCATCGATCATTTTCGATAAGTGTATCCACGAGTCATGATCAGTGAAGACTGAGTTACGAGTCAAGTTTAAAAAATGCCTGGTTTGAAACGCCCACGTCAAAGTTTCACATTTGAGTTCTCGAACTTTTTAGCGGGTGTCTGTAAAACCCGGAACACACCCGGAACACCCCGGAACACCCCGGAACACCCCCGGAACACCCCGGAACACCCCCGGAACACCACCGGAACAGCCCGGAACAGCCCGGAACAGCCCGGAACAACCCCGGAACACCCCTGGAACATCCCATAATAACCCGGAACATCCCATAATGCCCCGAAATACCCTCAATACAGCCAGGAACACTCTTGAACACCAAAAATTCTGGTCAGCGGCCAGACCGCTCACGCACAGACTGACCCGAGGACCTCCGAAGATTAACGAAGATTTCCGAATTTTTCCGAAGACCTTTGCGGATCACCCGAAGACAAAATGACAAAAATAAAATTAAAAATAACATTGGTGTCCTTTAGATCGACAAAGATTTGATTTTGAATATTTCAATTCATTATTGAAGTTGTTGTAACTCATGCGAGATTTGCATTATAACTCTCGACAAACCGATGTGACGTCTATAAGTAAATTTCTGGGGGTGGGCATCCCGAATATTAATTCAATTCACCACGGTCGCGATAACTTACTCTTGGGCATTGCGTGACAGATTTTGCACGCAAAACAAAACAGATTTTGCAGGCTGTTAAACGTCTATAGGATTTTTTTTTCCGTAAAGGCTGTTCCTTTTCAATTTATGTAGCTAGTACTACCGCATTTTCTTAATAAGTGCCCCACTTGCTGTTATGGTACGAACTGGGCAAAGAAACACCGCCGCTCCTTCTAAAGACCAATAAGAAAAATGTTTGAATAGTTTCGAGAAGTTAGTTGTAACTCAAGGTTTATCGCAACGTATAAAGTTGGCTTATTGAGGGAGTACACGAACTTTGCAAAGTTCAAGGAAATCTGATATGTACCCTCATCGTTGATATTTTCCTTTTTTTCGTTTACTGAATTTTTCTCTTAAAGTCTAACTAGATCTTGTGAAAGTAAATAAAATACTTGTTCCTTTTCTCGCTATAAGAGTGTAAACTCGTTCGATCCTTTTGCTCCCGGGTTACGTTGTGACATCCTACATTACAGACATTATATGCCCTCAGATACCTCTACAAAATTATAGTGAGTACTTTTTTGCAGGCGCACATTTCTCCTACTCATTTATCTTCCGAGCTACGCTCTTTTGTTAACCAAAAATATATGCAGGCCTAACTGCAAAAACGTTGTCATTCAAATATGACAAGAGAAAGCAGCAAAATGGGAATTTTATTAGACATGGAAAAACGTTCTCGGATTTTAACATTCCTGAAGCACTCATGTATTACGGTATGATACTTCAAATTAATATGAACTGAGGTTTTTTTAAATGAGGTGTATATATTCACTGTATATTAGCGTAACGAACCGGCGGCCAAACATTTCCATGCACCTGTGGAAATAAAACGATGACGATCGTGTGACCTCGGAATAATGACCTTATAGCATTGCGTGACAATGTATCATTTGGCTTTGTTATGTCCTTGAGGTCACACCTGTTTTTTGAACGTGATAATGCAAACATCGCACGAGAAAAATCAATGGAGAATTAACAGTTCAACTGTCAAATTTTCATATCACTGAAAATCGTAAGTTATTGATATGAATGTCACGTGCATGATATATTTTTCCCATTAATTAATGGTTTTTTCGCTGTCCTTAAAAGCTTCGAAAATATTCCAAGCATTCTTGAAATGCTCGGAAATCTCAGGGTGATCCGCAAAAGTCTTGTGAAGAATTGGGAATCTTCAGAGGTCTTCGCCTTAGTCAATTCGTGAGCAGTCTGACCGCTGACCACTATTTTTGGTGTTCCGGGGGTGTTCCTTGCTGTTTCGAGGGTGTTCCGGGGTATTATGGGATGTTCCAGGGGTGTTCCGGGGTTGTTCCGGGCTGTTCCGGGCTGTTCCGGGGGTGTTCCGGGGATGTTCCGGGGTGTTCCGGGGGTGTTCCGGGGTGTTCCGGGGTGTTCCGGGGTGTTCCGGGTTTTACAGACACCCCTTTTTAGCACGATGTTCTTTTGTTTTTGGGTTATCCACCAGTGCGAGTAATCTGCTGGTTCTTTTTTCCCCTTTTGGCCGAAATGCCGTGCGGGTAAACGGCCGGAAATTACGGTAATCGTTAAAAATGTTAACATTATGTTCAAAATCTTTTTTTGTCGCTACTCAAAGATAATTGAATTTCTTCACGCTTACTTCATTTTAACCATGTCTTCTTCTAGTCCAGCTGTGGCCCCTCTCTCTCTGTCTTTTACACTCTAATGAACATCTCCGTTTCTCTTTCACATATCGTACCAACCCATGAACTCGACAACTGTCCAACTCCGTTCAAAATAGTCCTTACATACACCAGCACATCCCGCGTAAACGCCTTCAGGCGTCTTCTTGTTTTCGAAAAAAACGAGGAAATCGATTCTCGGGTTCGAGAGGTCAAAATCACAGGAAATTACAAGTCTTGAGAATCAGTACTATAAACTTGCATCGCGCTGGCAAACTAAAGTGCAGAGAAAATGATAGACACTTCTTATTAACAGAACAAGTCTTTTTCATTGTCTAGACTGTTACAAAACAGTAGTAGCGAAATTTGATGAGCACAAACAATTCCAAACTAAAAGGCAGGCTCTGATATTCACGTAGAAACTGATTTGGAACCTTTTGCCATAACCCCAAATGATCTCAATTTCCTGCCTTTTAGTTTGGAATTGTTTGTGTTCAGTAGATTTCGCTACTGCTGTTTCACAACTGTCTAGTTAATGAAAAAGACTTGTTCTGTCGATAGAAAGTGCCTATCTTTTTCTCTGCGCCTTAGTTTACCAGCGCGATGCAAGTTTATAGTACTGATTTTCAAGATGAATTTCCTGTGATTTTAATCACTCGAATCCGAGAATCGATTTCCTCGTTTCTTTCGAAAATAAAGCGCTTCTGGGAAAAACGAACCATATCAGGTTTGTAGGTTTACCAGTACCTAATTATGTGCAAAATGCGAAAGAAAACTATTTTTCAACACTGCCGCGAAATTGAGATTTTGCTTGATTTTTACTGGAAGCCGTGGTTACGTCAGTCACTTTAGGAAGTACCGTGACGCCTTGGAAGAGATTTTGGAAGTCAGTGAAAAGTCTCCAATGAGCATTGTCGCGGCATATACAGTTATTTCTATCAAATTCGTCGCGTTTTAAAAGCCTCAGTCTTAGACAGCAAGACCGAAAGGTACTTTTTTTTGCAGTTATCAGCGCAGTAGGGTGAACATAATTTGGTTTCTATTCTTGTAGTGCGGTCGCACTAACCCGTTATTTTGGTTGAAGCGAAATATGTGGCTGTAAAAGGCCTGGAGCTGGTGAAGAGACGGGAAACCGTTTTAATCGAACACGAATTTCCATTCGGAAAGTTCCAGCTTGAAAACCGGACTAACTTAGTTTTCAGAAGTTCCTCTTATATAGGAAACGATCTTGTGGAAACAACTAAAACAGTGTGTTCCGATTTCGCTACCTTATTTTTGTACTTTTTTCTGTCCTTTTTTCTCTCTTTTCTATGTGCAATGCCATTTGTGATTGGGAATGCAAATAAACTGTTGTTGTTGTTGTTGTTGTTGTTGCTTTCCAACCGAAATTTTCAATTTTTTTGGTCAATGATAGACAACCATGATTTTGACCTTTCTAATGAAAGGGAGAATTTTGACTGCACTTTAGTAGTAAAAGGGATTAAGTCCTTTCTTAGCCCAGCGAAATGCTAAATTTAGACCAAATGACACACGTTTTCCCATAAGGCATGGCGGTCACAGTTGATTAACGTTCTAGTAAATGACGTCACACTTACACATGACAGCGTTTCCTCTACAATAAAAGCGGAGGTATTTTCATTTTACAAATATTCAAATTTAAAGACTTTTGTATGACTTGCTTGAATTGCTACAGAGCCCAAAGGTCCTGCTATAACTGTGTAGCTTTAAAGGAGCTGTGTCACGGCAGTCCAGTCCAATTTGCTTAATTTTTCCAATTACTCGCCCTTACTTGCTATGGAACGTTACGTTAGCGAAGAAATTACTTGTAAATGACAAAATAACAGCTTCGTGGCAAACAAAATATGTATCGCTAGCGTTACATTTCAGCGTAACAGTTTTTCAAAAATCCCAATTGCAATTCGTGTTAATCTTCTTCAATTTGGCCCATCCGTGCCTTCTTTTGTGTTTGCTGTGTTATTTAAACCTTTCGTCAATGTTTTATGCGGCTACTTTTATGTTTCGCTTAATTTGTTAGCTAGGTCCTAGAAGCTGAATTTCGCTAAATTCCGTGACACAATTATTTAAACTGCACTGCTGAAAACAGCTATTGGTAGGCCACCTTTGCAATCGCGTCATTTTAATAACTCCCGCAATTCATTTTGCTTTTCCCGATCTCATCAAAATTTTGCGACCCAGTGACGTTTAACTAACGAAAGCCCCAACAGAGGGGTACAATGATGACACCACAAGGAAATTTTTTTCAAACCTCTAAATCGGAGTCTACTCGATGTTCTAGTAGTCAAAAGATATGCCTTCAGACCCTCGCCAAGGGTCTTCGGGTTTGGCAATCAGCGATTTGGCCCAAGTCGCCGCCATCTTGGATTGCCAAGCCCAAAGACCAGCTGACATCACACCTAAAAGTGCATTTTCTAGAACTAACATCATCCTTCAGTCTATTGTTTTCAGATGCAAAATTGACGCTATTGTGAAAATGACCTCATCGAGCATAGCTGTTGATTACGTTTTCGCTCCCTCCCGTCTCCACATCACCAGGAGAATAGTCCGCGGAACCTTATGGGAGGAGGTTCAGCCCAAAACTAGCTACCACTTTTACTTTGTAAATTAATACACTTTTAAGTTCAACCATGCTTTTACACCTGTTGTTTTGCCTCTATCAAAAGGTTTTTTTTTTTAATCTTACTTGGGAATTCAGCGTCAACTTTTTGTCGCTGGTTTTCAGTTTGTCAAGCCTACTTGAAATAAACATGATTGGAATAGGTAAACTGGTAGAGTGGTTTTACCTATTAACCCCTGAAACAATATCTAACAATGGTCAAAAGAAGACAATGGAATTAGTGTGCAATAGTACGTAATAGTATTTCACGGGTTAAGTAAATCAGGAGTGGTTTTTAGCTGAGTTTGTCTTAAACCTTTTAAGCCCTAACAGTGATGAAAATGATTTTTTTTGTTACGTTATCACTACTTGTTCAAACATTGAAGTTATGAGAATAAAGGAATTGATTACTAATGATAAGATGTCTTGAAATTTAGACACATTCTCCTTACTAGTTCCATAAGAAATGTATGGAAAACAGTACGGAGAATATGCATTTGTATATCAGGGCTTAAAGGGTTTAAGCCAGAATCAAAACAATTACTCTCATTTATCAAAGCACAAGCTGGGAATATAATGAACCAATCACAAATTGAAGCAAATCACATTTGGTTTTGGTTTTACCTCAGATTGGCTGAGGAAATGGCACGAATTTTTCACCAATCACAGAGCATACAAAACCAAAACCACAGCAAACGCAAATTAATTTCAATAATTGATTGAAAACGCTCTAACCTAGGAGCATTTCACCGCGGAACCTGTTACAAAGTTCTGAGACGCGCTCTGGTTGCTGACATTAGATAAATTGTTCAGCCGTGTGATAACCTTGGGTTTGATACGCGATTGTCACCTTCAGCTTCATCTATGCTCCGGCAGAGGTGCATTTGGCGGCAATCCGGTAGGGTAAGGCGGGTATGCTGGTCCGGTTGGGTATGGTGGGCTGGCTGAACTGCCAGGGTAAGGAGTGCAAACAGCTTCTGCTGTATGCAGTGGGTTGAGCGGAACGTGTGCGGTGCAGCCACGTGGAACCGGATTACGCACTGGAACTTCTATATCGGCCCCAGGCGATGAAGATGGAGCACTTGGCTGAGGCCCGGCGGCGTAAGGGACGAAAACAGGTCCTGTTGTATACTGATATGGCGTGCCACTGTCTGGCACTGGAGGCAACATCGCCGGCGTTTGAACAGCCCCAGACGGATGAGAAGCATTCGGCTGCATCTCAGTGGGATAGATCGGATAGGGAGAAAAACCAAGTGGTGGACAAGTTACCGGACCTGGATTGCTCATCTCCGTCAGTGAAATATCGGGTTGAACACGTTCTGGGACACTGGACGAGGCATTGTTCACCAGGTCTGCAACCGCGGCATCAATGGCATCCTCCTCCCTCGGGGGTGTATCACTCTTGTACATCTTTTTCTTCAACATGTAGTAGTTCTTAGCGGTCTTGGCTCGGAACAGCCAGCGGTACGGCCAAGTCATCAGCAACCAAGTAGCGATCCAGAAATACATAGGACGCATCCAAAATGGCTTCTTATCCAGGTCTACGAAAGCTGAGATGCGTTTCTCTACAGTGGGGATCTCTTTACTCCACGAAAATTCGGTGCATTCGTCGCGCGGTTTATTTCTTTCTAACATTTCTTTCTCCTGTCTCGCGAAATCGTCCTGCGTTTCTTGGTCGCCAAACTCAATGCACTGGTCGATCTTAACCCGAGTAAGGCATGCCCAGCTCTCTACTGGCAATTCTTTCTTGGAAACATCAACCCAGGAACCGTAAGAAAACTCAGCGTGGTCCACAAATGTCACCACTTTCTCTTGGTAGGTCTCAGTGCTGGTCTGCAAGTTTCCATAACCGTCCCAGTAGCGCACCACTCGCGTACGAGTCTCGTTATGGTAACATTCTACCGCCATGTGAATCTTGGGTGGGATCAGGTGAAGTTTTTTGATGTACTCCCACGCAGTCTCGTCTTGCATTATGTTCTCCAGGTAGTCCAGTTCGTGGGAATAGAGGCTTTCTATGAGAATTATCACCTCAGAGATCACTAACATCGCAATGGCAAATCTTCTTAAGTGAACTAGAATCATCCCGTACTGCGTACAATGGGTCGCATCACAGCTCACCAGGAAGATCAGCCACAGGTAGAATGAGAAATACAGATGCATGGAGAAGAGTCGGCATAAACTTGCATTTCTATAAAGACCTCTTTTTCGGCTATCCTCTTTCTGTTCGTTTTCCCTTTGGTATTCCTCGACGACTCGTCGGCAATCCTGGATGCCTTGGTCTTGATCCTCTTTTTCCTCTGCTTTGGCAACTCTCTGTAGCTTCTTTTCGAGCTCATCGCTAATTTCTTTCTTTCTTGTCTCATCGTCTTCCTCTTCTCCAATTTCCTTGAATGCCGCCTTGCACAAGGCGCAGCACCACAGCACAAACGGCAACAGCAACTGCAAGAGGATTGCAACGGTTAGTACTGCTGGCACAATTGCAGGATTGTCATCAAAGTTGATATGCTGATCAGCGCGTGGCGTCGCAGAGGTGGTAGTTCCAAAATGCCTTGGATCGTCAGTCGTGAAAGATTCAGTATTCGAAAAATCTTCAGTTGGATTCTCAGTTGATGTTCTTTTGCCGCAGGCCATCCCTTGTCTACTCCAATACGAACTGTAACTGCCATCCATACAAAGCGAAAACCCTACAGAAGGATACGAACCACCACAGAATGACATACCAAAATCACCGGGTCTTCTTCCAGAGTAGGCAAAGTTCAATTCTCTCCCGACTTTGGGGAGTGGGACAGGGCACTGTTTGTTGATACTGCATGTTACACCTGTGTAACCGGAAGGACAGAGACAAAGCGTTTCGTTACCGGAAGTGTAAACGCAAGTGGCTTTACCGTGACACGGCTTTAAAGGACAAGTGTTCTTCATCGATGTCACGCCCCTACACAGTACTCTGAGTTTGGTCATGTCACGCCATCTACTGTAATGCACTGACCAAGTCCTGGTGATGTACTCCGGTCGAAGCGCAGAATCCTTCACCCTCATGTAGGCTTTATCTTCTGAATTAATGGGCGTATACGAGCTTGTCACTACCCAGTAACCCTGCACATACTGTAGGTACCATGAACGTCTACTGTGTTCGTAAACAGGGCGAAGATTTCTGAACAAACCCTGTTTGCGGGAGAAATAATCTCGGTTGGCATCGTTCAAAACATTTCCACTTCCATCATGGAAGCTCATGTTTAAGTAGACTCTGTCCGAGTTACATTCTCTGAAGTCTTCATCGACGCACACAGCTTTGATCATAGGTGAAGAGCCACTGGATGGAACTATAGAGTAAGTGTTCTCGCGCGGGTTGTAATACATCCAATCCCTAACCAATCCGCCAAAGACATCGTTTCTATCCAGGCTGTCTGATCCAGGCCAAGTTGTAGGATCAACATTGCTGTATACTCTAGCAACAACGCCGAACACCTTCTCTAAACCTAATCCAAAGACCAAAAAGTGGACACCATTCCTGTTGATCATATAGTAAAATAGCAGGTTGTCGTGTTCTCGTCTGAACACAGGAAAGTGGTTGTGATCGTAGTTTTCCTTGGTGTAGACACCTTCGATCATCTTATAGGGCATGGTGGTCTCATTAATGTCCTGGAAAAACATTCTGGGGCAAAATGTCCTGCAACTTGACAATGTGACCAGTGTGCTAAGCACAATCCACAATCCGAGGAGAACTAATCGTGACATTTGTATGGTGATTTCACTGCATATGCTTCTCGAGTGAGGACTGACAAAGTACTGCTAAAATGCATGTCAGTGCTTTACTTTTACACCTTTTTGATCTGTATAGCTATAACGCTCGGTTTCAACGGATTTTCCGTCGCAACGTGTAACAGTATCTCGCGCGCATGAAAAAGTGCATTAACCTTTGGCGGGGGAGGGTACTCCTCAGACACGTATTTAAAACCTCACTCTACTGGTTCACTTCTCTCAATAAGCCTTACTAACAGCTAACAGCACTGAAATTCAGGTCAAAACACCAATTTCTTAAATAATCTCATCTCAGACAAATACTGCTGACTAAAAATGCTATAACAGGTTATAGTAATACCAACCCTCCTCTCCCCCCACCCCACGAGCCAGACAAGCATCCAGAAGTATTTTAAAACGCACTTAATCACCAAAGCAATGGAAACGCACTTCTGGTTACCTTAGTGGCACCTTGTCTCATACCCATAGGACTGGAAAAATATTCTTGCCCCCAACTGAGAAGAGAATTTTTCACAGCCGTAGTCTTACTCGTTTGAACTTTACTCATCAAATTTGAAAGAAAAAACGTGGACCCTTGTTATATCGAGTGGATGGAAATGAAGTGAATCTGCTTTCCAAAAAATCATGGGTGTTTAAATACCAAAGGAAAAAGAAGAAAACCCCTGCAACATCCATAATTTCTAGGAACAAAAAAGTGGGTGTGTAAGTTCCGTCCCTCAGAGACAAGAATCTTTTGCGCGTGAATTAGTGCATATATTAGTCTTTTGTCTTTCAATTTTACCTTCACGAAATGCCCAGTTTCTCAGTGCAGGGTACACAAATTAATAAGCCTCAGAAAAAGACAATCGTTATCTAGACGGTCAATTAGTATTCTGCCTCAACGTAATACATGCAACATTCAGTAGTACCCATACAGGCGCTTTGACCATTTTGCGCTACATGTAACGCTCTGTTACACGGACACTATTAGAATCGGTTCAGTGGGTGTGTTCAGTGACTATCAATTTTCCGTTAACTTTAACACGGAAATTCTGGATGTAAACAAATTCAGCAGCCTTCTCGCAACTTTTCAAAAAGAAGCTAATTTGTGATATTGTGAAAAGGAGGACCCTCGCCGTTTCTAAATCTTCAACGAGCTGATTAACCCAAGTACGTGATTATCAGAAATGCCTCATCGCATATTAGATTGGCCTACCCTGGTATCAGTATTTTGAAATTCTAATCCAGTCACTCGTGGAGTATTGCACGGCACACCATTAAATTACATATAATCAACGAAATTTAAAATAATCAGCAAAATTTAATAATTCCAAATAATCGGCAAATGGAATTCTCAACTTGCTAACGAACAGGTAACCTCGGGAGTGCCAAGGTTTTGTCAAACTATTGTAAATCAATACCGAGACGTTTTAGTGAAAAAGACTTCATTTAAACAACTTGTAACAGTTCAAGCCAACGAAATATATTTACTTAGCTAATACAATTCATGCATGTCAGTCAAATCCTTAAGTACAGATCACAGATCAGAACTTTTCTTATTTGTATTTAATACAATAAATGAACGTTTGGCAGTTTTGGGTAATTTCGCAGCTTCTGCCCGAAGTTGCCTCACATCAACTTTCAAGCAAATTGTAATGAAAACTTCCCATACAAGGTCATGACAAGCCTCATGGAAATACTTATACCGACCAGCACTTCCGCACTATGCTGTCAATATTTGTTTCAATTTGAAACGTGAACTAGCAAGGGAATGGATATAAAAAATTTGTCTTTTTTCCAGAAAAAGAAGACTATTACGCTTACAGCACGTATCCTGATAAGACAAGCATCAAAAAGTAGCCTGCGTGCAGACGTCTCCTATTTCCTCTCCTACTTCCTGCGTGCAGACGTCTCCTTTTTTATGCAGGCTATTGAAGGTTTAAAATATGATAAAATAAAGCACAGGAAACTAGTAAAAGAAAAACTACAAAATAGAGTCAGCATTCCAACTTGGCAACAACAACTGGCAGTTCAATCTCAAGAAACTCCCACTTGAACCATGTTCACCTTATCTAAAGAATCTTTTGGCCACTTGGAAATACATGTAATCATTTGACTTTTTATTCAAAAACAAGATAAGTTACAATAAAACCCTAAGAAAAAGAAAAAAAAATGGTGCTATTGCTTATCCTTCTTTGGTGGAGGTCTGTAACAAAAAAAAAAAAGAAAATATTGAAAAATAACCTTGAGATGCGTGCTCTAAATTGATGAAGTTTTTGTCCAAAAAACTATTGAGAAACATGGTTAATTGTCCATGAGTTACTTTCTAAAGAAAACAGAAATATGACTCTGCAAAACTAATGGAAACACAGGTAGACTAGAGGGCTGGGAAAAACTGAAACAAAAGCAACAAATATTTCTTGACAGCTTTCATTTTTATTTAGAGTTTACATGTGTACATGTAGCTGGGAACTTTAAAAACATTTTCATTTCCTAATAGGAAGATGTACTAAATGCTACTGTAAGTTAAACAAAATAATATTAACAAGGAATCATGTCTTAGATCAGGATACAAAGACAATTACAAGTAAGACAAAAACTGGAAGCAAGCTTGATAATTATAATTTAATTCTATAGTGCAAGCTAAATTAGCACATTAAATGATATGCCATAAAATCTCTCCCATATACAAAGCTAATGCCTTATAATAGACACATAAGCAACTGGCTCTTAAACAGAAATCAACCAAAGGATTTAAACTTTGTCATTGATAATGTGTACTATAATTCAAAAAGGTTACGTGCCTTAACGGACAGGCTTTGTTGGAACAGGATCAAATGTAATTTTACTGTCCTTTTTTGTCATGACACAATATGCATACTCACTGATACATGCCTGGGTGCATGAATCACTGATACATAATAAACTTCCCGTGTTTGATCGCTCGAGTGGGAAACCGATGTTTTCAAGTTGCCTTTGAACCAGTGGTTCTGACAAAACGTTATCGTGCCTGAAGGGTTCGCTTTATTGAAACAGGAGCAAATGTCGTTTTACTGTCCTTTTTTGTCATGCATGATGCAACACTCATAATTTTTTACTCTAGTGGTTCTGAGAAAAACGTTTTCACGCCAAAAACAAACAGATCCGCGTTATTGGAACACGAACAAACATAATTTTACTGTCCTTTCTTTATCCTGACACAACACGCATAGTTACTGACACATGTTCTAATAATTTTCTTGATGCGCGACTAAGTGCATCATAAGTTACTAGCCTGCTTAGCATGCGTCCACAGGTTTTATTTTAATAACCATTGATCTAATAGTTATGAAAAAACGTTTTCGTGCCCAAAGAAAACTACTGTTTTTATTTTCCTGACAAAACACCTAATATAGTCAGTGATTTTTTACTCCGGCAATTGTCAACATCGAAACTAAACTTCGCGAGTTTGATGCGTGACTAAGTGCATTAAGCTAGCCTATGAAGCAGGCGTTCCCGTTGGTTCTTCTTCGTGTGGGAACAGTTCTCCGCTTTTTTGTTGCCCAAAAATTGAGGCGATAAGAGATGGTTCTTCGTAAGCGCAGAAAAACCAGCCCTATGCCGTAGTGTCAGCCTTGCATTCAGTGTTGTTCTATTACACTTCGAGTGACGTCTGGCTCGAGCATCTCTGCTCCAGAGATCGGGCAATATCGAACCAGTGCCATTTATTTAGCCATCATGTGGACGTCTGCATCCAAAGGTGGGAGAGCACTTCCTTTTTGCTGATGGGTAGGGTCTGCCTTACAAAAACTTGTCTTAAACATAGTAAATTTGCTATTTAATATCTTAAACGGAACATACTAATCAGTTTGAAAATTGGTTGAAGTTTAATAATAATTTAAATAAGCGAATGTTGTGAACAAGCAAAACTTTATTTACTTTGCATAACTGACATGCCAGCATCGGCTCGGTCATAAAAGCAAGGCAAAATAACATAAAAACGTTGGTAATGCCATTACGTTTTGCTACAACACCATTCTGTGTCTTCGGTGACTGTCTTAGCCGCCAGCATCATTATACAAATTCTTCTTACTGATTTCCATATACTTTGTTGAGTGCTAGTTTTTTTTAATGATTTATTACATTTATTGTATCTTTTAATTTATTTATACGTTCTAGTATTTAGCATAGTTATTTCTTTACATATTGTACTGCGTTTTTGATCATTTTAGGTAAAAAAGCGCATTAGGAGTAAATAAATTATTATTATTGTAATAGTTGCCCGAAGAACTTATTAAAACATAAAGACAGTTCTTCTTTAACGACCATTAACTTAATTCGTATGACCTGACGCTGGTCAATTGCCGGACATAAAAGGTTAAACATGCCAAACATTAAGGCTTTGTTCACACTCAAACAGGGTAGGACCCAGGGGGACCTTGGCACCTCCCAACCCAAGCTTGGACCGAGGAATATCAAACGGAACTAAAACGAGCACAAAGAATGAGATGCTCAATGCAAACGGGATTTCATATTTACTTTTCAGCGTCAGAGTCAGACCTTAACTACATCGTGAAATATTTGATATGGCTTTAGCGTTTGATCCGCGGACGAGAGCTTTGAATGTGACCATTACATTGAAAGGTTTTTAGTGGCTTGCACTTTCTAAGCCATTTGTGGAATATTAAAAAAAACCTAGGTTCTCTTGGTACCAGTTGCAAAGGAATGAAGATAGGTCCAACGATTGATACGATGCGCTGTTTGGCATCGCAGAGATTGGAACACCAGCAGCTGCTTCATGCGATGGATGAAGTCGCTTTTGTTGCATCTAGGCTGGGCGGAGAAGGGTGAGGGGGGGGGGGGGGGGGTAAAACAAAAAAATCAGTTTCATATGACAGATGAGGGAGCTTTTGGCCGTACCCAAGCTGGGGAGGGGGGAAATGCAGCTGCTTTAAACGAAGAGTGGAGACGCTCTTGGCTGCATCCCTGATGGATGGTGGGTAGAGGGAGGCTGGCAACAAATTACAGTTCATTGCATTCAGGATGGGTACAGAGGGTTAAAACAAGTAACACTTTCTTCCTACGACGGAGAAGGACCCGTTTGGCTGCACCCAGACTGAGTGGACGGCCTGGTAACTGGATTACCCTGTGGATGCAGTGGATAGGGCTCAAGGACAGAATTATTACTCATCCCCATCAGTGGAATAGCCTGAGTCGGGTGATCACTGCTGCTAGCGGTCCATGAGGTATTATTGATCACCATCAGATCTGCAGCATTGAATTCCATGAGCGGGAGATCCTCTGCTATTGGTGGTATGGCACTGCTGTAAATCTTCTTCTTCAAGGTGTAGTGGATCTTACCAGTCTTAGCTCTGAACAGCCAGCGGTAAGGCCAAGTCAATTGCAGCAACGTAGCGATCCAGAAGAACAGAGGTCGCATCCAAAATGGCCTTTCCTGCAAATTTACATACGCCAAGAATTTGTCTTTCATCCGAGGAATTTCTATCCTTAGTAAGAAATCGATAAAGGCATCTCGATGGCGATTTCTTTTAACCATTGCTGCCGATGTCGTCTTGTAGTTGTCAAATGTCTCGCGGTCGCCAAAAAGGATAGTTGGGTCGATTTTGACTCGAGCAATAGCCGCCTCGCACGCTGCTACAGTGCCTTCGGAAACAACAGTCCAAGAGCCATACAAGAAATATGCATCTTCTGCAAACGTGGTTACCCTCTCGGTGTACTGTTCAGTGCGTGTTTGTCGATTTCCGTAGCTGTCCGTGTAAGACACGTCTCGCGTTCGAGTCTCGTAGTGATAACACTGCACAAACATGTGAATCTTTGGAGGAATCCTGTGCAGGCTTTGTATGTATTGCCAAGCTGTCTCGTCTTGCGAGAAGTTATTTAGGTAGTTTAGATCTTGGGAGAAACCGCTCTCTATGACAACAAACAAATAAGAGATCACGAGAACGGCAAATGCAAAGTACCTCAAGGAGTAATGAACACTTCCATCTTCACTACACTGCGATATTGCACAACAGACCACATAACACAACCATAAGTAGAATACGACAAACATGCTCATGGAAACAAATCTGCACACGTTTGGCGTTCGTTGCTTGTTCCTGCTTGCCCTACATAAGACACAGAAACGGAGCAAAACCAGGAGCACGATATGTGCGGCAGCTGCCCCGACAATAACTTCAGGTATTATCTCATTCGCCATGAGTTAAACTTGAACATTGGAGGATGTCTCTGAGAACGAGGGGTTTTTTTATCGAACTGTGCAAAAACAACCTTTTTACATCGAACGGACAGGTTTCTGTAGAAAGCCGTGTAGTTTTCCCTACTCGTCCAATTATGACGTAACCGTGTTATAATCAACTGATACGTGCTACAACAAACTCCCGTGCAACCTTTCATGTTTTTGTTTTATAGCACCTTAGAATTTTAGATGCGTGTGTGAGTGCATTTTTAGGATGAAATTTTTGGCAGATCATTGTCTGGATTGGCCCTCTATCCACAAAAAAAAAAGATACCGCAGAACAATACACTCGTAAAATGCGTAATTCTCCGTAAACATATTACTTCCTTTTAGGTAATAAGTATCCGCTACTTTTTGTCATGCCAATTTGCGTTATTGGAACGATATTGGACCTGAACGTTTAAAGGCCCAGTAATACGGACAGCATTTTCCAGAGGAAGCCCAAGCATAATATTTGAATATTATTAAAAATGGCGTTTCAAAATATAAGACTTTGTATGGGATTTCGAAGTGAACATTTTGAGCAATAGATAACAGCAAACTAACTGAATAAAGCTCATGAAACATTACATGATGTTGTTTGCTATCCTTACAACGCATTTTGAGCAAGTTTAAGTCCATTTACTTTACTGTGTGTTAGTACGTGTATAATTCACTGACAAGGAAGGAGTCATTTGGCCCGATTTAGCCACTATCACCGCTCAACACGTTATTATGATTTTGATATGATTTTATGCTATTATGATTTTGAATGTGTTCAATTTTTTGGAATCGTCGATAGGTTTTACATATCAGATATATTTTTTGGAACCGAAGTCGGCAAATTCATTTAAATTCATATCATCACGCGCGTGAAAATGTTTTATTTTAAAATTGTTATTGTATATGCTATATCTATTTCTATATTTGCATAAAGCCGGTCAGGTAACTTACTTATTAAAAAAAAAACAAGAAAATATACACCCTGAAAATGGATATAAATTCAGAAATGGGAATGGTATATTTTTGCTATCCGCTTGTAACACGCAGCGATTTTCTCGCGCGAACCAGACTGTGTCGGAGCGACAATCGTGTTCGCACCGGATCATAGTTACTACAACTGTAACACGACCAAAACGAGCGTGGCCCTCCCCATAAGGGCATAATTTAACTGGTGTCCAGTGCCGACCGCGGTCAAATGGGACTATCCGGATCCTCACGGATCCATGGCGGCCTATTTTGAGATGCTATTATGATTTTGTGCAGTGGGTAATTCTTTTGCGACACGAGGTATGTGCAATTGGTTTTGAGAAAATCACTTGTATGTCTTTCTTTTGTCAAGTCGCTAAGTCAGAATAGGAGCCTGAACTATATTTGTGGGTAAATTCGAGCGAATTCCGAAACGTGTCGAGCGGGGATAGTGGCTAAATCGGGCCAAATGACTCCTTCCTTGTCAATGTATTATACATGTACTAACACACAGTAAAGTAAATGGACTCAAAATTGCTCAAAATGCGTTGTAGATAGCAAACAACACCTTGTAATGTTTCAAGAACTTTATTCAGGTAGTTTGCTGTTATGTATTGCTCAAAATGTGCGCTTCGAAATCCCATACAAAGTTTTATATTTTGAAACGCCATTTTTAATAATATTCAGATATTATGCTTGGGTGTCCTGTGCATTTTCGTGCAACTTCTCGTGCAACAATGTTGCGTCGCAAGTTGAGATTGTTTGTTGCGCGTTTTACCACCTTTGTGCGCAATAAATTTTCATGTTGCATAAACTAAAAGCTACGTCTACTTTTTGCAATATGAAAAGTTGTTGCACGAGAAGGTGGTAATACGCGCAACAAACAAACTCAACTTGCAAAGCAACATTGTTGCAAGACAAGTTGCAGGAAAATGTTGCCCATATTACTGGGCCTTAAGAGGAACTTTCAGCAAACATCGAGCATTCGGCGGCAGAAGTCGAAAAATCGATTTCTTTCATATTTTGCACATAAATGGGTATTGGTAAAACTAGAAATCTGGTATGGTTCGTTTTCTCCTAAAGCGCTTTATTACGCGGAATGACGTAGTCAGCCAGCGTGTAGGGTTCGGTCGATGGAATTTTTTTCATCGGTGCCTCAAATTGGCATGTTTTTCTTTTAACTTTCCCGTTTCCCATGCCCTTGGCACAAGGCTTAAGGGACGTCCCGAAAAATTATGCGATTTTATTGGCTGTAACTTGGAATCACGTGCAAGTCAGAAGTACAAAGTTGTTGTCATACGTTTTTGTGGGCACGCGTGCCGTGTAAACATAGCATTGACTGTGATAAAAAAAATGCAAGAATACTCGACGCATCGGTGAAGTGCAAGCTTAAGTTATGAGTAGTTTCCCGTTTCAAGCAATTTCTTAGACCCAGTAGAACCTGAGATAAATATCTCAGGGACGGGAATCCCGAAACCTCGAGTTGGACATCGAGTTCGAGTTCGAGTTCGAGTTCGAGTTAGAGTTCGAGTTAGAGTTCGAGTTAAGAATCGAGATCTTTTCCAAATGACAAATTTAAAATGGCTCAAAAGATGCTTCCCAAAAATTCACCACTTCTACATTCCTTTCAAAACAAGGGGAAAAAAGTCGTTGCGTGTCATGTTGTGCCTTAGTATCACAAAATGCTTCTAGAACAAGTGATTCTACAAAGAGAAAAGAAGCCATTTCTTGGTTTCTTTAACCATTTTTCTGTTAATATTTTTCTAAGGGACGAACGTGAAAAAAAAAATGTATCCATCCGCATTACAGATGCAGATAGAGATGGTTGCCCCCCCCCCCCCCTCTTCCGAGAGCTTGCTCACAGGCGTCCACGGCATTTTTTTAGTTTGAGTAATACTATTTAGAGCTATAGGGATACACTGATACGCCCAGTTTGTAATTCTTGCATCTTTTAACTATCGGCACACCAACATTAAAGCGGTACTATGATAAATAAAATCACTTTTATTTTTTCTTCGAAACATTTTAAACCTTAATTTCAACAAGAAGACTGTTTATTTAAACTGCAATTTTCCGATTTAATAATCCGCCATTATTACACCCGAAAGGTTATAATGACGTCATTCACTCAAGAGCTTTAGAATGCAGCGCGTGTGAAAGTGCGTGAGAGTTTTGAGCTTTCAGACTCTCAAACTCGTGTTTTGCATCATTTATAAGCTGTGTTCACACACTACATTCTACAGCTCTTGAGTGAATGACGTCATTGTATCCTTTCTGGTGTAATAATGGTGGACCATTAAAACGGAAAATTGCAGTTTAAATAAGCGGTCTTCTTCTCAAAATTAAGGCTTAAGATTTCGCTTGGGGAGTGTTTAGTAAACATAGCTTGGAAACCCGAGTTAAAAATAAGACTGAGTTTTTGATCGTAGTACCACTTTGAGGGGACACTTCCCCTTTTCCCTAGGTTGTCCCGTTATGGAGGTTCCGCTGTAGTGCATGTACTGTTAGAGGAAGGCTTGTTGATTAATAAAAGTTTGCATTTTTCAAGCACTGAATAGCCGGGTAACATTTCAAGTTTCTTTCTAGCTGTGATTTTGTACAAGAGTCGGTCAGAACTTCACGCCATCGCAAGGGCGTCGACGGGTAACAAATTCTTTTCAAGGTATTCCACCTTCTTCGTTCATAGCTAGCGCCAGTCCCCAACCGCGTATTAAAAATCCCTCCTTCTCCGCTACAATTGAACTATTTTTTAATTATCGATTATAGATTTTAACTCTTTTGCTAGGAACAGTAACTCGAACCCTAACTCGAACTCGAACTCGAACTCGAACTCGAACTCGAACTCGAACTCGAACTCCAACTCCAACTCCAACTCCAACTCCAACTCCAACTCGAAGGTCCTTCACTCCCCTCAGGGACCTGCTCAATTCATATCATGGCGCCGCATAATTAGTGGAACGTGATGAAAAAGATAATTGTCGGCACGCGTGTAAACAAAACATTGACAGCGATAAAAATAATACAAGAATACTCGACGCATCAGTGAAATATTCACAGCAAGCACTGCCTTGGTTTAGGAAGTATTTTCCTGTTTCAAGCGATTTCTTAGACCCAGTGGATCCTGAGATATTGTTTTTTGAGAAAATTGCGAACCGAATTTTACAAGTCATTTATCAATGAACCTCGAAAACAATAGGTGTGAAATTTACTAATTGTACGCTAAAAAAGTATTTTGTTAACAAAAACAATGGATAAAGTTTTCTTTGATCCTAAACATTATAAAAAGGTAACTGACTCCAAAAGTATTTCAAGCATCGATCATTTTCGATAAGTGTATCCACGAGGCACGATCAGTGAAGACGGAGTTACGAGTTAAATTTAAAAAATGCCTGGTTTGAAACGCTCACATCAAAGTTTCACATTTGCGTTCTCGAACTTTTTAGCACGATGTTCTTTTGTTTTTGGGTTATCCACTAATGCGAGTAATCTGCTGGTTCTTTTTTCCCCTTTTGGCTAAAATGCCGTGCGGGTAAACAGCCGGAAATTACGGTAATCGCTAAAAATGTTAACATTGTGTTCAAAATCTCTTTTTGTCGCTACTCAAAGATAATTGAATTTCTTCACGCTTACTTCATTTTAACCATGTCTTCTTCTAGTCCAGCTGTGGCCCCTCTCTCTCTGTCATGCAACGCCGGCGTTTCGTGGAGATTGGCCAGAACTGGACTAGTCTTATTCTTGTTTATATTCTTTTACACTCTAATGAACATCTTCCTTTCTCTTTCACATATTGTACCAACCCATGTACTCGACAACTGTCCAACTCCGTTCAAAATAGTCCTTACATACACCAGCACATCCCGCGTAAACGCCTTCAGGCGTCTTCTTGTTTTCGAAAAAAACGAGGAAATCGATCGATTCTCGGGTTCCAGAGGTCAAAATCACAGGAAATTACAAGTCTTGAGAATCAGTACTATAAACTTGCATCGCGCTGGCAAACTAAAGTGCAGAGAAAAAGATAGACACTTCTTATTAACAGAACAAGTCTTTTTCATTGTCTAGACTGTTACAAAACAGTAGTAGCGAAATTTGATGAGCACAAACAATTCCAAACTAAAAGGCAGGCTCTGATATTCACGTAGAAACTGATTTGGAACCTTTTGCCATAACCCCAAATGACCTCAATTTCCTGCCTTTTAGTTTGGAATTGTTTGTGTTCAGTAGATTTCGCTACTGCTGTTTCACAACTGTCTTAGTTAATGAAAAAGACTTGTTCTGTCCATAGAAAGTGCCTATCTTTTTCTCTGCGCCTTAGTTTACCAGCGCGATGTAAGTTTATAGGACTGATTTTCAAGATGAATTTCCTGTGATTTTAATCACTCGAATCCGAGAATCGATTCCCTCGTTTCTTTCGAAAATAAAGCGCTTCTGGGAAAAACGAACCACATCAGGTTTCTAGGTTTACCAGTACCTAATTATGTGCAAAATACGAAAGAAAACTACTTTTCAACACTGCCGCGAAATTGAGATTTTGCTTGATTTTTACTGGAAGCCGTGGTTACGTCAGTCACTTTAGGAAGTACCGTGACGCCTTGGAAGAGATTTTGGAAGTCAGTGAAAAGTCTCCAATGAGCTTTGTCGCCGCATATACAGTTATTTCTATCAAATTCGTCGCGTTTTAACAGCCTCAGTCTTAGACAGCAAGACCGAAAGGTGCTTTTTTTTTTGCGGTTATCAGCGCAGTAGGGTGAACATAATTTGGTTTCTATTCTTGCAGTGTTGTCGCACTAGCCCGTTTTTTTGGTTGAAGCGAAATATATGGCTGTAAAAGGCCTGGAGCTGGTGAAAGGACGGGAAACCGTTTTAATCGAACACGAATTTCCATTCGGAAAGTTCCAGCTTGAAAACCGGACTACCTTAGTTTTTAGAAGTTCCTCTTATATAGGAAACGATCTTGTGGAAACAACTAAAACAGTGTGTTCCGATTTCGCTACCTTATTTTTGTACTCTTTTCTGTCCTTTTTTTCTCTCTTTTCTATGTGCAATGCCATTTGTGATTGGGAATGCAAATAAACTGTTGTTGTTGTTGTTGCTTTCCAACCGAAATTTTCAATTTTTTTGGTCAATGATAGACAACCATGATTTTGACCTTTCTAATGAAAGGGAGAATTTTGACTGCACTTTAGTAGTAAAAGGGATTAAGTCCTTCCTTACCCCAGCGAAATGCTAAATTTAGACCAAATGGCACACGTTTTCCCATAAGGCATGGCGGTCACAGTTGATTAACGTTCTAGTAAATGACGTCACACTTACACATGACAGCGTTTCCTCTACAATAAAAGCGGAGGTATTTTCATTTTACAAATATTCAAATTTAAAGACTTTTGTATGACTTGCTTGAATTGCTACAGAGCCCAAAGGTCCTGCTATAACTGTGTAGCTTTAAAGGAGCTGTGTCACGGTAGTCCAGTCCAATTTGCTTAATTTTTCCAATTACTCGCCCTTACTTGCTATGGAACGTTACGTTAGCGAAGAAATTACTTGTAAATGACAAAATAACAGCTTCGTGGCAAACAAACTATGTATCGCTAGTGTTACATTTCAGCGTAACAGTTTTTCAAAAATCCCAATTGCAATTCGTGTTAATCTTCTTCAATTTGGCCCATCCGTGCCTTCTTTTGTGTTTGCTGTGTTATTTAAACCTTTCGTCAATGTTTTATGCGGCTACTTTCATGTTTCGCTATATTTGTTAGCTAGGTCCTAGAAGCTGAATTTCGCTAAATTCCGTGACACAATTTTTTAAACTGCACTGCTGAAAACAGCTATTGGTAGGCCACCTTTGCAATCGCGTCATTTTAATAACTCCCGCAATTCATTTTGCTTTTCCCGATCTCATCAAAATTTTGCGACCCAGTGACGTTTAACTAACGAAAGCCCCAACAGAGGGGTACAATGATGAAACCACAAGGAAATTTTTTTCAACCCTCTAAATCGGAGTCTACTCGATGTTCTAGTAGTCAAAAGATATGCCTTCAGACCCTCGCCCAGGGTCTTCGGGTTTGGCAATCAGCGATTTGGCCCAAGTCGCCGCCATCTTGGATTGCCAAGCCCAAAGACCAGCTGACATCACACCTAAAAGTGCATTTTCTAGAACTAACATCATCCTTCAGTCTATTGTTTTCAGATGCAAAATTGACGCTATTGTGAAAATGACCTCATCGAGCATAGCTGTTGATTATGTTATCGCTCCCTCCCGTCTCCACATCACCAGGAGAATAGTCCGCGGAACCTTATGGGAGCAGGTTCAGCCCAAAACTAGCTACCACTTTTACTTTGTAAATTAATACACTTTTAAGTTCAACCATGCTTTTACACCTGTTGTTTTGCCTCTATCAAAAGGTTTTTTTTTTTTTTAATCTTACTTGGGAATTCAGCGTCAACTTTTTGTCGCTGGTTTTCAGTTTGTCAAGCCTACTTGAAATAAACATGATTGGAATAGGTAAACTGGTAGAGTGGTTTTACCTATTAACCCCTGAAACAATATCTAACAATAGTCAAAAGAAAACAATGGAATTAGTGTGCAATAGTACGTAATAGTATTTCACGGGTTAAGTAAATCAGGAGTGGTTTTTAGCTGAGTTTGTCTTAAACCTTTTAAGCCCTAACAGTGATGAAAATGAATTTTTTTGTTACGTTGTCACTACTTGTTCAAACATTGAAGTTATGAGAATAAAGGAATTGATTACTAATGATAAGATGTCTTGAAATTTAGACACATTCTCCTTACTAGTTCCATAAGAAATGTATGGAAAACAGTACGGAGAATATGCATTTTTATATCAGGGCTTAAAGGGTTTAAGCCAGAATCAAAACAATTACTCTCATTTATCAAAGCACAAGCTGGGAATATAATGAACCAATCACAAATTGAAGCAAATCACATTTGGTTTTGGTTTTACCTCAGATTGGCTGAGGAAATGGCACGAATTTTTTCACCAATCACAGAGCATACAAAATCAAAACCACAGCAAACGCAAATTAATTTCAATAATTGATTGAAAACGCTCTAACCTAGGAGCATTTCACCGCGGAACCTGTTACAAAGTTCTGAGACGCGCTCTGGTTGCTGACATTAGATAAATTGTTCAGCCGTGTGATAACCTTGGGTTTGATACGCGATTGTCACCTTCAGCTTCATCTATGCTCCGGCAGAGGTGCATTTGGCGGCAATCCGGTAGGGTAAGGCGGGTATGCTGGTCCGGTTGGGTATGGTGGGCTGGCTGAACTGCCAGGGTAAGGAGTGCAAACAGCTTCTGCTGTATGCAGTGGGTTGAGCGGAACGTGTGCGGTGCAGCCACGTGGAACCGGATTACGCACTGGAACTTCTACATCGGCCCCAGGCGATGAAGGTGGAGCACTTGGCTGAGGCCCGGCGGCGTAAGGGACGAAAACAGGTCCTGTTGTATACTGATATGACGTGCCACTGTCTGGCACTGGAGGCAACATCGCCGGCGTTTGAACAGCCCCAGACGGATGAGAAGCATTCGGCTGCATCTCAGTGGGATAGATCGGATAGGGAGAAAAACCAAGTGGTGGACAAGTTACCGGACCTGGATTGCTCATCTCCGTCAGTGAAATATCGGGTTGAACACGTTCTGGGACACTGGACGAGGCATTGTTCACCAGGTCTGCAATCGCAGCATCAATGGCATCCTCCTCCCTCGGGGGTGTATCACTCTTGTACATCTTTTTCTTCAACATGTAGTAGTTCTTAGCGGTCTTGGCTCGGAACAGCCAGCGGTACGGCCAAGTCATCAGCAACCAAGTAGCGATCCAGAAATACATAGGACGCATCCAAAATGGCTTCTTATCCAGGTCTACGAAAGCTGAGATGCGTTTCTCTACAGTGGGGATCTCTTTACTCCACGAAAATTCGGTGCATTCGTCGCGCGGTTTATTTCTTTCTAACATTTCTTTCTCCTGTCTCGCGAAATCGTCCTGCGTTTCTTGGTCGCCAAACTCAATGCACTGGTCGATCTTAACCCGAGTAAGGCATGCCCAGCTCTCTACTGGCAATTCTTTCTTGGAAACATCAACCCAGGAACCATAAGAAAACTCAGCGTGGTCCACAAATGTCACCACTTTCTCTTGGTAGGTCTCAGTGCTGGTCTGCAAGTTTCCATAACCGTCCCAGTAGCGCACCACTCGCGTACGAGTCTCGTTATGGTAACATTCTACCGCCATGTGAATCTTGGGTGGGATCAGGTGAAGTTTTTTGATGTACTCCCACGCAGTCTCGTCTTGCATTATGTTCTCCAGGTAGTCCAGTTCGTGGGAATAGAGGCTTTCTATGAGAATTATCACCTCAGAGATCACTAACATCGCAATGGCAAATCTTCTTAAGTGAACTAGAATCATCCCGTACTGCGTACAGTGGGTCGCATCACAGCTCACCAGGAAAATCAGCCACAGGTAGAATGAGAAATACAGATGCATGGAAAAGAGTCGGCATAAACTTGCATTTCTATAAAGACCTCTTTTTCGGCTATCCTCTTTCTGTTCGTTTTCCCTTTGGTATTCCTCGACGACTCGTCGGCAATCCTGGATGCCTTGGTCTTGATCCTCTTTTTCCTCTGCTTTGGCAACTCTCTGTAGCTTCTTTTCGAGCTCATCGCTAATTTCTTTCTTCCTTGTCTCATCGTCTTCCTCTTCTCTAATTTCTTTGAATGCTGCCTTGCACAAGGCGCAGCACCACAGCACAAACGGCAACAGCAATTGCAAGAGGATTGCAACGGTTAGCACTGCTGGCACAATTGCAGGATTGTCATCAAAGTTGATCTGCTGATCAGCGCGTGGCGTTGCAGAGGTGGTAGTTCCAAAATGCCATGGATCTTCAGTCGTGAAAGATTCAGTATTCCAAAGGTCTTCAGTTGGATTCTCAGCAGGTGCGTAGCTACCTGTACGCACGGACGCGCGTGCGTACATGAAAAAGTCGAAAATAAAAAACAAAATAAAATGAATAAAAAAAGCAAATAAATAAAAGATAATTATTTTAAAAAGCACAATTTACCTTAAGTCATTTTTCCCCTCTTGTTTCTTTGAAATTTGTTTATAAAACAACGGACGGCGTTTTTCCACAAATCGAATGGTCGAATGGTGGATCGAATGGTCCAAAAAAGGCGGGAAAATAGCGAGCAGAAAGCAAGTGGGATGGTAAAGAGTGAACGCGTTGTTGTCACCTCGTTTAATAGCCTAGGGTACAATTACGTCTATGTAGGTGCTTTTACAAGGCAAACAATGCCGGTCAAAAACAATGTGGCACACAGTACACAAATCACTCATTTGTGAATAAGAAGAAACTCTGAGATACCGCCAACATGTTCGCTTTATTAATGTTAAGCGATCGAAGCGCTTCAATCATCCCAAAAAAGAACTTACAAAGGATTGTACGACTTAGCTGTCATTTCATATCAAGAAAGAACGCTTACGCATAACACAAAAATTTCACCATAGTGATGATAAAGAAATTTAATCAAGGCTAATGAAAAAATTTAGGACTTGAGTGAGGGTGGGGGGGGGGGGGGGAATTTGGAAAATTGTGCGTACCTCTGGAAAAATCCTGGCTACGACCCTGCTCAGTTAATGTTCTTTTGCCGCAGGCCATCCCTTGTCTACTCCAGTACGAACTGTAACTGCCATCCACGCAAAGCGAAAACCTTACAGAAGGATACGAACCACCACAGAATGACATACCAAAATCACCGGGTCTTCTTCCAGAGTTAGCCTCCCACGCAGTCGGTTTTAGGGGAGTCGTATTACCCTCCTCCCCACAAACGCCTGCTTACCCGAGTTCGACATTCCTTTCCCATTGTTTTACTTGCGAGGCAATCTAACCAATCACCATTGAGGCATTGTCTGACGAAGACCAATCAAATTAATCGTTACAATGTACGCTTCTGCATTTCCCGTGATTGTTTTTCTTCAGAGATGCTGTTGCCGGGAAGTTGGAATATATTTTATACTTCTAGAATGGCGAATTATGGCTGAAACATCGGAAAAAAATATATTGCGTGTGATTAAAAGTGTTTCCTGTGCGACGCTTTTATCCCGTTATCGATCGAAAGAGTTCGAATTTTCTGACAAAGCGTTGTTGATCTTGCTCGCCTGATCAAACGGACGGTCGGTGAAGACTTCAGCGCTTCTCAAACTGCTGGACCAATGCAATGCGAAGGGATATGAGACTTTTACGACTTGAAAAGACAAAGGGTAAGACGACAAAGGACCGAGCGAGATGATAAACCGATGAATGAGATGAAAATATCACACATGGCACAACAACCAAGTGCGTTTCGGCAGCGAAATCTGTCATACTAAATTCGCTGGCATATCCATTAACGTTTCTGCTATCTTTGCGTCGAGGGACGAAGGAAGTTTTTGCAACGTGCGTTCGCATGCTCTTTTCGCACGAGATTCCCTATTAAAACAGAAGGGACTGCTAGTCCTAGTTTATAACGCGTAGTCTAGTTTACAATCACTATTGTGATTACACAAAGCTTATCTCTTGCGTTGAATTTATCAGTTTTAAAATCTCTCAAGGGATTTCTAAGTTTAATGTTGCATTTGAAAGCTTATAGAGTATAGATAATCCTACACTTCTAAGTTAAATGAACTATTTGAGAGCTCAGAGAATGTAGTTATAATTATCCCCGCATTTAATCAGTGATTTAATGCTTTTGGACAAATTTAGTGCCGCGTGGGATTGCAACACGATATCGTAAATATTATGCCTAAACAGGGTTTATCGAGCACATAAATAAAATTATTTCATCAAAATCTAAGCACCGATTTTGAAGTTTAACTTGCCATTTGAAAGCTTAGGAGACTTAGTTATCCCTGCATTCAAGAACGATTTTGAGATGACCTTTTACTGTACATTTTAAAACTTATACCGCGCGTCTGTTTATCTGCATGTGTTCCCGCGAAAGCGTCCTGCGGTCAAGGTCAACCTACCAGCCATAAGTAGGTACAATGTGATTGGCTAAGCGGCGGAAAGGAATGTTGCTCTCGGGTAAGCAGGCGTTTGTGGGGATGAGGGTAATACGACTCCCCTAAAAACGACTGCGTGGGAGGCTATTCCAGAGTAGGCAAAGTTCAGTTCTCTCCCGACTTTGGGGAGTGGGACAGGGCACTGTTTGTTGATACTGCATGTTACACCTGTGTAACCGGAAGGACAGAGACAAAGCGTTTCGTTACCGGAAGTGTAAACGCAAGTGGCGTTACCGTGACACGGCTTTAAAGGACAAGTGCTTTTCATCGATGTCACGCCCCTACACAGTACTCTGAGTTTGGTCATGTCACGCCATCTACTGTAATGCACTGACCAAGTCCTGGTGATGTACTCCGGTGGAAGCGCAGAATCCTTCACTCTCATGTAGGCTTTATCTTCTGAATTAATGGGCGTATACGAGCTTGTCACTACCCAGTATCCCTGTACATACTGTAGGTACCATGAACGTCTACTGTGTTCGTAAACAGGGCGAAGATTTCTGAACAAACCCTGTTTGCGGGAGAAATAATCTCGGTTGGCATCGTTCAAAACATTTCCACTTTCATCACGGAAGCTCATGTTTAAGTAGACTCTGTCCGAGTTACATTCTCTGAAGTCTTCATCGACGCACACAGCTTTGATCATAGGTGAAGAGCGACTGGATGGAACTATAGAGTAAGTGTTCTCGCGCGGGTTGTAATACATCCAATCCCTAACCAATCCGCCAAAGACATCGTTTCTATCCAGGCTGTCTGATCCAGGCCAAGTTGTAGGATCAACATTGCTGTATACTCTAGCAACAACGCCGAACACCTTCTCTAAACCTAATCCAAAGACCAAAAAGTGGACACCATTCCTGTTGATCATGTAGTAAAATAGCAGGTTGTCGTGTTCTCGTCTGAACACAGGAAAGTGGTTGTGATCGTAGTTTTCCTTGGTGTAGACACCTTCGATCATCTTATAGGGCATGGTGGTCTCATTAATGTTCTGGAAAAATATTCTGGGGCAAAACGTCCTGCAACTTGACAATGTGACCAATGTGCTAAGCACAATCCACAATCCGGGGAGAACTAATCGTGACATTTGTAAAACTTCGTGGTGATTTCACTGCATATGCTTCTCGAGTGAGGACTGACAAAATACTGCTAAAATGCATGTCAGTGCTTTACTTTTACACCTTTTTGATCTGTATAGCTATAACGCTCGGTTTGTTGAAACCGGTTTCAACGGATTTTCCGTCGCAACGTGTAACAGTATCTCGCGCGCATGAAAAAGTGCATTAACCTTTGGCGGGGGAGGGTACTCCTCAGAATTTTCGTGACACGTATTTAAAACCTCACTCCACTGGTTCACTTCTCTCGATCAGCCTTACTAACAGCTAACAGCACTGAAATTCAGGTCAAAACACCAATTTCTTAAGTAATCTCATCTCAGACAAATACTGCTGACTAAAAATGCTATAGCAGGTTATGGTAATACCAACCCTCCTCTCCCCCCACCCCACGAGCCAGACAAGCATCCGGAAGTATTTTAAAACGCACTTAACCACCAAAACAATGGAAACGTACTTCTGGTTACCTTAGTGGCATCTTGTCTCATACCCATAGGACTGGAAAAATATTTTTGCCCTTAACTGATTACAGAATTTTCACAGCCGCAGTCTTACTCGTTTGAACTTTACTCATCAAATTTGAAAGAAAAAAAGTGGACCCATGTTATATCGAGCGGATGGAAATGAAGTGAATCTGCTTTCCAAGAAATCATGGGTGTTTAAATACCAAAGGAAAAAGAAGAAAACCCCTGCAACATCCATAATTTCTAGGAACAAAGAAGTGGGTGTGTAAGTTCCGTCCCTCAGAGACAAGAATCTTTTGCGCGTGAATTAGTGCATATATTAATTAGTCTTTTGTCTTTCAATTTTACCTTCACGAAATGCCCAGTTTCTCAATGCATGGGTACACAAATTAATAAGACTCAGAAAAAGACAATCGTTATCTAGACGGTCAATTAGTATTCCGCCTCAATGTAATACATGCAACATTCAGTAGTACCCATACAGGCGCTTTGACCATTTTGCGTTACACGTAACGCTCTGTTACACGGACACTATTAGAATCGGTTCAGTGGGTGTGTTCAGTGACTATCAATTTTCCGCTAACTTTGACACGGAAATTCTGGATGTAAACAAATTCAGCAGCCTTCTCGCAACTTTTCAAAAAGAAGCTAATTTGTGATATTGTGAAAAGGAGGACCCTCGCCGTTTCTAAATCTTCAACGAGCTGATTAACCCAAGTACGTGATTATCAGAAATACCTCATCGCATATTATATTGGCCTACCCTGGTATCAGTATTTTGAAATTCTAATCCAGTCACTCGTGGAGTATTGCACGGCACACCATTAAATTACATATAATCAACGAAATTTAAAATAATCAGCAAAATTTAATAATTCCAAATAATCGTCAAATGGAATTCTCAACTTGCTGACGAACAGGTAACCTCGGGAGTGCCAAGGTTTTGTCAAACTATTGTAAATCAATACCGAGACGTTTTAGTGAAAAAGACTTCATTTAAACAACTTATAACAGTTCAAGCCAACGAAATGTATTTACTTAGCTAATACAATTCATGCATGTCAGTCAAATCCTTAAGTACAGATCACAGATCAGAACTTTTCTTATTTGTATTTAATACAATAAATGAACGTTTGGCAGTTTTGAGTAATTTCGCAGCTTCTGCCCGAAGTTGCCTCACATCAACTTTCAAGCAAATTGTAATGAAAACTTCCCATACAAGGTCATGACAAGCCTCATGGAAATACTTATACCGACCAGCACTTCCGCACTATGCTGTCAATATTTGTGTCAATTTGAAACGTGAGCTAGCAAGGGAATGGATATAAAAAATTTGTCTTTTTTCCAGAAAAAGAAGACCATTACGCTTACAGCACGTATCCTGATAAGACAAGCATCAAAAAGTAGCCTGCATGCAGACGTCTCCTATTTCCTCTCCTACTTCCTGCGTGCAGACGTCTCCTTTTTTATGCAGGCTATTGAAGGTTTAAAATATGATAAAATAAAGCACAGGAAACTAGTAAAAGAAAAACTACAAAATAGAGTCAGCATTCCAACTTGACAACAACAATTGGCAGTTCAGTCACAAGAAACTCCCACTTGAACTACGTTCACCTTATCCAAAGAATCTTTTGGCCACTTGGAAATACATGTAATCATTTGACTTTTTATTCAAAAACAAGATAAGTTACAATAAAACCCTAAGAAAAAGAAAAAAAAATGGTGCTATTGCTTATCCTTCTTTGGTGGAGGTCTGTAACAAAAAAAGGAAAATAATATATTAGAAAATAACCTTGAGATGCGTGCTCTAAATTGATGAAGTTTTTGTCCAAAAAACTATTGAGAAACATGGTTAATTGTCCATGAGTTACTTTCTAAAGAAAACAGAAATATAACTCTGCAAAACTAATGGAAACACAGGTAGACTAGAGGTCTGGGAAAAACTGAAACAAAAGCAACAAATATTTCTTGACAGCTTTCATTTTTATTTAGAGTTTACATGTGTACATGTAGCTGGAAACTTAAAAAACATTTTCATTTCCTAATAGGAAGATGTACTAAATGTTACTGTAAGTTAAGCAAAATAATATTAACAAGGAATCATGTCTTAGATCAGGATACAAAGACAATTACAAGTAAGATATAAACTGGAAGCAAGCTTGATAATTATAATTTAATTCTATAGTGCAAGCTAAATTAGCACATTAAATGATATGCCATAAAATCTCTCCCATATACAAAGCTAATGCCTTATAATAGACACATAAGCAACTGGCTCTTAAACTTTAAACTTTGTCATTGACAATGTGTACTAAACTGCTTTCAAAGGGCTCCAAAAGGCTTATATGCAAAAGTTTACAGTAAGCCTGTTTACAGTTAAATAGAAGTAAATTAAATTTTAAGTATAGACGATGTTTGTCTTACCTGTATATTCCCACGACCACAGCGTGATCTCTTTCATATGGCTCTAATGTTAGCTGTTCCTGTGGTTTCATTTTCTCTGCTTGCATCTTTTTCACTTCTCCTGCAAATACTGCTGCGGGTTCTGCTGTCGAATCAATACAGTTTGCCTGAAAATATAACAAGGTGAGATGAGAATGTGTGGTTCCATAGAAAATCCATACCCACCCCATGGAAGGTCACTGGAAATTCCTTGGGGGAGGGCAGTCTTAAAAGCCAAAACTTTAGAAGCAATCTATGAAGCAGGGGGGAGGTGGGGTGCAAAACAAAAAACCTTCTGTGGGGGGGGGGGGGGGTAGAGATATTTTCTGGAACTACACAATTGAGGACAAACTCTAGTCTTGAACTTTAAGTGAAGGAATACCATATTTACTTGGAAGACCACCGCGGCACTAGCTAAATTTTTTGACATGTTGATGAGGCGCTTATTCAAGGGTGGCACTTATTTTAAACTGCCTACTTGTGAATAACACAGTCAGCTGTAATCATTCTTAATCGTTGTTTTGTTCATAACAATAGCACAACTGTCATGTTTCCTACTTCAATTCCAAAAGATGACTCTTTCATTTGATCCACAGACTCTAATTAAAACTTCCTCACAGCAGTTAACTTGTCCCCACAATGGCTGTGCTTTCTTATTCAGACCACTGACCTAGTGACTAAAACACTCTTATCTACCCCCCACCTTCTCCTTAAAGGCAGTTTCCAAATGAGTGTCATAAAACCAAAACCAATCACAACAGGAACAAAACACAAAATGAACCAATCAGAAATAGAAGAAGATGCAAGTAATTAGCTTTATGTGTGGGAAAATGGGTGTGAGCAAGTTACGGTTTTACGTCTGATTGACAGAGAAAGTGGCGGGAGATTTTGTAACCAATAAAAGATTGAAGCAAAGCAAAGGCAAAGGAAACACAATATTAGTTTTGACACTCAATAGAAAACTGCTCTAGTGATGGGTATTGTTAGGTGATGAAAAAGGTCAATAAAGGCCAACCTCTAGCAGTGTGGCCAATTAATGGCATCATTTCTTTCATGCAACAATAAAACTCTCTTAATCATGAATGCATGAAATAATCATATTTGTGAACTACAGACGAAATAAGAAATGATGATGACCCTTGCAGTTAGACATAAACTTAAGCAGTTGATAAAAGAGCAACTTAAACATAATTATAGTAATTCAGGCCTTCTGACAGGGTGCGGGAGAAAAATTAAAATTGTGCGGGATTTGGGGGGCAAATTGTGCGGGAAAAACCGTCGATTGTGCGGGGAATTGTGCGGGATTGCGTAATCTTGTGACGAACCAAATATTCAATCTCCAGTGTTCTCAGCCAGACCCGACAGGGAGGAAATTCTGTATAAATGAAAAATGCGACTAAATTTCTTTCTTTGGCGATAGAAATATACCCAGCAGTTGCCAATTGGTGGCTTTTTTTTCTTACCAAAGCGTACTGAGTGACTCAAAATTGTGTCTGTATAAACAAAATGACGTTGCGTGACACGCACGATAAACTCGATCGTTTAGCAAAATAAAACTTCGGTATAAAATATGTCCGATCTCAACGAGTTCCTTTATAAAAAAAATCCCTGCAGTTTTGCTGTCTTAAATTAATAATATGTAGTGTGAATAATTCCCCGTAAAGGTTCACAAATTCTTCGAAGTTAGCTGCAAAAACACAACCCGACATGTATGCAAATTGCGTGCTAAATGTGATTTGATACAGTGTTTGATGGCATGTTTGTTTTTCTCAACAACTTACCAAGTAGATCGTAGAACTTGCATTTTCGTGAATGAAAATGCCTTTTACGTGAATGAAAATCAAATCTAGTATGCAGATCAGTTTATGATTTTCTTCTGACGACCGAAGTTTAACGATTCAGTTTCTTTGTCAATTCGCAAATTCGATCAGTCCTTTGCAAAAATAATTCAGAAACAGTGACAGTCATTTCGGCGCCACGGTTCATTTCTTCGGTAGCTCTTCTTTGTTCTCGGCATATTATTTTACTGAACGAGGAAGCGATACGCACGAAAACAAAACCCGATCACTGAAGTTGACTGAAAGTAGATCGAACTGACACTAGTGCCCAGGCCACGCAGAGTGACGAAAGAACGCCTTGCGTTTTATATCCGCTCGAGCGATCGAGGAAAGTGAGGGATTTCTTGATTGTTTTGGAAGGTAAATAGCCTGGAAATAGCCTAAAAAGTTTTTAGGAATCTTGGTAATCAATAGGAGACCTGATTTGATTAAATGTTTCAGCAAATCTTTCAGTATTGTGCGGGATTTTGCGGGGTTTTGGGAATTGTGCGTTATTGTGCGACCAAATTGTGCGGTCCCGCACCCGCGCACCCTGTCAGAAGGCCTGTAGTATTATATTATATGTCATAATGATGCCCTAGTACATGATAGGTTTAGACTACATGTATACCTTTATTGATATGACAAAATGCCCTCCATTTTTTAGAAAATTGTGAGCATTTATAGCAACGATACGAGCCTGGTCAGGCTGAGCGACGTCAGCAAAAATAGTATCTACCATGCCTAGAAAAAAGAGACTATTGATCAATAGAGAGTAACAAACAATGGACACACACAAGCAGCAACTACAGTAGTATTGGCAAAAATATTCATCACTCAACTAAATCAGGCAACATCTTTTTTTACCTCATGAAGAATAAAAACTAACTCTAATACCTTACTTTTAGTTGTTGGTGAATACTGAGGCTTAAGGCAGAAAAAACTAAGGCACGTAAAGTAGGACTCACCAACAAGCATTCTGTATTTGTGGGGATGTCTTGCATCTTCTATGATTGGTATAACATTCGTCCTTTTTTTCGCTACATTAATAAGATCACGTCCTGATCTGTGAGAAAATTCGACTGCATACACAAGACCATCCTAGAAAATAAAAAAACAAGCAATTCTGAAGAATTTACAGGCGGTGGATAGTCTCTCACCCCCCTCCCCTTTTCCTAAGGAAAAAAGGTTTCTTTAAAAAAACACTTTAGTAGTTTGTGGTTTCCAGTGACCTGTTATGGACAATTTGCACTTCCAGTATGTAAGGAGTTAAATGTACGTAAACATATTATATTATTCAGGAGGAGATTGTCCAGTATTTGACCGATTGGTTAACTGATAAAATCAATAGCAACTTGAGAACTTTGTTTGTTTGTAACCAGTGACCTCTGTACGACTTTTAGCGAGACACGAGAAAACCCTGTGGCTTTACCTGGAGAAATAAATCGTTCTTAAACCTTGATATCGTGAAGTACAGCCCCTAGGCATTTACGACAACTGTTTCAGCCTTCAGGCAAGGGCTCCATTTGGATCCTAACGACACAAGTGCAGGCTAATTGCAATCTATTTTTATAACAACGGTGCAGGTCCATTTTCATTTTGAATATTTAATTAGCCTCATCCCTGAAGGCAGCGAAATTCAGATATTCACGGGAATCCAGTGACTTCTTTTTCAAAATCGAGAAAATGGACACTATAATAAAAAGAGAAAATTGTCTTGAAGATTCAAAGCTAGCAAAATTCAACACAAGCTACTGTATGTCTGTTGGCCGCGCGGGACTAAATATAATCCGAATCACATGCAAGAAATACAAATTACGTTTATTGGTAACACTATACTACAAACACTATATCAGCAAAGGTCATGTTTAATATTGTTTTTAAATTTTATTCATGGGGAGAATGTCCGGTATTTATCTGTTTACGTCATGATAACAACAAGGCCATTGTTCAAAGGCCGCGCAACCCCAAGAAGACTAAGTGAACTGACGGACAGTGACAATGACAACACCGATAAAAATGAAAAAACAAAAAACGTACATTTTACGAGTTGGTGCGATGTGCACGTACGCACGACGACCGCCTAAAAAAAAATCAGTTTGTAAACTAACCTATTAATTTTCTTTAAAAATTAGAACGTTCCCATTCTAATCATGGTTAGTCAACTCTTGCTACCATGAACACCTTCAAGATCAAGATGTGGTGTCTTAACGTTTGCATCATGTCTGCTTTTCACTAGTGATTCAAGCACAATTCCAAGCACACATGATGTAACCATATTTGCAATCAAAATAGACTCAACGCATTGCATTGTAAGCACAAAGGAAGGATACTTCCTTGTGCCTACCTTGCATGAATACAATGTCTCAATTAGTGACCTGGCATGCGTATCTTGAAAGCCCTGAAATGTTTTCGGTCCCGAAAAGCCATTTGTAAAAGCATGAACTACTCATTGTACAAAGCTGTTATTTTAGCTTGTCATTAAGATAAGAAATGTTTAACTAATAGCAAAGTTTCATGCTTAGAAACTTCTTTGTTTACCAGAGACAGTGTGAATTATCATGCCAAGAACCAACCCAAGAAGTTTCGGGGCTTTTGAGAAATGCACACCTGCCTCTTTGTGTACATGTACACTCACGTCAGGTGTAGCAAATTGCAAATCTCATCCAAGTCAAATATAACAAGGAATTTGAAAGTTTGCAAAATACAATTTTTGTCGGCAACAGGGAACGAGTGATAGGTCACGGAGCAGACTCATTCACTAGCTAAAGGTTGCCTTGAAGACGACACAATGTTTCAATCAAATTCAAAGCCTTGGTTGCTTTTTTAAGACTCTGACATTCTTGTGCAATAAGGTACAATTACATTGTCTTGCATCCAATCCAATGGATTGAACAAGCTATCAAACCTAGTAAATGGATCAGTTTTCTGTAGAATGAAGCTAACAGGGGCATTATTGCACCCTCATCGATGGGGTGATAGTCCATCGCAGGGTTTACCTCCAAGATTCCCTAATGATTTCCTGGTACCCACTTACACAAATGGGTTTCATGAGAGAGAAAACGTGAAGTACCATAAAGTTCCTTGTCTAAGAAGACAACACGGCATGATCCAGAGTCCGCCCTGACCCTCCACAACTTTCAAAGAAAAGTCAATGCACCAAGTACATGTACCATAATGTTATGACGCTTCATCCAGTTTTTTTTCGTTTGTCTGTCCATCTGTTTGTCTCTCAGTTCCATTTCCATTTTGCAATGATGCCTTCCTATGCTCTCTACTCTTTCTCATTATTATTTTTATTATTATTATTGAACATTAATATATGAAATCATATTTGAACTGCAGATAAAGATAGAATTATGTGAAGATCATCGCAGTGAAGGTGTTTCAACCTTTAGGTTAGAGCGCTGCACCGGTATCGCAGAGGTCATGGGTTCGATTCCCGGTCAAGCCTGAATTTTTTCAGGTTTCTTCTTTTCAACCGCTTAGGTCGAAACACCTTCACTGCGATGCTCTTCACATAATTCTATTATTATTATTGTTATCGTTATTATTCAATCAACCAAAATGAAGGCTTTTTTTTACTTTTCTTGACTATGGCAATTTTGTGCAATCTACTGTACTTACAGGTCCAACAATGTCAGAAACATGAGACACCGTCGTTCCAGACGCAGCACCAAGATACAGCACTTTAGAACCAGGAGGCATGTGAATCTTGTCAATTCCACCAAGAATGGCAGCTGCCAGCTTTGAGCGGAAAGGATTCCATACTCTGTATTCAACTTTGTCACCCTCAGTTGCACCCTACAAGAGTAACACAAAACTACTTTAGAACACACCCCAGGGGGGAGGGGCACTTGACCTATGTTTGGGTGTATGGGTGCCACTGAGGCTCTGAAACCCTGACCATGTTTAAGACAAAAAGGCCTAAAATGCCAGCCCTGTTGCTTTGCAACATACAACAAAAAACTCAGGTTAATGAAAACAACTATTCATAAGTGAATTTATGGAGCAACTGATTACAGTCAACACGCTTCACGCATGAATGCTCAACTTCAAATATTCATTGATTAATTCATTCTTCAAAAAATTTAGTTATTCTTTGAAACTTGGATTCTATATTAGAAACATTAATTTAGTCATTCGAAATTTTTCTTGTAACATCGTAATAATAATTCAACTTTCCGAACAGGAACTGAAAAGTTAGTTTTTGTACTGTATTAAATTAGCTCAATTTTTCAGTATGTCACTTGTGATATTTTAATTGTTTTCAAGCCCAGGGTAAAAAATGATGAGAACATAAAGCTGACAAAAATAAGCCCTAAGGAGAAAATTGACAACATGAATCCTTAGAAAGAAAATCCAAAGGAGTCCCTTATTTTAACAAGGCAACTTATTCTTTTGCTGGAGGTTTCGTGGCTTAATCAGAAACCGGCAGAAAATATAAATAACAACCGCCATAACTTTATACAGGTAAACAGTTTCCGCCGAGGTGTACACAGGTTTTTTCACATGATCAGAAAATAAGTTCAGGTTTCCTAACTCCAAATGGCAAGAAAATCGCTTGGGGGCTTTTACGATCCTGGTAAACTTTTGCCTTCTAATGCAAGGAACCAGTAAACCTTTGCCTCCTAATGTAAGGAACAAAATCGTCAACCTTTTCAATGCAGGATTGGGGTTGTCAGATGCTTCATGGAACACAAGAGTGACAAATCAAAAGGAGCTGTTCATAAAATCGTCCGGCACTATTCAGTCCACACGACGACTCAACCATTTTCTTGTGGAGGAAAAGATCCTTGATAATGGATGACATCCCTGGAGTACTCTGATTAGCACTTCTTCCGAGTGTGACATGCTGACGATTTCTGATGTTATGTGTGAACTTTCGATGAATCAATTTCGTTAATCGAAAAAAAAATCGTCATCTTTCAATCTATCTACAAGAATACGTTAATCCAATTAAAGAAAGGAATGCGCACATGAAGAATGCAATCTCCATTCCATGATCGTTCATACGTAAAGTGCGTTCACTGTAATAATACTAATAATAATGAATAATAATAATAATAAATGTCTTTATTCATCACAAGATAAGGGACATAAATTATCTTATGTTACAATTTAAATCTCAAAAGTTCATAAAAGTGGTAATTATATATTTACAACAGTAAATCATAGTTCAAAATAAGTCTATTTACAAAAGACAAAACAAGATAATAGAATCTAGCTTACATCAACTGATACTCTTTTTTCACCATATACAGATTCTCCAGGAACAATATTCTTTGTCACCAATGCATCTTCCTTTCCACGTGCAATAAACACTCCTACAATGGAAAAAAAAACATGGAAAATTAAACATACAATGTAACCTATGGAGTAAATTAATTATAAGATACCCTACTCTACATTTGTCTAGAAGTTAGGTCAAAGTACCAGCCTTGTCATTTGTAGTAGTAGTTTAGTTCAGTTCAGTTTATTACCAACCTGTCTAGCAGTTAAATACTGAATTACAGGTTGTCTGCACAATATACACTTATTACCATAACACTGAGACAAATAATTTACATTGTACATGGTTACAAACTTGCTAAATCTGTTGGTGTGTCATACCACTTTATTATAAGAGCTTCCTGATCATAGCCCTGGAGTACTGATGACTTAAAGATATGGTTCTACTATACATAACAGGATAGAGGGGATTTTCATTCTTTATTTCAGACATGAATGTTTTGCAGGCAAGCTTTCTGCGAGCTCCCAAGGTAGCAAGGATTACTTTTGTTAGCTCATCCCGGTAGGCAGGATAACAGAGGTACACACTGTACAGCTGTAGTAGGCAATAAGGGCTAAAAGTGCATTTATTATTAGTCACCATTAGTGAACTCCAGTGTGAAGTAGGTGGCAAATAGACTATTTTGACAGGGCTGACAATAAAGACAAAAGTAAGATTTCTCTAAGGCATCCATAGCCTGTAAAAACTACTTCCTTTGAAAAGAATCTTGTGCTTATTGTGATCCACCATGGGATCCATAAACTCAGCATTTTGTTGGAGTGATCCATTCACATGTATCCATGGAGGAGTTAAATGCGAGAGCAAAACAAAAGGAGAGAACAGATTATAAACCAACAGAACCAGGCAAAACCAGTTCAATATTTCCATTCAAAACTGTTCGACATTGCTAAATGTAAGAAAAGATGGAATATTCAGCATGTCGCGAGCGTGGGACAAAGAAAAACTCTGAGTCCCCAACGGGAATCGAACCCATGACCTTCTGTACACTGGTCGGACACTCTAACTATTGAGCTACTGGGAGACTCGTAGCGAGCATAGGTCATATTTACTGAGTTCGTGGTGACACGCGTCCTGCATACTGCTAGGTGAAATGTGTTTGGCCATTCATTTGAATGATGTATAAAGTTTGATTGCAATTAAATTTTTGAAGCAACATCATTTAACTTTTCTTTTGTTCTAAGGTGTCAGTTCAAGTCAATGTTAAATTTGGTTGGCAAGTATGTGCAACAATGGTGAAAGCATGCCTGTGTAGAAAACAGCTAACACCATTTTACATTTTTGAACAACGTTCAACAGGGGGACAATATGTGTATATCAAGTTTACATGTGCATGCAACTTGACAACTTTGAATTAATATATGGCCAACTCCTTTGATATCATGCAGCAAAGTTGTATTCAGCAACACTGAATGATATTGAATTGGTTTGTCCAGTGGCCTGTGTTTTTTACACACATGCTACATGAGTGACCATCAATTCAACTACACATGTCTCTCTGTACATGTAGCTCTTTGGTTAAAGCGTTGTAAAAATGGCAAATCTAGTTATGTAAACTGGCAACCACAAAGCAGTGATGTTATAAATGCTTGCCTTCATGTCTATGTGGCTCAATAACAACTTTGGTTCCACCTTTAAAACCACCACGTCCACCACCACCACCACCTAAACAGAGAAAAACAGACAACAGTTGTTATTATTAACCCAACAGAATATACTCATGTTCATAAATGACACTGACACAATATGCCATGTTTGAACTATAAGTGTCAGTTCCTTACATGTAGATGGCTTGTGTAACTGTTTTGATGCTGCACAAGGTAGTTCCAACTTTTGAGTATGTGAATGAAATCCTTAAGTGTGACCACTCAATTGAAAGCTAGTGAGCAGTACTTTTCTGTGGTACTATTTATTGTGCTGTACAAGGTGGTTCTAACTTTTGAGTCTGTGGATGAAATCCTTAAGTGTGATCATTCAAATGAAAGCTACTGAGCAATACTTTTCTGTGGTGCTGTTTATTATGCTGTACAAGGTGGTTCAAACTTTTGAGTCTAAGGGTGAAATCCTAAAGTGTGGCCAATCAAATGAAAGCTACTGAGCAGTACTTTCCTGTGGTGCTGGTTATTATGTTGTACAAGGTGGTTTTAACTTTTGAGTCTGTGGGTGAAATCCTTAAGTGTGACCAGTCAACTGAAAGCTACCGGGTAGTACTTTTCTGTGGTACTGTTTATCATCCAATACAGGGTGGTTTTATCTTTTGAGCCAGTGGATGAAACATTTAAAAGTGGTACTGTTTCTTTTTCTGTGCAAGGTGGTTCTAATTTCTGAGTCTGTGGATGACAAACCTAAAGTGTGACCAGCCTGTTTGCAGGCCGCTGCTATGTGTGTAAGCTGAGGGCATCCATTACAGGCCTACTAAAGAAATTTAGGCACGAAAAAAGCATCTTCTCATTCTATTCTCAAAATCTTTTTGGATAGCCAAAAGATAATAACATGTAGAGAATTTAAGGAACACAAAATGAAGAGCTTGGGGCAAGAACATCTAAAGTGATTTTGGATCATTACACGTTTCTGGGACACTCCCCACCTACCGCTCCCCTAACCCAACATTTTGCTCTAGGTGATAATAAGTAAAAAAAAAAGTTGGGATAGGGGAGGGGTAGTTGGGGAGTTCCCCAGAAATGCATGACTTTTTTTACATTTTTCATTGAAAACCTTACCTCTCCCTCCTCTGCCTCCTCTTCCTCCACCACGTCCACCCCCTCTACCACCTCTGCCAAACCCCCCACCTCTACCACCGCCACCACCACCGCCGCCGCCACGGAAACCTCCTGAATGCAGAAAAAGTAAAAACATGGTAAAATCAGGTTTCAACAAAACACTGTTTCTTAGTTTACTAACCCCTCAACCGACTCCCTCTAAAATTCACTTATGCCACTGGTGAAAGGTTCTTGAAGTTCAGTTTCTATGACTCCTCCATTTCATACTGCTTTCAGCTTCAGCACATGCTTGGCCAGGGCTAGCTGGTGTGAACAGATTATCTCAGTGCACGTTCACACTATACTAGCCACCTGATGACCATGGAATAGTGTTTTGTTTCTTTGCTTCAGCACAAGCCTGTAACTGTACCTAAGGTAAACGACTTTTTCAGTGCTCAGTGCATGTTCACATCTTGGCTGATGTTATGTTTGTATCGGAGAAGTGGATTTCAAAGTTCAAAAGAATTTTATACAAGCCTTTGGGGACACGTTTTTTATTGTCTTACTTTGATCCAAACTATGGATTGCAGAGGCACCACTTACTCCTTAAATCATAATATATATCGGTGATGTAGCACAATCCTCCCAGCAAGTCGACAAATGACATGAAAACTAGCCATCAACCACGCTAATTATTACAAAATCCAGTTGTAAACAACACAAACAGAAGATGTATACAAACCTCGACCGCCGCCGCCTCTACCTCCACCTCCTCGGCCACCACGCGGAGAAAAACCTGGTAAAAGGTTTCCTTATCAGCACAAATGTCTCATCGCAGTCGAAATAAGGCGTAAAAACAAAATTATTACAAATAAACTCACCTGGTCTACCCATCGAAGGATTTCAGTAACACAACTTTTCCACGTGGAGTGTGTAATGCTACTGCGCATGACCGAATTCGCGTTGCATTGTGGATCACACCCAAGATGGCGCAGAAGTTGGTAAATTTTGGGCAGAAGATTGCAGTCGCTACGCCTCGTTTGGCCACTAGATTGTCATTTCAAGCTCTTGGTAAGCGAATTTAGTAAAACTCGAATAGTTACTAGATATCTTCATTCCGTCCTTCTCTCTTTTATTGTTGTATTTTGCGAGAGAAATACTATAACGAAGTGAAATTAGCGTGTGACGATCCAGCAAATATTAGTCGATCTCGTAAATTCGATTACCAGGTTCATTGCCGTAAATTCTTACGTGGACCTTAAGGTAAAAGCAAATTAAGCAACGCGCTGTAGATCTTTTTAGGAAGAAAAGAAATGTATAGAGGAGAAGCAACACATAAATCTGATCTGAAATATGCATTGTAGATTTCCCTCAGTGAAGCAAGGCATCAGCTGTGTGTGTATAACTTAAGATTGTATTTGACTGTCCTTGTTAGAAATTCCAGTGTTTTGATGTTTGATGCAATTGGATAACTTCTTTAAAACTTACTGGGTCAAACTGTCAGCTATTTGGTTGGTTTATTTGACTTAGGAGTACTTGCATCATCCCCCAAAATATTGAACCTCAAGCATTTTAAGCACTAACTTTTCAATTTTTGGTTGTTCAAACTCTGGAATGCCATGGTATCACTGTTTTACTATGATCAGAAAGGAAACGTTGAAAATTATGCCATAATAGAGCATCTGTGACAAGTTATTCAAATAATTTCCTCCATCATTTCCATCCAATTTCAAATAATATTTTTCTACTCATGATCATTACGCACAACAGAGGTAAATCCACAAGGTATGCAGTGGTCTAAAGGGGGCGGGAAATGGGGAGTGAGAGGAGAGTTTTTACAGTTCATATGAAGTACCATAGTTATTCAGTTATAAGGCGCACTGTTTTTTCCGAGAAAATCTTGTTTTCTATTGAAAATTACCGCCAAAGTCTAGGTGCGTCTTATACATGTAGGTGGATACTTTCGGGAAAAAAACTTTTCTGATCAAAGTTATTGTTATGATTTTAAGTAAATATGAAGGGCAAACAATGTTGGTCATTGACTTTTATAGATGTGGTGGTTCTGAAAAGAAATACCTGGGTAAAAACAGAAAACAGTACGATCAGTAAATGTAATCAACAAAAGATAAACATCGATCATCACGACAAATTACCGGAAGCACTTTAACTGGATACAATTAAACAAGAAAGCATTTGCTAACCTTGACTTCTTTGATCACTGAACCAGTCGGCCAACAGCTGATCCAATTCAGGATCTTTTGGTCGGTAACGGCCCATGGAAGTGCGTTTGGCTGTCATCTTCAGTTCGCCTGAAAACAAGACGTCCTGCTGATTCCGCCACTTCCGAACCATCGATTCAGAAATTCCGTATTCCCTTGCTATCTCTCGATTGTTGTTAACAGCTTCAGCTTCAGCTACAATTTTCAACTTAAAGTTGAGATCGTAAGAATGACGGGGAGTGCTTGGCATGATTTTGCTGAATTTTGGACTTTGCAAGACAGTGTTCACGAGGTGAAGTAAACTTTGCAACTAGCGATTTTGAGCATCTGAGCTGTTTTTAAACCTTGAAAACAGATCGTTGAATATTTATTTCCTGTCATTTAAAACCCCGAGAGGGAAGGCGTAAATTATTGTGTATATTGTGATAAATGTGACTTTTTTTGCCTTTTATTTCTAAGCGTGTGACTTTTTAGCTTTTGTTTAATCAAGTGCGTGTCGGCATTTGTTTATGCGCGTGTGACAATTTTTGCTTTTGTTAATTAAACTCAAATCAATACGCGACTTTTTCGCTTTGTTTAAAAGTAGTAGTAGTAAAAGCAGAAAACAGCTGTTGTGACTATAATGAACTTGATGAAAAGTGTTTTCTTGGCTTTGTGTTTATGAGGGTGTGATAATTTCGCTTTTGCTAATTAAACTCTAACCATTTCGCAACCTTTTTGATGTTGTTTACGAACATGTTCCAAGGTTATTACTGAATTTAAAGTAAACTTGAACGGTCAATTGTCCTCAGTTTACGGTGCGTCTTATAACCAAGTGTTTTAGTGATATTTTCAGTTTGAAAACTTGACACAGTCGAGTTGCCAAGTTTGGGGTGCGTCTTATAACCAAGTGCGCCTTAAAACCGAATAACTATGGTAAATCCAGTAAACATTCATAGATGTGTATTATATACCTGCCAACTTTTCAAGTCAAATGTGTGAGATTTTCGTATCCATAATACCCAAATTTCCGACAAAGTCCTGAACATTATCGAAGATGTCCCGATGACGTCCAAACATTGCCGACAATCCCCGAAGATGTTCCGATGATTTCTCAAGGTTGCCGAAAGCAGAGCTCGAAATCTCGGCGGGATCTCGTTTGCTTGTTATTTAGGACTCAAACACGACATTTAGCGCTGTTCACTAGACTATTTTGGGTGGAAATTGAATTGAATTTTTCACGTTAATGGTTGATGAACAGGTAGTCAGGTGTGAGAAATTATCCTCGATGCGTGAGATTGATGTCTTTGATCGACAGGCGTGAGACTCACTCATAATGCGTGAGAGTTGGTAGGTATAGTATTAACTTGTTATTTTGTCTCAGAGTCAAACATTTGGTAATGCCAGGTTGTGACTTTTTGAGTCTGTGGATGGAATTGCGGTCGTTTCGCCCAGAAGGCGATTTGCCCGACAGTGATTGGCCCAAAATGAAAGATGTTTCGCCCGATTATTAAAGATGTTTCGCCCGAAATATTTCCCCCGGATATTTAAGGATTCGCATACAGAAATACAACTACTACATGTAATGAAATACACCAAATGTCAAATCTAAATACTCGCATCGAACTTTAATCTCTTATACTTATATTTTAAGTTAGCAACATCTTTTTCGGAGTTGTTATCGTATTACATTTGCGCTCGCACAGTTGTAAACAACTTGATAAAAAGTTGCATGAAGTCTGGATCAAACTACACACGTGGTACTGGAGAAGAGATCTTTGAATGACTTGGAAAAAACAATTTGTTTTTCTTTTAATTCATTGAATAGAGTATGTTTGAGATCCAGTAAAAAAAAATCACACCTCCTTTATGCCACACGAGAGACGCTAATAAGCCTTATTGTTTTAAAATATCCCAAGTGCACACAATGGATGGACTCTTCTCTTAAAAAATCACAAGTACACACAAAGGATGGAGTTTCTCAGTAGTCATTTTATTCTGCACTATTAGCGTCTCACGAAGAAAAAGGTGAAAAAATTCTCGTGTATGATTTTGTTTCAGCTTTGCGCACACGCAGTTGTAAACAACTTAATAAAAAGTTGCGTCAAGTCTGGCTAGAAAAAACGGCCCATAGGAAATTTTCTAACTTTGTGGGGCAACGTATGTATGATTGCCAGACAATGTGGAAAGCAAGTCTGAAAGAAAGAAGATTAGTATTTCAATGTCAATTTTCATTGATTCTGATACATCGGGCGAAACATCGTTCGTTTCGGGCAAATCATCGTTGGGCGAATCGTCTTCCGGGTGAAACGACCAGCTTCCTGTGGATGAAATCCCGTAATATGACCATACAGCTGTATGTTAATGTTATTGAGCAGTAGTTTCCGTGTAAAAAAATTTTCCCCAAATTAAAGTTTTAGGAACATTACTTTTGTCATATTTGTACCAAAGCAGAAATACTGATACATTATAACTCTCCATTGTCATTTCAGATTTGGCCAAGAAAGCACAGCCTCATGCTTCCAAGTTTTGGAGTAATGCCAAGGTAGAGATGCTTCCACCAAAAATGTCAGAGTGGCCTGCCATCAAGAAGAGCTTTATTGGTGTGAAAGATGCTGCCCTGGCTGGGAAGTTTCTAGATGTAACAGTCAAGGAAGCTTGTGTGAATACGCTGGTGGCTGCAGAAATCGCTTTCTGGTTTTACGTCGGAGAAGTTATTGGAAGAAGAAGCCTTATTGGTTACAATGTGTGATGGACTTGCAAACTGTGCTGACTGTTTAAGTATTTCCTGACTGAGTGTGATGGAAAGCCTTTTGATTTTTGTGTAAAAAATTGGATTGGAGTTTTCAGTATCCTGACTAGGCAAATAAAGGAGTTCACTGATTTGAGGTGGTTGTACCTGGTTCTTATTTCTGAATTGCCTTAAACCTTTAAACTCCAATGTCCACATGCATATTTTCCTCACTGTTTGTTCCCTATATATTTCTTATGTTACTAGTTAAGAGAATTTGATTAAACATCAACACATTTCATGTCTGGTGATCATCTACTTTTTTCTCATGACTTGTATATTTGATTCACTAGTGTATTGTAAGGAAAAATTAGATGCTTGTCACTCTTGGGGCTTAAAGGGTTAATTGACATTACAAGGCTGCTGCCTAATGGAAGACTGGCAGCCTGGATTGTTAGTTAAGAAATATTTTTTTCCCCAAGATTAGGTCACAAGTTTGGGGTGCGGCCTATACGCGGGTAAATACGGTAATCAGTCATCGCTTTTTTGAAGGATAATAGAGTGTATGCAAAGAATCTGGAATGGAGCAATCTGCTGCTAGCCAATGCAGTCCCTCTGCAAACAATTTTTGCATCTTCTTCTTACTCAACTGTCCATGGGCGGAAGGAAGACTGCTCAACATGGACTTTCCATCAAGGGCGTACAAACAATCAAATGGTGCAGTCCGAAAGGTAATCTGATAGCACCCATTTTTATTGCAACACATGGCTTCACCAGTTGGATTGTGCCATTCCCAATTCTTTGAACACTATATTTACCCAAGAGAGGACGAAGAAAGAGAGCGAATCCCCCATACATGGGCCTCTACCAAGGAGAATTATTTGAAATCTGTTTTTGGTTCTTGTCGTGTATGCTGTCATGAAATTGTACCATAAGGCATGATGGGTAAAAATATACCACAAGGTTTTTAGTCAAGATGGCGTACTGCGTGGATATTTTAAGGATGACACCTCATTGGTCAGTAAGAATGACGTCATGTAATTTTAGGTTGTTGCCATGGAAACAACAGATAAAAAAAACTTTCGCAGGATGGGTGCAAACTAATAATAAATTTCAAATAATTATCATGGGGCACGGGGATTCACTCTCTTAGTTCATCCTCTCTTGATTTACCTTAAAGAAAAATAATGACTGTTGGCAAATGTATGCCCCAACAATGATTAGCATACATTCTCCTTGCCAGTCTCCATACATTCCTGTGATGAATTATAGCTGGAAGAAGTGGTTTGTGTTAAGACAACTTGTCTTTGGCGACGATTTCCTTTATTTACTTGAGGTTATTATTTGGATCCCTCCTTTGATACTGACAAAGAAATAATATGTCCTTGAAGGTTGATACAATTAAAACACTGTCTTTATCGGCATGGATCAAGATTTTCTTAATCCACATTACTAACTCGACACTGGTGCGAAAGTCAATATGAATGCATCAAACCAGTACCGTGGTATTTCTTTTTAATTATAGCTGACGTAATACATGTTTGAGATTAGCATGTACACGCTTAGTGCTTTTCACACTAATTTAACCACTACTTTTCCTATAAGTGTCCCTTAATCAGTGCATAATTGTCTAAGTCGTACCACTATGACTTGTGCCAGTCTTGTGCAATCACCAATCCCTTTTTTCTTTTCTTCTTTTTCGTTTTTCTTTTCTTTTCACGTATCCTTGATAGTGCTCTAAGCCATGCTCCTATTAGCCTGTTCCAGGCACTCAGATTATGGTGTGTGGAGAAAAAATGCGAATTTTTCCTGTGACCTGTGCCATCTTTCCCTCACTCCCAAAAGTCTCAGCTACCATGAGCAGGCAATATCTGCCTTCACCAGTTTAAAAAAACTGTTCTTATAAAACTGCACTTGTTTCCCTTTATGATTAGGGTTTATAAGACAGTATAGATGCCGAGATTCAACGTCTGGCTTTTCGTTTTCTCTCTTTCTTCTCTGGTTTTACTCGGTGGTGTTTTAACCCAAAAGGAAGAAGCAGCTGGGAGCTAACTCCATTTTTCCGTTTTAGGGGATTTCTGCTGCCTCTCCTTCCCGTTCACCTTCCAGAAATTTGGGGCTCTCCTCTCTCCATCAGCTACGATTGAGTTTCTTGTTCAAGAACACATCATCTGAGGATATCAAAAGGATCATAGATCGAATGAAACGGCCTCTATCTTGAGACAACGCCCTCTTTTGATTCACCTATCGGCGCAATTGATGAGACCTCTTGCACAGACAGCCTACATCTGTCCGAGAGTCGGATTAAGGTGTCCTTAATTCCGAGCTAGACGACGTAACAGTATCGTTACAGCTTTAAAGCTTTGTTCTTTCTGCCTGGCTCGCTATTTTGGACTGTTAAGGCGGGGATGCCTTAGTTTCCTCAGGGACTTCCCTGACTCTCCTTTCTTTTCGCTTTTCTTCCCACAATGTGACATCAACATAGCTTGCATTAACACGCACGCCTTGTACTTTGTACGGCGTATGGTGACACAGAAATGAAGACAAATTACTGTTCTCTGAAGACATTGCATCATTGCACAACAAATCTCTCAGTAGGCCGAAATCACCCTTTTCTCGTGTCAACTCTACAACATTGTTTCTTCTGTATTTCGTGAAGATGTTCTTGAGCCAGGCATATTAATTGTCTGTAAAGAAGAACAATACAATAACCAATTTAAATTTAGCCATGCCGCATTGCAATATTGAGCCAAAAGCCCTTGGTTGTGTGCCGTCTGGGACTCAGACCTCGAAAACTCATTAGTCCCTACTTGTTGTTTCTTTAGGAGGACGCTACTTTGCGGAATTTCTCACTACCGTAAAATTTTATCTCTTCTTTCGGAACTTAATGTTGTCAACGTTTACTAGCTATTTAACCTATGGTTAATAAAACAAAACGGTAATGAAGCCCGAAAAATGAACCCAGCGCGCATAAACCAGGGACCCATGCGGAAGTCACAATCTACTTATATGACATGCCAATTTTCGCAGGAACTTAATTTCGCGAAAATCGCAGAGTCAAATTTCGCGCGACTTGAATTTAGCGATCTGACAGAAAAATCGTGTCAAAGAGAACTAAATTTCACAACAATTCTGCAAATACCAATCCGCGTAACAAACAGGTAGTCTCAGAATCGGCTCTACAAAGCGTAATGTTTACATAGCCATATTTTGCAATTGAACAGAACTCACAGAACTATAGTAAAAAAAGGTTGGCATGCTCGTTAGCGCCAAGGCACAACGTTTTACTACACGAGTCAGCATTTTCCATAGGACTGTTTTTTCTTGTATTGTTGATATCATAAATTCATAAACTTTGGTACAAAGGCATATTTTCAACCTAAGCGCCCAGAATTCTTCTTGTAGAGATACTTTGCATCCGTAGTTAATCTTCGCGATAATTTTGTTACGGATCTTTAATTTTGCAATTTTTTTTTTGCAATCACGAAATTTAGTCCCGCAAAAATATCTGACAATAAAATAACTCCTGGGTTCAAATCATTTAATTTGGCTTACCTCAGCTGATGGTTTCCTGTCTCTTCCGCCCGTCCCGTACAGACTAGACACTGATGGTCTCTGAGGCTTAACGTAAACTGGGTTGGAAAACAAGCTCTCCAGCTGAAACAAACGCAAAGGTACAATTTATACAGGCGCTAATTATCACATTTTTTCTGCCAAGACATTCTGGACAATATAATGTGAAAATTTCCTCCATGGGTTTTGTCCCAAAACAAATCCATTAATAGACTACCTTGGCCGTTTTAGATAAAAACTCTCGTTTTCGGAAACCACAAGCAGTACGGGCACTTAGTAGCCCGTACACAGCCGAAGTGCAAACAAACGCAACCTTTACTTCAATAAGGATAGCTTTACACGGGCGGATCCAGAATTTTTTGAAAGGGGGTAGTAAGTACCGGGAGGGGAGAGAAACACATCTGCCGGGGCCTCGGGGATTCTGGACCCTGGCGGGGTTTTCCTAGAAAGTCTTGAAAGAACAGATTGTAAATTACCGAAAATTGCTCGCGAAAGGGAGGGTTGCAACCCCCCAACCCCGGCCCTGGGTCCCCCTCTGCTTTATTGAAAAGGAAGTGGGGCGGGATGGGAGGATTATTAGGTGGGAACCTGGAGAAAAGGAGGTGGGAAGAAGCGGGAGATTGAAATGCCTTTTGTGAGGTCGTCTAAACCTGGAGAAATATGAGAAAAATGCAGAATGCCTGCTGATGTGTTACAATTGAAAGGCGCATAGAAGTGGAAGTGGGTGCGAGGAGAAGTTTAGAGCCCCCTTTCCCTACCCCGTCAGTACATACGGTTGAGTCTGTCCTTTGATATTAGGCGAAAGAACGCGGAACAAGAAAGTGCGAATTTATCTTATTAGATCATCTGAGTCACGAAAGAACTGAAAGCGGATTGGATCACTGAAGAAACGCTGGGCTGTGTCAACGGTACCTCGTTCAGAGAAGAGCCTTGAGTCGTCCGCGAAGATCGCCTGCGTTTTCTTTCTGATGTCACTGTGGAAGCGGAGGACTGGACACTAAGTTTACGAGCATCAGAATTATCGACCACGTGACTGGAGTTCGGATTTAGGACTGGTTTAGGCCGATCTACATATGGAGGGATCGCGGGCTCGCTGCGAGATTTCTCCACTCTTTGATGTACCTGTATGCAGAACAAGCATAGCAATTAATCTTATGATAACAATAAACCAGGCTAGACTAAAAACATTTCAGTTATAGTCAACTGTGAATTCAGCTTACTTTCAAGTGCTCTGTTGGCGTTGAGGGATGGCTTTCACTATTATAAGCTGGTATCTTGTAGTTGGATAGACTCGTTAGTGTTGCAGATTTACTAATTCCTTCCACCTGAAAAGAAACGAAATGAAAGAGGGGTAGTGCTGTGATAAAATCGTGTCTGTCAATATATCTGGCAATATAATGCCGATGTTCCCTCAGCCAACAAGTAGTATTCTTTTGTAATAAAGAATATTTTATGGATGTGCGCTGTAAATTCTGGCAAGTCGACAAGGTCGGGGGTTGTCGGGCAACACAGCAGAGCGTCCAAAGGTTGAGTCAAGAGACTGACATTAACTAGAACTGAAAGCAGCGTCTCCTGCCTTCATCTATCAGTAAATCTCGTTAGCTCGACAATTTTGTGTGCGCTCTGACGGTTTGAGGTTAAAACAAGATTCGACATGACTACCTCTGTCAGACAAGGCTTTTCAGTACTAGAATGAAATTCCACACGTTACCGTTCATTCGAAGGCTAGTGGATAGTACATTCCTGTGGCACTGTTTTCTGTGCTATCCAAGATGCCTGATTGAAAATTTTACGTCTGTGGTTAAAATCCAATGCACGTGACCATTCCAGGGTTCGCTCAGAAACTGGGAAAGAAAATTCCATGACTTTTCCATGACTTTTAATCCAATTCCAAGACCTCAAAATTGACAAGAGGACTGGCGAAAACAATGAGTGAAATGCCCCACTGGCTGAACGTTTTGATGCTTGACACAAAGTTTCCTACATTTCTTACTTTTCAACCACCAGCTAAAACGATTTCGGGAAAAATCTGAAATTCCAGGACTTTTCCACGACGAAAACGAATTTGGCTAATTTGCATGACTTTTCCAGGCCTGGAATGCAAATTTCAAATTCCATGACTTTCCATGACCTTTCCATGACCGGGTGAACCCTGCATTCAAATATATGCCGTTGAGAACGCGTTCTCTTCTGAAATGCAATTTGAATTTGGATATTTTGTAAGCTGATTTTGTGGTACCCTGAGAAAACAGCCGACGTTTCACTAGGTCGCCACTTGAGCCCTTGCAAAACGACGTCTGAGTAACGAACGCGGAAATTCCGTACTGACGACGTTCACTATCCAAATCTCGGTAGTGCTTCTGATTGGTTGAAAGAAAATTCCGACCAATCAGAAGCACTACCAAGATTTGGATAGTGAGCGTCATCTGTTATGGAATTTCTGTGCTCGTTACTCAGACGTCGTTTTGCGAGGGCTCAAGTGGCAACCTCGTGAAACATCGGCTGTTTTCTCAGGTTAATTCTGTGGGACCATCTTCTTAGGGTGATTAGCCACCATGCACATACCTCTTTCTTAGTTCTTTTGCTCATGAGCTCGGGAGGCAAGCTTTTTCGTTTCGGCTGTTTCGTGGCCATTTCGAACTCAGATATGTGCGGCTCTGGTGTCCCTGGTAGGCTAGGATAAGTGTCATGATCCGGTTTAGTCGCCTTTCTCTCTTCTGGGACTTTCCTTTCTGGCAGTGTTTCGTTCTTTGATTCCATTGTGACCTCAAGAGGCCGAGGCTCTGCTTTAGGTTCAGTGGACTGGGAACGAGATGAGTTTTCGTCCTAAAGAGAAACGAACGCAGTGAACCAATCGGATCTCGATGCAAAAACATGCAACCGGCGCCAAGTGCGGGAAAACCAGTATCCATCGACAAGCTCGGGAAAATATGCAAGCTATAAACAGGACTGTTAAATCGTTTGCATAGGTGGTTGAAGTACTGTTCGCCACTCAAAGTTTGCATTCGCCCTAACAATACCGCCAGTATAAATAGACAGATTGTTAATTAAAATAACCTCACCGCAGTAATGGAAAACGAGAACTGATTTATACGGTTTAACGGCAAGCACGACTTCGACGGCATCGCAAACGTCGCTAAATTAAATTTCTAACTAGCATTTCTTTGCCGTCCTCTGCAAAACAACGACGTGAAATTCAATGCTTTATAGAGAACGTGAATACACGAAAGTGATTTGTTCTGTTGTGATTTGTTCTCTTCCTCTCTTTCTTTGTTTTATGTTTTTGGTTTGTTTTATGCCTTTCCTACCAAGTTAGTTCATGGATAATTCAGTCACATTGTACAATTTCAACAAGCCGGAAAGATCACGATATAGTACAAATAAAGTGAATGAATGTTTTTAAGTGACATTTTCGTTGCGCTGCTCTGGTCGTCGTGGCAGCTTACCTCCCTAATAAATAGCTAAGGAAGTCCCTTTGAAGTCCCTTTTCCTGTAGGTCTCACCTGATTGCTGCTTTGGGCTCTCACTGATATCAAAGGAATGTTGTCTGTTGCGTGGGTCTTGCTGCTTATCTTCCTGCGAGATCCCACCTAAAAGGACCCAAAAAGTATTAGCACTAACATGGCTTTGAAACTAATCGACCAGCTTTCCAGTATTCACCATCATGCAAATGCCACGTGATCATTCACGCATTTATGTGTTATTCGCCCCCGTACCCAGGGCTACAAGGCTTTTGCCAATTCATAAACCAATTGACGGAAATATCCTTTCAAAACAAAAACGATAACTTATATCACCCAGGTAAAGGACGAGATCCTCGTACGAAATTTATTCGCCCATTTGCTCATCGTCTATAGACGGTAAAATTACACGAAGACTGCGGAAGTGGTCTTCTAAGAAAAACCCACCAAGATGGTTTTGAGACTCCACCTCTATCTTATTTGTGATGTCTACGACAAATTTAACAGCTTTTTGTTGGATGGATGTCCTCTTTAGACGAGTTTCTTGTCTTTGAAGGGGCTGTTTACAAGGATGGAGGAAGATCCTAGCGGTAGGAAAATCCAAGCACCATGTAAACTACCTTCGCCCTGAAGATCCAAGAACTAGGGACGGAAAAACTTATATGGCGCCGGCCGGGCCTTCAGCTGCTAAAGGCCGACAGTTTTATTTGATTTCCAGCAACCACCCCGACCAAATTTTTTTTCCATGTAAACCACACGAAAATTTGTTTTGCCTTCTAGGATCTTCCTCCTTCCATGTAAACAGCCCCTTTTAAAGCTGACGAAAGGAAATGTAGGAACGAGAAAGTTCACGTAATTATCAGCTGCTTACCAATGGGTCTTGCGCCTGCGCAGTGACTCGTTTGCTGTGTTCTCTGCCAGTCAAACATCCATCTTCGTGACTACAGCGATGAACCCCGGATTGGTAATAACATTTTATCTGCAGAGAAAAGGCCGTGCAGTTGTTGTACAAAGCGTTACGGTAGCTATTTTAACTAGCGTGCAATCAAAGAAACCGGAAGGTAATGAGGGGCGGGAAGATTGCACGTGTCGCGAAACAGCTAAAGACAACGAATCAAGACTTTTTACGGGGTAGGAAAGAGGGCGGGGCGTTCCTACCCCGCTACTGCATCCCTCCCATCCCTCATTGAGTCATTAATGCATTTTAATCCTCCCTGGAGTAACCATGAATGCCTTTGTCATCCCCTCTGGAATGATCGTGTCAAAGAGCATATTGCCACTCAAATACAGTTTTCATTAATACTCAAAAAGTTTAGCGAAAAGGAAAAAAGGAAAAGAATTAAAAGTTTAAACATGACGTGCATGACTTACATCAATATTCAAGACGCAATGGAAGAAGAACAAGAATATTCCCTGAAATTAGACGAAAATAAATGTATTTAGCGCAAGTGAAATGACACCTTGCGATGACTTCTTACTTGCAAGTAGCTCGCCAAAAGCCAAAAAATGGAGTGTCCCGAAAACAATTGGACTGGTTTTTTAGTGTCTTTAAGTACAAAACAACACAGACTTTCACACACCTGCAATCCGTTAATGAGCCCAAAAGAAAGTTGAAAACGAACGTCGCTGACCTCGCGAAAAGAGAGGATGCCAAAAATCCAGCCAAGACAAAGACCAAGCAACAGAATACTGTTGGTCCGAAGGCCATATCTACAAAAACAAACAGGAGACTTTTCAAAGTGCCGTTAATACTAGCTGAAAAATGGCTGACTTATGGTCTCCTTACTATGTTTTGTACAGGTTCAGACACGTTACATATCGTTCCATTTTGTTACCTTGTACATCTTTTTTCCAGAACAGCCCTGGCGCAAATGTCGTAAGAAGGTTGACGTAGATGATGAAGAATCACAAACAGGATCATCAAGTTGAGCTACAGAAACAAAAATATAAAACAAGAAAACGAGAAAATAGGAATTAAATACTCGATCTTTGATAATTCGTAGACATCTTTTCTTTCTGGGAATAAGCCTTCCGACAAAAAAACAGCGTTTGGACGCTTTGAAAGCGTCTGAAAGAATTGAAAGAATCTTTATTAACGCTTAAGTTAAAAGAAATGCTGTAAAATATTACCGTAGCAATTAGAAGAGATGGAATAACGAATGTCCATACGATGTGATCTGAAGGCCAGCAATAATACAGAGATAATCTGAAACCAAAGACAAACAGAGCCACTTTACTTTGATTTAAACGGATACGCGAAAGGTAGTTGTTGGCGTAGACGACTAACAGCAGTCTTTTGAAATTACTCTTGTTAAAAGTTACTGTCAAGCTAACTGACATTTCCACATCATTGCTCCTTTTCATTCTATAGGGTCACAGGGCATTCAAAACATTTACAGAGCGGAAAGTGTATTGGCTAATCTCATTGCATGCTTGTTTCCACAGAAAAACTTACTAAAGATTGATTCATTAGATTGATTGATCGATCCATCGAATGATCGGCTGGCTGGTTGATTGGTTGATTGATCGATCGATTGATCGGTTGGTTGGTTGGTTCGTTAGTTGATAGATAGATTGGATCATTGATTGATTGATTGATTGATTGATTGATTGATGGATGGATGGATGGATGGATGGAATGATTGATTGATTGATTGATTGATTGATTGATTGATTGATTGATTGATTGATTGATTGATTGATTGATTGATTGATTGATTGATTGATTGACTGATTCATTGATTGATCGATCGATCGATCGATCGATCGACAGATCAATTATTTGATTAGTTGGTCGCTTGGTTAGTTGATAGATAGATTGAATGTTTGGTTGATTGACTGATCGATCGATCGACGGATCGATTGTTTGATTAGTTGGCTGGTTGTTCGGTTGGTTGACTAGCTGGCTGGGACCGACCAACTGAATTATTGATGGTTGATTAGTTGATTGGTTTGTTAGTTGGTTGGTTGACTGACTAACTGACTGACTGATGATGTTTAAACGAGAGAGTAAGTGATTGACAGACTGAATAACTGACCGGCTGGTTCTCAAGTTATCTCCATTGATCTCTATTCAGAAAACTGGCAGATTGATTGACCGATCAACAGGTCTACTCACACTGGATTTTTTCCTTCACGGGAGGTCAGTCCAATAGCAAGAGACATTCCTAATGCTATCATTGGAAAACCTGAAACAAATTATTACAAAAAAGATAAACCTACTTGTTTCCACCAAAATATAAGTAGGAAACTGTAGGCTGCGTGCAGACGTCTCCTATTTTCCACGTAGGCTAGGAAACTGCTTTCGATTTGAGTTAGCGAGAACTCCAAGTTATTGGGATACGAGTTATCGAGATTCTGATGCATTTTGAAACACTTTTGATGTAAGTCTGCTCATCACGACCACATGTACTCATACATCACGTATGAGTAAATACGTGTGGACTATGAAGACTACGTAAAAAACCTATTTTCTAGCTTTTTAATACTCACGCTATTTTGCATTAATTGTACTGGCAATCTTTAGTTACTTAATCCACTCAAGTTCACCTTCCATCAGGCCATGCCATGTCCGCTTGCAGACCAAGTTTTTGATTTGAGGCGAGGGGAGATCGGACAAGTTTAAAACCAGGCGCGCTTGGTCATATGGGAAACAGCGAGCTAACAATTCATTTGCACCCAATCCCCTCGCGCCCCAGAACCACATAAAAGAAAGATTACGTGAGCAAGTGTTATCTACTCTGCGTGTCTGTGTTTTAACAATGCTGAATGAAAACTCACCCCAACCAAATAAAAGATAGTAGACGTTCTTTCGCAGCGGAAGTGCGCTGTTTGTGTGATTGAAGTACAGGTATAAACTATCCACCAAGCACCAGGTGAAACAAGACGAGGCGGAATAATGAAGAACGACCGACATCGCCTGGCATCCCTCCTGTGAAAAGTGAAAGGCAAAACACCATTAATACTGTTAAAAGGCGCTTGAAGATCATCGTGATAGACTCAAAAATAATAACAACAATAATAGTAGTAGTAATAATAAAACGGGACATAGCATATAAATGTCTTGTACTGCTATAATAATAATAATCATCATCATCATCAATTGCATTATCTTTCGTCTTACGATATATTAGCGTCGCGACGTTTATCTGCGTGCTGCTATTCTAATGGGATGAAGACGAATGATTATGCATCAACATTTGACGGAACAAGGGACAGCTGTCAGTAAACCGGGAAGATCCATTCTAGTCTAGTTAATCGGGGACCTTGAGCAATGACAGCGTTGACATCCTGAATGTCACGGACGAATGTCGGAAGTCGTACCTTTTCTTTTGACAGAAGTCAAAACAAGCGTTCTTTTTCTTGCCGTGGTGAGAAGCAAAACTGCACCACAATAGAGAAAACAAGTACCTTAGCGACTGAAACGTTAGGGAATAATTATCGTCAACTTTCGATCTCGTTGCTACCCTAGCTACGGTCCTTTACCCTAACATCAGCATCCTTTACTGTGCTATCCCTCCTGTGCGTCACTATATTCCAATCACTTATGCATGTTTTAATTTTGTTAATTATTTTTATCCATAGCTACTAGGTCAGGAGACTTGTTGCCCTTCGAGGCTGTTACATGGCACAACTTGCAAGCTTTTAAACTCGCCGCCATGCCTGCTATTAGAACAATGCAGGTCCCATGTTAACCCAAGTCAAACCGGCGATATCGTTGAAAAGAGTTCAAACTTCCGCTGACATTTCGCTTAAAAATTTCGTGAGGTCTTAAAAGAGTTTAAACCTACTTAAATTTTAATCAGAATCAATGGAAGGTCAAACTCCCACTCGCGTTCGGCCTCTAGCCGTCATGGACTCTCAATGACTCTAGCGCACTCTCAGAGTACAAACTACTGTCAATTCTTCTCTACTCTCGTCCTTGTTCGTCCTCTTTTCGTTTACTTAAGCACCTGCGCTTTTTTAAATTTTGTATTCGCACCTTAACCTGCACACTCCCGCTTAACTAAGTTGGAGTTCATTTCATCTAAGTAAAACGGTAAGTAGTGTTAATACACAAGAAACTAACCTTCTTCTTATACGCAACAATGCTGAGAAGTAAAACAATTTGAGTGAGCCCCACAGCAAAGGTTAAGTGTTGTTTTATCATAAACGCCTCTGTCCGTGGCCTAGGAATAAAAAGTACAGACAATCACTGTAACGAAAAATGGTTTCAGCAATACATTTGCCCACAAGTGGCCAAGGAGTAGGGGGGCGGGGGAGGGGTTACTGCTCGTCATAGTGAATGAAACTCAAATCAAATTCTCAGACAGCCTCGTTGCCCCTGGTGAGGCATATCGCTGCTTCTATCTGGACTGTTACCTTGCTGTGGTGTAGGAGCCTGCGTGTCTGTGAAAAACCCTGAGCTATGTGCCGGTGGGAGCTATATGCAGGTGAGGGCTTAAGCTCCTGACAGGTTTAACCAAGCCGGACAGGTCTTGGGAGTTGGGGTAGAGACCAGACGAAAGACAGTTCCTGGGCCTCCAGGTTGGGGGTTTGGGCAAGGGGTTAACTACCCCACCCAGTAAAAAAACCCTTAAATTACAGAAACTGCAGCTCAAAACCCTAACCCTACCTCACGGAAACGGTTTTTTCATCACGGCTAGACCAGTTGGTAAAACACACACAATTGCAGACTAAAATGGAAGGAAGGAAGGAAGGAAGGAAGGAAGGAAGGAAGGAAGGAAGGAAGGAAGGAAGGAAGGAAGGAAGGAAGGAAGGAAGGAAGGAAGGAAGGAAGGAAGGAAGGAAGGAAGGAAGGAAGGAAGGAAGGAAGGAAGGAAGGAAGGAAGGAAGGAAGGAAGGAAGGAAGGAAGGAAGGAAGGAAGGAAGGAAGGAAGGAAGGAAGGAAGGAAGGAAGGAAGGAAGGAAGGAAGGAAGGAAGGAAGGAAGGAAGGAAGGAAGGAAGGAAGGAAGGAAGGAAGGAAGGAAGGAAGGAAGGAAGGAAGGAAGGAAGGAAGGAAGGAAGGAAGGAAGGAAGGAAGGAAGGAAGGAAGGAAGGAAGGAAGGAAGGAAGGAAGGAAGGAAGGAAGGAAGGAAGGAAGGAAGGAAGGAAGGAAGGAAGGAAGGAAGGAAGGAAGGAAGGAAGGAAGGAAGGAAGGAAGGAAGGAAGGAAGGAAGGAAGGAAGGAAGGAAGGAAGGAAGGAAGGAAGGAAGGAAGGAAGGAAGGAAGGAAGGAAGGAAGGAAGGAAGGAAGGAAGGAAGGAAGGAAGGAAGGAAGTCTTCTGTGCACAGTTGATCCAAAACTTAAGTCTCGATTTGAAGACGATAATAAGATCCAGCGTAAATAGTCTAATGCAAAAATCCGGTTTTGGGGTTTTTCTCTCTTTTGCGGCTCCAGATTTCCCGCTGTCTCTTTGCCCTGATTTTGTCTCTCCCTAGACTCTGCCCGCCTTAGTGGGCAATCCAAGATGGTGGCCGAAACAATACTGAGGTAGCTTAAACAGACGAAAAAAAGCAAAGCCAGAGAAAACGCAGCTGCAAAACAACTTGTGATGGCACAACTGTGACAATTTGTCCAACTAAATGAATCCGCGGGGGATACAGGGTGCTAACCAACAAGTAAAAACAATGAAAAATCCCCCACCCCTCAGGGGAGGTTTGCCTGACACAGTCACTGTATTCTATATCAAGTTAATTAGGCTTGCTTCTTTTTTAAGATTCGCATTTGGAAGAAACTCGAATTCTGATATAAAATGAAGAGAGAGACTATAGAGGGGAGATTCCTCAGCTTGCATAAGCGACCATAAGCTTCGTCAGTGCAGGTGCTTCACCGAGAAGATGCTTTGCTTCCAAACAAGTGTGTTTAAATGGAGTGTTTCAACACATTTTTACAAACGAGTGTCTAATTTTCTTTTTCCTGGATGGCCAAACATTGCAGGAAATGTATGCATTTTCTACTATAAATGCCTGACGGGTTAATAACCATTGTGGTTGGGACCCCAGTGGTGCTGTTTATTATGCTGTGCAAGGTGGTTCTAAACCTAGCCTAGTCTGTGGGTAAAATCCTAAAGTCTGATCATTGAAATGAAAGCTGTTGAACAGTGCTTTCCTGTGGTGCTGTTTAGTATGCTGTGCACGATGGCTCTATACAACGTTTGAATCTATGGATCCTCAACATCCTGTTGAAACGAAAAACTACTTGTTAGGTTTTTCTTTTAAAATGAAATAAAGGATCTCTTTCCAGTTTCATTTACGTTTGGGAAGGAAATGGGTTAACCAAGATCAATTTGTAATCTTTGTTGGCGGTGGTCAGAAAAACAACTTATTAAAGAACAATGCACCGATTAAAACTGTTGAAAACTATGTCAAAAACAGATGGTCGGACAATAGTCTTATGAATTTTAAAGCGCGCATTTATGCAATGGGAGAGAGACGATTTCCGCAATTTTAGAAACAAAATCACCTGGTGTTGTCATGAAATATATTGTTGAGCGACTTTGTATTCCAGATCGAATATGGGAATAAAATTATGCGCCTTTCGAATTTTATGATGAAAAGACAATTTTTCTTGACATAGCAAATGGTTAAAACAAAAACAAAATAAAAAATGCCCGCCATTATTTGGTTAAGGTGTCAATTCAGTTCGTGGCTCTCTGGTGTCCTGTTTGACTGATTTCGCATTTTTCGCTTTTAGTCATTATTAAACTGGTTCTAGCTTTTGTGTCTGTGTAAGTAAGAAATTTTCAATTGCGACCATTCAAATAAAAGCCATCGAGCAGCACTACATCCTCAAGTGCCATTGGTCCTTCGATATTTTTACTGTTTAGTTTATTATGGTCTGTGGATTAAATCTTCAAGTGAGATAGATCCAAAAAAGGTATCTAATTGGGTATGACTGTTCGCTTACAAACGGGTGAGTTTGGAGTATTTTCACTTCATCATGAGCGCGTACTCTTTTGGGCTACGTACAAGGGATCAGAAATGATGAATGTTATTTTTCCGAATAAAAGTTGTATCAATATATACTGCCCGGGCAAGAACTTTCTAAAAAGATTCGACGGATTCAGATATTTGTTTTTCCACTGAATAATTGACAACCTTAAAAATAATCGTGCATTGCCGTGTGTTAACATAAACGCATTTGATGGACTGAGGATTTCCGACCATAAAGGCAGTCTTGCACATAATACGCAAACAATACAATCGTTTTCTCGAAACCAATTTCTTAAAACCTGTCCGAAATCATTGAAACTAAAATTTTTTGAGCATGTTTGGTCGATTATCCGATTCCATGAATGTCTGCAATTAGCTGCAAAGTTAATGGTAAATAAACAAATTAGAAAAAAGCACAAATTGGATGCTAATATAAGCCTTATTTATTCGCCTTCTATCCGCCACTAAATTATTGAAAATATATTGCTGAAAACTTTATCACTTTGACTACAATTTCCATGTAATTTTTGCCCGTTGCCTCAGGCGTATTTGGCAGCCAGTCGCAGAAAATTTTCAGCACAAATTAATAAGCATTTCCTCTCATTTATCAAAGACAATACAACGACGGAAAAATAGACAGACGGTGAAATTGTGGATAAGTTATTATTCAAACAAACAACCGACGCTATCGCAAAGACTAAAATATTGTGTAATTTGCTTATTCTTCCGTATCTATTAAAAAAGGATTCCGTGGTGCGCCAATGTCGAGCCGAAAGGGAAAAATATTGGTTTGCGCAGGTTGCCGCTTTTGGTTTTATTCGGTCTGTTGCACTGTTAAAAATAGCTCTTTTTTTCCCAAGGTGTCATCCAGTCTAGTTAAGGATAATCAATTTGTATTGCCAAGTTAATTTGACAAGAAAACAGAAGGAAAAATCGAAAGAAACTGCGAAACAGAGCCTTCTAACGCCTGCAACAAGAATCAGGAAAATATATTTAATAAGATTCGAGTGCCGAAAATCTGGGTTTGAATATGCATATATATGCGACCTTGGTTCGTAAAGAAGATTAAAAATTGAAATTCTGTTTTCCCTTTTCTCTCTCTCTTCTCTTTTTCAAGGAGAAATACCGGAAAAAGGAATCACATATCTATTGACACGGCTAACGCATTCAGTTCGCTGGATGAATGCAAGGGTGTTCCGCCAAGTTCGTATTTCGTGATACTTTGATTCTGGTCCGTGACCACCCGGCTAACCGCACAATAAAAATTCACAACATTTCAGTTTTGAATGAATTGTAAATTGTGAACAAATCATAGCCGCGTTTTCACTTAAAGTTATTACTCTAGCTTTATTTATTCAGCTCGCTGACAGAATAAGATAAAGCTTTAAAATACAATGTCTTTGCCGTCACTTTCAACTCAGTTGCGTACGCTGACAACATGTGCAAGTTTCACTTTCAACAGTTATCGCTCGCACGCGAACAAAAATTGAACTTAATTTGGATTGCCTCAAAAGAAAAGAGACTTGCTCGATTTTTAATTTGCTCACAATTTTTATTTTCGGACAGAACAATTGAATCCCTGGCTTTTCCAAGTGCAAATACTCACCGCAAATTTCACAATGTTCAATGTTTCATATTAAAATTATGTTATAGCTGACCGCAGAAATTGAATTTTTAAGAGCGATATCAAGCTTTGGCTAAACGGCTGTTATAGGCAAGGTATTTCGTAATCTCACTGAACCACATATTTTAGTGTAACAGTAGTTCGATTCTTTCGCTGACTAGGACAAGAGCTAAAGTCATGCGCTATCAGTAAAATCGACTAACTGATGTGAAAGTAAAACAACACAAATTTCGTTACCTGAAAAATACGAAAGCAACCACAGATATAACACAAAAGAATAGAGATATTCCACAACCCACGATTGCGGTTGCATCCAAGCCATAGGCGTTTCCAGAAGTCGATGCTTCCATCTTTATTTCATCGTTAAATTGAGAGCAGAATCCAAGTTGACTTCTGGCAGGAAATCCACTTTCCGACTGACCTCTCGCTGAAACCAGTTTTTTGTGAAACTATATCTGCATCGGAAAATTTTCTGGAGTTGGAATGTATTGATTCAAGACTTCAAGTGTGTCATGGTTTCAAGAATATTGTTGTTCGCCCACTCGTAACGGCTGTATATCTTAGCTCATCGCCGGTTTTACCCTCACATTAACTGAAGAACCAGTATCGAGATGTAGTCTTCGATTGTAGCGTTTCAATAGTCAAGGGTTAGTTTCTTAATGGGAGGCGTGAACGAAGGGTTTGCAAGCGGGTGCACTGCTTGCGATAAAAACACGGCGCCCCGTCGACTACTGTACTTAGTTAACGAAGTTTGACTTTGCAGAGTTTACGTCGGAAAAGTGGCCATTTTTTAAACATAAATCTACAGTCTATGTTTTGGCAATGTTCGCGCTCCAATTGGTTCGTGTTTGTTGAGGGTGTCACGTGTCAAAACAGGTGCTTATACTGACGTTTTAGAGGGTTAAGACTTCGAAATAAGAAAACAATCACGAGTTTATTTTGTCGAATACTGAGAAATAAAAAGCATTACAGGAAAGTACAGCTCAGTAGTTTTCGATTGAATGGCACACTTCAAGGTTTTGTCCACAGAATCGAAAGTTAGAGCTACCGTCTCGAACCTTGTTTGATTCGCTGCCTAGAACTGAACAGGCGGGTTTGAAAAACTTCAATGGGTTTCCGATATTAAAATACAGAGACCAGACATTGATTATTTCATCTACATGCGAAAAGAATCCGACTCCAAGTATATAATTAATATAAACCTCGTTTAAAAATTTAATTGTTCTGGATGCAATGATTGAAATATAATCACTTCGTCTAGCTCAATATTTTGTTTGTCCGACAGAAGATTGTTCAAGGACAAGTCGATTGTTAGTTTTACATTTTTGGTTTTCCGGTGCAAATAGTGTTTGACACGGATAGAAGCCGAGAAGAAATCCTTCGAAAAGAAGCTAAGAATCATAAGAAAAAATTGTATGCTTTTACGTCTTCTACTCTGTCATTGTGCTTAAGTAGCCTTTTATGCTAAAAGAATCGTTGTGAATTTTAATCAAGACCGAACTGGTTAAAATTATGGATGTCATAAAAACGGATGTCATACATCTTCGCATATGTCAGTTAACGGGAAAAAGGTGTACTTTAACAACTGCCAGCAATTTATTTGCATGAACATCCCTGGAGCAGGAGAATTGAAATTGAGAACAAACTGGCACAACATCTGGAAATTTTCCACGCGGAAGTAAAGAGGCCAAAACTACTTTGTTACATTAACAAAACTTTTCAGTTAATTTTAGTCCAAGTCCACAGTTTTGTAGCCGGCGTGAAAAGGAAATAGAAGAGCCTGCCCACCGGCTACAGTTTTGCAGCTTTCGAAAATAATCAGTTATTTTTCCTGTTTCACGTCAATGCTTGCGGCGTTCTTTTTGGCCTATCTTTCGAATACATTCTATTACAAGCTTTCTGGATCTTGGTAACGTGAAAATGTCTCATTAAAACACTCCAAGTTAGGAACTTTCGATATCCCCTCGATGTCCCTTTCAAACTACAGTTTATCTGAACCTGTTTCAAACTCGATACAACTCTCACAAACAAAGGTATGAAAGAAAACCAAATCAAATAAATAAATAAATTATAAAGGAAATCTAAGAGACCGTTAAGACGTAATTAAGAAAAAAAATCTTTCCTGTTATCTCTTGAAAAGGAACAAATTATTTCCTGAACTTTCTAGAGGCTATGGGTTGTTTATTTATCACCGTTATCGACTAAACGAAGCATTATTTAGTAAAGCTTAGCATCTTGACTTAAGTGAGAATTAGCCCTGTTCGTTCGTTTACTACTTGGCCCGAAGTCCAACAACAACGACAACAACTTTATTTAGACAAGGTAAAAATATCAGTAAATCTACATACTCTGTTAACTGGTTTACATGTTTGCCGTGTGGGAGTCCGCTGTGAAAGACCATTTATTTATACGTTTTTTTAAAGAGACTTTAAGGAGCCAGCTGCCCTAGCTTCCTCGCGGAGACTGTTCCAGAAGAAAAGCTCTGCTGTAGGAAAAGCGGCGTTTTAGGTAGTCAGTTCTTGGCCTTGGTAAGACCAGTTTATGGGCAGCGGAAATCATAGGACGCCATTCTCTCAGTAACCATGTCAAAAAGATAACCTAGGGGGAGCTTGTTAATACTCTTAAAAAGCATACAGGCCTTTTGCTTCGCTTTAGATAGAAAGAGGGCCCCAGCCAAGCGAGTTGAGAAACCCTAGAGTCCGTATCATACCTAGATTTTGTAATAACCTTAGCGGCGCGTCCAGCCCCTTTGTGCGCCCGCTTTCTGTTCTGCGCACGGATGATTGACGGAATAGCGCAGAGCGCATGTTCATTACGTTACAGCAAAATTCGTTACCAGTGCTTTTAGGTAAATGAAGGTATTTTTTCCCTTTCAGCGTTCAGAGACCGAACGAAAACTTGTTCAAATTGAATTTAGAAAGAAAATAATCATGGCTAAAACGCAAAGGGAAACCCTTAACCATACAAAACTGAGCTTAAACATTAGCTGACTGTTCATGATTATTATTGACTGTTTATTATTATGATATCAATTGCAATAAATTACAACGGAATATAATGGGCCATTCCCGAATTGTCTTGTGACTCTTTTTCCAAGCGAGGCCTCGTGCAAAACCTTTCATATGAAAATGAGTTTTATCTGCATGTGAACGAAAACTCATTTTCATATAAAAGGCTATGCACCAAGACTCGCTATGAAAAAGAGGTATAAGACAACTCGGACGAAAGAAGTATGCGGAATAAATGAAATAGATATGTGTAGAATAAATGAGAAATAAATACATTATAAATAAAGATGTATCGCTGAAATAAATAAGCCTATATTGCATTAAACAGTTACTTAGCAAAGACCGATTTTTTGCATTAAGGTGTGGACCCCAACATACGTCTCCTCGTGTTCTAAAAGCTGCAGTAATGTTTGGTGAAGACAATTTTTGAAGGAGGTACTAGTTTTCGTTCGCAGATGTTGCGGAAGTCCATTCCCCATCTTACATCCAATACGCGGAAAGGAGTGGCTCTGTTGTCTCAGCCATATTTTATGTAGAGTTTCCCAGCCGATGCAGATCTAGTATTGTAGAAAACAACGGCTCCTAAAGTTTGAATAAAAAATATATATATGAATAGTTTTTGGTTAAATAACATCAATGACCTAAAGTATACAGGTTACGATATCTTTGTACAATAAAGAAAGGCTTATAGAGGAGCTGACAAGTTACATCAACGGTCATTCTGTCGGTTGAGGCTCAGTCAGATCATGGAAAGAGTTTTACTTCTCTCTAAGAGTATAGGCTTTATGTGCCTTGTACGAGGGCAAATGTGCTTACGGGCTGCTGTTCCAGAGGGATTAGACTTATGTCCTAATTTTCTGGCTCACTGTTTATGGTGATTTTTGTTAGCTAATCAATTACGCGTATATTACGTTTGTTATTACGCGTATATTACATTGGTTCTTCACTGAGTAAAAATACGCTACTAAGAAGGCAGGTACGTATGTCAGTTAGACTTGACAAAGGCTAAAACGTTTCACATATGAACACAGATGAAGAATGTCGCAAGCTGACAGAATTTATGTATTTAACAATGATTTCCGCAAGTCACAATTCCTTGAACCACCCCGTTCCTCCATTCAATGTTGACCAGGGGAAAACATTTTGGTATCAGAAACAACATTGACAAGGGGAAGGGGGAGCTCACTTGCACAAACTATTTCAAGGTTTGTGGCTGGGGTTGTAGATCTTCAATAGACCTGCCTTCCTGAGGTACAGATGTTAATCCAACTTGACAAAGACTAAAACGTTTCACGCATGGAGAATATCTCAATATCTTGCATTTGAGATTGGATGAGTTGTGAGAGGAAAGGAAGGGGTCGCGCTTGAGTCGTCGTCCTGCCACTGGACGAATTCTCTCCACCAGACGGCTGTATGTCAAAGGCAAGTAAGCAAATAATGCCGTGGGTAACTGCTTGGAAATGCCTTCTAAAGGCATCACTGCTATCGCGGCCATCTACTGTTGACTTATGAGAGGATTCTTACAGGAAATCCCTTCGTATAAATTCACCATGATCGTCAGTCAATGTCGGCGGGACCTCCGGTGGATGTTCTCTCGCTGGCATACTTTGATCCTTAACAATGAAAAATGCAGCGAATCAGTTTCATTGAAACAACAGAAAAACAAACGAAAAGGCACTGTATTCACATAACCTGAACTCAAACAATTGTTCAATTCAGGCTAACATTTATCAAAACTCTGAAAACTCACCTGACCGCTTACTGCCAATTGATAGCCTGGACAGCTCGTCAGCCAGGGGTTCAGACGAATCCTCTACCTCTGGCACTTGCTTTGCTAAGATTAAGATATTTAATAGGTTAGCTGATAAAAATAAGTTATTGCGATTGATAATTAGGCCTAGTTTATATGTCGAATTTAGTTCAGACAAATATAATTCACATTAAAATTCGTCTGAATCAAATTCGTCTTAGACGTTTTATCCGTCTTATACCTAGACGGTTAAAACGTCTAAGGCGAATTTAATTCACGGACGAATTTAATTCGATTTAAAAGTCACCCTATCGTCGAATTTAATTGCTTACTTTTTAAAGTAAGCAATTAAAAGTGACTTTGAATTGAATTCGTCTGAATTAAATTCGACGATATTGCGACGTATTAAGACGGATTCCGCTCAACGTTCGAGCAATAAGTGCAAAAAATATTTACCAAGAAACTACTCATAGCACGGTAACATTTTAAATGCTTATTAAAAATATAAAAAGCGTTCTCTGGTTTAAAAAGTTTAAGAGAAATATAAGCTTTCGGCTATTATACTATAGCCTTTAACGAATATAAAAAGAAATGAAAGCGTATGATTGGAAATATATGCAAAAAAGAAGTCAGCCCCGACAACTCCTCCTCCGGAAGAATTAGTGTCTATGTTCTTCAAATGGGCCGATCCATCTGACACATCCCTGGGTTTCGCATGTCTTCCCTATATCCGCGGATTGACTGAACCTCTCACCAGATTACTTCGTAAAAATTACATCCGTGTAGTAAGCAAACCAGCTAAAACCCTGCAACAAGAATTCCCTTCTCCTAAGTTTAGGCAGCCCCTGGATCTACAATGCAATGTTGTTTACAAAATCCCGTGTGCTGATTGTTGTTGGAGTTACGTAGGAGAAACTGGCAGATGTTTTAAAACCCGAAGAAAGGAACATCAACGAAATCTTAAAAATTATACTAGAGGCTCGAACATTGCCAACCATGCTTGGCAAAACAATCATTCAATTGATTTTGATGACGCTACCGTGATAGACAAAGGCAATTACCGTATCCGAAGAACACTAGAATCCTGGCACACTGCCAAAACTGTCGGCGCAGACAATAATTCCAAACCGCTACCAAGACAATACTCTATCTTATTGTAATTCTTATTTTGTCCGTTTTTGTCCATTTTTAGCTTTTTTACACTTCTATTGTATTCTTGTGTTTAATCTTTTCACACCCTCCCTTGCATATATTTCCAATCATGCGCTTTCATTTCTTTTTATATTCGTTAAAGGCTATAGTATAATAGCCGAAAGCTTATATTTCTCTTAAACTTTTTAAACCAGAGAACGCTTTTTATATTTTTAATATGTCTTATCCTGGTTACAGTTCAATTTTTAATTTTAAATGCTATGTGAAACATCTCACTCTAGTTCACTTGCCCAAGTGACCCCGCGATGAAATTCTCAAGCATTCTCAAGAAAATTAATTTCAAATCTCGTAAAAGTATGCTAAAAACGGGCGCCATTTTGTTTTGAACTGACATGAAGCGTCTTTTTAATTGAAATATGGACAACTTCAAATCCAATTTTCTCTCGCGGGGTCAGCTTGGGAGCAAAAGTAACGAAAAGTTCTTCTTATCTGTTCTCAAAATGTGACAGTGCTGCAAGTATTTTTTTGGTAACTTAATTTTTGCACTTACTGCTCGAACGTTGAGCGGAAATCGTCTTAACTAGGCCTAAGGCAAGGAACGTTCAGCTGCGAGATTTATTGAAAAATTTACTGCACAGCAACTTCTAATGACTAAGACTTACTTATTGATCAACGGGACCGAAATTCCCAGAATTAAAATGTATCAATATCGAGGTACAATCCAGCGAACCCACAGTTGATAACGATGTGTAGACAAAAGCTACTTACTCTGAAACTTACTCTTTCATTCACTCTGGCCGCAATTTTGATTATGCGCCCGCAGTGCAAGCCGCTTGCCGTCACGAATTTCTGGTTGTGATGAATTCATCTCCATAATTTTTTTCGTCAAGTTAAATGGATTTCATCTTGTGCAAGAATGTGTTTTATTTGACCATAACCGGTCACCTGTGAATATAGCAGCTTGCGTTTTTTTTTTTACTGGAACTAATGTTGTAATACAAGTAGATCTTGCCTGTTCATGCTAAAACTTACCAGTCTGCTCGACGGGCTTAAAGCTAAGTTTACCAATGATGGGGTCATGGTCCAATAGATTTTTCCCCTTCGTATTATTTGATGCCTTTGGACGATAGGTTTCTTCCTGATCGCCATCGCTGGAGTCTGAAAAATCCTCAATCTCAAAGGCTTCCACTGAAGACACTGTGATGTATTCGACAGGATCATTGAAAAAAACAAAATTATCCTTGTGAAGGATATCTTTACCCTTCTTCGCCTCTTGATATCGAGCGGGTAACTCATAAACTTCCACGAACAAAGTTTCTTTAGAAACCACGTCACCAATGTCTTTTGATGTGTCGAGGTTAAAATCCCCTCCTATAATACAAGAAGATACCTTTGTTTTCTTACATACCTCACGTAAGAAGCAAATAAGGCCACGGAATGTTTCTATTTTTTCATCCTTTGTCATCCCTCTGTGGGGCCCGTGCCACGAAACGGCTAAGAAGGATAGATCTGCTTTTTTTTGTCTCTGTAATTTAACCATGGCAACACGGCTTCGTACTTCACTCATGTCTACATCAGACCATTCTCTTTGCAGAGAATCCTTGATTGCAGATATCCACGTTTCTGTAGTACGCAAAGGGTCGCCATCAAAGTCCTCCGTGCGCCACAACGCTGCCGCTTCCTTTCCAGTGTCAACGAGTTGATAGTTGCCTATTGCGCCACATTTCGCGACCACCTCTGTCTTGAACTTCCCCGGAATTTCTTGACAAAATATCACAGAGGCAGAGACGGTTTTCATAATGTTCGATCCTAGCTTCCTTCGATCATCTGCCTTTCCAGGCCCGTTCATGTTGATCGTCATAATGAGGAAGTCAGACCACGAGGGTGGAGCACATTCACTCATCCTCCTCGTTCCTTCCTCACAAATTCACTTTTCTTTATAATACTGATCTTCTACTTGCACACAATACCTCTGTCGATCTGCTGAAACTTCTGATCATAGTTGTACGATCATCCACACAGTATTCCTCAGCAATCGGCAGTATGAAACGAGTCGCCGAGTGAAGTTGATGACCACTGACGCGTAACCACGTGCTCTAGCTCATTATAACTCGCCTCTCGACCCCAAACCTCTTGATTTCTCGACCACTTATGTACGTACAAAAGAGAAGAGCTCTGGGGTGAATAGCCTTCGCTTTTCACTATTGCCAGAAAGGCAAAGCAAAGCGCGATTCGAGGGCCAGCTGCCAAGAAAGAGCGATACACTCGACACGATCCCCTTTAATTCTCCCATCTCTCCTCCCCACCCCCCTAAAAGAGAACATTGGTACATTTCTTGCATGACTTTAAATCAAGAACGCCCTTCAAACCAGAGTCTACTCGTTATGGGACTAAAATGATTTGGACTATCCAATTTTCCATTGGCTAAAAATTCTAGAAGTAAGAGGGTCGCTTTCATGCCCAGAGTTAATTAATATTAAGGTGTTTATTATGTTGTGAAGTGGAAATGTTTGACTCTGACTTGTTTCCAGAAACTTGCTAAAGACGTTTCGGCTATTGCTCTAAAGCCTTTATCAATTTGATAAGTCAGTGTTAAACCTTTCTACTTCACTATGTCAACTCCTGCCTACAACTACTCAGTTTCATTGTCAACACCCTGTCAGAGACTGTAATCGTCTTAATTTACTCTTCATCTGTTACTATACCCCCCCCCCCCCCCTGGCTGCACTCGTTTAGTATGACTTACTTTATACCCGCAAACCAAAATTGTCCCGACGATTGCCAACTGGCCTATTCCTGAATCTGAACTCTTGATAGTAAAAGGTTTGAATTCACCAAGGAGTCATTTCATGAGTACGTTTTGTGTCGTCCGGGTGAGATCAGTCCTGAAAAGGAATGTTGGTGTCAGTGACCGGACGTTAAGACAAGCTGTGCGGAATCCATCATCAGTCAACTTTTCAAGACTGGTGAAGACTTGTTCTGCACAAGATGTCGAAACGTTAGTCTCTGAAACTAATAGTCCTTTTCGGGACTACACTCACTTGGAGACTGGAACTCTGGAGTGAAACTTGATTTTGGATTGTGAAGCTGACGGGCGAAAGGCAAGTTTTTTGCTCGCTTGAAGCATTTTTCTCTTTTCGGTAGCGCGAAAATTGGTACGAGCACAAAACAAATGGGAGGAGAGCACCCCGTCTAGGAAAGGAAACGACTGCTACGCAGGCTAATCGGACCCGGCATCAAAGCTGTTACTTGCCTCATCACGCAACGCTTCCTCCCACATAATGGCTGAGGCGACGGTAAGTATTTATCTTGACTTCTAATTGTACACCATATAATTGCAATGTGGGTAAAATAAGGTAAAATAATTACAATGTTCAAAGTCATTTATTACCTTAAAACTTCATTTTGGACAAAACCGCAGTGTTATCAGGACTTTTTTTTTTGTCAAGACTAAGCTAAAATTATGAACAAGTTCTGTTGAAACGTATAAAGTGCTTCCTGCCTCGTCCCCATGGCCAGGCGTCCCTCCTTATTATATGACGGTGCGCGTGGCGTTGTGGGATAGGCGCGTTTTGCATCCTTCCCACGACGCCCCGCGCTCCCTGTTTGCCCGCGCTTAACCGGTGCCTGGGGACGGGGCAGAAGTGCTTCTGGAGCACCAAGCCGGAGGAATACATATGAAGTGGTTACTCGAATAGTTACTTCAATAGTTTTGAGTGTGTTTTTGTCATTTGTTTTATTGTTATTTTAAGATAGCAGGACAACACTTGAGAAAAGTTTGGTCCAACGTTTTCAAGTTGCCGCCAGCTATTTCCGTCGATATCCTGGCCTTCCAAAGACAAACATTTAGGGTCGATCATTTAAATGAGGTCTATAAAGTTAGACCTACTTTAAGGACATTAAAGTAGTTGTACGAGGTTGGTTGCAAATCTACTCATAAGAAGGTCACCAGTCAATGTTGCTAGTTGCCGTTCTAGTCTATTGCACACCTTCTAAAAGTTGTTCACAGTAAACGACGATGACACTTCGAATTAAGCCACAGTTTTGTTTGACCATGTCTAAGGTAAGGTTAAGTCGCACACGAGCCAAGGAGGCCGAGAAACCCGGAGCTTAACCCGGTTTCTGTAGCATGAGGCAACTGAGAGTATTGCTACTCCCCCCTGGATGGGATGCTAGTCCATCGCAAGGTTACCCCCAGCAGTATGTCGCCGGTACCCATTTTATACACCTGGGTGGAGAGAGACAATGTGGAGAAAAGTTTCTTGTCTAAGGAAACAACACGATGGCGCGGACATGGGCCTCGAACCACTGACCTTCAGATCTGAAGTCCAACGCACTCACCACCACGCCCCCCCCCCCCCCCCAACCATGTCTAAACTTCCTTTAAATAATCGGTCCTTACAGTTTCAATGCGACTTTTAGCAAAGATTAATCCAAACGTCTTTCCGCTGTTCCAACTGGTACCTAAAACTGTTGAACCAGGAGAATGTTAGAAGTCCAGGCTGTGAAATGTTAAGAGTCCTAGTTAAAAATCAAGTGCACGTCAGTTTTTTTGGAGCGCCATAACCTTTCGGATTCCTGTCAATCTGATAATCATGCTCGTCCCCAGAGCCCCTCGCGTTTTTTGCAGATGGTGCTTTTTGAAGAAACCGCTGCCCAAACAAGCAAAGGCTCCAGGTACGAAGAAGATTGACAACTCAATACCTGCATGTTTGCGCAATTGTGACAAACACACATGTGTTCTGGCCTGTGCAATGCTGGCCCACACGACATAAGCCGGGTTGGTAAAGAAAAGAAGTTCGTAGGCCAGTAGGTAAAGGTAACATCCATGTTCTTCTACGCCTAAGGGGCTATGACATTAATAGTGAAGTAGATGGTGTCTTTGACACCCCTGAAACTATGTCGGTTGAAGATTAGTTCCCCTGGTAGCATCAACCATACCGGACAGTCTGCGAGAGTACTTAAACAGACTGCAGCCTCTTGGTCCACCACGTGGGGGGTTAGGAGGAGGCTTCCTATTAAACCAATCATAACCGTTACGCGTCCCACGTCACACTCGACGCTGAAAGAGTTCCACGCCTGTGTATAATGAAACTGAATGAATGAACCTGGTGACCAACCAGGCTGACACTTCGGTGCGGTTTTTGTTGCTGCTAAAACTTGGATAGGGCGACAGTGCATCCAAGAGTTACCTCATGGAACTTTGTTCTGTGAATTACAGTCACGGTCGGTCAGGCGTTCTGGTCGTTAACGGACTAATGAATTCGTTCATGGCATATTGATTCCGTTCGTTGACTGAATAATCCATACGTGAAATAAAAATAATCCAATATTCAAATTAAGCCTCGATTCAATCGAATGCTAATTGGATTAATGAACAAAAGGTATACCATATATGGTAAGGAGCGCGACCGGCAAACACGGCGTTTAATCGATCGATTGATCTTTGTTGTCCGCTGACTTGCAACCTTTGCGTTATTTTACAATCTCATCTTGAATTTTATACTAAAAATAAACTTGAAATTTGGCATTTCAGGAGCAATGTATGGCAAGACTTTTATTCATTAATCAAATCAACATTCGATTATTGAATCAAGGCGCAATTTGAATATTAGTTTATTCATTTCACGAATGGATTATTTCATCAACGAACGGAGTCAATTTTCCAGTAATGAATTCATTAGTCCGTCAACGACGGGAATGCTTGGCCGGCTTTGACTATGACAATTTAGTGAAGGATAGTACAAGGAAAGGAGATTCCTGATGAAAAAGTGCGTTGCGCGTGTTGTTTTCCCGCAATGTATTAAGTGGCACTCCGCAGATAAAAACTGAAGGTTCGTTGCTACGCATTTACACAGGTGAGTGGCGAGAGGACAGAGGGGTACTGTAAAACACTCTCTTAGTCTTAGTCTCTTAGGATTAAGAACGATAGCGGAGACACGTTTTCACTGACGCGCTAACTGCTTTAGTTTAAAAGCACTGTTTTGCGACACATTTCTGATATACTGTATATTGATTTAGCTACACAGAACATTTTTCAATAAGGACTAGTTTCATAGTTTCATAACTTGAAGCCTCCATCGCGAATATTGGGTCTTCGTCCATCAGATTCACGAGGCTATTTACCGCGTTTTCGCGAGCAGATCTGCATTTCATGTTCGATTTTGAACTTTTTTCAAACCGCTTCGCCTTAAAACTATTATACACCCATAACTACTGAAACCGTCAATTGTTTCGTCAAGAACACACTTCGTTATCACTTTCACGGGCCGCGGGAAAAAGTTGGCTTTGCATGAGAAAACCTGGTTTTAACAAGCGTAATTCGCAAGCGCAAGCCAGGGTAAGCATGTGGATTGAGTCAAATAATACGCGCGCAAACTTCTAACAATAGCCCACTCGCGAATCTAATGGGACTCGCTCCAATGCGAGATGGAGTCTTCCAGTAATGCAACTTTTTCTTCTTTATAAATATCCATTCAATTGTGTACGGAGACCTGGAAACTAACGACGAATCTTGTTTCCAGTCCCCTACTTTGTTATTCCAACTACAACCTTGAATAACCGCGCAATAAGGAAAACAACGGGGCCTAGTAACTATATCCTGTAATAAATTTACACACTAAGTAATCCTGTTTAAAACCGCGATAATTCGAAGACCATCAAATCCAATACTTTCAGCGAAGGATATAGCATAACAAGGGAATAAAATTTCTAGGAGACGCAGACGCAGCGCAATTCTCAGTCTATTTTTGACTCATAAACACAGTTCTCAAGTCTCTCTTTTCGCGCAGTATCTTCCAAGTTCTACCCTCTCTCCCCTCTCGTGTAAATTATCTCGTTGTTACTGTGTCAGGCATCCGCGCTTCCAAGATGTTCAGATACTTTTAGCCTAAGTCGAGCGAAATCTTCGAAGATAAGATCATCGTCTTCTTCCTGTTTACCGGGGCCACTAGAACAGAAAAACAAACACTGATAAACTTGTGTTCAAAAAATATTTGACACTAGCATCACACTAAGAGGAAAAATCTGAGGAGGCGGAGCAGAATCTTTAACCTTCTGTAGACCTAAGGCAGTCCCTGACTCAGGTGTGCAGACGTCGAGCGCCGCTTGGAGACGTTAGGAACGTGTTCCCCGCGTGTTCCACTCGCTCCACTGTCCCTGAGCAGAGGGAGGGACTGTTTGGTGGGGGTGTGCCGCTGGAACTCTGAAGCCCTTAACCTACACCTTAACCTCCACTTTGCAACCCTATTCTAGACTAGACGCTAGAAATCCCTACCCTATCCCAGACTGTCGCTCAACAAAGTTACCGAGATTGAATTTACATTGATTCCGAAGTTTTTCAAATCCTATTTTACATTAAATTTTTCACACCACCTCTCAGTTTCCTGGTAACTGATACCCTATTCTAGACCAAAACTCCCTGATTTCTAAACCCTATCCCAGACCAAACTCTTGACCATAAAACCATACCCTTCACAGCAACACATTCCTATATAGGTTATATATAGAAATACGCCCCCCCCCCCACCCCACAGCGCGACAAGTCATATCCTAAACCTTCTGCACACTGGTAGAATGCATTACCCGCTAAACTACGGGTAGACGTGCCATGCTACGGGTGCTCCCCATTTGTTAGAACTGGTTTGCCGGGAGAACCGGTTTGCACTGGTCCAGATGGTGAGTCAATAGGCCAGTCCACGTAAACACGTGCGTGCGTTTTTCGTGGGGTACGCACACGAGGGATGATGGAAACAACACGGCAGATTTCATCTGTGGATAAGGGCCAAATGGAAAAGCTCGACTGGACTGTGGATTGGACTTTGGACTGGACTCTGGACTGAACTCTGGACTGACTTTGATTGACTTGTAAATAGGAAATAGACTTAATATTTTACTAACCAGTTAATAATTAAAAATAAAGTAAAATTATAAATCACTTAAAATCATTACGCTGGTATTCAATATTTTCATAAATGTCAAAACAATTCAACTTGAAACAAATACTCACTCAGTATCAAAGTCAATTAAGTTGTGATCTACAGGTACTTGATTTGAAGCAGCCCCTAAAAGAAACGGAAGAACGTCAATTAACAAGCAAATCAATAAATGTTGCAGCAACGTAATAATTTTTCTCAGGAAAAAATACTTCGGAAAGTACTGCTCGGTAGCTTTCACTTCAATGGTCACAAATTTCATCCACTGACTTAAAAGTTAGAACCACCTTGCCAGTACAGCATAATAAACAGTACCACAGGAAAGTACTGCTCAGTAGTTTTCATTTGAATGGTCACACTTTAGGATTTTGTCCACAGACTCAAAAAACTTAGAACCACCTTGAACAGCATAATAACCAGCACCATAGGAAAGCACTGCTCGGTAGCTTTCATTTGAATGGCCACACTTTAGGATTTCATCCACAGACTCAAAGATAGAACTACCTTGTGGAGCAGAATTAACAGCACCACAGTAAAGTACTGCTCAATAGCTTTCATTTGAATGGTCACATTTTAGAATTTCATCCACAGACTCAAAGATTAAGAACCATCTTGTGGAGCAGAATAATCAGACAGCACCACAGGAATGGACTGCTCAGTAGCTTTTATTTGAATGGTCACACTTTAGGATTTCATCCACAGACTCAAAGATAGAACTACCTTGAGGAGCAGAATTAACAGCACCACAGTAAAGTACTGCTCAATAGCTGTCATTTGAATGGTCACACTTTAGTATTTCATCCACAGACTCAAAAGTTAGAACCACCTTGTACAGCATAATAAACAGCACCACAGGAAAGTACTTCTCAGTAGCTTTCATTTGAATGGTCACACTTTAGGATTTCATCCACAGACTCAAAAGTTAGAAGACCTTGTAGAAAACAGCCCCGCAGGAAAGTACTGCTCAGTAGCTTTCATTTGAATGGTCACACTTCAGGATTTCATCTACAGACTCAAAAGATAGAACCACCTTTTGGGGCAGAATCATCAGCATCACAAGGAAGTACAAAAATGGCTTCCATATGAATGGTCACACTTAAGGATTTCATCGAAAGACTCAAACGTCAAAGCAATTTCATCCGCAGAGTCAAACGTTAGAGAGACAACAGGATATTTGCATCTATAAGTTTTGTTTTAGGATACTATAATTTTTAAGTTTCAGTCAGCAAAGTATGATCGCCCGGGTAAGAGTGTAGTTCTGAGAAGGACTGTGACAACAACCTAAGCGGAAGTCATCATCAGAGTCAAGTGATTTGTGAACCACACAAATCACAAAAATTAATCACTTGTCTTTGATGATGACTTGCACAGTCCTTGTCAGGACTACCCTCACTCAGTCAGTCATACCTCACCAACTTATGATATGACTCCTGCCAGCTGTGTTAGGGTTAGAGTTGTTTCACCGCCAACCCGGGTTCAACATCCTCAGCCACACTTGTAAATAGCCAACTGGTCCACCTCCTGCCAGTTGGGATTTTTAACTTGTTATGTTCAGTTTGAAATATTTGTTTCTAAGGTTTAAATGCAAAGCACTTTGCTATGATCACTTCCAAGGGTAAATAAAGGACCTTTATTTTATTTTTTATTTTAGTTACCTTCAATCTCCTCTTGGGATACGGGCTGTGGAGCTGGTGTGGGAGGAGGAGTCTCCTCGGGAGGCTTCGGATGACTAAGCGTAAAAGGTAATTCCAGCGTCACATCACTGTTAAAAAAAAAACATTTTTGTTACACTTAAATGTAGCCTGTAGCCTGTTCCAGGCTCTCAGATAGTAGGGATGGCATGAACATTAGAGAGGGAACGCGACAATAAGCCGTGTGGGAGCTGGGGATAAGGGGGCAGGGTGGCGGGAAAAGGAAGGGAGACCATCAGTTTCACGAGTTTCAGTATCAAACTAATCTAAAATAATAAGAGAATATAATACTATTCAGGGGTTAAATACTGTTTTTAGTGTGCTTCAGCCTTAAAAACACTGGCCTAAGTTATTAGATTAACGCTATATTTTAAGCTGCTGGTTTCCTCATGGGTTTAGAAATACTGCTTACATGAACCAACACATCGAGTTTTCAGAAAATACATCAACGAGGATGGTGCTTTCTAACTCCGGATTTTCACTCGAACTTGAAAGTCTAACTCCATCTTACAAAATTGATTTACACCGGTTTCAAGGTTCATTCTCTGTTACCGTAGCTGTTACTTCCTTAGAGTGAGAAAAACAACAACAACAAAAACACAAGAAAGTACTGCTCAACAGTTTCCACTTGAATGGTCACACTTTAGGATTTTGACCACTTCAAACATTACTCCCTTGTACATCAATCAAGAAAACTATTCAAACAATACAAAATGTAGATAAGGTAACATATCAAATGAATTCTTACCCTCCATAAGCCACTATGACTCGCACTTTCACTTTATACTGTACTATGATTCCAAGATTTTCCTTCTGAGTACCTTCCTCCATTCTACAACCAAGAAACAAGAAAAGTTGAAACACAAAAAATGATTCAGTCAAAGCATCCAGTGAATGGTTCTGGGATAGATTTGTTTACAATACCATGATGTGATATAAGGGCAATTTTCAGTCTAGTGGACTGAACAACCCAGGTGACTCATCTGTGCTAGTTTCTATGGCATGAAGTGACTAGAGGCATTATGGCTAAACTCCTTCATAGTCATGAAACACATAGACCCATGTGGGCCAATTTTGATGGTCACGACCGTCGTATACCATATATGACGACACTGCACCATACATCATGTGAAAAACCATTAACTGTTGTATCACCATCAGAGGTTACAAAAACCCAGGTCCAGGTTACAACTTGTGTAAGAGTAATGAAATGTCCCCACTAGGGACATTCAACAGACACCTCTTTAATCCTTTAGGCCCATATATCAACAGGCATGTTCTCCTTGGTGTTCTCTTTACATTTCTTGTGGTAATAGTTGAGAGAATTTGGTCATGTATGAAGACATTTTGTGTTTGGTGATCATTTTTCATGTTCTCTTGACCTGTACGTTTCATCACGTAGTTATATTTTAAGGGGAAATTAGATGCTTGTCACTGTTGGCGCTTAAAGGGTTAACCTTCCTCTAAATCTTGGGATGTCAGTTATATACATTTAACTAGCAGGTGATGTCATCTGGTTGGCAGTTATCCATAGAATACACAAAATTTTCCATAATAAAGTAGTGAGTAAAGTAAAGTAATAATAAAGTAATGAGGTATTGTGTTACATTGTATTCTAAATAAATGTAACCCCAGTCCCATTAGATAAGTTTAAGATATACTGTATTTTTGTATTTTCTATTTCCTACTTTGAATTTGTAAACATGTATTAATTCACACCTTGTGCCACTACATGTATTTAATAAACCTTTATCATTATTATTATTATTATTATTATTATTATTATTATTATTATTATTATAAAGGGGTGCATGGAGTAACACCCTAAGTGACTCCTTATCTAATGTCAAATCCTCCCTTTGATTCACAAGCACATACAAGGCAAGTTGGAAGGAGAATTTAGTAGTTAGTCAGAAGTCACTTGGGGCTTTATTTCAGGCACCCTTTCAAATGTTTTCAGTACTTAACCTAATCAAGTGTTCAGCTGACAAGAACCCCTGGACAAAAACCGGGTCTTTTCTGTGCACAGTATTTGCCAATCTACCCTCCTGTACTGTGACAAAACTTACATTGTTGAAGAGGCTAAATTTGTATCTTCATGTTTTAGTTGTCCATCCAGGGCTAATCCCCTTTTCTCCTTGAAAGGGAAAATAGAGCAGAAAATGGTGAGAAGATAGTAAGGATCACAGACACAGCATTTAACATGGGCCTTTCCACTGCATGCAGACTTTGATGTTCAAGACTTATCCAAGGGCTTGTGTTTTTCACTACAATTAAGGTATCAGCCACCCTTCGGGACAGTTTTGTTGGTTTTATGAAAAAATTCCAGAAAATGACTTTATATTCAAAAAGAGGCAGGAGTTAACATGTTTGGAAAATGGGAAGGTTTTTTCACACATACATGTCTTAATAGCTTAGGTTCCACTCCCTCCAGGAACAAAGAAAACAAAACGATTAACACTGCATTCTCTTCTCGACACCTATGGCTAAAACACCGTGTCTCAAATTTTTGACAAGTGCGTTTGTTCTTCTTTTATTAGCAAATGAAGTCAGAGAAGACAAACAAATTAGCACTTTGCGCGGAAAAAAAGGTATAGCTTTAAAAGAAAAAGAGGGATTAAAATTTGCAGACACAGTTTCGTAGAAAAACTATCTGGCAACAATCTGGCCAGATTTCAGCCAAACTGGTCAAGCGGCAGTCAACTTGTAGGTTAAAACGTACATACAACTTGCCAAAATTTGACTTTCGTCTTGCCGGTAAGTTCTATTTTGATCGATACCAGAGAGGGATCAGCTTTCTCAAGCAATAGAACTTTGACAGGTAACATGTGACAGGAGTAATCTTACGCGGCGAGCGGCAGAAAATAATTTATTAGCTTTCAACTCACCACTCTTGGACGTGAGAACACATTCGTCATTTTCGTTTTATTTACGAAATGTTTTCCTTATTTCAATCCGTATTTCATGTAACAATGAAAATGTGTTGTGAATATTTCCTGAAATGCTGACCAGGTTGATAAAGATGCCGAAAATCGCAGCAAAATCCGGGGAAATCATCGTCGCAACCACTTCTCCTGTCGAAAAAATGAACCTTGATCGCTCTCTGCCAATTCACTGCCCATTCTTTGTCAAGGGCTTTCTTTTACTTCATTCTTGGTTTGGAAGACGAAAACACACACAACAGTTTTCTTAATGATGCATTTAGGTAAAAGAAAACTCTCTTTACTTTGTAAAAAAAAACGTCTATAAACCATTTCGTAAGAAGCGCTTTCGATTTCACGTGATCAAGTTAATCAGGTGTGATAGAACTTGTCAGCGATCAATTACCATAATTAACAAGGAAAAATCTTTTACTCCTAATAACTCTCCACTGAGCCATAATATTCTCTTCTAATTTTTTGTTTGAAAGAAAGCTCTCAAAGAGATTTATCTGAGCATGTAAAAATCTCATTTAGGAAAAATGACACTTTTTTCCATGGCTGATACCTTAATGCAGAGGAAGACTCAGGAAAAAAGAAGTTTAACAGGTTCTACAGCTCATGTCTGTGTGCTCTGAATGGTGGACTTTGATCCATTCTAGAGCTGCAAATAAATGTCGGTCATCGGAAAACGTCTGACTAAAATTGGCCCATGGCCGGCAAAATCTTAACTTTAGTCAGACATTATGTCTGGACAAATAAATAATTCAAAAAGACTTCCACTTAAAAATAATAATTTTAATAAAGCCTCCGACTACATTTCTGTTTTGTCTGACTAAAATGGAGACTTGGTCGGACGTATGTCCCTTCAACAAAGAAAAATTACTTGCAGCCCTGCATACTGTTTTTCATAATCCATTACTCGTCAAAATAATTATGACCAATGGCAGCATAACATGCAACCATTTGACTAGTTAGCTTTTTGAACTTCAGAGTTTGCACATTGCAGAAAGGCAGAGTAATTTGGTACTCAAATGTAGGGGTGAACTATCATAATATAAGGAGAAAATCACTAATGAAAATTACCGGTAGTAAAAAATCTCTTTACCCTGTTGTTGGCCAGTAATGGTTTAAGACGATACACTTTTGATAGCGTGCCACTCTGTCCAACTGGAAATCCATCTCTACATAGCAAAGAACAAACTGCATGTAACAGGTAATTTAGAATTTAAGTCATATATCAGCTACCCAAGACTTTTATTTACTTGTGGGCTTGCTAGGAAGACTGGAAAATTTGGCTCAGGAGCATAGCACGATCTACACAAAACAATAACCTTCCATCCTGCCTAACAGGAACTTTTGTCTAGACCTGCAAATGTCAGCTCACATTTTGCTCTTGAGTAACATGAGTAGGGTGAATTTATCAGTCACATAACAAGGCTGTTGTCAAGGCACAACAAAGCTGTTACCTTATAAGAACCCAGCAGATACCTGGTCAGGGCTCCGTTACAAGATACTTACTCAGATTCTAAAGAGGCCACAGGACATTTGTATTGAGCAGTTGAAAACAGGCAGATGTCTGCAAACTGTCGTACTGAAAGAAAGGAAAGATTTCAGGTTTAATCCAGAGGCCACTGGCTTTACTGTGAGGAAGAGTAACAGAGAACTGACATGAGTTTAACCCTTTAAGCCCTGATATAAAAATGCAAATTCTCAGTACTGATCTCCATACATTTCTTATGGAACTAGTAAGGAGAATTTGTCTAAATATCAAGACATCTCATCCTCAGTGATCACTTCCTTTATTCTTGTCACTTGAATGTTCAAACAAGTAGTGAACATGTAAATAGAAATTTCATTTTCATCAGGGCTTAGGGCTTAGGGCTTAGGGCTTAAAGGGTTAAACCCTCATTCTTATTTGGTCTTTGAGTTTCAAAGTGTTCAATTTTTCATTAGAATCGAGGGGAGTTCAAACTCTTGTGATCTAATTCTTACATACTCTCACTGACTCACACACTTGAAAAGAGTTTGACATGGACTCTCCCAGTTTAAGAATGAGCTCCCTATGTGGGTACTCTAAGCATTTTTTACCTTCCTGATTAACAAGAAAATTATAAAACTGACAGTGAAGCTGAAAGATCTCTTCACTTTTGAAGCAGACAATTTGCAAATCTACTATTTGAGGGATCAAAATGGGTCACACAATTTCTTGGATTTTTTCCACTCAAAAAATCTAGCTTACTAGAGGTGCATGTAATTCTTGGGCCTGACATGTCTTAAGAAGTTTAGAGAAATGAGGTCCAGATTTTCAAGAACTTGACTTACTTGTTATTTTTATTTTCTTGCATGTCTTTGAAGAGCTATTTGCAATATGTACATTAACTCCAATCTCCTCCCCATGGTAATACATCTGTTGACGGTTTAGAAAGAAACATATAATACATGTCCATAAACAAATGGACATTGCCAACTCTACAGTAACCTACTCTATCAACCCTGCGCAAGACATACATAACATAATAATGCTAAAAATAATACCACACTTATATAATCATTTCGTAATGTTCCAAACGTGTGTAAAATTAAAGGGTTATGTAGTGTGTTTTCCTAGGCTAAAACAGGCAAAACTGTTCTTCTGAAGGGATTACTTTCGTGCATTGCAATACTAAAGAATAGGAAAAACTTTCCTCTTACCTCTTTATCCAAAGTTGCTTCAATATGTAGCTTATGTGTACTCAACATGAATTCCTTGTCTGTCTCGGCCCTTGGCTGTTTAATAAAATTGGAGAAAAACGGTCAGTATGACACTGATGTGAGGAGAAAACTGTCACCTTCTCCTGAATTTCCATTTATTACCCAGTCCTGAATAACAGTAATAACAGTCCTGAAATCCTTGAGTGTAACCAAACTTTTCCAGTGTGCTATTTATTTATTATACTATTCAAGGTGGTTATGTTTTAAGTCTGTGGATAACACTTCAGATGAAATCCACTGAGCAGTACTTTCCTGTGGTTCTGTTTATTACACGGTACAAGGTGGTTCTAATTTTGATTTTGTGGATTAAATCCAAGGTGTGACTATTCAAACAGAAGCCACTGAGCAGTGGTTCCTGATTGTTCTAACTTTGGTGTCTGTGAATGAAATTCTAAAGTTTGACATTTGATAATTATGAAGTAAAACTTTGGGCACTTTTGGATTCAAAGGGTTATTACAAGAGATAAGGTAAGGCACAGGGAAACTCACTAAAAATTGTTTGGGCGATAAGGAAAGAATATGCAAGACTAATGGTGGATTTAAAGGACCAATATCCCGTTACTGCGCATGCTCCAAACTTTGATTTCCTGACAGGATGTCGCGAATTCAAAAGACGCGAGAAGTGATATAGAACCTTCAAAAATCCGTTTGCATCGTGCTCAGTTTAGTTCAATATTACCCTAAAGCTTCTCCCAGTTATAGATTAATGATATACAGTTTTCGTTAAGTTCCAATTTGTGTGAGATCGGGATTTTTTGGCGTTGTTTTCAATGCCGTTGGAGGGAGGACCGAGAGGAGGGAAGCGCTATGGCGCCGGTCGAAGGCTTCTTTCTCCCGTCAGCCTCCATAAAAGCTCAGAAAATCGGGAAAGGAATAAGAAGAAATGGAACTAGCAGCATACCAGAATATATATAAAGAAAGCAACCCATGAGACGTGGAAACGACTGAAGGGATCAGTGGTGTCTGTATTCGACCGACACAGCCATAAACTGATGGGTTGGAAGGCCTGCAAGCTGCACGACTTCTACTTGTACTTGTACGCCGCGCCTTATCTTGGTCTTTTGACCCATTTTGCTTCTTGTTTTTTTGTAGCGGGTTTAGAACGGAGGATTTTTAAATGTTGACTGAATCGAGCCGTTACAACTTAGGCGTCGCATTCTCGAGGTCATATCGAGGTCATAAGTGGTGGATTCTTGTGGCTTTCGTCGTTTGTTATTCTCCGTTGGTTTGACTTCTCATCGTTTGTTAAGCGACTCAATATGGTTTTTATGCCGCTCTTGCATGATAGGTACGTTGAATTTGGCTCAGTTAGGAAATTTATGGGTTTTTCCGCCTCTCATGTTTATATTTTCGACAATAAAGGATCTGAAATATTCACTGCAGCGTGACGAGTCTGCCTGCTGATGTTTGTAACGCCGGGCTTGGCTTATTATTTTTAATTCTGTTGCAGGATTTTGTGTTTCGCATCACGCTCGAGATCTTTGTGTATAATCAGGGTCACCCAATGAGAAAATTTTAGCAAAATAGTTGAATTATCATTTCCTGCTTTATAAGATTGCTTCAGAGGTTTATAAAGGCATATTTGTGAAAGCTAATACGGATTGATCTGTTCGGATTTTTTAGCTGAATATTTAGGCCGCAGAAAATTTTAGGAAACAGAATCCTATCCGCGAATTTCCGAGCTGCTGATGGCTCGCCGAAAATGCTAGCTGACCTTATTTTGCACTCTAAACGACATACTTGTCCCTCCAAAAACAATAGGAACTAGTAAGTCTTCTTGTTACAAAAGTCCGACGTGATGTTTCACCAAAGAAATCTCTAGCTTTCATTGCAATTAAAGCCAAAAATCTCCGGTGATTTATATTTTGTGTTTCGCATCATGGATTGTGATATATAGACCCTTTTTGTCAAGAAATTTAAGTTGTAGCTTCCTTGGAGCTATAAAACGCGAGCAAATATTTAAATGGCGGATGTAAGCAGCGGATCACCGCGTGGGCCGCGGGGTAATCTTGTCACCTCAATGTGACAGTTCTATTGTTTTTTTGAAAGATAACAGCTGACGTTTACGCGTGCGCATTATCGGGATAGTGTCCCTTTAAAGTGGTACTATGATCAAAAAATCACTTTTGTTTTTCTTTGGATTTTGAAACTATGTTTACTAAACACTCCCCAAGCGAAATTTTAAGCCTTAATTTTGAGAAGAAGGCTATTTAAGACGGATTCCGCTAAACATTCGAGCAATACGAGCAAAAAACATTTACTAAAAAACTACTAATAGCATGGTGACATTTTCAATGCTATTTGAACATCTCACTTTAATTCACTTCTCCAAGTGACCCCGTGATGAAATTCTTAAGCATTGTTGAGAAAATTTATGTCAAATCTTGTCAAAATATGCTAAAACGGGCACCATTTTGTTTCGAACTACATGAAGCGTCTTTTTAATTGAAATGTGGATAACTTCAAATCCAATTTTCTCTCCCAGGGTCAGCCTGCGAGCAAAAGTATCGATAAGTTCTTCTTATCTGTTCTCAAAATGTGACTGTGCTGCTAGTATTTATTTGGTAACTTAATTTTTGCACTTACTGCTCGAATGTTGAGCGGAAATCGTCTTAATTAAACTGCAATTTTCCAATTGAATGGTCCACCATAATAACACCAGAAAGGATACAATGACATCATTCACTCACAAGCTTTTGAATGCAGTGGGTGTGAAAGTGGCTTATTTAGTATGCGGCATGGGAGTTTTGAGCTTTCAGACTCTCAAACTCGTGTTCTGCATAATTAATAAGCTGTGTTCACACACTGGATTCTAAAGCTCTTGAGTGAATGACGTCATTGTATCCTTTCTGGTGTAATAATGGCAGACCATTTAATTGGAAAATTGCAGTTCAAATAAACAGTCTTCTTCTCAAAATGAAGGCTTAAAATTTCGCTTGGGGAGTGCGTGTTTAGTAGACATAGTATCGAAATCCGGCTGAAGAAAAAACAAGTGATTTTTTGATCGTAGTACCACTTTAAGGCAAGAGGAAGTTTTTAGTTGGCAGGACAGCAATGCTCCATAATGGCAACAATGACCCTACTTAAGTATTAGGGGAGTGACTGACCTGTGGTAAAGGACGCTCTGGTGCATATGTGATTTTCCTGATCGCAAGCCTTACAGTGTCACTAAAAAAAGAAGTGTAACAAAATAATTTAGTGCAATTATTACAAGAAAATGAACAATCTTTGTTTTTTAAACCTAGAAGAACTTTTTAGTCTCTAATCTGCACGACAAACACTGCTGCTGCAAGTTTACTCTGTTGACCCTACATGTACATGTATATGTTCAAGCTGCTGTTCATCTGAATTCATCTTTGCCATCGACAGCCAAGGACACTTGATAGTTTTAGTGCCCTAATATCCTAATGACCAGACGTCACATTCCATTTCCAGCAATTGTCAGTGAAACACACTACAGAATCTAGAATCTCTTTTAAGCAGCATTCTCTCATCAGGTACCATTTTTCCACATCGCAAAGATTGTCACTTTTGAAAGATTCAACTATTATTTTTCAAACACTTTGGTTGACCACAACAGATAAAAAAAACACACAACTACATAGTGTATCAACAACCATGACAGTACTGTTGTCTTGGCACCTTATCCAATATTACAATAATTATTATAATAACTTTTTTTCTTACGTACTCACCGTTTATGAGGTTTCTCCTCCGGTTTCTCATCTTTTTCTTTCTTCTCTTCCATGACATACGTTTTAAGTTCATAATCTACTCCACAAGGCTAAAGAACAAAAGTAATCAAAGGCATCCATTTGGTATCATTTCAAATTTCGTGTTCTTCACCTCAAACTTCAATGACAATTTCTTCACTGTAGTTCAAATGAATACTTTTTGTTTTGAGTATTATTCTTGGAGAAAATTGCACCTTCTCTACTGTCATTTGTTCATTTTGTCCACTCTCTATGGGAGTGGTGGGCACTGCCTTTAGTTTTCAAGTGACAAATGGCAAGGGTTTGCACCCTCAGTTACTTAACCCTTTCACTCCTAATAGGGACCAAAGCAAAAATTCAAGAAAAACCACAATTTACATTTTTGCAAATTCTGCAAAACAAATAGCACCATGCGAATGTACTGCCAAAGAGATTTCATTTGAACGGTCACACCATAGGATTTTGTCCAGGGGCTCAAATTTTAGACTTCTTTACACGTCTCCATAATAGACACTGGGAGTGAAAGGGTTATGGGATGGAGTGCACCCTCAGTTACTTGAGACAGTAGAGTAAACAATCAATGAAATACAGTATTTACATGTATCAGTTTGGAATAAAGCACATTTGCCTTGGGTGGGTTAGAGTTGTCCAGTCACAACCGTAAAAAATCATCACCATCAATACTTTTTGATCTTTCGAGTTTACACTACCTTTCCTGTGTCTCCTGGTGCTGGTTGAAGAGTTACTGATGATGGAGAACCTGGTGGTAGCTAAAAAAAATCTTATTTTTAACATTATAAACAGAACAATTGACAGGCGTGAAAAGTTTTGTGATCTTAAGAAATGACCCAAAGGTGCATGTCATTAGATGGTTAGCTAGTTGGCATTTTTATAATAATTATAGTACATTGGAGAAGCTATGAAAGTCTGCATATGCCAGTGCTTATCATTTGTTTTCTAGCAACAAACCTTTAACTCCTTTATTATATCTATTCAATGACACAAATAGAAGGAAACAGTGCCAAGTGGCTTGGAAAAAACAACAAGTTAGAGCACCTTTCAGTAGGGGGTGGAGGGTTCTTGAAAGTATTACTCAGTTTCAGAAATTATCTATACTCACCTCATGAATGGTCACTGGAAATTCTGAGAAGGTTGGGTCTCAAAAGCCAAAATTTACAAGGGAAAGTATGAAGCTATTGGGGATATTGTCTGGAACCACACATTTCTCAGATGTTGGGGGAGGGGGGTGTAGAGGGGGCAGAGGGGGGGGGGGGCTTATGACCCAGGTACACTAGGTCAAACCATGGTGGATTAGTCACAGGGTAAGAGGGCTGACAAAGGACAGCCCCCAGCCCTCAGAAGTTTAGGTTTGCCATGGGGTCAATCACTCCACTTGTAAACTTGTTGTTTACAAAAACAGATTTTTCTGCCCATTTCCCCTTAAGTGGGATCTGATGACGACAGTTTCTTAAATAAACAATACAAACCTCAAACTTGAAAGGATAAGCATTGGCTCCAAGCTTCTTGCGTAGCCTTTCTTGAAGCCTTGTCAGTGGTACTTCGTCCTCTGGTTTTGGTGGATACACTTGCATACAAGCCTGAGACGACAAAAACCCAATATCAACAAACTCTCCTCACTGATCTCCATATATTTCTCACAGCAGCGGTTGTGAGAAGTTGTTTAAAAACCAAGGAATTTATCTACACGTACATGATTATCAAGCCTTTTATTCTGATTCACAGACTGTGTGTTTGATCAAGGATTGAATACACTAAATCAAGTGCTGATCAACACTGGTGCTCAAAGGGTAAAAAAATTGCCTCACAAGAGTGCAACAGCGTAAAACTGAAGAACTATTTCAACTAAATTGGCATTGTGCAGTAATTGCTGACAAAGGCATTGGAACAACAAGGCATTTTCTAGAGGAACTCTTTGGAAAACCTCATTCTTCAACCTGTTGCTTTCTGCCTCCAGTGGACGTTTTCTGTAGATCACCATTGTTGGGGGGAAGGGGTCATTTCCGGCAAAGCTGAGAGCAAAGTGTTAAAAAGCAAATTTATGTGAAATAAAGATGGAACAAGAAACATCAATCAAGGTGTCTTGAGAAGGATGAAGGTGGTTGACCAAACTCAACTCTTACCTAATTTCCATGTAACATTATTGTGACAGTTTCTAAGAGGACTCAAACCTACATTCTATGATTTAAGTTTTTGACAGAATTACAGGTGATAGAAACCTTTTGCTTTCTGTTCCTTTTTTATAGGTCTTCTTACTAGATATATAATCTTTTTCCTTTTTTTGTCTTCTTCTATTTTTTCATTATACTAGTTACATGTACCAGTGAATGCATATTTTTTGTATGTACACGTACTATTTACCTGTAATTATATGAAGAGTGACCTACACTGTACTCAGTAAAATTTGTTAAAAAAAACTATGATCTTCTGTATACTGGTCAGATGTTGTGAAGCAACTAACAAACATCTAAAACTCTTGGTAAGCTACTTGTAGGTCATTTATTTTAGTAAACAAGTAACAAGACTATACCAGGAACAAGTCTTTCCTAAATGTGAGGCCAAGAACATCCAAATCCTCTCTTCCATATCTAGCAATCAATAACAGTGCAAAATTGCAAGCTTGTCACAATAACTGCAGTTTGAACTTAACTAATTTGCGTGGCTTCAAATTCATTCAAACCACTGTTTCTGACCATCTTAGTTATCCTGTAACCAGAGTTCCCTTCACATTTTCCTACAGCTGTACAGCTTGGTTTTTTAAAGAAGATCAAAGGGGACTCCTCTTGCATAGTAGTAACACTTTAGTGGACGAACTGAGTATACAAGAGAACACTGTTATAATATAGTTTGAAATTATATTCTTTTAGTCAGTGGTTTTCTTTTTTAATAATTTTGGCATGAATCGATTAAGGATGCTCAAAACTTTGAAATAAGTTGTCATAAGTGTTTGCCCAGTAAAGGACTCAAACACAGTGAGTCAGAATTTCACACACAGTGCCAAAACCATGGCGTTGAGAAAATATTTCCTGTAGCAAGGCAAGTAGCATAAATGGAGTAGGACTCGGTAGTAATGACAAGGTCCCCTTATTCCTTCTAGGAGACTGTTGAAGCCCAGGGTGAAGTGCTGTAAGCAGCAAAAATTCACTTTAAGTGGCAAAATTGCTGGTAGCCAGCACATTTTCAGAATGCTGAACCACAAGAAACATATGTATGCTAAATCACATACTAAGTTGTGGAGTAATTCATTTATGTGTGATGTACACGTATTCACTTAGTACAAGCCACTTGCATTTCACTTGAATACATGCAGAGTCTAGAGCTACTGTCAAACCCTTGGGAATACAGCAATAGAGGAAAAAAATGAAACAGTACTACAGTGTGTACTCTAGAATCTAATCTTACATATTACATTCCCCACCTAAATGCTGCCAGGACTTGAGCAAACACTAGGACAAAACAGAATGCCTTTCATTAAGTAAGTGACTGTCTTTAAGAAATGTTTATTGGTGACAGTGTCTTACAGTTATGAATGGTCACATCAAGTTCATACTAGTGTCGCCATGACAAGAATGCCTGTTTTTACTTCTTTAAAGGAGCCTAAACCCATACATTTGACACCTTGATTGCATTATTGCTTGTAACAATTAATTAGATCAGTCATTACCCATCATCAGCCATCGCTTTGACTTGACTCTGAATACTATTTATACCTAATCGTACCTTTTTGGTACGCTTCGGCGGCATATCAGGCGAGTTTGGTCGAGCCATGGTTCGTATTTTGGCGAGACGCAGTCGAGCCAAAATACCCATGGGGAGACCAAACGAGCTTGATATGCTGCCGAAGCGTACCAAAAAAGGTGCGATTAGGTATTTACCGTACCCAAATTCGTCCAAAAACCCAGTGTTTTTTTTTTCAGTTACCATGATCAGTCAGGCATTGTAGAGCGACACGTATTTACACTTTTCTGGTCATCAATACTCTTCTCTAACTCCTCATCTGCCATTTTATTTAATTCTTTTGTTTGGAGTTTCATTTTCTGAATCTTGGAAGTCCAAGTTAAGAAAGAAATTTGGAAAATCTGGCTCCATTTTGAAACCAAAAAAGTTTCAGCGTTGTCCGTAAAGTTCACGCGAGCGCCTGCCAGTGTAGCTGCTGCCAATTTTGGTGCGAAATTGTATTTTTTCCCGTCTCTTACCGTTAAACAAATTACTTTCTCGTTTAACAAATGTAATAGTTTTACGTTTCGTTGTATTTCTGTCGTAATTTTTGGCTCTAAAGTCTGCAAACAAAATGCGAGTTTCACAAACTGTCCATGATATCATAGGATATCAGGTCAGTGACTTGATATCGTAGAAAATCAGGACAGTAAACAAGGCTTCTGATTGGCTAATTCACAATTTGGGTACGGTAAGCCTGAATAATATAATACCCTGAATAAGATGCCAACCTGGCATACAGTCTGTCAGTTATTGCCTAACATGTCTGCAAGTGTTTCAATAACTTTTTTCATAAGTGGCTGCTGAAGGTGGAATAGGCGGCTGTGATTAAGAAGGTCCCTTTCCTCTCTTATAAAAAAACTCTTAACAGACGGCAATAAGGGGTCTTATAGGTGGTGGTAGATGGCCGGTAACTGCTTTTATTGAAACCCTGCATGTGAGCACTTGGTTTCATGATTGCCACATTATTAGAAACAAAACCTCTGCTTTTTAGGTGAGGAGTATTGTTTTTTTAATTTATGGTGTTTTACCATCGACCTCTTCTTCTTCTCACCTTTCTTGCCTTCTTTGACATAATCAGGATCTATCAGTACAACACCATCTAGAAAATACGAAAGAAAGTGTTGTGCATGACCTAAAAAGCAGTTCATTTTTACAGTTTCCTCCTTTCATAACAGCTACTGCTACAATTATGAAAGTTTGGAGTTAAACTTGACCAAGACAGGGCAGTTCGGACAGATTATCAATGGTTATACATAGTATATAAATTGTATGTAGGTGACAACAATGGCTCAGTACGAAGGGGAATCGTCTGCCAACAGTGTAGCCAGGGACTGAATACTGAACTCAGCATCATACACAGGCTGCAAAAACTATGAGGGTTTACATGTAGTTTGTTGTTTGTCCTCACCCTTACTCTAAGGTTTTTCCACATGGTCTGGATGAGTGAAGTGAAGACAGAAATGCACTTAAAGCCACTGAAATTTGTGCCTTCACCCTTCTGCTGCACTAAACTGGAAAACTGGGATTCTGTTTCCCCACTGGAATGTACTGAACTGCTTTTCCAGGAATATGACCGCTTAAGATTTGAAACTGGAAACCTAGTAACTAGTCTCTTGGAGGGGTGTGTAATACATTGTAAATTGACACCACATGGTTTGACTTCGAAATGGCATCCTTGAATCACAAAATGAGCAAAGAAAACTCCATTAAAAATGAGGAAAGGACACACAATGAATTAGAATTTTGAGGCCAGTTTTAAGACTTGGGGGGAATTATTGTCACAATTAATTGACAATGGTGAATGGCTTTAGTCATTGAAGATGTCAGATGCCAAAATCAAAGCTGTATGGACTCAAACTGTTTCACCGTTTTCTATAGTCAGGGTTAATATACTGACGTCTGATCCTGTAAAGCTCATTTGAACATTTAAATATTTTAAAAATGTGTCAGATACAACAACAATTGTTAATTCTCATTCACTCTTGAAAACAGAGCTACAGGTTTGTCAAGCTCCAGTTGATTACAGTGCCTTTCATACAAAACAACATTGTTGGCAAGTGATAACTTACCCACTGGATCAATGTGTTCAATATGATCTACAAAATCTCTCTTTCCCAGATAGGTGGTGATCTGTGAAGGAATTCATCAGTTTGTATTTAACATGACCAAAACCTGCATTATGCAATTTGAGAATCTGGTACATCAGAATTTGGCATGAATCCATTTTCACCCTAATCCTCTTGACAAGTAGCTTTTTTTTGTCATTATTTTTATTTTCCAGTTAAAGGTATCAAACCACTAATTTTAAGCCTATAGAGGTGCAACAACCAGCCCAATTGTTGAGTTGGTATTTCAGTAGCTGTTTTTTATCCCTCAGACAGATTTCATTACTGTAAACATTTGTGAAATTCCATTGACAAGTGTTGAGATAATGGTGAAACAGGTGGTGCCAAAGTGAACCATTTTTTTTAGTAAGAACCTGTAAAAGACTAACATAAAGGAGCAAGTAGTTTAATTCAATCATATTCTACATGTAGATGCCTGAAGTGAAAACCTTTCAATTTCTGCTCTTCAGGGGTAAATGATAAATTCGGTGGAAAAAGTGAAAATCACCAAACTCACTGCTTTATGGACCGTTGATTTCACTCTGCAGTTTGAAAAAACGATCCCAAAATCACAGATTTATTGACTCCAGGTAGGCAATGAATTAATTTTTACTAACTGTGACATCTCAGGTAATAATTTTCCTGAATTTTTCTAAGACAATGTTTATAACTATAATTTATTTTGGGATGTTTGTGATAATAATATTGTGAGTTGAAATTCACTCATCGCGACACATCAGTCGCATTACTGCTCCTTTTTTGGCATTTTTGTTTGCGTTACTGCCCTTGGGGTCAAATTACAGCCAACAAATTTGTGATCATGTGATCACTTTTTCCAAACTGCAGAGTGAAATCAGTGGTCCGTGAAACAGGCTAAAAAACTCCCTTTTCAAAGGACGTCTGAGATGGATACTACCCTGTCTGTAATAAGGGTCCTTTCTCCAATAAACACCCTCATTTAAGTCCCAAAATGAATTTAGTACCTCAGATACGAAAGCTTGAAATTTTGGTACTACCTGCATGACTTTCATTAAAGAGAACCAGACAGTCGATTTAATTAGGGCTAAACATCATAACAGGAAACAAAAGTACATGTACAACTGCCAGGTGTACCATGATGGAAAAAATGAATTAGTGGCTTTTGATAGGGCAAAACTCAATAATTTGTCACATTTTTAATGACATGTCTAGAGATCTTCAACTTGCTGCTTCTGAATATTTAAAAAATAGAAGAACATGTGCAGAAAATATTAAATTGAAATTATAAACCTTCGTAATATAAACTGGCTGACTGAAGAAATATTTCTGGTTGGTTGACTTCTTTTAATATTGAAAATGCAAACAACTTTATTAAACCAAAGAACAAAAAGGTTATAAAATTCATCTCAAAACAGATATAATCTTTTCCATATTATTTGATGGAATAATTTATCGTCGAGTTATTTCGACATACAGTACGAAACCTCGGTCATGAAAAAAATCGATTGAGCAATGTGTACGTCTGGAAAACTTCCCCCATTTATAATACACTCGCCAAAACGCATGAAAGAAAACAAAATACTCATCTCCTATTCAGTGTAATTCTAAGATACACCTGTAAAAGCGTGAAAATTGGTACCACTATTTATCAATAACTGAATAAGCTTATTCAAGGTTAAAACCGATGCCTATAATAACGTTCTTAACGAACTAAACAGTATAAATACCTACTATCGATTGTTGACGATAAATTTTAGAAATATCTGTCCTGGTTCCTTATGTCATGTATTTCAAATAATTAAATTTCAATGAGCATAGAGAAAGGAAAACATTAAAACCTCACCTTTCCATTCGGCGAAGTTTTCTTGAAAACACTGCAAAAAGGAGCGATGAAAAATCACTCAAGTGTAAATTCATAATTTACAACAGACTTTTGTCACTGAGTGAAACACACTCTATTCTTATAAATTTTGCAGAAATTCTGTGTTTTAAGGGGTTTTACACATCACTTCGGGACTAGATGAACAGAGATAATTTGCATTTAAGCAAAAGCAACTGTAGTAAAGATAGCGAATATGAAAACATTGGCATATGACACCTTTCTCCGATGATAACAAGATGTAATTTTTCAGTTCTCTTACCGAGTTCCCGTTTTCTTCGAGTCACTGTTCTCCATGTCACAAGCAGCCAGCAAATACCATGGACTGGAACTCCTTCTGCGATCGCAAACGCCTTTTTTAGCGAAACGCTAAATCGGTAGCTGAAAATTCAGCCAAAGTTTACTGTACACAACACGATCTCTCGTTCAGCGCACGGAAAAAATCCGCGATTTCCCGTTGAAAATTCAGGCCCGCATAGAACACGCGTTGATTGATCACATAAGAGTGACTGCAAAGCGAACCAAGGCTATCAAACACCGTTTCCACATCGATGTGAAGGGAATAAATTTCGAACGAAGATCCCTGCAGCTTCGATTTGGCTTTAGCAGCGCACCCTCTTTTACTGCAGAGCCTTGCGCATGCGTGGTGGTACGATTAAGATGTTATGACGTCACAAGAGTCAATTCTCCGCGATAGAAAACCCAGGCAGGTGTAAAAGATGTTCATCTTTTTTTGAATAATTTAAATATGCGTTTCCTAAATTCTTAACTGTTATAAATATCTCTCTCGCATATCTAAGGCATTTGGACTGTCAAGCGATTCACAAGACCGTTCGAATTTTAAAAGAAAGATCGAGTTATCGGAGATGAAATTATTGTCGCCGGCCTGGACGCAGGGGATAGAAGCTGCTTTTTGGCTTCGAACAAGAAAGAGTTTCGAGTTAGCGAGCAGCTTGAGTTATCCGGAGTTTGAGCTATCGTGTTTTTGATGTATCACATCTCGCTTGGTTAGCGACAAATGACGAATAACACACAGCGGGATAAATTTCAAGATAAGTTTTATTTCAAAAACGAACGCGCCTAACCACATACATAATAGCCCATTTATTCGCGACAACTCGCCCTATATGCATAGAAGAATTGTTTTGACTCTGGAACCTTAAAGTTGTTTAACATATTCCTTTGACAATTGACAAAACCTCTTAAGCTTAAATAGCTCTTACAACCACTGTCGGTTCGGAGAGAAGCAATTAAATTTCTAAGCTAATGTGTATTTATCGGATTTTATCGCCTCAAGATTTTATCGCCTATTTGCACATTTAATTTTTATCCTTTATACCAGTTAACTTTACGTTTTATTTAAAGGCTTAAGTTTAGACTGGCAGTCTTCTGTTGCTGTCACCAGTTTCTAGGCCGACATCGTCTCTTGGGCAAATTGCATTCAGTGTTGTAGCACAAGAGATGCCACTCCCACGCGGACTTCAAATAAAAAATGAAGCATTGGGCCTGGGGGGGGGGGCACTCCCTTATTTGGGCTAAGCGGGTGGGTATGGTTTTCAAAGTCTTGCGTCTTAAACAGAGTATACAATTTCACTATTTAGCGTCTTGAACAGGGTGTGACCGTTGGCGGTGCTCGTCTGCAACATTTCTAAAAAAATCTTATTCTATGGTGTCATTTATTAAAAACGCACTCTCTGAAATAATTTCTTTCTGGTCACAAAAAAGGTCATTTGTATTAAACAGGGTAGACGGATTTTGTCTTAAACGGGGTCAGGATTTGAAGGCCTCGGCGGCACACCCCCATCCAAACTTCCCTTAGTTACCTCCCCCCCCCCCCCCCCGGGCATTGGGTTCATATCTGTTACATCTGTAAATTAAGTTCTAAATTAACAGCAGTCAAGGAAACGCTACATGAGAAATTTGCTTATGGTCTACAAGGTGTTGTAACTTTTGAGGCTGTTTATGTATATGAAATCCTAAAGTGTGCTCGATCTGCCCCGTTAATTGTGCTGTGTTAGGAGCGGCTAATTTTTCAGTCAATCTATGGAGCCATTCAGGTTCACCGAAGCTATTCAGCAATTCTTTCCTTCAATGCTATTTGTTCTGAGCAAGCTGTTTCCGTTTCTTTTCGATGCATTAAAGTTGATTTTAAGTGTACTTTGTAAATGAAAGCTATCGAGCATTTATACTTCTTTTAATATTAATTGTTCTGCAACTGTGTTTTGAACAAGAAAACCAGAATATTAATCTTTAAGCCTTTGTAATCAAGGAATGCGTTCGTATGCCCTAAGGCTACTACTTTATTTTTCGCGACAACTTATTTAGCAAAGAAGAGGTGGCGGTTATATGAAATATCGTTACTTCAAGGTGGGGACCATCGCTAAATGTGATTTAAATCGTAAGAAATCCTGAGAAATCGCCAAATAAAATAATCCCAAAATTCTGTTTAGGCAAAATCAATGAATATGTTAAAACTAAGTGTTGTCAGTAGCACTTTTTAATGCTTTGCAGTGTGTACAAATAATGAGATTACGCGGATACGTTTCGGCGGTGCCTGAAGGTTCGATTTTCTTCTCTCAGTGCCGCTCACACGCAAATGTAAATGAATGTGTTTGTTGCAAATGATCTTTATGCTTAAAGAAGAAGAAAGGGGGATTCCTTGGAATTTTGAGCTGTGTTGTGTCCTCTCAAAGCTAACTAGTTTCATTCCTGACCCCCCCAAAAATGTTTCCCTTTTTCATTTCTAAAAAGCAGACATTTCAACTCTGTTTTAGGGAGACTGGCTGAATGACTTGTCCCATATATAACTCATTCTAATGAGGTCGCTGGCGCCTCGCTGATGAATTCGTCCATGACTCTTGTAATCCACTCTTTCTGTTTTTCCTATCCTCGACAAATCTCCCAGATTAGCCAAACTCCCAGATAGTCTGTTCGTTGATGTTATTTTCCTGTTTTTTCTCAGTTTCGTAGATATTTTTCGTTCGCGCGCCATCATCTGAACACCTGGGACAGGCTAAACGACGCAGCATTTCACGTCCAGGCAAGTTTTTCTTCCTTATGTTAATTTTGCATGTCCGCGAAAAAGAATAAAACCTGCTCGAAAACATTTATGGTCATAAATTTTTCAGCAACAGATTTCTTATTTGCGGGCACATCAAGAGAAGCTAACAGACTACCTATTAGTCGTGCCGTCAATTTGGTAGAGGGGGCGGCAAACACTATGAAACTTGCCAACAAACCAGATGAGTTTCAGTCAAATATCCGATATTTTGATGACACTGGTCAAGGAAGCTATCCACATAAGACTTCACCCTGATAAGGTGCATGTTATGCGATAGACATTTGCGGAGGCACATGTAAAGCGATCACGGAGATTTTTGCGTTTAATTTGGGGTGAAAAATTAATGTACTGAAATATATACAGAAATGCCTTTTTCCATACACAGAATACTCCTAGAATGTCAAATGAAGGGAATCAAATGATTTTCTTAAAGGAAGAACAAACCGTAGCCAATTTCTGGCGATTTTTCCCAAGAAACTAGGGGAAAACTTGAAAACATCAGCCTGATGCAGTGTTTTCAAATTGGAATCCATTTCCGCTAGCGATCCACAGCCAACACACAATATATTTAAGTTTCGGAGGACTGGTAGAGTAGTTTTAAACGAAACTCAACCAGTATTTTCGGTTTCCTCTGATCAGAATACATGTCTTTTAGCTTTTCAAAGTTTTCCTAAAAAATTGTTTCAGGTTTGTTTGCTTTTTTTTTGTTTGTTTGTTTTTCTTTTTTTTTGCGTTTCAATGGAAACAGTGGGGGCGTCAACAGATTCTACCTGTTTCTGAGTCTCTGATTAAACATTGTTAATCTGTTTTCTTAGCTGACTCGCCAATTACGCCAAAGCCGCCAAAGCAGAGATCGGCAGAAGAGCAAACAAACTTGAAGGCATTTGTAAGCTTTAGCTGCTCTATTCAGTCGACGAGGCTCAATAGAGTTGTGTATAGCTGTGTAAAGCCCTATACGGTACATTGTATTTCTTGTACGATATATATCCCCGTTCGACGTAGCCGCCCGCGTCTTCATGGTACATTATAATTAACATATATTTCCAGTACACTATATTTTACCATACATGAAGTACCTACGAACAAAGCGAAGAAACCCGCTCATCTACAACTCACTTTACTTTGTTTAAAAGTTAACCCTATTTTGCCTGGGCTTTTTTTTTGAGTTTCTGAGCATGAGGGTCCCCCCCCCCCCCCCCTATAGAACACGTATTCACGCTCTTGTGATGAAACTTGGCACGTTTTTAGCACGTCATTAGCTTAACAGATTGGGTCTATGACGTGTCTATTATGACATTTCATGACCCTACAATGACGTCACAAAGTAGCCATTTTAAATTTTGAGCCGCCATCTTGAATCCCGAGCATGAAGTCATACAGTTGACAGTGATGACATCGAAAAATATATGAATTTGTTCATATATGTTCAAACAAGCACTATCAAGTAAAGGATTATCTTCTTCTTACAAACGAAGGGGGAAAAACTGGAAAAAAGACTGAAAAAAGACAGAAAGTAGTCAAAACACCATCCAAGCCACGTCATTGACACAGGAAAATGTTCTGTGATAAATTTCAGGAAAATTCACGAGATTTGGAGATTATTCGTCTAGCCGTTTAAAAGTTATAACTCGTTAAAGTCAGCGCGGGTACAATGTGCCCCCCCCCCCCCCAGGCTAAACAGGGTTAAAAGCGCGAGAGCATGTTTGGCTGGTCATTGATACGCGTTACTTGCATACTTGACCACACTTTTTTCAAACTGTCAAAGGCATAAAAGTCCAATTTCTCGTGCGGTGTATCCAATGAAGTTTTTTGCCAAGTGAGATTTGAATACCATTTGTTAGGTTACTTACAAAGGCAAGTTTGCGGTAATAAACATACCCCAGTCTCGTTTCAATCATGGATCTTGCGGAGCTCGTTGACTCAATAGAGCAGGTTGCGGAAAAGAAACAACATTTTGGTGCTTAAATATGACTCAAAGTTTGTTTGCTGCTCTGTTGATCGCAGATTTGGCAAAATCGGTGAGTAAACTCAAATTTTACAAAACCATTTCTTGCTCTCAGCGTTTCAAACAAGGCTCTTGATGAGTCTTCGGGTACTACCTTTGTAAACCACTGAAAATGCCCACGCAAGGCTGAAAAGGCCTCACACTCATGCATTTTGCCGTGGCGGCTTTTGCACCTTTTTGGGTGCACTAGCGGCGATGAGGTCACTTGCATAAGCTCTATGAAGTCAGGTTTGCGATAATTAACGGACCTTTCAGTCCTTCGATCATGGAAGAAGAACCAAGAGAGAATCGAGAGAGGCTATTCTCAATGTTTTGAACAGGAAAACCAGAATATTAATCTTAAAGCCTTTATAATCAAGGAATGCGTTTGTATGCCCTAAGACTACTACTTTATTTTCGCGACAACTCATTTAGCAAAGGAGAGGCGGCGGTTTTATGAAATATCGTTACTTCAAGCCGGGGACCATCGCTAAATATGATTTAAATCCGAAGAAACCTGAGAAATCGCCAAATAAAATAATCCCAAAATCCTGCTTAGGCAAAATCAATGAATATGTTAAAACTAGGTGTTGTCAGTAGTGCTTTTCATTGCTTCGCAGGGTGTACAAATAAGGAAATTACAGTGGATACATTTTGGCAGTTCCTGAAGGTTCGATTTTCTTCTCCCGCTCACGTACACGCAATGTTTTGTTGTAGATGATCTTTCTGCTCAAAGAGGAAGAAAGGGGATTCCTTGGAATTTTGAGCTGTGTCACGTGCCCCTTACAAACTGCTTTTTGTTTTTCATTCCTGAGCCCGAAAAATGTCTCCCAAACGGCAAAAATTATGACCCTGTTTCAGAGAGACTGGCTTATTGGTCTTATCGAATGGGCCTCGCTGATGAATTCATCAATGACTCTCGTAATTCGCTCTTTCTGTTTTTCTGACCTTGCCAAATCTTCAAGATTGGCTACATTCCCAACTAGACCATTCTTTGATGTTATTTTCGTGTCTTTTCTTACTCCTGTGTACCTCTCCTTCTATATCGTTTTACGAGTACTTACAATTTTTTTTGTTTCAGAATATCAAAACTGGTCAAACATATACTCAGACCTAATGTACTCAAAAATCGTAATCTTTGGGATTACTCAAGCTTATATCGATTTAAAAAACCAACATTTTTTGTCCATGCAATTTTTTCTTCCGCATTCAGTTTAACCTTGCATGTGCGCACAAAACAGAAAAACCTGTTTGAAAACATTTTAAAGGTCATAAATTTTTCAGCAACAGTTTTCTTGCTTGTGGGCACATCAAGAGAATCTCTATTAATCATGAAGGGGCGGCGACCGCATATGAATGATGTATGTACGCTTGGTGTATGTGCGTTTTGTGCATGTACTTTTGGTTTTTGTCATATTGCGTAGGTTTTCCCACTACGTTAATTGAATGGGCTGTACCTAATTCAATAAAGGTTGCTTTGGCAATTGGTCATTGGCAATTGAACATTAGGCATTTGGGCATACGGAACACATTGCAATGCTTTGCTTGAGTGACCTCAAACAATAGCTTCCCAATAATAAATGAATGATTTACCAGTAACCGGATACCCATTTATGCGCAAAGGATTCTGGGATCGCTAGGGGGGCAAACATGACAAGTCGCTAGAAAGAAATGTATGGCGTAAAGTTGTTTTTTCGTCAAAAGCAGTGAATTTGGACAAAGAATAACGCTTTTTCGCTGTGATTTTGTGAGAAGTGGAGTTGACTAGTGTTGGTACGTGGAAATTGTAAGTTTCTGTGTGTTTAGTGCAATAAAATCTCTCGATAAACACTTTTTCTTGCGTAGGGTTGATTGTGAAATCTACATCACGCCATAGTCTCGAAATAGTACACATTTAGGTATAAATTTGAGGGTATTGACTCAATAAAGCCTTCTCAGTTGTAATTGCGTTTGTGTAGATTGTTTTCTTTTTAGTTGCGTGTGTTCTAACATTATTATGGCTGCTGGAATTTTACCCCCACAAAGGAGAGAAATTGTTGTGCGAGGCGATGGAAATTTCTACCGAGCTATTGCTCTTTGGAGGGATGAAACCGGTGATCGGAAACACGAGAAAATCCGAAGATTGTCTAGCAGTTTTACTGAGCAACACCCACAGGCTTTTCAGCCATTTCTTTTCTCTTCGAGTTCAGAGGAGGAACACGTGAAGAAAAGCAAAATTACTGGAACCTGGAAAGAAAGATCGCCGCCGGCAATATTTCTTATTTATCGCCAGCACAATGACCGCCGCCGGGCATATTTCTTATTTATACTCGTAGCATAAACGACTCAACAACATTAGCACACGTAATTACAAATGAAATTAAAAGGCTTTATTGAGTCAGTACCCTCAAATTTATGCCTAAATGTGTACTATTTCGAGACCATGGCGTGATGCAGATTTCTCATTCTTACGCAAGAAAAAGTGTTTATCGATAGATTTTATTGCACTAAACACACAGAAACTTACAATTTCCACGTACCAACACTGGTCGTCTCCACTCTACACAAATCACAGCGAAAAAGCGTTAGTCTTTGTCCATATTCACTGCTTTTGACGAAGAAACAGCTTTACCCCATACATTTCTTTCTAGCGACTTACAATGTTTGCCCCTAGCGATCCCAGAATCCTTTGAGCATAACATGGGCATCCGGTTACTGGTAAATCATCCCATTGCCCAATGCCCAAAGCAACCTTTATTGAATTAGGTATATACAGTATTTCGTGTCGCCGCTATAACACCATTTACATTAAGGAGACTGGAAGGTGACTGCATGAACGCTTTAGCGAACATTTTTGCATTATCCACAACCAATCTCCTGGCTTTCCTCTAGCAGAACACTTTAACTTACCTGAGCACTCTGTGGATAACACCATGGTCTGTGGCTTTAAGGAATGCACCGGCAATAACACCTGCCTAATTTTTAAGCTTGGCACGATCAGACCAAGCGGACTTAACATCAACTTTTCTTTTCTCTGTGTTTTACTCACGTTTTTTATGTGCACGTACTTACTATCTGTCTTTCGTTTGGCGTAGCTCGCTCATTTAATCAACAAATTGAATTTTTCCTGTGTTTCGTGCGCGCGAATTTTACGAGCGCGCTATCACAGTTGTGTTTTTGTATGGCGTAGCTCGCTTTTACCTATCAGGCTTTTTTCCTACCACACTGACGAAGGGCTCAGCCCGAAACGTTTTTATTACTTAATTTTTTTGCCACACCAAAGAGTTGTTTTCAAACCTTTCTTTATGAATTTCATTCTGTAGTGTCACGCATCATTTGAGCCTTGTCTCCAGGTTACGTATCTTGCCGGGAATCTCGTTGTAAAACAAAACCTCAAAGCTGCCTGTGCGGTCGCATTTAGAGAGACAACACTTGTGTTTTACCTCACATTCTCCTCAACACGGGCAAATAAACAATAAGATTTGTTGTCGACGCTGTTACAACGGTGTAAGTTGAGATATCAAAAACAACATAATTACAACGGTGTCAAGCGCTAGTGGAACCACGGTCATCATCTTGATATCGGTTCTGTTGTCAGTCCTTCGTCTTTGATTTCCATATTTTCATCTGCCTTCTGCTCGCGGCACTGTTTTCCTTTTGACTTTCGAGCGTTTGTTTTACCGTTCCCATTTTGAAAAACCACTCAGCCCCAGGTGTAACTCGCTAAAAAAGGTTTTGTTGGGGTAACGTGGGCGCTGTCACATTGTTATCATACCTTTTGACACGAACTGTCTCACCCGATTTAACTCCAACTTCGACGCGCATCAAATTTCGATTCAAAAGTATTACGCATCATATTTGACACTCCCCTAACAGCCTTTTTATTGTTAAGAAATAAATATACACCTAATTGCAATAACGTCATACAAAAAAGCAAAAACGAATAAACAAAAAGCCAAATAGGAATCAATTAGCCATGCAAATTACATTGTCAGATTTTAATAATACTCAAAGCATTTATGCACTACAGTATAATAAATCAATTTGCATCAATGGAGTTGATAAAACGCAAAATGACCTCCAAACGGACTTTTTGAGCGGCTCAGAATGTAGTTAGCGTTCCTATATTAGTGCTACTTGGCTATTCCTTTTCTTTTTTTTCATTTTTATATGACAACGATATTGCAATTAGGTGTATATCATAGAAATACAATAATGGAACACAATAGTCACGACTTGTATTATGCAATTCTCTGTTTGACTGGACTTTGGCATGCGTTACTACTAGCATACTTGGTCAAATATCTAAGGTATAGAAATTCAAATTTTTCGTGCAGTGTATCCAATAGTTTTATGACAAGTGAAATTTGAATACCAGTGGGTAGAATAGCTATAAAATCAGGTTTTGCGACGAACATTTTCCTGTAACCATGGATGTATTACTGGAATCGCCCAGCAGTTTTGCCGGATCTGTGGAGGAAATTAACGACATGGTCCGTCGAATGAAATTTAGTAGCTGCATCTCGTGCGACCGAGGCTTTGGTGAATTCGGTAAGTCAGGTAATATTAAACTACAGTCTTGGTATTTTTGAAGTCACTTTGGTCTTAGTATCTCAAAATTTTATTTCTTGGCATCGTCGATTTTGCACTAAGTGTGCCAAAAGTGACAGACCTAAGCCATCAGCAAACAGAAATAGTGTAACAGACACAGAGAGGTTTCAAACTTGGATCGTGAAGTGAGCTTTTAATCCTTCTGGACTTACTGCCTCAGAATTTTCCAACAGCGTGTCTTGGTCTCCCATTTTTAAACAGGAATCTTCAGAGTTTAGCATTTTGTATCATGAAAACGCGATTTCTCTTGTTTCACTTCTCCCTGAGCGGTTAACCTATTCGAAGGAGCAACGATCATACCTTCTATACTTTCATCATTCCTACAAGCAAGTTATTTACGAATGCTTTTAGTGCTCTGACAGTGCACTGAGTCGGTAGTCTCTGATTAAGCCGAGCCTGATAAATGTCAAAATTTTAAAAGACGTGCCCAAGGGGAATATATAACTTCGTTTTTTCCATTTGTTTGGATGTCCATTCACTTTTTCCATTTGTTTATCCTCTCGAGGAACTCACGAATTTGAACGAATCTACGCGAGGGCTCACGAAAGCAACCACAGGGATATTCTCAGGAGTAGCTATATACAATGGACCACCCAGGGCAATTAAGTAAGTACTGTAATTATTTATATATCGTCCTATTTCTCACCTGACTTCCAAGACCAATAGTAAACAGCATAAAGAAAAACATGACTGCCCAGACTGACGCAGCAGGCATTTGAGCAATGCCTTCTGGGTAGCCCACAAACCCCATTCCAGGTCCTAGAAAAATGTGCAATCTGAGTGATGCCTAAAGTACGATTCGATAATCATCATGTGGGATAAAATGCGTTTCGATCATAATTCCTGGTCGTTAAAGTTAAAAGAGCATAAATCCAACTAGCGAAACAATTGAGTTCTTGGTTGATAACTGTCACTTATTTCATGCTTCTAGAGTCTTTTACGTAGCTTATCTGACGAAACGACATCTTTGACGTCTTTATGAAGAGTGTGCGCCATAAAGCCTATGACACTGAAAATGGCGAATCCTCCGAACAAACTTGTCATGCAGTTGATTGACGAAATAACTACAGCGTCCCTGAAAATATAACGATGCACCTTGATGTCAAATAGTCAATACAATTTAAAATCTTTAAGTAGTTCATTTCCTGCTAAGGGACAAGTCTAGTAACGAGGACCTCAGAAAAAAGAACTGGGTATTCCGCGAGGGAACATCTCCTTCAAAAGAAAACAACGCATGTTAGGAGAAAATGAACTTGTACAAGGAGGCATTTCCTGTTAAGGGCCTCCTGTCATAAGATCATTGTGAGGGACGTAGGGCACTCTTGATTAATTGGCATTTATATGGTTGGTAAACAGATGCGTAGATGGAAAGATGAATGGATTAATGACTGGATAAATGGATGGGTGAGCATGAATGGATGGATGGACGAACTGTGTCTAAAGGAGCCAATTACATATAGGATTTCAGCCCGGGCTGAAATTTCTTGTGATTACATGGCTTATTTCGGCCCAGGTGCAATGTTAAAAACTGGTCAGGAAACGTTTGTAAAAAGCGTTTTACATTCACACTCAAGCGGTGCGCATGCCCAAGTTCATATTTCAGCATGGGCTGAAATTTGAAGGCGACTACATGAGGTTTTTCAGCCCGTTTGATCGAGCTGAAATTTCCAGCCCGGCCGTTTGCACAATCCGGGATAGAAATTTCAGCCCGGGCTGAGACTCTCTTCATGTAATTGCAAGCTTCTTTTTAAGAAGAGTGTTCAGGAAGCCGAGCTGAAATCTCAGCCCTTCTAACCGGGCTGAAATTCGCCATGTAATCGGCCCCAAAATGTTGTAATTTTTTACCTCTCACAGTTGTTGTGAAATTTGTTGTAGCTGGCAAAAGTGACCAGTCCTCCGAGTCCAACGCTAAGTGAGAAGAAAATCTGTGACGCAGCATCGATCCAAACCTAAAGTGCAAATAGACGTTTGAGCATGTATTTGACCAAAAAGCGGAAAAAGCATAAGATGCTATCTATTTTCAGGAAAGTTCAAATTGCGCTGATAAATAACGAAGGCCTCAAACATTGATACAAAAATAAAACAGGCGAAAATTTGTTGACAGTTGCCGTAAGGGGATTGTTTGTTGCAAGGGAAACAATATATTAAAATATTTCCTACCTGTGGTTCTAGCAGTTTGTTGAAGTCAGGTTAGAGGTAAAAAATGATTCCATCAACCGCGCCAGGCAGGGTGGCCCCTCTGATGAGCAGGGCTAACAGAACAATGTACGGGAAGATGGCAGTAAAATAAGCAACCTGTTAACAAAAGTAGAGGACACGTTCAGTTTAGCATGAAACTGATGTTTAAGTAAACTCCTTTAGCCCACTAATATTATCTCTATAAGCCCTCCGAAAATGTTCGTCTTCTCTTTTTCGAATATTATCTCATGGGCTTAGGTTTAGTTAAGGACTTGGAATTAAGAGCTTTCCTATCATTTTTTATGTTGTTTCTTAATGCTCGGTGAGTTTTATTTTAATTGACGACTAACAACATGTTGGTTACTTTTAAACTACGATAACGCACAAGGTTTTCATTATCTCAAGAGAATTAGACGGGACTGTTTCCTAAAATAATGATGCGAAAAATGTCATCCAAACGTAAGCATTCCCAGACCACCCGAATTGAAGGTGTCACGAGAAGGCCACTTTTGCTATGGAGCCTTTTTGCTTTGTAAGAATTGATTTTAATTTTCTTTTCTCACTCTGAAGTAAGAAAAAAATTGAAATATATGTAGCCTCAGTGAGGGTTAAATAAAAAATCCTATTTATTACAGGTAAGTAGCAAACGGAGGGATTCTGGTAGTTGAAGTGAATCTGGGAGCATCAAAAACCGAGCCTATTATATTGCTACAATTCACACATGTACGCTTGGCGGGTCTATTTTTTTACCAATGCAAATATTGACCACTCACCTTGCCAGAAGACTTGATTCCCTTATAAAGGCAAAAATACACTGCAGTCCACGCGATTAACAGCGTAGTGGCGAGTGGTAAGCGGATTTCCCCAGGTTCATCAATGCCATTTGAAATGGCAAGAATAAAACGCCTTGCAAAATAAATTAACACAAAATTTTTAATGAAATACCAAACATAAATGGCAATAAAGCCGTTGAAAATTAGAAATGAAGCCACAAAAAAAAAAAAGAAAAGAAAAGAAACGACCAACTTTGAAACGATCATTTCTTCGGGTATTTCTAAAATAACCGTATATGTCATTTTCTTCACTTGTTTAACTATTGGATTTAGGTTAACTTTCTGACTTTCTTAGTTCCGAAATGTCGCAAACGTTAACATTTTCCTAACATTACCTTTTTCGTCAAAATAGTTATTTTTTACTTACTCCCAGAATTCTGCACTAGGAGAAGTGAGCGTCATTGTACAGTTAGAGGGCTGACCAATCGCATTGCACTTGATTGTGGAGTTACGGCCCCAAGCCTCGCTATAAAAAGACAATAGCACCGTCATGGAATCAGTAACATTCACGACAAACTGCTTTTCAGTTTTGAATGATTTACATCAGAAAACCTCATCAAAGACTTGGTTTAGAGGAATAGGCTTGGCTTTATCCCCGGGAGGGTCTACTCCATATAGTGGGGAATATGGGCAGGTATAGAAGAATATAGTTACGTTTAATCTGTAGAGCTGAGTTCCATTTGTTTCTACACGATTTCCAAGGTCCTTCTGCTGAAAACAAGTGATGGGGATGATTCTGTATATAACTACCATTTCTTTCATTCATTTGTACTAGAAGCCTTCGGAAGGGTCCATACGATCACAACGCTGTGTTAACATAACTTTTTTATCTCATGGAACCCTCCGAAGGAAGGAACGAAATTTCAAGCGCGTTTAAGATGTATTGAAAGATACTCAAACATTTCTTTTAGACACGTTTCAGATCCATAAACGATACTTAAATATTTGCTTAAGGCATATTTAGACAAATTTAATTTAAACGTAAACCAACAACAAGCAGAAACCCGTAAGTTATCCAAAGTAGGTGTAAGCCAAATTAAAGGTACGTGTATATGTTGCAACTCTGAAGTAAAAAACACGTACATTTGACAATTAGCCCATTGAAGTGGGAGAAAGGTTCGTAGTTGCAATGAAGTTTACTTCATTTTTGTGATGCCCATTGCCATTCTAAGACTCTTGTATTGTGCTGGAGACTACTGACTACTGAGTGTATCTGTATATTCACCTTCATTTCCAAAGCATTTCCAGTGCAAAGGAATTCTTAAAACACAGGCCTCTATATATACTACGTTGTAATAAGTAGGAAAAAGGAAGTAATATTCCATTTTTCAATCTCCATCTACTTACCACCAGAACTTAGTATAGAGAGAAATAAAAAAAAATGAAGTCATATTCATGGGTAGTTTCTCCGACTCTACGTCTGTATATCAGTATTCTATATGTTACCTGCAGAGTGGAGTGTTCCAAGCATTGTTACAACTTTTCCAGGGCACTTCCAGCGCAAACGAATTATAGAGATACAACAAACTCCAGGATATGACCACATTATAATACACTGATATCATAAACGAAGTTATTACTATGGCCACTCCAAGCCCTGGAAAAGGAAAAGAAATAAAGCTACACCAAATGTACTCTTTTTATGCTAAAGTTGCACAGATAAACTTTGTAGGAATCCGTACTTGATCTTCTCACCTACTCCTCCCATCTGCGCCCCTCGGAGATCATGGAGGAGTAATTAATATTACAGACTTGTATTCTGTTTCCGAATAAGCAGAAAACCTACTATGAGCGCTGCAGGAGGTCGACGCGAGAAAGCCGCCCATTATTCATCCAGTCTACGTGAAACAGTCATGTCTTTTCTATATTACCACATTATCGACCAATCAGAATTGAAAACAGTTTTTTCTTTCGTTTTCGCACGCTCTGTACTCGTTATTCCGTTTCTTACCTTTCTACTTGACCGCACGCAAAACAATATCTTTGGGTTCGATGTCCTGTGATTTACAATACGCCGCACTCGGCACACATTACAGCTTACGGAACATAGCTAGGATCCATGCTGTCGGTGTTTTTAATATCATACCTTTTAACACGGGGCAAATTACTGCCCAAGAATTGATGGCACCCAGGCTGAGATACTGGCCAAGGGCCAGCTCGAGATAGAAGAGCGGGATTCCGCACGTAAGCAATGTTAGAAAGTATGACAGTAGGAAGGACGCTGTTGAAAAAACGTAAAATTAGCAAATTAAGCTTTAATAGGCCATTTCCGAGTTACCTCCCCCTCACCTTCAAAGCGAGGCCTGGTACAGAACTTTTCATTTGAAAATAAGTTTTATTTGCAAGTGAATGAAAACCTATTTTGACATGAAAGGCTGTGCACCAGGCCTCGTTTTGAAAAGGAGGGTACAGACGACTCGTACTCGGACACACCATGCAACACTGCGTAGCCATGAGCGTCCCCTTCCCCTCCCCCCCGCCCCCCCCCCCCCCCCCAATTCATTTAAACATTCCATGTTTCGTACCTTTGGGTGCTGTAATCGAATGCACAAACATCAGCAAGTTTGGTGTGCACATATCAACAACAACAACAAGCTTTATTTGCATGACTATAAGTACATACAGTATTGCAAAAGCGTAAAACTTAACTAAAGCGAAACTTGTAACAATCATAATCATGTAATAGGAAAAAAAAGAAATTATGTATGCGCTACATTACTTTCATTCGATAGAAGATTATTTCGTAAAGATAAGCATCTCAAAATGAACTTCATCAGTTGAGTATTTAAATAATAATTATCAGAATTCATTAATTTTTTGGTGGCTTGCATAGGAGGTAATTGTGTTATGTTTGGTATTTGGTTCTCTATTTTGTTGTAAAATTCATCTCTAAAACTACAGTATTTAGTACAATGGAAAAGTAAATGAATTTCATCTTCAATTTGATTTGATTTACACGTAGGGCAGAGTCTATTATCCCTTGGGATTTGATCATATCTGCCAGTTTCGATCAATAATTTATGATTACCTATTCTAAGTTTCACTAATTCTTTCCTGTTATTTAGTTTTCTTGTAAGATCTAAATAGCAGGAAGGCGTATATTCGTCCTTAAAAGTGTTATAGAATTCTAATTTCTTAGAGTTTCGAATAGTATGTTGCCAGTGTGAAATATACTTTTGTTGCATTAGACTTACATAGTGTTTAATCTTAGCATCAGTTAAGAAAGTAGGGTCAAAATCAGGCAAATTATAATATTCAGACATCCTCATAACATTAGAGTAAAAACCATTTTTGCTGGTGTTATGAAGATCAGATGACATCAAAAAGATTTGTTTAACAATAAAGTCATTTTCCTTATTGTGGAGATATAAGGTGTAATTAAATATTTTTTGATTAATAGCTATTATAAGAGGAAACTTTCCAAGCTCAGCTCTACAAGCTACATTCGATGCCTTACTGCTTACTTCTAAGTAACGTTTACAGTACTGGAGATGAGCTTTTTCAATCTGTGAACTGTCCCAAGACTTGAAATCAGGTTTGGTATAAACTCCCCAGATTTCACTGTTGTAAGTTAAAATTGGAGAGATCATAGCGTCAAAAAGTTTATTTGCAAGGAATGGGGACAGATTGCTGATAGGTGTGTGTTTTCTGAGGCTGAAAAGAGCGTGGAGAGCCTTCTCTTTCAATTTGTCAAGCGCCAATGAAAAGTTTCCTGTTGAAGAGATTAATGTTCCTAAATAGGTGTAATTCTGAACACCTTCAATGTTTTCATTGTCAATATGAAAACTATACTCAGTACATCTTTTTGCGCGTTTTTGGAAGATCATAACTTTAGTCTTTTTAGGATTGATACTTAACATCCATGAATTGCAATAGGAAGATAACATATTTAAGCAATTTTGCAATCCTATTTTGGATCTTGATAATATTACTAGATCGTCAGCATATAAAAGAGAATTTAATTTCGCGCCGTTTGGTAAGACAAAGGGGTCAGATAAAGTTTCTTCGAAAGAGAAAGGTATATTATTAATAAAAAGGTTAAAAAGTAACGGACTTAAAATGCAACCTTGTCGTACACCTCTGGCATATTGAAAGGGTCGTGTTTGATTTTGTCCAAGCTTTATAGAGCATGTAGAGTTTGAGTACAAACTCTTAATCAAATTGTAAAAGCACCCTCCGACATTTATTTGTAACAACTTATATAAGAGACCAACATGCCAAACTGAGTCGAAAGCTTTTTTGAAATCTACGAAACAAGCATATATTTTCTCGTTGTGGTTATGCACATATTTATCTACTAACGTTCTTATTGTGAGGACATGGTCTGCTGTACGATTGTTTGGTAGGAAACCAATCTGGGAATTGTGGAGAATGTTACACGAGTTGACATGCTTTAGCAGTCTTTGGTTTAAAATAGAACAAAACAATTTTCCTAGACAGCTTGAAACACAAATTCCCCGATAATTTGACGGATCACTTCTATCACCTGATTTATATATTGGTGTAATAAGGCCGCGACACCACGTCTCAGGCATTTTACCTGAAATGAGAATTGAATTAAAAAGTTTAAGATATATGGGCGTCATGTCTTGAAGGCTAGCTTTGATCATTTCATTTTTTATTTTGTCTGAGAACGACGATTTGTTATTTTTCATGCTCTTCGCGGCTGTAACAATTTCATTTTCGGTAATGAAGTAGTCTAAAGAGGCCATCTGATCTTTACGACTTTCAAGGTATGTCAAGTCATTAATAATTGACTGCTGTGTAGGATTTAAAGGTTTTTCCGAGTGAAGTGAACGGAATAATTGAGCCATCTTTCCTCCGATATTAATGGGATATCTTTATCTTTTTGGGTGTCATCCATCGATTTTAAACATTGCCAAAAGTGTTTCTTATCCGAATTTTCTGCACTTTTTTCTAATTCCGTAATCTTTGAGTTGTAATACTCAGTTTGTTTTCTTCTCAAAAGCTGTTTATAATCTGCTAAGGCAATATGATACTTCTCCCGCAAGTTTTCATTTAAGGGGTCCCTGTGTTTTTGGTTTGAGAGCTTTCGTACCTCGTGTCTTTTGAAACGACAGTCTTTATCAAACCATTTTTTATTGGATGCTGGCTTCATTTTTTTGCGAAGTATTGGTTTTCTTATCTTCAAGCTTCTTTTAGCAGCTGAGATTAGCATGTTCTCCACTTTTTTTAGCCTGGTGTTAACATCTAGAAACGAGTTGTCGTCATCAAGATAATCTCGTATTAGCATTTGAAGATCAGGTGAGCGCAAGACATCTTTGAATTTTGATGTAGAATCATTTTCCCAGAGAAACTGCATAGGAAGACGTGACAGTGGATTATTCTCAATTGAGGATTCAGGTTCACCAATAGTTGTGTTAATATTTATCGAGGTGATTATCGAACTATGATCCGATATAGAACATGGTTGATTTACGACAAAACTTGAAACATTTGAAAACAAATCCTGGTCACAAATTGCATAATCGATAACACTTATTCCATTTCTTCCGTGGAAGGTGGGTCTGCCCAAGGTATCACCCCAGACTCTTCCGTTTAATATTTTAAGTTCGGCGCTTTTGCAAATATGAAAGAAGCCTTTTACCGTGATTATTTATTTCGTTATCATAGCTATTCCGCCGAATTGGACAAAATGAAGATTCAGATTGATCATTTACTATGATGTTGTTTCCTTCATGACAAACACTATCTGAATATTTTCCTGTCCTCGAGTTAAAGTCGCCCAAGAGAAGGATTGACCCTTGGGAAGAGAAATTTAGTACATCTTTTTCTAGTTCTTCAAATAGTTCAGGGTCAAAATATTTTGAGCTACTCGGTGGAATATAAAGACCACAAACGTAGATATCTTTCGTTGCCTTGGTATATCTTTTGTTGATTGTAAACCAAAGAAAATTTGGCGATGTTTTGACAATTGAAATCCAATCATGAAATAAATTTTTGTATAGCAAAACCATTCCTCCAGAGTGTCGACCACCGTTTTTTGAGACTATAGCATCCTTAATTATAGATCTATACCCTCTAACTTCAACATCGGTGCATTTCCAAGTCTCAGTAAGGAATATAAAATCAGAGCCATTAATCATGCTTAAAACATCACTACTTTGCAATTTGTTCCCCAATGTTTTTGAAATTACCCCATGTATATTCCATGCAAAAAAAGATAATTTGCCTGGAGAGGTCGAGCGACTAGTCAAACCACTAGTGGTATCAAACATCTGTCGAAACCGATGAGATGCATCCTGGTAGAAAATTTAAGACTATATAAATGATTTAACAAATCTCAAAAAGGATATTAGTTCTTTAGGTATATCAAAGCCTGCGTCTTTACTAGGTATGTCAAGTCAAAAATATTGCGCCCAGTAATGGGCCCAGTAATGGGCACAATATGGGACCACTGTACCCCTCCCCATGGGTCCATTACATCATTTCACGGAATTGTTGCACTCAGATGTTGAGCCTAATTTTTCGGCACTACACCAGCGTGTGCCGCCAGAATACCCGACATAAGTTGCTCTTAGCATTGTTATTCTTCTTAACTTTACTTATCTAGCAATTGTCTAGTTTTGATCCTTTTATTTCATACATTTTTTTAAGCGAAAAATGCGTTACTTTCAAATTTTGACAAGACGTTTTATCGTATGGTTCTGTTTTTTTTCCTGCGCTTTTCTCCAATTTAAGTATTTTTCTTGTAACATAGATACGGCCTCCATTAAATGGAGCTTCCCCTACCTATGTTACAAGAGAAACACTTAAGCCGTCCGTGATACTGTGGGGAGTGGGATACCGTAGTACCCACTCCAGGAGAAAGGGGTCAGAAGCTCAATCAGCGTCTTTTCTTATCCCCTATTTCCTGACGTTTTATTATTCTCATTTTATTTTTGCTGTTTCGGGGGGGGGAGGGGGTTAAGGTGGTCTTCCACTCAAAAAATGAATTCTTTTAAGACAGAATTTTGTGGGAAACTTCTACCGTCATTTTATACGGCTTCACGCCCTGACTTCAATATGAGTCTTTTCAGGTCACATGTCATGATAGTTAGTGATTAACTAGCATCTTAAGTTAGCAAAAGTGATGTTCATGGTAAAAACGATGACTCGCTAATGCACGATTGGAAAAGCATCAAACCAACTCTAAAGTGTACATAAATAGCGTGACTGTGCAAAAAACCTCAAAAATTGGCCACTTTTCCTTCATTCGATTTTAAACATGAGGTGACAGGAAATAATTATAGGACAAAGAATCACATAATGAGACGTATTTCAAACCTACATGCAGTAAACAATTGTTCCTATGGCCGTTGCTATGGAAAAAGTCACATACTGCCGATTAGAGATCTGAAATTTTACTGCTTTAGTGCTGCAAATCGACTGGGATTATTTCAAGACAGCATTCCCAAGTGTTTAAAGGTTACAATTTTGCCATTGAAAAAAAGTGACTTTTGTAAGCGAACATCACTATTTTTGAGTGGAAGACCACCTTAAGTTTCCCTGTCCAGGATAGCTGACATCATTTACTTTTACGGTTTCAATCCTTTGATCGAGTGTTATGTGTCCATTTATTTCGCTTTATTTTACGCGCGCCCTTTCAGCTAAATAGTGGGGAAATTTGTTGCCTACGAATTTTGAAGCTCATTTAGCCGTAAGAGAACATTAAACCAAACGCAGTGGATTCAACGCCTTTATAAACTTCTTTTCTACAGTCGGCTAGCGTCCAGACGACCAGTTCTTTTATGTGGTTCTGTTTGTTTCTGTGCTTCTTTCATGTGGTTATGTTTGTTTCTGTGCTTTTCTCAAATTTATTCTATTTTTGCTGTTTCGGAGGTGGAGGGGGGGGGGGGTATTTAAATTTCCCTTTCCAGGATAGCTGACCTCAGTTACTTTTACGGTTTTAATCCTTTGATCGTGTGTTATGTGTGAAAGGGGTCAGAAGCTCATAGTAGGGAAAGCAAATAGTAGGGAAATTTGTGCTATTTGTAGGCAAATAGTAGGGAAATTTGTTGCCGATAAATTTTGAAGTTCATTTTGCCGTAAGAAAACATAAAACAAATCACAGTGAATTGAACGCCTTTATAAACTTCTTTTCTAGAGTCAACTGGCGTTCGGGCAACCAGTTCTTTCATGTGGTTCTGTTTGTTTCTGTGCTTTTCTCAAATTTAAGTCTTTTTCTTGTAACATAAATACGGCCTCCATTAAATGGAGCTTCCCCTACCTATGCTATAAGAAAAGGACTTACGCCATTCGTGACACTGTGGGAAGTGGGATACCACAGGTTACCTATAGAATTGGCAACCTGTGGTGAAAATTCTGTTGCCTACAAATTTAGCCGTAAGAATTAGAAAACATGAAACAAATCACAGTGAATTGAAAGCCTTTATAAACTTCTTTTCTAGAGTCAGTTGGCGTCCGGACGACCAGTTCTTTCATGAGGTCCTGTTTTTTTTTTCTGTGCTTTTCTCAAATTTAAGTCTTTTTCTTGTAGCATAGATACGGCCTCCATTAAATGGAGCTTCCCCTACCTATGCTATAAGAAAAAGACTTACGCCATCCGTGACAATGTGGGCAGTGGGATACCACAGGCTACCTATAGAATTAGCAACCTGTGGTGAAAATTCTGTCGCCTACAAATTTAGCCGTAAGAATTAGAAAACATGAAACAAATCACAGTGAATTGAAAGCCTTTATAAACTTCTTTTCTAGACTCAGTTGGCGTCCGGACGACCAGTTCTTTCATGTGGTTCTGTTTTTTTTCTGTGCTTTTTTCAAATTTAAGTCTTTTTCTTGTAGCATAGATACGGCCTCCATTAAATGGAGCTTCCCCTACCTATGCTATAAGAAAAAGACTTACGCCATTCGTGACACTGTGGGCACTGGGATACCACAGGCTACCTATGGAATTGGCAACCTGTGGTGAAAATTCTGTTGCCTACAAATGCAGCCGTAAGAATTAGAAAAACACGAGACAAATCACAGTGAATTGAAAGCCTTTATAAACTTCTTTTCTACAGTCAGTTAGCGTCCGGACGACCAGTTCTTTCATGTGGTTCTGTTTTTTTTTTTCTGTGCTTTTCTCAAATTTAAGTCTTTTTCTTGTAGCATAGATACGGCCTCCATTAAATGGAGCTTCCCCTACCTATGCTATAAGAAAAAGACTTACGCCATCCGTGACACTGTGGGCAGTGGGATACCACAGGCTACCTATAGAATTGGCAACCTGTGGTGAAAATTCTGTTGCCTACAAATTTAGCCGTAAGAATTAGAAAACATGAAACAAATCACAGTGAATTGAAAGCCTTTATAAACTTCTTTTCTAGAGTCAGCTAGCGTGCGGACGACCAGTTCTTTCATGTGGTTCTGTTTTCTTTTTCTGTGCTTTTTTCAAATTTAAGTCTTTTTTTTGTAGCATAGATGCGGCCTCCATTAAAATGGAGCTTCCCCTACCTATCTTACTAGAAAAAGACTTACGCCATCCATGATGCTGCGGGGAGTGGGATACCGTAGTACCGTAGAAAGCGGGATCAGAAGCTCAATCAGCGTCTTTTCTTATCCCCTATTTCCTGTTGTTTTAAAAGTGTAAAATACTTATTTATTCTTTTTTTTGCTGTTTTGAGGGTGGGGGGAGGGGGTGAAGCTTCCCTGCCCAGGACAGCTGACCTCAGCTACTTTTACGGTTTCAATCCTTTGATTTTGTGTTATCAGGTTATGTGTCCATTTATTTCGCTTTTGGGGGGGGCGCGCGCGCCCTTTCAGCTAAATAGTAAGCAAATTTGCTGCTTACAAATATTTAAGCTCGTTTAGCCGTAAGGAAACAAAAACTGAACAAGTGACTTAAACTGCTCTGGCAACTTTTTTCACTTGCTTTTCTAGAGTAAAACTCTCATTTTGAGTATACAAATTGCAGTCAAACTATTAAACTATTCATGCGAAATTTTTAGCTACAACTTTCATGTTGTAATATTTGTTTAAAAACCTTTACCAAAATGTTGTTTTTCAATGCTAGGGCATTAAAGAATTAAGCAATTTTACCTCCTCCATTCTTGTAGCACAAGTAGGGGAAGCGCCAGATGTTTCCAAGCCCTACTGCATAACCGATACAGGACATGATAAAGTCTGCTTTCTTGGTCCATTTTTCCCGCTGTTCTTGACCCTCGATAGAGTCACCACGCACCGTTATTGAAACGGGGTGAACTTTAGACATCCTCAATTTTCTCACGATATAGCCAATTCGCAATCCATGATAAGTGTTGCATTTCCGAATGACTCGACCTCCATCATCAAAATCGGGTGAAAAATCCTGCTGACATCACAAAGCGCAATGAGATAACAAGTGTTATAATAAAGTTTCGATATAACGCGCGCTCTGATTGGTTGAAACAGCGTGCTTTATCAGAGTACAGATGCACGGAGTAGCCCGTGACGCCATTCTGCGCGCGCTGGCAAGCTGAAAACCAGGGCGGAAAAAGGTTGGGCGATGAAACGAGCGTGTCCGAGCAAAAAGGTGTGATGCAGTGGACTGGGGTCGAATTGGGTGCTAGACCAAAATTCAAAATTCAAAGATCCAAATTCAAAATCCTAATAATCTATTGATAGTTTCCGAAAAACGTTAACTTTGGGTTATCTTTTCTTTGTCTTTTCCACCTTAATCGATGCTAAAAAACTGTCTTAAAACGAGCAGAGCAAAGCAAAAAGATGGAAAATGGCGTTTGGATGACGCGTGGCATGACGCGTATTTATAATTCGTGCAGCTCGTGCAAGGTTAATCATGACACGTCCCTAGTTAATTAATTAAATCAAATCAACATTAACACCACGCTTCTTCTTCTTCTTCTTTTTTCCCCAAAACCTCTCCTATGCTTGTCTGTTTCTTTAGGCACTACAAATAGAATTGCTCCTCAGTTTAGACGGTTTTCTTTGCTTTGTTTTTGTGACATAAAGGGAGGAGAAATCTGCAAATTTAATTTCACTTTTAATTTGTTTACATACAGTTTGTGGCGTTGAGACGAATCATCGCCATGGCGCGTTGCAAGGAGACAAAGTTTAAAGTTACAAAACGCCACTATCTCCAAATATCTCCAGCTAATTTTTTATTATGTCATGTAAAATTTATCGGCCTTTAATATATGTAAGATTTAGGGTGGAGTAATTTGGAGCTTTTTTAAAAGAGACGAGGAAAGAAAGCCATGTCATGTTTTTCGGCAAGAGCAAGCATTTGACACTCTCAAATTGAGCGCATTTTTCGGGAACTTACTGTGAAAAAGATTGACTAATGTCCACGCAGACATAAGCATTTTAAGCTGTGAGCCAGGACTGTGGAAAAACGTTTTAATCATAGTGCACGGCTGGCTGAAAAATAAAGAAAGAAAATGAGATTTCCGGTTTGTTGAAAGGTAAATTTTTGCCGGCCACCAAACGCACCGGAAGCGCGGAAAGAGCGCTCGTGCCAGTCCTTCTCCGCATCACACATCGCTTGAAGAGCGGACTGCTCGTTTCATCGCCCAACCTTTTCCCGCCCTGCTGAAAACCTTTCTTGCGCGCGCTTGCAGCCTATGAAAAACACTTGATTTCTTGCAATTAAAAGCCAGTTTCTTTACAAATGTGAGCAAAGCTATATTATAAAACAAATAAAAAAGCCAAAACCGTGTTTTGTTCTGTGATAAAGCACTCAAGGAAGTGACTAGAGCACTCAAGAGGTAGGGAGAAGCACTCGCCTGCGGCTCGTGTTCACCCTACACTTCTTTCGTGCTCTCGTCACTTCCTTGCGTGCTTTATCACAGAACAAAGCACGGTTTTGGCTTTTTTATTTGTTAATTTGACGTCACGGTGCGTGAGATGCAACGGCCGAGTAGAATTAGGTCATTCCCCTGTATTGCATTACACATCCTTACTGCGCACGATATGTTGCGTCATTAGCGAGTGCACCTCCAGGGAGTGATAGGTTTCCTATGAGGCTAAAGCCGCTGCTACACGAGCGATTTTTTGCTTGCGAATGTGATGCCATTATTTTTGAAAATTGTTGGGTCGCCAGCGCGCAACTCGAAAATCGCATGTACGTGTGTAGCCACCCTCGCACAGGTGAGGTGATGTGACAGATGAAAAAGTCGCAGAAAAAAATCGCGAGAAATTCAATGAATTGAATTTTTTGCGACAAAGTCACGGACTTTGTCAGAGGGTAGCTACACATGCGATTTTCGCCCCGCGCTGGCGACGCGACAATTTCAGAAAAATCGCATCGCCATCGCAAGCACAAAATCGCTCGTGTAGCCGTGGCCTTAATAAACTCGCCAGGGAAAAGAATAGTTATTTACTCTCAAACAAGCATGGGGACCTATCTTTTTTCCAAATATTTTTTATTTACCATTCATCCTCTTTTTGTTCAAGGCGTTAGAAAAAAAAACATGTTCGAAAAAAAAATTATTACTAGAAACGCGTTACTCAAGGAGATGAAATCACGACCTCGAGAACACGCACGTAGGGAGGTTTGAAGTCAGTTTCATCTGATGGGTTGAGTATCTGCCATAAAACGTCTAGTAAATTGTTCCTTGTTATCGATATTTTACATGTAGCACATTGTTTCAAGATTTGCTTTGTGTGCTTCCTCTTCCTACGGAAAGTAGCGTAAACTGATCAAATAAACATGTGTTCGTTAGGAGAAATTGAAAGTATTATGGGGTAACTTGAGACGATGATATCTCGTAAACGGACATGGGGACCTATTCTTTTTATTTCTGATATTTCAAAACATTGCACGATAGATAATAACAACTTGTGAAAGTTTGACAAAAATCGAATGTTAAATTTTATTTCGGAGGAGTGACCTTAAGGATATATTTTCCGGCAATTTCGTGAAAACTTTGAAAATACGAGTGAAAATTTATTCTTAATTCTACGAGAACTCAATGCGATTACTTGTTTATAATTCAGAGGGCAAAATTGTCTGTAAATTTTTCATGCACGCCGAAACACAATCTGCCAGCCGGCCCTCAGGATAAACAATTCTCCACACAAGCAGCTTATTAAATTACTGCTCAGCGTACAGAACAAAAAAACCTATCTATTATGCATACGTCATCTTATGAGATAATTACGACTCTAGTTCATCGACAAAACACACTTAAAACTGAAACTAAGTAATTTAAGATTTACCTGAGTTGTGAAGCTTCCTCTCACGAGCTGAACCAAGCTGTTCATTAGTTTTAAAACAAATAACCTTTTGCTGTTTCCCGTAAAACCACGTTCACAGTTCTGGAATTTCTCTTCGAGCTATGACCCGATTTCCATACCATTTTTGCCAACCAACTCGGTTAAATTTAAACTCTGAAGCGATATATAAGCTTATATCCTTGTGTTGAACAATTCAAAATCCAATTCAAAATCTCTTTTTCGTTTCAAGACGCTTACAAAATTCAAATGGCGCGCTCTCGCGCTCAGCCAATCAAATGCGAGTATTTTTGGCGCTTGCCAAATCAGGAGTCAATAATTTTGCTCTCTTTGCGAACTCAGAACCGACAATCCCAAGTTTGGCAAGTCTCACTTTGTAGTAATTAATAATACTACAGGAAAGTTGAAGAGATTTTATTTGGTCTCTCCGATATCCTTTCAGCCACAAACTCAAAGGTTATTAGAGCCATCTTGTAAAAGGTCAGTTTTTATAATAATTAATAAACAGGCCACAGAAAAAATAATAAAATAAATTGGAACGGTGAGACTTTGAACAGGACTTCATCCAACGACTCAACAGTTAAAGCCACATCACCAACTCGGGTTCGGCTTTGCAAGTGAGTAAATTAAATGTACTTCTCCCGATAACTGGACTTTCCCTGAGCGGAAAGATAGACTCTTCATAGTCTATGTATATACCTAATTCAATAACGGTTTTGTTCCTGGGCCATCGTAGCTTGATCAAAAATAAAACACAAACAGCGGTTATAAACATTATAAACTTACGCATTTTTATATAAACTTGACGTTTCGTATGCTAGTCAACATACATTTTCAAAAGTGACCGTTACAATTTTGACAAACCTTTTATACAATAGTGATAAGGGGTCTGGAACCAAGATTAAGAAAACAATCTTAACAGTGAATCTATGAAAAGCTACAGCTAATTAATAAAGTATCAGCTTCTCACTGCTGACGTTGACATTAAAAGCTGGCTTCAGTTCTTGGATCAAAGAAACATTGTTGATCCAAGAACTGAAGCCAGCTTTTAGGGCAAGAGAGGGCGAAAGGACATGGCGGTACTGCCATCAGTGGAAAAAAGGAAAATGATCCGTGTGAGGAAGAAAACAAATATTGAGCAAGAGTTATCGCCACTCTTCTGTTCAAAAGATGTGATTTTAGGGGCGAAAAATGTCGGGTGAAGTGCGCGATGCGCAAGAGATGTTCATATGACTGCAAGACACGCGTGCCACTTTGATTTACGCGCAGAGACAGCACGCGTTCTTTACTGACAAGTAGAAAAAGCGACTCGGAGAAGTTTAGGGGCGGATCAAAAAATTTTCACTAATAACAGATCCCAAATGATAAATTGTACATGATAATTCAAAAGCCCGTGAATGTGTTAACTCAACTTAAGCAAATTTAAAACAAGATTTCCTGACCACTGGTCTACGACGTTTTCTTCTTTTTTTAATAAGTAAGACAAGTACAGATTTGAAGAAGATGGGAAAGAGCCCGATCCTCTTGGTCCCTCTTAGATCCTACTTACTTTGTGATTTAGAGCAGTTTTCGAAAGTAATGCTTTGTTTGCGTTGCTTTTGCTTTATTACGCTCTCTGATTGGTCAAAAATGCTCGCGCCACTTTCTCAACCAATCAGAATAAGTAAAACCAAAACCAAAGGTGACTTGCTCGCACGCGTTTTACCGCGCTTAACGCTAATTACTAGTATTTGCTTCGATTTATGTTATCCTGCCATGATTTGGATGGTTTTAGTTTAGATCTCTAAGATGGGGCGTCTGCGTGCCTTTTTAGTCGTATCCTGGTAGCCTTCCCGAGGAGGCTCTGTTTGGGCTTATTACGCGGTCTATAAGATCGTTATGCAATATTTTACAGAAGGTACGTGATATTGTAAGGGTTGTTACCCATCATGGAAGCTAGGGGAAGAGTTGTTGTGTGACGATTCCCCCCACCCCCTCCCCCGCTCCCTCTTTCTAAGAAAAACACCTTTCACTTTCTGTACTTGTTTGATGAATACCACAGGATTTCGCTCGATATATGACGTCATGCGGAGAAAGAATCGATAACCCAGATTGAAACAGTAAAGAAAAAATTGCAGACGATGCTTCTATTTAATGGGTTGTTTATTTACTTTCTTGTAAACAAAAAAAAACAATAATTACAACAAAAGAAAACACAGCAGCCTCATTTTTCAAGGTGAACAGCATTGACAAGCAATTCACTTCAATGTCCATGAACAGAACTCACCATGATTCATCAACGAAAGAGATCTTTCAGATGTTGTAAAATTGTTAGGCTACCATTGAAAATTAAATGTATGTACAAAATGGATTTTTTTGTTGTTTTGTTTGTTTTTTGTTTTTTTAATTTGTTTTTAGATTTCCCCTGTGACAACACTTAAACGAGAGACTCAGGAAGGTTTTCCTTCCAAGCTACAGGATGTATTTCGACCCTTGTTTCTGGGCAGTTACTGAAAAAGAAAGAGTATAGATAAGATTAACTTAAACACTGTGCCACATGCAATTTATACGTTGATTGCACTGAAGTTTGTCTAGCGTGATCTTGACTGAGGTTTTTATCATCTCAATGGAAGTCTTCTCCAGTGTCATTAGAAACGCGTATCGAAGTTGATCGGGTTAAATGAACTATGTCAGCTATTTTTATTAGCACTCTGGTAAAACGAAAAGTCACATCTGATAAAGACAATAAAGGAACTGTTTCGTTTGTTAACGGCAACACTTCACCTTTTTGGCCTCAGATTATGACGAGCAGCTACAGCATTGAGAACACTGACATCCGGAGTAACAGCTCTTCTTAACCGCTACAGAAAAAAAATGAAGAGATTTTATTAAGTGAATCACTGTAACTCAACATTGAGAATACCAAGGGCAAACATGAGATGATTTTTATGCAAACGAAACACCAAATGGTCCTCCACAAGCAAGTGTGAGTGCGATGCATTGAATATGATTGCTGCTCTTTCGATAAAACTTGACATGCTTGTAATAAACTTACCTCACTAAATGACCCTTTCGGGTGAAATATCTGCACGAGAGCGTAAATGGGGAGGGCCAAAAAAGAGGAGAGGGCCAATACCCAGGCGAGGGCCTGGGCCCAATCAGGGTACACGTATCCATCATAAGTCATTCGCTTCCACTGTGTTATACTTCCCAGAAATATTAGCTGTGATTAAAAAAAAGACATTTTCAAAGTTAGCTTAATGAGCTTGCCTGTCAAGTGGGTATGGTTTGCTGGATGGGATGGTTGGTTGAGAAGTTGGTTGGTAGCTTAATTGGGTGGTTTAAAAACTTCTTAGTGAATTAATCATTTATTTATTTTGTTGTTCAGCAAGTAAGTAATCTTCTACTTACAGTGCCAACTGCAGGCGTGACGTATCTCCAGCAGAGTTTAAAGTACATGTTTGGTTTCTTTCCGATCATCGATTTGATGTTTTCACAGAATTTTTCCACACCTGGAAAATTGTTGCGAGATGGTTTTAATTCATTTATTTTAATATCCTAAGAAGCATATTCTGTGCAGTAATTGCCATTCTGAGGATCCTAATGGAGAACAATTACAAATAATTACACAGATACAAGAGTATAAGACAGTTGAAGACTTCCGGCCTTGCTTTCATTGACTCGCATGTCCGCTTGCCTTCATCGTTTATGGAGGTTCTACGATCCATGTATGAGGGGTGACTTCACGGATCACTACTGGAACATAATAGCATTTTTCATGGTGATTCCACATGAATATCATCCAAGTTAGTAAACACCTACCGTATCCCCAACTGACTGCTATAGCCTCAAAAATGACCACAACAATCAGTGTCAAACCACCGCTCTGGCTGTCAAATACATTCAGCACGTAGATTCCTCCCTAAAACAAAGAAAGTGCAAAGAAAATTTAACAACAAGACTTACAAAACAAATTACGCTTGAGGTTAGAGCTTTGGCTACGTGTATGGTTGTAACAGCGAGATTTGCTTGCTCAAATTCAGAGACTTAACTATACCTACGTTACCTTGGTGACACAGGAAAGTCCAATAAGATATTGTATAATGCACAGCGCCAACAGCACGAGTCCCTTGTATCGCCGTAGTTTGCTGAAACTGTCCATCAGTGCTGCCATGATTGTTGCCGTGAACACAAACTAGGAATTGATAGACAAGGTAAACCAAGCAAATATCAGGCTAGGTTTGATTAAAGGTGTATAAAAAGGTATAGGTTTGGATTGGGCGTGAACGCGAGTATGGGGGAACGAACGAGAAAGCGTTCACCAAAATTTTGTGGACAAGAGGGGCGAATTTGTTTGAAGAAAATGCTATTTGATGTGTTGTTGTTTGGCTTTCTGCGGTTCTCTTAGGTAGTTATTCGTAAGAAAGATAACTTTAGATACAGTTTTACACACCCCTTTTCCAAGAAAAATTCGAAATAATCTTTCCCTCCAATGGACCACCCAGGGCAGTTATTCGAGTAAGTACTGTAATTATTTATATATTGTCACATTTCTCACCTGACTTCCAAGACCAATAGTAAACAGCATAAAGAAAAACATGACTGCCCAGACTGAAGCAGCAGGCATTTGAGCAATGCCTTCTGGGTAGGCTACAAACCCCATTCCAGGTCCTAGAAAAATGTGCAATCTGAGTGATGCCCAGAGTACGATTCGATAATCATCATGTGGGATAAAATGCGTTTCGATCATAATTCCTGGTCGTTAAAGTTAACAGAGCATAAATCCAACTAGCGAAACAATTGAGTTCTTGGTTGATAACTGTCACTTATTTCATGCTTCTAGAGTCTTTTACGTAGCTTACCTGACGAAACGACATGTTTGACGTCTTTATGAAGGGTGTGCGCCATAAAGCCTATGACGCTGAAAATGGCGAATACTCCGAACAAACTTGTCATGCAGTTGATTGACGAAATAACTACAGCGTCCCTGAAAATATAACGATGGACCATGATGTCAAATAGTCAATAACATTTAAAATCTTTAAGTAGTTCATTTCCTGCTAAGGGACAAGTCTAGTAACGAGGACCTCAGAAAAAAGAACTGGGTATTCTGCGAGGGAACATCTCCTTCAAAAGAAAACAACGCATGTTAGGAGAAAATGAACTTGTACAAGGAGGCATTTCCTGTTAAGGGCCTCCTGTCATAAGATCATTGTGAGGGACGTAGGACACTCTTGATTAATTGGCATTTATATGGCTGGTAAACGGATGCGTAGATGGAAAGATGAATGGATTAATGACTGGATAAATGGATGGGTGAGCATGAATGGATGGATGGACTAACTGTGTCTAAAGGAGCCAATTACATATAGGATTTCAGCCCGGGCTGAAATTTCTTGTGATTACATGGCTAATTTCGGCCCAGGTGCAATGTTAAAAACTGGGCAGGAAACGTTTGTAGAAAGCGTTTTACATTCACACTCAAGCGGTGCGCATGCCCGAGTTCATATTTCAGCATGGGCTGAAATTTGAAGGCGACTACATGAGGTTTTTCAGCCCGTTTGATCGAGCTGAAATTTCCAGCCCGGCCGTTTGCACAATCCGGGATAGAAATTCAGCCCGGGCTGAGACTCTCTTCATGTAATTGCAAACTTCTTTTAAAGAAGAGTGTTCAGGAAGCCGAGCTGAAATCCCAGCCTTGCTAACCGGGCTGAAATTCGCCATGTAATCGGCCCCAAAATGTTGTAATTTTTTACCTCTCACAGTTGTTGTGAAATTTGTTGTAGCTGGCAAAAGTGACCAGTCCTCCGAGTCCAACGCTAAGTGAGAAGAAAATCTGTGACGCAGCATCGATCCAAACCTAAAGTGCAAATAGACGTTTGAGCATGTATTTGACCAAAAAGCGGAAAAAGCATAAGATGCTATCTATTTTCAGGAAAGTTCAAATTGCGCTGATAAATAACGAAGGCCTCAAACATTGATACAAAAAAAAAACCGGCAAAAATTTGTTGACAGTTGCCCTAAGTGGATTGTTTGTTGCAAGGGAAACAAGATATTAAGGTGTTTCGATAGTTTTTTTGGGACCATACCTAACTTTTTGAATCGGCTCTTAGACAGTCTTCTCCTTGTCAAATCAAAGTGAAATTTGCAATACTTGTTGGTTTTGGATTGAACTTTGGCGTGGTTTATATTTTGTAAAAATCGATATTTCCATGACAACGATAAACAAAAATCCTCGAAAACAGTAAAATTGAAATTTTGCACGATCCATATTTCGCTTTGAAAAGCAAATACCAGCATCTTAAACTGTGGCGTATGGCAAACAAAATATACAAGAACAAAAAAATTCTGTATGTTTGTTTTGAAGTAAATCGCAAAAACATTTTCAACCTTAGTTTTTGCCTAGTAATTGTAAATGCACCGAAAAATAATCAACGCTTTGATGAAATGGCTAGTAAATACTGTTAAAATGTGTCTTTTACTTACTATTTTACGCCTAGAAAGTTTTGCTGAAACTGGTGGTCGCGATCTCGAGAACGACTTGTTTTTCTGAGATCATTCGCGTAATAATTTTGTGGTAAGTTTTTAATTTGAGCGCTTTTGCGAAAATCTTAAGAACGGCTCGATAGATTTTTTTAAAACATTAAACATGCGTGCTTGACGAAGTGACCAATTTTAGTTTTGAGTCTTATTAACATTGATTCACTGGAACACTTTTAGATTTAACGTTAAAGAGGATGTATGAACCGACGGAGAAGGTTGCGTTACAAATTCACAGTTGGCAAGTAGATGCTAATATATTCAAAGTAATGCGTTATATTCATTGCCTCGTGATTTTTATCTGGTTTCTTTGTTCTTTGTTGCACTGTAGATTACAACGAAAAGTAAAAATCACGGAAGAATGCATTGCGCATTACTTTGAATATATTAGCATTTACGCCTTGCAAAATAAATTAACACAAAAATTTTTAATGAAATACCAAACATAAATGGAAATAAAGCCGTTGAAAATTAGAAATTTAGCCACAAAAAGAATAACAAACGAAAGGAAAAGAAAAGAAACGACCAACTTTGAAACGATCATTTCTTCGGGTATTTCTAAAATAACTGTAAATCATTTTCTGCACTTGCGCATTACTTTGAATATATTAGCATTTACTTGCCAACTATTTATATGTAACGCAAGCCTTTCCGTCGGTTCATACATCCTCTTTAACGTTAAATCTGAGTTAACATGGGGGCATGTGCGGCAAACGGTCCTGTTGCAGCGAAATGTACCCGTTGGATGGTTCGGTGGGTCCTGCGGTAGGCTGCTTCTGACTAACAGGTCCTTCAGATTCTTGGCACGCCTGAAAGCCATCAATGGTGGTTTCCTGAAGATATTGTTGGTCGTGCTATCATCGTGAAGTTTCCTGAAATGATTTTGCAAGCGTCCTGGTTCATGGGGTGGAAGGTGGTGACTAATGGTACTCTGTCATTGGCCGTGTTGTTTCCAGCGTTATTCTCCAGAAGCTCAGCCCTCGATTTGATTGATGCTCGTTCTCTCCCTCTCCTTATCAGGTCATTCGGATAACCACGTGCTACAAAAAAGGTCTCCATTTTATTAGCCTCGCTCTCAAAATCATCGTTTTCACTGCAGATCTTGCGTAGTCTGAGAAACTGACTGTAAGGAATGGATGACTTGCAGCTAGATGGATGAGATGAGCTGAAGCTGAGGTAGGAGTGGCTGTCCGTGTCCTTGTAGTATATAGAAGTGAACCATCCAACGGGTACATTTCGCTGCAACAGGACCGTTTGCCGCACATGCCCCCATGTTAACTCATCCAACACAATTGTAACACCCAAGGGGCATGTTAACATCACAGGTCACTACAGCTGTACAACGGAGAACGTGGTATACTGCTTAACATGCGAGAAATGTCCATCGACCGTATATATTGGGGAGACTGGACGCAGGATGGCAGACCGATTCAGGGAACACCGCAGGGATGTGATCAACGGCAGGAATGACCTTCCTGTACCTGCACATTTTAACCAGCCGGATCACTCCCTGCAGGATATGAAGGTCGCTGTCCTGAAGGCAGGCCTGGTGAACCAACAGCACCGCAAGAAACAGGAGATGCGATATATCTTCAAGTACGGAACTCTGGCTCCGAGTGGATTAAACCACGACTTTAGCTTCACGTGAATTGACTTCTTTGTCTGATCGCGCGTTGTCTCGCGCGCGCGGCAACGTGCGCGAGCTTTTATTTAAATACACGAGATATACAACGGACTTTTTAACGGTGAAATAGTTTTGACCCCCTGAAGAAGGCAGCATTGCCGAAACGTCGGGAAAAGTATTTTGACTACAGCGTGGTATTTACCTCTTTTGTCATTCATACAAAATTCAAATGGCGCGCTCTCGCGCTCAGCCAATCAAATGCGAGTATTTTTGGCGCTTGCCAAATCAGGAGTCAGTAATTTTGCCCTCTTTGCGAACTCAGAACCGACAATCCCAAGTTTCGCAAGTCTCACTTTGTAGTACAGTGGTCTCATATTGCGCCCAGTAATGGGCACAATATGAGACCACTGTACCCAACCCCATGGGTCCATTACATCATTCCACGGAATTGTTGCACTCAGATGTTGAGCCTAATTTTTCGGCACTACACCAGTGTGTGTCGCCAGAATTCCCGACATAAGTTGCTCTCAGCATTGTTAGAGCGGTTTTCAATTGAGTGTCGAAAGCAATTCACGTATTGCTTTGGCTTTGCATTACTTCGCTCTGTCATTGGTTAAAAAATCTCGCGCCACTTTCTCGACCAATCAGAAGTAAAACTCAAACCAATCGCCACTTGCTCGTGCGCGTTTTCCCGCGCTTGGAGCCGGTTACATGTATTTGCTTCGAGTTCTGATTGGTTCATTGGGTAATTTGTGTTTGTTGTGATTGGCTGGGGTAATTACTTTGGTTTTGGTTTTACGACACTCATTTGAAAAGCGCTCTATTCTTCTTAATTTTACTTAACTTATCTAGCAATTGTCTAGTTTTGATCCTTTTATTTCATACATTTTTTTAAGCGAAAAATGCGTTACTTTCAAATTTTGACAAGACGTTTTATCGTATGGTTCTGTTTTTTTTCCTGCGCTTTTCTCCAATTTAAGTATTTTTCTTGTAACATAGATAAGGCCTCCATTAAGTCAATTTCGTCTAATGCTTTGAGCATCTGCCATAAAACTTCTAGTAAATTGTTCCTTGTTATCGACATTTTACATGTAGTACATTGTTTCAAGATTTGCTTTAATTATGTGCTTCCTCTTTCTACGGAAAGTAGCGTAAACTGATCAAATAAACTTGTGTTCGTTAGGAGAAATTGCAAGGTATTATGGGGTAACTTGAGACGATGATATCTCGTAAACGGACATGGGAACCTATTCTTTTTATTTCTGATATTTCAAAACATTGCACGATAGATAATAACTTATGATAGTTTGACAAAAATCGTATGTTAAATTTTATTTCGGAGGAGTGACCTTAAGGATAAATTTTCGTCGCTGTGCGACTCGGGCAATTTTGTGAAAACTTTGAAAATACGCGTCAAAATTTATCCTTAATTCTACGAGGACTCAATGCGATTGCTTGTTTATAACCCAGAGGGCAAAATTTTCGGAAACTTTCCATGCACGTCGAAACACAATCAGCCGGCCCTCAGAATAAACAATTCTCCACATATAGCAGTTTATTAAACTACTGCTCAGCGTACAGAACAAAAAACGATCTATTGTGCATATGTTCACCTTATGAGATAAGTTCATTGACAAAACACACTCAAAACTCAAACTAAGTAATTTAAGATTTACCTGAGAGCGAAGCTTCGTGAGATGAACCAAGCTTTTCAGTAGTTTTAAACCGTTTGCTGTTTCCCATAAAACATTCAGGTTCACAGTTCTGGAATTTCTCTTCGAACTATTACACGATTTCCATGTCATTTTTTGCCAACCAACTCGGTTAAATTTAAACTCTGAATCGATATATAAAAAAACTTAGACAGTATCCTTGTGTTGAACAACTCAAAATCTAATTCAAAACCTCGTTTTCGTTTCAAGACGCTTACAAAATTCAAATGACGCGCTCTCGCCCTCAGCCAATCAAATGCGAGTATTTTTGGAGCTTGCCCAATCTGGGGCCCGTTTCTCGAAAGACGCGGTAACTTTTTGGGCCCGGAGCTATATTTTGAAAACAAAATCTAGAGTACGTTGGCGTTGTTTTTAGCCCGCATATCAGCCCGACGTGTCTCGTCAACTTGGAACCTTACTGCTTAGCTTTTAAAACTAACAAAATTTGAGAAAAGTTATCGGGACTTTCGAGAAACGGGCCCCAGGAGTCACTAATTTTGCCCTCCTTATAGAAAGAAAATTAAGAAAAAATGCCGTGTGTCTCAACTGATCAGCAGACAGTAATTTTGCCCTCTTTACCAACTCAAAACTGACAATCCCACGTTTCGCAAGTTTCGCTTTGTAGTAATTCATAGTACTACAGGAAAACACAGTTGAAGAGATTTCATTTGGTCTTTCCGATATCCTTTATCCTTTTGGTCTTTCCGATATCCTTTCAGCCACAAACTGAGGTTAGAGCCATCTTGTTTAATAAACAGGCCACATAAATAATAAAAAATAAAATAAAATATTATAAAATAAAATAAATTGGAACAGTGACACTATGAACAGAACTTCATCCAAGGACTCAACAGTTAAAGCCACATCACCGACCCGGGTTTGGCTTTGGGAGTGAGTAAATTGAATGCACATCTCCCAATAGCTCGACTTTTCCTGAGACGAAAGAGAGCCTACTCGTAGTCTATGTATATCTCTTCATTTGAGTGTGATGTTTGCGATGTAAATTATGTTGGGTGTACTGGGAAATGTTGGGAAATGGGTAAAATAAGGAAAAAATTAAGTCGCACCCCCGTCTCACTAGGCGAAAATTAACTTTAACCTCCCCTCACCTACTGATAATATTAACGTCAACCCCCCCCCCCCCCCCCCACATCTCCTGCTTCCTCCCCTTCCTCCCCGCGTTGGTTCCCTCATACCTAATTTACGTGTTGGATGTCTTCCTCAGGCACAAAAAGTACTTCAAATGACTCTTCAACGTATGAGTTCTCTACATCGGAATCACTTGACTCTGATTCTGAAGTTGTGTCGTCTTCACACGGGTTATAAAATTCTTCATCTTCCAGAACATCCCTGGCAGCATTTTCGCGTGCATGGCTGAGAACTCGTTTAGTTAAATCAGCCTTATTTCCGCTTATCTTGAGACCATGTTGTTTCAACATGTTTCAAATACATTTTCAGCTGTTGTTCGTAAGCGCTTCCATATCTGTTTCATTTTCCAAGAAATATTAGACGGGAGACCATTCCTTTTTCTTACTCTTTTTTTCACCGTTGCATCCAAGAACTTAAGGTGCTCTACATAACTTTAACACGCAGTCTCGTCCACGTTGTACTGGGAACAGAACTCTTGCAAAGACCTTTCTTCAGAGGCGGAAATTTTCCCTCGTTGAACAATTTCTTTATCTGGACACTCGGGAGAAGTTTATAAGCTTACTTTGCAAAGCAATCAAACTGTTTATATTTACATAGATCAATTTATTGCTATTAAAGTCAACAGTTGTGTTTTCCATTTTCTTTAATTATAATACAATGTAGGCTATCCTACATTGGCATCTTTCTTTCCCATTGAATAATATCATAGTGTCAGGGCCATAGCGAGACTTTTCTGATAACCAAGGCAATTGCGAAAGCGCCGAAGGCGCGAGCTTTTGGGGGGGGGGGGGGTCTGGGGGCATGCTCCCCCAGAAAATTTCGAAATCTAGACGCTCGGAAATGCCATTTTAAGCGTTTTCCTGGTGGTATTTTCCCTCAAACATAACCAAAATCCAAACTAACTTTAACAACATTCCTGGTACCAATAAAGTAGAACTGTTTTAATATATAACAGAGGCATTCCTCTCTTACTTCATGACAGACAGGAAAATATTAAATAATCAGCCAGTTCAGAGATCAAAGCACCTGGAGTTGATATTTTCCCAATTCAGTGTAAGCAAGTATAAATGTTTGAACTCTAATAGCTGTTCTACCACTTTTCCAGTTGGTGAAAAAGTGTGAAAAAAGTAATGTCCCCCCTGTATGTATTAAATTTTACATCCAACCTCCCCCCTCTCTCTAGTTGTGATTTTCCCCTATGCCCACCCCGCTTCTGGTTTCCCAACCTTACCCCTCCAGGTAATTATTGCACAGTCGCCTGCACAGTCCCTAAAGTCCAGTAAAGCTCTCCATCCCCTTTTGAATGTTATTTTCGAACACCACAGTGTTACAATCTGATCGAGCAGGGTGTTTGAAGAAATTGTGGCCCCGATCCTAGATGAGATGAGATGGGATGTTGCTCACGTTAGACAGCAGGGAACTATGATTTTAAAAACCAAACAAACAAAAAAACACATAAAACAAAAAAATCGACGCAATGAGAGCTTGCATGTTGCGGAAGTGCAGTCAGCGGTGTCCTTTCGCGACCTCGCTTTTGTGTCCATAACTGTCGACAAAAAAGGTTCAAAGAAAAAAGAGGTCAAAGGATTTGTTGTGTGTTTGTGGACAAACCTGTATAATAACCACAGTTTCCATGACACAGTAATTGTCAAACAAAAGCGTGATTAACTCTCGCTTGAATGACAATGACAATTGACGACGTTTCGACACTATACAACTGCAGTTAACGGCTTAGAAAACAATACAGCTGACAGAAAATCATTAGATGAGTAAGCTCTCACTTTTCGCTTTCACGTTTTAAAGCAAGATGTTTATAACCGTAAGATTTGGAGGTAAGTATGTCATATTATCAAGGATAACTTAATATAGATTCACCGCAAATCAAATCAATGTATGAATTCGACTTCGTGACATCGCGATGTCATTTTCATGTTTTAACGTCTTTTCTTACAGCAACCTCACGAAAGTTGATTTCCCTCTTTCTTTCCTTGTTTAGATTGTCAAGAAGCCCTTTTCAACCCAAATTGTATGACAAAGGTTCTTTTAGAAGACATCAAAAAGAGATGTCGCTTAGGCAGAGAAGGTCGGTGACCGTTTTGTTTGTTTGTTGCTTGTGTGTTGACTAATATCACGTTCTTTGCATCGCAAGCTATTTGTTCCGTGCTAACACTTTCCCTTTTCTTTGTTGCTCAGAGATTATTGACTTGTCAGATGAATCGGGCAATCTTAAAAACCTTTTGGAGCACAAAACTGAGTACGCTACGGAACTACTGAAAGCTCGGCACTCGTTTATTCTGATTAAAGTTGACAGTGAGTAGCTTCAGTATGAAATAAATGCTTGCTTGGCTTGATTAAATATTTAATCTGTTTTCATGAAGTTTACACTGCTGTTGCACGGCGAAATTATTGTATTCGGACGCTGTTAAAGAGGGCAACTTAACCCTTTAACCCCCCCCTAGCCTCAGTGGTGTTCCTCATATATTTTTTACAGTACTGATTGAGAGATTTGATTAGATTTTATTTTCACCTTGGGTGATCATTTGCTTTATTCTCATGACCTGTATGTTTGATTAAGTAGTGCTATTGTTAGGAGAAGTTAGACATTTGCCACTATTGGTGCTGAAAGGGTTAAATTTCTCCTCTGGGGTCAGACGAAGGAAAAGTTTATTGAAGTTGGGCACATGGCACAAACAAGGAAGGGGAACAAATTATTGAAATTACTGTAAAAGCTCTCGGGGGGGGGGGGGAATTTAATTTAAGGCCTCGTGAACAGGGGGTATTAGAGAGGGTGATTTAATAGGCGAATCCTTGTTTATGTCGGCAGTCGTTGATCTAAGCATTGTCATAAATTATCGAAAATTGTATACTTAGCTTGGCAAATGAAAACAAAAAATTGAAAGAGACTGGCACAATTAGTAAAACTGACGATGGTTTGGGTGGCTTAATAGAGATTAGGAGGGTCTAATTACAAAATCTGATGCACCAAAGGGGGGAGGGGGACTTATTAGAGGTGGTGCTTCTTCAAAAAAATTGACTTTCAGAGAGAAGGCTTATTAGAGAGGGTGGTTAATAGACAGAGGAGGCTTAATAGGGCCTTTACAGCAATTGTTTCCACATTCTATTAGTTACGCTAAGTTTTAATCAATGAAACAGGAAAAATGACTGCTGGAAAATGGAAATTTTAGTAGGGAACCGGCTGAGATGGTGATTACTGGCGGATACTGGATGCTACTCCAGAGTGATAAATTAAAGCAGGTGGTGGTGATGATTCCTTGTGTGAAAGTGTGGTTGTTTAGTGATCATGACATCATTCTTTTGATCGGACTTGTGATTGGAATGTCAGTGGCTTGAGGCTTGGGCTCTGCATCCTGTTTTTTTAGACAAGTAGATTTCTCCACATTACTCTTTCTTTTCTGAGCTTCTTCAGTGCCTTCAATAAGCACCGATGACTGATGAAAAGCGCCTGCAAATTCGCTTAAAGAAGGCGGCTACTATTTTCCTCAAATTGAAGTAATTAAAGAAAGATTTCTTTCAAACCTTGTTGATACAGTTGGCTACTTTGCTCAACCCAGCTGCCTACTTCAAATTTTATTGAAACCCCTGCTTCCTTGGAAAAATTGCTAGGGAAACCCTGCAGTGGACTATCATCCCATCCAGGACTGGAGGGAATAATAATAAAAGATATTTAAACCAGTAAACCAAGTTGCTCCATGCCACAGAAAACACCACCATGCACTAACTTTAATAGCCCAGTTGTGTGACTGAAATTAATACCTTACCTTTTCCTTTGCTGGAACTGAAAGAAGTACAAGAGAAGTGCAAAGATCAGTTTCTGTAGGACTTTTTCTTCCTTTCCTTAAGTAGGAGGCATGGTTAGGGTGCTGGAATTTCAGTTGAACGTTTAAGATGAGAAGATTGGATGACTGGTGTGTCTTTGTGCCATTTTGAACTCAGGTGTATGGGAGTTGACAAAATATGTGAAAAACGAAACCAAATGCTAGGGTGTACACTGTGAAGGGGTGGTATCTTGTCAGGGAAATATTCTCTGAAAATATAGCTTTGTGTGCTCTGTTTTTAGTTTGTATGTTCTCTTTGTTCATGGGCTTAGCTGTCTACTTGGCCTTTCAAAGTATACAATGTGGAGGGGGGGGGGGGGGGAGGGGATCAATCTTGTACCCAGAGTCCTCAGGCTTTTTGTTCAGTGGGTGGTCTCTGGGGCAATGGAAAAAAAAAGAGTTTTTGATTGGCTGTTCACTGTAACCTCTTAACTAAGAACCACTGACTGCAGGATTCCCCAGAGTCTCTTTTTCCGGCGACCACCTGCTGACCAAGAAGCCTGAGGACTCTGGGTACGAGCTCACAGCGGTCAAATGCACGACGCATGCGCAATTCCCGCCATAATTTTACAAAGGAAAACACTGACAAATGTCAAAAGTTTCACTTTAACGGCAAAACTTAACGCCGTTTCTGAAAACTTAATTTTTTACGTCAAGTGTTTGTTAAAAATGAAGTAACTGACATCCACAAGTTTTATCGGCGAGAAATTCTGTTTATCAGGAAATTTTCAGCATCGTTTTCATACGAACTTCACACTCATAAACGTTTGAACTGATTCAACCTTCAAGGCTCTGGAAGACCAGAAGTGACGTAACTTTTTGCGTTTGACCGCTGTGAAGGGTACGAGATTAGGAGGGGCTGGGAATGTGAGAGAAGGGACAGGCAGTGTATGGGAAAAAGGAAAAGAGAAAAGAGAGGGTGGGAAGCAGGTTCCCCAAGATTGCAGGAAGCTGGAGAAATGGGGAATATTAAAATTATGTAATCTTTTCCAATCAAAAAAGGGCAAAGAGGCAGGAGTCAACGAAAATTTCAAGGGAATCGGGATTCAAAGGTATGGGAAGCAGGCCCCTACTACATCGTTGGGACAAGTCCCTTATCCACAATGTTGAGTTGAACACATTTAGTTGACTGCCACACAGTCAACGGTAATTCGATCCAGAACCCGAGGGCCACGGGTTTGTCAGTCCCAGACTGTAAGGTGTCACCCTCGTTAAACAAAGTTGATTGATTGATTTATTGATTGATTTATTTTATTTTATTTATTTAACGCCAGAGCTCGTGCATCAGTTCTGGACTTACTGTGTGTGTGTGTGGGTGTCACTATATTGGAGTGGAAATATAGGTCATTTCTCTAATTGTTATATTGTAGTTGTTAACTTGACTGTCTTTGTTCTGTTGCATAGAAAAAGAAGGTGAAGAAGCATCAACATACACACCATTGCTGAATGACATCAGAACAATAACGTCAACGTTTTTACGTAAGTATAGCCAGACCCAATTGTAAAGGGTCCTGAAAGCAGCTTTGTTAGTTTACTATCTGGTGCTTAACCTCTAATGAAACTACTGCTAAATGTATGTAGGGTTTGACAAAAACTTGAATTCCAGTCAACTCTAAATGTAAAATCTCCCCAAAACCAACAAGAATGGTTTATGTTTGCTTAGAGTGTAGTCATAATAAGTGTATAATTACACATTTGTGACATGGAAGCAAGTGTTCACACCCATATTGAGTTTGTATCATGATCAGCAACAAACACTTTTCCCCTTAGAAATAAGAGCTAGTTTGAAATGTCAGCTGACACTTTGCTTTAACCTTTCATGGGCTAACAGGCAGAAAAGACTTCTTCCCACACCCGTAGGGGGTTAGTCTGAATAGACAGTTATATTTCAGACTGTTTATTTCAGGAAACACCAAGAATATACCCTCTCAGATTATTTTGGAAAAACACTAACCAGTTTTTAGTGGTTTTTAGTGTAAGAGAAAGCTGGGTGGATTAAGATTTATTTGAAAGTCTGATGAGATTCATCTGACAACTAAGTCTGAACATTGCTGCATCCCCTGTCAAATCTTTAGTGGGGAGGGGGGGATGGCGCAGTGGTGAGAGCACTCACCTCCCGGCATATACTTCATGCTAAGCTCCATATAGTCACCCTACTTGGTGTAGGCAGTCATGTGCTTCATATGGCCGGGGTCCAGGCGGTCTACTCGCTCGGCCGTACTTGAACATCCTTAGCCATCATTAGCCACCCTTAAACATCCCTAGACATCCTTAGCCGTACTTAGACATCCTTAGACATCCTCAGCCACCCTTAAACATCCTTAGACAACCTCAGCCACCCTTAAACATCCTCAGACATCCTTAGCCGTACTTAAACATCCTTAGTCATCCTTAGTCGTACTTAAACATCCTCAGACATCCTTGGCCGTACTTAAACATCCTCAGACATCCTTAGCCGTACTTAAACATCCTTGGTCATCCTTAGCCGTACTTGAACATCCTTAGTCATCCTTAGCCCTACTTAAACATCCTCAGACATCCTTAGCCGTACTTAAACATCCTTAGTCATCCCTAGCCGTACTTGAACATCCTTAGACATCCTTAGCCGTACTTAAACATCCTTAGACATCCTCAGCCGTACTTAAACATCCTCAGACATCCTTGGCCGTACTTAAACATCCTTAGTCATCCCTAGCCGTACTTGAACATCCTTAGACATCCTTAGCCGTACTTAAACATCCTTAGACATCCTCAGCCGTACTTAAACATCCTCAGACATCCTTAGCGGTACTTAAACATCCTCAGACATCCTTAGCCGTACTTAAACATCCTTAGTCATCCTTTGCCGTATTTAAACATCCTTAGACATCCTTAGCCGTACTTAAACATCCTTAGTCATCCTTAGCCGTACTTAAACATCCTTAGTCATCCTTAGCCGTACTTAAACATCCTTAGACATCCTCAGCCGTACTTAAACATCCTCAGACATCCTTAGCCGTACTTAAACATCCTCAGACATCCTTAGCCGTACTTAAACATCCTCAGACATCCTTTAGCCTCCTTAAACATCCTTAGTCATCCTTTGCCGTATTTAAACATCCTTAGACATCCTTAGCCGTACTTAAACATCCTTAGTCATCCTTAGCCGTACTTAAACATCCTTAGTCATCCTTAGCCGTACTTTAACATCCTTAGTCATCCTTAGTCGTACTTAAACATCCTTAGTCATCCTTAACTGTACTTAAACATACTTAGACATCCTCAGCTCTACACTTATCCTTAATCATCCTTAGCCGTACTTAAACATCCTCAGTCGTCCTTAGTCTTGCTTAAACATCCTTAGTCATCCTTTGCCGTACGTAAACATCCCTAGACATCCTTAGCCGTACTTAAACATCCCTAGACATCCTTAGCCGTACTTAAACATCCTTAGTCATCCTTAGCCGTACTTAAACATCCTCAGTCATCCTTTGCCATACTTAAACATCCTTAGTCATCCTTAACCGTACTTAAACATCCTCAGACATCCTTAGCCTGAGGATGTTTAAGTACAGTTAAGGATGACTAAAGATGTTTAAGTACGGCTAAGGATGTCTAAGGATGTTTAAGTACGGCTAAGGATGACTAAGGATGTTTAAGTACGGCTAAGGATGACTAAGGATGTTTAAGTACGGCTAAGGATGTCTAAGGATGTTTAAATACGGCAAAGGATGACTAAGGATGTTTAAGGACGCTAAAGGATGTCTGAGGATGTTTAAGTACGGCTAAGGATGTCTGAGGATGTTTAAGTACGGCTAAGGATGTCTGAGGATGTTTAAGTACGGCTGAGGATGTCTAAGGATGTTTAAGTACGGCTAAGGATGTCTAAGGATGTTCAAGTACGGCTAGGGATGACTAAGGATGTTTAAGTACGGTTAAGGATGTCTGAGGATGTTTAAGTAGGGCTAAGGATGACTAAGGATGTTCAAGTACGGCTAAGGATGACCAAGGATGTTTAAGTACGGCTAAGGATGTCTGAGGATGTTTAAGTACGGCCAAGGATGTCTGAGGATGTTTAAGTACGACTAAGGATGACTAAGGATGTTTAAGTACGGCTAAGGATGTCTGAGGATGTTTAAGGTTGTCTAAGGATGTTTAAGGGTGGCTGAGGATGTCTAAGGATGTCTAAATACGGCTAAGGATGTCTAGGGATGTTTAAGGGTGGCTAATGATGGCTAAGGATGTTCAAGTACGGCCGAGCGAGTAGACCGCCTGGACTATATGACTGCCTACACCAAGTAGGGTGACTATATGGAGCTTAGCATGAAGTATATGCCCACCTCCCACCAATGTGGCCGGGTTCGATTCCCAGACCAGGCGTCATATGTGGGTTGAGTTTGTTGTTGGTTCTCATTCTTGCTCCAAGGGTTTTTTCTGCGGGTCCTCCGGTTTTTCCTCCCTCCTCAAAAACCAACATTTCCAAATTCCAATTCGATCCGGCAGCCAAGGGCCAAAGGTTTGTCAGTTAAAAAACTGTTTAGTGTCAACCTCGTCAAACAAGTCGATTTTATTTATTTACTTATTTATTTATTTATTTTATTCATTCCTGGACATCTATTTTGCCCCCCCTTTCTATTATCCCTAACTTTCCCTTTCACCTCCTTGGAAGCCAGGTTTTTAAATTACCTCCCTTCCTGCATGGCTAGAATTAAAAAATTTTTGGCTGAGTTCATCACTTCCTTCCCCTCGTGTGCTGTTGGTTAATTTTCCCTTAAAATCCCCATGAAGTTGTATATTGTAGGGTAGAAACCCATGGAGGACCTTTTGTCAAACTTTTTTGTTTTGTAAACAACTTTGTTTTTGCAGAACACCTGACGCGACCACAAAGCAGTCAAAGTAGTGTTTCTCCACCAAGTCGACAGGGAAGACGGAAGTCAAGTGGCAACTGGGCAAAGGCAAGAACAAGCCTTGCACTGAGTGGGGAACTTAGAAAGAGAATCAGAACAAAAAAATCTTGATGACAAAAATTATTAACATGACCATCACATTATAAAATCCAAATGCTCAGGCTACTAGCAGTGTCTCTTAGGGATGATGAATAGTCTTACCAAAAATAAGGGTCTTGCAAAATGTCAGGTGAATTGTAAGCATCTCGCAGTCTCTTTTTTTGAGATTCTTCGGGACTCAGAGTCTCCAATTTTCAGTGAAACAGTCTTGGAGTCTTTGGGAAGCCATCTAGTCATTTTTGCACACCCTGTGAGGACAAACATATGAAATTATGTACCCTGTTTAGGACAAAGAGGCCTAAAACCATACGCTGTCCAGCGGCACATCCCCGTATAAGCCATATAAGGGAGTACCCCCCCCCCCCCACAGGGTCCAAAATTAACTTTTTTATGTGGGCGTCAAGTGGCGACTGAAATTTTTTTTTCTGTCGCCAGATGGAAAATTCTGGTCGCCAACAAGTGTCCGAAAAATTTTTGCTTCACAGCGAAACTCAAAAAGACGAACTTTTTAAAGATTTTTCTTCGCTTAAAGCATCTTACTCGTGAACGATCGCCAAGAGTCAGACTGTCATGTAAAAAAGGTATTACATGATCGTGTAGCTTACATTCTAGTTGAGAAGGAGTTTTTGTTAAATAGATAGCTCTCTCAGTTTGAAGACTGAACATAACGCCACCTCTTCTGACTGTAAAGCATTCTCAAAAACTTGTAGAGCGCCAGGAAACATGACGTTTCGTTGAATATTCAATGGCGAAAGGAAAGCACGTGATTATGCAATGCGCCCACGGTATGGCCGTCAGATGTAACTGCTGAAAACATGGCGGCCGCTAAATGTCGATTACAGTGCGTGGATTACAACTGTTGTGGAGGTCATTTAACAGGAGTCTTACCTTCGTTTTTGATCTAATTTATTTTCTATGGAGATGGTTGATTAGAGATTATTCGACAAGACAAGGGGTAAGCTTCTGCTGAAAATCAAAACCAAATGCTGGAAATCAAAAGCGAAATTAATTAATTCCTTGAGCGGCGGTTCAAAACATTAACAAGATGCTAAAAGTTAGTCGCCTCCTGGCGACTAGCCTTGAAATTCTGGTCGCCAACACTCAATTTTCAGTCGCATTGGCGACCAGCTGGTCGCAATTTCGGACCCTGCCCCAGGGAGCACCCCCTTTCCCCACTGGGCAGTCAGTGGTGTCTCTTTTGAAAAAGGTGACTAGATTTAATTCCATGATCTTGCACAGCATAACCTTTGGAAGGAAAAATATTTTTGGCCATAAAGCATTATTTTCTGTAAAATATTTGTCTGGCACCTGAGTGGTCCAAGAGGAGGAAGAGTATCTGCTTAACATAGTCTTTTGTATTTACATACCGCAACTTAAAAATATATATATAAATGTTTAATGGGGCTTGATGTGTTTCAAAGATTGAAATTATGTTCATATGAAATTTACAGAGTTGTTGAGGAATTTTTATTGACTTTGTAATGATACAAAGACTTGCCAGCTTGACTGAAGTTTGCAGGCATGAAACTTTGCTAGTGTAGTTGTGGACATGTCCTTCTACAGGTGAATTATTTAGTAAACTTGAAAGGAGCTACATTTTTCCAGGCAAAAGTGTAGTTTCAAGTTCACCAAGACCCACTGGATAAAAAGACAAAAGATGCATTTATGCTGGGGTAGTCTCACTCTGAAGTAAAATATTCACAAATACCAGTGAGAAGATGACCTATTCACTACTCTCTATATTTTTTTTAAATTTAAAAATGCAGCTCATTCCTGCTGGTATTTCTGAATATTTTACTTCATATTGAGACTAACCCTGCATAAATGCATCTTTTGTCCTTTTATCCAGCAGTCTTAGTGAACTCAAAACTGGACTATTAATTAATTTATTGCATTGCTCTAAAAATTTTGGGCTTTATCCACACTAAAAAATTTTCATTTGAAAATGCACACATTTTGATACATTTTTGCATATCATCCACACCAATACCACTGACAATACTTACAGAAATGGAAACTTTTGATGTGCGAATGGATAACAAGCATTAAAACCCATCGGAAGATATCCGTCTTCAAATGAAAACAACTAGTGTGATAAGTGAAATTGATACGAAAGTGCTAGTGTGAACAGGAACAATTTTCTGTATTTTTCAGGCATCTGAAAAAAAGATACTTTTTAAAATGCATTAATATGGGGTCTTTCTCATGCATGTACATTTTTTTTAAGTTTAGCATTTTCTTATCGCCATTTCTTTTACAGCTAGTGCAGCAAATAAAATTGTTACCACTAAAAATAAACCTGGAATGTTGATTAAGTTGTGATCAATCAGGTTCCCGCCATTCAGTGACTGATGACAGCCCCTCTGTACCTGGCAGTTTCTTGCCTCTACAAAATCTCGTATGTCATTAGTTACAATCACATTTCAGAAATATTTTTGGCACTCATGGTTTTATTAGCTGCACGGTCAATTGCTGAATTTATTACATACCGTATTTTCTTATGCGAAGCATCAAAGAGTGAGAAGTGAATTTATTACTGCTGTGGAAAAGTTAACTATGCTGAAAAATATTTGATAATCATGTATATTCAATTGAAAAACAGATATATCTAAATTATATATTTGATACAAGTGTTTTTTTGGAATAAAGCAAAGTTGGAGTGTTTGAGGACTGTTGTGACATCATAGATTGATCCCTTGTTCCCAGGGTTTTCTCCTTTCTCAACAAAAAGAATAAATATGTCTTTAAAGCCGCACTCCCACTCCCCCTTTAATTAACCCTTTAAGCCCCAGCTTTGTTTTACAAATTCTCCTTACTGGTCTCCATACATTGTGTTGAGTACTAGTTGGGAGAACTTGTTTAATCATCAAGACAGTTCATCTTTGGTGATCATTTCCTTAATTCTCGTGACCTGTATGCGGTATAAGGCACTGATATCATGAGGAGAAATTTGATGCTGATCACTATTGGGGCTTCAAGAGTTAAATGCATCCCATGACTCCATGATTTTGTGGCACTGTCAAAAGTTAGGTCGCCCCATTTTCGCCTCTGTTTGAGAATGAGGCTGAAGTGCAAGGTCTGAAATGCATTGGGCCTGGTTTTTTGGGTTTAAAATGTTTGAGAATACCGGTAGCTCTTTTTTAACCAAATTTGGGTGTTGGGCACTTTGGTGAGAAATGGCCGAAATTGATTCAAGTCCACGTTACTAGTAGATGTCTTCGCGGGAACACTGTTGGTGGCGAGTGCGAAAAGCCGTCTGTTTTTTCAAGCCATGTCAACTTTTGATTGCATAGTAATGCAAATGAGGTTAGTTGTATAAAAATTAAGGGGGCTATTTGCTGGCTAGTGGGGACTGGGAACAAATCTGTACATCGAATGAAAAGTGAACGAAGGACGAAACATCACATTGCCGCACGATTGTTTTTGTCCACAACTTCTAATTATAAGCCTTTATATAAAACAGTTTCCTTTCGCTTTACTTTTTAATTTTTTGGGAACATTTTTTCGGGGGAAGGTGGAGATTTTTTTTGGCTGTATCGGTAACTAGTAAAATCGTGTGTTGAGTTGTTCCGTTAATCCCTTTACTGCAACATGAAGCAGTAGTTGAACGCCTCCCCCCCTTCCCTTTCTGAAACCTTGATACATAACAAGCAATGGAATTGCAGGCCACCACAATAAATGCTGATGAGTCCTAACTAGGACGAAAAAGCTCTCCATGGTTGCCACTCCACGAGTACTTTAGTTGTGCGTGTGCACAAGGTTTTGGCCAATCCTGGGGTGCGTTTCTCCAAAGCCCCGAAACTTTTCCAGCCGATTTCGAGCACGATTATTCACAAAGAAGTTTTTAAGAATTAAACTTTACTGTCAGTTAAATATTTCGATTTCTTATCTTAAAGACATGTTAAAATGATAACTTTGTAGGAAGGTGAAAATCGTGCTTGGAGAAAAAGTAAAAAAGCCGTTTTGATTGGTTTATTATGATAATCAGTGCTTTTTGCTATGATCACTTAGTATTACTCATTAAAACGGGACTGTAGAGCACCATCTTATAGTTTTACAAAAGTTTCGTCGTAGTATGTTGTTCAAGGTCACTGGATGATTAATGAGTGGCTTGATGATTTCTTGTGGGGTGGGGAAGGCAGAGGGCTTATGTTATGATCGTGATTTTCTTGGGGACAGGGCTAGGTTATTGCGATGTCTACATCAAGCTTATTTGGAGGTTTTAGGGGGCCCTTTAAAAAATGGTGGCCCGACCGACTGTTGTACGCTACAGTTTTCGAGAGGGTTTTCGACATCATACGGATCAAAGGCAATTCAAATGGACTGGAAATTTAAGGGCTCAAAGCAACGAATTAATTGTTCCAGGACAGAATATAGCATTTGCCTCAAAGAGATGGATTATCCGAATGTCGCTGACTCAAAAATAAGCATACATTTCGGGTCTTGGGTTTTCTGAGGCTTTTTAAAGCCTTTTCTTTTAAAGGAAGCACTTGTACATACACATATATACACGTATATAGTGTATTTACTTGTTGAATTTTACTCACTCTACTTACTTGTTGAATTTTACTTGTTGAATTTTACTCACTCACTCATCCTCTTCATGCCGAGTGGCACGTAAGGCCCACTTGTTGAATTTGGTAAGAAAAAAAAGCATACTTCTTGCGTTTCATAGAAACGAAACGTATGACTTTGTACATTTAGGTAAAGGCAATGCGAAAAATATGGTGCTGAGAACACGAATTTCGCTGATTTTCTGCATGAAAACTTATCACAGTAAACTGGTTTTTGCTGAACAAGGAAACTAAAGAAACCGGCTTGTCGAGAAAAAAAACTTCTCCAGTAGAGGAACTTGCTCGTGTGAAAATTCAAGGAGTTTTGATCGTCATGCTTCATTTCTCGTATGTAAAACACCAATTTGACAATTTTTCTTTCTTGTTTTCCCTTGTCTTTGAAGCAGGACCCTTGAAAAGGGAAAACTCGAAGAACCTTAGGCTCAAGAAAATTCTTGCGCGCGTGGAAAAGGCTGTATTGCGGTTACGAGGGAAAAATTGTCAAGGAAGCTTGGTTTAAAATCGTTTTCACGGACAAATACAACTCGTGAAAGGTAACTCGTCGCAGAAAACTGGTTCTCTTCAACCTATATAAACGAAAGTCTCGTAAGCAGAGTCCTCAGGCTTCTTACACATACAAAGGAAAGAACAAAATATACATTAAAAAGTGGCGAAAAGGCTTAAAAGAAACCATGGGCCTTATGAATAATCTCTAAATTCTTTTGTAATTTTTCAAGAACTTGGCTTCTACACAACATTGTTTTAGATGACGACGACGTGTTGGAATCGCAAAAATTAGATTGTAAATTCCATAAAAAAAATGACAATCAAGTGGGCATTATTCCTTAGATGGTTCCGCTTGCTCGCTTGCACGGAAATAATTGCCAAGCCACAGTTGCTGATATACACTGAAACGGGCTAAAGTGTGACCAGATTAAGACATATTGGTTTGTATTTACATCAGATTTTTGCACATCCTCCTTTGCTTTTGCCAACATAGTTGCTACCGAAAAGAAAATTAAGCCAACCGTTCACACAAGCTGCTTACACCCTCGCAAGTTTCTTAACGAGATTATTTGCTCGTGTACACAGTCTTGTATCCAGAGTCCTCAGGCTTGTTGGTCAGCGGTGGTCGCCGGGAGAGACTCTGGGGCAATGGAATTTTAACCGCAGAAATCCCTGGGTCACTGGTTCTTTAATAGTTTTGTTACTGTGAACAGCCACTGAGTCTCTTCCGACGACCACCCAATGACCATGTATGTGTGGCAAATGAAAAAATAAAAAATGAAAATAACAATAGATAATTCTTAACATCATAACAATAGCCCACTTTCGATATATATTAAAATTCAGTCTTAAACTGAATAGGCGTCATTCAGTCTTTAATAATGGACGTCATTTTGAGGCTTAGGGGAATGAACCCATATAAATCCTTATATTATTCCCCTAAGCCTCGTAGTGATGTCTATTGTTTTAGGTTGAATTTTTAATATATCGAAATTGAGCTATTGCTATTTTGAAATGAACAGAGTTGCCTAAAAGTTGTTAAGTTGTTAAAGTTGTTAAGTCTGCTACAGCAGGGTATGGAAATGATGGCGAAAAATGTCATAAGTAGTTTCTGTAGTGGACTAAATTTTTGCGGAAAACAGTTTTTGCGGGGAACATTTTTTTTGCGTGAGGTACAAATGTTAACCGCAAAACTTATCTTAATACGCTATGCACTAGATAATTCCCTATTAAAACGTACTTAAATATCTGGGATAGATCTTTATAAGCATGACGGAATTTTAAGCTTGACAAATTGTGGTCAACTTTCCCTAATGTTAAACCATCGATAAAGATTCAAATCACAGGGTATGCTAGCGCTCGGTTGGCCCAACTCCGCGATAAAAAGCCTTAATACCAATATGCATATCCTACTCTCTGGCCTCCATATATTTCTTTTGATATAAGTTGCGAGAACATGTTTAAACATCAAGAAGTTTTATCTTTTGTGATCATTTTCTCTATTCTCGTGACCTGTGTGTTTCATTATGCAGTAAAATTGTAAGGAGAAGTTTATAGATGCTGGTCTATGTTGGTTACTACCCCGGGGGAGGGGGGGAGACTCCCATATAAAAGTGACGGGGATGCTCGTCGTCTCGCTTAGGGGTTTAAATTGCAGATTTTGGTCTCACTTAGGGTGTTCAGGACAGAAAGCCAATATTTTTACCCCTACAGGTATCGCTTAGGGTTGTGCGTAAAGAAATCTATATATTAAAAAAGTAAGAATATGTATTATATTAAAAAAGGTACAACCTTTATCCCTTTTCGTTGTTCACACCTCTCAATCACTGTATCTCTTATTTGGTTGTCTGTTTTAGCATGGTCTCCTTTAGGGGTCAAATAAAGCCTGAGCCACGCCCAGATTGGTCTCCTTTAGGGGCTTAATTCTAATTTTCCGACGAGCATCCCCGTCCCTTTTATCTGGGAGTCCCCCCCGGGGTCACTACTGGGGCTCAAGAGGGTCATAAAGGGTAAATACTACTTATAATTTTGACCCATAATATATAACTGATAAATCTGTCTAGAACACGAAAATCAATTCAACACATCTTTTCCATTCAAGTATACAAAATTCCTAGACAGAGAGGATCTTGAGAAGATCGAACCAGATCCAAGGACGTAGATTTGCACAATCTACACGTGTCCGCTCGTATATAGGAACTGAGGAATTTAGGACAACTGCTCCCACTCTTCTAAAAATTCTGTCACTCAACCCACCTTCTGTTTAAACCAAAGCACCAAACAGGGAGCGGGCAAGATCCAGATGATCTGGGCATTTCTTCGTCATCACTGTGGGTAGTGTGGAATGCTTTTTATTGCTCCTCTGTAACAAAGTTGTTTTTTCTTACAGGGTGGGATAGATAGCTCCCTCGCCCAACCCCCAGCCTGGAGGCCCAGGGACTGTTTTTCGTCTGGCTCTCCCCCCAAGACCTGTCCGACATGGTTAAACCTGAATCCTGTTAATTTTAATCTGAAGTCCTATGGGTTTAGAGCCTTCGCTGTTTCTGCTCCTGACCTTTGGAACAGCTTACCTGATAACATACGCAAAAGCATATCATTCTTAGTCAGATTAATTTTTGTTTAAACATTCATTTAGCTTTTTAATTCATTTTAAACGTTTGTGAAGCGCCTAGAGCAGGACTGGATAGGCGCTATACAAATTTTAATTATTATTACTTATTGTAAGCCACCACCCGGAATAGCTCTTGGTTCTCATAGTCAAGCAAATTATGCCTCACCGGGGGCAACGAGGCTGTGTGAGTGAGTTTGTTGCTCCTCAGGCGTCCCCAAAGCTTTTCTTTTCTGTACATTTAACGTGGACAAAAATGAAACGTCTTTTTGCCAACGGAACGTAGTGAGGCCAAGTGAGATAACAAAATATGAGGTCATAAAAGTCAGTGAGGTCGTAAAAGGTAAAAAAGTGAGTTAGGTCAAAAAAGGTAACGGAAAGTGAATAAGTTCAAAAAGTGTAAAAAAAAAATGTGAGGTCAAAAAGGCTTGAGGTTTTAGAGTGAGATGTTGCAGTGAGGTGGTGGTGGGGGGGATACCCAATTTCGTTTTCACTCGGATCTCTCCATAACTACCTCTCGATAAGTACCCACGGGACTCGGGACTCCCCTCTCAAATTCGGAGAGGACGGGAAGCCTTGAGCACCGTGGGCGTATTCCCGCGGGTGTATTTCCCTTTTAAGGTATGTGCCGCCGAAAAGGATGTAGAATTTAAACCAAAAATGGGGGACTTTGAACTGAGCCGATTGATCTAAAAACCGGTGTACATTTTATTTATTCGGCCGTTTTGGTTTTGGGTGTGTTTTTCCTGCGAGACTAATACAGGGTGAGGGGCTCCTGACAGAGTGAGATTTTTCGACTTGAATTGAGAAAGTTTTAAGGGTCAGGCACGGTTACTGTTCCCTGCTTTCCGGAGGATTTTTCCTCACCGTCACCTTGTTTCCTTTTCTCTTTAAACCGCCTTCGGCCAATTTATCCATAATAGCATGCAAGAAATCTTTCGGAACACAGGGAATGGTTGCAGAAATTCCCACTTAATCTTAAGTTGCTTTATGCAACTGGGCCCAGGCCTCAGTTGTTCAAAGACCGGACGACTTTATCGACTGCGTAAATTGCTATCCAGTGGATAAAATGAAACACAATCAATACATTTCTGATCATTATCTAGCGGATAAAGCTATCTAACTTTGGAAAAAATGGGGCTAGATCTGAAAACGTGTATCTTCCCCAGGTCTTAGGAACTGATTTGTTGTTGCTAAATTTCCAGAGTACAAGTTACTTAGTAACAGGAATGCGAAAAGAAAACACGGACTGACAAGTTAATTAATTAATCCGAGTTTTATTTGAAGAATTGACGATTCTTCGACAGCAAACAAAAGTTGAATTTGAATTTGAATAGACTTTTATACAAAGTGATTTGAGGTCAAATTGATTTCTGTCATGATCACTTTTAACATGTTTGCACACTCCCAGACAGTCAGACAAATCAACATAAAAACAGGTTGAACGGATTCTAAACGTAGAGGGGGAAATATGAATATAAAGGTAGCCTACGCATGGCCGTACCCCCCCCCCCCCCGAGAAGAAAACGGAGCGGGGTGAGGGAACGGTTACGCGTAGGCTAATGTAAAGGTAACGGGAAGAACGAGGGTACGAATGAAGTCGAAATGTCTGTTCCAAATTATTCTGCAGTTGTTTTCAAAGACCCAGGGAAAAAACCAAACCCTTCCTTGAAATTCCCATTTTGGCCACTTTATCCCCACCCCCTGCTTTACCCCCAACGAGAGCCAACTGTAACATTGTACCCTCCCCACCGTCCCCTCCCACATCTCACTTTGGTTCAAGCTGCCGTAGCCCTTTGATCTTTGACCTGTTCGTCAATTTCTTTTGTCCTTTTTCTGTATTTACCTTGTATCGCCGCGCTAGTGTTGAAAGAAATGTCTGTCGCCCTTTGTACGACATTGTCCGGTCGGTCTGGTGTGTTATTTGCTAACTTGCTTGTTTTTGAGAGATACTAAATGAATTTTTTACGCTGTTTGTTTTCACAAGCAAGAAAGGGTTACATGAAAGCTCGACTCTAACCTGTGATCGCGTGGTTCGACCCGAAATTCGATTGCGTGCGAGCCTCAAAATTACGTTTATCGCCAATACTGCAAATTATGTCAAATATTAACTGCAATCCTGGCTGATCGTCTAAGGTGGTCGATCCATCGCTGATGTTAGCTGTAATTCTTCACTCATACGTCTGCACTTATTGTATGGATCAAGGACAGAGGAGAACATAACTGCTATTAAACATTCAATAACATCGCCAAGTATTTTATCATTTGACCTTTTGTGTCGGTAACAATCTTACGCTTTGCATACAGAGAGTTTCTGGTTGAGTATGGCCTGTTTTCCACCAACAGAATTGGAAAAAGTTATAAAAAATAACAGTAAATAAAAACAACGACCAGGAGACAAAATTGGATACCGGAAGCGGGAAAAGATAATATTTACTAGTGTCATACCAAAATTGCGACGAAAGTGGTTTGATAAGGAAGGAAACGTACTTGACGACTAAAGATAAAGGCCCTAACCCCAAGTAGCATCTTACGGAGTGGAGTGTAATAAAATTGATTGGTTAATTTAGATTTTTTGCGTGTAGGAATCCGGCTAACGAAGCGGCTCTATCTTTGAAGGACGACCTCTCCGAGATGTAGACACCCATTATCAATCAAAAAATTTCACGAGTAAACTCGAATCAGCCGGGAACAACACCGACACGACAGTCACACAAAAAACCAGCATGGTGCAAATCAAATCAAAAGAAGTCTAGCAAGTCAACAATTTCCGGTGTCGCAGAAGATGCGTGTGATTTTTTCGTGCGTTGTATTTGCTATTGGGCCAATTTACCTTCTCCATTGAAAGCTAACCTCAAGCATTCGAGACATGCCTCGCTCGTGTTATCTTTTCTTTTACATGCATTCGATTAAACGATATCAGCTACAGAATCAATACTCCAGCTTCAACTCACTCAACCAGAAAGTTATTCCAATACATTCACAACATTGACAACCAAATTACTAGTACAATCTTTGTAGCGGCGGCATGCAATCTTTATAACTGATTTGCATAACACGGTCGGACAAGTTTCTGCTGTTTAAAATGTCTATGGAAAGCAGAAAATGGACCATAAACAAAACACAGTAAGCTTATCTCAGTCAGCTTGGTGGGAAATAACAGTTTGCACTACTGAAATCAACGGGAAGCCATTCCACTCGAAAATTTTTTCCCGCGCTCACGCGGGAACGCGTTCCGCTTCATTGCTCCGTTAGAAACTATTAAAAAATGACCATTCCCTTCTCGAAGAAGTGGCAATGCAGCCTCGCGGACGAAAAAGAAACGTTTTCGTGTTGAACGGGCAGCGCTTATCATTTTCCGCAAATTTGTCTATTTTTGGGATTATTTGCAGTGACCTCCGGGGGAATCTTCAAAAAAGTTGACAGAACTTGTTTCTGGGGAAACATTTTTCACATTCCAACTACTTAAACCTATTCCCAAGAGATGTCAATGCAAACAAAAACATGACTCAAAATCATGCGGTTAAGTGTACTTTACGAAAGAGGCTCTTGCACGTAAAAACCGTACAAAATTAGTATTAACTAAGAACATAGGAATTTGCCTCAAAAACACGTTCCTCATTTTGCACTGTTAATCCTCCAGAAAATTTTCCCGGTTACAATTCCATCGTTTCCCTTGAGAAATTTAACACCCCCAAAACATGTCTGAAATAGTCACAACATCCATTGCATCACGACAACGACTCTGCAGTATAACTTTTATCCAATGAACTTTATTGGGATTTTAACAATCCGTGAATAGATTCAATTTTAATCTCGACACATCGAGCTTTGTCACTTTAGAAACAAATGAAATACAAACATCATTTACAAATGTGGGTTTATAATACAAGAGTTAAATCTTTTTTCCCACAACCAAAATACAAATCATTTACACCTTTAATCTTCTATCTTCTTCTTCTTATATATTTATAGATATTTATAAATTGAAGACACTTTTACAAGTGATATAAACAATGTGTGAACGGACGCATCATACATATATATAGATACATATATGTGAAAAATTATTAAGAAATTAGAAGTCTACGGAACATGTTGATGACTCCCTTTGCCTTTTTCTTGTGGCGTTCTTTCGGTGAAGATTATTCGGTCTTGGCTCGTCCTTCTTTTTTTCTGAAGAGGTTGGTGAGGTTACGAGCAAGAATTCCAGATACGGTTGTGAAAGGATAATGGCGGCTTGGATCGACAAGACACGCTCCTGGTTTTTCAGTGCGTCGAATAAATCCCAGTAGACACTGTGTTCCCAAAGATGCTTCGTAAAACAAACTTTACTCTTGTACAATTTCCCTGCAAAGAGCGAAAACAAAGTCCAAACCGGTCCGATTAGACAAGTTCCAACTCAGATATTTAACATGTCGAAAATTGACAATGAAATAAAACATAGTAAAATAATAAATGATAATACAAACTAAGAAACCATTCGAAATACGTCGCGCGAGGTCGTAAATTGAAACGTTACGCTTATATATTTCGGTTTTGGAGGTTGAAACCGGAAAACTTTAACTCGCTGAGGGTAGAGTTCCGGGATATTTGGCTCGAAAGCGAAACACGAGGCAGCTCACATGACACGAACCGTGAAATTGCAACAAATTCGTTCGAAAATTTCATAAGTCCTCTTAATAGAAAAACGCCCCCCAAAATCTCCGAAGACAGTGAGTTAGATTTCTGAGCCATCTTTGGAGCACAACAAAACAGTTTCCTTCAGAATTTTTTTTCCAAAAATACAGGTCTCAACAGAAAATGCCTCATACTTTGGCCCATTTGTTTGCCCACCTAAATAATTATCGCAGCGTAGTAAAATTGTAAAAAAATTCTCAAAATTACAATTTTGAAGAAAAAGTCACAAACATAACACAGAAATACTTAAATAGACATCAACTACCCGGCTGGGGCAAAAAAATGTACTTTAAACGAGTGACGTGAAAAAAATTGGAAAAGTTCGTTGCCGTACTCCTGTAAACACAGCAGCGTATTTGAATGAAGATTTTATTTAGCGGCGACGAAGATGCGATTTACGACGTTTACGGCCCCAAAATAACCACACTAAAAATACAACGTGAGAACAAAAAATGTCCTTACCACAAATTGAGCAGTTTATATCGTTGCCCTCGACAGAATCGTACTCCCGTAGTACCTCTATAACTCCTTCAAGCTCCAAAGTTCGCTGGTGCGGTGTGGTTGTAGAACTCCACTGGCTAGGAAATCTTGCTTTCTTTCTCCGTCCGCCGACTTCTACAGCCTCCAAAACATCCCTGGTTTCTACAGTTGTCTCAGGCATGTTCTCACATCAATAATATCGCAAAAAGCGACTTTTCAATCGACAAAATGCAGTCAAAGTCGGACGTGGTGGGTGGGACGCAGAAAAAAATTTTTTTCCAGCTTTTCCACGAGGTCGCAAAAATACGACCTATTTGCATTTTGACAACAACAACGGAGTAGAATGCAGCGAGGTGATTGGTCGATGAGAGGACAATGAAATAGAGTTGAATGGCAAACAGTCCACATGCGTGAATACTGATTGGACAAAAAGACGACACGAGGCACGTGACTCCAGACCATGAATGGTCTTTCCCGCGAAAAAATACAGAGAAAATGGCGCGAATAAAGCCGCTCAGCATCATGGTAAAACAACAAAGAGAAGAAAGACGCAAAATAATCGCAAGTCAAAAAAGTTTTCCAACGAAAGCTAAAAGTTGTTGTTGCATCTTTCCACTCGCGTGAGCTTTGAAAAATATTGACATCAATTCGTTCTTCTGGGAAAAGGCCAATTCAAACAAATCTCATTCAAACAGGGATTTACGTACGTTTTAAGTTACCAGTTATGGTAGTAGTCACGAAAACCGGTCCTGTTCGCTTGCGAAATAATCGATTTTAGGCCTTGATACTTTTTCTCCGAGGGCGTCGTTCCAAAACCGATTGGGAAATACCGGAATTTTCCGCAAGCACCTGATAAGTTATCACGTTCTAATGGTACGTTGTGAGATTGAACGTCGATGGCTAGCGTTAATCTAAAATCTGAAAGAACAAAATGGAAATAAAAAACAAAAAAAGTCCCACTTTGACAATAAAGAGCTGGTGATATACACGTGGTCGCAGGTTGCTGTAAAGAAAATAACCTTTGTTTACCAGGGCATACAGTGGCATTATTTTTTTTTTTGTGCTCTCGTGAAACGAACGGTTCCACATGTATGACGTGTGTTCCAAAACAGAAAGTCAGCCGCGTAGTATGTGCGTGAACCGTCCTCGACTTTGGCTTATTGCCACCTTTATGCAACACTTACTGCTGTCAGGGCGTTCATATTTTCACTGAGGATAAAACATTGTTTTCATACCTTTAAAATGTTAAAAAATGGAAAAAAAGTAAAAGTCATAATGATAAAAAAATATTTATGAATTATGGTTTACATCTTCGGCATGTGCTGAAGGGGAAACTTCTATTGATTTTTTTCGTTGATTTCGTATTCTTCATCTTGCCTTTTTTTCCGCTTGCATCAGACACTGGAAAATGAAATTGGATTCACATGCACCAAACAAATTAAACTTGCAAAAAATTTTAAAATTGCTGACAATAAAGATGGACCATGAAAAATGAGACGGAGTTTCGGAAAATGAACTCTTTCATTTTGTGTCAGGTTTCATCGTCATCTTTTTAAAATGTCGAGCTTTTTATTCTAAAACTCGCCATGAATTATAAATATCACAGTTTGCTATCGGATAATTGTCTGAGTTTAAATGGATTCTTAGGCGATGAGCCGGCTTCTCATATATATGAATGACACGACGTTTTCAAGTGTCATAAGTAAAAATAATTAAACAATAAAGAGAAATGACAGGACAAGATCTGGTGATGGATTTTAATCGGGGCAGCTGGTCCAGCTAAGTTTTATCACCTCGAAACTCGGAAATCACTAAACTTTACGGTTTGTATGGTCTGTGAAAATTCGCGGTCGCCGCTTCTGACTGTCAAAGTACTGGAAATAATTTGAAAACCACACAAATAATAAACGAGCACTGTCACATAGTTTTTATTTGTCGCAGCAAAATTCAGAAAGGGCAAGACCCTTAACGTTTTGAGGGAAGTTGATCTCAGCAGCGGTCAAACGACGTTATTTTAGACACTGGGAAACGGGAAAAAATGTCACAATGTTTGAATTGCACGTCACAAAAAAGTCAAAACACAAGACTGAAGACTTTCACGTTCTGTGTTGGGTACGAAAGGTGATTTTAACAGCGATCGAACGGCATGAATAACAAACTACAGAAAACCCTTTCAAGATCATGATGATTTAAGCGCAAAAATTGTCACAATGTTTCAATTTGTCAACTTTTGGAACAAGACCCGATCAAATGCCTAATTCGTGTTCAAATTTCACGACCTTCAGGGAAAAAACAAAATAATCTTACCTCAGACAGAAGCGTCTGAGAGCTAATGGATTTATGCTGTGGTTGGTCAACGAAAATCAAATTACACTTAAAATTCACACTCGGCAGGTGTGACAAGCTTGATATCTATGAATCTATGGCAAACAATTGTCTGATCAAATTTAAAACTACTTGAGATTGAAGAGTGTTTCCTTGTATTAAAATGTTTATCAGTCTATAGTACAAGATGGCAAAAAACTTTTTGTGACTGGTTTGCATGTGTCTGTCAACTTCACTAAATGTCACTCCAAAACCGCACATTTATTGGGAGTGCAAAACTATTCTCTGTAGAGAGTTGCTTGTCATTTACTATTTTAAAAAAAATATAATCTATTGTTTTCAATTACCGGTGACTATTATTTGCTAGGCGAATTCATATCTTCAAGCAAAACTGACAAAATTGCACCTGAACATCGAATCACCACAACAAAAATTAAAAACAAAACCGCGCCTCGGAAGAACCTGAACATCGTTTGCGTTTTGTTTTCTATGCATGTGTATTTCCTCCAACCCGTTGAGTGCCCACCTTTCTACGATTATGGTGATTCAATGAAGGGCAGAAGTTGTCTTTCTTGTGCCGTTCCGAATTAAATTCTTGGGTCTTTAGACTTTGTATTAATAAAAAGGTACAAAAATGGTCGTTGTGTACTATGAAAAGGATTAAAGTTGTGCTATCGTAATTTATGGACTTTGTTCTTGAGAAGCGATAAAACGTTTGAAAATGTGTAGAAAGGGAAGTTCAGAAAATTCACAATCATAACTAATTGGACTTTGTTCTGGAATTTTTTGATGTCGATATTTATGATATTTTGATGACTTAGACCTTTCTTTGCAAGAAATTTAATCCAAAGGGTGAAAAATTAACAACGTAATGATAATTTAGACTTTGTCCTGGAAAGAGGGAGAAAATTAAACTTATATTATCACAACTGCAGTTATACATGGTCCTGGTAAGAGGAGGAAAAATTACACTTTTTTGTGTTATCGCCGTTACAATTAGTCCTTGTGTTGGAAAAACCAAGCAAAACTATAAAACAGTCTTTCTGTAAGAGACAGTTAACGAGAAAACCAAATGCCAAAGAAGGAAACAACAACAACACGGTGATTGCTGACCATTTTTGAGATACTTTTGAGCCAGGTAGGTCCTAGGAAAAATGCTACCTTTGTTTTCTTGGCATGCATGCGGTCAAAATAATATTTGGATCAGGTCAAGGTAACCTTTTTTTCCAGAAAAGCAGAAACTGAGTCATTTGACTAATATCTGATACAGTTACAACTTTTGCATTTGCACGGATAGAATCCCGAAGTACATGGAAGCGTTAGCTCAAGCAGTATTTAGTTTTTAGGAAATCTGGAAAATTTCTCTGTCATTCTTACCCATCCCATAAATGCATGATGTACACACACTCATGCGAATGTTACGTAAGATTTGGTTTCGATAATACGGACATATTCGCAGTTGTTTCCAATTCCCAGCTTGGTCACTCTTTCAATAATGAAAAACCGTTTAAACTCGCGCTAGGGCGGAAAGGACCTTTGCAGGCTTTGAAACACGTAGCACAGTTTTGTTACTGTTGCTTCTTTCTTCGGTAATTTGGAGTTCTCTCGTTTACAGACTGTATTTTAGAACGCATTTGTGTTGTAGTTCCACTCGGTTTTTTTCAATACAAAGTCGAACTTGCAGCAATCGATTGCAACCTTATACATTTCCCTGTAGTCGACATTCATTTCTCATGACGTTGTACATTTTTCGTTTTTCCTTACGGGTGTTAAATTTCCACCGTACTTTTCCAAAACAAAGTCGAACTAGACTAGACAATATGTTTATGCCTCGTTTATACTCCACCACGGAAAAGTCCAGAAAGTTTTAATTTGTGAATCATCCAGCCTTCTTTTTATGTAGATCTATTTATCTATACCAACTTGGGTTCTACCGTTCTTTCCCATCGCTAACCGGTGGGGGGCGGGACAGGGGGACGGGAGACCGGGAGAAAAGGGGGCGGGAGGTGTACGGGAGGCGGGAGAAGAGGGGGCGGGAAGCGGGAGAAAAAGGGAAAAATAATGCAACATTGTGCAATATTTTGCAATCGAAAAAGTGCAGAGAGGCGGGAGCCAAAAAATACAGTGCGGGAACCGGGATTAAAGGGTACGGGAAGGGGGAGGTGTAAACCTCCCTGTCCCCCCACTAACTGACCCTTCTCAGGACCTAGTCTTTTTATAGTTCTACTGCTGATATGACGTCAAATCTTTCCACCAGGTTGTCTAAAAGGAAGCGTTTTTGACGTATAATCTATATCATATGCAGGAGTTTTTGGTGGAATGTCTAAGAATCAGTGCAGACAAAAATCAAAACATCGAGTGAAGAAATAAATTGAGTACCATTACGTTTTCATTTCAGTTTTTGCCTCAGGTGAAATTTTAGATCACAAAGCACATCAAAATTAAACCTATGTATATTATACCAGTGAGGTCATAAAACACGACAGGTATTTGAGAGGACAAGGGAAATGAAGAAAACATGAGGATATCTTGACTTTACAGTCGATCTGTTATGTAAGAGCTTTTGTTCCTACTGAGGTCAACAGGTTTTGAAATATGTAGCACAATTTAGTTATGATATTATAACAGAGGTATTTATGTCCTGAAAAATATACACCAACAACGATGGAAACATAATACCAAGAATGAAAAAATCTATAGTATTATGAGTATTTAGACTTTGCTCTGGAAAGGCCGGTAAAACTAGAACGGGAGAAAAAAAACCCGGTGAAAATGTTAATCTAATACGAGTTGAAAGGCAGTAAAAGATAGAGATAAAAAATGGGAGAGAAACAATAACAACAACAACAAAGAGAGCAACAAAATAGCCACTGCCAAAATTTCCCATTAGGTTAAATACGACCTTTTAAAGATCCGTTTCTCCCAAGAGCACGCAACTGCTAAATGCACACTAACTTTTGAGTCTGTAAAGGGAATCTCAAATGAAGTAAGTTTGAAAATTCCAAACAAGATATTTCGGGCAATGCAAAAGTATTTTAGGGAACCCTGATTCAGCATTTTTTTTGTTGCCTTTCTTGGGACGTGAATTGCTATCATTCCATGAATGTCTCCTGTACCTGCGGTGCTCAGTTTTGACGATGACGCAATCCCTCCCAAGTGTTTTCAATAAGACTTACCAGCAAACATAATCACTTTTTAAACTGTTTACGATCTCGCTGGGAGTCGACTGCTCTCAACAGCGTTTTAAATCTGCAGCACAGATTTGCTGGAAGACCAAATATCGCTTTACTGGCCGAAAATACCCGCTTCGGTGAAAGAAGAGTTCATTTCTTCCACGCAAACAATGGCCATTGTTGACGCCATTTTGCTTTGAACATTTCCCGCCTTTTTCGCAGCAACACAACAGAAGCACGCAAAAGATCGTACCAGTGAAGTTTGTGGGGAGGAGTAATTGATATGGTTCCCCTAAAAACGACTGCGTGGGAGGCTATTAAAGTCGTGTGCTTTGGTTCCATCTCTTACGTCTGTCGATTAAAAGCTTTTAAAAATCGCAAGTGTGACCAATCGGTTCAAAGCTACTGAGCAGTACTTTCCTGTGGTGCCGTTTACTATGCTACACAAAGTGGTTCTAACTTTTGATTCTGTGGATGAAATCCTAAAGTGTGACCATTCAAATGAAAGCTATTGAACAGTACTTTCATGTGGTACTGTTTATTATGCTGTACAAGGTGGTTCTAACTTTTGATTCTGTGGATGAAATCCTTTAGTGCGACCATTCAAATGAAAGCTATTGAACAGTACTTTCATGTGGCGCTGATGATTCGGACTTTCGAGTCCGTGGATGAAATCCTAAGTAACGTGTGACGTAAATGACGTACATTTAAAAAACACGAGCGTACTTTCCTGTGGTGCTGTTTATTACATTGCTTTGCTGTACAAGAACATTCTTCTTTGAGCCTGTGGCCAACAATTGAAAGCAGGCTCACTTAGCAGTGTGTTGTTCCGGCGAGTACCTTGGCGGAGCCGCGATTTGCGAGTCGCACGCGAATAAAACACTAAGTGAGCCTGTTCGCAGGCTCATTGAAAGCTGTTGAGCAGTATAGTATTTTTTGTGTGTACTTTGACACTTGAGTGGGAGGTCAAGAATTAAATAAGCACGTTTTAGTTACGGTTTAGTTAATAGTTACGGCAAAAGTCACAAGACGAAAGGTAAAGCAAGATGTATTGATTAATTTATTTTGTTCATCAACAATGCTTGTGTTTTCACGTCATAAGCCATTTCTCAGAGTTGACCCGGTTATTTTGCGGGGGTGCTGTGGGAGGGACTGCTTACATAAACTATACATAGATGAAGAGTTAAACCCATTTTGGTCTGACATCGAATATGCTTTCCTAGGGTATGGATTTTTGCCGCTTTGACTTGAAAAGCGTTTCAAATGTATCGAGGTATTAAGTAAATGACGACTGGTGTTATACGCGCGTACGCGTGCCATGATTAGATACCAAAACTTCTGATATTCCAAGCAAAACAAACTTGCTTCTTGTGCACCTCGTACGTGTTTTGCCCATTTGAGAAAAAATATATACACACTGTTTGGGGCAGGATATTCTCTTGTGTGCTGTATACTGAAACAATTATTCCCCTCAGTGTCGGTTAATCGTGGTGAATATTTACCTCGCCGCTTCACGACTCGTTAAATATCCACCTCTTCAGTGCGTGGTTTGAAAAAGACAAAGTTAAGTCTATCGAGCGCTGAGCAACACAATCTCACAAATAATTCTCGGGGTCCCCCCCTGAGGTTGACCACGAAAACAACACGTACCTCCACGAAGGGTTGAAGAGCATACAAGGTAACGCGATTAGGGTACTTTAGGGGTTAACCTTTAAAAGAAGGAACCACCAAAAATAGGAGTACAGGTTTGTTCATATCTATTGATAAACGCCGGTGAAAAATATTTTCTTATGTCAACCGGAAACTTATCATATCCACATTAAGCTGATTTTTAGACACAAAAGTCGAGGTCATGAATTTTCTTATCTGGGAACCAAAAACAAGCGATAAACGAAGGACATGGATAAAATCTAATCTGCTGGCAGTGAATCAAGGTTCAAAGGGAAAAAGAATGTCGTCAAGACTGGCGCTATCCGTCCTTACCTTTCCCAATATAAAAACCTCCTTTTCCCAACATAGTTTATTACAAGAGCCTTGTTTATTATCACAGCTTTTTCTTGGCAAGCTATTACATTCAGGTTTCGTCCCATCAGTTGAGTTCAATTCTGTACACTAAAATATTCGACTAAATTTACCTTTTCACGGGCTCACCTTAAACCTTCATTCATTTAGCGTATGAGTCTGCGGATGAAATCCTTGTATGTGACCATTCAAATGAAAGCTACTGAGCAGTACTTTGCTGTGGTGCTGTTTATTATGCTGTGAAAGGCGGTTTTAACTTTTGAGTCCGTTGATGAAATCCTAAAGTGTGACCATTCAAATGAAAGCTACTGAGCAGTTATTTTCCTGTTCTACAGCTTGGTTCTCGATATTTTGCAAAACAAGTTTAAAACATGTTTTTTCCCCTTGTTTTGACCTGGGCAGTTTTAGGGAGTGAAAAAGTTACTGCAAAAGTTTGCTCGTTGTCAGAGGGTTCTTCCTCCTTTGCAGCACAATACAAAATTACCAATTTCGTTTTAGATATGTAGTAACGTATCTGTTGTATATAGAGTTATCTAACGAGCATCTGTGATAAAAGCTTGTTAAAACTAGGATCAAACACCCCAGGTCATATCTGCTACGCTCCGGCGTAGTCTATCAGAAAGAATACATCAGTTAAATTCTCGAAGTGGTGAGCAACCCATAGTGCGTTTTTCGCAATTTTATCAAGAAAAACTGCAAAATGAAACCTAAAACAGTTTGTACACCTCCCCAGCCGGTACTTCGGCAAAACACTAATATAACGACTTCTACTTAAAGGAGCTACGTCACGGATAAGGCTTCCAGTTTTTTCAAGTTTGTCATTCGTAATCCGTCTTGATCTCCCTCAATCGTAACCATCCTTGTTCAGTTTTGGTTTATCATTACTTCTTTGGTGTTTTTCTACCTTAGGAAACGATTATTTTGAAATTCTCTTCAATAAGAAAATAATTTTGTCATATCAGAAAAATGGATGTAAATACTGTGACATAGTTCCTTTAAAGTAAACATTTCTGCTAGGTTTTCATCAGTGTGACTTTTGGCCTTGCAAACTGTTGCTAAAAAAGGCTGACAGTCCCTTGAAATTTGTGTGGTCATTTTCTTACCGAAAAATACAAAGATGGGTTGTTTATTTTCCTGTGTGAAAGATAACCAAAGAATTTTTAAGTACGCTTACAAAAGTCAAGTAGGGGAAACTGAAGCAAAAACGCCGCAGCCAAAACAATGATTGTTCTTTCAAAATACAGTTATTTCAAGAGCTAAAGCTTTTTCATAGTTAAGTAAAGCGTTTTTGTCTTGAACGGACCGAATGTGGCTTGTTTTCAATAAACAGGAAAAAGCAAGTTCCATTACAAATACCATAACAGCTCTTCCTGTTTGCAGGCTATAACAGCTCCATTATTATTAGGTCTGGGGTTTCAGCTTTCAGAGATCTTTAGATATATTTACTTTTAAAGTCTGAGTGGGTGATTTTTAGCACATTTCAGAGAATGAAAATTTCTACAAAATATCACGATCGAAGCAAATCGAAAAATTCCCCCTCTTATATCAAAATAAAAAATATATATCTAATCTATACTTTTTGGTGTAAAAGAATACTTGAGGTTTATATTAGGTGGGATTCTGTTTTCGAATTTTATGTTACTTTGAGGTGGCGTTTAGGGGGTCATCAAAAATACTTGGTACGTCGTCATCGAATATAGAAGGTTTCTTTTCAGGTTTCTTCTTCGCTTTTGCAGGCGTTTTCTTAGTTGATTTGTCGTCTCCTGAAATAAATTATAATTCACAACTGTTAACACTCTCACGCCAAATCACCTCTCGAGTTCGTGGACGAAATCCTACATTGTCACCATTCAAATGAAAGCTATTGAGCAGTACTTTCCTGTGGTGCTGTTTATTATGCTGTACAAGGTGGTTCTAACTTTTGAGTCTGTGGATGAAATTCTAAAGTGTGTCCATTCAAATGAAAGCTACTGAGCCGTACTTTCCTGTGGTTCTGTTTATTATGCTGTACAAGGTGGTTCTAAGTTTTGAGTCTGTGGATGAAATCCTAAAGTGTGACCATTCAAATGAAAGCTACTGAGCAGTACTTTCCTGTGGTGCTGTTTATTGTGCTGTACAAGGTGATTCTAATTTTTGAGTCTGTGGATGAAATCCTAAAGTGTAACCATTCAAATGAAAGCTACTGAGCAGTACTTTCCTGTGGTGCTGTTTATTATGCTGTACAATGTGGTTCTATCTTTTGAGTCTGTGGATGAAATCCTAAAGTGTGACCATTCAAATGAAAGCTATTGAGCAGTACTTTCCTGTGGTGCTGTTTATTATGCTGTACAAGGTGGTTCTAACTTTTGAGTCTGTGGATGAAATCCTTAAGTGTGACCATTCAAATGAAAACTACTGGGCAGCAGTACTTTTCTGTGGTGCTGTTTATTATGCTGCACAAGGTGTTTCTAACTTTTAAGTCTGTGGATAAAATCCCAAGTGTGACAATTCAAACGAAAGCTATCGAGCAATACTTTACTATTTTGCCATGCAAGGTGGTTTCAGGATTTGCGTCATTTCTCTTTTGTGGAAATTGAGTCAATTTGTCAAAGCTGACATCCTAAGAAAACAAAGGGGTCTTGAAGGGGGATACAATTTCCCATTCCCCAGTCCCTCAATTCCAGACACTAGAGAAAACGCGTGAAGACTGAGTGAGAAAGGGAGCTGGGGCTGAGAGAAAAAGGGGACGCCCCATCTCTCCCCAGATCCCATGTACGCGTTTTATTTTTTCGCGTTCGCTTTTTCAGTTTAAAAGAAATATTGACGTGTCGGGTCCTTGCGTTAATATTTCTTGTAAAATGTTTTTCGATAGCTTTTTCAGTTGGGGTAGTTATTACAGTTCCTGCTATCTTGGAGTACTTCTGGATCCCCAGCAAAGGATAGAAGTCGCCAGCAGCAATCAAATAACAAAAAACACAAGCATACCTCCAGCCGCCTCTCCAGCGAATATATCGTCCTTAGGAGCGGCAGTTGCCGACTTTTTCTTTTTCTTATCCTTGGGTTTGCTCGGAATATCACTAAATATGTCACCCGAGTCTCCAAACAAGTCGTCATCTCCCAGGGGTTTGACAACTTTTTTCGGTTTCCTGTGGTCCGTTTTCTTCACCGCAAATAAATCATCGTCGTCGTCCTGCAAAAAGCAAGGTTGAGACAAGAAATAATGGGTGTGTCTTGTGCACCTGAAATGGCTATATGAGATACTTTGATTCCCAGTGAATTAATAATAATAAAAACTCATCACAAGTTAAAAAGAGTCAACTTTCGAGTCTGTAAGAAATTCTGAACTGTGTGAGATTCAAATAAAGGCCTCTGAGTAGTAATTTCCTGTGGTGTTAGTTTAATGCGTTTTCAGAGTCTGTGGAAAAAGCTGGAAGCTACTGAGCAGTACTTTATTGTGGTGCTGTTTATTATGCTGAAAAGGTGGTGCTTAATTTTGAGTTTTTGGACTAATTTTTCCGTGTGACTATCAAACAGTGTACGAGGTGGTTTCAGTGTTTGTGAGTCCTACAGTATGATCGTTCATAAATTCTTCCGTGTGACTATCAAACAGTGTACGAGGTGATTTTAGTGTTTGTGAATCCTACAGCATGACCATTCAAATGAGGGCTATTCATCAGAACTACCCTGGCGTACTGTTCGTTATGTTGTAAAGAAGTTTCCAGCTTTTGAGACTGTGGATGGAATTCTAGTGTATCAGGCAATGCGAGTGAACTTTGGAGGCGTACGTGGTACTATGTGAGCACGAAACTGTTCAACAACTCATTTGAGTGGTAGAACTTTGAGATTGTATCCACAAATTCTGAAAGTGGAAGCACGTTGGATGAGTCAACTCAGTGACTGACGTAGTAGGCGGCAAGTAGTAAAAACGCTAGTAACCATCGAACAGGTACTGCCATTGATATGAATCTGACAAGAACAAAATGTTACAGTGATATGCTATAGTTCCATGGCAACTACATCAGACGTTGATGTGACCGCTAAAAAGACACGAGAGCTGTGGTTGCGAAATAAGTTTCGAACTGACAAGGATGGAACAAAAGGGACAAAAGGGCTCACACACGAAGGCTAAACGTTGACAACCACAATTTTTTTTATGTTTTGCAGAAATTGAAATATTAATGCTACATGAATTACCGAAGTTTACAAATGAGACTTTGTGGAGACGAAAAGCACCGTCTAATTTGAATAACCGTGGACTCTTTTTCAATTTGTTTCGCTCCTTATTGCGAAAGACTGAGAAGAAAATGACACTTTCTGCAGACGAAGAGCAACATCTAAGTTAAACAGCTGTGAATTCTTTGTTAATTCAGTTTGCTTCTCATTGTGGGCGAGAAAATAAAGATGACTGTGTGTTAAAAATGGTCTTATCACGTGAACTTGAAAATCAACCAATTAAAAACGTCAGATCAAATAAATAAAAAATAGTAATAAAATGTTATAAATAAATATTGCAGTGACATATCCAAACCGGGTGGCTTTTCATTCAACGTTTCTAGACTGAATTCATTGGGTTAGAAATATAGGTTTTCTTGAAGGGAGGATAACCCGTAAGCCTGGAGAAAAACCTTCGGAGAAAAAACGAGAATCAACAACAAAGATGGACGATTGGAATTATCACATCAATAGAACTATATTTAGAATTGTCATATTTAAAACTTCCTGTCTCCATAAAATTTAACAGCAGTCACGTCATCATCACAAAAGGCATCTTCTTTATCATGTCCACAAAGAAAATTTCAGCCACTTGACAAAAGTTCTGTGTTTTCTGCTTTTTATCAGTCGTGGGTTCAAACTTTTAACAATTCGTCCGGTCACGAGTTTTTGCGTTCGTAACCATAGGAAAAGAGATTGTCCGCAAAAAATGCAAACGATACGCGATATGTTCAGCTTTCATTTCAACTTCACTTAAACTAATGGGTTTTTTGACATACGGTGGGATTGAAAGAATAATTAAGACGGATTCCGCTCAACGTTCGAGCAATAAGTGCCAAAAATATTTACTAAAAAACTACTCATAGCACGGTAACATTTAAAAATGCTATTTGAAACATCTCACTCTAGTTCACTTGCCCAAGTGACCCAGCGATGAAATTCTCAAGCATTTTCAAGAAAATTAATTTCAAATCTCGTAAAAGTATGCTAAAACGGGCGCCATTTTGTTTTGAACTGACATGAAGCGTCTTTTTAATTGAAATATGGATAACTTTAAATCCAATTCTCTCTCGCGGGGTCAGCTTGGGAGCAAAAGTAACGATAAGTTCTTCTTAACTGTTCTCAAAATGTGACAGTGCTGCAAGTATTTTTTTGGTAACTTAATTTTTGCACTTACTGCTCGAACGTTGAGCGGAAATCGTCTTAATAGTTTTATTAACTTGAATAGCGCCAAAGAAAATAAATATTTCATCATGATAAGACGATAAGTCCCCAATAAATACGAAATGTGTGGAGAACAGTGTTTTCATATCAGGGCTAAAAGGGTTAAGAGGCTACGTCATAGAGAGTTTGGGTCAAAATTGTACTGAAATAATACTAAACCAGTGGATAGTGTTTTTCGCGCGCTCTGATTGGCTTCTCAAACTCGGGATAGTTCCTACCATTCATCTCCCAGCATTTTCTGGATTTCGCGCGCGAGTTTTCCTTTATTTCTCAGAAAAAAAGGAACTAATTGGTGCTGGCTATCCACTGGTTTGGCATATACTAAAACAATTACTCACCTCAGTGTCGGTGAAGAGTGGTAGATAATTACCTGGCCGCAAAATCAACCACTATTCACCTCAGTGTCGGTGAAAAATTGTCAATTATTAAACACGAAATGCTCGTAAAACACCAAGGAGAAAAAATGGAGTGATTGATAACAAACCCTAATCAGTTTTTTAGCAACGTTTGGAGACAAAGTGGAAAACTTGAAAAAAAAAATTGGCACAATTTTTACAAGTTGCAATCTAATTCCGTCTCAGCCATCCGCACCCAAACTCATTTATTCATAGTTTCAGAAAACAAGTTGATCAATTTTAAAACGGAACCATGATTATTTTTTGTTTTTTTGGGAACAGGGATGGCGCAGTGGTGAGAGCACTCGCCTCCCACCAATGTGGCCCGGGTTCGATTCTCAGACTGGGCGGCAGATGTGGGTTGAGTTTGTCGTTGGTTTTCGTCCTTGCTCCGAGAGGTTTTTCTCCGAATACTCGGTTTCCCCCTCTCCTCAAAAACCAACATTTCTAAATTCCAGTTCAATCTGAACACAGTGGACAAAGAGCAACGTTGTGGATGTGCCACTGCTAATTCCCATTCATTTATTATTTTAGTTTCTGGTGATTCCTATGACTTTCAGCTTTTTAAGGTAATGCTAAGAAAAGGTGACATAACCTCTTTAACACAATACAAAACTTAAATCATCGCCATCGTGAGCTGGGGATTAAAACAACAACAACAACAACAACAACAACAACAACAACAACAACAACAACAACAACAAATTACCCAGTCCTATGGGTAGAAGGTGACCACATGAATGGAACAACTGATGTCTTAAAGACTTTCCCAACCCATTAATTTAATTTCGCTGTACTAATCCCCCACCCCCCACCCACGTTGAGACCCTGATTAGAAAGTACTTACGTCAAGAATAGAGGTGGCTTTGGGCGTGGTCTTCTTGCCAGTAACAGGGCTAGCCGTCTTCTTAGCAGCGCCGTCAGCACCCGACTTAACATCTTTCTTGAGTGGCGTACTTACAGTAAACAAATCATCATCCTCGCCAAGGGGAGAGGAAAACTTTTTATCCGTAGTTGGTTTTTCGCTTTCCTTTTGGTCCGGCTTACTTTCATTCTTTGCAGAACTCGAAGAAAACAAGTCGTCATCTAAAGAGGACACTTTTTCCTTAGCTTCGTTTTTAGGGGCTTTTGCGCCCGTTGTCTTTGCTACGTTTTTATCGTCTTTTTGTGCGGACGAGAATAGATCGTCGTTATCAAGTGGCGAAGAAATCTTCGGCTCTACAGCTTTGCTCGGCGTTTTCTCCTCGCTTGGTTGAAGTTTTTTCTCGTCGCTAACCGAAGAAAATATGTCTTCATCCTTGTCAGCTTTGGCCCCGAATAAATCTTTTGAACCTAACGGTTCTGCTACCTTCGTTTTCCTATCTTCCTTTGTCTTACTAACAGAGAACAGATCCTCTTCATCAATAGAACTCTTGGCATTAGAAACGACCGCAGACTCTTTCTTAGTTTTTTCGCTTGAGAAAGAAAATACATCTGAGTCATCACTAAACAGTTCATTAGCTTTGGAAGGTTTCGGTTTTGATGCAGAGGCAGAGAAAAGATCCCCTGCTAAAGGATCGTCGATAGGTGAAGGCTGCCGTGTTTCTTCTTTATTGACCTTCGAAGAACTGGAACTCGCAAAACCAAAGAATTCATCGCTCATATCAGAGTCTCTCGTACCAGTCCTCGGCGGTCGTGACCCAGAATCTACCTCACTCTTTTCCAGTCCTCCAGGAGAGGGAAGTCCTCCTGGCCAAGACACCCGCGCGCTTGCGCTCGCGTCGTCGCTCGGCGTTGATCCGAACAGAGTGACGTCACTGGCGCTGGCCGTCACAGCGGCGGCACGGCGTGCTTGACGCGTTGGAGGGCGCCGTTTTGCTTGGATTTTGGCGCGGTCCTGAGAAAACCAAGAAAATGTTAACCTAGTATTGCGGACACAATGAATGGTCTTAAAACCAACAGGTCAGTAGTCTGTTAGTTTGAACTTCGGATTGCGAGTAGTCCTAAAAAGAGTTTTGCTGGTGACAATGACTGACGTTTCGACATCCCTAGCGGAAGGCATCTTCAAAGAAAAGTAAATCGTGTGCCATCGCTGTCGTCAGAAGATAGAGCGCTTTTCAATTGAGTGTCGTAGAGCGGTTTAGCATAATCAACCACCTCCATTAAATCCCGTTTGAATCAGTTCTCAGTCAAGCGTTATATTTACTTTGTCTCGGAAGCAAACACACCCCCCCCCCCCTCCCTAAGCGACCATCTTAATGGAATCGCGTTTGAATCACTGCTTAGTCGAACAAAAAATCAAGAATTTCTCGTAAGGAATCATGTACCTAATTGACCACGTTTTGAAATCCCATTTGAATCAGTCCTTAGTGAAACACTCTAGTCTGTTCTCAGTCGCAACCTCTCCTGAACCCGTGTGGACAACTGCTAGAGGATTTAAGTGCACCCTCATTTACCTGTTTAGAATTAAGAAAACTGTACCTTGTTAGCACTTTCCAGGGTGGTGACAGTAGCAGGTTCGTCAAATGAAGCGGCAGTAGGTGCTACCTCCTTCTTGGGTGGGGCCGCTCCTGGCCTCAACATGGCAGGGTTGAATGCAAGCGATTTCTGACAATAACGAATACAGTTAGGGAAAGACAGACCAGGGCCACAGGCCGCCCAGACCGCTGTAGCTTAACTTAGTGTTGATGAGGAGGGGGTGGCTGTCCACAGGCTACCCACAAGTGCTGATAGCGTGATTGAAGCAACTACGAGTATCATTTCTCTTCCTAATCGAGGTGCTAAATTATCACAAATTGCGACATATTTACGGACGTTTGTATGGTACCAACGATTTCTCGTATACCCAGTCAAATACATGATTTCAATACCGCCATAAAAACCTCTTTTACGATTTTGAAATTCGCTGAATTATACCAGAACATCTCGAAATAACAAAAACAACAAGAAAACCAGAATACCTGCAACTTCTCGATTCCCGACCCAGGTTTCACTGGTGACCACTTGGGACTGACGACTGGGGGGACTGGAGAAGAGTGTGCCTCTGGTACCGGAAGTGGCAAAGACGGCTGAAACCAACGAAAAAGAACCCATTGGCTGCACAACAAATACTCAATTTGCACAATTTGTTTATCGGGGAGGGGGTGAGTTATATCATCGTCATCCCATCTGAGCCTAAGTGGCACACAGGGCTTCAACGAGTCTTCTCCACGCATGTTCGGTTGGCCGCAACCTCACGAGCCTCTTCCCTACTCTTCCACCCCAATTCTTCAGTTCAACAGAAGAAAGCAGCAGTTACTAAAAAGTTAAGGATTTAAGTCTGAAAACTTCTTACGCTCTGCTTTTTTTTTCAAAACCCCGTAAACTCAGAGTCATGTTACCTCTGGTTTGGATTTTACGCTGGGTTTGGAAGAGAACAAGTCATCTTCATCATCATCTCCGCCTCCTAAAGGATCTGCAATGATAATGCAAAAGCCACCTGTGTAAGGTGTTACCACAACACAACAAAAACCTAAAGACCTTCTTCAGCCTTCTTGTACTTCTTAAAAGGAGGCCCATACAGAATGGGTGGTACGGTGGGGGGGAGGGGTGGGGGAGGAGGAGGTAGGGTTGTAAGGGTCAGACTGTGACGTGCGACCGGAAATTTAGAAATAATGCTCCTCGCTTTAAATAATTAGACGAAAGACACTGATTGCTGTCTAGAAGGGGTTTACTTTTCTCTCTGCTCTTGTCCCCATCCTTTGTGGCTTCCACCACTTTCTCCTCTGCTTGTATGCTTTGATTTCTCTCCCTTCGCACCTTCTCACAAATATTGTTTTACTGTCAATTACTTTTTTCCCATTCCCCTCGGGATACTGTCCCCTGTCCCCTTGGGATACTGTCCCCTGTCCCCTCGGGATACTGTCCCCTGTTCCCCACCCTGTCGTACTGTAACTAAGGTATGACAGCTGTGAGCGACAACTGCGTAACGAACAAGTTGGACGTAGGGCTGCAACGATACACCGATGCATCGGTGAATCGCGATATTTCTTTCACGATACGAATATCGATATTTGAACACGAGATCGCAATATTACGATACAATAACATATGCTTCATTAACCAATTTGTGAAATCACTGTCTTTAATATTCCTTACCCAAGCTCTGCATTTTAGCCCTTGTAAAGCGATTTATAATTGAAACAAATGAAAAAGCCATCCTTGCTTCTCGTCTTATTGAAGATGGCGGACAAGATGGCGAACAAACGCATGTGTACTTAGTTGTCAGTTGTCAGCTGTACAGTTTTGTGCACCCACGAGCAAAACATGTGATTGACTCGCGACAGCATTGTATCGTATTGAGTATCGTATCGTCGGAAAATGTATCGTTGTGCCCTAGATGGATGACAAACACAGAAACCTTAAATGCTGTGTAGTCTAACCTTTTGGTTTGGCAGACACGCGAGCTTTAGCAGCTGATGCTGAAGATGGCGGTGATTTGCTGGGACCAAAGAGATCCACACCTCCAAACATGGACACCGCTCCAGCAGGCTTCTTTGGTTTAACCGGTTCAGCAGGCTTAACAGGTTCTGCAGGTTTATCCTCCACATCTGGTTTCAACGTAATTGCAGGTTTGACAGGCTTTGCTTCTGGAGAATGGAAACAAGATGGTCTGTTAACAAATGAGGGGTTTAATACGACGGGGGAGTGGATCTTTCAGTTCTGATCAAATAGTGACAGTATCAGGAGATATCAAATGCTTGTTACTGCGTAGACTTAAAGTTTCAGACGAGAGTTCACGTATGAGACTGTGTACGAGCACGACTTTCAAAATTGACCCTATCCATGTTTCCAGGGAACCCACTCCTACGTGCTCCTCAGCATTAAAAAAAGCGGCTCTAGGAAAAAGATGGGTGTGACTTCTTAATCGAAAGCACGTGAACTAGGTTGAAAAAGTCGTACTTGCACTCCGATCAGAAAGTCCATGATCTCTCTACGAGCTGGACGCCTCTCCCAGAGGAATATTTGGGACTAACTCTAAGAGAGCGCGTTTTAGAGTGAGTTGACTGTACAAGATACACAACTTCAAATTTGTGTCGTAAAGGCCGCATAAAGTTGTGATCTCTACCACTGCATAGTTAAACCGTTCAGTATTAAAAACCAAGTTTAGTGCTGAGATATTGTACCTCTTGTCTAGATTAGTAATTTCCTTACCCAAAGGTGGTTTCGTTGGCGTGGAGAAGAGATCATCCTCCGTAGAATCCCCAAACAAGTCTGAACTTGGTTTAGCCTTGGCAGGTGGTGCTACAGGCTTTGTTGTCTTGGGTTTAGAAGAGAATAATTCATCTTCCTCTTTTTCATTTTCAAATAAATCAGTTCCTTTCTTGGGTGCGGTTGGTTTATCTGTGTAAATGCAAAAACAAGAGCAAACGTGGTTCAGAAACGACCTGTTGGTATGGGCAAAACCTGCATCTTTATCATCATATATTTTTAACGGATTCACAAAACGTGTGTAAATTTAGACATTTTCAGAGTCAAAGTCGAGTATGTATATGATCCTTACTTTTGAGGACTGTGGACAAAACCCTTAACTTGACTATTCAGGGGACAGCTACTGAGCAATACCTCCCTGTGGTGCTGTTTATTATGCTGTACTAAGTGGTTCTAACTTTCGAGTCTGTGGATGAAATCCTAAAGTGTGACCATTCAAATGAAAGCTACTGAGCAGTACTTTTCTGTGGTGCTGTTTATTATGCTGTACAAGATGGTTCTAACTTTTGAGTCTGTGGATGAAATCCTAAAGTGTGACCATTCAAATGAAAGCTACTGAGCAGTACTTTTCTGTGGTGCTGTTTATTATGCTGTACAAGGTGGTTCTAACTTTTGAGTCTGTGGATGAAATCCTAAAGTGTGACCATTCAAATGAAAGCTACTGAGCAGTACTTTCCTGTGGTGTTGTTTATTATGCTGTACAAGATGGTTCTAACTTTTGAGTCTGTGGATGAAATCCTAAAGTGTGACCATTCAAATGAAAGCTACTGAGCAGTACTTTTCTGTGGTGCTGTTTATTAAGCTGTACAGGGTAGACCTAACTTTTGACTCTGTGGATGAAATCCTAAAGTGTGACCACTCAAATAAAAAACAACTGAGAAGTACTTATATGCAGCACTGTTTGTCACGTTGTACAAATTATCTCTGATTTTTTATTCTCTGGATGAATTCCTTAAGTGAGACCATTCAAATGACAGCTACTGGAAAGTGGGTAAATCGTGTCTCGAGTGGTAACAAGAATTTTTTACTCGCCTTCTTCCTTCTCAGCTGGTTCCACCTTTTCCTCCTTGCCCTTTTCTTCAATAAACGACGGCTTCTTCCCAGCAAACAGATCAACTCCTCCAAACAGGGACACCCCTCCGACAGGTTTCCTGGGTTTGGGGCTTTCAGCAATCACTTCCTTCTTCTCTTCAACCTTCGGTTGCTCCTCCACAGATTTACTACCAAACAAGTCCTCTTCTTCGTCGCTGAACAGGCTTGGTTTCGGCACTGCAGCTGCAGTCGTTTTGGGCTTCGGTTTGCTGACCAAACCTCCATCTGACGAATCACGTGACGGGGCAGCCTGTGTTGTGGCAGCTGATAATGGTGAAACTGTCCCCCACGATTTCTGAGGGGACTGAAGACAAGGAAAAAAGCTTTCAATTTGGTGCACGCAAAAAGCTGTAGACCCGACAGATGGCAAGCACAGTGCTATAGTGGTTAGCAGTATAGTGGGCCTGTCTTTGGAGCAGTGGTCACTACACTGTTGCTTCATCAGACAAGAAACTTTGCTTTGCATTGTAATTCTCTACACAAGTGCGCGCTGGTAAGTCTATAGAGATTCTAGAAAAGCATTAGGAAATTCTAACATTATGTAGCCTACAAGCAGGTTTACTTGATTGGCTTTATTCGCAGCAAGGTCACGAATACTATCTACAAACCGTGCGCTAAGCCCCATTCTTTTCGCATGTTCGGTTTGCTCGCTGGTTCGTACATAGCAGCTCTGTCACCTTAGGGACACCCTGTGATAGTGGAGAGGATCTGAAGTCCTTGCGTATGGACGAAAGTAACGCTAGCTATAATAATAATAATAATAATAATAATAATAATAATAATAATAATAATAATAATAATAATAATAATAATAATAATAATAATTAAAATTAAAATTTGCATAGCGCCTATCCAGTCCTGCTATAGGCGCTCTAAAAAAGGTTAAGAATGAAATACAAAGCTAAATTAATGTTTAAACAAAAATTAACCTTACTAAGAATGGTATGTTTTTTAAAAAAGATAGGCCTTAAGTTTAGATTTAAAAGTACTCAAATTGTCCCAAGAACGGTTGTTATCAGGTAAGCTGCTCCAAAGGTCAGGAGCAGAAACAGCGAAGGCTCTAAACCCATAGGACTTCAGATTAAAGTTAACAGGATTCAGGCGTAATGTAGAAGATGACCAGAGAGTTCTAGACGGCGAGTAGCGAGTTACCATCATGGATTCTTTTTATTACCAACACCAAAGCGTGATCCTTAAGGTGTCTGTTACCGTCGTAGTTGACTGTGAGACAAAAGCAATCGATCGATTCAATATCAATGTGGACTTTTGTACGTTTACCTGTGGTGGTGAAGCAGCAAAAATATCATCAGCTGATCCGCCAAACATGCCTTCATCATCGTCATCAGCATCAAAAAGTGACTGGATCTTGGAAGAACTCCTTGCCTTTTCCGGCTGATGTAACAAAATATAATTTATTAGCAGTTTTAAAATAAAGAAAATAAAGAAATTGAATGTTAAATCAACATCTATGAATACTGATTTTGTCCTGATTTACAACACATTTCACTTGATTTATGTGGCTAAAATAACTTGTATCAATAAGTTAGTCGATAGACATGAACAATTGGATGCATCCGTATAACGACAGTGTTCCTGTCAGCTGTTTCTCTTATGACGGTAACGACAATGAATTTCTATAGCGTCGAATCCATTATTTTGCAGACATTCAAATGTGCTTTACAGTTTTAGCTGAGAATGAAATCATTTCTCCGCGTAATTACTATACCTACAATCTCTTGCTCTCAAGAATGATGCCCTACCAACTATCATGTTCTCTAGCTCTCGTCCTGTGTCAGTTAAACTACTCCCTTCAGACTCTAACGAGGCCTCGATTGAGAGACTACGCACCTTCTTTCTTTCCTCCTTGGGTGTAGCAGTTGGAGAGGGAGCAGGTTTAGGTGATGGAGAATTGAACAAATCATCGTCATCATCAACAAAAAGCCCTGATGATTTCTCAAGAGCGGGCTTGGATTCCTATGGAAAGAGAAGAACATCATTTACTTGATTAATCTTTTATCCTAGAGTCAAACCTTGAGTTATATCCGGTCGTTTTAATTTTTGAGTCTGTGAATCCCAATGTTCGAGCATTAACTAAAAGATATGAAGAAGTATTAATTCGTGCCATGGCACGGTACTATTTGTTACGCTGTACTAGAAGGATCGAGATCTGAGTATTGGGATGAAATCGTAAAGTGTGACAATTCAAATGAAAGCTATTGAGCAGTACTTTCCTGTGGTGCTGTTTATTACGTTGTACGAGATGGTTCTAACTTTTGAGTCAGTGGATAAAATACTTAAGTGTGAAAATTCAAATGAAAGCTGTTGAGAAGTACTTTCCCGTGTTACTGTTTGTTACGCTGTATAAGGTGGTTCTAACTTGTGCGTCTGTAGATGAAACCGTAAGGTGTGAGCGTTACAAAGAAGAAAGAGGAGGAAGAGAAGGAGTAGAGAACTCTGAATATTTAGTAGTTTTAATTTTGAGCTTGGGCAATCTTCCAACTAACACTCTTCACGTAAACCACCAGAGAACGAACTTATCACATATACAAATATGATTATTTCATATTCACAATAAACTTATCGAATAATATTTTGTAGAAATCCAAGGAGAGCAGTAATACTTTAAGACACCTCAATAAATTAACCAGTGTTCAAACACTCAACTTAAGACCCTTTGTAATCGACAGTACAAACTACACTTCTCTAAAGTGAGAGCTACTGTTGATTAGTTGTATTTTATTTGTGTCCCCACATTAGTATGGGACTTGTTTTTCCAAGCTATAAGGTCTGATTCTCGAATAAAGTTTCTATCTATCTAAGAATACCTTCACTTCCTCATTTGGTTTCTCTTTGCTTGGTTCTTCCTTGGCTAGTGGGCTGTGAAGTAAAGCAATACTGTTTGAACAAAGTATGTAATATAAAAACTTAAGTAAATACACCCTATGATTGCTGAAGGCTGTAAAGTTTCTATAATGATTGTTCCAAAACAGGTAATACCGTCGTTTTCGTCTAAGCGTGGCCACAAAATAACAACAGAAAGATGATCTAACTGGGTAATAAATGCCAGGCTGTTAACGAGGGGTGTCAACCCCAACACTTGCTGTTTAAACACTACTATGCAGCAATGCAGGGTGTCCCAAAAATCTCGAACATTCTCCCGACCTTTTTATGCAGCTCTCAGGCAAAAACGTTGTACGATATCGAAATTATGGATGGAAAAAGGGACGGCAAAGGAAAGAAATGGGAGATCCATCTCTCCTCATTCTCAACCTGTTTTATTTTCGCGTCCGCTTTCCCAGTTTTTAAGTTTCACCGATCCTACGTAGCTTGAATTTCATTCATGTCTTCTGGCGGCTTACTCTCAAAAAATAAGCAGGGGAGACGGCTGAAATCCAGGCTACGTTCTTACTAGAGTAAACTGTGGGAAGCTAAAAGAGGAGATCGAATGGAATTGGGTTGAATAGAGTCGACCTGATTGCATAGTAAAGGCTTCAGACGGATAGCCGGTTTTAATTCCAAACTATTGGGAAACAGCTTGTAAAGAAACTGTAGTGCTGTTTCGGTGAGGGAGAACAATTCAATTTGATAACAACGTGAGTACCGTAACAATCTAAGGACAAAATGGCCACTGTAAAGAGATTTTATACTGAAAAATTTTGATTTTTGTTTTCTGTAAATCTCAAGCGGGGGAGCAACTGGAAAATGTAAGCAAAATACATGAAATGTCATTTTTTTCCGCCACAATCAAACCCGAATCTATGAGGCGGTTAATGCCTTCTGAACTGGTATCAGTTTACAAAAATAGTATCAGTCAAAAAAAACAACTCAAGGAGCAGTATGTGTTTTGTGGACATCTTTTGAGAAATAAAGGGCGAAGACTGCATGAGTTTCTTCAGGATATTTCTTTTCTTTGATCGTGTTCAGGTGCAAACACGTGTAAGTCGTGTAAACTTGAAGTATGAGTAGACGTACTTTTGACGTTTCCATGTATTTTCCATTTTCGTCAAGACACAATACTTGTCTTAGACAAAAGGTTGGCATGTTTCATAAACTCGAACTGGAATATGAAATCAGTGTCACAGTCTGGTGGGTTCTCTATAGCTTAATTAAGATCAATCGATAATATGGCCTATTTACTTTCCTTTTTTAATTAGCCTTGTCAAGACTAAAATAGCAGTCGATTTATTGTCATTTTGACGCTGGTGATAAATGGCACTTGAGGTTCAGTGGATTCGATTCAGTGAGTTGCTTAATTAAATTTTTTTTTGCATGAACGTGCGTGCCAGGGAGGGGCTCCGATATTGGTAAAAACAACGGAAAATTTAAAAGGTACCCTTAAGAGGGGCCTGCATCTCCTTTAGTGGGCATGGTTTGAATTCTTTTTTTAACCCTTTGAAGTGTTTAAATTCTGACAAGTAGTTATGTCTCCAGTCATATTTTTCCCGGACTCTACTCTGAAAAGGACGAAAATAATTCTATCGATGGCTGTTTCAGATTTTTAACACCTTTAGCGTTACTTAGCCAAAAATGTTCAATCCGTGTCACTTTTACATGAGAGTTCGTCTCCGGGCGTATCTGCTACAACGTGGATTTTGTTTGCTAGCAAGCTCAACAAATTTTCGAGGAACAGAGGTCTGTGGTCGGCCACTATTAAGACGGTTAAGACAACTCATATACATGAACAAGGAAAACAGTGTTAATTAATATACCATCTCACGCTGTGAACGCCCTAAACGGTATGGATATAATCATCGTGGACTGGTTCAGTGACTAACTTAATTACAAAATTAGAAGAGTGTTCACAAAGAAAAGCCGATTGCTAGAGGCTATTTCTCTATTGCCTTTGGTAGACAGCTAGGCGACAGCATTTAAATTATCCCGGTCTCTAGAGCAGGCAGTAGATTAAAACTATTGTTTTTCGTTTTTTTTTTACTACCTCCAGTACCGTAATTAATTCATGAACGACAAAACTGAATACTGTATTTGGAGAACCGGGTCTGCACCGTTGATGTGAGCAGTTAAACCCTAGTTTACAAGTTTTTCCGACTAAAATTGTGATTTCTCAGTTCTTAGAGGGGATTTTTTTCCAAGATGATATCCCGGATATTTGTAGTTGAGAGTTGGATTAGTCTTACAATTTACAATTTACCACGTTAAGACAAAAGGAAAAGTCTTCCGGTATAAAAACAAAGTTAGATGTATTTGCCGAATACATTTTGTATTATCCCGATATCATTTGCAGTTTCCCGGACACTCTCGAGGCTCCCGGTTCCCGGCAATATATTCAGATTCCCGAATAAATTTTGCCGTTCTCCCGAAACAGGTATTCTTAGAGTTGGCAACCCCGTGCTGTTACATGACTTTTGGGGCTCAAAATGAGTTGTTCGTCAGAGAGATCGAGTGAAATTGTGCTTAACTTGTCAAGTTAAATCTTTTGGTGTTTAAAATATAAAGGTAGCACACAAGAAAAACAAAGTATGTTTTTAGAAAACTACAAACTTGTTTCTTGTCGACTCTTAGGTTGCAAAAGTTCAGCAAACACTGAACCAAACTTTAAACATTCAATAACAAAACACGTCTTGTTTGATACCTAATTAGGTCATGTTTTTTTTTTGTGAAAATGTCATAAGTGAGAGACAGCACACGTTCAAGATATCTAGTGTTCTACATAACAAGAGTTGCCAACTTGGGGGGTGTGGTGTGAATGAGATGGAAATAAAAAAGGACCTTTCTTTCTCAAAACCTGTAGATGAAAGAAACTGGATAACTGTCGTACCCATTTGCTTTTGAAGTCACTGGAGCAGCAAAGAAATCGTCTTCTTCATCTTGCTCGTCATCATCGAACAAGCTGATTGTTGTTTTTGGTTTCGGTTTTGACTTCACTTCAGCTTTAAGTGGTGGCTTAGCAGCAGCAGCAGATCCGAACAACCCTCCCCTTTCTTCCTCATCTTCATCACTGAATAGTCCTCCCCCTGACTTTGGTTTAGTTGGCTGTGTTTCGGGTGGAGGCTTCACTTCCACTGGGGCTTTCTTGGGTGGCTTAGTAGCTTTGAAATCACTGAACAGGCCAGTGTCATCCTTCTATAAAGTCAATGAAGAAAAAATTGAGCAATGCAATCATGGAAGGATAAAAAGAGTCAAGAGGGTAGGAGAGAGGTAGCAAAAAAAGGAAAGACAAAGGAGGAGAGGGAAGCAAAGAGAAGGGCTAAAAAGGGGAAAGAAGGTACAGAGAAGATAATAGGGTATAAAAGGGTGTGTGGGGTGGGGGGGGGGGGAGTTAAAGGAGGGTACAAAGCCGAGAAAGAAGAATGGTAGGAATGGAAAAATCAAGAAGAGGGAAGGGCAAGGAGGAAAGGAAGGGATACGTTAAGAGAGGGAAGAGAAAGAGAGGGATAGAAGAAACCAAAGGGAATAGATGGAGGGAGACAAAAGAGTAGGAAGCAAAGGGAGGAGGCTACATGTGTGGAAAGGAGAGATAGCAAGGGATAAGAGAAGAATTGAGAGGAAAAGGATTGAAAGAGAGCGGTGAGAGGGAGATAAAAATGGAAGGGAAAGGGAGGGGGGTGACAAAGTATGAAACTACGGGGAAAGAAACTTAGAGATGCGAAAAACAACCCCAGGAGTGACAGGGGTTATCATGGAAATTTTGAATAAGACCCCTAAAAGGTATCAGGGGCAGGATTCAGAAAGCTGTCCTAAGTCAAGATGAATCCTAAGCATTGTTTCTTAACAATAGTCTTTTACTTTCCAACAATACATGGGACGCATCTTACCTTAGGAGGGCTTCATGAATCCAGCCCCAGAGGCCTAAGAGGTACTATCTGTCTCATTTTTTCTGGCTCAATACCCTGAAAGGTACTGGGACAACTCTCACGAAGATCTATTTAGAGTTTAACGCCCTAAGGGGTACCAAATCATGGATTTTAAACCCTAAAAGGTATGACGATCACCCCCGTCACTTTAATATGGATCCCCCCCCCCCCCCCCGGGAAAACAATGAGAAGGACGAGAAAGCAAGGAAAAGAAGGAAAGGGAGGGAATGTAAATTAAGAGGAGAATTAAAAAAGAAAAGAAGAGAGAGTCAGTGAGGGCAAGGTAAATATTATTCTACTGTCACCTCTTCATCATCTGTTTTCTTGCTTATTAGTAGAGGAGGCGGTGAACTACCAAACATTGACACAGCACCAGCAGGCAGCTGAAATCACCAAAAAGAAACAAAGTGTTACGTCATGAAAATCTTAACACTAAGGAAGGAGGGGGACTTGGACTTCATATGTAAGTACTCAAAACAGGTCAAAAGATAACAACACACTTAGATTTTGAGCAGTCTCTCTGCTCAGGGATAGTCAAGGAAACGAACAAGCAAGTGAGTGAGCGAGTGCAAAAATCGTCTGCGGCATTTAAACGTGACGCGCATGTCAAGCCGCTAGTGTAGTGGGGTGGCTCACTACAACAGCGGCTTGACATATGTGTCAGTTTCAATGTGGCAGGCGATTTCATGCTCGCTCAATTGTTTGTTTCCTTGACTATCCCTGAGCGGAAAGGGAGACTGCTTGTAGTCTACAACACACTTGCAAACCACTCATTTTCTGATTGAAAGTCTGATTTGCTTACCACTAGACCAATGTACCTTCATAATTCCAGTATAACAAGATGACTCACAATACAGTCAAAACCCCAACTATCTGGACTAGCTGGGAGAGCCCAGTTATCCAGAAGAACGAATATTTTGTTGAGATAAATTGAAGTGAAATACATCATAAACCAAGACTTAAGTGAGCCACCATCTTGATTATTTTTAGAGGACACTGTTTACACACAGCTAAAATAGCTCCACGCTTGACCTTATCTTTTCTGATAGTGTTCATGATCAGTTTTCACTGGCAAACAAGGACTTAAAGGAAGCCTGTTTCAATGAATTACACAGTTTTGTGAGGATAATCCAAAAGTCGAGACAAGCAATGGGATTACCAAGGTTTGACTGTAACAAACCTTTTTCTTGGGTGGTGCCTCAACTGGTTCTTTTGCTGGTGGTTTTCCACTAAACAAATCACCTTCTTCCTCTTCATCACCTTCATCTTCACCAAACAGGTCGACCTTCTTTGCTGATGGCTTCTTAGCTTTCGTCGTCTCTGTTCACATAAAAAATATCAGGTTAAAAGCTTTTTCAAAACTTCAACCTTTAGTGAATATGAATACCAAGAAAAAGTACATAGTTATGAAGACAATGCTTTTATGCAGGATGTCAGCTCAGACTTCAAAACATATATAATAGCCTAACTTACAACAACCAACAATAAACTGACGCATACATTGTACCAACAGGCACCTCCATGTACACCTTACAAACAACTGATTCATAGCTCAATAGAACTAACAAAGAAAAGACTGAACAAGCCAACAAATGAGACTGCCAATGAGTAGTCCATGTAGCAGGCACTCGAGTTGATATTGGGCATAATGTTGGGGAAGTGTGAGAGATCAAGGAAAAAAGAAAGGGAGACATTACGCCCATAAAATTCAAAAGCCTGTTTGCAGGCTAGCCAATAGGGAAATCAAAATGGACAGACTGACCAATAATTCAATTCTTCATATAACATAAAATCCACAATTAACAGTCTGACTGGCTGAACACCAGGCAAAGTTTTTTCGGATACACTGTTTGCTAAATACTTTGACGACTTTTCAGATTGCTAAAACACCATGCACCATTCAGTCATTAAAAATTTTTACGGACTAGTTGTCAACTACAAGTGCCTGGACAGCCACTCTCAGACCAACTTCTAGCATCAAAAATCAAATTCTCCCAACCTTTACTAAAGGCAATTTGAGAAAATCGGTAGAGAGAATTCCCAAGCCAAACAAACCTTGTTCTACTGGTGCAGTGGATGGCTTAGATGTTATGCCACTGAACAAATCATCTTCATCATCACCATCAAACAGTCCTCCCCCTCCCCCTCCCCCTCCAGTCTTGGGTTTGGGTTTTGTCACAGGTGCTTCACTTGTTGGGCTTTTAGTCAGACTGCTCGCCAAGTCCTAAATGAAAAGGAAGAACAATGTCACAAATTGAAAAATCAAATAAAAAAAAGTCAAATGGCAGCTGCGTAAAAGTTAAATGACAATTGGCAGGAACATCTGACTCTTTTTTGAAGGGTAAAAAAAAAAAAATTGCTTACCTCCTTTGTTGGTGAACCAAACAGACCAGAACCTAAATGAAAATAAATTACATGTAATAGCAATATTCCTAATAAAGCAACATTCAGGTGAAGCTGAGGGAAAGACTAGAACTTGTAACAGGGTTTTATCCTCTGAGTTTGCAGATGAAAGCCTTAAGTGTGACCATTCACATGAAAGCTACTGAGCAGTTCTTTCCTGTGGTGCTGTTTATTATGCTGTACAAGGTGGTTCTAACTTTTGAGTCTGTGGATGAAATGCTTACATTTGACCATTCAAATGAAAGCCACTGATAAGTACTTTATTGTGGTGCTGTTTATTGGGCTGTCCATGGTGGTTCTAATGTTTGAGTCTGTGGATGAAAGCCTTACATTTGACCATTCAAATGAAAGCTACTAAGCAGTACTGTCCTGTAGTGCTGTTTAATATGCTGTACAAGGTGATTATAACTTGTGGATGAAATCCTTAAGGTGGCCTGATACTATTTATTTGCGTGAGGGGCAACTGTTTTGAAATCCAACTTTTAGCTGCTCAGCAGCATTCGATTGCTGGGATATTTTAGACGCTGAAAAAGGAATGCTTGAAGTTTACCAAAAGCGTGTTTTTAATGAGATCGATACGAATATATGAAAATTTTCAGCAATTTTCTTGAACGTGGTTTTCAAAGAAAATGCGTATTATCGGGAAAATAAAAAGACATTTTTCCTTCATATTACTCTAAACAGGTGCTGGAACCTCAAAGATTTCAGGGACCAATTTTTAGATAAATTGGCTCCACACAACCTTTATAACAAACGGTGACTAAAATAGTTATTAGAATATTACGTACACGCATTTAGCCATAATTACTTCGAAAAGGATTAAAGCAGCAAATAATCGCACTTACTGAAACAAAGGTAAATATGTCTTGTAACTTATGTATCAGAGTCAAAGCGATAAGGAACGGTTTTGTCGACATTATACGGTAAAGCGAGAGCACGCCTTACTGGTAAAAATTATGGCAACCACGTTGTTTTCCAGGTTTCGCTCAATTCTCTGCTCTTTTTGTCTTATTTCGTAAAACCGTTGTGAGCACTCATAAAACAGTCGATAAAAAAGCTCCTGACCAGATTTCGCCGTATTCTGACGATAAGCTTTTCAGAAATAAGGCAGCAAATTCAGGTAACTCGCGAGCTGCTTGACCAAACTGCTCTGAAAACCATTTTGTTGAAAAAACAATTCAATATCACACATGCTGTTTTGAAATTCTGCACGGGACGACTGGTCATATCTGCCCCTTGGGAATCCACCTTTGGGAATAATTTGAATAAAGGGATGAATTAAATTTTTCCTAAATGTCTCAGAAGCGGAGGTGGGGTGAGCAGGCTGGGCAGATGCAGGGTATCTGATCTATTCATTCCCACCCTCAGGCACTCAAATGTCCATTTTATGAACATTACTTGTTTGAAAGGAAACAGAAATGAAGAACTCTGACTTCAATTGAGTGTTATTGTTGGCTCTGGGTGGGGCAATTGCCCATTATAGGTGTACAGTGGAGGGCAATGGGGGGGGGGGGGGAACTGGGAGAAAAGGGGGTGGGAGGTCTACAGGAGGTGGGAGAAGAGGGGGCAGGAAGCAGTATTCCCAAGGTTTAAACCCTCTGTTCCCACCCCCCCCACCCCCCAACAGTATAAAGAGAAATGGTTAACACACCTCCAAATATGGAGACTGCCCCGGCTGGAAGTTTTTTACCACTAGCTGTGCTTCTTGCCCTGGGTTTAATTAACACTGACTCTTCATCTTCTGTTGATAGGAAAAGAAAAGAGAAAATTTCAAGTTCTTGCCAGTCATCAACATCTTTTAAGGACAACAATACAACAGCAATCACAAGTTACAGGATTTACAGACCTTCTTTTGATGGTTCCTTTTCACCGGTTTCTTCAGGCTTTTCCTCTGCAAATAAGTCATCCTGCAGATGGACACAAAGTTTGGATTTATCAACTGAGTTGATAAGGCAATTTGGCAGCTGTAAAGAAATTCAAGAGCTGACCCTTCAAGTGTTGGCCCTTCACCAGAGATTGTTAGCCCTTCTAACAGATTGTTGGAAAAAAAAGGTTAAACCCTTTAAGCCCTGCTATAAAAATTCATATACTCCTCACTATTCTCCAAACATTTCTCATGGAACTAGTGAGGAGAATTTGTCTAAAAATCAAGACATCTTGTCCTCGGTGATCACTTCCTTTATTCTCATCGCTTGAATGTTTGAACAAGTAGTGATAATGTAAAGAGAAATTTCCTTTTTGTCAGTGTTAGGGCTTAAAGGGTTAAACTGCACACAATTAATGGTCACCATTGTCTCTGATTATATTCTAATGCGCCTGTTTGTGGGAACATCGCTCAACCTTCAACGGACTAATAAAGATAAGAAATGTTGATGACCTTCACAGTTAAAGATTTCAACTTAAGTAGTTGACAAAAGAACAACCTGATATGATTCAGGTTTTTCTTTTAACAACTGCTTTATTTCATCTGCAGTTCACATACATGATTATTTCAAATATTCATTGTTGTTAGACTAATAAATATTTTGAAATGTCTCATAACCATCAGACCTGCCACACCCACACATGCACAAATTCACATCACAATTTTGTAAAAAAAAAAAAGAAATTTGAAGACCAGATATAGACAAAAATAAAGTGAAATCTTCCAATAATGGAACAAAAACTTAAGGCTGTTCCTGAAAACTGATGTGTAACACTATTTATGATGACCCAGAATCAAACATTTGCCATCACATGACAAATACCTTGTCTCCTTCAACATCATCAAACAGGTTTCCTCCTCCACTAAACAGTCCTCCCTTCTTTCCAAATGGAGTTCCTTCACTTGCAAACAGCCCATCTTCTTGCGGGCTTGATTGACCAAACAGATCTGACAAGAGAACACAACGTTAGTTACCTCTTGATTACTTCAGGTGTTGATATGTTAACCCTTTAAGCCGCAATATCAACATACACGTTCTCCTCACTGTTCTCCACAGAAATCCAAAGGTTTTGGAGCTATTGTAGTATTTTCCTTCAGTATAGCTCTGGCCCTGAGGAAGGCTAATTTTGGTAGCCGAAGTATTGGCCATTAAATAAATCAGCCCTTTGCCGTAGAGCCAGCCTTACATTCAGTTTTGTTCTGTTCTTCAAATATTTGTTATGATACTAGTTGGAGAATTTGCTTACACATCAAGACATCTTGTCCTTGGTGATCATTTCCTTATTTCTCATGACCTGTATGTATGATCAAGTTATGCTACTGTAAGGAGAAATTAGATAAATGTCACTATTGGCACTTAAAGGGTTAAAAATGTACTTTTATGTGACTGCCCAGAATAGCCACTTGTTGACTATGGTTGACTCTGCTGAATGGCATCACATTCAAGTAAAAAATGCCACCTGTCTGTTAAAGGCCAGAAGGACTTAATTAAAATTAACCAGAAGATGGGCCATCCAGGATTTTATAATTTTCCATGTACTTGTATACACTCGATCGAAAAAACATTGTCACATGAAAAGTATAAACCCTTGACGATGAGACCTAATGGATTTACCGGTAGATGCATAATAGCATTTGCATATTCAAAATAAAAGACTGTTCTCGTCCGACTGATATTGATTGCAGTGAGTTGCACGTGCTAATGGAGGCGGTGCAAGCCCTGTTGAAAGTGGCCAAATTGACTGAATAAGGGCCAATTTGAGCACTATACAGAAAAGTACAGCATGAACTTTATAAAAGTTTGCATCCGTTCATGAGCTAAAACACTTTTTTGCTGGAAAACTATTCGGAAATAAGGAAATACCGTTTTGTTCTAGTACTGTATGAAAACAATCACTCATTGATTATGCAAATGCAGTTATATTATACGATCACTTCCCAGAAAGCTTTTGGGTCTCACCTTCTATGGTTTACACTTTTCACATGACGTTTTTTTTAGTCGAGTGTATACAGATCAAGACCTATTCTCACCATCTTCAGCAGCAACTGACTGTCTTGTGTCCACACTGCTATGACTTGTCTTACTGCTGCGCCGTTTTCTATGCTTGTGTTCTCCATGTGAATCTGCCCGGTCTTTTTTGTGATGATGATGATGGTGAGATTTCTTGTCTTTTGTTTTGCTGTCACCTCGGCTTCTTTTTGATTCACAGTGTGGTTTTTCCTGAACTTCTGTAATTTGTGGCACTTGATGTTCCTCATCACTCCATTCATCCTCACCTGCCTTCTCATCATTGTCATCGTCATGTTCGTCATTTTGTTGCTTGACAGGTACAACACCAATTTTGGCTGCCAACTCAGCGGCAAAGTCTAGACCACCTTTGGGCTGCAGAAAAAGGGAAACAAACTGTTAGTAAGGTAGCTTAACATACACCGCTCTGAAACAGACATTTCCCTAAAATTTACATCTAATTTATTATGTTCCTCCTTGCCATTCTTCACTAATTTTACTGTTCATTTTTAACTGAACTTTCCTTATGATAGACTCCTTTCTTAAAAGAGCAGTTGGTGCTTGTCTCTATGGTGTCCATCTTAGGAAGAGGTGACTGTACACACAAGTACAGTGTACTTCCAATAGTAAATCCTCTGCCAGGGATGCTGTCTTGCCTTTGAGATAAGAGGCCATCTCCCCTTGCACTATAGGGTCCCCCTGCCCCTCTAATCACAGGATACCCAAGTTCATCTTATGGCAAAACAAGACATTAATAATTTTATTGTTTACCATTTCTACAAGCATCGTGAGTTGGAATGTGATTTTTCAGTGAAGACTGTACTGGGTTACATGGTGGCCATTCAGAATTTGAACACTTGATAAGATGTTGCGTGGAGAATACAATATAATTGTGGTTTCGGAATTAATTCCTTGCTTTCTTCTAGTGAGAGCTTGGGCTGCCTGTGACCTAATTTACCTTCTTAGGTTCCTCTTCCTCTTCTTCACTTTCCTCTTGTTCCTCATCTGATTCTGGCGGCTTCTTTTTCTCCCCAAATAAATCATCCTCATCTTCATCTGATTCAATCTTCTGTAGAAAAGAAAAATAAAATATGAACTCAAAGGAACTCCTGTCAAAAGTTTCGTGTTGACAACTGATTCCATAATCAAGTGACTCCGAAGTTAGAACTACCTTGTGCAGCATAATAATGAACAGCACCACAGGAAAGTACTGCTCAGTAGCTTTCATTTGAATGGTCACACTTTAGGATTTCATCCATGGACTCAAAAATTAGAACCACCTTGTACAGCATAATAAACAGCACCACAGGAAAGAATCAATCAAAAGCTTTCATTTGAATGGTAGCAAAATGGCTTCATCATTGTTACTCAATTGTTAGAGCCACATTGCATGACTTCAGAGTGAGAATTAGCAAACCCCAATGGGTAATTCTCTCTTTAACACGAGCTTGTACAATAGAATTTTCTAATTTCTGCTAAATTAAATGCTACAAGTTAAAGGTGGCCTACCTTTGGTTTGTGTTTCTGTTTTTTCTCTGCCTCCTTTGGTTTTTCTGTTTCTGATTCACTGCTGCTTTCTTCTGAGCTCTGTTGAGACATACAAAAGCAAAAGGTAAGTCGGTGAAGTATGATCATTCGGGTGAGTGTAGTCCTGAGAAGGACTGTTTGTGGTGACGTTGACTGACATTTCAACAAGCTGAGTGGAAGTCATCATCAGAGTGAAAAAAAAAGGTTACCAGTTTCCAAGGATTCAAAGAATAGGGCTAACATGTTGGTGAATATCAATGATACTGTAAACGAGGGAGATGAGTCCACTGAAGAAAAAATTACTATGAAATTTAAAATTAAGGAAAAGGGTACTCAGTGCAGCTAATTGTAAAGAGAACATGTCCCAGAGACCCAATAATTCCTTTTTTTTTCACACGAAAAATTTTGAATGCATTGATACTAAGGTACATACAATTACAAGTACAGTTACCATTACAATTACAGTTATAGTCAGGGGGATTTAAAGTTACATACAATTACATACTATCTACATGTACACATTGTAAAATCCCTCTTCCCATTCACACACATACACTACATTGCTGCATAACACATGTTCAAGCCAACAATTTCACAAGAGTAATATACAAAGTAGTTAAAAACATAATTATAGTAAAGTAATTGCTCATTTTCCATTAATTTTTCTAATCACTTATTCTTATGTTTTATACTTTAACGTTAACATTAATTTTAAAACTTGTAACGTTTGGAGGAAAAACTTGCCTCACTCCTTGATTCACTGCTTTTTGATGACACTGACTCACTTTCACTGCTACTTGCTTCTGATTCCTCTCCCTCTTCACCTTCATCTTCTGTGAATTTAAAGTGGTACTATGATCAAAAAATCACTTTAATTTTTTCTTCGGATTTCGAAACTATGTTTGTTAAACACTCCCCAAGTGAAATTATAAGCCTTAATTTTGAGAAGAAGACCGTTAATTTAAACTGCACTTTTCCGTTTTAATGGTCCGCCATTATTACACCAGAAAGGATACAATGACATCATACACTCAAGAGCTGTAGAATGTAGTGTGTGAACGTGGCTTACAAATTATGCAAAACACGAGTTTGAGAGTGTGAAAGCTCAAAACTCCCGTGCTGCATACTAAATAAGGCACTTTCACACACACTGCATTCTAAAACTTGTGTGTGAATGATGTCATTCTGTCCTTTCTGGTGTAATAATGGCGGACTATTAAATCGGAAAATTGCAGTTTAAATAAACAGTCTTCTTGTCGAAATTAAGGCTTAAAATTTCGCTTGGGGAGTGTTTAGTAAACAAAGTTTCGAAATTCGAAGAAAAAATAAAAGTGATTTTTTGATCGTAGTACCACTTTAAGATTCATAAAAAAAAACAAGGAATTCTAGATTGGCTGAAAAAAGGTAAGAGAACCCAGTTGAGAAAAATGCAGTTCCACATTTAAAAGGTTCATGGCCTGAGTGTTGGTCTCTGTTATTCTGTTTTTTTTTGGGGGGGGGGGGGATGGGTTGGTTAATATACTTTGCTCAACATTGTCGCTCCCTTCCAGAATAGGTTCTGGGAGGGGGTCCTTACATTGGAATGGTAACCCACCCTGAGGGAGTAGAAATCCTTCTAACCATCCTACATACCATAATTCTACAGTGTTGAAATCCTCTCACAAATATGGGTATACAAATAACGTATTTACTCAAATAAGCGCCACAGTGCTTATTTAATTTTTCGCGCTTCAAATGCGGCACTTATTTGAGGGCAGTGCTTATTTCAAAATTGGAGGCGACAAAGAAAGCTTTTCTTTTAATTTAATGGTATATTTTCTACCTGTACGAAAATTTTTACAGTAACAAACAGAAGCGTCTTTTGATTGTCACCATTCGTCTCTTCTGGCACTTTAACAAAATGTCAGTAAAATTGTAAGCATAGAACAGAATGAAGTGCTCGGTCTCCTAGGTTAAAATGCTGTTTAAGCCAATCTAAAATAAGCAGCATCAGATCTCTTCTTGGTTATTTTGAATGAAAAGTTAGTGGTTTTATAGTTACATGGAATTCCTTGAATAAGCGCCGCATCGAAACCGCGGTGCTTATTCGGGGGCAGCAGTTATTAACTTTTTTTCGTTCAAAATGTGGCGCTTATTCGAGGGTGGCGCTTATTCGGGAGCAGCGCTTACTCGAGTAAATACGGTATGTAATAATAATAATAATAATAATAAAAACAATCTTTAAGGAGGAAGCACCCGTCACGTAAATACGTGGTTTTCAGGGAGGTCCTCCATAAAATAAAAAGTATTAAAATCTAAAATAAGAAATACAAATGTCGCAGATCTAAAATATAAAATATACAATGATTAAAACTACTAAAACTACCTACTGTCCTAAAAAACTAATTAAAAATAATTATCTATTAACAATACGTTGTACATCTAAAAAAATATTTATTTATCATCTAAAAATGTTTATCCATCAAGAATCTTTTAAGGTTTTTCTTAAAAATTGTGCATGGCATTGGCTTTCTTAAAAATACTGGGAGAGACATCCAGTCATTTGTAAAACGGAAGTAGGACACTCTCTTTCCGCATTCCATTTTAGGTTTAGGCAATCTAGGTAAGTAGCCATGTCTAGTATTGTAGCCATGTAAACTTCTTAATGTCTTAATGTGTGCCTTTTTTGTCAAGAAAATAACAACCCAAAGAGTACTTGATTGAAGTGAGAAAATGTTGACTTTACTCCACGTTTACTACCAAAAACAATGCTTTGTCCAATGCTCAGCTGGTCCATGGATGTTTTTTTGTCTGACCATCCATGGGGTGTGTATGGATATTTCTGGAACCACATAATACAAAATGTAAATTAAGCACACCAGGAGCTTGTTTGTGGAAATAACTAAAGGTGAACTTGAAGTAATAAGTGCTGGACTCATAAGCTTCAGGCAAATAGGTATTTACTGGCTCTGTTTCAAGGAAGGGGTATATCAGTCTCTTGCTGGACTAGGTTAACTTGGCCTTAGGACATTATGCCAGTACAGGCATGGGGCACCCCCTCAGGCCCAGTTCAGATGCCGTACCTCTCATGTGCCATACCAAATACATTTTCGCTCCGAGGTCGTATTAAGTGGCAAGCTTTGCCGTACTCTGAGATTTTGCTTTGCTTAATTGAAATCTGCTGAGAAAAACTGATTTGGACACCGTACCACTGCCAAATAATTGCGTACTACTTGGTATGGCACATAAGAGGTATGGTGTCTGAACTGGGCCTTTGCATCAATCTCGTACCCAGAGTACTCAGGCTTCTTGGTCAGTGAGTGGTCGCCAGTAGAGACTCTGTGGCAATGGAATTGTTACTGCAGGAATCCTGCGGTCAACTGTTCTTAGTTTTGTTTAGCAAACAGTCAGTGAGCAGCCAATCAAAAAAATCAAATTTTTTCCATTACCCCAGAGTCTCTCTCCGGCGACCACCCACTGACCAAGAAGCCTGAGGGCTCTGGGCATGAGACGAGATTGCCTTAGCATGTGCTGAGGCCTCTCATCGGGTGGGTTTATCAAGTCCGTAGGTTTTATTCAAGCCTCATCGGTATTTTCCTAACTCTGCCCACTAGGGAATAATTCTCCAGTTGACAAATTTGGCAGTAAATACAATTATTGCATTTACTGAATCTGCACACCAAGGGGATCACTAGTGTCTATTTTGATGTACCTTCACCAGAAGACTCTTCAAGTCCCACAAGTTCGTCCCTAAAGAAATCTGATGAGCCAATTAAGTGAGGTAATGGACGATTGCCATACACATCCTGTAGAGAAATAACAACTGAATTTGCAGCTATCAATATGGGGGTGGGTGTTGTAAGAGGCAGGGTGATGCAAAGAAGTGACCTCAGTACTAAATTTCTTTTCAATTAAGTGTGTCTTAAATTATTCAATTATTTGGCTTGTCATTTCATTATGCCATCCCATTCTGTTGTTATTTATTTATTCTGTCATTCATTCACTTGCTTCTTGATAAGGAAAAAAATTGGCTTCAGGACATGGCACACATGCAATGGCTGAGAGCCCAACAGTTTCCTCTCAGACCTGGATGAAATCAGTCGACCATGGTGAATACTCAATGGCTGTTGAATTACACATGTACAAAATGAACAGATTATGTGTGGGGAGCTGAAGGCCTTTTTATGGACTGGTTTGCGCATCCAGCCCCTACAAATGTCAGCTTGTGTTCACTTCTACTGACAACAGACCACATGGTGTAATGTCAAACATGATGATTTGTAGATTAATTGATTCAAAAATAATATATGTAGAATGTTTATCCATTCATCCACTGATTCACGAGTGCAGCTCAGTTTTCTTAGCAAGGTTACAGAAACATGAAACACACATACCTTTGGTTCCAGAATAACTTGTGGTTTAAATCCTGTCTTGACATCATCCTCCTCCTCTTCATCATCCGAGTCTGTAAGAAGAAAAATTGCCATTCACTTTACATTAATTTTTGTATACTAAAATTTACTTTACAATGACCAACTTTATGGTGCATTCTATAAAATCAAAAGAATTGTTTTATCAACAAAGATCTCCAAACAATTTAAGATTTTGTTAAAAGATAAAAAAGTCCCACATGAAAGAATGATCAACACACACGTAGCTGTCACTTAAAAGGTCAAAATTTAGGGTTTCCGTCCACCAACTCAAAAGTCTTAAGAATCACACAACTCAAAGGCAATCTGACAGAGAAAGGCTAATCTAAAGGAGCTAACTGAAAGAACCCTACTTTAATCAGTTCTCAGTCAGAGGACTCAACATTACTCATAACAACTGCCTTTCACTTTTGAGACACTCAAGTAGTGACGATGATGATGATGATGATGATGATGATGATGATGATAATGGTTACAGATACTCACGTTCTGTTGCAAGCTCAAGTGTAACAAATGCATTATCCATCACACTGATTCCATGTTTGAGAGCTTCACTTAGTTTAGGAATAACTTCTGCTTCTCTTTGTTCTCTTGTTTTTGCCTTTGACAGCAAATCAACAAAACAAGAATTCACTAAAATGTTTCATACACTGATTATGTCATATTTCAGAAGGGTTTGATTGTTTTTTTAATGTTTTGATTAGTTTTTTTCTTAATGTTTTTTAACATTTTTGTAATGTATCCAATGTTTTAATCATTTTTTCTTTAGTTAATGTTTTTTAACATTTTTGTAATGTCTTCATTGTTTTAATGTTTTTTTTTAATGTTCTTAAACAATTAAATAATCACGCCCCAAACTCCAATGATTGCGCATCAGCACATGATTTATTTAAAGAGGAGGCCTCCCTCGTACAAGCCTGCTGGTTTCTAAATCTAAATAAATCAATTTTAGAATAGGCAATGAGTAATCTCTAATTAATCCTTAAGTAATTTTTTGCTTTCTTCCTTTTCTGTCTTTCTTGTAATTTCTTTTGTGTGTGTGTGTAGCAAAGCTGAATAAATAAATAAATAAAATAAATGTTGTCATTTCTTTCACCATAACTTGTGAAAACTTTTTTGTGCGACAAATCAGAGAGGGGAGTCCCTTCTGCATGGGCCTGACAAGATGCCCTATACTGCAGTTACAGACACTTACTGATCAGGCTAGCTTAGCCTGGCTAAACCAGCTCCCAGTAAGGCAACAAAACCCTTTAACAATTGCTAATTACTGAAAGGAACCATTCTGGGTCGATTATTTAAAAGAAGTCTAACTTAGACCGTGTTTTAAGGCACTAAGTAAAACTCTACATCTGTTTACAAGTGAGTTATTTATGGGAAATAGACATTCTTGTAGTCTGTGCTCCATGCCTGCTTTACTTGATTACGGTAAAGAAGGCTTGCGTATTTGGGTGTGCCAGATTGAAATCGATTTAGACTGTGGTTTTGTTAAACCTCGTTTAAACTTTGTTTGAATATCCAGCCCTTTGACAACCATCCATTTGCAATGTAAAAACACACTTATGATCTTAACAACCAACTCAGTATTCTAAGTGAGGCACTAAATTGCAACTGAGCTAACTTTTTACTGCTCTTTACTGTTCTAGTTGCTCATCACTTTAGAAGTGAAAATACCATGCAACTGATGAATAATACCTTTTCTGGCTCAGAGGATTTCTCTTCTTCCTCGTTGGTTTCATCTTTGCTAAGGTCTTCTTCATAAACACGCTGAATAAAAAAGGAAACAGAAAAACATTTTAACACAATGTCACCATGAGCTCAGTAAATATGACCTATGCTCGCTACGAGTCTCCCAATAGCTCAGTGGTTAGAGCGTCCGACCGGTGTACGGAAGGTCATGTGTTCGATTCCCGTTGGGGACTCAGATTTTTTCTTTGTCCCACGCTCGCGACATGTTGAATATTCCATCTTTTCTTAAGCAATTGAAAAAAGGCACATTCTATATAGTTAGCAGTGGAGAGTGGGGGAGGAGCAATCAGTTGTACAGGAAACCAGGAAAAAAGGGGGTAGAGCCTTAGAGAAGAGGAGTAGCATGTGTGAGAAGACAGAAAGAAGGGGGCAGTACTGCAAATACCACGCAGCTCTTAACAACCTCTAATTTCACTGGACCTTCGTATCACACAGCTCTATTGTTTTCAGGGCTAGGGTCCATTGTTTTGCTGTTTGTTCTATTGTTTTCTCAGCAAATCAGAGAAGACCTTGTAAGAGCTGCATACCACCCCCAATATTGAGCAGTTTTGTGGGCAGTAAAAGGGTAAAACAAACAACGTTGATGAAAACAGGATCTAATAACCCAAATATTCTACCATTTCAGAACGATATGTGCAAAACCCAAACTCACATTTTCAATGAACTGATTATTGGACAACATCAAAAAGTCATTCATTGTATTTTGGACCTTGGAATCCATCCCCTGTCAAAGCAAAACAAAGTGTCACATTTTAATGATTATAAGAAAACGTCAAACATCCCCTGTCAAAGCAAAACAAAGTGTCACATTTCAATGGTTATAAGAAAACGTCAAACATCCCCTGTTTAAAGCAAAACAAAGTGTTACATTTTAATGATTACAAGAAAATGTAAATGTCAGTTAGGTAACAGGGCACCCATACAGCCAGACCTTATTTTAAACTGTTTGTATAGCATATGTAATCCCTGGTAGAAATTCTGTACAGGATCTTAATAGGATCCTAATGGGATCTTGTAGGATCCTAACCCAGGATCTTGATAAGATCCTACTTAAGATCCTCTGGGATCCTATAGGATTCTAAAGGATCCTGTCTAAGATCCTATAGGATCCCCTGTTATAGGATCCTGTTTAAGATCCTATTAAAATCTTGAGCAGGATCCTGAAAGATTCTATTGGATCTTGAGTAGGATCCTAGAAAACATGGTTAGAATTATTGCCGTTTACGATCATGGGTAGGATCCTATGTGAACTTACAGGATCCTGTTAGATCTTCTAGGATCCTAGAAAATCCTGTAGGATCCTCAGTGCTTTCAATAAGCACCGACGGCCGACGAAAAGCGTCGGCTATTTCGCTCAGAAAAGTCGGCTACTTTTTGCCCTAAATTAAAGTAATTAAAGGAAGATTGTTTCAAACCCCTAATTGCTACAGTCAGTTACTCTATTCAGATGAGCTACCTACTTCAAATTTTATTGAAACCCCTGGATCCTTCATAGGATTTCTACCAGGGATCATCTAGGAGTATCACTATAACCCCCTGGATCAGTCCACTGCAAGGATACTTCCAGCATTTTGTTAGGTTTGAATAACAATTTATTGGAACCCATTCATACACCTGTCGGGCACGGTGGTGTAAAGGCCAGCATGTTGGACTTCAGATCTAAAGGTCAGTGGTTGAGGCCTGGTCCTTATCATCGTGTTGTTTCCTTAGACAAGAAACTTTACTCCATTTTGTCTTTCCCTACCCAGGTATATAAAATGGGTATTGGCGACAAACTGCTAGGGACTAGTATCCCATCCAGGGGGACTAACAATACTCTCAGTTACTTCATGCTACAGAAATTGAGCTTCCTGTGTCTCGCATGCGACTTTACCTACCTTAGCATTTTTCACCTGCAAGCTTGGACTGAGGTAAAGTCACACACGAGCCAAGAAGGCCTACACGGCTGGAACTTATCCCAGTTTCTGTAGTATGAAGCAACTGAGAATATTGTTACTCCTGCCTGGTAGGGATGCTAGTCCATCCCAGGGTTACCCCAGCAGTATGTTGCCAGTACCATTTACATACCTGGGTGGAGAGAGACAATGTGGGGTAAAGTTTCTTGTCTAAGGAAACAACACTATGGCAGGCACTGGGCCTCGAACCATCGACCTTCAGATCTGAAGTCCAGCCCACTAACCACTACACCAACATGCCCCCACAAGCTTGGACTAATCAGGATGAAAAATTTCCTGGTGCTCTGCTCTAATATTAACTTAACCAGTTGGGTATATTTTCTGGAACAGCATTTTCAGTGTTCCAGATAAGAGAGGGGTCTCGCGTCAAAAACCCAACAAAGCTGACAAAGCAACATGACCCGAAAAAATAAATGGTCAACTTGAGAAGATTTCAAGAGTTCCACATCTATTGACCCCTCAAAATTACTTATTGACCCTCTGCCTATATAAGTAATCTGGAACACTGATTTCATTAGGATTAAGGGGGATATTTTAGTGACAGCATAGAGCAAGTCTCTTTGTCAAAGGAAATAACATGAAAGCAAAGACCTGGTGCAAACTGCCATCACCCTTTAAATTGAAAGACTGAACAACAAACAGTAGACCATACTGTCACCACAATAAGTAAGTGATTTTAAAATAACTCTGTAACAGCATTAGTAACAAAATAAATTGTGGAGTACCTTGGTGCTATTGACAAGTCCATCAACCTGGGTTTCAATTTCATGAGTTTGTGAAATCATCTTCTGTGAGAATTCTTGCAAGTAAAGCAATAGCTGGATAAAGAACCAAACATAGAAGAAAAATAAGCAAAAAGCTTGACTTTGTTTCCTTACAAGTTTGATTTCCTATCAAAGGTATGTCAAGTGGAGATAATTACTACAAAGAGTGCTACAGCAAAGAGTTTGATATTATCACAGGCTATATGTAAGCAAGGACATTGATATCTTGACTGTTTTACTCCAAGTTTCAAACCTCCATTCAAGCAATATGGTTCAGATGTTTGAGTCCACAGATGAAACCGCAAGAAGCATTCTCGTGCAAAATGGATTTTCTTCTTCTTTTTCTCACTTTTGAGTGAAAGAGGTAACCAGCTAGCAACTACATAAGAGCAAATTGTGATCACTACAGAAAGAAATATTAAAAAATTTCACAATGTAAATACCTTTTTCCAACCTATTTGCACATGAAGTACACAGATACAAAATATTTCCTTGTACTTCATTTCCTTATGCCAGATAATATCTGAGTAAATATTTGCAACTTAATATCCTGGAGCACAAGGAAATGTTTTCAGGTATTGTTATTTTTATTTATTAGTAATGCAGTAAACATACTTTTATTAATGTCATTTTAGGTTTTGGGGAAACATCTATACTTTTAAAGAGCTGTTTGTGTGTTGATTTTATAACATGCTGCTGTGAAGGATGACATGTATATTTTATGATGGCTGATATGCCATCTCAGTGTGACGAAAAAAAATGAATAATATCTCGACGTCGTGACCTCGTGAGGTTAATATATGGGACCTTTCATAACACACCAAGTTTCCTTGCACACAAACATTCTTGAAAATGTTTTGATATTTCAGTACACTGTTTAAAATTTAACCACTAATTATACCCGATTCTTTAAAGTGAACAAATCTGCTACTTTTCAATGCCAATAATTAACGTCATGCATGCTTAACTGTCACATAGGTATCCAGAGTTTTATATGCTGATGTCACATAATCTGGCTTACGAGTTACGAACTGAGGTGCAAGAATTAATAAGGCCTAAAAGTAAAATGTCATCAAAATCCCGGAGCACTCAAAGATACCAAGATCCAAACTGTAACGTAAGGAACAAAAATGAGCAACACCATACCCCAGCATCGGCTGCTAACGTCCAATTTGCAGATCCTTTTCTGAGCTCATCGACACTCCATGATCTTTCCCAGATCTTCTCCTCGCTTGGCGGTGCTGTACCGGGCTGGGATGTCGTTTGTACACTTGGAGGTTGTGTAGCAGACATGGGAGGTTCCATCGGAGGGGCTGGAGGGGGAGGAGGCGGAGGAACAGGCCCTTCTATCGGAGGAGGAGGCGGCGGTGGTGGCGGTGGTGGTGGAGGTGGCGCCATCTTGAATCTGTACTGTGTTTTCTATTCCGAAGGCACGTGACTCTGTGCCTCGATCGTGTGTTGTGCGGAAGTACACCAACTATTTCTGCTCGTCGCTTTTTCGTTGTGTCCAACTCTTTCAAAACGCGTTTTCACTGCTTGTTTGGGATGGCGCGGTGTTTTGCAGTTAGGCCCTATTTTTGTTATAGCATAGCGCTGTTAAAGTTATATCATACTGGGCAATAAAGGGAATTTTTTTTCGTCACTCGTAAAAACTGGTTTGGACTGGTTGGCGATGGATTAGTTTTTATCGTGCTTTCAAGCAGGCCAAATGTTTACTGCCGTTTTTCACTGCTGGTTGTAAATGAACAAAGGAAAAGCACATTCAAAGTTGAAAGAAAAAAACTATAAAAAATTATGGTAACTTAAATATGGTTTTGAAGTTGTCTCTCATCCTAGCTTAGAATTCATCGTGTATTAAGGCTGAGAAATGTTCGCCGACGTCATCACCTGAAAAATAAAACAAGTGCCCCAACTAGAACGAGCTATTTTTAGAGTTGACAGGTTTAACTTTAAAGGAAAAGGGATGAAAATATTCTTCAGTTGAAGGTCTTACAGCATCCACACACGTTTCTATGACTGAATGGCGTCTTATGCCCTGCAGGCATACAAGCGTTTGTAAATTTTTAAGTTCTTTGAATTCACAAATTTCACAAAGTTACCATCATGTGAACTGTTTCTCTGAAGTCAAAGAAAATTACGGGCCAGTTACTAGGGTTCCCTTTCGGGGACATAGTAGCGTTTAAGGTGGCCCAGGAGTTTAATTTGATTAGGAAGAAACATCTCAGATCTTGACAGAACGGTAATTAACTGGAGTTTGGGAAGGTGGGGAGCGGAATACAGGGGATTAAAAATAACAGGGGATCAGAAAGATATTCGAAAGTTTATCGGGAAATTATCGACTATAGAAGGCAGTGTTACACACTAAGCAATATTTCGCACGACTGAACTTTTCTTTCGTACGTTTCATCTCAGCAGAGAGCCGTTAGTTACACTAAGCAGAGCTTGAACAATTTGTCGCCGCAAGTGCTGCAAAAAGAAACCGAATTCAATTTTTTTGCAACGACTGGGGCAATGTTAAGACGAATCATTCAAGAGTTAGGCGGTGTAAAACTTGACGTCACTAGCGCATGCAGCACACTGGACTTGCTACAAGTCGCTCGTTTCTTCTCGGGGACAAAAGAGATGTTTAGCTAGTGATTGCCAAAAACGCTCTATATAGATGTGCATGTGGCGCAGTGGTCGATGTTCAGATGACTGCAAAACTCGCGCGCGGACTATTTGCGTGTGTTGCGCGTGATGTGATGATTGTAAACGAGGGACGCTTGTTCCGCAGAACCAGCCGCCATTATGTTTCCCGCGCGTGGATCGCGTCCGCGTCCTCCATAGTCAGAACAAGCGGCTTACATACAAAACTTATTTACACTAGACTGGTAGCAAGTCTAGTGGCACACCAATGCATAGCGTAGCAGGCGTAAACGGGGAAGGGAAAGGGGTTGCTAGAACGCGGGAGAAAAATGAGGGACTCGTTTACGCCTTCTACGTAGGCTAACCAATGCACGGCCTTCTAATAGCGGAGCCCGCGCGAGTAGCCCGCCAGCAGGGCACCATTTGGTAACTCATCAAGCCAAGAAATTTTGGTAGCGACGTAATAGTCACGTGACCGTCCATCCACCCGTCCGTTGCGAGACAAAGTGCAAGTTGCCCAGAAAAAGTAATGAGAGTTTCGTCTTTTGCAAAAATAGTACATTGGAACCCCGATATAACGAACCATATTCTTCAGCCCAGTGATAGTAAAATGTATGGCAACAACCCCGTTATAACGAACACCTTTTGTCAGTCCCTTGGCACTTCGTTACGTCGTGGTTCCACTGTAATCAAGTCAGACAACCTACATAGAAAGGGGTTGATATTACAACACAGTGATAGATAGATACATAACAATTTAGTGTTTATTTCTTAGTCTTATATAACGCGTTTTGTTATTTGTACAATATCATTTTTTACTGCTGATTGCTAAATGCATTTGCTTTATATAAAACACTGAAAACTATAGTCGTGTTTGCTTCCAATACGAAAACAAAATATTTAAGCTTTTTAAATAAAATAAAGTTATATTTTTTCTTTCTTGCTTTTCAACACTAAGGTACATTCTTAGAAAAAGTAAATCTGGAAAGATCTCTGAGCGTAAACGTCGGTTTTTGTACAAAATTTTCAAATAAATCTCTTTTTAAAACCCTTGCTAAAACATAAAATTCAAAGCTTCATATTTTTCAAACAACCTGGATCGCGCCAACACAAGGGGCGCATTACCAGCACATCAAAACTGTACATGGAAATTCAAGTATTCCTTGAGAAGTCTGTATATTTCTGTATATTAAATCAGACGCTCGTCTCCCATTACCGCGCCATCAATCATCTCGATCAAGACAACGCAAAATTTTCCAACAATTTCTAGATTATTGTATTCAAGTGACATATCCCGTCGGTTTCATCCAAGCAAACACGTGACCCGAAAACATGATATGAATGGGTATCCAAACGTGACGTCACTGATAATCGCCTTTACGAAGTATACTTGAGTTTGCGAACAGTTCGTCAAATTGTCGGCTAGCCTGCACGGCGCACGCTGAAACGGGACGGAGTGCGGGATAAGCAAGCGCTCAGTTCGCGCTTGCGAATCATTATCCCATTTCCCTCCCATTTTGGCGCCTGCCACGCAGGCTAACTGTCGGCAATCTGTCTTTGGTTACAAACACGAAACTCCATTTGCCAACTTGAGTTTGCACTTTCGTTTGTTGTTTGTAGATCGTATTTTTAAAGGCGTTAAACAAACAAACAAACAAACAAACAAACAAACAAACCACTGTCGAGGGGCAACGCTTTGGCGTGCAGTAGGGTAACCATAAAAAATATATATATATTTTGCGCGCAGCCTTAAAATCTTAGGCTGCCGATGAAAAAAAGTTTAATATCTAACTGGATCATGCATATGAACTTGGACATGACAGCACTACCTCAAACAATTCTTGTAGATATATATCTTCATTGTAAACAAACAAACAAACAAACAATATCGTTGACCTCTTACGAGAGTTCAAATTCTTACGTTAATAACTGAAACACCACGGCCTCCTGAATATTCTTAGCGGAAATTTTGTTGTCATATTAAAATGTAACTGTATAACGCCTTTTTATATAAACAGCAACGTTGCGTCTAGTAAATTTAAAGGTTATTCCTGGGTTTCTTTCAGTTAAAAACTTTCTGTGGTTCCTATATTTAAAGGAACCACAAAGTTGAACAGCAATTTTGCAATAGCAGTCGTTAAACCAGTAGCATAGTATGAAACCAACAACCAATGACACGTAAACAATGTAATGGACCAAACTTGACGCCAAAATATACAACTGGTGCAGAGCGCGAAAAAAACATGTAACCGATCCCAAGCGCGGGAAAACACGTAAGCAAGTTGTGTTTGCAGGGGTGTTGTTCCTTATTGGTTGAAACAAAAAGGAAAACGAAAACAAACAAACAAACAAACAAACAAACAACAACAGAGGAAGACTGGTGCACTGAAATAAACCTAGGAAACATTTAAATCCTACCTAATTAATAATATAACCGTTTTACAAATGCCCGGCGTTAAAGCTCTAGATTGAAGCGTCACTGTTAACCATCGGAGCCAAAATAGCGTGACGTACATGTAGCTTCTCTTATGCAGCTGTTACTTGGGTCGTCAGGCAACTCTTACCCCTTCCCCTCACAAGTGTAGAGAATGTGCTTGATGACCCACATATTAAACAGCAACGACGAATTTTAAAATCGGTCTAGGTATCTGGATAAAATATAATTACAATTTTTCTTCTTGCGTTATCACCACTTCTCATCACACGCACGGACTTGGGTTGCACGTGGAGTCCGCTGACTGGCTGGTGGCGTAACTACGGTACGGACTGCAAAAGAAAGAGAAATGATCATTGGTAAGTGCATCGCACTTTCGATCTTGAAGTCGGTGCTCCGGGGTTTGTCTCTTTCGTCATGTTGTTCTCTTAAGCCCAAGCCAGATAGGAAAGAAAGTTGGGGAGAGTTCAAACTATCGTTACTGTTTGCGATGACACACTCATTTGCCCTCGGCGACTAATCTCAATTGGCTTAAAATCTCGTGCACTCTCATTGACTCTGGTGTCCTCTCGAAAAATTTGAATTCGCTCAAACTTACAGTAAATTGCTCTAGCTTTTCCGTTCATACAAGAACTCCTGGAGTATTCATTCAAATGAAAGCTATTGAGCAGTACTTTCCTGTGGTACTGTTGATTATGCTGTACAAAGTGGTTCTAACTTTTGAGTCTATGGATGAAATCCTAAAGTGTGACAATTCAAATGAAAGCTACTGAGCAGCACTTTTCTGTGGTGCTGTTTATTATGCTATACAAGTGGTTCTAACTTTTGAGTCTATGGATGAAATCCTCAAGTGTGACCATTCAAATGAAAGCTACTGAGCAGTACTTTCCTGTACGTCATGCATGTGGTACTGTTTATTATGCTGTACAAGGTGGTTCGAAATTTTGAGTCTGTGGATGAAATCCTGAAGTGTGACCGTTCAAATGAAAGCTACTGAGCAGTACTTTCCTGTGGTACTGTTTATTATGCTGCACAAGGTGGTTCTAACGTTTGAGTCTGTGGATGAAATCATAAAGTGTGACCATTCAAATGAAGCTACTGAGCAGTACTTTCCCTGTGTACATAAATGGTGGGTTAGTGTATCTGGACGACACCTCAAGTGTGACCATTCACGTAAGAGCTACCGAGGAGTAATTACTTGAGGAGCCAGTCGTTTCGCAGCATTTGAGAAGTAAAATTTGTCGATAACTTATCAATTTTGTGGTCTAGCTTTGCAAGAAAGGAGAATAAAACTGCAGCTTACCTCTTCCAAATCAGAGTCGTCATGCACTGAAGGAGCGAAGGAGCTGCTTTTCACTGTGCTAGCTGTACTGGTGCTAGTATTGCTTGATTTACTCGAGCTCATGCTACAGCTATTATACCCTCCGCCTTTATCTTGTTCCTGACTCTGCGGTATCTTCTTGACAATGGCGTACTTCTTTTTCACCGGCTCTCGTGGATCCACGACGCCATGTGGTGTTGTCTTCTTTAGAGGCTGCACAAGAATTCCAGGGCTTCCTGGCCCCGGGGGCCCTCCTGGTCGGGCAACTCTGTGAAGCGGTCTTCTGGGCTGTGACGGGACAATTGGTACAGGAGTTCTCATACCGGGTGCATGTCTTCTGAGTTCCCCAGGGGCCCCTCGCAAGGATGCCGTGTCATTGGGTCCTTTTTCGTTGTCGCGTCTTAGTCTGGGACGCACTCGATTGGGTGGAGTGTATTCAAGGTCACCCTCACTCCCAGTCTCCCACTTTCTTCTAAGTGGGCGCGGGCCATACATAGCCGGGGTTCCTACAGTAGCCTCGTTGTCATTGGAAAATGAATTGCTTCGTTTCCAACCCGCAGCATACGGAGGCGGTATACCTAGGGCATCCATAAGTCCGTACGCATCCGTATTAAATCCGCCACACTCCGCGGCAACGCGTACGGCGTTTGCAAAGTCTGCATCCGTAAAGAATGAGCCATCACTGCTGATACCGCTTATACGACTGGGGCTCGACGCCGACGACTCATCTTCGGAGCCACTCGTGTTCGTGACAGACTCGGCCCATTGCATTATAATGTCGCTCGTGATGCCTTCGAGGTCTATCGGAATAGGCTTCGGCTTGGAGCGAGATTTCTTCGATTTTTCTGACTTGCTTGCCATCGATTCGAGTTCTCCATCATTTGAGGCTGGGAATCCCTTCCTATGAGTCTTTCTTGGGGAGCTGCTATTGGTAGGCTCTGTTAGACCACTTTTGCCAGTCAGTTCACTCTGACCTGTCATTCCAGTCATTCCTGACATTCCTGTCATACCACTCATACCAGTCATTCCACTCATGCCACTCATCCCAGTCCTACCCGTCATACCTGTCATGCCACTTCTTTCACTGAACGGGGGAGAGGGGGGTGGGGAACCCAAGCTGCTGGGTGGTGGTTCCACAGGGGGAGGGGGCAGAAGATCTGCCCAATTGAAAATGGCTAAACGAGGCGGAGGTTTAAGAGCCCTCTTCTTTCTTTGCAGCGAACCACAACTTGTAGATGTCTTACAGCTTCGTTCACTCGCGGGGCTTGAAGGCCTTTCCACAACAGACGTTTCAGAAGCGTTAGGTTTATTCGTCTCCTCTGCAACCTCTTCCCCTTTCTTTCCGTCAGCTTCATCTTCCTTCGTCGCACCCAAACCGCTACCATTGCCACCACTTAGCGGGAATTTCTTCATCTCCATTTCAGTCTCTTTCAGCACCGCCTCGTACGTCGGGGGTGGCTCAGAGTGGAACGTGCTAGTGGTGTGCAAGTTTCCAGCCATCTCAAACGACTGTATCTTCAGCTTAGGTTTGGTTTTCTCGGTGTCACTGGAGTCACTCGGTGTTTGATTAAGATCCCTTCCCCTGGAGCTTGAACTTGACTTGCCCCCAATCATAATATCTTCGGGGTAGTCATAGTAACGAAGCCTCTCTTTGGGTCCATTCTTTGGCAAAGTTGGAAGGGTGCTTTCAGAAGGGCTCCTTGATCCGCCTAACGTTTCATCAACTGCAAACAAGACAAAACGATTTCAACGTTATTTACAGAGCTGCAATAACGGTCGGTTATTTACGATTGTCCGATTAAATCTCTGAAACGTCCGACTAACGTTAGACTGCGAGTAGGCTCTAATTTTGGCGATGGCGATTGCGGGGCGGAAAAAATACACACGCACGCGCGAAATTTCGAGGGAACGCACCGCGACGGGAGCGCCAAACAATTTGGAGCCCCCTCCGCGTAGCGTCTCCTCGAAATTCCGCGCGCCCGCGCGTGTGTATTTCGCCCGCCCCTCAATCGCCATCGCGAAAATTAGAGACTACTAGCAGTCTAAACTAACGTAAACGTATGCTCTGACATTATGTCCGTGCACAAGCAAAACAGAAGAAATCATATAGCTCCATCTATTATCCAAGAGAGAAAAGAAACCATAAACATAAAGGTAATGATGATACGACGATATTGACGATGATGACGATGACCACGTCATATCAAAGTGGAAGATTGAAAAAGGACACAACATTCTGAGTATGAAAAGTCATTGCCAGCCAAGAGCTATTCTACAAATTGGAAAAAATATGTGAAACAGAGAAGTTCACTTGTGGGATACGACTAGTACAGTACGCTGTGGAGTTAACCTCTACTTACAGTTTACTGGGGAATCCAGGAACTTGTTGCTCTTGTTCACGTGCTCGTGGTAACGATTAACTGAATTTGAAAAGTTGTTAGACTTTCCCTGGTCCATTGGGCTGCAATGGTTTGCCTCCACGTGATGATTGCTACCTAATAACATAAGCAAGAATTCACAAATCTACAAAGTCAATATCACGGAATCTACAGATATGTTCAAGTAAATTTCATGCGAGTGGATGGAGTTCTACAAGTGTTCAAGGGAAGTTTCCAACCGAATTACGGTCACTTTGCTCCAAGTCAGATTGCTCCACACAATAGTCAGATCGCTCCACACAATAGTCAGATGGGGTGAAGTGACCGGATACCTTCCAACCAATACTTTCCTCAATGTCGTCATGTACATGTGAGGATGTGAGACAAAGGCTATTACCATTACAAGTTTATTCTTACTTCACTCTTTAAGCCCTAATGGTGACGAAAATTAAATTTCTCTTCACATTAGCACTACTTGTTCAAACATTCAAGAGATGAGAATAAAGAAAGTGATCACCAAGGATAAGATGCCTTGACATTTGGACAAATTCTCCTTACTAGTTTCATAAGAAATGTATGGAGAACAGTAAGGAGAATATGCAATTTCATATCAGGGCTAAAAGGGTTAAAGTCGTCAGATAAATCATCAAGTGTGGCCAATCAAGTGAAAGTACTGTCATTCCTTAGCACTTTACTAGGTAGTGTGCACGTTTTCTTTCTTTTGGACACAAAACTTAGGACAAAAAAGGGGACGGTGGGGGTTGGGGTGGGGTGAGTTTCAGCATATTTCGAGCACCCTAAGCCAGTTATCTCGGAAATTTTATTGAATCACTGAAACTGCTTAAAGGACGATAGGTCGGTCATTAGAACATCAAAAAGCAACAATTTTTGAAGTAACTTTGTCGGACAACTGTACATAAGCTACACTAAAACTAAATAAACACCTTTATTTATTTATGCCAGGGTGATCCAGTCAGAGTCAAAACTGACTCTGTTATCAAAAGGAGCCCTGAAGTATACAATCAAGTATGGCTGACATCCACATAAACATAAATATGAAAACCCAATAAAACCATTCTTTGGCCATTTTAAACAAAAAGGGTTCCAGGGTGAGTGACAAAACTAAGAAAAAAACTTCTCTGAAATCTGTACTTTGGTGCCTATGGAAGGACAACCGCTGAAACTTAGCCTGTGAACAGGCTTCACTGTGGTGAAATAACTGTAGAGCCTTAGACTGCGAGTAGTTTCTAATTTTGGCAATGGCAACTGGGGGGCGGGTGAAATACACACGCGTGCGCGAAATTTTGCTCCCCTTGTGTCGCGTCTCCTCGAAATTTTGTGCGCGCGTGTGTATTTGGCCCGCCCCACATCGCCATCGCCAAAATAAGAGACTACTCGGAGTCTAGCAGAGCCGGTTCACAGGCTATTGACAAATCACTCTCACCTGACAAATCATTCAAAGTGACTTTATTAGCGAAATCAATGCTGCTGTTAGAGGAGCCAGCCCTGCCACAGCAGTTTCCCATTTGTCTTGTGCAGTCAGATACTGAGCTGTCGCTGGATCTGTTGTTGGTCAGCTGGTGAGGGATCTCTGAATTGCGCTCCTCCATCCACAAGAATTTTGACGTGCGTGTACTGTTAATATCCAGAACAAACAATTAACAGACACTAAGCCAAAAAGAGGTTAAGGCCAGTGCCTCCTTTTGCCTTATTGCGCGTACGTTCTGTGCATCTCAGGGCTGGTCCGAGATAATTGGCCTACTAATACAACGGTATTCTGCGCGGTTTATGACTATGTGGAAAAAGCAGATCTTAGCAAGGGATATCAGAATCCAAAAAGAAAATTGGAATTGGGGTAACCACAATTTTTCAGAGATAATTGAGCTTCAATTTCGAAAGAAAATGCCACACATTCTGTGTATTTTAAACCTTTTTCACAATTACATCTGCTTAATTATCTCTGAAAATATGTGGTTACCCACGTTTCTTTTTAAATTCTAAAAACCTTTGCCAAAGTGTGCCTTTCCCCCACAGTCATAACCTTTCCAAAAAAATCTCCAAAAGTGAGAAATTAAAAAGACAAAATGACCACTTAAAAATTCAAATAGTGGTTCACAATGACTGGTAATTTTGAATTCTGAACACCTGTCATGAAAAAAATTCGATGAAATGCACCGCACTTCCTCCCTGTAATCTTGCACTTTACGCCTGTCCTACATGTTCCTTTTAGCTCTGTAGAATCTTTTTTTTCCCACCTGATTTGTATATTTGGTGGGATTTTGTGATAGATCATGGAAATTAACTAAGCGAAATCTTAACATTTTTATGAGTATGCGTCCCTTTAAACACTGCGCTGCAGCAACTACACAAGCAAATAAGTCTACACAAACACCTAAGCAAGCACAGAAAATAAGACTTACGTAGGACTCCTTGGCAAACTGTCAACTGGAACACAAACTGCAAAAGGGAAGAGAAAACATTTTATGAAAAACATGTGACTACTAAGGCTCTAACGAACCTTGCATTGCTTCTAGTAACTCCCACAAGATAAATTAATATCCTGCTTATGTGTGCGAGCTACATTCATTTTAAATTATACCAGGAGGGAACGGGTATCCTGCAAAAAAGGTATCCACTGAAACATTATGGTTTTACCACTTCTGTTAGCAAGTGTGCAGACAACTCAACTCCCATTTCTTTTTGCCTCCAATATTCTATAGCCTGCGTGCAGACGTCTGTTATTTCCTTTGCTTCAAGCGGAAGCAAAGGAAAGTACCAAGACCTTAAACTTTATACAAAAAAAAAAAAACGTTTTCCTAGTTGACTGAAGACAAAGCTACAAATGCAGTAGCCAAGGCCCCTGAGTACTGCTAGAACACAGCCCTGTTTAGTGGAGTAGACATTGGCTGAAGGCCCATGAGACACCAAGTTTGCACATAGTAATGCATGCAAGAAACACCTCTGGCACCTGGCGTCTGCTTCTACATGCAGGTGACAAGGAACAAAAGTGAATGAAGACAACTTCACCTCTTGTTGGAGTTTTTGCCTTCCTTTTGCTTCGTCTTTGCCTGTACAGCAGCACCACCACAATCAACAGTATTATCCAAGCAACTGCACCCATGGTTCCAATAAACCATGGCTGGCGCATAAACATCTTCATCTTGTACCAAGTATCTCCTGTATCTGCTCTTGCCTCCACCACACTGACCTCACCATTAGGGGGCGGAGTGTTTGCAGAACTTCCGGTTGAATGCACTCCTCCACTCGCTACAATGACCATAACGGCTGTGGGGAAAGCAATGAAACATTATTTTTAATCCAAAGATCAAAACAACTAAGAGATACAAAAAGTGTCTCATCCAAGAACAACAATAACAAAAAAAGTACAAAGAAATTTTTATTTTGATTCAGTTTATACATACATTTGGCATGTGTTGTTGCCAGCATCCAATCGCTGATTGGTATTGAATTGCCTTCACTCGAGACATGAACTTTGATTTCATAAGTTGTGTTTGGCTCAAGTCCAGTGAGTGTATAAGAAGATCCAAGAACAGGGTTAGGATTTTTGTAAACGATACTGGAGTCTTTTTTCCGCCAGAAAATACCCACACTTGCTGTCTTGACCGGTCTTGAAAGCTGTGAAAAATGTCAACAATAGTTTGTGATTAGAAGCAGATGCCATGGATCATGTAGCAAATTTAGATTGTGAGCCTCACACACCTACAGCTATAGGGATTCCAACCAACACCCCCCCCCCCCGTCCCGCCCCTTCCATACACACTCCCACTGTTGTTATATCAATGGGTTTTTGTACATTTCTCAGAGATTTACAATACGTGCTTCATTAAAACTTGCTTTCCATGATGGTGTAACTTACCATGATTGTATGAGTGCCCTAGTTTTTTTTGGCTCAGTGAAGCCTGACTGAGACCCTTAAGGGTTGACAGCAAAATTATTAGGCACATGGTTTCAGTTGCTCCTCAGGTTTCCCCTGCCCCAGATGGCTACATGTGTATAACTTTCGGGGCATTGGATAAAATCCAGAAGCACTTTCCTAAGTCAGTGTTTACGACCTGAGAGAGGGTGATTCCAACTTTGGAGTCTGCAGAAGAAATCTTTACTCTGGTCATTCAAATGTATGCTAAAACTACTTTTTCACTTACTGTCCACGAGATATTAATCCTGTCTGTTCCAGTGGGAATTAGATGGACATCAATCCTAATGCTATCAGTAGGATGGAGTGATGGAGAGGGATCTGCAAGCAAACAGTTGATAGTTTTCACTAAAAAACACTGACACCAGACTTAAGACTACACTTTCATTGCTTGTGGAAGAAGAGCCTTCAGCAAAGGTAAGGTGTCTCCAGTTCATAATTACCATCCCATTCACATATCTCAAAAAGTCTGCTATCATGGCCACAAAAAATAAAATGACCTAATCTGAATCTTGTACAATTTAGCATAGCACGAGTAGTAGGCAGCAAGAATCAGCCTGCTGATGAAGTCCAGTGAATGAATTGTAGGTAGGTAAAATTGCACATGAGCCGAGAAGGCCTACACTGCTGGAGCTTATCCTGGTTTCTGTATCATGAAGCAAGAGTATTGCTACTCCCCCCAGATGAGATGCTAGTCCATCGCAGGCTTATCCCCAGCATTATGTTGCCAGTACCCATTTTATACACCTGGGTGGAGAGAGACTAGGTGGGGTTAAGTCTCTTTTTTAAGGAAACAACACAATGGCAGGGACCGGGCATTGAACCAAAGACTTTTGGATCTAAGTCTAACATGCTAACCACGACCACTACACCACTATAGCGCTGTCAATATCGGCCAAAGGATGGAGATTTCCCTCCACTACTGCAAGTCTGACTCCCAGTGGCCATTTTGATAAAGCCAAAGAAGGCATTTCTACAGTAGTTTAATAAACTTTAAAATAGCACCTTTTTCCCCTTTCTGTTAAATAATAACATATAAATCACATATAACAACATATAAATCACTAAGAACCTGCCTCGCTGTAGACAAATTTTCAGAGGTACAAAAGACATCACTTTGCGTGACTCACCAATGGGAATGGTAGGCTGCTTCCCTGTTGTCCGAGACACTTGTTTCAAGGCTTGCGTCAAAACAGTCCCACCTTCACTAACTGCTTTCACATTAAACACATAACTTGTATCAGGATCCAGATGGTGTACAGTGTACTTGTTGTCCTTGAGTGAGTTCACTGCCACTGCCCACTGATTGTTACTGTCACTTTTACGATATTCCACAACATACATGACATTTAAGGAATCAGGAAGAGAGACTGAGCTCCAAACTAGAGACACTGAGTTGTGTGTGGCAGTAGTTGACACCAGATCCAGTGGAGCAAGTGTTGGTTTAGGGGTTGGCGTTGTTGTTGGAGGTGGAGTGGTTGTCACCTCTGAAAATTAATATGCCAAAAAAAAAACCATATACATGAGTTGTGGAGTAGTGAGTTGATTATTGCAAGTTGCAGTTGCAGGTTTTGCAACTTGCAACTACAGCTCACATATTACCCAGGCCCTCTCTTTCTTTAGCAAATTTTACCCATTCACTTTCAAAGGCACCCATCTCCAGCACAAAGAAAAATTCCAAATTGATTTTGCAAAATATCTACAAATAACAGAACCGCTGGATAGTACTGCTTAGGAGCTTTCATTTGAGTGGTCACACTTTAGGATTTCATCCACAGACTCAAATTTTAGAACCATCTTGTACAGCACAATAAACAGTACCACAGGAAAGTACTGCTCAGTAGCTTTTATTTGAATGGTCACACTTTAAGATGTCATCCACAGACTTGAAAGTTAGAACCACATTACAACAATTCTTACATCTTGGAATTGATTGGTTATGTATTTGTTACCCTGTAAGCAGAGGTTTCTTGGTTGCTTTATGTGTCAAGGTAATACAACAACAAAGCGTGGTTTGATGTGTCCAGATTTTTGTTCACCAAGTATGAAAACCCAAGCACTCAGGAAGATCTGTACACAAAACTAGACTGCTAACAGGAGTGCAAACCCCCCACCTACCCCTCCCCTAACACAACATTTTGCTGTAAGTGATAATAAGTAAAAAAATGTTTGGTAAGGGGAGGAGTAGGTGGGGAGTTTCCCAGAAATGTGGAATGATCCATGTTTTCTTTATCTTTGAGCTGTAGTACAGTAGTTACTTACTCTTCACAACTAGTTCAGCTTCCTTGGCATCTGTCCCAATGTTGCTGGTAGCAACACATTTGTATGTTCCCTGGTCAGCAAGAGTGACATTAATGATACTCAGTTGGGATGTCTGCCCTGACCTCGTTATCACAATAACTGAAGTATTCTGCAGCGGTATAACATCATTTTGCTGGAACCAAGAGATGGCTGGTTCTGGGCTGCCAATCACTTTACAGGAGAAATTGACAGTTCTCGTTCCTTCATCAACGGACTGGTTTGATGGACCAGAAATGACAGCAGGGAGAACATCTGTAGGTCCTACGGTAACAAGGGGAAATAGTGTCAAGTACTTAAATATTATTGTGATCCCCTACAGCGTATTTGTTCTGAGATAACACTTCTCGAATATGTTTGTGACTAGTATAGGACAGCCTTTTATTTCAGGAAGGGCATTATTTGAGAATATTAATTTTGTGATTAATACAAGTTGAAAATTGTTCATGACATGTTTGACATTACAAATCTTGCAGTCAGCTTGTGGCCAACAAACTTGTAAGCATGTGTCCATCTTTTTTCCACACCCCATAGTGAAATCAATGGTCTGTGAAGTGGGCTATAAAAACCCTTGCCCACAGTAGTATCCTGGTTGAAAAGTCATAACCATGAAAGAAGGCAAATTAATTAAAAGTGGCTCATCAGAAAAAACTTTGGCAAGGACAACACATGTATCAATAAGTGCTGGTTAAGAACACTCTTACCTATTACAGTGAGCTGTGCTTTAGCTTGAATATTGCCACTTTGACTTAAAGCTGTACAGGAGTAGATTCCTTCATCTCCCCGTTGTACATCAGAGATCTCCAGTTCACCTGATTTTGTTACAAAGTATCGGCCATCATATTTTGCTTGTGGAAACATGGGAGTACCCTTTCCTTCTCTTATCCAGAAAGTATTTGGCTGGGGCTCTCCTACCGCAATGCACGAGAACTTGGCAGTGGTGCCTTCATTGGCAATCAAATCCTTCGGCTGTTGAATGAATTTTGGTCTGGCTGAAAGAAACACGTCATGAAAAATTAAATGAAGCTAAAAATAAAAACAAGAACTACAGAATTTCAGTTGACTTTATAAATATTTGACTGTACACCATGTTGAAAGTAAAATTCTAAGCTTTCGACTCTGCTAGAGTCTTGTTCACAGTAACTTGGTCAGGTCACGTCACATGTGACCTGACCTGCCTCATCCAGATCGCTGGAAGGTTGTATCTGCCCCCATCTCTAGCAGAGTCAAAAGCTTAGAATTTTACTTTCAATACTATGTAGAGTCAGAAATTTATAAAGTCAACCGAAATTGTATATCCTACACAACTAACTATTCTGCTATTTGATAAGAACTACAGAACTTGTTGTTCACATCTTCCCTGGTAGAAATCCTATACAGGATCCTACAGGATTTTCTAGGATCCTATAGGATCCTACAGGATCCTACAGGATCCTGTAAGTTCACACAGGATCCTACCCAGGATCCTAAATGGCACCATGTTGTTTAGGATCCTACTCAGGATCCTGTAAAGTCTTTCAGGATCCTGCTTAAGATTGTCCAGGATCCTGTTTAGGATCCTGTAGGATCTTGTTTAGGATCCTGTAGGATCCTATAGGATCCTATAGGATCCTGCTTAGGATCCTGTAGGATCCTACAGGATCCTGTAGGATCCTATAGGATCTTAAACAGGATCCTATAGGATCCTATAGGATCCTGTAGGATCCTAACAGGACCTTATATAGGATCTTATCAGGATCCTGGTTAAGATCCTACAGGATCCTGTTAGGATCCTATTAGGATCTTATTAGGATCCTGGGCAGAATTTTTACCAGGGATATGAAAGGCTAAAAAAAAATCGTCTGGCAAGTTTAATTTTGTTTGCGTTACATGATCGAGTTTTTATTACTTCTGTTTTAGATGTCTGCGTTGTACTGGGACTAGTGTTTGAAAGTGAGGAGACTGGGTTCCATCGTCCTTCTTTCGAATGATTCGATACGAGTACGGATGTTCGATTGGAGCTCCTGCAAAAAGCGAAGTAGAATTGCGATGCAAGAGCCAAATTTCTAGCAGGAAAGTTTGTTTCCACGGTTTGCAAAGTGCCTGGGGCATCATGAAGCCCAGGAAGGCTCAGTTGGGCGCTTTAAGTCTCAAAGAACCGAGCTTAGGGCATAACAGAAAGCCCAGCTTTGTACATCGTGAAGAGTCTCCAGCAGGGAACAAGGTACAATTCTGTGAGTTTCAGCATTAAAAGCAATGGCAGACAAAGTTTTTGGCGGAGATTTTTGCCTTGCTGGAGACTTATATTTTGTATTGCTTTGGCTAGACCATATATGTTTCCCGCACAAAGTGGTTACAAATTTCCCAGAATGCATTGCAAGGAAAAGAAAGTTTAATCTTTGACAACCTGCGAACTGGATACGTCTCTTCGTGAGAAACAAGCCATTGCAGACTGATAAAAGCAGGATAACATTGTAGAAAACAAGAATTGCAAGCTGCTCATCGAGAAAAATGAACTATTCTGATATCTGTGTTGTTTCCACAACAGTTTACACGGGGACTGCCAGAATTGTAGCACGTATTGACATTGTCATGTTATAAACATTGTTCTGTGAGAAATATTCTAGCGGACGGTCAGGAAATCAATTCACATAAGTATCTACTACAGAGTTGGGAATGCAACTAGGAAGATGGACAAACTGTATTCGGCAGAATCGTGAGTAGAACCTTCACATATTTCTTTCATGCTTTGCTGTGGTTTGAGAATTTCGACTCGTTTCGTCACGTGTGAACCAAACAAAGGCCGTACTGTGCTCATCTCACTTTGCTTATTCACGATTAGTCTTGAAACATATTCGTGATTATTTTAGTGTTTGTATTTGAAAAGTGATCGAACAATGTTTTGTTTCATGGGGCTTCGTTATATCCCAACACTTATTTGTTGATTCCTTGTCTTCTGAGATATCTCTACTCTGTTTACATTCTGTCATGTCAGTGCGGTGTGGTGCGAAAAGATTTTACCTTATTTTCCTTGCTTTCACACATTTTAATTTCTGCTATACATTCGATTGTGTAAGAAATTCATGCATCAGACTTTCAAAAGGGAGAGAGAGAGAGAGAAAGAGAGAGAGAAAAGAGCTAAAACACGGGACGTGTTTACGTGTGGTTCCTCTTTCTGCAAAATGCCTCTGTTGACGTTTATATTTCAGCGAGCAACATTAAATGCGAATCAACTTGTTTTTAAGATCTACATTCTTTCCTATCATAGATTACTTTCTTTTTTTCTAATTTATAGGTATTGCTATCAAGAGGCCTACCTGAAACACTTTTTGTTGTTAACTGTTACAATTAACTACCGGTATTTCCTAAATGAAGCAAGCATTGTAAGGCTTTTCGCTAATATAAGCAATCATTACCATGAAATTTCTTTATGTTTACTCCTTGTTTGTACTCTCGCTGTCACAAATTATTTTATTATAGTTGTCCAAGAAACTTTGAACCCTAAGTCATCTGTATCTTTAAGCAAACCTTAATAACCCTAGGCACACATTAACCATAAGTAAAATTTAACGCTAAGCATACCGTAACCCTAGGAGAAATTTAACCCTAAGCGCACCGTAACGCTAGGTCAAATTTAACCCTAAGCACACCGTAACCCTAGGAAAAATTTAACCCTAAGCACACCGTAACCCTAGGTCAAATTTAACCCTAAGCACACCATAACCCTAGGTCAAATTTAACCCTAAGCACACCATAACCCTAGGACAAATTTAACCCTAAGCGCACCGTAACCCCTAGCTCAAATTTAACCTTAAGTGCACCATAACCCTAGGAAAAATTAACCCTAAGCGCACCGTAACCCCTAGCTCAAATTTAACCCTTAACACACCGTAACCCTAGCTCGAATTTAACCCTTCACACACCGTAACCCTAGCTCAAATTTGACCCTTAGTGCACCTAAGCCCTAGCTCAAATTTAGCCCTAATTAAGCTTGCCATGAAATGTGAATGTTAACCCCAAGGTCAGTCTTAACTGTGAGTTATTTGGTGATAAAGGGATTTTTTCCTTAAAAAGTGTTTTTCATAGCTCTGTTTAACTAGGTAAACCAGTTTATCATTCAAATATACAACTGATTATAATAATGATCAAAAGTAGCAAGATTTCAATTCATCGTTTTATTGCGACAACGCTGTTTCGTGTGATCAAAGGACGACCACACTCATCAGGCAATATCAACGAATGACCGTTAAAATACATAAACTGGCAATAAAAGGCTAACTTAAGGTTGCTATGCGATATAAAAACAGTTGCTATGATATATAAAAACTATGGGATTTAAAAACAGAAATTGCGTGTACTAAAGATTGCGTTACTTAATCACAAAATTCTTGAGCAGGTATCTGTTTCTGTGTGGGCACGAGCTTGCTAGCTCATTTCGCTTGTTTAGACTGCATAAATTCTTCTTACAAATGATTACAAATTTTTCAAAAAGACATAAATTACATTTGTTGTTAATGTTATTGTAAGGTCTACACTGCTTAATAATTCTCCACTTGATACTGAAAGGTTTGTTGGTGTCTTGGAGTGTCCAAATGTGTTTAGACAGTTCAGTCTCGTTCCTCTTGCTTTCATGTCGAAAAGATGCTGTGTGATTTCTGTAGCGGTCTTTGAAACTAGTGGCGAGGCCTACATATGATTCTGATGATGTTTGTGTTGTGACTGTGGCTTGGTAAACTACATTTTGTGTGAGGCATTTTCCGTCGAGTGGGCATTGATCTTTTTTTCTACAGTTGCATTCTTTGTTGCTTGTTTGTGTTTGCCACATCATCACGGACGCGAAGAAATCATTGTTGTATCAACAGAACACGCCATGGGAAAAGAAAAACACCAACAACTTATTCGATGTGACGATGGGCTCATATGATGGAGCCGAGAGATGCGAACTCGTCGTCACGTACACGTTGTCCCTCATCACACCAAAATTTAAAGGCCAAGTTGGTCTCTACCGTGACGATGGTCTGGCGGTGTGCAAAGCAACACCCAAGCAAATCGAGAAAACAAAACAAGAAGTTTGTGAAATTTTCAAATCAAATGGCCTCAAAATCACCATCGAAGCAAACAAGAAAACCATAAACTTTCTAGACGTAACCCTCGACCTTACAAGCGGATCGTACAAGCCCTTCATGAAACCCAACAACAAAATCCTCTACGTCCACCGACAAAGCAACCACCCACCCGCACTTCTAAAGAACATCCCAGAAAATATCAACAAACGATTAACCAGCATCTCATCTAACCAGAAAGTTTTCGACGAAGCCATTCCGCCGTACCAGAAAGCGCTTGACGAGAGCGGTTACAATCACAAGCTCACGTACAACCCACAGCCGAAGCGCAACAGAAATCGCCAAAGAAAAATCGTCTGGTACAACCCCCCATGGAATGCTAACGTGAAAACTAACCTGGGAAGGAAGTTCCTAAACATCATTGACAGATGCTTCCCAAACGGACACCCCCTACACAAGATCTTCAACAAACACACACTGAAGCTCAGCTACTCCTGCATGCCTAACATGAAAAGTATCATCTCATCACACAACAAAGCAGTACTACCAGATTACCACCAGTCGCAAACACAAACAAGCAACAAAGAATGCAACTGTAGAAAAAAAGATCAATGCCCACTCGACGGAAAATGCCTCACACAAAATGTAGTTTACCAAGCCACAGTCACAACACAAACATCATCAGAATCATACGTAGGCCTCGCCACTAATTTCAAAGACTGCTACAGAAATCACACAGCATCTTTTCGACATGAAAGCAAGAGGAACGAGACTGAACTGTCTAAACACATTTGGACACTCCAAGACACCAACAAACCTTTCAGTATCAAGTGGAGAATTATTAAGCAGTGTAGACCTTACAATAACATTAACAACAAATGTAATTTATGTCTTTTTGAAAAATTTGTAATCATTTGCAAGAAGAATTTATGCAGTCTAAACAAGCGAAATGAGCTAGCAAGCTCGTGCCCACACAGAAACAGATACCTGCTCAAGAACTTTGTGATTAAGTAATGCAATCTTTAGTACATGCAATTTCTGTTTTTAAATCCCATAGTTTTTATATATCATAGCAACTGTTTTTATATCGCATAGCAACCTTAAGTTAGCCTTTTATTGCCAGTTTATGTATTTTAATGGTCATTCGTTGATATTGCGTGATGAGTGTGGTCGTCCTTTGATCACACGAAACAGTGTTGTCGCAATAAAACGATGAATTGAAATCTTGCTACTTTTGATCATTATTATAACTGTTCCTCTAAGAGTTGAGCGCTCTACAAATTTATTCTATTCAAGTTCAACTGTATATATATATATATATATATATGCCCTGGTAGAAATCCTATACAGGATCCCACAGGATTTTCTAGGATCCTATAGGATCCTATAGGATCCTACAGGATCCTGTAAGTTCACACAGGACCCTACCCAGGATCCTAAATGGCACCATGTTGTTTAGGATCCTACTCAGGATCCTGTAAAGTCTTTCAGGATCCTGCTTAAGATTGTCCAGGATCCTGTTTAGGATCCTGTAGGATCTTGTTTAGGATCCTGTAGGATCCTACAGGATCCTGTAGGATCCTATAGGATCTTAAACAGGATCCTATAGGATCCTATAGGATCCTAACAGGATCCTATAGGATGCTACAGGATCCTACAGGATCTTATATAGGATCTTATCAGGATCCTGGTTAAGATCCTACAGGATCCTGTTAGGATCCTATTAGGATCTTATTAGGATCCTGGGCAGAATTTTTACCAGGGTTCTTATGAACATGTAACAAGTTTTGAAATACTTACACTGGACGTCAAGGAATGCTTCAACAGTAAGCTCTCTTCCCCCAGCATTTACTTTACACACATATGTCCCTTCATCTTGAAGTTCAATATCCGTTATTGTAAGTGCCCCGTTATCAGTGAAGTGCCGTCCACTGGGAAGTAATCCACCTTTCCTCTGCCAAGTTACTTCCTCCTGAGCCCCATCTCTGTAGTGACATTGAAATGTGGTGCTGTTCCCAGTGAAGCCAACTTGTGAAGCTGGTACAACAGTGAGCGGGTTCACATACTCTGTTGAAAAAAAAAAGACATAACTTAAACACCACGATACAAAATGAGTCCCTTAACACTACTGGTACCAACAAAACTCGAAATACTTTTTGTTGCATACAATGAATTGTCACACTTCCAAAGCATGTAGAAACAAGAAAGCCCATTGGGCATTTTAACCGGCCATTCTGACCCTCCCCACCCCTAGGTTTCACAAATGTTAGCGCGATCCTCTTTTTTTACGAACCGGCGTGAGGAAAAGTGTGATTGTGTGACACAATATTTTGACTATAGCGGTACTGGATGACGTAATGTTTAAACTCTGATGACTCAGCTTATCTTTCTTATCGCTTTATTTGTGCTGAAAAACGCAAAATCACTCAAACGTTGAATGTCGATATGAATTCGTCCACAACTGAGAATGCTCACACAGGGACGACGAAGTATTTACTGTTGTGCCTAGACCTTAAATACAAACAGTGAACATAGAAGTAGAATCAAAAAACACGAGCTCGAGCAGATCGTCAGAGTATGGGGCACGTCAAGATATCTCATGACGTGATGTTTAAATCCAGTTTGCTAACCCGCTAACCAGGTAAACAAGCGAGCGGGGACGAAAGTCGCCCACGTCTTTGAAAGCTAACGCGCCTGTCGAGCCGCAATCGATTTCGCGCTCACTCGCCTGTTTTTCTTTTCCTTCACTATCTACCTCTGAACGGAAAGTGAGACTGCTTGTAGCCTTTAGCGAACACCACACGCAAACCACACAAATCCGTCGATAATATTCAGATATTTTCGTTCTTTCAATGCAAAAAGACTCGTAACACCTGCCTTATTAATAAAAAAACTCCTTATTAATGACGATTCCTTCGTATCAACTTCTCGCCTCAAATAAACACTCATTTCTCTCCGTTCACAAGAACTACCATGTACTGATGTGCAATCAACTAATATTGCATCATCATACTAGTACCAATTCCTTCTCTTCCTAGCCCACGCCGGCAAAACGCAACTGTCCTTTTTGTCCGCTGCGAAATACAAGTTAGCCAATCAGAAACCTTACAATCCACTTCGCAAACCACCCCCCCCCCCCCATAAAACGCCAAGGGAAACTGCCTCTCACGCAAAACGCAACTTTCAAAGCAAATCACATTCACAGAAGCGTGATATGGTCCTGACATTCACAAATCCTTCTGACTCCCACATTTTTACACCCCTCAAAATGTCAATCCCAATAAAAAAAACTCCTGCGCTAAAAAAAATTTCACCATAGCCACTAACTAGATCAGACAACACAGTCAATTTCGCATTCAATCCTATTTTCGCATTCAATCCTATCAAAAATAATGCACGTGCAAGAAGTGGCGCAAGAAGTTCTTGCGCCGCAAGAACACGCAAGCCCGCGCAAGAAGTGAAAGTGCTAGGTTTTTGCAGTTTACCTGCAAGAACATTCGAAACGCGAGAAGTTGAAAATCTAGCCGCAAGGAGTTACTAATGTTACCGCAAGCCGCAAGAAGGCGCAAGAAGTAGTGAGGGTCCAGCCGAAGAAACTTGTAGTGCTCGTGTTAGTGTGAGGTATTGCAAAAGTAATGAGAGCGAATCTCGCGCTCTATTCTCTTTGAAATATCACCGAGCTTTCGAGCGATTTTTCGTCGTGTTGGCGTGTTGGCGCGACAATTCGCCAAGTCAAGCGAAAGTTCACAAGGCTAATCAAAAAATCAAGGAAGCAAATGTTCGAACAACCGAAGTATCGAAGAAAATTCACATCACGAAATGGAATATCCGCCAGCTTTCCGACTGCAAGATAAACACCCGGTAAACATGATCTCCGGCACATGACAAAACATGAACAATGTTTTTAAGCGTGTCTCAGATACAGTGATACGGGTTCAACTCAGAACTGACTCAATTCAGTTTTTCATTCCATCCAAGAAATAGAAACAAAAAGGTCCAAAAGCTATAATTGCGGCAAACTGCGCGAACTCTTCTTTGACAGGCAAGACAAGACCAGACTTACACATGCAGGAGGTCATGCCATCGCGTGGGTGAAGTCATCAAGAATCCCTGCATCTTTACCAGTTTAATTTCCCAGCAAAAAAGGGATACTCGAAGAAATAGCATAGACATATGATTTCAATTACACATTCGCCTTTCGACACAGCTTGCTGCCCTGGGCTTGCTGTCTTGACGACTTAGAGAACTGCTCATGCATTGCGTTACAAAATGTCATTCAAGCAAATCATACCAAATTTGCATACGGCAGATTTGTGTTTACTCAGGTTAGAATTGACGTGCCGAATTTCTTTCAGATCGCGGAGTTTTAGTTTCCTTCAGACTTTTTTGGTTTACTTCGAAGATTTAAAATGTGATATCGACTTCAGCGTAATGAGTGGAACTATTTTTACAAACATAATGTGTTTTTCCAATTAAGACTTCGGGTATTATTTCTTCTCATCTGAGTGACCATGTTCATTTCTCACACGTGTGAGCGCAACTAATTAAAAGTATTTGTCCGAGTTTAATATGTTGGTGGAAGTACAGCAACACTGAACAGGTGAATGTCGGTTCTTTAATAATGTGACTGATGGACTGTGCTTTGCCATTGTTCCTCATTTAAGTGAAATAAATCGAGCGAAACCTTTCGCGCCGCTAAGCGTACCGCATGTCTGGGACTCCGGGACACATAAACAATAACACGCGTGCTTCGTTTGAGTCTCGTTTCTCCCTAGCCGTTAAAAAATAACATAGAAGGCGACCAGTGTCAAATTCAGAACCTAGTGAACTCTTTATCGGATAAAAAATTCAAAACCGAAGAAAAAAACTTACAAGGGACCAAATAAACAACTGATTGCAAGTTACAAAGGCATGCCAATTTCGAACGTGCCTTGCGCTATAAAGTGGTCTCTTTTTTACCTTCTCCGGGTTCCGGGTTTTTAAGATGTTAGGGCAAAGACGTTCTTGCGCTTACTTGCGGTCCAGATATCTTACCACAAAGAAGTTCTTGCGGTTTTAACTTCTAAACGCAAAGACGTTCTTGCGGCTTGCAGTATTCAAGTGCAGGCATCCTGCAAGTAGCCGCAAGAAGTTCTCGGCTTGCGGACGCAAAAAGAAGTTCTTGCGCGTGCATTATTTTTGGGCTGTACTGTACAAAAAACCCCATACTTAAACAACCCTTCGCCGTTCATATCTTAAATACTGTAAATTAAAAGACAAAAACATAGGAAGGTAACATTCAGAAGACTAACATGCGCATGCGTCTTGTATAAGACAGTACCGCTCTTGAGTACCCGTACCACAAGCTTTACAGCACTTTCTTCGTATGTTAAGCCAACTTGCTTTCACCAAAAACCGTGTCCATTTTATAAACCGGCGGTCGCCATGGCGACGGCCGGTTAATGAATGCTCAGACACCAATAGCAAGCATTTTTAGCACAGAAGTGGCTCATATGCTGCACATTCATGTGCCTGCATTTTTTAGTTTTTTGGGACTTACTGGAAAAGTGCCTTGCAAAAAGGCAAGGCATGTTCATGCAATGCAAAAACATGCCCTAATTTGATAATAAACAAAAGCCTAATCCAAACAATGGAAATTTAATGGTCCCTTGCAGGAACTTTTGCACCTCAAATGGGTTATTTTTTTTACCAAAGTTTCAATAAAACTAATGCTTGTTTGTGGCTAAGATGTAATATTATTTCCAATGTTCAAATAAAATGAACCAATATTATAATTGCAAACAAGGCTGACAGTCATGGGTGACATAGTTCATCTAATGTGTGCTTAAACTTTGAAAGCCTGGAGGGCAGTCACACCATGCTTGATGCCCTCTTACCGCGGGGTCATGTTTTTGGGTCCTGCGTTAACACGTATATATATATATATATATATACATAACTGCAAGTAGTGAATCCTGATATTTTTCCATCAGTGATCAAAATGCTTGGTAACTATTTTGGCACGACTGTTGCTGGATTCATTGGTGTCATGTAAACAGTGAGAATTCAAATACTTCTGTTGACTGTTGACACCCAAAGAAATTTCATCTCCTTATGTGAAGAATCTGGGCACCTAAAACCAATCAAATAACTTCTCTACTGTAACCTCCCCACTTTTCCCTCTACTGTTCACAGTCTAAGATAGAGGACACATTGCCTGGTGAATAAAAGCCTATACCTTTCACAGTGAGTGCAGCTTCCTTGCTATCTCGAGTTCCAAGTGGACTCTGTGCCCTGCACACATATGATCCTTGATCACCCTCAGTAACTGGTGAAATTGTCAAGTTTCCTTTTGAGGAAATGAATGTTCTACTGGTGTTTGAAACCACTTTTCCATCATGCAACCACACTACAGTGGGAACAGGTCGCCCTTTAGGTGGCGAACACTGGAGAACCACAGTCTCACCAGTGTAGACACTTTGGTCTTCAGGTTCAGATCTGTAGAGGTTCTTGAGTGCTGTTTCATAAAATGCACAATATCATGAGCTTTTGAATGGCGAATTTTTCTTAATTCAGACACAAATGAAAATATATACAGTCAAGATGTTTGCTATCTACATGTAGAACATTCAAGGGAAACAAAAAAAGTTTAAGAAAATGGGAGTATAAGTTAGCCAATTAGTTAAATAAATTACGGTACCCAAGGCAAACACTTTCCATCATCATCATCTCTACTAGCGAACAGTGATTACCTCTGGAGCCTAAATATGTATGGAACTGTTTTACATAGATCTCTCTTCCGTCGGCTTTTGTTTGGGTTTTCGTAGCAAAGCTATCGTCTCAGTCAGGACACAAATCGATTTGGCTATTTAGTGATCGAGCCGCATAGGGCTCTCATGTCTCAGTTGTTTATTGTGTACTGTGGTTTTTCTTTTGCTGGCTGGTATTTTTGTTCTTTAGTGGTGTCAAGGGTCTCTCATAAACGACTTATTTGTTCCCATCGATCAGTATCAGCACAAGTTAAGAGTTTCAGGTATGTACTTACAATTTATTATCTTATTACTCTTTGCTAAATGGCTGCGCTCAGTTCCGAACCATTTCAACTAAAAACACTCTCGTTAAACGTCAGGGGAATTAATCAATCCATCAAGCGAAGAAAACTATTCAGGTGGCTGCACCACCAGCGTGCACAGTGTTATTTTTTACAAGAAACCTATAGTGACGAGAAATGCATAAGCTCGTGGGAAGCTGAGTGGGGTGGAAAGGTGTATGCTTCCCATGGCAGTAAACACAGCAAAGGCGTTATGTTTTTAATGAACCCAAATTTCAATTGTCAGGTGGAAAATTGCATTAAAGACAAAAACGGAAGATTCATTATTTTAGATTTGAAAGCCGATGATTCGCACCTAATTTTAGTTAATATTTACGCGCCAAATGATTCCGCGCAACAAATAACGTTCTTTAAAAACTTACAAGATGTTTTACTCCCCTTTTCTGGAGAGAAGATTATCATTGGAGGTGATTTTAATTGTCCTCTAACTTCTTCAGATAAACTAGGTGGTAGACCGGTCCATTGCAAACAAAAAGTTATTGACGAAATCATAAAACTCTCATCGCTGTACTCATTATCCGACGTGTGGTGTGAAAAAAATGGTGACAAACAGGGTTTTTCTTGGCGAGATAAAGCGCTGAAGGTGCAATGTCGTCTTGATTATGTTTTAATGTCAAAAAGCCTTTTGAACATTTCCAAAGAATGCGTGTTAATATTTGCTCCTAACACTGATCACTCGGCTGTTGTAACGCTGGTTCAATCGGAAGAGCTTTCCAGAAAACCAGGACCAGGGTTCTGGAAGTTCAATTCGTCCCTTTTAGAGGACAATGAGTATGTAAATGGCATTCGTAAATGTATTGTGTCTGCAAAGGATAAATATAAAGACATTGAAGACTGTGGGTTAAAATGGGATCTCATCAAAATGGAATTATGCGGTTTCTCTATTGCCTATGCTAAAAGAAAGGCGTCAAAGCAGAGATCGCGTGAGAAAGATCTTCAAAACCAATTGAATGCATTGCTGGCTAATTCACAGAACTCACGAAATAATCCTCATTACCTTCACGAGTTACATAAGTTGCAAGCTGAATTGAACAAAATCATGGAGCACAAAATTAAAGGAATGATCTTAAGAAGTAAGGTCAGAACTCACGAAATAATCCTCATTACCTTCACGAGTTACATAAGTTGCAAGCTGAATTGAACAAAATCATGGAGCACAAAATTAAAGGAATGATCTTAAGAAGTAAGGTCAGATGGCATGAAAAAGGAGAAAAAAACTCAAGATACTTTCTAAACCTAGAAAACCGTGCCGCCTGTAAGAAAAAAGTAACCAAGCTTTTGCTAGAGGATAGTACGGAAACAAATGACCTGGATCTAATTCTTAAGAAACAAGAAGAGTTTTTCTTGAATTTATATAAGTCGCAAGGCCCCTCTGCAAAAAATTCAAACTGTGGTATTTTCTTTAATAGCACAAATATGACCACTTTGTCAGAGGAAATGTCCAATAGTTGTGAAGGCAAAATCGCCAGTGATGAACGTTTATTGGCTCTGAAGGAGTTTGAAAACGGCAAATCTCCCGGCTCGGATGGTTTTACAGCTGAATTTTACAAATTCTTTTGGAAAGAGCTTAGTGAAAATCTAACTTCCAGCCTTAACCATGCTTTTGAGAAGGGTGAACTTTCAATTTGTCAAAGAAGAGGAATAATTTCCCTTCTCCCAAAAAAGAGCAAACCTACCAACAATTTAAACAACCTACACCCGATTTCACTGTTAAACACAGACTATAAAATTGCTACCAAAGTCTTGGCAAGAAGATTGGAAAGGGTTCTTCCTTTCATTATTAACCCAGATCAAACCGGGTATATCAAAGGGAGATATATAGGTGAAAACATAAGGTTAATTAGCCATCTGATTGACTACACCAAGCAAAAAAATATTCCGGGTATTGCCATCTTTCTTGATTTCCGCAAAGCGTTCAACTCCGTGGAATGGGATTACATCGCAAAGGTTCTTGATGTTTTCAAGTTCGGAGAAGATTTCAAGCGTTGGGTAAAGGTTTTTTATACTGATATATCCAGTTGCGTCATAAACAACAGCTTCGCGTCACCTTTTTTTAAGCTCAAGCGTGGCATGAGACAGGGCTGTCCACTGTCTGGGTTGCTTTTTGTTTTAGCTATTGAATTGCTTGCACTTGCAATAAAAAATGACCCTCTGATACAAGGTATCTGTGTGGGCAAAGAAGAAATTAAATTAACACAGTACGCCGATGATACGACGGTTTTCGTTAAAAATACAACTTCCGTGGAAGCGCTGCTTCGCCTTCTCGAAAAATTTAAAGAGTGTTCCAGCCTAGAAATTAATACACACAAGTCTGAAGCGTTATGGTTAGGCTCATGGAAGGAACGTCTTGACAAACCGTTTGGCTTTAAGTGGCCTACTGATTCTGTTTACGCCCTTGGGATTCATTTTTCAAATGATGTTAATCTCGTGCATAAACTAAACTTTCATGGCAAATTGGAAAAACTTGAAAAAATCCTTAACAGCTGGAGAAGAAGAAAGCTAACTCTCTATGGAAAGATTAACATTATTAAAACTCTTGGTTTATCAAAGCTTATTTTCAGCGCTTCAGTTCTGCCCATTCCTGAAAACTTCGCTCAAGAAGTAAACAAATTAACATTTAAGTTCCTGTGGGACGCCAAGCCCGCTAAAATTAAGAAATCCACCATCACTGGACTGAAAGAGAAAGGTGGACTAAAAATGATAGATTTCGATCATATGAACAAAGCTCTAAAGTGTTCTTGGATCAACAGGTTTACTAATGGTAATAAGGGAGCGTGGAAAATAATACCAGATAATACAACTGCGCATCTAGGAGGCTTCTCTTTCCTTCTTCAGTGCAACTACAAAGTCAAGGATCTCGATGTGAAAAATGTACCGCTTTTTTACAAAAGAGTGCTTAAATATTGGGAGGAGGTTACATGCTTGGCGGGCAAGGCTGATCTTAATCCAAACGAAACATTCATCTGGAACAACAGGCACATTAAAATCAACAATAAAACTCTATTTTTTCCAGCGTGGTACCACAAAGGAATCTACAAAATTAAAGAAAGATCTAATAAGTGATAACGGTAAATTTCTCCCTTTTGACGTTTTTTGTCGTACGTTTGATGTTAAAGCTTGTTTTACAACATACTACGGTCTATGTAATTCAATCCGTCAAAATTGGAATGCTGTCTCCAAAGAATTCCATGGCGTTTTAGAATTAATTTCAAATTGGCGTACTAACAGCTCGAACTTAACCACTGCAGATCTGCTGAGTGTTATCGCAGATAATAAATTTGTGCCTCCTTCAGCAGAGCAAAAAATTCTTAATTCAGGTGTATCTAAAGATAACTTATCAAAAGTATATCTTCTACCATGGAGTATAACGAAGGAAATTAAATTGTGCATGTTTCAGTTTAAAATTATTCATAACGCAGTGTTCACAAAGGACAAGCTTTTCAAAGCAAACATTTTACAGGATGACAAATGTTTTCACTGCAAAGACAAAGCAGAAACACTTTTGCATTTGCTTGTCCACTGTCCGCATACAGTGGCTTTTTGGGATCATTTTCGGGAATGGTGGCGCAAAAATACCCATATTACACTGAACCTTACACCTACTATGGTGTTATATGGTGTGATAGATAACTCAAGGTTCTGCACGCTACTCAATTTGGCCCTGTTAGTTGCCAAGTTCTACATATACCGATGCAGTCTAGACGATACGCCTCTGTACTTCCCTGTGTTTGAAACAGAATTACGTGAAAAAGCAAGGATTGAAAAAGATATTGCTACGAGAAATGGTAATCTAAAGCATTTCAAGATTAAATGGGAACCTCTGATCCGCAGCAAATTTATTGGAGATGTCGATATTTGAGAGACCTTTTGACCCGCTTTGCAATTTATATAGTTATTTATTTGGATGTTTTTATTTGTCTATTTCTTTTTTATTTAATGTAATTGCTTTATACGTCTGTTGATTTTTTATCTACTGGTTCTATTTGTAAAGATGTGTATAGTACTCTTGTAATTGCTTATCTATTGTATTGTAATTTTTTTGTGTGTTCTTTAATAAATAACATTAAAAAAAAATCATCATCATCATCATCATCATCATCATCATCATCATCATCAAATACACTTGTCATGAAAGAACACTTACTTCCAACTGTCAAAGATGCATTTTTGCTGTACACGGTGCCATGTTTATTAGATGCCACACACTGATAAACACCAGCATCTGTTCTTTTACGATTTCTGGTGACCCGTACAAAGTGTAGGGATCCATCTGGCATAAGGTACCTTCGTCCATCCTGGTCCGTCAACACTTCTACCCCATCCTTTAACCAGTAGATTTTTGGGTCCGGAGATCCAGAGGCACTGCATTTAAGTTCAGCTAGAGCATTCTTGAAAACAACAACATCGGTAGGGTGGTTGGTGATAACTGGTGGACTTCCTGTTGGTCAAGGGACAATAAAAAATAAAAGTAAATGTTAATGCATTAGATAAATTCTGCATAGGGCTTCTTATTCCATGTGCTAAGTCTAAACTTCAAAACATGTATCATTTCAAATTAAGACAAACAGCATATCCCTGTCAGAAACCCATCCAGTAGTGTTTCTTGTTCTCCAAGTCTTGTCGTCCATCATCATTTCATTTAATTAACGCTGGTTGTCTGAATTTACCCTAACATGCCCTCACTTCTAGATCAAAACTTCCAACACACTAACTATTAGTTGGCTGAGGCTCAATAATTACACAAAGATTCACAATTTCTCACCTTTACAGTCAGTATATTTTATCCATGTACAGCACAATGTGAACACAAAGATGTAAAAGAGTGGTGATTGCCCGGACCTCATCTTTATGGTAGCTGACAAATGTTCTTTAATCAACACTTAACATATGATAGATACATCCTTTAAGAATGCTCTGTAAGAGAACAAAAATAATTTTAATAGAATTATCAGTTTGCACCATTAAAGATGTTTTGTCTCAGTATCACCTGCTTGGTTCAGTCGGCAGGGTACCAGTCTACAGAACAGGGTTCATGGGTTCAAGACCCTACATCAACTCACCAACCTGGGTTTTTATTACAAGTAGGACCATGCTGGCTGTGCTCAATACTTTGTCACAGTTGTAAGCCACTGGCCTTGTTTTAGCCAAACTTCTTTTATCAAATCAGAAGGGGATAACAAATAACCCACACCACCGTTTGAAAAGAACACGGATCGATATCCTGGTGTGGTGGTTTGGCCTGTTTGCAGTTATTGATTAACCCTTTAAGACCCAGCATCATAAGGCAAATTCTCCTTACTGGACTCCCTATATTTTGTTGAGCACTAGTTGGGAGAACTCGTTTAAACGTCAAGACTATCAATCTTCAGTGATCAATTCCGTAATTCTCATGACTTGTATGTGTTATAATGCACTGATATGATAAGGAGAAATTTGATGCTGATCACTACTGGGGCCCAGGTGAGTGGGGTGAAATTATGAATGGACTAATGTGCCTCACCCTTCAAGCCCAAATACCAACATGCACTTTCTTCCCTCTGACCACATGTTTATATTTTGGTTCATTTTAGAAGAATTTTTTAAAAACTTTACATTTGGTGATCAATAAAAAAAATCATAGTCCTTCATTCTCATGACATGAAGTTTTAACTATGCGGTGACAAGAAATTACTAAGATACTTGTCATAATTGGGGTTAAATAGGTAATATGCTGATGAACCATCTCATCCTGAAATTAAAAAAGTAAAGCCCATACATTTGAACATTTCCATGGAATTTGCACCACATAATTGCAATCACTTTATATATTACCAGGTCTGATCTTTGTCAAAAATGTTTTGCTTTGTCAGTGTAAACATGCATGCATAAGCTATTATAACTTTAAAGAACGTAAAACTGAACTACATTTGTATAAGGCTATGTCCAAGTTTCATTCAGAAGATTCCCTGCAGATTCCACAACAAGTGCCAAGAAGATTAAACTTGATACAATATATGGTGTAAACTCAAAACAACAAATAGATCGGGTGCCAAACATTTTGTCACTCATATCTGCTATTTGTTATCTTCACATGTACATAGCTAAGGGTAAACAAATTTTGCCAAGTTTTTCTTAATTTGTAAAAAAAAATGTGTTGTTAAAAGAGTCTGCCACAGCAGGTTATAGGAAAAAATTTCCCTTTTCCGGCAGAAGTCAAACCACAGGTCTATTTATGTCAACTGTGATTTTAACAGTCAACTGAGAGACCCTGAAGTGTGACCACGAAAATGAAAGCTTTTCAGCAGTACTTTCCTGTGGTGAGAACTGTTTATTATGTTGTATACAGTGATTTTAAAATACCTTTATTTGAGACTGGAGATGGAATCCTAAAGAGTGACCATTCTAAGGGATGTGTGCAATTTGGCCCTAATTGACTCCTGGTCTAATGTGAAACTCCCCCTTTGATTTACAAGCATTCACAGGGCAAATTGAAAGGAGAAAGTAGCAATTTATCAGAAGTCACTTGGGGCTTAATAAGCTACTGAGCAGTACATTTCTGTGGTGCCATGTACTGCAGTGTATGCTAGAGGTACAAGGTGGTTTAAATTTTTGAGTATGGAGAAGGAATCTGAAAGTGTGACTATTCAAATAAAAGCTATTGAGTAGCACTCTCTCTCCTGTGATGCAGTTTACTATGCTGTTAAGTTAGTTTTAAATTTTGAGTCTGGATAGGAAATCCTGAAGTGTGACCATTCAAATAAAAGCTATCAAGCAGTACTTTCCTGTGGTTTCCAAAGTTGATCCTGCCAGTAGGGTCACCTTTGATCTTTTGAAGGACACAAAAAATCAGTGGTAACAGTGTTACTGGGAGCAAAACAGCAGGAAACTTGTTTTTATTAGATCTCAAGAAGTGTTTGTGGAATCACTGAATGGAATTTACAACAATGGCACGCTGAGATAAAGAAAATGTTCCTTGGGCAAAATTACTGTATAGAGGTTACCTCATTATGAATTTTTGAATAAGACTCAAACACGCATTTTAATCCTTAAAACAAGTATCAAAAAGTTCTGTTAACGTACTTGAACACAAGACCACTTTCCCCAATGAACTTTTCCCCAGCATTTTTCCAGTTAAAGCTATTCAAGCCTGAAAATTTGTGAGTAAGTTCATTCGGCCGTTCGGTTGCGTATCTTGGCTTGCGTATCTAGCCAGGCATTTGATGAGAAGAGAGAAAACTGGTAACAAGTGTTGTCGCTTTGTTCACTGAAATGAAGGTTTTAGCGATTTCTTCAGCTGTTCGTGGCTTCCATGTTTACAAGGATATTTGGAAGCCATCCATCGGTGACAAACTCGCCTGTGAAAGGGAGTTCGATAATTGTTTTGACAAATTTGCCATCAAAGTTTTCAACAATGGAGAAACAGTGGGCCATTTACCGCAAAAGTTCTCAAAGATAGCATGGTACCGTTTTGACTTTATTTTGGTGTTTTGGGGGTGATTCACGGAAAATTACAAATTTTTTTCCAAATGTTCTTGCAGATAAGCCCCACCCCCGATTTTGAGCGAAGTTTTAGGCTAAAAAGGTGCGGCTTATACACCGGTGTTTACGATAGTTTACCTTGAAGCTAGAGGGATGAAATTCTTTAAAGTTAGGTGTTAATGATAATAAAAAAGTATGACTTTCACACCATTGCACAAGTTTATCCAAGTTCTTTCCTTTGGCTATAAAATCATACTCACACAAAACAAAACTTAAGTACCCAGACAAACTGGGGCCATCAAAATAGGATCATCAAGGACAGAGAATGTTTCTAGAGATAGCTCAAAACTGTAGACATCACCAAGCATGATCAGGTTATCAATCGTGGTGGTTATTTTCAAAGGAAACGGTATTCATTCGTGACAAAAATAGCCACACGATTAACTTCATCTTTTGTGAAAGTGTTCACAATGAGTTTCCCTGTTTTAAGTAATATCTCACACTTTTTCAGCTCAAAGTTGTTACAAGTGCGAGTTGGAAATGTTCATAAATAAATTAGGATGACTGAAAAAAGTCTGGACAATTGAGGTTTGACTGTACGAGTATCATGCAAATGCCATGACCTCTTGTTTTGGAAAGAAATTATAAGAATAGACCAGACTAAAAGGGTAATTAGTGAAGCTTAGGGGCTGTCTAAAACTCCTATGGAAGCCCATTATGTAAACACAATACAAAATTTCTCACACCAGAACCTAATGAGATTTCACATGTTAACAGTATCAGAGATTAAATATAGCATGTCTAGAACACATTAGAATGCACACAACATGAAGGAGTTAATCCACACTTGATAGCCATCCTTTGGGAGCCACATACCGGTAATCAGATGGTGGTAGATGAAAAAACATATTTCTCACAGAACCTTCACATAAATGCAGTGTTTTTTTCCCCTAAGGAAAGCAGTGTTTTTCAAATAAATAAAGTGTTGTAGAGAAGAATGTAACTTGCTGATATTTAGTGAAGTCCAAGAGAAGTGTTTACTACTTCTAGATAATTAGTCTAAGCGTAGAAATATCCTTAACAAGACACAAGTTACCATTCCCTTTACTTAGAAAAGCCATCACCAGATGAGGATGAAAGTCTCACAGCTGACAAGAATTGAAACTCTTGCCCTTGTGTGACCTCAAACTTTTATGGTATTGACACTTAAATGAGCTGTTGACTAGCCCAGGCTTAACAGCTGTTCAAAACGCACTCCTTAGCAAAGTAAGAGAAAATTTAGTGGTCTGCCTGTCCTTTGGATCACAACTATCAGAAAGTATTTGATCATCCAAAAAACTCAATGTGCTTGTCCAAAAATGTTAAAAATACAACATTATAGTACCATGTTTTGACAACTAGAGTGTCATTTCCTTTGTCATATTCTTGTTTGTTCTCATTTGATCATTCTTCTCCCACTTAAATAAAATATTCTCTATTCTACCCACAATTTCTCATACGATTTATTTAACAGGAAAACTGTACAAATATTTACATTTCTTTTTTGTATGCTAAGAACCTTCAGGACTTTTGTGACTTTTGGATAAATGCCAAAACAGGGACAGGTTTAGCCAAAGACTTATTTGACCTATTTGAATTTCCACTTGTTCTGGACAACAGGAGATAGGTTTGGGCACACCTTGCTATGATGTCTGATTATTGCCACAGAGACATTAATATTTTTCTCAAGATAAACATTTCAATTCAATTTTTTCGACACATGAAAGCTAGTTATTATTTTTTGTCTGTTTGAAAAACTGGCATTAGGAGAGGTAAGGGGTTATGTATTGGCATTTTTTCCTCCATTTTTTTTTCATATAATTATGGAAACGCTGCACAATTGTCCATGTTGTACATACAATGTCTGGCTGAAACATTCTCTCTTCTTCTGTGCCAAAACTGGAAAACATGTTTCACAAGCAAACAAGTGCTGCTTTGGCTCAAATCTATTTCCATGATCTCAAATCAAGGCAAGCTGCGGCTCACATCTGCTTCTAAAACAATGTTTTGATGCAATGAAAATATGAACGACTACAACTACAAATCCTGTTTTAGCCTTGAAATATTTTTTCAGGCTAAAGAGCAATCAATGCTAAATTACTACACACTGTTAAGGTAATTCCACTCACTTCAAAGCACTGTTTTGGAAAAAATTGAAATCAGGCTGTATGTTGTACATGTATGTACAAGTAATTATGTGATGAAATAGACACATTTCTTGTTTTTTCTTGAACCATTGAGACAAAATTGTACAAGCTACTGCACAATACTGTACTGCAGTTAAATTTTATTATGATGCCTGTGGATAAAACCCTAATGCATAGCCATTCAAATATAAACTGCTACTTTTGTGTCGTGTTTGTCTATTTACTGTTGTACAAGATGGTTCTAACATTTGAGCCTGTGAAAAAAACCTGAGCGATACCTTCTTGTAGCACAGTCAAAACTCTGATACGGATATCAAAAGGTCACAGTTTGGTGCCCATTTTATGGAGGTATCCAGAGATTCAACTCTACTGTTTACACTGAATTATGGTGGTTCACACATTTGAGCCTACGGATGAAATACTAACATGTGAACATTTAAATGAAAGTTATAAACCAACGCGTTCCAGTGACAATGCGTATTGTATTATACAAGATACTTGTTTTTCTAACATCTGAACTTGGGGATGAAATCACTGTGTGTGGCCATTCAAGTGAAAGCCAAGGACAATTCGCCGTCCGTCTCCTCATGAATGTCATCGAAATTCAAAATATCCCTGCTGAGAAGTCATCATTAGCATGCCAGCTTGCCTCAAATCATTTGCGCTACGCCAGGTTATATAGAGCAGACATCAAAACAGAGAGAACAAATATAGTTTACAATATTTTCTACTGTCAAACGTGTTTGACTGTCTTCCAAGAAAGCAACAAATAAGATTTTAAGCTTATATTGGACGCCATATTGATAGGTCGTGATTCAAAATCAGTACGTGACTTAGTTTTCCCACGATTGCAAAACATTTGCGTAAAACGACAGAAACTCAGCATGGTTTTTTAAACTTTAATTCTAATTAGCTGCGTAAAAGTAATAACCGAAGATGTTTTTCTTGTCATGAATCTTGTTTTGGGCGAAAGAAATCCCCGCGTTTATAACTCACGAAATTACAACGTGTGTTTAATATCAGTCAGCAAGCTTGCTGATTCTATCGCTGATAGATGAAGACGTTCGAATCACACATAAACCCAAATGAAAACAAAAAATTGCTTTCTTTGGAGGTTCATTATTTATCGAAAAAGCAACCTTGCTTTGAAAAGCCACTAATTGAGCCCGAAGAAAAATAAGTTATCAAGTTCCCCACAGAATTGCAAATCGAAGCACATATGTTCTTCAACGCAACGGAGACAACAGAAGGATTATCTCTGAAAGTGAAAATCATATAGACATCTGAGGTCGATAAAAAAATTCGGTAAACAGCACTTGAATCTAAATTTTCTTTAATAAGGAAAAGCTGGAATAGAGGTATATTCGCAAAACAGCTGACAAAATTAAATAAAAGGCACGTGAACATTTTGCATCTTTGTTCAAGTGGCTTCAGTTCAGTGTCGATGATGGTAAAACTTACACCAAATCTAAGATTTTACTTTTACTTCTTTGATGAAATGCCATAAATGTAAAGATAAAGGGCACAATGGTCTACTGTTAGTTCGCTTGAAACAATTCAAAATTCAATATTTTAACCTCAATAGCTCAATTAAAATTTTCGCTAAAATTTCGTACATAGTATTGAAATTTCACACATCTTTACTGTTTGTGGTTATTGAATTTTTCTAATATGAAAAGCCCTCATTAATAGAACTTCGCTTTCAGGAACTAGAGAGCTCTTTAAAAAGAAACTTATCACTGAAACATAATGTTAAAATTATAAGCTAGTACTTGACATCGAAATGGTAAGTTCCTGTGAAGTGTTATAAATGTCGATTTTAATATTTGGTCTGAAGCCCGACACAAAATCCTCTTCCAAGCAAAGCATACGGTACTTTAGCGTTTCCGTACCCAAAAATACATATATAATCCTGTAGTTATCGACCTAGCACGTTTTCTTGAACATACCACAGAATTAAATTAACGAGATAGTTTGTAAAGCCCTCACAGGAAAGGCAGTTATACTCAAAATTACCCTCGCATCTCGCGGTTGTATGGTGTACTATAAACAACAATGGCGTTTGTAGAAACGGTCGTTTCAGTTATCGTGAAGTACCACAAACCTTACTTAAGACTACATTAACAAAAATTACACTACAGACATGAGAATCTTGGCAAATACTGAACACAAAGAATTAGACACACTTATCAAGCGTTGTTCATACAACAACTCGCTCAGTCGTTCACAGAGATTAAAATACATACCCAAAATTACCACTTAGGGAGCGATGCTTGTTACTACGAAAGTTCTCCTGCGTTTATCAGCCTTTTCCCTTCTTCTGCAGACAACAAAAACAGTTTCAACTTCCAAAACTCGTGAAAAGCTCATGAAATCATGACTTAGCTCCGACGCAAAGCTGTGCTTGAAATTCAATCCTTTCACTTTTTCGGCGACCTTATGACACATGTCAATCATTCGCAGTGTAGTCACAAAGCGCTATTATACTTCCCGCTCATTATGCGTATTTCGCAGGTCGGTAAGACAATAGATGTCGGATCTTCTAAATCGATCTGTTTATTCCCAAAAGATTTCAACTTGACTTCTTTCTGAAGCCGGTAAAATACCAAAGAAATACAATTGGAAACATTCTGGACGCATGTTTGGACACAATTAATAAACAGTCCGCCGTAATTTCCGGCGGAAGTGGGATATTTTCGAGTGAAGGCAATCCTTGTGGGAAATTTGATCAAATTGCCAATGCGATTTTAAAATGGTTTTTATTTGACTAGGTGAAGTAGCTGTTTGCTTTAATCTCGACCTTAGAATACCCTTCTTTTGACTAATGGAAATTCTGTCTTTTTTTTTTTATGAGGAAAGAAGTGCTGACAAAACAATGTTTTGATTCTCACAGCTGACTTCCGTCAAGCTTGGGAGTGGCATAAAAAATTTAGCGAGGAAGGAGGGCTCGTATGCTCTCCTATTGCAGTGTCTCCTCCAAGAATTTTGGATACGCGATTTCTTCAAAAAATGTTCATTTGAAAAACCGCAATTTTTTTTTTTGCACGTTTCGTTTTTTTTATTAGACAACATGGCGATAATGGACAAGAAGCTTGCCAAATGTTGCTTCTGAGAAGATTTAGAATATGACACTTAGCACATTCTTTGGTTTTGGGGGAACTCGAGGTTTTGAATCCACTTACATTTCTATTGAGGGCTTGTGGCATAATTTCCATTGTCTCGTCCATAAACCAATTATCCGACCCACAAAACAGCCTATAAATTTACCCGCGTCACTTCCGATCTTAAAAGAGCTACAGCTGTAGCTTTGATCAGAAGAGTGAGGTGATCCAGAGGCAAAAATCTTCAATGATCAGGTTTTATGCAAAAAAAAAAAAAGAAAGAAAGAAAGAAAGAATGAATGAATGAATGAATAAAAGACACAAAAGAAACATTTTGACAACAAAAACCAAGAGAATGCGTTTTCTCTCATGGCCTCAGGGCAGAGTACATTTTCATTTCGGTACAGACGTCTAAAACATTTTTTGTTGCCTAGCCGAGTTCTCGTTCATCAGCCCTTCATTTTGTTTTGTAAACATTGGGCTCATTTTAAGGCACAAACGTGTGTTTATACTTATTTGCATATCTTTCACATTTCCTGATTTGTTTAGTCTGATGCGTTTCATATTTATTAGCCTTTATCAATTCTGATAAAAACTGTGCGCTTGCGTGGGCACAAAGATGTATGGAAAAGGAAATATGAATGCAACAACAACAAAAAACAGGAAAAGGGGTTGTAAAATATTGAATGCACAAACAACATTTTTTATCAGCTGTTTGTAACCTTTTTACCTCGAAATCAACTTCCGGTAACTGAGGCAACCTCGTTTTCAGGTTCTGTTTGCGAGAGAGCTTTCCGGTTGTCCCCATCATGCTCTGCGAGTTCAACGGAAATGACGAACAGCGCTTGAAAAAACAACATGTCTGCCAGCAATCGTCCCATTGTAAGACTTCGTAAACTATTCACACAAAAGCAACCTAAATGAGTATTGTGAAAATGCATACGATTAGCTGGTGCATCATCTGTCTCACTGTGTGTTTTTTGTCGGCTTCTGGGACTCTCCTAGTCGTAAATACTGGTCAGACGGAAAACGTCCTTGAATACAAGATTCTTGTATCCATTGGCTCCATGGGAGATCAAATCCATGGGATGGTAGCCCTGGCCAGAGAGGAAGTCTGGTTATATAATTATTCTTGGCCGGACAAGACTAAGGTAAATTAAGTTTTCCGTTGCCTTTTCCCCTGATGTCAACGGTTTGCCCCCGGGATAAATCCCCGGGCTAACCGGTTTTGCAAAACTTTCCACAAGGGTGGGAGACTCTATGAGAGATTCTCCCTTGGTCGTTTTTCTTCTCAAAAGAAAATCGTCCTGAAATGTACCTCACATAAGGAGGTTATCGAGTTTCAGAGACATGAAACTCACAGTTAAATAACAAAACCATGCCCTTGACTGAAACATTTATTACATGGGAATAGCGCTATAAAATCTACAACTGTATGATAAAATGATCCAAAGTTAAAAGTATGACACTTTTTGACAATAAAATTCGCCACATTGCAACAATATTATGCATATGCAGCTGGGCCCAACGTTGCAAAAAATTTTAAGTCATGGTCTGGACATAATGTCTTTCCAGCTGGCTTTTAGCTAAGTTGCGACTTGCAAATGGTTATTTCGCATGTTATGTAAGATGTGTTCTATATCAACATGGCTTATTTCTGCTGTTGAAATGGTCCTATTGTCTGTTTTGTTACACAAAGGCTTCTTGTTGTCAGGCAGAGTCAATGTTTCCAAAGCATTTTGTTAACCAATAATTAAAATGTATTATTTCTTTGTAGCCTTATGCAGTACGAGTTAGTGTCAAAAGTGATACAGCAAATCAAATTTATCCCTTGTTATTTGTGGCACGCTTACAAAGAGGAGTCATGTCTTGGTCAATACCAGAAGAGAAGTGAGTAGAATTCAAAGATCTTTTAAAGTAACTGGCAAAAGAAGACAAGTTTACCCATTTCGGCCATTATTATACTAGAAATGCATTATCTATCTGGGATAAACTTTGGTTCAGTTCGTCTGGTCATATGTTTCATAATTCAACTAGTATCTGTCCATGAGATCAATGTAGTTTGTCTTCCAAGAGAACTAAATTAAAAAACCTGACAGTTCGTCTCAACATACATGTATAATTCCTTTTGTGCCCGTCTTTATATGAGATGTGCTATGAGACATAACCAGTAGAACTAAACACAGTTTACCCAAGTTCATTCCAGACAGATAATGCATCTTGAGTTTAAAAAGTACAAAATATAAAAGTAATAACTCAGGAGGGATCAAATTGCAGTATGAGTATTAGTCATGTTTATATATAGTTAGTGTTCGCTCATTCCCACTGTTTATTTTCAGTCTGTACTTGGCCCCTCTAACAGGGATAATCAATATTGAGTATGGTTCTCTTTAAAACCAGATCCCAAGAAAACACATGTACCCTTTGGGGTACCTATTTTAAAAGATCTACTAGGTTCCTTAAGTTTAGGACAGAACAGGATCTTAATAGGACCTTGTCAGGGTGCTAGTTTAATTTAGGACCCTGTGTAGGATTTCTACCATGGCAGTACAAAAATCTCTGCATCATACTTCTTGGTACTTAAAGGGGAAGTCTCGTCAATTTTTAGTATCACTGTGAAAAGCCAAAAGACACATTTTATCTATGGAAGCCTAAAAATGATGGTCCAGTGATATTAAAACAGGTATTCCAGTACATGGAAACTATAATAAGTATGTCTGGATAGGGACGGCCAGGGTGGAAATGGCATCCGACTTGAAACCTTCTGGAAGAATTTTTCAAGTTTCCGCCCTTGTGTCCCAGATAAAATCTCTAAAAACTAATTTTAGCTTGTTTTTGTTTTGAAAATTCATTTAATATTGTCCCCTTGGTGGTCTAAAAGCAATTCATGTGTGAGCAAGGTACTTTGGTATAAATAAATCAAAATTGTGACAAAGAAGATAGGAAAATCGCCATGAGACTGGCCCTTAAAACTCTAATGATCCTATGCACAATCCTTTTAAGTTTTTTGAGCAGCACAATTTTAGCATTTTTTATTATTTTAATTAAAAGCTCACAAAGCATGGTGCAGTTACGATAACTTGAGATATACAGCTATTTCAATTAAGGTTGTCGGAAAGCCTACATGATAAGACCGCTAGGTGATATGGGTAATTTGTTAATAAATTTACCAAATTAAGCTATGGCTCACCCCTTCAGAAATAAGTCACACAAACAAGTGTTTATGGTACTCTCACCCATGTAGTAACAACCGTGAAAATACAGCCGAATCACAAAAGATTTACAGCTACCCATACTACCTTCCAGTCTTGTCTAGTAAGCTCGAAGCCTTAAAATCCGACAACGTTAATTGAAATAGCTGTATATCAGGCATGAATGTGACAATTAAGTTAAAACATACAAATGCACAGTAGGTAAATAAATATGATAGGCTTTGCAAATAGGCTACTTTTTACACTGGAATAGTTAATTAAAATGAATATTTTGGTAGGAAAAACGATAATGGTTATGTATCAAGTATTGGCCAGCACAGAATATACACAAATCTGTAGTGTGGATAGTTTGACAGGAAATACTGCTGGCAAGGCTCAAATAATAAACCCGTTCAGAAGGTGCGTCTCAGGCATGTACTGCAGGGTCGAATAGTACATGTACAGTGTGTGTGGCTGGCATAATGTCCTTGGACTAAGTTAGCCACATCTAGCAGAAAAGTATATGTCTGACAGGGCTTCAGCGCAGGGCTGAAGGGGTGCTGCTGGCAGATATATTATTCCCTGCCCAAAACCCTTAGTGTCACAAGAATTACCCTGTGCTTAGTACTGTCCTTGAGACCCTTTCTCTTCACCTTAAAGGAGAGGCACCAAAGGGACAGGTAGCCCTTCATTGGTTATAAATAATATATTGATTATTCATGGCTGTTGTTTCTTGCTTATAGGTACAATTACAGGCTTGCCAGCAGGACCTTGTGTCCTTTTCTTCATAGCTTTGTCTTAATAAATGGAACAGAAACTGAGTCTTTCTCAGTTGACATCTCCACCTCCTCACCAAAGCCAGTCAATTATACTCTTAAAGCAGAGTTTGTCGAGAACTTTCAGCTAACGTGAGTACTCTGAAAGCAGAGCTTCAAATTGCTTGCTATTTCCTGGGGGGACTCCCTTTTGTGTGGCCATAAAGGGGTGTTCATTTAACAGCAGCGGGGTGTTCGTAATAACAGCAGGGTTTTCGTAATAGCAAATGGTTTTCCTAATAACGGCGGGGAGTCCGTAATAGCAAGGAGAGTGTTCATAATAGCAGTGGGGTGTTTGTAATAGCAGTGGGTTTTTGTAATAGCAGTGGGGTATTTGTAATAGCAACAGTGGTAAGAAAATCGAAGAACCGTAACCAGGATTCGTGATAAAAATAAGAATAAAACATTCTCTGGTTAAACAACCGTTCTGTTACCTTCAACGGATAGAAACAAGTGACTATCCATTGGAGACAACAGAATGGTCGTCGAAAGCTTATAGATTTTTATTTTTAACCAGAGAACGTTTTATTCCTATTTTTAGCAACGGGGGTGTTTGTAATGGCAGTGGCGTGTTCGAAATAGCAGCGGGATGTTTGTAAGAGTAGTAGGGTGTTTGTAACTGCAGGGGGTTGTTCATAATAGCAGTGGGGTTTTCATAATAGAAGTGGGGTTTTTGTAATGACAGTTGGGTGTTTGTAATAGCAGCGGGGTGTCCGTAATAGCAGGGGTTTTTTCTTAATAGCATTAGAGTGTCCGTAATAGCATGGGGTGTTCATAATGGTAGTGGGGTGTTCAGAATAGCAGCAAGTTGTTGGTAATAGCAGTTGGGTTCTCGTAGCAGTAGTGGGGTGTTTGTAGTAGCAGCGGGTTTTCGTAAGAGCAGTGCGGTTTTGTAATAGCAGCGGGGTGTCCATAATAGCTAGGTGGTGTTCTTAATGGCAGCAGGGTGTTCGTAATAGCAGCAGGGTTTTCATACTAGCAGCGCGCTGTTTGTAATAGCAGTGGGGTTTTCATAACAGCAGTGGGGTGTTCGTAATAGCAGTGGGGTTTCCATAATAGCAGTGGGGTGTTCGTAATAGCAAGGGGGGTTTTCGTAATGGCAGTGGGGTTTTTGTAATTATAGCAGTGGCGTGTCCATAATAGCTAGGGGGTGGTTCGCAACAGGATCTATAAATGTAAAAAGATGTACCCATACATGACTGGGAGAACTAACCATGAAGTCCTTCAAAATCTTGAGCAGTGGACTTGCCCTAAAGCAGACCAACGCATCAATTATTATGTTTTGTCTACCGAACTGAAAATCCAGATGTTTTTCTTTGAAGTAGGGTAGATTTTCTGGTCTCTAGAGAGTGGAAGGTAATTAAAAAGAGTTGATAACACACCAATAACAGGAGTTGATTTTAACTTACAGGTTAAACAAGGAACTGACCATGACAGTGGATCCAGCACAGCCTGTGGTAAGAAGCTCAACATGTCTGTTTCACTGCTTTTTTTCCAGAATATTTTGTCATCGTGAGTCTTTCATAGTGGTGTGGAACGGAGAGCAGGAACATTGGGAGTAGTGGCATTGGGCACTAGGAGAGAAAAAGTATTTTTTATGAGTGTGAAGAAGGAGAAACATGGAAAAACTGTGCAACATTTGGGGTAGCAAATGGTAAATTTAAGACGTTGCGAGGCGGTGAGACAATCGTTTTCTTGTGTGAGCCCGAGACATTTTCAATTTTTAGGACGCTAGACTGAGCTTTAAGAATTTTCTGAATGCGAGCACGAGACTCTTCAGGATAAACTTATTTCTCAAAGATTGCAAATTGGGTTATTGACATTTATAATTTTGAGTGATGTTACATCAGAACCATGAGGTTCACTCAGTAAAGCCTTCTAAAAAGTCAAGACTTGGAGACGGGTGGACGAAAAAAATTGAGACTCCAAGATGGAGAGAATCGCTCAAAAAAGGAGACTGTGGACCATTCACAATTCAGCTCAAATTTTTCAAGACCCTGAGTTTTTGAAAGACAATTTGCCGCCCCTAACATTGTAAAGTAACAATGAAGAAAGTGTCAGGGACCCTCAAGAAAGGTGCAAGGGGCAGTACTTGATACTTGATACCTCTTTAATATTGTAGATTTCTTATTGATACATTACCCTTTCCATATACCGTAAACTGCTGCCTATAAGCCCTGGACTTATGCAACTTGGTAAGGGGGTTCGGGTGGGCTTATAAACGGAGGGGCTTATTTGCGGGAGGGCTTATAAGCAGAATAAAAAAAACGTTTCGAAATGAGCCACAGCAGTGTTGATCGAAAGACGTTTTTAATTTACTAGTTTTTAATTAACCTTCAAAACGTTACAATAAATCAAATTCATTTCAATTTTAACAAAATCAAAACTGTAACAACAAGTACGTAACTGGAACATAACAAAACAGAGGCTCAGAGTTCATCTTCGCAGTATTCTGTGAGTTAAGGAAACAAGCAAAAGTAGAGGGGGGCTTATAACCAGATGTATTTTTTTTGTTTACGGGTAGATGGGCCTATAACCCGGGGGCTTATAAGTGGCAGTTTACGGTACTTTACATGACAAAAAATTGCACCTTTTACACACCTCAAAGCAGCCAAAAACAGAAGATTATAGTGTGCTTTTATTTTCTTAAAGACTCCATGCTTTCATACATTGCTTTTTATACATATAAAAAGAGATAGAAGAGATAGCAGCTATGTCTAAGTCTTAGACATGGCTGTTATCTCTTCTAGTTTAAGGTGTATTTCAGTGAGCAATTAAAATAATAGGTATATTAACAACAAATTTTCCTACCTGTTTGCACTTGGTAGGGGTAAAAAAGGCACCCCTTTCGGGTGGAGCCTTTCTGTAAAGCCCACCATAGGGTGTGCTTCCCTCTCCCTCCCCCCCCCAGGGAAATGGGGTAGGACCTGGAAGTAAAGGAAAAGTGAGGTGTGATGTTCAAAGCCCACTATGGGGAGTGCTTCCTGCCCCCAGGGAAAGGGGGAAAGGGGGCTGGAACTGGGAGTAAAGGATAAGGGAGATTGGGATGTTCATAGCCCACTATACAGATTGCCCCCCCCCCCCCCCCCCAGGGAAAGGGGGGGATGGGGTCATGAGCTGGGAGTAAAGGATAAGTGATGTGGGATGTTTATAACCCACTATAGGGAGTGCTTGGGCCCTAGGGAAAGGGGGCAGGAACTGGGAGTAAAAGATGAGGGACTTTGGGATGTTCATAGCCCACAACAGGGAGTGCTCCCCCTTTCCCCTAGGAAAGTTAGAAATGGGGCAGGAATTGGGAGTAACAGATAAGGGAGTTGGGATGTTCAGAGCCCTCTTCCTCCCCAAATTCAGTTCGTTGTTGATTTCTGTTTGTGTTTTTATGCACAGTATTTTTTGTGGAGATTTCCAAATGATGTGGATACGGTTGTTGTTAAAGCTGAATCAAAGAACGCTAGCTTGTGTGCCATTCTTTCACTCCAAGGAACGCAGGTATTTTATGTGCTATAGTGCTTGGTCCTTTCCTTGCAGACATCTCCATTATTTGGACAACTTATAATGAGTAGTTTGCCTAGCAGAAATCCTACACTGGATCTTAAGGATTGTAAAATCCTTCTTAAGATCCTAATAAAATCCTATAGAATTTTGACAGAATGTATTTAGGATCCTGTAGGATCCTATAGAATCCTTTAGGATCTTAAATAGGATCTTGTGCAGGATACTGAAAGGTTTTACAGGATCCTGAGTCAGAGCCTTTAAAAGCTGATGATAATTGATCACGATGTAGGATCTTGGATAGGATTAGGATCCTCTAGCTAGGATCTTACAGGATCCCTGCAGAATCCTTTGTAGGATTTTATTAGGATCGCTAGGCTCAGGAAAGACCACTGCCTTGCCTCTTACATGCATGTGAGTTTAGAAGCATTCTGAGTCCTTTGCATTTTAAAGACATCTCGTGTTAACATACGTGAATATTTAAATGACATACTTCTTCTTCCTTGGGTAACCCACCTCCTTCTTAATGAAGATTTTAATGAAGATTCTTCTGAGCATCAGTGCAGGTGCTATTTAAAAAAAAGTCAAAACTGTGCAGGTGCTTAAAAACACAAACTTAGGGTATGGTCAGTGGCTATTGGCAAAGTGGCAACACAGCTGGTCCTTAACGGCTTCCAGGCAAGGTGCTAGGCTGGTCCTTAAAGGCTTCCAGGCTAGGTGTTAGTTTGTTTTAACATCTGTGCGGTGCTCCATCTACAGGTTTTTTTGAAACTATAAATACAAATGTCAAATTTTTTCCAGTGTCCAGTGTATGACTTGGCAAGGAATGTGGAGTTCACAGGCTTCTTTCAAACTATGACAACTAAAGCAGCCATCACAGTTGAGGTGAGTAGATTGTTTTTGCCCCCAGGGTGGGAGGAGAGGGTGCTTATGAAAGGGCCATGTGGGGAGCCTCTTCCCCAAGGTTCCCAGTAAATAAAATAAATACAAGATTGATCTTTAGCAAAATGGTACTCCTTCCATGTATTGTCAGCAAAAATCACACCTCTTTTAAAACAGTTGTTCACCACAACATTTTAGTCACTCAAAACCTCCAAGCTTTCATCTGTTTTTGCTTAGCAATTTATGCCCAAACATTTAAATTAGTACTTAGACTTAGCTGTTATCTGTGTCAGTTTAAGTTGTATTTCAGAGGCCCTTTAACATACTAAAACAGTAAATTTTTGTATACTGCAAGTGCCAAAAAGGCACCCCTTTTGGATGGAGCCTCCAGGTATAACCCACTTTAGAGGGAGTGTCACCCCCCCCCCCCCCCAGATTTCTACTGCTTATTGACTTGTATTATGTATGGCATTCAATGGCTCCTATGGCGTGTTCCACTTTGTTTTTCAGCGATCCACCTTTAGTCAAAATGAGTTCTATGTTGTTTTGATTGTGAAGCCGTCTGATGAAGAGTGTGTCAGTGGACAACGATTCGCAGCACCAAACACACAGAAAGCTGGACCCAAAGACTCCCATTATGCAGGTTAGAATTGAATCCTTTTACCCTTGGGAACTGCTAAGTTCTGAAAACTGGAGAAATTGTGATAAGTCCAGAAACTGAAAGAACGTAACCATGTGTGCACAAATGGTGCTGCTTGAAATAGCCTTCATTTTTAATTAATGGTCACACTTAAGGATTTCATTCAGACTGACAAGTTAGAACCACCTTGTACAACACAATAACCAGCACCACAGGAAAGTACTGCTCAGTAGCTTTCATTTGTCATGAATGATTACACTTTAAGATTTTATCCACAGACTCAAATGCTAAAACCACCTATCCCGTCTCTCTCCTCCCCCTGCGCCCCCCCAGAAAGCCTGATACCCAGGCTATGTACAGCAGAATAAACAGCACCACAGGAACGTACTGCTCAGTAGCTTTCATTTGAATGGTCACTCTTGAGGATTTTTATCCACTGACTCAAAAGTTAGGACCACCTTGTATAGCACAATATACAGCATCGTAGGATAGTATTGCCCATTAGCTTTCATTTGAATGCTCCCATCTTAGGATTTCCTCCACAGACTCTAAATTACATCCATTCTCAAGGTTTGACACCGTGGACTGAGTAAAGAATTAAGGGTTTATGCCATACAACTTCACTTAAAATAATCAACATTCTGTGCTGACTCACATTTTCAGGTCCACTTTCGGAAAGACAAAAGACCATCACTATAACTGTGGAGCCCACTCTGTCCTGTGAGTTTATGGCTTAACATTTGTAATGTAGCTGCCAGTATTTTTTCTGAGTCAGTTTTGTGCAATTTTCTTTCTTGGCAGTGAAATCTTTCGACACCTTCTACTCACCAAAAGGTGGGATTCCTATTTCTCATGTTGAAAAGAGTTTTACAGCTTATTTTAAGTGGCTGCTTGAAGGCAACCAAAGTCAAAACGATAGTGGGCAAAAAGGATTTACAGGAATCTTCTTCACTTTTTTCTTTCCACCCTTTGTTTATATCTGTATTCTTCGAATATTTAAATAAATAAAGAAATAAAGTGCAAAAAAAAAATCCTCATCACCTGGCTATAACATTAAATTTTTTACTTATTTAAAAATCCAGACATTAATCCTGGGTTAGCTTAATCCTGTGTTGAACAATTTATTCCTGTTTAATAACACCTGGCTGGGTCACCATAAAGCTGGGGAATTGAAGTTGATACCCAGAAAAATGGTGATTTCACTAAAAGTCACTGTTTCAAACATAACTCACTCCAAACATCCAGCTTTTACTCAGCCAACACAACATTCATTTTGGAAATGGCTTGAACTCCTTGTCTGTTCACAATTGGATTGGTTGTATGTATTATATCAAACACGAGAAAGAGTGTTTCATCAGGGTATCCAAACACCGAGAAGTGGGTTGAAAAAACGAGGCGCAGCCGAGTTTTTTTAACCGACTTCAAGGTGTTTAGATACCTGATGAAACACTCTTTTGAGTTTTTGATATGGCTTCTCAAACCATTCATAATTCTTGGAGAAATTCAGTTTGCAAAATTCTGTGCTAATTAAGATCCAGTATCCAAACCACCGTCACGGTAGTGATTTCCTTTGTTTTCTCTTTATGAATAATTAATGAGTTTGAGAAGTGTTGTTCAAAATTTTTGGTCCAGAAGCACAGATTGTTGGCTCAGCTTTGAGAATTTTGTACATGGCTCAGGCATGAGAAAGTGATTAATGACCTTCTATTGTTTTCATGTCTGTAGCCAAGGATTATGTGAAGGCCATAGGAGTTCCTGTTGCTTTTTTCGGATCATTTTATTTCATTGCATTTATTGTCCTTCTGGTCACCTGGTGCAGGTCAGTGTGGATAAATTCATTTAAATATGTTGTTTTAATAAGTAATAATAATTAAAAACGTATGTATGTATTTTATGGTGCATTGAATTGACCTTAAACTGGAAAAATACTGCACAGATTGATCATAACAAATCCTCTAAATGGGGGATTTAAGCTTCCCATCACAAAAGGAGAAGGGAAAACACGTCACTGCTTCAGGCCACAGAAACTGTCCAGGATTTTAAAGTGATACCCATGTTGACCCGACTATGTCTTTGCTTTTGCTGTAATGGATATTATTTGTTGTGTGCAGTGGTTTGTCTCATGAAGTAGTACTAACATTGAGCAGTCAAAATGTAGTGATCTACATCTGTTACAGTTTAGGTAATTATAAATTATTGTACCCATCATGGCCAGGATGACCAATAACCCCTAAACAATTACTTTTTGCTGTACTTACTGAGGACAGTGCTCGTTCTCTTTACCTTCAGTGCAAAGGAAAATCTTATTTGAACCAAAAAAACAAATTTAAATGTAATATTTATAGAATTTAATTATATTTTCCAGACAAAGAGGAGGACACAGGGAAAGAAGTTTTAGATCAATTTTGATGCCAAAAGAAAGTGATATTCAAGGTATGCAGTCCTTTCAGGTAAATTGGTTCTTGCAAAATACAGTTTGTTTATTATAAAATGCATTCTTGGTTTTTATTATTGTTTGTTGTTTGCATTATTCAGAGGCTCCGGTTAGTGCACCCTTAAGGACATCCTCTTCCAAGAGATCAAGGGAACATTATGGATCAACTCCAAGAGGTAATGATTCCTGCTGTTAAGAACGGTGCCTCCTAATACAGATGTATTTTTGCAAAGGTTATGACTATGGAGAAATAGCAGATCTTAGGAAGACCTACTGGAATCCAAAAAGAAAAATGTGGGTATCCACGCATTTTTCAGAGATAATTATTATAAGCAACCATAATCCTAAAGAAGCGTTAAAATACAACGAATGTATGGCATCTTTTTCCAACTTTAAGCTCAATTATCTCTGAAAAATGGGTGGTTACCCCCCAATTTTCTTTTTGGATTCTGATGGCCCTCGCTAAGATCTGCTTTTTCCACATTTTAAGTCATAAACTGTGGAAAAATATTGTTGCGTTAGGGGGCAAATTCCCTAAGAAACCCAAATATCCCGAGATGCGCACAGACATAATGCGCAGTAGCAAAAGGAGGCACCGTCCTTAACAGGTTATATTTCAATATACAGCGAGTGTGTAATCACCATCATCAATCCTATCTATGCCGAGTGACACACAGGGCTTCAACAAGTTTATTTCATTCCTTCTGATCGACAGCTATCCTGCACCTAAGGTCATCTCTTCCGCCCCAGCCGTTCACTCTTTTTCCTTTTGTGTGTGTGTAATACTGGTCTCAAATGTCCCTAGTATGGCTTCAAACATGAAATTAGTTATTTATAGTTGAACATGTGAATTTCAACTTGCAACCACAACACTAATACTGCCTTACCCACCCCTACCCTGAAGGATAATATTGCCTTACAATTTCGGGTGGCACATGCGGCCAAGAACTTAAAAGATCCAATGTTTAGTTTCAACAAGGAAAATATGTTTACATTTTCCAGGCCACATTGGCAAACATCTGATACCCTACATATTTTGTATTTCAAACCAGTCAGGAAAACATGTCCAAAATGGTCAAAATTTATTCCTTCGTTAGAAAAAACCCTCTAAATAACCATATTTTGGGGCATCACATAGTATTATTACTTTTGCAAATAATTCTAAATACTTGTAATTTACCTTAATTTTATACAAGGTCCCTCTAGAAGCCACCCTGCTTGTCTGTGAATAAAGCTGTCTTTTTTTTTCTTGTGTTGTCTTATTAGTTATACTTACAGGTACCATTGAAACCCTGTTATTGCCAGCACGAAGTTATTTGGTACTTCATGTACTGAGGCTGTCTGCAGTGATGAGGCCTCTTTATTATGTGGGGTTTGAGTCGGTACAAATATGTCGCATGTTGAACCTCTTGTAAGCAAACACCGAAAATGCCAGTAACAGTGGTGGCCTAGGAAAGGTTATTGCTTATTATAGTACAACGCTAAATTTTGGCTGCTCCCATTGGTCGAAGTCGATCGCGTGACGTGATAGTGTCTCTCCTCAGCGGGCACCTATCAGTGCATAGTGCCTGCCTGGGGCAATTTTTGCTCAAAATTTAGCATTGTACAATAAAAACAAAAGAGTCCACCTGTCTCAGGCCCTATGTGTGATAGGTTCCCTTGGAAATTTGATGTTCAAACTTCATATAAGCCCTCGAACTAAGTTCTCAGGCTAATATTTGTAGTGAATATCAAATCTCTTTGGGCATCCTATCACACAATAGTGCCTTCGACAGAAGAACTCTATCGTTTAATTAGGGGTTTTGAGTGCTCTCAGGTAATTCAAGTGACGAGCAGTCACTTAAGAGAGGTGGCCACTTGGGAGGGTCAACAGTACTGCATTTTTTTGTCATTGATTTCATGTTTGTTACGCGGGATGATGTAGTCAGTCGTCCAAAAAAATTGTGCGATTTTTTTGGCTGTAACTTCGAATCACGTGCAAGTCAGGATGGGTTGAACACAAAAAGACAATGTAGATGGCATGCAAAGTTCAAAGTCAAATCGACAGAAGAAACTAGAAGAGAATGTACATGTTCATACCTTACCAACCCATGAACTATCCAACTCCGTTCAGAATAGTCATACACCAGCACATCCCACATAAATGCCTTCAGGCGTCTTCTTGTCTCTTTCAGAGAATGAAGCATTATTTGACCATGACAGTGTAGACCAGTTGGAGCAAGACCATTCTTTGGTCACTGATGGTATGAAAGAGCCTTCATCAAGGGATTTTGAGGACCATTATGACATGTTACATGATATTGATCATGAAAAGGATGTCTATAGGCTCAGGGTAAGTGTTCTGCAGTCGATTAGCACCTACAAAGTTACTTGATGTGCAGGTCCTCAGAAATCTTATGCACCACCCAAAAGGGGTACCTTTTTCAGGCTTCCGGTATATGAAAGGGTAGGGATTTCACGGGCTGAAGTATATGAAAGAGGAATGAAGTCTGTCATTTTGGTATTTAAAAAGGCCTTTAATTAAAATATTTCAAGTAGATAATAGCATCTGCTTAACATCTTCTCCGGTAATACTGTTCTCCCCCAATATCGTTCATTAACTGCATTCCAAGGGTTTAAAAAAAGGATGCAGTGTTCTTAAGTAGGTATGCGAAAGGGGTAACCATTTTTCAGTTGAAGGTATACGAAAGGGGTACCTTTTCGGTCAAAAATGGTATGTAAAAGGGTAAGGGGTTGGACCTCGGGGCGGAGCCTCCCCGTACAAAACTTTGTTGAGTACCCACCCACCCCCGGATATTATGTCCTTGTGAAACCACCATGAGTTGCCCAATAATATGTTTATTCACACAATTCACAAAAATACACAAATTATTGAATACAAAAATTATAAAGCACTTATTAGATACGAATGATTGAAGGTTCGGTTCCGCCCGCAAATAGCAGCTAATCAAGGTGGGCGGAGCTACAAGGGTACAGCAGTCACAATTACATAAGGATAATTAAATAATCACAATTACAATGCGGCAAAGGGTGGTTGTTCTGAATCAGATAGTTTGTACCCCTAAACTCTTAACTGCCTAGAGAAACCGATAATAAAACTGAGACTATTGCATGTACTGCTCGATGGTTAATTTAGCAACATCTACATGTGGAAGGTTCTGATAGATAGATAGATAGATAGATAGATAGTTTATTAAAATTAAAATTGCAGCCAGAGGCTGAATTATATTAATTTTTACAAGAAAGAATAAAATCTATTAATTATAAGAATAAAAACTATAATATCGTCTAATTACAATTACTATATATAAAAGTGTTCATGAGTCTCTTAGTCTTGGCCATGGGAATATTAAAATTTCTTTTATGTCTCAAGTTAAAATGACATTTATTTCGCGGGGGTAAAAGCTTATATAATCTGTGGTTTTCATTACTGCTAATAGATTCGAATAATTTAGATGTGATTAATTCTCTGCGCGCAGAAAGCGTTTCTAAGCGTGCTTGCTGTAGTGCGTCGCGGTACGATGTAAATGGAAAAATGATACGCATCGCGCGTTTTTGCAGTTGTTCTAGCTCCGCAGATAGGTAAGCGGGCAGCGCATTATGAAATACCGGGCACGCATATTCCGTCACAGGGCGGATGCACGTTACGTAAAAGGTCAATAGATCTTTTTGGGGAACATTAGCCCTTTTCAGTTGTTTAAGAAAATACAGTCGACTCGAAACTTTCTTACTAATTTCCACAACATGACAATTCCACCTAAGGTCACAAGATATATTTAGACCTAGCAGCTTAACAGTGGGTACTAATTCGATTGCTTTGCCATTAATGACAATGGGAGCAAAGTCCACAGTGGATCTAGCAAAAGATATTCGTAACTCCTTGCACTTTGCCTCATTTAGTTGGAACTTGTTACAGTTAGACTTAGCAATCAGTTCCTCCACGTCAGATTGAATAGTGCTGTTTTTGTTCTTGTCCACACACTCTGCGATGGTTGTGTCGTCGACATACTTCCAGAGTTCCGCATTGCTTGTATCGATGTCGTCGATCATGAGAATAAACAACCATGGCCCGAGCTTGGTGCCTTGGGGAACTCCAGCCGGCACCTTTCTCCATTCAGACACACAGTCGTTTCCCAGTTTGACTCTTTGCGTACGGTCTGTGAGAAAATCGATGATCCAACAGGATACACCAACAGGCATGTCAAGGGCCAGCAGCTTTCTAACGAGAAGCGTATGATCTATCAGGTCGAAAGCCTTTCGGTAATCGAACAGAACGACCCTGACCGTAGATCCAGTTCCATCCGTATGTTTCATCCAGGAATGCACCATGCTGATTAACGCATGCGTAGTTGAGGATTCTGGGATAGCCCCGAATTGGTTGTCTCCAATTTTCTTCAGAATAGATGGACGCAAGTGTTCGGAAACAACAAAATCCTCCGCTAGCTTGGATAGAACGGGCGTCAAAGAGATGGGACGTAAGTGCTTATTTACATCCTTGATTGGTTTCTGTTTCGGAATGGGCACAGTGTCGGCAGACTTCCAAGATGGCGGTAAACGACATTCAGCGTAAGAGCTGTTGATGATATCTGTGACCGTACCCGAGAGAAGATCAGCATTTTCCTTTAGCAGCCATGCTGGGATACCATCCGGACCAGACGCTTTTCTAGGGTTAAGCGATGTCAGCTTGAGGTAGACGCTGTGTTCGGTGACAACGAAAGGAGGCGAGGATGAATCCTGCGACAACTGAAACGAGTCAGCCGATAGCGGCGTGAAGTCTTGCATCGGAGAGAGAAAGGTGTTATTGATCAGATTGGACAAATCTGAGGCACACGAAGACTCCGAATTTATGTGCTGTAAAGATCTCATTAACTCGCCCGAGTCCCTCACGGCTGATGACATGCCGCTGAGTTTCTTGACTTCCTTCCACCAATTAGATGGTTTGCACTCCTTGAGATGGCTCACTTTTGCGTCAAAATACCGCGCCCTGCAGATCTTACGTTCGCGGTTTACACGATTTCTCAAGAAGCGGAACATTGGCTGGTTATTTTTCGCTAGTGCCATTTGTCGCCGTCTGATTAGATCTTTTAAGGCTGGGTTAACCCAGGGTGGATCTGTAGAGTGGATGGATTTAGATTGCACAGGTAGTATACTGTCCAGACCGCATTGAATAATTGACTGGAAGATCGACGCTTTTTCCGCGCAACTATTTGCATCACCGACTAGTGAGTGTGCGTCAACTTCCTGGAGGTAGGTGCGCATAGCTAGACGGCTGCTGGGTCTTAGGTCCCTTGCTTTGATAGTTAAGTGCGAGTTAGGGAGCTGTGAACGGTGCTTTGGCTGTACCTCTACAGACATGTGATCAGACAAACCATGAGGGGGGCGTTGGATAGGTTCTTGGTAATACTCTTTCAGATTTGTTAGAACAAGGTCTAATGTCCTCTTAGCATCTGCTTAACATCTTCTCCGGTAATACTGTTCTCCCCCAATATCGTTCATTAACTGCATTCCAAGGGTTTAAAAAAAGGATGCAGTGTTCTTAAGTAGGTATGCGAAAGGGGTAACCATTTTTCAGTTGAAGGTATACGAAAGGGGTACCTTTTCGGTCAAAAATGGTATGTAAAAGGGTAAGGGGTTGGACCTCGGGGCGGAGCCTCCCCGTACAAAACTTTGTTGAGTACCCACCCACCCCCGGATATTATGTCCTTGTGAAACCACCATGAGTTGCCCAATAATATGTTTATTCACACAATTCACAAAAATACACAAATTATTGAATACAAAAATTATAAAGCACTTATTAGATACGAATGATTGAAGGTTCGGTTCCGCCCGCAAATAGCAGCTAATCAAGGTGGGCGGAGCTACAAGGGTACAGCAGTCACAATTACATAAGGATAATTAAATAATCACAATTACAATGCGGCAAAGGGTGGTTGTTCTGAATCAGATAGTTTGTACCCCTAAACTCTTAACTGCCTAGAGAAACCGATAATAAAACTGAGACTATTGCATGTACTGCTCGATGGTTAATTTAGCAACATCTACATGTGGAAGGTTCTAGCCAAACTGTGGAGCTGCAGTGTTTTGTGTCCATTGCTGTCAGTGGTTTACTCTACACTCAATGCCGGGGGGGTGGGTACTCCCTATAGTGGGCTATATGGGGAGGCTCCGCTCACAGTATATAAAAGGGTAGGGAAAATTGCCATTTTAGTATACCAAAGGGTTACAAAATCAGCCGCAAAGTGGAAGAAATTGTGGCTAAAGCGAAATATATCAAAGGGTGCCACATTTTGGCAGAAATGACTACGCAACTGAGTCAGAACGACTGAAAATCTGGGGGAAATGTGGCAGTTATAGGAAATTCTACTGTTTTGGCTTATCCTTGAGGCATAAGAAAGGGGTGCAGTTTTGCTCTAGGTATATGAAAAGGGTACCATTTCTGTAAAAATTAGTATATGAAAGGGTAAGGGTTTGAACCTCCAGGCAGGACCTCCCCGTATAAAACTGCATTGAGTAGCCCCCCCCCCCCCCCCCCGACCCCGATTCACACCCTCTCTTATTGGGTCGCTCAGGTTGCTATCCAAGTGCGGGTTATGTGTATCTTAAACTCTTATCATCAATGCCATAAAATTCAGTGTAGCTTCTATATAAATGAGGAAGTGTCTTTTTGGTTTGTTTTCCATCAGACCAGCTTAGTGTTAACAGACCTGGCGAAGAAAGAAAAGAAATATCTTAAGAAGAAATACAGGCTGTATCACTGGTTAGTACTAATGGTAGAAGCAGTTGTTTTTTCTGCTGGACTAGGTACATGTAGTCTATCAGTCCTTGTTGTCTTATAATAATTATGCCAATATAGTTATAGCTAATAGTTATGCTAATAGTTACCGGTAATAGTTAATAGTTCAGTTATGCCCATCACCACTGCCTAGTGGGCCACACAGCTATTAGGAGGAAGTTGGGGGGGGGGGGGAGGACATGAGATTCTGAACTTCCTGTTTCCCTTACCCTTTACTCAAAGTTCCTGCCCCCTTCCTCAGTGGATTCTGCCTCTTTAGGATTTTGCTGTGAATTTGCAAATATTATGCAGTAACATTTTGTGTGGTTGGTGTGAATAGAGCATGAGAATGGTAAAACATGGATTGGTAAAGTCCAGATTGAAATAGCAAGATGCATGAGGATAAGTTTACCAATCCACGTTTAAACGATCCTAACTGTTTTAGTAATTCACGCTTTACTCATCAAGTCCAGTTGTGTCCATGTTTTGTGGTATGTCAACTTCATGCCCTTTTAATTTAGTCATTTTAGCACCCTTTTCTTCCTGGTTCTTGCTCAGGGAACCAAAAAGTAATAAATTATGGGAGTTTGGATGGATCTAAAATTCAATCGAGAATAATTGCCTTTTTGCCTTCCAAAAGCCTTGAAAATCTAAATAAAGTTTGAAACTACCTTTTGTGTGTTTTCTGTTTGTGTTGCTTCTCCAAGCTTCTGGATGCCGTTCTGGGAGATTTTCCCCTTGTCACATACAAAAACGGCCTCCAGAGCTCAGAGCTGCAGAAGCTTCAAAATTGTTTAAGATTTTTGACGCCTTTTGGAAGAAAACTCACAACTAGTTTCAATCAAATTTTAGATTCATACAAACTCTCCTGACGTATTATGCGTTGGTTGTACCATGATACCTACTCACTGTTCTCCCTGATTCTTGCTACCTGGAATCCTGGATACTCTAGCTTAAATGTTCATGTTCTTCTGTCAGTTCAAGTAATTAAAATTTTACTGTATTAAACTAACAATAGTATTAATTTCATTGGTTACTTGCAGGAATCTTGTGATAATAGCTGTATTTTATGCCCTTCCAGTTGTTCAACTTGTTATCACATATCAAAAGGTACTAATTTTGTCTCTTCGCTTTTGAAAAGAAAATGGATCTAGCAAAAACATTGCTGACAAATTTGATATTGAATGTTTCAGGTTCTCAATTCCAGTGGAGATGAGGATATCTGTTATTACAACTTCTTTTGTGCTCATCCATTAGGAGTGGTTAGGTACATGAATAGTCTTAAAACGAAACATTAACATATAAACTGCTGTGAACTGTTTATTCCAGTAATTTTTGTAGACTGTAGATGTGTGGGTGGTTAAATTGCCAATGAAGTAAAAAAAAAAGAAAAAAAAACAAGTTAACCGTATTTGAAAGCCCTTGTAAAGTAAGGAAGGATAATATTTTCTTTTTTTAAAAAATATGTTCTCTTTTTCCAGAGATATTCAATCTTTTGTAATATGCAAATTAGAAATGGATGCATGCCATCATAAGTCGTTAAAACATGGAGGCAAATCACAAAATCGAGAATATCTCTAGAAATAATGGGTAGAGATAATTGAAACTTGGCTCCAATATTGTGCCTTGAGAAAGACAAGACGCTTTATATCATAATGTTACAAGGGCTTCAGTTTCTTTCTACCTTGAACCAAATATTACCAGTTCCAAACACACACAATGTCCATATTGTGCCGAGTTTCTAAAGAAGCATGGTGACCCCATTTTGTGACAAGTAAATTTAAATGGCATATGGTTGAGTACCATAAATGGCAGTTTTGAGAAGAGTTAAAAATTCAGCTTTGAGATATCTTTATTTGAATGCCGAGAAGAACACATCTGTATGTTACAATGCGAGATAAATGTCTATTTTGTTGAATTGCTCCAATACAAGGCAAGCAGTGCCGTGTCAAAGAAATCATAGTTAACATTTCTGATTACTAGGGAACCTTTCTCCGGTATAACTTGCAGGTCGTATAGTTGCTATTAATGGCTATCGATGTTGTGCAAAAACGAACAGTCACCCCATTTTTACTGCATTTTTTTTCAAAGTTATTTACCAGTTTGACCCTGAGGAGTGGATGATGTTTGTAATGACTAAAAAGGGGGAACGTCATTCTTGCAAGAAAGAGACTTGAAAGCTAAACTGTTTCCATGGCAACATGCCAGTATGCGTGCATTGTTTGTGTCTTTCCCAAGGTGCATTACTGGTACCAAGATTCAGTTACATTGCCCCAGTATTTCCAGAGATACTCTTGATTTTGTGATTTGTCTCCATACTGTAACAAGTTGTGATGTCATCACGTCTCCTTTTAACTTGCATGTCTCTCTGAGAGAGATATTACAGGAAAGAAAACGTGAACCTTTGTTCTGAAACGCCTTTCAAATAAGCTTTTTACTTCGTAGGTACTTAAACAAAAACATTCTTTGGAGACATATCCCTGATTTTCGTTGCAGTGCTTTTAACAATGTGTGGAGTAACATTGGATACGTCATGCTAGGATTTCTGTTTTTCCTTCTTGTACTGCGACGGTAAGTACTTTATAGTACTATTGACATTTCACCTTACTGAATCGTCAATTTCTTTGACCTTGGGTTCCTTGGGTAAATTACTTACAGGTATAACCAAGGTGCCTTAGTATTTGTCAAAATTGATGATGATGGTGCGGCTAAGTAGCAGCGAGGGCGAGCGAGAGGCAGACTTACGGCGTGATCTGTAGGAATGCTGGGGCGAGTTGCATAAAACCTAACGCCGAGCGTAACTGCTAACGTCAGACGTTAACATAGTGACTTTAACTAGATTGAACGTCTGACGTTAGAAGGTACGCTGGACTTTACCTGTTATACAACTCGCCCCTGGTCTGCGGACGTCCTAATGAGGCTAACGCAATGAAGGTTGGTGATGATGATGATGATGATGATGATGATGATGATGATGATGATGATATGACGATGATGATGTCTAATTTCCTTGCTTGTTTGTGTTTTCAGTGACAGACAACATAAGCGAGATGTGGCAGATAATAGTGATTTAGAGAAGGTACGGATAAACCCTCAAAATCTCGTTAACGTATAATTGGTGACTGTGGATGTCATATGTGTGATGTGCCAATGCCACACCTTTTCAGGGAGTGTGGGGTGGGGCTTGTAGTGTTGACCCTCTGCGTATGCATTACTTCTAATCAGAAGTTCTGAAAATTAGTTTGGTATTCTTGTATGTTAATAACATAATATTTAGGCGGTCATCGTGCATATGCGCACGTCGCGCCGACTCGTAAAACGGACGTTTTTTGTTTTTCATTTTCGTCGTCGTCCGTCAGCTCACTTAAGGTCGGCATACACGAGGGGACTAGTCCCTGCGACTATTCCCGGGGACCAATTCCCTTCGTGTGCACTACCCATTTTAGTCAAAAAATGTAGTCGCAGGGACCAAAATTTGGTCCCTGCGACTAGTCCCACGAATTCAAACTTGTTTGAATTCGTGGGATCAGTCCTGGGGACTAGTCCCACAAACTATACTTGGTCCCTTCGTGTGTACTGTTCGTGGGACAAGTCCCGGCGACCAAATGAAAATATTTCATCGGATCTTTTACTTTTTTCCAGTTGACCTTGTCTTTATTGGGAGTCTTGATCGAACAGTTGTCTTTTTACGCTTCTGTACTAGCAATGTAGGACACTGGAGAAAAAACTTTATCGAAATTTCACGAAGTATGAACCGGTTTGCAGTTGATTTATTTTAATGTTTTGTGGTTAATCTAGTAAATTCGGTTTCGCTGTTGAGGATCGCTTTATTTTTCGTCTCCACATTTAGGCGAATTTTAGTTAAAGCGCCCTAAATTAAATCCCTCAAGGGAATTGTCCCCGCAATTATTTCCTTCGTGTACACACTACAGGGGACCAGTCGCAGGGACTAGTCCCCTCGTGTGTGCCGACCTTTAGTCCTCTTGGGATCGCGCGGCCTCTGAACAACGGCCTGGCTGTTATAATGACACAAATGATGACCTTTGAACGACAATTGCATCGCTGTTATAACAATAGATTCTAGATTGCAAGTAGCCTGAACTCGCGTCGTTAGGATCCAAATGGAACCCGTGCCTGAAGGCTGAAACATTTGTTGTGAATGCCTGGGGGCCGCACTTCACGATATCACGGTTTAAGAATGATATATTTCTCCAGGTAAAACAGGGTTTTCTCTCTCTCTGAAACCAATCTGTCTAGTACCGGACATTATCCTCGTGAATACCGTAGTAATCTGTCACCGGTAGTACGCTTACATACATTTAATATCTTACATACCGGAAGTGCAAATTGTCCATAACAGGTCACCGGAAACCAAGAACTACTAATGTTTTTTTTTTTTTTTTTTTTAAAACCTTCTTTCCTAAGGAAAAGCGGGGTGAGGTGGGGGGGTGAAAGACTATCGGCCGCATCGAAATTCCTTAGAATTTCTTGTGCTTTTTGCACGAGGCGTGATTTTTTTCTTTTTATTATTTTTCAGTATTATGGAATTCCTCAGCATTATGCAATATTTTATGCCATGGGTAAGTGCTTCTTGTTACAGTTGTAATCCTTAATTTTCAAGAGTGATTATCCCTTTTTAGTGTGGATCCAAAAACCGTAAGCCCTGATATAAAAATGCGTATTCTCCTTACTGTTCTCCCTACATTTCTTATAGACCTAGTTAGGAGAATTTGTCTAAATATCAAGAAATGTCAGTTTTTTTCCTATTTCTCTCGCTTCCCAACTCCTCCCCCCCCCCCGCTATACCGTCCCGTTGCTTTTCTCGTGGGTTCCTGCCCACTCCCCCCCCCAAACACACACACATCCTTCCCGCTTCACTTGATACTCGTCTAGATCTCTGTCATATATCTCTACACAACTAATGATAACAATAAAATGTGAAGTCAAATAAAATAGAAGTGTACACTTTCATTTGTATTTTGCAGGTCTTGCCTTAATCATGGAAGGCGTCTTGTCAGGCTGTTATCATGTGTGTCCTAATAACTCTAATTTCCAGTTTGGTGAGTAAAACGTTATTGCTGTTTGCGGTATTTTGTTGTCAGATGTACACAGATGTACACAAGTCTTTGAACACCAAAAGAATTGTTGAAAAAGTTGATGAAAATAGCGACCAAAGTTTTCTGTCTGTTGTGGCAACATGTACACGTGCTAACTTGTGTCAGCCAACGTGAGTTAGCAAACTTTAGTTTCCCATGTAAAGCTCTGTTAGCAACACCGTGCACGACTGCGACTTTGACCCTGGTGGTGAAAAGGTTAATTAATGAATTCACATCTTATGGCAAGATAAAGTACCAACTCTACGGTCCTGGGGTGAGTTGCATAAAACTTAACGTCTGGCGTAACTTCTCACGTCAGACATTCACTCCAGTCAAAGTCACTATTTAAACGTATGATGTTAGCAGTTACGTCCGGCGATACGTTTTATGCAACTCACCGCTGGAGCAGGCAAATTTCCTCAGCGTACATCTCCTGCTACGTTAGCGATGCCTGCTTTGGTTCAGGCACGTCCATGGAATGGGAGATAAACACATTCCAAAAGATCTCTGTACGGTGAACTAGCCACAAGATCCCGATCCATTTGTTTCTCACTAGTATGCTTCAAAGATGTGTGTAAGTGATCCTTAAAAGTGACCGGTATCGACATTGCCTGCTGGGATTCTATTACTAACGTCCATGACCTTTGAGGATGCAATGTCTCTAGCTAAGGATATCAGAAAGGGGCACGAAAAGTGGACCATCCAATTGGCGGAGCAGGGGTTTCTGAGAAAACAGGGGCAGTCAACCCAAGCCTCCTGTAAGTCCTTCATCTCCTCATGCAGCAAGTGCGGTAGGGACTGTGACGCCAAGGTTTCTCCGCACAGTCATTCAAAACAATGTCTACACCGGGGCTGACCGTTCGTAAATCAATCAATCAATCAATCAATCAATCAATCAATCAATCAATCAATCAATCAATCAATCAATCAATCAATCAATCAATCAATCAATCAATCAATCAATCAATCAATCAATCAATCAATCAATCAAACAATCAAACAATCAATCAAACAATCAAACAATCAATCAATCAACTTCGTTTAACGAGGGTGAGACTGACAAACCTGTGGCCCTCGGGTTCCAGATCTAATTGGGATACGGAAATGTTGGTTTTTGGGGCGAGGGGAAAACCGGAGTACCCGGAGAAAAACCTCTTGGAGCAAGGACGAGAACCAACACCAAACTCAACCCACATATGACCTCGGGACCGGGAGTCGAACCCGGGCCACATTGGTGGGAGGCGAGCGCTCTCACCACTGCGTCATCCCTGCTCCCCTAGTGCTTCCATTGTCTTCTGAGACAGAACAATGCCACTAATAATCAAATAATCGAATAATCAAATTTGTGAATGTTGTTCTTGTAGACAGTCATTTAGTCTATGACGTGGTATGATTTTTCAGCTGAAACTGAGCCAAGTTCTTCTCTTGCAGACACTTCGTTCATGTACATCATCACCTGCCTTGGCATAGTGAAGCTTTATCAGACTCGCCATCCTGATATTGCTGCTAATGCTCACAGTGTCTATGCTGGATTTGCTTTAATCATCCTTATAGCTGTCTTTGGAGTGGTCAGTATCTTAAGCCTTGTCTCTTTAAAAATACATGAAAGGTGTTCAAACAAACTGTATGGAAGGACATTGGGGTTGAAAGTGGGATAAATATAGTAGAAAGATTCTGCAACATAACCATAGCTTAAAGTAAAAGCGAAAGCCCAGAGATACAATATCTCTGGGACAAAAGGCTGCGTAAAGGAGGAGTTTCAGACCCCTCCTGACACAACTATGGAACGCTTCGAAAACTATCAACTGTGATAAGAAACTCCATGTTCTGAGATTTTTTAGAAGCAGGGCACGTTTGTTCAAAGGGTAGATAACGCTATCCACCGGATAAATCGCTATCCAGTGGATAAATGATTACAAAATAGAGTACACTCTCCACTGGACAGTGATTTATCCGGTGGATAGTGTTATCCACCCTTTGAACAACCGTGCCCAGGTCAAGTTAAATATATGAATTAAACTAAAACAAGCCATTTTCTTTAAAAACTAAAACTGAGATTTTTTCTTGGAGACGGAGGGGTGCATCACTGCATCATGTCAGTTTTCGTTTTTGAACAATTCCTTTTTTTATTTCTTCTAGGTTTACAGTTCGTTTGCGTTCTGGACAACGTTTGCAATCATTCATGTCTTTGGCTGCTTGTACCTCAGTTCACAAATATATTATATGGGAAGAGTCAAGTTTGGTAAGCTGTAATTAAACAAATTAATTAATTGATTAATTACTTAATTGATTGATAAAGGGTTGATAATATGCAGCTTAAAGGCTTGGCTAAACAAGAAACATTTGTCATGAGATCGTTGTCGTGGAAGCACATATTTCCTCATTTAGGTGCGTTAGGAACGTGTCACCGAAGCAAACCTTGCTTGTCGAAAACAAAACGAAAAAAGTTTTAGAATTAATCCAAGGCATTGTTACTTTCCAGCCACAGATTTTTTTTTCCGAAAGGCAACACGCCAAAACGTCCTAGGTTGCTGTTCAGGTTTTTTTATTTTGGGTGGCCAACTAAACTGCGTAATATTTTGACCAAAAAATATATATTTTTTGGCGCAAAAAGGCAAGATTTTCAATGTGAAATTCAAAACGTCAGCAAGGACGTTCTTGCACGCAGACTTTCAGTTGAAGATCATGAAGGGTGCAGTGTAGAAAGAGCCTATGCGCATCTCTTAGGTTTCAGGTTTCAGGTTTCACCTTTTGGGGAAAAAATGACAAGGTATCTTTATTTTTTTTTTGTTATCCTCGGATAGGACTTATTGTGTCCTTAATTAAACGTCTAAAGAGTTCTAATTCTTGCTGCAAGTTATACTCGCTGGGTTATCAGATTTTTACATGATAAAAGAAACAGTGATGAAGAAAAAATGCAATCTGTACCTTATTACGAAGCTGTTATCTCAAACAGAAGCAAGCACTGAAACTCTATCCTTAATTTTGATTATAATCATCAGATGCTGGGATGTTTTCAAGAGTGTTTGTCCTGTTGAGATATGACTGCTGTTCATGCCCAACTTATAAGGTAAAATATCATTAGTTAATGGTTGGTTTCCCACAAATTGTACGTGCAGCGGCAAACAAAATGAATCATCTGGCGGGTAAAAGGTCCTGTGGTTTTCTTCGCTGCAGATGAGGTTCTCATAGTAGTAGAAATGCTGTGTTTTCTTCCTATTCTTCCTTTTCCTATTCTTTTAAAGCTCTTCTCAAAACTCACCTATTTAAGTTAGCCTTTCCTAATTAATTCGCGATGTTGTTTTTATTTATTCTTATTTCTGTCATTTTATATTCTATTTTATTAATTTTTTGATTGTAAAGCGCATTTGATCAGTTCATCATGGAATATACGCTATACAAATTCATAAATTATTATTAATTATAATAAAGTTTCGATATAACGCGCGCTCTGATTCGTTGAAACAGCGTGCCTTATCAGAGTACAGATGCACGGAGTAGCCCGTGACGCCATTCTGCGCGCGCTGGCAAGCTGAAATCCTTTCTTGCGCGCGCTTGTAAGCTGTGAAAAAAACTTGATTTCTTGCAATTAAAAGCCAGTTTCTTTACAAATGTGAGCAAAGCTTTATTATAAAACAAGTAAAAAAGCCAAAACCGTGCTTTGTTCTGTGATAAAGCACTCAAGGAAGTGACGAGAGCACTCAAGAAGTGGGGAGAAGCACTCGCCTGCGGCTCGTGTTCACCCTACACTTCTTTCGTGCTCTCGTCACTTCCTTGCGTGCTTTATCACAGAACAAAGCACGGTTTTGGCTTTTTTATTTGTTAATTATTATTTTCCCGCCCACTTGTCAACCATGCTTCAATCTGGGAATGTGAAAGAACTAGTGAGGTCCCATTAAGGGTTATGAGGATACGGGATATTTGCGGAAAAAATTATAGGGATACGGGATACCGAAGGAAAAAATAATAGGAATGCGGGATATTTGAAAAAGAAATATGGGGATATTCAACGCGAAGTTTAGGGATACGAGATTGCACAATTAAGGGGATATGGGATATAAAGAAATAAATAAGTCAGGGCTACAAACTTATTCAACCTTCTTCTTTATTTTACAGGATCGAATGCTTCTGTTGGTGATTGCCAATATGGTGAACTGGGTCTTGTAAGCAACAGTTTTTTTTAATACTTTGAAATTATTTTTGTGTACACTGCTCTGTTTAGGCAAAGTTTAAAGTACTTTGTTCTGCCACTTAATTTTGCACTCACTCAAAGGTATGCACTTGAATTTGCAGCAGCTGTAATACTCTGTTGTAAGCCTTAATTTTTCAGTAGCAACGGTTCCATTTATTATAAATATTTTGTTACCTTGTTGCTCAAATAACAAGATTGCCTGTCTTTTTTTTTCCATCTCCAGTGCCATATATGGTGTCGCAACCACGCCCAACGATTTTGCTACTTATCTACTGGCCATTTTGATTGTCAATGGAATTCTCTATTTGGCATTTTATGTCATAATGAAGGTATTACTTTCAGAAGCTGTCATTTCCTTTTAATTTTGATCCAGCTGAAAGAGAATGCTTGAAGGGTAGACAGTGTCTAAATCATTTCTTCCTCATGTCAGCCGTACAGTTTCCGCGTGTCAGGCGACTTTTCCCGGTCCAGTAATGCCAAAAAAAGTGCCGTTGGACAGTGTATCGTGCCAGGTTGAAAGCTAAGCCATTCAATAACATTTTGATTATTGTTCAATGAAACAGAGCCAAGCATTATTCCATTCAAGAACGTTCAATGTGTGAAACGACAAAAGTAAATACCAAACGGTTGTCATGGCGTTAGGCGGTAATTTTTGTCACCATAATCTTTATTCGAGTCGTTTAACATTTTTGTACGTTAAGTCGCTCACAGGTGTTTAAAAATGGTCTCGGCACTAAACTACCGAAACAAATGCTGAACGATGTTGAATAAGGCCCCACGTGCGATTGGCGCGAAGCACTGAAGCGCTACTGTCGCCCGTAGGGCGTGTCGGTCGCACCTTCCGTGTTCTCATTCGTTCCACACGTTTTGCTCTTAGACCGTGCAGGCCGTACGTCGAATCTCGGACCAACTTATGCAAAAACACGAACTTTGTTTTATTGTAATAATATTCTGCTTTGGGTCTGTTTCGTTTCAGTTGAGAAACAAGGAGCATATTCTTGTCCTTCCATGGCTGGTTCTCGCTTGTAGCCTCGCTTGCTGGATAGCTGCACTTATTTTCTTCTTGACCAACCTAACATCTTGGCAGGTAAATCACGTCTTTTTTTTAGACTGCTTTATTTTAAAGCGACGACATAATTAGCCTACAATCAGCCCCTCCTTATGCCGCGGAAAGTCGAGCGAGGAGGACCCGCGAGCACGTGCGAGACCTGATGTGCGGTATGGGAGGGAAAAGAAGTAAAGTTCATGGTTTTAGGAAACAACTCGACGGCAGATACGAGGACTCTGTCGTTCGAAGCATAATTACGCTGTTCTAAAATAAGCCTCAGCTTTGAATTCAGACTTCAGCTAAAGAAAGATTTTTGGGAAACACTTATTGTCCTTCTTTTGTCGGTGAATGTCTGATCTCAAGCAGGAACCTGAGTTAACGTCTCGTACATTAGCTTAGCGAAAGCGTGCATGAAAAATGCCTAGTTGCATAAAACGTCCACTTGCGTTTAGGTTATTCATGTTTTATGCAATCCTCCAGGTTGAAACTTCCATCCGCTAATCGGAAATTCGGAAGTCTTAGTGTGAGATCGGAAATAGTCGAGTCGTCTTTGGAAATCCGGATACTCCTTACTGTCACGACTCTATAACTCGAAAAAAGTTGGTAGGTACAGATCACTGCGCCTCCCCGGCCACTCGTGAACTGATGTGTTCGTTCAAACTCCCCACAAGCTATTAAGTAAAACAGTGGTGATTTTTGTTGGTAAGATGTAAGATAGTTTTCTATCTCTTTGTTTTTCTCTTCCATAACTCTTCAGAAAAGTCCAGCTCGTTCGCGGGAAGGAAATAGAGACTGTTTTCTTCTTGGATTCTACGACTATCACGATGTTTGGCACTTTCTGTCCGCTTGCGCTTTATTCTTTTCATTTTTGGTAAGTGGGACGTTGATCTTATCTACTGCTGGTGACTTTTAAGCGCATTGTCTTGCAGTTTATTCAGTGTCAAAGAACACGTCCTCCCCCCTCCCCCCAACTCATAGGCTTACTTCTTTGTTAACTGATCGTGATCACTTCAAACGGACACTTGAATGCGTTTCCGAAGATGCCTGTTTATGGGAAGTTTGACTGTATCTTAAGGTTACTCCGGACCTTCGCGGGTGTCCTCCGGGAAAAAATTCGTATGCGCGCCATTTTAAAGGAAAATACGGCCTGCAAACTATATATCGTTGGAAAGGTTAATGAATGTAGCTTTCGGAAAAATATGTGAATTGCCGGTTTCTTCAATTCCCCAAAAGAAAATTGCAAACAACCGCGAAAATGACCATGTATCACTCAATTGAATTAATAGGGTATCAAATCCAAGCGCATTGGCAAAATAACTGCACAGTGTTAATCACAGAGGATTAATCATCAAAATTGTGTGAGCATTTTTCGATATTCTGACTGGTTATTTTTTAAATTAATCTGTCAAGTTTGAGCAGCAAAGAAAACGCGATGCGCACTGCATTGAACTTCGCCAAGGGTGAAATATTACAGATTTAAAAAATCCCGACACACTTTGGTTTCACAACATCAAAGGAATGTTCAGGCCAAATTTCACAGAAATCCGCCGAATTTTGATACCCTATAAATTCATTTAAATATCTGATTGAATGACGCATGGTCATTTTCGCGGTCATTTCGTAATTTTCGTTTGCGGCATTAAAAAACCGGCAATTCTTATTTTTCCCGAAATCTGCATTTATAAACCTTTCCAACGATATATAGTTTGCCGTGTTTTCCTCTAAAATGGCGCGCATACGAATTTTTTTCCCGGAGGACACGGGAGAACACCCACTAAGGTGGGTTCCATGAAACCAGACCTTTACCAACGGAATAGTCGTTTACCATAATGTTGTACTTTACGTTTTCAGGGCTTGTTAACATTGGATGACGACCTCCTCAGAACATTACGACATCGCATCCCCGTCTTTTGATTTTTTTAAATACTTTTATTACCAAAAAAAAAAAAAGTTGATTATGTTGCTTTAAATTAATAGGATTAACATTTCAACAATTATAGTTTATATTGAGGATGCGAAATCAAAGTCTGGAGTTTGAATCGTTGGGATAAGTTGGTGAAGTAACGTTCAGGTATTAGCTAGGATTTAGGCCTAATTGCTAAAGTAAGTGTTCACTTTAGAGTGACATCAGCTGATTTGACGTAAGGTGAACTGGTCACCGTAAAGCGCCGGATTCAAAAGCCTTTTGAATCAGAAGACCTTTTGAAACTTTTTACGGTTGCCAATTTATCTTATATATCCTCCACTCAGTTGTTTTGTTCCGGACGCAACACCACAATTTCTATGGAAACTTATCCCTTGAACTTTAGAGATCTCTTAGAGGTTAGTGTTCGGTTGCTGAGAAACAACCGGTACCGTTGTTTTTGAGACGTGCAATTGAATTTAAAGATGTACAAAATAATGATTACAATAAAAATAACAAATTGGAACAAAATGCAATTTATTAGAAACAGGCGGACATCACCCGGGAATTTTGGCTTCTGTAATGAAGAGTTAGAAATTAGTCGCAAACAATGTCAGTTTACAGCTGATTTCAATTCACCCGGGTTTCTCGCCATGATTGTGCTGTTATCACCAAACAGCACAGGGAGTTTGCAGATCTGCTGGTTCTCTGTCCTTGGTTTTATCTCAGAAAGATAGTATTTCCTCCATAGACTCCAGTCCCTCCTGGTAGGAGGTTTTGCTTTGCGCTAACAACCTGGTCATAATCAAATCATGTTACTGAAACTACAGCGAGTATTACTACCTAGCAGCAGTGTGAAGTTGCGGCCAACCGGACTGAGTGGAGAAGACTCATTGACGCCCTGTGTGCCACTTAAGGCCCAGATGGGATGATGGGATCACGTTTGAAAAACCCGGGTCTGCGTACAGCAGTGATTTACGTTTTTTTTTTTTTTTTTTTTTTTGAGAGCAGACCAGAGTCATTGAGAGTGCTTGAGGGTTCAGTTAACTTCTATCAAATCTAAATTGAGTAGATTCAAACTATTTGAAAACCCACGAGTCAATGAGAGCGCCTGAGAGTTTGAGACCAAACCTGCATTGATTCAAAACTCTTTGAGAGCACAAGGGAGTCACTAAGAGTGCCTGAGAATTCCTGGCCAACCGAGAGCGAGTTTGAACTTCTGTCGATTCTAATGCAGATTTGAGACGATTCAACTCTCCGAGAGCGCGAGAGTTTGAACTCAGGCCTCGTCAACTTTCGTTCTCCTTCGACTCTGAGCCTTAAGCCCGGGCCAACGAGACGGAAGGCCTCAAAGTTTAAACAGTAACTCTTGTTTTGCCTGAAACTCTCGTACTCTCTCAAAGAGAGAATCTGCTCAGATTTGCAATGAAATCGATGGAAGTTCAAACCTCGTTCTCGCCTAGCTTGAAAATCTCTCGCGCTTTTGACAATTCTCGAGCGCTCTTGAAGAGTTAAAACTCTCAACAACTCTTGTCAACTATTATTCTCGTTTTGATCCGTGCTTTCGAGAGATTAGGTACACTATTTGGGCAATAGCTCTGTTCATTAACTACAACACATTTTTTCAGTAAATGGTTTTTGAAACTTAAAAGATACTTTCGTTTTGCCGTTAGTGCTTTTTAAATTCTCAAGTTGAAACTTGAGAATTTATTAACATTTATTAATAAACATTAACAAATTTGTTAATGAACATTAATATTAACATTGACTTAAGTAAACAATGTGTGCATTCACTTCTAGAACTTGGATAATTTGAGTTTTAGAAGTTTTTCGATGGTTGTAATCTAGTTCTTAAAAATGCGAAATGTTACCAGAAATTGTCAAAAACAAGTAACTCATCAGTTAACATTGTCTCTACAAGAGTTTAAAGATATTTTGTGAAAATATGAATGCTTTTAGGTTTTCAAAAGAGGAATTTAAATACCCGACGTGTTCAATCGATAAAATCGAAAGTCGATAATATTCGATAAAAATCGATAAAAATTAATAAATGGTATCGGAAATCGATAAAAATCGATAAAGGGATACGTTGTGAGTAATCGATAATTATCGATTTTTCAATTATTCTTATCGATTTTTATCAAACTTATCGATTTTATCGGCGCAATATTTTTCCACATATTTTAGGTCGGTAACATCAGAAATGAACGGACCCACTTAGAAACTATTATTACTTCAATAAACGATTCTAGAACAATTTTAGTGTATCGAATGGTAACATTTTCAAACCAACAGGCCTGTCAAAAGTTTAAAATGAGTCAGTAGGTCAAGACATCGTTCCAGAATCAAAGAAATAAAAGAAAGAAGAACCTCAACTAGAATTGAATTGAATAAAATGTATTCTTGAAACTTATTTGTATGGTTTCGTTGACCCTGATAGCTACGACTACGAGCGGGCGAAGAGGGCTGTAAGGGTAGCTCAATTTGCTTAAACACCCGACTAAACACCCTAACGAAGTCAGTGAAAAGCAAAGAAAAACAAATGATAAGGCTGAGCGCTAGCTGAACACAGCTTTTTTTCTTTTTCAAGGGCTGCCTCCGACTGTTTTGTTGTATTTTACCAGGGTGAAAAATGCACGGTCCTCGAAGACGATAAAAACAGTTGTGAGTATCGATTTCTATCGATTGATCGATAAATCGATAACGTTTAATTAAGAATTATCGATTGTTATCGATTTATCGAACGGTTTTCCGATATTGGTTTTTATCGATTGAACACGTCGGGTTAAATATTTTGATTGTGTGAGATACGAAAGGCTTGCAATAAATTATTGTGGTTTGATCATACAGTTAACTTTTTTCTTTTGTACTTACACCCCCAAACCCTTCCTCTTTACAAAAAGGCTGGAATCGCCCCTAAAAAGCTGACCCCTGGGTCCCGTTTCTCGAAAGTCCCGGTAACTTTTCGGGCCCGGAGCTATATTTTAAAATCGATATCTATCGAATGGTGGTGTAGCTTTTAGCGCGCAAACCAGCTCGACTTCTTTTGTTTACTTGCAAGTTACTGCTAAGCTTTAAAAACCAACAAAATTTGAATCTTAATGGCAAAACTTGCGCTCATAAAAAAGATTTCAGGGCCCGAAAAGTGATCAGGACTTTCGAGAAACGGACCACTAGACAGAATCTTCGAATTTGCCGGAAAGTGCTTGTACTGTCTCGTCTCCAGTCCCTCGCTGGATTGCTTTCCATTTGTATGGAAAAACCGGTGGAAATTCCGCCAAAGGGAACAGTACAATTTTCCACAAACAAAATGGAACGGGACAAGTTCGTACCATCTGACAGAGAGCGCTTCCATTTACCGCCATGACAATTCACTTACCTCACTGAGTCTTATCCGAGACAATTTTGTTCTTGCTTCCGCAGATACTCCCACAGAGCTGCAGCCTCCAATATCGGATTTGAAAAGATTATAAGTCTAAGAGGCAAGCTTGTCATTTTACAATTTTAAAAACGTATCATTACCATTTGTCTCACGACTTGTGTACCGGTCAAATCGAAGCTTCAACATTCCCTTCCCCCCGGGCATTTGACTGTGGATCGTGCCCGAGAAGGGGGGCATTTGAACGTTGCCTTAGAAAGGTGGGGAATTTGAACCTGATTTATCTCTTGTTCTGGCGTCAGATACGCCTGTGAGTTTTTTCGGTTTTTGAAGGGTTTGACGGATTAACAAGATTTTTTTTTTTTAATTGTCATTTTAACATCTTTACATACACACATCGACTGAGATTACTAACTACGTTGCATACGTTACACTACATACGTTGCATTACATCACTGTCATAGATAAAGATAAACGGGCTATACACACTAAAACGAAAAAAAAATTTAATTTAATAATTAATTAAATTTAAATTTTTCCAGCGGTACAGTATCTTTTTGATACATTAAATATTAAGCAAAGGCTTCCACTTCCCTTCGTGTATGTTAAGTCTGTTGTTCTTTTTAGCTATTGCTCGTTCAATAGATTCTGTATACCTTAATTTAGCTATAAGATGAGACAGTAATGGTACATAGTTTTTCAGACGGTTTTGATAGATAATCTGTTTGCCAGCAATGATTATATGATTTAAAAGCAGCCAGTGAGGCGTCTTTTGTATAAGACCAAAAATGATGTCGCAATCGTTTAGAGAGTCAATGTCAATGTGTAAAGACTTAACCCAAAGAACAACAGACTTCCAGAAAGCTATAGTAAATTCACAGCTACATAATAGATGCTCGAGGGATTCATCTGAAATTTTACAAAAGGTGCAAAGAGGTGAGTCGACTAACCTCATTTTGTATAGTGTTTTGTTAGTAAAGATTATTCGATTAAGTACTTTATATAGAAAAGTTCTTGTTTTGGTGTCTAGGGTGACAAGGTGCGGAATCAGATAGATTGAATCCCAATCAAGATTGCAAGTAGAAAATCGAGTAGTGTATTTGACTCGTGCAGAGGGATAGACCTGAATAGTCTCTATCTGTTTCCAGTACAGTTTTGAGGATGTAATTGAGTCAAGGCTCAGAGTATCGTCCTTCAAATTAAGAGTGAATTTAAGGGCAGTGTTTTGGGAGATAGATGGATCATCAGCTTCATCATTGGATTTAATGAGGTTTTTCCATGCAAAAGGGAGCGATTTATAAAGACCTATAAGTAGAGGATAGTCGTTGGGATTTAGTCCATTTACTTTAAAAAAATTCCAAGGTTTGAGATTTCCGTTTTTTGTCAATATGCTTCCAAGGGATATTATACCGTTAGAAGATATTTTCTTGCAGAATACGGGCTTTCCGTCAATGCGAAGGAATTGGTTGTTCCATAATACTTGTTCTAGGACATGTTTGCGAGTTGAAACAGATAAGGTTGATAGTTTGCACCAGACTGTGAAACACACTTTATAGAAATTTGGAAGATAGCTAGGTAAATCAGCAACACTGAAATTACAATGCAAAAGAAATTTGCCCCCGTAGTCCTTCAGAAAAAAAGACAGGATGTGCTTTCAAGGGGAAATATAGTCCTGAGAATATTTTTTAAGACACATAATGCGTTGTGTGTCGATTAATGTTTCAATGTGAGGCATTCTTAAACCACCGTTTTTGTAATCGCTGATAATAGCGAGACGTTTGATTTTATCCGTTCCTTTCCAAATAAATTTATAAATAACGGAGTTAGCCTGTTTTATGATATCTTTAGAGAGACAGATGAGGGAAGCACGAAACATAAATTTGGGTATGACGAAGGATTTCACGACCTGGATTTTCCCATATAGGGTGAGGTTCCTCCATTTCCACCCCTTCAGAGTTTTCGGTATCGATTTCAATACAGCATCGAAATTTAGTTCTTGACGTTTGCGCCAGTTGTAAGTAAAATGCACCCCTAGAATCTTGATTGGTTTATTAACTTTCTCTATATCGATATACGGAGGGTTCTCGCGATTGCTCCCCAACCATAAAGCTTCGGTCTTCTCCGCATTTAGTTTCAGACCTGAGCAGATTCCAAAGCCGTCTAGAATTATAGAAAGGCGTTGAAAGGAGTTGATTCCTTGTAAGAATGTAGTTAAGTCATCAGCAAAAGCTGCTAATTTTATTTCTCTATTTTCGCAACGAATTTTGATAAGCAATACCTCCAGAGCCACTCGGCAAGGCGATCAAAGAAAGGGCATTGTTCACACCTTTCCGTTGGCGCATATAAATTAACAAAAAGAAACGGTGTATCTTGAACAAGTGCTTCCACAAAGATATATCGGCCTTCGCTATCCCCCTGCACGTTCTTAATATCAATCTGAAGATCGTTGCTGAAAAGAATAAGAACGCCTTTGCTGTGAGTTGTACCGTGCGAAAACAACATTTTGCCTAGCCATTGAAACTTCCATTGATTTTCAATTACACGGCAGCTGTATGTTTCTTGTAGAAAAGCGATATCGACTTTTTGTTTCTTAATCCATGTGAAAATTGCTTTACGCTTATGAAAATCTCGAATCCCTCGAGCATTTAAGGACAAAAGCTTAAAATTATAATTAGCGATACTCAAGTGGGGGTGTTAAAAGTAGTAGATGGAAACAAAAGGAAGTGGAGCCGAGTGAGCAAAAAGAGATAATTACACTGCAAAAACTGATAAACTTATTGAAAAAACTGATATCTGGAAAAACTTTAAACACATACAAAACAAAACAAAGAAAAAAGCATAGTGTTACCCATTGCCCCAAAACAAGTTGTGTGGGCGTCATCTTCTCCAGGCGTCATGCACGCTCCGCAGAGCCGTTAAAAGGCTATTCAAAGCAAAATCCTGCATTCTTGCATAATTTTTGTTTCTTACAAGAGTGGTATCTCAAAGTTATATAATTTATGAAGGAAAAGACAATAAACCTAGAAAAACGGTTGGTTTACAGGGATAAATTTGCCGCAGGAGCCATAATCGGGGATGGAGACCGTAACTAACTGCCATTTTCAGTATTGGCGTTGGCCCCATCGAAAAAGACAAATGTGCTATTTTTAGAAAAAATTGCGCCATCGCGCGTGGCACACGCGCGTGTGTGTTGCGAGGACTCCGCGCAGAGAAAAACAAACAAAATGGCGTCGGAAATTACCTTTGTTGGAGATGAATAAATTCAATTTCTGTCATCAGTGTCACTTCCTAATTTGAGGCAAGCCCTTGGGGAGAACTTTCTGGATAGTGACTCTGGATATGAGGATTATACAAGTGATTCCGATGATGGCAGTGAGAATATTTTAGAAAAATCCTGTGGCGAAGATGTGTCGGACATGTCGGACGAGGATTTCCCCGTTAGACGGAGGAAACGTTTTACGGGCAAAAATGGCGTCGAACTACGAAAAAATCAGTTGAAGGCGAATCAGGCAGAGATTCGTACAGAGATTGAAGGGCAGCCGTCAAGACTGTAAAATGATTTTCCAAGCACGTACTGAAGAAAAGTAACGCACTGATAAATCGTTGTCACTTTTTTCACTGCAAGAAAAATAGTAACATATATTCAAATACCGAGTCAGCAAAGAAAATGTCTGTCGAGATTTCTCAGCGTATGTTTTCTGAAATAATACCCGCCTTTACCGAAATGGCCGAAATGTTTAAAATGAAGACCAAGAATAGTGAAAAGCGCGCCTTGTTTTCAATCAAATGCTCTCGTGGTGCGTTATCAATCGTCGACAAAATAGAGAACTGGAAAAACCCAAGGGAAAAAAACTACTTCCGTCGATAAGAAGGAGAAAGATGAAGTGAAACTCCATGCTGCCCTAGTACTTAATATTACTTTCTGGGCAATTTACGAACCTAGAAGGGGTACATAGCGCAGTGGATGTGGCAAGGGTTTCAACGACAGAGTGAGCTTAATTATTTTTCTCTGCCAGCAACCCGGCGAGAAAAATCACTTTGTATCGAAGCAAAATTAAGAAGAAATTACGACTGAACGTCACTGAGACACAAATCTAAGTTGTTTCAGAGTGCTTGATTTCTTAGGACGAGAAGAAACTGTAGAAATAGAATTTTAAGCATTTAGCGCTTTGTTTACAATTTCTTTCATCGTCCAGTAATCACTTGTTCTTAAAATTTCACAAACAGCAGGTTTCATACGGGAGGCTTTGACTCCAAAATATCGAGACAAGACAAAATAAAGCACAGTAAAATTGGAAAGAAGCATTTAATAAAAATTGTCACACTTTTTATGGCGAGTCAGTACAAAAATCATGCAACAGTCTGAACGACAAGCATTGAACAAATCCAGTACCAGAAAAGGCGACATTCTTTGGCTATACCACACAAAATTGACACTGGTTTACCTGTACTCGTTGTGGCTCTATCTGTGTTTCCTTGAGCAGCTCCAGACATTTAGACACAAGTCGGATGCCATGTAAAATACGTTGAATCGCTTTCACAGTTGTTTGAGTGTTGTTTTTACCATTCCGTCGGCGGGCTCTAAACTAAGAAAAACTGCGTTTTGTGGTTTGCGTTTAAAAAGTAAGAAGGTGAATTCTAATGTTCCTCACCTCCGTAGTCTTGTTTCCGTGAGCTGCATAGTAATTATCGTTCAAGTTTAATTATTAATCCTGTCTTCAGTTCGATCAAACAAACACATGATGGCTCCGTTGTCAGCGTTGTGCGAACGGAGCGATTTCAAACTCGTTCATTTGAACTCCCGCAGCCATAACGGTGAGATCTTACAGCTTCAATCCGCTTTGAACGACGATTACAACAATTTTCAGGAAAAATCAAACACGTACCACATTTCAGAGCCCATAATTGGGAGATTTTTCCCAGACCTTGTGCTTGTACGTTCACTTCGGAGCAGTTTCATTGATTCATTCACCTCCGCAAAGAAACGCTGCAACACTTCGCAAGGTTTTGGCGCCTTTTTCGGTCAGTCATGTGATCGCGATCGATTCTTGTTCCCTTTTATCTCGGAGTTTTTCTCTCTTTTGTTCTCTTTCTTGATCTTATAGCAATTAGTGATTGCGTTTTTAATAATAAAAACAACTGTGTACTCGGGCATACCGGACATCAAATAATTATAACCATCTTGGTCATATCCAGCACGCCCTCGTTGTACGCAAATTTGCGTGTAGCCACGCGCGTTTATGACGTTGAGGGTGGCGCAATTTTTTCTAAAAATAGCACATTTGTCTTTTTCGATGGGGCCGCGTGGACCCCGCGCTTACGGTCTCCGTCCCCGATTATGGCTCCTGTTTGCCGTTAATAAAGAGACGATCAGGCTGGGCCTTACTGAAAGCAGCTTTTAAACCCTTTTTCTTCGCTGCTTTAACTTTGTGCCTTTGAGCTTTTCGAATGTCATACAGTTCTTTGGGAATGTCTTCGTAGACTGCAAAATCAGAATCTTTCAACTTACTTCGAGCCAGCTGTAAAACTTCCTCGCGGTCTGAATAGCAGAGAAATCGGGCTAGGATTGGACGTGGCCCATTCTTGGCTGATTTTCCCAAACGGTGAATGCGTTGAAATTCAATTTTCTGCTGTGGGTTTTCTATCGCCAGCTCATCCTCCATAAACTTGTAAACAAGATTAACAAGATAGTATTTCGTCTTTGTTACTAGCGAATAATTCTTTCAAAACGGTCTTAAGGTGGCTTACTACAGTTTTTCTGAGACACAATTGCGCGTGCTGAGAAACTCTCTCTGACGCCATTTTTTTTTTCGCGCGAGTAATACTTTACGTCATCATCGAGAAAAAGCTGAAAACATCTCTGAGATCTGGCTTGTAGAAATCGCTCGTGGCGTACTATTAGCATTCTTTATCATGAATGGACGAAGTCTTGAAGAAGTTAGTGAGCGCTACCGGTATAAAATATCTGTGAAACCTCGACAAAAACCTCGAGTTGTTGTAAAAATTCTTATGTTTATCGCACGCGCCATATTGCGCTATTTCAGCGCACGCTTATGTTGCACGCGTGCTCAGTTTTGCTCACGAAGGAGGTCGCAAAAAACTCACAAATCGATTTTTTGATCCCACTCTACTCGAAAACTGACCGTTTAACCCACAGTCAAAAATTCAGAATCAATTCATAGTAGTAAGTTTCACCTGTAGACAAAGTATTAGCAAAATCAGTAAGAGAGATTTTTAGAAATTCTCAAAAAAGCTAAAATTCGAGATTTTCTTCATTAGCATAAATTCTGCCTTACAGATTTTCATTTTCTTTTGCATAGTTATTTATTTATAGCCACTTTCTAAATCCTGAAAAATTGAGGTAGGGTCGTACGGCTAGATTTTGAGAAAAAAGCCCTAAAAAAAGTCTAGTTTCCAGTCCCCTCATAGCACTCGGTCTGTTATAAATGATATTTTCTAAGCTTCTCGTATTTCTTTTCCAGGATAATGAGGGTTAATATCATTTCTTTTAACAGTTGTAGCAACAAATGACCCAAAAGAAAACTCCTGTTTGCTTTAAACTTAAGTTTTAAAAAGGTTAACTTTTTCTTCTGGAAACTGTAGTAAGCCACCTTAGCGTGAACAGATCTGAACAGTGTTTGATTGAAGACGAAATTTGTCTTTGAGTAGAGGTATTTCAGTACTAATTGGTGGGGCATTTGAACGGCTTTTTGCACCGAGGGGAGGGAATTTGAACAAGCCAATCTTCAAAAGTTCAAATGCCCGGCGGGGGGGGGGGGGGGGGGGGGGTGATGTTGAAGCTTCAAATTGACTGGTACATTAGCACATGAGTAGATAAGGCGATTGCGACATTTTGACTGGTGACTGCTAGTCTCCAGGTGGGGGAGCGATGGAGGAAGGGACTGAGGGAGTCTGATCGGACTTAAATTCTCAGTACAGAACGAAACGGTAATCAGTTTGCCTTTTAAAATAACCCCATTTATTTTTAAAAACCCTTAAAACCTAAAATACACTAACATTATTGTCTTCTGTCGGACAGTAAGACTTCTATAAACATTTTGCATTGAAAGAAATCTTTGAGTAAAGTAGGTTACAACCTAAAGTATCATACCAATGTTATGTGATAAAAAATTTCATTATAATTTGTCATAATTGACTGTAAAAGAGTTATGCCTTGCTTCAGTTTTGCAATATCAATTTTCAAAAATTGTGTGACGTGATGTAGAATTTGTATTCGTTGTGATTAGTGAGATGTGACAACTTCGGTTTTGGACTTAAAAAACACAGAAGACTATGGAAAATTTCTCTATAACAAACCCTTGTATAAAGAATTCTCAGTTATAGTGAAGAAATAATGTGACAGAAAGCAGGGCCAGGCAAAATGCCCTTGTTGTACTTCTAATGAGCCTCTCTATGAAGGTAACCGGGTGCTCGTCTTACCTCTAAGGGGCAAAGTTTTGTGATTTGCTAAAGCTTAAGGTGCTTTTAACAATCTGAAATGATCATCACATGAAATAACACCATATCTTTCAAGGAACAAACTGGAAAAAAATTTGTCACAAATGTAACTACTTGTTAGGATTGGTCCCTCCTAGGGATGAAATTTTGAGCCATGCCCATAAAATATTACTCTGGTACCTTTGTGGGTTTCTTTCACAAGTTTGGACAAGCACCCCTGTCATTTTGATAGGGGAATTCCCCTCTGGAATTGTACTCCACCCTGTTTTTCTTCTTCTTCAGCCACCCCCCCACCCCCAACTTACTCTTACTTGGGCATAATCCTCATCCTACTCATGGGCATAATCCTTGTCCTACTCTCTTTAAGGCTGACAACTTCTATGCTACCCCACCCTAAGTTCTTTCTCTTGGAACAAAATAGCTATTTGTCAGGGTACCCATATACCCACCCCACCCTTGTTGGGAGAATGGCAGAAACCTGCTACAGTGTTTAGAGGGGGGAAGATTATTACACCTGCACTTAAGAGTAAAGCGGTACACAGTTAAACTGCCAAAATGCACTTTGTATATATTGTAGGTTTCTTGGTTTATGAATATATTGTCCTTGTCTGGTTTTTGTTTGTTCTTAAGGCATTCATTGACAGCTGCATCTCCAGCATCATATATTCCAAGTTTTTCATTCTTCATCGCACTCGCGTAGTCCTTGTCAGAGTCCTCTCCTGAAATTTGTATATCTTGTGGTTCAAATTTTGTTTCTGTCAATACGAACTTATTACTGATCTGCTTCCAGCATATGAGGCTTCATACCTCGGTTGTTAAAGTGTCACACCAGAAGTATAGATGTTTGAATCTAAGACTTTGAATCTCATAACCTATTAGGTAGGTTTCAAATTATTTGGAGGGTTAGTTCACAAGATAACGTTATGACATATCTTTGGCCCCATTGAGCCAAGAAAACCATGGTCGCCAGGTGGCAGCTACATAAAGTTTCCAGGTTAGCCAGTCTTAGCTGGCATTTTTCAACTCTCAACTCTGCCAAGGTTAATAGGGTGACTACTGAGTGGAGGGGACAGGGGGGTGGGAGACTAGGAAAAAAGGGGGCGGGAGGTGTATGGGAGGTGGTAGAAGAGAGGGTGGGAAGCAGAAGAAATAGGGGGGAATTATGCAACATTGTGTAATATTTTGCAATCAAAAAAATGCAAAGAGGTGGGAGCCAACAAATACAGGGAGGGAACTGGAATTAAAGGGTATGGGATACAGGAGGTTTTAACTGCTCCTGTCCCCCCTCCACTACTGATCCAGGGTTAATGGATTTACCTGCATAGTTGTGGCAAATGTTTTCCTTCTGCTGCATGAGTGCTTGCCTTATACAGGCACCCTTAGGGAAAACTGAGATGGAGCTTGTGACCTAACCAGAGGAGTTGACATTCTTTTACCATGAGAGGGTAAGGTGTCTTGTAAAATAATTCTCGAATACCAGTACTGAGGTTGAATGGTTTAAAGGTTAAAAGGATGTTATATTATGTGTGTCACAGGCACGGGTCAAAGAAAATGTCTCGGTCCCGACAGGAATTGAACCCATGACCTTCTGACAATTACTGATCCTAGCAGTATGCAAGCAATGTGTCACAATGGAACTTGTAAATATGATCCAGTTCACCATGAGTCTTCCAGTAGCTTAGTGGTTAGAGCATTCACCAGTGTATGGAAGATCACGGTTCAATTCCTGTTGCATTTTTCTCTGTCCCACACACTGAGCTTAACTTCATTTATCATGCTAAACTCTCTGGCAAACAATACCTGATTTGCTGGCATGAAGCTTCCTGTACTCCTCAATACAAGCTTTGTCTTCAGGCAATATGATTCTGACTTTGGCCGGGTACTGCCAGTATGTAGTGAACACAACATCAATAGAATCCGCTGGCCCTGTGTTACTCTCCTCCCCAAGTGATGTCATTATAGAACCTGTGGCCATAAGCCTCTGATATCCACCATGATCTGGTGCTCCCACATGTCTTCTCTTTCGGGAATGTGCACTGGCATTTTGACTACTAGTTTCCTTCTCCTCTTGTTCTTCTTCGGTGTCCTCGTGTTCAATATCGTAGAAGTCCTCTGCAAGGAAAGGCGAAAAACACCTGTTAAACAATGCTGCGTTCCTCAAAACCATGCAGACTCTGAAGATCAAGACTCAATCAACCGGGGCACAGTAAGTGCCAGAGTTTTACTTCAGGAAACAGCTATTGAAAGCCTATTATTTTGTAAGGTGGTCCATCACTGAACTTACAAATCCAAAAAAGCATGATAAAGTCGCACGCAAGCCAAGGAGACCCACACGGCTGGAGGTTATCCCGGTTTCTGTAGCATGAAGCAACTGAGAGTATTGCTACTCCCCACCTGGATGGGATGTTAGTCCATCGCAGGGTTACCCCCAGCAGTATGTCGCCAGTACCCATTTATACACCTGGGTGACGAGAGACAATGTGGGGCAAAGTTTCTTGTCTAAGGAAACAACACGATGGCCAGGACTGGGCATAGAACCATGGACCTTCAGATCTGAAGTCCAACATGCTAACCACTACACCACCGCGCCCCTGAGCATGACTAGTTTTATTGTGAGATAGCTAGTTTGCTTTCATGTTATCATTATTACCACGCTTGGGTCACAGGCACCCTAGTGCCCCCTACCTATGCCCATGACCAACAGTTGCATTTTTCACCGCCATCAGTCATTGTAGTGGGTCTTTCCAAGTTCATCACAACAAAGACAAAGGGTCCGGTTCAAACTTGGTACAGCGAAACTTGTATTCAGTGGACCCCATATTAATCCAACACCCTTTATTAAGGGAACACCAGCTTAAGTCCCTACATTTTCTTCCCATGAATGAACCTCTATTAAGCAGACGTGGATACCAAAATCAAGCCATTTTGTTCAAGAAACCTGCATTAAGCAGACACTTCAAGTGTTTCCAGAAGGTATTTTTATGACATTATGGCATTGCTGTTTGCTTCAAAGAACGTGCTTTTCAGCTAATTTTAGTAATTCTAGCCGGAACAGCCAGTTGGGAAAGATTTGCGATAATGCATGTCAAGAGTGCGGGTAAATAAAGGTGGAGATATAAGTGGTCAATGATTAACTATCCTTTTGCAATTTATCAGAACCTGAATTAAGAGGACACCCTGTATTAAGTGGACACTAGCGTGGGTTCCAAGGGTGTCTGCTTAATACAGGCTTTCACTGTAGTAGAAAGCTAATAAACCTTAATGACCTCACCTGAGTAATAAATGTCCTTGCCTGGGAAGCCCATGTTTTTGTTCATCACACGCAGCTTACTGTAACTCTTGGCATTGTACCGTAGCTTACAAGTGTCAGCACGGCTCTGTTCATGTACATTAGTGCCTTCCACAAATTCAAACGTTCCTCCCTCTCCTTCATGGCCAATGCAGTCTGATACCCAATATACAAACAGGTCATTGCCAAGCCCTTGCATGCTGACTGACAAGGGGGAAGTGTTGGCCATCGATGACGACTTAACAAAAGGTGTGATTAAAGGTTTGCCTGTCTTTCCATCAAGCACTGTCACCTGTCAATCAAAATTTATCAGTCATCAAATAGAGAGAAATGATCATTCTACAGCATAACTGTTGAATGTGTTGATACAACTTGGAAAAAGCCCTTGGCAAACCTGGCACAGGATGGTCTTGGCAGAGGTAGCCAAAGAGAACCTTTTATGGAGTGAGCCACAGTTCTCTAGCAATGACCAAACTTGATGGGGACATTCCATCAAAGCCCTTTTTTTCCCATCAGAGGTGATGAGGATGATCAAGTGAGTATTCAAATTAAGAGGAGGGTCCCTTGGGGAGGGGGCAACCCCTCCCCCATTCTATTAATTGCGGAATATAAGGCAACGGCCAAAAATTATCTCCATTCTTAAGACTGACTTATTTACACATGACCTCCCCCCACCTCCTTTTTTTGTGCAGGCAAAGTAGTCCAGTGGTAAGTGTGTCAGATTTTCAACCTGAAGGATTGTGGTTTATGTCATGGTTCGTGCCCAGTGTGAAAATTTGCTCTAGTTTCTCTCTATCAAGGTGAATAAATAAAGGTAATGCAAAGTCGCACATACTGTAAGCCACAGGCAGCCCAAAGGATGGGAGCTTAGCCCACTTTCTACAGCTTGAAGCAACTAAGAGTACTGCTGCTCCTCCTGAATGGGATGCTAGTCCATCACAGGGTTCCCACCCAGCAGTATCCATTTATACACCTGGGTGGAGGGAGACAAATTGGGTAGCAACATGATGCCACGGACCACGCCTCAAACCAACAACCTTCAGTTCTGAAGGCTCCCTTACAGGGTGAATAAATGGGCACCAAACTGACAGGGAGACCTGCTGACAGTAATCATGCAATGGACTAGCACCAGATCCAGCAGGAACTAGATATGCTCCTTGTCACTTCATGTTGGGTATCCTGTGATGGACTAGCATCACAATTTTTTTAATTTTCTACAGCATGAAGCAACTAAGAGTATTGCTGCTCCTCCTGAATGGGATGCTAGTCCATCACAGAGTTCCCACCCAGCAGTATCCATTTATACACCTGGGTGGAGGGAGACAAATTGGGTAGCAACATGATGCCACGGACCACGCCTCAAACCAACAACCTTCAGTTCTGAAGGCTCCCTTACAGGGTGAATAAATGGGCACCAAACTGACAGGGAGACCTGCTGACAGTAATCATGCAATGGACTAGCACCACATCCAGCAGGGACTAGATATGCTCCTTGTCACTTCATGTTGGGTATCCTGTGATGAACTAGCATCACAATTTTTTAATTTAATTAATATTTTATTGGATGAACTGTAAGTGATGAACTGTAGTTTGTAACTAATTGTTTTTGTTTATTTTCTATCATTTCTAAGCCACACCATACCACGTCATATATGTAACTTCCGCTCATTGTTCTACTACATATATATTTCTGTAAATTCGTGATTTGCCATAATAAACCTGATGAAGACTGGTATTGGCCAGTCGAAATATTGTAACATACGTCTTTTCACGTTGTTTGATCAGTCCCTGCAGTAGTCATTTTGACAATCATTTATAATTTTATTGGTATTAGTAATTACATGAAAAAGCAACAGTTACCTATACAATACATGTATGTATAACGGAGGCATTTTACAAGATCTTACAAGGTATATAATGTGAATTACAATTGATTTTACGTACAAAAGGTAGTAGATATGCAGGCAGTAGATATGCCCATAACCACGTCATGCTGGGCATCCTGTGATGGACTAGGATCCTTTCCAGGGGGGGTAGTGATACTCCTAGCCACTTTATGCTGGGTATCCTGTGATGGACTAGTATCCCTTCCAGGGGGGAGTAGTAATACTACTAGTCACTTCATGCTGGGTATCCTGTGATGGACTAGTATCCCTTCCAGGAGGGAGTAGTAATACTCCTAGTCACTTCATGTTGCATATCCTGTGATGGACTAGTATCCCTTCCAGGAGGGAGTTGTAATACTACTAGTCACTTCATGTTGCATATCCTGTGATGGACTAGTATCCCTTCGGGGGAGGGGGGGGGTAGTAATACTCCAAGCCACTTCATGCTGGGTATCCTGTGATAGACAAGCATCCCATCCAGGAGGGAGTAGTAATATTCCTAATCACTTTACACTGGGTAGCCTGTGATGGACTAGCATGCATCACCTCCAGTAGAGAGTAGTTACCGGTATGCTTCTAGTCACTTTGTGATACATAATCTGAGTTAACTCTTTCCCGTCAAGAGTAGTATTTTCCCGACGTTAACCAGTGAACCACTTGTGACGTCATCATTTTTGACGTCAGCAAATTGTTTTGATAAGCAGCTAAAACTGACAGCAAGGACAGATCCATCTATACGTGTGTCCATTTTGAATATCGACCAAATTCTGGCAGAGCTATACCAGAAAAAACGTGTCCAATTTTGGCTGCAAAGTTGGTGGTAAAATAGGGCAAGTCACCTAGTTGATCAATGTTCCATTTCCAGGTTTTTTGAAGGACTGAGGCCAAAATTTTTCCAGTGGATAGAAAGGGGATAAAGGGTAGAAGATAAAGAGAAAAGAAAGGGAGAGAAAAAGGAAAGCAAAAGAAGCGAGAAAAAAATTGGAAATGAATCTGCAACAAAAAAAAAACAAAAAGTCCAAATTTTGGCTTATGCGCATGCGTGAAAGCAAAATATTGTACAATTTACAACAGAAGCTGGTTCAAAATTTAGCTTAATTGTAAGAAAGCACTTTTGTAGCACAATTTAGTGGCATTTGGCAACATAGCACTCAAAAAAACACTTTAATGGTAAAAAATACGTTTTTTTAAGGAAAAAAGTCGGACGGGAAAGGGTTAAGCACTGGCAATTCTGGGCCTATATGAGGGCTCATGAAGACTTATAATAAATTTATGACTACCCATTTGTTTTTTTCCCTTTAATACTCTTTCCTGTGAGCGAGTTCTTGCAGCTGTAATGCAAACAAACTTACATTTGAGTAGAAATAGACTGGAAATCCCGTGCCAGTGTTGTACCTGACAAGAAAGTCAGGGATGTTGTCTTCATTGAAGAAGCCTGCAGCTGGAATTCTAATAAAAATCAATCATGCAAATAAATTAGTGTTGATGCAAACACAAAAAACAAAGTTGAGGAAATTCATCTGAGACTAGCTACAATCTTGGACAAAACTGTTGAGACACTTCGGAATGAATGAGAACTTTGACCTTGAAAACCACTTACCACAACAAATCTTTGCCCCTCTCCTCCTTATCAATGTTGCTTTGCCGCCAAAATCCCCCTGATGAATCCTCAGTCCTTCCAAACAACACTGTTTGAGGGGGGGGGGGGAGGGAAAGCACTTCTGCAATCTTGTCAGTGTTTCCGTGCAGGGAAAATTGAGAAATATGCGCATTATTGGTGTTTGTCTCAACTAGTTTTGTCCATGATTGTAGTTCAGTTATAGTTGCATGAACATAGTAAGTCAAAAATAAAAGGTCCTTACTAGACGTTATGCACAGAACATGTTCGAAACATGTAATACCTAATAAATTAAATATTTGTGACCTCGCTCACCATGAGTCTCCCTGTAGCTCACTGGTTAAACTGCGGCAACACAAGCGATGTTTTGCTTGCGACAGTGATGCGATTTTTTTTTAAATTGACGCATGGCCAGTGCACTGTGGTGGCTACACTTGGTGACAAATTTTGACAAAGTCTGTGATTTTATCACAAAAAATTTCCTGCGATTTTTTTCTGTGATTTTTTCAGCTGTCAAATCACCTGTGCAAGGGTGGCTACACATGTGATTTTCATCATGCACTGGCAACGCAACAATTTTCAAATCGCATCACCATCCCAAGCAAAAACTCGCTCGTGTAGCCGCGGCTTTAGAGCAAGTGACTGGTAAATTGAAGGCTCGTTGGGCTTGAACACAGATTGCTTACTATAAGAATACCAGAATAGAGAATATGAACTAAAGAACAATTAAAAAAGAAAATTTTGGCTTAATTCCTTTGTTTACAAAAGAACAGGGTCCTAGCAGAGCACTCAGCAGCTATCATTTGAAGAAAAAGATGATGCATTCAATTTTGGGACCAAACATGTTTCAACCATTACCACGGTCTTCTTCGGTTGTAGGGAGATGCACAATTTGCAAGTAAATTTATAGACCGGCATCCACTGCAACTGAACAAGACCATTAGTTGAAACATGTTTAACAATAACTATGTAATTAAGACAGCATGAGTGCATTTCATCAGGGATCTTTTTGGTAGTACAACATTATTAATAAAGGGTTAAGAGGAAGAATGAATGATCGATACAGGAGTTTCACAGACAAATCTACGAATCTCTTGAAAGTGTGTACTAAAGCAATAGGTAAGCAATAAGTAACTTACGAATAAGATTCGCTGTCTGGAAAAACAAAATCCCACATTCTTTCAAAAGTTTCACCATCAAAAGCAGCAATTGTGGTATTATACATAGCCATGACAATGTCAACAGTTCCATCTCTGTTCAAATCTACAAGAACTGGAGGATTCATCACTCCTGTAACAAGAGAATTTTCATAACCATTAAAATACTGTGCATAGCCAATATAAGTGCTACAATCTTATCTACTGGGGTTTCAACAACTTTAAGGCACTGTTACACTTGGCAATCTTTCTTGCAACTTTGTCTCGCAATTTTGTTGCGACACAAGTTGCAGGAAAAATTGCCCAGTGTAACATACCCTGAAATGAACATGTCTCGCAACTTTTTTGATGCTGCAATCATTGTGAGAAGTAGAAGTCGGTTCTACTTTTCGCAATGATCCTCACAACGCTGCAGCGTTGCAGCATTGTGTAGGGATGTTACTCTAGGGAACGTTGCATGCAACTTGTCTTGCAGCGGCGCAACAAAGTTGCGGGACAAGTTGCAAAAAAAATTGGTGTAACAGTGCCTTTCAGCAGCACACTAGGTAATTTCACATGCTCTTTGCGGCGAATTTGATCACCAGCGAACACTGACAATTTCTGCAGGAGATTTAATCACTGATATCTGACAATGATGTCAGATGCTGGCGACTTTTACGTAATATATCAAAAACGACAAAGAGTGTTTCATCAGGATATCCAAACACCGAGAAGTGGGTTGGAAAAATGAGGCGCAGCGCATTTTTTTCAACCAAGTTCGAGGAGTTTGGATACCTGATGAAACACTCTTTCGAGGTTTTGATATGGCTTCTCAAACCATTCATAATTCTTGGAGAAATTCAAAGCAAGAGTCTGCAAAATTTTATGCTAATTAAGATCCGGTATCCAAACCGCCATCACGGTAGTGATTTCCTTTGTTTTCTCTTTATGAATTATTAATGAGTTTGAGAAATGTATTTCAGCCCCTAGGTTCCGGGTTCCCATCCCCAACCTGTGATGAAGAAGTCAATAAGTAAATTAAAAACCCAACATAAAGTGGGAGCATACTTGACTTTAAGCACTCAGTCACATAGTCGTTCAAGCAGGCAGCCACCTTCTCATAAAATCACAATGGGGAGAGGGGGGGGGGGGGGGCAGAAACTAGGATTAACCCTTTAAGTCCTGACATCATTATGCAAATTCTCCTTACTGGTCTCCGTACATTTCATTGAGCACTAATCGGGAAACTTGTTAAGACATCAAGACTATTCATCTTTGATGATCATTTACTTAATTCTCGTGACCTGTATGTGTTATAATGTACTGATATGATGAGGAGAAATTTGATGCTGATCACTATTGGGGTTTAAAGTGTTAAGGGGTACGGGAAGCAGGAAGTTTGGACTACATGGCTACTTCAGATACAAGGAAATACAATCTACATGGGATTGATGCACTTAGCTTTAAAAAAATGCACCAGGTTTAAAGTTCTGCACACTACAGCGTTGTCACGTGATAAACTTTTCAACAGCTTTTAACCTTTAAAGCCGCAATAGTGACCAGCATGTAACTTCTCCTTACATTATCACTCTCTGATCAAACATACAGGTTACGAGAATGAAGAAAGTGATCACCAAAGATGAAAGGTCTTGAAGTTTAAACAAACTCTCCCTACATGTTTCATAAAAAACATTATGAAGGCTAGTATGGAGAATATGCATGTTGATGTTGGAGCTTTTAAAAAGGCTTAAAACATCTTCTGATGGTTTCTGTTCCTATTGACCCATCAAAATGCCTGAATTCCTTGAGCCTGCTCAAGTTTGACATTCATGTTAACGTTCACCCTTGATTCGTCCTTTGACATGGATGCCATCATCAAGTTTTGCATTAACCCTTTCACTCCCAGAGTCAGATATGGAGACATTTATGATGGCTCTAACTTTTGAGTCTGCAGATAAAATCTTATGGTGTGACCATTCAAATAAAACCTCTTCAGCAGTATTTTCACTTGGTACTATTTATATTTAGGTATTTTACTAAATGAAATTTGGAATTGCCTTGAATTTTGATTTTAGGCATGCTTGGGAGCACCTACCTTTGTAATCATCTTTGTAAATGAGTTTAGAATTCTCAATCAAGCCTTGAAACAGATCCAGTAGAGAAACTATCCATAATCCACCAGGATGAGTTTCCCCTCCAGTTCCAAACAGAACAAGTTCAACACCGTCTTTCTTTGTGTATATCACTGGTGAGAAGTATGTTTCCCTTTCATCTGGGGTGTTTATCCATCTCAACACCTCACCAGTTCTACCAGAGAATATTAAAATGCGTCCAACCAGACGCTGAGGACTGTTTGGTTCACTATGTAAAAAGCAGAATGCAAACTTAATTATTGCTAATTACAAATTAAAGTAAAATGTATTGTCGGTTTGATGTTAGTGTGCAACTCACAGAAAATTTGTGACTGTGTAGAACATCTATCTCTACTCAGCACTCTCCAGGGCTGTCATAAATTTTGAGTCACCTGTTGCCTTGATCTTCACGCCCGTAACAAACTTGTTGCCACGTGAGTAAATTGCACCAACAAGAGGCCAAGCTCATCAAGCAGACTCAACCAGTGCTTTCAATAACTACCAACGACTAACGAAAAGTGTCTGCAAATTTGCTCAAAGAAGTCAGCTACTATTTTCCCTAAATTGATGTACATGTAATTAAAGAAAGATTTCTTTCAAACCTTGTTGATACAGATGAAATTATGAATATATGAAATTCATATATTTGAACTGCGGAATGAAGAAATAAATGTAAAGAAGATCCTCGCAGTTATTAACGCAACTTATGCAGTTGCGAAAAGAAAGCCTGAAAAAATCAGGCTTGCCGGGATTCGAACCCTGACCTCTACGATACCGGTGCAGCGCTCTAACCAATTGAGCTATCAAGCCAACTGGGAGCTGGTCATTAAATTGGTTCGTAATATACCCGGGAAAGATGAAGATGAAATTATGAATATATGAAATTCATATATTTGAACTGCGGAATGAAGAAATAAATGTAAAGAAGATCCTCGCAGTTATTAACGCAAGTTATGCAGTTGCGAAAAGAAAGCCTGAAAAAAAAAAAAAATTTCATATATTCATAATTTCATCTTCATCTTTCCCGGGTATATTACGAACCAATTTAATGACCAGCTCCCAGTTGGCTTGATAGCTCAATTGGTTAGAGCGCTGCACCGGTATCGTAGAGGTCAGGGTTCGAATCCCGGCAAGCCTGATTTTTTCAGGCTTTCTTTTCGCAACTGCATAAGTTGCGTTAATAACTGCGAGGATCTTCTTTACATTTATTTCTTGTTGATACAGTCGGCTATTCTCCTCAAACCAGTTGCCTACTTCAAATTTTATTGAAAACCTGATCAACCATAACAGGCATTATGGTTTATGGTCTTTAATGACAGCCTTGTACTCAACATACAGTAATACAGATCAGACCAATACAAAAGATGAATTGCAACATATATTTAGGGACTGATTTTCAGTCCACTTCAATATCTGAGATCAATATAGCATAAAATAGGTCCGTAAATTATGATCACCCGGACGATCATAATTTACGGACCTATGATATGACTCCTGGGTTCAAACCATTTACAATAGCATTACAATAACAAAATTAAAGAACTTACGCCATAGGGTCTCCACCATGTGTGACTAAGACTTCCATCACTCCATCACTGTTCAGGTCTCTGATAAACTGCCCTGTATACAAATTCATGTTTGTGTCTCTGGATTCCTGAGGTCCAAAGTCCCAAATTATGTTACCTGTCTTACCACTAACAGCTTGAAAAACTCCAGCTCGCCCAGAAATCAAACAATCTCGCACACCATCACTATCCAAATCACCATTGCAATTCACGCCATATATTTCATGCATGGTGTAATGCCTCCAAATCTCCTGGCCAGTTTTACCATCCAGGGCAAGTAGTCCACCATAGCAAGGGTAGGTCCCATTAAAGTATAAGTCACAAGAGATTCTTGGTGCGTTGTATCCATCTACACCAGTTGAAAAACCAACCATTAGATCATCAACACCATCTTCATTAACATCATTAGGCCGCACAGCTGTTTCCGTCATCAGTTTTGGAAAATTTGCATGCCATACCTTTGTAACAGAAAGTTCCTCACAGGGTGAAAATTTACTCTCATCGTCTAAGGAGTCTTGCTTGTCCAGAAGAACGTTCTTGACAAAATGAGCTTTTGGAGTGTTTGTTTTCGAGTCAACTGATTCAACAGCACGCAAAATGAGAAGAACAAGGCCAACCACACAAATGGTAAAGAACGCAAGCCACACAAAGCAAACAAAACATGCTCTGGTCGTACACCATGGCTTTGAATGAGCTCGTCTGATTTTCGTGGTTCTGTTAGGAGGCATTAACGGTTTCTGGACGTTTCTTCTTGGACTGTGTAGCCCCTGGGTGTAGTTGTCATCAATTTCATCATCAAGATCATCAGAATCCTCATCATCCTCATCACTTCCAAGATGAGAAAACTTGTTTGTTTCTGGCTTGTAAATATTGCTTAATGCCATGACATCACAAAACTCTGCATGAACATTTGAACCTAAGTATAGCAAAAGGGTACCATACAGATCACTCTGGTAAGTTATCTTATTTGATCTTTTGGTGTGGCGAGGGGAAAAACATTTGAAGCTGCCAAGGACCCGACCCCTCCTATCCCAAGTCAATGAAAGGAATTACAGCCCAGCCCACTCCTCCTCCCTCTTCCTAGATACAGTCATGTACTTTGTGACCAGTCCTTAAGGTTATTCCCTTGTACTGCATTACGCATCCTTACTGCGAACGATTTGTTGCATCATTAGCGCGCGCTCACAGCGCGCGCACGTCCAGGGAGTAATAGGTTTTCTACGAGGCTAAGCTCACCAGAGAAAAGAATAGTCATTTACTCTTAAACAAGCATGGGGACCTATCTTTTTTCCAAATATTTTTGAGTCCTCCATTCATCCTCTTTTTGTTCAAAGAGTTAGAAAAAAATCACGTGTTGGAAAAAAATTTTTTTACTAGAAAGGCGTTACTCACGGAGATGAAATCACGACCTCGAGAACACGCACATGAGGAAGGTTTTAAGATGGAATCCATTAGGAAATTGAGTAATTTTAATTTTCAGAGGACAAAAATCTTGTACCAGAATAATTTAAAGCATATCGCATTCTTTTTTACATTTTTTGAAAGCTATGGATGTAATTTGTTATCTGTAATAACCCCAAAGACAATTTCTTATGGGAGCTGGAGAAAATAAATTTCAAATATCACAAAATGAAATCTTACGCATAAAAATTAACCTATTTTACCCGTGTTTACACAATTCCTGTGAAATTTGAAACCTAATTTCACGGGCTCCCATAAGAAATTGTCTTTGGTGTTATTGCAGATAACTAATTACGTCTATAGCTCTTAAAAAGTGTAAAAAAGAATGCGATATACCTTAAATTATTCTGGTACAAGATTTTTGTCCACTGATTACTCGATTTCCTGATGGATTCCGTCTTAAGTCAATTTCGTCTGATGCTTTGAGCATCTGCCATAAAACTTCTAGTAAATTGTTCCTTGTTATCGATATTCTACATCTAGTACATTGTTTCAAGATTTGCTTTAGTTATAAGTGGTTCCTCTTCCTACGGAAAGTAGCATAAACTGATCAAATAAACGTGTTCGTTAGGTGAAATTGCAAGGAATTATGGGGTAACTTGAAACAATGGTATCTCGTAAAGGGACATGGCAACCTACTCTTTTTATTTTATATTTCAAAACATTGCATGATAGATAACAACAACTTGTGAAAGTTTGACCAAAGTCGTATGTTAAATTTTATTTCAGGGGAATGACCTTGATTAAGAGAGAATGGTCAAACTGGAATCAAACCGTGAAATACCTGGAAATGAGCCAAACAAAATCTGGCAAGATCTCCATATAAACCAAAATTTTCAGTTTTCTCAACTTATTATTTTTTTAAATGTTGTTTGTTATGTGGGCCAGTATGAAACTAGTTTCAAATGCATTAGTAAATACGGGGTTTATATGGAAATCTTTCCAAAAATTCTGCAAACAACATGAAACTGTGCATTCGAGGAACAAAAACAAATGGTGGGCTTGTTGGACACAAATAAGATATGAACCATTTTATACAACAAACACTTTGCGCTTTGAGCAAGCCTTTCTCGTATAACTGAGTTAGTTCACATCTTAGTTCACACCATGCCTTATTATCTCTCATATAAATGACACTGTTATTGTTTGATCAGGGTTTTACAGATAGGCAGTTGTCAAAGATTTTGATTTAAGAAATGCTACAGTTTGTTTACATTGTCCACATTGTGTTTCATTTTTCACTACAGGATAAATTCAAAAGAAACTATATTATAAGCTTCAATAAACTCATAATATCCTATCATATTTTCTATTGAACGAAATATTTATAAGATTAATTCCAGAAAATTATTGTCGTTTTAATTATCAAAAGACACGTCACGATATCAATCACGCTAATTACAGGCATAATTTCTATCACTCCATACAGCTCTTGTTTTGCTCTTGTTTTGTAAAGATCCTCTTGTTTTGTTAAGATCAGCCACTAAAATAAACCTTGAACGTTTGATTGTTAACCAGAAGACCCTTATCGAGAAATTACACCGTGACAAACTAAACTAATAAAGCCTTCTACCGTATTAAAATTGACTTCCTGGAGTATTTTTGATCTTCTAACGTAGTTCGTTTATTATTAACGAGAATACCGAAAATATACCGAAATTATTGTTGATAAATACCTGTAAAGACGAAAATTCACGTTGAATACTCTTGACAAGCAGTTATCTGACATCAGTGAAAAGAGTAATTAGCGAAAGAAAGGCCAAAGAAATCCGTGTTATTCATCTTCAAGTAAACTTTCAAATGATCGCAGATCTGGTTACACAGCTGCCAAAACAGAACTTACCGGGGAGGGGTGGGGAAGACACTGGCGTAAGAAGTTTTAGTTTGCGGAAGGGAAAATTTATGTCTAATTTTTGAAATTGTTGAAAAGTTAAAAAATTATGAGTATGCTATAAAATTATGCACGTTTTGTCTGGAGGCTGCGTTCATTTTAGTGTTTCCAGCAAGTCGTACATGTAAAAATTATATCCTTTTGTAATCTAATGCTTTTAAACAGAAAATCGCAACACTGTCCGTTATAAATTAAGGGCATGTCGTTGAGTTTTCTTTATTAAAAGAATACTAATCTGACTAATAAACAGAAACTCATTGAGGACATTAAGAGTAGGCTTAGCAATTTCAAGTAAATGAAGCCTTTTTACGTTATAGTATTTTCGGAGATGATTTTGTTATTGTGGTTACTTAAAAATGATAAAATTATGAAAAGTGGCTCATGCAAATAAAATGTAAAAATGTTTCACGCCATAAGGAGAATTCCAATGATTTTCGGCAAGAACGTCATGCTAGCCCACATATAAGGCACTAATAATATATATTTCCATATGAATATATACACCAACTGAAACACGCACCTACCTCCACTAACACACACTTTGCTTCACTTGTACTCACTCTCCTTCATTTGTACTCCCTTCCCTTCATTTGTATTCGATTGCCACCACTTGTACTCACTCACTTCACTCATACGCACTTTCCTTCACTCGTACTCACTTACCTTCACTTGTACTCTCTTACTTTAACTTGTACTCACTTACCTTCACTTGTACTCACCAACCTTCACTCCTACGCACTTTCCTTCACTTGTACTCACTTACCTTCACTTGTACTCATTTCCCTTCACTCATACGCACTTTCCTTCACTTGTACTCGCTTACCTTCACTCCTACGCACTTTCCTTCACTTGTACTCACTTACCTTCACTTATACTCATTACCGTCACTCCTACCCACTTTCCTTCACTTGTACTCACTTACCTTCACTTGTACTCATTTCCCTTCACTCATACGCACTTTCCTTCACTTGTACTCACTTAGCTTCACTTGTACTCACTTCACTTCACTCATACGCACTTTCCTTCACTTGTACTCACTTTCCTTCACTTGTACTCTTTTACCTTCACTGATAAGCACTGATAAGCACTTCACTCATACGCACTTACCTTCACTTGTACTCACTTACCTTCACTTGTACTCACTTAACTTCACTCATACGCACTTTCCTTCACTTGTACTCGCTTACCTTCACTCCTACGCACTTTCCTTCACTTGTACTCACTTACCTTCACTTGTACTCATTTCCCTTCACTCATACGCACTTTCCTTCACTTGTACTCGCTTAGCTTCACTCATACGCACTTACCTTCACTTGTACCCACTTACCTTCACTTGTACTCACTTAACGTCACTCATACGCACTTTCCTTCACTTGTACTCACTTTCCTTCACTTGTACTCTCTTACCTTCATTCATACGCACTTTCCTTCACTTGTACTCACCTACCTTCACTTGTACCCACTGACCTTCACTCATACGCACTTACCTTCACTTGTACTCACTTACCTTCACTTGTACTCACTTACCTTCACTCGTACGTACTTTCCTTCACTTGTGCTCACTTTCCTTCACTTGTACTCACTTACCTTCACTCATACGCACTTTCCTTCACTTGTACTCACTTACCTTCACTTGTACTCATTTCCCTTCACTCATACGCACTTTCCTTCACTTGTACTCGCTTACCTTCACTCCTACGCACTTTCCTTCACTTGTACTCACTTACCTTCACTTATACTCATTACCGTCACTCCTACCCACTTTCCTTCACTTGTACTCACTTACCTTCACTTGTACTCATTTCCCTTCACTCATACGCACTTTCCTTCACTTGTACTCACTTAGCTTCACTTGTACTCACTTAACTTCACTCATACGCACTTTCCTTCACTTGTACTCACTTTCCTTCACTTGTACTCTTTTACCTTCACTGATAAGTACTGATAAGCACTTCACTCATACGCACTTACCTTCACTTGTACTCACTTACCTTCACTTGTACTCACTTAACTTCACTCATACGCACTTTCCTTCACTTGTACTCGCTTACCTTCACTCCTACGCACTTTCTTTCACTTGTACTCACTTACCTTCACTTGTACTCATTTCCCTTCACTCATACGCACTTTCCTTCACTTGTACTCACTTAGCTTCACTCATACGCACTTACCTTCACTTGTACCCACTTACCTTCACTTGTACTCACTTAACTTCACTCATACGCACTTTCCTTCACTTGTACTCACTTTCCTTCACTTGTACTCTCTTACCTTCATTCATACGCACTTTCCTTCACTTGTACTCACCTACCTTCACTTGTACCCACTTACCTTCACTCATACGCACTTACCTTCACTTGTACTCACCTACCTTCACTTGTACTCACTTACCTTCACTCGTACGTACTTTCCTTCACTTGTGCTCACTTTCCTTCACTTGTACTCACTTACCTTCACTCATACGCACTTTCCTTCACTTGTACTCACTTACCTTCACTCATACGCACTTTCCTTCACTCGTACTCACTTACCTTCACTCATACGCACTTAACTTCACTTGTACTCACTTACCTTCAATCATACGCACTTTCCTTCAATTGTTCTCATTTACCTTCACTCATACGCACTTTCCTTCACTTGTACTCACTTACCTTCACTCATACGCACTTTCCTTCACTCGTACTCATTTACCTTCACTTGTACTCATTTACCTTCACTCATACGCACTTTTCTTCACTTGTACTTACTTTCCTTCACCTGTACTCACTTACGTTCACCTATACGCACTTACCATCACCTTAACGTACTTACCTTCACCTGCACTCGCTTTCTTGCAACTGTACGCATTTTCCTTCACCTATACGCACTTATCATCACATGCACGCATTTATCTTCACTCATACGCACTTGCCTTCACTTGTACTCACTTACCTCCACTCCTACGCACTTACCATCACCTTCACGCACTTACCTTCACCAACACTCACTTACCTTAACCTGTACGCACTTTCCTTCACCTATACGCACTTACCATCACCAGCACGCACTTACATCACTCATACGCACTTACCTTCTATTGCACACACTTACCGTCACCTACACGCACTTACTATCACTAATACGCACTCTCTTTCACCTACACACACTTACCTTCACCTACACGCACTTACCTTCACCCACACGCACTTACCATCACCTGAACGCACTTGTCATCACTCATACGCACTTAACTTCACCTATAGGCACTTAACTTCACTCATACGCTATTGCCTTCACTTGCACGCACTTGCTTTCACCTACACACAATTACCATCACCTAGAGGCATGTTTCTTCACCTATACGTACATTTCTCCACCCATAATCAGTTACCTTCACTTATATGCACTTACCTTCTCTCATACGCAATAACCTTCATATACACGCACTTTTCACGCACTGACATTCACTCATACGCACTCCTTTTCACTCGTACGCCGATACCTTCACTCATATGCACTTACCTTCACTCATACACAATTACTTTCACTTACGCGCACTTATCTTCACTCATACGCACTTACCTTTACATGCATGCACTTACCTTTACCATATAATGTAACCTCTAAACCTAATGCGCGAGCTCAGCGCGGAAAACTCTTCCTTATCCCCTTCCTTGCACTGCTAACTATACGACCAGATTGGATTTCCGAAGTTAGTCTCGGACCGATAGCCATAAAGTCAAGAAATCCGCAATCTTCTGAGGTTTACTTAGAATTGGACTTCAGCTTTATGAGTGAACACAAGTCCGTATAAGTGAAGGTAAGTGCACATGAGCGAAAGCAAGTGTGTATAGGGGAAGACAAGTGTGGAAAAGTGAAGGTGAAGGTAACTAAGTATGAGTGAGAGTAAGTGAATGTAGGTGATGTTAAATGCGTATGAGTGATGGTAAGTGCGTGTAGGCGAGGTTAGTGCGTGCAAGTGAAAGAAAATGCGTACGAGTGAAGGTAAGTGAGTACGAGTGAAGGAAAGTGAGTACAAGTGAAGAAAGAAGGTGCGTATGAGTGAAGGTAAGTGAGTACAAGTGAAGGGAAGTGCGTACAAATGAAGGAGAGTGCGTATGAGTGACGCTAAGTGAGTACAAGTGAAGAAAAGTGCGTATGAGTGAAGGTAAGTGAGTACTAGTGAAGGACAGTGAGCACAAGTGAAGGGCAGTGAGTACAAGTGAAGGTAAATGAGTACAAGTGAAGAAAAGTGCTTATGAGTGAGTACAAGTGAAGAAAAGTGCGTATGATTGAAGGTAAAGTGCGTATGAGTAAAGGTAAGTGAGTAAGAGTGAAGGAAATTGCGTATGAGTGAAGGTAAGTGAGTACAAGTGAAGGTAATAAGTACAAGTGGAGTAAGTGAGTACGAGTGAAGGAAAGTGCGTAGGAGTGAAGGTAAGTGAGTACAAGTGAAGGAAAGCGTGTATGAGTGAAGGTAAGTCAGTATAAGTGAAGGAAAGCGCGTATGAGTGAAGGTAAATGAGTACAAGTGAAGGTAAGTGAGTACAAGTGAAGGTAAGTGAGTACGAGTGAAGGAAACTGCGTATGAGTGAAGGTAAGTGAGTACAAGTGAAGGTAAGTGAGTACAAGTGAAGGAAAGTGCGTATGAGTGAAGGTAAATGAGTACAAGTGAAGGTAAATGAGTACAAGTGAAGGAAAGTGAGTACAAGTGAAGGTAAATGAGTACAAGTGAAGAAAAGTGCGTATGAGTGAATACAAGTGAAGGAAAGTGCGTATGGTTGAAGGTAAGTGAGTAAAAGTGAAGAAAAGTGCGTATGACAGAATACAAGTGAAGGAAAGTGCGTACGAGTGAAGGTAAGTGAGTACAAGTGGGGAAAAGTGCGTACGAGTGAATACAAGTGAGTACGAGTGAAGAAAAGTGCGTATGAGTGAAGGTAAGTGAGTACAATTGAAGGAAAGTGCGTATGAGTGAAGGTAAGTGAGTAAGAGTGAAGGAAACTGCGTATGAGTGAAGGTAAGTGAGTACAAGTGAAGGTAAGTGAGTACAAGTGAAGGAAAGTGAGTACAAGTGAAGGAAAATGCGTATGAGTGAAGGTAAGTGAGTAGAAGTGAAGGTAAGTGAGTACAAGTGAAGGAAAGTGCGTATGTGTGGAGGTAAGTAAGTACAATTGAAGGAAAGTGCGTATGAGTGGAGGTAAAGTGCGTATGAGTAAAGGTAAGTGAGTAAGAGTGAAGGAAATTGCGTATGAGTGAAGGTAAGTGAGTACAAGTGAAGGTAATAAGTACAAGTGGCGTAAGTGAGTACGAGGGAAGGAAAGTGCGTAGGAGTGAAGGTAAGTGAGTACAAGTGAAGGAAAGCGTGTATGAGTGAAGGTAAGTCAGTATAAGTGAAGGAAAGCGCGTATGAGTGAAGGTAAATGAGTACAAGTGAAGGTAAGTGAGTACAAGTGAAGGTAAGTGAGTACGAGTGAAGGAAACTGCGTATGAGTGAATAAGTGAGTACAAGTGGTGGCAAGTGAGTACAAATGAAGGGAAGGGAGTACAAATGAAGGAAAGTGAGTACAATTGAAGCAAAGTGTGTGTTAGTGGAGGTAGGTGCGTGTTTCAGTTGGTGTATATATTCATATAGACCTATATAATATTAGTGCCTTATATGTGGGCTCAGAGATGTGGGCTAGCATGACGTTCTTGCCTGATTTTCCCACCTAAATTTCCGCCACCCACCCCTAAGGTAGTAGTGCTCCTCTTCGAGAGACTGGAACCTGGAAAATCATTCCAAGATGGCGGCAAAGTGTAGTTTCGTCTCTTCTTTGCCTGTCATCCCTTTAGTGAATATCTTCTCTTTCTTGGACAAAGAAGACGTTGCAAGGTGCAGTCAAGTTTGCTCTCGTTTCAATCAAGTCGCTTCTAACCTCCCTGCTTGGAAAACGTGGTGTAGAGAGATTTGGTTGGTCGAAGAATGCCCCCCAGGCAAGACTTGGAAACAGTTGTTTTCAGAATGGCAGTCGAACTGGGGTCGGTACGAGTCGTGCTACGCGTCCATTAAACAGGCTTGGAATATCATTGAAGAGTTTACTAAGGCTCAGTGCACCGGTATTTATGCGTCTTTGAATGAGGGGCTAAGCGAGGAGGAAATTGATAGCACTGAAGTAAACAAACTAAATGGTAAGCTTGAGTTATGTAAGCTTCATTATTATCCAACTGTAGTACAGAAAACGCGCGAAACGAGTACAAATATCCCACGATAATTGTACAGTTGATCATTGTACAGTTAGTTATTGTACAGTATATTGCGGGCGCTCATCCTGTTACACTTGTAGTTTTCTTTAAAGTTACTGGAAAAGGTTGAAAAGGTTAAGTTGGATAATAAATCTCTTACTAGATGCTTTTGTGAGAAGTATCGCCATATATTTTAACTCGTTGTTTGCGTTTTGACTCACCCTGCGGGCTCTTTGAAATACGGCAAGCACTACTTGTAAAAATAGACAGCAATACTTCACACCGAAACGTCTAAAAAGATATGTCTCAGTTCATCCACAGTTCACATGTATGATTATTTCATATATTCCATCTGTGGGATTAACAACAATTTTGTAAAGTGCCATTGGAGGTTGGGAAATGGCACTATAGAAATTAAGACGGATTCCGCTCAACGTTCGAGCAATAAGTGCAAAAAATATTTACCAAAAAACTACTCATAGCACGGTAACATTTTGAATGCTATTTGAAACATCTCACTCTAGTTCACTTACCCAAGTGACCCCACGATGAAATTCTCAAGCATTCTCAAGAAAATTAATTTCAAATTTCGTAAAAGTATGCTAAAAACGGGCGCCATTTTGTTTTGAACTGACATGAAGCGTCTTTTTAATTGAAATATGGATAACTTCAAATCCAGTTTTCTCTCGCGGGGTCAGCTTGGGAGCAAAAGTAACGATAAGTTCTTCTTATCTGTTCTCAAAATGTTACAGTGCTGCAAGTATTTTTTTGGTAACTTAATTTTTGCACTTACTGCTCGAACGTTGAGCGGAAATCGTCTTAAATATTATTATAATTACTATTATTATTATTAAATTATTAATACAGCTTCTTAATAATAGCTCAGCTGGTTAGAGTGCTGTGCACACCCACACCAGCATTGTAGGATCATGAATAGACCCTTCCCTGGTTTTTTCAACTTTTGACTAGGACCAGTTCAGAAAAATCTATCGACAATGCTAGAAAGAGCACCTTTAAAGAAGTAAATTTGCTGAGTTTGAAAGTGATGTGTCAGAAACAAGCGATGATATAGCTCCACAAAGTTGCAAAATTTTACAGACATTTGTATGGTTGGGGACACAAACTTGCCCCCATCATACAAATGTGTATAAAATTTTGCGACTTTGTAGAGCCATATCTTTGTTAGTTTTCATCTTGTCACTCTCAAACTTGGCAACTGTATTGATTTAAAGGTGCTCTTTCCAGCAGTGTGGATTTTCACTAACTGGTTCGTGTGAAAAGTTGGAAAAACCCTGGAAGCGTTTATTAGAATTCCAGTAGAGCCTGAATAATTTTCAGGCTCTTCTTTTTCAAGTACTTAAGTTTATATCTTCACTTCACTTAATGAAAAATTATTGAATTTAGATTTTGGGTTCTCTTAGAAGTGAAAGAGGTATCTTATTATAGGAAATTTTCTTCCCCTCAGAATACCAGTAGCACTTTTTTCACATTTTTTGTATAAGGAAATTAAAAAAGGGGGAGTTACTAATGGAAATCAAATTCTAATTTCTGTAGGATGCAGACTTCCAACAGACCTCAGATGTTCGCTTCGCATCCACAACGGACAGCGACTTGTCAGCCCAGGTCTGATTGGCTCCATGGCAATATCAAACCACTATCAAAGTGAATCCCTTCTGGAACTCAGTGTGGCTTCAAGTGGTCTTCAGCGAAGAGACGGACTACGTAACTGCATTCCAGTCTCCTTTTGTGTGAATACTGGAAATGGACAATTCATGGCTCTAACAAATGAAGAAGGGCATAATCCTGGAGAAATTTTCTGGCCAAGTCCCGATCGAAGTGTTGACAATTTTGAGATCTCTACAATGAGGATGCACCATTTCCTCAGCGGGAGTAATTTTTCCAGCTGGCTCTGCAATTATGCTGAACAGTTGTCCAGGAACTGTTACCCTGTTATTGACAATGAAATTTACAAATTTCTGTTTTCTGCGACAACTACTACCAAGGGTATTACTGTCACCACGACTACTGCTTTTCTTCCAGAACTAAGCAGTGTAAAACCACCTCTTTTCTTCTTCACTTATCGTATCTCTATATCAATGGATCCTGAAGTCTCTATGGTGAGTGGCAACATGATGAATACTGTATTTTTATTTTGGAGGGTTTTTCTGTGCTTAACCCTTTAAGCCTCAATAGTGACAAGCATCAAATTTCTCCTGACAATATCCCTACTTGATCAAACATAAAGGTCAGGAGAATAAAGGAAATGATCACCAAACATGAAATGTCTTGATGTTTGTGCAAATTCTCCCAACAAGTACCATAAGAAACATATGGGGAACACTAAGGAGAACATGCATATTGATATTGGGGCTTAAAGGGTTAAAGTGGTGTGGTGAGGATAGTACTTGCACTGCATGAAAGGGCGATGTCGCAGCCCTTACAAGGTCTTCTCTGATTTGCTGAGAAAACAATACACCAAACAACAAAACAATGGACCCTAGCCCCGAAAACAATAGAGCTGCGTGATACCAAGGTCCAATGAAATTAGAGGTTGTTAAGAGCTGCGGGGCTACTCGCATGAAAGGCTTCCTCAGAACCCCATGTTGGATCTTGTGTCAAAGATGTAAAAAGCCAGTTTTTTAAAAATTTATAGATAAATTTATTAACTGTTTAAGCCCTAACAGTGACAAAAATGAAATTTCTCTAAATACATTAACATTACTCGTTCAAACATTCAAGTGAGGAGAATAAAAAAATTGATCACCAAAGATAGGATGTCTTGATATTTAGACAAATTCTCCTCACTAGTTCCATAAGAAATGTTTGGAGAACAGTAAGGAGAATAATACATTTCTGTAATTCAGGGCTCAAAGGGTTAAATTCTCAATCTTAGTCATTGAATTTCTAGCTTTCTGATTGTTTCACTGCACAGAGGTTTATAGCAGAGAAAATGAAACTCAGTTTGTTTGGAATAGGCAGAATTTTGTTCCTTTTGGAACTGACATTCCATGTATTCTGTAGTTCCTAAATCGGCATAAGAATGGGCATACAAATACAAATTTGATTTGGAAAGAAAAGGAATGAAACCCATGACCATCTAGATACCATTTGGAATGCTCTACCACTGAGCTTTTTTGAGGGCATGGTGGTGTAGTGGTGAGCGCAATGGACTTCAGGTCTGAAGGTCTGTGGTTTGAGGCCAGTTCCCTCCCATCACGTTGTTTCCTGAGACACACAAAGTTACCTCTCTCCACCTGGGTAGAGAAAATGGGTACTGGCGACATACTGCTGGGGGTAGGGTACCCTGCAATGGACTAGCATGATTCCCATCGGGGGGGGGGGGGGGAGGGGGGGATAGCAATACTCTCAGTTGCTTTATGCTATGGAAAGAGGGATAAGCTCTGGTTGTGTGGGTCTCCTGTGGTTCACGTGCAAGTTTACTTTTATCTCACCACTGAGCTTTGGTGAGTTTTGAGTGAGGTCATACAATTGGGATTAGGCAGTTTAAGCAAATCGCTACGGCTGGGGCTACTACGGCTGCCGTTACTGAAAAGGTCTGGGGAGAGTACGTCTCGACAGTCCGCCAAATTTAAGTTAAAGCAAAGCGAAATACAAAGTAGCTGGGTTAAGGAGTTGAAAGTCTCTTTTCTTTTATTTAACTTTTCAAAGCCAAATGGCTTTGTTCAAAGAAAGATAGCTGTTATTTGCTTTGCTAGGACCAACAGAATATTTCTGAATGAAAGCATATGCTGTACAGTTTGTACAATGACAACAATTTAATCAATGAAATATAATAATTTCAAAGAGATGAATATCTCAAAGATTATCAAGTGAAGAACAGAAATATTTCAGTACTCACCGGAGCAAAATAGTATCGTATACGTATCCAGTTATAAAGCGTCTTCACTAAACACTCAAAGCAAACTTTACCGCAAAAACAACCCCACATTTAACACGAATGTTTCTCTTCACCATTCCAACACTTTGCCATAACTTCATATCATAAATTCACAATACGGATTTACAAGCATATGAGAGGCAAACTTGAGAAATTTTTCAACTGAAGTTGACTTCAAAGGATATATTTTCCCGTTGGAACTCTTAATTGTAGAAAAAGGTCAGAGAAGCGAACTAACCCGACGTAGTGGCCACTACGGCAAAACTTCCTGACTCTGGTAGTCAGATTTCACGCCTGGCGGCCACGGCTGGACATTACCGACTGACATGAGCAGTGTCTCATTTTTTGAGAAATTTACTTCCGGCAGCCGTATTAGCGACAGCCATAGCAATTTGCTTAACCTCCCTATTGAACACCATGGGACCCACATCAGGCGGGTGTAAACTATGACAACAGCAAGTAACCCAGGGCTCGACACTAACAGTGGTCTGCTGGCCATTGGCCTGTAGAGATAACACTTTGGCCGCCAGAAATTTGGAACAAATGGCCATTTTGTCCTGGAGAAATTTTTTTAAAAATATATATACTTGATTAATTTCGAATTATTTGCGTACCTTACTAAGTGAACTTCAAAATATTGATTTCTTAGGCTTTTAAAACGAAAAACATTTTGCAAGTTATGGTGCTACATATTAAACACAAGCACGAATCGTATCTCCACCATGTTGACTGGGTTGGTCCTGAGGTCATGTTGGTCAGTCTCTTTCATAACTGTTTAGAAGTTATACTTATTACAAACTAGTTAACGGAATCGTTTGTCATTAAGATTGAGTTGCTCCTACATGTGGCCAGTAAAACTTACAGTTTGGCCAGTTAAAATCTGATTGAGGTGGCCAAAGGGCCAGTTCTCCACAAAGTTAATTTCGAGCCCTGTAACCGCAAACTAACTGCATCATACAGGCAATCAAATGTTCATGATGAATCTAATTATGTGAAACAGGCAGAATGAGAATAGCCAGTGAGAACAACTCAAAACAATGCACCTAACTGTTGCCCCGGGGGAAGTACTCCCTTATAGGGCCTTAACGGGGACACGCGGCCCAATAGGGTATGGTTTTGAGAGGGTTTCGTCTCAAACAGGGTATCAATTTCGTCAGTTTTTGTTTTAAACAGGGTGTCATTACACGACCTCATGTGTTCGTTTATTTACAGAAACCTCACCACAAGCCGAATTTTTACCAGTTTGCCAATGCACAGCATATTGAAATAAGAAACAGTCTCTGGCTAGTCCATTCTAGCCGTGAAAAGGGTATGATTGTGGGTTAAATGTCTTAGACAGGTTACAAAAAATAAATAAATATTATGTCTTGAACTGGGTAGCAAAATCAGAGATTTTTGTCTTAAACAGGGTCGGGTTTACACACCCGGGCCACACCTCGCTACCCAAGCATCTGCTGAGTCCCTACCCCCCGCCCTGGGGACTGTTGCCAGTAAATTATTAGATTTTCTTATGATTTCAAAGAGTTAGCAATTAAAAAAAAATTTGTAGCATCATCCATGATGGCCTATTTTCCTTTCAGATGAACAAATGTCAATTGATGACACGTCACTGGTACATCACTGATGCAAACGGAATCAAAGAAGAGGTCCATGGTGATGGTGTGGTCGGTGAATTCCCTGTTATGTACCCAGGGGCTCTCCATGAGTACATCAGTTGCACAACATTTTCTACCCCAACCGGAGTGATGGAGGGGCACTATGCGTTTCGATATCTCAATAAAGGGGGTAGCTTTAATGTCAACATACCCCGATTAAATTTTAAGAGCCTTTCTTTTGTGGTTGCAGAGAAAAGGCTGTCAAACTTGTCTGGGGGCAAGTATGAGGAAGACAGCACTAGTTCTGGTTCTGATGATAGGGAAAGTGTGAATCTTTAAAAATGAGCATGTAAGCACTTCATTTAAAACAGTACTCAATGTGCATATGCTCTTTGCATCTCGAGATGTTTGGGTTTCCTAAGAAATTTTGCCTACCAACACAATGGTATTTTTGCGCAGTTTATGACTATATGGAAAAAGCAGATGTTAGTAAAGGCTATCATAATCCAAAAAGAAAATAGGGGGTAACCACGCATTTTTCAGAGATAAATGAGCTTAGATTTTTGGAAAGAATTTGCCATACATTCTTTGTATTTAAAGCATTTTTAGAATTATGGTTGCTTAATTATCTCTGAAAAATGCCTGGTTACACACATTGTTCTCTTTAGATTCCAATAGGTCTTGCTAAGATCTGCTTTTCCCCCACAGTCATAACCTTTGCAAAAATACCTGTATTAGGATGCACCGTCCTCAACGTGGACACCAAAGGCACACCAGATATGTGTGTCAAATGGGCTCTTGGAATAAATGTCAGGGACATGTTTTGTCCGTTGTTTTGTCCGTGCTATTTGTACAACCAACAGACAAATTTTAATGTCTGTAACTTGTGTTTTCTTTGGGAGATTACATGTATATAACTTTATGTCAACCTAAAGAAACCTCAAGTGGTCAAATGTCTTGTACATAAATTAATGTTCTCCTGTTTTACATTACCACACATGTACGTGTACATGTAGAGGCAGGTTTTTTAAGCATGATTTTGCGGCTATGATTCACCAGTCGTGTTTCACAAATATAAAGGATGGCGTGAAGATGTGAATTTTATTTTGAAGTGGTTAAAACAGTATTTTACAAATGAGCGCAGTGAGTAAAATATTATTTTTAACCATGAGAAAATAAAATTCATATCTTCAAGCCACCATGTGAATTTCTTTTTATTATATAGACAAGAGTGTTTTTGCACAAACAACAGTGTAAAAGCGGGAAATGATGTCATCGATATCCTCACTAGTGAGGATATGGAAAACATGCCACTCGAGTCCCGGATGTAGTTTTGTATAAACTTTACGAGTTGTCTATTTTCCACTAAAACACTCTTGTCTATATAATAAAATCCAGTTCCTACCAATTCAGTTCCCAAGTAATCCAGTCAAATTTTACTAGTTCAACAAGTTGGAGTAATCATGCAGAAGCACAAGTCACATGGAGTTCTGATTTAATGAGATGGTTTTGTTGTCAATGTCTGCATGACTACTTAAGCTCCCTTACAAGCATACGTTCAAACCCCTAAAGGTTAAGACTAAACTATAGAGGAAATTATTAGCCAAGTGGATCCTGCATCTCAAGTGTAAATCACTAATTATACAGTACTAATTGTAATGTTATTGTATGACCTCTCGATAGCATTTCATTGGGAAAAGAAAACTGTAAATAATTTGAACGTACTATCCATTTAGGATAATGAAGTTATTGACAAATAAGTATTTTGCCATAATTATTTTAGTCTAGATCTATTGTGTAATTAGATCTAGAACTAAAAATTAATTAACCAAATCCTTATTTGACAGGTGATGTAAATTTCTTCATGCTGTGCAACTCAAAAACTTGAGACAGCATAGCTTTTCAAAGGGCTTAGTACTACAAACATAGAAATGTGCCCCATCCATAGGGCAAAGCCTCTTGTGGTGGCAATATTGATGAGCTATGTAAAATTAGCTTGCACTTTCATCACGTAGTACATCTTTCTGTTAAAAAAATTGTTAAAAATAATAGACTGTACATTGTGTGATTTTCCAAGAAAAAATAAATAAATGACCCAATGGTGGTCAAGAGGCGGCCTTTTCTTTTTTTATAACGTAGAGGGCAAAATTACTGATTGCTGATTGCTGATTGGTTGAGACAGAGGGCATTTTTTCTTAATTTTCTTTCCAACGAGGGCAAAATTACTTACTCCTGATTGGCCAAGCGCCAAAAATACTCGCATTTGATTGGCTGAGCGCGAGAGCGCGCCATTTGCATTTTGTAAGCTTCTTGAAACGAAAAGCAGATTTTGAATTGGATTTTGAGTTGTTCAACACAAGAATATCGTTTCAGAGTTTAAATCTAACCAAGTTGGTTGGCAAAAATGGTTGGAAATCAGGTGATAGCTCGAAGAGAAATTCCAGAAGGTGAACCTGAATGTTGTACGGGAAACAGCAAATGGTTATGTTTTAAAACTACCGAAAACCTTGGTTAATTCAGCGAGCGAGAGGTCGCTTCGCAACTCAGGTAAATAAATTAAGTCTTATTAAGTTTGAGTTTTGAGTGTGTTTGTCAATGAACTGGAACTGTAATTATCTCAAAAGATGAACATATGCATAAAAAACAGTTTTCTTTTTGTTCTGGACGCGCTGAGTAGCAGTGTAATAAACTGCTTGTGTGGAGAATTGTTTATTCTGAGGGCCGGCTGCGGATTGTGTTTTGATGTGCACAGAAAGTTTTCAGAAAATTTTGCCCTCTAAGTTATAAACAAGTAATCGCATTGAGTCCTCGTAGAATTAAGGATAAATTTTCACTTGTATTTTCAAAGTTTTCACAAATTGCCCAAGTCGCGTAATTTTGCGAAAACTTTGAAAATACGCGTGAAAATTTATCCTTAATTCTACTCGGCCTCATGCGATTACATATACAAATTAATATGAAACATAGGTGACATAGTTGGACTGGGAGTGGTCTCTGATATTGGTGATGGTGATTGTGGGGCAGGTGAAGTATGCACACGCCTGAAATTTTGATGAGAGGCGACATGAGGGGAGCACCTACTTGCAGTATATGACATAGTTTACACTGTCAGAATCTACATACTGGACAGCTTTCCCCCCCCCCCCCTCCCTGCCACGCCTAAAAGAAATTAATAATATAATGCAGTAAATGATAAAAATCATTTACACCAATGAACCTCTGGTCTGAAATAGGGTACAATGAGTCATTTCGGTCTAAGGCAGGGTTGGGTATATAAACCTTGGGTAGCATTCTCGCAGAAAAATTTCCAAAACAGTACAGCCCCCTCTACCCCACCCCACCCACACCCACAAACCCCTTACTACTAATACACAGATCACAAAGCTGTGTACACTTTCTCAGACTTTATTGATAGCATGATAAAAGGTCGTTTGACAATAATTATTAAACATGTTTAAACTCTACTTAGTTTCCTCATAAAATCTTAATCAGAGAATGTACCAACTTATGAGTTTTCATCTCTAGTAACTATTCTCAATACAACACAATTGATGTTAATTTTCCTTTTCCATGCCATATAAAGTCGTCATATAGTCCAGGTTAAGCCTCATGACAAACAGTGTCGACCCCATCCCTCCTCAAGTCATTATTTTGTAATCCAGCAATGTGGTTCAAACTTTCAAGTTTATAAAGAGCAGTACTTTCCTGTAGTACTATTTGTACTTCTTCTACAAACCTTGTCAAGTTTATTTTTAGGAGGGAGAGGATTAACACGGAATGATGCCGAGTAACAGTCAGTTTTTTCTACAACTCAACTAGTATTACATCATCTTTACTGCCACAAGGCTCAACAGCATTAATGGCTTGGTATCATTGTAATCTGTTTAATTACAAGTGATACCAAACCAAGTGTAAAAAGTTTTAATTTTTATTCCTTAAATTTTAACTATGCAAAATAATTTTCCACCCAAATCAAGAAATGTCAAGGCACCTAACATTACTAAAGAGAAAAAATGATTTGTTTTAATAGAAACAATGACAATTAGGGGATGAAATGAAAAACATTCTGTTATGATAAATGAATTGACTTGGGTGAAAGATAATTTTGCTTGTCTTTAAATCACTGCTTTGTTCAAACAATGGAAAAAATAACTGGATAATTTGTCATCTTTTGTTCTGGAAGAAATGCTCCAAGACGTCCATTATTTTGCTGCCAGAACCCAAGAGCCAGACGTTTTAAGGACAGTGTAAAACACACACTGCAAACTGAGTGCAGACTATAGTTCTCTCATTCTTGAAACAATGGGACTATTGTTGTCACCGGCCATTTGCATAGTGAAATTAGTAGTCCACAGTCTGCATTTCACACTGATGGGAAGTTTTTTCCACATTGTTCGTACAAGCAAAGGGCTGAAAACCATTACAGTAACGTTAGCTAAAACATCACAGCAGCTGAAACAACAGATAAAGATAAATGTTACTTTGAAAGCAAAACAGAAAAAAAACTAACACATACAAATACACACACTTAACAGTAAAGTTCGAAATTGATTGAAAATCAATGATGGCCAAAAGTTAAGTAATCTACTCAGTACCACTACCTCATAAGAAAAATGCTTTGTTGGCTTTGTTGCCACCTCAGATAACACACTGTCTCAAATTTTCTGCAGTCAAAAGGAAAAACTTAGGTACTGAGCTACAGTAAAAGAACAAAAACTAATAATACCACATTAATGATAAGTACTTCACAGATTCGTGACAATGCATAAATACTGCTAAGATTAGATCAAGTTGGAGTACTGGCTACATTGACATTTTCGAAGGGTGAAAAGTAGATTTGTTTGCAAAACGAACCGACAGAAGTACTTCACATAAAATGCGAGCACATGAGCCAGTAGAGTAAGGAGCATTGGGTGATGTTAGTTGACAATAATTCTCACCCACTCCTGTATTACATCATAAGAACCACGTTTGTGTAAGTGAAACTTTAAATGAACGTCCGTTGTTAGTAACAGTTATCATGCAGATCTTATTCACATGAATCAAAATTGTACTCTAGAACTTTAATTCATTTCTTAACAGAGATCTTTCTGAAATGAACCATTTGGTAATCTGTAGAGTATATATTTCTAACCAGCAGAAATGGGTTTACGGACGTAGAAGGCAGAAAATTAACATTGAAAGTTCTAAATTGAAAAAAAAAATCGAGTTATTTCTGCCATCACTTTTTGATTTTTCTGCTTGGAATGATTATTCTGAAAATCAAAGTCTTTGATTTCAGATAGACAGGTTCCTCACTAAGGGTTGCCAAAACTCTGAATTCACTTGAATATAAGCACCAAGGATGCAAATAAAGGTTATGTTAGTTGAAGAAAAAAGTCTGTTTAATTACCAGAACCTTATATTCAAGTAAATCAAGAGCTGCTGTAAACATTTCCTTCAAAAAAACAAAAACAAACAAAAAGAAAACATTTTGTGTTCAACATTAAGATAAAAATCAGAAATACAAAGATCAATAATAATGCCATGGCATCAAACATTGTTGAATTTTGGATACTGATCATTTTCTTCTGGACCCTTTTACTCCCAAGAGTGCCTAAATATCAAATATCATTTTATAAAATACTAAGATGCAAATAGTACCATGTAAAAGTACTGCTGAAGAGGTTTTATTTGAATAGTCACACCATAGGATTTCATCCACAGACTCAAAATTTAGAACCACTTTAAATGTCTCAGTAACTAACTCTGGGAGTGAAAGGGTTTAACACATTCTGATGGAAATCTTTACAGGGATACTGACTAACCCCGTCATATACTGTCTTGGTTTCTGGTTTTGTTAGCGGCCATCTGTTGTTTAAATGGCCAGTGGGAAAAACTTCCCAACTTTGAAGGGACAAGCTTATTGTGCAGCTTCTCAATTTTTTTTCCATGCCCCATGGAACTTCTTCTCATCTCTATTTAGTTTTCTTTCTTTTCCATTGCTTGACTCTGGAATTTATTCCATTTGCTTCAGCATTAAAACACCTATTCCAAAGCAATTCCATTGAAAGATTTTTCACTCCCCTCCAGTTGATGGGTTCAAAACATGAAATTTTCTTCACTTAACTAAGAAGCAATTTTATGTTACTTTCCGGGGGCAAACTCCACGTGAGAGTTCATTCTTCACTTGCAGGTTGCAAATTTTTTTTACCAGTTGCTGAAGACAAAAAACCTTGAAAGCTGCACAACAATTTTGTTCCCTTGGATCTGACTATGCTTTGTCCCTGACTGCGTAAAATCTCATTTTACACAACGCCAAATTGTTGGTATAAAAATAATTTTTGCTATTTACTACCATCTTTTTTTACTTCATTATTAAGATAGTAGTTTTCTGCGGAGAACAGGTCTGTCTGATTACACAACTCACATTTGGCAACAGAATGCCGTTTGCTTGAGACAGAAGCAGACCACGTTGTTAACTCCACACAAATACATGGAGAACTAACTCTGGAAATTTTATTTTCAGTCTTCCATCTGCTAACATAATAGGTTACAATAAATCACCAAAATTGGGCAGTGTCAGCTGAAAGCCCCTGATGAAAAAAACAAGTCACACCAAGGTAAGGAGAGCAGGTGGCTGTACACAGGCTAACCAAGAAGATGGGTTGTAATCTTATTATTCTTGAACTACTACCCATCACGGATGTAAAAACCAATGTCAGGAAGTTTCAGTTAGTGAAAAGCAGTGGCAGCTTAATGGGCAATGTGAACCAACCTCTAATATCTAGGGTGACTACTTCAGAAGGTGGAAGGCTGAAAACAAAATTAAATAATTCCAGAAAAAAATTTAATCTGAAAATACAAACCACAAAAAACAAAATAAAGATGCAGAGAGAAAAAGCCATGAACAGAACCTTTTTTTGGAAAAAAGACATTTTCAATATGTGACAATATTGTTTGGGGTCACGTTAGCCACTGGAGGACCAAATCTCAACGACAGAAAGCAAACAAGAAATATTCCTTTGCTAGACAGACTATAATCTCAGTCAAACTGAATTGAACCAAATTGGTCCTCCTACAATTACCCTGCCAAAGTCAGGTTTTACTAGACATGGAATGAACCTGAAATGACCCTGCAATGATCTGGTACATCCCAGGTCATTCTGGTGACATTCCATGTCATTCTGCTTCATCCCGATACCATTCCAGAAAATTCTGCTCCATTCCTGTGTTTAGCAGTGCCGTCATAGTCAAATCTGAGCATTTTCTGTTTTTTTGATTCACAGTGTGCCTAAATTCTCTAGTCGGAGTTTCTGCTTTTTGTGGTTTGATTCAACTCTCTTCGTAACACAACTTTCCAAACTCTCCTTTACAAGTAACCTACTTGTTTTCCTCACTGTCTAACATCCTTCTGAAAATAAATCCTGCAACTCAATTATAATTTTATATTATATACATATGTACAAGTTTATAACAAATAAATAATCACTTACATGATACATGAACACTACAATATGAAACTCCTAACTTCTTCACGTCACTTTCTCTACAAGTGCTTTCCTTAATCTTTTCATTAACCATGAAACCTGGACACCAAATTAATTCTCCTAACAAGTCTCCACACATCTTCTGTATCACTGGTTTGGAGATTTCAATATCTGTGCCTTATTTATGTTCACAGTGATCAATTCTTAAACTCTCCTGATCTGTCTGTCTAACTTTGTCTTGAAAGTTCAAGGAGAAAATTGACACTGATCATCAAAAGGTTCATTCACACCATCCTTGTGACAGTTCATGGCAGCCGCTCTGAACAACTTTAACTTTAAACCATAGCAGTTCTTAAAAACAGCATTGCTCACTCATTCTTTTGACTCCTACAACTTAGTACCTTCCAAAAAAATATTAAGCCACATAAACAACTTGCTGGTAATGACCACTGAATGTGCTTGTTATGTCTGTACAGCTACAAAAGCACAATCAAATGTAAGTCAGTTACCAGGGACTCCCTTGTCTGTGGCTTACTAACTCCTGAACCCGATAATAACAGTCTTCCAACAGCAATTCCAGTGTAATTATAAGACAACTATAAATTTTGACAAATGCCTATCCCAAACCCTGTATATCCAGACTTTTTACAGAATACTGTTGCACTGCTCATGTGCATGTTTCAAAGCGTACTCTGAAATTACCATTCCTTGACCCTTGTCAATCAATCCACAAGCTTGGAGCTCTTCTATTACACACAGCACTACAGGTCACGGATCACATGTACTACTTGTATTGTGTTTTCACTGTCACCCTCCACTAGATTATCACTTAAGTACAAAAGGTAATGCAAGAAAGGTCAACAAGAGAGATGATATTGACCCATATAAGAGAAGTCAGTTGATCATACTTTAAGGAAACCAAACAATAAGCCTCACCCTCCTCTGGATCTCACAGAGCAAAGAAAAATAGAAAGGCCAAAATGCAACTGGAGAAAGTCAACTGAGCACAACTTATGCCAATGGGTTCTGAATTGGATAAAGACCAAAACATTTGCCTAGGCATATGTGCTGAAAGACTGTAGATGACCTATGCTAAATGGAGAGGCCAAGGGGTTGAAAATGATAACCATAGTGGTGACGAAGATGAATCTAGCAATGACAGTTACTTGGTGCACAAAACAGTGTTCAAGCCAGACCAAAAAGTACAAAAGGGCATAAACTTCACTTGGCAAGACATTTACATGAATTTAATATTTTTATAGTACTTTCGCATAAATTTATGTAAAGTGTATGTGCTAGTGAATGCCCTCAGCTCCACAGAGGAGTGAAGTAAAGACAAGCTGAACACTGTGTAAACAACCCCTTACAAGATCTATGTTTACTTTGCCTGGTAAAATGAACAATAACAAAATATGATAGTGATCTCTTCTAGCAGATGGATGACAGTGAACAAGCTTGATCTACACATGATACAACATCACAAAGCACACATCACATGGACACACGCACAATATGCCCTTCTGAATATCAGAAAGACAAATACAAAATGTCTCTGTCGAGTGCAATTGTCAGAGGACAATTTGCTTCTACAAAGCTTCCTAATGTTTCTCAACAACTCTGGTAGGAAAACTTAAGTGGTACTTACAATACAATTGAGTGTGAGCATGACAAGTTCATACTCTTAAAGTGTGAAAAGTTGATAGTTCTTCAACTATTTTTTACAAGTACTACTTCAAATCCACGACTTTTAACAAACTTTCACTACCCTTTGCAGGTACATATCGCACAAAAACTAACAGTCCTATTTCTCACTGGGCTCTATTTTCACAACTTCATGGAAAAAGGACCTAAAGAGTTTGTTTCTACATGGTGGAAATTGTGAAAAGCAATACCCACAGAACTTAGTGACAAGGTACATGACAGAAAAAAACATTGATCAGAAAGCTAAATAGGGCATCACTTTAACTTAGCCTCCCACGCAGTCATTTTTAGGGGAGTCGTATTACTCTCCTCCCCACGTTTGAGGGGAGGAAGGTAATACGACTCCCCTAAAAACGACTGCGTGGGAGGCTACACTTTAACTAGGATGAAGCCACACAACACAACAAATTGTGACAACAGAATCTCCTCAGGTTCTCTTTGCCTTTTGCAAGAAACAAAGGATTCTATCTTTAAATTTCTGCCATCCTTCATTAATCTTAATTAGCTTCCCCTGTGATACTTCAAGTAATAGTTCCAAGCCATTAAGAGTACAAGACTACTCAATCCATGAGATAATGGCAACATGTTAGTGGCTCACTTAACGGAACACTTTTTATGACATTTACATGTATTTCAAGAATAAAGAGACCCCTCATGTGAGTTTTTATAGCAGCTTTGTCCCAATTTTTCCAAGGACAGAAGACTTTTTCTTACTCTACCACTTGGCATAAAGTTGAAAGTATGTACTCTAAAAATATTAATATTAAGCAACACTATCTTGCCTCTTGTATCTGTAAGCCAGTCAGAAGTTTTCCTACCAGAATTTGACTGCTTTTAGTCTTCATCTTGCTGTTGCTGGAACTCTGCAACATAGAGTTTCTTGTCCACAATCTGGGGGAATGGTTTGATCTCTGTCCCCAGTTCCTTTTCAGTCTTGAATAAATCAAACCTATCATCATATGTGACAAGATTTATGGCAAGGCCAAGATGTCCAAATCGGCCTGAACGACCAATGCGATGCAAGTAGGTCTCGGAATTTTTGGGAAAGTCAAAGTTGATGACAACATTGACAGACTGTATGTCGATTCCACGAGTGAATAAATCTTGAGAGGAAAAATAATAGAAAAAATTGTTTAGAATTCAGTACAAGTATTTCAGACTATTGTTTTTCCCTTAGAGATCCAATTTCCTGCACACAGAATTATTTTTAGCTAGTCAGCAAAACTGGAGAATCATGGTACAGGTTTAATTGGTACCTGATCAACATGCCAGCATGCATTCCTTTTGCTGTGTTACAACACTCAGCCATAACCAGAGTTCTTTTAACTTTTGGATCCAAAATCAGTACTTTTTCACACCATTTTTCACTAAGTTGTTTTTCAGACTCCAATTATTATAAAAGAGACCACAAAAGGGGCTCAGATCTGCATCTCATCGACATAGATGCTAGCAACTAAGCAGCATTTCTTTTTCCAGGTCTGAAGAATGAGTTCTGAGATTTCTATACATTTCCAGACTCTGCATGATTCCTACAAAACAATTCATAGTGACAACCTCTGCAAGTGTAACAAGTTACCAGTTCAGCTGAGAACATTGTTCAATGACTACAGTGTTCAGCTCACCTGAGGAGACCAGAGTTCTTGTTTCTCCTTGCCTGAAGTCATGGAACACCCTATTTCGGTGACTCTGGTCCATCCGTGCATGAATGAAGAAGCAGGAGTAACCGAGCTCGGTAATCTTTCTGGCCAACAATTCCACACGTTGGACTGAGTTGCAAAAAATTATGGACTGATTCACTTGAAGCTGAAAGTAAATGAAGTCAATGAAACAATTTATGGTATCAGATTTGGCACCTTTCAGGGTCTTTAGTTTGATATGACTAATAAAATTACAACATTGGTCAGTCATGTACCATCTTGGATGTTTTTGCCTGAGACACAATCCATAACACAAACAACAACAGACATAAAACCCATGCTCATTCCCAACATTTCCAAATTTACTCAAGTCCAGCGAGCCTTTTACAGCAACAACCAAAAACAAAAACAAGCTTCAGCTTTACAATAGAACTGTTGCAATTTTGTAAGCAATACCTTGGAAAACAATGTGTTTAAGCAGTGTACTTTCTGTCTTTCCTCGAGGAACACATAATACTGCAAATGAACAAGTGGAAAGAATATAAACTTCTATATATAACAAACTTCACAAGATCATCTGTATAATGAGTCAACATTAGGAAGGTCATAAAATGAACAAAACTCAAATGGAACAACAACCTGCATGTGAGGTCTTTCATTCACTGCAAAGTTTATACAGTTTAGGTCCCTTAACTGTGGTGTTACCAACATGGCACCTAATTCCAGTTATTTTTAATTAAAAACCTTCTGAACTACTTTTAAAATGGATGTAACCTGGACATGGTGTAGGAAACAACTTCGTTTAGGCACAGGCAATTTATCTTTTTTTTTTTCATCTTGGAAAGTCACGTCGCTGTGACAAAAACCCATCTTTAAGACTTGTCTCATGTGCACTGAAACACTGTAAGGTGAGTTGCAGGAAAAGTATATGCTACTTAACTATGTTTTTGCAACACTGCAAACTGCATTGTAGTATGTAACATCAACTTTTCTTTCACAACTCTAGCCAGTGTTGCAGTGCACGCTGCAAGGAAACATTTCCTCCAGAACACTTCCTTTAATAAGCCTTCCTCACTGCCAGACTAATCAAAAGGGAGATAAAAGATTACCTGAGTGATCCCTTTCAAGGTCAGCTCATCCATGAGGTTAATTTCATATGCTTTTTCCAAATGACTGTCCTGCACAAATGAACCAGAAACAATTACACAAACAACAAATTAGACGAACAATAAATGGATGAAACTGCAAAAAAGAAGACCAATAGTTTTATTATTTTATATCAGAGACAAGCATGACTCTGTTCAACAATGTTAAATAACAATGAATGGCAAAAGAAAACATCAAGAACTTTCTCGTTTTATCACCAAGTCACAACATCATAAATTTTGTTGAGGGATGATAGACTGATCAATGATGATAAACTGTGCATCACTAGTTTATGAAGTGAAATGGTCATTGTTTCTCACAAAAACACACTGTGCTACCACTTAGGCACTAACCTTGAATTCTTTCACTGAAATTGGAAATGTAGCAGAGTAAAGAAGGATCTGTCGGCTGGCAGGAAGGAAGCTGATTATGTCTTCTAACATTCCCTTGAAGTCCATGGATAGCAGCTTATCAGCCTAGTGAAGAAAATAGGTAAAACTTAAGGAAGTATATAATTGACAGAAGCTGTTAAGGAATTACAATTCATAACTAACATACAGCATTTGAGCCAGGGAGGAAACCTGAGATACAATTGGACGAAAAATGTCTCCCAACATCAAAGCATGATTCAGTGGTTTCACAGACAGCTATGCCTGGGGCCACTTAGGCTATTTACATGTAGGTCATTTAGACAAAAGGAATAAAGCCACAGCCCAGCTAAGGGACTATCTGCACAGGGCTAACCAGATTTATTTGTCTCCACCAAAAATCGCAACAAAGTTGGAATCTATGAAAATTGAATTTTGGCTAGCATATCAGCACCTAAAATGGAAAAATTATATTTGAAAAACCAAAGACATCAATCAGAACGAATTGGATCAAGTAGTTTCAACCACTGAAATGAAGATCAAATCTACTGACATTACCATAATTGTGTTTTGGCCTCTGACAAAAATTTGTTGAGCTCTTTGGCAGGACAACTTTTTAAAGCTTGGTACAATTTGACAAAATTTGGTAGGAATTGAAAACAACATATGGATTTTTAAACCATAACAACCCAAGAGAACAAAGTGAGGAGAAATTTGCCTGGTGAGGATATGCCCTATGTTGCTAGATTCACAGTTATTTTCATTACATTGTTATGTCACACTTGCAACAGATTTACGTTGTTTACTTGATCATTTCTACTTTGAATATTTTCCACATTCTGTGAAGCTAACAGTGTCACTTCTCCTTAGTAAAAAATTTCCTCTTCACTTTTACCACAGTATTATGTCATCTACCTCAAAATAAAACTAACCTCATCCATGACAAGAATTTGACAGTTGTCCATTTTAGCCACTCCTTTTCTCATTAGGTCTAGTATGCGACCCGGGGTGGCAATAATAATATGAACTGAAAAGAAGAGCAAAATAAAGAAGCATAATTTCTCTCCAATGATAAAGAATTGTGATCCTTGTTATAATCAACAAAGGGAGAGACACAAGTGTCCACAATGAGATGTCTGTAAAGAAGAGGAAAATAAAGTAGTATAGTTTCTCTCCTATGATGAAGAATTATGAAGCTTGTTATAATTAACAAGGGGACAGACACGAGTGTTTGCAATAAAAAGATCTCTGTACACACAGGTAGAGTTTGCATAAAATTTTGATTCCCCTTGGGCAGAGTAAACTGTCTATTTCTACTGTACCAATTCATGGTTTCAGTAAAAAATATTAAGACTAGAAATTCTGTGTACATCTTTTTTCACTCAAACATCAGCAGTATATTCTGTCATTTTTACAAGCAGTAATCTGAAAAAAATGGGCAGCTTTACCTAGTCACCCATGTGATAGTGCTCCACTTGCAAAATAAAACAATTAGTGCATGAGAACCAAACAGACTCAAGAAATCTCTTTTAATTCAATTACTCTCCAGAAAAGCAATGACACATGTCCATTTAATTACCGTCATTATAAAGTCTCATTATATCATCTTTGAGACTTGTTCCCCCTGTGGTAACCATAATTTGCGCTCCCAAGTGCTTGCCGAGTTCTTTGCATATCTGTGACGTCTGAAGAGCCAGTTCACGTGTAGGTACCAGGACAAGAGCTGAAAAAATGAAATTCACAGTGTCAGAGCATAGGCTATAAAGTAACTCTCTAAAATTAATGTCCAAATTGATACTTGGCAGTTTGATTCTTTGGACCCCATTAACTTTAAGGAAACTGAAACAATTTAGTCATCTTTTCTCACGTTGTGTTGCATGCAATGTCAGTTTTTATGGATTTTATTTTCAATGAACATGGTCCAATCAGCATGCAAGAATTCTCACAGTTATTGTAAAATTTTAATTGCAGTAAAGTGGAAAAGTTAACAAGTTGACAAGTTTGGATAGAGTTACCATCCAGGAGTCGCTTTAGATCAAGATTTAAAGTTCTCCATCATTGACAGAATTATCAGTGAAGGAGGTGATCAAATTATGGGTTATATTCCACAGAGTTTTACACAATTTGCAAGTGAGTTGCATGTGCTCATAAACACCGTAAAATCTGTATGGTACAGATACTGCAATGAAATGCAAACAGAGACCTGATATCTGAAAAATTACAGGAAGATAACCTTGAACTCATCGAAGTTTTAAAAGTCCACTCCCCACTCCCAAATCAACGGGGAGTTAAGAGCAGTTTGGAGCACAACAAAAGTCAATGTCGGCCGTTTTGCGGACCATAAAGTTTCAAAGCACGTGAACAAAACATGCTCCCGCTCATGGAAAACCTGACAAGTTTCAGAGCATGTGAACAAAACATGTTCAAATAGCACCAAGATCCTTGTCAATTTTGCGACATAACCGCCAACGTTTCATTGGTCAAAAGTGACGTAACCAGACAAAACTGTTAAGTTTGAAAAGTAAACCTACGCGCTAGATTCGTCACACTTCAAGGATGAACGTAAATGGTAGAAATGTTCTACTACTCCACAACTTTCACAACCAACCTTGAATTTGTGCCTTTTTGGAGTCGCACCTTTCCAGTAACGGTATAAGATAAGCAGCTGTTTTGCCAGTACCATTTTTTGCTCTGGCTAAAATGTTTTTTCCAGCTAGTGCCACGGGAATGCTTTCTTCTTGTATGGGTGAGGGCTTTTCATAACCTTTCTCGAATATTCCCATGAGCAATTCCCTTTTGAGATGGTAGTCTTCAAACTCATTTCCTTTGGTTGCTGTTACATCCTGTTTGAAATCACAATACATGCAAGTCTCACTTCACAACTGTAACAATGTAGGCTTGTTTCATATCATTACTGCTGGTCCTTTGCTGGCCTTACAAAATCCCTGGCCATGAATTCACTCAATTAAGGTAAGCAATAATACACGTAGAAAACAGTAACTTATTCATTTTAATACCTATAAAATTGACACTTAACAAGAAACCTCCAATATTTAATTACGTGACTCTTCATATGCAACACTTTTTCAAGGTGCTTTGATTATTATGTAAAAAAGATATTCCAGCCCATTCAAACATTCTGGCATACATTGTACAAATTAAGACAAAAATGTTGTCAGTAATGATTTTCTGTTCAATTCTGAGTGAAACTTATCCCAGCTTTCACTGTACATTAAATTAGGTAGGTCTGTATATACTCAATTAAGTGCCGCATCGTTCTTTAAATATTTAGCATTTCAGATGCAGTGCTTATCCGGGGGGGGGAGCATTTATTTGAGGGCGGCACACTTTATTATCACTTCTAAACAATGACAAGCAAATGATAACAACAACAACAAAAGTAAAATATACCCACTTCGAACTGAAAAACATTGTAATACAGGAGAATAAATTTCCAGATTGAGTTGCACCTTATTTTTTTTGGTTTGGCTCCTCCAACGATCAGTCTAACAATGCCTTGATTAAGTGCTGTATTTTTGTGAATGAATGGCATGGGGTGCTTATTCGAGGGCATTGCTTTGATATTTTTGCTCTCATATGTGGCGCTTAATTGGACGAGGTGCTAAATCCAGTAAATATGGTATTCATTCATTTCTTTGACCCCCTGTCCTAGACAAGGAGTGCTGAGGTGGAATTTGCTAGAATTGGCTAGAACATCCTGATGTTATTTATATGAGCAGTCATGCAAACAGCCTCAAGGCAAAATATGGGTGAAGAAGAAAGCAACTTTTGTTTTCTCCTTCAGTCTGTAAAATGTAAGATAAAGAAGAAGAAAGTACAATGGCTTGTTAATGCCTTCTTGAAGAAGGAGGGCAACACTGCAAAAATAAGTTCAAGACGTACAAACATGATGGCATTTCGTGACATGTCAAATTTCAGGTTGGCAAATAAAAACTGAATAAAATATTAGCGACCTAAATAATCGAAAACAGATTTAACCAACTGAACAAAAATACAGTGTCCTTCCAACGTATAATCTAAAATAATAATTGGTAGCTTCGACCCACAGCTTATTTGATATGATTTTAGGTTTTGGCCATCGTATAACAACGGAACTTCTTGTATGTGTTATCTGAGACAAGGCACAAAAAAATTGAACTATGCAACTTCTGAAATATTATCAAGGCGTTTTGAATAAACCCACCACGTACAAACTAGAGGAAACAAACAAACGACAAATTAAAAAAGAAGGTTACAGTGAAAGCTTACGTACTGAAGTTCTTATGCGATTGTCCTTCGCGGGAGCTTTCAAATTGGCCTTCCATGAATCGGGTCCTTCCCTAACAAAACAATTCAAACACAAAATAATTGAAAAAAAGCATTCAAGAGTTTACGGAACTAGTTTAATACCGGCATATTGCGAGTTTACGCACTTACTTGCCCGCATTTCGCAAAGCGGATGGCACTGCTTCCGTTTTCGTTGCTGCCATTGCTGACGAGACGACAAGTTGAAAATTATGGATTTCTCCTACCGATATTTGGAAAAAGAACCGGCTGCAAACGTAAATGACTGTATGTCTTCTATCGCTAGGTACGTTATATTTTTTAACTTGGATCTGTGAACGAGATGGATAAAGATTATTTTCGCGAATCCGACTACCGAAATTCTCCGGTTCTCCTCTTTCGCTTTCAAAATTATCGATATTGTGACAAACTTTGTCCCAGGCCCCCAGACGTCGTCACACAGAAATAAAGGGCGTGGCCGTGTGGCCTTGCTGTGGGGTGGGGTAGAGGAAACATTGGACGTGGACCTGTGCGCGTGATCTCACGTACTTCCAGTTCTTTATAATGAAGTCCCCGGTATAACGTGCTATATTTTTTAGCACGGAAAGAGTTATAGAAAAATAATTTACAGGGAAAAGAACCCCGATATAACGAATGAATAAAGGGAATTTTTTAACTGGGAAACTGTGGTGTAACATGGGGAAGTGAAACACAAAGAATAGGTAAATTGCCCACAGTAAAGAAATTTAAAAGCTGACCTTTCCATCGTTAGCATCTAGTCAGAGGGACTCGTCAGAGGGATTCGCTCTGACGAAGGGCTAATGCTCGAGACGTCAGCTTTTGCCGAGTTCTTTGCGATGGCCAATTTACCTTGGCAACTCAGCAGATAAATTTCCGATATAACAAGCGCCGGGTGTAAAGAAATCCCCCTTCTTGCGAACGTATTCCAAAAGCCCAAATAAACTAACATAAAATCTTATCCCCGGGATCTACCCGACGTAACAAATAAATGCGTAACAGATCAACAGAGATGCCGGCATGCAGACTGAATCACGAATGTTGTGCTTCTTACCACCCTAAATGGATAAAAATTAAAGAAACACCTATGATAAAGTTATAGTTTTCGTATTAAAAGGGGCCTCTTTCAACTACTTTTTAGAGATTACTTTAAAAAGCTAAAAGACGTATTGCATGAATCAAGCTCTCTCCTCCGCTGAGGCCTACTACAGTCACGCCTTGACCGCAAGCCAAAGAAAAAGCGCGCGGAGACTGGGTGGAGGTCCCATCGTTCCTCGCGCTCCCGTTCACTGCGCCCCCGTTTTCTCTTTCCCTGTTGTTCACTAATCGCAACCTCTGCGGAGGAGGGAGTGAATCAAAGGAACCCTCAAATAATGGTTCAGTTTTGTTTTTGAATCACGTACTCTATCAGTTTTCTGAGACTTAACTTGAATGTGTTTGGCTGCGGATGACTAGGATGGAAATGGATTGCAACTTGAAAAGATTGGGCTGATCGGTTTTCTAGTTTCTTGGAAAAATCGCCAGAAACTGATTATGGGGCCTGTTTCTCGAAAGTCCTGGTAACTTTTCGGGCCCAGAGCTATATTGTAAAATCAAAATCTATGGGATGGAGGTGTAGCTTTTAGCACGCAAACCAGCTCGACTTGTTTTGTCAACTTACAATTTTCCTGCTTAGCTTTAAAAACCCCAAAATTGAATCTTTAAGGTATTTGCGCTCATAAAATAGTTTTCCGGGCCCGAAAAGTTATCGGGACTTTGGTTTGTTCTTCTATGCATTGAAGAAAATCATTCGATTTATTTTCCCTTGATTTTCTAGGAGCATTCTTTGTACAGACTGAAGAAGTAGGGCTTTTCAAGCAACCCTTTTAGCCCTAACAGTGACGAAAATGAAATTTCTCTTTACATAATCACTACTTGCTCAAACATTCAAGTGATGCGAATCCCGGGATGAAAATAAAGGAAGTGATGACCAGGGATAAGATGGCAAATTCCCCTTACTGGTTTCATAAGGAATGTATGGAGAAAAATAAGGAGAATATCCGTTTTTATACTAGGGCTTAAAGAGTTAGGGCAGTGGCATTACATTGCTTCATCTACCTTGAAAAGAGAGCCAATCACATCATCGAAAACTACAATATCCAGTAACTGAGTATGTAACGGCACTCTTGTGCCTAAGTTTTCCACCCTTATGATAATTAGCTCTTACTATCACAATGATTTTCCGCTAGTGTAAATTTAAGCGAATTTTATTCAAGGCTCACAGAAATTCGATGAGAACCATCAGTTAATAATCGCTGTAAGACTCAGAAATTACCAGAACGTCCAAAACACAAAAACACAACCAACACAGTTGATCATAGACGTACAAGCTGTCAATTGCTTCTTAGTTTCCAGCTTCTTGAGGGAGTGCTTTGTCCTATTTCAGCCTATTTAACTTGATAAGGCTAGCACGCAGTCTCATTAGTACACAGGTTGCCCAAGCTCACCATGAGACTAGCGCATATATCAACCTGTTCCATTTTGCGGTAGCCCCGCAGATCTTAACAACCTCTAATTTCATTGGACCTTGGTATCACGCAGCTCTATTGTTTTCAGGGCTAGGGTCCATTGTTTTGTTGTTTGGTGTATTGTTTTCTCACGGCAAAATACAAGAGTTTGTATGAAAAATGCAGCAAATACGCTTTAATTGCCATAAATGCGAAATATTCACAATAATAAATGGTTCACCTTGTTTCTGTGTTCTATTACTTGCTATTTAATGGCCTTTTAGGTGATTTGAAGCGTTTTCAGTGAGAATAAGCGACCTTGATTATTTGCACCTAACACTTTAAGCGAAGCAAAACTTTCGCTTCGCTTGTTAAGTGTTAGGTGCAAATAATCAAGGTCGCTTATTCTCGCTCAAAACGCTTCAAATCACCTAAAAGGCCATTAAATAGCAAGTAATACAACACAGAAACAAGGTGAACCATTTATTATTGTGAATTATTTCGCATTTATGGCAATTAAAGCATATTTGCTGCATTTTTCATACAAACTCTCCTATTTTGCCGAGGTCGTAATATATGCAAAATGGAACAGATTAATATATGCGCTACTCTCATGGTGAGCTTGGGCAACCTGTGATTAGTGCAGCAAATTTTCAAAAACAATAGAAACCTCCCATTTTTTCTAACGTAATAACAGAAGCGGCGGTGGTCGAGGGGTGAGAGGCGTACGACACCGGAGCGAAAGGTCGGGGGTTCGAGTCACACAAATTGGGGTTATTCATAGATGGATTTAGGGTCGAATAACCTCTCCCTGGGTGAAGATTTGAAACCGTCAGCCTAGGAATTACTCTCTATCTGGTTTGGGGGCCGAGTACTGAACTCCTCCCCATTTTTCTTTAAATGGATTATTTTCCTCTTTCTTGCTAATAAATAAGCGTGCGCAGAGCGTTGCCTCCGCGGACGCAACGGTGACTTGCACTGTTTTGAATTAATAATGGCTTCTGTATCAGTTTTCAAGCAACAAATGGCATTTTCTGCTCGTCGTTTAAGCTAACGGCAGTCAAGTTGTCTAACTGAACGAACTTTGCAACCTGGAAAGTTTACTGAGGGGTGTCGTATTACGTCTTCCCTAAAAACGACTGCGTGGAAGGCTAGTAAACTGTTTCTACTTCTGGTTCTCAGCTTCTGCGTCTGCGTCTGCGTCTGCGTCTGGTCTACTTCTGCTTCTGTTCTCCTTTATTTCGAAATATCGGAAATCGAAGAAAATATAACTCCAGCTTTTCAGTCAGCCTTCCTTTGTTTATTTGTTTATCACACTGTATTTTGGTGACTAGATCCAGCAGGATTTGCTTTGTCTGTTTGGCCCTTGCAACGTTTTCGTGAGTAAAGCTTTCCGACCTTGGTCTTCGTCGGTTTGAAGAAACTCGCTTTGAGACAACTTGCTTCCCTTGAAAACCCTCATTGAATGACATTGACCACCATATGCAGGATATGAATTACACCCAAGAAGACCCGGTAAACGAAGTAAAGGCGTCCATTCCAATGGTATTCGACTTTTTTCCTTCCATTCATCTTCATGAGGATCATAGCATTCGATTATACCTGGTTCGTCCTGTTGGTATTTATAAACGCTTACTAAAAACACCTCATCATCTACACACACAACAGTACTATTGAAAACAACTGGAGATTTCAAGCTTGCTATAAAATGCCATTCATTTGTTGTCTCGTCGTACACTTCGCAACTAGAGTCATGGCAGCCTCCGAAAACGAAAATTTTGCCGTAAGCAGCAGCGCCAGATGCACCCGCTCTTGGTTTTTGAAGGTCAGCTATTTTGTCCCATGTGTTTGTGCTGAGGTCGTACCTGTCACAGTCAGCTAGATCTTCCAAGTTGCGGAACTCCTGATATATTGGGCGACCACCAAGAAAATAAATATAGTTATCTTTAGCTACAATGCAAATACTTTCCCTTATAGTTGGACCCATGTCAAATAACGCTACATGTTCCAATGAGTCCGATTCAGGTTTGTACCTTTCAATGAAGGAGATATGCCTGTTCCTGCAATCGCGATCTGGTAAATGCATCTTAACAAGACACCCCATGCACAAACCGTCTGACAAGGCGTAAATTTCTTCGTTTTTAACAAACAGTTGCTTTCTGTAAAGGTCACTCCACTTACTACCTTTCCAGACATCATTCCAGACTGCCGCCCTATCAACTAATAACGCTACACGGTCCCATGAGTTCGATTCGAGTTTGTACATTTCAGTGACGTCGCAGTGGCGCCTTTGCTCACAGTAAATAGAGTCGGCGTGCCAATCTCCAAGTTGCAGCTTGTCAAGGCACCGATTACACCAGCCCGTTGACATGGAGTACATTTCTTCTTCATTTTTAACCAACACTAGTCTGTCTTTAGTTGGCAATGCGCATGCCTTCCAGCAGTTAGAGAATGAATCATAGACTAATAGGCTTGTATGTTCACCAAAAAAGTAAAGTTTATCCCGACAAGCGAAGGCCACCCCTCGATCATCCTTCAATGGCCCTGGTGGTAAGGTGAATGTTGACCATTTCTCCTCCTGAGGAAAATAACAAACTAGTACACGTTTGTTATTTTCACTCCAACGATCGCTTTGGTAGAATACAATAACAGAGGTTTCCAGCGACTTTCTCGGCTTAGTACTATAAAAGTGAACAATCTCAGAGTCAATGAGTTTCATAGCGTCCTTCACGAGATCCATACAGCCTTCATTGTGATTCACAAGATCATTTGTCACGATATCATTTTGTAGGAAGTCACGCGATACATAAACAAGGCGGACTTCACGAAACAATTCAGGAAAGTACTTTTTTCGCTCGCTTTTGGCAAGATTAATCCACGTTAGAATTATCTTGAACACGTCTTCCTCGGCGCTAACATTTATTTCGTCACTTGAAATCCACATTTGAACTTCTTCGCTTGAGAGATTCAAGAATTCTTCCGTCTTCGCTAGGGTAGTAAAATTTGAATATATGAACATTTTCGTGGCGAAAATGAGTTCTTCACATCGAAATCTTTCAGCAAATTGGTAAGTTAACATAGCCTTTGAGGAATCCAAGTTTTGTGCTAAAACTCTTCCAGCGAGAGCTTTGAGACGCGGAAGAACCAAATAGTCCGCTGCTGTGATGATTTCGTGAGCTTCCTCTTCGGTGGATATCTGAACATTCCCAGTGTAAATAAACTCCAATATTTTTCCCAAACAAAGTTCAGTTAGCATTTCCAAGCGAACTACTCCTTGGTTAGACTCTCTCATGTCACTGTTAAAAAGCTTTTCAAAGAAAGGGCTTGCCACTGAAAGAACACGTCTATGAGCTTTGAATTCTCGTCTTCCATCTTCGACCACCAAAGAAACGTCGTATGGATTGCTGGAAGTTTCTTGTGGAACAAAAACTTGCTTCGTGCTCGGAATATCTTTACTGGAATGTTCTCCCATTCTCCTGTTAACTGCTGTTTGCCGAGACATGTGATATGAACGATTCACTGATTCAATAAGAATGACTCACGAAAATAAACAGCAAATTTTTTCTTCTCAAACTGGATGAAATGGACTGATCCTAAAGGGGCATCCAGGTTTTGCGAAGACTTTGCAGGTGAGTGAAACTTTTCACTCTCCCGAGAAGTTTACTGATTGGTTGGTTTATAACTTCCCGTCATGTGAGTTGTAACATGACCCCAAAACCACAATGTACGGATACTTTAAATTCATACATGTAATGAAAAAGAAAGTTAATTGACCTTTTAAGCTTCAATATCTGCTTTCTCCTTGTAATATTAGTGCTAGAACAAACATATACGTAGTGAGAATAAAGGAAATGATGACTGACGATGGTATGTCTTGACGTTGAAACAAATTCTCCCAAATAGTACCATAAGCAATATGTAGAGAGAAGTGAGGAGAGTTTATATGTAAATGGCAATAATATTGGCCACAGTGGTTGACATGCCGCATGTGGTTTGAACATGTGTGACATAAACCCTGGTTATTTTAAAAAACTTCCCTTTTGCATTCCAAGCCACTAAGCTAACGTGTTAATTTGGAATCGTATTCTTGGTTTTCATTCTATATGATTATGAAAAAACGAGTTTGCTGGCACGAGCAAAATTTAAATACAAAGGAGTTAACTAGTAGGTAAAAACATATAACAACAACAATTTCTGGGTCTGTAGTAGTCTTCAGAACAAAGTTATTAAGAAAACAATACTTGTAAAATTACAAGATATCAGCACATGCAAGAAAAAAGGCAGCTAATGACATCAACATTCCTTGTTTCTCTTTAGAATTAAGATGACATTTTTAGGTTATTATGATACTTGAAACCTGAAAAGTAACGCAAAAATATCGTTTTTATTATATTTTAAGGATTCCTGTGTTTCGAGCTGCCAAGAATTAAACTTTTTTTATTTGTAAAACGACATGAAATTTTCCTTGAAGATTTATCTCACTGGTGTGTTGAATATATTAAAAGAGCAGTTTTGTGGTGGGCTTAGTTTACGTTTTAGAATTTTGATGACATCACATAAAAACTAACAATAGTCCTCCTGTAAGCTTGGCATGAGAATATATACCAGGTGTCCTTTTTAAGTGACAAACACAGCAGAAGGGTTGATCTGACTACGTAGAAAGATTTGACTCTGCAAGACATCAACACGACACTAATAGAACTTCAACAGAGCAGGGTTGCAGCCGACGACAGCTGTTTCGCTCTTCTTACGACATTTTCGCCATCTTGCTATTCCGTACTGATGAGCTCTAAGAAGAGCGAAACAGCTGTTGTCGGCTGCAACCCTGCTCTGTTGAAGTTCTATTAGTGTCGTGTTGATGTCTTGCAGAGTCAAATCTTTCTACGTAGTCAGATCAGCCTTGCTGCTTTGTTTGTCATTTGAGTATTTCTTTGGCTGATTAGGTCTAGTTTACTAGATCCTACGTACACGTGCAGCATTTTCGTTTGCGGTCCTTTGCTGATATTGTCCTTTTTAAGCCCCAATATGAACATGGATGTTCTCCTCGCTGTTCTTCACACATCTGTTAAGGTACTTATTAGGAGAATTTGCATAAATATCAAGACATTTCATCTTCGGTGATCACCTTGTTTATTCTCATGTCTGATATGTTTGATAAAGAACTTATATTGTAAGGAGAAATTATTGGGGCTTAGAGGGTTAATTGATGACTCAAAGTGGCCGTCAATTGAATTGTCTCTGGATAGCTACCGCGATAACTGAGGCTGTGTCTTTTCGGGATACAATCCGAAATCAGCTTTGTGATCTCAGATCCAGGGGGAACTGGCAGCTACCTTTGATCTTGCCGCTTTTGGGCCCTACACGATTGCCCATTCTCGACTCCAGAACACCTCTCACTTGCATAACTAAGGGAGCGAAGTGCCCTGGGAAACGCCACAAGAGCGTAGCCATGCTCATGTGCATGCTCCTCAGTCCAAGATCAAAATGGCGGCTCTACTTGATGAATCCTCGGATTTCGCTTTAGTTAAATCTGATAACCCTCCGAGTCCAAGTTAATAGTTGAGCAAAAGTCGGTTATCGAAGCTGGTGTATGTTCAAAGAGAGATGTGTTAGGAGGTTCGGAAAGTCACTTATTTTTCATATGCTGAGCGATCGTTTCCATTTCGTGGACGCCAAAGGACAACCAGTGAAGGCAAAGCAATCACCATTGTCATCTCGCCGCTTAATGCCCTGATGTGAGATCAAATCTGTAAATTAGACCGCCTCGTTCCCCTCATTCTCGACGGCACACAGAAGTCAAACGAGATAACGATTTTCCCAGTTAGAGATTTTTTGCTCCTGGCGGAAGAAACGCAGAAGAAACGCAGAAGAAAAAGGAATGAGAATAACGTATTAAATAAGGTCGATTTTAGGTGGATAGAACCATTTGCTGTAATGTTCACCACCTGCAATTTATTTGTTTTAAGACTTACTTTAATAGCACTTATATGGCTTTCAATACTGGCAACGTGATTTCTAAAAACATCCTTTCTTTCTGCCTAATTTGCATAAAACCTGCCCAAAAGTCATAACTCTGCAGGAATCTGCCGAAAAAATCTCGAACTTGGCAACTGGGGGAAACCTGATGACCCTACCTCAGTTTTGACTTCAAGTGTTAATCAGTTGAGTCACGTGACCAGTAAAGGCTTACGTCGTGTTCTATTGGGATCAACTGTTTTTGGTTGGTTTGGTTGATCAACTGTTTCAACCAGCTCAAAGCTTGGTTGAAACGGTTGAAAACGATGGGTAGCGTTCTCTGACTGGTTAGCAAGCATCAGTTTTCATTCTTTGCATCATTTATATTTTGTGCGTAAATTGCTCGTTTGCTTGTTGTCACGGTGAAATTGTCAACAAACAACGACGGCGCTCTTTCTAAACGACGATTTTCAGAACCTTGATATGAGAGAGGCTTCTCGCTTGATACAGTCACAAACATGACCAAAACCTGTTGCTAAATATTCTGATTCATCGACCGATTCACAATGTGGCAGAACCAATTCTCCTAACAATTCTTGAGAGACAACCGAAGCAACAATTCGGCCTTTCGCCATCTTGATAACCTTGGCAGAAGAAGTTGAGGAAGTCTGGAAATGACTATGTTCAGTCACAACCGCATGTCAACCAAAAACGGTTGAAAAAGTGTTCTATTCTAAACTAATCCGGTTTTGGTTGAAATGGTTGATCCCAACAGAACACGACCTTAATAACGGTTAAAAATTTCAGAGCGAAATGGGGAATATAAAATGAAATAGAAATAAATCTTTTCCGATGTCATTCTTTTGCATGCTAAGGGTTCATTATAAATGTGGCACTAAATTTTTGCGGGAGTTTAATTTTGCGGATTGGCGATTTTGTTTGTTTTGCGGGAACTAATTTTTGCGATTGGAAGAGACTGGTTTTTCTTGCTGGGAATTAATTTTTGCGATTTTCTGAAAGTCTTGTTCAAATGGAACTGATAACATTTTACTTTTTAGTTGAGTACATGCAATCGAAATACAGATAAAACAACATGGGAATGTCAGACAGATTAATCGATGGCACTCTATTACACTACAATGGATCGACAATAACTATGGTACCACTGGATGTATTATACACCGAGTTATCTATGGCATTTTCTCCTTCAAACCAGTATTTTTGTCTATAATTTCTACAGTGGAGTAAATTTTTGCGGAAAAAAAGTTTGCGGTAATTTTATTTTGCGGGAACACTATTTTTGCGGATCGCGCAAAAAATCGCAAAAATTAGAACCCGCAAAAATTTAGTGCCACACGGTAGCCTTTAAACGTGTCCATAATAAGTACAAACCATAGAAATGACGAAAATAGGTCACGTAACTTAATTAATGTTTTAATAGTTTCTAATGTGAATGAAGGAGACCACCTCAGAAGTCGAATTCATTATAAGCTCTTAGGATGTAAACGAATGACACCCAAAAAGATTTAAAGCTGTGTCATTTTATATTCCCCATTTTACCCTAAAGATTTTAACCGTTAATCATCCTTCACTGGTCACGTGATGCAAGCGTTAGGCACTTAAAGCTAAACACTGAGTTAAGGCCATCAGGTTCTAAATGAGTGCCAAGTTTAAGGCCTTTTCAGCAATTGTCCCCAAAGTTAAGACCAGTTGAGTAGATTTTATGCAAATTAGGCTCTAACCACGCCTTAAGTGGCCTGAGTTAACTTTAAACTAAAGATGTTTGGCGTCGGAACATATATTTGTTTTGTTTAATTACCTTCAGTGTTTGAAATCGATCGTTAGATGGATCTTTTGGCCTGTCATGGTTGCATAATTGCATCGGGAAAAGATGCAAGAAAAAAAAATGGCTTGGGTGTCGAGTAACCTCTTCCCAGCCGGGTGAAGATTTGAATGCTGCGGCCTAGGAATTACTCCCCATCTGGCTTGGGGGCCGAGTAATTTCTCCCCATTTTTTTAAAATTGGTTACTTCTTTCCTTTTTTTACTAATAAATAAACGAACGTTTGAGTGAAACACGAAAGAAAAAACAGAGAAGAAAAGAAAAAATGCAGAGAGAAAAGAGCTTCACAACATTGAGAAGAATTTTGTTCTGACCAATTTATCTATATCTGGGCGTCAACGTCCCAAATAAGAGGCGATGCCGGACGGAGCTAAAGTAACTAAAAGATCTTCCTCCTTGGACGCAATGATGACTTGGTCTGTTTTGAACAAGCACTAGTGGCTTCTGTATCAGTGTTCAAGCAACATATGACATTTTCTGCTTGTCATGTTTAAAGCTAATGGCAATCAAATCATCTAATAACTGAACGAAACTTGCAACCTGGAAAACTGCCGTTTCAGTTAAGTTTGGTTTGGGGCATGCCCACCATTCAATTTGGAGAGAGTTTTATTTAAATGAGAAAAACAGGAATAAGAACCTGACTGTTCGATTTGTCTTGCTCATTCCTTTTGCTTTTATTTTGCTATAGTTTACGGCTGTTTTTAGTTTTTGTTTTTTGCTGGCGTTCTAGCCAGTTACAAGATGTTCCTTGTGACGGAAAACTGTCTTGGCGTACACTTTGAAGGGCAATTGATAGTCAGTAAGTGGCGGTCCGTGGGAAGGCCGCATTTTTTTCCCATTTTGCTAGGGAAAATTTATTGGTTTCAGCCGTTTAACCACGGCCAGATTCACCTGCTCGCTCTCATGTGTTTAGGTATGACTTGCAGGATCTCATCCCGGCTGCATCGCCTCACTACCAAAGGCATCTTTTGTCCAGCTTGAAAGGACCTTGAATTCGTGCTACAAAAAGGCTGTGAATCGTATATAGAGTTGTTCCTTCGGCCGCACCTTCATTTTACAGCAAAAACTTTTGTTAAAACCGTCACCACCTAGATCGGTTGTAAAAAGAAGACTGACTTCAGCTTCTGACTGACGAATATCATACAAGAACATTGCAGGCTTTCTTTCTTCCTCCTCGGTCCTCTAATTTAATAATAATAACAACAACAACAACAACAATAATAATAATAATAATAATAATGATAATAATGATAATATTTTACTCGTTGGAGAATAATAATTTACACGTTGGAGCCTAATGTAACAATCCCGTGTGAATAATTTCGCTTGACTCTCAGCCGTTCGACGTGGGCAGGGAGACAGCAGGGATTACAGGTGAAAGGCGCTAATAGACAGTGAGAAAATCTCTCCCTGTCTAAATGTGCATCGGTATCTCGAAGAAGCGGCCAAGTTTTTCAACACTTTCGCAGGGATTTAAGTAGAAGTTATGAAATTCAGCGCAGGTCAGATAAGATTTTGTCAAATAAAGCTCGTACTTTGAAATGTTGATGTCTCTATTTTACACAGCCCAAGCGAGCTGGGCGCAGTGGGAATGAAAACGCCCTTTAGTTCGGCAGACCGGCTAACTCTTCCACCGCTGAATAAACCATGCTGGTATCCAGAACTGCCCAAGCCAAAGAGATTTTGGAGTTCGGACAACGTTGAAGGCTTGTGCGCTGTTTTGATATTGCCCACCCTTCCTGGTATGAAAAAAGACATTGGAATTCCTCTAGAGTCCTATACTAGACAGGATCGCCGGCTATGAAACCCGAGAACCTTGTGGAATCTGCGAGTCCAATTTATTGAGTTTTCACTGCTCTCGGATCTGCAGCTAATGCCGCCACAGCGTATATTTAAAAAATAAACAGTAACCTGGTAACACGGAAACATCACTTAGTTGAACTTAAACATCACTTAAATATCACTTAGTTTTACTCAGCTCGATTAGCTTTATAGTTATCCTGAGTAAACATTACCTATTTTTGTATTAATATATTATATTGTAAAGTTTAACTTTTTTTCCTTTTCTATTTGGTAATAAAGCTTGTTGTTGTTGTTGTTGTTGTTATTTGTGACCTTCTTGTCTGATTGCATGACTCAGGCTGTTATTCTAGACGAGGGGTTCTTCTAAAGGGTTAAACAAACAGTGCAAAGCAAAGAAATGCCTCGAATACTGAGAGTTACGCTCTTTTTTTTTTTGATAAGAACGTCTAATTTTGCGGCTGAGGCTGAACCGAAACTGAATGTTCTTATTTTTTTCAGGTTTTTAGCCTAAAATGTTCTTAGCATGTTCTTAAGTTACATGGTATAGAAGTTCAGAAAACTGATATAAACGTGACCAGGTGCTTAAAACGCTCATTGTGCGCTGTATCATGTCAAATTTCTTTGACATACATGCTGTTGTTGTTTTTTCTTCTTAGCAAAATTCACTTTATTACTCTTCCACAGTTTTGGGAAAGAAAGAAAATATAGCCTGAGCTCTACATTAAAAAAAAAAACAAAACAAAACAAAAAAAAAACAAAGAAAATGTGATTCGATAGAAATTCATGTTACTCATGATGTGTTTTTAGCTCGATGCAAAAACGGCTGCAGAGCTGAACAAAATTACTGCCTTGTCTCTTAGTGTCAGCTTGGGTACGTTCTTAGTATGTTCTTAAAATCTGGGTCAATTTAAGCCTCAACGTTCTTATAAAAAAGGTTCTTATAAAAAAAAGGAGTGTAATCGGCTCTTCAACTGTAACTTAAAGCTCCTGCTTTTAATTAAAAGAAACATTTTTGTTAACACTTTTCCTCGGATTAGAGTTGATCAGCTTTTAAACGACTCATTTTTAGGGGACACTAAGATATCTCTTGCTATTACGTAACTTAAGTAGCAAAGAACGAAACAAAATACCCGACGCTTTGGGATTTGCCACTCCTCGCTAGATTATCCAACAAAGAAGGGCAAAGACCGGGGCCAAAGATCAATCCACCGAAGAAGCGCAAAGATGTTCTTCAGATCAGACACCAGGCACAAATTTCAAATGAAGTTTGCCCGGGTGATACTCCCCTTCATAAGCTATGTAGGTATATGCCGCCACAAAAGATCGAGTGCGCTTTTTAAGCCAAACATTGACTTTGAGCCGTTTTGTTCTAAAAATGGGTCTTTGATTTTGTCATTTTGGTGGGAAATAGGGTAGGGTTTTCAAGAAACCACAAAAGCGCATTTATAAACAAGTTTGTGTATTTTCATCTCCAAACGAAAATGCAAAGAGAGAGAAGCAATCACTGAAAAGTCATTTGATGTACGAAAGCGCGATTTACCACTTCAAATGCGCAAAGGGAATGAAGAGCACGTAGATCATTACAACTAGCAAGAGCCACTTGCCAAAGTAACATTGCTAGGTGTAACAACGGATATGGTCTGAAACAGGGGCAGGATTTGAAGAGACGGGTGGCATACCAAAAAAATCCGAGAAGTGCCGCGGTTGGAATTGTAGAAAATTTATTATACTTGGTAGTAAGAGTAACGCATTGTCTTTATAATTAAATACTTATTAGCGGAAAAGGTTGGTGTCTATTTCAGTTTGCCTTGCTCTAAATCGGCGAGTATACAGGGTCCAGGGCTCCAGGGCTCCGGGCTAAAAATTTAGGGCTCCGGGGCTCCAACACAGAAAAATTGGGGCTCTAGGACTCCATGGCTTTACTCTAGGGCTCCATTTAGCAAGAATCACAATTTTTGTCCGGGCTCCATGTAGTAAAAGGCCTTGGGCTCCGGGCTCCACAGCAAAAATTTCTGGGCTTTAGGGCTCCAAGGACCCCCCCTTTGAGACCCTGAGTATATATAGCCACAAATGTTAACCCATTTCAGATCTTCGGTATATTTTTATTTTGAAGGCACATCAATGGAAACAATCCAAACTAAGAATCCAAATCTCAAAAGCCCTAAAATGGGAAAACATCGAGGATAGGTAAAAAGCTCTCCTGGGGCAATTTGGTTCTTAGCTTTGTATGATATAAAAATAAACGGATAATTCCATGGTGATTTTTTATTCTACGCTCAATACAAATTGGATAATTTGGTGATCGAAAATTGCATTTTACAAGGACTACAACATGCAAGTGCCTACGCCTTTTAGAATTCTTTTTACCAAACTTTGTCAAACAGTTTACCACTCTTTACAAGTGCTGTGAGTGTCGTGTTGCCTCGGAACGTCAAACAGGTTTATTGACCTCGGTTATCCGTGGTCCGCAAATAGCTCAGTTCATTTCATTTTGATTGACGTAGTAGCTTTTAAAAATGAAATGCGTACACGTATGCCAAAATAAAATTTGGTAAGGTCAAATTTCTCAAGGTTTTTGGTTTTTAAATTTGGTTAGCCAAGTGCGAATGGGCCTTTGTGTTGTTGATTACCAGACAATGTAACCGTATGATTTTCACGCATCGCTTTTCGGGTAGGTTTTAAGAGCTTACGGGTTGGAAGCTGGTTGGGAGGTGAAAAGCGGGCGATCCCGGAAAAATTCCGGTCTCTTTCCCGCCTATAATCACGTGTTCTATACTCAGTCTTCCTCGCTTCACGTTTTTTTTCGCTCGATGATCCTTCGTTCTCATGTTCAACAGTGTTTGTCCGTCGCGTTTGTGAAAGGAACTTCTTTCTTTAGTTGGGTGTCAGTGAAAAAGGTAAGCTTTTACATCTTTCTGTTTTGTGTTAGGTCTGCAAAACGAGAAAGTGCTTTGAAATGTAGCTAAATTACGAAAAAGACAAGCTTGCAGAACATCGATCTGTGCACATATAACCGACAAGTCGTCGTCGATAGCTTATGCAATGCCTTCGAATTGTTATTAAGCTTATCCGTCTTCGCCCTTGTTTGTTTTAACCTTTTCTTTCAACTCATAACCATAGGATTGCGATGTTGGTTATTGTAAATTGGATAGCTACATCTTCATTCTTGTTAGCTGTTAAAATTAGAATAGCTTGCGTGAGCGAGGATTATTGCTTGCGTGCAAAGTATTAGATCTTTTATCCGTGTCGATTCCTTGAGCCTTAATTGCTTCTGGCTTGATATTTCACTTTGGTATTGAAATTCAAAGACGTCGCTTGTCAATATCAGGATTTAATCGATAAGAAAGGATCTGAAAGTGTTATTTCGTGTCATTTGCCGTGCATTCTGAGTCAAGCTATATTAATCTAGTGAAATGATACGATCGATGCAGTCTAAGTTGATAATATCGCACATTCGTTCGCATTAACTTTTACAATTCTAAAATCAGTAATCGGCAAAAGTTCTTCTTACCTGTAAAAACAAGCCCGGGAGTTATTATTAGCTATTATTAAGGAAATGTCATGGTAAACTAGACGCCAAAACAAATTACAACAGACCGAATTCCATCCGATGAAGATAACTTGAATATCAGTACTTATGCGTTAATGTAATGTCCTTCTTGATGTTGTAGATACACGAAAATTGATCGTGTACTGTTTCAAACTATTTTCTGTCGTTGTTAAGACGAGAATGTACTTCACTGCTCTGAAACTGTAAGCAGGAAATGCTGATTGTGCGTGACTAATTTTTATTATATCGTGACCGCTATAATACCATCAGCAAACAAAAGCAATCTATAAATTTTGAATGTTAATGGTTTGTCTCGTCTAATGGTGTCCCCAGCTTCTGTTCGTGTAACTTCACGTGAACAAGTGGGAGCATCCTTCAAGTTAGAAAATGAAACGAGTCAACTTGTTTGCTGGCGAAACTCGTCAAACACAGCTGATGACAACACATATCTGCCCAAGTTTCTTATTTTGAAAGGAAATTTTATCTTTCCCCATCTGCCCAATCTGACAACAAATGGCTGTTTTTTTTTCAGTTAGTTTAATTTGCTTCAGTCAAATGTTTTCTTTTCTGTTCTGTGTTTGGCAAAGAAGAATTCATGCAGCTTAATCTTGTGTCATCTATCAGTAAAATTTTGGAACTGTGAATAAAACTTAAAATTCAGTCTCTGAAAAGGAACTTCTTCGGATGTTCCTTTTCCCACCTGGCCTGTATTTTCTAGAACAGTTGGCATGCATTTTCTGGAATGAGTTGCCACTCAAGAAAAATTCTATACCTTGGTTCAGTTGAAAGGGCTCTGAACAATCAACCAAGAATAAGTGATACAGTTTTTCTCTGGAAATACAGTATATATAATGAGTACCAATAAAGACATTGATATATTTTTATATCAGTAAATTGAAAGGCATATTTAGGTATTTATTTTCCTTTGGTCCCTTTATATTTCAAAAGATTTTAATTTATGTAATTTGAGTAGGTCCACATCAGCTATCGTCAGCTAAATGCTGCCATTTTAATTTGACGTGCAGAACAAAGTAACATGAATTTTGATGAAAAAATTGTGAAATTTGCTTATTTGCATGAAACGGACCAGCAGAATTTCACATGGAGCCAAAAATGTCTTCTTTAATCTTTTTTAAGTAGGAATTTCCAAAGATCTTTGAGGAAAAGGGTGAAGAAATGCTTCAAATTATGTGGTCTTGTTCGCGGTATTACATAACGCAATGTGTAACCATTTGTGTTTGTGACTTCACCAAGTGTTTTATTTCTGTGGTCAAAGAACCAGAGAGGTACAACGTAGATAATAGGGAGAAGCAAGTGACAACTTTTTGACAAAACTTATTGTCCAAGCTGCAGTTATCTGTTGTGACTCATTCTAGTTGTGCCTTGTTTGACATTGACCTCAAGAGCCTCTAGAAGAGGATATCACAGAGGTGTACGTTTCTATGACAAATATAACCACGCAACTCAATAGCTTATTTTTAACGGGGAGAAATACAGTGTACTCTCAGATGTTGTTTTCATTTTCTGTTTTCTGACTTTGCTGATATGTCACCAAGCCTCAAAATTAAATTTTTTTCCCAGGAGTAGAATAATAATATTGCTCCTAGGTCCAAAATTTTAGGAGTAAATTTGGTCTTACAAGGAGCAAAAAGAGGACCTTACCATAAAAATGGGCCAAAAGTTGAAGGAGCAAATTTGCTCGTAAGTTATTTTTTTTAGGAGCAAATGTCCTTGAACCAGACGCAAATTGCACATTTGCGACCATAAATTTCGAGCCCTGTATGTCACACTTGGGAATGGCACACAACTCAGGCTTGTTATTCACAGATATTTGAAAGCAGAGGTCCCCACAGACATAAATAAACTGCACTGGTTTGGTATTGAGGGATCTCTGGCATAGAGATGCTAGGGCCAGACATCATTCGAAGTGTAGTAGAGCAAAACTAAATAATTCAGCCCTATGCTGTACTATGTAGTGCCAGCCTTGCATTCAGTTTTGTTCTACCCCTCAATTAATTAGGAGACAACAGTTGTCCATTTTACCCATTAAATGGGTAAAATGGATTTGGAATCTGCTAAAAGATTTTGAGAGGAAAATAATGTTCCAGTTCTTTATATTTTTTAATGATTTTAGGGGATGCTACATGTACATGTGAAAAATATGTTGTTCATAGTTATTAACTAAACATGTTCTTGTATGGTTACTTGTCTAACTGGATGTGTCTGTGTATCTTTTAACAAAAATTCATCCATAATCCCTGTTGAAGTTATTTCAGCAAAGCATTAACATTTAGCACCTCAGTCAATGACACAGAGCTCTACTGAGATATTGGCGTGTACCCAAGTGCTCACTTCAGAGGAGAATATAGCTTTGAACAAGAGTGGGCATGATGAAATCTTTTTAAGGGTGTAGGGAAAAACAGAAAGATATAAAGGTACAAAATAAGCTACTGCATAAGTGAATTAATTTACATTGATGGATGGTCCTTTTAATACCAGAGACACATTGTCTGTGCGTGTTATCTGTCTGGGACAATCTTAAGCAAACAGCTTCTCCTGGTTGGTTTGTAGAGGACAAGTGGGATTATGCCTCACTTATCTCAGTGGATTTTTCAAGGCACTTTGCCCCTTTAAGCCCCAGTAGTTACAAGCTTAGCATCTAGTTTCTTCTAACAACACCACTGCTTGATCAAACATACATATACAGGTCTTGAGAATAAAGGAAATGATCATGAAAGTCACAATGTCTGGATGTTTAAGCAAATTCTCCCAACTTGTACCATAAGAAATATGTGAGAATAGTGAGGAGAATATACATGTTGATGTTAGGGCTTAAAGCCATGAGATGTACAACCAGACAATCTAAGCATTGTTTGCACAACTTCTTGTGTGTTCTCTTGAATGTATGATAAGGGCCATTATCCATCTGGGATGAACTTGATCAAACAACAGTTAGTTTGTCTGGTTATGTGTGTCTCTTGTAATTTGTCTGCATAAACTAAAGATGGGCACAAGGCGGATTATACCTCCAGGCAAATTATCGCCCTTAGTGCATTCGGAAGTGCTGGACACGTGATCCCTAGCCTTATGTGCCCTTCTTTATGCCCTCAAACTGGATTACGCATCTGAGCGAATTACCCATTTTACTCTGTTTTGATATTCCCACGAAGCTGATGGGCACATGATAGATCTTATATATGTGCCTGTCTTTATACGGACAAACTACAAGATATTTGACCAGGTTAACTAGACCTCGTTGGTTGAGACAGATAAATGTATTTCTAGTATAAAACTGGCCAAATTATGAGTTGTGTCTAGTGACTGTTCATGATTTATGAGGAATGTTATTCAAGGGGGCATTTAAATCTTTTTAGTGCCCACCCTTTCATTTTTGCGGGCATAAAATTGATGCTTAGCTGCTGTGCCCATGGTCTCTAACTGCTTAATGACAATGCCCATGCATTTACAAAAAAAATAATCAAATGCTCCAAGACATTGATGCTAATTTTTGCACTAGCTATTATCTTGTAAACTAAGACACCACACAGCTTGCACTCAACTTGTATTGTGAAATAATCAACCTTTAAAACTACAAGTTTGTAAGCATAGTTTTATGTTTTCAGGAAAGTCCACCCAATTGGAAACAGCACATTTTGAGAAAGCTTTAAAATAAATGTACATTTCTCTTCTTGGCTTATGATCAAATTCTTCCCTTACATGGTCATTTTTCGCTTGAAAAACTGGTAAATGATGGCAACATTTGGTGCTTTTTAAACATTTTTTTTCACAGTTTTTGATCCCATTTTTCGAGTTATTTATAGGCCTAAGCTTAAGCAAGTCTCAGTGACTTGACAAACTTGTTTTCTAGCTACACTGGTGTATACAGAAATGGTTACATAATACATTTTGTACGTGAGCCTCAATCATGCAGATACACAGATGTTATTAACTTTAATTACTGGTTAATTACCTCGTACACTTCTATCTTCATCCTCAATACATCACTGTCAGTTTTGCAAGCCACATTAGTGGTAATTTTCTAATTACACAGGATAAAAATGTTGTTTTTAGAAACATGCAGGTGTTCAAAATATTACTGTTGACATTGATTGATCAAAATAATGTTCTGATGAAATTTAATCCAGCCATAAATAGCAATATATTACCTGAGGGGAAATTCATGGCAATCCTCTAACAGTCGCCAAAATTAAAAGAAAAAAACAGAATGTTCAGTTTTTTTTTTTAACTTTTTAGTCTTGTAAATAGTATTGTATATTTAAATCTTAAGTGAATATTATGGACAACACTTGCCAAAGTGTTGTTAAACATTTTAATTTTGTGTGGTGTCAAGTATGTCAAGCTTCTTTAATTTCCATGAAAGGTGTTTACAGTTTCTTGCAAACTGATTTTTTTTACAGAAGTTAGGGATATAATTTACTAAAACTGGACATAATACACATGATCAGACAATTTAGACCAAAGTCATTTTTAAGTTGATCGAGAACAGTTTCTACATGTGTACACTGCACATGTACATTCATAATGTTAAGTTTGCTAAACATGTTTCATTCACTGAATAGAGCTAAATGACATTAATGAAGATATTTACTGAAGACTGTGAGTAGGACCTCAAAGTTGTCCATAACCATTAAATCGAACCAGAGAGATTCATCTGCAGTTTAAACTTCACATTTTGGTGTCAAAAGATGCAGATGAATCTTTCTGGTTCTGAAACTATACATTTAGCGAACACAATAGATTTCATGCAATATTTGTGGCTAAATCTTGCTTGGGTACTCTTGTTAGGAGCTAACTCCCTCAAGTGATAACAAATTGTTAGTTCTTGCTGTATTTATCCAGTATCAACATCGATATTCTCGTCAATGGCCTTCATTTCTAAACGTTGATCATTTCTCTTATTCTCATGACCTTTATATTTGAACATGTAGTGATGTTGTTAGGGGAAGTCAGATCCTGATTACTCTTGGGGTTTAAAGAGTTAAGGACATGTTCCTTTTTACCAATCTTAATCCTGACTTCTAATAGTAATAGATTTTGAAAAACATTTGAAAAAGAAAATCAACTATAAAAATGTAACTTGACGTTTCGATGACTTCATGTCATCGTTATCAAAAGTGGAATGTGGAAAAAATTAAGTGCTTAATTGAGTGCTTAATCTTCGAAATGTTATACAATCGAAAGAAAAGACCGAAACTGAACACTCAAGCGGACTCAATTCGCACGAAACTTTTTGTTTAAATTTAAATACACGCCAATCATGCTTTATTAAATTACGTATTTCTTTTTTCACACTTCTATTTTTGTATATATATCTTTATGTTAATTTTTTCCACATTTCACGTTTGATAATGATGACATGAAGTCATCGAAACATCAAGTTACATTTTTATCGTTGATTTTCTTGTTAATCCTGACTTGTAATCAAAAATCCAGTTTTCTGTTCCACTTAGGATCAAACTAATCTCAGTTTATTGTGGAGGCACGGTAGTGTAGTCGTCACTGTTCAGGACTTTCGATCTGGCGATCGCAAAATCAAAGGTTCAGTGGTTTGAGGCTTCGTCTCTGCATTGTATCGCATTGTTTCCTTAGACTATAATCTTCACTCCACATTGTCTCTCTCTACCCAGGTGATTAAATGGGTGCCGGCAGCTAACTGTTAAGGAATCCTAACAGAAAAGCTGGGGTGTTACAACTGTACCTTGTGATGGACTGCAATTTAAGTCACAAGTGTTGGGACACTTAGCCTTCTGCACCAGAACTTATCCTTTTCTTAGCCTTCCCCCTACCCTCCCCCAATACAAGGTTGGTTTTTACATATAGAACCAAGGCACCATATCTGAACATTGTATTGACGGGAAGTGGAGCCCAAGAAATGGAAGGATTATTTAACTATCTGAAAGACTTAATCATTAGTTGGTCTTTTTGTAAGTGTCCCAAGGTATTCTATCCAAGATTTTAGCATCCCATACAGGGGGGGGGGGGGTGGGGGGTGATGTTCCTAGTCGCTTCATGCTACAGAAACTGGAGTTAACCCTTTAAGCCGAAAGAGTGACAAGCATCTAATTTCTCCTTACAGTATTACTACTTGATCAAACATACAGGTCATGAGAATAAAGAAAATGATCACCAAAGATGAAATGTCTTGATTTTTATCAATTTCTCCCAATTAGTAAGATAAGAAATATAAGGAGAATAGTGAGGAGAATACGTATGTTGATATTAGGACTTAAGAGCGACTTTCAGTAAACATCGAGCATTCGGTGGCAGAAGTTGAAAAATCAATTTCTTTCATATTTTGCACATAAATGGGTATTGGTAAAACTAGAAACCTGATGTGGTTTGTTTTCCCCAGAAGCGCTTTATTTTCGAAAAAAACGAGGAAATCGATTCTTGGGTTCGGGAGGTCAAAATCATAAAAAAATTAATCTTGAAAATCAGTACTATAAACTTGCATCGGGCTGGTAAACTAAAGTGCGGAAAAAAAGATAGACACTTCTTATTAACAGAACAAGTCTTTTTCATTAACTAGACAGTTACAAAACAGCAGTAGCGACATTTAATGAGCACAAACAATTCCAAACTAAAAGGCAGGTTCTGATGTTTACGTAGAAACTGATTTCGAACCTAACTTCTGTGAAATAATTTAACATGTGCCATAACCCCACATGGTCTCAATCCTTGTTTAATAGACAGTAGAAACATTGAACTAAACTATACCTTGAAACTGGCTTGGGTTATCCATGCTGCTGTCTTTGGGAAAACTTGGAAGACAGCGAATTTAACAAATGGGGCTTAATGAAGTTCAACTTTGCCGCATCCCGAAATACACCAAAATTTCCGTGTTAAGCTACACAATCTCTCTTTTCTTCATCGTTGCTTGATGCTTGATGATGTCTTCAAACTAAAATGTTCGGTTTATCTCAAAAAAGGTAGAGGGAAAAGAAAAAATTGAACGATATTGGTGATATCATTGTGAGTTCTCTGTGCAAACCCCGACAAAACGTGACATCTAATATGCTACACCTGTGACATTGTATATCCAAATTTGGTTAAACAATTTAGTCACAGTGTTTGGTAATGCAATGCAAACAAATGTACAGAGAATATTTCACACGAAGGAACAGAAGTTTGGAAACATGAAAATCGCCCATTTCGGGCTTTTTCGTCCTCTTTTTGAAACGCAAAAGAATGTTAACGCTGGAAATTAACAAGAATGAAGTAGAGCGAGCCTGTTTGGTTAAAGAAGCAAAATTTCCAGTGTTTTTGTGTACGGCAGAATTCAACTTCACTAAGCCTCATTTGTTAAAACTTTGCTGAGTTCGAACTGGTGCCAAACAAAGTAGCATGGATAACCCAAGCCAGTTTCAAGGTATGGTTTATTTCAATGTTTGTACTGTCTATTGAATGAGGATTGAGACCATTTAGAATTATGGCACATGTTAAATTATTTCATAGAAGTTAGGTTCCAAATCAGTTTCTACGTGATCATCAAAACCTGCCTTTTAGTTTGGAATTGTTTGTGTTCAGTAGATTTCGCTACTGCTGTTTCACAACTGTCTAGTTAATGAAAAAGGCTTACTCTGTCGATAGAAAGTGCCTATCTTTTTCTCTGCGCTTTGGATTACCAGCGCGATGCAAGTTTATAGTACTGATTGTCAAGATTAATTTCCTGTGATTTTGACCTCCCGAAACCGGAGAATCGATTTCCGCGTTTTTTTTTTCGAAAATAAAGCGCTTCTGGCAAAAACGAACCGCATCAGGTTTCTAGCTTTACTAATACCTAATTATATGCAAAATACGAAAGAAATCAATTTTTCAACTACTGCTGCTAAATTAAAATTTTGCTTGATTTTTACTGAAAGTCGCTCTTAAGGGTTAAGCGTTGGGCTTGATGGGCTTCATGGCTTGTTTAATCCAATGGATTGGACACATGACTTTACGTTTTGACCTAGAATCCCAGATTGCAATCTGAACAATCCGGGTATGGATGTGGATCATTCCATCTGGTGTCTAAATTTATGGATTGATTTGTTAAGCACATGGTCATTCGGGATGTAAACAAACATGGACAGGTCTGTTTTCAGATATTTGTTTTCGCTATTGTGAAAATCGAAGCAATTTGAGAAAAAAACACGAAATCTTTAAGATGAGTTTTAAAAAAAGGAACTTTTCATCAATAGAAATCTCTTGCCTTGTAAGCAACTGACTTGACTCAGTCCAAGACTGCCTTCCTTGTCCTGATTTTCACAATAAAATGCTAACAAAAAAGTACCTCAGGTGTGTGCATGTATGGCCCCTTCTTTGGTTAGCTGACTTCTACTTCTGTGCCTGAGGGTGCATGGATGCTTATGAGAATCCAACGGTAGAGCAGACTTTTAAATCTCTTGCCTTGTAAGCAACTGACTTGACTCAGTCTAAGACTGCCTTCCTTGTCCTGATTTTCACAATAAAATGCTAACAAAAAAGTACCTCAGGTGTGTGCATGTATGGCCCCTTCTTTGGTTAGCTGACTTCTACTTCTGTGCCTGAGGGTGCATGGATGCTTATGAGAATCCAACGGTAGAGCAGACTTTTAACGGAAAAAATTAAAGCCATTTGTACAAAAGTCAGTCTAGATCTATGTACAATATTTACTATTTCAATCAGGTATTTCCATGTACAAATTATGTAACAATGACCAGCCATCCTTATGCCTACAAACTTAAGGTGACGAATGAATTTGCCCATTGTGTCTTATGGCCTTTACCAGTAAATGCTTTCAGAGTCCTTGGTTTGGTGAATTTTGACAATTTCAGGCACATACTTCAAACAAAAAACGGTTTTTCAAATGTTGAAACTGAAATCACAAATATGCAAATTATAGCCAGAATGATCTTTTTGTTTATATCCTTAATTGTTGACATAAAATGTTGTAAATCTGTTCAAAGGTTAATCATTATGCACTGCTACAAAGGTAAATCATTATGTACTGCTAGTTTACGATCTCCGTGTTCCATTCATCAATGTCAGGTTTACAAGCAACATTTGGTTGTTATGTTTTTACTAGAAAGATAAAGAATCCAATTGTTTTTTGTGTCAGGCAGGTGTGTAAAATATTAACTTTGACATTGATTGATAGCATGTCCAGAGGAAATTGTCTTATTGTGAAAACAGTCAAATAGCAAGGAAATCTTTGGCACATCACCTGTTAAAACTGTTATATTATCATATCTTGCAGCTAGTACAGTGTAATTTTTTAAAGGTTCTTTAATATGGTTTTCTCTTCACTGATCCCAAATTCTGCATTGTGAACTTTTCTTAAATTGTAAGTGAGGTGAATCTTAATTTTGGGGAAAATGTGTTCAGTAAAGTTGTCAATGAAATGTTCTGTTTTATGTGATGTCTCTTCAATAGGTCTAAATCATTCATAATCCTTCTTCCCTGTTTTCTCTAATCTTGTTCAAGCAAAACAAAAACATTTTTTCCAGTTTATTTTCTTATCTTACGAACTGTCTTATTCCCCTGCTTCTGTCACGAGTGATTTTTTTTTGGCATAATCTTGTTATTTGTAACTTTGTTTTTCTTCTGATATTTTTGGTCAATCAGTGGAAAATGAATGCATGAATATTACTGAAAAAAACCACATGTTTTTACCCACCCCATTGCCCTCCATTTTTGTGTTTTGAATTAAAGAGCTCATCTCCTGCTGAGTAATTGTTCATGGGTAAAATCAAAACAATCTTGTTCCTTTTAACTGTGTGGATTTGACCAATAGGTTTTCACAGTGCTTTTGTTTGGAAATAACTTTCAATCCCATACAAACGTATGAGCCCAGCAGGGGATTAAGAGCTTTTCAGACATGGATATCTGTTGATTTCTCAGCGTGTTTAGGCCAGCCTGTATGGGAATAAATAATGGATGGTCAACAGCTTCTGGCAGAAAATTGAACTTTGCCTTGGATGAGAGATAAGCAATACTCTATTTGTATCTTGTAAATAAGTGTACCAAAACCTTCTATTGGGAGTTAGACGTGCTACCCCTTCCTCTCTTAGGTAAGAACATTGGAATGATTTATGTAATTTGATCACTGTTTTTAAGTCCAAGCTAAGGAAGTTGAACTAGTGAAACAGAATTATTTACAGTATGTCTCAATGTGGAGGTGTTATGCAACCATATCTTCTCCAAGCCTTTATGTCTTTTCCATTGCTTGCTTTCATACTGACTTGACATGTTTTTATTACAAACAAATTGAAACCCCAATGCCCTTACTACAATTTAGAACATTGTTATGTTACTTTGCCAATGAGAAATCAAAGTGGTGAAGATTTGTTCAAATTACTGTGCACTCAAAAATGTAGTTCATTTTCAAGTTGGGTGTGACAAATTTGGGTTACTGTGAAAAGTAAAACTGTAAGAAGGCATATTTAATTTTAAATACTGATTTCTTATTTGGTAGATCACAGAATAATCTATCACTTTGTGGTTGTTATGAAATCTGTTTACTGAAAGTGCAAGTTATGAAATGCAAATTTTCTTATTCAGATATTATGCCTTTATCTTTCACTCCCTTAATGTTTATTGAGCAGAACTTTTAAGTTCTGCTTCGTACACAGTAGATACACTTATAAAATATGCAGTACACGTATAGGCTTTAAAAAGTGTTTTTATATATCTTGATCTATTCTGTTTGACGTTTTCGTCCTAAAGAGCAACCAGCTTTAAAATTGAAAAGAAATTAATCCCAAATTTCATTTTGTAAAGTATTTTTACACTAACGACAATAATGAAAAGTACTGCTTTATAGCCTCCATTTGAATTTTCGCACAAGTTTAGAATTTCATCCACAGACTAAAAGTTAGGACAACCTTGTACAACACAATAAACAGCACCACAGAAAAGTACTGCTCAGTAGCTTTCATTTGAATGGTCACACTTTAGGATTTCATCCACAGACTCAAAAGTTAGAACCACCTTGTACAGCATAATAAACAGCACCTCAAAAAAGTACTGCTCAGTAGCTTTCATTTGAATGGTCACACTTTAGGATTTCATCCACAGACTCAAAAGTTAGAACCACCTTGTACAGCATAATAAACAGCACCTCAGAAAAGCACTGCTCAGTAGCTTTCATTTGAATGGTCACACTTTAGGATTTCATCCACAGACTCAAAAGTTAGAACCACCTTGTACAGCATAATAAACAGCACCTCAGAAAAGCACTGCTCAGTAGCTTTCATTTGAATGGTCACACTTTAGGATTTCATCCACAGACTCAAAAGTTAGAACCACCTTGTACAGCATAATAAACAGCACCTCAGAAAAGCACTGCTCAGTAGCTTTCATTTGAATGGTCACACTTTAGGATTTCATCCACAGACTCAAAAGTTAGAACCACCTTGTACAGCATAATAAACAGCACCACAGAAAAGTACTGCTCAGTAGCTTTCATTTGAATGGTCACACTTTAGGATTTCATCCACTGACTCAAAAGTTAGAACCACCTTGTACAGCATAATAAACAGCACCTCAGAAAAGTACTGCTCAGTAGCTTTCATTTGAATGGTCACACTTTAGGATTTCATCCACTGACTCAAAAGTTAGAACCACCTTGTACAGCGTAATAAACAGCACCTCAGAAAAGTACTGCTCAGTAGCTTTCATTTGAATGGTCACACTTTAGGATTTCATCCACTGACTCAAAAGTTAGAACCACCTTGTACAGCATAATAAACAGCACCTCAAAAAAGTACTGCTCAGTAGCTTTCATTTGAATAGTCACACTTTAGGATTTCATCCACTGACTCAAAAGTTAGAACCACCTTGTACAGCGTAATAAACAGCACCTCAAAAAAGTACTGCTCAGTAGCTTTCATTTGAATGGTCACACTTTAGGATTTCATCCACAGACTCAAAAGTTAGAACCACCTTGTACAGCGTAATAAACAGCACCTCAAAAAAGTACTGCTCAGTAGCTTTCATTTGAATAGTCACACTTTAGGATTTCATCCACTGACTCAAAAGTTAGAACCACCTTGTACAGCATAATAAACAGCACCTCAGAAAAGCACTGCTCAGTAGCTTTCATTTGAATGGTCACACTTTAGGATTTCATCCACAGACTCAAAAGTTAGAACCACCTTGTACAGCATAATAAACAGCACCACAGAAAAGTGCTGCTCAGTAGCTTTCATTTGAATGGTCACACTTTAGGATTTCATCCACTGACTCAAAATTAGAACCACCTTGTACAGCATAATAAACAGCACCTCAGAAAAGTACTGCTCAGTAGCTTTCATTTGAATGGTCACACTTTAGGATTTCATCCACAGACTCAAAAGTTAGAACCACCTTGTACAGCATAATAAACAGCACCACAGGAAAGTACTGCTCAGTAGTTTTCATTTGACTGGTAACACTTTAGCATTTCAAACACAGACTCAAAAGTTAGAACCACCTTGTACAGCATAATAAACAGCACCACAGAAAAGTGCTGCTCAGTAGCTTTCATTTGAATGGTCACACTTTAGGATTTCATCCACTGACTCAAAAGTTAGAACCACCTTGTACAGCGTAATAAACAGCACCTCAGAAAAGTACTGCTCAGTAGCTTTCATTTGAATGGTCACACTTTAGGATTTCATCCACAGACTCAAAAGTTAGAACCACCTTGTACAGCATAATAAACAGCACCTCAAAAAAGTACTGCTCAGTAGCTTTCATTTGAATAGTCACACTTTAGGATTTCATCCACTGACTCAAAAGTTAGAACCACCTTGTACAGCGTAATAAACAGCACCTCAAAAAAGTACTGCTCAGTAGCTTTCATTTGAATAGTCACACTTTAGGATTTCATCCACAGACTCAAAAGTTAGAACCACCTTGTACAGCATAATAAACAGCACCTCAAAAAAGTACTGCTCAGTAGCTTTCATTTGAATAGTCACACTTTAGGATTTCATCCAGAGACTCAAAAGTTAGAACCACCTTGTACAGCATAATAAACAGCACCTCAGAAAAGTGCTGCTCAGTAGCTTTCATTTGAATGGTCACACTTTAGGATTTCATCCACTGACTCAAAAGTTAGAACCACCTTGTACAGCATAATAAACGGCACCTCAGAAAAGTACTGCTCAGTAGCTTTCATTTGAATGGTCACACTTTAGGATTTCATCCACAGACTCAAAAGTTAGAACCACCTTGTACAGCATAATAAACAGCACCACAGGAAAGTACTGCTCAGTAGCTTTCATTTGAATGGTCACACTTTAGGATTTCATCCACTGACTCAAAAGTTAGAACCACCTTGTACAGCATAATAAACAGCACCTCAAAAAAGTACTGCTCAGTAGCTTTCATTTGAATAGTCACACTTTAGGATTTCATCCACAGACTCAAAAGTTAGAACCACCTTGTACAGCATAATAAACAGCACCACAAAAAAGTACTGCTCAGTAGCTTTCATTTGAATAGTCACACTTTAGGATTTCATCCACAGACTCAAAAGTTAGAACCACCTTGTACAGCATAATAAACAGCACCACAGGAAAGTACTGCTCAGTAGCTTTCATTTGAATGGTCACACTTTAGGATTTCATCCACTGACTCAAAAGTTAGAACCACATTCTTCAGCATAAATAAATGGGTAAACAACACTACGGGCAAGTGCTGCTCAGTAGCTTTCATTTGAATGGTCTTGCTAAAGGATTTCAACCACAACTCAAAGGTTATAACCATCTTGTACACGTACAGTGTGATAAACAATACAACAAGAAAGGTACAGCTCAGTAGTTTTCCTTTAAATGGTCACACTTAAGAATTTGAATGAACAGGCTCCAAAGCAAGAAAGACGTAATAGCTAAGGTTTGACTCCGCGAGAGGTCTTGTAAGTGGTAGTTGACTGTTTCAAGAAATTGACAGTTGATTGGCAGGTTAGACATTGTGATGTGTGCCCCCAGTTTAAAGATCTATTGACTACATGACTTTTTTTTGTATTTTTTTGCATAGTATTCATGAACTAAGTGTACCTAAATGAAGTGAGAGATTCATTGTTACAGTTTATAGTAGTTACAATAGAAACAAAGTGAAAACTGTAGGAACGCAGTGTATTTTAAAACAGCTTGTAAACTGAAAACAGCTTGTAAACAAAATTATACTTGTGTGTTGCAGTCAATTTACTTTAGCACTGAAGAAAAAAACAGTTCAGCAGTACAAATTTCCACTTAGGAAAAATGAAAGAATTGACTGTTTGCCATCACAGAACTTGTTCATGCAAAGTATGTACAGTCACACTTAAAGTTTTCATTGTAGACAGAGGTTGCACATTACTTAATTCATGGTTTGACATCAAGAAATGACTTAGTATAAACATGTTAATTACATGTGTAATTTGTCTTTGATGCTGGCATGTTTTAAGGTTAAAACTGCTGTATTGAAATCTACAGAAATACAAATGTACCTCCCATACTACTGCAACCTGTTTACTTAAGAGCGACTTTCAATAAAAATCAAGCAATATCTCAATTTCGCAGCCGTAGTTGAACATCGATCTCTTTCGTATTTTGGTAAAACTAGAAACCTGATGTGGTTCGTTTTCGCCAGAAGCGCTTTATTTTCGAAAAAAATGAGGAAATCGATTCTCAGGTTTGGGAGGTCAAAATCACAGGAAATTAATCTTCAAAATCAGTACTATAAACTTGTATCGCGCTGGTAAACTAAAGCGCAGAGTCAAAGATAGCCCCTTTCTATCGACAGAACAAGTCTTTTTTATTAACTACAGTAGACAGTTGTGAAACAGCAGTAGCGAAATGTACTCAACACAAACAGTTTCAAACTAAAAGGCAGGTTTTGATGATGGAGTAGAACCTGATTTGGAACCTAACTTCTGTGAAATAATTTGACATGTGCCATAATTCTAAATGGTCTCAATCCTCATTCAATAGACAGCACAAACATTGAAATAAACCATACCTTGAAACTGGCGTGGGTTATCCATGCTATTTTGTTTGCGTCCACTTCGAACTTAGCAAAGTTTTAACAAATGGGGCTTAGTGAAGTTGAATTTTGCAGTACACAAAAACACGGGAAAATTTGCTTCTTTAACCAAACAGGCTCACTCTACTTCATTCTTGTTAATTTCCAGCCTTAACATTCCTTTGCGTTCCAAAAAGAGGGAAAAAAGCCCGAAATGGGCGATTTTCATGTTTCCAAACTTCTGTTCCTTCGTGGGCAAATTTTCTTTGTACATTTGTTTGCATTGCATTACCAAATACCGTGACTAAATTGTTTAACCAAATTTGTGTAATGATGTCCCAGGTGTAGCATATTAGATGTCACGTTTTCTAGTGGTTTGCACAGAGAGCTCACAACCATAACACCAGTATCGTTCAACTTTTTCTTTTTCCTCTACCTTTTTTGAGATCAACCGAAGATTTTAGTTTGAAGCCATTATCAAGCATCAAGCAAAGACGAAGAAAAGAGAGATTGGGTTGCTTAACATGGAGATTTTGGTGTATTTCGGTATTCGGCAAAGTTGAACGTCATTAGGCCTCATTTGTGGATAACCCAAGCCAGTTTCAAGGTATAGTTAAGTTCAATGTTTTTACTGTCTATTGAACGAGGACTGAGACCATCTGGAGTTATGGCACGTGTTAAATTATTTCACAGAAGTTAGGTTCCAAATCACTTTCTACGTGAACATCAGAACCTGCCTTTCAGTTTGGAATTGTTTGTGCTTACTAAATCTCGCTACTGCTGTTTTGTAACTATCTTGTTAGTGAAAAAGACTTGTTCTGTTAATAAGAAGTGGCCATCTTTTTTTCCACCCTTTAGTTCACCAGTGCGATGCAAGTTTATAGTACTGATTTTGAAGATTAATTTCCTGTGATTTTGACCTCCCAAAGCCGAGAATCGATTTCCTTGTTTTTTTCGAAAAAAAAGCGCTTCTGGGGAAAACGAACCACATCAGGTTTCTAGTTTTACCAATACCCTTTTATGTGTAAAGTATGAAAGAAATTGATTTTTCAACTTCTACCGCCGAATGCTCGATGTTTACTGAAAGTCGCTCTTAACAGAACCTGACCTTATAAATTTAGTATATACACTGAAAAGCTTGATTATGTGGTGTCAGTTAAAAGGGCAAAATAAGTAAGACTTGACCATGTAGCTAGGTTATTGTTATTCAAAAACTGTGCTAACCCATTGTTTATCAAATGAGCATTGTTTTAATATTAGGAAAGGAAAAAATTCAACAGCAGGATGTTACATATACGTGATTGTGTGAATAATTTTTAAATGCCACTTAATCTTTTTCCTTTCCAAGAATCAGATTACAGAAGATTATTTAAAGCCTTTCCTATAAAAACAAACAAACAAACAAACTCTTGTAGAATACATACAGTGGGCAGTTGGTCATTTTGTAAACTTTTGATTCTACCAGAAAGTATTGGGTTAAAACTAATTGCTTAAAAAAAATCATTTAAAACATTCCAGAAGTTGATGCAACCTCAACTCGTCCGATTTATATGCAGTTATTTCCCAATGACACAGAGCAGTTGTGCGTAGCTTACCTTGACCTTGACCTTGACCATAACAAGCTCTACTTAAATCGTGTTCACTGATTGGTTGGGTGGAACTTTTAGTTGTTTTGTCCTTTACAGTTCAAAGCACATGATCTTGTAGTCCATCATTGTTATCACCATCATACAACAGGAACAATGTCAACAACAATCTTTATTCAGAATTTTTAACTTGTTGTACAAATTACACACAACCTGAGGTTAACATGAGCTAATCAGGACAGGAGGTGAGGTGGAAAAGAGGATGCTATGTTATTATTCCCTTTAAAGTATTTTAATGCACATTTGATCATATTCACATGCTAATTTACATGCTTAATAATAATAATAATCGTATCTATAACAACAATGTGCTCGATTGTGATTATTTGGTTCTCCACACACCTATTTGCTACATAATTGGGAGGTGATCACGTGGGTGTCTAATTATAGCTGTCCAATTTGAACTTTTTGTAAGTAGATAGCTGTAATTGGACAACTACACTGCACGCGCGTCAATCAGGTGCACTGAAATGGGTTCTTTTTAAAGCTGTTTCTCCACTGCTTACAAAACTGGTAATTAAAAATATATCCCTGAAGGGCACGTAGATTTTCTATCTCGCATTTTGGTATAGATACGATTAATTGGTAACTGGACTTCGTGTCGTACAATTCAGTGGTAATTGTGCTCGTAATTTCAAATCATCCTCGCGCTACATGCTCGGCTGATTTAAAATTACTCGCCTGATTACTCCCTGAATTGTACTCCACTCACTCCAATTACCATTACTAATAGTAATAATAGTAATAATAATAGTAATAATAATAATAATAATAATAATACAATAATAATAATAAATATAAAATTACGAATATATATATTCGTAATTTCATCTTCATCTTTCCCAGGTATATTACGGACCAATTTAATGGCCAGCTCCCAGTTGGCTTGTTAGCTCAACTGGTTAGGGCGCTGCACCGGTATCGCAGAGGTCAGGGTTTGAATCCCGGCAAGCCTGATTTTTTCAGGCTTCCTTTTCGCAACTGCATAAGTTGCGTTAATAACTGCGAGGATCTTCTTTACATTTAATAATAAATATAATAATAATAATACTAATAATAAATATATTTTTTTTTACTCCAAGGCTCACAGGTTATGCTATGCGCCCTGTGTAGCTAGTTTAGCTTTTAACATACAGACGGGAATTCTGCTAATAATGATAATAATAATAATAATAATAATAATAATAATAATAATAATAATAGTTGCGTCAATCAGGTGCACTGAAATGGGTTCTTTTTATAGCTGTTTCTGCACTGCTTACAAAACTGGTAATTAAAAATATATCCCTGAAGGGCACTTAGATTTTCTATCTCGCATTTTGGTATAGATACAATTAATTGGTAACTGGACTTCGTGTCGTACAATTCAGTGCTAATTGTGCTCGTAATTTCAAATCATCCTCGCGCTTCACGCTCGGCCGATTTAAAATTACTCGCCTGATTACTCCCTGAATTGTACTCCACTCAGTCCAGTTACCATTACTAATAGTAATAATAGTAATAATAATAGTAATAATAATAAGAAGAAATAATAATACTATAATAGTAATAATAATAAATATAATAATAATAATATTTTTTTTTTACTCCAAGGCTCACAGGTTACGCTATGCGCCCTGTGTAGCTAGTTTAGCTTTTAGCATACAGACGTGAATTCTGCTAATAATAATAGTAATAATAACAATAATAATAATAACAAGTACGTGTCCTGTAAAGTTTATGTATACTACTACTACTACTACTACTACTACTACTAATAGTAATAATAATAATAATAATATTATTATTATAATTCGGTAAATTGTGATCGTCCGGGTGAGTGTAGTCCTGAGAAGGACTGTTTGAGGTGACATTGACTGACGTTTCGACAACCTGAGCGGAAGTCATCATCAGAGTCAAGTGAACTGTAAATCGTCAGTAGATGTTATAAGTCTCTGGTCGTTGTCCTGATTGGTCGACGATCTCGTGATGTTATTGGTCGTCTGTCAGTTAAGCCGTGATGTTATTGGCTGTGAAGACTGTAAATGTGATTGGTGCGTTTCGATCCGTCTTTTGTTAGTCAAATGTCCGTTGGTCTATTGTTAGTCAAATGAGTCAGTTTGTCTATTGTTTGTCTGTCTTGTTATTGTCGGCAATCAGTCGTTTGTAAGGTGCAGGTAGCTGTTGGCAACGGTTCAGTGGTGTTTGAGAACAAACACCACTGAACCATTGCCAACAGCTACCTGCACCTTACAAACGACTGATTGCCGACAATAACAAGACAGACAAACAATAGACAAACTGACTCATTTGACTAACAATAGACCAACGGACATTTGACTAATAAACAAAAGACGGATCGAAACGCACCAATCACATTTACAGTCTTCACAGCCAATAACATCACGGCTTAACTGACAGACGACCAATAACATCACGAGATCGTCGACCAATCAGGACAACGACCAGAGACTTATAACATCTACTGACGATTTACAGTTCACTTGACTCTGATGATGACTTCCGCTCAGGTTGTCGAAACGTCAGTCAATGTCACCTCAAACAGTCCTTCTCAGGACTACACTCACCTGGACGATCACAATTTACCGAATTATGATATGACTCCTGGGTTCAAACCATTTACAATATTATTATTATTATGTATGATGGTGACCCATGTGTGACCCTGGGTAACCAAGACAAGCAACCCATGACACCCATTTGAACAAATGTTGAATCGTTGATCGTTTGAACAAACGATGATCATTAACATGAAAATATTGAAGATAATCGTTTAACATGAAATAATGGCCCTTTTGCAAATAACTTTCTCATTTGTGCAATATGCAGAGAAATGTAGCTAAGAGATAACCCGGCACAAATTTGCAATTTCTGCCTAATTTTGCCTCACAAGTTTAAAAAAAACTGTCTATGAAAAGGGGCTTTTATCTATCTGAGGGAGGGCAGGAGCAGCACTAGATGCAATGGAATTCCGAGATAAGAATTAGGTCAGTTGGCTTGTAAAAAGACTTCTCTGGTAAAAACTCTACGTAGGATCTCAATAGGATGCTAATAGGATCTTAGAGGATCCCAACCCAGGATCCTGATGAGGAACCTGTAGGACCCTACAGGATCTATTTAGGACCCTATTGGATTCTATTAACGTCTGATCCTACAGGATCCTATTGAGGATCCTATGTTGTCCTAGAGGATCTTGTGTAGGATCCCAAAAGATTTTACAGGATCCTGAGTAGGATTGTATCAAACATGATTATCATTATTACCGTTTAGGATCTTGGGTAGGATCTTGTGTGATCTGACAGGATCTTGTAGGATCGTATAATCACACAGGTAAAGTAAGCCGCACACGAGCCAAGGAGGACCACACGGCCAGAGCTTTTCCCGGTTTCTGTAGCGTGAAGCATCCGAGAGTATTGCTACTCCCCCCTGAATGGGATGCTAGTCCATCGCAGGGTTACCCCCAGCAGTATGTTGCCAGTACCATTTATACACCTGGGTGAAGAGAGACAACGTGGGGTGAAGTTTCTTGTCTAAGGAAACAACATGATGGCAGGGACTAGGCATTGAACCACCGACCTTGAGATATGAAGTCCAATGCACTAACCACTGCATCACCGTGCCCTACAGGATCCTACAGAATCCTACAGGATTTTATAGGATCACACAGGATCCTATAAAATCCTGTAGGATCCTACATAGGATCTCTAAGAGGGTTACCACGTGGTCATAACAAGGTATATGGGTTCGGGAATCAATGGGGGTGGTACTGAGGATGACAAACCAGGGGTCTGCCATTTTAAGCAAAGGGATCGGAGTGCAGTTTTTTAATCTCTTTAAGCCCCAATAGTGACAAGCATCAAATTTCTCCTTACAATATCCCTACTTGATCAAACACACAGGTCACGAGAATAAAGGAAATGATCACCAATCATGAAATGTATTGATGTTAATGCAAATTCTCCCAACTAGTACCATAAGAAACATATGGGGAACACTAAGGAGAACATGCATATTGATATTATGGCTTAAAGGGTGAATCAGAGGTCAGGTTGTGCAATGAACGTCATTCAACAGGACAGCCAAACACGTTCAACAAGTTTTGTTCAACAATGTTAAAAGGTGACAATGTTGAACGAAGTGACCAAATGAATTTAACGTGTGTTGTTCACAATAGTTGAGTCAACATCATTTAACCCTTCCACTCCCAGAGTCAGTTATGGAGACATTAAGGTGGTTCTAACTTTTGAGTCTGTGGACGAAATCCTATGGTGTGACTATTCAAATGAAACCTTGTCAGCAGCACTTTTACATGGTATTATTTATATTTAAGTATTTTGCAAAATGAAATTTGGGATTCGTCTTGAATTTTGATTTTAGGCACTCTTGGGAGTGAAAGGGTGAACAGGGTGGCTAAACGTGTTCAACAAGTTAAATTGAACAGTGCTGAACGGTGTTGAATGAAAATGTTGAATTTGTTTGGCCACCTCGTTCAACATCGTACAACGAAGTTGCAGTCAACAATGTTGGATGATCATAAGTCGGTGAGGTATGATCGTCCGGGTGAGTGTAGTCCTGACATGGACTGTTTGTGATGACTGACGTTTCGACAGCCTGAGCGAAAGTCATAATCAGAGTCCGCTCAGTTGTCGAAACGTCAGGTTGTCGAAGCGTCAGCCAATGTCATCACAAACCAACTGTCCTTCTCAGGACTACACACACCTGAATGATTATAATTTACCGACTTACAATGTAAGATACGACTTCTGGGTTCAAACCATTTAAGTATCTGTTTTCTGTGGTCAGTGTTGCCGTGTTGTGTCCAGTTTAGTGACAAGAAAAGTGTGCGTTGAACTCAGGATAAAACAACATATATTCCCTATTTGGATTGCATGGAAGGGTACGCTTTCTGATTCGCACTGAAGTGTTTTGCCATTTCATATGCGTCGAAGAGTCATCGATTCGTACTGACGGATGAGTGTCCGATTTTTATTGAGGGTTTACAACTCTTTTCAGTGACCCGAAGACTTATGTTTCCAATCCTTATACCCGAAAAAGATTACAATTCTCATTGCCCGAAGAGCTTTCGATTTGTATTGTCCGTACAGTTTCCAACTGTCATAGTCGAAAGTGTTTCCGTTACGTATTGACCGATTACTTTTCGATTCGTATCGACCGTAGTTTCCGATTTGTAAGTTTCGATTTGTATCGACGAAAAGTTTTCGATCCTTATCCGAATCCGAAAAGTTTCCGATTGTTATCGTTTGAAGACTTTAAAGTTCTTATTCTCAAAAAGAAAATTATTTTTCTTTCAAAAGAGTACGACTGTTTCTTGGAAGAATTTTCGAATCTCCTAGTATTTGCCGGAGAGTTTACGATCGTATTATCCAATCGGAAGATAACACGAGCTCTTCAAAGTCTCTAGTTTTGGGAAGGTGCCATTTTGCCTAGCAACCAACTGATTAGATTCCGACCTAATATCGGTACACGTGTTCGCCTTTATTGAAATTTGCTTATCTGTGAGAATGGAATTTATATTTTACCGAGCAGAATAGCGTATTCAAGCAGAATCGCGCGTTAAATACGCAGTTTGTACGAGCGCTGTCGGTGGGCAGACAGAAGACGGTAAGCCGATTTATGACCGGGTTTGATCCAAGGCTCTCGTTAACTGTGGATGTGCTTTTTGCTTTTTACAAAGTATAACAAAAATTTTTCTCAGCCCTTCATTCCAGTGAAAGTACTGCCATGTGGTGTTGTTTGTTACGCTGTATAAGGTTGCTCTCGCATTTGAGTCTGTAGACGAAATCGTCGAGCGTGAACATTCAAATGAAATCAATTGAGCATTGCTTCCTGTGCTGCTGTGTAGTATGCTATACAGAATGGCTGTTTGGTTGTGTGGGGGTGAAGTCCTTGTGCTTGACTTGTACAAGGTGTTTCTAACATTGGAGTCTGTGGATGAAATTCTGAAGTGTGACCATTCAAATGAAAGCTACTGAGCAGTACTTTCCTGTGGTGCTGTTTATTATGTTGTGCAAGCTGGGTGGTTCTTAGTTTTGAGTCTGTAGATGAAATCCTGAAGTGTGACCATTCAAATGAAAGCTGCTGATTAGCACTATTGGTTGCTGTATTTCTTTATCAGTATTTTTCAAAACTAAGATTTAGAACTGATTTTTCCCATTTTTGCGGATTGTGGGGCATAAATGTGACATAATTGAACTTGGGAACGACCAACGTGATAATGGAAAACAAGGACACTAACCTTTATTTCAGAGACAAAAATTTGTACATAATAGATCATGGATGGTCACTTCAAGCTATGGATGGTCATTGGGAGCTATAATACTCAGGAATCTCGATCTGCAGTTTTAATATCTTTTCTCTCGCGAAGCACGGAATGTCGAAAAAAGAAACCGAATTTCATTTTACAAAATAACAATTGACAAACAACGTAATTAAACGGTTTTATTTAACGGTTTCGTCTTAGAGTTTCATCTGCAGACTTGCAACGCTCAACCACCTTGTACAGTATAACAAGAACGTACTGCTCAGCTTTCACTTGAATGGTCACGCTTTAATATTGCATCCACAAACTAAAAAGGTATCTAAGATGTAAGACACACATTGTACAGCATAATAAACAGTACCGCGGGACAGAACTGTCTTTTCAGTAGCTTTCACTCAATTAAATGGTAACACTTTAGGATTTTATCCATAGACTCAAATTTGGAACCACCTTGTACAGCATAATAAACAGCACCACAGGAAAGTACTGCTCGGTAGCTTTCATTTGAATGGTCACACTTAAGAATTTCATCCACAGACCCAAAAAATAAAACTTCCTATCACGAGTCAACTTTTCCTTGGGTATAGAAATGGTTGCGTGCACAAATGTCCTGCAGGTGGTGAAAGCTATGGTCTTTTAATTGACATTTTTGTCAGTAAATCATAATATTTTTCTGCTCATATCAATTAATAAGAGTCCAGCGTCAGTTATGTCCTAGTTACTTGTCAGTTTGCTATAATGTACGATTAGTAATTCAAGACATATTCTTTTCTCTATTGAGTTCTATTTTGTCTCGCAGATTTTTATCGCTCTTATCCAGAGTGTGTGATTGCCTCTATTAAAAAGACCTTTTAGCAGATGTAATTTCTAGCTTACTTTCAACTCTGTTTAGATTTTTTAGAGCTCATTGAAAATACGTTAAGTCTGCAATCAAACCTAAAGAGACGCCTTTACTTGAATTTAATGTGCCCATATCAGACATTAAAGCCACGTCATTGTTGGCATACGTTGAAAAATTGTCTTCAATTTGTCGAGTTCATCGGGAGAGTCCATCAAAAAATGCCCAGATAAAAAGGCCATAGAATGTTCACGAAATAAAAAAAAATTATAAATATTTTGCAAAATATTGAGAAACAAACAACACCAAAGGGAAACATTGCTCTGTAGCTTTTCTTTGAATAGTTGCACTTTTTAAAAGGTTCATCTACAGACTTAAAAGTTAGATCCACCTTGTTCAGCGTAATGAACAGCACCACAGAAAAGTATTGCTGAATAGCTTTCATTTGAATGGTCACACTTGAGGATTTCATCCACAGACACAAAAGTTAGAACCACCTTGTACAGCATAATAAACAGCACCACAGGAAAGTACTGCCCAATAGCTTTTATTTCAATGGTCACACTAAGGATTTCATCCAGTCACACTTTAGGATTCCATTCTCAGACTGGAAAGTTAGATCCCTCACGTTGAATACGTTGATTAATATATTTAGTTCATTTACGCTAAAAAAACATCGTAATTGCATGCATTAAAAATGTTTGATATTAATTAAAACTCTTTAATGCAACATTGAAAAATGATTTGCGGGAGTATTTGCCGTGTGAGAGTGCGATTGTGAGAAACGATTTTTTACCTTAGCGCGCTTTCCTTAACCAAAACAGAAATCTAGGTAGCCCTGCGTCTATATGACGACAGATTTTCCAAAGAATTGCTTCACTATGCTTGAAACATCTTTCTTGTAACTAAACTGTGAAACTGAGATGGTTGGTCTTCATTATTCCTTTATGACCTTTGTGGTGATAAAACCCCATATTCTACATTTTGACATGTTGTCTGGTTTCTTTCTGTTGTTAGTTATTATTCTGAAATTCAAATGCCATTTTACGATGGCGTGACCAAGGTCCTCTGAAAGATCCTTAACTCGTGATATTGTACATCCAGCAGTTTTGTCGCCAATGCAGATTGTCAACGTGTAACGACGGGCTCTGCCCCGTTGATAGTTTCATAACGTTTGCATAAATCACTCAGCGATGTTTATACAGTGATTCAATTTGTTCATATGCTGTAAAAGGTAGCTCTAGTGATAAAATCTGCGGATAAGATCGTTAACTGTGACTGCTCAAATGAACGCTAGTGTGTAGTTCTTTCCTGTGGTGCTGTGTATTACGCTGTACAAGGTGGTTCTAACATCTGTATATGTGTGGATAAAATCGTGAAGTGTGACCATTCAGACAAAAGCTGCTGAGTAGATGAACTCTACTCCCTGTTGGTGCTTTTCGCATACTTATTTTTCGCGTAGAAAAGTAAGAACGTAAGAATGGTGTATTTTTGTCGCTGTAAAGATTTGACAGTTTTTGCGCTCTGAAGGTTTAACAGTTATCATTTTTTGTTTTTAGTTTAATGGAGGGTCCCTCGGCGGCGTTGGACCCAAGTTCCAGTGACTTGGCAGACGTTTTCATGGACATCACACTCTCTAAACACGAACCAGACGACCGCGATACAGACGACTTCTCCGCATGTAAATTCTCGCGAAAATCTTCGAGCAGCAGCTCCATTAGCTCTTCCGTAACAGACACACCAAAACCACGTTTGTCCAACGACAGCGAGGAAGGTGAAACCAGCTCAGGTTCAAATCACTCCGCTGCGAGCACTGAATGCGTCGTATGCAACGATAAAGCCACGGGCTACCACTATGGTGTGTTCACGTGCGAGGGATGTAAAGGATTTTTCAAGCGCACTGTACAGAAGCAGTTAGAGTATTCGTGTAAGGGCGATGGCAACTGCGAGGTGAATCTGGTTAACAGAAATCGCTGCCAATATTGCCGCTTTCAGAAATGCGTGGCAAAGGGAATGCTCAAAGAAGGTGCGTGGGTGTTCGTTCTGTTTTCGTTCAGTTTATAGCAGAATTGCGATAACTCGAATTGTCTAGGGAAACAGAAAACTATTCAAGTTATCGAAAGTTCGAGTAATAAAGGAAAATTTTCTGTGAAGCATGCATGGCGAAGGGCGTTATCAACTGAAGAGAGTGCATGGGTGGTTGATCAAGTATGGTTCGTTTGTCTTTATTTTACTGTTTTGCTGTTGATCCGTTATGAGTCCTCTTACACTTGTCGTCTGCCATTTTTGAATCGGAGCAAAACCTGTCGCGAAATCCGTCGAGGGGTTTCTCTCTTATATACATGTAAGCATCACAGAAGTATCCGGCTTCAGACTGTAAGTTTTTAGCTGTTTTGGTCTGAAATAGACATTTCCGATGGTGAACACGCAGGTAAGCCGATCTTTTAATCGTCTGTTCGCTGTTGGTCGACAATAATAATCGGCGTGCGAGTGTTCGTCCTAAGAATGTGAAATTTCGTTTGATATTCTTGTTAAATATGACCTAAATATTGCTGTAATTCGATTGCAATGATTTTCATGTACATCAAGGCGTCTACTAAAACAATTTTGCTTCTAGTCATTGTTGTCTATGAGCAACAACTCAACTCTTCCGCGTTGACTATATGCCCATAGAACACTTGGCCTCGAAGGTGAATTGTTAAACAGATTCTTGTGCTGTTTTGGTCTCAGTAAAAAGGGGCAAAGTGGAAGTCTATTTTAGTTGATTTCTTACTCTACGAGGCGAAAACTAATTATCTTCTTCAAAAATCATCGGCCGTAGTTCTTTATCGCTCGCTGGCTTTATTTTATCCTTGTCCCCTACCAAAGACCCCTTTCAGAAGCTAAAAATTATGTTTCGTCACCAGCACGTGGCGAAATATCGTACGTGCTTTTGTCAAAAAAATCAACAGGCAACTTAATGTTTTTAATCCCGATTTTTTCGGCTGTCACGTCTACGATGGTACTAAAAAAATCTTTGTGTGTGCTACGAATAAATTCCCAATAATATAAGAAACTGTAGCCTGCTATGTTTGTCATGTGAAGATGTTCAAACAAAGTCTTGACGTGATCTTGTTCCAAAGTGCTATCTCTGAAGATGTGTCGAATATGTTTAGTTAAGACGTGACAAAAATATGACAGCTACTTTCGCGTTTGAACCATTTCCTTGGTTGCTTGGAAACCTGCAGACTTAACTAGAGCGAAGGAGACAGAAGAGTTCTCCTCTAAGCGAGTCACTCTGAAGTGCGAAAATCGTCCACTGCGCAAATGTTCCGAGGTGCCCGAGTGCGTTTCGCTTTTCGCACGACTGTCTTTCAGAACAAAGTAAGGTCGCTGGTTGTTGTCTGAACGGCGGAGCGCGCCGTTGAACTTGGCTAACCAAGAAGTTTTTTTGTAGGCCTGTTTCAGTCACTCATGCAAAGTGATACAAAAGAGCAATTCAGTTTTAAAAGATTTCCTTCCCTCTATGCCCGTTCTTCAATTCATGAATCCCCTTCCTACCTCCCAGCTTCATTCCAGGTTGTTATAGTTGTGTCAGAGGATAATCCCCCCAGGGGAATACATCCCCCCACCCTTTGTGTCCTTTGTAGAGCGATTCGGGACTTTATAGCTGTGTGATAGAATAATACCCCTGGGGGAATACATCCCCCACCCTCTGTGCCCTTTGTAGAGTGATTCGTGACTTTATAGCTGTGCGATAGAATAATACCCCTGGGGGAATACATCACCCCGTCTTCTCCTTTGTGCCCCTTATGGAGCTACCCCCTTGACCTACCAGATTATTTACTTTATAACTCTGTGAGATGATAATTCCCCTGGGGGAATACAATCACTTTCCCCACCTCTCCTCCGTGCCCCTTACAGAGCGACCCATTGATCTACCAACTTCGTTGCTTCATAACTGTGTAAAAGGATAATACCCCTGGGGGAATACATCCATCCCCTTCTCCTTTGTGCCCCTTATTAAGCTACCCTGTGACTACTAGCTTCCTTTCTTTATAGCTGTTCGAGAGGATCGTACCCCTGGGGGAAGACACCGGCATCGCTCCCTTCAGGATCATCGCCCTAAAAAGCAGCAAAGACCTCGAGATGAACCGAGCACCAACGGGGCGGTTGACGGAGTTGACTGTGTCGAGAGTGGCATCCCCAAACAGCCAGACCCGCCGGCCAGTCATGAAGACGCCATGGCGTTTATAGACAAGATCCGAGAGCGTGTTACTATCATTCCAGACATCCCCGGTCACACTGTTGAGGCAGACAGTGGGGGCAAGGACGTGAATAAACTGATGGAGCTGGCGTATCAAGAGCTGTACTGGGTCATCCAGTGGGCCAAAGATGTCCCGGGCTTCAAGGAAATTGAGCTGGAGGACCAAGTTTGCCTCCTCAAAGCGTGTTTCATGGATCTTAACGTGTTTCGCCTTGCCTATAGGTCTGTGGCTTGCGATCCCATGTCGTTAAGGTTCGGCAAAGATCTTATCCTGGAGAAACACGAGGTTGTGTCGTTCGGATGGACGGAGGACCTGGTCGACACCACCCTTGAGTTCACTGACAAGTTGCGCAGTTTGAATTTGGATCCTAACGAGTTTGCGTGTTTGTCTGCGCTCGTTTTGCTTTGTCCAGGTTTGTGGATTGTCTTAATTTCTATGAGCTTTTGTAGCAATCCTTTCCTTACGAGAATACCGTATAGCATACTTAAACGCTTTTACAATGCGATTATAGCGGCGGGATTTCACATCGCCTCTGTAAACTAACCGCCAATTCGCGGCAATTTTCTATGCTATCACCCCTGCAAAACAGTTAAATAGTGCAATCAAATGGTCGTGATATCGCAACAAAATCGCCACTCGTTTAAAGAAGATTTCGTAGCACACTTTCGTGCTAAATAGATTGGCATAAACAGAGTGTTTATTTAATTTTATGTTAGTTATCGCATCAAAAGTCGTTGTGGAAACGGCCCCGCCCTTTTCTTTTTCAACATAGTGCGAGCCAAGCAGAAACCTTTAGCCTGCGTAGCGGGCGTAAACGGGGAAGGGGATTTCTCCCGCGTTCTCGCTCGCCTTCTCCTTCCCCTTTTACGCCTGCTACACCGGCTAAAAAACCTCCGCATTCATTCACTCGTGGGCACGATGATCCTGTCAGAAAATAGCAGGTCTGTGAACAGACTAAACATTTTTGTGTCAGTTGGCGGTATGGAGAGATTTCATTTCTGAACGGTTTCTAAATGTCATGAAAGATGAGGTTGTTATCATCGTGGTTTAAATTGATATGATAATCAGTTTCTAAATGCTTAGTTGCCATAAAGCAACTAACAGATTTTACAAAGTGCGTTAGTCGACCGAAAGGGAAAGGCGTGCGCAAGAAGGTTACCTTGCAAAAGCAAAGCAGAAGAATACTTTGGGAGCATTTCACTTTCAACTAGTTGAGATAGATTGTTTGGTTTATTACTATTTTCCACTGCAGTGCTTGGCTACAAACGTTGCCCAATGGTCGATTTTTAATTTTTTGATAAAATGCTACTCAGGAAATGAATTTGAATCAATGGTTTATTCACAGATACGCCCGAGCTCAAAAATAAAGAGAAGGTCACGGAGCTGCAAACCAAAGTAAACAGCTACTTGCGTGACTACTCCACGTCTCTTTACCCTCAGAAAGTAAACCGCCTCGGAAAGTTACTTCTCTGTCTTCCTACTCTCCGCTTGTACAGCGAGAAAGCGCTGGAAAACTATGTCGCCCTCGAGTTTTTCGGTAAGTTGGACATGCCACCTTTAGTGGCGGAGCTCTTGGAGTAAGGTCAGCGTGACAGTGTGACAGTGAGGAGCGTGACGTGACTCATGAAACAGTGGATGGCGCGACAAAAGATTCTCGCAATCTTGACTGGAACAGATATTGTTCGGCTCGTGAACGAGCTTATCTCCAAAGTTTTAAGAAATATTATATTTGATAAGTTTTATCGAGGGACTGCTCGTTTAATTAAGGTTTATATTCGTTTTCCATGAACACTGAAGGCGCACTATGAAGGAGGGCTTCCCAGTCTAGCAACAATGTACGTGGTCTGCTTTGTGTTGTTTCCTTTCCTTTCTGAGACTTTTGGTGCATTCTTACGCGCGGGACCTGGGCCCTATCCCTTCCCAGCCCCGACGCGTTTTATTTTTGTCGTTCCCACTGTCTTGGAGCTTGGAACAAGCTAATTCTTTCAGTACTATTTCGGCTATACCGGAGTGGACGAGATAACGGTTCACTCGGAATTGGCAGAACTGCGTGCTTGTAGAAAAGTTTTTGGCTCAACCGGAATAAGCAAAATTGCCTTCTTTGAGAGCTGATATTTTACAGTTAGGGTGTATTCTTTTGACGATATTCTGGTTATTCTGGACACTCCCGATAACTTGCCGCCCGGGTAAGTATTCCTGTCAAATTCGTGTTTTTTTTTTGGTGATTTTTAGTGGAAACTTGTCCATGTGTTCCATAAAGTTATGAAGATTTTAAAATTTAGCTTTTAAATAAAATCAATAAATCAGTTGAGTCTGTTAAAGAATATTGTGCACATAGAGTAGCTTTCGGGTTCGGTAAGTTATCGGGATTGATTCAGAAACTTGCCCCAGGCAAATATCTTAACCCTTTCACTCCCAGAGTCAGTTATGGAGACATTAAAGTGATTCTAACTTCTGAGTCTGTGGACGAAATCCTATGGTGTGACCATTCAAATGAAACCTCGTCAGCAGTACTTTCACATGGTACTATTTATATGTAAGTTTTTTTTCAAAATTAAATTTGAGATTTGAGTGAATTTTGATTTTAGGAACTCTTGGGAGTGAAACGGTTAAAACGGGAGAAAATCTCGCCTCTTAAGTAGTGCGTCTTCGTGTTCACCGAGCTCTCCCCAGACTATGTAGTCGCTAAAAAGAGTTTCACAACCAGTCAAACTGGAAACCTTGTTTACCCCGTCACGGTAGCCTTATATAGTCGATTAATCGTCCGTCTGTAAGCTTCCGACTAGTTCTAGTGGTTGACTTAAGTATTTTAACAAAAACGTTTGTATTCGGGTATACCCACCATAAGTCGATGAAATTTGCATTTCCCCGGTGGTACGGTAGTACCCCTCCCCCATACCACCCCCCACATCCCGGTAGGGCTATTTAGGAGAATCCTGGGTCGGGATGTGCCGACTAGACCTCGAAAGTCTCCCAGACCAAAATGTGCAATTCTTTTGCACCCTGTTTTGGACTCCTAAATTCTGCGTAAAGGTAAGAAATCTGTAGGTCGTTTTAGGCACAACTGTCATCATACCCTTTTCCAGACCAAGACAGGTGCCGAAAACGTTTTGTAGTGCAACGCTTATTCTGTTTAATTCACCCTCGCTTAAGATTTTGACGATGGGTTTAGTTGTACTTCTTTGTCGGTTTCCCTAACGTCTTCTGATGGTTTTCCAAACTTTGCAGCCATAAGTGAGTCACAAGTGAAATTTGTTAGCATGGGTCTAACGTTCTTTCGATTCATATAAAAAGATCAATTTAAAAAAAAGCCTTAGTGGATTGCACCCGCACCATAGATCGAATTTAATGAAATGCGTTGTAAAAAGTTACGGAAACTGATCAGAAACGTTGGGGACTTCAGAAAGTATGATGAGAGTCACACAAGTTGTAAAAAATATAATCTTATATCTTTAAGTAATTTTCGAAGTAATTTAATGCATAGTTTGGAACTACAGTTTTTATCATTTCGGACGCCATGTTGGGTTATAAAGCGCTTTGCTCTTTCGTTTGGATAAAAAAATACGAGTTTGAAGTATTTTCTTTTATGTCTTTATACTGGTCTGTAGCGACTTACTGCGAAAAAAAGTTATATTCAATATAGAACCTTTTAATGGCAACCGTTGTGTAGGTCGTCACATAACGATAGACGTTAAGAGCAAACGTTTGGCGTGGCGAAACAAGTGTTGCGTTACAAACAAACGAAGGGACGAAATTCAATGTGGCGGCCGAAAAGTTTGTGAAAGAGAATATTCTTTTCCAGAGTTTTATCATTATTGAACTCATTCTTTTAAAGATGGGATCGTTTATGTATTAAACACCTAGTGACTAGGACTTCAGAAGTGATAAAGATTACTGTAAAGAAAAGTCTCTAGATTGTCAAGCTTTGACGTTTAACTCCTGTCGACGGTTGTCGTCTTCAGTTCCCTTAGTACCCAGTTAGTGGCAAACGGTTGATGCGAAAAGCTCCGAAAATGTGCGAAGTTAGTGGAGTTAACGGAGTTAAGACGAGAAAAACGAGATTGATCTCAGTACGATATACTTGTGACGCAAAGCTATCATATTGGCTTTAAACCTATCACGTTTTTCGTTGTGAAATAAGTTCAGTTTTGCCCGGAGTACACGGGAATGATTTCCAAGAGCTCGAGAGGTGTCAAGCGTACCCCGAAAAGTTAAACGTTTGAGATACACTTTTGAGATTAAAATGATTAAGGAACTCCTGACTGTGGTGGTGTTTGTTAAGCTGAAACCCCTCAGTGCGACAGCGGTATTTTCGATTTCTGTGGTGCTGTTTGTTATGGATAAAATTCTAAAGTAACATCATTCAGTTGAACGCTATTGAACAATACTTGCCTGTGGTGCTGTTTGTTATGCTGTACAAGGTGATTCTACGGTTTTAGTACTAAATAACTATTTGGAGTTAAGGAAAAGCACCCTACCTCCGTAACTCCGTCAGTCATGTGGTTGTTTTTTTTTAACTCCCGGATGTTAACAAATTGGTGGGGGTTACAGCACTGAAACGGAGGGGTGCAGAGCTCTTTGGAAGCTCTAATTTCATTGGACCTTGTTACCACGTAAAACGCTTTCAGGCTTTACTACAGTGCTGTAAGAAATATTAAAGAAAGAACTTATATCTCGTCAATTTTGAAATATGTCAGTGGCTTGCTCAGCTTCTGCAGTCAGCTGGTTATACCTTTAGGCCCCAAGGATCAAATTTATTCTTGCACTATCGACACACGGATCAAACATACAATTCGTGAGAATAAAAAGATTATCACCGAAAAAATAAATGGTTGAATGAGCACCAAACATTCATTGCCATTACTGATCTTTGCATCCTTGCACCCTTTCGCCATCTTTTTCGCGCGACTTCTCTACTAGTGAATGAACTGATAACCTATTACATGGCATTCAATCCGGCAGGATGTGTGATTGCTCATATCCAAGCAGCTGTCCAAGGGCTATCCACACAATAACGTCTGATACGTGTGGGTAAGAATGAGGATAAACATTAAATTCTCGTACGTAATAAGAAGAGTCACCGAGGTGAATCGTTATTTAACCCTTAATTTAAGCCCCAATATCCACATACAAATTCTCCAGACTGATCTCTGTACATTTCCTTAAAGTTTTAGTTGAAAGAATTTGTTAAAAGATCAAAGCAATTTCCCTTTGGTGATCATTTTATTTTTTTCTCATGACCTTTTCGCTTGTTCATGTATTGATATTGTTAGGAGAAAATTGATGTTGGTCACTCTTGGGACTGAAAACATTTCAAGGTCAACCCACCAGGGATTGAGTTTATTCCGTCTGTACAATACGGCTCTTTAGTTTCCAAAATAAGTTTACACATACTGAACCAGGAGCCATTCCTGACTGAACTTGATACAAAGGGATGTACAGTACGAGACTATCTGTTCAGTCCAGTGTATTTTTCCCCAAAACCTATAGATTGTTTCTTTGTCGGAGCTTAAGGAATCCTAAGGTTGCTTTGCTTTCAGCTCGTTCCTTTACAGTCGATCCAGATTGTTTGAACTTTAATGATCGTTTACGAACGATCAACTCGTGGTTGTTGTGCTCTTTGAATGAACACGAACTTCACAGGAAAAAAGTCAGCTTAATTCGCTAAACTGAAGTAACTTTTGATGCTAGATTCAGATTCATTTTGTCCCGAAATGGAACGGAAAATCCAAATTGGTTCTCAAAATGCGGATTAAGATTATGGCTAAAAGACCTGAATTAAAATAAGTTGAACAATGAATTGAAGTTTAAGGTTGTAGTAATTGATTTGGGTGAATGGGAGTATTTCAAACTTTATTAGAGATTTTGTACTCTTTCGAATTTTTGACGAAAAAGGACAACCTTGCGATCACTAGAAAGCAAAGAATGGGTGGTGAGGAATTTCTTCCTCTGAAAAATACGTTCCCTACATATTTACAACCGTTTGGTGTATATATCATTTGATGGCCCCGTTATGGGGTTCATATTGATACCGACTAGTATCAGTTGAGCTACAAGCCTTACGCTTCTAGAATCAGCTTGAGTCTGTTCCTAGCTTTTGAGTATGTGTTTAAACTTCTGGAGAGTGACCATTCAAATAAAAGATATTAAATAGTAACTACTTGAAGTCCTGTTCATTACGCTGTTTGAGGTAAATCTAAGATTTTAGTCTGTGGGTGAAATCCTAGCGTGTAGCCATTCAAATGAAAGCTACTGAGCAGTACTTTCCTGTAGCAAGGTTTATTATGCTGTACAAGGTGGTTTCAATTTTGAGTCTGGATGAAATCCTCAAATAAAGCATTAAAATGAACGCTATTTTGGAATACTTTTCTGTCGCTTTGTTTGTCCATTTTTTCAAGTTTCTTTCAAGCGAAAACTTTGGAAAAGTTTGTTATTTATAATATATTCTATGGGGGGAAGGGTTGTTTAAAAAATTAGTAAAGTTCAGCGTTTTTGGGCAAGATCTTTCTCGCCGACAACGCTTCATAGTAAGGCATGCACTCCTCCACAACAGCAGCAACCTCTGGTGGAAGGTCTTCAACATCGAAGGCAGCGCAAGCACGACTCCTGTTCTTCTTGACCCTCGCCTTAAACCCGGAACTCTTCAACGCATCTTCATGCCATCCGGCCCAGACGTCCCACTCTGGTACAGGCCCAGGCTCCCAGGAGGACATGTTCTCCTCATATTCCAATCCCACTGCTTCACAGTAGCTCTTAAGGATTTCATTGGGGTAATCAAGGAGATCGTCAGCATCCACGACAATGGGGTTCCTGTGGATGTGTCTGTCGACGAACTTATACAGTTCGACCATCTGGCGAAATCCCGCCTCCGCGGGATCGAAGTAATCCCATCCCGTGAGCTTCGGATTCGTGGAAGCTTTGTACAGGGAGTAAACTGCCTTTAGAGGATGGCGGATCAGAAATGAGTGCTTAAAGTTTTTGAAACCCTCTTCTCTGAAAATGTCGAACTTGTTTTCGACGCAGTAAGCCATCTCCTTGGAGAAAACAAAATCTTTTCCGTCATACTCTTTCTGTAGTAGTTTACTGACGGAGCGATAGGTTGCTTGTTGATTGACCTCTTGGGACGCATATCTCGGGCTTTGTCTCTCCGGACCGAAGTAGAAAGCTGCTGAGTACGGCTCGTGTAAAATTTTCGAGTTTTTGAGAGTCATGATTGATCTTTCAAAAGCTGTTGAAACGCACCGTGGAGCAGTCCAAAGGAGAACGCGATTTTTTGACATCTTGTGAACAATTCGTTAATAGTTGTATAAGCGAATGAGCTGACAATAGTCGCTTTGTCACTAGCTTGTTTATATACAAGTATCCGTATGTAAGGTTCTCAAGAAGGTTTTTACCCTATGCTCGTCCCGGCGTCTTTCAAGGTGAGACTCCTTTTACTTCATGTGCTCACAAGCGTTCTTCAATGACATGGGCGTTTTCGTAACGCGGTTTATATAAGCTCGTTTCCCGCTGCTAGCGATTGGCAAAGGTGCGAAATCCTCCCCACGCATTTGACTTCACAGAAACAGGTGTGTGTGTAACGGGGCAATTTTCTAGCTTTGGAGAATTCCAATCGGGTTGAAAGCTTTCAAAGACAATCGCAGCGGAAAAATCAAAGTAACGTACAACAAAATTATTAAAATACACACTTTCAAAGTCATTACTCTTGCAACTAAGAATAGCTTGTGTGCTTAAAGTTTAATGAGTAATTGAAGCCAATTTTTGCAATTCAAAATCTGTGTTAATTCGTGAATTGCGGGATTAAAAGTGTATGAGTAGCGAGTCTTATCTGACTTAGTGGACAAAAGAACATCTGTGTTCTGACCATAAGAAAGCCATGTTAAGCTTTCTGACGTCACCTAAAAGTTGAAATCTAAATCGTTTAAGCAGGTTTTTGCCGCACGAAAAGGCAAAAATGAAAAATTTGGCCAAAAAATGACAAATGAGCTTATTTTGTCAGAATAACTTGTCTACCCTATTGGCCTTAAAATATCTTTATGACGTTAAGTTAAGAAATCTAATCATCATGAATTGAACTTAATTTTGCACGTGGTTTACTGAGATAAAAACTGGCCGCGAGAGAACCACTTCCTGACAGCTTTCAAAGACCATTTGTTCAGTTGGACCCACAGATGACGTCTAATGTTCACAAGAATAGTCAAGTTATCAGTGAAAAAGCTAATCTTACCTACACGTTACGTATATACTTTCTTTAGTAAGCCTTGACAAACTGAATAGTAAAATTTTCTTACTTGCGTAGGACGTAGAATTTTTTAGCTGTTTATTATATGAATATTATTCTTAGCTATCAAACCGTCAGCCTTCTGAGCCAAGAGAATAATAAAAATAACAATCAAAATCAAAATCACTACCTGGACTGAAAAGTGAACGAAAAATAGCTTTTATCAGTCCTTATTACCAGACGCAGTTGCAGTTAATTTTTAATTTTTATTTACCGTAAGGTTTCTGTCTGCGCTCGTGGCTATCACTGATATCGCAGAATTGGGATATTTGCAGAACCGACTACTGGCAATTCGAATAGTTCACAGGGTAATCAGTCAGTAAGTAGAAAGCCTATCAGAACTCGACCTCGTTCCCAGGGTCTCTCAACTGGGAATCTGCAGCAGCAGACGCCCAAAAAGATCTGTAAATCGTCTTCTTTTCCAAATGTAAGCTGTTGTAGGCTTTGTAAATCTTTTGGAGACGTAACCTGGTCGAAGAACATCTATTCAGAGGGAAATCGCGCACTGCTCGCCGCTGCTGAGGAAGGGAAGAAGAGAGACCCAACGAGGTTGTCGAGGTTGATCAGCACTTTTCGTTACATCAGCTCAAAGGTACTAAGTGTTGGAATAAACTATTTGTTTTATATCAGCTTCAATCCAATTTCAGTCACGGCAAAAAAAAGAAAGTTTGAACTTTTCAGACGAAAAACGTACTTTTTCGCTCAAACTTGCGACCTCGGGGGAGGGGGTATTAAAAAGAAGACGTAAATTGGATAACCACTTACGTGGGGGATAACACCTGTTCTCTTCATGTGGCTTGTTTCAGCCAATAAAATAAGTCGTAATATTTTTACGTGGGTGGTAGCAGGAATGTCCCAACAATTGATTTATGTATTTGTTGGCTATTTTTAAATTCACAAGTTTTGAAGATATCGGAGGCCAAACAGAACGATTTTGCCAACCCGAAGACAATCTTTACCAGGAGCCCATTACCCGGAGCGTCCAACTTCCATACTGCGTCTGTGAAACGGCATTTTCACAAGTAAATTTATTTTTAGATAAGCTTTTCCCGCGAATTGGTTGAAATAGCCAATCAAAAAGCGATTGCGTAATTAATAATAGACTGAGTACGAAATTACGACAACTCGTCTACGCTGGAAATAAACATAACGGATACCAGTGACCAGTGAGGAATCTTTATCGGAGTGTTCTGACAGTATTTCAAGCGATAATTTCAGTATTTACAAGGGAAGTAGTAGCTTAGATTTAATGCAGACGTCATCGGAAACAGTTGTTTTCGCGGGAAAGGCTTATCTCAAAATAAACCTACTTGTTAAAACGCTGTTGCACGAATTTATGGCAGTTGGACGCTCCGGGTAATGGGCTCCTGGACTCTTTACATGTTTATCGGCGAAGGTCAGTGTACAATACCACGTTAGTAACACCTTAACTTGGCGATCCCCAAAGTAATGAAATTAAAACCACTCGAAAATAAAAAGGGATTTTAAATGGGTATGCTGTTTAATTTTGATCAATTGCAGCTTTATACATGCGTTTTTTCCGCGCTTGGCTCCAGTACCCTCCAGTACAAGTTTTGCCGCCCTTTTCGCCGGTTGCCATTTTTCCCGCGCTTGGGGAATTGGCAGCAGTTTGTGTTGCAAGTTTTCCCGCTCTTGGCGCTGGCTGCAAGTTTATCGACAAGTTTATCCGCAAAAAGGTTTTCTCGCGCTTGCAAACTTCGAGTCCTCTGTTTTAGTTTTACTGTGGAAGTAACACCCCGAAAAACTCGTTTAGACAATCACTGCAAACGATAAAGCAAGGAATTTACTCGGGGAATTTGCTGAAAAAACTCATTTCAGAAACCGCAAGGGTAGAGGTAAAAGTGTAACAAATTCTGTAGGAAATGTTTGCATTTTGCAGACTTTTCAAGTGTTTTACCCTCGATTTCATTATACAACTGATCCCGTTTACTGTTTTCCATTTGTAACGGAAGAGAACGTGAACTAGGCGAATGTCCTCACTTTTGCAAGCGTCATTAAAATGTTTTCACACCAATAAAAACGTAAGTCTTAAGTAAGTAATTCAAACCGAAAGAATGCAAACAAAGATTGTCATTTTGATTGTTAAGTTTAGTAGTTCCAATTTGAAGAGGAATTAAACTTTCGGGAAAAAAAGCTCACAACAATTGCAAGATTCTTATACCTATAAATCGTACCTTTTTGGTACGCTTCGGCGGCACATCAGGAGAGTTTGGTCGAGCCATGGTTTGTATTTTGGCCAGACGCAGTTGAGCCAAAATGTACCTAAATTTATCCTAAAACCCGGCGTTAATTTTTCAGTTACCGTGATCAGTCAGGAGTTCTTGTCATATAGCGTGTGAACCGTCAGAAGAACAGCGCATCAATAATCTTCTCTAACTCCTCATGTCATTTTTATAATTCTTTTGTTTGGAGTTTCATTTTCGGAATCTTGGAAGTCCAAATTAAGAGAGAAATTTGGAAAATGCGGCTCCATTTTGAACAGTTGAAACGAAGAAGTTCGAGCGCTGTCCGTAAACGTACACGCGAGCGCCGGCCAATGTAGCCCCATCCAATTTTGGCGCGAAATGGTATTTTTTTTCTCTGTTAGCGTTAAACAAATTACTTTCTCGTTTAGCAAATGTGATAGTTTTACGTTTCGTTGCATTTCTGTTTTAATTTTCATCTCTGCGGTCTGCAAAAAAGTGCGAGTTTTAGAAACTGTCCATGATATCGTAGGATATCAGGATATCAGGTCAGTGACTTGAAATCGTAGAAAATCATGACAGTAAACAAGGCTTCTGATTGGCTAATTCACAATTTGGGTACGGTAAATCTACGTAATCAATGTCGGTTTCCCGATTTCCAGCCTTTGTAGTTTGTCAATTGACATTTTAAAATAATACGTTTTAGGATGAAAGACGCCTGGGTGGAGTTAAAGGATCGCCTTGATCCCAAAAATGGTAAGTATGTTCCACATTTGAAAAAATATATTATTTTAAATTTAAAAAATTCTTACTAAGTTTTTAATAATTTCATCAGGATTGATCAAACCGACCAACCGGACCTCTTTACAATGCGACACTGCATAAGCCAGGACTTCACCAACTTTTAAAAAAACATGACAAGATTTTCTGAGTTCTTGTCATATCTTTGCACAGTTTCACTGTTTCTATATTGTAATACACTCCAACATACTCTCTACCCTGGAGAAATTGACAAAGAGAACTGTCCCGTTACCTTAGGGGCACGAATTTGGCATTCATTCGTTATCCGGGGTTAGCCAGAAATTTGACTCTGGCTTCCCTGAAATGTCAAATTCCCCTGGGCTTGCCCCACCCCCCAACCCTTGGGCGTAAAATTTGATAGGTGCAACATTGTTGATCCTGGGTAAAATCGGAGAACTTGGTTTTTAGCAAAATTCCCTGACTCCTGACACAAAAATACTGCGATTTAATGTAGAGCAACAGAAATAACTTTTCATGTTGAGCTTTATTTATGTGGGGGAAAAATCTTCAGAAATAATTTTAAAAGTTAATTTCTAAGTTGTCATGAGTGGTGATTTGCCATATAAATTATCCATAAAAATGAGAATTCAGTACTAACATTTATGTCAATTTGTTGCCACTAAACCAAATTTCGTGAAAGATGATGAAACTGCCTCACTTTAATAGCCCTAGTGCAAGTATGAATTTTATATTCATTCAATAGTTTTAAAAACTTGACATGGTTTTTTTCACCATTATCAATGTTCCTTTCTTCACATCAAAGGTGACACCTCTGTCATTTTATGATACGGTGTCATTTATCTACGTTCCTTGTTTCTATGGTAAAGGTACTGATGCCGCACATTTATAATGTCCTTCAGCATCAAAAATTCCTCTAGTGGAGAGGTGAATCGTGTCCAAGTGGTACTCGCCAAAGCTGAAGTCTTCAAACAACTGCAAAACAAGAATATAGAGAGGTTGTTGGTGTGAATACCGTATTGAGCCAGCTGTTTTAACAGTAATTCTTAAAATCTAGGAGGGCCCACTTTTACTGCCCATGTTTTGTCCGTTTTTTTTTTTTACTCCCCCCTCCTTTTCTCTGGAACCCGATCATTTTTTGTTGTTGTTTTTTTTTGTTTACAGAATACTTACAGTATGGCACCTATGCTACAAGATATTATTATTATATAAGATATTATTATAACTTAGCACGCGGTACAAATGTTAACAATGCTTACAAAATTTACGAGACATTTTAACAGACTAAAGCTACGATTACAGACTGATGCTATACACTACATATACATAATAAGGCTACATTACTTGTACGATACTGCGGTACTGAAATAAGCAAATAACAGAAAAAAAAAATAGAAAGAAATAGAGACGAGAGAAAAAAAAAATTAATAAGACGGGCAGCCAAACAAAAGGAGGCTCAAATACTTATTTGTGATTTGGATTTATGTTTTTCAATTTCAAGGTGGCTTTTAAGTATAGCAAAAAAAGCTTCCCAGATATAATCCTCTTCTCTTCGTGACGCAGTATAAATATAATATTTGGCGATGATTAAACAGAGGTTCAAACCAAGGCGACGAGGAAGATCTTGAGTGAATCCATAGATTATATTCTGTTCTGATAGGGTGATTGAGTCTAAGTGCTTTCTGTTCCACCAGAGAGCAAACTGGGTCCAAAAGGTTTGTACAAAAGAGCATGTTACAAAAAGGTGTATCAAGGTTTGTTTCTCGTTGCAAAGATGGCATTTCTCGTGTTGAATAAGTGAGTCCCTAAAAAGAGTGGCATTAGTGGGTAAAATGTGATGGATAATCTTGAACTGTAAAATAGTGAGTCTGATGTCTTTAGTGACTTTAAAGGGAATGCTATACGTAAGTCGTATTGTTTCTTCATCGAAATTAGCCTGTGTCATCCTCTTTTCAGCCGTGGGTTTTTCAAATTTCATTTTTACGAACATCTGGCTCGCAACTTTGCAAGAAATTTTATTTAGTGATAACTTAGTTGTGCCGTGAATTAAAGAGTTTGTTATAAGTTCGCCTTTTCCTTTTAAATGATTGATCCATTTTTTAGGGATTGCGTGGAACCCGATCATTTGGCGAGTGTTTGGATCCACCCTTTAGGTGGTCCAGTAAACTGTGACATAGACTGACAACAGTTCTACCATTGAGGCAGGTATTTCAGCACCCTGTCAACAGACCCTCTCTTTCATTTCATACAAGACAGCAGAGTTTAAGAAAGGTCTTCAGTTTTGCTCCAACATTCAGAGAGTTAGACCTCATTGACATAGTTTGTGTTCAGTTGTGTTGTGGCCTTCCTTTTTTACCACTGTGAAAAGGGCAGAAATTAATTATTGTTCAATATCAAATAATAACAATAAGTATTATTTAACAGCAGCACACACTGAGAAGGGATCGGTAATTAACACTTTAAGCCAAAATATCAAAATACAAATTCTCCTGACTGATCCCCATACATTTTCTTATAGTATTAATTGAGAGAAATTGTTAAAAGATCAAAGCAATTTCCCTTTGGTGACCGTTTTATTACTTCTCATAAGCTTTTTTCTTGATTATGTATTGTTATTGTATGGAGAAATTTTATGTTGGTCACTCTTGGGACTTAAAAAGTTAAAGTAACTCCCTCCTCCCTCAGTAGATTCCAAGATCCACATGTGATCCACTGGATAAAATACACCATTCAATCAACCATGCCACCACTGCACTTCCCACTCGAAATGATGCATAAACTTACTGAAATTATTTTTCTTGCATCAAATGATATTCTTTTAGTAAATCTGGGAGGCAGATCAGACCGGCTTTTCTTGGCTGGAGTTTGTCCATTAGAATCATCACGCTGTTTGGTGTTCATAACAGTTGCATGTAGCTTTACTTTATCGTATTCCTTTTTCATCAAACCTTTGCATACAAATACCTCAACCAGTGCATCAGTCAGCTTTTGGAGCCTACATTAAACACACCACAAACAAAAAAACTCAATCAACAATTATGATGGCATGGAATACAATAAAGGAATAACCACCACTTAGCTCAACAAAACGTACTGACATTGTTGCTTGTTAGAATTATTTGAATTTGTTTACCAATGATCTGTCTGTTACAATACCATTTGTATAATCTACTTTAATGTTTGCATACAATTATTTGCTTTTATTATACAACTCCTTTTGCAGCTAAATTATTCCAACATTTATGTACCAGTCAAATTGAAGCTTCAACATCCCCCCCCCCCTTGCATTTGTCTGTGCATCATGCCTGGGGAGGGGGGAATTTGAATGTTGCCTTGGAAGGGTGGGAAATTTGAACCAGATTTATCTCTTGTTCTAGTGTAATATGCCTGTGAGTTTTTTGTTTTTGTTTTTGCAGGGTTTGACGGATTTCCAAGATAGAATTTCGCATTTATTCACGAATAACTCTCTCAAAAGGGTCTTTAAAAGAAGTTTGAAGGTGTCATGATGGCATATCTCTCTCTGAAAAGCGTGAACAGCCTTTGATTGAGGACGAAATGGGGCATTTGAATGGCTTTTTTGCCCCAAGGGGGGGGGGGGGGGATTTGAACAAGCCAATCTTCAAAAGTTCAAATGCCCAGGGTTTGCCTGGGGGGAGGGGGATGTTGAAGCTTCAATTTGACTGGTACATTAGAATGCTAAATAAACTGTCAGACTGATAATGAAAATTTCATTGGTCTTGGGGAGGGGGTGGAGTTTTCACCTTCATTTTAAAATGGGGTGGCTAGCACTGTCCTCCCTCCTTCTACCATCCCAGCCCACACCAGTGGTAATATGACCTGGTGATATACTCACTCCTGGTAACTTGAACCCTCGGTAACTCCAAGCTTGTGCTAACACGATTCCCCTTGGATGCTCCATACCTTTACTGTAATTTTACCCACGATAAGTTGAACCTCCCACTAACTCAAAGGGAATTCTTTTTCACTTCAGGTCATTCTCTTTATGGTAAGAGTGTAATGAGACAAAATATACCGGTACTCCATAAAACTGAATTTATTTTATTCAATTTTCCAAAAAATTGAACAGCATGTAGTCTTGGAGTGTCTAACTGTGTTTTGTGTCAATTTCTTTAGTTTCCTGGTGTTGTGTAACACAAAATGTGTCAGTTCTTCCAATGAGAATGCATGGAACAAGTGGTGTAAGCAGGAATCCAGACCCTGATAACTTGAACTCCTAATAACTCCAACCTTTCTGACTTCCCTAGGTTCAAGTTTATCAGGAGTCAATTATAGTATTACCTGTCTGAGCCATCTTTGGTGATAATCTTTGCATACAAAACATCAACATCTCCAGGGTCATCATTCATGCACTCGACACCCTTAAGCTCTACCACAACTGGAGAGTCCTGCAAGTACTCACTGCAAACAATAAAATGCACCATTTTCAGTATACAGAATTGTGGACAGTTTACCCTCTTGCTGTTTTTTGCAAATGTTTTACTTCAGATTCGGACTTACCCTGGTCAAATACAGCCTAAGTTTTTCTATCTTGTGGTCTTTGTTGAATCGTGTTCAAACTTGAAACTTTGAAACTGAACTATTGAAATCCACATACAAGCCTGGAAATAACCAGGAAACCCAAATGTTTAACCCTTTAATGCCCAATATTAACATCCATATTCTCCTCACTATTCTCCTCATATTTCTTATGTCACTAGTTGGGAGAATTTGATTGAAATCAAGACATTTGATCATTGGTGATAATTTTCTTTATTCCCATGACCTGCATGTCTGATCAAGTAGTAATACTGTAAGAAGAAATTAGATGCTTGTCACTATTGGTTAAAATGATTTGACTGCTCAGTTGACTTACCTGACAAGTTCTTGGTAGCACTGTGACAAACAAACTGCTGCATTTTTCTGCAACAAAATTGCTTTAATGTTACATGTAATACTTTTGAGGAGATGTCCACAGTTGAATACCAGTCCAGATAGAATCCTCATAATTTTCAACTTAAAAGATATAGTATTAATTTGACTAAACTTACCACATCTTTTTCACTTAGCAAGGTCAGCATGCCAATTGTTAAGTGAATCTTGCTTGGTAACTGAAATATGCTGGCATCTATTCCTCGGCACTGAAAACATATTTTAAGAATGTTATTCTGTTTTAATTAATTCATTGGGCACTGTGGGTCATTTTGTGGGATGAAAAGAGGACATTTTCTAGGCTAGATCATTTATAGTACTGTAATTTCAGTACAGTTAGTGAAAAACAAGAGAAGCCAAAACAATGCCTTGCACCATTTTTTTGGGTCAAATTTTATGGTGACTAAGATAGAACACTGTGCAAAAGTAAAGAGAACGAATTTTTGTTGATTTTTCAAAGCTGCTATTGCTTTGCTGCTTGTAAAAAATCGTGCTAATCTGCAAAAAGTCGGGCGAAATTTTGAACACCATTTCACTGACAGTATCGAAGTTTTGCAACTAAATTCAAAGACGGCTTCACAATTTCGAAGACTGTTTTGAAAAGTGCTTAAGAAATTCGAAGACTAGTGAGGTAACTGCAAAGCAGGACTTGACTGAATGATGCACACTGAATCCAACTATGTAGCTTCAGAGGGTTTATTCAAATGAGTACGAGACACTGAATATATAGAGTAAACAGGTCCATAAGCTCAGTGAACAAATTACCTCAAAGCAGTCTGTAAGAACTCTCACTTTAAATTGGTCAATCTTCTTTGCCAAGTTGCTATCATACAAAGGAAAACTCAAAAAATGTGTAAAAGGAATCTTTTGCCTTGACGATTCAGTTATTACTTCAATACGGCTTCTTGCGCCAACAACACCACTCCTTTGAGGACCTGTTATCACTGCAAGCCAAGACAATATACAACGTCAAATTATCTTCAAAAACTGAGGGGTCAATAATTTCTCTACTTTACTGTAACTGCCAACCTTAAAAAATCAGAAATAGGGACCGCCTCCCCCCCTCCCTCATCCCAGTCCTGGGGTAGTGCCCTGCCCCCAGCACTGAGCAGGGTCCAGGATGATCCAGGTTTTTTCCATTAATTTTTTTAAAATATTGCCTGTTCTGTACTGTTTTAGCATTAGAATTCTCAGGTGTTGTTTAATGGTCTTAAACACCACATATATTGCACTATAGGATTTAGAATAGTCAAGACCAATCTTTAACAAAAAGGAAATACCTTTTTTCCTCTTGAAAATCGGAATGTCCCAAGTTTTTAGGTTTTGAAACTCAAAAATCAGAACAATTCCAATTAAATCGGGACGGTTGGCAGGTATGCTCTACATGAACCTGTGTAAGTTATCTTGATGAAAAAGTAGTTATGTATTTGGCCTGGCATGTACTGCAGATTTTGTGTAATAAATAATGTTGACCCTCTTTTATAATTTATGCATAAGGTCTGAATAGCTAAGAGTTTGTCATGTTTCTCTACCCAACCCCCTCCCCCACCCCTCCAAAAAAAAAAACACTTAAAAGGAATACAGAAGAAATTTAATTCATTATCCAACTCAATCAGTTCACTACAAATAAAACACAAAGGCATACAAATTTATCTCAATATTTTTGTAATCCTATACTATGTTTTTTTATCAGCTGATCATTGGTTTACATCAGCATTTCTTTTGTTCCACTAATCAATTTTTATCAGAGTAAACAATTATCTTTATCATTATATTTGCAAGCTGAAATAGAGTATTCTGTGACCATAGATTGCATAAGCTAATTCAAAGAATTATTAAGTTTTGAATTGATAAACCAGTCTTTCAAATTGCTCAGTCATGCCAGCATCTGCCCTACTATAAGACTCACCTACATCACCTTCCTCGCCTTGTCTGGGAATCATGATCTGTGTGCCTGTTTCTTTCTCTATTTTCCTTTTCGTTTCCCCTCTCTTTCCAATAATAAATTTATATAACAAACTTGGGACTTCCATACAAAGTCTGTAACCTTCTCCAGTCTTCTCAACCAAACCCAATGCATCACAAGCTTCATCTTCCCATGTCAATTCCTCTGCAATTGAATAATGTTGCTTTTGTTGGTTTTCACTCTGCCAAACATAACCTACCCTTTTGCCCTCAAACAAATTGAAATTTACCACCCACATTTCCCCTCAGGAAGGGTGCCTTCAGACCAAATCCCTAATATCATTTTCATGTTCAGACCATAATAGCACTAACCTATACCCTATTTCATACCTGCCATCTCAGAGAGTCAGATTATCTGGGAGTCTCCCAAGTGCAGACAGAAATGAGATCCTGGTCTCCTGTACAGGACACCAAATATTCTGGGCAGATAACTTAACTTTGGATCATTTTCCCACAGAAGGCTAAAACGGCTACTCATAAATGCAAAAATGTCTCTTGTAAATGAATGTTTTGTTCCAGGGTTCGCACAGAAAATTGCAACCTGTTTTCAAGGACTTTTCAAGGACTTTTCAAGGACCCCTGCCAGGAATGTCATTTTACAACTAATATCAGAAAACAACATGTGCTCCTTCCTTATTAACAGTTTTTAAGACTGCAAGTTTTTGCTCCATCTCCTTCTCCAGTGGCCCGTTTCTCGAAAGCCCAAAGCTAAATTTTACAATCAAAATCTATAGAATGTTTGCGTAGTTTTTAGCCCACATATCAGCCAAACTTGTTTATCATCTTAGAATTTTATTGCTCAGCTTTCAAAACCAACAAGATTTGAGTCTTTAATGCAAACATTGTGCACATGAATTAACTTTTCAGGCCCAAAAAGTTGTCGGGACTTTCGAGAAACGGCCGGCCACAGGTTCCTGAGTTCATTTGTTTCTTCATTTGAAGTTCTCCTGAGAGAATTTTTCGATAGTGTCACAAAAAATTGTACCCCCTGTTGATTTAGCCTTCTCAGCCAAAGTATCAGCTGACTTATCTTAAGAATCAATGTCCTCAGTCATTCTTCTCTTTTTTCTTTTCTTTCAGCTCTTCGATTTCATCCAACAAAGACTTTCCCTTTCGACTTTAATTTCTTCATCAGATTTCTTGTTGTCTTTGTTGATCCAAGTATCTTTCATATCATAACTAAGTTGATAGTTTTATCGCACATAAAGCAAAATTCCTCATAGCCAGTATGTCTATTAAGTATATTGATCAAAAAATAATTATATAAACTTTGAAATATGTGCTTATCTTCCCTGGGTTATCTTCAGCTTTCACAGCTGTCCAATATGCATTTAGTGTTCCTACCTTCATCGTGGTGCTGCTGGCTAGAAACCTGTTCAGGATGATGTTCAATCTTTTGCTCAAACGGCATTTTACGGTAACATCGTCCCCCTATGTTTATCAACGTTGGTTTCATTACATCCATCGTTATAAACTACAGGTGCTGCAAGTTAGACTAAATCGCCGCCATCTTAGACATATGGCCGTGTGTCGACTGGGGCGAGTTTAATAAAGTTGGTTCCCAGGTTCCAAATATTTTTTTCGGTCATCCAACAGACTGTTACGATAGTTCTCTACAACACACGTAATTCTTTGTGGCTCTCTGTCAAAACTACACCGGGTAGTTAATACGTAGGAGCTGCCTATCATTCTGCAGTATGCACCGCGAGGAGCATGAAATTGTATGCTCTAGAGCTGATCCAAGGAAAGAGTTAAAGGGGTTGTAACACCGGGTTGCAACGTCCCCTCCTCCACACACCAAACCACCTTTGAGAAGCTACAAATCATCAAATTGGTATTTTTACAAACCCTAAGTTCAAAATTTTGGGGTAAATATAAAATAAGTCCTCTCATTTCTCATCCCCCGATTGGGGATTCGCGCTAACTTACAAATTCCCTTTCATAAAGTCTTGGTTCTGCCAACCCACACTCAACACGTAACCCAGCTTAGAGGAGATCGGTGGATGATCGCTATTTTCTTAGATACCGAATAACACGAGCATCTTTTCCTTACTGGGCTTCACCGCTTCTTTAAATAGACCGTCAATACATTGGGGGCTATCGTGAGTCAACCACAGAGGCTATAGGACCCTCATCCTGCAACAAGTTAGCCTGTGAACTAACACCCCCTCCCTCAGGAAAAAATCGGGAAACAACATTTTTTTTACTGAGGGGAGGGGGTGGCTGTTCACAGTCTACAACAAATTACCCATGTACACTTCAGTGGGGTACAGAATGATCGAGGCGAGTCGTTTGACGCTAGAAACTATGGAAATAATGCGAAGACTGGTCAGACAACGTGCACGAGGTGTAACTGATACAATATTTCGGCTGGCCAACACCAGCCTTCTTCAGGTTTATTGAATGAAACGCGAATTTACATGGTTTTTATATAACGTGATAACGAACCGGAAATAACAGGACAGGGCTAGGTGATGAGTTAAAAATACAGAAAAAATAATAATAATGAAATAAAAGCGGAAATACAGTATAATTGAGATAAGGAAAAAGCTGGTTGGATTACATTTCATCTCTTCTGTTAAGACCTGCAGGCTCCAGTGTGTTTCCTCGGTGGATGAGGAATGCCTCACGAGCCTTTCTAACTGAATCACGATTAGTATATAATTTTTCAAGTGGTATAAGAAGCATATGATTAACCGTATGATTGCCAGTAGTAAAGTGTCGTGAGACAACAACAACAACAACACTTGCGCTTTATTTGCATGACCATAAAACATTACAGTATTGCAAAAGCATAAGATAATATATAATAACAATAATTACAATAAAAAGTCATTAAACAAAACTAATCAAATAATCACTGATCAAGAATTTGACAATAATTTGTCTCTCATTTCAAAACAGGACGATATAAACTGCACTAATTGCATATTAATATAATAGTCAGTGGAGTTCATTAATTGCACAATCAAGGTTGAAATTGATAGCTGCTTGGGATTCGAAATTACATGATCTATTTTACTGAAAAAGTTGTCTCTAAGTGATGAATATCTTGGACAATGAAATAGAAAATGGGTTTCATCTTCAACATTATGCCCACAAATAGTGCATAGTCTGTCACTTCTGGGGACATTGTTATATCTTCCTGTTTCAATCAGGAGTTTGTGATTACTTATTCTTAGTTTCACAAGCGTTTTTCGATTGGGATTTTTTCTAGTCAAATGTAAATAAGGCGAAGGTGTATAACTGTCTTTAATAGTATTATAAAATTCTAGTTTTTGAGAATTACAAAGAGAATGTTTCCAATAAGCGATATATTTCTTTTTCATTTGATCTACAAGGTACGTTATCTTAGTGTCATCTAAAGTGTCATGATTAAAGTTAAAGGGAATGTCATAATAATTGAGCATATTTATAACACTGGAATAGAAACTATTTTTACCATTACAGTGCAAATCTATTGACATTATCAGTGATTGCACGACGAAGGAGTTTTGATCTTTATTTTGAAGATAACTTATGTACTTAAGAATTCGTTTATTTATATCAAAGGTTAAAGGGAAGCGACCCATTTCAGCCCGGCATGCAATATTAGATGCCTTGTTATTAACTTGTAAGTAGCGTTTGCAAAATTGTAAGTGACTTTTTTCAATTGGTGAAGTGTCCCAAGACTTGAAATCTGATTTAGCAAAGACACCCCAGGCTTCGCTATTATAAGTCAAAATGGGTGAAATCATCGTGTCGAAAATTTTGCAAGCAAGAGAGGGTTTTAAACGGCTTAAGTCAACGTGCCGTCTTAAAGCAAAGAGAGCATGAAGAGCCTTTTCTCTCAAGTGGTTCAACGACAGTGTGAAATTTCCAGATGAAGAAATTCGCGTTCCTAGATAAGTATAATTCTGAACAGTGGCAATCTTTTCTTTGTCAATATAAAAGTTACATTCATATTTTTTCGCGCGTTTTTGAAAAACCATTATTTTAGTTTTCTTAGGATTAATCTGTAACATCCACGATGTACAGTACTGGGCTAATGCATTGAGACAATTTTGCAGCCCTGTTTTTGATCGTGATAGTATAATCAAGTCATCTGCATACAAAAGAGAGTTTAATTTGGTTCCACTGGGTAAAACAAATGGATCAGATAGAATATTGTCGAAAGAGAAAGGTAAGTCATTAATGTATAGGTTAAACAGAAGTGGACTCAGAATGCAGCCTTGGCGTACACCTCTTGCATATTGAAAAGGTCGCGTTTGGTTATTGCCAATCCTTATAGAACCAGTAGAATTGTAGTAGAGGCTTTTGATTAGGTTATAAAATTTCCTCCAACATTATTTTGCAGCAGTTTATAAAGGAGCCCATCGTGCCATACCGAGTCGAAAGCTTTCCTGAAATCGACAAAACAGGCGTATACCTTTTCATGGTGACAATTAACGTACTTATCTATCAATGTTCGCAAAGTAAGAACATGGTCTGCAGTTCGGTTATTCGGTAAAAAACCGATTTGAGATTTGTGAAGGATGTTCAACGAGTTGACATGTTCTAGAAGTCTTTGATTTAAAATCGAACAAAATAATTTTCCTAGACAGCTAGAAACGCAAATTCCTCGGTAATTTGAGGGGTCATTTCTTCCACCAGACTTGAATATTGGTGTAATGAGCCCACCACACCACATTTGAGGCATTGATCCCAAATCAAGAATATTGTTGAAAAGTTTCTGATAAACGAGTATCATTTCATTTAAACTAGTTTTAATCATTTCGTTTCGTATTTTGTCTGAATAGGGTGATTTGTTATTCTTTAATTTTTTTACTGCTGTACGTATTTCGGCTTCTGTGATGAAGAAGTCCAATGGATGCGATTGCATTTTGTTGTCTTCTTGTTTTCGTAACTCATAGATAAGGTTTTGTTGATCGGAGTTAAGAGGGTCATTTGAATGAAGAGACTGGAAATGTTTCATCCAATTTTCTTCTGAAATCAGTGGAGTATGTTTTAATTTCACTGAGTCATCAATTGATTTCAGACAATTCCAAAAGTGTTTCTTGTCTGAATCGAGGGCGGTTTCCTCTAGCTCAGAAATCTTGTTATTGTAGTATTCATTTCTTTTATTATTTAGAAGGTTCTTATACTGTTTTAAGACAGTATGATATTCTTCACGGAGAATGACGTTTAAGGGATCTCTGTGTTTTTGATTTGCTAATTTTCTTAATTCATGTCTTTTCAAGCGACATTCTTTATCAAACCATTTTTTGTTTGAAGATAATTGGGCGCCTTTATGTTTTTTTATAGTTTTTATCTTTAAGCAGCGTTTTGCAGTTGCGATGAAAATGTTTTCTACTTTTTGAAGGGAGATGTTAACATTTGCGATTGATTCGTTGTCGTTTAGAAACTCTCGGATTAACGTTTGGGTACTTGGAGACCGTAGTGCCTCTTTGAATTTTTGTGTGGAGTCATGCTCCCAGCAGAACTGTTTCGGTAAACTCGTCAAAGTATCATTTGCAGGTATTGCATCCCGATTAGAAATATTCGTGTTAATATTCAGCCAAGTCACTATTGGGCTATGATCTGATAAACAGGATGGCTCTTTAACAATAAAATTTGCTACATGTTGAAATAAATCTTGATCACATATTGAATAATCGACGACACTTGTTCCGTTTCTACCATGAAACGTGGCTCTTCCTAATGAATCACCACTAACTCTGCCATTGAGTATTCGGAGGTCCGCGCTTCGGCAGAGTTCAAGAAGGCGCTTTCCGTGGTTATTAAGCTCATTGTCAAAACTATTCCTCTGAGTGGAACATATCGCAAATTCGGATTGGTCGTTGGTTATCATGTTATTTCCTTCTTGACAGACAGAGTCCGAATATTTTCCTGTTCTAGAGTTTAGGTCACCCATGAGTAGAATCGACCCTTGGGAAGAATAGATTTCAATGTCGTTTTCGAGATCTTCGAACAATTCGGGGTGAAAGTAATTGGAGCCGCATGGTGGAATGTAGATACCACATACAAAGATATCTTTTGCAGTTTTCGTGTACTGTCTGCTAATTTTAAACCAGAGAAAATTTGGAGAAGCCTTTTCCACGGTAATCCAATCATGAAATTCATTCTTGTAAAGTAAAGCTAATCCACCCGAATTTCGGCCACTTTTCGTCGTTTTTGAGGTGCCTGTAACTACAGATCGATATCCTGCTACCTCAATATTGGTCTCATTCCAAGTCTCACAAAAGATTAGAAAATCAAAATCATTAATCATGTTCAAACAATCAACATTCTGTAATTTATCCCCTAACGATTTCGAAGAGAGGCCATTAATATTCCAGGCAAAGAAAGACAATTTGCTTGCGTTATTCAGGTGGTCTGTCAATCCCATTGTCGGTATCTATCTAGAAGACAAGATTAATCGTATCCTAGTAAATAAATTAATTAGCTCTAAACATAACTCTTAATTAATCTTAAAAGAGATATTAGTTCTCTAGGAATGTCAACAGCTGGGTCTTTACCGTGTTCTGGATTAGCGGGTAACTGCCACTTTGTAACGGGGGGAGCGCCGGATACTGACTGATGAACTTGAGATGGGAGATAATCTGGTGGCGGCGGTTGGTGCTGAGGCAGAGGTTGATGCATTCGTTGGGACGGTAAAGTACGATGGCCACTATTGCGAAAGTTCTTGACAACATCGCTGTAGGATGCGTAATTCTCAAATGGTGTTGATTGAGACTGGGACGTTTGGCGGGGCAAATGATCATGACTGGACGGGGATCGTGGAGGTCTTGCTCTGCCAACATCGCTGTAGGATGCGTAATTCTCAAATGGTGTTGATTGAGGCTGGGACGTTTGGCGGAGCAAATGATCATGACTGGACGGGGATCGTGGAGGTCTTGCTCTGCCACGGATCGCGTCTACCAGGTTAGCCGCGAACAATCCGATATGTCGCCTTTTTAGATGTTTATCATCATGTAAAGCTTCTAATCCCTTGAAGAAGACATTAGCATGGGTTACAAGATGGACATTTGGCAATTTGGAGCATCCATTGATAAGTTGATCATTAATGTTGGTAATGATGTGACTTGGTATATCAGCGCGTGGTAGTAGAGTAGAATAAATGATTTTACTTTTAGAGAACTTTGTTGATGCTTCCGTCACTAAAGCAGAGATGTCAGAGATGAAAGTATCTATCGGAGTTGTCGGCGTAAGGTTGTTTGTCCCTGTATGAATCACAATTAATTCAGGGTGTTCTTGAAGTGCATTTTGTAAAACATCTCTTGCATGGTCGACCTTAGGACATCTAAAGTATTTGTGTTCTTGCTGTGGCTTAAATAGTTTCCTCTTGTTAAGGAATTTTCCGTTCGAATCACAGAGAAAGACTGCTGTGTTTGATTTAACAGTGATTGGAGGCAACTGTCCGGGGGGGTCGTTGTTCCCCGAATGGCCGTTTTGCAAGGGAGCTTGCCCATTGGGGACGATGTTGTCTTCTGTTGGAGGTTTTGGTAAAGGATTTTCGTCGATGGGCTCTGAGGCTTCCAAGATCGCGTGAGGATCTTTGGTGGTTGTTTCCGTATTATCGGGCGTATCCAACGGTTTCTCCCACAACGCCCGGACTTGTTCTTTGAGAAAATTAACTTCCGTTAAGAGTCCATCGTGTTGCTCTTTCAAGGCCAAATTGGATTCTACGGTTTTAGTGTGTTTCTTTTGAAGAGACTGGTTTTCTCCTTGTAGCTTTTTAATTTGAGTGGATTGCTGCGATAACATGTCCTGAAGTAATTTGACTTGTAATGAAAGGTCAGTTGAAATGTCATCAATTGCTTGTTTTTGAAGTTTCAGGAGATTATCCTGTCGTACCATTTTGTCCTTCATTTGCTGAAGGTCGCCGGAGCTTATTATTTGAAACTGAGTGAAGTCTGCTTCTAATTGGCCAAGTGTGTCTCTCAGTGACGAGATCGTTCTTAGACGGTTAGGTGTAATTGTTAAAGGCTCGGCAGTCGGTGTTGACAAGGCGGTGTTTGTTGTAATCGGTAGGATTGTAGCTGGAGGTGTTGATAATGGGTCGCCTATGTTCATTTTAAAAGCGTTCTTTGAGGCGACGTTTAGTTTCTCCGATATATTGAAGATTACATTTAGTACATTGAATCATGTAAATCACATTAGACGTTTCACAAGTAAAGTGCGATTTGATTTGATTCATTTGTCCAGTACTATTAAAAGTAATTGCGTGCGGCCATCTTCGATATAAGGGCAGAAACAGACCATGAAGCGAAGAGGGATGAGCTATATTTTGTGCCGATAAATTCGGCCATAACAAGCACCGATGGGATCAGAAAAAGTGTCCGCATTAAAGAGGTGTCCGCATTAGGCGATTTTTCGTAAAGCGAAGTTCTACAGGGTGGAGCGTGAGGACGTATTTAAGAACGGCTGAGTCGTTCGCAGTAGTATCCTGTCTTTCATGATAGGTGCCCTTGAATTGAGAATTTCCTGCGCTCCTCTTTTCTATGCGTTCCTCTTACCCTCAGGGAAAGCGGAAGTAAAAACAAAATACACGCGACTCCAGTCACTTCTACAGGTAAAAACTCGTGTAAAAGGGGACTTGGCAGGCTTCCCGGGGCACGCTTTGAAACCTTCCTATTTTCCCTGCTAACCGGCCGAGTGGAAAGCCAGTTCACAGCCAAAACCTTACACACTTAACACTGTTACACTGGACATGGTGATAAGAAAAATAAGTTTGAAATGTTGATTAATTCATTTATTTGATTTGATTACCGGTAAATACACTGCTCTGTAGGAAATGGATAAAACGAGCGATACAGTTGTACAAAATATGTACTTTTCGTCATAGCGTCATTAGTAGCCATTTTATTTTGAGACACAACATATTAAATAAGGATTAAATAATGTGTCATTATATATATATCGAGTTACGATGAGTATATTAATGTCATGAAGTCCTAAAACCCAAAAGAAATAAGGCCCCTTTCGGACTTGGTGCCCATAATACGGACACTATAGAGTAGTGCGAACGTAACTTTTTGTCGGTGCCCATGAGCTCAGAATTACTTGGGAACCGTTCCCACGCACAGCCATCAATCGTAGGACATAACAGGTCTTGTTGGATGGGATAGTCCCATTACTTCAGCGTGGCATTCACATCCACCTTAGAACACGGACAAATGCACCCTGGTCTCCAAGGGCAACGTAACTCCGGTTGGTACCCGGTATCGTTGTTGCTGCAGCCGCAGAGACTCCTTGAGGGCTTGTCATGTGGCCCAACTGGGATCCTAAATTTTAGAAACAAATATAATGACCATCAGTTTACTAATACGGTCATTTGCTGGTAATCTGCGTTGCCTAAGCATCAAAGGAGGACAAAGACCCACTTTTGCAGCAAAAAGGGAAAAAGTCCTGGGAACGAGGTTGCCCATTCAGGGTGTGTAGCGGTACTGACAGCCAGTGGTGTTAATGTCGGCGACTCCCACTTTTTTTCTTTTGTTTACGAAATAGAATACGGTTTTCTTGTTTTCTTTAGAGCGGAAGTTTGCAGAAACAAACAATAGGGCTGGGAAACCAAACGAAAATGGAATAGGGAAGCGAAAGTAAAAAAAAAGAAAAAGAGAAAAACGGGATTAAGATAGTTTTGTAAAACGGTGGAATTGAAAGCTTAAGAAATCGAATCAATGGCACAACATGCATTGAATAATAGCATAGGAGAAAGTTGCGAATGCCGCCAAGGACGGGAGCGGGAGCCCAAAACAAAGGGTACTCAATATGTGGGTCCCTGTGGTTTCAGAAGAAAAGGAAAATGAAACAAACAAACAAACAAACAAACAAAAACATCAACAACGTACCAGTCTTCATGTCTAGGATTTTGAAGCTTCGATCTTCGCATCCAGTGACTATACAATCTTCGCCATTCACATGAAAACTGCTGATACCTAAAGTATGTATTAAAAAATATATAAGGCGACCATAGAAAGATCAATCAATCTCTTGTATAAGGGAGAAAATGGGTGTCACAGTACTGAGGAACCAAGATACTTCATATGGTTTACTAGGTTCGTTAATCGAGCGGGGATGACCAATGGTGATGAGAACGTTTGTAGACCCGGTTCAAATCTCTCACTCGGAGTCATAAGTCGTGTTCAGTTCGTCGTTGGTTCTCGTCCTTGCTCTTAACAAAGTGGATTTACGTTTTTTTAATCCTATTTTAGAATTGACTGTTTTGTTCTTACCGTTAATTCTCCAGGTTTGTGGCTTTTTCTCCACCATTGTGTTCCCGGTCTCCAGCTCAACAACACAAATAACCCCATCCCCAGATCCTACAAAATCAAACGTAAATATATGACAATGCATTTAGCCAAAAATAATAAACTAGAATAACAGATTGTAAGTTGCATCATTAGATGACACGCATCCTAGCCTGTACATGTTGCGCATACGCGAATCGGATTGGTTGCCGTCTATACGCTAGTGTTAAGAACATCAAATTTCTGAGAGGAAAAGCACTCGATTGTTTTCGCTGTTCATTACTTAATTTTCTTCCGAACAAAACTATCTGGCGTTTCGAATTTACAGGTGAACTTATTAGCCACGTCCTACTGCCAAGAACATTAAAGTTGAGTCAAGGTCTTGTTCTGTGCAACAAAGATAAACCCGCACAAAAATGGCTCTTGATCTGCGTTACTTTGAGGGTTGTAGAAAGTATGGAAGAAATGCTGTAGATACATCGTTTTGTTTACTCTTGTTCCTTAATTGTCGTTCGGCTTTCTCTGCTTCGTGCATTTACGAAACCCAGTTTCACTGAGATACTGTAGTTGGCTACCGTTAGTCTTGAGTCGTGTGAATCCTCAATTGGAGCTCTACGTCAGCCCCTGGTGGTGGATTAACCTTATTTTAGAGTTATCATAACTCCAAAAGGCAGCTTTTACTCTATAACAAGTGAAAGCAACTCAGTTGGTTTGCTTAATTTGAGGATTGAAGTTTTTTGGACCCTCCTTTGGAGTTAAATTCAGGAGTTAAAGTAAAATAACCCTTAATTCCTGTGGGCAGAGTAACTATTTTGCTGGACTCACCGATGATGCATTTGGTGCGGCTTACATCGAGACAAAAGCGGTACACTTCTGTCTTTGGCTTGAAAGTCTGCAGAACGTTTCCAGTATTCATGCACAGCTCGACTACAAAATTACCGTATCCTTGTTCGCTACCAACCGAATAAAGCTTAGAACCATCTTTTGAAAAGAATACCTGAAAACGATAAAATTAATGTAACTTGTAATGGGAGCTTAAAGATTCGTTTGCTGGAAATAATAATAAGAAGAACATATTTATCCAGGATAACTGCATCAGTTTTAGAAAACAACTGCTATCGGAAATTCGTGGTTAGGAGAAGCAGAAACTCAAACAGAGCTTTCGGGACTAGCCCGAGTTCCGTTTTGACTCGTTTTGTTATGGAGGCTACATCATAGCCTCATAAACCGACGCCAACTTTCTTCAAAGAGAGACAACGTACGGATTATCGACCAGGGGCGATTCACATCCGACAGCCCTACCCACCACCACAACCACCACCATCAACTGGCTCCTCTGTTTACGAAAAGGATACCATCGAAAAAGGGGTTCGGATGAGTCCCAAAGTTTCTTTTGAGTTTCTATTTCGTTTTGCTAGTTTATCTAAAAACTTCCCCTTACCTTGTTAATGGTTTTACACATTATACAGGTTGACATTTAATTAATAAAATGCCTGTAGTTTCCAAACCCACACAGTCGCGTTAACAAACCAAGTAGTTGTGGCTCACAACGTTACTCTATGACACCGTTAACTCCTTCTCTAGATCATCTGTTCAACCCTTCTGTATCCTTTTTATTCCCCTCTCTTCCGCTTTCTTCCTCCGCTTTCCCTTCCTTCCTTCCCTTTTCCATTCCCCTACCTCTGTCTCCATCTATTCGGGCCTCTTGCCTTCCCTTCATGTTCCCGCTTCCGCTTAGATTGCCGAAAGACAACGTTTTAAGCCAAGACGCGGAACATGAACGACGAAGACAATATGGACCATGCCAGACGAAGACTGGACTCCTTTCTCCTCCGCAGAGGCCTCCTACAGTCGCACCTTGACAGCACCCTTCGGAATTCCGAAAAAACGTGCGGGGGCTGAGAATATCAAATCGTTCCCCGCGCTCCCTTTTTCTCCCCCTAGCGCTCCCGCTCCCGCTCCCGCTTTTTTCTTTCACTGGTGTTTGCTAACAGGAGCTTTTGCGGAGGAGATAGGACTGGACTCTGAGAGAGCCTAGCTTCCGTCCACTTTGTACTTGATAATTCGGCAATATTAATTACTATAAACTCTCTCCTAATTGGTTATTTGATAAACTGTCCGTAGTTTCCAAAAACATAGGGGCATGTCACCAAACTGAGTTTTGGCCACAATATTATACTTTTGGAACACATTCAAGTTTTCGTTGTAAAAGAGATGTCCGCCTTCTCGCGGTATCCGTCAGAGAGGGTTCGACTATACCTTCTTTACCGAGAAAATAATATTGAATTTTTAAAGCTATCAGTACTCACGCAGGGACTAAAGATACTGCTATCACTGAGATCATCAAATTGTCGGACAAGCTGCTTATCGGGATATGTGAAGACTTTGAGTTTGCTCCGTTTATATTTCTGTTCCAAACCCTGCACTGCCAGTAGTCCTGCATGAAAATAGGCCCGCAATGCGCACAGATAATTGTTAGTACACGAAAGTAGGCCCACGATGTCCAGCAATGCATACTTCATCTTGTAAACAGGTACTGTACAGGTACTGTACATGTACTTTCACTTGTAAACAGGTACTGTACAGTTGTTTTTGTTGCCAAAATCTTCTAAATTATATTTCGCCCAGAATATACACGCAAACGGAAAATAGCTTTACGTGTCGTTAGAAAATAGCTGAGATTCTTGCAAGTCATTCTCCAGAGTTATTGGTTTTTATTCAACAATATTGGGACCATCTGTGTTACGTAATATATCCAGCAAAAATGAAAACAAGTTAAAATAATTTTCATTGAAAATTTATGTGATTTTCTTTCCGAAATCACAGCAAATATAAATTAATTAACGTTTTTAAAAACCGTTATATAGACAATTTTATGTCTGATGTCTATCGAATGACTAAAAAAGCTGTTGTAGCGTGGTTTCTTTGCATTTTTATTCTGTCAATTTTATAAAAGAAATGAAAGTGCAGTTTCTATATGTCTTTATCCTGTGGTAAAGATCATAGCGCACCATCCCGCTCCCTTGAATGGCTTAAATTTGTTTCGGGTGCGGAATGACGTGTTTAACAGAGTATCATAGATACCAAAGATCAGGTTATTGTCCTCTAACCTTGGAGACTGAAACAGGCCCTTCCGGTCTCATAGCTGAAAACAGACTTGAACCTGTCCACTTCTTTACCGTCCTCCACGTTGAAGACCACCAGGTCCTTGGCCTTGGAGACGAACAGTTTTGAATCATCCAGCGAAAAACAGCAATTATCACCACTTGTGTAGAACTAGAAAGAAAAATTAGTAGACTAAGAAGGTATTAATGGAACTACAGGGAGCGATTTAGGGCGGGGAGGTTTGATGGAAGTCGATGATCAGTGTTCTGAGAAATAAAGGAAAACTCGCGGCGAAATCCAGAAAAAGTCCGGGCGGTAAAACGCAGATACCATCCTGATAAGCTCAATGTGCGTGAAATATTTTCTTTGCAATCTACGTTAACACGATTTTCTGGTAGCACATTTTCCTATAGTTTATTAGTCAACAGTGACTCCTAGCTTTTTGGTGCTCTTACTAACAACAATTAGCAGCGATGGTCCCTTACAAGAAGTTCCATGTGCAACGTTCAGATTGAGAATTGACTCAATCGGGGTTTGGGAGGGGGTTTGGACCGGTTAGGTAGTAGTTTACAAGATAATTCAGCCAGAGAGATTCAGCTGTATAAATTTCAATCACAAACCTTTATGCTAGTAAGCAGCTTTCCACTTTCTGTTTCTAAAACTTGAACATAGTCACAATTATTTATAACGGCAGCTAGCTTGCTTCCGTCATGTGAAAATTCCAAAGCAGCAATCTCCATGGCCTTAGTGTCTCCTCCGTGTAAAGACTGTTCTCCTTCGCCTGTTGAAGTTGTGTCCCAGACCTTAAAATTGGGGTGAAATGAGGAGAATACAGTCAAAGCTGTATTCAGAGGTCCTTTATTAAGCATTCACGCTTTATCTAAGTCCGTAAAATTCCTCTCCAATAACTTGGTCACTATTTTACACCTTATTAGGTCACCCATAATAAGATGACGTTGCTATCTTTTACACAGTCCCAATGAGAGGTTTTTGCAAAGGGTGATTTGTGAATTATTTGGGCTACAAAATTCAGGAAGTTGTAACTTATACTGTGTATAGCGTATTTGTCGAACCTGTGTGGCAGAAGTGGAGACCGTCGGAGGGAGTGTTGGCGCTGGTGGTGGTGGTGGGGAAGGGGGCGGGGGGGTCTCAGTCGAAGTTTTGGTCAGGACCGGGGTGCCGCCCACCCAGGGATTCAGTTTATGACCGAAAATTCACTGATTATGACTCAAGGGAAAAGGGACAAACTATGACTGGGAAACAGTTAATTGATAGCTTCAGACAAAAAAAATTCTTTCAGTAGCAGACCATAGCAGTTCGAGTTCGCTTCTACAGATTGGCGAAATGTGGATAATGCGTACTCACCAACACATCTATGCTGTCCCCATCGCACAAGGAAACCAATCGCCCGCCATCATAGCTGATGGCTATTGTTTGGATTACGCTGCCATGTACGTACTCTGCTACTTGCTACAGAGAGAAAGGTTCCATAATAATGAGTACCTGAGTCTTCCAGACCACTTACTAGTCCAAGAGCAGTCTTTGTATTAATTTAAGGATATCTGAACATCAAGTTCATTCACCACATCAAACACAAAACACGAAATAGAAAGTAGTGAAGAAGCCTAAAGAGAAAACTTAAGGCTTATAGATTCGAATGCATATCGGCTGTCTACGCACTAATATAATTTGCATTGAGTTGCCTTCAGATTCAAGAATTGTGTTCACACCTTGAAGGTTGAATATCTTTAGAGTACAGGCATCGTTAGCAGTCACTTTCTTGGCCGGTCAGGTTTGTGTATTTTTACAAGTGTAAAGTTCTAATAAGCGGAAAATTACAATTTGACTCGTCTGAAATGTCATTCAGTAGTTAAGGAACCATCTATTTTCTCACCTTCCTTGTCGACACTGAGAAGCCACACACAGAGCCATGCGCACTACAGCCATACACTAAATCCGAGTTACTAGGGTGAAAGCGGACGTCTTTTGGGTCTCCACCTTGCGTACTGTAACGTATCCACGTGACCATTTTACCAAGTGCGGTTGATTTTCTCCTTCCAGGTGACTCGTCATTTTGACCTGAAAAAACATACATATTTGTTTTCTTCAAATTGTGGACAAATGTCTCTGGAAAACAATTCGTGACACTCTACAAAAACTGAATAACACTTGCACACGTCCAGTCAGCGACCGCAGTCACGGAGTTTTAGGGCCTGGGGCCCGTTTCTCGAAACTCCCGATAACTTTCCGGGCCCGAAAACTATTTTAGATGCACAGTAGTCTCCAATAGCTATACAATTTTTATTGGTTTTGAGAGCTAAATTTTAATGTTGATAATTTCGTGAAGCACATCGCTAAGTATGCGCCAATAATTATCATTAGCTGATAAATAAATGAGCTCGAAAAAATACTTACCGGGCCCGGAACGTTACCTGGAGTTTCGAGAAACGGGCCCCTGGTCAGCAAGGCGAAAGAGGTTTTAGTTTCACACGGGATACTGTCTCAGCCTTATTCTCCTCGTGCACATCTCACGGAAAGTCTGATGTACAGACCGATCAACTGCATGACCTCAAAGCTTTTTCTTAGAATGAACGATTAAGTCATTCGCTTCAGATTCAATTGCAAGAATTGTGTTCATACCTTGAAGGGTGAATATCTTTAGAGTACAGTCATCGTTAGCAGTCACTGCAAGGCGGGAATCTGGTGACACATCACCACTCCAGGCGCGGTTAAGACTATCTTCTTCCTCTTCATCTTTTCTGTAACAAATAATAAACAACGGGTAACAAATGAGATAATAGCGACCTTCAGATCGGACTGCGAGAACGCGATTGAGTACGAGGACGACTTTCGAATTTCAAAACAGCTACGTTCTTAGAGCCCTTACTCCTTTATATTGCTGACCAGTAGAGGAGGATGCTATGTAAATGATAATTGTTTGACAAGTGACAACCTAAAGCCTGCGACGAGGAATTAAAAAGTCGTACTAGCACTCAATCTCGTACTCGTAGTCCGATCTGAAGGTCGCTAATATTGCCTAGTTCCTAAGGCTCCTTATTTCGCTGAGGACTGTCGGTTTTGGGTCATGTGTTCCGAGTGAAAAACTGGCGTTCATCTCACAGAAATAATTGACAGTGAAGGCCTGGGACTGAGGCGTAAAGGAACTGGACAAGGGATAATAATTAAGCACGGATGTTCGTAGGCCAAGGACGACAATTGGAGGTCGATTATTCATCAACGGCTGGAATACTCTTGTTCTCTTGTACGTTGGCTTGCCATTATTGTCTCGGCATTATGGATATGGTGGCTTCAAACTTGTGAGACGAAAGGGAAACATTCAATTTCCAGTTGACGATCGTAGCTCAGGAACATCTGTGCTACTATCCCTATTATGATTTTGTCTTGTACGAAATGAGTAACGGGTACTTCAATCAGTATTCTACGATAATACATAGCGCCGAATAGGCTATTTGTTTAAGTGCGACGACTATTTGTTTACGTACGTCGAAACTGTGCAACGCCCTTCAGTTGAATGGTAACATTACTTTAAGCATGTTATCCAAGGACTCAAAAGTTTCTCCATCTCTCCTTATTTAAAATAAGCAGCTGCACCTATATTCAATTTCACATAGATCATAAGCATGGCTTTTGATCTGGTATATAACGCTAATTATACTTACGGATACGGCCCCGTTAGCGTCATGTCAATCGTTCCTTTAAACGTTCCTGCCCAGGTAGGAATGACATAAGGTCCCCATATGTGGCCTTACAAGAGGAGAAACAAAGAGAGATTATACTCGTTATTGCCGCGCTCGTTTCCTCTTCCTATATGGCAACCTTAAAAAATGAAACCTCATTTTAACATTAAATCCCACCCTCTTCATTTATACGCCCATTCCGCAAAAATAAGCCCTTTTCCATGAAAATAAGGACCCTCAAAAAGCCTTTTAAAGTCCTCTCCATTATAAACTACGAGGAATCCCTCTTTTCCTTACATCTACTGGCATCTTATTCCATATTTGGGGGCCAAAGTTTCTAAGCAAGAGTGTGCCGTGACTGACAGTGTTGAATCTAGGAATTCAGCACTTCTAAGCGGCATTTGAGGGAGAACAAATCTTGGACACTCTGTTGGCACAGGTCATACTTGACTTCGAAGAGAAGACGTGTGACATCTTGCAGCCGTTTGTCAAAGCAGAGATCGTGGTCTAGCCTTCGTGAATAGTTGCTTGTATGTGGATTTTTATCTTCAAAGTCTTTGCCTACACCCCTTTCCAGTAAGCATTCTAGTTTTCTCGTGTCACCCACCCACTAGCGTGGGGGGACCAGCATCGTACCCACGCGTTTTTCCTGCCGCTCACTCGACTTGGTGCGAAATATCATGACGTTACCGAATGAGTTCTCGCGGTATGCCATTCGATGTCGTCAAGCAATTTCGCGCCAAGTCGAGTGAGAGAGACGGAACACCTAGGTAGTAGGCTGATGGGTGGGGGGGGGGGGGGGAAATTACATCAGTGTTGTATTTCAGTATGACATGACCTACATGTTCCATCAGCATCTTCAGTGTCGGGTGTGAACTCAAACTGTAAGTCATATTCTGCTGATGCAATGTACTGTTCCTGTACAAACTTCATTGTTCGATTGGCTAGATCGTAAGTACCTGGAAATTGAAAGCAAGACCGAACAGCGTTAACCTCTTGTGTCGAGGTGGGAACGTACTTGCAAAGTTTTGTTTAAGATCCACTTACAAAGCGCTGAAACGTTACCAACTCGGACGTGATACTCGCTAAGGTTACACAGCTGCGTGACTTGACGATTTCATCTCCAGACTAAGAAAGATACCATTATTCATGTCATTTTCTCTCGAGGATACTTAAGTCAATGTGAAAGGGGACAGACTGCTAAGGAGTGGTTTCTATGGTATACTGTCTGAACGAAAGCGACGATCATAGGACTTAGGGCAAATTAAAGAGGTCGAAATCGTAATTTCAAGGCCTTAGATATTACAGTTGAACAAAGGCTTCTGTGCAACCTTTGGCCTGTTTTCGCACCTGCAGTCAAAGCACAGGACTCCTAACATACTACTATGTTCTCCGTCGATGGCTTACGACTGCGCACAAACATGCATAGTTTGTGTTTGAGGCCTAAAACAAAGTGAGGCAGTCGAGTGAATAAGTTCGCCTTACCACTTATTGTGTAGTCGCCTTGCTCGTCTTTGCCTTTCCCGCTAAGCGTTCCATCATCCCAAAACATGATCGGAAAACTCGCGTCCCCGCTATTACCTGGCGACAAAAATTGGCGGTTTAAACGCCTTCATTCCCAAAATATTTAAACTAAAAAACTGATAAAACGCACAAACTGTAGTTGTCATAAAATATTAAAAAGGCAGCATCACCCATTCCTTTTGGTAAAATTTTGCACATTTCTCGAGTCCTCTACTTGGTCAGATAGCCTTGTTTGATTATCCTTTTCGCAAATTCCGTCTTGTGTTTGCAGGAGGTTATGTAAGCACGCGGCAGTTGTGAGCCACTGTGCTTTCGAAGACTTTTATCTGTTTAAGTCCCAGCATCATAACACAAATTATTGTTACTGGTCTTCATACGTTTTGTTGATTACTAGCTGGGAGAACTTGTTTAAGGATGGTGCCTCCTTTTGTTACTGCGCATACGTTCTGCGCATCTTGGGATATTCGGGTTTCTTAAATGAATTTGCTCACTAATACAACAACATTTTTGCGGGGTTTAAGACTATGTGGAAGAAGCAAGGGCAAGGGCTATCAGCAAGGGCTATCAGAATCCAAAAACTGATACGTTAAGGAGAAATTTGATGTTGGTCACTGATGGGGCTAAAGGGTGTAATTACGTGCGCCATGCAAGTTTGCTATTTAAAAAGAGAGGTAGAGGGCTCGTCTTCTCTAAGTCTCTTCCGGTTATCAATAAAGCAAGAGGACATCAATGTGACTAGTGTTTTAGCAACAAGATTCTAATCTCTACTGGTTTTTAGTTACCTTCTGGGACTTCCATTTCATAGTGCCCGGTAAATAATCCTCCAGGTATCTCGCCCTCTATTTTATCTCCTTCATCATCATCATACCTAGAATAAACAAAGTGCAATGAAATACCCATTAACACTATTCTGTAAGTCACTACCACGAACCCTCTCAGTAGGTAACGAAAAAAGAGCCACCAACAAGTAATAATAAAATTTAAAATGTCGCTAACCAAAAGTAGCGAGTCTCTAGATTAAGATTACGACAAAATTTAATATTTCTCGTAAATCTCAAAAACGTAACGGCAAATTTTGAAAGTTGATAATAAATCCTTATTAAGGTGTCGGATCTCAAAAAAACAAGTGATAAAATTGGATGTTTCTAAAAAAAGCGAAAAGTAGGGCCTTCCCGAAAGTAACAATAAAAATTGACCTCCGTTGCAAATCAAGCGAAGTAACGGTCTCAAACTTCCGGTTAAAAAATATGGAAAAAGACCACACTTTAAGTAAAAAGGTGGCCGCTTAAGTGCGAAGGTGGCTAATGACAGGTTCCACATGTTTCTAACCCTGTAGACGTTAGCGTGGAGAGAGGAGAAGGTTTTCGTCACAGTATTGCTTACTCACCCTACCTCGTCCCCAGGCCCCGGTTTAGCACGGGCAAACAGGGAGCGCGGGGTGTCGTGGGAAGGATGCAAAACGCGTAGCCGTCCGCAGTGCACTTATCCCACAACGCCACGCGCACCATCAAATAACATGGAGGGACGCCTGGGGACGAGGCAAGTTACTTACCAGTTTGCGGGGCAAATTCCTTTGGCAATGACTTTGTAGTTGGATTGAACGTCCCATGTTTTGTGAATCCCCTCCTCCTCTACGGACCACAGGTATCGCCCATTTGGGGTGAATCGAAGAGAAGTGATCTTGGTTCCATGACTGCAAAGAAAAACGCCGGAATAACATTAAATCACTACTAAAATTGGGTAAACGCGACCACATGCTTACCATCGATATCTAGATAAGTGTGATTCTCAGGAGCTGGATCGAGAGAAAACTGGGTCGGGAAGCCTCCTGGTGGGTAAACAGAGACCAGGAAACGGGATTTGCAGGGTGGCGGCGAATGAGACGGGAGTTACAAAAGGTACGGAAAGCGGAAGTGATGTCTTGGGGAGGAAGCAGGAAGCGGGAAGCTCTTCATCCCTGTCCTTCCCCATTCCATTCAGTAAATAGACACGAATGTGAGAAACGAAGAAAACTGACAAAATTCTGAGTCTTTGACTCGGAAATTCCGATTAATTCCCAGTCCTTGATGGAAGTCGATCATCTGACTTCCGTACACCGGTCGGACGTTCTAACCACTGAGTTTCAGAGAGACTGACAACCCTTATCTTTTTCATCACACTTGACTCAGGGCGAAATAACGTTCTTCAATCATTAAGTTTATTATGGCCGAATTGTTTCTTAAAGCTTTTAATACAAGGTTAGGTTGTCATTTATCATATTAAAAACTTAGAACTGAACGGGACTCGATCCCAAGAAGTAATTGGAGAAATAGTCCAAACCCAGGAGATGAAATAAGTTGCTAAAATGACTGCGAGGATGTTTCCATCCTTTTAATCTTTCATTCCCAGTTGTCCGACACATGATCATCAATATTATGTATTCACGTCTACAAGAGAGGGTGAAATGCTTTCACTTATTCAGTTTACAAACATATATACCTGCGGAATGAAGAAATAAATGTAAAGAAGATCCTCGCAGTTATTAAACGCAACTTATGCAGTTGCGAAAAGAAAGCCTGAAAAAATCAGGCTTGCCGGGACTCGAACCCTGACCTCTGCGATACCGGTGCAGCGCTCTAACCAATTGAGCTAACAAGCCAACTGGGAGCTGGTCATTAAATTGGTTCGTAATATACCCGGGAAAGATGAAGATGAAATTGTGAATATATGAAACTCATATATTTGAACTGCGGAATGAAGAAATAAATGTAAAGAAGATCCTCGCAGTTATTAAACGCAACTTATGAGTTTCATATATTCACAATTTCATCTTCATCTTTCCCGGGTATATTACGAACCAATTTAATGACCAGCTCCCAGTTGGCTTGTTAGCTCAATTGGTTAGAGCGCTGCACCGGTATCGCAGAGGTCAGGGTTCGAGTCCCGGCAAGCCTGATTTTTTCAGGCTTTCTTTTCGCAACTGCATAAGTTGCGTTTAATAACTGCGAGGATCTTCTTTACATTTATTTAAAACATATATACCATTCATAAGAGTTCTCTTCAGTCAACAGCCTTTGAAGCACCTCACATTTCTCAACATCCCAGATGACAATGTGGCGATTCCTGGACAATGTACAGACATTAATAAAAGTAAAAATATATAATTGTACTTTATAACATAGAGCATATTGAAAAAAAGGTAATTCTACAGAATTGAGTGGTTTCTAATTGAGTGTCGAAAGTCATTCGCGTTTGCTCTGCCTTTACTTTACTTCGCTCTGTGATTGGTTAAAAAAAACTCGCGCCACTTTCTCAACCAATCAGAGGTAAAACCAAAACCAATTATGGTCTGGTCGCAAGCGTTTTCCCGCGCTCAGCGCCTGTTACATGTATTTGCCTTGAGTTCTGATTGGTTTAATGGGTTTTTAACGTCTGCTGTGATTGGCTTAAATTACTGCTTTGGCTTTGGTTTGACGACACTCAAGTGAAAACCGTGCCAAACTGAACCATGAAGGCGATTGTTGTTACAATCGCGTTCTCACTCGTATCCTGCAGCAAGATATTTTCCATCTGGGGAGAAATCCAAGTGTTGAACGTCCGTTCGTTTCTTGAAATCCTTTTCTTTCATGGTCATGCTTTTAATCTACAAAAAAAGTTGTAAATCATTAAAAGTATGTAAGAGACTCCGTACAATGCCTTTCATGGGGAATCGTTAAATGTTTTCGCGAAAAAAAAAAAAACTAAATCGGAAGGTACTCCACCTGTGCTCCAGTAGTGCTGTCAAGCATTCTAACTTCCGCCTTGTTCACCCCACAAGCCACGTGACGTCCGTCTGGTGAGTACAGCACTCGGTTATATCTGGCATCCTCACTGGGAACTGTCATCAATAGAGCCCCTGAAGAACAACGAACAAAAATGAAAGTGATAATCTTCCTTTATGCTGTGTTTGTAACATTGGCGGTCAAGATTGTATCTTGGAGTGAGTGTAAGTGCTCCCATCCCTTAAATAGACTATCATAACCAAATAGAAAGTACCCATCGTAACCAGACAGCGCGACACGCAATAGTGTGGCGACGTTTAATTAATTCACACGCTTTCGTGAGATTTGCTATGCAATCAGAATCGACGAATAGCTCCCGGAAAATCAAAGTTCATTTGCGCTCTTGAGTTGGTTTCTAAGTACACAATACGGTTGCAGCTTTTATGTAACTGCTCCCTACGTTTCAGAAGATAATCTTTGGCTGTCTTTGTTTCCTTCTACCAGGACAGTTACCTTGCGGTAGTAGGAGCTTGCGTGTCTCTGAGAACCCAAGAGCTATGCCGGTGGGGGATTAAGCTTCTCACAGGTTCAACCAAGCCGGAAAGGTCTTGGGGGAGAGACCAGGAGAGACCAGACCAGTCCCTGGCCCTCCAGGTTGGGGGTTGGGTGGGGGGCTAACTACCTCCCCCCCCCAACCCCTATAAAAACTGGCGGCCTTATGCGTCACCGGGGATCGAGCGTGAGAGAAAGAGAGAGTCTTTGTGTTCTTATGCTCGTAAAACCGTCTTTCGCCTTTTGCTAGCTCAGACTTCATTTATTTTCGTTTAGCAAGGTTTTTTGTGGGGCAAGTTTTAAGGTTACTTGCCTGTTTCAACGTCCCATATGGTCAAGTAGAACACGTGCCCAGTCTCCGAATTTGTTCCACAACAAAGATGGCTTCCAGCGGGAGAGAACACAATGGACTGCGAGCCGGAAAATTTACCCCAGTTTAGAGACAACACTTTGGCGCTTAGTTCTTGTGGTTTGTTCACATGGCATAGCCAGTGTGGCTTGTCCGTCAGAGAGGCTAGATATGCCTGCAAGATACACAAAAATTTATGTTAAAGAAACTGAATCAAATGTAGAGTAACACGGTAAGGAGAGCTGGTACTTATGAGTCTTAAGATTGTAAAGTATTCTTTACCTGAGCTGCTTTGGCCGGCGCGCTTGAGTCAGGGAAATTTGCCGCTTGCTGTACGGTGCATTCTGGGTATTGATTTAGAACTTGCACGTTCTCACTTAACATCTGCGCAAACTCCTTGAGGCTCAAGGCAACTTGCTGGTTCCCAGATGACCTTGCGAGCGTTGCAGCTTGTTTCATTTCATTGATAAGCTCGTAGACCAGACCAACCACGCATTTTGCCTGCAACAAAGTGAACGTTTTAAGAATCACAATCACGAATACGTCAAGACAGGAACCCAACAGTATACCTGGATAAACTTACTGCCAAACTCCATTTGCCAACTTTAGAGAAAGACTCATCCATGTCATGTCCATGTGATGTAACGTCACAAGATCAATTTTTCATCTTTAACTGACTGCTAATTCCTGTAATTCGTCTAAATTCTCATGTATCAGATAACGTTGGCACGCTCGAGGGAACTTATTCCCGGGATTAATCCCGGCAACAAGTCCCGGACACTCCCACCGTTTAACCTCAGTAGCCATTTCCGCCAAAAGATTTTGTCGTGGGGACCACACCTTGGTCCTTGTGATATGTCCTCTTGGTTCAAACTGTTTTGAATATAGGGGAACAGGTTTAGGATAATTGTCCCATCGAGTTTTTATTGCCCCTTGGTGCGTACTTTGCGTGGGGGTAGGTGAAAGATAAACCAATTACAAACCGACTCCCTTGGTTTGACTGCTTTTTGAGACAAACGATTTTACAATTAATTGTTGTATCTATCACTGTGACAAATAGCCACCGTTATAAGACATTGTCTGTAACTCACTTCTACAAAGGGAATGCAGCAGACAGATTCCAGGAACAGTTGCCATCGTTCAGCACCGATGAGAGCCGTAGGCAGTTCTGTAAGCTTCCTCATGTTGTACTGCCGATTCTTGAAACTAAAATTAATCATTACAAAATAACGTGAGGTTACGAGTGTAGCAAAGGTAGAAAAAAGAGAAGAAGAAGAAGAAGACGTTAAGACTGTACTCATCATCGTATAGATTGGAGAATCATTCGTTAGTCCGCCGCTTTTAATTAACTTCAATTTACCTCCAGTCTCTGAAGCATGAAGGGACTAAGAGCATTACTACCCTCACCTGGATAGAATGATAATTCATCGCAGGGTTACCTGCAGCCGATCTTGTTAGGTTCCCTGACAGTTCATGACAGTTCTTTGCTACCGGCACGATGTGGAGCAAAGTTAAGTTTCTTGTCTAAGAAAACATCAGCGATGCCAAAGAGCAAAATCTCGAAGGCCAATGACCTTCAGATAGCTTTCCGCTAGACAAATATTTATTATTTATTACATTCATTATTTGTTACCTTGTGTCATTTGAGGATGTCTGGTTCAACACGAGAGGCTGAGAAGCAACTTTGCGATCAGCTGTTCTTGACAAACCTGAAAACAATAATAAGCAGTTGTCATTGTAACTTGTAACAACTGGGCGATTGATGAAAGAAAATTCCAACTTGTTTTGAGCGTAATAACTGACCATCCTTTCCCACATAAGGTATGGCTTGTCCTGCCCAGCGTCCAATAAAATACTCAGCAATGGCGGAATGACGAGTCTTCCGTACTTCTGGATCAGACACAAACCTCTGAAATTTGGAAAAAAGTGTTATCCTTAGTTGAGTTTCAGTTAATGCTTTGCCATCAATGTCGTTAAAGGCATCAGACACGTGACCTATATTTCTTCCGTCTGGTTTCCTAATTCACGAATGATAACTTCAAGTTCTTCGATCGTAAAAGGTAATATACGTCTGCCGTATCCCAGGGGATAGAGGTATCTACTTTGGTCAGTCCTAACGACAACCTAGGCAGCATTAGAAAAGGTAACGATGGATTCTAGGTGCTAAGGCTCCTCCGCTTGGTATTGAACTGTAGTCAGTTTCTCAAATTCATGGCACTACGAAGAAAACTGATTCTGAGTCCTCGACGTGAGTCAAACCCGTGACCTCCCATATGCAAGTCGGACGCCCTAAACACTAAGCTACAGCGGAATTCGAATCGCCAAAAAAGCGGATACGGCGCGAGGCGCCGAAAGCGTGAATTGTCGCGCCTATCACACGGGCGCATCCCTCCCCTGTCCCACGCCCCGTATTCACGCTCCCTCCAGACTTTTTGCTCTTAGATCGCACAGTTTGTACGCCGGATCTCGAACCAACTCACGCAACTGTGGTTGCACTCTATAGCGATCACACACGAAGTTTTTGCTAGTGCAAGTTCCCTTGTGTTACACACGTTCGTCATGCAAGCGTGTTTATGATATTACTGGTTACAAAATTCACAGCATAGTCTACATACCTCCTCGGCCGCTTCCCTGAACTGCCTGTGATACCAAGAAAGCACAGGCGTGCCTCCCTTTAAACCCCTCTCCACAAGGTAAGGCCCCAGGTCTGTCTGGATGCGGACCCACAGCAATGGAGGCAGGCGACGCACCGGTGGCACCCACCATTCGTATACGTCATTCAAAACTTCATCGTCACATGACAGAATATCTTCAAGTTCATTGGCTGCCAAGTACATGTAGTAAGAATCAAGATGGAAAGATAATAACTAGATTATCTTACAGCAATAATGAATTCAATGCAAAATCAAACAGAAAAGTCAGCCTTGAACAGTTTGTTTGAGTTTTTTCAGCGCGTCTCGTATGGGGGAGAGGAATGTATTCTGAAAATTAAGGAAGGGATAACACTGAAAACACCGAAACGTGTCCGTAACCCCCAATGTAAGAAAATCGTCTTCTCTCAATAACTTGGACGAGGGATGTGTGCAAGGTTTCGATCTCAGTATACCTGAAACATATCCTAATAAAACGTTTTTGGTCTCCTAACTGATATAGCCTGTAGAAAAAAAAGCTTTATTAAAGAACAGCTAAACAGTACACGAGAAAGCTTTTGAATCGAATAGAGCCTTAGTAATCTTTTTGGTTAATGCAATTCAGCAAACAAATCTCTGTTGATTTAAGATTTGCTAAAACGCGAATGTTGCGTTTGATGCCCTTTGTATCTGGAAACTTGTACTGCCGGAGGCCCTCTCTGATAACGATTTGTAGTCATGTCATCAGTAATATCTCATTTCATTAGATCCCGTTACACAAACTTGTATCCTACAAAACTGAGGAGTCTATTGCTTTGAAGAGAAACTCTCTCTACTAGTTGTCTATTGCAGTACAGTTATTTTTCTTACTTATAACAACAAACCCTCTCTACGAGTTAACTATTGCGCTACACTTATTTTTGTTACAATAAGGATTCCATTACTCCATAAACTTTATAATAGTGTTGTTGTACCTGTCAATCCAAATTTAGCGACTGTGAGATATCCAAGTGCGTGGTTAACTAACAAGTTACCATGGATACGGATAAGCCTGTCAAACATGTCATCAATGAGTGCTCTTACAGTCCTGGACAAAGTGACTTCATCATCTGCAGTGAAAGACGTCCAAGTACAAGACGTCTCAAATGCAATCTACGGAGAAGCAGAAATGTTGTTTTCAGAATCGTCTGCATTAGTGGAAGACAGGTATAGGATACCAATGATTGAGTACTTAGTGGCTAACTGACTTATCAAGCCATCGCTTATCTCCATTTTATGAAGCACCAAGCGAATAAGAGCATTGCTACTACCACTGGAAGTGAATGCTAGTCTACCACAGGGTAACACCCAACATTCCGTAAGAGGCTAGACTGCAAGAAGTTATTATTTTTCTTCAAGGAAAGACGAGGGCGTGCGAAGAATCGGACATGGGTGTGATCCAAGCGGAATTCGAAGAAGGTACGAGCTGTGAAGAACGAGGGCTACTCGCGCTTCTCGGAGGCGCCAGCGTGCCATTCTCGATTCTTCGTTCACTCTACTATCCTTGAAGAAAAATAACGACTTCTCGCAGTCTAGTCAGAGTCTCACTTCCTTGTAGCTGTAGTAAGTTATAACAGAAGGTCGGGAAAAAGAAAATAGTCGTCTTGTTAGCTTAGAAAAGGGAAGGGACTCCAAAATAGTTTCTAGTTACGCCAGGTACTACGTCCGTTGTTGCAGATAGTGAAAACACTTTCAAATTGTTAAGAACAATGTAAGCTAGAATACTGTGAGTTTTTGCACTATAGTTCGTTCAGCAAAGAGAGCGATTTAGCCTTTAGGGGGATCTCCAACAACATGCATCTGGACTATAGACATCATAAACTGCAGACTTTGGAAACCTTGGGGCTTAAGAATATATCTTAGGATTTAAAGGGGTTATGTCACAAGGATTTTGCTATTTTAGGTCAATTCTGTGCTAAAATCATAACCTAATGCCTTTACTCATACACAAAATTCTCCTGTAAAACTTATGAGGAAGATATCAAATGAATTTTGTCAGGGAGAGCTAGCCATAATCACTTTTTGGTGATTTTTGGGAACATAACATCAAAACTTGAAAAAATTGGCCCCATTTTTTCGAGTTTAATCCATTTCCATCTTTTCCATCGGTAGCAGCAGATGACAGGAAACAGTTTCAAACCTAGACCATTATTTTTACGAGAATTCAATTGATGGCAAGACACTGTTTAGCTCTTTAAAAAGATACTAAAATAGTGTGACATAGCCCCTTTAAGAAAACTCTGAAAAAGGAACCAGTTTCGCCGATCGACACAGCTACCAAGACAAATCTTTATTTGCCATTTGTGATACAGACCTTTAGGAATAACGGATAAGGACATTCATTGAATGCGTCTAAGACTTCTAGCATCTGTGATGCGGTTAAACCTCTCTTGCTGGCTTTCAACCAAGATTCAAGAAGGTGTTTGCCATCGTTAGCGGACATCTTAGTGACCTTAAAAGAAAACATTTACATTTGTAAATCAAGTACCAAATAGAAATAACTTTGTCCCAAGTTGACCATCCTCTTCATCCCTTTGTTCTTACCATCCATGCGCCGTATTCAAGCTTGATTCTTCAAAGAGTACAGACTCAGGTGCAACCTGCACTAATAGCACAGGGCTCTGTCACAAAGCACTCACCTCAATAAACGTTTCCTCGGGTAAAGACAACTGTAGCTTGTTCAAGCATCCTCCCTCTTTGGGTAGAGTGGACACCACAATCTTGACATTAGAAGGCAACTCAAAGGGAAGCCATTCTAAATTGCGACCGTTATCTTCATCAGTCAGCTGATCCAGTGAGTCCAAGAAGAGAACCAGGGATTGTCCCTTGGAGGCAAGTTTTAAATTGTTCAGGAACTCTTGGCAAAGGGTTTTGAAGTCAGTGGCGACCTCGTTGGGATCTTCATCGTATATTCTTCTCAACTGGACACAAAGCGATCTGAGAAGCGGCCGGGCGGCTGTGGAGTCCATGCTGGTTCCGAGAAAACGGTAGATTGTTACCGCACCTGAGGACTGCAATGAACGGAGAAAAACAAGCGACAACAACGGACAACATTATTGAGTAGACGTTAATAGGATACGTTAGAAAGTTACAACATGCTGAGTGGAGGGACTGGTTATGAAACCTTGGAAAATGAATGGTGAACGCAGAGATGGCGCGGAGGAGGATATGCTCCTCCGTTTGACAATAGACAACCTAAGGCCCAGTTCAGGCGTAGAGTGTACCAATGTGCACGACAGTGGTTCGAAGACGGTACGGCGTCTGAATCAATTACGCTCAACAAATTTGAATTATTTACATAATTATGGTAAAATCTCAAGATACAAAAGAGCTTGCCACGAAGAGCTTGGAGCGATTCCTAGGCCAGTCGCCGAATTACAGCCTAGTGAATAAATTGCTCTAATTATTAGGTTCGCCGACTAAGTCAAACTGTCGAGCCAAAGTCGAACTTTTAAAATTATCATTAGTAGCAGCATATGAGAGGAACTGCGTCCACATACTACCGAAGATATGGCGTCGGCAATTGCCTTTGCCATGATGCTCGTCTTTCCTGAGCCCGAAGGACCATGAACCACCAGCGGGTGAGATGAGTCGTTTGTCAAATAGGAATTTATCTGCGGAAGAACGAGAAAAACAATTAGATTTCTGAAAACTGTAATTGTAATTATTGAAAACTGTAATTGTAATTATTGAAAGCAATAATTGTTTTGGAGGCTACAGCTTTAAACCATTCAAAATCTTTAGTTCACTTTAGTTCAGTATAAAACTCTTCAGTTCATCAGATTGCCCAAAACTGCAATGCGGGTGTGTTGAGTACATTGTAGTTATTATTGTTTTTGGGACTCTAGTGTTAAAGCCATATAAAGCCTCCCATTCATTGAAGGACACATGAAGACTCAAAATTGTAACATATAACAAGCACCATTTATACCTGTTTAAGAATTTCATCCTTTCCAAATACTTGCTCAGCTTTTTCCAGGCAAAACACAGCATGACTTCTGACCTCCTCGAATAACACGTCTTCAGCCACGTGACTGCCCTTAATGGCTTCCGTCATGGTTTGTATCATTAGGTTACAAAAATGGTCACTGAATTCCCTGTAGTAAAAAAAGAACCCGTGTCAACAAAGCTATGGTCTTGATGTGTACTTGCGCTTCCCTTGCGCCCAGAAACATGAAATGGGTAAACAACAGCAAGATTAAAGCGTCTTCTGGTACTCACTTATCTGGGACTCTCATAGGTCAAACGACAGTTTCTGAACCGTGTCAGTTTTACAAACTCCCACGACGATATAGGCAAACTGGAAAAAAACATCGTAAGTACATTGTCCTTGTCTACCGGAGCTTACCGGTACACGGGGACAGAAGTAAAACAATAAGCAATAGAGTACCGGGAAACAATATCTGAAAACCAAACAGCATACAATGTTAATTCCCTCATGGTACATGAGGACATGGCCCTGAAAACACTGAAAGGCGGCCAGAAAATGTAAAAATGATATGTGTTAAACAACGATGCAGAATGTAACGAAACAAGAACTTACCTGAGGTAGTGTGCGTGCTGTTCTAAAGTTATTCCTGGGCCCCAGTTTACCGTGTAGTCTTTAATGTTTGCAGAACGTAGAACTCCAGGGACTGTCTCGTTCTTTAGTTTATGGAGAAATGATTGGGCTTCGGAATCAATAGTACCATCACTGTACTAAAACCAGGAAACAAACTTCACATGAGAGAGAAATAAATAAGAAAAAAAACATAATAAAATTAATAATTTCTTGAGTAAGCAAACATCCCTAGGATACGAGAAGATGTTCACTCTATCTCGGTTGTCTCTGGCTTCCGCAGTTCCAGCAGACAGTTAAATCTCTATTAGAACACCCCTGGGGTAAGAAAGGGTGTTTACTCTCTTTTTGTCGTCTCTTCCTCCCGGTGCTTCGCAGTTCCGCCAAGCAGCTCCGACTACTTTGCTCTACGTGCCTCATTGTCCAGTGTCTTTTGTCGGAATTCGGGATGGTTCAAAAGAAGCCTTTTCTGGTCACTAGCAACAGGTTCCATACACTCAACTGATATCTTCAAATTAAACGGGATTTCTTAAAAGCTGGTAGTTCACAAAAATGTTCTGCGCCCAAAGAAAGAACACTTACCCTCTTGTCAATAAATTTCCCAGCAATTTTGTCTTCGTAATGTTTCTCCAAATCTATGATTTTCCTCCGATAAAAGAACGTCTTTTGATCTCTATTATCCATGTACAGTAATCCGCGATGGACTTCCTCTTCCGTGACTGATACTGTGTACCATTTCGCTCTAAACGCAGAAAAGGCACAAATTTTCATGTGATGTTTTTAAATTACGTAAAAGTACGTCTCGACACCATTTTTTCAAATCGGACGATACTAGTTCTTCTATAAGTACGGTGTTCGGCAATTTGTTCGATATCGATGTCGGTAATGCTATTGCGACATCCTCCTCGCTCAAGCTAAAACAGACGCATACAGAGACGCCAGGCAACTTCATCGCTTAAGAAAGACTCTAGCTTACAAAGACGACGGCTCCAACGCTAATTGTTCCTAAGGTACGTGCCTGTAATACTCCACTCGAAAGTAATATGAACAAGAAATTCTAAAGAATTTACAGGCGGCCGATAGTCTCTCAAACGCCCCCCCCCTTCCCCTTTTCCTAAGGAAAAAGGTTAAAAAAAACCCTTAGTTGTTCTTGGTTTCCGGTGACCTGTTATGGACAATTTGCACTTTCGGTATGTAAGGAATTAAATGTATTTAAACGCATGAAATTTTTAAGATTTAACAAATAAACCGTGTTTTGGTTTGGCAGGCCCCTTTATACCGGTGACAGATAGTGAGTTGTATCTGACAGATTGGTTTTGAAAACTGATAAAATCGATTCGGCTTCATAGCTTTCAATTAATCGGTGGACACATTCCAAGTTTGTTCAGTTCGCCTTTGTAATCGGTGACCTTGTACGAGTTTGGTGAGACGCTTCTCAGAGAGAGAGAAAACCGTGTAGCTTCACCTGGAGAAATAAATCATTCTTAAACCGTGATATCGTGAAGTATGGCCCCTAGGCATTCACGACAAATGTTTTAGCCTTCAGGCAAGGGTTCCATTTGGATCCTAACGACCCGAGTTCAGGGTACTTGCAACCTATTGTGATAACAGCGATGCAATTATCGTTCAAAGGCTTTTTTTCATCATTGAAGGCAGCGAAATTTAGATATTCACGGGAATCCAGTGATTTCTTTCCGAAATCGAGAAAATGGACACTATAATAAAAAGAGAAAATTGTCTTGAAGATTCAAAGCTAGCAAAACAAGCTATGACATGCAGTTGTGTCTGTTGGCCGCGCGACGCCAAGAGGACTAAGTCAAGTGACAGGCAACTACGACGACGACGAAAATGAAAAACAAAACACGTCCATTTTATGAGCCGGCGACGTGCGCATGCGCATGACTTCCGCCTAACAACACAATTTGATTTTGCACAGAAAGGCGGAAACGCACACCACTTATTCGAAGAGGTCACGTGTGTAGTATCGTAAAAAAATTTAACAGCCGATACTGCTCGCATGAATCGGTACTTCTAAGTTCTTTTCCGATATCGACTTTACGGTATCGATAGCCAGTCCTCCCCCCCCCCACCCCCTCCACTTAGTTTATGTTCAATTAATCCTCAATATATTGATCATTTTGAAGAGAGAACAATAATAAAATTGCCCCAACTGTAACGCTAGAAGATGCAATACCAACGGAAAGCCAACACAATGCTACCTTTCTTTGTCCTTTAAACAGCGGGATGCTTTTCTCAGAGTCATCTGCAACTTCTCAAAGATGTCCCACCACTTGCCCTGTGGGGCCTCGGTACTAGGCTTCAGCATGTACGTTGGGGGGACAAGGTTTGTGTTTAAATCGAACCTAGGAATAAGACAAGAGTTCAAAATAAATTACAGATTCATGAGTCTGTTATTCAGCTCAAAAGTACACTGTTTTGTTTTGTTTTGTTTTGTTTTGTGGAGGAACCTTTTCCCCTGCGAGTGACCTACAAGTTTGATGGGACAAAAAAGTGGTGCCAAAAAAGTGGCGCTTGCATTTTTAGGGGGAGTCGGACGAGAAAAAATAACGAACGCGCGTGAAACTTCGTGACGTGCGTGTGGGGAGACACGCGCGTCATGTTTCCACGCGGCAGCAACTTTCGCACGCGTTCGCTTGCTCTTATCGATCAACTATTCCTGAGCAAAAGGAGGGTCTACTCATGGTCTAATACAGATGTATCATTATTGTTTGTTATAAGCCTGGATTGAATCATGACAAAGACGAACATTCTGATTGATTCTATTCAGCGGTAGTTTCTTAAGAAATTGAAACGTTGGGTACTCATTATTCGATTTCGTTGACATTTGTTTGTAAAAATAGGTTAACGAGTAAACTTTTTCTGTTAAGTAGTTACTTTAAAACATTTTACTCATCTAACCATTCACTGAACAGGTTTACATCCGGGTCATTGTCCTTTTTGGCTTGAGCCTGCAGTTGTTCAAATTCACTTGCCTCAATGCGCGCTGGGAAGGGTCGAAATCCTACAAAAGGAAACGAAAAAGCCAGAGATGACTTAAACCTGCTGAAAAACGTGTATGGCTATATTTGCAGCTTCCGACCGATCGACCTTTTAACAAAACGCTTGTGATATAAGGTAAAATGTAAGGTAAATTCAGTTCTTGGGCAAAGGCAGCTTACACGAGCAAAGCCTCAGATGGAGTGCAATGGGAGTTTTTGGTAATACTTCCTCCCAAATGGGATACTAGACCATCGCCGGGCTACTCCCAGAATTTTTGCAGAATTCCTTAATGGTTTGTCAGACGCTATAGCTATTAGTTCACCTGAGTGGAGTTAAATTTCTTGTCTAAGTAAACAACACGATCGAGGGCAAAGACCAGACTGAAACAACCGATCCTCCAGTCCAACTGCCAACGTGCTAGATAAGAAATGAGTCAATTTCTCTCACCATATTTGTCGCACAGGAAGACGACGTAATTGATTCCTTGTGACTCCTTTTGACACCTGGGAATTAGAAATAACCAGTTCGCATAAACGCCTACTAGGAACCGAATGTAAATGAAGTAAAAAGGGGTTATATAGAAAAATTTGGATTTACCAACTGAGCTGATAAGGTAAATTTGCCACCGTAGAGATCGAAGGTTTCCCCGATCATTAATATTTTAGCCAACACATGACGGTCTGCGGCCTTTCCAGGGAATAACAGGGTAACAAGGAAAGCCGAAACAATTTGGAACGAAAATTCGCCTTTCAAATTGGCATTCTTAATCCCTACGGAATCAACAAACGCTTTACATTCAATTCATTTATTCTTGTTTTTTACGTTGCCATGTTTCCACTAATAGCGTAGCATCATCGTTCTACATTTAAACCACACACAATCCACAATTCCGTGATTCGCTCTGACGAAGGGCTAGCGCTCGAAACGTAAACTTTTGAATTTTTTACGGTAGCAAATTTACCTTATCAACTCAGTAAATAAATCCAGATTTTTGTGTTTCACTTCCGTACGGACGCAGCACCACATTTTCCTTAGAAACTAACCCCTTATTCATTACCGGTTATATAGACTGAAATTAAATGAAAGAACTTTTTCTTTGTTTACCTGGCTATTTCAGCCATACAAATTATTGATGTCATATGATCAGAAGAGGATCTGAAAGAACGGAGAATTAAAAATTCAATCGATGACTAACTTTTTAAATATTAGTCCAAGAGATAATTATTGAAATCGCAATCCTGATAATTAGTACTCACTCCTCTCGGATTCCCCAGCGCATCTCAGATGGAGCAAATTCAAACCCATATTTCCTTCCGAACAGCTTCAAGTACGGATAAACTGATGAAAAACGTAGAATTAAATATTGTACTCTAGACTAGGAAACGAGAACTTTTTAAAAGACACAAACGTTTCCGGTACTTGTAGCAATTAAAAACAGCTCATAAATCACCGCACGGTATCATAAGGGAACATACAAGATGAAGAAAGGGTCAACTTTGCGATAAGAGTACAAAGGGAAACATAATTAGGGCTTAGAAGGTAACAAATGAGAGAACAAAAGAGAATGGCAAATAAGAGAAAAAAACATGAAAGGGTTCAAAGGACACGTTAGAACACAAAAGGGAATACGCAAGAGCTAGAAAAAGGACACGTTAAAGTACGTCACAGGATTAAAGAGGACCCGTTGGGGCTCAAAATAGCGAACATGTAACAGATCAAAATGTATTGGCCCAAAAGAGCACAAGTATGCGTGGCAAGGGGAACAGATAGGGGCCCAGAACCCCCGGGGGGGGGGTACTCCCATATATAACCTATATAGGTATGTGCCGCTGTGAAGGGTATGGTTTTCAAGCAGTTTAGTCTGGGATAGGGTATAGAAATCAGGGAGTCTTGGTCTAGGATAGGGTATCAATTACCGGGAAACTAATGGGTGGTGTGAAAATTTAATCCAATTAATTAATGGGTTTGAAAAACTCGGAAATATAAAATATAAATGAAATCGCGACAATATTGTTGATCGAGAGATGGTTTTCCATTAAAAGCACTGTGTGGTTATATTTCTGATGGATAGCTCGAAAATAGCTAGTCTGGGATAGGGTAGGGATTTTTGGCACCTAGTCTAGAATAGGGTTGCAAAAACGACATGAACGTGGTCTGGTATAGGTTAAGGGATTCAGAGTCCCAGCGGCACACTCCCATCAAAATTTTTCCGAGTACCCCCCCCCCCCCCGGGGCCCAGAACGGACCACATAAGAGAAAAAGAGAACAAGTAAGGTTGAAAGGATAAGTAGCTAACTAAAGGTAACTAAAGGAAATTTATACGAGTCAAAAAGAACCACGTAATGGATAAAAAAGGAACGCACAAGGCTTGAAAACGGAACAGTAAAAGGGAAAACCTAACAACGCAAAGGGGAAGAAATAAGGTCTCGAAAGGGAACATGTTACAAAGTAAAAGGGAACATTTAAGCACTTAAAAGGGAAAAGGGACGCATTCAAAGGCTCAAAAGGGAGCACACTAGGGTTTCAATGCAAAACGTAAGGACACAAAAGGGAGCAAATGAGGGCCCGAAAGGAATCATGTAGAGAAGTAAAAGGAAACATATGAGGACTCAAAAGGGAAAAGGAACGTATTCAAAGGCTCAAAAGGGAGCACACTAGGGTTTCAATGCAAAACGTAAGGACGCAAAGGAGAGCAAATGAGGGCCCGAAAGGAATCATGTAGAGAAGTAAAAGGAAACATGTAAGGCCTCAAAAGGGAAAAGGGGACGCAGAAGTGTACACATTTAAAGGCCCAAAAGGAACAGATATGGGTCCAAAAGGGAAAACGCAAGGAGACAAAAGGGAGCGAACTAGAGCTGGATATAGGGAACATGTAAGGATGGAAAAGGGAACAAATAAGGGTTCAAAAGAGAAATTTTAAGTACACTGACAAAACTTTGCAAAATGTAAAGCCTCCAAAGAGAAACCGCAAGGAAGCAAAATAGAACAAAATAGGGCTCAAGACGAAACATGTAAGGACGCAAGACAACGAAAATGGAACAAACAAGGGATGAAGCTGGAATACTTAGAATACCTAAGGACTCCAAAAGGAACATCTGAGGGATCTCACAAGAAAAGACTCGAGCTTTGCGCGAAATTTCCGACAATGAAAGACATTAAATGAAATAATGTACAGTGCGATAATCTTAAGGAACAAGAGATAAGATTTGAAAGGCATTTACCATCAGCAATTAGCAGGTTCCTCTCCTGTGCTGTGTCAGTGAAGGTTGAGCTGATGAATACGCGGATAATACGAACATCAGAAGCCTGGAAAACAAATTGGAACATGTTTATTTCAAGGAGCTTGTATTGAGTTGTGATACCTGTTATAATTGTAGGGTTTGAAGCGAAAGGGGTGTAGTGTATATCGCTATTTTGGAGCAAAAAAATAACAAAAAGCAAAAACACTGGCCCAGTTTTCGGACTGCGTGTTTGCTTTCTAGTCATCAGTCGTTTTCCTTTAACCCTTTAAGCCCTAGCAGTGATGAAAATGAAATTTCTCTTTATATTATCACTACTTGTTCAACCATTCAAGCGATGAGAATAAACAAAGTGATCACCAAGGATAAGATGTCTTGATATTTAGACAAATTCTCCTTACTAGTTTCATAAGAGATGTATGGAGAACAGTAAGGAGAATATGTATTTTTATACCAGGGCTTAAAGGGTTGACATCTAAAGGCAAAATAGCCAAGAACTCGCAAAAAAAAAAAAAACGTGGTGAATACAAACACTGGACCACTTCTAAGTCCGTTTTCGACTTTTGTACAAAAATCGCGACATAAAACCCTTTCGTTGGGATCACAATTGTGATCACTTCAATTATTAAATAGGCGTGGGCAACAGTTTTCCATTGAGAAAGCAAATGCCGCAATATACTTGGATAGAGCGGATAATATATTGTCACCTTAGACTGCAGTGTTTTTCCACTCAGCAGTTCATTCACCATGTTTTTCTCGAGAGGGAACGGTTCAAAGTCCAGCATGTTTTTCTCCAAGAGTTCTTTCCACTTGCCTCGTTCATGTCTGGGTTCTGGCCACACAGTTTCAATGGTGAGCTTCTTCACCTCTTGAGCTACCGAAAAGAAATAGTAGCCTTAATGTTAGGGAATCGAAATAAGGCGAAACTCTCGTAAGTGACCACTTATTCACGGAGCGAACCTATATAGGGAGGCTGAGGTGTTCAGCCTGTCAATCACAAATCCCAACGGGCAGCGATAGGTTTATTTGAGCGGTTCGCTTGCCAGGCCAAGAAGGAGTGTGCCTCGACTCAAACATTCCCTTAGTTATTTCAACTCCGTGGCCGTTACCGGTTGGCGTCCAGCATAACTAAATAGCCTGGAAGTCAACCGAGCGTGGAGAGGGGGTGGAGCCTTCCTTTTTATAGGCTAGCTCCGTGTTTAAAATGCTAGGTGTTCGGGTTGAGGAGGTTGCTGGGACTCTAAAATTTGAACTTGGAACTTGGATTTGTTAGCTCCAGATAATATAAACTAACGCTGGAAGCTCTAAAAACCTTACTCTCTAGTCCATGTTGGAGAGGCAATTTGCAACCCTATTCTGAACTAGAAACCAAAAAACTCCACCCTATCCAAACACCGAATATGAATTCGGTCATTCCCCCGAAATAAAATTTAACATACGATTTTTGTCAAACTTTCACAAGTTGTTATCTATCGGTCAATGTTTTCAAAAATAAAATAAAAAGAATAGGTCCCCGTGTTCGTTTACGAGATATCATCGTCTCAAGTTACCCCATAATTCCTTGCAATTTCGCCTAACGAACACGTTTATTTGATCAGTTAACGCTACCTTCCGTAGGCAGAACCACATGATTAAAGCAAACCTTGAAACAATGTACTAGATGTAAAATATCGATAACAAGGAACGATTTACTAGACGTTTTGTGGCAGATGCTCGAAGCATCAGACGAAATTGACTTAAAACCTTCCTTACGTGGGTATTCTCGAGGTCGTGATTTCATCTCCGTGAGCAACGCGTTTCTAGTAATAATTTTTTTTCGAGCATGTGTTTTTTTTCTAACTCTTTGAACAAAAAGAGGATGAATGGTAGGTCAAAAATATTTGAAAAAAAGATAGGTCCCCATGCTTGTTTAAGAGTAAATGACTATTCTTTTCTCTGGTGAGCTTAGTCTCATAGGAAACCGCAAATGACGCAACAAATCGTGTGCAGTAAGGATGCGTAATGCAATAAAGGGGAATGACCTTAAAACTAAATTCATTATACCACTGGTACCCTATTCTAGACTAAAACTCTCTTATTTCTACACCATATCCCATGCCCTTCATAAAGCCCATATCCTTTATATAGTTTATACATCTCGTACATCTCGCATCGGATCATTTCGAAACGTGTTGTTTTTAACGACACTTATGAGCCTCAACCTCTCCCCAAATGTAAGCCCCTCCATTTATTAGCTCACCCAAAACCCTTTACGAAGTTTGCGCCAAGCAGTTGTAAGAGGGATTCGACGTTGCTATCCATGTCGTGAAACATATTTCAAAGGAACACAAGTACGGCATGGAATGGAACGCACACTCTGAGAGTGGGCACAAACCTTGAACTGGATTCATTTTTGTCAAGGTAGCCGCTGCTCTGAGTTTACTGCGCGCAGGCTTGAATTGTTTGTTCTCCGCCTTCTTCTTTCCTTGAGAATTTGATTTTGACGCACCGGTCCCCATGTTTGTTTATAGAGAGGAGCAGAAACTATTTGAATTAGAGTTGAAAGTTGTGATATCCCATTTGTGAGGCTTAATTGCTGCTGGATTAGCAATGGCGTAGAAAGCAGTCTATAAGAAAAAAAGAAAGGACATTAACAAGTCAGTGAAAAGCAGTTTCATTTAGCCTGTACAGGTGCTTCTATTCACACACGGTGGGGACCAAAGCTAAGAGGTGGCCTGAAGGGAAAACTGTATTATTCCTTTCAAATGAGTTTCACTTGCGCGACACCCTTTCCTCGCTCTTTTTACTGAGATACATCACTTGTTTTGAGATAACCCAGAGTTGTCTTTGAAATATAATTCCTATTTTCCCGTGCGCTTCCCTCGTCCTCTCTGAGTTATATATCGCAAATTTTTATTACAACCTGACAGGGTGGGGCTGATGCACGAAGCTGGAACCTCTTCGCACCAAACCTCCAGTCACGTGTCACTGAGCGTCGCGGTCATCAGGCGATCTGCATGCGTACAGAATTTCACAAAAGTGACCGTTTCGTAAAACTTCCGCGTAAACGAGGCAAGTTTTTCATAGGAACAGTTATGAATTAAATTGTTCCCCAAAACGTTTCCTAGTTTGCGCAAACGCACAACATTTGATTTGTCCCAGCCGCGAGATTTGCCTCCAAGAAGTAGAGAATGTAACATTTGTTTCATGTGCACGCAAAGGGGAAACATTATGACCAGCAATTAATGCATCATTGTTTTAGAGAATCTCTAATTAACGAACGCAGAAGGCCATTTTTGCCTTCCTTCCTGATCTATGTAAAGAAGAGTAAAATTATCTTAACATCTTTTTTCTTATCTATCGGTTGGTTTGGGCCATCAAGCTTTTTCTTTACTAATTGACCGTCGGTTTTCAACTAAGTCAGTCTTCTTTTTTAACATGGATTATTATCGATTGTTATCGATTATCAATGTTCGATCATCGATTTCAATTCATCGATTAGCCGGATCAGGTACAGGTATCCCCATGATCAAAACGTGACTCGATGAGGTCAAGATACCTGGTCATGATACCATGATCAAGTATCCTATGATCAAAAGTGGACTTGTTCTTGACGAGACGAGCGTGACAGCCATTCGCGATCACTTGCCACGCGCCTACCTAACAAGAGAGGCGACTGGGAACAGTTTGGCTGTGGAAAATCGAATTGCTCTCCCTACGTTAACATTAAAATGGGCATAATAAGGCCTTAAAAACATAAAAGTAATTTTCGAACAGTTTGACTGACAGGTACATTTAGATATGCTATTTCAAACTTTTGACTACAAAATAAACACTTGGATAACAGTCACGAAAATCTGGTTCAGCGTCAGGAGCGAATGCGGAAAGATTTCTTTTTTGACTCCGGTATTAAATTTCGTTTATCAGCAGTAAGTTCAGATTCTCCGGCCGTTGTGCATGAAACATGAATTGCCACATGCTTTCCTTCTCGCATCGAGCTTTAGTTGCTATGCAAACAAATGTCAATAAAGAATGATGAATGTAAATTACTAAACTGTTCGATGATCGATTATAGTGTTCGATATTATATATGATAATGCGAGAGTTTATGGCTCTTTGCAGATTGTCAAGCTGGTTTTTAAAGCAAAACTTACCCGGATAATTGCACTTTGTGAATTTCATTGCTCGTCGTCGCCGAAAGTAAAGGGTGGTGTTGCGTGACAAGTGTATTTTGAACAATTTTAAAAACATGTCATTCCGATTCGCTCGACAGCTTTGCATTGTGTTTTTGAAATTGTTTTGTGTTGTGGTTTATGTAAAATTGAAATATATACAAGAAAGGTAATTTGTTGACAAAGATCAGCTAACAGCTATCTTACACTCAGTTGCGTTTTTTGAAACGCCCGTTGTGATCTACAGTTCGACATATCTTGGCCAATCTCATCCTGTCGTTGTGTTCTACATCAGCTATGCTTTGCTGCCTTGTGTAGATAGCTTCTCTCAAATCAATGAAATTATGCTTTGCTGACTCCGGTGATGTAAGAGACGTAAGAAAATAAAACAGCAAAAAAAGGATTTTTTCGTACGGCATTATAACGCTTTATATTAAATGTTTACAAACATGAGGGTTCCAGGATTTATTGAGCTGAGATCGATTAGAAAAGGACCTAATCAACCAAATATTTTAAAATAGTGAAATAAAATTTTACAAGTCTGTTAAAGCTAAACGAAGGAGAACACCTTGTTTTCAGTGCTCCTGTTTTTTCCTTACACGTAGTACGCGTCGTCTTTCGAGTGCTTTGCGCGCGAGTTTCGCGCGAGAACTCTGTATCACCGCTGATTACTTCCCAGAGTTCCAAGTAAACTTTCTTGTCGTTGTTAAGGCAACCCTCCAAAAGCAATATGGCGGCCTGAAGTGCTCAAAACGGCAAAATAGCTTTCTACTTTTAATAAGTGAAAACTGCACGAAAAAAAGCATAAGTAGGGTACTTTTGATAACAGTATTGTCAAAAGATGTGCAAATAGTTTTTGTAGGGTAAATTAGTAGGTGAAAGACCGAATTACGTGGAAAAATGCCGGTGGAACGTGTGCCAGTTGTTCACAAATTTGGGATTATCTCGCATACTCAGCGCTTAGCTTTAGAAGACAGACTTGCTAGGAAGGCTCTAGCTACTGAACCTCCTCGATCTTTTTCTAGAACAAGGTAAGGAGATCATTATTTCCTTTCGTTAATCGTTTCCCTCACATAGTCATTACCTTGAATGAGTTTCAAGTAAGCTTACATCTACATATAGGGAAAAAAACAACTTACAAATACACTTAAGCTGAATTAGGTGAAAATTTTGCGTACGATTATTGACACTCAGTAAGTTAACCATATTTTTACCCTTTAGACGATTGCCATATGAAGTTACAGAGGATTTCATTGCTAAGGTAAATAAATGTAATGTTTTCATTTAAAAAAATATCAAAAAACGATGTATTAAGTACTATACACTTAGGGATTAGTCTTTTATGTGATAACAACTTTATCTTATTGCTTTCAGTTTAATGACAGCAATGAAGAAGATAGGAGGGAACTTGAAGGATTTGCACTCAAAATGATTTCCCGAGCTAAGGTACTTTATTTAAATGGGGGAGCGTAATCCTTACAGATTAATAATTCTGAGAGCGTATTAAACCCTCTTAACAAAAAAATTCTAAGTATTGTCAAATATTGGGCCATTTTATTTTCTGCTCCAAACTACGTGTAGTTTTGTGTGGGACCTTCTGGCCATTATTAAAAAAAAACATTGCCTAAAGTTTTTTCTATGATTTGCACTAAGTAGCATGAATGGAAAGAGAACAACAGGCATCCCATCATGCATTAAAAGAGTTCCACATGGGAACGAAGGACAAATCAGAGAAAAAATGGGCAGTGTTCTTTGAATGGCCTGAAGGCCCAATGCAAAAATTCAGGCAGTTTGGAGCAAAACAATAAATGGCCTAAAATTCAACATAAGACAGTTCTGCTCTCAGTCCTTCATCTGGTTTGAGTCCAGTGTTAATCTGTAGTTTGTTTGGAGGGGGTAAGGTGGGGAGATGTTGGTTTGCCTAACGAACTGGGGCATGCCTGTGAAATTAAACCCCAAAAATGCTAAATGAAGCTTAGAACTGATTACAAAATGTCACAAAATATTTCTTTTTGCAGAGAAGAGCTGGAATTTTGGCCGGTGGTAAAGGAAGCCATGTAGACCTAGGCAACTCATGGACAGAACTTGGATTACTAGCCCAGTGCACCAGCAGAGTAATACAAGAAGGTTAGATGTGTATCAAAGATAATTAAATTCTTTAGGTCATTTTTGATTTCTCAGCTGATTATAATCTATTCTAAACATCAAAATAGAAGTTATTTAATCAATGGTTATTGTTTCATTTCAGAATCCCTAGAATTGCTCATCTCCTCCTTGGGACATGCACCTCCAGTTGCTGATCAACTTCCAAGGTACAATTTGCTACAACAACCTTTAGTTATCCCTTTCACTCCCAAGAGTGCCTAAAATCAAAATTCAAGATGAATCGCATTTAATTTTTTTGTACTGTAAAATGCTTAAATATAAATAGTACCATGTGAAAGTACTGCTGAAGAGGTTTCATTTGACTGGTCACATCATAGGATTTCATCCACAGACTTAGAAGTTAGAATCACCATAAATGTCTCCATAACTGACTCTGGGAGTGAAAGGGATAATATAGTATGTAATCACATTCTACAGGAGAGAATTTATTCAAGAAACTTGTGGTCTCAACATTTGCTGATTTTGTTATAATCACCATTCAAAAGAAAAGTGCTGTTAACAATGGAAAAAAAAAGCACTAAAAGTCAAGTGTGCATAATTGCTAATAGACACATCCCCTTCAAGGATTATTTTAACTTAGTGTATTATCACAGAAAAAAGAACATTTTGATGCAAGTAATTCATGCAAAATATGACTTGCTATACTCATGTACAATTTTTTTATCCCAGTTTGCTTTATCTTGCAAAAAGTTGTCTTCACTGGTTAAGAAAGTGTGTTATGAGTCCAACTTGTCTCCAAACAGCTGAGTTAAAACTCATTAAGGTATGTACAGTGAGCAGTGAGGCATGAAATTCCATTCTGATGACATGTTTCAAGTAATAATTAGTTACCATAATTCATGATGTGTTTGCTGGCTTTTCAGATGGGCCATTTGGCATTTTCAAGATTGTATTACCACAACATGACACAAGACCTTAAGGTATGGTGTATCTCAGTTTATCTCTTCACATTTACCTAGTTGATGTAAAGGTAGTTTCCCTCATGTACTCTCTTAAGGTAGGAAAATTGCATTGGCATATCTGGGGTAGGTCCAGGGCATCTGGAAAACCCAACAACTGTCCTTCAAACCCGTGGTTGTCTATTTGATGTTGAAATAGTCAAATGCATTGAGACTGTAAAAAGAAAACACAGAGAGAAAACAGCTTAGACCAGTAGACCAAGTTTTCTAAGAAATCTTATCAGTTCTCTTCAATTGCTAAACAGTTGAGCTATTAAATACAAGTTGCCATTTTTAATTACAACTATCACTGAATAATTACTACACTGTTTGGATTAACTGCCCACGTCAATAACCTGCTTACTCTGAAGTTCAAAACACAACTGATGATTGTTTCTTACATTGTCCTCCATCATGATGACAACCTATGAACACCTAAAAACCGAATGTTTGTTTTCTTCAGATGTGTGCCTAGATAACTAACCATAACATAAAACACCTTTTGGACGAGTTTTGATTTGCAGAGCTTGCATGTTATTGAAATGCCCAGGTTTTACTTAATGCTTTCTGACCTCTAAAATTATTGTGCAGCTGGATAGCAGGGGTGAGTTGCATAAAACCTAATGCCGGATGTAATTGCTAATGCCAGATGTTAAAATTAGTGACTCTGACTGCTGGAGTGAACATTTGAATGTTAGAAGGTATGCCAGATGTCAAGTTTTGTGCAACTTGCCATGGGTCTATTTGCTTATCATTACCATGTCACTCCTCTCCCTCCCCCCATTGGTCTTTATGTCCTTTATCATTAGAACTTTTCTTCATTTGTAATGTATGCTAACATTGTTTTGTTAGGGCTATCAAGATGAAAAGCGTTCCCTACTACAGTACCTTTCAGGTATCTACATGTACATGTAAACTCATCATTTAACCTTTTAAGCCCCAAAAGTGATCAGCATCTAATTTGTCTCATCAAATCAGTGCATAATAGCATGTATAAGCCATGAGAATTAAGAAGATGATGATTACCAGAGGTGAATTGTCTTGGTGTTTAAGCAAATTCTCCTAACTAGTGCTCAAAAAAATGTATGGAGACCAGCTAAGAGAATTTTATTAATATTACTGGGACTTAAAGGGTTAGTTATTTTCTAAAATGGAATTGCAGTGTGCACAGTGTTTGACTTGCCTACATCTTGGGGGTGACAAAGGTAGGGACTGGGGACACAGGAAAAAGGGGTGGAAAGAGGAACAGATGGGGACAACAGGGATAAGATGGCACAAAATGGCACTTGTAGAAAATGCCTTAAAGGGAACCTCTACTGGTATCTCAAATTGACGTTAAATTTTGGGGATTAAGTCTAAATTCCAGTTTATTAAGTTAGCAAGTGAAGAAAAAGGTTTAGTGTACCATAAATTGGACATGAATACCACCTATTTTTGCTTTTGAATTTCCCCTGTGCTGCCCATTTTGTTGCATACAAAAGAAAGTTGTTTCTTAACAATGGTGGCAACCGTATGATGTCATAAAAATTCAAAATGGCAGTACGCTGGAAATTCAAAAGCAAAAACAGGTGATTTTCATATCTGACTTTTTGGTACACAAAACTTTCTTTTCACCTGTTAACTTAAAGAATTGAATTTTAGACTCAAAATTTAACATCAATTTGTTGTAACAGTGGAGGTTCCCTTTTAGCAATCGTTCGTTGTTTTTTAATAGAGATTGAGTACGAGTACGACTTTCGAATTTCAAAACAGCTCCATTCTCAGACCTCTCTTTCCTAGTTGTTGCTGACCAATAGAGAAGGATATTATGTAAATTACATTGGTGTGACAGATGACAATCTTAAGCCTGCGACAAGGAATTGAAAAGTTGTACTTGACTCAAACTCGTACTTGTAGTCCAATCTGAAGGTCGCTAATGTAGAGGAGAAATATGATTCCAGGGGAATTATTTAGTCTTAGATGTTGTTTGATTTCCAAAACATACCTCTGGGCTAACCCTCAAAGAATGCCATTCCTTTTTGTTTGATAAAAACAACACGTAACCTTTATCTAAACCCAAAAAACACCTACCAGAAAGTCAGTTAACCCTCCGCCCCTCCCCCCCACCAAGAAAAAAAATAATGAACAAAATCTTAACCATTCCCCCACCCTAAACATTAATTCATGAATTTTAAACCCCCAAATATCTCCTTCAAACCTACCCATCACTCTAAAATCTAAGTACACCTCCTGGGAGAAGGATTGTTAAGTTTTTTTTTTTCATATCGTATGAATTTCCAGGTCTTCCAGATGAACAAGAAGAGGCATACAAGTCATTTCCAGGGGTCTTACTGATGGTTAGATACATCAAAGAGGTGGTAGGTGACCAATTTATTATGTTGAAAATTTGTTTCTTTTCATAGATCAGAGAGTTATTTCGGCTAGCCAAAAAAAAAATGGGTTTGACTTCTGTTTATTAACATCAACCAGTCAAGAGAAGAGAGCAGAAAAATAAAAAATAAAAAAATTAACAGAAGAAGAAAAATCTAACTAAATAAACTTTAAGCAAGTTAAGTTGCAGGTTTGCTACATGGTAGCATTCCCTTTGTCCTTTTCACTGTCAAGATCTTGATATTTATTATTTGTTTTTCTTGACTGTTTCAGGGGCGTCTTATCTGCACTGGGTGTGGTGAACCAAACCAGGACGAATCTACCATTGTAGAGCCAACAGCTGAAGGAACTGCTGAGCAGGAAACGGACCCCGTCCAGGAAAAACCTGTAGGGGAGGCACCAGTTGTGGAGGCCACTGAGGGAGGGAGGGTGGGGCTACCACTGTTACTTGAAGAAGAGGAAGAAGAGGAACCTTTTCAAGAAAATGGAGACATGGTACAGGCACATAGTACCTATAGTACTTCAATTTTGTCTTGGCTACTGGGTGGTGATGTTTTAAAAGTTGTGGCCCTGTCTGTTACACTTTCTTGTACATACATGAATGCATGTAGCAAGGGAATTGAGAACCCACGTGACTATTTTAACCCTTTAAGCCCCAATATCAGCATGTTCTCTTCACTGTTTTTTGTATATTTCTTATTTTTAAAAACTGAACCAGGTATATTGGATTTCTAGCATTTTGATTGGCTGAACGGAGCTAGGCTATCAGCTCATATACCTGCTGCGACCAAATATGGTCAATGAACACTCAACAACAAAGTGAGTAGCCTGTTCCAGGCGTTCAGATAGTGGAGCGCGAGCGAAAAATAAAGCGAGCGAAAGAGCGGGAAAGAAAACGATAACTCTGTGTTCGATAACACAGACAGATAACTCCACAGATTCGATAACAAAACGTGCCATGTTTGACACCAAATTAGGTCATGTTTTTTCGTGACACTTACATGTAGAAGGAAACAAGAGTTAGGAACCCACAACCTGGAGCGTGCAACTGCCATATATTCGTGTTACGGTTCATTTACAGAGCAATTTATTTTTAGCGGGGATTTCCTGCGAATTCAGACTTCTAAAGGAGCCTTGCTTACCAACCCTGAACTTTTGTAATTAATTATCAGCCTTGCGGTATGTCTTGCGTTGCAACTCGAGAATTTGAGAAGGAGAAAGAACGATGGAAAGGCGCCAGTTTTTAGCAGTTGCAGACTCGGGTGGACCAAAACTTTAATTTTTGCGGGAAATACTAATTTCAAACTTGACTAAAAATAACCTGGTCAGTGAAAACGCCGTGACATAGGCTTCGTGTGGGAGTTGCACGCTCCGAGTAATGGGCTCCTGCAAAAGTATGGGGTTGGGTCTGAGGTCCATACTGGTGGGAGGCAAGTCCTCTAACCACTGCGCCATCACCGCTTCTGTTCTTTGTTATTTTCTAGGGTTTCAATGAAGCTATCACCCTGAGCCTACCTCACAGCCCAGCAGCTGCCAGCAGCATCCATGACTTGTCACCAACCCTCTGGCACTCTCTGGATGTGTGGAGGAGTGTCATGCACAGAGGGACTGGGCTGAGACAAGCTCTGGAGGGACTGAGCATGTGCGGAACGGGCTTATCTACTGAGCTATGGTAAGAACGCAAAAGCAAAAGTATTTCCTGTTTCGTAAAAAAAACTCTGAGATCTACGTGTATGACCCTACAAAGTTATCTCTCTCCTACAAAAGTTACTTAGATACTTAGATGCTCGTCATCAAACTTGCTTGCCCATGCAAGTGTTCAATTCCAAACTATCCAGAGTCGTTGCAGTCCTTCCCTAGCCTCCAATTAAACAGAAATGGACATTTTTCGGCTGAAACGAAGAGAAAGCTGTGGACTCCAGGCCTCCCCGACGGGAAAAAAGTAATGAGTTTCACAGGCTTCAAGGGACCCCTCCCCTTCTGAAAGCCTGCCAGAGAGAAAAAACAAATTGTAGCCACGTTCACAAGGCGTCCATATCGTCCCATCCTTTTACTTGGTGCGAATATTGCTTGTTATGTATTCTCACTGTAATTCCCTCAATCCTCCCCACCCTTCTTCTTTCTACCCGTGTAGCCTCACCCATCCTTCCTCCTCGTTTGGCATAGGTTAGACGTGTGCTGTGCTTTTCGAATACTGACAGAGGTGTCTAAACATGAGATTGCCGTTCTGCGCACCTTTCAAGCACTAGCCGCCGGTATTTTCACAAGATCAACGGAGATATCAGACGAGCATGCGCGTCATATTCATCTCTGCAACCATTGTCTGTCAACTATAACTGGGCATCAGTCCTACAACGTCAAAGGTTTTCCCGACGATGACTTGAACCTCAACAAAGAAAAATCTGCGACAGCTTCAGGTTTTAGTTCTGTGGGACAAACGCCTAGCTTTGTTCGAGGATTGCGTAACTTTGCTAACCTTGGCCTTGAGGACAAGGAAGTTAAACATTCGGAAGATGATGCAGCGAGCGTCGCGTCACGCAATACACCCAGTGATGCATCATCTGAAGCCAGCTTTGCTGACGAAAGCAGCGTGGAAAGCGGGCGCTATGGAAGGTCAGACCGCGTGAACGAAAGCTCCTCAAGTAACATGTCAAAAACGTACAAGAAAACGCGAAGTACAGGCGCAAGGAAAGGCGAAATATCTTCCGACTCGGAAGACGAGACAGAACAGCCACAGAAATCGAAAATAAAACCGTCAAAACAAGCAGATACTGCGAAGAAGGACACTGAAAGCTCTGTTCGTCCTCGTGGTGGAACAGGAGTACGATTTAATGTTCAGGAGGACCCCGAGGTTGGTACTGAGGGTGGGGTCCCTAAGGCACAGATGGAGAGATCCTTGACAAAAGATAGTCTGTTCAGTGCGCGTACGCGGGGTAGTTCAGTCACCATCCCGCTGGCAGATGAAGGTGAGCTTACTGATAATGTTGCATCTTCCGGCTACACCATCTAGGTGATAACTTATGGTTACTATTTTAGGAACAGTTTGATTATTGACCAAGGACGGTGCCTCACAGCCGCTTTTAAGACAAACGTGTACTTGCCCGAAGTCCAGAAAGGTGCCGAACGAAGGAAACGTTGCCGAGTAATTTCTGGGCAGGCCTACATGTGAAACTCTGCAACAATTGCAATGAATGAATTACAAGGGGACCTTAAGGTCATTCCCCTGTATTGCATTGCGCATCCTTACTGCGCACGATTTGCTGCGTCAGTAGCGCGGGCTCACAGCGCGCGCACGTCCAGGGAGTAATAGGTTTCCCATGAGGCTAAGCTCACCAGAGAAAGGAAACGTCATTTACTCTTAAACAAGCATGGTGACGTATCTTTTTTTCCACATATTTTTGACCTACCGTTCATCCTCTTTTTGTCCAAAGAGTTAGGAAAGAAACACATGTTCGAAAAAAAAATTATTACTAGAAACGCGTTACTCGTGGAGATGAAATTACGACCTCGACAACACGCACGTGAGGAAGGTTTTAAGTCAACTTCGTCTGATGCTTCGAGCATCTGCCATGAAACATCTAGTAAATTGTTCCTTGTTATCGATATTTTACATCTAGTACATTGTTTCAAGATTTCCTTTAATTATGTACTTCCTGTTCCTATCGAAAGTAGCGTAAACTGATCAAATAAACATGTGTTTGTTAGGCGAAATTGCATGGAATTATGGGGTAACTTAAGACGACGATATCTCGTAAACGGACATGGGGACCTATTTTTTATTTTATTTTATATTTCAAAACATTGCACGATAGATAACAACTTGTGAAAGTTTGACAAAAATCGTGTGTTAAATTTTATTTCGGGGGAATGACCTTAAATGTCCCCTAAACTGTAAAAAATCACCGTTCCTTGCAGATGATAAAAGCAGCGTAAAAACAGTTACTTCCCAGTTCTCTAATGCAGCCGGGCTGACCGGATGGCGCTGGGAACTAGCATACCTCTACACGGACTGTATGACGTCGGTGTGTATGAACGGACAGAGCTCCGCCATTCAGAAAACTGCTTTGCTTGGAAGCGAGGCTAACCGGAAGGTTACCTTATATGGCAAGCGGCACGCTATGTCAAGTGAAGGCCTGGGACTTTTGGACCTGTTGAAAATCAAGTTTCCTTTAGAGGAAGGTATGATCACAAGCAATTGTTGCTTCTACTTGCTTGCTTGCTGCAATACAGGTTCAGTGAAAGACGGATCTGAAGTGAAGGAAGACCCTTACAAGACGAATTTACTACGAAAAGGTTTATACCTCTGTTTGCGATTTTTAGAAAGGAAAAATAGCATTTGATTACGAACGCAGCCATAGTCGATAAAAATCATATTCGAATGGATTCCTTTAACAAAGTTTACAATGTGAAAAACGACAAAAAGTTGCTCCTTAGGACTTTTTAAAGTTGATCGCAGAGGAACGCTTATTATAAGTTGAGCTTAAAAGGGAGAATTTCTGGGACTCTTTGAACAGTCCACTTAATAGATGATGACCGCTCTAAATAGAGCTAAACTGTATTTTTCATTTCTTTTTACAGGCAAAGAGCATAAAGATTGGAGTTGGCGAGTTAGATTTGCGGCCGTGCAAGGCCTGGTGCGAATTTGCCGTCAGTGCAGCGGGGATAACACAAAAGATGGGATGCGCGGAGTGGCCTGGAACCAACTCATGAGGCATCACTCATTGGAAAGAGATGTCCGTGTATTAGAAGCTTGGAAACTAGCACAGGTGGGTTAAATGGCGAGATTGGGTAAGGTAGGTAAAGTCGCAGACGAGCCAAGGAGGCCCACACGGCCGGAGCTTAACCCGGTTTCTGCAGCATGAAGCAACTGAGAGTGTTGCTATTCCCCACTGGATGGGATGCTAGTCCATCGCAGGGCTACCCCCAGTAGTATCTCACTGGTACCCAATTATACACCTGGGTGGAGAGAGACAATGTGGGGTAAAGTATCTTGTCTAAGGAAACAACACGATGGCAGGGACTGGACGTCGAACCACCGACCTTCAGATCTTAATTTCAACACGCTAACTACTACACCACCGTGCCCCCACCGAATTACTTCCCGAAAATATACTTTTCCATAACACCCTGGCATCATTTTTAACTGTTAAAATCAGTGGGTGGCGAAAAGTTAGTATATCGTAAAAAGAAGTCGCGTTCGAAAAAGGATAACTACAAGGTGCTTTTAGTTCAAAAGTGTTCATGGCTTTGCATTCGCTAAAATGTGAAACAAAGCGTCAACAACTCCAATTTTATGTTAAGGTTCGGTTTTGTTTCCAGGATAAACAACGTTTCTTCGATTAGGCTGAAGTACCAGGGAAAACTAAGGCGCATAATCACGATGTCATTGAAACGTTGTATTTTTGCCAAGTTGTTTCTTGTCTTTATGGTATGATAATACTGCTAGTTCATTTTTTTTTCTTTTTCCTTCAGATTGAGTCAGATCTTGATAATAAGCTCCCACTGCTCGATGTTGTCAACTCTTTTCCTTCATGGGCTGCAAGCAGGTTGTCAGCGGTATTACTCCCGCCACTTCCACCCGTTGTACCACTAAGTAGTCGTTCCAGGCCCCGAGCACGTGTAACTCCGCAGCCCAAACCAGCGCCAGCGGCCAAGAAAGGACCCAAGCGGCCATCGTTGAGGTATGCCATGTTGCACTGTGTTGTCATTTGACAAAAAGGATGATATGGGGAAAGTCTTTATGTCAGATGGGATTGAATCCTGGGTATATTTATAATTTTCTTGAAGGCCCCGTCCATGCACTAGTACAGTTTCAAAAGTCCCCATCTTCATTTGACTGAAAAACGTGCCAAATAATTTTTTTGTGTTTTCGTATCGTTTTCACCCGTCTACACTGATGCCTTTGAAATATCTGCTACACCACAAAGGTCGTACGTGCCGTCACCATTGTCAAAACTATCCGTTTTCCGTTAGTGTTTTTGATTGTCTTCTCTTCTGTATACGTTACAAGGCGAGAGTGGGTCAAAAAGTATTCCTTTTTAAACAAAAAACGCATTAGCGTAGACAAAGCCTAAGGCATTTCAATTTGTTGGGATGGCGCAGTGGTGAGAGCGCTCGCCCCCCACCAATGTGACCCGGGTTCGATTCCCAGACTCGGCGTCATATGAGGTTTGAGTTTGTTGCTGGTTCTCGCTCTTGCTCCGAGAGGTTTTTCTCCGGTACTCCGGTTTTCCCCTCTCCTTAAAAACTAACATTTCCAAATTCCAATTGATATTTGTAATACGCGTGTGAACACATTCACATGGAACATGTGCAAAATAAATTGATTTATTTGATCCTAGGCAAGAGATTCTGTTGGCCACAGCTGCAAGGGAGCCTCAACCTGACTACAGCAGCCGTATGAACCAAAGTCTGATGCTGGTGATTGAGGACCAGTGGAGGAAGCAACTTCATGAGGAACAGAAGCAGGAGGAGGCGGAAAGAAGGAAGGAGGAGGGCGTCAGGGTTGAAAACATAGTGGCGAAAGAGGAGCAAAGGAGCAGGCAAGGCAAGGAAACTGAGAACATAGTGGCGAAAGAGGTTGAAAACACAGTGGCGAAAGAGGGGCTAAGGAGCAGGCAAGGCAGGGAGACTGAGAACATAGTGGCGAAAGAGGGGCGAAGGAGCAGGCAAGGCACGGAGACTGAAAAAATAGTGGCGAAAGAGGTTGAGAACGTGGTGGCGAAAGAAGGGCGAAGGAGCAGGCAAGGCAGGGAGACTGATGGCAGAGGGGTAGAGGAGGGAAAGGGGGAGAGGGGGAGAGGGATGGAGGAAGTGGTAGGCGGAAGGTGACTCGGGATAGGAGGGAGGAGGGAGGACGAAGGAGGTCAGAGAAGGATGCAGATGGGAGAGGGGTGGGGATAGAAAAGGAGAGAATGGAGGGACAAAGGAGTACACAAGTGACTGTAGATGACGTGAAGACGTAAGATACAGAAGCGATGGAAGGGAGGAGTAGAAATGTACAGGGAGTGGTGCTAGGTGATTAAGGAAGTGAGATTAAGAAAGTGTCGGGGCTGGGGAGATTGAAAGAAGTAGACGTAACGCTTTGGTTTCAATTTAGTTTAACGAAGAGAAAAATGAACTGCTAGGTAGGCAGTAAGAGAAAGTGAGAAAGCTACAATCCCTTAAAACAAATATCAAATTAAGTAGAGGATGGATATGCCGTGAAGAGGGAAATAAGAGATGAATCAAAAGCTATTGCAGTCACATGAAGAGGTCAAAGCGCGTGGAAGCTTGATATCAGTTAATGTGGGGGAAACCTGAAAATAAACGAACAAAAGCGAAGAAGAGAGTTAGAGTGTTAAATACATAGACACTCTAAAAAAACGTATTATGTAAATTGTGAATGAAGTTCCATATGTGGTACGTGTTTTGTACATAACGATATATTGAAAATTCGTAGAATAAATATTTTTGTACGTCGATTAATATACTGACAAACGCTCTTTTCTGGTGTTAATTTTCATGCCTAATCGTACCTTTTTGGTACGCTTCGGTGGCACATCGGCGAGTTTGGTCGAGCCATGGTTCGTATTTTGGCGAGACGCAGTCGAGCCAAAATACCCCTGACGAGACCAAACAAGCCTGATATGCTGCCGAAACGTACCAAAAAAGGTGCGATTAGGTATTTACCGTACCCAAATTCGTCCTAAAACCGGGCGTTATTTTTTCAGTAACCGTGATTAGTCAGGCGTTGTGCAAATTTTGTAGAGCGACACGTATTTACACTTTTCTGGTCGTCAATACTCATCTCTAACTCCTCAGTCATCTGACATTCTTTTAATTCTTTCGTTTGGAGTTCCATTTTCGGAATCTTGGAAGTCCAAATTATGAGAGAAATTTGGAAAATCTGGCTCTATTTTGAAACAAATAAGTTTCAGCGCTGTCCGTAAACAAAAACGCGAGCGCTCGCCAGTGTAGCCGCGTCCAATTTTGGCGCGAAATTGTATTTTTTCTCCGTTAGCATTCAAACAAATTACTTTCTCGTTCAACAAATGTAAAAGTTTTACGTTTCGTCATGTATTTCTGTTGTAATTTTTATCTCTTAAGTCTGCAAAAAAGGTGCGAGTTTTAGAAACTGTCCATGATATTGTAGGATATCAGGATATCAGGTCAGTGGCTAGGCTCAGTCTCTAGCCGTGAGTGTCTCGATGCGCCCGCGATTCTCGCCACCTTCACAGCTGGGCGCACGCGTTTGGTTGCATGTCCGTGACGTCAGTACAATTTTAACAATTATGCAGACAATCCACACGTCATTTGCTTAAATTTTATCTGTTTTCTTTTTTATCGTCGTGAAAAAAAGCGAAATGCGAAAAGTATGCCTGACACGTCCTCCTAAAAGTGTGAAATTTCAAGAGAAAGACCAAATCCCGCTAAATTATGTCGCGCATTCTGCCCCGCAAATATCAAGGGGCTTGTCTCTGATTGGTCAATGTAAACAATAACCAAACCCTTGCGCCCAGCCGTGAAGGTCGCGAGAATCGCGGGCGCATCGAGACACTCACGGCTGGAGACTGAGCCTAGTCAGTGACTTGATATCGTAGAAAATCGTGAGAGTAAACAAGGCTTCTGATTGGCTAATTCACAATTTGGTACGGTAATAGATGTAATTAAAACTTTACCGTGGCTTTGTTGTAGTCAACTGGTAAAGTGGATAACTGGCATAACGAAACGGCCTAGCGTTTAACTGATAAAATAATATCTACCTTATCATTCAATTCTCCTGTGTCACATACTAACTTAGTAAACATTACGTAGCTCGTCACGAATCTCCCAGTAGCTCAGAGGTTAGAGCACCCGATGAAGACATGGGAGAAACAAACTGAGTCCCTGACGGGGTAACCTCATGATATCCCCGTCCCCATGGTAACAAACCGGTTGCTAGGCAGTGCTTACAATTGCCACTGAAATCAACAACAAACCACTTACAGACCGGAACTCTCGATTTAGAACTTGAAACGAAACGCACCGAAGATAAGGCATGATCTTTGAAGGTCTTTTTTTATGTTGTTGTTGTTGTTGTTGTCGACCATTTCATCTAAGTTAAACGTTTTCTGCTGGATTAAAATCTCAGTGCGACGTAAAAAGTAAAACCGCCGTCACGTTTCTTGATCTTCTGTTATCGTAACCTAATCCTTAGGTAAACATAGTTGTCAATGTAAACGTGCATTTTAAAACTATTCATAAGGTTGCAAGGGGTTGAATACTTGCTGTATATGAAATTACCTTGGAAGAGAACTTAAAAATTTTTCTAATGTTCAACATTCAGTTAGCCGTGGAAACGTGCCGAAAGCGGTAAATTTTTAATTTGAAATTCTAAGGGGGTCGAACACTAGCTGTTCTAAAAATGATTTGTCTGAAGGCGCTAAGTCTTATTGCAAACAGTTGGTGAGAAAGTAAATCCATGATAATTAGTTTTCGCTTTTGTTAAGTGCATCTGTCATTCGATTGGTTTCTACGCTTCATTTGTTTTCAATGGTCTATACAGAGACACTATTGTACTGTATTTGCCTTCGGAGTCTCTAATTTCTTTCACCGGCATGTAACCTTACATATGTTTATTCCACTGAAGAAGGAGCCTGAGCTCTACAAAACTGGAGAAGAAACTCTAAAACGATAATGTTCATAACCGTCCGTTACGGGGGTAAGTGAGTGATGATTTGTTTATAGTTCGAAGTGGCATGAAGCATCGATTATTATCAGACTTGTTTTGAATTCAATGACCTATAAATGAAATTCAATTGAATCTAGTATTTTTTCCTCCTTTAGACAGCGAAGAATCAATTTTTAACCCAAACTGTCGCACCGACATACTATTGGATGACATTAAAAGGCGATGTAACTGCACCAAAGACGGTAAATACTTAAGAAGTTTACCGAAATTTCTTCAATCTTTCAATTACAATATCATCACTGACCTATATATCAACTTAAAATCCGTATTCCTTTGTCTGTAGCCACTGTCGATTTATCTGATGAATCAGGAAACCTTAAATATCTGGTGAATCATCCCTTGAGCTACGCCTCAGAAATTCTGAAAGAACGAGAGTCATTTGTACTTATAAGAGTTGAAAGTAAGTTTGTTTATGCGGTAGCAATGTTATGTCCTCCTGCTGTTTATTCTTGCGTAAAAAATTTGTATCTCCAGTTTACTTCAACTAAGGTCTTAGGTTTGAAACAAACTTTTGAATATATCGGTTAATGAGTGTTTTGTTGGAGTTTCTAAATTCTTGCTATGTTGTTTCACTAGTTTCCCACATTATTCTTTTTTCTTGTTTCTTAAAAAAAAATTAATAAATAAGACAAGTCACACTGTACGCCACTGCGTACTTAGATTAACATTTACAGCATGAACAGCGATTCAAACAAGGACATACTTTCTCATTTTCTCGCGTGCGCAAAAAAAAATTGTGTCAGTTATTTTCCAGATACGGTATAGATGTATGGTAACCCTTCATTTGATCAGCGGGACGTTTTGCTTAATGAAGTCTCTTTAAAATTACCCCGTGACTTGCCGCACTGGAAATCTAATGCACAAAAGAAATACCTATTATTGCATATACACAAAACATTTTCTCCCGACAAAGTTATTAATAATTTACAAAGGTTATACGCGGTGTGTTGCGCTGGACTTAATGTGACCAGTGAATTTGTGAAATAATAATGTTTTCACTGAGGAAATTTAGTTATAAAAAATTTTTATTTTTAGATTCTGGACCCTAACAATACAAGTCGTTGTGTTTAAGTCCTTGTGTCTGTGAGCCCCACATTCTTGTTGCCAGAATAGTACTCTTGCTAAAACTTTGCCTTCGCGCGAACATTACAGCCAGCTACGTTAGGCGCTCCAGATTTTTGTACTTCGTGTCCAAGGTCTTTTCGCGAGGGATGAAGAGAGAGGGCCCTGGGAACAAAATGTCCTTTGGTTTGGCTACCGCTGACCAAAAAGAAATCCACACTGTGCGCGTGGGGACGAGAATGCGATTAACAGGAATACATAGGGCACAGACTAGTCGTGATTCTAAGATGGCAAATGTTAAGTTGTCTTAGTTTTTCATTTGATGGGTTTGCAACAGATGGTATTTCTTACCCTCAACCAGGAGTAAAACAAAAACAAATCGTGCCTTAACTTGCCCATGTTTGTTTTCCCGCCGCGCCTATGTGTGTTGTCCCGCGACTTGACGACGGTGGTGAGTTTTCCCGCGCTTGGTTTGACACCAGTTGTGTGTTTCCCGCGCTTTACATCGGTTGCACGTTGTATACCGCTTGGCACCAGTTGTATGTTTCTGCTTCGAATTCTGATTGGCTCAATATATGAGACCCAATGAGACCAGTTATGGTGAAAGGAAAGTACTGATTACCACCTTTTATTTGAATGGTAGCAGCAGTACAGTTATGGTCAATGTGAGATTGTTTTGAGAGCGCTTTTTATGTGTGCCGTAAAACCAATACCAGAGAAATAACCTTGGCCAATCACAGCAAATACAAATTACCCAGTAAACCAATTCGACGCAAATACATGTAACTGGTACCAAGGGGGGAAAAATGGGTGCAACAAAAAACGATTGGTTTTGGTTTTGTTTCTGTTAACTAAGAAGTTTGCACGAGACGTTTTTAATCTATCACAAATAGATCGCATTAAAGCAAACCCAAACCAAGCATGAATAAGTTTTATCCAATTAAAAACTACCCCTTATGTATGTTGTTATCACAGAAAAAGGTGAAACCGAAGGTGACAGTTATACACCGATGCTAAATGACATGATTACTGTAACTCCGGAGTTTTTAGGTAAGGAACCTATCCCGCTTTACAGCCGTTGGGTAGCGATTATTAACTTTTCCCAAATTTTTTCGCACTGCCTAGGGGAATCCCCCTCCCTCGAAAATGCAAAGTTTACCGTATTGAGGGGCAGATGGGAGTTGTTCCTAAGTCGGCAAATGTAAAGACAACCTCGTCCCTAGGGCCTTCTCCTCATTCAAAATGGCAGCTCGGAGATACCCCTGGCCAACGGTGCCAAAATGGCTCCAAAAATTCGTGAGAATTTTGTCACGTAAACAGGATGAAATGCCTTCGTTTCGTTTGAACCACGGATTTAGATTGCAAGAAATCAAACATGGCCGCCAGACGCTGGAAATAACCTCCGAAAAAGCCATTTCATCATGTGTCACGTGACAAAATACACTTCACGATTCTTGGAGAATTTTTCTCCGATCCGCCGTTTTGAACGACAAGGCCCTTGTGACGAAGTTGAGGACGTGTGCGTTGGAGGCTTTCTCAGTAACAGCCTTGCAATCAGTTGTATTTAGTTTATACTTGACTTCTGTCTCGGACACGTTCATCTCTATAACAAGAGATGCGGCATAGAAAAGTACAAGGCCCCAGTGTAGCCCTTTACATTCAGAAGTTTCGTATGTTAACTGATCAGCATCAAATTTCTCTTTATCATATCAGTGTATTATAACACATATTAGATATAGGTCCTGAAAGTTTAGCAAGTGATCACCAAAGATGAATTGTCTTGATGTTTAAACAAGTTCAAGTTCATTAGCAATCAATAAAATCAATGGAGACCAGTTAGGAGAATTTTAATGTCGATCACTAAGTTTGACACTTAGTGGAAGCCATTACACTAATTACATGTGCCTTTACCTTCAAGGAAGTTATGGTTTACTGTTTTATTTGCAGAACGTCTTTCTAGATGCGAAAGCGACAGTTTGAACGCCAAGAACTCTGCTATAAGGCCTGTTAGAGTAGGCAGTGGTACACTGCAAAGGAAACAGACCGGACTAAAAGCAAAGGCTTCCGGTGCGGTGTCGAGCTCAGCCAGGAATAAAACTTCCCGAGAGAAAACACCTGGACTAAAGCGAAACAAGGAAAGCAGATGATTATCGAGACACTGAAGCAAAGAATATTCAAGACATTTGTATATCTTAGTTATAAAAAACAACAATAGTAGAAGTTGAAATCATGAATGTATGAAATTCATATATTTGAACTGCGGAATGAAGAAATAAATGTAAAGAAGATCCTCGCAGTTATTAACGCAACTTATGCAGTTGCGAAAAGAAAGCCTGAAAAAATCAGGGTTGCCAACTCCCAGTTGGCTTGTTAGCTCAACTGGTTAGAGCGCTGCACCGGTATCGCAGAGGTCAGGGTTCGAATCCCGGCAAGCCTGATTTTTTTCAGGCTCTTCTTTTCGCAACTGCATAAGTTGCGTTAATAACTGCGAGGATCTTCTTTACATTTAATAGTAGAAGAATTAATTAAGTCAGGTAGTCACACAATACGCCTTGTGCGCTTTTAGACAGCAAATTTTGTTTATATTCTAAATTTTCGTTGGGGCGGAAGAAGCAAAACGTTGCTCTGAACTTAAGTATGGAGATCCTGGTAACGAGTTTTCCTGGTGACATATGGAACATGCGCATTGTGTTATTCAGTGCTGTCTACCATGCTCAACCTCCCCAGGGTCTTACATTATGGTGATACTGCCATTTCGAACGCCGAGAAGCCCCTGTTGACGAGGTTACACCATGTCACGAATCCTACAGCTAATCAATACATATGAGTAAGATCTAGGTACGAGATTACCCCATCTGTCTTTGATTTTCTCCGATTTATTTACACCAAGAAGCGACAAGGCTTATTGCCAACCCATCACAGGTTCCCCGTCATTTCAGTTTCAGCACTCCGAAACAACGCCGATTCCCCTTTTTACATGTGTCTTGTATGATAGCACACCCAGTTACTGACGGGTGTGACGAGGATACCAACAACTACCACCGCTACTGTACATACCCGGGGTGTTTGTAGTAGAAAAGTATTAAAAACAACAATCTCTCATTGAGCCATTGCATCAGCAATACAAGTTTATTTCTCTTAACTCATTTTACTTCGAAAGGTGTATATATAATAGTGTTACAGAATAATTTATTACTGATAGGTTGTTTGTTCTCATGTGCATTATTCAAGACTTTTTTCGTGGAACCCAGCCCTCACCCTCCTCTCCTACTCCCGAAATGTTTCCTGGAACTCCCCCCACTCCCTCCCCCTCACCAAAAAAATGCTAGCGTGGTAACTCCTAGCAGATAACGTTAAAACAGTGTACATGTGCCATGAACAGTGGTGGCAAAGTAGCTTTTTTACTTTTGGACACCACCAGGAAACCTCTCTTATCCTACAAATAGAGAAGTCGTCTCTCTACTTGCACGAATTACTGATGGTGAAACAACAAAATGGTTTTTAAAATTTATTCCTTTGAATCTTCTCTCAATCTCCTCGTTGGCTACCTCGAGTTCATGGCATAATTGGTCGAATCTTTATTAAATACTCTACAAAACGCCGACCAAGCTCCTCAAACGTAATCCTGTTTGACCAATCACTGCACACGTACATAACGCAATGAACCAATCAGAACTCGAAGCAACAATTTGCAACCGGTGCCAAACGCGGGAAAACCCTTGTGAACCCACGATCGGTTCAGGGCTCGAAATTTACGGTTGCAAATGTGCAATTTGCGACTGGTTCCAGGACATTTTCTCCTAAAAAATAACTTAGGAGCAAATTTACTAATTTAATCCTTCAACGTTTGCCAGTTACTTTCAGCTAAGAATTAGCTAGAGATCTTTGTCAATTCTTGCGGTGAATCTCTTGGACTGTGCCAGGTCTTCCAGGAACAGGTTTACGGTCGAAGTTTAAAATGTCACCTACTCCCCTCTCGTCCTTGTACTCTCGAAATATAATCCATTTTCATAATAAATACATTATCTGCTCCTTGTTAAACCAAATCTACTCCTAAAATTTTGGACCTAGGAGCAGGCTTAAAGAAAAAATTAATTTCGAGGCCTGGATTGGTTATTAGCATTGCAATCTGATAGGTTGAGATAATAGTACGATTGCCCCGATTGTTTTCATCACGTTTACATACGAGAAGCCCGGTTCCTGGTTATACATTTTTTTACATTAACTTTCTCAGCAAAGATTAAACCAAGGGAAACAAATCTAGGTTTCGACTGTCAAAGGCAAACCTCCCAAAAGGTGAATTTCCCTTGTCGCGCAGTTTTTAATGTGCACTCGGACGCAAATTTAAGTGGCTCTCCATTCGTAAACAAAATGAACGATGATGTGCACTGCTTATGTGAGCATTAAAGGCTGAGCTATGTTTAACGCCTTTACGTTTATGCAAGCCACTCATTCATAGTCTTTATTTAGGCGCGTAAATCCAGTTAAAATAATAATAATAATAATAATAATAATAATAATAATAATAATAATAATAATAATAATAATAATAAACATTTCTACAGCGCCTTATCCTAAAGCTCTAAGGCCCTTCACAATAAGAGTAAAAAAGAAAAAAACCATTGAGAGTCACTAAATTTCCTTCAATCCACTTTAAAAGCTTCAAACGAGATAGAATTAAATGACTATTATAAAGTCATGTTATCACGTTGATAAATAGATAATCCAGTAACATATGTTAAATAGTAAATAAGAAACAGGAAATCCGATTCTTGCGTATTTATCTACAGTATTGAGGCCTTCATCTCTAAAGTTTTGGACAAAATCGCCATCGTCGTCTTCTGACATCTGACGAAGATGAGCTCTTCTTCGAGGGTTTTGATGTCCATTTTCACTGTCCATGCTGCTTTCCACCATTGAATGCTCGTAACTGTCGTTTAATTCTCCCTCTCTGTTCCTAGCGAGCTTTCGAAGATCCAAATTTTCATCCTACAGAATTATATATGACATCCATCACTGATTTTATCTCCTAGTTCGCAGCTAAATACACGCAATCTTCCGTGTCCTAAATTGTTTCAATGAATTCGATTTGGCCTTAAAGGTTTGGTAGATTTCCCTCCTACAGTACCGTGGAATGTCCTCGGAACGCCTAAGATTTCGTCACTTACTGACAGTAATTTGGCCTCAGACGGATTACATTGCCGCGCGCCGTATCAGTGCCATTTATACAAAACTTTTGAGTAGTTTTTTAAGACTTTTCATGGCTTCCATGTTAGTTAATCAGAACCTCTCTACCCGTCCCCTGGAGCGAGAGTTGACAGGAAGGAGAGAGATCCTGGGAACGAGCCTGAGGTTGGTCATTTGCCCAATCGTCCAATTTCGATTTTTGAAAACTCACCCTGAAACAAAAGACATTGCAACCACAATATGGAGAAAACCATTTGAATTTTATATATGGTTTGTTCTCCAGAGCCTTGTGGGTTTGTCTATTGTTTGAGATTGGGTTTTAATGTATCGAAATTGAGTTATTAAAATGAAAGAATTGTCAGAGACCGAGTTGTCAAGTTTCACTATCGCGCACCCGACTCCCCCTCAACTCCCCCTCTCTTGAATTTGAGCAATCTCGTCCCCAGAGCCCACACGCGTTTAAGGTCAGTGTGAACAAAACGCCACGAAACGAAACATCTTGCATCCTTGGTGCTGACCAAAAGGAACGCGGCCTCTGAGAACGAGATTGGAATTTGAGCAGCCAGCTAAATTTAATCCACTAAAATGTTGTAAAAAGAGATGTCAAGAAGTTTTTAAAAGCTAATAAAAAACCTTGCGCTAGTTGCAACGCCGTATAGGACTGAAAAACTACAATTTTGATTTCTCGTCACTTACAGTCTGTTGATTGACTAATGAACTACTGTGCAGGTTAGAAGGCTAGTAAATAAAACAAAGTTAAAAATTAATTTGAATTGCAGAGGATATCCACAGAGTGGCTCATCGAATCCACTGTTTCCAGATCGAACCGGAATTGAAATGTTTGTGGAAGAAAAAATAGCAACCGAAAAGCTGCAGAAATAAATAAAGTTAAAAATTAATTGGAATTGCAATGTAAATCTACCTTAAATTTCATTTTATCCGCTGTTTTCAGATCAAACCGGAATTTGGAATTTTTTGTGGAGGAAAAAATAACAACGGAAAATCCGCAGAGAAACCTTCCGAAGAAGTAGTTTTTATTCTATGTAACCGCTATCAATTTTTGCACTTTAAAAAGGCAAGGAACTGTGATTGCATTGCCGACCTACTAACAATAGACGGATCGAGCTGTAGTATAGACATACACAGAAGAAATTAAACGCAATCACCTGACAATAAACCAACTTCTTGACTAATGAGATGATTTTTGCTCAAATGATGATGATGACGATGACGATGATGGCGACGACGACTTCGACGATAATGGTGATGATGATGATGATGATGATGATGAGGTATAGTCTCACAAGAGCCAAGGAGGCTCACACGGCCGGAGCTTATCCTGGTTTTTGTAGCATGAAACAACTGAAAGTACTGCTAGTACCCCCTGAATGGGATGCCAGTCCATCGCAGGGTTACCCCAGCAGTATGTCGCCGGTACCCATTTATACCCCTGGGTGGAAAGAGACGATGTGGGGTAAAGTTTCTTGTTGAAGGAAACAACACGATGGCACGGACTGGACGTCGAACCACCGACCTTCAGATCTGAAGTCCAACGAGCTAACCCACTACACTACCGCGTCCCCACTGATTATGATGATGAAGTTAATTTCTACACTCCCACCCCACTCTATATCCACCATTGTTACCTGCATGATTGTTACCTGCATGGGTCAAACCGTTTATAACCTTACTCACCCCCCCCCCCCCCCACCCCGTAGTACTTACCCTTGGTTTGTCAGTGCTGCCATATCTTGTCCCTGAAAGTGGAACGTCCTCAGGGTCCTCTTTAAGTCCCTTGACCTTTCGCAGAATGGTTGTTCCTTTCCTTGACAGCTTCTTCGCTTGTGACTTGACGAACGTGGAACTCGGGTATTCCACCAAGGCAGCAAACACGTACAAAAACGAAACACAAAGAAACCAGTCAATGGCTTTCACATAGCTGACCTTCGGCATCGACGATTGTATTCCGAAGATTAATGTTGTCAGCGCGAGGACTGTCGTGATTCCGAGCGCGACCCGAGCAGGCGGCGAACTTCGCGGGATCCAAAATGACACCCAGCTTAGAATGGTGATAAGGATTGTTGGAATGTAAATGGAAACAACATAGTAGAATTTCTTGCGCCTGATATGGAAGGTTAACTTCAGCATAGAGAACGTCCCTGTAAAAGAAGAGAGCGTTTTGAGATGTCAGTATGCTTCCATTTATTCTTCCCGACCTGTACATGTGGTCACGAAGAGTAATTATAGTTTTTGAGCCGTTTTGTGGGGAAAAGTGCGTGGGTTTGTAATTGGTCGAAATGTAATTTTTGTTTTCAGATAAGGTGGTGAACAGTCATTACAGTGTCCCAAACGAGATATATCTGATATCAGAAGACTGCAGCCGCCATAACTGAACCGAAGACATTAACAAATTGAATGTCACAAAAGAAGAGCTCCCCCCCCCCCCCCAAAAAAAAATTTGAGGTGCGCACAGTCGCTTTTTGTCCTGTGTGCTTAGTTTTATCCAGAAACTTTGTTGTTTCCCAAATAAAACAGACGTAACTACTGAGGCTTGAGCTCAAGAGTAGATTATTTCACTTTTTTGTGGTCGTTTCATTGATTTTACAGGACAGTTTAATTTAGAGCTAATAAAAATCGGCAGTGGCTATAAAAAGGCAGAAAGTAGCAACAGACTGGGAAGAATAAGCTTGTCAATTTGGCAGCGAAACCTTAAGGAGCAATTGTCCCAAAATGTCCTGAAAATAATCCAAATCAAAATACGACTTTAGAAGATATTTGCATCTAAGGAAGGAGCAATTGACGAAAGTAGAACACGAAGAAGCACAAACGTTTGTGTATAATTTACTTTATATACGTTAAATAACCGTCAGCACCATTGGAAAAGACTAGGAGACGTACTTCTCGGTGTTAGCGGTTGCCATGGTTACCTTTACATGCTAGCATCTGATCCCCCCCCCCCCCCCCCACCCCCGGGTTGTTGTTAAGCGCGTTTGAAGATGTACAAGGAAATACCATTAATGCTCAGCCTCGCTCCCAGGGTCGTTTTACCACGTGGAAGGGCCCTGAGAATCAGGTTGTTTAAGCTACTACTGCACCTGTGACGTAGGAAGCTGTTATATCTTCAACGGTATAGTCATCCACGGCGAACTGGGACATGATCAGCTGATCTCCTATAGCCACAGCTGATTTAGGGTCCCCATTGTCGCTACCCCACTTGAAGTACATGTCTTCGGTGGTCATACCATCTGAAACAGACGTCAATCATTCCTGACTAGCGGTATATTTCAAGTCAAGCAAGCATTGCAAGCGACTCAATAGGCAACATGAGTAAGGATTATTATTGCATGATTTGTTGACCATCATTTACCCTTGGTCAAATAAAAATGCGAATAATGATGAAAATTTGAGCTTGAAATGAGTTTTCAGAGGAAACACTGGCTTCTTGAGATATTTAAAAATAAATAAACAATTTACCAAAAAAGTCTAAAAATGGTTTGACACTGGCTAAAAAAAACTTAAAAACGAACGTTTAAAAAACAGACTTTTCGATCGAAAATCTTCGACCTTCATCAGGGATGGAATTAAAACTGTAACAGTAAAATATATACAGTCGTAAATTATGCAGATATCAACATGAAGGGGGCGGGGGGGTGGGGGCGAGACAATACTAGGGAAGTCAGTGTCATCATTTCCTGCGTTGGAGTCCCTGAGAGAGTGCCACGCTTCAATGAATAGCCTTTTATGGTAGCTAGCTGCCCTTTTTAGTGTTTGTTCCAGATTAGTATTATTATTATTATTATACATTGTGGTCACTATCTGTCTTTTCATTGGCTAAGAGCCTACAGTTAATTCTGGGAATCAGCGCAACCTACAGATTATTCACTAATCTGCTAGCAGATTAGTGAATAATCTGTAGGTTGCGCGCGCAATGCATGATTTCCGAGAGCAATGTTGGAGGCATCTGAAAGCGAAGTAAATTCACCATGGTTCGTCGATTCGCTTCTTCAACCGAGCAAGAAATTGAAAAATTGCTGAAACAAAAAGACTCGGAAAACAAAAGAAGGCTGACAAAAATTGCGAAGGAACTGTTCCATGAATACCTTAAGGGTAAAAGCTTTCAGAAGCCGGAAGACAAGAAGGACACAAAGGTTGAAATTGTTTGCCGTTATTTTGTTTACCTGTAAAACAATGTATAATAAACACTTACCGAGACCTTGATTATTCCGGATATCGAAAAACCGAATCTAATAATTGCTTATTATGTGTGAGTAATAGTGGGCGAATGATAGCTGGCGAATCAATTCTGTTAAAGCGGAGCTGTGAAATCTGCTGTAATGTTCATAAAAATGTTGCCTTCAACCTTCTTACAAGATATCATTATGATATAGCAGATTAAAGGTATAATCTACGCTTTTCCGTGTAAGGTGCGGTTCTAGTTTGTCATGAGTATACTTACAGCTCTCAAGAAGCAGACTGCAGTTTTGTTTATCCATGGGATAGTTTCGCAGATCCATTTTGCAAGCTGCTATCACAGTCATTCTATAAGCAATTTAGAAGACAAAATGTGTTGAATTTCTACAAACATGCTGTTAACACTGACTATTCGCTCCTGATCACAGAAAAAACACAGTTAAATAATAAGCTGGACCTCGAAGTCTAAAGGCCGGAAGTGGTTACAACAAGTGTATTCGAGGAGGAGCCATTTTGTTTAGGGGCAGGGAGTATACAAGACACCACCTATCTAAAGAACCATAAGTAAAAGTTTTACTTGCATTAACCGAACATTAAGTTAGATATATATTCTTTAAGTAGAGGACAGTTTTATTCCTTCTTGAATCTGTTTGGCTAAAGCTTACATGAATAGTAAAACAACACAGAGAGATTTCAATTTTTTTCGCAGTGTTTACTGCTGATGGAGACGCCATCTTAAAAGGTGACACAAAAACTACCGCCATCTTTAGTGCACGTGTGTTACTGTCCAAGGACGTCCGAGTGCAATAGTACCTTTGCTATTGCTATTAACCCTTTAATTCCTGATATAAAAATGCATATTCTCCTTATTATTATTTTTTAAATTTTATTTCTGCACTATAAAACACTTACAGTACGTGACTACAAAGCGTAAACAGATAATGTGAAACTATTTGCAATACACCAATTGTTACATTCAAAATAGAAACTATAAACTACTAATAATATTGATATATTCTCCTTACTGTTCTCCATACATTTCTTATGGAACTATTAAAGAGAATTTGTCTAAATATCAAGACTTTATCTTTAGTGATAGCTTCCTTTATTCTCACCACGTGAATGTTTGAACAAGCAGTGATAATGTAAGAAGAATTTTCATCTTTGTCGTTGTTGGGGCTTAAAGGGGTTAAGAGGAAGATTACCGTTGACTGTAGATAACCTTGCCGTCTGGATTAACTGTGAGAAGAAACTCCTGTTTTGGTGCCATTTTAGATTTTTCGTTGTTCACGTACGTATCTGGTATCCATATTTGTTGCATTATATCTCCATTCAGCGTCAGGTTTCTCTTTGAGTAATATTGTCCGAACCGAAGACGAGAGTCGTACCACTGTTGTCGCAAGAAAAATGTGCTTTCAAATTGCTAAAACAACAGGAAAACACTTATTTGCATACAGAGCGAAATAAAATGTACAAAGGATTACATTGATGTTATAACGAATCAGTCAGAAAGCGAAGGAATGACAACCGCCGCTGAGCAGTTCTTTCCTCTGGTGCTGTTTATTATGCTGTGCGAGGTTGCACTATTTTTAAGTCTGTGGGTGAAATCCTGGTAAAGTATGACTACTCAAATGAAAGACTGCTATAGTCTTGTTTATTCCGGCGCAGGTTCATTATGCTGTACAATTAAGGTGTTCTAGTTTTAGAGTAAGTAGATGAAATCCAAAAGTGTGACAATTCGAACGAAAGCTACGGAGCAGCATTTTAATGAGTGATATTTATATTGCTGTACATAGTGGTTCTACGTTTTTCATTTTCCCAGGGTAAACAACCGTAGAAACTATTAGGTTTATGACGTTTTAGACATGCACTGCATCTCCTAATTATAATTCCCCTCTCACCATTTCTCTTTCGTCGAGTCCACCCAACGATGTAACAAACAATGTGATTAAAACTTCAACAGGTTTTCCTGTGGAAAAAACATAAATTCGTTCAGTAATACAGTATTCACTATAAGGCCGGATGGGGTAAGGGGCAGGTAGATTGAAACATGTGATGTCATCAGCCAAAGAGAGTTCGCTACACTCATTTTAAAAAAATTTGACCAATTAAGCAAAAAGCATTAATGTTTACTTGAAAAATCGAGGGAAATTTGGAATTTTACCAAGTGCTCTTTCTAGGAGTCACAAGATAAAGACACATCAATAAATGAACTAATGAAGAAAAAGAAATAAAAGAAGCCAAGAAAGAATGATCCCTTTCGGGTTCCAAAAAAGTCTAAGGTGTGGGCAGCAAAAATGTAGTTCACGACCCCAGATTATCCCCGAAGTAGTTGGAAAATGGGTATGTTTTTCTAGAAAGTGGCATTTGTTTTAGCGATTTGGCTGCCAACAGATAGCATAACAGACTGAGAGAAGATTTTAGTAATAGAAAACCTTTTTAACAAAAAATGGTTGACGAAACATGTTTTAAAGGTTACAACTGTAGAAGAGTACATCATTTAACATAGGCTCTATAATAATGATAATAATAATAATAATAATAATAATAATACTAATAATGAAGGTTTATTAAATACGTGTTGTGGCACAAGGTGTGAATTAATACATGTTTACAATTTCAAAGCAGGAAATAAAAAATACAAAAATACAATATATCTTAAACTAATCTAAGAGGGCTGGGGTTACAAAAATGCTTAAAAACTATTCTAAAATACGATTTACAAGAAATTATTAAGAAACAGTTAATACATCTCTCTTGAAATCTCAGTGTGAAACATTTTTGGATGGAAAGGGTGAGGGTGACTTAGAGGGGGAATCGTTCGGGACACACCTGAGACAAATGCTAGGGGAGTGGGATGCTGTTAAAACTCTGCAAACATAATGTGTTTCTCACTGTTTCACACACAGGTTGTCAGCAGATAACCTTGCTTTTTTCCTTATAAGGGAATTGGATACCATATCAAGTGCCCCAGATTAATCTTGCACGTGTATTGTTCACATATCAAACTTCAAACAAAAAGCACGATGAAGACAATTGTTTTATTAGAACGCAACCTCGATAAAGTCGTTGTTGATTTTTTTGCCAGTGAGATTTTTGGACGTGGGTTTCATCAGACGTTTCATTCAGGATGGCATGTTTTAGTACCATAGCTTACCTTCAAAGTCAGGTCTAAATCGTTTGTCATAGTGCTTCTCATCGAGGAGCATGCGCAATACATGAGATGCATTCTCGCCGCTCCAGGGAGAACTAGGGAAAACACTAAATGTTATCAAATTTGGTTTAAGAACTGTGCAAACGTTCGTCAAATTATTTTACAATAGTTTTTACTAACACGCGCCCCAAAATACTTCATTCCAGTTCAGTTTTTGTGACGGTTAACTTTTTTATTGTAAATTTGATGGAATTCCAAGGGAACAGGCCAAACTGTGAAGTGTATTTCCTGACCATTAGTGAACTTGGAGAGTTTTAACTGATTTTCTTTGAACAACAGCCACAAAACCTCAATTTCAAGTTTATGAAATACACTGGAATACGTGTTTCCAGAGAGAAGATTGTACTAATGGAGAAAATCACCCTCAGCGATCCAACTGGAATTTGTCGGGTAAAACAACAATTGCCAATATACGGCAACTAATGTTTCATCATTGAAACAAGTGCGACAAGTTGAACACAATGCGACAAGTTGGCGTATGTGATCGTCGAAAAACAGTTAGCAAACTCAGTTGCCCGCAAATTGTTGAGGAGTACCTATTGATATTGTCGCCAAATTTTTCAACAACTTTGTTTTGGCAAAGTCCCATTTACCCTATGAAAATGGACGAATTTCATTGCAGATTTTCTTTTTTTTTGGCTTGTTGTTGTTGTTGATGTTTTTGGCAGTAACGCGTGATGTAACGCTCGGGTATTGGCAAATGCATACCAGTTGTTGTGAATTAACATCGCAAAAACGGTTAGCAAACTTCCTGGCAATTTGTTGACAAGTATTTGTTAATATTTGTCGCCAATTTTTTCAACGGCTTTTTTGGGTTGGCAAAATTGAATTTGTGCCTTTTAAAAATACTTTTCAGCATCATAATACTCAGAACGTTATTAGGTAAAAGTTACTCAAAATTCCTTCGTTTTTCGACAGAGAGAAAACACTCGGAAATGCGTCTGTGTTTAATATTATAGCAGCTTATAACTCGTATTTGACATGTCGACGCTCGTCAAACATGTGACTTTTGCAGTTACCATTTAAAGCCAAAAAAAGGATCAGCTCCGTTTTTACAAACATTTAAGATTGTGGAAACAAATGTCTTCAAAATAGCATTTAAGCTCTTTTAAGAGGTTTACTAGTTAAGCAATAGAAAACTTTTCCCGTCAAGTCCGTGTTTGCGTAGCCTAATATAAACACTCATACCCGAGACGAAGGGTTTGCATAACTTTGGAGAATTCTCCCAACCTCTCGAGTGTTTATATTAGGCTACACAAACACAGGAAAAAAAATTTGTATTGCTTTTTTAAAATGACTTTAGTGCTCTCAAAGATCGTGACGTAACAAATGTGTTTCAGTACATACGCTCACGCGTACACACCTCTCAGCCAATCGGAGCGCGCGTAGTATCTTAGTTATTTTATAAGGTTGTGTGTGACCGGTTGCTTAGGTTAATAATGGCGTCCGATTTGTATGTAAACCAGGAAGTTGTAATATATTCACATTACTAGACCACGTCTCAAAAACATTTCTTAGCTGCACTGTAAATAGACGCAAAAAAAAAAAAAACAATACCAAACCTGCAAAACGTAATTGATATTCCAAATAAACTACGCTTTTTTTTTTTATTAAAAACACATAAATTACGCCGTTTTACATTGTATTCCATTTTATCTCAACAAAATATACAAGGTATTTGTCAGTATGTCGTTTTTGATGCGGCAGAGCGAGTTTTACGTGGGCGTATTCAGAGATCGAGTGCAACATCAAAAATATAAGTGCATGATTGTAACAAATTCTGACTCAAACCATTAAATCTTTTCCTTTTATAAAAAACGAATTTAAAAAGACAAATATTTTCACCTGCAGACATGAAAACCATGACACCTATCAGAAACCTGCCTTTACTTTATTCAAGGTTTTTTTGATAACATTTCTATCATGGCCATTGTTTATTCGCTTTTAGTTTAAGCCTCGAATCATAGCATTTTTTTCATCCCTTTTGTACTTTCAAAGCGTCAACTTACATTCTATAGCATTAACGCGATATCAGAAGAAACATAGTACTAAAAGTAAAATACCAAATAATCTCGTTCAGGATTGAAAAATGCCAAAATTGTTTGTTACTGACCTTGCCTGTGCCTCATTTTTGGTAGAAACGAATGCAATAAGTGTCGCGACGAAAAGAAAATTCATTTGTGGCAACATTTGTAGCGACTTTTCACGATAGTATCAGTAGTAATGCTTTGGTTTTATCCATGAGGACTCAATGGAAACCTGAAAACAAAAGAAAACAAAGAATTAAAAGATCTCCTTTATACCAGCAATATAGAGCTCTATTTAAACGAGGATTTAATGATAAAATGTTACCGTTTACCGTTTAGTGAACGGTCGTAAAGGGACGTGCAATTTACACTACTGTGAAAAACGATGTTTTTTTCAATTTCGAGTGATTTGTTTGTAAATGTCACTGAAGACAAATGCAGCTGTTTTTTGTTTAAAGTACGCTTTGTTCTTCTGGAAGGTTTATAGTGGCGATCACGCTAATTTGCACTGGCATAAAATCCCGCCTAATATACTATTTTAAGACTGTAGGTGCGCTTTCACGAGCATATAGCTTTGTGCCTTAACACGGAAATTAGCGGAATTTGACCTTTTGGCTCGCGGTAGTAGTCTTTGAGGCATTCAAGGCCACAAAATGAAGACTTCTAAAAATGACAAAACTCCCTTAGCCGCTCGAAGCCAAAATTAATCAAGAAATAATAAACGCCGGACATTTTGCATTGCAAATTTTACTCAGTGTTGTTTGTTAAAAAAATGAATTCATTATTACAATGACAACAGCTTCTTTGGCAGGTTATATAAAAATGCAGTTGCCAAAAACTGGAAAAAATCTTAATTTACGAAGTGGCAATGGACAAATTCAAACTTAAAGTTGAGAAATCTGAAATCTCACATTGCGAGAAACTAAAAACCAACCGACGCCACAGAATCATCCCTCAGTGCAGCATAATAGAAACATACCCACAAGGAAATACTCTCAATATTAGCGTTTGAATGGTCACGTTTTATGATTCCATCCACCTGGCCAAGACTTTAAACTGCCTGGTGCAGCATAATAAACAATACCACAGCAAAGAACTGCTCCGTAGCTTTCATTTGAATAGTTAAACCATAAGATTTTTAGGATATTTTTTATAGGAATAATTAATGAAGAGAATAATATCCATCAGCAGCTTTCTTTTGAATAGTTCAAAAGGGAGTAAGACACAAGTACACGTTTGAAGGTTTGAAGGTTTGGTTGAACGCGATCTTTTTTTGTTACTGTTAATTTATTTTTACGGAAAAGAAAACCGTTAGTAAACGAAAATACTGTAGCAAAACTACTACAAATTGGTGTGAGATCTTCCTTGTTTTGTAAATAAAATCTCTATGGAAAGAGGATCGACCACATTGTAAAGCATTGCTTCCCTAAACGTTTCTCAGAGAGGCTTGTAATTTCCAAGCAGAAATTTGCAGCCCCCCTCCCCCCCCCCCAAAAGGGAAACATGTACACAAAGCTGTTTCTTTTTGTTCAGTCCAGTTTTCGACAGTTTTTTTTTCACAATAACAGCCCTTCTATGTCTTATGTTAACACTTGAAATTTAAAATTCTTATGGTTGCTAAGGCGATTTGCATTTTTTGCATGTTTTCTTGTTACTTTGTGCAAAATCTCTTTGGTTATTAAGACGATTTCCACTCAACGTTCGAGCAGTAAGTGCAAAAATTAAGTTACCAAAAAAATACTTGCAGCACTGTCACATTTTGAGAACAGATAAGAAGAACTTATCGTTACTTTTGCTCCAAAGCTGACCCCGCGAGAGAAAATGGGTTTGAAGTTATCCATATTTCAATTAAAAGGACGCTTCATGTCAGTTCAAAACAAAATGGCGCCCGTTTTTATAGCATACTTTTACGGGATTTGAAATTAATTTTCTTGAGAATGCTTGAGAATTTCATCGCGGGGTCACTTGGGCAAGTGAACTAGAGTGAGTTGTTTCAAATAGCATTTAAAATGCTACCGTGCTATGAGTAGTTTTTTGGTAAATATTTTTTGCACTTATTGCTCGAACGTTGAGCGGAATCCGTCTTAAGTTTTGATTCTTTTTCAATTTTAACAAGAGGTTGCCAAAATAAACCAAAAAAGAAATAAATAATAAAAGAATAAGACATATTCCCTGTATACATTCATTAATTTTTTTCATTTAGTACTTGTCCTTAGTTATTTCTTCATCTATTTGTCTATATTAACATTTAATTCTGTAGTTCTTTTAATGAGTTGGTGTGATGTCCACTGAACTTACCTCCAAGTAAATGTAGGTGTAAATGTAAACAACTTTAAGTTGTCTGAGCTGTTTGTCAGGAGTAAAATTAGGACTGATATAGATCCTTCTTTACATTAGTCAAAACAAACTTCAGTACTATCGCTGGGCCAATGTACTAAACAACTCTGTAAGCCACGTTGCATGTATTATTTACAGGAATGCTTAATGATTGCGCCCGCATGGAGTCATCAAAACGCGATATTAAATGATTGAAAAAGAAATTAATATCCGGGGAAAACAAGATTAACATCCGGGTCTTTTAAAACACTCAAGCAGAGGATATTAGTTCCAAACATATAGGTACTTTGAGGAAAAGCAGTTTGTGGCTATGAAGCAAGGCCCCCTAGAATGAAATAAGGAAAACTACTGAACATTAACTGCACGGACTGACCAACTTTAATCACCGGCACGGACTCATCAGTTAGAGCGACCTTGTCCAGAGAAATATATAGACGGCACCACAGGAAAGTACTGCTCAATAGCTTTCATTTGAACGGTTACACTTTAGGATTTCTACCCCGCGACTCAAACGTCAGAGCCACATTGTACAGCATAATAAACAATACCGCTGGAAAGGAAAGGGCTGCTCAGTAGCTTTGATTTGAATGGTCAGATATTAGGTTTTCACTCACAGACTCAAAAGTTAGAACCACCTTATACAGCATAATAAACAGCACAGCAGGAAAGTACTGCTCAGTAACTTTCGTTTGAAGGGTCACACTTTAGGATTTCATCCACAGACTCAAAAGTTAGGACCACCTTGTACAGCATAATAAACAGTACCACAGGAAAGTACTGCTCAGTAACTTTCGTTTGAAGGGTCACACTTTAGGATTTCATCCACAGACTCAAAAGTTACAACCACCTTGTACAGCATAATAAACAGTACCACAGGAAAGTACTGCTCTGTAGCTTTCATTCTTTGAATGGTCACACTTTAGGATTTCACCCACAGACTCAAAAGTTAGAATCACCTTGTACAGCATAATAAACAGTACCACAGGAAATTACTGCTCAGTAGCTTTTGCTTTCATTCACACAGTGTCAAACGTTACGATTAAATCCACAGACTCAAAAGTAAGAACCACATTTGAGTCATGGTTTGACGTTGGCAGTGCACGCCATTTAAGGGCTTATGTAACTTAAGTTAATTCGCTGCTTTTCTTTCTGTCAATTTTAACGCCAGATTTAAAAAAATGTTAAATCACCTCCAAAGCTTTCACTTGAACTTTGCCAAATGGTTTTAAAAGTTCATAACCGCTTGGCAAAACAGCGACCATCAGATAGACGGAAAGAATTGCATTCGATTTATCCATGGTATGTAAAAATCAACATTAATATTTCAACGATACCATTCAACCTCAGTTTCTAGAATTTCTACCTCAAAACGCAGTAGTGGCAAAAAAAAGGTAATTTTCGAACATAGGTTTATGTACGGTGATTTGAACAAATCTTTATTCTTGTTGAAATCCTAAAATAAATAGCCATATATCATGATACTTACCGATGTCCCCTTAGCTTGATACAATTCATCATATAAATGATAGGCACTGAGCAGTACATGATGTTTTTATGGTTCGATATACTTCGCTGTAGTGGCACAGCATTCAGATTAAAGCTAACGAGCGGCTATTTCCTGTGGCGTTGTTAAAAACTGATACTTTACAAGGTGATTCCAACTTTTGAGGAAGTGAATGAAATCCTAGGGTGCATTAATCATTGAAATGAAAGCTACTGAGCAGTATTTTCCTGTGGTGCTATTTATTACGATACAAAAGGTGGTTCTACTTTTTTAATTTGAGATTTTTCTTTGTTCACGACTGTTCATTCTTCTTTACTTAGTTGGAGCCCTCGTTTCTACCCTTGCTACTCGTTTAGACTATGAACTTCTGTTATATTTATCAGTACAAACAGTCGTAGAAAAACATACCCCTTGAAAGTTTCGTAACAGTACATGATTGGCTCGGAGCAGAGCGACTCCTTACAAAACAAGTCTGTTGCCTTTTGTGTTTTTGGAACAAATTTTATCTCTAGCAAAAGTCCCGTAGGTACAAAACAAAAGGTGCCCCATTGTAATCGTTTTGTATATTAATAACTTAACAATTCTAAAACGAAGTATAAAAACTACAAATCTGAATATCTCACCTTGTGTTTCTAGAACTCGATCTCGATCTTTTTAAGTGTGTTTTGACTAAAATATTGACGCCTGTTTGAATCTGTATTATTTTGACTACAGATTGTGGCGGTACTTAACACAAACATCTCTCGTCAGCTTATCACACCTTATCGAGTATTGCTTTTCTTCTTTTGAATATAAATTGAGCTTTCGTCGCTTGTCAATTAAAAAGTACCACGTATTTGCATTTTGCCACGAGCTATAGCGATCAAAGACACCGAATTTTTAAATTTTTAACACGGTTTGATCTCAGAGACTAAATGAAACTAAAGGGATAAATATCCTAAACTAAATGGGAAAATGCACCAATTCACTGGAACCGGGCTTGGCAAAACGATCAGGATATGATTTTCAAGACACGCAGCGTTTTAAAGTGTTTTTCAGGTTTTTTCCTCGCGAAACTGAGCCAGAAACACGTTTAAAATGACATTTACAATTTGCCGATGATATGTTAATGTTCGTTAATGAATTGAAAATTGACGAAGGTTGATGATGAGACATCAAGAAGGCATATAACTTCAATTTAAGGTCCGCAATTCGTGCAAAGTCTCCGGCAGCATTCTTGCACCATGCATTTCAGGTTACAGGAAAGAACTTCCTAACAGTTTTCATTTGAATGATGTCACGAAAAATTTCATCCACGGGGTGAAAACTGACTTAGAGCCACCTTGTACAGCATAATAAACAGCACCTCAGGAAAGTATTGCTCAGTAGCTTTCATTTGAATGGTCACACTTTAGAGTTTCATCCACAGACTCCATAGTTAGAACCGCCTTGTACAGCATGATAAACAGTACCACAGGAAAGTACTGCTTGGAATTTCATCTCTAGAATTAAAAACTTAAACCACTTTGTAGAACATAAGTATAAAATAAACAGAACTGCAGGAAAGAACTACCCAATAGCTTTCATTTGAATAGTTACTCTCTAGAATTTCATCCCCAGACTCAAAAGATAGAGCCACCTTGTACAGCCGTCCTGTAGAGCATAATGAACAGCACCACAGGAAAGTACTGCTCGATAGCTTTCATTTGAATAGTCACACTTTAGAATATCACCCACAGACTCAAAAGTTAGTATCACATCAAAAGAATTCAAGTTTGACTCTGAAAGGAAAATAGTTGATTTAATCTGGCTTTTTTTACCCGTTGAAAACAACGAATACAGCCGTCTCTCATCGCTCCCGGCTGCTAATGGCGTTCTAGGTTTATTAACGCTTCAATCCCTCTGTGTACTTGCTGTACAGCTTTGCTCTCAGCTCTGAAGTGGCGTATAGCCTTAGATATCCCCATTTATCTTTGTAATAGAGCGGTTTTCAATTGAGTGTCGAAAGTACTTCGCGTTTTGCTTTGGTTTTGCTTTACTTCGCTCTGTGATTGGTTAAAAAACCTCGCGCCACTTTCTCGACCCAATCAGAAGCAAAACTCAAATTAATCGCGACTTCCTTGCACGCGTTTTCCCGCGCTTGGCGCCGGTTACATGTATTTGCTTCAAGTTCTGATTGGTTCATTTGGTAATTTGTGTTTGTTGTGATTGGCTGGGGTAATTACTTTGGTTTTGGTTTTACGACACACACAATAATTGCTTTTTCGACATTACATTCGCAATTTCCTTCTTCTATTACGATCCTTTAATTCGCATTAAGTTGCTAAGCAACCAGCTTAAAAGTACTGACAAGTAACTAACTTTTTGTCGATTTTGATGCTATGGTACCTCCAGAAATCTTTATGAGTTCAATAAGAATAATAAATAAACAATGAACTGTAATCCCTACTTTTTTCATGTGTCATACTGTTATTACTTGACTTGTCAAAAAGCCATACCAAACATTTTCATTGGCAATTCGCTTGCATTGCCTTAATTTTACTTGTTCAAGTTGGGTTGTTGAGAAGAAAACTTCAACTTAGCTCAGAAAAAAATAAACTGCAAATGAATCAAATTTTCCCCTTGTTCTGTTAACTTAAGTTAACTTCACTTTGTCGCTGTTAAAATCTCAGACATTTTGAACCCCTATAAGTACATCGAATGCACCGATAAAAATTGCCTTCGCACGGATTCGCACGAGGTTTAAAGGGTATTCGCATGTTAAATTAAAATAATTAGAAATGGTACACGACTGCTTGGTCTGTCATGATATTAAATAGATACTACAATTTATCTTTAAAATATTGAAATCAATGTGTTAATCTCTGTACACAGACACTGGATGTCATAAATTATGAATATGTAGTTTGATTTTATATTTTTAATGTAAGAAATTTTCGCTTTCCCAGATCGCTTTCAATGGTGAAAAAACTTGAGATATTCCAATATTAAACCACAAAAGTTCAGAAAAAATCGACAGGATTGTTTGGTCGGTCATTATTTTGTAAGTGCTTTAATCTCGAAATACTCAAATTAAACTTTGAAATGCATAGTAATCGTCTGAACGGGACCCGGCTTAGGTGACATAATTTGATATATAATAACATTGTTTGATATGTAATGTGAAAGAGAATTCTTTCAACTAGAACCCAAATCTGAAACATCAGGCAAAAATTTCACTGGTCGTCAGCACAGAGTACTAAATTTATTATTCAACAAGCCGCAGTAACTTAATATGTATGTTAGGGAACAGAGAGTGTAAGGCAGAGAATTGAAGCAACAATATTGTAACTGAACGAGTATCTTTAAATTGCAAGGTGTAGCTGTTTGTTAGCATGTACAGCCGAAGAACAAGAAACCAGATAGAATAAAAAAACTAAACTCGGCTGATTTTGACGCCGGCATTAAAAAAAAATGTATTTCTAGATTTAAAAACAGCAACCTAAAATGAGTAAAGCTGAAGTATCCCTACCTTTACGTTCCCAGACAGTAAAATAGAAATTTCGCGTCGATTTCCACATGGCGGAAATCGCGGCTATTTTGACGCGGCTCCTACCGGCTAAGAACTCAGTATACCTCAGGGCATAAAGTCTGGTAAGCTTGATAATTATACCTATCAAGTGCTGAGATTTACCGCTGTGAGACGCACCTTGGTGAGTAAAATTGCGTGGGCAGGTTTATCTTGGTTTTTGACAGACGACTTGAGTTGTGACATGACGCTACTGGGTTCCCCATGGCTTAGCAACGTCAATGTTGCAAAAAAATTTCAAAGAACTCGTACTGAGAAAACGAGAAATAAAACGGGAATGTTTAACATAACAATTTTCTTTCTAAAGATTACTCTGGTTTTTTTTAGAACCATGCAGAACCTAATACTTTAAAATTGCTTTAAGTTATTTTCAGAACTTAGAGCAACGCCGTTTTTCACTGGCCTCTGAAACCATATCACCGAGGAAAGAACTTGGACTACTTTCATTTGAAATTTCAGCAATTTCTACTGAGTTTTGGAAATCCTTTCATAAGACAGTTTTAACTAAGCGGGTGTTTGAATTGGTGATTTTTCGCGTCATTAACAAATAAATTCACTGAATTGGAGTCGTTTCATCAAAATCATTTGAGTATTCAACCAAGGAGACACAGACAGAGAGAAGTAATACTCCTAGTTTATACGGAGACGAAACTTCATATACTTTCTACCTTTGTACAATTCGTGGCCGCTCTCCTTACTTATTACGGCCTTTTTGCTTGGTCCCAGAGGTAAAAAATTCATGATAAACTCTACCTCCATAACACGACCAAGATTCCGACTTTTCTATAACTCTAATAAAGGAATCCGTAATTATTACGGGCTCCCAGATCTATCCTTGGCCTGGTTGTCAGTTCAAAATCTCACATAGATTACTCGACCCTCACTCTCCTTACTCTAATACTGGAGTTTGAAAAGTTCTCCAAAGCCGAAACAAAGTTGCTGGAAACAGAGATTGGACGTTTATGATTCTTCTCATAATCGCGAAAATCTGAAGCTTCAGAAGTTGTAACCTTTTTTGCCCATTCATGTCAACCACCGTGAGTTAGTAAAGTGATCGAAGGACTGGGACCGTAAATTATCGCATGCGCATCAGGGAAAGCTAGGCACGTGGAAACATGGCGGACGCTGGTGCGTAGAAAATCTGAGTTTCAGGGCTTTAGTGCAACAAAATAACCTCTTTTATGTATTTAGCTGATGTTTTGCTTTTTCCACATATTTCTGCAGACGTGACTCCACGTAAGAAGCACAAAAAGGACAAGCATAAGTCGGGAGACGAAGACCAAGGTAGTGTTTGGGTCTGTTTGCAAATGCGCGCTTGCAAAACAATAGACTACAACGATGCAATGTTATGCAGTAATAGCTCTTCCAGTGGAAGGAACGAGTTGTTTTAAACGTATTTAACTGACGATCGTTTTATGTCGGTCGCACAGGTTCGTCAAAGAAATCAAAAAAGGTGAAAAGCGAGCCGGCTGATCTCGACTCTTCAAACCATGTGGGGGTGAGTAGATCGCCTTTTTTCTCGCACAGATAGTGTTATAATACGCTTAGATCTTACTCCAGAAGAGTTTACAACCGCAGTGCACAATTTTACGTTACATTTAGACTAACTTTACACTTTCAGAATGAGTCTTTATGTCACATATATGTTCCTATATTTTGCTTGTTTGTATTTTGTCTGGCTATTTAGTTCAGGGTGCATTCCACGTGAATCCACGCGCCAAGGTCTTCGATTCTACACTAAACAGCAAAGGTCTACGAAACTTAAATATTGAAACTAACCAATCCCATTATACCAGCGTGCAAAGGTTTTCACGTGGGAAATTGGTGCAGCTGAGAAATCTCATTCTTCGGATTCCAAGTAGTTTTGTAGCCAGCAGTTTTGAGAAGATTGCAGAAGAAGAACGAATAGTATCCCACAATCCTTTGCTTCATGGAATTTCATGAAGATGGTGAATGTCTTGTGACACATGGCGGATTTTGACTGTTTTCGCTTTGGATTTTTCACAGATAAAGCGTTTCGCTGAGAATAGCACACTTCAAAACACAAACTTGCAACTTTCATCATGAAATAGGTGTTGTTTCTTTTGAATTTAGCACATTAGAAATAGGCTTTTTAGATAATTTGAATAACAATGTCTCACGCCATCCGTTACCACCGCTTCAATGAGTTGTACGAAGTTAATGATAGGTCTCTTTATGCTTGAGAAATTTACAGAAACAGTTAAAATCTGAATAATGAAAAGTATTTGGACAACTTTGTACTATAGTGACCCTTAGTGACCCGACAGTTTCAAATTTCTGAAGGTTCGAAAATGGTCCATATCCCTCAGTTTCGAGTATCACGTTTTAACTCACATGGCGATTCCGCGACAAATGTAATAGAGTAATAAACAGGGTTAAAGGAGTTTAATTGCGCTTTTTCTTTATTGTGCTTTCCGTGCGAGCAAGGAGTGAATTAATCGCTTGTGCTTTGTTGGATAAGCTCAAAAGGATCGGTGAAGATTACCAGTTATTAGCTGTTGCTTTCTCCTCGAGTATGGTCAACTGGGTGACAGATATCACTATTTATGTCTCTACTTGAAATGGTCGAAGTAGTTTGTCACAAAACTTTGAGATCGCAAATTATTGTTCCAGTTAATTGTCCATTGTCCTGTGCATTTAAAAACTACTTGAGGAAGAATTTGAGGAAGCGATTTTTGAAGACATTGCCTACAATCATCAACAACATCCTTGGGTAAACACATGATACAACTCGCTGGATCTCATCTTTAGCAACAAATTCGAATCGATGAGCGGTACATGACAATTAACAATATATTACTCACGGCGACGTCGCAACTGCGATTTATTTGAATCAAGTAGGACTGCACAAGCCGACGAACTGTTCTTCAACTGAGCGATCATCGATGTACTTCGAGAACAATCAGACCCTTCATTTGGGCAAACTTTCGAGGAAACTCTAGCGAATTTCCTTGCAATAAAGTGCAGCATAGGCAAAACCTTTCAGCTGAACACTAAATTCTTCCATTGATATGTAGTAGTACTAGACCAGACGCGTTGTTAGGAAACAGAGTATTTTGCGTTGTAACACGTTACAAACGAAGCTGCCACCATTTGAGTGAAACTCATTCCATCGATCCCTCGAGAGAGTGATGATGTCACTTCAGATTTTGATAATATAGTTGAAAATGCAAAGGATTGTGGGATACCATTCATTCTTCTTCTGAGAAGATTGTATGATAAACAGCAGATTGTAGTATACCAAGCACTTCAATGATTATGACTGATTAATCAGAGAATCAACTCTGTAGTGTAGGTTTAAGTACTGAATTGACCCATCAATTAGATCCTACACTGTAAACAAGACAGCTTGTTTGCTCATTTGATACGTATCTTCTAAGGTAAAGGAGCCACAAAATACATAGACTCAAGACTTCCCCTGTACATAATCTTTCTTTTTTTACATCCACTACCAGCCAATGAGTCACAAAATATGTAGACTCAAGATTTACATAATATGACTTGACATGACATGACATAGCATTCACTGTGGACCTAAACAGGCCACAAAATATGTAGACTTGACTGGAAATTTATACCATTTCTCATTCTGTACATCTTTGCCAAGCCAGGTAGTGCTGAACTGCATTCTCTGTACTGATCCCCATTGAGCATTGCTTAGTGGGGAAATGTGGACCACACAAAGTAAAGAAAGTGTCTTTATTTTTCCTATGTAGGAGACTCAACATGAAGAAGACTTTCACTTGAAGCCAACATCTAAGACTGATGTATTGGACACTTCTAAATGGCCTCTTCTTTTGAAGGTAAACCACTATTTCATGCAATGTTGATCCACAAAGATTGTTGTGTTCTTGTTGATGAAATATAAATTGAGGTGAGGTGTTGCATTTTTTAACCCTTCCCCCCATCCAGGTTTTTACTGTGAGGTGTGTTTTATTCAGTATAAGTGTGGGAAAATTAATCGTTAGGGTTATAAGCCAATTTATGAGTTCTTTTACTTTCCCCTCCAACAGAACTATGACAAGTTGAATGTTAGAACTGGTCATTTCACCCCATTACCCAATGGTTGCTCTCCTTTGAAAAGGGAACTCAAGGATTATGTTTCGTGAGTACAATTTTCATCTCTCACATAAAGTGTGCGTATACAATAAAGATGGTGTTAGTTTGTACTAGTAGTGAACTGTAAGTCAAGTTGTGTGAAGTACTTCAAAGATCTTGTGAAACTGCAGAGGAAATGGTAACAAGAATGTCTCTTAAACAGTGGCGCGACATGTGCATAAAATATTATGTTCTGGTACATTTCTTTACCATTCTCTGAAAAAACTGTAAACTGACCAAATTCAAGGTTCTGTGGAGAACTTAAACACATGATGAGAACTTCTCCTTTTGTCTGTCTGACCTTTGTTGAGAGAGCTGTTACTTTTTGTGGTGTTAACCTATCTGTGGCAATTATTGAATTACAGGAGTGGTTTTATAAATCTTGACAAGCCAGCAAATCCATCATCTCATGAGGTATGAGTCTAGTTTCGCTATGCTAAAAAGTAGAAATTCCTTTGAATGGTCACATAATTGCATCATACACTATAATAAACAGGACTGCTCAGCAACTTTCATTTGAATGTCACACTTTAGGATTTCATCCACAGACTCAAAAGCTAGAACCACCTTGTACAGCATAATAAACTGCACCACAAGAAAGTACTGCTCAGTAGCTTTCATTTGAATGGTCACACTTTAGGTTTTCATCCACAATCTCGAAAGTTAGAACCACCTTGTACAGCATAATAAACAGTACTACAGGAGAGTACTGCTCAGTAGCTTTCATTCAAATGGTCACACTATCAGATTTGGTCCTCAGTCTTAAAAGTTAGCCACATTAAATGATGGGACAGCTGTGAAGGAAATGTACCGTATTTTCTTGATTAAACACCAGGGGCGTTTATTTAAAACTCAGCCTCGTAGACCTGGCATTTATCCGAACCCGGCGTTTATTTGGGGCCAGGCATTTGTTTATTAAACGCATTTTTCATTACTGGAAGTTTATTGAACCAATAACCAAATTTCAACAAAAACGTTTAAAAAATGTGAAACAATGTAATCAACTTTGTCTCATCTTAGTGAATCTGGTAAGTTATTTTTCAAAAAAACATCACTGACAGAAACAGTGATTGAACTCTTCTCAACGTTACGTTCCTCCATGCATGAAACACGGAGGAAGTGTATCGGTAACTGCTCGACAGCAAATGTACTGTGGAAGCAATTTTGAACAAGGTGGTGATGAGGTTCCTTCTCCATCAGTTCTGAGAAAGGCAAAATTATGGAATGATTCAATTGCAAGGAACTGCTGGAGAAACGCTGGAGAGACCCACGAGATGATGCTTGCCTGATGTACAAGCCCGCAGAAAAGTTACCATGATCTAAAAGAGATTGACACGATACCTGATGTGTCTTTTGATTCATCTTTTTTAGTGGGCAGTAATTTATTTTTGTAAAAGGTAGTTTGGTTCAAATATTAGTGTAAAAGTCAAATATAATGTTAGAAAGAGAACTAGTATGCAGTCACGACACAATCCCGATTTAATATACCCATCTCGAATAAACGCCGGGACCTCAAATAAACGTTGGGGGCGTTTATTTTAAACTCGGCTCTGTACACCCAGCATTAATTTGAACCCGGCATTTATTCGGGGTCCGGCGTTTAATCGAGAAAATACGGTAACTCCTTTACAACTTGCTCAGGTATCGCATCTGTACCCAAGGAATGTATTGATTTTGTAAGGAGAAATAAGATGTTGATTGTTCTAATGTAGGTGGTAGCATGGATTAGAAGGATTCTTCGAGTAGAGAAGACCGGTCACAGTGGTACTCTTGATCCCAAGGTCACGGGATGTCTGATTGTGTGCATCGAGAGGGCGACACGACTTGTCAAGTCACAACAGGGTGCAGGTATGGACAGTTGCTCCAGTTCATCACAACATTAAGGGCACCTACTTGTACTTAATGTGTGGTCATGCACACTTTTATTTGACTTTATTTCTGGGTTTGCAATTATAGGAAAAGAGTATGTTTGCATTGTGAGACTCCATGAAGCAATTGAAAAGGAAGCAGAATTGGCAAAGGTCAGTATATTGGAATGAATTAATTTTGAGGTTCTCAATTAGTGCATTAGACTTCAAGCCTGAAGGGTGGTAGCTCAAGGCCTGGTCTCTGTATCATGTTTAGTTGCTTCCTTAGACTTGGAACTTTGCGTCACATTCTCTGTCCATCCAGGTGTGCAATCTTGGGTACCACTGATATAATGTTAGAGGTATCCTATGATGGACAAGCATGCCATCCAGCAGGGGGGATAGTAATACTCCTAGTCACTTTATGCTTTATTAGATTATTATTATTATTATTATTATTTATTTATTTTTCTTATTTTATCAGGGCCTGGATAAAAATTACTCTGTGTAATTCTAGTTTACCTTGTCTAAATAAAGTTGTTGTTGTTATGTTGGGTGGCCTGTGGTGGACTATCATCCTATTCAGAGGGAAGTAGTGATACTCCTTAGGCACTTAATATTGGGTGTCCTGTGACAGACTAGCATCACATCCAAGGGAAAGCAGAAATACTCATAGTTGCGCTATGCCAGGTATCCTGTGATGGACTAACATTCCATCTAGGGGGAGTGGTAATACTGCTAGTTGCTTCATGCTGGGTATCCTGTGATGGACTAGCATCCCATCCAGGGGGGAGTAGTAATACTCATAGTCACTCTATGCTAGGCATCCTGTGATGGACTAGCATCCCATCCAGGGGGGAGAAGTAATACTGCTAGTTGCTTCATGTTGAGTATCCTGTGATGGACTAGCATCCCATCCAGGGGGGAGTAGTAATACTCATAATCACTCTATGCTAGGCATCCTGTGATGGACTAGCATTCCATCCAGGGGGGAGTAGTAATACTCCCAGTCACTTTATGCTGGGTATCCTGTGATGGACAAGCATCCCATCCAGAGGGGAGTAGTAATACTTCTAGTCACTTTATGCTGGGTATCCTGTGATGGACTAGCATCCCATCCAGGGGGGAGTAGTAATACTCCTAGTCACTTAATGCTGGGTATCCTGTGATGGACAAGCATCCCATCCAGGGGGGAGTAGTAATACTGCTAGTTGCTTCATGTTGAGTATGCTGTGATGGACAAGCATTCCATCCAAGGGGGGAGTAGTAATACTCCTAGTCACTTTATGCTGAGTATCCTGTGATGGACTAGCATCCCATCCAGGGGGGAGTAGTATTACTGTTAGTTGCTTCATGTTGGTTTCCTTGGAGTGTTCTTAAATGACCTTATGAATAAACAAACTTCCTTGTTACTATTTGCAGACAATAGAGATGTTAACAGGAGCCTTGTTCCAAAGACCTCCTCTGATCTCCGCGGTGAAACGGCAACTTAGGATAAGAACAATTTATGAGAGCAAATTGATTGAGTATGATTCTGAGCGGCATCTTGGTAAGTACACCTGAGAATACTGTACAAGAGCCGTCCTCCCCCCACCATCATGTGATGATTGTAGAAGGCAAAAAGAATTTAAGCCTAAGGGTCAGGAATTCAAGCTCTGGGTTGCACACCCTTAATCAAAAATCTGAGGAGTGGCCTCCCTCTAGGTTGTTTATGGGTAGTGATAATGATTATGTACATGTTGTGGTTCAATTTCATCCTTGTTTCCATTTTTATTTTCTTTTGTTTTAAGCTCATTATCATACATAACCATACACAAAAACAAAGGATAAAAATTGTACCAAGGATAAAATTGAACCGCAACATACATACAAGACATTCTACACATTGTGCAACAACAGTGATGATGGCGCAGATGATGATGATGATGAACATACAACACATGGTAAACATTGAATGACGACAACAATGATGACAAGGATGATGATGATGATGATGATTATGTACATACAACACTTTGTACACCCACACCAGGACAAAGACTGCAACAATGACAATGACAGCGATGGCTTTGGTGATGATATACATACAACACGTACCTATCTTTACAAATTAACAGGCAATCACTGTTGCATTGCAGGTGTGTTCTGGGTGAGTTGTGAGGCAGGAACTTACATCAGAACCCTCTGTGTCCACATTGGCTTGTTAATGAGTATTGGAGCACACATGCAGGAGCTCAGAAGAGTTCGTTCAGGAATTCAGTCTGAGAATGTGAGTCACGGTGTGAAACGGTATTTTAATGTTAGAAGTGGATGTCTAATTGTCCCCAGTAGAATGGAAAAAGAACTACCATCAAACCTTGATTTCCCAGACCCTGACTATCAATATTTTTTGATTTTTTGGATTTTTCTTAGTGGTCCTGATTTATGTACAGTTGGCTTCTGATAACTTGAACCTTCAAGGGAAATCAAAAAAGGTTTGAGTTATCAGGAGTTTGAGTTACTGGGGGATGGAATTGCTGCCTACACTGCTTATCACATGTATTGTCACACGAAGAACGGACACACTTTCTGTAACACAACACCAAAAAAACTATTGAAACTGACAAAAAGGACAATTATTTTATTAGACAAAGCTACCTGCTGCTCAATTTTTCAAAATTTTGTTACAAGTAAATTCAATGTAATTTATAGAGTTTGTTTGTCTCATTACGCTTTGATAAATGAGTTTCGAGTTATCGAAGGTTGAAATTATAACGAAAATGACCTGAAGGGAAAAAATTCAGTTCGAGTTAGCTGGAGGTTCAAATTATCAATGGTCTAAGTTAGCAAGGGAAAAATTACAGTAAATGTATGGAGGAAATCCAGGGGAAATCAATTTTCATTCAAGTTAGCATGAGGGTTGAGCTACTGAGGGTTCGAGTTACCATGGGTCAACATTTACGAGTCAAGTTGGAAAAGTCTAATTACGTAGTTATTTTACCATGTTTCCCTGGTAAAATTGATTGAGAACACTATCAGAAAAGATGAAGTCAAGTTTGTGGCTATTTTGAAGAGTTGTAACTCAGTGGTTTACATAATTTTGGACTTTCAAATTTGCCTAACATTTACTTGCGTTTGCAAATGTGTCATTCTTCATTTCTTAAAAAGCCAACGAGATGTTATCGTATCCTTGTTTGCATAAGCTGATTACCAACGTGCATGTTTTACGAACCATTTTGTAATTATTAATGTTGTAGGATAACATGGCCACGATGCATGATGTTCTTGATGCTCAATGGATGTATGACAACTACAAAGATGGTGAGAAACTTTTCACTGACAGAAGGCTAATGTTTTGGAAAAACTAATATTTATTGTAGAAGAAAAAGTTGGTGTACTGAATGGTTTATGTTAAGAAGATTTCTCTCTGTAGTACTGAAACAAGTAGATCATGAATTCAAAGATGTCAATTAATTAATGACCCCAGAGTGTGTCTTTACCCTTCCTTTACCTATGTAGATATGGGGAAACAACATGCACATGTTTTGACTAATCTTTAAGACATTTCTGCTTCAGAATCCTATCTTCGCCGCTGTATCAAGCCACTAGAGGCACTGTTAACATCTCACAAGAGACTGGTCGTAAAAGATAGTGCTGTAAGTCTACTTTATTGACAAATTTGATTGTGAGATATTGTGAGTTAAAGACTTACAATTAGAATTGGAAAGGGTGGCTGCTAGGGCTTTGGTTTTGGAACTACTTAGGTTGACCAATGGAATCAACAGGGGATTTTTCCTGCAATAATTTTTTAAGTATATGATAATCTCTTTTTCAGGTCAATGCAATATGTTATGGAGCAAAACTGATGATTCCTGGTCTGCTGAGATATGAATCTGGAATAGAAATGAACGAAGAAATAGTTATTATGACAACAAAGGGAGAAGCTATTGCTCTTGGTAAGTGTCAGTCAAATAGTCTAAATAGTCAGTCTGTCTGTCAGTCTGTCTGTCTGTCTGTCTGTCTGTCTGTCTGTCAGTCAGTCAGTCAGTCAGTCAGTCAATAATAATTATTGGTCAATCAGTTGATCAGTAAATCAGTGACTTGATAATGAGGTAACTTAGCAAATCACTCAAGTGTTGGATCAATCAATGAACCAATCAAATGATCAATCCATCCATCCATCCATCAATCAATCAATCAATCATACAGTTAGTTAATCAGTAAGTCAAACATCCTCTTAGACGGGCATTTGTGTGCCAGTGAAAGACTTTTAATCAGTCACTCATTCAGTCCATTTGATGATAATGTATATAAAATAATTATTCAGTCAGTTGGTCTGCCAGTCAGTCATTCAGACATCATATCAGATATTTGCTGGGCTAGCCATTCAGTCACTCAGGCAGATGGTAAATAAATGTGATGATGCCATAACATTTCAGTTTTTGCCACTGTTGTTCTTGTTAAGTAGTGTTATTTTGCTCTTTTCCAAATGCTTTGATGATTAGAGATCTGCTGATAATGTTCATATCAGTCACAGCATCTGCTTTGTGCTTAAAAGAGTCATACAATGTAAGCGCTTCCTTTTCAGGTATTGCTCTCATGACAACTGCAGTGATGGCAGCATGTGATCATGGTGTGGTTGCTAAGATCAAGAGAGTTATCATGGAGAGAGATACTTATCCCAGAAAATGGGGGCTTGGACCCAAGGTAGGTATTGTTGGTTACGATCATAGTAGGTTGAGGAAAACTTTTTAGCCCTTTAAGCCCCAGTAGTGATCAGCATCAAATTTCTCCTCATCGTATCAGTGTATTATAACACATACAGGTCATGAGAATTTGGCAAATGATGCCAAACATGAATTGTCTTGATGTTTAAACAGATTCTTCCAGTTACTTATGAATAAAATCTATGAAAACCAATAAGGAGAATTTGTATAATGATGTTAGGGCTTAAAGGGTTAAACTAAGGCAAAGACAGGAGTGCCACAGTTTATGTTGGAAGTTCTGGAGCTCTGCACTGTCTTGTCTAACATTCACTCTCTATGTTGACTATGGTTGAGTAACCTACCAGAAAGGTTTTTTTTTTACATTAGTTAGTTGTTGAAAAACAGGCTAAAATTGTGCAAAACACACATACAAAAAAATATGTGGACACAACCAAACAGCTGCAAAAAATAATGTTGATTAAAAAAGCTACAAAATCATTTAGTTTGGTTTGATGCATGCTTGACATAGCTTACACAAAAACTACATGTACATTCATAGGATAACTGTCCAGAATTGAAAATTTTTATGGCATCTTTCCCCATTTTTAAAAACTTTTCTCTTTTCCCGGCCTAGTGGAGAACTGACTCCTGGCAAAGATTTGTTCTCCAATCTTTTCTATCCGTTTTATCACAAAGGCTCTACAGAAGAAACAGTTGATTGCCTCTGGTAAACTTGACAAGCGTGGAAGACCAAATGACAGCACACCCAAGGAATGGATTGCAAGTCACCCAGACCTCAGGTGTGTGTTACATGAAGAGATATGTAACTGCTGACCATTGGCAGGATGTTTACAATTTAGACCTGTTTGTATCTTTAATTGACAAAATTGCCTCTCACTTTTCTTGTAGCAGTCAGAAAAGCCCGATCTCATCAGGAGCGACTTTGACGCCACAAGTAGAACCAGTAGCTGATGAGCCAGTCCCTGGTGCTCCTGTGACACCCAGAGAAGCAGAAGAAGGAAAAAAGGTAAAACCAGAATTCATAACCCCTTTGAATACCAGATGTCAAATTTTATATACTGTATTTTCTTATGTCCTGCCCAGTCACCTTCATTTGAATGATCACACTTTTCAATGAATTTCATCTACTTGAAAGTAAGAACCACCTTGTACAGGGTATTAACAGTGCCATAGGAAAGTACTGCTTAGTAGCTTTCATTTGAATGGTCACACTTTAGGATTTCATCCACAGACTCAAAACTTAGAACCACCTTGTACAGTGTAATAACAGTACCATAGGAAAGTATTGTTCAATAGCTTTCACTTGAATGGCCACACTTGAGGATTTTATCTGCAGACTTAAATGTTGGAACCACTTTACATCACTCAAGGCTGGATTCTATAAGGGGTGTGGTCAAAGTGCAGTTGAAAAACTGTAAGAACTTAATGTCATATGTGCCATGATTTTCATTGTCAAAATTTTTCTAGTGCATTTATGCTGACTGAAACAATTTTTTGTCTTTCCCTTAAACAGAGAAAACGAGATGCTGAAGGAAGTGATGAAGATAAGGAGGACACACCCAGCAAACAGGAGAAAAAGAAATCCAAAAAAGACAAAAAGAAATCAAAAGAAAAAGAAAAAGAAAGCTCTGATGAGGTAAGTACTTACATTACAGTTCATACATGTTTTAAAGTCTAGGTCAAAAGTGTGAACAACCATGTACAGTAGGGTGAGATGTAGTTATTGTACATGAAGCTTGGCCCTGTTTCTGTAGCCCCTGGATGCAATGCTAGTCCTTTGTACGTGTAGGGCTATGTCTGTATTGTAGGTTAATCTTTGCCCATTTATTTATAACTGGTTTGAGAGAAACAATGTGGAACAAAGTTTCTTACCTAAAGAAGCATTGAAACTGCAGAGTCCAGGCTTGAGCTAAGAAGAAAAGCTAATATCTCGACTGTTGTGGTCAAGAACATCCTAGTCTGTTCATGGACATCTTTTCTTCTCACAAGATTGTCGAGTGTGAGCGCTGGGGTGGGGCCAGGTTGAGAGCCCCCCAAAATAAAATGAGGTCATGAAATAAATAAAATGGCTGCAAACAGACCAATACCACACATGAACTTTAATTCCTGATAAACGGACACTTAGGCAAGTTGAAGCTATCAGCGTTTCCAGTGTAACTCGGGCAGATCCAGGATTTTTTCAACGGAGGGGGGGGGGGGGGTTGCAAGTATAAAACAATATGCTATTATTTTTGTGATGAAAAAGCGATAGACACGAGGAGTCAGACAAGTTGGGAAACTTCCCAAAAGGGGGGGGGGGGGGGTGTTGCAAGCCCCTCAACCTTCCCCCAGGATCCGCCCCTGTAACTGTAACATTTGCCCTTGTAACATGCAGTGGATTTGGTCTATGTTGATTGATGTATTGATGTCTTCTTTATCTGTTACAGGAAAAGAAAGAAAAGAAAAAGAAGAAAAAGAAGAAGAAAGAAAAAGAGAAAGAGAAAGTGAAGGAATCGGATTCAGACTCATCTAACTAAGTGTGTATTGAAATGATGTGCGTTGATATTGTGAGGAAACGCACGTGGCAGCTATTTAAATCTATTTGCATTGCCTTTGATTGAACCAAAATCAGGGTGAAAGTTGATACAAAGCCATGCAGGTTGAATTTAATGGTTCCTCTGGGCTTTGATGCCAAGGAGGGGAAGGGGGGATGCAAGGATTACTGTAGGCTATAACCAGCTACCTATTGTTTCGTTAAAAGCTAGGGATGGTGTAACCAGAAATGACCCGTTTGAATGATAATCTGAAGCAAAAGTTCTGCAATTCTACTCTTAAACGTGCTGCTTTTACGTCAGATTTTAATCATGCGTTAAATGGAAGGTTGGTAACTTGGTTATACATCCAAGTTGACCACGACCATTGTAATATAATCCTGCATTTTTTATCTTCATATTTCTGTAAGATTATGATCTTGAATAAAATTAAAAAACCCAGTGCTAACCTGCTGTAATTGCTTGTTCTCCACGACTGTTGTTGCACGGAATGACGCCTCCCTGAGTTCGAGCCACACCTTGCTGGTGTGAGGAATTGCTCTCTTATGCATATTTTATTTTATTTTAATCTCAATCACCATAATGATTCGATTCATAGCCCTTTTCACATTTAACTTTCTCGTTTGCATTACAATGTATTTGAACCTGGATGCGAGGTAATTTCGGGCAGAAACTAAAATTGTCCGAAATTGCCTCACACCCACGTTCAATTATATTGTAATGCAAATGAGAAAAGTTAGCTGCAAAACGCACCCTTTCTAATATGCGCTCCTTATCGATCCTTTTTGAAAGAGTGTTTGTCTATAAGTGCCTTCTTTCTGACGAAAGGACAATAGGGAATTCTTGACGGCCATGAGCTGGAAAGGGAAGGGATCCAGTGTCTTAAGCCAGGAGTGGGTTGAGGCAATCTCGTACCCAGAGTCCACTGGCTTTTTGGTCAGCGGGTGGTTATTCTGGCGACCCTCCCACTGACCAAAAAGCTAGTGGACTCTGGGTACGAGATTGGGGTTAAGGTGGTCTGAACTCCAAGTTCCTGCCCCCTACCCTTCGTAGGCAGCTCTCCGAGTCAACCGAGATCCCTGGACTTTTCCTTTCTGGTGATTTTTTCGCTGTTCTGGTGGCCAAATTACTGGCTGCAAAGGCCCACTGCACATTGTTGCTCAATAGGCTTCTTTCGATATATTAAAATTCAGCTTAGTAGCGAGGCCTAGAGGACACAAATAAGAGAAATTTTACAAGCATGTTTATTCATTTCTTTTGTTTGTGTCCTCTAGGCCTCGCTACCAAGCTGAATTTTAATATATCGAAAGAAGCCTATTCTTCTCGTGTTCTCCCAGCCCACTATCACTCTAGTGAGACCCATCTCCTACGGCCCACCCCTCTCTTGTTCCCTTCTCTCGTTGCCAGAAGCCTATCAACTTGCCTTCCCCTCCTCCCCCCCTTCCCCTTTCTTACAATTTACGTTAGCTCTTAAAATTGACTTTCTTGCCTTCTCAGGAACCAGATGGGCTCCTGCCGCGTGATCTTCTCGAGTAATTCCTCGGCTGGCTCTTTAGGTGTGTTTTGAAAAGGCCGTGAGGTACTAAGCCGAGGATTCTTGGTAACCAAGCTCTTCTCACCACGTTTTGTGTTTTCGCGGTTCCTTCGAACATAAACACCATCTGAAACAGCTTTAGTTTGTGAAGTATCTGTGAATTTCGGAAAGTATTTGCCTTTTTTCCAAAATTTCAAGTCTAATCTTGAACTGCGTTAGTTGCTATGATCTCCCTGAATTGCTTTCGCCGTTCTTCAATAATCCGACCCTTCTCATGGCTACAAACAGTCCGCAAGATGTCGGTGTTTTGTCCAAAAATCAAAGGATTGATCGCTGCTACTCTCGCTCCATTGGACAGTAAAGGGTAATGTATATGCATTGCTTTTGAAGGCGCTCATCAACCTTCAGACATGTTATCAAGCTGAACGAGCGAGGTTTCAGTCGCAGAGGGGAAGGGAAGCCCTCAGCGGGTGGCAGGGATACCCAGAGTAAAATCTGGTCGTTGATTCGTTTTGGTCAGAAAGAGGGTACAGCGTTGCGTTCGAAAATGGGGGTGTTTTACCTGCTGATTCCTAACAAGGTGAATAAGATTATATTTGCAGTGTTTGGAGCTGAAAAGGAGGAAAAAAAAACAACAACAACTAGGGGCGTAGCGTGCGATTTTTTAGCTGTACGCACGAAGAGAGTATTTCGAGCGCCCGAGGCGCCCCTCTCTTGGGGGTCTGGGAAATCTGGGGTCTCGGAAGTGCCATTTCCTGCGTTTTTTCAATAAATAAATACTTTACATAATAGTCAATCGCAGTAGTAGTTGTTTATTTTATGTATGTGTCAGCCAACTGGATTAGGGTTTTCGGTAAGGCTACAGTATGACAAAAAAAGGAAAAATAGTGATGGCGTTGTTGACAGTTCACAAGCAAAGTCTACCATTCAGACGGGTAACCTCTGTTACTATTCTGTCCTTGTGCTTATGGATGTGCAGAATTAAGGGAGCTCAGTCTCTTGTCACTCATGGTAGTCTTCAAAGAGGATTTTTTTAGCCTCATCATCCGCACAAAAGCTACGTTCAGCAGTGCATGTTGAGACAGGATACGTAAGAGTGTTACAAGCTGACAGCATATACTTCGGGATAATTCTGGGGGTTAACGTGGTCAAGAGTCTCAACCAAAGTCTTTGGCTTCACATGCTGATCATTTCCGTTGCACTTTTGTGTTTCCATCCTGTGACCTCGGCTTGAACTCGTCCCCAGTGATCTCCATATCAGTTTGTAATATCTGAAGACGTGACGCGTTTATTGACATTCACTATTATTCACAGTGTTTCTTTTCATTCATAATGGGATCGTGGAAAATTTTAAATAAAGTTGCATCACTATAATATGAAATAATAGAACAATTTAATGATAAAAATGCCTTCAGGCAATGGAAATATGTTTTTCTCGCATTTCAACTGTACGCCCGTGCGTACATGCGTATATGGACGCTAAGCCCCCGGCCTGACAACAAAAGCAAAGCAAAAAACAGAAAAACCAACAGTTCAATGCAGAGTACAGACTTCCCTGGGATTTTTACCCAGAAATCTGACTGGTACCTGCAGTTAGTGTCATTTATTACTAATCTATTTGTCAACACGTTACTTGCTGCTCATACCCCAAAGGGGTTTGGGGAGCCCAATCTTCTAACCCTTATCTCTTTATATGCTACTTTATTGAAATGGTACCCCTTCTATATACTGCAAAGGTCATCAGGCTAGATTGATTAGATTGATAGTTCATCAGGCTAGATTGCAGAATACGCCGCAATTCACTGAATAACAATGGTGCCTCTTGTTTTCACCCCATTTTACAAAGGGTTCTGACATGTCACGTGGGAGTTGAGGGGCATTCTTCAATCGCTCCAATCGTCACGTCACGGGCTTTTAGTCACTCAAAGATGTCAAGCTTTTGTATATTAAATTGCTTTGTAACCCATGCTTCTGCCAAAAGTTTGCAACCCTTTTTAGTACTTAGATTTTTAGTACTTAGATTTAGCTACTATGCTTTCAGTTTAATGTATATTTTGGCAGCCTTCAATAGACCAATTAAAAATAAAAGAAATTTCCCTTTAACCCCAAAGCCTTTGTGTACTGCTATCTTAAAAAAGGCACCCCTTTTACATGGAGCCCTCCCATTAAACCACTGTAGGGAGTACTGGGCCCTGGTATAGCAGAATTTTGTTTTGTGTGTGTGGATTTTACCTAAGGGGTACAAAATATTTCCACACTTCTGCTGGCATTAAAAGTGACACGTTCAATCATGATTTCGCCAAGCCATTAGATTGAACAAGTTCATGGCAAGTGTAATCTGGAGAGAGTGAAAAAGTTTTTTTTAAAATTAGTTTTATATTTGGCAAATGAAACACTTATTGCAACACTGTAGACCGAACGAAGTACAGACAAATGAGACTGAAAAACAAGTATAATTACAACAAACAGATAACCTAAAGAAGTGGAGTAGAGCGTATAGCGTGGACGACATTTCCATCCACTCCGTAGTTTTTTAATACTCTTCCCATTTTACATGATCCTATGGACTATGATCAACTAGGAACACACGGTAAATTATAGGGACAGTACACAATTTCTCAATAGTCATTATTGACCGACTTCCTGTTTTTCCTATGCTAAGGAAATAACCATGTCCTACCTCCTCCCCCCTCACAATGTTGAGCCCATGTATACGGAATACTTCTTACGTGTTTTTGTGTCCATCACCAGGGAATTAAATTTGTCTATCATGGATAAATATGTTGAACACTTACAGCAAGAGCAGCTTGAAGGAATTTATGGTGAGTCAATGGACAACATTAAACCTGCAACCGGGGATGTAATTCCTGACATATCTTGTATGGTTTTGTTTTTTGGTTGATAGTTAATGGAACAACTGGAGAAAGTTTGCTCTTGACAGTTGATGAAAGAAAAAAACTTGCTGAGAAATGGGTTGAGGCAGGGAAAGACAAGTAGGTTTTATGTAGTTCTGTAACTGGAAACATGTAGATGTGAATTTTGACAGAGAATCTTTTCAGAGCTTGCAGGTTAAATAACTGTGTCCTACCCAACAGATCGAACAAATTCTGAGGTCTCTGGTTTTTATTTCCCGGAGGGCAAGTCTTGGGACACCGATTCTACTTTATCTAATTTCAATTCCTACATTAAGGAAATAACCATGCCAATGTATGCCTCTCACATGTCAATATTGTTTTCGGAGGGGGGCGGGGAGGGAATTTTTGTTGGGAAGTACACCAAGATCATTCCATTCAAGCAAAAGTAGCATTTCTTTCTTGGAGACTTAATATTTTAGCTGTGTCCCAAGGATGTTTGTCCACCATTGTAGGAGATGGGGTGGTAGTTTATTGTAGGGTTATCCCACCCCACCCCCACCTCAACATGTTGTTTGGTCTCTCTAGTGGTTTGCTGCAAGCCATTTATACACCTGCATGAATAATGACAACGCATACATAATGCTAGGTGTCTTTTCTAAAAAAGAGCACGAGGGCACATTGACCAGGCTATGAACAACTGGCCTTCCAATCAAAATTCCAAGTTAATAACCTTGACCCAAGGGGGGTACTGAGAGATATTGGTGACAGGATGTGCGAATAAGGCCAAATTTTCTAACCCAAAAAATTCCCATTGAGCTAAAACTGGATCCAAAAACATCCAACGGCCCTGAGAATGAAACCCAAAAGAGTCCTTTTTCATGTAGTTCAGTTATCTTAATTTTCTATTGATGAAACCGATACTGATATAATACTGAAATAATAGTTCACCCTAAAAATGTCCTGCAAAAATCTTACTATCCAAAATAAGTACACCACTTCAGTTTTGTGCCTACATTTTAAAGTGTATAGTGTATGTTAATATTAATATCTTTTCGTTTTAGGCTTGGAAACATAATAGTACAAATTGGTGCAGCAAACTTGAAGGACACACAAGAACTGGTAATCTCTGTGGCATTTTGATGACATTTTACATCAAACAGTTATCGTAATACTTAAAGTCTGAGCTGACATGACTTTTGATCCCATTCCATGCCTTATTATTTTACAGGCCAAGCACTCTGAAGACATAGGAGCAACTTCAATAGCAGTGTTACCAACAACATTTTTCACACCCAAAACTCTTGGTATGAGAAAATTATTATGGGCTCCTCAGTTGTATGTGTAATTTCTAGTTGGTTTGTAAAGCAGTTCTTCTCCAAAAAGCACAAATTTTATTTGATGACCCAGAAGATGGATTGCTACAACAGAAGGCCAAAGGGGCATTATTTTCTTGAAGAGAACTTGGATGAAAGAGAGTTGAAGTTGTATTCTTTTATTTAACTAAATGCCAAGCACTCTGAAGACATAGGAGCAACTTCAATAGCAGTGTTACCAACAACATTTTTCACACCCAAAACTCTTGGTATGAGAAAATTATTATGGGCTCCTCAGTTGTATGTGTAATTTCTAGTTGGTTTGTAAAGCAGTTCTTCTCCAAAAAGCACAAATTTTATTTGATGACCCAGAAGATGGATTGCTACAACAGAAGGCCAAAGGGGCATTATTTTCTTGAAGAGAACTTGGATGAGAGAGAGTTGAAGTTGTATTCTTTTATTTAACTAAATGTTCCATCTTATTTCCTTAATTATTAGGAGGGGTATGCATTGGGAAAAAAAAAAGAAGTGAAAAAATGCAGCTCTTTGGATTTCCCTCAGACCACCACTTTCCCAAATTTTATTTTTGATTCTTTTTCTTTTTTGGTGGTGCTGCAAACTAGTTTTGAACTGCTTACAATCTCTTATCTGCCACAGAGTTGTTCTGTCGAAGGCACTATCGTGTGATAGGTCGCCTGAGGAAATTTGATGTTTGCAACAAATACATTCGAGAGCTTATATGAAGTTTGAATCAATGTCAAATTTCTGAGGGAACCTATGACACATATATATAGGGCCTGCGACAAAAGGACTCTACAGCTGGTTTTTATCGTACACCACTAAATTTTGAGCAAAAATTGCCCAAAACAGGCACTTTATCCTGATAGGCACCCGCTGAGGAGAGACACTATTGCATCATGTGATTAATTTTGACCAATGAGAGCACGTTAAACTTTAGCGTTGTACTATAATTGTGGATTAAGTAGGTACGGCATCTTTGTATGTCACACTTGTGCATCTTGTGAGTAGTTAAGCTCAGGTGGGCACACTTAAACTTGTAGAATGAGTGGCTAAAATTTTCATTGTTATTAAAGCTGTTGATGAGATATGACCACTTATGTTTGTTTGTTTGTTTGTTCATTCAGATGATCTTGTGGACTATGTTAGCCAAGTGTCAAATTCTGCCCCGAACACTCCATTGTTTTATTACCACATACCAGTCATGACACACCTACCATGTAAGTAGCTGAACTCCCCAAAAATGCCTTTCCCACAACAGCCTGGATCCTAACCTAGACCCCTGATAAGATCCTATTTACTGTACAATTCTACAGGATATCCTATCTGATCCTTTAGCATCTTAAATAGGATCTTGCGTAGGATCCTGTTCTGTAAGATTTAACAGGATCCTGGTCCCATAAATCATAATTACTGTATTTCCTCGAATAAGCACCTGGGTGCTTATTTAAAATTTCAGCTAAAAGGAGGGGCGCTTATTGGAAGGAGGGCACTTGATTGAGGGGGGGGGGGGGGCTTATTATGTTTTCCTTTCAACGAACTGTAACTTTATTTTTGCTAATTCTTTAATAGAAAAACAAAAGCTACAACATCATCCTCATAAACCAAGAGCGCGGCAATAGGACTAAAATTAAAAGAACAGACTGATAATGTGCATTTAAAAACTCTGCAAGCACATGGAGATAGAAATAACTGGAAGTGACTAACCGGAAAAGAAAATATTCTCCTGTACTGATGCTGCTGTAGTTGAAGCTTAAAAAGTTATAAATAAACTGGCAATAGAAACAGGTTTTCCTAGTATTCCTACTATTAAAAAAAGTGAGGGGGGAGGGGAGGGGGGCACTTATTCGAGAGGGGGCACTTGTTTGATATTATGGCCTAGGGGGTGTGCACTTATTCGGGAGAGGCCGCTTATTAGAGCTCGGGCGCTTTTTCGAGGAAATGCGGTATGACTTGCCAAAATTTTTGGATCCTGGATTGGATCCTACAGTATCTTACAAAGCCAAATAGGATCTTCCATAGGATTTCTACCAGGGAAGCTGTATTTCAAAGGTCATTAGTAATGTAAGAGTGATAAACGTAATTAAGGAGGCTCTGTAATAGGCAGGAAGAACTAGGTCCTCTGGCTATCAGGGGATTCCTGAGTAAGTAGTGTGAAGCAAGTTGCCAATAATTGACTGTAGGTGGCAAAATTTCCAGCTGCTGGCACAGTTTGCCGGGACTGTTACTGTGAATTGTCTTTTTTAAATTTCCCACCCTGGGTCCAGAATGGTCAAGTCAGGCCAAATCCTCCCCTTTCAGTTCATTTCCCAGGGGTGGTTATGAGTGCCTGTGCAGTAGGTTTTTTAAGGTTTTTCACCTGTTTCTTGCAGTTCGGATGGAAGATTTTTTAAATACTGCCAAGCACAAGATTCCCACTTTAGTTGGGATGAAGTTTACTAGCTCAGACATGTTTGACCTGGGCTGCTGCCTCTGTGTTGACGATGGTAAATTTCAGATGCTTCATGGTGGAGAAGAGGTTTGTTTCTAAACAAGAAATCCTGAACTACATGATTTGCTTGTTATCCATAGGTGACTTAACCTTTTGCCCCCTCATATTTTGGCACCTTTCATGTGTAGAATGCAAAAAGAAGTTTCCATATCTTTCTGTCATGGCATGCTGTTCACTCCAGCATCCTTGATGATGATGATGTTTTTGGTGGTGGTGGTGATGATGATGATGATGATGATGATGATGATGATGATGATGTTTTGGTGGTGATGATGGTGATGATGGTGATGATGATAATGATGATGATGATGGTGATGATGATGATGATGATGATGATGATGATGATGTTTTGGTGGTGATGATGGTGATGATGTTTTGGTGGTGATGATGATGATGATGATAATGATGATGATGATGATGATGATGATGATGATGATGATGATGATGATGTTTTGGTGGTGATGATGATGACGGTGATGCTGACGAGGAGTTCAATGAACTCGGAAATACCGAGAAACAACTGGAGCTAGTGCTCGGCGTGGGACTTGAACCTGGGACTGTAGGATTTCGAGTTCAGTGCCCTAACCTGGCTCTATGCTACCTCCTTATATTGTGAATTTACCATTATTTTATTGACGATTTGTTTGAAAAAATAAGGGGTATATAGTTGTTTCTGTTAATTTTTCCTCTCGATAAAGTTTTTTTCAAATTTCTCCAGATCCTCCTCAGTGCATTGGCAATGGGCGCTACTGCTTCTATAGGAACGTAAGTCAGTTTCCTCGTTCAGTCATATAAGGTGGCTCTATCTTTTCGGAGTTTGTGAATGAAATCCTAAAGTTCAACAATTCAAATGAAGAAATAATCCCGATCTTACAATTCTTCCTTATTGCAGGTCTTTAGGTTCTGCGTTTTAGTTTTTAGTGCTTCTGTTTCTCTTTCAATGTGCTTTTTGAAAATAGTTTCTAAAACAATCGTGTTCAGTCGTTTCACTTGAGTGTCTCTTCATTTTCAGAACTTATAGCTTCACCGGGAAGTTGCACCACAGAATTATTAAGGCTTTTAATCAGGGAGACATGGAAACGGCATGGAAAGAACAGGTTCGTCGTAAGTAGCGCTACAACGATACACTTTCCCACGATACGATACATATATCGATACAAGGGCCACGATACGATACACGAGACGATACATTACGGTGCACGACAAAACTAGTTACCAACAACTTACACTACTTTTAAATAATTTATTTCCATAATAATAAATTTAACACAGTAATAACACAACATCAGATCGCCTTGCAAGGGCTAAAATGTAGAGCTTGGGTAGGAATATTAGAGACAGTGATTTCCCAAATTTGTTGATGTGGCATATTTTATTGTATCGTAATATCGCGAGTCGTATTTATATTTAGCGATATTCATATCCATTCATTCTCCATCTACGGGATAAATACGAACTCTCAATTGACCAGCTCCCAGTTGGCCTGATAGCTCAGTTGGCTAGGGCGCTGCACCCGTGTCGCAGAGGTCATGGGTTCGATTCCCGTTCAAGCCTGAATTTTTTCAGGTTTCTTCTTTTCAACCGCTTAGGTTGAAACACCTTCACTGTGATGATCTACACAATTCTATTCGATATTCATATCGTTGGAAAAAATGTCGTGGTTCATTGATGCATCGGTGTATCGTTACAGCCCTAGTCGTAACATCGTGACTTTTTCACCAAAATTGTCCGTAATGTCATTCAAGACCCCTTACATTTGTAGAACAAAATGCAATCGCCTGAGCACATTGTTCATTAACGACCACAAGTTTTGAATCCCTTTCCTGGTAACTTTTTAACTTTTTCTTTCTTTCTTACCCACAGTACCGGTCTCAAGCACTAGTCAAGTTGTTTACTAAATACGGTGAGTGGGAATCTAGTTTGCATTCCCTTTAGTCAGTTCATTTTCAGATTTAGTTAATCCAGATTGTTTGGATATTCGTGAACAATGGAACGAAAATCTAAAAAACGATTCTATTCAGAATGTACGTGTGCTTTACTCAGCGCATTGGACTAGATCCAGATCGGTAAACGGAACGTACAAACTGAAAACGGATTCAAACACCATTCTGAACGATCCACCTCCGTACATGGATCAGTCGGATTGTAATCTAAGATTGGTTTGTCCCTGAATGGAGAGGAAAGTCGAATTTTCGATCGCAAAATCCTGATCTACATTGGCTAAAAAGGACGCGGCATTGATACTCGCTTTTACACCGGCGATGGCTGACCCTTCTGACAAATGATATGTCTAAACGTAAGAACGAGACTTGATTAAAGATAAGTTGTCTTCAAAATCCGGCTGAATAGCCAGATGAACACGCCAAAAAATCATGTCGGTTTTCTCGTGTCTGGAACTGTATCCGTCCCGATTTCACAGTTAAGACAGGTTTCCATTCTATGGTGTAAAAATGACGAATGTCCAAAAAAAAACAAAAAGAACAAGAAAAGAAAACCCGGACACGACCGAGGACAAGTGTTTCCCCGTTTGCGCGCGCACTTAAGGTACCAGTTTGATTGTAAGCATACCTCTAGCTAGAAAGTTCCCTTTGTTGTTGTCGCGTTTGAACGAAAGTGGGGGTATGACAAGATTCCATCAGTTTCGTTGTCATTTTGGAGTTATTAAAAGTTCTTTAAAATAGGATGTTTTGGCTGCGAGGTTGTGTGGGTGAAAAGTGAACGGAAATGGAATTCTCTCGTTCTTTTCCTTCTGTGACGCTTGCAATGCCCACTGTCGGTCAATCTGTTTAGCGCGGTGTTGAGCCGCGATAAGAACAGAGTCGGGATAGCCACGCTTCTTAAAGAATTGACTCGTTTTCTCTAATTTGTTGGAAAAATCGGATTCATCGCTAGACAAACGTGGAAGTCTAAGAAACTGAGAATATGGGATGGAGTTTTAGACGTTGGAAGGATGGGAACAACAGTGGAAATCTGTAGGTTTGCAGCGCACACTGGTAGATAGGCCATTGCCATTGATTGAAACTGTGGTATCTAAGCTACGTATACATGACTGAATATATTTAATTACAAAATTTATTTTCCAGTGACATGAGCGAATTGATACAACTTCTTGAAACTGCTTTCAAAAATTTAACATACATGGTATTTGCAAAAAACTACATTGCCGTCCTTATGGGTCTTACTTTTATCTGCTTTTATAACCACCTTGAAAGCGAAATTAAAAAATTATCGACCTTGTTCTTTTCTAACCTTAACTTTAAACACTATATACACCAATGTTCACCACGATTTTGTCACAGTTCTTTCCAGAATTAAAACTTGTTGTGTTATAAGTAAAAAACCTAATACAATTATTGCCTATTTTGTACAAGTTGTGAGCGAATTCTTCACTTTGCATAGCTCGCATTTCACAGTACAGCACCACACGAACTTACATCTGCACTTGACCCGCTTATGATGTTCCACCGTTTGAGACCGCAAATTACAAGATTTGCAAAGAGATCTGCATTCTTTGTTGGATCCAACATCACTTGCGCATGTCCTTCCCAGCATTCCAGGAGAGCCGGTAGTCGCGTTTCGCACACAGTAGTCTGGGGACGAGTCAAGATAAACCAGCTTGTTGTCTTTCCTAGTTACCAGTCTGTATCGGTTGTTGTTGTCTCGTTCCTGCAGTTTGCTGTTGTAGAATGATACTGGGACTGCTGTGCGGTATTTCTGCTTCAGTGCTGATCCAATCACGTCAAAAGGTGCCAGCTGCTTCCAGCAAGTTTTCAAATTGCAACTTCCGGTGACGCCATGACACTTGCATTCTTTCTTGAGGCTTGCTCGCACAACCTGTCAAAGAAATCGAAATGGCAACATGAGATTTCTTGGTTGCAAACTTACGAGAGTGCCAAACAAAGCGACGGGGCCTCAACAGTCGACAATGTATGTGAAATGAATCACTCAGCTAATTTAAACACTCTCTTAATTCAAACTGTTGTATTCTGAGGCAATGAATTGATTAATCTTCTTTGAACCACTTAAGAATTAGTGAATTACCAAGACGCTCACTTATCGATCGTCTCTAATAACTTTTTGTCGACACATTCTTCAAAAGCTTTAACAATCGTAGGCTGCGAATACAGCCGCCTCTCCGCGCTCCGGCCGCTTGCCGCGTAAACAATCGGGGTAATTTGAAAGAAAATCGGGCAAAAATCTATGGAAAATAAACAAGTCGAAAGGGTTCTGCTTACATTGTCATCTGCTCTTATCCAGTTGCTGCACTGAATTTCAAAATTGCGATTAAGTCGCCTTGAAATCTCTGCAAAATCCACAGGCGAATTGAAGGTCCTTTAAAATCGTCGCGAAAGCTAGCTGCAGTTAAAACCTATTCACAAACTGGCCCTATAAGCTTGCCCTAGCAACTAGAGAAATTTAGAAACGTTCAGCAGATTAGTCAAACAAAAAAGAACCAACGTCCAATTCAAAATTCCCCAGCTTACCTTTCTTCCTACTGCATTATTATGCAGGTTAAATGCTGTGCGGGCGTCGTTTCCCTTTTCCAGTTTGTCAATAAAGCGCCTCGTCCCCTTCTCTCCAAACTTGATGTTATCACTGCATCCGCCCCACTGCCAGTCGCGGTTTCCTTGCGGCTGTTTTCGTGTTTTACCGCACTTGCATCCGGGTATTCTGTTCTGTGTGCACTGAAGCGTGATTTGGTGTGTGATTGCGGCTGAGCTGATGGCGTGAAGGAATGCTGTCTCACGAGTGGCTGAAATCATACAACGGATACAGTTATTGTTAGGGAGTCCGGTGGTGATGATTCTAAGCAGTTAGCTCACGAGCCTGATAGATAGATAGATTTATTTATACTCGAAATTATGGAGCTTATCAGGCTCCTAGCTTAGACAGCTAATGAATCGATCATAAAAAGCCAAGAAGATTAGTCAAAGTGCTATTAAGGACATTGCAATTGGTCACGTTGAGGCAGCCAAACAGATTCTCGCATTTGCAATAGTCTGACGGCCTCCGTCCTTATTTTTGACGCGCCCCTCGTCGTGTCTCCCCGAAATTTCGCGCGCGCGCGCGCGTGTTTTTCGCCCGCCCCACAATCGCCATCGCCAAAATTAGCGACAATGCTAAGTTTACCTCATCACTCATTAACACCACCCGCCTAATATCCCAAGAAAAAAAAAACAATGCACACACAGATCTCTTTTAAAACTAACGTTATGGATGAAATTCACCTCAGTTTTTCGCAAAATGATTTTAAATTTTCTCTTCGCTCATTGCCTTAAAATTTAAAGATGCGTATGATGTTCGTCGTTTTGTCGGATACGAATTACGTACTTGCATTAAAACGCCTGTCTGCGTTACTCTATTTGCTAACGTTTATTTTAAAAAGAAGACATCCTGAATCACTTACCATGAGGCAAAGTCGTTTTAACAAAGATGGGTAGCTGCTTGAACACGTTTTTGTTGTCCAGTGAACAGTTCCAAATCTCGTTTTTAAACTGGCGCTGGCACTCCGTCAATCCACGATGTCCGCCCTCTTTAACAATGCGCAGTAATAACGGATAATTCTGAAAAGAAACGCAAGGAAACAATCAGCAAAATTTTGACACGAAGAAGTAGTTAAGAGAGACTAGTAGCCATTATGGAGCCAATTGTAAACTAAGTCTTGTTTAGTCCTGACCTTAGCGAAATCAAGTTAAATAATGGGACTTAATAAGCCATACTTAAGCAAAGAGACTACGAAGACGTCGTCAACCTTCATCAACTCTAGGCTATTGCAGTATAGTTTTTTTTTTAACAGGATGAGAGTAAGCATGATATCAACTAACTACTGACCCGTACAAATACTTAAGTCACGCGGCACATCGTCCAAAAAAGACGCTAGAAAAAAGTCGTGTATATGTTTGAAAGAAAAATGCCCAATTGTTGGAGCTAAAGAACACAAAAACTAAGGAGTTTGATAACATCAAACTGGTGTCTTTAAAGAAACGAACGTTGATTTTCAATGACAAAAGTAGGAAATTGAGAACCGGGAGATAAGCACTAGCATAAGCATTAGCCGACGGTAAAGGAATCGGCTTGTTCCTATGCTCGTGCTTATGAACGTGCTCATTCCATTCTTCATTGGCAAAACTGCAACATAAGCATAAGCATGAGCTGTTTATGCTTATGTCCTAGTGAAAACTAGCCTTAATTGCTACAGTAAAATAACTACATGTGCGTGCAACATACCTTCTGCCGAAGAACGCTGTGCGAGGGGCCGCTGGATCTACATGATACAAAAACAATAAAATGACATATTAGTTAATGCGCTATACGTTAAGAAGAAAGTAAACCTAGGTTCCTGCGTAAGAATTGGGAACAAAATGATAAACTTAAGCAATCTATACATGTCAATACGGCAAGTTTGTTATGGAGAGTCACAACAGTGTAGCGTAGTGCTCGAGATGGGAACATCACCCGCCGCGCGCGTGCGTTAAATTTTACGTCGCTTTTCATATATCAATTATAAAATTTCTAGCGCAAAACCGCTACAGCTTACCAGACCAGCTCGAGGGATCGACTTAAACTCGTGCGTTCCAGTTGTCATTCGACACTTTTGAGTAAAAACAGTTCAGTGAACGGAAAACTCGCGTTTGCTTACAAACGTGAAACACGCGAGAGTGTGCGAGGCGAGAGAGTCGCGTGCCACGCTCGCAAAATAGGATTCTGTCCTTCACAAAATGGACTAGGTCAATAAATAAAATTAAACTTACCTAGTTTTGCAGAATCCCTGTTGTATCCGAAGCAAAACGAATAGAATCACCAAGGTCGCCGTAGTTAGCTTCATAGTGTACGCTTTTTCGATCTTCGTTGTTCGCGAGTTGAGGTAAAATGAATTGCATGTGCTTTACCTCTCTTATATACTTGTTGAATGACAAGATTAAACAAGATTGGTTTCTCTAAAATTAAACACACGAACAAAAGAACATCCCACGCGAGACTAGGTGTGACTTGTCTCCATAAATTAGAGGTGAGATGTTTTAGCGTAATTGGAGAGGTGAGATTTTTTCAAACAATAAAATTTGAAACAAAGGTTTTAAAATCGAATATCAATTTAGTGTTAGAAATTTCCGAATTTTTAGCGTGATTTCAGAGTTGAGAGTTGAGAGTTGAGGCTTTTTTAGCGTAAATTCTGAGTTGAGACTTTTTGCTGTAACAAAATGCAAAATGAAATTATGAATATATGAAATTCATATATTTGAACTGCGGAATGAAGAAATAAACGTAAAGAAGATCCTCGCAGTTATTAACGCAACTTATGCAGTTGCGAAAAATCAGGCTTGCCGGGATCACGGCAAGCCTGTTTTTTTCAGGCTTTCTTTTCGTAACTGCATAAGTTGCGTTAATAACTGCGAGGATCTTCTTTACATTTAAGATGCAAAATGCAAGTCAACGTTGTGAACCTTTTCTGCACCTCTAATGCACTCCAGATAGCAATTTAACGAGAATCCTTTTTTGTTAATTGAAAAGCAAACAACACGAAGAAGCTCTCATTTGAATGTTTTCACTAAAACAGACTGATTCAATACTCTCAGTGTCGTTGCACAGTACGGTAAACAGGTGCAGTTGTCAAAGTCTGGAAAAAGTTAGATCCATTATTAACAACATAATAAAGGAATATAGGAAAGTAGCGCTTATTTGAATGGTCACATGTTACGATCTAAAATTTAGATCCACCTTTTTAAAACAGCATAATAATGAACACCACAGGGAAGTACTGCTTAGTGGAATTCATTTTAGGATTCGATACCAACAGTTAAAAGTGATCTGAGTCCAAGCCCTCCCACTTCCCAACTAACCCTTGAGAGAGGAGGTGCTTTTCTTGTCTTTGATCTCCGTGAAAAGAAAACAAGAATGCGCGATCGCAATTTAAAAGTTAGAAACGGATCACGAGAACCTAGGTTAAGTTTTGGAGTGAACGGGTTTAAATCTATTTGAACCTTAGTGTAATCTGATGCGATTTACATCCAGGTTTTGACTTTTAAAATGTTAAAAGTCTCAAGTTTGACCAAAATACAAGAAGGCAGAGATCATAGAATTTTCTTTTTATTGCGCGTGTTTGATTTTGAATCAGTATCTAGTGGTCGAAACGTTTCTGCACAAAAAAGGAGTCCATGCATGTTTCTGTCAGGTGCATCAGCTTGCACTGATGTCATATGATATTGCAAGGTCATTACATGTCAATTTCGCAGACTTCAAACAGTCCCTCTTTTCTTTCAGTGATAGTAAATCGAAAAGTGCGAACGCTAGGGAATATCTCTAACTTCAGAGTGGTTAATATCCTTATTCTGCAAAGAAACTCTTCGCAAATTGAGACATTTTACTCGCTGGTTAAGACAATTTGAATCGCGCGCGAGTAAAAAAAAAAACCCACGCGAACAGATAGGTTGTTGGAGAGAATAAAATGAACATGGCAGTGATCAACGCATTTATGCAAGTAGAGTGTAATGCAGTTGAGAATAAGGCTGGAGAAAAAAGTCTGGCTTCAACGAGATTTGAATTTTGTTTTTGTTAGTCTTGACTGTTTTCAAGGGCGCAAAACTGTTACCTCGTCGGTCAAAATTACCTGAGAGAAACATGGGACTCCTTTTTGTGCAGAAAACGTTTTATCCACTAGATACTAACTCAAAACACGCGCTCTTGTACGAAGAATCATTTTAAAAACAGAATGATTGTTGAAATGCGTGATCGTGGCAGTGCTAAGCAATTTATCAATTGTGTATGAAGTCTGAAAAAAATGAAGGCTTGTTGTTGATGTTGACTTTTTGCAAACAAACAAAATTATATCTTCATTACTAAATTAAGCTACTATAGGACGATACATCTCAGCTGCTTTTATACCAAAAATAGCCCACGCGAGACGAGGTGCGAGAAATCTTTGACGTGAGACGAGGTGCGAGTTTTCGGCGACATGCAATTTGTGACTTTATAACTTTAAAGTAACAATAGCGTACGTAACGGCAGAAAGGGGAGGAGAAAAAAAAACTGGAATACAACAGGGTTCGTTTCTAAAGAAACTGTGGTGCTGCGTCGATGGGGAAGAAAATACAAAACTTTGGATTTATCAACTTTCATTCATAGCGTTAATTCTTGGCACATACTTTCCAACTTTTCAGTTTGTGGACGAAATTCTGAGCAATACTCTGAGCAATACTCTCCATTACTGTTTATTTTGCTATTACTATTCTGTTGTGTCTGTCTATGAAATCCTACATTGTGACCATTCAAGGAAACGCTCTTCTGTATTACTTTCTTTTTTGTACTGAAACTTTCTAAACCAAATTTGGGTGTTTTATCCAATTTGAAGTTTGGGTGGTCTCCCACGCTGCGTTTCGCTGCGTTTGCAAGGCTAATTATGTACTCGTTACTCATTGATCAGATGTTGGTGTACATTTTCCTCCTTGAGAAGTTGAAACGGTGCTTTCGCCCCCCCCCCCCCCAGCCTCTCCCAAAAAAATTGTTGCTAAAGAAATTCCAAGAGAAAATCTGTCTCATGTCAAAGATTGTCCCGATTTCACAATTAAGACAGGTTTTCTGTCTCTAATGTAAAAATGGGAAATGTCCAAAGAGTGATTAACAAAAACGGATCCAGCATAACTAACTTACCGATTCACAAGTTTTAGTTTCATATTTAACATTAACATCAGGGGATGAGGGACAAGGAATGGATTGTTTTATTCAAGGCATTCAGTGGGTATAACACAGGGTTTTAAAAAGTTCTCCCCCCCTCCCCCTTCCCCACACAAAAAAAAAACACTCACTACGACATTTACAAAAAGAAACCACATGAGATGTGTTTCAATACAACATTTATTATCCACTCACATATGCGACTTAATGTCACGTCTTCAATTCAAACTAATGCTAAACAATGCATGCAAAAAAATTGACATTGCGACATAAGTTTTACAGTTGAAGCAAAGCAATCCTTCCAGTTTTCCTTATATATTTATGATTCTAACGACCTATTTCGTTTCCAGAAATTCTAACCTTAGCGTTAAAAATTATATACACCAGCGTTTACTGTGACAATACTTAAAATACTTGAAATTTAAGCTTGTTGCTTATACAGTCACATCGCCTAAAACGGAATCATTTCCTATTTTGTACAAGTTGTAAGCGAGTACTTTACTTTGCATAGCTCGCATTTCACAGTACAGCACCACATGAACTTACATCGGCACTTGACCTGTTTGTAATGTTCCACCGTTTGAGGCCGCAAATTACAAGATTTACAAAGAGATTTGCATTCCTTGTTGAATCCAACGTCACTTGCACATGTCCTTCCCAGCATTCCAAGGGAGCCAGCAGTCGCGTTTCGCACACAGTAGTCTGGGGACGAGTCAAGATAAACCAGCTTGTTGTCTTTCCTAGTCACCAGTCTGTATCGGTTGTTGTTGTCTCGTTTCTGCAGTTTGCTGTCGTAGAATGATACTGGGACTGCTGTGCGGTATTTCTGCTTTAGTGCTGATCCAATCACGTCAAAAGGTGCCAGCTGCTTCCAGCAAGTTTTCAAATTGCAACTTCCGGTGACGCCATGACACTTGCATTCTTTCTTGAGGCTTGCTCGGACAACCTGTCAAAGAAATTGAAATGATATTTGTAAGCGAAGAGACCTTCATGGCAGCGTCTTTAAAGGGGCTGTCATAGGGACTAGTAAATTGTCAAAGGGTTTTGACCTACACGGTCCCTTTTAATTACATAAAAATCGAGCAAATTTATCAAACGATGAGAACTTAGATACTTCTTACGTCGTATCTGCTCTTTCCCAGCTTCTGTTCTAAATTTCAAAATTGCGTTACGTCGACGTGAATTCGCTACGAAATTCACAGGCGATTTGAAGCGTAGAAAACTTGAATAAACGTGCAGGAAATTTGACGAAGAAAACACCGAAAATTACCCAGCTTACCTTTCTCCCAACTGCATTATTATGCAGGTAAAATCGCTACGAAATTTACAGGAAGAAATGTACAGCAATTTGTCGACAAATACCCGAAAGTCGAAAATTCTCTAGCTCACCTTTCTTCCTACTGCATTATTATGCAGGTTAAATGCTGTGCGGGCGTCGTTTCCCTTTTCCAGTTTGTCAATAAAGCGTCTCGTTTCCTTCTCTCCAAACTTGATGTTATCACTGCATCCGCCCCACTGCCAGTCGCGGTTTCCTTGCGGCTGCTTTCTTGTTTTACCACACTTGCATCCGGGTATTCTGTTCTGTGCGCACTGAAAAGTGATTTGGTGTTTGATTGCGGCTGAGCTGATGGCGTGAAGGAATGCTGTCTCTCGAGTGGCTGAAATCATACAACGGATACAGTATATTTAGTTAGGCAATGGTAAAAAGTACTTAGCGATTAGTTTACGAGCTTGAGTTTTGTTTCGATCATAAAAACCTAAGAAGAGTAGTCAAAGTACTATTAAAAACATTGTAAGTGCGATGGCTAAATATTACCAATTATAGTACAACGCTAAATTTTGGCGTGCTCCCATTGGTCGAAATCGATCACGTGATGTGAGCGCAAAGTGCCCGTTTTTGGCAATTTTCGCTCAAAATTTAGCGTTGTGGAATAAAAACAACAGAGTTCTTCTGTCGCAGGCCCTATGTGAGATAGGTTCCCTCGGAAATTTGATGTTCAAACTTCGTATTAGCCCTTGAACTACGTTCTCGGGCTAATATTTGTTGTGAACATCAAATTTCCTCGCGCTACTTATTACACGATAAGAACTCTATTGTTTAACTAGTCAACGTTGAGGTAGCCAATCAGATTGTCGGATTTGAAGTCTACCTGTTATTCATTAACAGCAGTACTTAGCTGTGATGTTCACCCTCATATCCGAGGAAAAGTGCACACACAAACTACTTTTAGATCTCACATTAAGCATAAAGTTCACACCATTTTTGCCCAATGTATATGTCACGACATTTTTATATTTCGCTCACGGCCAAGGCAAAATCATTGAGCTACCAGAGATAAAAGAGAGAATAATTGTAGTGTAAGAAACATTTATCAACTCACGCGCGTGAGTAGAATCGTTGTCGCGCGGATAACAACTCTAAAAACAAAATCTCGTTGTAGTGATGAATGCAATTTATGCAGTTGTGATCAAGCATGCAAGCCCTTCACACTTTGTTCTTGTTGTCGATGTTGACTTTTTGCCAAGGCGCAAAATTGTAACCTTATCAGTCAAACTAGCTACCCGGAGAAAAAAGGGGAACTTCTTGTAGTTTAAGAACATGTTGGTCCAATTGGTTACTATGGTGACAAAAAACATGCAGGCTTGTGGTATAAACATTCTCATAAGGTGAAGTATTCTCAAAAGCAGAATGATTGTTGAAGGGAATGAAGAAAACTGCGGATAAAGCGCGTGAAAATATTAAAACTTTAAAGGAATTGGAACCGGTCATTTCGTTCTTATTGTTGATCTTAACTTTTAGCAAACAAACAAAAACTGTAAATTCATTGCTAAACTAAATTATCGTAAAACAATACATCTTACCTGCTTTCAAACCAAAAATAACCCACGCGAGGCGAGGTGCGAGAAATATCTCACGCGAGACGAGGTGCGAGTTTTCGCCGTGCAAGTTTTGAACAAAAGTGTGCGTACGGGTAGAAAAGGGAGCAGAAAAAAGGACAGAAAACAACAATTACACTAATGGAATATTTTATTGATAATGGGTTGTTCGCTACAGTTTTTGTCTTCGCTCAAGATGCCTACGGTGGTCTACGAAAAATCTACCTATTTAAACCTTTTCATGCTTGCGAGTGAAATTTTAACAGATTCATTCCAACTTTTCAGTCTGTGAACGAAATTTTTGAAATTGGACTTCCCGTTTCCTACTTTTATTATGCAATGCAAGGTGATTCTTGAGTCTGTGAATGAAATCCTAGAGTGTGACCAGATCCTGCGCGTCTTATTTTCCCATTCCTTTTCTAATTTTCGTGCGCGTTTGCCCTTACTATCTGGGAGCCTGGAACAAGCCACTGAACAATTCGTTCCTGTGGTACTGTTTGTTATCCTGCACAAATTTTGAGTTTGTGAATAATATTCCTAACGTGTTACTATTCAAATGAAAGCTATTGAGCAACAGTACTTAGCTGTGATGTTCACCCTCATATCCGAAGAAAAGTGCACACACAAACTACTTTTATACCTCACATTAAGCATAAAGTTCGTACCATTTTTGGCCAATGTATATGTCACGATATTTTTATATTTCGCTCACGGCCAAGGCAAAATCATTGAAAAGTTTTCTCGTATCTTATTTCCTTAAAATTTAAGAGATATCGGATCGTCGTTTTGTCGGACACGCAATGCATAATTTTCATTTCATTTCTTTTGGTTACTCTGTTTGCTAATGTTTGTTTTGAAAAGAAGACATCCTGAATCACTTACCATGGGGCAAAGTCGTTTTAACAAAGATGGGTAGCTGCTTGAACACGTTTTTGTTGTCCAGTGAACAGTTCCAAATCTCGTTTTTAAACTGGCGCTGACATTCCGTCAATCCACGATGGCCGCCCTCTCGTACGATGCTCAGTAATAAACGATAATTCTGCAAAAGAAAATAACGATTAGAAACCTTTGAGGCAAAATAAAAAGCTTAAGAATAAAGATGGACTCAAACGTATCACAGTTGCATAAAAATTAAACCATGCGAAAGCAGGTAGACCACGTAGATCGCATTAAAAATTGTTCTAACTGGTGGGTTATCTCGTCTAGTTAAACGTCATTCTCATGATCTATCCACAGTCACAAATTCGAATTGATACGAATAGCCATAAGTGCATTGGATACAACCCTAAGTCCATTATTTAAAAAACAAAAACCATGCAGTTGAACAGATACCTTACAGAATTGAAGTCGTTTTGATACCGCCTAAGTTGTTTATTGCTTAATATAAATTGCTATCAGCTAGTGAACAAGTCGCAGATCAAAGAGAAGATTCAAACCAAAAGGATCCTTTAGGAGCATTGGTATCTCTGAGTCTTGGGAATAAATTGGCGGGCCTGTTAACTCGAGCTTTACTGGTTTTAACAGGTTGAATACTCTACACGATATTGTTCACGTAAGTACGGTGAGAAGAAAAAAGTTATCAGTTTCTCGGTAGTAAGAACGTATTCGGTACGAGTAGCTTATATAACGTATAACGTAATTTGTAGGAGTAGCTTATATGAAAAGCCCAAACTAGTTGTATACAGACTCTAGACTTGAAGTCAATCTCATACTGCCTAAGTTTTTCATTGCTTAATGATGCGCAAGTATACAAGTAGCAGATCCAAACGCGATCCTAATGCGGTAACTGTGAGTCCCGTGAATGAAGTTACTGTTCGTTAACTCGCGAGTCTTACTAAACACGTTGAAAACCTTTAGTCAAAATTGTTCACAGAAGAAGAAGAAATATGAAATTAGGTTCTCGGTAGTAAGAACGTTAAGTTAAATTGACGTTGTGTCACCAATAGAACTGGATTTTCGGAAAAAGCAGCCATCTAGATTTGGCTAGCGTTAAAGTTTAAGTAACATAAATAAAACATACCTTCTGTCGAAGAACGGTGCTCAACGATCGACTGGATCTACAACAAAACGTAAAATAACAGTGAGATTGGTATGGACAAGTATATAGCCTAGTTAAGAAAAAATCGTAATTCTACGTTAAGATTAGGGAGATATTTGCAACTACTTCAAGCTCGTGTAAAATTGCGCTTCTTTTTCAAGACGAAATTGTAGCTTTCCAGCGTTTCTACGTCTTGCAAGGAGATTGGGGAATCCGCGAAGCTAACTCCATCCAGTCGTCTATTGTTGCTTCGCAGCCAAAGTTTTAGTGAACTCAAAACTCTTGCATGCTTACGAACTCGGAAGAGGCGATTGCGTGGGAGGCGAGGGATTCACGTTCCACTCTCGCAAATTCGCAATACTCAAAATACTCAATTTTGCTTAATTCACGCGCTCAAGTGGTCAATTGTTGCTTATCAGATTGAAATTTTAATAAACTCGAAACGCTGGTTTAGTAGTTATGAACGTGGAACACGCTATAGCGTGGGATGCGAGTCGCGTTCCACACTCGCATGCTTCCAAAATGGAACAATTCGATTAAAGCAATCAAACTTACTTAGTTTTGCTGAATCCGTGCTGCGTCCAGAGAAAAGCGAAAAGAATCACCAAGTAGGCTGTAGATAGCTTCATTGTGTATGCTTATTCGATCTTCGTTGTTTACGAGCTGAGGTGAAATGAAATGCGACTGTTTTACTTCTCTTATATACTTGGTAGATGATAAAATTAAACACAATTGATTTTCATTAATTAAACATGCGAACAAAAGATAAACGCTTTGTTGATTAAAAACCATCCCACGCGAGACTAGGTGTAAGCTATCAGTATAAATTAGAGGTGAGATATTTTAGCGTTACTGCAGAGGTAAGACTTTTCAAACAAAGAGTTGTGAAGCAAAAACTTTTCTACAGTAAAATGAATATCAATTTAGCTTTACAAAATTTTGATTTTGCCTATTAAGAGAGCAGGCTTTTTTATTGTAATTGCAGAGTTAAGACTTTTTTAAACAACAAAGAGAGTCTTTTTAGCGTATTTTAGGCTATAACAACAAAGAGGAAAAACAAGGCGCTGAGCCTTTCGCGCGCTTCCAATACACTCTAGATAATAATTTAGCGAAAATCTGAAGTTACATTGAAAAGCAAACACTAACGTAGCTTTTTTTTTTTCGGACGTTTACACACAAACAGACTGATTTAATAGTTTCAGTGACTTTGCACAGCGTACGTGAAAAGGCCGAAAAAATTCTGATTGCAGTCAGAACCTCTTGGATTAAACGGGTTTGAATGGACTATAAATCTGTCGCTATAATTTTCTGTTTTTGCTTGTTCTTGTAATCAGGATATTTCGATAAAAGTGTAGTGTAATCAAGGTTTTGACATTTGAAAATAACAAATGTTGCAAGTGTGAGTAAATAATAAGGAGTCACAGAGATGATGGACCACGGGCAGCCTCTTTCAGTGACAGTAAAGCGAAGCGTGCGAGCGCGAGCGAAAATCTGTTAATTTCAAGGAGTGGAAAACAATCACTCGCGCGCTTGTGCAAACACGCGCGCGAGCACAGTCCTACTCGCGTATAGCAGTCCTTTAGAACAGAATAACCAAAGGGGTTAGTTTCAAAAGAAACTGTGTTTCTACGTCTTTGGGGAAGTGAAACACAAAATTAACAGGATTTGTTAACTGAGTTGATAAGGTGAATTGGCCACCGTAGAGAAATTGAAAGCTGAGGTTTCGAGTCTCAGCTCTTCGTCAGATTCCCTCTGAAGTGAATGGAGTTTTCCTTGCGAATAAAGCCCAAGAAAAAAATAACAGTTCTTCTGGATTGAGCTTTCTTGTTGCTCTTGTTGACTTTTTTGCAGGGTAACGAAAGTAGAATCTTATTAGTTAAATGAGCTACCAGAGATCAAAGAGAGAATAATTGCAGCCTGATTCAAGAAAGGTTTATCAACTAGATCCAAACACAAAACACGCGTGCGAGTGAGTAGAAACGTTGTCGCGCGGAAAACAACTTCAAAAACAAATTTTGCTGACATGAATAAAATGATTGTTGTAGTGGTAAATGCAATTTATACAGTTGTGATCAAGCATGCAAGCCCTTCACATTTTATTCTTGTAGTCGATGTTGACTTTTAAAGGGCTAAATTGTAACCTCATCGTTGAAAGAAGCTGCCAGGAGAAAAAAGAGGAACTTCTTATAGTTTAGGAACGTTTTGGCCCATTTGGTTACTAAGGCGACAAAAAACACGCACGCTAGTGGCATAAACATGCTCGTGAGGAGAAATGTTTTCATAACAGAATGATTGTTGAAGGGAATGAAGAAAACTGTGGATAAAACGTGAAAAAAAAAAGACTTTCAAGAGATTGGAACCGATAATTTTGTCCTTATTGTTGATCTTAACTTTTAGCAAAGAAACAAAACTATAAATTCATTACTAAAGCAAATTACCGTAAAACAATACATCTTAGTTGCTTTCATATTAAAAATAAGCCACGCGAGGCGAGGTGCGAGAAGTATTTCACGCGAAACGAGGTGCGAGTTTTCGGTATGCAACCTTGTGAACAAAAGCGTGCGTACCGGCAGAAAGGGGAGGAGAAAAAAGGACGGAAAGGAATTATGGTTTTACACTAATGGAACATTTTGTTGATAATGGGTTGTTTGCTAGAGCTTTCGTCTTCGCTCAAGATGCCCTAGAGCTTATTGTTGTGGTCAACGGAAAACCTATCTATTACACCTTTTCATTCTGGAGAGTGAAATTTTGACAGATTCATTCCAACTTTTCAGTCTGTGAACGAAACTGTTTAAATTAAAATTGGACTCCGTATTACTAACGTTTATTATGCAACGCAAGCTGATTCTTGAGTCTGGATGAAATCCTAGTGTGACCATTCAAGGAAACGCTCTTCTGTATTACTTTCTTGGGGTACTAAAACTTTCGAAACGAAAGTTAGGTTTGTGAGGCTAATTATGTACTCGTTACTCATTGATCAGATGTTGGTGCACATTTCCCTTTTCGAGAAATTGAAACGGTCCTTTCGTGCCCCCTCCCCTCCCCCAAAAAAATTGCTGCTAAAGAAATTCCAAAAGAAAATCTGTCTCATGTCAAAGATTGTCCCGATTTCACAATTGAGAGAGGTTTTCTGTCTCTAATATGAAAATGGCAAATGTCCAACGAGCGATAAACAAAAATGGATCCTGCATAACTAACTTAGGAATTCACAAGTCTTAGTTTCATATTTAACATTTTGCGCACTCCTTCCTGTTCAGGGAATGAGGGACAAGGAATGGGTTGTTTTATTCCTGGCACTCAGTGGGTGTAACACAGGGTTTTAAAAAGTTCTCCCCCGTCCCCCTTCCCCAGAAAAAAAAAACGGTAACTACGACAACTACAAAAAGAAACCACATGAGAGATGTTTCAATACAACATTTATTATCCACTCACATATGCGACTTAATGCCACGTCTTCAATTCAAACTAATGCTAAACAATGCATGCAAAACTAATGACCTCGCGACTTAAAAAGTTTTACAGTCAAAGCAAAGCAATCCTTCTAGCTTTCCTTTTATGTTGATGATCTTTCAAGCAAAATCGAAAATCTAACGACCTATTTCGTTTCCAGAAATTCTAACCTTAGCATTAAAAATTATATCCACCAGCGTTTACTGTGACAATACTTAAAATACTTAAAATTCAAGCTTGTTGCTTATACAGTCACATCGCTTAAAACGGAGTTATTTCCTATTTTGTACAAGTTGTAAGCGAGTACTTTACTTTGCATAGCTCGCATTTCACAGTACAGCACCACACGAACTTACATCTGCACTTGACCTGTTTGTATTGTTCCACCGTTTGAGACCGCAAATTACAAGATTTGCAAAGAGATTTGCATTCCTCGAGCTTTACTGTTCCTTCCCAGCATTCCAAGGGAGCCGGCAGTCGCGTCCCGCACACAGTAATCTGGGGACGAGTCAAGATAAACCAGTTTGTTGTCTTTCCTAGTCACCAGTCTGTATCGGTTGTTGTTGTCTCGTTCCTGCAGTTTGCTGTTGTAGAATGATACTGGGACTGCTGTGCGGTATTTCTGCTTTAGTGCTGATCCAATCACGTCAAAAGGCGCCAGCTGCTTCCAGCAGGTTTTCAAATTGCAACTTCCGGTGACGCCATGACACTTGCATTCTTTCTTGAGGCTTGCTCGCACAACCTGTCAAAGAAATCAAAATGATAAGATTTCTTACTTGTATTGTAGGCGATGAGACCTTCATGGCAGCGTCTTTTAAAGAGGCTGTCACAGGGACTTTAATTTTGCTAGAGCAACGCAAAGGAAAAAAAAGCCCAATTTTGATACTTTTTCACGTTGGTAATATGAATTCTAACTTTTGAAACCGAGGTAACATCACTCATTCAAAGTCAAACAACCTCTTAATTCAAAGTTGCTGTTTTCTTTTTAGGCAAAGACGATATTACTCTTGTTCAAACAACCTTTAATACTAGTGAATTGCCAAAAGGCTTTGACCTACACTGCCCCTTTAATTACATTCTTGTCGACACATGCTTTGTCAGCTCTACAGTCGGGGGAATTTGAATAAAAATCGAGCAAATTTATCAAACGAAGATTCATAGACAACTTAAACGCTGCATACATCTCATCTGGTCTTAGCCAATTTCTGTTCTAAATTTCAAAATTAAGATTAAGTCGCAGTAAAAGTCGCTACGGAATTCACAGGCGTTTTGAATTTTTTAAAATTTGAATAAACGTTCACCAGGTTCTTAAATGATCCCCTTTACCTTTCTCTTTACTGCATTATTATGCAGGTAAAATCGCTACGAAATTTACAGGAAGAAACGTCCAGCAATTTGTCGACAAAGACCCGAAAGTCGAAAATTCTTTAGCTCACCTTTCTTCCTACCGCATTATTATGCAGGTTAAATGCTGTGCGGGCGTCGTTTCCCTTTTCCAGTTTGTCAATAAAGCGTCTCGTCTCCTTCTCTCCAAACTTGATGTTATCACTGCATCCGCCCCACTGCCAGTCGCGGTTTCCTTGCGGTTGCTTTCTTGTTTTACCACACTTGCATTCGGGTATTTTGTTCTGTGCGCACTGAAAAGTGATTTGGTGTGTGATTGCGGCTGAGCTGATGGCGTGAAGGAATGCTGTCTCTCGAGTGGCTGAAATCATACAACGGATACAGTATATTTAGTTGGACAATAGTAAAAAATATTTAGCGATTAGTTTACGAGCCTGAGTTTTCTTTCGATCATAAAACTTAAGACAAAGTACTAGTAAACATTGTAAGTGCGATGGTCAACTATGACCAAATAGTCATCGTTGAGGTAGCCAATCAGATTGTGGGATTTGAAGTAGCCTACGCTATACGTCCATCAATAATCCTAACTGTACCCCATTACTCATTAACGACAGTACTTAGCTATGATGATCATCCTCATATCCGAAGAAAAGTGCACACACAAGCTACTTTTAGATCTCACGTTAAGCATAAAGGTCGCACCATTTTTTGGCCAATGTATATATCCCGATATTTTTATATTTCGCTCACGGTTGAGGCAAAATTATTAAAAAGTTTTCTCTTATGTTATTTCGTCGATTTGTCGGACACGTAATGCATAATTTCATTAACCTTTTAAGCCCCAAGAGTGACAAGCATCTAATTTCTCCTTACAGTATTACTACTTGATCAAACATACAGGTCATGAGAATTAAGGAAATGACCACCAATAATAAAATGTCTTGATTTTTAATCAAATTCTCCCAACTAGTAACATAAGAAATTTAAGGAGAATCGTGAGGAGAACATGGATGTTAATATCGGCTCTTAAAGGGTAACGGTTCTTTTGAATACTCTGTTTGCTAATGTTTGTTTTGAAAAGCGTCGAAGACATCCTGAATAACTTACCATGAGGCAAAGTCGTTTTAACAAAGATGGGTAGCTGCTTGAACACGTTTTTGTTGTCCAGTGAACAGTTCCAAATCTCGTTTTTAAACTGGCGCTGACATTCCGTTAATCCGCGATGGCCGCCCTCTCGTACGATGCTCAGTAATAAACGATAATTCTGCAAAAGAAAATAACGATTAGAAACCTTTGAGGCAAAATAAAAAGCTTAAGAATAAAGATGGACTCAAACGTATTACAGTTACATAAAAATTAAACCATGGAAAGCAGGTAGACTACGTAGGTCGCATTAAAAATTGTTCTAACTCGTGGCTTATCTCGTTGGCTTATCTCGTTGGCTCTAGTTAAACGTCATTCTCATGATCTATCCACAGTCACAAATTCCAATTGATACGAATAGCCATAAGTCGATAGGATACAACCTTAAAAAACCAAAACCATGCAGTTGAACAGATACCTTACAGAATTTGTCGTTTTCATACCGCCTAAGTTGTTTATTGCTTAGTAATATAAATTGTTATCAGCTAGTGAACAAGTCGCAGATCAAAGAGAAGATTCAAACCAAAAGGATCCTTTTGGAGCATTGGTATCTCTGAGTCTTGTGAATAAATTGGTAGGCCTGTTAACTCGAGCTTTACTGGTTTTAATAGGTTGAATACTCTACACGATATTGTTCACGGAAGTACGGTAAGAAGAAAAAAGTTATCAGTTTCTCGGAAGTAAGAACGTATTCGGTACGAGTAGCTTATATAACGTATAACGTAATTGGTACGAGTAGCTTATATGAAAAGCCCAAACTAGTTGTATACACACCCTAGACTTGAAGTCAATCTCATACTGCCTAAGTTTTTCATCGCTTAATGATGCGCAAGTATACAAGTAGCAGATCCAAACGCGATCCTAATGCGGTAACTGTGAGTCTCGTGAATAAAGTTACTGTTCGTTAACTCGCGAGTCTTACTAAACACGTTGAAAACTTTTAGTGAAAATTGTTCACAGAAGAAGAAACATGTAATTAGTTTCTCGGTAGTAAGAACGTAAAGTTAAATTGACGTTGTTTGTAGACTTCAGTAGTGTGTCACCAATAGAATTGGATTTTCGGAAAAAGCAACCATCTAGATTTGGCTAGCGTTAAAGTTTAAGTAACATTAAGAAAACATACCTTCTCTCGAAGAACGGTGCTCAACGAACGACTGGATCTACCACAAACCGTAAAATAACAGTGAGATTGGTATGGACAAGTATATAGGCTAGTTAAGAAAAAAATCGTAATCCTACGTTAAGATTAGGGAGATATTTGGAACTACTTCAAGCCCATGTAAAATTGCTCTTCTTTTTCAAGACGAAATTGTAACTTTCCAGCGTTTCTGGAACACGCTTTAGCGTGGGATGCGAGACGCGTTCCACACTCGTATGCTTCCAAAATGGAACAAGTCGATTAAAGGAATCAAACTTACTTGGTTTTGCTGAATCCGTGCTGCGTCCAAAGAAAAGCGAAAAGAATCCCCAAGTAGGCTGTAGATAGCTTCATTGTGTACGCTTATTCGATCTTTGTTGTTTACGAGCTGAGGTGAAATGAAATGCGACTGTTTTACTTCTCTTATATACTTGCTAGATGATAAAATTAAACACAATTGATTTTCATTAATTAAACATGCGAACAAAAGATAAACGCTTTGTTGATTAAAAACCATCCCACGCGAGACTAGGTGTAACCTATCAGCATAAATTAGATGTGAGATATTTAAGCGTAATTGCAGAGGTGAGACTTTTTTCAAACAAAGAGTTGTGAAGCAAAAACTTTTCTACAGTAAAATGAGTATCAATTTAGTGTTACAAAATTGTGATTTTGCCTATTAAGAGAGCAGGCTTTTTTATTGTAATTGCAGAGTTAAGACTTTTTTAAACAACAAAGAGAGACTTTTTAGCGTATTTTTAGGCTATAACAGCAAAGAGGAAAAACAAGGCGCTGAGCCTTTCGCGCGCTTCCAATACGCTCTAGATAATAATTTAGCGAAAATCTGAAGTTACACTGAAAAGCACTAACGGAGCTTTTTTTGTTCGGACGTTTACACACAAACAGACTGATTTAATAGTTTCAGTGACTTTGCACAGCGTAATAAACTGCTTTATTTTTTTCTCAGCGCGTGAGCGGGCAAGATGAACCAAATCCTGCAATCTGATTGGTTCCGGGAGCGGACGGAATTTTCCGATCTTGACCGCGGTCAACGGAACGGCAATAACAAAAAATTTGTAATGGGTTTTTAAAACCTTTAAAATCTTTAAAACGTTCTCCGAAACTTAGAATTCTGAAATTTTTTGTACATTGTCGTTAAAAACTTTCTTTCCAAAATTTCTTGTTAAAATACCGAAGGTTGTACAATGTAAATCGCCTCTTCCCTTTCGACAAACATTTGAGTAAATCGAGCAGGAGTTAGCTACATGTATCGAAATTTGGGAAAATAAAGGGGTTTCTTTTAGTTATATTGCTTCCTGTGATTTCTGAGTTTTAACAGAGTAAAAAAGCGTATTTTGCTGCTCTGGTGTCACAAACGGCTTCGTTTCATGGTTCATTTTACGCGCGCTTGTAAAACGTTGCTTTCCGAAAACAACAAGACACGTTTAACTTTTGAAAAACAACAAGAAAAAAATAAAAATATTATTTGCCGGCCTTGATCGGTCCGTATTGAGAAAAACTGTGCCCTCGGTCTTGAGCACGGCCCTCGGCCTGCGGCCTCGGGCCGTACTCAAGACCTCTGGCACAGTTTTTCTCAATACGGACCTCCCGGCCGGCAAATAATATATATGTACGTGAAAAGGCCAAAAAAGTCTGATTGCAGTCAGAACCTCTTGGATTAAACGGCTTTGAATGGACTATCAATCTGTCGCTATAATTTTCTGTTTTTGCTCGTTCTTGTAATCAGGATAATTCGATAAAAGCGTAGTGTAATTAAGGTTTTGATTACAAGTGTGAGTAAATAATAAGGAGTCACAGAGATGATGGACCACGGGCAGCCTCTTTCAGTGACAGTAAAGCGAAGCGTGCGAGCGCGAGCGAAAATCTGTTAATTTCAAGGAGTGGAAAACAATCACTCGCGCGCTTGTGCAAACACGCGCGCGAGCACAGTCCTACTTGCGTATAGTAGTCCTTTAGAACAGAATAACCAAAGGGGTTAGTTTCAAAAGAAACTGTGTTTCTACGTCTGTGGGGAAGTGAAACACAAAATTAACAGGATTTGTTAACTGAGTTGATAAGGTGAATTGGCCACCGTAGAGAAATTGAAAGCTGAGGTTTCGAGCCTCAGCTCTTCGTCAGATTCCCTCTGAAATGAATGGAGTTTTCCTTGCGAATAAAGCCCAAGAAAAAAATAACAGTTCTTCTGGATTGAACTTTCTTGTTGCTCTTGTTGACTTTTTTGCAGGGTAACGAAAGTAGAATCTCATTAGTTAAATGAGCTACCAGAGATCAAAGAGAGAATAACTGTAGCCTGATTCAAGAAACGTTTATCAAGTAGATCCAAACACAAAACACGCGTGCGAGTGAGTAGGAACGTTGTTGCGCGGAAAACAACTTTAAAAACAAAATTTTGCTGACATGAATAAAATGATTGTTGTCACAAATGCAAAAATGCAATTTATTCAGTTGTGATCAAGCGTGCAAGGCCTTCACATTTTATTCTTGTGGTCGATGTTGACTTTTAAAGGGCTAAATTGTAACCTCATCGTTGAAACAAGCTGCCAGGAGAAAAAAGAGGAACTTCTTATGGTTTAGGAACGTTTTGGCCCATTTGGTTACTAAGGCGACAAAAAACACGCACGCTAGTGGCATAAACATGCTCGTGAGGAGAAGTGTTTTAATAACAGAATGATTGTTGAAGGGAGTGAAAAAAACTGTGGATAAAACGTGAAAAAAAAAAGACTTTCAAGAGATTGGAACCCATAATTTTATCCTTATTGTTGATCTTAACTTTTAGCAAACAAACAAAACTATAAATTCATTACTAAAGCAAATTACTGTAAAACAATACATCTTAGTTGCTTTCATATTAAAAATAAGCCACGCGAAACGAGGTGCGAGTTTTCGGTATGCAACCTTGTGAACAAAAGCGTGCGTACCGGCAGAAAGGGGAGGAGAAAAAAGGACGGAAAACAATAATTGGTTTTACACTAACGGAACATTTTGTTGATAATAGGTTGTTTGCTACAGCTTTCGTCTACGCTCAAGATGCCCTAGAGCTTATTGTTGTGGTCAACGGAAAATCTATCTATTACACCTTTTCATTCTGGAGACTCATTCCAACTTTTCAGTCTGTGAACGAAACTGTTGAAATTAAAATTGGACTCCGTATTACTAACGTTTATTATGCAACGCAAGATGATTCTTGAGTCTCATATAGTGGATGAAATCCTAGTGTGAATTCAATTTCAATTTCGAGTATGCGCGCTCTCCCACGCACTGTTTACTGCGTTTGTAAGGCTAATTATATACTCGTTACTCATTGATCAGATGTTGGTGCACATTTCCCTTTTCGAGAAATTGAAACGGTGCTTTCGTGCCCCCTCCCCTCCCCCCAAAAAATTGCTGCTAAAGAAATTCCAAAAAAAAAAACTGTCTCATGTCAAAGATTGTCCCGATTTCACAATTGAGACAGGTTTTCTGTCTCTAATATGAAAATGGCAAATGTCCAACGAGTGATAAACAAAAATGGATTCTGCATAACGAACTTAGGAATTCACAAGTTTTAGTTTCATATTTAACATTTTGCGCGCTCCTTCCTCCTTCCTGTTCAGGGGATGAGGGACAAGGAGTGGATTGTTTTATTCAAGGCACTCAGTGGGTATAACACAGGGTTTTAAAAAGTTCTCCCCCCGTCCCCCTTCCCCACAAAAAAAAAACCCTAACTACGACAACTACAAAAAGAAACCACGAGATATGTTTCAATACAACATTTATTATCCACTCACATATGCGACTTAATGCCACGTCTTCAATTCAAACTAATGCTAAACAATGCATGCAAAACTAATGACATTGCGACTTAAAAAGTTTTACAGTCAAAGCAAAGCAATCCTTCTAGCTTTCCTTTTATGTTGATGATCTTTCAAGCAAAATCGAAAATCTAACGACCTATTTCGTTTCCAGAAATTCTAACCTTAGCATTAAAAATTATATCCACCAGCGTTTACTGTGACAATACTTAAAATACTTAAAATTCAAGCTTGTTGCTTATACAGTCACATCGCTTAAAACGGAGTTATTTCCTATTTTGTACAAGTTGTAAGCGAGTACTTTACTTTGCATAGCTCGCATTTCACAGTACAGCACCACACGAACTTACATCTGCACTTGACCTGTTTGTAATGTTCCACCGTTTGAGGCCGCAAATTACAAGATTTACAAAGAGATTTGCATTCCTTGTTGAATCCAACGTCACTTGCACATGTTCTTCCCAGCATTCCAAGGGAGCCAGCAGTCGCGTTTCGTACACAGTAGTTTGGGGAGGAGTCAAGATAAACCAGCTTGTTGTCTTTCCTAGTTACCAGTCTGTATCGGTTGTTGTTGTCTCGTTCCTGCAGTTTGCTGTTGTAGAATGATACTGGGACTGCTGTGCGGTATTTCTGCTTTAGTGCTGATCCAATCACGTCAAAAGGTGCCAGCTGCTTCCAGCAGGTTTTCAAATTGCAACTTCCGGTGACGCCATGGCACTTGCATTCTTTCTTGAGGCTTGCTCGCACAACCTGTCAAAGAAATCGAAATGATATTTGTAAGCGAAGAGACCTTCATGGCAGCGTCTTTAAAGAGGCTGTCATAGGGACTAGTAAATTGCCAAAGGGTTTTGACCTACACGGTCCCTTTTAATTACATAAAAATCGAGCAAATTTATCAAACGATGAGAACTTAGATACTGCTGACGTCGTATCTGCTCTTTCCCAGTTTCTGTTCTAAATTTCAAAATTGCGTTACGTCGACGTGAATTCGCTACGAAATTCACAGGCGATTTGAAGCGTAGAAAACTTGAATAAAAGTGCAGGAAATTTGACGAAGGAAACACCGAAAATTACCCAGCTTACCTTTCTCCCAACTGCATTATTATGCAGGTTAAATGCTGTGCGGGCGTCGTTTCCTTTTTCCAGTTTGTCAATAAAGCGTCTCGTCTCCTTTTCTCCAAACTTGATGTTATCACTGCATCCGCCCCACTGCCAGTCGCGGTTTCCTAGCGGCTGTTTTCGTGTTTTACCGCACTTGCATCCGGGTATTCTGTTCTGTGCGCACTGAAACGTGATTTGGTGTGTGATTGCGGCTGAGCTGATGGCGTGAAGGAATGCTGTCTCTCGAGTGGCTGAAATCATACAACGGATACAGTATATTTAGTTAGGCAATGGTAAAAAATACTTAGCGATTAGTTTACGAGCTTGAGTTTTGTTTCGATCATAAAAACCTAACAAGAGCAGTCAAAGTGCTATTAAAAACATTGTAAGTGCGATGGCTAAATATTACCAATTATTGTACGACGCTAAATTTTGGCGTGCTCCCATTGGTCGAAATCGATCACGTGATGTGAGCGCAAAGTGCCCGTTTTTGGCAATGTTCGCTCAAAATTTAGCGTTGTGCAATAAAAACAACAGAGTTCTTCTGTCGCAGGCCCTATGTGAGATAGGTTCCCTCGGAAATGTGATGTTCAAACTTCGTATTAGCCCTTGAACTACGTTCTCGGGCTAATATTTGTTGTGAACATCAAATTTCCTCGCGCTACTTATTACACGATAAGAACTCTATTGTTTAACTAGTCAACGTTGAGGTAGCCAATCAGATTGTTGGATTTAAAGTCTACCTGTTATTCATTAACAACAGTACTTAACTGTGATGTTCACCCTCATATCCGAAGAAAAGTGCACACACAAACTACTTTTAGATCTCACATTAAGCATAAAGTTCGCACCATTTTTGGCCAATGTATATGTCACGACATTTTTATGTTTCGCTCACGGCCAAGGCAAAATCATTGAGCCACCAGAGATAAAAGAGAGAATAATTGTAGTGTAAGAAACATTTATCAACTCACGCGCGTGAGTAGAATGGTTGGCGTGCGGATAACAACTCCAAAAACAAAATCTCGTTGTAGTGATGAATGCAATTTATGCAGTTGTGATCAAGCATGCAAACCCTTCACACTTTGTTCTTGTTATCGATGTTGACTTTTTGCCAAGGCGCAAAATTGTAACCTTATTAGTCAAACTAGCTACCCGGAGAAAAAACGGGAACTTCTTGTAGTTTAAGAACATTTTGTAGTTTAAGAACAAACAAAAACTATAAATTCATTACTAAACTAAATTATCGTAAAACAATACATCTTACCTGCTTTCAAACCAAAAATAACCCACGCGAGGCGACGTGCAAGAAATATCTCACGCGAGACGAGGTGAGAGTTTTCGCCGTGCAACTTTTGAACAAAAGCGTGCGTACGGGTCGAAAAGGGAGCAGAAAAAAGGACGGAAAACAACAATTACACTAATGGATATTTTATTGATAATGGGTTGTTCGCTACGGTTTTTGTCTTCGCTCAAGATGCCCACGGTGGTCAACGAAAAATCTACCTATTTAAACCTTTTCATTCTTGAGAGTGAAATTTTAACAGATTCATTCCAAGTTTTCAGTCTGTGAACGAAAGATGATTCTTGAGTCTGTGAATGAAATCCTAGAGTGTGACCAGATCCCGCGTGTCTTATTTTCGCATTCCCTTTCTAATTTTCGTGCGCGTTTGCCCTTACTATCTGGGAGCCTGGAACAAGCCACTGAGCAATTCTTTCCTGTGGTACTGTTTGTTATCCTGCACAAAATTTTGAGTTTGTGAATAATATTCCTAACGTGTTACTATTCAAATGAAATCTATTGAGCAACAGTACTTAGCTGTGATGTTCACCCTCATATCCGAAGAAAAGTGCACACACAAACTACTTTTAGATCTCACATTAAGCATAAAGTTCGCACCATTTTTGACCAATGTATATGTCACGATATTTTTATATTTCGCTCACGGCCAAGGCAAAATCATTGAAAAGTTTTCTCGTATCTTATTTCCTTAAAATTTAAGATACATCGGATCGTCGTTTTGTCGGACACGCAATGCATAATTTCATTAAAACGCTTCTTTTGGTTACTCTGTTTGCTAATATTTGTTTTGAAAAGAAGACATCCTGAATCACTTACCATGAGGCAAAGTCGTTTTAACAAAGATGGGTAGCTGCTTGAACACGTTTTTGTCGTCCAGTGAACAGTTCCAAATCTCGTTTTTAAACTGGCGCTGACATTCCGTCAATCCACGATGGCCGCCCTCTCGTACGATGCTCAGTAATAAACGATAATTCTGCAAAAGAAAATAACGATTAGAAACCTTTGAGGCAAAAAAAAAGCTTAAGAATAAAGATGGACTCAACCGTATCACAGTTGGATAAAAATTAAACCATGCGAAAGCAGGTAGACCACGTAGGTCGCATTAAAAATTGTTCTAACTGGTGGCTTATCTCGTCTAGTTAAACGTCATCCTCATGATCTATCCACAGTCACAAATTCCAATTGATACGAATAGCCATAAGTCCATTGGATACAACCTTAAGTCCATTATTTAAAAAACCAAAACAATGCAGTTGAACAGATACCTTACAGAATTGAAGTGGTTTTCATACCGCCTAAGGTGTTTATTGCTTTATAATATAAATTGTTATCCGCTAGTGAACAAGTCGCAGATCAAAGAGAAGACTAAAACCAAAAGGATCCTTTTGGAGCATTGGTATCTCTGAGTCTTGTGAATAAATTGGTGGGCCTGTTAACTCGAGCTTTACTGGTTTTAACAGGTTGAATACTCTACACGATATTGTTCACGGAAGTACGGTAAGAAGAAAAAAGTTATCAGTTTCTCGGTAGCCGGTAAGAACGTATTCCGTACGAGTAGCTTATATAATGTATAACGTAATTGGTACGAGTAGCTTATATGAAAAGCCCAAACTAGTTGTATACAGACTCTAGACTTGAAGTCAATCTCATACTGTCTAAGTTTTTCATTGCTTAATGATGCCCAAGTATACAAGTAGCAGATCCAAACGCGATCCTAATGCGGTAACTGTGAGTCTCGTGAATGAAGTTATTGTTCGTTGACTCGCGAGCCTTACTAAACACGTTGAAAACTTTTAGCCAAAATTGTTCACAGAAGAAGCAACATGTAATTAATTTCTCGGTATTAAGAACGTTAAGTTAAATTGACGTTGTTTGCAGACTTCAGTAGTGTGTCACCAATAGAACTGGATTTTCGGAAAAAGCAACCATCTAGATTTGGCTAGCGTTAAAGTTTAAGTAACATAAATAAAACATACCTTCTGTCGAAGAACGGTGCTCAACGAACGACTGGATCTACAACAAAACGTAAAATAACAGTGAGATTGGTATGGACAAGTATATAGGCTAGTTAAGAAAAAAATCGTAATTCTACGTTAAGATTAGGGAGATATTTGCAACTACTTCAAGCTCGTGTAAAATTGCTGTTCTTTTTCAAGAGGAAATTGTAGCTTTCCAGCGTTTCTACGTCTTGCAAGGAGATTGTGGAATCGGCGAAGCTAACTCCGTCCAGTCGTCTATTGTTGCTTAGCAGCCAAACTTTTAGTGAACTCAAAACTCTTGCATGCTTACGAACTCGGAAGAGGCGATTGCGTGGGAGGCGAGGGATTCACGTTTCACGCTCGCAAATTAACAGAAATCAAATTACTCAATTTTGGTTAATTCACGCGCTCAAGTGGTCAATTGTCGCTTATCAGATTGAAATTTTAATGAACTCGAAACGCTGATTGAGTTATGAACGTGGAATACGCTATAGCGTGGGATGCGAGTCGCGTTCCACACTCGCATGCTTCCAAAATGGAACAAATCGATTAAAGCAATCAAACTTACTTAGTTTTGCTGAATCCGTGCTGTGTCCAAAGAAAAGCGAAAAGAATCGCCAAGTAGGCTGTAGATAGCTTCATTGTGTACGCTTATTCGATCTTCGTTGTTTACGAGCTGAGGTGAAATGAAATGCGACTGTTTTACTTCTCTTATATACTTGCTAGATGATAAAATTAAACACAATTGATTTTCATTAATTAAACATACCAACAAAAGATAAACGCTTTGTTGATTAAAAACCACCCCACGCGAGACTAGGTGTAACCTATCAGCATAAATTAGATGTGAGATATTTTAGCGTAATTGCAGAGGTGAGACTTTTTTCAAACAAAGAGTTGTGAAGCAAAAACTTTTCTACAGTAAAATGAATATCAATTTAGTGTGACAAAATTGCGATTTTGCCTATTAAGAGAGCAGGCTTTTTTATTGTAATTGCACAGTTAAGACTTTTTTAAACAACAATGAGAGACTTTTTAGCGTATTTTTAGGCTATAACAGCAAAGAGGAAAAACAAGGCGCTGAGCCTTTCGCGCGCTTCCAATACACTCTAGATAATAATTTAGCGAAAATCTGAAGTTACATTGAAAAGCACTAACGGAGCTTTTTTTTGTTCGGACGTTTACACACAAACAGACTGATTTAATAGTTTCAGTGAGTTTGCACAGCGTAATAAACTGCTGTACGTGAAAAGGCCAAAAAAAGTCTGATTGCAGTCAGAACCTCTTGGAGGAAACGGGTTTGAATGGAGTATCAATCTGTCGCTATAATTTTCTGTGTTTGCTCGTTCTTGTAGTCAGGATAATTCGATAAAAGTGTAGTGTAATTAAGGTTTTGATTACAAGTGTGAGTAAATAATAAGGGGTCACAGAGATGATGGACCACGGGCAGCCTCTCTCAGTGACAGTAAAGCGAAGCGTGCGAGCGCGAGCGAAAATCTGTTAATTTCAAGGAGTGGAAAACAATCACTCGCGCGCTTGTGCAAACACGCGCGCGGGCAGAGTCCTACTCGCGTATAGCAGTCCTTTAGGACAGAATAACCAAAGGGGTTAGTTTCAAAAGAAACTGTGTTTCTACGTCTGTGGGGAAGTGAAACACAAAATTAGGATTTGTTAACTGAGTTGATAAGGTGAATTGGCCACCGTAGAGAAATTGAAAGCTGAGGTTTCGAGCCTCAGCTCTTCGTCAGATTCCCTCTGAAGTGAATGGAGTTTTCCTTGCGAATAAAGCCCAAGAAAAAAATAACAGTTCTTCTGGAATGAACTTTCTTGTTGCTCTTGTTGACTTTTTTGCAGGGTAACGAAAGTAGAATCTCATTAGTTAAATGAGCTACCAGAGGTCAAAGAGAGAATAATTGTAGCCTGATTCAAGAAACGTTTATCAACGAGATCCAAACACAAAACACGCGTGCGAGTGAGTAGAAACGTTGTCGCGCGGAAAACAACTTTAAAAACAAAATTTTGCTGACATGAATAAAATGATTGTTGTAGTGGTAAATGCAATTTATACAGTTGTGATCAAGCATGCAAGCCGTTCAGATTTTATTCTTGTAGTCGATGTTGACTTTTAAAGGGCTAAATTGTAACCTCATCGTTAAAACAAGCTGCCAGGAGAAAAAAGAGGAACTTCTTATAGTTTAGGAACGTTTTGGCCCATTTGGTTACTAAGGCGACAAAAAACACGCACGCTAGTGGCATAAACATGCTCGTGAGGAGAAGTGTTTTCATAACAGAATGATTGTTGAAGGGAATGAAGAAAACTGTGGATAAAACGTGAAAAAAAAAAGACTTTCAAGAGATTGGAACCCATAATTTTGTCCTTATTGTTGATCTTAACTTTTAGCAAACAAACAAAACTATAAATTCATTACTAAAGCAAATTACTGTAACACAATGCATCTTAGTTGCTTTCATATAAAAATAACCCACGCGAGGCGAGGTGCGAGAAGTATTTCACGCGAAACGAGGTGCGAGTTTTCGGTATGCAACCTTGTGAACAAAAGCGTGCGTACCGGCAGAAAGGGGAGGAGAAAAAAGGACGGAAAACAATAATTGGTTTTACACTAATGGAACATTTTGTTGATAATGGGTTGTTTGCTACAGCTTTCGTCTTCGCTCAAGATGCCCTAGAGCTTATTGTTGTGGTCAACGGAAAATCTATCTATTACACCTTTTCATTCTGGAGAGTGAAATTTTGACAGATTGATTCCAACTTTTCAGTCTGTGAACGAAACTGTTGAAATTAAAATTGGACTCCGTATTACTAGCGTTTATTATGCAACGCAAGATGATTCTTGAGTCTGTGGATGAAATCCTAGTGTGACCATTCAAGGAAACGCTCTTCTGTATTACTTTCTTGGGGTACTAAAACTTTCGAAACGAAATTTAGGGATTTTATTCAATCTCGAGTATGCGCGCTCTCCCACGCACCGTTTACTGCGTTTGTAAGGCTAATTATGTACTCGTTACTCATTGATCAGATGTTGGTGCACATTTCCCTTTTCGAGAAATTGAAACGGTGCTTTTGTGCCCCCTCCCCTCCCCCCAAAAAATTGCTGCTAAAGAAATTCCAAAAGAAAGTCTGTTTCATGTCAAATATTGTCCCGATTTCACAATTCAGACAGGTTTTCTGTCTCTAATATGAAAATGGCAAATGTCCAACGAGTGATAAACAAAAATAGATCCTGCATAACTAACTTAGGAATTGGCAAGTTTTAGTTTCATATTTAACATTTTGCGCACTCCTTCCTGTTCAGGGGATGAGGGACAAGGAATGGATTGTTTTATTCAAGGCACTCAGTGGGTATAACGCAGGGTTTTAAAAAGTTCGCCCCCCTCCCCCTTCCTCACAAAAAAAAAACAGTAACTACGACAACTACAAAAAGAAATCACATGAGATGTGTTTCAATACAACATTTATTATCCACTCACATGTGCGACTTAATGCCACGTCTTCAATTCAAACTAATGCTAAACAATGCATGCAAAACTAATGACATTGCGACTTAAAAAATTTTACAGTCAAAGCAAAGCAATCCTTCTAGCTTCCTTTTATGTTTATGATCTTTCAAGCAAAATCGAAAATCTGACGACCTATTTCGTTTCCAGAAATTCTAACCTTAGCATTAAAAATTATATACACCAGCGTTTACTGTGACAATACTTAAAATACTTAAAATTCAAGCTTGTTGCTTATACAGCCACATCTCTTGAAACCGAGTTATTTCCTATTTTGTACAAGTTGTAAGCGAGTACTTTACTTTGCATAGCTCGCATTTCACAGTACAGCACCACACGAACTTACATCTGCACTTGACCTGTTTGTATTGTTCCACAGTTTGAGACCGCAAATTACAAGATTTGCAAAGAGATTTGCGTTCCTTGTTGGATCCAAAGTCACTTGCGCATTTTCTTCCCAGCATTCCAAGGGAGCCGGCAGTCGCGTCTCGCACACAGTAATCTGGGGACGAGTCAAGATAAACCAGCTTGTTGTCTTTCCTAGTTACCAGTCTGTATCGGTTGTTGTTGTCTCGTTCCTGCAGTTTGCTGTTGTAGAATGATACTTGGACTGCTGTGCGGTATTTCTGCTTTAGTGCTGATCCAATCACGTCAAAAGGCGCCAGCTGCTTCCAGCAGGTTTTCAAATTGCAACTTCCGGTGACGCCATGACACTTGCACTCTTTCTTGAGGCTTGCTCGCACAACCTTTCAAAGAAATCAAAATGATAAGATTTCTTACTTGTAGGGTAGGCGATGAGACCTTCATGGCAGCGTCTTTTAAAGGGGCTGTCACAGGGACTTTAATTTTGCTAGAGCAACGCAAAAGGAAAAAAATCCCAATTTTGGTACTTTTTCATGTTGGTAATATGAATTCTAACTTTTGAAACCGAGGTAACATCACTCATTCAAAGTCAAACAACCTCTTAATTCAAAGTTGCTGTTTTCTTCTTAGGCAAAGACGATATTAATCTTGTTCAAACAACATTTAATACTAGTGAATTGCCAAAAGGCTTTGACCTACACGGCCCCTTTAATTACATTCTTGTCGACACATGCTTTGTGAGCTCTACAGTTGGGGGAATTTGAATAAAAATCGAGCAAATTTATTAAATCAAGATTCATAGACAACTTAGACGCTGCATACATCGCATCTGCTCTTGGCCAATTTCTGTTCTAAACTTCAAACTTAAGATTAAGTCGCAGTAAAAGTCGCTACGGAATTCACAGGCGTTTTGATTTTTTTAAAATTTGAATAAACGTTCAGTCGGTTCTTAAATGATCCACTTTACCTTTCTCTCTACTGCATTATTATGCAGGTAAAATCGCTACGAAATTTACAGGAAGAAACGTACAGCAATTTGTCGACAAAGACCCGAAAGTCGAAAATTCTTTAGCTCACCTTTCTTCCTACTGCATTATTATGCAGGTTAAATGCTGTGCGGGCGTCGTTTCCTTTTTCCAGTTTGTCAATAAAGCGTCTCGTCTCCTTTTCTCCAAACTTGATGTTATCACTGCATCCGCCCCACTGCCAATCGCCGTTTCCTTGCGGCTGTTTTCGTGTTTTACCGCACTTGCATCCGGGTATTCTGTTCTGTGCGCACTGAAACGTGATTTGGTGTGTGATTGCGGCTGAGGTGATGGCGTGAAGGAATGCTGTCTCTCGAGTGGCTGAAATCGTACAACGGATACAGTATATTTAGTTGGACAATAGTAAAAGATACTTAGCGATTAGTTTACGAGCTTGAGTTTTCTTTCGATCTTAAAAGTACTAGTACACATTGTAAGTGCGATGGTCAACTATGACCAAATAGTCATCGTTGAGGTAGCCAATCAGATTGTGGGATTTGAAGTAGTCTACGCTATACGTCCATCAATAATCCTAACTCTTCCTCATTACTTATTAACGACAGTACTTAGCTATGATGATCATCCTCATATCCCGAAGAAAAGTGCACACACAAACTACTTTTAGATCTCACATTAAGCATAAAGTTCGCATCCGCCATTTTTAGCCTATGTATATGTTACGATATTTTTATATTCCGCTCACGCCTAAGGCAAAATTATTGAAAGTTTTCTCTTATGTCATTTCGTCGTTTTGTCGGACACATAATGCATAATTTCATTAGCCTTTTAAGCCCCAAGAGTGACAAGCATCTAATTTCTCCTTACAGTATTACTACTTGATCAAACATACAGGTCATGAGAATTAAGGAAATGACCACCAATAATAAAATGTCTTGATTTTTAATCAAATTCTCCCAACTAGTAACATAAGAAATTTAAGGAGAATCGTGAGGAGAACATGGATGTTACTATTGGCTCTTAAAGGGTAACACTTCTTTTGAATACTCTATTTGCTAATGTTTGTTTTGAAAAGAAGACATCCTGAATCACTAACCATGAGGCAAAGTTGTTTTAACAAAGATGGGTAGCTGCTTGAACACGTTTTTGCTGTCCAGTGAACAGTTCAAATCTTGTTTTTAAACTGGCGCTGACATTCCGTCAATCCACGATGGCCGCCCTCTCGTACGATGCTCAGTAATAAAGGATAATTCTGCAAAAGAAAATAACGATTAGAAACCTTTGAGGCAAAATGAAAGGTTTGAGATGGACTCAAACGCATTACAGTTACATAAAAATTAAACCATGCAAAAGCAGGTGGACTTCGTAGGTCGCATTAAAAAGTGTTCTAACTCGTGGCTTATCTCGTTGGCCCTTGTTAAACGTCATTCTCATGATCTATCCACAGTCACAAATTCGAATTGATACGAATAGCCATAAGTCCATTGGATACAAGCTTAAGTCCATTATTTTAAAAACCAAAACCATGCAGTTGAACAGATACCTTACAGAACTGAAGTCGTTTTCATACCGCCTAAGTTTTTTATTGCTTAATAATATAAATTGTTATCCTCTAGTTAACAAGTCACAGATCAAGGAGAAGATTCAAACCAAAAGGATCCTTTTTGAGCATTGGTATCTCTGAGTCTTGTGAATAAATTGGTGGGCCTGTTAACTCGAGCTTTACTGGTTTTAACAGGTTGAATACTCTACACGATATTGTTCATGTAAGTACGGTAAGAAGAAAAAAGTTATCAGTTTCTCGGTAGTAAGAATGTATTTAGTACGAGTAGCTTATATAACGTATAACGTAATTGGTACAAGTAGCTTATATGAAAAGCCCAAACTAGTTGTATACAGACTCTAGACTTGAAGTCAATCTCATACTGCCTAAGTTTTTCATTGCTTAATGATGCGCAAGTATACAAGTAGCAGATCCAAACGCGATCCTAGTGCGGTAACTGTGAGTCCCGTGAATAAAGTTACTGTTCGTTAACTCGCGAGTCTTACTAAACACGTTGAAAACTTTTAGACAAAATTGTTCACAGAAGAAGAAACATGTAATTAATTTCTCGGTAGTAAGAACGTTAAGTTAAATTGACGTTGTTTTCAGACTTCAGTAGTGTGTCACCAATAGAATTGGATTTTCGGAAAAAGCAACCATCTAGATTTGGCTAGCGTTAAAGTTTAAGTAACATAAATAAAACATACCTTCTGTCGAAGAACGGTGCTCAACGAACGACTGGATCTGCAGCAAAACGTAAAATAACAGTGAGATTGGTATGGACAAGTATATAGGCTAGTTAAGAAAAAAAAATCGTAATTCTACGTTAAGATTAGGGAGATATTTGCAACTACTTCAAGCTCGTGTAAAATTGCTCTTCTTTTTCAAGACGGAATTGTAACTTTCCAGCGTTTCTACGTCTTGCAAGGAGATTGTGGAATCGGCGAAGCTAACTCCATCCAGTCGTCTATTGTTGCTTAGCAGCCAAACTTTTAGTGAACTCAAAACCCTTGCATGCTTACGAACTCGGAAGAGGCGATTGCGTAGGAGGCGAGGGATTCACGTTTCACGCTCCCAAATTACCAAAAATCAAATTACTTAATTTTGCTTAATTGACGCTCTCAAGTGGTCAATTGTCGCTTATCAGATTGAAATTTTAATGAACTCGAAACGCTGGTTTAGTTGTGAACGTGGAACACGCTATAGCGTGGGATGCGAGTCGCGTTCCACACTCGCATGCTTCCAAAATGGAACAAGTCGATTAAAGCAATCAAACTTACTTCGTTTTGCTGAATCCGTGCTGCGTCCAAAGAAAAGCGAAAAGAATCCCCAAGTAGGCTGTAGATAGCTTCATTGTGTATGCTTATTCGATATTCGTCGTTTACGAGCTGAGGTGAAATGAAATGCGACTGTTTTACTTCTCTTATATACTTGCTGGATGATGAAATTAAACACAATTGATTTTCATTAATTAAACATGCGAACAAAAGATAAACGCTTTGTTGATTAAAAACCATCCCACGCGAGACTAGGTGTAACCTATCAGCATAAATTAGATGTGAGATATTTTAGCGTAATTGCAGAGGTGAGACTTTTTTCAAACAAAGAGTTGTGAAGGAAAAACTTTTCTACAGTAAAATGAATATCAATGTAGTGTGACAAAATTGTAATTTTGCCTATTAAGAGAGCAGGCTTTTTTATTGTAATTGCAGAGTTAAGACTTTTTTAATCATCAAAGAGAGACTTTTTAGCGTATTTTTAGGCTATAACAGCAAAGAGGAAAAACAAGGCGCTGAGCCTTTCGCGCGCTTCCAATACACTCTAGATAATAATTTAGCGAAAATCTAAAGTTACATTGAAAAGCACTAACGGAGCTTTTTTTTGTTCGGACGTTTACACACAAACAGACTGATTTAATAGTTCCAGTGAGTTTGCATAGCGTAATAAACTGCTGTACGTGAAAAGGCCAAAAAAAGTCTGATTGCAGTCAGAACCTCTTGGATTAAACGGGTTTGAATGGACTATCAATCTGTCGCTATAATTTTCTGTTTTTGCTCGTTCTTGTAATCAGGATAATTCGATAAAAGCGCAGTGTAATGAAGGTTTTGATTACAAGTGTGAGCAAATAATAAGGGGTCACAGAGATGACGGACCACGGGCAGCCTCTTTCAGTGACAGTAAAGCGAAGCGTGCGAGCGCGAGCGAAAATCTGTTAATTTCAAGGAGTAGAAAACAATCACTCGCGCGCTTGTGCAAACACGCGCGCGAGCACAGTCCTACTCGCGTATAGCAGTCCTTTAGAACAGAATAACCAAAGGGGTTAGTTTCAAAAGAAACTGTGTTTCTACGTCTGTGGGGAAGTGAAACACAAAATTAGGATTTGTTAACTGAGTTGATAAGGTAAATTGGCCACCGTAGAGAAATTGAAAGCTGAGGTTTCGAGCCTCAACTCTTCGTCAGATTCCCCCGGAAATGAATGGAGTTTTCCTTGCGAATAAAGCCCAAGAAAAAAATAACAGTTCTTCTGGAGTGAACTTTCTTGTTGCTCTTGTTGACTTTTTTGCAGGGTAACGAAAGTAGAATCTCATTAGTTAAATGAGCTGCCAGAGATCAAAGAGAGAATAATTGTAGCCTGATTCAAGAAACGTTTATCAACTAGATTCAAACACAAAACACGCGTGCGAGTGAGTAGAAACGTTGTCGCGCGGAAAACAACTTTAAAAACAAAATTTTTCTGACATGAATAAAATGATTGTAGTGGTAAATGCAATTTATACAGTTGTGATCAAGCATGCAAGCCCTTCACATTTTATTCTTGTAGTCGATGTTGACTTTTAAAGGGCTAAATTGTAACCTCATCGTTGAAACAAGCTGCCAGGAGAAAAAAGAGGAACTTCTTATAGTTTAGGAACGTTTTGGCCCATTTGGTTACTAAGGCGACAAAAAAACACGCACGCTAGTGACGTAAACATGCTGGTGAGGAGAAGTGTTTTCATAACAGAATGATTGTTGAACGGAATGAAGAAAACTGTGGATAAAACGTGAAAAAAAAAAAGACTTTCAAGAGATTGGAACCCATGATTTTGCCCTTATTGTTGATCTTAACTTTTAGCAAACAAACAACAACAACAACAACAAGCTTTATTACCAAATAGAAAAAGGAAAAAAAGTTAAACTTTAAAAACTATAAATTTAAACTTTAAAAACTACAAAACTATAAATTCATTACTAAAGCAAATTACTGTAAAACAATACATCTTAGTTGCTTTCATATTAAAAATAAGCCACGCGAGGCGAGGTGCGAGAAGTATTTCACGCGAAACGAGGTGCGAGTTTTCGGTATGCAACCTTGTAAACAAAAGCGTGCGTACCGGCAGAAAGGGGAGGAGAAAAAAGGACGGAAAACAATAATTGGTTTTACACTAATGGAACATTTTGTTGATAATGGGTTGTTTGCTAGAGCTTTCGTCTTCGCTCAAGATGCCCTAGAGCTTATTGTTGTGGTCAACGGAAAATCTATCTATTACACCTTTTCATTCTGGAGAGTGAAATTTTGACAGATTCATTCCAACTTTTGAGTCTGTGAACGAAACTGTTGAAATTAAAATTGGACTCCGTATGACTAACGTTTATTAGGCAACGCAAGTTGATTCTTGAGTCTGTGGATGAAATCCTAGTGTGACCATTCAAGGAAACGCTCTTCTGTATTACTTTCTTGCTGTACTAAAACTTTCGAAACGAAATTTAGGGATTTTATTCAATTTCGAGTATGCGCGCTCTCCCACGCACTGTTTACTGCGTTTGTAAGGCTAATTATGTACTTGTTACTCATTGATCAGATGTTGGTGCACATTTCCCTTTTCGAGAAATTGAAACGGTGCTTTCGTGCCTCCTCCCCTCCCCCAAAAAAATTGCTGCTAAAGAAACTCCAAAAGAAAATCTGTCTCATGTCAAAGATTGTCCCGATTTCACAATTGAGACAGGTTTTCTGTCTCTAATATGAAAATGGCAAATGTCCAACGAGTGATAAACAAAAATGGATCCTGCATAACTAACTTAGGAATTCACAAGTCTTAGTTTCATATTTAACATTTTGCGCACTCCTTCCTGTTCAGGGAATGAGGGACAAGGAATGGGTTGTTTTATTCCTGGCACTCAGTGGGTGTAACACAGGGTTTTAAAAAGTTCTCCCCCGTCCCCCTTCCCCAGAAAAAAAAAACGGTAACTACGACAACTACAAAAAGAAACCACATGAGAGATGTTTCAATACAACATTTATTATCCACTCACATATGCGACTTAATGCCACGTCTTCAATTCAAACTAATGCTAAACAATGCATGCAAAACTAATGACATTGCGACTTAAAAAGTTTTACAGTCAAAGCAAAGCAATCCTTCTAGCTTTCCTTTTATGTTTATGATCTTTCAAGCAAAATCGAAAATCTAACGACCTATTTCGTTTCCAGAAATTCTAACCTTAGCATTAAAAATTATATACACCAGCGTTTACTGTGACAATACTTAAAATACTTAAAATTCAAGCTTGTTGCTTATACAGTCACATCGCTTAAAACGGAGTTATTTCCTATTTTGTACAAGTTGTAAGCGAGTACTTTACTTTGCATAGCTCGCATTTCACAGTACAGCACCACACGAACTTACATCTGCACTTGACCTGTTTGTAATGTTCCACCGTTTGAGACCGCAAATTACAAGATTTGCAAAGAGATTTGCATTCCTTGTTGGATCCAACGTCACTTGCGCATTTTCTTCCCAGCATTCCAAGGGAGCCGGCAGTCGCGTCTCGCACACAGTAATCTGGGGACGAGTCAAGATAAACCAGCTTGTTGTCTTTCCTAGTTACCAGTCTGTATCGGTTGTTGTTGTCTCGTTTCTGCAGTTTGCTGTTGTAGAATGATACTGGGACTGCTGTGCGGTATTTCTGCTTTAGTGCTGATCCAATCACGTCAAAAGGCGCCAGCTGCTTCCAGCAGGTTTTCAAATTGCAACTTCCGGTGACGCCATGACACTTGCATTCTTTCTTGAGGCTTGCTCGCACAACCTTTCAAAGAATTCAAACTAATAAGATTTATTACTTGTAGGGTAGGCGATGAGACCTTCATGGCAGCGTCTTTTAAAGGGGCTGTCACAGGGACTTTAATTTTGCTAGAGCAATTGAAAGGAACAAAAAGCCCAATTTTGATACTTTTTCATGTTGGTAATATGAATTCTAACTTTTGAAACCGAAGTAACATCACTCATTCAAAGTCAAACAACCTCTTAATTCAAACTTGCTGTTTTCTTTTTAGGCAAAGACGATATTACTCTTGTTCAAACAACCTTTAATACTAGTGAATTGCCAAAAGGCTTTGACCTACACGGCCCCTTTAATTACATTATTGTCGACACATGCTTTGTCAGCTCTACAGGTGGGGGAATTTGAATAAAAATCGAGCAAATTTATCAAACCAAGACTCATAGACAACTTAGACGCTGCATACATCACATCTGCTCTTAGCCAATTTCTGTTCTAAACTTCAAAATTAAGATTAAGTCGCAGTAAAAGTCGCTACGGAATTGACAGGCGTTTTGATTTTTTTAAAATTTGAATAAACGTTCAGTCGGTTCTTAAATGATCCACTTTACCTTTCTCTCTACTGCATTATTATGCAGGTAAAATCGCTACGAAATTTACAGGAAGAAACGTACAGCAATTTGTCGACAAAGACCCGAAAGTCGAAAATTCTTTAGCTCACCTTTCTTCCTACTGCATTATTATGCAGGTTAAATGCTGTGCGGGCGTCGTTTCCCTTTTCCAGTTTGTCAATAAAGCGTCTCGTCTCCTCCTCTCCAAACTTGATGTTATCACTGCATCCGCCCCACTGCCAGTCGCGGTTTCCTTGCGGCTGCTTTCTTGTTTTACCACACTTGCATCCGGGTATTCTGTTCTGTGCGCACTGAAAAGTGATTTGGTGTGTAATTGCGGCTGAGGTGATGGCGTGAAGGAATGCTGTCTCTCGAGTGGCTGAAATCATACAAGGGATACAGTATATTTAGTTGGACAGTAGTAAAAAATACTTAGCGATTAGTTTACGAGCCTGAGTTTTCTTTCGATCATAAAACTTAGGACAAAGTACTAGTAAACATTGTAAGTGCGAAGGTCAACTATGACCAAATAGTCATCGTTGAGGTAGCCAATCAGATTGTGGGATTTGAAGTAGCCTACGCTATACGTCCATCAATAATCCTTAGTCTACCCCGTTACTCATTAACAACAGTACTTAGCTGTGATGATCATCCTCATATCCGAAGAAAAGTGTACACACAAACTATTTTTATATCTCACATTGGGCATAAAGTTCGCACCACTTTTGGCAAATGCATGTCCCGATACTTCTATATTTCGCTCACGGCCAAGGCAAAATCATTAAAAAGTTTTCTCGTAACTTATTTCCTTAAAATTGAAGATACATCCGATGATCGTCGTTTTGTCGGACTTGAAATACCTATTTCATCGAAACGCTCCTTTTGTTTACGTTTGCTAATGTTTATTTTGAAAAAAAGACGTCCTGAATAACTTACCATGAGGGAAATTCGTTTTAACAAAGATGGGTAGCTGCTTGAACACGTTTTTGTTGTCCAGTGAACAGTTCCAAATCTCGTTTTTAAACAGCCGCTGACATTCCGTCAATCCACGATGGCCGCCCTCTCGTACGATGCTCAGTAATAAACGATAATTCTGCAAAAGAAAATAAAGATTAGAAACGTTTGACGCAAAATAAAAGGTTTAAGATGCACTCAAACGTATTACAGTGACAAAAAAATGAAACCATGCAAAAGCAGGTAGACTACGAAGGTCGCATTAAAAAGTGTTCTAACTCGTGGCTTATCTCTTTGGCTCCAGTTAAACGTCATTCTCATAATCTATCCATAATCACAAATTCGAATTGTTACGAATAGACATAAGTCGATTGGATACAACCTTAAGTCCATTATATAAAAATCGAAAACTAGTTGAACAGATAGCTTACAGAACTGAGGTTGTTTTCATACCCCCTAAATAAACTGTTATCCGCTTAATAAACTGTTATCCGCTAGTGAACTAAAAGCAGATCAAAAAGAAGATTCAAACCAAAAGGATCCTTCTGGGGCATTGATTTCACTGAGTCTCGTGGATAAATTTGGGGGCTTGTTTACTGGAATTTTACTGGTTTTACTTAACATTTTGAATACCCTACTTAAAACTGTTCACATAAGAAGAGAAAAGTTATTAGTTTCTCGGTAGTAAGAATGTAAAATTAATGTGACGCTATTTGCAGACTTTATTTGTGTGTCGCCAATGAAATTGGATTTTTCGAGAAAAGGAAACATCCGGCCAATATTTGGCTAGAGAAGGAGCTTAAGTAACATAAGTACAACATACCTTCTGTCGAAGAACGGTGTTCAAAGGGCCACTGGATCTGTAACAAAACGTAAAATAACAGTGAGAATGCCATAGACAACTATATCTTAGACCAATTAAGGAAAAATCTCTTAATTCTGCATTAAAATCTTGATGATCATAAAATGCTACTTGTCGAGAAATTCCAACATTGGAAAAAACACCCACAAAAAATACTGAAATTCGATTACCCTTTTTAAGACAATATGCACACTTAACAGAGGAAGCAATTTCGGCTGGAAATCTAATGGATCATTTAGTGTTTTTAAGTGAACCCGAAACCACTTGGTCCTATCAAAGTGATGCGAGAAGCGAGGTACAACTGCTTCAAGCTCGTGTGTAATTGCTCTTCGTTTTCAACACGGAATTGTAGCTTTCTTGCTTGACATTTTCAAACTTTTACGTCCTATAAGAAATAGCGGGATCGCAGAAACTCGCGCCCTCCAGTTGTCAGTCGTTGCTCATCAGCTAAAATTCTGGTGAACTCAGAACTCTTGATTGGTTACAAGACCGAAACATGCGATAGCGTGGGAGGCGAGGGAGTCACCTTCCACGCTCGCAGATGTAAAAAGAAATCATTAAAGATACTTCGTTTTGCTGAATTCACATGCTCCAGTGGTCAAGTTTCGCTTATGAGATTTCAATTTTAGTGAACTGGAAACGCTAGTATGGTTACGAACGTGGAACACGCTAAAGCGTGGGATGCGAGTCGTGTTCTACGCTCGCATGCTTCCAAAATGGAACAAGTCGATTAAAAACAATCCAACTTACTTAGTTTTGCTAAATCCGTGCTGCATCTGAAGAAACGCGAAAAGAATCGCAAGGTAGGCTGTGGATAGCTTCATAGTGTACGCGTGTTCGATCTTCGTTGTTTGCGCGCTGAGGTGAAATGAAGTGCGACCGTTTTACCTCTCTTATATACTTGTTGGATGATTAAACTTAACAGAATTGATTTTCAGTAATTAAACACGCGAACAAAAGATAAACTCTTTGTTGATTAAAAACATCCCACGCGAGACTAGGTGTAACTTATCAGCATAAATTAGAGGTGAGATATTTTAGCGTAATTGCAGAGGTGAGACTTATTTCGAACAATAGAAAGTGAGGCAAAGCCTTTTAAATGGAATATCAATTTAGCGTTGGAAAGACCCGACTTTGTTTTAATAGATGTGAGATTTTTTTAGTGTAATTTCAGAGTTGAGACTTTTTTCTTCAACAACAAAATGTGCAAAAAAGCTGTGAACCCATCCTGCACTGCCAATGCATTCTACATGAGAATTTAGCAAGAATGTAAAGTTTCAATTTTAAAGCATTCAAATGCGAACGACATAAGCGGGCTTTCATTCGAATGTTTACTCTTTTAAAACAGACTGACTCAGTAGTGTCAATGACTTTGCACGGCACAGTAAACAGGTGCAATTGTCAGACTTTGGAAAAAGATAGATATACCATTAACAACATAATAAATAGCATAAGTCGGTAAAGTATGATTGTCTGGATGAGTGAAGTCCTGAGAAGGACTGGTTATGGTGACATTGACTGATGTTTCGCCAACATGAGCGGAAGTCATCATCAGAGTCAAGTCATCGGCTTATGATATGACTCCTGGGTTCAAACCATTTACAGTATATAAATAGCACCACAGAAAAGGATTACTCAGTAGCTTTCATTTGAACGGTCACACTTCAGGATTTCATCCACAGACTTAAAAGTTAAAACTACCATTTTATAACAACACAATAACGAACACCTCAGGAAAGTACTTCTCGGTAGCTTTCATTTCACGACTTTATCATACCCGCACTTTTAAGTAATCTGCGTTCAAGCCCTCCCAGTTCTTTACTAACCTCCGATAGAGGTGTTTTTCGTGTCTCTTTTCCCCGCGAAGAGAAACAAAAATGCGTGATCGCAGGTTAATTCAAAAGAAGCAGGTCACGAGAACGGTGGTTAACTTTACATATATTTACTTTTGGAGTAAACGGCTTTTAATCGATTAGAAGCGTAGCGTAATCTGATGCGATTTATTTCCAGGTTTTGAATTTTCAAATGTGAAAATTCTAAAGTTTGATTAAACAACAAGGAGTCAGAGAGATGATAGAATTTCCCTTAATTTCTAAGAATTCGAACAGTCCTTTCTTCTTTCAGTGATGATAAATCAAAACATGCGAGCGCGAGCGAATGCTTATAATTTCAGAGTGGATAAGATCACTATTCAGCACGAGAAACTCTCTGCAAATAGAAACATTTTCTTCGTGGGTTGTTATTGAAATGAATAAAATGATCTTTGTAATGGTCGACGTATTTATGCAAGTAGAGTGTAATGCAGTCGCGAATAAATTCAGGGGGAAAAATTCAAGGCTTCAGTGGGATTTGAATTTTGTTGTTGTTGATGTTGACTTTTTGTAAGGAAACAAAACTGTATCCTTATCAGTTAAACGAGCAACCTGAACCTGTTAGTACAGGAAACGTTTTTTTTCCACTGGATACTGGCGCAAAACACACGGGCCAGTTGAAACATTCTTGCGCGGGGAAGTACCTTAAGATAAAATTCTTATTGAAATGAATAAAGTGATCCTTATGCAATTATGAATTATGAATTGAGTCTGAGCCTAGGAGGGTTTTGTTCTTACTGATGGCGTCTTTTCGCATACCCCAAAAAACTATAACTCATTACTAAAACAAGCTACTATAAACAATACTTCTTTGTTGTTTTCAGACCAAAAATATCCTACGCGAGGCGAGGTGCGAGAAATATCGCACGCGAGACGAGGTGCGAGCTTTCGGCAGCATGCAGTTTGTGACTTGATGATTTTAAAGTAGTAATGTAAGCTCGTATGGCCCAGTGAGCCTCGTTTTGATGTAAGGATGACGTCATAACCGGAACCGGAAGTCACGTGTTTTTAAGAGGGGGAAACCGCTGAGCAGTGGGAAAAAAGGGATGGCGGGCTCATGCAACCGGAAGTCACGTGATTTGGAAAGGGAAACCGCTGACGAGTAGGAAAAATCGATCGTGGGCTCAAGGGGAAGTAAAACCGCTGAGAAAACGCGGGCTCAAAGTCCAAAGTCCAATTGGGGGAACGAGGGTGGTCCTTGACTCCAAAAAACAACAACAAGAAAATAAAAAAAATAATTTATTGTCAACCTTTTTTTTTCACAACAAGTGAGAAAAAACAGAGTCCAAAGTCTAAACTGGATATGGTGGCTTGCGACGATGTCTGGAGGCATGATTCCATGAAGAGAGGCACCTGGTAGAGGACGAGGGCACAATGACGAACTATGCAAGCCAGGCAGCGGCACGGAGTCCGAAGTTCAATGTCCTGGGAAGGAACACGCGCCCTGGGAAAGAGTATAAGTTGATCAGAAAAGTAATAATTTGCGAACAAATAATTCTGACCTAAAGCATGACCTTTGTATTTTAAAACGAATGAAGCGTATCCGGTTGCCAAACAGAATTAGAAGAACATAGCTTTCCAATTGACAGTTGTAAAACAGAATTAAATTTATTCACAGTAAACAGATTGAATTTACGACAAAATGTGTGCAACACTGTGCAATAATCTGTAAACAAAACCAAAAGAGAATTTCTAGTAGTTTTCGAAGCGAACACGCGTCTCCAATTACAAAATATAAAGCGACAAATAAAATAACAGCAATCAAAACAAATGAAAAATGCCGATCAACGATTAAATGAATTTGCCTAGCGAACTTAAAACGAATGAAGCGTATCCGGTCGCCAAACAGAATTAGAAGAACATAGCTTTCCAATTGACAGTTGTAAAACAGAATTAAATTTATTCACAGTAAACAGATTGAATTTACGACAAAATGTGTCAAATGTGTGCAACACTGTGCAATAATCTGTAAACAAAACCAAAAGAGAATTTCTAGTAGTTTCGAAGCGAACACGCGTCTCCAATTACAAAATACAAAGCGACAAATAAAATAACAGCAATCAAAACAAACGAAAAATGCCGATCAACGATTAAATGAATTTGCCTAGCGAACTTAAAGTGAAAGCACAAATAGATAAACTAGATTTGCTTGAATCACGAAACAGAATTATAACTCTAAGTTTATACTAAAATGATACGCTTAATAAAACTATACAGTAATTAACGAGGTCAAGTACCTAATTTATAGGCGACCGATGGTAACCGGTAGATATGGAGTTCCGCTTTTTGGCTTGGCTAAATCTATATATTTTTTTTAGCTGACAGTCAGAAAAAAATGATGCTTACTTTGCGTGGAGGTTTGCTTGTTGTTTTCAACAAGCCGCTCGCTTTCTTCTCGGCGAAAATACGAGTTGTCATCTCGTTTGTCTCACCGCGTTACAGTCAGCACATCGTTGGACTGTGGAAAAAAGAAATACAGAGAGTGAGTAAAAATAAATCAAATAGTCTTTCGGGTAGAAAAGGATTTTTTCACAACAACGCGGGGAATGGGAAAACATTGCGAGCTAAACAGAACCGCTTCGGTTTTCAATTTTTTTCGAGGCGACAAAAAATTAGTTTCATTTCGAAAAACAAAACTAGTAAACGAGTATTATAAGACACACTGTTTTTTAATCGAAAAGTTCGTCGTTGTGGGAAAAACAGGCTAAACACTTCAATATTTTTAGCCGGCAGCAAAACACAACACTTACCTCGTGTTAAGCTTTCGCTGTTTTCAAAACATCCATTCGGCGGCTTCTACAGATAAAAATCTCCCACATTTTTCGCTGAAATCTTAGCTGTCATCGTTTTGTTTGTAAAGCCGAGGGTTGCTGGGGTAAAGCGATGAATAAATCTGTGAAAAAACTGTCGTAAGTCTCCCTGACCTTCCTCCATCTTGAAAAAAAGAAAGTTCGGGGGTAATTTTGCTGCTTATATAGCTAAACAGTATGACCTTATTTGGTTAGGATTGGTTGTGATTGGTCAGTCCCAGTCAGGCCATGGTCAAGGTCCAAGGCCATGGTCAAAGTATCAGTCGATCAGAAGCAGAGTTTCACAACAACGCGGGAATGGGAAAACATTGCGAGCTAAACAGAACCGCTTCGGTTTTCAAATTTTTTTTTTTTTTTTAATAGAGAAAGCGAATCATTAATTAAATCCTGGAGCACGTGGGCTCAGAGGAAAGAAAAGAGAGGACATTTCGTGACGCTTACATGACGTATCAGAATAGGCCTCTGGCTAAGGTGGGAAACCGCTGACCAGTGGAAAAAAAAGGATCGCGGGCTCAGGATGGAGCAAAACTGCTGAGGAAGGCGGGCTCAAAGTCCACAGTCCAATTTGAGCATCGGGGGCAGGTATAAAAAGGTAACCAGAGGGGTTAGGTGGTGATTGTGACCATGAGTTTTTACATCACCCTTATCAGTGATCAAGCACAAGGCACGAATCAAAAATTTACTGTCAGACTTCCTCATTCACATTATTTGGTGGAAGATGATTGGGAAGCGGCCTTGGTTCATATCTCACACCCGGCTTTTTATCAACAATTGGGAGATCAAACCAAGCAGAATTGGACGCAAGAAGATAGTCAAAAACATTGGATGAAAACAGATATCAGATACATACCAAAACGTGCTGATGGAACGGCTCCCATTCAAGTGACCAAACAAATCCATTTACCGCCAGGGTATTACCACAATTTGAAAGAGGCATGGATTGGCATCGCTTACGAAATAGAAAAACAACACATGGAAGTCATGATGGATATAGCCAAAATGGACGTGGACGATCTAGGGAAACGACAACAACTAGCCGCTCTTAACCTGGCTCAACCCTACGTGAAAATCACCAATGCCGGCATCGCCTCCGAATTAGATTCGTTGTATGTACTCATACCAGCCAACATGCAATTTGAAATGGAATGGAAATTGGCCAGCCTGATGGGACTTGTCAAAGATGGAACGCCAACGCAGAGAATTGTCCAAGAAAAAAATTATCTGGTGAAACATATCGTGGATTACGACGATCGCCACAAATGGACACCCACCATAGGGCCTGTCAACAAATATCCACCGCATGGCATCGTCTCTGTCAGCTTTACCCACCCCGATTTCGAGTATGAGTTGTTCTTGGGTCCTAATCTCAGTCGACAACCATTTCCCACCACCCAAACCGTCAAACCGCAACAAGGACGACAACAACTCATGATTTACACGGATCTCGTCATTGACAGCGTGGTTGGAAATCAAGAAAAAGGTTTTTTACGTGCCATTGATGCTGGCAATACCGATCATCAGTTTGATACCACGCAACGGATGTATTTTCCTCTTGGCAAAACCATCTTTGACAGCATTGCCATTGACATTCAAACAGCGAATGGACAGCCGGCTCCTTTCAAACAAGGCAGTACCATCATTACCCTTCAACTCTCCAGAAAAAGTCAACGGACATGACGTCAGGGTTGTGAACTTTTTTATTTTAATTAAAAAAAGAGTTGATGTTTTTTTACAAATGGTGGTCTGTATTCTTTGCCACGCTGGGTGGGGCGCTCCTATTTACAATTGAAAAAAGCTATCTACAGTTTGAAAAAATAAAAATTGAAAAAGAAAGCTATGTACAATTGGAAAAAATAAAAACTAAAAAAAAATTAAAAAAGAAAGCTATGTACAATTACAAATGAAAGTCTTCCAGTTCCATACGTAATTGATCAATGTTCTCGGGTAGACAGAAGGTGCGGTTGAACAAGGCTTGAATTTCGGCTCGGGTTTTCTCGTCCACATCCCTGGATCCCACAATAGCACTGCTTTGATGAAGGGTGGGCTTTTTAGGTCCCCAAGGAACAAATTGACTGCCAGTCACCAGGGTGGCGGCATTCTCATTGACTTGGTAGTAATGGTCCGAGCGGTACCATGATTGACTGGGGATGTCAAACAGGTAGACGGGTTTGCCTTGATCCATAGCCAATTGCACAGTCCAACCAGTGCCTCCTTTCACGCGTTTATGATCCGGTTCCAAGATGCCAAAGGCATAGATGGTATGGGCTTTTTTGGCAATTTGATAATTGCGTTGCAGCAATTGCAGGGTGTAAAAATGACTGGGCATTTGTTTGCCTAGTTTCTCCGCTGCCTGGTGAAGATGGGGGTTGGCCAGCATCAGGACTTCCACCGTAGAAGGGGTGATGAAAGTGGATCGAGGATGGTTCGGGGGGACCAGGACTTCTAGTTGCATTCCAAAGTGTTTGGCCTGTTCTTCCACGAGGGCATCCGTACCTTTGGCTCCCCCTGTGTAGACCACATGGCCATGACCCACTTGCAGTTCCAAGGCACCGAGATCTTGTTCTCCGATCATGATGTCTGGGGGCATGGCTTTTGAGAATGAAGATCTAGTGACCAAGGGAGCTCCTTAAATAGGGACAGTTGACCAATGGGAAGACAAGAGGACCTTATTTGGATTGAATAAGCTGACCAATGGGAAGATAACAAGTCCTTATATGGGTAGGATAAGCTGACCAATGACAGTCAAGGGTCTAAGGTATAAAAAGGCATGGTTGGTAGGGGTGACATCAACCTTTGAGTACGATGTCTGTCGATCGGAAGAGAAAATCAACCCATCCCCCAGAGGGGAAGAAGAAGAAGAAGAGCATTCAACATATGACGCCCGTGGACTGTGATCCTGTGGTGTGCGACGTGGTGGAAGACACCCGAGCTGCTGTGGAAGATATGATGAAAGAATTGAATGACATGGTGGAGCAATCACCCCCATCACCTCAATTCACCTTGACGACCGTGTATGATCCTCCCAGTTCAGTGGACACTATGGTATGTCCTTGCCATGAGGTGCGTTTGGAGGCCCGAGAATCTCAAAAGGGATGGAAGTATGTGAAATGTCCCATGCAACCGTGTTTGCTGTTTTGTGGTCAAGATAAAGTTCTGGAGTATATGAAAGCCGTGTATAGTCAACCTCATGTAGAAGTGTTGGACATGTGGGGTGGTTTGCAATGCTTTTGCCGTGAACCCGCCACGCTTCAACAGAGTCATTCGACCCAGAACCCCGATCGGTTGTTTCTGACTTGTTCCAAGAAAACGTGTGGCTTCTTCCGATGGGCTGATCAACCCTTGGGTCCCAAGTACTGGACGTGGTTTCATGACAACCCTCCCAAAAAAGCCGACCAACAAGCTGAAGCACCCACCCGTGATGCTCAAGGATATCCCAAGAGGGGCTATGACATCCCTGGCCCTCCAGTCAGAAGGAAAGAGGACGTGGAACGAGAACGACCCCTGACAGACTATGAGAAACAATTGTTACGAGAAATTCAAGATCTCAAGAACCGTCAAGAAATGATGGTAGCCCCGGCACCACCACCCCCCAAGTACAGTGACAGTGTGGAGAACTGGCAGAAAGGTCTAGAGACCGTCAGTTACGGCCGTCTAGGTCTCTTTTAAAATGAGAGAACGAATAAAATTTTTTATCAATGTCACCATGGAGTCTGTGTGTGATGCGTGGGAGTCTGTCTTGTCCCTGGGGCAATGGCAATGTCATCAAACCCTTTGTCAAGTCTTATATGATCATCAACCCGGCACCCAAATCCCCATACCCCCTTGTCCCGAGGACACGCATCCTCTCCACCTGTTTGAAGAAACCCATGTGGACCGCAACCTATATCGATGGGTGGTGTTTGTCTTATGGTTAAAAGTTCACCCAGAGGCATGGCGATGGTATCGAATCATTCAAAAGGCGCATCCCCACACGGTCCCCACCATATCGACCTTATGGGGTGAATGCCAGAACGTATGGCCCCTCGAAAGAAAAAGGTCTCCCAACCATGGTTGAGTCAGTACCACGATCCTCGAGCCCCCGGCAGTTTAGGTGGGGTGCAACGATTTGCTAAAGCCCATCGTCTCCCTTTGAAAAAAGCTCAACGGGTCTTGGAACGGGATTTGGCCTATACGTTACATAAACCACGACGTCGTCGTTTTGCTACCTTACCCGTGATCGTAGGGGGGTTGGATGATCAATGGGTCGCGGATTTAGTGGAAGTGCAACCCTTGGCCAAGTATAATCGGGGTATACGCTACTTGTTGACCGTCGTGGATGTGTTGTCCAAGTACGCGTGGGTCGAACCGTTGAAAACCAAAACCGGGGTGGCGTTGGTCCATGCCTTTGACAAGATTTTGAAAGGACGTCACCCGAATCGATTGCAAACGGATCGAGGGAAAGAATTTTACAACCGGACGTTTCAACGATGGCTTGACGAGCAAGGCATTCAACATTTTTCGACCGAAGGGGATGCGAAAGCCAGTGTGGTGGAACGATTTAACCGCACCTTGAAAGAACGGTTGTACCGTTATTTCACCGCGGCCAACACGTTGAAATTTGACGATGTCTTACCCGAGTTGGTGCAGGGGTATAATGCCACCCGGCATCGAAGTATTGGTATGCCCCCCGAAAACGTGACGTGGGACAACGAAGAAGCGGTGTGGAAACGATTGTATGCCCAACGGTTGAAAGACCAGAAAAAACCTAAATTCAAAGTCGGAGATCGTGTACGTCTCAATAAGATTCATCGTACCTTTGAAAAAGGCTATTTACCCGGTTGGACCGAAGAAGTGTTTGTGGTGCATCGTGTGATCCCTGGCCCTGTCCCCACGTATAAGATTCACGAATGGGATGATACCCCCGTCCAAGGTACGTTTTATGAAGAGGATTTACAAAAAGTCCATGTATCCGAGGTGTTTCGCATTGAAAAGGTACTTAAGCGACAAAAAGATCGTTGGTTGGTCAAGTGGAAAGGGTGGCCCGACAAGTACAATAGTTGGATTCGTAGTCAAGACGTCACGTCTCTCCAACCACCCCAGAGGAAAAGCCCACCCAAACGACAACTGAAGACTAAAGAGACAAGCCCACCCAAAAGACGACGTTACTAAACAATGACATTGGTGCCCAACTCTTCGTTTTACGTGACGTTGATGAGTCATGCGAGTACCAAAGAGTTTCCTGGGAACAAGAGTCATCATTTCAGAAACCGATTGCCTAAACCCATCCGATTTGTGGGACGAGGATGGATGGTGGGTATGGTGAGTTTATCCTTACCCACCATTCCCGTGGTAGCGGAAGAAGGAGGCGTGGGTGATTCCCATCCTCTGTTGTACGTACGATGGCACGAACGGGTGTATGCCCAAGACGATCAAGGCAACGATCGATGGTGGCATCAACGTCGCGAACTCACTGTCTACGGGCGAGATATGAGAAAGGAATTGGCCTCGTCGACGGGATCGCACTTTTTTCATCAACTGGTGTACCGTTACGAGCAAAGCCGTGCCAAACAAACCGAACCCAAAAACAAATGGACAGAGGACAATGGCGTTAAATTATACCCGACGTTTGAATGGACGTCCGAAGGGGATTTGTTATTGAATACGACCAATGTGGATTACAAACGACAAGTAGCGCACGTGTCATGGGGCAGATCCTTGGCCCTGAGAATGGGATGGATTGAACAAGTGTCCCCCGGCCAGTATCGATTGGGTCCGAATCTCCTGCAAGAATTTCAAGGCATTTCCACCATTCCCACCCCGACGGATGTCCTGGATGGCAGCAACAAGCCCATCTTTTGGAAAGTGGAGGGGGATTATCTGAAATTGAGTCTATCGTGTCCTTGGCGGTTTGTGAATGTGAACCAGACCTTTCGTCCCTCGTTGGAATTTCCCTCCACGCGTCCTTTGCATGTGTATTGTGATGTAGGCACCAGCAGCATGGTAGGGGGCCGCATCACCGATCTCTTACGAGAAATCAAGTACCAGCCACAAAACACCACCCACTTTGAACCTCGACATATTCAATATATCCCAGTACGCAACGAAGTGGTAGAAATTGTCGAAACCCAGATGGCCGAAACCAATGGGGATCTGGTGAAATTTGGTGAAGGGCGTACCCTCCTGACCCTCCACTTTAAAAGGGAAGTGGTGGTGTGAAGAAAGACAAAATGTCGTTTTACGTGACGTTACCCAGTCATGCCAACCGACGTGAATTTCCCAACAACCAAGCCAATTCCTTCAAGATTCGTTTACCTCAACCGTTACAGCTCACGGGAGGGGGATGGCAAGTGGGGTTGAGTGCCATTTCCTTACCGGATGCTCGCGTCAATTTGTATCAGTTGGTGCAGAAAGATGGGTACATGATGTCGTCGATCTGGCAGCAAACCTATCCCAAACCGGGCGGCAAAGACGGGGAAATGATCACTCGCATGGGATACGCTCAAACGCTCATCAATGACATTCAACATTTGGATTGGGTGGTGGATGGGGTGAGTTTCATGAAAGCCACCATTGCTCACTTGGAACAACAACGCATGGAAACGGCGATTCAAGGTGGTCGGTTTGTCAACGATCAAGGCAAACACATGTACGCCAAGTTTCGTTGGGAAGGCGAGGATCTGCTCATCGACAACACCCATGTCTGTCATTGTGGCGACGACACGCCAGGCATTGACATCAATACCAAATTAGCTGTCAAGATGGGATGGTTACGTAAAATTAGCAGTGGATGGATCTTGGGACCCAACTTACAGCAAGACTTCATGGGGGATCAAATCCCCGACATGACCAAGAACAGCGCTTGGAAGGATATCACCGATAAGGATGGGAACCCGGTCTTTTGGACCGTTCGGTCTGGGTTACTGAATTATTTACAATTGAGTATGAGTTGTGGTTGGCGTTTCACCAACTTGAATGTAGCGTTTCGTGCCGTGGTGGGTGAACCCACACGATCGTTGCACGTGTACTCTGACGTGGCAGGCAGCACGGTGGTGGGCAATCGCGTGACTGATTTGTTGCGTGAAATCCAGTACAAGCGAGAAGCACGTGGCACCCTGTATTTTGAACCGTTGCACATTCATTACATGTCTCTTCGTAACGAGGTGGTGGAAATGATTCACGTTCAAGTGGCTGAAACGATTGGTGCCGGAGGAGACTTGGTCAAGTTTGGTGAAGGCCATACCATTGTCACGTTACACTTCAAAAAGACATAAAAAAGAGAGACGAGAAGGGATGTGAAAACAAACAAAGATGCCCAAGACAAGAGTGCGTCGAAGGAGAAGAAGAAGGCAACGAGGGGGTCTCTTGCCCCTGGCCGCCCTCATTCCAGCCTTGATTGCTGGAGGGAAAGCTGTGGCGTTGGGTGCTGCAAGTGGTGCCGCGAGTTACGGGGCTAAAAAAGGGTTGGAAGCCACTTTTCGGAAAAAGCGACGATGACGGTATAAAAAGGGGGTCACGTGAAGCCCAGACAAAACGTTTATCCCTGGTGAAGAAGAAGGCACCATGCGTGGGGGAAGTTTGACACGATTTCGAACCGACGAGTGGTATGATCAACAAGGCAAAGGAGTGATGACGGATCTGATGCGTGGGGGGTTGCAAGGTCTTATAAGGACGCGAAATCCTTTAAAATTGCCTAGTAATATCAAGAGAGGCTTGGAAACGGGTTTGACACGCGGTGTTAAACGCAAAGCCGAACAAGTCCTTAAAAAGGAAATCACCAAACAAGCCAAGAAAGCGTTGAGTCATAAGAACGTGAAAGACGCCGTGCGTGTAGCCACTGCCTTATTTCCCAAACAAACCAAACGTGCACGTGATATTTTGGGAGTCTAATGGAACCCGTGCATTCACGACCTCGACGGATTCGTAGTAATCGAGGGTTGTCTCAATGGGGTGGACTGTATCCGTTTTGGAAACTCATGCCACGACGACAACGTGGTGGATGGTTAAGTCCCGAGGTGATGAGAGTCCCCGGGTTTGATTTGAGACAACGTTTAGCCCGACGACGACGACGCTATAAAAACCCCTCACGACGACGACGGGGTACCACTCGACGACGTTAAACATGCCTGACGTGAGTACACAAACCGCCCCGGCTCACGAGCGTTCCGAAGGGACCGTTAACCCTGCCTTACGGATTTTCAAGGTGCCACCGACCGACATTAGCATCAATGCCTATCGCATGGTCACCATCCAACCCACCACCACGGGTATCAATCCCATGGAATTCATCATTCCAGGGTTAGACGATTTTGTGGATTTGGGACGCAGTTACTTTACCATGGAATTGAGTTTGAAAAAGGAGGATGCCGGGAACTTGGTGGCCAATCAGAAATTGTGGCCCGTCAATAATTTGGCCCATTCCATCATCAAACAAATTGACTTGCAGTTGAATGGCACGTTGATCAGTCCACAATCCGACACGTATCATTACAAAGCTTACCTGGAAACCTTGCTGAATTATGACCGAGAAGATGGCAAGACCGTGTTAGGACCCCAAGGATGGTTCAATCAAGTGGATTTCCCACCCCAATGGACCAACAACAACACAGACAAAGCAGGAGACCATGTAGCCTGGCAAAATCTGAGTGCCAATCACAAAGGGGCTTTTGAGGCGATGGTCGCTGAAGTGGCCAAGTATGCTGGAGGTGTCACCCACAGTCTAGTGTTTACCCCCCACTTGGAAGTCTTTCACACTGGCAAACTGTTGGTGCCTGGTATCGAAATCAAGATGAAATTTCATTTCAATGGCCCCAGCTTGTTTTTGAATGGAGTGGCTCTAGCTGGTCGATTGATGGAAGGGGATGTCAAACTACGGTTTCATCTCTGCCAACTGCGTTTGAATGACGCCATCTACCAGAGTATCTCTAGCAAAAGACACAATGAAGGCCAAGTGGCAGCTTACCCGACCGTCCGCAGTGAAATCCGGACCTTCAGCATGCAAAACAACCTGGTCCGCTTTGATATCCCTAACCTGTTTCAAAACAGAATACCTGACCGATTGATTGTGGGGTTACTGGACAGCCGTGCCTTCAATGGAGATGTGACCCGAGATCCATTCTGTTTCCAGAAATTTGGTCTGACGTCCATTAAACAGATTGTCAGAGGAGAAGAATACCCTTATGAAACCCTCCAGTTAGTGCACAACAATGGCACCCGAGATAATCTAGGCTACTTCCGTTTTCTGCAAGCCAGTGGTGCTTGGTGTAAAAAGAAAGGCAATATAGTAGAACTAGAAGATTGGGGCCAAGATAAAAATTGTACCTTGTACATGTTTGACAATGTGGCCAATGGATGTGCTGACAGTCAAAACCTCAACCCCAAGCAAACGGGAGATTTACAACTGGTCTTGGAATTTGGAGCTGCCCCCGGTGTCAATATAACCGTACTCGTGTATGGAGAATTTGAGAATTTGCTGGAGATTGACAGGAACGGAGCCGTGTTGTATAACATTTACCAACACTGAAGAAATGGAACATGTGGCCTTGAATAATGTGCAGTTGGATTATTTAGCCCGAGACGACCCCCAATTGAACCCTGTCTTTTACGGGACGGTGGCCTGTGATCGTTTACCCAAGAGTCCTGTCAAGACTACCCCTCAAGGGTACATTGTGAATACCGACCCACACGATCAACCGGGACAACATTGGTTAGCGGTGTGGACCGATGGAAAGGTGTGTGAAGTCCTGGACAGTTATGCTTTGCCATTGGATACGTACGTGCAAGCTACCCCGTTACGAGATTGGATCGTCCAACATTGGAAGTATGTGGTGACCAATGGCAAGTCCCTCCAAGCCATTACAAGCAAGAGTTGTGGTGATTACGCCTTGTTGTACTTGAAAGCCAAAGCCCGTGGACGGACCTTGCAAGCGTTTTTAAATGAGTTTTCGGATCATGATTATGTTAGTAATGACCATCAAGCCGGTCAACGCCTTCAACAATTGATTGTAGGCCAAGAAGCCAGATGGTATCAACTCTGTTGTCATCCGTATCATCAATGTAATGCTTAAATAAAATTTGTTGGAAAAAAGTGGTGTCGGAGTCGTAGCTCAGTGGGTAGAGCCTTTGGACCTTTGATTCAGATAGGGATCGGGTCGTGCGTGGGTTCGAGTCCCACCGATTCCAATAAAAAGGTGCCTTTTTTTTAAACTGGGTAGTTCGTCATCATCATGCAAACGGGGAAACCGTTTCGTTTTCATACGCCTTCCTCTATCTTGGTGGTGGGTCCTTCGGGATGTGGTAAAACCGCGTTTACGGAAAAACTCTTGGTAGACAACCCGGAGTTGTTTGACACCCCACCGACCCAAATGCATTATTGTTATGGGGCCTGGCAAGATCGATTTCGAAGCATGCAAGATCAAGGGGTGGTGTTTCACGAAGGGATTCCCGATCATGAGGCCTTAGTGCAATGGTTTCCTGAAGGACAGGGGGTCCTGGTCTTGGATGATTTAATGGACGAAGGGAGTCACGATAAACGCGTGTTGGATTTATTCACCAAACATTCGCATCATCAAGGGGTGACGGTGCTCTACTTGTGCCAAGACATGTTTCCCGTGGGTCGCTATGCGAAAAGTATATCCCGCAATGCCCATTACATCGTGGCGTTCAAGAACCCCCGAGATCAATTAGGGGTACGCAATGTCATGCTTCAATCGTTTCCGACCACTTGGAAAGACACGTTGGAGACGTTTCATCAAGCCACCACACGACCGTATGGGTATTTGGTCTTGGATTTACATCCCGCCTCCTCCGATCAACAACGTGTATTGAGTCACCTGTTAAAAGACGAAGGATGGACTCGCACCTATCAAAAACGACTATAAAGGCACCCCTTTGGAACAGGTAAAAAGAGAAAAGCAAACCATGGCCGATGATGACCGTCAACCTCCGCAATCGTACGATACCGTGTCCCCTGCGGGGGTGGGGGCGGCCAGCGGCAATCAAATGTCCCCAGGGACCATGCAACAACTTTTTTTCACGGGAGACGAAGGCCTTCTCGACGTCGCCATGGAGGAAATGCACCCCAATACCCTCAGTCAGTTGTTGAGAAGTCTCCCCTCCCCCAGGACAGTCGCCGGTTGGCCCGATCTGGATGGTGCACCCCCTGCCCAGGCTTCTTCCCCTGCTGGGGTAGGAAGTCGAGCATCCCATTCACCCCCATTCCAAAGCCCCCAGACCACCCCGGAGTCCCCGAGAAGTCCACCTGGTTGGCGAACAGCACCAAGTGGTCGAACAGCAGCGGGTGCAGGGGGTGATGGAAATGGACGTGGGGGAAGTGGAAATGGACGTGGGGGACGTCGTGGTCCTAGGACTAGAGGTGGTGGACGTGGTGGTGCTGGTGGTGGTGGTGGAGCAGGTGGAGCTGGTGCTGGTGGTGGTGGTGGTGCTGGTGGTGGTGGTGGTGGAGGTGCTGGTGGTGCTGGTGGAGGTGCTGGTGGTGCTGGTGGTGCTGGTGGAGGTGGTGGTGGTGGTGGTGGTGGTGGTGGTGGTGGTGGCCGTCGTGGTGGTCGACGCGGACGACGACGACGACTTTTCCCCGGTTCACCTAGGACACCTTCCTCCAGCCCCTCCACTCCTCGAGGATCTCGGACTCCACCCCCTCGTACCTTGCGTCAAGCAGATTTACAACGACGTTTACGGATGCTGTTACAAGATCAAGAACAGTTGGCCCAAGGACGTGAAATTGCTAATGTCACCATGACCAATAGCATTGTGACCAGTTATAAACAAGGAGGAGCACCGAGCGTACAAACCTCGTCGTCCCGTGTTTCGCCGTAAAGATGAAAACCGTCGTGTCGTTATTGAATGGATCCAAACAACATGGTCTTCCCTTCCCCCCGGAATTATTACAACGCATGGATTCCTTGTATGCCTTTTATCATCAACAATGGTGGTGTTATCGAAAAATGTTGAATCATTACAGGTGTATCAATGCCTTGTTCAATGGCATGGCCTTACTCCTGATGGCTGCCGGTATGATTGCGGGTCCCCTTTTGGAAAACAGTACGTTGGTAGCCTGTTTGGCGGCCGTGGGCACCGTGGTCAAAGGATGGAATGATTTTAAACAATACCGATTTAAAGTGACCATGAGTCGATTTGCGTTTACCACCTATGCCAAAGCCTTGACCGAATTGAAAACCCATGTGCGGGGTATTCCCTTGGAGGATCTGGAACGATTTTTAATCAAGATGCAAACCTTGGATGATACCATTGTGGATTTCACCCCTCCATTACCCAAACGATGTCTCCAAGATTACCATGGTCATTTTGTGTACCAACCCTTGGAAGCCCTATGCTATGTAGATGGATGTCCTCGTCCCTTGAGACCTAAAGAGTATTGGATCCATAAAAAGCCGCTCCCTCCTAGTCCCACACTCTTAGAACCATGGCCCCCCGAAGAAGAAGACGGACAAAAAGAAGAACCCAGCAAGGAGAAGGCATACCTTGGTTCGTCGACGTGAAAAAGGGGTATGAAGTCACAAGTGATTTGGTCAAAGCCTTGAAAAAACCACAAATGAGTGCTGCCCAAGGGAGAAAGATGGTATCGGGGTACAAACAACAATATCAAGCGTATAAAAGACGAGGGGGTACCAAAGGGTACAACAGTTGGTTGATCGACAAAGGCTATGCCAAAAAACCTAACAAGTGTTGTATCCAATGAAACGTCTTCGACGTCAACGCAGAAAAAGGAAACAACGAGGAGGGGCTTTAATGCGTCGCAAACCCCGTTTGGTGGATAAAATTGCCCATGGCATGAGTATGTTTCTATCAGGTCCAGCGCCTGGGTTTGGACTGGCTTTAGGCAAATTAGGGGGTCAAGCCTTGAAAGGCATTACCGATAATGTAAAACATGTCCGACGACAACGAGGTGGGGGTTGGTGGCAAGATTTCAAACGCAATACCCGTCAAGGTTATAAAGAGACGCAAGACCTCATCAAACAAGACAAAGCCCTTCAACGTCTATTGACGGGTCGACCATGGTGAGGAGGAGAAGACGACGACGCCGTCGTCAACGAGGCGGTTTTTTAAATCTATTGGTGCCCGCTATGGTAGGATTGGGGAAAGCCGTGGCCTTGGAAACGGATAAACGTATAAAACGCACGATTCAAAAAGCCAATCAACGGTATCGTCGTCGTCACCGATAAAGGATGCAACGTCTTCGACGTCAATTCCCGTTTTTACGGTCCATGTTACAAGAAGCCAATGGTTCCAAACGTCAAGAATTGTTACAACATGCCAATGCCGATCAAATCAATGCTGTGAGTGAACTGGTCTTGAACTTTTTAAAAAACAAGATTCCCGTCACCCCACCCATGCTGGCTAAACTTCAACCCTATAAAAAGGTACTACGTGATTTGGGACGTCGTCGACATTCCGTCAAAAAACGTCGTCAGTGGTTAGTCCGACAAAAAGGAAGCGGATTGTTTCAAGGACTTCACGAGGTGTTATGTCAATGTGTTCGTTAACCCTCCCTACGTGGATGACTCTATTACAAGAGGCCAATCGGGCCACCGACCAGTGGAAAGACGAGTGTCATTATTGGAAGCATAAATATCACCTGTTGTATCGAGAGTACCAACACATCTTGAGGGCCCGTCTTTGTAAGAGTTGCCGTGACCAGGAAGACGGGGAACTTTGCTCCGACTGTAGTCAACGAACATGGACGAAGTGTACATGATTCCCCAAAAGGACTTGGAACAACTCATTCAATATTACAAAGGAGAACTCACCGAAAATGCCTTGTTGAACAAAGCCGCCACGCTCGCCGCCAAAAAACATGTGTTGTTAGCCAATCCCCAATTACCTCCCGCCCTGGTTAATGCTCAAACCAAACCGTTGAGTCAAGAATTAATCAAGTTAACCAAACGGATTCGTCAATTTCCTGGCGGGGTAGGGGTTGGTGCCCCGGGTGCCCCGGGTGGTCCGCCAGGCGAAGAAGAAGAAGAAGCCGGGGATTTGGTGACGGGACCTGTGGAACAATGGTTGAAGCGCATGATAAAAGGCAGCCCGTCGACTCCCAAACCACCCATTACCCCTGCAACCAAGAAAGGCAAAGGAGCAGCCACTACCAGTAAGATTGTCAAGAAAGGGAGCCCATCCACCAGTCGAGGGGATACCCGGTCACGTTTAGAAGCCATTCGAGAACAGCGCAAGACTTTGGAAAAAAAGTTAGCCGAGAGTCGCAAAGGCAAAGGACCTGCCCGAGAAGTGGAACGATTGAAACCTTTACCCGGTTGGGAAGATTGGGCTCGTGGCAAAAAGTTACGACGTCGATTGGATTACGACAGTGACTAAAAGATGCCCACCAAGAGAAAAAGGGGTATCAAACGGAAACGCCCCCAACGAGGAGGAGCCTTGGATGTGCAAAAATGGATTGCGAAAACCGGCAAAGAATTTCATTGGCCTGGTTATCAGTACATGGGCCCTGGCACCCATTTGGCTAAACGTCTGAAACGGGGGGATCCCGGCATCAATCGCTTGGACCAGATTGCTAAGCAACACGACATTGATTACAGTCGTGCCAAGAATTTGCAAGATAAATGGAAAGCCGATACCAAGATGATCCAAGCCATTGATCGATTACCCGGCAAGAAAAACAAGACGGAACGGGTGGTCAAAAAAATCATGCAAACCAAGAAACGTTTGAAATTGTAAACATTTAATTAACACCTCCAGTTACATGTTGAGTAAAATAAAAAAATGAAAATGTCTCATTGGTTCATGAGTTGTGTCTTCAAAACGTTCAATGTTCTGCCAAATACGAATGTTCAAGTCACTAAATCAAACATCAAATCAACACCCTCGTCGGGTGACATGTCATGAACAAGGTCTTCAGGGGGCACCAATGCCTCCAACAACTTCTCATGGGCAGAGTCCATTTTGAGATGACTCACCTCGAGGGTCGATCTGTTTTATAGTCTCTCATTCGTTCCCGTCATGCACCCTGGACCCTAACTAGAGAGGGGGGAGGGGGGTCCCCCCACCTCGTCCCACCCCTCCCTAGGGTACCCCCTCTCAGGGGGGTACCCTGTTTAGTGATTGGCTCCTTCCCCTCCCACGTGACCTTTTGGTTCTCTATAAAAACAGAGCCCCGATCTCCAGTCAGTTCATCTGATCATGTCCTCTCGCCAAGAAGAGGAAGCAGGGCCTAGTGGCCTCGCAAGACGCGAGGTCATGGCGCTCCTTGGCCTACAGATGTCCGATTCAGAGCCAGAAGACGAGACAACAACAACAACTTCCTGTGTGGGGCCTATGTTATGCCATGAAGACATGCCGGACAGTGATGAGATTTGTGAAGAGGCCTTGGATCGCTTCGAACGCCAACGTGCGTTTCAAACCCATCTTCTTCAACAAACTGGGGGAGGTTTGGATGCCCATACGGAGGGTGTCTTTGACTTTGAACTCCAACCCTATGTCGATCGTTTGAGCAACCGTCTGGGAGTGCGTGAACGTCATTTCAACACCCGCTTACGCCAAAGGGGGAATTTCATTCCCAATCAGAGCATGACTGGAGCTCTAGAAGAGGGGTTACGTCGCGCGGTGAATCAAGTGTTGACCACCACCACACCACCCCTCCACGATCAAGATCGCCTGTACTTTACCATCGCCTCCAACAGACTCCATAATAATTTTCAGGGCTGGGGATTACGTGCAGGAGAATGGCGCCAAGGCGGCGACCGTGTCGAGGCTTTATTCCAACGTTTAGCCCAAGCCTTGAACAGCAATGAACAATTTGAAATGGACGACTCCTTTCAAGTCTCCATTACTCAAGTCCATCATGCCCCTCAAGGCACCGGCCGCCGACGCCAGGAGAAACCCGGACATCAACCTCTACGAAATTTAATACCCAAGAAACGTTCCATTATCCAGATTCAAAACAGGGATGAACTCTGTTGTGCCAGAGCCCTCGTCACCGCCAAAGCCAAAGTGGACCAACACCCAAAATGGTCGTCCATTCGACAAGCACGGAAAATTCAAAAAGAACTCGCGTTGCTGCTTCATCACGAGGCCAACGTGCCCTTCGGCCCTTGTGGCTACGATGCCTTGACCCAATTCAGTACCACTCCTTCCCTGACCGGTTACCAGATCCTGTTGGTGGATGCCGACCGTTCTTATCACATCACCACCTTTGGCCCCCTTCAAGACAAACAATTGATCCTGTTGCACGAGAAAGGCCATTATGATGTCATTACCAAGTTGCCAGGCTTTTTCGGATCCAGTTACGTCTGTGCCCATTGTTGGAAACCCTATGAGGTTGAGGGAAAGCATCGATGCAACAACAAACGTCATTGCAGGGCCTGTTGCCAAAAAGACTGTCCTGATTTCTTGGAGGCGTACCCTCGAGGCCAGAAAGCCACGCAACGTTGTCAACAATGTCATCGGGACTTTTTTGGAGACACCTGTTTCCAAATGCATCTCGTCAAGGACCACGCCGGCAAACCCGTGACCAACCTAGACTCCTCCGTCTGCTTTCGGCGCCGTCGCTGTGCTCAATGCCTCCTCCTCCTTCCTGCTCACCACATGGACAACCATCAATGTGGGTACATGGATTGTCCCTGCTGTCATGAGTACGTGGACGGCGCCACTCATCGTTGTTTTATTCAAATAGCCACTCAAGACAAGAAAAGAAAGAGGAAACGACAACGAGGGCCTCCCGCCAAACGTAGGGTGGATGCCACACCCGAGGAGGAGGAGGAAGACAGCCTACCACCCCTTCATGTCTTCTTTGATATTGAAGCCATGCAACCCCAAGAACAACACATCGCGAATCTCGTCGTGGCCGAAACCGAAGACGACGACCAACCCGTGTGTTTCCATGGCAACCATTGCGTCCGAGATTTTCTGGAATGGTTGGATACTTTGACCCTCCACGATACCCGCCAAGTTAATGTGTTGGCCCATAACCTCCAAGGGTACGATGGTTACTTTATCATTCATCAATATTATGGGGACAATAGGATCGTCGACCAGCTCCGGAACGGGTGTAAACTCTTGCAAATCAAGCATGACCGTATCCGCTTCATCGACTCTTTGAGTTTCTTCCAGATGCCTCTGTCCGCGTTTCCCAAAACCTTTGGATTGACAGAACTCCGCAAAGGGTACTTCCCCCACAAGTTCAATCATCCAGATCATCAAAACTACGTAGGACCCATCCCGGCCCTCGATTACTACATGCCTGAAACCATGTCCCCCGAAGGCAAGCAAGCCTTGGAAACCTGGCATCAAGAGCAACGCGACCAGGTCTTTGACTTCCGCAAAGAACTGGTGGCCTACTGCCAATCGGATGTACGTCTCTTGAAACAAGGTTGTTTGACATTCAAACGATTGTTTGAAAGCCTAACGGGCTTCAACCCCTTCGACCACATCACCATTGCTTCTGCCTGTAACCGCGATCTACGCATGAATCGCATGATCCCAAACAGTATTGCCAGTGAACCCGTCCGAGGATGGCGCAATCGCATCAACTACTCCAAAGTGGCCCTGGAATGGTTAACCTGGTGTGCCCAACAACAAAACACCATTCAACATACCCGCAATGCCGGCGAGTATTGCATCCCTGGCACTAACTTCCATGTCGATGGTTTCGATGCCAGTACCAACACCATCTACGAATTTCACGGGTGTTTCTGGCATGGGTGTCGTCGCTGTTTCCCCATTCGTCACGAAAGCCATCTACGCCACTATGATCGAACCATGCAAGATGTCTACGAGACCACCCAGCAAAGAACCCAACAACTTAGAGAGCAAGGCTTCACTGTCGTGGAAATGTGGGAATGTGATTGGTCCCGTCTCAAAGACACTTCCTTGGACATCCGAACATTCCTGGGGACCCTTGACTTCACAGAACCCTTGAATCCCCGTGACGCTTTCTGCGGGGGTCGTACCAATGCTGTCAAACTGTACCATCACGTGACACCCAATCAACAAATACATTACATTGATGTGACCTCCTTGTACCCCTGGGTGAACAAGACCTGTGTGTACCCCAAAGGCCATCCTCGTTTCATCTTCAATCCGGGTGACACCGACATCAGTTTCTACTTTGGCCTTGTCAAATGCCAAATTCTACCGCCACGTCATCTCTACCATCCTGTCCTGCCTTACCGTCATGCCTCCAAACTCCTTTTTCCTCTCTGTGCTGCCTGTGTGGAACAAGAGATGGTCAAACGACCCTTACAGAGATGTGCCGAATGTGTGCACACCGACGAACAGCGGCCCCTGACTGGGACATGGTGTAGCCCGGAATTAAACAAAGCCGTCGAGCTCGGGTACGAAGTCCAGTACATCTATGAGGTCTGGCATTTTGACGAGACGTGTGAGGGCCTGTTCCGAGATTACGTCAACACCTGGTTGAAGATCAAGCAAGAAGCCAGCGGGTGGCCATCCTGGGTCGGTGACGACGAAACCAAACGCCAGCAATACCTTCGAGAGTACTTCGAGCATGAAGGCATCCAATTGGAGTACGAGAAAATCGAACACAACCCGGGGCTGCGTACCCTCGCTAAAATGATGCTCAATTCCATGTGGGGCAAGTTTGGACAACGACTCAACAAGACCCAAGTCCAACCGTTTGACGACCCTCAAGCCTTCCACCGTTTTCTAGATACCAGTACGTTGGACGTACGTCACGTCTCCGTCATCAACGAGCAATTAGTGGAGGTGCATTACCAGTACCAAGACGAAGACATCCCCGTGTCACCGAACCTCAATATCTTCGTGGCATGTTTCACTACCTGTTGGGCCCGGCTCCGACTGTATGCAGCCCTGGAACAGCTAGGGGAACGTGTCCTCTACTACGACACGGACTCCGTCATCTATTGGACGGACGAGAATCAATCCATCCCGGTCTTGGGCGATTACCTCGGTGAGTTTACGAGTGAATTGGACAAGGAGGATTACATCGTAGAATTTGTCTCAGGGGGCCCCAAGAACTATGGATACCAAACCCAGAAGGGCTACGTCGAGTGCAAGGTGCGAGGGTTCCGCCTTAACAGCGAAGGCAAAACCCAATTGAATTACAACATCATGCGTCAGAATGTCCTGGACGAAATCCAGAAGCCCCTCCTCAAACCTAGGCAGACCCAGGTCGTCAAATCATATCAAATTGTGCGCGATCCCAAACACTACCAACTGTACACCTTCCCAGAATACAAACAATACCAGTTAGTCTACGAGAAGAGAGTCGTGGATCCTATCACGTTTCAGACGTTTCCTTATGGATACCAATGAGAAACGTTGCCCCTCGGATTCTTCCCTCCACAACTTCCATCGCTGTCATTGTCATCTGTGGCTGTGACTTGCTTACTTGCTTGCTGGCTTAGGAGCCATCTCTAGTCCATGCAGGGTCATGGAACTCTCAACTCATCTTATCAATTGCAACACTCAACCCATATCAAAAGGAATACTCATATTATTAAAAGGAACTCAAAGGAATACTCATCATGGAACACTCATATTATTAAAAGGAACTCAAAGGAATACTCATATTATTAAAAGGAACTCAAAGGAACACTCATATTATTAAAAGGAACTCAAAGGAATACTCGTATAAACATCTGTGGTTTGGAGGACACTTTATTGAAAGGCAATCTTTCCACAGTACCCCCTGCGAGCAACATGGATTTCCACTATTTCATCGAAAACCATATACTCTCCTTCCTTAAAACGTCAGCTGCTACCATTTCTGTTGGGGTTGTGTTTACAACCTATCACCTTCAGGAGCATGCGTCATGCCAGACTGGCTGGCATCAGAGAGAAGAAAGCCAAGCATGAGCAACATGCTATTAAGAAGAAATCGAATAAACCCTCGTCCTCTCCACTTTAGTTTTCTCTCACTTGTTGTGAAAAAAAAAAAAAGTTTGACAATAAAATATTATTTTTTTTATTTTCTTGTTTTTTTTAGACTCAAGGACCACCCTCGTTCCCACAATTGGACTTTGGACTTTTGAGCCCGCGTTTTCTCAGCGGGTTTACTTTCCCTTGAGCCCACGATCCCTTTTTCCAACTGGTCAGCGGTTTCCCCTTCCAAATCACGTGACTTCCGGTTGCATGAGCCCGCCATCCCTTTTTTCCCACTGCTCAGCGGTTTCCCCCTCTTAAAAACACGTGACTTCCGGTTCCGGTTATGACGTCATCCTTACATCAAAACGAGGCTCACTGGGCCATACGAGCTTACATTACTACTTTTTAACAATAGCGTGCGTACCGCCGGAAAGGGGAGGAGAAAAAAAAATGGATTACAATGACTGTTTTGACACTAGTCAAATATTATGTAGCTAATAGGTTCTGCGTCGAAGCGTCTTAGAACGCTTTCGTTCTTAGATTCAAATCTTCAGGCATTCATTGCAACTTTTCAGTCTGTGGATGAAAATCTAACTAAATCTGGGCCCGGTTGTTTGAAAGCTGGCTAACGCTATCCTGGGATTAAAATTTAATCAAGGTTCCTGTTTCTATTCTTCAAAAGAGTTATGCAGAAAAGATTTACAAAGCTGAATTCAAAATTGACGCTAATCCTGGGTTAGCTTAATCCTGAGATTGCGCGCTCTCCCGCTCATGCTCGGCTTTGGTAGCCTTTCGTAGCAAACCACGTTAGTTATTGATCAGGGGCGAGTTGCGTAAAACTTAACGTCCGGGGTAACTTCTAACGTCAGACGTTCACTTCAGCCAAACTTTCTATTTTAACGACTGACTTTAGCAGTTACGGCCAGGGCTAGGTATTATGCAACTCAACCCAGAAGTTGGTGCACATTTTCCTTCTAGTAGAGTTGAGGTTTTTTTATGAGACGGTGGTCCTTCGCAGCCAACGAAAATAACACTCCCAAAGAAATTCTAACTGCAGCGTCTGATTCAGAACTTATTTGTAGGCATTTAAAAATATGTGGTGCCTTACAAAAGATTTGTTGTGGTAGTAGTTGGTCGTGAAGTTATTCTGGTTCAAATGGGATTGCTTTTGGGGTGGTCGCTTACAGAAATTTCTATTACAGTCAGGTTTGACAGAAATGTTCAGAAACCAATTCAAACGGGATTTCATTGAGGTGGTTGCTTTTTAAGAGTTTAATATGTTGGTCAAAACGCTCTCTCGATAAATCACCCGAACACATCTCCTTCCGGGCCCGGTTGTTTGAAAGCCAGTTAACTCAAACCAGTGGCCCATAAGAAGTGAATAGGCCCTTTGCATAACTGTGCCGCGTGACCTTGTCAGTCATAAAAAATGGTAATAGTACGAAATAGATATCAGAAATGGAAAGAGCATGAAGAAATTAGTAAGATTTTCAATTTTGAGGTCACTGACGTTAAAGTGCGGCATTTAACGGTTATTTTAATGTTCAAAAAATTACGAAGACTTATGGGGAAAAAGGCTGGTGGGTGGCAAGCTTTGCCATCCAGCATACAAATCTTTTATAATTTTCAAACTTTCAAACTGTCCTAAAATCTTGCACTTAAACGTTAGTGGCCTCAAATTTGGAAATCCTACTAATTTCATGACGCCCTTTCCATTTCACCCATCCATTTCGAACCATGAGCATTTGTTATGATTGACAAGGTCACGTGACACGGTTGTGCAAAGAGCCTATTGGAGCAATACTATTCTCCCCTGCGTGGAATACTATCCGGCTTGGTTAACCTCCATCTCTGCTCTCCTATACCGGAAGGATTTAAATTTAACCAAGGTTCTTGTTACTCTTTTTGAAAAAAGTTTTAACAGCGAATTTTAAATGGCCGTTTGAAAGTGACCAAAGCGAAAAATGCACGACAAAAATTATTTACAGGGCACCTCATCTCTTGGTTATAAGACTGACTTAAAAATTGGTACTAATCCTGGGTTAGCTTCATCCTGCTTTGAACAACCGGGCCGTGATGTTGAAACATATTGTCCCTCAAAGGCAACAACAACAACAACAAGCTTTATTTGCATGACTACATAGAAATTTGGTAGTATTGCAAAAGCTACTTAAATTTAATTACATATTATTTCATTAACTAAGATAATTAGTAAAGTAGAAAATAACATAACATAACAAAGAAGAAAAAAAATATATTATATATAATATATGAAACAGTTACTAACAATAATTGTTCATTTAACTGTTCGAAGTGGTGATCATTGTAACGAGATTGTCTCTCAATTCAAAGCATGCCGAGATAAATGAGATTAGCTTAATGTTTACAAAGTAGTCAGTGGAATTCATAAGATGTGATAATAGAGTTTCGCGTGGTAGTAGTCGTAGTAATGGAAGTTTGGATTCTATTTTAGAAAAGAATATGCCGCGTACCTGAGAATAAGCTGGGCAATCTAACAAAAAATGAGTTTCATCTTCAATTTTGTTGCAAGTGCAGAAGTTGCATATTCTTTCATTACGAGGTATATTGTCGTATCTACCTGTTTCGATCCTAAGTTTGTGACAGCTTATTCTCAGTTTTACTAATGTTTTCCTTAAAGGGTTCTTCCTTGTTAAATCTAAGTAGGTAGAAGGGCTATAATTATTTTTAATAGTGTTATAAAAACTAAGTTTTTGCGAGTTTTGTAGGGTCTGATTCCAATGTGAAATATACTTCTGTTTCATGATATTAATATACTGTTTAATTTTACAATCATTTAATGAACTATAGTTAAAGTGATTAAAATTATAGTATTCATTTATTTTCATGACACTAGAGTAGAAACTATTTTTTCCGTTATCATAAAGATGAATCGATATTTTTAAGGCTTGTTTTTAAGGCTTGTCAATAAATGACTTGTATAGGGGCGGCGATGTATATGTATGTCTTTCCGATAAATTTACGAGTTTATTTCTGTTTTCAGGGGACCGCGTATGTTTTTCAAAGGCCGTAATAAGGATGCTAGGCTTGGATTTGGGAACTGTTCGTTCACCTCTTTCAAAGTTAGATGTAAGTCAAGAATTGGAGCTGAGAAAAGACCTCGAAAGAATTGGCTTCTTTGACTGGTTTCGTTGAACTGAAGATCGACAAACCTCTATATGCGGTCACCAAAGACGTATCCCTTATTATGGGAGAGTCTGTACGGGTATTGATTTTTGTGAGGCTAAATGAAGTACGTATTGAGGCGGTATCCTTAGGAATAGCTGTCGAACACATAACCACGTAACTGCTTACGTGATTGTTTTACAATATGCACATCGCACTTAGTTCCCACATGTAACAAAAGCGAGCCGAGCACACAGGCTCATTATATATACGTGGCCCATAGGAAGTGAATTTAAGCAACACTATTCTCCCATACGTGGAATTCTCTCCGGTGTAGGTAACCCTCAGCGTTTTGTTATATTTTTTTCTTGTATCTGTCAGTTCAGACTCTGTTCAAATGCTCCTCGTTTGTGAAAAAAAAAAAACATGGATGTGCACTTAGCTACTCCAATCTAGTTTAACCCTTTAAACCCCAGTATCAACATGTGTATTCTCCTGACTGTTCTCTTGATGCTTCGTATGGTACATATTGGGAGAGTTTGTTTGAACATCAGGACATTTCATCTTTGGCGATCATTTCCTTTATTCTCGTGACCTGTATGTTTGATCATGTAGTGATATTGAAAGGAGAAGTTACATGCTGGTCCGCTGTTTGGGTTAATGGACTCCTGACTCAAATAATCAGAAACACAGAAGTTCAACATAACAGGTTAGAAATCCCAACTACCAAGAGGCACACCACCCGGCTATCCAGTAGCGTTGCCGAGAGGCTGAACTCGGTTTTACCGTGAAACAACTCCAACTAGGCCACAAGGAAACACTGTCTCCTCTAAAGGTAAACTTCACTCCTCTGGGCTTGGTTGCAATTGTAATATATCGTAAGTGGTACAATCGAACCTCTTGTTTTAAGACCCTCGCCAACGAGACTGTGTCAGTATTACAAAGATAGAGTTCATATGAGTTTTCCTCTCATAGGAACTAAGTGATCTGTCCATAATAGAGGGTTGTCCGTTAAGAGAGGTACCACTGTGTCACTGTACGTATAGCAACTTGTTAACTCGTCCCCAAGCAGCTCGTCCCCAAGGAGAGGGGTGGGGAGTGGCCTGGGACAAGATTGGGTGAACCACTTGAACCACTTAAATATAGTTTTGAAATGAATTTATTGATTTCATTTAGACAAAATAAAATAATTTATCAGAAATTCTGCCCATGGTGTCCCCCTTCTTAAATAATACAATTTGATTGTAAATTAAAATATCTGTCTTAGTACGTAATAGTTGTGTTTTGCCCTAAAACCTTTGGAAAACTACCTTGTTATTTAGAGCGGTTTTAATTAAGTCCCGAAATTAATTTGCGTTTCCTTTGTTTTGCTTTTCTTGCACTACTTTCTAAACCAGAAAAGTAAATTCTGACGTGCCCGCGCTCCAGCCTAGTACCCAGGCATTTTCTTCTCGCTCACACGGGTTGGCGCAAAATTTCGTGACGTCACCGAAATGGCATACCACGAGACCACATTCGGTGACGTCACGACATTTCGCACCGAGTCGAGTCGAATGAGCGGGAGGAGAACGCCTGGGTACTAGGCTGCCCGCGCTCGTTTTTTTCGTGCTTGGCACAAATTGCATATTTTCCCTCCATCTCGGTCAAACGTCTCAGGCAGTTTTTTCGTTTTATTTTGTAAGATTTATTCACGGAGCAGGCGAAACTTGAGCATGAAAATAAAAAAATTGAGGGTGAGTGCAAATATATTTTCATTTCTCTCAAATAACCGAGTTTCTTTGCTATTCAAATGTTCCGCACTTGAACAAATTTACTTTTACAAATTGCGCTGACACGTCCGTTTCTTCTTTTCAAACACGTACAACTTCTTTAGTAAAGTTCGAAACATTTTCGTAAATCTACAGGATAATGATAAAGTATCAAACTTTGAATAGTGAAAATAATTCCCTTATCTTTGAAGTACTTTTCTTATTTTTCTCGTTTGACCGCGGTGGATATTTTCCCGCGCTTAGCAGAGGTTGCAAGGTTTCCCGTGCTTGGCGCCAGTTACATGTTTTCCCGCGCTTGGCATCGGTTACAGATCTGTCGTAATTGGTCAGATTCATTATTTTGGTTTCGGTTTTAAGGCTCTCAATTCAAAACCGCTCTATTCTCATATTTGCGACGTTTTGCTCTTAACATCAACAGTAACGTCAATCCTTGTGTCCCAATAAACAGTCTGTCCGAGCAGAGAACGCGAATTTGATATTCCCAGCCTGGACGCTCATTTCAAAAGGACGTTTTCTAGATAGTCTAAGGTTCTCAAACTCTGCCCATATCTTCAACGTAAAATTTTCATCGGGACAAGTGTTGGCGACTTCAAACGCTATGCTCTGCCCCGAGCTGTGATTTCGCTTTATCAAATACAAACATTCGCTGTCACCGATTTTTCGGGCTTTTGCGTTCTTAAAGAGAACTGTAGTGTAATCCACCCAGGGCGCCTTTTGAAGCTGCGTGGTGAAAATCTGGTGGTCTTTTCTTTCCCAGCAAATGCAAAGTTTAACCTGTACACCCTCATCGGCGCATACTTCGTATTTTTCGAAGAGTGTCACTCTGTCGAAATGCATGAGTTCCATTTCCAGTGAATTTTGGTTGAGTATATCTTTTGACTTCACCTCGACGTGGAAAATGTCCTCTTCGTGTTTTACAACGCTTCCAGACTGAAAATAAACATCGAAACTTGTAATGAGCGCGCCGTCTGATTTGGAGTTACGTTCACGAACGTTTTCAAAGGGCAACGGGCGTAGTCTTTGACAGGCGCGTAAAATGAGATACATCTTTTCTCTGCGGTGAGCAGACTTGGTGAATTGCGCTGACACCATGTTATTTAGTTCACCGACTGCAAACTCGACTACTGAAATTTTTGAAGAATCGTTTGTAGATGGGCTGTCCCAGCCTTCACATACGCACAAATTGGGTGTCCTTAGTTCGACATCGTTGCATGTCCGATTGAGTGATATGGGAGCGAATAACCCTACGGGCTTGACAAATGCCGATAATGGACCCGCTAGTGGCATAAGCGAGCGATGCAAGTCGATCATGGTCACCAGTCTTCGCTGGTTTACTTCCAAAGCGGTAATTGCGTCCTTTCCCAGGAGCCCTGCCACTTTGTTTGGTACAATCACGAACAAGCTTGGGTGGAACATTTCAAAGCGTCCCTCCATGATGGCAGTGGTGTAATCAGTGTATGTATTACCATGGTCTGCTAAGATGATCGTCAGCGTATTTTGGTCTGTTGCCATAGTAGCGACGTAGCGTGCAAGATCAGAATTGAGGGATTGTATCCTTCGTCCCACGTCATGGTGTCCGACGTTGAGAGAGGTGTAAGAGGAAAGAGGGCGAGGCCACCTGGATTTGCTTATCGTCTTCAACGTATCTGCTGTATATTGGAGGAAGTAGCTGTGTTGAAATTTGCCGTTATAGCAGATTTGATCGCCTTCAGGTCCATTAAACGGAGAATCGATGTCAAAGGACGCCAGCACCTCGCAGCTTAAATGCGTCATTCCTAAAAACGGCAAAGGAAAAAATTTTTGAACAACTTTGGAAAGAAGGAAAACCGTTTCATTGGTCAGAACTTTCCTGTAGTACTCTATAAGGTGATTCTAACTTTTGAGTGGATGAAAGCGTTCAACTGAAACTGTGATGCTGTTTATTATCCTTTAGAGACGATGTGTTTCAAACTTTTCAGTTCTGGAATAAAAGCTACTGAGCAGTAGTCTCCTGTTTACTGTTTCTTATGTCGGATAAAGTGGTTCCAACTTTTGAAGTCAGTGGAATCAAAACCTAAAGTGAGACCATTCAAATGAAAGCTACTGAGCAGTACTTTCCTGTGGTGCTGTTTATTATGCTGTACAAGGTGGTTCTAAGTTTTGAGTCTGTGGATGAAATCCTTTAGTGTGACCATTCAAATAAAGGAGCAGTACTTTCCTGTGGTACGGCTTATCATGCTAAACGACGTGGTACCTTCCTGTAGCTTGGAAATGAAAATGTTAAAATATTAATGGTAATCAGCAATGAGCATTTTACCACGGGAATGCTAAGTTTTGCATGATCACCTGTGTTGTCCACAAAGCTTTCGTCGAGTTTGATCTACAACTCTTTCCAATCTTCCGCAACCAAATCAGAGACTAGACCCCAGCCCGCTGTCCAACATAGATCCTCCTGCCACATGGTCTGGTACCCAGCCCGCTTGAAGTGACCAAAGAGCGCGTCCGGTTTCACTGATGGAGGATCCTCTTCTGGGTCTAAAGGAGGCAGCAGCTGGCCAGTAAAGAATGCATGCTCATTATGCGTGGTATGCCCGTGCACAGCCTGAAATAACTCGAAGTCAAACACGCTCGCTGACGCGTTGTTTGGCCTCTCAGCCAGTTTCCTAAACGTCTCGACTGTTTTGGGTAGAGAGCGGTAAAAATGTGGTCTTGAGACGGAATCTAATAGGATGGTATTTACGTTGATGGTGTTTTTAGCTCGTGGTTTTGGTTCCTCTTCGGTTGTTGCCATAGACGGTGGGAGAGAGATTAGTTGCGATGCCAATTTCTGCTGGCTGGCATCGAAACATTTAACGAATAAAAAGTTAAAATTGTTTCTCGCAGTAAGAAGTGCAATCCGCGGTAGTTGTGTTTCTAGTTCCGAAAGTTTTGTAAAGTTCGTCAAAGACTTCAGATAACCTTCTTCAGGATCAATAATTTCCACACCAAAAGTCACTGAAAATCTGTCAGATTTGTTGCCTGTGTTTACAAATCTTTTACAAACTTGTCCATAGCATTTAGCTTTAAACACTGTTCTCTTCTGTTTTATTAATCACAGTGCTAAAAGAACAGATTTCACTTATTTCCTTGTTTCTCTTACATTCCGATAAAGAAGGGTCATAATAATAGAATGATTGCGCAAGTATACAAGCGTCAGCTGTTGGCTGATGTGGCTCGCAAGTGCCATAAGAATTCTTATTTGTACGCGTAAGGAAATTTTCCTTGCAGAAACGTTGTCTTAGATCTTCAGTGTTTGTATTTCTTGACGACACCAAATCCGATAAATGTTTCTCTTCACTCTGTGTACTTGCAAAACCTCTATTACTGTGAAGATCTGCATTTATACGTTTATTTCCGTCCTTTTGATTTTTTGGATCAATCTGCCCTCCTCGGCGACTTATGAAGCTGTGTTCTTCTTGTTGATTATGAGCATCGGCGGCAAAAATCCTTTCTTGAAAACGGAGTTGTAAACTCGTAAATGATTGAGGAGCTGGTCTTCTACGATCCTCACGCACAATGGATATTCGGTCGTGAAGGAAACGTCCGCTATAGATGAAGTATACTTGCAATAATGCCAGGACAATCGAAGCAGAAACTAGAATGCTTGTTTTTGGGAGTCTTCTTGGTTCAAGAAACAACCATCGTAAAAAGTTTCCAAGAACGAACATTCTCTCTCGTGGTCGGATAAAACAGTGTAAATAAACCGCAGGGTTAACTATGTTTCGGTGCTTTGCATACATAAATGATGACCTTGGCTGTGACTCAAGTGGTTGTCTGATCTGTAAACGAGTGCAGTGTAGTCTAAAATAAACAGTGAAATACTATGAATATCAACAGATTAACTTTTGGAACCCCTCGAATGTCCAGCCAGTGAAAAACAGGCTTAATACAAAAGATGGCAGCATACTGTATAAAAATACCTGAAATCTAGTGTAAGCTTTGAGTGGTTACACTTAAGTCACACGTTTAAGGATTTTAAGAGCATAACAAACAGCACTGCAGGAAACTACTGCTCAATAGCTTTCATTGAAGGAGGCTCGCAACAGTTTTTGGCCTTGAAGTGAATCTTTTGGAATCAAAATTGCGCATAGAAGACAACCTTCGATTTCCTTGATACTGCACCGTCTTTTCTATATATGACCAAAGCTTATTTTTCATTAGTTTCCTAGCAACAGCTGTCACCATAGGAACGCTAATGGACAACCCCTCCTTTTAAATGATGTCGAATATCTCGAAATCTAGTCAGACATTTTACGACGAAACTTGGAATACTCGAACTACTGAACCTACACAACTTGTATGCGAAATTGGAGAAAAATCTGTAGGACCGTTTTGAAGTAAACCATGATTCATTTTTTACGGGCTGATTTTGGTCATTCCTTTAATTTTCTGCAATATTTCAAGAAAAATAAAAAAACATCTTCTCTTTTCAGTTTATGATAGCAAAACATTCTTAATGTACATTGATCTTCCTAGGGGTAAGGGCACTTTAGAAATATCTTTATTCATGCAAATTGCGAACTTTTTGACTGATTTGTGCTTCATTTTAGCAGTTTTTTTAATATCGATATCTTAAAATCGCAGCCAGCTAGAGGGGCTGTCCAATGAAAGAATAAACTTTGGTCAGATGTTAAAGAGATGGTGTAGTATCAAGGAAATCGAAGTATGTCTTTTATGTGGAATTTTGATTTCAAAAGATACACTCCAAGGCCACAAAAACTGTTGCGACCCTCCTTAAATGGTCACACTTTAGATTTCATCCACGGACACAAACGTTCGATTCACCTTGTACAGCATAATAAACAGCACCACCGGAAAGTACTGCTCAATAGCTTTCAAATGGCCACACTTTAGGATTTCATCCACAGATTCAAAAGGTAGAATCATCTTGCACAGCATAATAAACAGCACCACGGGAAAGTACTGCTCAGTAGCTTTCATTTGAACGGTCACACTTTAGGATTTCATCTACTGTCTCAAAAGATAGAACCACCTTGTACAGCATAATAAACAGCACCACAGGAAAGTACTGCTCAGTAGCATTTCTCGCCATTTAAAAAGATACTGGCGTGAATAAAAAAGTCACAATTTTAGTAAAAGAGAATTGCGACAAATTCTCCGAAGTTGTAAAACTTAAATGTCCTTAAATGTAGTCATAAAAATAGCAAAACTCAAAAATGATTTCGCGAAAATTTTCCAAGCGTCCCAACTGAAATTTTACTTAAATTCCTGATTGATCTTAAAAACTAAATATCCAGACAGTGGTAGCTGTTTTGGACGGTTTCCTGAGACTTGAAATTTTAAACGAGCTTATCTCAGCCTATAAACATTAACCATACTTCAAAGAGAACTGTGGTCTGTATCAATACGTAATAGCATTTTTTAGTAAGTTTATTTAAACTGGGATCTTTTTTAAAGGGTGTTAGAGTAACCAGAATACAGCGTAATAAAATTCTCGTAAAACAGCTATTTTTTATTAAAACATGTTTTTACATACAACATACTTAGCTGAGACAGCGAAACAGTAACGAAATAAACATTTAGAATCAGTCCTTGAAAATTTTGAACACGAATCGATCGAAATCGATAACAAACAAACCTTTTTGAATGGGCCATTTCCGACCCGTGATGTAACGGAAAAAAACCGTGGGACGAAATTGCTATGTTTTGCCACGTATTTCGCAATGACTGGCCGTTTTTAAGTCAAAAAACGAACCCAGGCCGATATAACGAACACTCGATCCTTTGTGAAATGAGCCGTCTCTAACGACAGTGACTGCGCGATTTCAAATCAACGTATAAAAGGAACCTCGATATAACACATTCTTGCAAAGTTTATACAGTGGTAATTTTTTTAGCCCCGTTCGCAAGTTTTTATATAGTGATTCAGTACCTAGTTTCCGGATACATGACGAGCATTTAAAACTCAGTCGAAACAAAACCACGCCTTTCACCTTAAGACATCTAAAAAGACAGCCTTGATCTGCTTTGTAGCAACAAATTTTAGTTCTCCCTCACCGTTGCTGACGTCACTACGGGACCACGTGAGATTGCGCGAGCAAGCTTGCCTTCAATGTGCGACTTTGTTTGCCAAGAGAAGACGTCTGTCGAGTTAAGAGTTTTTATCTTCCATTACAGCGTTTTAGGCGAGAGAAATCTCTCGGCTTTGTTATATTTGTTTACTTTCCGGGTACAATTACCTGAAGTAACGCTGGTTGTGCGGCTAATTGGAAGTTAGCCGCCAATTTTTAGGATTCTTGCCAAAGTACTTCGCAATCGAAGTTGCGTAATGGCGGGAAAAGATTGTGAGGACATATCGCCCGTTGACGAGTCCTCCGAAGATGTGGAGGAATCTGCTGAACTCACCTGTAACCCTGAACCAAGGGAAAAGGACAAGCAATTAACAAAGAAGGCTGAGGTTTCTCGAGAGAAGAGGAAAACAGCTTCTCAGCCCAGCTCTTCAAAGAGAACAGCCGTGGAAAAGAACGACTTTTATTGAAGGCCTTAGAGCCTCAATTTCCGAGAGCATGATTGAAGGCTTTCGCCACATATCAAAGTCATTGTCTTCGGACATTGCAGAGGTTCTCTCGAACGCTGGTAGTTCATCTAAGCGTTCACATGACGATCGCCTATCTGAAAGCGACTCAGAGAACGACGAAGTTCCTGCTCGAAAAATACCACGAGTCGCGAGCGCCACGGACAACGAGTCCATTGACCTCTCTGATGATGACTTCCGCTCAGGTTGTCGAAACGTCGGTCAATGTCACCTCAAACAGTCCTTCTCAGGACTACACTCACCCGGACGATCACAATTTACCGAATTATGATATGACTCCTGGGTTCAAACCATTTACACTCCAAAACGTTATTCAGAAAGCAACGATCCCACTGATCAAACTTACAGATCAGTGCATGAAACATGAAATTTCTTCCATGAAACTGTCAGATGAAAATGTTGCAAGAACCTTACTGGATGTCATTGCCTTGTTGGGCCATGCAAATTGTGAGCTCATCCAGAGACGACGCGACATGATCAGACCTGATCTGAGCAATCAGTATGAGCAAATTTGTGCTGAACATGTTGGCTTTACCGATTTATTGTTTGGGAATGACCTCCCAAAACAAATCCAAGACATCAGTGCCACCAACAGGGTTGGGCAAAAGCTACAGATCAGTACCAAGGCCAACGAAAACCACCACTGCAAATCTCAGTTTTCAAAAAAACGGCCAAACTCACCGACCGCACCCCCAACAACCGAGGACAACGCTGGCAAAAGCCATTCACTCCATTCCGCAAACGGCAGGAGAAGGCGGAGCAAAAACAGTAGCAATCCACAACGTGTCGGTGAGTAAAGATTGTAAATTAGTGGATTCAAACACCCAAACTGGAATATTTAAAGCTGGAAGGATTCAATGTTACTTGTTAAACTGGGGCAAACTTACAATAGACCCACATATTTTAAACATGGTCAAAGGATGCAAAATTGATTTTGACCAGCTTCCTCATCAGAGGCAGCCACCTTGCCAACACCAGCTTAGCAACAAAGAAGCTGAGACAATTAGTGCTGAGATTGAAAAATTGGTTCTTAAAGGTGTTCTCTTAAAATCCTCTTACGAGAAAGGTGAATTCCTATCCACTATCTTTTTGAGACCCAAAAAAGATGGAACTCACCGAATGATTCTCAACTTAAAAAAGTTGAATAAGTTTGTGGAATACCATCATTTTAAGATGGAGTCATTGAAACATGTTATTAGCATGATCAGGCCAAACTGTTTCATGGCGTCCGTGGATCTCAAAGATGCGTATTATTCAGTACCAATCCACCGAGATCACCAAAAATATCTGAAATTTGAGTGGCAAGGGCAGCTCTACCAGTTTACTTGCTTACCTAATGGTTTAGGTTGTGCCCCCCGATTATTTACGAAGTTACTCAAACCTGCTTATAGCACGCTCAGAAAAACAGGGTTTCCAGTCAGTTGGCTATATTGACGATTCCTATTTAAAGGGTATCACCAAGCCTGAATGTGAGAATAATGTTCAAGCCACCACTAAATTGTTTGATAGTCTGGGCCTTTATGTTCACCCAGACAAATCAATTTTAGAGCCATCACAGGTTCTAGAGTTCTGGGTTTTGTCGTAAATTCTGTGAGCATGACTGTCACTTTGTCTCATGCCAAGGCAGAAAATATCAAGCATGTTTGCAAAGATCTTTTGACCACAACACAACCTACCATCAGGGAAGTGGCAGTTGTCATAGGCAAACTTGTGGCTAGTTGCCCTGGGGTTGCTATGGGACCTCTGTTCTCTAGGCAGTTAGAGAATGAAAAGACTGCCGCCCTTAAGTTTCGTCATGGTAATTTTGATGGAAACATGGTGCTGTCACCTTCTGCAAAGTCAGATCTGCAGTAGTGGGTTGACAACATTGAAAATGTTTCTAAACCCATTTCACAGGGTAATCCATCTTACACTCTTAATACAGATGCATCCCTACAAGGATGGGGAGCTGTTTTCGGGACCAATCATCATGAGGCCGCTGGGCACCTGATCAAGCTCACCAGCATATCAATTGCCTTGAGTTAAAAGCAGCTTACCTGGGATTACAGTCCTTCTGTAAAAACTTGTCTCATACCCATGTGAGAATTTTTGTTGATAACACCACAGCAGTTTCTTACATCAATAATATGGGTGGCCCCCATTCACTTGACTGCAGTCACATAGCCAGAACTATTTGGATGTGGTGCATTGCAAGGGGTATTTGGCTATCTGCCGCACATTTGCCTGGAAAGTGTAATACTGCTGCTGATAAAGCCTCCAGAATTTTTCATGATCAAACAGAATGGAAGCTTGCCTCCAACATTTATGTGTCAATTACACAAGCCCTTGGGGCCCCATCCAGGCTTAATTTTCAGACTAAGCCTTACATAGCTTGGCATCCTGACCCTGGTGCATTTGCTATAGATGCTTTTTCTGTTGCTTGGGGGCAAGCACTATTTTTATGCTTTTCCTCCGTTTAATCTCATTGATAGGGTTCTACAGAAGGTGGAAGCCGACTAAGCCTCCGGGATACTAATTGTGCCACAATGGACAACACAGCCATGGTTTCCAGTTTTGATGCGTCTCCTTGTTCAGGATCCTCTCATTCTTCCTCGAGGAAAGAAAGTGCTCCAGCTGCCATACAACCCCAATGTCATTCACCCACTCCACCACAAGTTGACTCTGATGGCTTGCAAATTGTCAGGATGTCATTACAAAGTCAAAGACTTTCAGAGCAAGCTATTGAAATCGTCATGTCATCATGGCGAGAATCAACAAAGAAACAGTACAGGACCTACCTTACCAGATGGCATAAGTTTTCAACTAAACGGTCTTGTGATCCCTTGCAACCAACTGTAACAGATGTTATTGAATTTTTGACTGAACTTTTTCACTCTGGCATTGGATATAGTTGCTTGAACACAGCCCGGAGTGCACTGTCGACTGTCATTGTTTTTCCTGACAATACACCTGCTGGTAGCCATCCCTTAGTTGTAAGATTCATGAAAGGAGTATTTGAGAGGAGGCCCTCTTTACCAAAGTACACAAGTACTTGGGACGTTAATGTTGTGTTAGAATTTTTGCGTAATTTTCAGCATGTTCGAAAATTGTCATTGAAGGAGCTCTCTTGGAAGCTCACCCTACTGTTAATGTTATTGTCAGGTCAGCGGATTCAGACTATACACCTGCTAGATATCAGGTACATGACCTCGACAGAGTCAAGTTGTTCATTTTCTATTTCTAAACCAGTGAAGCAAACAATACCTGGCACACATGTACATGACCTTGTTTTCCAGGCATATTTAAAGGATCCTAGACTTTGTATTGTAGAGTGTCTACAGGAGTATGTTACTCGTACGAAACCTCTTAGAGGAGAAGAAACTCAACTCCTCATTAGCTTTGTAAAGCCACACAAGGCAGTTTCTGAAGATACCATCGGAAGGTGGGTTAAGTCTGTTTTGGCAAATGCTGGTATTGATACAAACCAGTTTGGAGCCCACAGCACTCGTTCAGCTTCGACTTCAGCTGCAAAGAAGTCTGGTTTAGACATTACAACCATCATGAAAGCTGCTGGATGGTCAAATGCTTCTACTTTTGCATTGTTTTATGATAAACCCATCAAACAGAGTTCTGATGCTAATTTTGGTCAGGCAGTCTTGTCTGACGTTTTACAATAGAATCTTTGTATGCAACTATTGAGCTGTCATATTGTACCTTGACACGCATACAGTTCTTGGATTAAACTTGTTTTGTTTATATTGTTGTCTCGTAAACCCCTTGCTTTAAAATCTCACGTGGTCCCGTAGTGACGTCAGCAACGGTGAGGGAGAATCAAAAATTAAACGAGCTTACCTGTAAGTGAAGTTTGATTGTGATTCTCCTCAGCCGTTGCGTAGGAACGAAGGGATCACGTGCCCACCCACTGAGGTGTTGACTGAGCCATTGGCTCATCTCCCTATCCCTTTGGGTTGGTGTTTACTCGAAAAAGTTAAAATTTGAAGGCAAGCTTGCTCTCGCAATCTCACATGATCCCTTCGTTCCAACGCAACGGCTCAGGAGAATCACAATCAAACTTCACTTACAGGTAAGCTCGTTTAATTTTTGATCGTCTTTTCAGTCGAGAAAGTTGTATGATGTTCTAGAAATCCCAACTACCAGGAGGCAAACCGCCTACCTATCCACAAGCGTTGCCGAGAGGTTGAACTCGGTTCTACCGTGAAACAACTTTAGCTAGGCCACAAGGCAACACTGCCCCCTTCAAAGGTAAACTTCACTCTTTTAGGCTTGGTTACAATTGTAATCTATCGTAAGTGGTACAATCGAACCTCTTGTTTTAATACCCTCACCAACAAGACTGTGTCAGTATTAGCGGAGCCTGCGGGCAAAGCCCGCCAGCGGAGCTCCATTGCTAAGCAAAGTTGGTAACCTATCGATCCGAGAAATTTTGGTTGTGACGTAATAGTCACGTGACCGTCCGTCCGTCCGCACAGACTCTGCGGGAGGGGGAGGAGAGTCCCAAGACAACCCGACGGGTAAATCGTGCGGTGCTTTTGGGCAACGGCGTTTCTCTTGGCGGCAAATCGCATGACCATCATCGTCGCTTTTGAAAAAGAGGTTTCTTTAAAGGCTTATTAATAAGCTTCTTTAGCAAAACGATTGTACGAGAGTACTGAAGTTTTATACTTGACAAAAAAAAACATCTAATATCTATAAATGTAAAGAAAAAGTTCAAAAGAATACTGGTAGAAGGCGAAACGTTCAAGTTACAAAAGCTGCCTTCAAAGGACTTCATCGCTTTGTTTTCTTAACGGCGGAGAGCTTGCCCTGTTCTGAAACATAACCGAGTAAGTGAAGTTTTTTAAATAAAAAGGGTCTAAGGTACATGATTTTGAGTATTACGGTCAAAGAAATTACGTTTTGAAATGGGAATTTAATCTATGTCATTAGAAATGTGTCATTTACTTTTGACTTTAAAAAATTATTAGAAAACGCGCTCAGATTTGTGACAGATGTAGTCTTGAACATTTTGCCATGCTCAGCCGATTGCACTCGCGTGGACCGACCCACGATTTTGGAAGTGTAACGCGAATTGCATTTAAGTATAAACTTACGGGTTTTCGACTAAACTTTTTTCAAAAATGATTTCTCTGTCCATTATTTTGTGTTTGTTTTTTCATAACAGTAGGTCTAAGCAGAGTCGCTAGACAACTAGCTGCACAAGCATCACTTCAGTGAGATTACGGCGAATAATTGCTTTCAATTTTGACTGTCGGATACATCTCTTTGTGCAATTGTCGATTTTCTTGTCCTAGAAGTTTTCAATAGTAATAACATTAAGCGAAGCAGTTGTCGGTTTAAAGCTATTTTATCCCAAAAGCTTCCGAAAACAGTTTTGTGCGTTCCTCAAAGCGGGTAATTTTATTGCTGCGAAGCCATCAGGCTTCGCAGCAGAGTAATTCAGGCTGTGTACGTGACCACCCTGGGTTGCCTGTGCCCGAAGCCAGAATCGTTTGAGATCTGTTGGAGGTATGTTTGTTTCTCACCAAATTTGTCTCGATTTCGTGGCCCTCGAATCGAGGCCGTTGTCGAACACTCCACCGTCGAATCCCGCGTCGATAAAGTGGGGCGTGGAAAACTTATACCGGAGCGGGATCCTGTTTCGCCTGTTTCGTGTAGAAAGCCACGTTTTTGCGAAGGCGGGGAAGAGTTTGAAAGAAAGTGAGGTAAATTATCTTGAATTGCAGCCAATACGTTTCTCGGAATATTTCTAGGAATTCCTGGAACTGTGCGGTGTTGTATTTTATATTTCATTGAGTCATCAATCGATTCAGAAAGAAAACACACTATTTTAGCGTTGGAACCTTAAAGAACACTCGACCGTCGATAAAGTGGGATGTGGAAAACTTATAGCGGAGGAAGCCACGTTTTTGCGAAGGCGGCAAAAAGTTTGAATGTAGGTGAATAAAACGTTTTACACGATGAAGCGAGGATTGAACGCGATTCGTTTTTTGAAGTAAAGCAGTTTTTATCTGAGTAAACGCTTTTTTTAAGCAAAGCAGTTCTCTTCCGAGTCAAACATTTGTCTTAAAATAATTGTTGTACTTCGTTCTCGGTTCTTTCATTCATGACGAAGATTTGGGGGAAAAACCTACTCGTCACGTCTGTGTCACGGATGCGTCACTCACGTCCGTCACGGACACTTGTCCGTCACGCGTTTCACCAACGACCAAGATATTCAGTCTGTTTGAGGCCATCTTTTGTCTTTGTAAAAGAAAATTCACTTTTGGCCGTTAAACCACTGTTCCTCTGTATGCGCTTTACCCGCAGCACTTCACTTCCAATGGAAACCACTAGTATAGGCTTACTTCGCATCCGCAAAACTTCTGCCGGCATAATTTAAAGTGTGTTTGGTGTTTGTTTGTTTTGAATCTTGATGGTCTGTAGTTAGAGAACGAAATATAACAGTTATTTAAAGAACTTTAAGCGAAGCAGTTGTCGGTTTAAACCTATTATATCCGAAAAGCTTCCAAAAACAATTCTGTGCATTTCTAAAAGCGCTCAAATTTCAAACGATTTGCAACCGCAAAACTTTATATGCCGTAGAGTTAAGCATGTTTGGTGTTTGTTTGTTTTCAATCTCAGCGGTCTTAAGTTAGAGAACGAAATATAAGGGTTACTTAAGTAACTGTAAGCGAAGCAGTTTTGAGTTTAAGGCTATTTTATTTGGTATAAAGCAATGAGTGCTCCTCAAAGCGCTCGAATTTTTTTCTCAGCTGCTATAAAAGCCTATGCGACATTTCTTCGATAAGTTTATTACAAGTGCTTCGAAGCTCCCCAAATCCTTTCTTTCGGATAATCCCAGTAAAATGCCAGTGAAGTGCTAGTATAAATTTTTGACCAGACTAATAGTGGCAGTTCATGTTATTTGTTAACACCCGAACGCGATGAAGATAACCCATTTAAATTTTGTTGTTGAAAATGTCTAAATGAGCGCCGTTTCAAGTTCATTCAAGCGAACAGCCAATAATCCAAGGAGATTTGACAAGCCCTGACAGTTAAGTAAGGGTTAGACAATGAACGCGAGTGTTCTATTGCGTGCCGATTGTATTTTTGCATTTTAATTTTTTAGTTCTCATCTTGAAATCACGTTGCTATTTTGTTTACGATATTTTCGCTATTGTACACATGCCTTTGAGGTGCAATCACAGGCAGCCCAAGCTAAGGTTGAGAGCTGCGCATAAATTAGACTGTTTTTTCCACGCTATGCATAATAATGACATCGGCAACATTTAAGAGTTTGTATGGAAATGATACAAAACGTCTCAAATTGCCACAAATCAGAAAGAAGTCGAAATAAAAAAGATTTGTCTTATTTCATTGTTTTATTGGTCATTATTGGAGGGCTTCCTGGGCTGGTTTGAAGCTTTTTGGGCGAGAAATTGAGGTTTATATTTTTCATCAGTTACTGAACGTTTAGAATTAATTAAAGGCAGGAAACAATTTCACACTGCACCTCACTTGAGGTTCGATAAATTCCATCACAATAAACGAATCGCCCTACAACTTCAAAGGTGTATTCTTGGGTCTTGCGCATACCTCTGTTCTTTCTCATGGGTTCCAGATCCTATTTTAAGCCGTCGAAAATCCCTCTTAAATACGAAACTCGCCTTTCCTGGTATGCGTTTTCATTTGAAGTGCACACATGAATCATTGCGAGCCGTGTTTCGACGACAAAATGTCCCTCAGCCGGGGACAGGCTGAGTGAGATTGTCGACATTAGCAAACACGACACTGCGGAGTCCAGAGAGGTCGGTTTACAGAAATAGAGAAATATTAGAACGGCCGTGAAATTCACTCGCCTCACTTGACTTCGAAAACCATAATTTTGTTTTAGGGACGAACGAAGAACTATCTTTTGCTGCACTCTAATCAATCCATTCGATGATTTTATGCCGCGTATTTGGCGCAAGTGATCCTGCTCACTGCCCGCAAAACAACCTCATTATTTAATTCCCATATATAGGGTTGTCTGCCCTAAAAAAAAATATTGCTGTGACCGTGGAAAATACCCACCACAATTTCCATTCCTTTGAAAACCGGTGCAGTTTTTTTTCTAGGTGGAAACTGCTCCTCATCTCTGCTTCTAAATTTCGACAACATTTTTTTTGCGGTAAACAGGTAAATGTGACGGAACAAATCACTATGCTAATATATTGTCGCACGAAAACATTAAAGCGTGCTCGTGGCGTCAAGTGAGGCGACTAAATTTCACGGGCGTACCGATAGTTTTCTATCAGGCCCTCAAACCGACCTCTCTGGACTCCGCAGTGTCGCCTTCTGCTTGTGGACAATCTCACTCAGCCTCTCCCCGGCTGAGGGACATTTTGTCGTCGAAACGCAGCTCGCAATGATTCATGTGTGCACTTCAAATGAAAACGCATACCAGGAAAGGCGAGTTTCGTATTTAAGAGGGATTTTCGACGGCTTAAAATAGGATCTGGAACCCATGAGAAAGAACAGAGGTATGCGCAAGACTCAAGAATACACCTTTGAAGTTGTAGGGCGATTCCTTTATTGTGATGGAATTTATCGAACCTCAAGTGAGGTGCAGTGTGAAATTGTTTCCTGCCTTTAATTAATTCTAAACGTTCAATAACTGATGAAAAATATAAACCTCAATTTCTCGCCCAAAAAGCTTCAAACCAGCCCAGGAAGCCCTCCAATAATGACCAATAAAACAATGAAATAAGACAAATCTTTTTATTTCGACTTCTTTCTGATTTGCGGCAATTTGAGACGTTTTGTATCATTTCCATACAAACTCTTAAATGTTGCCGATGTCATTATTATGCATAGCGTGGAAAAAACAGTCTAATTTATGCGCAGCTCTCAACCTTAGCTTGGGCTGCCTGTGGTGCAATGTTTTAGAGTGCTTCACCGCGCGGTTTATCGCAGTTGGTGTGTAAACAGCCATGAACCAATACACGGAAATTTGGAACTCGAGGCAGTGATCGCCGCCAAAGATTTTCTAGATTTACACTGGTGAAAGCAGTCTTCGAGGCGCTACAACCACCGACACCAGCAAGTGGGGAATCCGCAGGAAACTCCAAGAGGCCAAATTAAGTCAAGTTCAAATACAACACTCGTAGTCTGGCAAACACGGAGAAACAAGTCTGTCCTTCTGTTTCAATTAAGGTCTGAACAGTTCGTATTTCATGTAAAATAATTGTTTTTCTTTCGATTTGCTTTTTGCTATGCTATTATACCGTAAGATTGCATTTTTTTGTTAAAACGCAAAAAATAATGAGTGTTTCTAGCCGTTGAAGCTGTTGATTTTATCGATTTAGTTGTAAATATTCACAGAGAATTTGTGCATTCATTAGTAGTTTCTACTTAGTCATTAGTATGCTCTATATAGAGCATACTAATGAGGCTTCCAAACAAAGGAAAACAATGCCTCATTAGTATGCTCTATATAGAACAACTAATGAATGCAGAAATTCTCTGTAATTTTACCCCGCAATTTCCCTGTGCTTCAAAGCCCCGCCACTTTACATAATTTAAGACAGTTTATGGAATATAGAGCATCGAAATGCTGGACACTGATTGGCTGAGTGGGTGTGACCATGTTCTAATGGCAGGATATGGAAACATTGCAAACACCAAGCAAGACGGCTCTTGAGTAAAATATGTGTTCAGTTTGATGCCCGAAAAAAAAAATAATCAAGCTGTGCTCAGCCTCTAGAATGACCTTTCGAGCTTGGTTTTACAGAACAGATCCCCAGAATATTGGAGGACAATTCGGAACACTTTCGGGCTTTTCCAGAAACACTTTTCGAAAGCGAACGAGCCAAAAAAAGCCCCGAAATGTATTTCAGACCGAAAAGTTTCAGGACTATTTTTGAGAAACGAACAACAGTTTATTCGTTGGCGGCTCAGCTCTTAGGCTTGGCTAAATCTATATATTATGAGTTTTACTCTCGTAAGAACTAAGTGATCTGTGCATGATAGAGGGTTCACTGTGTACACATAGCAACTTTTCAACTCTTCCCAAAGGAGAGGAGTGGCGAGTGGCTTGGGGACAAGGTTGAGTGAATCACTTGAACCTCTTAAATATAGTTTTAAAATGAATTTGTTGATTTAATTTAGACAAAATAAAATATTTTATCAGAAATTCTACCCATGGTCTCCCCCTTCTTAAATAATACAATTTGATTGTAAATTAAAATATCTGTCTTAGTACATAATAGTTATGTTTGGACCTAAAAGCTTTGGAAAACTACCTTGTTAGTTAGAGCGGTTTTAATTAAGTCCCGAAATTAATTCGCGCTTGCTTTGTTCTGCTTTTCTTGCACTACTTTCTAAACCAGAGAAGTAAATTGTGACGTGCCTGCGCTCGTTTTATCGTGCTTAGCACGGATTGCATATTTTCCCGCGCTTAGCACAGGATACGTGTTTTCCTGCGGTTGGCACCGATTGCATGTTTTCCCGCGCTTAGCAGAGGTTGCATGTTTTCCCGCGCTTAGCACAGGTTGCGTGTTTTCCCGCGGTTGGCACCGGTTGCATGTTTTCCCGCGCTTGGCGCCAGTAACAGGTGTGTCGTGATTGGTCTGATTCATTATTTTGGTTTCGGATAACACATCTTGAAAAAATAACCATCCTTGTTTAGTTTTGGTTTATTATTACTTCTTTGGTGTTTTTCTACCTTAGGAAACAATTATTTTGAGGTTTCCTTCAATATGAAAGTAATTTTGTCAGCTCAAAACAATGGATGAAAATATCGTGACATACCTCCTTTAAGGCTCTCAATTCAAATTAAACCCGCTCTATTCTCATATTTGCGACGTTTTCATCTTAACATCAACAGTAACTTCAATGCTTGTGTCCCAATAATCAGTCTCTATCCGAGCAGAGAATGCGAATTTGATACTCCCAGCTTGGACGCTAATTTCAAAAGGAAGTTTCCTAGATAGTCTAAGGTTCTCAAACTCTGCCGATATCATCAACGTAAAATTTTCATCCGGACAAGTGTTTGCGACTTCAAACGCTATGCTCTGCCCCGAACTGTGATTTCGCTTTATCAGATACAAACATTCGCTGTCACCGATGTTTCGGGCTTTTGCGTTCTTAAAGAGAACTGTAGTGTAATCCACCCAAGGCTCCTTTTGAAGCTGCGTGGTTAAAATCTGGTGGTCTTGTCTTTCCGAGCAAATGCAAAGTTTAAGCTGTACACCCTCATCGGCACATACTTCGTATTTTCCGAAGAGTGTCAGTCTGTCGAAATGAATTAGTTCCATTTCCAGTGAATTTTCGTTGACTATATCTTTAGACTTCACCTCGACGTGAAATATGTCCTCTTCGTGTTTTACTACGCTTCCAGACTGAAAATAAACATCGAAATTTGTAATGAGCGCGCCGTCTGATTTGGAGTTACGTTCACGAACGTTTTCAAAGCGCAAAGGGCGTAGTCTTTGGCAGGCGCGTAAAATGGGGTACATCTTTTCTCTGCGGTTTGCGGACTTGGTGAATTGCCCTAACACCATGTTATTAAGTTCACCAACTGCAAACTCGACTACTGAAATTTTTGAAGAATCGTTTGTAGATGGGCTGTCCCAGCCTTCACATACGCACAAATTGGGTGTCCTTAGTTCGACATCGTCGCATGTCCGATTGAGTGATATGGGAGCAAATAACCCTACGGGTTTGACAAATGTCGATAACGGACCGGCTAGTGGTATAAGCGAGTGATGCAAGTCGATCATTGTCATCAGTCTTCGCTGGTTTAGTTCCAGTGCGGTCATTGCTTCCTTTCCCAGGAGGCCTGCCACTTTGTTTGGTACAATCATGAACAAGCTTGGGTGGAACATTTCAAAGCGTCCCTCCATGATGGCAGTGGTGTAATCAGTGTATGTATTACCATGGTCTGCTAAGATGATCGTCAGCGTATTTTGGTCCATTGCCATAGTAGCGACGTAGCGCGCAAGATCAGAATCGAGGGATTGTATCCTTCGTCCCACGTCATCGTGTCCAACGTTGAGAGAGGTGTAAGAGAAAAGAGGGCGAGACCACCTGGATTTGCTTATCGTCTTCAACGTATCTGCTGTATATTGGAGGAAGTACCTGTGTTGAAATTTGCCGTTATAGCAGATTTGATCTCCTTCAGGGCCGTTGAATGGAGAATCGATGTCAAAAGACGCTAGCACCTCGCAGCTTGAATGCGTCATACCTAAAGACAGTGAAGGAAAGTTTTTTTTAACAACTTTGGAAAGAAGTGAAACCGTTTCATTGGTTCGTACTTTCCTGTAGTGATTCTAACTTTTGATGGATGAAACTGTTCAAGTGAAAACTGTGGTACTGTTTATTATTCTTTACAGACGATGTGTTTCCAACTTCTGAGTCATGGAATAAAAGCTACTGAACAGTAGTCTCCAATTTACTGTTTATTATGTCGGATAAGGATGGTTTCAATTTTCGAATCTGTGGAAGAAATCCTAAAGTGTGACCATTCAAATGAAAGCTACTGAGCAGTACTTTCCTGTGGTGCTGTTTATTATGCTGTACAAGGTGGTTCTAAGTTTTGAGTCTGTGGATGAAATCCTTTAGTGTGACCATTCAAATAAAGGAGCAGTACTTTCCTGTGGTACGGCTTATCATGCTAAACGACGTGGTACCTTCCTGTAGCTTGGAAATGAAAATGTTAAAATATTAATGGTAATCAGCAATGAGCATTTTACCACGGGAATGCTAAGTTTTGCATGATCACCTGTGTTGTCCACAAAGCTTTCGTCGAGTTTCATCTGCAACTCTTCCCAATCTTCTGCAACCAAATCAGAGACTATACCCCAGCCCGCTGTCCAACACAGATCCTCCTGCCACATGGTCTGGTACCCAGCCCGCTTGAAGTGACCAAAAAGTGCGTCCGCATTCACTGATGGAGGATCCTCTTCTGGGTCTAAAGGAGGCAGCAGCTGGCCAGTAAAGAATGCATGCTCGTTATGCGTGGTATGCCCGTGCACAGCCTGGAATAACTCGAAGTCAAACACGCTCGCTGACGCGTTGTTTGGCCTCTCAGCCAGTTTCCTAAACGTCTCTACTGTTTTGGGTAGAGAGCGGTAAAAATGTGGTCTAGAGACGGAATCTAATAGGATGATGTTTACATTGATGGTATTTTTAGCTCGTAGTTTTGGTTCCTCTTCGGTTGTTGTTGTCATAGACGGTGGGAGAGAGATTAGTTGCGATGCCAATGTCTGCTGGCTGGTATCGAAGCATTTAACGAATACAAAGTTAAACTTGTTTCTCGCAGTAAGAAGTGCAATCCGCGGTAGTTGTGTTTCTAGTTCCGAAGCTTTTGTAAAGTTCCTTATAGACTTCAGATAACCGTCTTCGGGATCAATTATTTCCACACCAAAAGTCACTGAAATTCTATCGGATTTGTTACCTGTGTTTACGAATCTTTTACAAACTTGTCCATCGCATTTAGTTTTAAGCACCGTTCTCTTCTGTTCAATCTCAGTGCTTAAAGAACAGATTTCACTTATTTCATTGTTTCTCTTGCATTCCGATAAAGAAGGGTCATAAAAATAGAACGATTGCGCAAGTATACAAGCGTCAGCCGTTGGCTGATGTGGCTCGCAAGTGCCATAAGAATTCTTATTTGTACTCGTAAGCAAATGTTCCTTGCAGAAACGTTTTCTTAGATCTTCAGTATTTGTATTTCTCGATGACACCACATTCGATAAACGTTTCTCTTCACTCTGTGTACTTGCGACATCTCTATTAATTTGAAAATCTGCATTTATACTTCGAAGTTTATTTCTGTCCTTTTGATTTTTTGGATCAATCTGCCCTCCTCGGCGACTTATGAAGCTGTGTTCTTCTTGTTGGTTGTGAGCATCGACCGCAAAAATCCCTTCTTGTAAACCGAGTTGTAAATGTGTAAATGATTGAGGAGCTGGTCTTTGACGACCCTCACGCACAATGTAGATGCGATCGTGAAGGAAACCTCCGCTATTGATGAAGTATACTTGCAATAATGCCACGACAATCAAAGCAGAAACTAGAATCCTTGTTCTTCGGAGTCTTCTTGGTGCAATATAAGAAACGACCATCGTACAAAGTTTCCAAGAACGAACGTTCTCTCTCATGGCCGAATAAAACAGTGTAAATAAACAATGTTAATTATGTTTCGGTGCTTTGCATAGTTTTTACATAAATGATGACCTTGGCTGCGACTCAAGTGGTTGTCTGTTCTGTAAATGTGTGCAGTGCAGTCTAGAATAAACAGTGAAATAGTATGAATATCAAAAGATTAACTTTTTCAACCCCTGGAGTGTCCAACCAGTGAAAAACAAAATTTACAGGCTGGGTATAAAAGATGGCAGCATACTGTATAAAAATACCTGAAATCTAAGCTTTGAGCGGTCACACTTTAATCACACGTTAGGGTTTTATTCTGACTGCCTCAAGAGGAGCCGTACAGCATAATCAACAGTACCACAGGAAAGAACTGCTCAATAGCTTTCATTTGAATGGTTACACATTAAGATTTTATTCATAGACTCAAAAACTCTGGGAGTGACAGATTTAATTAAACCACATTGTATAAAGTACGAAGTTTGAAGGATGCCGTGCATTTGTTTTGACATGCCTAATGGCACTTTCCTAATGCAGCTTAGATTCTATTCATATTGAAATCAACTTGCTATTTAGAAGTCTAATTACTCAGACGTTACTAAAAAGCCATTTAACAACTGCTCAATAAAATGTCGGTCGAATTCATCAAGGTAGAAACCCATATAAATATAAATTATAAAACGAAATAGAATGCAGTTTTCGTACTTTCAGCCAATCAGAGCTCCCAATTTCTATGAATTTTGTCTCCCTGTTGTTAAAAAAATAAGCATTGGATATGAAACAAAAAATGCACCTCCTTCAAGATTTCAAGTAGTAGTGGAATAAAATATTCCTGAATCATGATTTCTTTCAAAGACACTAGACAAAAGATAAGGACGGGATAGCTCACAAAAACTCAACTAAGTTAAGAGCCTCTTGAAATTGTCGGTAACGCTTCATGCATTTAGATATATTACAGGAAATGGAATTTTCTGCTACAAGCAAATCATTTGCATTTTTCTCCATTTAAAAAGATACTGACGCGAATAAAAAAGTTACTTCTTTAGTAAAAGAGAATTGCGACAAATTCACCGAAGTTGTAAAACTTAAATGTCCTGCAATGTAGTCGTAAAAATCGCGAAACGTAAAAAAATATTTCGCAAAAATCTCCCAAGCGTCCCATCTGAATTTGTACTTAAATTCCTGATTGATCTGAGCTTGTTCCAGGCGAGTTTTTTCCCCTCTTTCGCTCGCTCTATTTTTCCCTCGCGCTCCACTATCTGAACGCCTGGAACAGGCTAGATTGATCTTAAAAACTAAATATCCAGACAGTGGTAGTTGTTTTGGACCATTGACTGAGACTTCAAATTTTAAACGAGCTTATCTGATCAGCCTAAAAACATTAACCATACTTCAAAGAGAACTGTGGTCTGTATCAATACGTAACTGAACACTTTCTAGTTTGTTTATTTAAACTGGGATCTTTTTTAAAGCGTTTTAGAGTAGCCAGAATCCAACTTAATAAAATTGTCGTAGAACCGCTAATTTCTCATTAAAACATTTGTAGAATGTTTTCACATATAACATACCTAGCTGAGACAGCGAAAAAGTAACGAAAAAAGCATTTAGAATCAGCCCTTCAGAATCAGTTGAACACCAATCGATAACAAACAAACCTCTTTGAACAGGCCATTTCCGACCCCGCGTGATATAACGAAAAAAACTCGTGGGACGAAATTGCTAGGTCTTGCTACGTATTTCTAAATAACTTATTAAGAAACGCAATGACTGGCCGTTTTGACGTCTAAAAAAGGAACCCAGGCCGATGTAACGAACACCCAACCTTTGTGAAATGAGCCGTCTCCAACGACAATGAGTGCACGTTTTCAAATTAACCTATAAAAGGAGCCTCGATATAGCACATTCTTGCAAAGTTTATAGAGTGGTAGTTTTTTTAGCCTCATTCGCAAGTTTTTATATTTGATTCAGTATCTAGTTTCCGGATACACGACGAGCATTTAAAACTCAGTCGAAACAAAAGCACGCCTTTCACCTTAAGACATCTAAAAAGACAGCCTTGATCTGCTTTGTAGCAACAAATTTTAGTCGTCTTTTCAGTCGAGAAAGCTGTATGATCGCAAAGTAAACAATGCATAAGTTATCTCATATTCAAAAGGAGAATCTTGGATACCACGGACGCTTTCTTGAGTAACAAAAATTTCTCTGTACCTCATCTATGTTGAGTCTCAATACATAGAACTTCCTACAGGCAGCAGATTCTTTTTATCCCTCTTTATAAGCAGGCATTTGAGAAAAATAAAATACTGGTTTGAGAAAACTAGACTTCAAAATGCCATTAGCCATTGAGAGCTTACCATATAGTTTATTTTTCTAGTGTTGCTTTAATAGATAAGCCCATTATTTTGGCGATAAAGACATCACGCGATTTTGAAGCAAAATATCATAGGATTAAAGAATTAGCAGGTTTATGTGATTATGGTTGTACAGAACAGTCACGCGATGGTTGAGCGAAGTTCTCGAGTCCATGTAGCAGAGAATTTGCTAGTTCTGGTTAAAAACGGCATATTCATCAGTACTTGGTGTGATGTGTACAAGGTGTTTCTAGCTTTCGAGTCTGTGGATGAAATCCTAAAGTGCGACCGTCCAAATGGAAGCTGTTGAGCAATCCTTTCCTGTGGTGCTGTTTATTATGATCTACAAGGTGGTTCTAGCTTTCGAGTCTGCGGATGAAATCCTAAAGTGTGACCGTTCGAATGAAAGCTACTGAGCAGTACTTTCCTGTGGTGCAGTTTACAATTCTATACAAGGTGGTTTTAACTTTTGAGTCTGTGGATAAAATCCTAAAGTGTGACCATTCAAATGAAAGCGGTTGAGCGTTTCGTTCCTACGGTGCTGTTATTACATGTATGCTGTACAAGTTGCTTCTGCCTTTCGAGTCTGTAGACGAATCTTTAAATGTGACTTTCAAATGAAAGCTGTTGAGGAGTACTTTCCTGTGGTACTTTCCTATTACCACCTTGTACAAGGTGGTTCTAACTTTTGCGTCTGGAAGAAATCCTTAAGTGTGACCATTCAAATGAAAGCTACTGGGCAGTACCGTTTCCTGTGATACTGTAAATTGTGCTGTACAAGGTGATTCTAGTTTTTGCGTCTGGAAGAAATCCTTAAGTGTGACCATTCAAATGAAAGCTACTGAGCAGTACTTTCCTGTCAGGTACTGTTTATGCCGTACAAGGTGGTTTTAACTTTAAGTCTCTCGATTAGATCCCACTAAACGTGTGACCATTCAAAGGAAAGCAATGCTAACTGTGGCGCTGTTTGTTATGCAGTTAAGTGTGGCTTTATCACTAAAACGTTCGGATCCGTGGATGAAATCCTGAAGTGTGACCATTAAAAAACAACGTTAACTGAGGTATTGAGCATGAGTACTTTTTAGTTACTTTTCGTTGTCCGTTCCTACCATACAAGAAATTCCTCAAGGTTTTCAATTTTGCACTCTTAATTACACTCTTGGAAGTTAAGGCTTGGAAAAATTGCGATTGCGTTCATTGCATAGGTGATGTTTCTTTCTTTAACCCAAAACCGTCTTGCAAATGACGAAACTAAACTGTCAGACAAAGTTTCTCCTAGTTAGGATTTTGTATCGACTATTTTCCTATGCTAATTTGCTCTTTAAGGAAAAATGTGAGCGTTTACCTTATGAACGACGAATCTTCAACTTGAGGAACAACGGCAAACTCATCTCTATAATGAACTGAAAGCAATGATCTCAATGTTACTCTTTAATAGCCAGTCGAAAGGTCGCGCGGAGGCCATCGCGTTCAATCGATTTCCCCCACAGCTAGTTTGTTTTGGCGTGGTGTTGTGACCCTTGCCGGAGATTGCAAGGTGGGCGCAGCAAACATCGATAATTACACAACAAACGCAAAACGTGCGTAGGAAATGCAAACCAAGTTATTTACTGACGACTCTATGAAGGGGACCTACCTATTATCATGTCTTCCGTGTCGAAGACTTGTACTGTTTGCGTGTCAGAGAAGGACAATAAACTTTAATCCACTTGAGAGATAGGAAACTCTATACCGTACGATCTTGCGGAAACCTCTCAAATTTAGCTCTCTACATCGAATTCTGAAGACTATCAACCAGGGGTTCTTGCGTTAGTCATAACTTTGAAATTTTTGTTTTCAGTTGGTGTTTTAAATTCCATGCACCTATAGAGTAACCATAAATATGCGCCTTGTATTGCATAAATAATCGTTAAAAAATCAAATCAATTTAGATTTGTCTCTTCCAAGGATAATCCTGTCACAAGTGGAACTAAAACGGATTTGATTTTGACAAGTTCAACATTGATACTTTTGGACTGTGTAGTGGTCAAATAACCCCGTCTTGTTTGCTGATCCTGTTTTGAGGTGCAAGATTGGTCACGTACGTACCGTTTACTTCACTTAAACCTGCAAAAAAAAAAGGAAAAAACTGAGACATTTTATCATTCAATTTTGTAAACTGGCCCTGAAGAAGACTAGTTTGTCCTTTTGCCGTAGGGCCAGTCTTGCATTCCAAATAGTATTTGCTTATATATTCACAATTTAGGACTTCATCTACAGGATCAAAAGTTAGAACCAACTTACATAGCATGGCTTACAGGAAAGTACAGCTCAGTAGCTTTCATTTGAATGGTCACATTTTAGGATCTCATCCACCAAAAGTTAGAATCACCATGCACGGCATAATAAACAGCACCACAGGAAAGTACTGCTTAGTAGCTTTCATTTGAATGGTGTGCACACTTAAAGAATTCATCCGCACACCCAAAAGTTACACCCACCTTGTACAGCATAATTCATAAACAGCGCCATAGAAACGTGCTGCTCAATAGCTTTCAATTGAATGGTCACGCTTAAAAATTCTATCCACAGAACCCTCGTGTACAGCATAAGACATGACATCGAACAGTGCCACAGGCAAGTATTGCTTAATAATAGTTTTAAATTGAATGGTCACATTTGAGAAATTCATCAAAAACTGGAAGGTTCGTGTTACATTTCAGAAACGGAACAGCTAATCAATTGTTTCTAATAACGTTTATCGCAATGAAATTCATCAAGTTAATTGATCGATTTTTTTATTTCCTTTTTGCGGTATAATCCCGTTTATAATCGTTTTTCACCGAACTAAATGTCTTTTCCTGTTGCAAATAAAGAAGTAAATTATACTCGTCGATCGTGACCAAATTATGGCTGCTGTTTTCGCGACGTACATTGTGGTGAATTCTTTTTGGCAATATATCCATATTGTCAGATTTAACGAGTCTACTAAGATGTCAAAGAACAACTGTGGTAACCAAGGCTACTGGGAATATTAAAACCAATCACATGACAGAGCAGAAATGAGAATTTCAGCTTTGACCGTTTTACTCCGTCAGTGAACATTCAGTCATTTAATGCAGTTATTCCTTTTGTGTCCATGGATAAGATCCTTAAGTGTGACCATTCAGATAAAAGCTATCGAGCAGAACGTTTCTGTGATACTGCTTACTGTGCGAGGTTCTGATGTCTCAGTATATGGATGACATCTTTGAATCCTAAAGTGTGACCTTTCAGATGAAACTATTGATCAGTTCTTCCCTGTGGTGTTGTTCAACATTATGCTGTACAAGGTGAAGTCTGTGGATAAAATCCTAAAGTGTGACCATTCAAATGAAAGCTGCTGGGCAGTACTTTCCTGTGGTGCTGTTTAATATGTTGTACAAGGTGGTTCTAACTTTTGAGTCTGTGGATGAAACCCTAAAGTGTGACCATTCAAATGAAAGCTACTGAGCAGTACTTTCCTGTGGTGCTGTTTATTATGCTGTACAAGGTGGTTCTAACTTTTGAGTCTGTGGATGAAACCCTAAAGTGTGACCGTTCAAATGAAAGCTACTGAGCAGTACTTTCATGTGGTGCTGTTCAGTTGTTAGGCTTCACAAGGTGGTTCTGGCTAGTGGCTCTGTAAATGTAATTCTTAAGTGCGACCACCGATGACCAATTAAATGAAAGCTACTGGCTAGTGCTTTACTGTGATGTATTGTTGGTTATTCCGAGGTTTTAAATGTCTCAATGGCTCTATGTTAATGCGACTGTCAATGTAAAATTCTTGCAGTCAAAGGTTATCAAATGAGGCCATAAAACCGCCCCCCATTCAAATCGGTTGTAATTACTGTACGGTGATATTTATATTATGCCGGGTATTATGATAATGAGCTGTGATATCTCGGTCCGCGAATAATTTCTACCGAAGCACGAAACGTTTTCTCAAGAGAATTCTTGAAACTTCGCAGAGAAATTTATTCCATGCTAACGTAATGACAAAAATAAATTGAACTGAAGTCCTTGCTTATTGTATGCAAGGCCAACGATTCGTAAATGGAGAAATATTTGAATCGATGAAATTTTGATGAAAATTCCTGATGTTGCCAACATACTTAAGTGATCAAGTGGGGATTAGCGGACATTCCTGTGCTTCTAAACTTGGGAACCATGTTTAATGTTGGAAAAAGATTCCGCAAAGTTGATTTTTTTCAAAATGTCACAAGCAAAAACGATCACAGGAAAATAATTCAATTGTAGACAGACTATTCAGCGTAAGGGGGGATAAACTGTGACACTGATTCTGACCGGAACTCCTAAAGGCATAGTCGTGTAACTTAAATTTTAGATAACCAATTTCGAATGCACGCCCAGTGCAACGGAAAACTGATACAGGGCAAGATATGTTCTTTTGGCCCTGTAAAAAACTTGTCTAGTCCTACTCGTCAAAATATAGTCTATTAGATCTGTCCTAGCCTGCGTGGGAGGCGTCAAAAAGGAAGAGAGAAACGGGGATTTGGGAGCGCATAGTAGGCGCTACCTTTTCTGTTCCCTTGTGTTCCGTGCTTGCGTCGCGCGCTTCCTAATTCCCCCCAGTCTCTCACGCCTTTTAGCGCATGCCACGCAGGCTACGCTATGCCCTGTGCCTTTTCCCACAATGTTAACCTTGCAGTTTTATTTGCCTTTATACTCCCATATCTATGTCAGGTTATGTGCTGCTCCGATGGATTTGAATTTTTAGCCGTTTTGGTCTGAAACTAGGACATGCTTTGTCTACTAATCTGAATCAAGTAATAGATTTTCACCGTTTTGGCCTGAAATAGAGCAAACAAGTGAGGAGTTAGGTCTGATATGGGGTGTGGTGTGAAATAGGGTTTTGGGTTTCGAGCTTGGCTCTGTAAACTTCCAAGAAATACGCCTGGGTCCCAAATTCGCCAAGCCCCAAAGCCTGCTTTAGTCTACTTTGTAAGTTTTGTAATGACTCAGCCGTCAATACTTTGCTTTTAGGTTAAACTAGAAAACCACATTTCTCGCCAAAGTCCTAAGACACTTATTCTAATTGTACTTTGGATGTATGTCAAAGAAAATCCAACTCCATCCCAGCCCCACCCCCTAAAAAAACTATCTTCCTATTACCTCCCCCGTAAATATTACTCCATTTTCAGCCCCTTCTACCAAGCAATGTTGGACGTTCTGTTATCAGGTCACGGCCTTCGCTTTTTGTGGCGCTCACTTTAACCAGAAAACCAAAATTTATGTAAATCAAATCTTAAGTTTTGTTTGTCTTACCCTTTGGCCAAAACAACTTCCTGTTAAAAGGAAAAACAAGGGGATTATTTGTTCTGTTATGACTATCTTTCCAGTAATAGAGATCTTTTATAATGAAAGAAACCCAATATTTCGTTGGCCAAGAAACAAACATTTTTGTTTACAATTCGTTTGTTTTTTAATTGAACGATGTAATATTAATGATTTGTATGTTAAACCGCCGAGCCCTTTCAAACCAAGGTGTTGCTAGTCAACGCGTAAATAAGAAATACTTTAACGTGTTTCTGTTCTTGTCACAGTTTTTATATGAGGACATTCTGTGAAGCTCTTTATGAAGGACATTACATGTGCTTTTGTGCGTTACTGGACAAATTAGCCTTTTTGAACAAGCATATTTGTATTGTGGACATTAGAGCTTAACTGGAAGGTATTTGAGCCGAAAAGTCTTTCATCTATTAATGACGTGATCAGTAGAGTTTTTACCAATATAGATGGATAAACTTTTTGAAGTAACCATTTAACTAAAGCCCTTCAGAATAATGCACCGATCAATTCGAAACTTCAACATCCACCCCCCGGGCTTACCCCGGGCATTTGACTGTGCATCGTGCCCGGGGAGGGGGGAATTTGAACGTTGCGTTGAAAGGGTGGGGAATTTGCACCGGATTTATCTCTTGTTCTGACGTAATACGCCCGTGAGTTTTTCGTTTTTTTTACAGGGTTTGACGGATTTGCAAGATAGAATTTCGCTTTGGTTAGTGAATAACTCTTTCAAATGCGTCTTTAAAAGAAGTTTGAAGGAATCATTACGGCATATCTCTCTCTGAAAAACGTGTAAAGTGTTTGATTGAAGACGTAATTGGCTTGGTGGAGAGGTATTTCAGTACTAATTGGTGGGGCATTTGAACGGCCTTTTTGCCCCGAGGGGAGGGAATTTGAACAAGCCAATCTTCAAAAGTTCAAATGCCCGGGGGGTTGCCCGGGGGGGGGGGGAGATGTTGAACTTTCGAATTGATCGGCGCATAAATTGCAGAATTCCCCGTACTTCTGGCTTACTAAATAAACAAGAGGGTTCTAAATTTGCACTAATTAAGAAGTGTGGCTATAAAGGGGCCATAAACAATCGATCTCATTAACGCGTGTATGCTTCAGTGATTCAAAATTGTCTTGTCGATTTTTCAAGGCTGTAAAATTGAAAAGATTAACTTTGGAGCTGTATGAATATATTTTCACAGTTTAGAGAGAACATTGAGACCTATGGAATAAATCACCACGGCGTAGTGGCCACTTTTCGACCACATGGTTGATCGTTTTTCTGATTCTTTTTCGAGTAATTTTCACTTGGCAACGTGGAAATAAGTCTCTCAACAGAAGACGTATCATGACCGTGAGTGGGGACCAAGAAGGCCACGGATAAAAGCCCAGAAAATCGTTGATAATCGAAATTTCTTTCCAGGGGCACTAGATGATGAATTAAAGTGGAACGTGATAGCAATGAATCTGTTTAGTGGCTTTTCTCAATTTCAGTTGAATCGATTCAAAAACAATAGCTAACAATGGAAACTTGCTAATGAAAAGAGGCAAATTAAGTAATGGTCCTAGTAAGAACTAGGCAACCCAACGGCAAGGAATGCAGAAAGGTGTTAATTGCGATATTGTTGAAACGGTCCACCTCATTGGTTAAAACATGAAAATCTGCTATCACTTCATCAGGTAGCGCATTTATTTCTCTCTAGTTTACTTATTGATTCCCTTTTGCTGAAAACTATTCTGAGTTTTAATGCAGCAAAATTTCTATGTGGGAAACATGGAAAATTAGAAGCCTTTCTTGGCCATTGTTTTGGAGTCTCATGATTGGATAAAATCTTGTAACACAAAAGAAATATCGCTTTAAAATAAAGTTCAGTACATTTTATTTCAAAAACGTGTTGTCCATAGGTTGATGTATTCTCAGTAAGAAAATCTAAACAATCTTATGTGGGGAAAGCGAAATGCCGCAGAACAATAGAGGATTGCCTAGTTCTTACACGCATTGTTACTTAAAAGGTAATCTATTGTGCACAAACAAATTAACATTTTGTTAAAGATAGAAGGCATTTGCATTTCAAGTAACAGCTGTCACGTATTCCAGTTTTCCTCCTTAGTCTTGTACTTCTTGACTTTTTCAACTCCAGAGAAATTCCTCGATTCACTTACAGTAGTGCGGTTCTAACGTTTGAGTTTGTGGATAAAATCCTTAAGAGTGACCATCCAAATAAAAGCTACTGAGCATTACTTTTCTGTGATGCTGTTTATTATGTTGTACAAGGTGCTTCTAACTTTAGTGTCTGTGGATGAAATCCTAAAGTGTGACCATTCAAATGAAAGCTACTGAGCAGTACTTTCCTGTGGCACTGTTCATTGTGCTGTACAAGGTGGTTCTAACTTTTGAGTCTGTGGATGAAATCCTAAAGTGTGACCATTCAAATGAAAGCTACTGAGCAGTACTTTCCTGTGGCACTGTTCATTGTGCTGTACAAGGTGGTTCTAACTTTTGAGTCTGTGGATGAAATCCTAAAGTGTGACCATTCAAATGAAAGCTACTGAGCAGTACTGTTCTTTGATGCTGTTTATTATGCTGTACAAGGTGGTTCTAATTTTTGAGTCTGTGGATGAAATCCTAAAGTGTGACCATTCAAATGAAAGCTACTGAGCAGTACTTTCCTGTGGTGCTGTTTATTATGCTGTGCAATGTGATGCTAACTTTTCAGCCTCGATAAAATCCTAAAGTGTGACCATTCAAATGAAACATGAAAGCTATTGAGCAGTACTTTCCTTTCCTTCAATACTTTCCTGTTTATTGTGGTGTTCAAGGTGCTTCTAACCTTCGAGTTTGTGGACGAAATCTTCAAGTGAAAGCTATTCAGCCGTATTCTTACCTTGAGCCGAATTCATCCGTTCGTTTACTCGTCGCTTACAGTCCTCATTGGGTTGTTAAAAAATCGAATGAAGGAAAACTGGCTAATTTTTTAAGTTCATTGCACCGTCATGTCATTTACGTACATGTTAGAGTTGGTTTGATACTTTTCCAACCATGCATTAGTGAGTTATCGTTGTTACCGTGAACATCACTTTTTCTAACTTAAGACGCTAGTTAATCATTAACTATTGTGACATGTGACCTGAAAAGACTCATATTGATGTTAGAGCGTGAAGCTCTATAAAGTGATGGTAGAAGTTTCCCAGAAAGTTCTGTTCTAAAAAAAATTCATCTTTTAGGTTACCATTCCACCTTAAAAAAGCTATTGGACAGTACTTTCATGTGGTACTGTTTATTACCCTGTACAGGGTGGTCTGTGAATGAAGTCTTTGTATGACCATTTTAATGAAAACTACTGAGCAGTACTGTTTTTGTGATACTGTTCATTGTGGTGTACAAGGTGGTTCTATCTTTTGGGTATGTGGATGAAATCCTAAAGTGTGACCATTCAAATAAAAGGTACTGAGCAGTACTTCCCTGTGGTGCTGTTTATTATGTTGTACAAGTCGTTTCTAACTTTTGAGTTAGTGGATGAAATCCTAAAGTGTGTCTATTCAAATAAAAGATACTCAATATTTTGCAGGACCAAAATTGGAAATTTTTCCGGTTTTGAACGAAAACTTGAGTGCCGAACCTACTTAGTTCGTTTGAACGACTTACCCAAGACAAGATAACTTGGGCTTGGAGCCGATAAATTGCTTAACAAAGTTTAGCCTTAAGAGCGCCTGTCTGTAAAAATCAGACAAAATCAAAATTCCGCGGCAAGGGTGGAAAATTCGATTTCTTTCATATTTTAATGTTAGATAGGTTAGGGTATAACTAAAATCACTGGATACTTTTTTTGGCAAAATATCCTTTTATTTCAAAGAAAAATGCAAATAACGAACTTCCGTTAAAATCGCCATTTGAAGCAGGAAATTATGACATCAATTTGAGGCGTTCGTGTGCAAAAACAAATGCCTCTGTCGTCTTTTAAACACTCAATTTTACTTTTGCAATCTCTCAAGAGCTTCAAAACTGATTTTGGTGGAAACTGCGTTGTTCTTTGTGTTTGAAATAATTTAATTTTGAAAGTATACATTTCTCATCAGGAAAAGTACTTCGTGAATTAAATTATTTTTCACCATGTGCTAAACCTTCAAATCGATTCAGCTTCTGGCTGTTGAATTAAGAAAAGATGTTCTCAGGATTGCTGTAAAAATTTCTTTGGGCAAATGATTGAGAGCGACGCGAGAGCTTTTCAAAGTTCGTTAAAATGCAGGTTGTTTGACCCTTCTTGGCAACATTCCATTCGCGAGTCACGCACATATTTTAATGTGTTTCGACCCATATGAGATCGAAAACGTCAAACAGAAAAACAGTTCGAAATGCTCTTACCTCATTTGCTGTAGAGGACAGGTCCAGAGGCCATTTCCGAGTGATTCTCTTGCCGTTCGACGTATTTTGGTCCTGTTGATGCCATCCAATGAACACTGCCAACTGGGTCAATGTATTGTAAACGGTCGAACAGCTCAACAACAACCTTTCTTCCAAAACGTTCGACATCTTTCTACACTGTGACATCTTACTCAACGGTTCAGTTGCTGGTCAGTGTTGCTTAGTTGGCAATACACAAAAAGGTTTTTATCACCACATGTCGCCGCTAACGTGGCCAGAGTTCTGTCTGGAGCCGCGTCACGCAATGCAAATCATCGGAATGGACATTTTACTAGAGGGTAGGGGAAGGGCAAAATCTGCTCTGATTCTTTTTAAACGGCTCAGGGTTCGAGAAATGGGAGGAACTAGTAATGGACCAAAAATACGAAACAAAATTAGTGCTACATTTAGGCACCTCAGCCTCCCGTGCCAGAATGCAGAAAAAGTAGTCACCCCTCGGCGTGAGTTGTAGGCATGCAAATAACAATGTTCGAACACGAAAATTAGCCAAAAAGGGTACGTGTACTAGCTTAACTAAACTATCGAAAATCGTTTATCATGACAAATCTTACTCGTTTGAGACTGATTTTGGTTGATTTATCAGGTTTAATGAAAAAAAGAACACATTTGAAACAAAATGTCCTTTTCTTTAACCCTTCACCGTCAGCGTTTTTCCCTTAGAAAAACGTATTTTTTACCGCTAAAGCGGTTTTTGAAGTGCTATGATGCCAAATGCCACTAAACATTGCTACAAAAGCGTTTTCTTACATTTTAGCTCAATTTTGAGCCAGCTTCTGTTGTAAATTGTACATTATTTTGCTTTCACGCATGCGCATAAGCCAAAATTTATATATATATTTTTTTTTTTGCTGATTCATTTCTATTTTTGTAATGTGACTAACTAGTTTGTGCTTACTGTTTTGGCTTAGAGGGGGGACCGCGGACTTTTGTTTTTTTTCACAAATCATATATATTTACATACATGAATTGCTTCGTTACAAAGAAGACGGTTGTTGTTGGTTCCATTTTCTTGTTGTCGGAGTTTGTGGTTACAACACCAGACGAATCAAAAGCTTGAAAACAATTGTTCCCTTACTTTCATGCACCAAGAATACCCAGGCCCGTAGAAGGGGGAGGGGGGGGGGGGGGGCTCGAGTCCCCAGAAGTTTTGGAAGTTGAAAAAACATTACAATAAATGAGCCAAAAAATATATAATTGAAACGAATTAATGTGCAACAAATAGTCTTAAATGCTGATGCTAAAAGTTCCTTTTATTATTTTACAACCTTTAACAGGGTTTGACATCTGTTGAGTCACTAGCCACCGGGCAAGTGGGCTTCAAAAATCTACTAGCCCACCGCACATTTCAGTCGCCCAGGTTCCTTACCAATGTCTTTCTTCACCCATATCACCTTGACCCTGGCAGTATAGCTTTACTGTGAAGGACCTTAATGCCTTTAACTGCTAAGCAACTGCTGTGTATTTGCTGCAAGCTTTAAGCTCATCATGTTGTTTTAAAACAAGTCTAAGGAACAAAACTATTTTTATCTCACCAATCGAGTGATAAAAGTTACGTAAACGTTTACGAGAGTTAGGTAAAACAGGTCCGAGATTCGTAGCTTGGCTGTCGAAATGTTTCAATTTTAACAAACCTTGTAACTTTAAGGGTCCTTTTTTAAAACTGATGCTATAAATCTGGTGGATGTTGCCAACAACTTTGTCGGCGAAAGAGCAAACAGGAAGCAGCTTTTTGGCAAATTGTCAACGAAGGATGTCCCCAAAAAGGTGCCGTGTTTGACGAAATCGACACAAACTGTGGCATTGTGAACAGAGTTAGTATCTATGTGCATGAGTGTGTATTTTGAAAGGGGGGGGGGGGGGAAGGCTTTGACTAGGCCAATATGCTCGCAGCATTTATTTCAGGCTTGGTGCGGGTCTGATACCACAAGTTACAAGTCAGTTTTTACAACGAACGCTTGGATACAATGACGATATGTCCCAGCCATCGTGCAAAACTTGGAATAGTGTCTAGCAGAAGCTGCAGCATAAGGGGCCGGGTCACGGTAAGGAAACGGCGAGTGGCCAAAAAGTGAAAGAGGACTGGGGAAAAAGGGATCTGAAATTATCTTACGCGGGACTGGTTCGCTTGTAAAAGTTGGATCAGGTGAGTTATATATTCGCTTGTGGTCTATCCGAATATTAGTCAGGTTATCGATGGAAGCCTCACTCTTCTCTTCGTCCTCATTAAGGTGTATGTAGAACGTGAAAGAGGTAACAGACGGTTAAGGGTAAGATGCTTAACGTATTTCTGTTATGATATCCTCATATCCATTATGATAAGTATGCTGGCTGCTGTGAGAGATCTTGCTCACTGGGAACCTGTCTCAGTAAGATTCGTAAACAGAAATTCAGGAACAGAACCTCATTTTTTGTTACCATGGTTACGTGCCATATTTCACAGTCTTCAAACAGCACTGGCGTGCTGTTAGAAGCCCCACTCATTAGTCAGGACACACTAATGTAGACCAAGTCAAACAGCTGACAAGAGAGCACAGTTAAAAACTTCGATTGCACCCATTTGTTATGAAGAGAGAACCCTTCCTGTCCAAAACTCCATCCAACCCTTTAACAGCGAGCTGACTTTCACTCCTGATATAACTGTGCCTTGTACCGGTCCTGTGCCAGCTGAGAACCAGCAGACTGACACCAATGATCATAGGTAGAACACCCGCTCGTCAATTAAAAAAAGGGAACCCCTTGTAGTTATAGGTTTCCCCGTATTAAAGTTGGGTCTAGTTAATAATAGCGCCACTTCTGTTGCACCACTCACCTGTAACCATGTCTGTAAGCTTGTACGACGGTTGGAATTGCGTTTCAGACTACTAGGCTAGGGTAGCAAATACAATTTTTAATGGTTGTAACAACACTGGTAATAAGTAAGAAAGACACAACGCCATTAAAACCACGAATAATCCCTGCAATGAACACTGTATGTTATTTTACTTCACCTAAAAGGTTTTGCCCTTCCAATACCCCCTAAAATGCCTTTGATACGCATTGCGTGACAAACCAAATACGCACGCGGCGCCATCCACGTTTGGTCCCAATTTAGCAGTCAAATCTGATAATGCTTTTGTGCACTGAAAACTGAGCAACACTCGTATTAAATCAACTGAACCGTTGAGTAAGATGTCACAGTGTAGAAAGATGTCGAACGTTTTGGAAGAAAGGTTGTTGTTGAGCTGTTCGACCGTTTACAATACACTGACCCAGTTGGCAGTGTTCATTGGATGGCATCAACAGGACCAAAATACGTCGAACGGCAAGAGAATCACTCGGAAATGGCCTCTGGGCCTGTCCTCTACAGCAAATGAGGTAAGAGCATTTCGAACTGTTTTTCTGTTTGACGTTTTCGATCTCATATGGGTCGAAACACATTAAAATATGTGCGTGACTCGCGAATGGAATGTTGCCAAGAAGGGTCAAACAACCTGCATTTTAACGAACTTTGAAAAGCTCTCGCGTCGCTCTCAATCATTTGCCCAAAGAAATTTTTACAGCAATCCTGAGAACATCTTTTCTTAATTCAACAGCCAGAAGCTGAATCGATTTGAAGGTTTAGCACATGGTGAAAAATAATTTAATTCACGAAGTACTTTTCCTGATGAGAAATGTATACTTTCAAAATTAAATTATTTCAAACACAAAGAACAACGCAGTTTCCACCAAAATCAGTTTTGAAGCTCTTGAGAGATTGCAAAAGTAAAATTGAGTGTTTAAAAGACGACAGAGGCATTTGTTTTTGCACGCGAACGCCTCAAATTGGTGTCATAATTTACTGCTTCAAATGGCGATTTTAACGGAAGTTCGTTATTTGCATTTTTCTTTGAAATAAAAGGATATTTTGCCAAAAAAAGTATCCAGTGATTTTAGTTATACCCTAACCTATCTAACATTAAAATATGAAATAAATCGAATTTTCCACCCTTGCCACGTAATGTTTGATTTTTACAGACAAGCGCTCTTAATCAGTTGTTCGCGAGTGCAATTAAAGGCTTACACAAAAAGTGATGCTTAAAAATTTAATTTGGGTAAAATACCCCGATGGAATCCAATATGAGCATTCCGGCGGTAATTTGCTGTAGTTTTCTTCAAGTATTATGCTGTATATCTTGGTTCTAACTTTTGAGTCTGCGGATAAAATCAGTTTGAATGAACATTCAAGTAAAAGCTGCTGAGGAGTATTCTTCTGGATGGGAGCACCGTAATCTTAACAAATAGAAAGGGAAAAACCATGCCGTGTATTGTGACAAAACACGGCGACGGGCATTTCAGAACATCTCTCGTACTGAATACACGTCTTGTGGCCAACACATACACTGTGCAATACTCTTATTTCTTCAAACCGATGTTTCGGAATTGAACCGTTACGGGACAGAGATAATTTTGTTCAAGATATGGAGAGAGTGATGACAAAATTTTCTCAATATTGTCTACAGCAAAATCTTCACTGAGAGTCTAGGAACAGAAAAAAAAGCAGCGACAAAGCCAATAGGGGCAAGATTCATGCTACAGAGGCTAGAAAGAAGAGAGCCTGTTTCATATTTTTGTCTTTGGGGGGCTCACCAATTGACAACGAGTATGATCCATTGATATATGGCATTCAGCAAGTTGAAGGAATTGATTTTGAAACTCTTTCATTGTTTACATCTGCAACAGACAAAGCTTGCTTAAGAGATCTTTTGAACTCCAGAAGCTTTGTTGGAGATTAAGGAGTTCCTGTCTGATTGAGCTTACTTTGGCTTACTTCTAAGCTTACTTTGCTAAATAATCAAACTGCTTATATTTACGTAGTTCAATTTATTGCTATTAAATTCAACAGTTGGGTTTTCCATTCTGTTTAATTATAATCCAGCAGCACCAGTTTGCCTACGTCAAGCATTCTTCTACTACAACTGCTTTGATCAGAACATTCGATTCATGGAAATCGGCTATTGACAAAGGTGGAAGAGTTATATGTGCTTTTCTCGGCCTACGAAAAGCATTTGATGTGATCGATCATGCTACCCTTCTGGACAAGCTGCAAGCACACGGTGTACGAGGAACAGCGCTGGAGTAGATGAGGAGTTACCTGTCTGATAGAACTCAGTTTGTCACGTGTTGTGGTTATGGCTCTTCTAAGAGGGAATTATCATAAGGAGTCCCTCAGGGGTCGGTACTTGGACCGACCCTTTTCAACGTTCACATAAATGGAATAGCCAATGTTTGTCAAAATTGTCACGTTTCTTTATATGCTGACGACACTGAAGTTCATGCAAGTTCAAAGCACATTGATAGAGCTGAGGAATACGTCAACCGTGACCTGAAATCAATTAGCAGCTGGCTTACTGACAATGGCTTAATAAGTAATACCAAGAAATCTGAAGTGATGCTTATAGGCACCAACCATGCTGTCAAGATTGCTCGTGACCTACATGTCATGCTTGATGATAAACCCTTGATACAATCCGAACATTTCAAGTATTTAGGACTGGTCATTGACAACCGCTTGAACTGGCCATGGAATGATCATATTTCTTATATATCCTCTAAGGTTTATCCTAAACTGAAGATGTTAAATAGGATTTCATCTTAGGCTGTCCTACATTGGCATCTTTCTTTTTCATTGAATAACATCATAGTGCAACCTTTACAACCTTTAAGGGTCCCTGTCTCATTAAAACCTGGTGCCAATAAAGTAGCACTGTTTTAATATATAACAGAGGCATTCCTTTCCTACTGTATGGCAGATAGGAAAATATTAAATAATCGGCCAGGTCAGAGATCAAAACACCTGGAGCTGATATTTCCCCAGTTTATTTCCACTGTATGCAAGTATAAATATTTCAACTCTAATAGCTCTTCTACCACTTTTTGAAAAGGAGTAAAAGTAATCCCCCCTGTATGTAAAAAATTTTACATCCAGCCCCCCCTCTTTCTAGTTGTGATTTTCCCCCTATGCCCCCCCCCCCCTTTGGTTTTCCAACCCCCCTCCAGGTAATTATTGCACAGTCCCTAGTGTGGTCACGTGACAGGCAATTTAAGTTTGACCCCCCTGGGAGCAAGTTTGGCTCAAAAACTTTTCTAAAATTTACCAACTTTGCATGTCTCTTGTCAAAATAAACTTTAGCCAATCATAAATCAAATGATGTTTCTCTACTAAACTGACCTTAGTCTTTATAAAATACTACTATTTCATTCAGGCTCTTCTTATCAGCTAAGCAATAATTTTTAACAAAGATGGTGGTTTGGCAGATTTAAAAAAGTGCCAATTTTACCAGATTTCAAATAGATTTATTTCTATGTAGTGGACAAAATCTGTGATTACTCTACATTCCCGAAAAGAGCCAATGGATTGTACTTAAATATAATCGAAAAATCTTTGCGGGCAATTCACTTTGTGGGTTAAGTATTAAATTATTATTATTATTATTCAGTATAAGCTATGCAAAATTGAAATGTTTCTAAAATTAATGTATCTGCTGAGGGATACATGGGTGACGTTAAATCAGCTTTTAACACTTAACAAATGCATGAAACCTGTAAAAGGTAAAATAAAGGCTAAAAAAGTGCAAGGTTAACGTTTGAATTATTTCACTGCCGCTGATTTTGCACAGAAACGTTTCGCGGTTATTGAAGTCGTTCCTTCCCCACCCCTCCCCCGACAGATTTCAAGTCAGTCAGGTGTGTATTATTTCATTTCCGGCACAAGGTCATTACAAGTCATTCGATATAGATTCATTTGGCCTTTCGGTGTTGTTTTCAATCATTAAAAATCTAAAATCAAATCATAGGCCATGAAAACAGACTGAAATGAGAGAAATGAAGTCGAGAGGTTGGGTTACTGTTCGTGACACAAAAAAGGGACTTCCGTGCATGGATAACTCCTCGAGATCTACTGTTTTACACAGGGAAAATGGCAACCAAATAATTTCACATATTCCACGAGGAATAAGAATTTGCTTTAGCAGTCCACACCTTACACATGATGGAGGCTTAACGTTTTACAGTTAAACAACTGTCATACCGACTTTACGATACATATATGTATTCTGTGTGTCTTATTGTGAACCGATTTCATTAGTTGCAGTTTAATAGTCGGTAACCAAAATTAACGTATGTACTGATTCTATAAAAACTCAAGAATTGAACTACTGTTTCAGTCGTGTTTTGTCTCCAAGGGCCCGTTTCTCGAAAGTCCCGGTAACTTTTTGGGCTCGGAGCTATATTTTAAAATCAAAATCTATAGTACATTGGCGTAGTTTTTAGCCCGCGCGCATATCAGCCCGACTTGCTTTATCAACTTAGAATTTTAATTTTATTGCTCAGCTTTTAAAACCAACAAAATTTGAGTCTCTAATGTACGGAAGCCGAAAAGGGACAATCCAAAAATATTTTGCAAATCCCAAAAATCGCAATGTTTTTTCAAAAATCACTGTCGAAGAGTTTGTCAAATCTAAAAAAAAAATTACAAATCCTAAGAAAATTATTGGATCCACAAATAACTCTTCTAACAATCCGAAAATATTTTGCAAATCCATAAAAACTATTTCAAATCGCAATTTTTGTACAAATCATTATTGAAGAGTCTGTCAAATCTAAAAAAATATTGCAAATCCTAAGAAACGTATTGGATCCGCAAATAACTTTTCAAAAAATTCGAAAATAGTTTACAATCCAAGAATCGTCGTGAAATTCAGAAAAATATTTTTTAAATCGGAAAATATGTTTTGTTACGTACTGCTTGCGCCAGCAGTCAGCCAGTGTTAGACGTTTTCCCCAAAATGGCGGTGTTTTTTGTCTCGTGTGGCTGTAGGGTAAACTCTGGCGACAAATTTTGTTTTAAATGTGGCGCAAAAGTTGCAGAGACATCGCTGTGTGGACGAGGGAGTACACCAGAAGAAGAAATTCCATCGTCTTCTTCGTCGACGACGTCATTGTCCCAATTCTTGGTCTCTAAAGCCGAGGAATGTAGCGGATTCAGCAAGCCAAACAGAGGTTTTAAAAGGAAAGCGAACAACACGGGATCCACTTCCAAAAGAGGTATTGACAACAGAGTTGTAATTCACGTTGGGTTAATCAGTGAAAACGAAGAAGGAAAGTTGGCGATGGTAAGAGGGAGCAAAGTAGCGTTGCGAGTGGTTAAAGATTTTGGAGCCCAGGAGGTATGCGAAGCTGCCGTTAAAAAACACTCTGATCATGACCAATTTTTCTGTGGAGACGAAGACTACATTTTGCTGTATCCAGATCAAAGAGCTGTTTTTAAAGTACCAGGCAGTGATGAAAATTTCACTGTAGCTAAATACAAACAAGAACTAGCAAAACCATACTCGAAATGCATTATGAAATGCATGTCCCATTCGTCTTTCGCTTTGTCCAATTCCAATTGCAGAAAGTCAGAAAACACAAACCAGACACATTCCATGTGCAAGTGGCTTCCGAGAGCAAGCTTTCCCTCAGTCACTAGTGTCTTGAAAAAGTCTATAACCCGCGCAGTGAACCCCCTTTTACTATGACTCCACCAGTTTTCCGAACTCTCTGATTGGCATGGGAAGATGAATAACGATGCCCCAGGAACAATGCACAGCCACTTCACCGGCTAATAAGCGCCGTGAGGCAGCCAATATACCATTTTCCGTTCCTCGGTCTGTTTAGACTAGCATTGGCGGCACTCTGTTTTCTTCTACTGCATGGCGGAAAAAACTTGCTGGGATAACTGGGTTGTTGTTGCTCTTACATACCTTAAGCCACATAATTCTCCGAATGAATCTATCGACAGAGCCATGTATAGTAAGCCACGCGCCTTCAACTTGTCGTAGCCATCGACATGCCACGTGGCGTTTGGCCCTGGTGAGACGTATGATCGACGTTGCAGCTTTCTAGCCTTTCGAAGGGCGGATGCGTCTGGATCCAACTCTCGTAAGATTTGCATGACCAGTGTCTTCGAGGAACAGTAAAATTGTTTTACAGTAGGTTGTTCTTAGCTTGTTCCACATTCCACGATATCCAAGAAGTGATGAAGGGCCCTCAATTCCACGTTTTATTATTTCCCGAACAGTGTGTTCGGAATGAACGTGGTTTCTTCTTCGTAACCCATGCTGACGTAGCCTTCTCTTCAAAGTCCTCACGTGCATTGAAATCCCACGGTATTCTGCCAGAAAGTGATTCGAAAAACGGGCCCCAGAATACTCCTGCTTGGGGAGTGAAGGGATTTTGTTGAATACAGTCCGACGATGCCAGCAATAGGACTTAATAATAATGATACATGTCCTTGTTTCACGTAATCAATAAATATCTGCCTGTAGTCCGGGAGCTAGGGGCTAAAAAAGGACGCTTCGCTTAACCCAGAGTACTGAGGTTTGGCGACGGATTTCGATAGATTGAACCCTCCTTTTTTTCGCTAGGTACTTTGTGGTTTCGAATTGTGGTATACGTTTTGAGTTATAGAGACGGTTTTGTGAGTCAGCACGAATCCAACAAAGCTCAACATCAGAACGAGGCTGAAAATTGGGACTCAATATCTTCTGAAAACTTGCTACAGTGCAAAAAAGAATTACCCAGTTATCTCAAAAGACTCTATGAATGCCAATTTTGACAAAAACACCCCTGCTTTGCAAAACAGTCACGTAACATTTACTCTCGCCTTATGTGACGTGTCATAAGATCTTTGCTCATCGTCCAATAGGAATTAAAACTTTTTGGTGACGAAAATCTGCAAAGCGTTTGCAGCGTTAGTGTTCACTTTCCAGAGAAAAAAGGAATCAACTTTTTAAATTGATAACCTCTCGGAGTTAAAAACTTAAATAAATGGTGTCAATCATGTATTTTTATGGAGCCTCGCTTTCATGCTTTACGAAGATGAACAGTCGTGGATGGACTTAACAGAGACAAAAGGAGCCATGTTAGCAGTGTTGTCAAAGGCCGTAACAGTCTAGAACTGTGTTGCCAGTAATAACAGGAACGCATAGTTGTCTTATTATCTTATCTTGCCTTGTTATAGCTTCAATAATTAATTTTCACACGTTAAAATTACGAGTTGGTAGCACGTTGTCTTGCACGTGTAATTATAATTTCAGTCACAATATTGAAGCAACCACCAACAGAGTTCTAGACATTTTGAAAAATACTTTCAGGATAATTGAAAGCCAGTATTTTTGCATAAAACAACCAGTTAGAGCAAACACGTTCTTGTTTGCAAAAATTAAGCATTTGTTATAGAATTCACCAACTGCTGTGTTCGTCACTCAAATATAACAATTTGACAAATTGCAGGCACTTTTCCATTGTCTGTACTCTTATTGACAATAGCTCTAAGCCAATCAGCGCGCGAGAAAACTCACAGTTATTATAATATGAAATTTTAACGAAATTAATATAAGGTCTGATTTTTCACTGAAGAAAGGATTGTGAAAAATACTCGATGGGGACATAAACTAGGAAACTCGTGACGGTGAGAACACTACGCACGCGGCTACTTTAGCTGTGTTCCAGAGGAAGCCATTTGGCCCTGAATGCCAACCTTAAGTCTTCGGAGACCACTCCAACAGAAAAAGATCAATTGAAGCAGAAGAAAACTTCAACAACATTCTCGAATGTCCCTCCTGACGGAAATGTCAAAAAATGTCAAAATTCATGCAGTAAGAGCCCGAGTGAGCTGATCAACTAAGGCAATCTGTTCCAAGTTGGAGCGGTTTTAACGCCTAAGTGTTTCCTGAAGCTCCAAGTTCCTCTGTTGTGGGTTACTACCCATTGCTTATGGGCTCATCGGCTGAACTCAGCAGTGTTTACAATGTGCTGAGAACGGTACAGAAAATGTGCGAAATCATTCGCCAGAAAGACGCAGTCGTCGAGTTTGATCTGGCCATGTATGCAAAAGCAAAGCAAACTCAGTGGTCTCTATGCGATGAGTTTAAGGATGAAGGTTCCACATTGCTATAAATTTCCTTACCTTTCTTAAGAAGAAGTATAAAAACGCGAGATTGGAAGATCTGTTGATCGAATCTGGTGTCTACGGGGCTGGCACAACAACGGCCGTGATGAAGGGAAAGTCGTACAATCGAACAATTCGGGCTCACAAGCTTGTAATGGAGGCCGCAATCGTTCCTTAGCTAGCTGAGCTGATCGAGAAGAGAAATTGAAAAGGACAAAGCCGCCCAGAAGAGTGATGCTTGCAAGTGTGCATTAAAATACAGGAAAGGAGTCCCATAGAGTGTAGAAGACTTAAAATCCGAAATGAAGGTATTGTTGGCTATGTTCAGCACTTTCCGAGAAGAGTACAGTACTATAGTAATACTACTTCTTCAGTTCACCAAAGCGGAAAGAACAGATGACTTGTCCTTGCACCTTAGAGCGACGTCTCAGGTGATTCCTTATTTTTTCGCTATGGACCGAGACAACTATGCAAGGTGGCTTAATTCCAGTTTACCTTGCGGACATGACTGCGCCTCGTGCCAAACATCCTTTCTACTATTTTTTTTTATTTTGCCACACCACAGACAACAATACAGAGATTAATTAAATAATTAATCCTCTCTTTTATATGGAATTTTATGAAAGGAAATCCTTCTGTGAGCCGTTCAAACCATCCAGTCTTGAAAGTTTCTAGATTTACAATCTTGTAAATCGTGATTCGAAATCTAAAGGCGGAATCATCGGAAACAGTCAGAATCCACAGGCAGTGCATCGGTGGTTTTAAGCCAACCACGAACGTGCTGCCATAACCACGGCCTTTAAAGAGATGTGTTGCCTAAATGAAGCTAAGGGAAACAGTGCACACAAGGAAGGGACATCCATAAGGATAAATTGTGATGAGAGTGACGTGAAGAAACTCGTTCGTTGTTTTGATGCTGGGTTGTGATGACAAATCTATTTTCTGAAGACGCCGACCAACTTTTAAACATCGCAACTGGCGTTGTCTTGCCAACTGACATCGCCGAGTGCTTAAAGAAAAGCACAACAGCGGTACGTGCACAGATGAATAAATTCATTCGGAAGAATTTAAATTCCAGTCTGATGAGTTTCTGGGAACCACTTCCAAGCCTCAAAATTCAAACATTCGACTTGGCAGTGAACAAAGGCGCCGTCAAAGCAGCCGATGAGAAAATGTTCACGATCGGGAGAGACAGAGCTTTGTTTTGTCGTTTCTTGCTGGCAGCTTAAGTGCCAAATGTAGACATTAAAGGTTAAGAAGTTCTGTGTTACGAGCTCGCCTCCGTCCCTATTTCTCTTGCGCACTCTGATTGATCTTTACGTAAGGCTTCCAAGAATGTCCTCCTTTCGATCTTAGAAGTCAGGGTGGACATTGTCTTTGATCAGTATTGGCCAGTATTCTATCAGGAGTACAGAGCGAAAGAAAAGAGGTGAGGAAATGCCCAGAAAATTGCTATTAACGGCCCATCTACACCAGTTCTTAAACAGTGGAAGAAACATATTTCCAACCCACGAAACAAGACTAACCTCATCGCCTTCCTATCAGAAACCTGGCGCAAGACCGCCATGGAGCAATTTCCTCCAGACAAGAACCTTTTTATTGGTTGTGGGTAAAGAAATAGGAAGCTTGCGGTGTCTATGCGAAGGGGAAGCGCAGGAATCGTGAGACCATTACACGCAGCCCACGAGGAAGCCGACTACAGGGCTCCTATTATATGTCAAACATGCTACGAAGGATGTGGAGAGAGTTGCCATCCAATCACCAGACAGTGATGTGCTCGTCCTCAGTCTTTCACACTGCGAAGAGATTGGCTGTGGAGAGCTGTGTTTCCGGACTGGGTTCAAACACCGAATAAGATACATTCCAGTGCACAAAATTGCTGCAAGACTTGGGACACAGCTGTGTAGGCAATTCTTGCCTTTCACACACTGAAAGGATGCAACTCTACGAGCTTTTCTCTGGAGCTGAAAATCGAAATGCTTGAAAAATTTTACGCAAAGACACAAGGCACCAAGAAAGTTTAGCACAGTTCGGACAAACGTCAGATTTAGACAAAAGTACGGTAAATGAAACAGGATTTTATCTGTGGCCTGTATCCCCCCTCAAAGAAGGCAGTTTGTACTACGGATGAGTTACGTTATGCCTCGTTTTGTCAAAAGAAAGAAAACAGTGAGTCCCTACTACCACCAACGTCAGACAGTCTCCACCTTCACATTTAGAGATGCAATTATCAGGCGCATGTTTGGAGAAGAGCCTTAATAGCCACTCAAGACTTGCCATCACCTGTCGGACATGGATGGAAAGGCAATGACGACCAACTATTTTTGCCCAATGTTAATGACTAAAGGGCCGGCACCAACAAGCCTCATGGAACTAACCAGTTGTCGTTGTGATAAATCGCAATGTAGAGATAACTGCTCATGCAAAAATGCTGGACTCGCATGTACCGAGGCCTGCTTCTGTATGGGGGATGACGAGTGCCAAACCCAAACGGGATGACTGTTTTAACAAATGATTCAGAGGAGTCAGATTCTGAATAAATATATATCAGTTCTAAATTTCGTAAATTTTGATGAAAGTTATTTTTACAGAAATTGCTGTATGCACATGGACATCTAGACGAATTTGCGTTGCCCGTTTGACTGCAATCTTTCTTGAAGATTCCTTTTACAAAAGGTTTGTCAGTATCAAAATATGCAAGGAATTTTATTGCTGAGCCACCTCAATCAAAAAATGTGACAAGTTATACTTTTTACAGTATGATTTACAACTTGTCTTACGAGATAGGTGATAATACTTGTTTTCTTATTATGGAAAATTTTCTGGACATATTGATTCCCAATCTTCAGCCTCGTTTTGATGTTGAGCTTCTTTTTACTCGTGCCGACTCACAAAAACATCGCTATAACTCACAACATATACCACAATTCGAAACCACAAAGTACCTAGCGAAAAAGAAGAAGGTTCAATCTATCGAAATCCGTCGCCAAACCTTTTCAGTACTCTGGGTTGAGCGAAGCGTCACTTTTTAGCCTCCAGCTCCCGGACTATTGGGGAATGAAGGGATTTTGTTGAATACCGTCCGACGGTGCCAGTAATAGGACTTAATAATAATGATGCATGTACTTGTTTCACGTAATCAATAAATATGCTGTTGGAACTAGTCGTCGTCAGTTTGTTGAAATCTAGCATAAATTAGAATTGAAAAAGTGGACTAAAAAACATGGGGTTCAGAAGCGAGTACAACCTCGTCCCCAGGGCCTTCTCTTAATTTAAAATGGCGGATCGGAGAAGCCCCTGGCCAAGGCTGCTGAAGTGGAGTATTTTGTCACGTGACACATGATAAAATGGCTTTTTCGGAAGTTGTTTCCAGCGTCTAGCGGCCCTGTTTGTTTTCTTGTAATCTGAAACTGTTGTTCAAACGACACGAAGACATTTCATGGTGTTTACGTGACAAAATCCTCTTGAATTTTTGGAGTCATTTTGGCAGCCTTGGCCAGGGGTTTCTCCGATCCGCCATTTTGAATGAGGCGAAGGCCCTGGGGACGAGGTTGAAGCGAGTATTAAAATTGTTCCGGATTCTTCTGCCCGTCAGCCGGAAACTTCTTCACGCATCGCACATGAAAATATAACCAATCTTAGTACATACCTAAGCGTCTGGATAAATACCGTCACCTGCAATCTACGAACCTGTTTGAAGAAGCCTGTTTGCTACCAAACACTGCAATTTTTCATCAAGAATCTCAACTGGAGATAAATGATAAATATATCTCTAGTTGAGGTTGATTTCGTTTTACATGGACACTACGTCATGTAAATTCAGTCCAAATGTACTAAGTGAATTTTCAATTTAGTCAAGCGCTGTTTTTGTTTCTTTCAATTGCTGGAACCACTTTGCTGTTTCAAAACCCGAAATCCTTTTTCATTTCCCCTACAACAAATGGGATGAAAAAGAAGGTGAACGTCAAGGCAGGGGCTTGACACTAACAATATGGGAGGCCTTTACTAACAGATTTAGAAACAGATAAAAAGGGATGATCTGCGTGAACTGTACAGGGTACATTACATGGGCAACTGCGATGGTTATGTTTGTATGGGAGTCCCCGCTGCTTGGGTTGTACGCGAAAAGAGTTATGTGCCGTCCGAAAGGGTAACTAAAGGTTCTTTTTAGCCATTTTTGCCTCAACATTTGTCTGGATTTTGGGTTCTGCCTTTTGGACTGAAGTTGGGTGTGGTTTGGATATAGCTGTAGAGGACATACACATTTAGCTGACGAATAGAAAAAGATACAGGGGCACCCAACGAGAAAATTTAAGCAAAACACTTGAAATACCATTTTCTGCTTTCTAAGATTGTTTCAGAGCTTTGTAAAGGTATAGTTGTGTAAACTAATACAGGTTGATCTGTTTGGCGGTTATAGCTCAAAATTTAGGCCGCAAAAAAAATTTAGAAAACAGAATCCTATCCGCCGAATTTCCGAGCTGCTGATGGCTCTCAGAAAATCCTAGCTGACCTTATTTCACACCATGAACTACAACATTTGTCCCTCCGAAGACAATAGGGATTGACAATTCCTCTTGTTACGAAAGTCCCAGGTGATGTTTCGCCAAAGAAATGTCTAGTTTTCACTGGAGTTAAATCCTAATATTTCAGGCGATTTAGGCCTTCCGAAGAGATATTCTCCGAAACGAACCGTTGGGTGCCCCTGAAATAACCAAAAAAGACCATTTGATGTGATACAGCGTGATTTGCCGATTTAGATACGCAAACAGAAACCAAGGCCAGGGCTATTAATTTCAGTAGGGTCAGGATTTGGAAGATCGGCAGCACACCCCTACTCAAACTTTCCTCCGAGGTATCAGGTACACAGATAGTTTTAGAATGGATGTACGGTATCTTAACTGGAAGAAACATAAATCGCCAGCTTCAGTTAACGGCAGCTCAGTGGTTAATAAAGCGACATCACACCGACATCCCGGCACTGTGACAACGTGGTTCAATTCCTGTTCAGGGTGCGGGGAAGAGGTGGGCGTTTCTCTTCAGCGGACAATACATGGGGATTGTTTCATTTAACACTGCAGCTGATAAGCATATGCAGTTTGCTTTCTTCGTAGTTAGTTCGAGTATTTCCCCCGTGTATAGGTAACGCAAATCATTCTTTGTACTTATGTGTTTCTAGATCTAATGATCTGTAATGTAAAGGCCCGCCATATTGTTAATTAGTATCATTTAAACGACCCCGCCTTGACATTCACCGTCTTTTAATATCATTTAGTGCCAGGAAATAACTATGTTTTCTGAATCAGCAAATTGGTTTTTGCAATTAGAAAGAAAAAATCAAAACTGAATTGGTATTTTGCCAGTACAATTGAACAGACGTTTACATGACGCAGTGTCTACGCAGGATGAAATCAAAACTTTTCAGACAGACTTTTCAGCGCAAGGGGATAAACTGTGACACTTTTTCTGACCGGAACTCATAAAGGCATAGTCGTTTTAAAGAGATGGTAGATAACCAATTTCAAACAAACGCACGCCGAGCGCAACGGAAAACTGATACAGGGCAAGATATGTTCTATTCTGGCCCTGTAGAAGACTTGTTAGACTTGTTTAGTCTTACTCGTCAAAATATTGTCCATTAGATCTGTCCTAGCCGCCGTGGGAGATGTCAAAAAGGAAGAGAGAAACGGGGATTCGAGATCGCGTAGTAGGGGGGGGGGGGGGGGGGTGTACAGGGGGTTTAAACCTTCCGCTTCCCGTACCCCTTAATCCCGGTTCCCGCCCTGTATTTGTTGGTTCCCGCCTCTTTGCATTTTTTCGAATGCGAAATATTACACATTGCTGCATAATTTTTCCCTTTTTTTACCCGCTTCCCACCACCTTGGGTATGCCGCTTCCCGCCCTCTCTTCTCCCGCCCTCTCTTCTCCTGCCCCCTTTTCTCCCAGTCTCCAGCCCCCGGTTCCCCTCCACTAGTAGGTGCTACCTTTTCCCTTCCCTCCTGTTCTGTGTTTGCGTTGCGCGCTTCCTAATCCCCCCTCTCCCTCCCTGTCACGTCTATCTAGCCTGTGACGTAGGCTAGTTCTGCGCTGTGCCTTTTCCCACAGTGTTAGCCTTGCAGTTTGAATTGTTTGCCGATGCTCCCCTATAGTTATATCAGGTCATATGTCGCTCGGAAGGATTTGGATTTTGAGCCATTTTGTTGTGAAACTAGGATATGTTTTGTCCTCTAGTCTTAAGCACAGATTAGATTTCAACGTTTTGGTCTGACAAGGAGCAAACAATTTTAGGTTTAGGTCTCAGTGATATAGGATGTAGTGTGAAAAAAATGTTGGTTTTCGGAGCTTGGTTTTCGGAGTTTGGCTGACGGGAAAGGGTCACAGAAGAGGATATTTTGTTTCAAATGTTTTTTTTTCATTGAACCTGATAAATCAACCAACATCAGTCTCAAACGAGTAAGATTTGTCATGATAAACGATTTTAGATAGTTTAGTTCACCCAAAGGTATGTGAGCAAAATTCAGTCTTCTATTTCTAATGTGATCAGTTCAGCTTTTGCCAAAATAGATGGATGAAAATTTTGAAATAACCATTAACTAACACCCTTAAGGATAAATTGTAGAATGCCTTACAGAATACCCCGTTAGTCTACCTCATTAAATAAACAAGAGGGTAGGCATTTGTACATTTTGCTTTCAGTATTTCCCCTGTAAAGAGGCAACAAAAAAGCGATCTCGTTAACACGTGTATATTCGGTTCAAAAATTGCCTTTTCGATTGTTCAAGGCAGTAAAATTCAAAACATAAACTTTGAGAGCTGTATGAGTAAATTTCACCGTTTAGAGAGAACATTAGGTCTTACAAGCCTCTTTTCGACTAACTGCTTGATTGCTTTTCTGATCAAATCAAAATCAAATCATATAACTTTATTATAGTCTCAATCTTATAGCCGTGCATGAGTGCACTACTAATCGGGAAGACTGAAGATCGAATTGGAATTTGGAGATGTTGATTTTTGACGAGAGGGGAAAACCAGAGTACCCGGAGAAAATCCTCTCAGAGCAAGGATGAAAACCAACAACAAACTCAACTCACATATGACACCGGGACCGGGAGTCAAACCCAGGCCACATTGGTGGGAGGCGAGAGCTCTCACCACTGCGCCACCCCTGCTCCAAACAATCTTTACTGGGTAACGTGAAGAAGAAGACGCACCATGACCCTGGGTGGGGACCGGACAAAAGCCCGGAAAATCCCAGGTAATCGAAGTTTCTTTCTAGGGGCGCTGTTCATTATGGTGTACAAGTCGTTTCTATAAGTCAGTGGATGAAATCCTAACTTGAACTGATTTTATCGCATCCTATCAATATCTCGTTTTCTGATTGGTCGAGAGCCGTGGGAGATCAGAGTCCATACCAGGCTCGCGCCATCAAGTAGACTCGCACCGCTTAAAAATTTTTTTTCTGTGGTAAAAAACAAATTTCCTCCAGTTTTCCGTGATACAGCCTCTTATTTCCCATGATTTTCGTCATCTAGCCGTCAAAATGTTGCAGAGTCTGCAACTTATTTTGTATATTGTTAAGTATGTCTATTCAAATAAAAGATACTCAGCAGTACTCTCTCCTGGTGCTGTTAGTTTCTCGATATTTTGCCGAACCAAAACTGGGAATTTTTCTGGTTTTGAACGTAAACTTGAGCGCCAATGCCGACTTAGTTCGTAAAAACGACTTACCCAAGACAAGAGATCACTTGGGCCCTTATAAAACTTTATTGAGTACCCCCCTTCCGGGTGTGGAGGCGCCTTTAGATATAAAGTAACACTAATGTTGATTGCCTGCAGGATTTTTCTCGCCTGTTGGTCGGAGGCGAATGCTCTGATTGGCTGATAAACGTTATCATTATCGATTCGATCTGGTGCTATTTACCAAAATTTACGTCAAGGTTTACTGGAATTTTTTAATGGCGGATTTGTCTAAAAAAACCCAAGATAATTTTCACATCGCCTGGATAAGTTCGACTTACACTGTGAAGCAAGGAATTTATAGATTTCAGTGTCGGGAAAATCTGTCACTATTTAGTATAGAATCACTGGGGGCCATCAAAACAAGCTCATTATTTTATAAGCTTACGTACGGTTAATGAGAAGAAAGAACCTCATACCTAGTTTTGGAGGAATTTCCGGTGAAATAAAGGTTAGTAGAAATTCTGCAGTATATCTGAAAATTTTTTAGATAGCTTAGAAATACAAAACAAATTTTTTTTTTAGGACAGAGTTTATCACCTAATACTTTAAATCCCTGTCCACTAGATGTTCTTTCTTTGTATGTGGTTTTTGCGCCAAAATCGGTTGTGTGAACTACCTGCGATTTTGTGGCGATTTCACGGTGATTTGAATTACGATTTTCAAAAGGTGATGAGCGGCAAGAAAAGAGCGCATGCGATGTAAACATAAAATCTCGTCATCTCAGGGGGACCCAACGAGAAATTTTACAAAATACTTGAAATATCATTTTCAGCTTTCTTAGATTGTTTAAGAGCTTTTCAAAGGCATGTTTGTTTAAGCTAATACGGATTGTTCGGCGTTCGTAGCTGAAAATTGGCTCTATGCTACCTGACGTCATTTTGCACTCTAAACGACATATTTGTCCCTACAATAGGAACTAATGAGTCCACATGTTACGAAAGTCCGAGGTGATATTTCGCCAAAGAAATCTCTAGCTTTCACTGCAACTGAATCCGAATATCTCAGGCAATTTTAGGCCTTCGGAACAGATATTCCCCTAAGCGAAATGTTGGGTGCCCCTGTCATCTTCCGTCCGAAATTGTTAATACTTCATGTGGAAAATTAATTGATTGACGATTGACGTTCATTTCTTCCCTGGTCGTCCTCGCTGCTGCGTTTTTTCGTTCCTTTTGTAGTCCAGAGTCGGGTTGTTCAAAACAACGATAAGTTTGCCCGGGATTGGTGCCCACGTAAAATTCAAAACTACACGTTTACAATGCAGATTCCAGTAAAGTTCTTTTCAACCTTCTTTTTTGAACTAATCAGCATGCTTCAGCAATATTTCCGGGCAAATTGTGAACTAATCAGTATGCTTGTCATTACCAGACAACTAATTGTGATGCTAAACAGAAATAAAAGGGGCTTTTAAGATAAGTGCGATAGCTTATGCCATCTGGCAGATAAATGTTAACTGAGGGGCTAGAAAACCCTCAGTGTTGCCATATGCTGGCAAACGGGACATTGGTTAACGGTGGCCTTGCCCGATACTGTGAAGAACCTGACATAGAGTTCCGTATGCAAAAGGTGACCAAAGGCCTCTAATACCAATGCGATGGTTTGGGCGTCACAGGTTAGATCACACAAATCATTAGATCCCAACTCAAGTACCACTAACTCGGGGCCTTTATCGCGAATGATCTAAAGATTCAGTGTGCATCATTTTGTCCACGGTACGACCTCTTTTCCCCATCATTTTTTCCTCGCATGACCGTGACAACTTAAAGTTCAAGGCGTACGTGTTCTCCTGGGTGCGAATATTGATGAAATCTTTGAGTCTCTTTACAAGAGTGACCCAGAATAAGGATACAAGGTGTGTTTGTCTTGTAGGAGGCCATTTCCAAAGTAGATCTTCTTTGCTTTCTATGGCCATCCCCCTTTTTTTCGTTTGGCGTCGAATGTTGGTCTGTCGGATTAAAAATAAAAATAAAAGCCCCCCCCCCCCCCCCAAAAAAAAAGGCCCCAAAGATGAGGAGGAGTCTGGAACTAGGAGGCCCGTTACCCCAGCATCATTGCCGTGGAGCCTGGAAACAACAAGATGTGGTTACAGAATCACCACGGCGGCAATGGAGGTCGAGGCAGACAAGATTGATGTGGTGGTTAGGATTGAAATTGGCATTTAGCGTTAAGAAATGCCATTAGTAGGTCTGTATGTGCAAAAACAATGTTTATTTTTCAGATTAAAGGTGAAAATTTGTTTCACTACGTCGTTACGTTCCTCATAACAGAATTTATTTTATTCTTATTTTTTTAATCTTTTATTTTTATTTTTATTTTTTTTTTTGAAAACGAGAAAATTTGGGTCGATTGCACTAGAGCACTATAACTAATGTGTTTGAACATAAGGTCACTATTAAAAGTACAATCTAAGGCTGTGTAATGTTAGTCTAACTTTTGAGTTATTGTCACAAGTTCGTTTTCCTGTGTTGTAGATCGTTTTTTTTTCCAGAGTAAAAAAAAAAACGAGAAAATTTTTAAATTAAAACTCCTTTAGGGCTTAAGATTTTTTGTTTGCTCGAACCCAGTAAAAATTTAAATGAGCAATCTATATAAAACCGCAGGTGAATAAACACTATTCTGTGTTAAATTTCAGTTCGTTCCATCGTAGCCAAAATTATTTTTCTCGGGTTTTCACTGCGGAATTGTTTTAGTCTTTCTTTTCTTTTCTTTTCTTTTTTTTTTTTTTTTTTTGCTACTTATTAAACTGAGTTAAAATACATACCTCGTAGCTCACTGCTACAGGTAATTTGCAGTAGATTGACCAGCTTTCAAGTTACACAACATAAAATAAAACAAAAAGAATTAAAAGGTCTCTCAAATATTAACATATGAACCATTTTCAAGTTCAAAGAAAAAAGGAAGGAGGTGAATTAATATTGCTTTTGTGAGAAATTTAAACTTATTTTCCTTTCTTTTAGGAATTTTTTTTAATTCTGTTTAGTTTTCTTTTTCTTCTTTCTGCTGCTCCTTACAAGATCAGTTCTTGATCAAGATTAGATCCTGATATATTTTTTAAACAAACCCAGTATCAGCCCGTTGCCTTGATTGACCGGCTTTCAACTTGCACAAGAATCAAAAACAAATTAAAACGCCTTTTAAATATTTACATTACAAACAATGCTCAATTGTCTCACATATCCAAACTTACCTACATCCTCTTAGTTACCGGGTCAATAACTCAATATTCCTGATATCTGTCAGTTGCCCGGCAGTCGAAACTCATTTTCTCGCATTTATTACCCCATTCACAAGCTGTTGGCAGCTTTTGCAGGAACATTATTAACGGGAGAGAGTATCTACGCGCACTGATGTTTTTATTCAGGGAGCCTTGATTAATATATTTCTTTTCACTTTTTAACTCGGTTTTTTATCGCGAATGATCTAAAGATTCAGTGTGCATCATTTTGTCCACGGTACGACCTCTTTTCCCCATCATTTTTTCCTCGCATGACCGTGACAACTTAAAGTTCAAGGCGAACGTGTTCTCCTGGGTGCGAATATTGATGAAAACTTTGAGTCTCTTTACAAGAGTGACCCAGAATAAGGATGCAAGGTGTGTTTGTCTTGTAGGAGGCCATTCCCAAAGTAGATTTTCTTTGCTTTCTATGGCCATCCCCCTTTTTTTCGTTTGGCGTCGAATGCGTTCCCTGATTTGGGGTTGGTCGGTCGGATTAAAAATAAAAATAAAAGCCCCCTACCCCCCCCCCCTCCCCAAAAAAAGAAGGCCCCCAAGATGAGGAGGAGTCTGGAACTAGAAGGCCCGTTCCCCAGCATTATTGCCGTGGAGCCTGGAAACAACACTGTGGTTACAAAATCAAAGATTGATGTGGTGGTTAGGGTTGAAATTGGCATTCAGCGTTAAGAAATGCCATTAATAGGTCTGTATATGTGCAAAAACAATGTTTATTTTTCAGATTAAAGGTGAAAATATGTTTCAATACGTCATTACGTTCCTCATAACAGAATTTATTTTATTCTTATTTTTTTTAATCTTTTATTTTTATTTTTATTTTTTTTTGAAAACGAGAAAATTTGGGTCGATCGGACTACGCTAAACGGAGAAAAACGGGGGATAGCCTATTACCCATGCACTAGAGTACTATAACTAATGTGTTCGAACATAAGGTCACTATTAAAAGTCCAATCTAAGGCTGTGTAATGTTAGTCTAACTTTTGAGTTATTGTCATAAGTTCGTTTTCCTGTGTTGTAGATCGTTTTTAATTTTTTTTCCCAAGTAAAAAAACAAGAAAATTTTTAAATTAAAGCTCCACTAGTGCTTAAGATTTTTTGTTTGCTCGAACCCAGTAAAAATTCAAATGAGCAATCTATATAAAACCGCAAGTGAATAAACACTATTCTGTGTTACATTTCAATTCGTTCCATCGTAACCAAAATAATTTTTCTCGAGTTTTCACTGCGGAATTGTTTTAGTCTTGTTTCTCTTTTCTTTTCTTTCTTTTTTCTTTTTTTGCTACTTATTAAACTGAGGTAAAATACATACCTCGTAGCTCACTGCTACAGGTAATTTGCGATAGATTGACCAGCTTTTTTAGCTTTCAAGTTACATAACATAAAATAAAAAAAAGAATTAAAAGGTCTCTCAAATATTAACATATGAACCATTTTCATGTTTAAAAAAAAAAGGAAGCAGGTGAATTAATACTGCTTTTGTGAGAAATTTAATCTCATTTTCCTTTCTTTTAGGAATTTTTTTTAATTCTGTTTCTTTTTCTTTTTCTTCTTTCTGCTGCTCCTTACAAGATCAGCTCTTGATCAAGATTAGATCCTGATATATTTTTTAAACAAACCTAGTATCTGCCCGTTGCCTTGATTGACCGGCTTTCAACTTGCACAAGAATCAAAAACAAATTAAAACGCCTTTTAAATATTTACATTACAAACAATGCTCAATTGTCTCACATATCCAAACTTACCTACATCCTCTTAGTTACCGGGTCAATAACTCAATATTCCTGATATCTGTCAGTTGCCCGGCAGTCGAAACTCATTTTCTCGCATTTATTACCCCATTCACAAGCTGTTGGCAGCTTTTGCAGGAACATTATTAACGCGAGAGAGTATCTACGCGCACTGATGTTTTTATTCAGGGAGCCTTGATTAATATATTTTGTAACAGGGTAAGTTTTGTTTCTTTGTTTTGTCATCCAATGCGAAATTGACTCCGATACGGGCGCACGTTTTCTGGGGGTCTATTTATTTCAAAATAATTATGCTTTAAAGTAGTTGAATATTTAAAAGACCTTAAAGCTATTAACAGTGAAGGACCTAAGATGACTTCACTCGTAGTGTATGATCTAAGCTACCTCTTGTATTAGGCGATAAATTTATTTTACACAGTCCCGTTAAATCAGTTCTCAGTCAAACGCTGTCTCTTTTAAGAATCATTGTTTTCCTCTTTTAGACACCACTTTTCGCGATGGTGATCGCTTATCTTCGGCTGTTCATCATATAAACCGGGCCTTGCAATAAGAGAGAAGTAATAATGTCCCGTCTGAAATGGTCGGAGGCGGTTAAAGCACGACAATTGTCAGTGGCCCGAATTTAATTTTTTAAACCGAGAAACGTTTGATGTTTTCATTATTATTAATATTTTTTATTGGTAACAACTCTCTTTTAGTTTGCAGAAGACGATTTATGCTGAGTTTTAAAAGCTGCACGCGTACAAAAAAGGCCTTTATTTACTTTCCGACTGAGCATGCTCAATTTCAATGAGCCACAACCAAACGCTAAAATGATTCATGTTATTGATAGCTTTAATGGTCGTAAGTTTATATATCTTTCCCTTTTAGTGGAAAACCTTGCTGCCACGGTAACTGGTTGGTGATGATCAATATTAGGAAATATTGATCTCTAAACAAGGTTATTTTACACCCGGGGGGTATTTCCTATAGTGGGTTGTACGAGGGGGGGCTCCGCCCGAATGGGGTGCCTTTTTTAAGCTCGCAGTATTCTAAAGGCTAGGGAAAATTGTCAGTTTAGTATATAATAGGGTCACAAAATCGGCTGCAAAGTAAATGGCGGCTTAGCGAAGTACATTAAAAGGGTACCAAGTCTTAGCAGAAATGACTACGCGAAAGCTTGCACCCTTTGAGCAACTGAACCAGAACGGCTGAAAGCCCCGGAAAAATGTGCCAATTATAGGAAATTCTATTGATTTGACTTATCCTTGAGGTGCAAGAAAGGGATGCAATTTTGCTCTTGGTATATGAAAGGGTCGACCATTTTGGTATTTGGGTTTGAATCTCCGGGCGGAGCCTTCCCGTATAAAACATTATTGAGTGCCCCTCCGGGATTTTACAGAGGGTTGTTGAAATTAAACCCTGGCAACAGGGTTGTAAGAATTAACACCGGTAACCCAGGCTTTTATTTATAGCAACAGTAAATATATCTCAAAGGACTTCGACTACCTCATTCGTACTTAATTTCGCACGTACTTAATTTCGCGATTTTGGCAAGCCAATATTTCGCGAGGCTTAATTTTCAAGGAGACAAAATGAAAAGAGAGCACTAAATTTCGCGAAAATGTGTCAATAAGTTTTTTAAGACTTTACCAAGGTATAATGAATTATCAACATATACCGCAAAAGAAATTATTTCAAACAGGAACTTTTACATACACTAAAGACAATCAGTCATTCGGTCGTCCGATTATGGAATAGGATATGATTTGAAAAAAAAAGGAGGAAACGGGCACGTACGCACATCAAGTCAGACCGCTAGCACCTCGGTCTGATAACATTTTGTTGTTCATCTATTATTTATTAAAGTTAAATTTTAATTTTTAATTACCATCAAATCTTGATGTTTCTCAATTTTCCTGAAATTCATTAGTCCCCTCCCTTTTTTCTTCATAATACAAAAAATCAGAAAGATTTATGGCGCCATGCATTGTAAACCATGTAAACCTCTTTGTGTTAAATACTGAAGATATGACATGTATGATAAGAGAAAGGTGCTAAAACATAAGAAAAACATGGGATTCAGCTATATCAACCCCCCTTCCTTAGGGTGTGTTTCAATGAGCAACGTTTTTTTAAATAATTGTGCGAAGAAAAAAAAGCTAAGTCACAAACCATGCAACAAACAAATCTCCTATTATTTCCGATGCCGTAATTGTTGCGAGAAGAACAATTATGGCGCAAGTTTGACGCCGATTTATAGTTTTATTGGCTGCCCTCTGTTGCCAAAATGCATTTTATTGAACCGCTGCATTTTTATGGCAATTAGGTTCCAAGAAAGGCGGCTCAGTTTTTTTTCTTGTTTTGTGACGACGTGTTACTAAAGTAATAGACCTAAGCAAATACGTTTTAATTTGTCCAAGCGTTCACGTGAAAATTTCTTGTTTTAATTAAAAAAAGAACAGGTGAACGCCAATAATGTGATGTCCATGTAATTTTTGCTGAGAAAATTAACATTTCGGTCGCAAACAACTGAGGAAATATTACATGCAAAATTCGGTCGCATGTGAAGTAAAGAAGAGGGGTAAGCTTTGTCGGACCAGAATTTCGGTTGAGGGACGTGATTGGAAATGCGTCTTAGCAAATTATTTAACTGGTGAGTCTTTTCTTAAACGGAGCCTAAATGTATCTTCCATTTTAGTCTGTGTACTTAACTAAAAAATAATTCAAGAAGACTAAAGCAAACAACATGGGTGTTTGCTCGTATCTTTGCAGGCCGAGACAATCTGCCAAGTCAACAATGGCGTCCTTTCTACTTCCAAGGTGTTTTCCGCAAGCTCTGCGCGGCAAATTTCTTCAAACTATTACACTGCTGGTGATTTCATTGCTGCTAATAAACTGGTATTTTCTTGGTGAAGGGAGATTGTGGAACAACAAAGTAAAGTTGCAGAAACTAGAAACGCGCATAAAAGAGGTAGTCGACAAAGACATACAAATTCTCAAAAGGATGTCATTTTACAAACAGCCACTCAAGCCTGTCAAATCAAGAAATGACAAATGTCCGACTCTATCACTTCAACCTGCCAATAACGCAGAGTATGGGTTATGTACGCCTCACAAACCAAGCGAATATTCGTGTGACTTCGCCAGGAAAATGTACTCTATTGACCCTGAATTATTGACCTGTAAGAAGAAAGGATTTGGTGACGTTTGCAAAATGGAAGTCAGTAAGACAAGGAAGAGAAAAGCGATTAAATTTGTGTGCAATGAAGCACTTTGTAAACAAGGAGAAAGTGGTTCCTTTAAAGTTCACAGTGTTAATCCCAACACAGGATTAACCGAAGTTGTTAAAGAATTCTCCACCGTTAAGAAACTTGAAAGAGAACTACCAGCTATTGCGAGAAGAAACAAAGAAAACAAGTTCAACTTTGTGTTTATTGAATGCACGAATCGCCAAGGCAAAGAAGTAACACAATTTCTTCCACTCGGGCCTACTTTCACCATAGAAGAATTAAACAATGTGAGAAAAAAAAATTTCGTGAATGTTAACGTTCTACTAATTGATTCGCTCTCCAGGGCTCATTTTTACCGTTCTTTGCCCAGAACAATTTCCACATTCAAGAAATGGCGGGAAAGTCCAAGCGCGGTTCCTGCGAAAGTCTTCGACTTCGAGTTGTTCCAGGCCGTGCACGGTCATACTGTTGTCAATATGCACGCTTTCTATACTGGAGAGTTGCTTCCGGTTGAACAGAAAGACAAAACACTTCCGGTGAATATATCAGCGCTGTTTGGGCAATACAAGAGGGCTGGGTTCCAAACAGTGTGGCAAGAAGACTTGTGCTGGGAAGGGACCTGGGGACTGATGACAGATCTTGGCGCAGGAGACTGGGAAGGCCTTCAGGAAAAGATAAAATCAACTTATATTGATCACACAGGTACGCTCACAAATTAATCCTTGATCTGCAAGGTGTTGATAAAACGCAAGTGCAAATGTAATCACAAGCAGATACGGTACACACGTCGAAAATGCCAATGCAAAAGCGAGTGCAAGAAATAAGAGAATTATTTTTTCCTCTTTCTTGTTCTGCATTTTATTTCATCGAAGAACACTGCAGACGCAGATGGATTCAGCCAAGCGTAACGTCCCCGCCATCTCTTGAAAAAGTGCTCCTCCTGTTTGCATTTGGGTCATGCGTAAACATCGCTTGAGATTGCGTTTGCGGCTGCGTCGTATGGGTAAACCAGGGTTTGAATTGTTGATCCCAGGCTCCTCACATTTGAATTTGTGTTATGCGTGAATGTCGATTGAGTTTGCGTTTGCGGCTGCGTCGTACGGCCAAACCAGGTTTGGAATTGTTGATCACAGGCTCCTCGCGTTTGCATTTGTATCATTCGTGAACATCTCCGGAGTTTGCGTTTGCGACTGCATCACGCTTTAAATTGTTGACGCAGTCCCGGGGGGAGCACTCAGTTTAGTTTTGTACGGAGGAAATCCGCAAAAAGAACGGACTAAGATTCAGGTTTTAAGGAGGCATGTTCGTTTTCAATAGCTTTTTATTGATACTAGCTAGAGAATTTATGTCGCATATTGCAGAAAAAAGACAGATTTCTTAAAGTGAATTGTATTTTCACTTTTAAGATTTCGTGGCGCAGCTATCTTGAATATGATTACGTCATTATGTACAGCTTCGTTTAAGCAAACATAAGCCTTATACGAACAAAAATAGCCTTGTCTCTCGTTGTGTTGTAAGGGTTCACCCTTTCCTAAAATGGGGTACGGTGATTTTAACTCTCTTGTTCTTTACTGTAAAGTATTTGTCTTCTGCTTTTAAATTTTTCTTCTTGGCTTCAAAAGTCAACGATAGTTATTTTTATCGTTTTTCAACGAACGGTGATTTCTGCTCATTTCTAGAGTCTCTTTCTCAGCCACTCGTATTTTTATCGTCACTTGTAGTGTTTCGTGACAACCCATTCGAATAACGACAGCAAAAGAATTTAATTTGTGAATAACGATTCAGACTTTTTGTCGTATTTTTCAGGCCTCACGCATTCCAGCTGTAAGATCCTGAACTCTTTGGGGATAGATAGTCCTTTTAGTGGGCCAGACGGCGACCAAATCTGCTACAACGGAAAGTTTCAACACGCCTATTATCTGCGTTACATCGCAGACACGTTTCAAGCCATTAGTGCGTCACGCAACGCCAAGCCACTTTTGTTATATACGACTCTTAACGTGGTCCATGATCACAGAAGTATAAGAACGCAAACTTTGGATGGCGACCTTGAAGGCTACGTTACTAACATGGCGAACGATGAGAACACTTTGACGATCATTCTAGCGGATCATGGAAATACCTACACTTCGTACACGTCACAGGTGCTCGAGGGACGCTTTGAGATGTTTCATCCCAGCCTTTTCGTTATCGTCCCGGACAGAGTAGCTTCTCTCTTAGGACAGAACGCAATGTCTGCATTAGAACTGAACCAGAAAAGGCTTATCACCATGGTCGATCTGCACCATTCTCTAATGGCTTTGGCCGGCCCGGTCCATGGGGTTAAGCCAGTAGGAGTGTTCACACCTATTTCTAAGAAGCGCACCTGCGATGATTTGGAACTCAGGACGCCTAATTTATGCGTGTGCGAAGGCTGGGACATCCCTGCCGACAACGACACTTCGCGCGTTCCAATCGCTGAGTTTGCGATTGGAGAGTTGAACAATCGTCTGCAGGAACAGTATGAGAAATTGCTTTCACCACAAGAGAACTCTAAAGTGAGCGCAGAGAAGTTTAAACGATCTTGCCAGCGATTGCAACCATTATGGTTTGAAAATGTTCGTGAAAGAAATTCTAAAACGGACGGGTGGCTAATAACCACCATGGACATTCGCGTTGCTGCAGGCAACCTAGTTTCTCAGCGAGAAGACCTCTTTCATGTTGAAGTTGAAACAAAAGAAATATCAGGTCAAAGGTCCTTAGACATGAAGCTCCTTACCTACGATCGTCTAACGCTATTTGGGAAGTATAAAACTTGTGCTGACGACGGTGTGGAATTGAAATTGTGCGTTTGCTCGCGAAACGCGTCTAAAACGCGGTCAGGATTCGCGTCCGAGTCACCTGAACGTTGGGAGTATTTTGGTCAACGTCCTGTACTCAAAAACATTAGTGAAAAATCTTGTTTGTGGCTGGTCATAAGACGGTATTCCAAAACAAACGCGTATGAAGTGGCAAACTTTTGTCCTGATCAATCATATCGGGTGAAGGTTGACGCGAAAGCGTCCAACATGAAGTTTTCTCGCCAGCTTCCTCTCACGTTAGAAATCAAACCTGGAAGAGTTACCTTCGTTTTCTCCGTTGGCAAGCATCTCAGTTTCTGGGAAGCCGAAATCTCAGTAACGGCCACGGTTGAAAATGAAACAGACACGACCTCAGAAGAGCAGTTTTCCTTGCCCAGTTCCTAGACTTTCCCTTTCTCTTGATAGGCGCGACTGAAGTATGCGCAAGGGTTCGGGAATGGCTTGTATGTTGATAAATATCAGTCGCTGACGTCATGAAATTCACGCAAAAATCAAGTGAGGCGGAAGGGAACGCCTCGGTACTAGACTGCGATTTTCCAACAACTTCCCGTAAGGGCCTGGCTAAACTAGTACACACTGTTGGACAAATATTGTTGTGAAAGTAAATGCTTCCCAGTTTAGCGTAGCGAAAAAAATATCTTTCGGAAGCAAATTTTCCTTCTTGCTTTCCGGGCACAAACTAAAGAAAACATAACGTTGTTGTTGTTTTTTTTTTGCAAAATTATTGCGGGAATTGCGCACGCTTCCGGTAACGTTTGATCGCTGTGAAATCACTACCAGTTTTGTTCCTGAATGATTTAAACAAATAAGGTTTGTTTTGATTGATTAGGGCCAGGAGCTCATAACCCGGAGCGCGCCCTATATTTGTGTCACGGCGTTTTACACACCGGTTTATTTTTAGATTGGATTTCTCGCGAATTCAGAACCCGAAGTAGCCTTGCTAACCAATCACAGCATTTGCAAATGATTTGTTAGCCTTGCGTTATGCTTAGCGTTACGAATTTGGCACTTTAAAAGTAGAAAAAACGATCTATGGCCGCTATTTTTCGAGGGATGGGGACTCATGCGCACCGAAACTTTTCGCGGGAAATAGTAATTATAAACCTGTCTAAAACTAACCTGGTCTGTAAAAATGCTGTTAGGGTGAGTTGCGTATGTTTTTCTTGGAGTCCGCTATTTCAACTATTACAATTAACGCGAAGGAAAAACATACTTGTCAAAAATAAAATTACAGTATTTTCTTGAATAAATGTCGTCCTACATGAATCGCCTTACAATTCACGATTTAATCTACAGTCTATACTAAAAACTAGTATACTAAAGGGTAAGGTTTGAACCTCCAGGCGGAGCGTCTCCGTATAAAACTTTAATGAGTACCCCCTGGGCGAATTTTTCTTGCGCCCTACTGCTCTAAGAAGTCTGTCAGTTACGTTTACAGGCTAAAGAACAATAAGCTTAAATCACCGTCTTTTTGCACTGGAGCAATGTTTACCTTACGCGTGAAAACCCAGACAAATTTACTCTCGATTAATTTGAAATATTCTTCCAAAAAGCATCAAGAGCTCATATATATCTCTCCATCTCAGTGGAAAACCTGACTTTCGTGGTATCCAGTTGGTACCATAGTGATCATATTAGAACTTATCGATCTCAAGACAAGGTTAGTTTTCATACAGCAACAACACAGTTGTCAAAAGAAAGAGAGTTGTGTGAATTAACCACAGGTTACCCAAGGTTAAGTCAATAGAAAGTGAAACAGGGCTTCGATTAGACTTCCTCGACATTCTGTCCGCAAGTTTACAATACTGTGGACGCGCACAGGTTCCAAAAACAAAAATACGTTTTTTTAAGAGAAAAACAAAGAAAGGAAGAATGTCTACTGCAACAATATTTGCACAACTCATGACAAGTCTTTTTTTTATTTAAGTTGCAGGGGCAAAAGGTTTACAGCAAAGCTAAATTACAAAGCTATTATTGCTAGTTACATGACATTAATCTTAAGCTAGAAGTAATTTGTTTCCATATTGACCTATTTATACTTAATGTAAGTAAGTGTCCAATGTATCTATAGTTACGAGAGAAACCGGATGCACATGTTTAGAATTTGTTTAAGGGAGCATTTTGATGGAGCATTTCTCGCTTACGTTACATTAATCTTAAGCTATAATTATCTGTTTTCATATTTCCTATTACAATGTATCTATCGTGATGAAAGAAGCCGAATACACATGAAAGACTAAATTACATCCAAGAGTAAATAACACATGGCAAGTCATTCTCGTCATTATGCAGAGCCGCCAGGCCCTCTTAACCACCAGCGCCTGGGCACGAGGATCAGTTGAACTGGTCCTCGTGCCAAGGCGCCGGCGGCTAAGAGGGCAGGAGGCTCTGGGGACGAGATTACACTCGTGTCAAACAAGTTGGTCGAACAGCACGCTCTAAATTTGCCGTTCGACCAATATTTTTCAACGCTCCAGAGCATAGCAATCAAATCGTGATTGAAATAGTTCAGCAGGTTGTTTTCACGATATGCAAATAAACTTTGACTTCGAGCTCAGTTTATTCACTAGATCAAACAGGAACTCGTATTGCCATGCGAACAGGTTTTCAAGGTTCGATACGTTTCGTAGACAAAAATGGCTAACTCGCGACTAAAACAAAACTGAAACAACAAATCAGAATTACATTGAGGGTCCAACTGCTATTACACGTAGCCAAAATGCTATTCCAGGTAGTCTTACCTGGAATAGCATTTCAGGTATTCTGTCAGAGAAGCAAGTGACATTTATCCTTCGGTGCACTAAGTGAATATTGTTTTCTAGACCTAAAGACGCCGAAGTGATAACACTTTCTAACTAAAAAGAGTGAACGAACGAGTTCCTGCTTGGGTGTGTATATATTTGAATTTTAGAATTCAGGTATGTGTCGTAATCTCTCATTACAACATATTTTCTTCATTCTAATGTATTTCTTTCGGCAGCCAGAAACTCGCGACATTAGCAAGTTATCTAAAGCCAGTCATGGACGTCGTGCCGTGCTTAATTTATTGTTGGTATGTAACGCATTCACGTGAGTCGCGTCGCATCTGTACACGAAAATAAAGAAAACGAAACCCTGTTAAATTGGGGATGTTTTCATTCTCTCCTGCTCGCAAAGCAAGGCTAAGACTAACAAATATTTCATTAATGATAACACAAGTAACGCTTCATAATCCTAGACGACCTTTCTTTATTTTCAGAGGGAATCAAGCAGCTTTCAATTTCCGCTCCATCCCACGGTCAAATGACTCCATCCTGTAAGCAGGTCATCACCGTTGTGAGATTCAGTCTGGTTTGTTTCATTTCAGTACTCATCTTGTTCTTACGCCGTGGTTAGCTGTGTAGCTTCTTCCAGTTTTCCGGCCTCTGAAACCCGACTCACCGAAATTACGGCGTAATATGTCATTAATAATAATAATAACAAGGTGCTTAAAAACGCATTTTACAACGTATGGAAGTCTCAATGCTTTTTACAATAAGTTATTTACCTAATCTAACTATAGGCACTGTTAAAAAGAAAAGTTTTTAATCTCGATTTAAAAGAGTCAACTGTGGAACACTGTTTGATTATAATGGGCAAGTCATTCCGGGTGCAATGACTGAGAAGGATCTGTCACCATAGGTAACCGTTTTAGTCTTTGGAATAGTAGGTTTAATCTACTTGATCGTAGTAAACGATGAGGCGTGTAGTTAATTAAGTAGCAGCTCATCTAAATAGGCTGGAGCAAAGCCATGGAGGATTTTGTACGTGACCAGGAGAATTTTAACCGGAAGCCAGTGTAAACTCTTCAAAACTACTCATTAGCTATGAATTCAACTAATTATTGCATTTTAATGTTGCCAATTGAGTAAATAAATAAAATTTTGGACATAACATATGTAGATGTACGTTGCTTGGAAGGAAAGATCAGCTAGACACCAGGTGATCTTTTATATTTGGTTTCTCAATTCCAGCGTTACGAAGCTCTGTGTGTTCCATGAAGTATTGAATTGGAAACTTTGATTCTGTTTTGTTCTAACAAATATAATCATTTAATTTTAATAGTTATCTCAGTTCGATGGGCTTTCACTGTTCACTTGATTGCACACCTAGGCTCTTAACTTTGCCACCAATGTTACTCAGTTAAGGAAACTAGTAGTAAGTTGCGCCCACTTAGGGAAGTTTGCCTCGTTTTGATGTAAGGATGACGTCATAACCGGAACCGGAAGTCACGTGTTTTTAAGAGGGGAAACCGCTGACCAGGTTGAAAAAAAGGATCGCAGGCTCATGCAACCGGAAGTCACGTGGTTTGAGATGGGAAACCGCCGAGCAATGTGAAAAAAGGATCGTGGGCTCAAGGTGGGTTAAAACCGCTGAGAAAACGCGGGCTCAAAGTCCAAAGTCCAATTTTAGCAACGGGGGTGGTCCTTGGAGTGAAAACAACACAAAATTAATAAATCACGTTTATTGTTATACTTTTGTTTACAATAACTGAGAAAATGGTTTTCCTGAGTGTTCCTTAATGTTCAATAGAGGGTCCCCACCATTGTTTTTGACATCGAGTTATTCTTCGCCATTGATTGTTGTCACGGATCCATTGTTGTAATTGACGTCGATGATTTCTGTTCAAAGGTATGGCAAAGGAACTGTAGAATGGGGGTGGTGGTGGTGGCGCCAAATGTTCTCGATCACAGTGATCACAATCGACGATCTTGTTTGGGCAATGTCTTTCACTGGTAGCCATAGGGGTAGGTGTTGAAGGTGCGGGGATCGATGACTCTTTTGTCGTACACCAAGCGATACCATTTGTGTTGGGGATAGGTAGCCAAACTGTAGTTTTTCGGTTCCCGGACAATGTGGTGACTTTTGGTGACTTGGATTTCGCGTGGTTTGGGAAGGGGTCTTTGTATTTCATCTTGGACATTCTGACGCATGACGTCGTAATTCAACTGGGTGTGTCCTTCACTGTTGAGTCGGAAGCCTCTGACCTTGCACTCCACCTTTCCCTTATTAGTAGTATACCCGTAGTTCTTGGGTCCTCCACTGACAAATTCTTGGATGTATTCATCGTCCTCTAATTCGGAGGCGAAGTCCCCTAGATAGGAACCCAAGGCAGGTTTGAATTGAGTGGGTGTTTCCTCCAGGTAGATGACGGAGTCGGTGTCAAAGTAGAGGACTCTCTCCCCTAAGGCTTCCAGGGCGTCATACAATTTAAGTCGAGCGTGGCAGGTGGTGAAGCAGGCCACAAAAATGTTGAGGTTGGGTGAGACGCGGATGTCCTCTTTTTTATTTTGAAAGTGCACCTCAACCATGTCGTTATTGATCACGGACACGTGACGTACGTCTAAGGTATCGGTATCTAAGAAACGGTGGAAGGCATGAGGATCATCAAAGGCTTGGATTTGGGTCTTGTTGAGGCGTTGTCCAAACTTGCCCCACATGGAGTTGAGCATGAGCTTGGCTAATGTTCGTAGGCCGGGGTTCTTTTTGATGTTGTTGTATTCTAACTGGATACCCTCCTTCTCATAGTAATCAAGAATGTACTTCCTTTTTTCTTCTTCGGACATGTCCTCCTTAGGCCACCCGCTAGCTTCTTGTTTGATGCGTAGCCAGGTGTTGACATAATCGGCGAAGAGGCCCTCACAGGTTTCTTCAAAATGCCAGACTTCGTAGATGTACTGGACTTGGTACCCCAATTCGACGGCTTTCTTTAATTCGGGACTGCACCAGGTACTGGTGAGGGCGCGTTGTTCGTCGGTGTGAGGGCAATGGTAGGATCTGTCCAAAAGAGGTTTGGCCATTTCTTCTTCCACACAACGGGCACAGAGTGGAAAGAGCAGTTTGTCGTCATGACGGTAAGGCAGCACGGGATGGTACAATTCACGGGGAGGCAGGACTTTGCATTGGATTAGTCCAAAGTACTGAAGCACGTCGGTGTGACCCGGTTGAGAAATAAAAGTGGGATGTCCTTTGGGGTAGGTGGAGGTTTTGTTCACCCACGGGTACAAGGAGGTGACATCGATGTAGTGGATTTTTTGTCCGGGGGTGATATGATGGTAGAGTTTGATGGCATTGGTACGACCTCCACAGAAAGCGTCCCGAGGGTTAAGAGGTTGGATAAAGTTGAGTTCCCGGACGAAGGAGTCGATCTCTGGTTGGGTTTTTAGGACGTGCTTCCATTCACATCCCCACATTTGAATGACGTTGTACCCTTGCTTGGTAAGCTTTTGGACTTTGTCTTGGGTGACGTCATAGAGGTCCTGCATAGTCCGATCATAGTTGCGTGGATGTTTTTCGTAGCGATGGGGATAACAGGTAGGGCATCCGTGGGTGAAACACCCTTGAAATTCGTAGACGGTGTGGGTGTCGGGGCAATAACCATCCACATGGATCTGGGTCCCGGGGATCTTATACTCGCCGCCATTTCGGACATGTTGTATGTACTGGTGATGAGGGTCTGGATTGGCACTGGCCAAGAGATCGTGGGCCTCGGCGGGGGTAAGATCTTGGAGGGCGCGTTGACGTAGTTGGTGATCGCACCAGGTTAACCAGTGAAGGGCTTGGATGGACTGATTGATGTTGTTTCTCCACCCCTTATGACCGGCGGGTTCACTGGCAATACTGTTCGGGATCATCCGGTTCATACGTAAATCACGATTACAAGCCGAGGCAATGGTGACGTGATCGAAGGGATTGAAGCCTGTTAAGTCTTCAAACATGCGTTTGAAAGTGAGACATCCTTGTTTCAAGAGTCGTACATCGGAGCTGCAATAGTCCAACAACTCTTTTTGGAAATTAAACACCACACCCTGGTCGCGTTGTTCTTGATGCCAGGTTTCGAAGGCTTGTCTTCCTTCGAGTGACATGGTCTCAGGCATGTAGTAATCGCGTGAGGGGAGGATGCCCACGTAGTTTTGACGTTCATCACCGGGTACGTTGAACTTGTGTGGGAAATACCCTTTGCAGAGTTCTGTCAAGCCAAAGGTTTTGGGAAACGCGGAGAGGGGCATCTGGAAGAAACTCATCGAATCGATGAAGCGGATGCGGTCATGTTTGATCTCTAAGAGTTTACATCCGTTGCGGAGTTGTTCAACGATCCGGTTGTCACTATAGTATTCTTGGATGATAAAGTACCCATCGTACCCTTGAAAATTATGAGCGATGACATTGACTTGACGGGTATCGTGGAGGGTCAAGGTATCCAACCATTCCAGAAAGTCACGGATACAAGTGGGACCTGGGAAAGGCTTGGGTTCATTGTTGTCTTCGGTTTCGGCCACGACGAGATTCGCAATGTGTTTTTCGTGGGGTTGCATGGCTTCGATATCAAAGAAGACGTGTAAGGGAGGTAGGACCTCTTCCTCGTCCTCGGAGGAGGCATGGGGTTCCGCGGCGGCGGCACCTCGTTTGGCGCGAGGACCTTTTTGACGGGTCCTCTTTCTCTTCTTTTCGTCTTGAGGTTTGGGGGCTCTTTGTATAAAACAACGGTGTTTGTCGGCGTGGACGTACTGATGACAAGAAGGGCAATCCACGTGCCAACAATGGTGACGTTGAATGCGGGACAAGCCCACATTTTGTTGATAACAGTCAGGGCATCGGTGTCGTTGAGAGCACACGGAGGACTGGAGGTCCGTGGCGGGTTTGCCCGCGTGGGTCTTGCTGGCATGGGCTTCCAAACACGCGGGTCCGAAAAAGTCCCGATGACACGACTGGCAACGTTGAGTGGCTTTGAGGTGTCGGGGGTAAGCATGTTGAAAGTCTGGACAATCTTTCTGTCGACAGGCTCCGCACAACTTGGTCTTGGTGCATCGATGCAGTCCCTCATGGTCATAGGGTTTCCAACAATCCGCACACACATAACTGGACCCGAAAAATCCGGGTAGACGAGTGATCACGTCGTAATGGTCTTGGTTGTGCAACAGGATCAGTTGTTTGTCTCGTAGGGGTCCAAACGTCGTGATGTGGAACGATCGCTGCGCATCCACCAGGATGATCTGGTAACCGACCAGGGAGGGGGCTTGACTGAATTGGGTCAAGGCATCATACCCACATGGACCGAAGGGTACCTTGGCCTCGTGATGAAGTAAGAGAGCCAATTCTTTTTGAAGTTTGCCTCCTTTTCGAATCGATTCCCATTTCGGGTGCTGGTCCACGCGAGCTTTGGCGACCACGAGGGCTCTGGCGCAACAGAGTTGATCGTCGTTGGTAATCCGGATGATGGAATGGGAATTTTTGGTTAACAGGTCCATCGTGGGATGCCCTGGTTTCCCACGACGGGGTTTGCCGGTGCCTTGAGGAGCATGATGGACTTGAGTGATGGAGACTTGAAAGGAGTCATCCATTTCAAATTGTTCGTTGCTGTTGAGGGCTTGGGCTAAACGTTGGAACAGGGCCTCCACACGCTCTGTGTCTTGACGCCATTCACCTGCACGTAATCCCCAACCCTGAAAATTATTGTGGAGCCTGTCCGAGGCGATGGTGAAGTAGAGGCGATCTTGATCGTGGAGGTCGGGGGTGGTGGTTAACACTTGATCGACGGCTCGACGTAATCCATCTTGGAGAGCTTGGGTAATGGTTTGACCAGGAATCAAGTTCCCCCTTTGACGTAAACGGGTATTGAAATGACGTTCTTGTACCCCCAGGCGTTGACTCCTCCGATCCACAAAACGTTCGAGTTCAAAGTCGAAGGCACCCTCTTCATTGTATCCAATCCTCCGCCACTTTGTTCAAGGAGTTGGGTTTGAAAGGCACGTTGCCGTTCCAAACGGTCCATCAATTCATTATAGTCTTCATCATCATCACTAGACATCTGTAGTCCTAGTAATTGGAGGGACTGGTGGCGGGAAAGACCACTGGGTCCCGCTTCGGCTTCTTCTTCTTGAGTGGACATGATCAGATGAACTGGCTGGAGGTCGGGGCTCTGTTTTTATAGAGAACAAAAATGTCACGTGGGAGGGGAAGGAACCAATGAGGGAGAGGGTCCAGGGGTGACCCTGGGAGGGGAGGGGACGGGGTGGGGGGACCCCCCTCCCCCCTCTCTAGTTGGGGTCCCTGGTGCATCACGGGAACGAATGAGAGACTATAAAACAGATCGACCCTCGAGGTGAGTCATCTCAAAATGGACTCTGACCATGAGAAGCTTTTAGAAGAGTTCGAGAAGTTCCAAGTCCAAGAAATTTTAGATGAGGTTAAGAAGTGGACAGTCGACGATGACGACATCAGGGCGTATGGGGAGGAACTGCTTGAGGAGAGAAGGAAAAGGAGGCAGGTCGCCAAGGCAGTCCAGGCAGCAAGGCACACCTACGTGCAACAGCACTGGAACCCGGGCTGCTACCCACAATTCACCACCGAGTGGTACATCCGGGGCCTCGACTTCTGCTGCCCCTATTGGCGCCATGAGTTTAAGCGGCCCCAGACACCTCCGCCAGCCCCACCGCCGCCGTCGCCCGAGCTCTGTCGAAAGCTGCCCATGCGGTCGCCGAGGTCCCACGACCCGTCCTCAAAGCGACAGCGACAACGATGACGACGAAGACAACGATGACGACGACGACGACGAAGACGACATTGACTTGGACATTAACAATAAAGTGGCAGAGATCCTAGCCAAAGAACAAAAACGACTGGCGCGGCGACGGGCAAACCGAGCTAGGTACCGGGCCAGATATCCTGAGCGAGTAGCCGAGCAGAAACGTCGGTACCGGGCCAGACACCCCGACCGAGTAGCCGAGCAGAGACGACGGTACTATGCCAAAAACCGCGACCGAATAGCCGAGCAGAGGCGACGGTATCGGGAGAGGTGTCGGGACTACCTGAAACAGTACTATAAGGAGCGTGCAGAACGAATCCGGGAGCACAAAAGGCAATTTTACCGATCGGAAGCAGGTCAACGGTGGCAGAAACAATACGTAGTGAGAAAGCGTGAGAGCGCGGCCCTCTTACGTCGACAAAGAGGTCCCATGGTCCAAAAGACAACGGAGGAGAAACGCCAAGCCTTAGGGCCCCTCAAATTAACCGTGACGCTAGAAGATTTTATGCATGACTTTCATGATTCCCTCTCGCCCAGCCCGGAGGATTCTGTGGACCAACCTGGTACCCTCATGGACATGGATTCAGGGGTCTTTCATCCCATGGATCATTCTGTAGGCGACGAATCGTCCCTTTCTTCTTGTGACATGTGGGACGATGGGAAGGGATTTTTAGACAATCTACTCGATGACTTGCCGTCATCATCATCGGACGACTCTTTGTTGAACAATTTACTGGAGGAGCTCGAGGACTTGTCGTCGTACGATTGTTTCTTTGACTTTTTAACGGACATGATGGAGGATGATTCTTCGTTTGATTTGGATGACTTTGTGAGTTAAACCCCCTCGTCTTCGTATTTTTTGGCAGAACATTGAATCGTCTTAGTATTTGGCAGAACATTGAACTTGACAACTCATGAACCAAATGAGACAGTGATTGACATTTTCATTTGCTTTTATTTTACTCAACATGTAACTGGAGGTGTCATTAAATGTTTACAATTTTAAACGTTTCTTGGCTTGCATGATTTTTTTGACCACCCGTTCCGTCTTGGTTTTCTTGCCGGGTAATCGATCAATGGCTTGGATCATCTTGGTATCGGCTTTCCATTTATCTTGCAAATTCTTGGCACGGCTGTAATCAATGTCGTGTTGCTTAGCAATTTGGTCCAAGCGATTGATCCCGGGATCCCCACGTTTCAGACATTTAGCCAAATGGGTGCCAGGGCCCATGTACTGATAACCGGGCCAATGAAATTCTTTGCCAGTTTTCGCAATCTATTTTTGTACATCCAAGGCCCCTCCTCGTTGGGGGCGTTTCCGTTTAATACCCCTTCTCCTCCTCCTCTTGGTGGGCATGTTTTATTCACTGTCGTACTGCAAACGTCTCCGTCGGGGCTGTTTGGTTTTGGTCCAATCTTCCCAACCGGGTAAGGGTTTTAATCGTTGCACTTCACGGGAGACGCCTTTGCCTTTGCCTTTGCCTTTGCCTTTACCACTCTCAGCTAACTTTTTTTCCAAGGCCTTGCGCTGTTCTCGAATGACTTGTAAACGCGTCCGGGTATCCCCTCGACTGGTGGAAGGTATGTCTTCTCCTCGACTGGTAGAAGGTCTCTGTTCTCTCGTGCCTTCCCTGGTAGCAGGGGTAATGGTGGGTTTGGGAGCCGACGGACCTCCTTTTATCATGCGCTTCAACCATTGTTCCACGGGTCCCGTTACCAAATCCCCGGCTTCTTCCTCACCTTCTTCGCCTGGTGGACCACCCGGGGCACCCGGGGCACCAACCCCCACCCCGCCAGGAAATTGACGAATGCGTTTGGTTAACTTGATTAATTCTTGACTCAACGGTTTGGTTTGAGCATTGACCAGGGCTGGAGGTAATTGAGGGTTGGCTAATAACACATGTTTTTTGGCGGCGAGCGTCGCGGCTTTGTTCAACAAGGCATTTTCGGTGAGTTCTCCTTTGTAATATTGAATGAGTTGTTCCAAGTCCTTTTGGGGAATCATGTAGACCTCGTCCATGGTCGGGGCAAAAGGCCTTCCAATGCACGACAGCTGTGACAACAGGTGATATTTATGCTTCCATGTCTTGATACGTTAACGAACACATTGACATAACACCTCGTGAAGTCCTTGAAACAACCCTTGTCCTTTTTGTCGGACTAACCACTGACGACGTTTTTTGACGGAATGTCGACGACGTCCCAAATCACGTAGTACCTTTTTAGAGGGTTGAAGTTTAGCCAGCATGGGTGGGGTCACAGGAATCTTGTTTTTTAAAAGGTTCAAGACCAGTTCACTCACAGCATTGATTTGATCGGCATTGGCATGTTGTAACAACTCTTGACGTTTGGAACCATTGGCTTCTTGTAACATGGACCGTAAAAACGGTAATTGACGTCGAAGACGTTGCATACTTTATCGGTGACGACGACGATACCGTTGGTTGGCTTTTTGGATGGTGCGTTTTATACGTTTATCCGTTTCCAAGGCCACGGCTTTCCCCAATCCCACCATAGCGGGGACCAATAAATTTAAAAAACCACCTCGTTGACGACGTCGTCGTCGTCTTCTTATTCTCAAGGATACCATGGACGGTTCGTCAATAGACGTTGCAGGGCTTTGTTTTGTTTGATGGCATCCCGCGACTCTTTATAGCCTTGACGGGTATTGCGTTTGAAATCTTGCCACCAACCCCCACCTCGTTGTCGGTAATGTTGTACATTATCGGTAATGCCTTTCAAGGCTTGACCGCCTAATTTGCCTAAAGCGAGTCCAAACCCAGGCGCTGGACCTGATAGAAACATACTCATGCCATGGGCTATTTTATCCACCAAACGGGGTTTGCGACGCATTAAAGCCCCTCCTCTTTGTTTCCTTTTTCTGCGTCGTCGTCGTCGTCGTTGGACGGCCATGGTTCTAAGAGTGTGGGACTAGGAGGGAGCGGCTTTTTATTGATCCAATAGTCTTTGGGTTTCAAGGGACGAGGACATCCGTCCACATAGCATAGGCCTTCCAAGGGTTGGTACACAAAATGACCATGGTAATCTTGGAGACATCGTTTGGGTAATGGAGGGGTGAAATCCACAATGGTATCATCCAAGGTTTGCATCTTGATTAAAAATCGTTCCAGATCCTCCAAGGGAACACCCCGCACATGGGTTTTCAATTCGGTCAAGGCTTTGGCATAGGTGGTAAACGCAAATCGACTCATGGTCACTTTAAATCGGTATTGTTTAAAATCATTCCATCCTTTGACCACGGTCCCCACGGCCGCCAAACACGCTACCAATGTACTGTTTTCCAAAAGTGGACCCGCAATCATGCCGGCAGCCATCAGGAGTAATGCCATGCCATTGAACAAGGCATTCATCCACTTGTAATGATTCAACATTTTTCGATAACACCACCATTGTTGATGATAAAAGGCATACAAGGAATCCATCCGTTGTAATAATTCAGGGGGGAATTGAATACCATGATGTTTTGATCCATTCAATAACGACACGACGGTTTTCATCTTTACGGCGATACCCGGGACGAAGACGTTTGTACGCTCGGTGCTCCTCCCTGTTTATAACTGGTGACAATGCTATTGGTCATGGTGACATTCGCAATTTCACGTCCTTGGGCCAACTGTTCTTGATCTTGTAACAGCATACGTAAACGTCGTTGTAAATCCGCTTGACGCAAGGTACGAGGGGGTGGAGTCTGAGATCCTCGAGGAGTGGATGGACTGGAGGCAGGTGTCCTAGGTGAACCGGGGAAAAGTCGTCGTCGTCCGCGTCGTCCACCACGACGGCCACCACGACCACCTCCACCTCCACCTCCTCCACCACCACCACCACCACCACCACCACCTCCTCCACCTGCTCCACCACCAGCACCCCCAGCACCTCCACTACCACCAGCACCCCCAGTACCCCCAGCACCACCAGCACCACCACGTCCGCCACCTCTAGTCCTAGGACCACGACGTCCCCCACGTCCATCACCCCCTGCACCCGCTGCTGTTCGAGCACCCGCTACAGTTCTTCTTCGAGGATCGGGCGACACGCGTGCGCTTCCCCAAGTAAGTGGACTGTCCGGGGAAGACGGTGGGGTGGTCTGGGGGCTACGGAATGATTGACTTCCTGGACTTCCTACCCCTGCGGGGGAAGAGGCCTGTGCAGGGGGTGCACCATCCAGATCGGGCCAGTTGGCAACTGTACGTGGGGAGGGGAGACTTCTCAAAAACTGACTGAGGACATCGGGGTGCATTTCCTCCATGGCCACGTCGACAAGGCCTTCGTCTCCCGTGAAATAAAGTTGTTGCATGGTCCCTGGTGACATTTGATTACTGGTGGTCGACCCAATGCCGGCGGGGGACACGGTATCGTACGATTGCGGAGGTTGACGGTCATCATCCGCCATGATCGCTCTCTCTCTCTTTTTTCCTGTTCAAAGGGTCCCTTTATAGTCGTTTTTGATAGGTGCGAGTCCATCCTTCGTCTTTTAACAGGTGACTCAACACCCGTTGTTGATCGGAAGAGGCGGGATGTAAATCCAAGACCAAATACCCATACGGTCGTGTGGTGGCTTGATGAAACGTCTCCAACGTGTCTTTCCAAGTGGTAGGAAACGATTGAAGCATGACATTGCGTACCCCTAATTGATCTCGGGGGTTCTTGAACGCCACAATGTAATGGGCATTGCGGGAAATACTTTTAGCATATCGGCCCACGGGAAACATGTCTTGGCACAAGTACAGTACCGTCACCCCTTGATGATGTGAATGTTTGGTGAATAAATCCAACACGCGTTTATCGTGACTCCCTTCATCCATTAAATCATCCAAGACCAGGACCCCATGTCCTTGAGGAAACCATTGGACCAATGCCTCATGATCGGGAATCCCTTCGTGAAACACCACCCCTTGATCTTGCATGCTTCGAAATCGATCTTGCCAGGCGCCATAACAATAATGCATTTGGGTCGGTGGGGTTTCAAACAACTCCGGGTTGTCTACCAAGAGTTTTTCCGTAAACACGGTTTTACCACATCCCGAAGGACCCACGACCAAGATAGAGGAAGGAGTATGAAAACGAAACGGTTTCCCCGTTTGCATGATGACGAACTACCCTTAGAAAAAAAAAAGGCACCTTTTTATTGGAATCGGTGGGACTCGAACCCACGCACGACCTCCCTATTTTTTCGAGGGGATCCAAAGGCTCTACCCACTGAGCTACGACTCCGACACCACTTTTTTCCAACGAACTTTTTTATTTAATGATTACATTGATGATACGGATGACAACAGAGTTGATACCATCTGGCTTCTTGACCTACAATCAATTGTTGAAGGCGTTGACCCGCTTGATGGTCATTGCTTACATAATCATGATCCGAAAACTCATTTAAAAAATCTTGCAAGGTCCGTCCACGGGCTTTGGCTTTCAAGTACAACAAGGCGTAATCACCACAACTCTTGCTTGAAATGGCTTGGAGGGACTTGCCATTCGTCACCACATACTTCCAATGTTGGACAATCCAATCTCGTAACGGAGTGGCTTGCACGTACGTGTCCATGGGCAAAGCATAACTGTCCAGGACTTCACACACGTTTCTATCCGTCCACACCGCTAACCAATGTTGTCCCGGTTGATCGTGTGGGTCCGTATTCACAATGTACCCTTGGGGTTGGGTCTTGACAGGACTCTTGGGTAAACGATCACAGGCCACTGTCCCGTAAAAGACAGGGTTCAAATGGGGGTCGTCGCGGGCTAAATAATCCAATTGCACATTATTCAAGGCCACATGTTCCATCAGTGCTGGTAAATGTTATACAACACGGCTCCGTTCCTGTCAATCTCCAGCAAATTCTCAAATTCTCCATAGACGAGCACGGTTATATTGGTATTGGGGGCGGCTCCAAATTCCAAGACCAGTTGTAAATCTCCACTTTGCTTGGGGTTGAGGTTTTGACTGTCAGCACATCCATTGGCGACATTGTCAAACATGTACAAGGTACAATTTTTACCTTGGCCCCAATCTTCTAGTTCTACCATATTGCCTTTCTTTTTACACCAGGCGCCACTGGCTTGCAGAAAACGGAAGTAGCCTAGATTATCTCGGGTGCCATTGTTGTGCACTAACTGTAGGGTTTCATAAGGGTATTCTTCTCCTTTGACAATCTGTTTAATGGACGTCAGACCAAATTTCTGGAAACAGAACGGATCTCGGGTCACATCTCCATTGAAGGCTCGGCTGTCCAGTAATCCCACAATCAATCGGTCAGGTATTCTGTTTTGAAACAGGTTCGGGATATCAAAGCGGACCAGGTTGCCTTGCATGCTGAAGGTCCGGATTTCACTGCGGACGGTCGGGTAAGCAGCCACTTGGCCTTCATTGTGTCTTTTTTCAGACAAACTCTGGTAGATGGCGTCATTCAAACGCAGTTGACAGAGATGAAACCGTAGTTTCACATCCCCTTCCATCAATCGGCCAGCTAGACCCACTCCATTGAAAAACAGGCTGGGGCCATTGAAATGAAATTTCATCTTGATTTCGATGCCAGGCACCAACAGTTTGCCAGTGTGAAACACTTCCAAGTGGGGGGTAAACACCAGACTGTGGGTGACACCTCCAAGATACTTGACCCCTTCGGCCACAGAGCTATCGAAGGCTCCTTTCTGGTTGTCACTGAGAGCGTTCCAGGCTGCATGGTCTCCTGCTTTGTCTGTGTTGTTGGCAGTCCATTGGGGTGGGAAATCCACTTGATTGAACCATCCTTGGGGTCCCAACACGGTCTTGCCATCTTCTCGGTCATAATTCAACAAGGTTTCCAGGTAAGCTTTGTAATGATAAGTGTCGGATTGAGGACTGATCAACGTGCCATTCAACTGCAAGTCAATTTGCTTGATGATGGAATGGGCCAAATTATTGACGGGCCACAATTTTTCATCAGCCACCAAGTTGGCATTGGTACTCTTTTGCAATCTCAATTCCATGGTAAAGTAACTACGTCCCAAATCCACAAAATCGTCCAACCCCGGAATGATGAATTCCATAGGATTGATACCCGTGGTGGTGGGTTGAATGGTAACCATGCGATAGGCATTGATGCTAATGTCGGTCGGTGGCACCTTGAAAATCCGTAACGCAGGGTTGACGGTCCCTTCGGAACGCTCGTGAGCCGGGGCGGTTTGCGTACTCACGTCAGGCATGTTTAACGTCGTCGAGTGGTACCCCGTCGTCGTCGTGAGGGGTTTTTATAGCGTCGTCGTCGTCGTGCTAAACGTTGTCTCAAATCAAACCCGGGGACTCTCATCACCTCGGCACTCAACCATCCACCACGTTGTCCTCTCCTGAGTTTCCAAAACGGATACAGTCCTCCCCATTGAGACAACCCTCGATCACTACGAATCCGTCGAGGTCGTGAATGTACGGGATCCATTACACTCCCAAAATATCTCGCGCACGTTTGACTTGCTTGGGAAACAAAGCACTAGCCACACGCACGGCGTCTTTCACGTTCTTCTGATTCAAGGCTTTCTTGGCTTGTTTGGTGATTTCTTTTTTGATGACTTGTTCGGCTTTGCGTTTAACACCGCGTGTTAACCCTGCATTCAATCCTCTCTTGATATTACTAGGCAGTTTTAAAGGATTTCGCGTGCTTTTAAGGCCTTGGAACCCACCACGCATGACCTCCCTCATCAACCCACTGCCATATTGATCATACCACTCGTCTGTCCGAAATCGTGTCAAACTTCCCCCTCGCATGGTTGTCTTCTTTGCTCTTTCACCAAGGTCTATGCTTCACGTCACCCCGTTTGTCTTTTTATACCGTCATCGGCCTTTCTTTTTCTTCCGAGTGGTCGCTGCTTCGATGGCTTTTTTGCCACCGTAACCCGCCGCACCACCCACCGCTCCCAACGCGGCAGCTTTCCCCACAGCCATCAAGGCTGGCACGAGAGCGGCCAGAGGCAAGAGACCGCCTCGTTGCCTTCTTCGACGTGCTCTTGTCTTGGGCATCTTTGATTGACCATCCCCTTTTTCCCTTTTTATGCCTTTTTGAAGTGCAAGGTGACCAGGGTGTTGCCTTGGCCAAACCTGACCAACTTATCCTCGGTGCCAGACGTTTCGGTGACTTGCATTTGAATGATTTCCACGACTTCATTACGAAGTGGTAGGTAATGAATGTGCAACGGTTCAAAGTACATGGTACCTCTGCCTTCCCGCTTGTAATGGATTTCACGCAACAAATCGGTCACGCGATTGCCTACCATCATACTGCCTGCCACGTCCGAGTACACGTGCAACGATCGCGAGGGGTCACCCACCACTGAACGAAACGCCACATTCAAGTTGGTGAAACGCCACCCACAACTCATACTCAATCGTAAATGATCCGGTGAAAACGAACGCACCGTCCAAAAGACCGGGTTGTGTTGATCGTCGTCCACATCGTTCCAATCGTTGTCAATGGGTTTTGTCATGTTGGGGATTTGATCCCCCATGAAGTCTTGTTGTAAGTTGGGTCCCAAAATCAACCCACTGCTAATTTTACGTAACCATCCCATCTTGACAGCCAACTTGGTGTAGATGTACAGGGCTGGCGTGTCGGTTTTGCAATGACAGACATTGGTGTTGTCAATGATGAGATCGTCGCCTTCCCAACGAAACTTGACGTATCTGTGTTTGCCCTGATCGTTGACAAAACGACCTCCTTGAATCGCCGTTTCCTTGCGTCGTTGTTCCAAGTGAGCAATGGCAGCTTTCATGAAACTCACCCCATCCACCACCCAATCCAAATGTTGAATGTCATTGATGAGGGTTTGTGCGCTGTCTCTTCGCCCGACCGTTTCCCCGTCTTTTCCACCCGGTTTGGGATAGGTTTGGTCCCAGGTCGTCGACAGGATGTACCCATCTTTTTGCACCAACTCGTACAAATTGACGTGCGTATCCGGTAAGGAAATGGCACTCAACCCCACTTGCCATCCACCTCCTTGTAACCGTAACGGTTGAGGTAAACGAATCTTGAAGGAATTGGCTTGGTTGTTGGGAAATTCACGTCGGTTGGCATGACTCGGTAACGTCACGTAGAACGACATTTTTCTTTCTTCTTCACACTACCACTTCCCTTTTAAAGTGGAGGGTCAAGAGGGCATGTCCTTCACCAAACTTGGCCAGATCCCCATTGATTTCGGCCATCTGGGTTTCCACGATTTCCACCACTTCATTGCGTACTGGGACATATTGAATATGTCGAGGTTCAAAGTGCGTGGTGTTTTGTGGCTGGTACTTGATTTCTCGTAAGAGATCGGTGATACGACCCCCTACCATACTGCTGGTCCCTACATCACAATACACGTGCAAAGGACGCGTGGAGGGAAATTCCAACGAGGGACGAAAGGTCTGGTTCAAATTCACAAACCGCCAAGGGCACGATAGACTCAATTTCACATAATCCCCCTCCACTTTCCAAAAGATGGGTTTGTTGGCAGCATCGCGGATATCCGTCGGGGTGGGAATGGTGGAAATGCCTTGAAATTCTTGCAAGAGATTCGGACCTAATCGATACTGACCGGGGGACACTTGTTCAATCCATCCCATTCTCAGGGCCAAGGTTTTGCCCCATGACACATGCGCCACTTGTCGTTTGTAATCCACTTGCTTGGTATTCAATAACAAATCCCCTTCGGAGGTCCATTCAAAGGTTGGCACCAATTTGACGCCATTGTCCTCGGTCCATTTGTTTTTGGGTTGGGTTTGTTTCGCACGGTTTTGCTCGTAACGGTACACCAGTTGATGAAAAAAGTGCGATCCCGTCGAGGAGGCCATCTCCTTTCTCATATCTCGCCCGTACACAGTGAGTTCGCGACGTTCATGGTACCAGACATCGTCCCCTTGATCGTCTGTGTCATGCACCCGTTCGTGCCATCGTACGTACAACAGAGGATGGGAATCACCCACGCCTCCTTCTTCCGCTATCACTGGAATGGTGGGTAAGGATAAACTCACCATGCCTACCATCCATCCTCGTCCCACAAATCGAATGGGTTTAGGCAATCGGTTTCTGAAATGATGACTCTTGTTCCCAGGAAACTCTTTGGTACTCGCATGACTCATCAACGTCACGTAAAACGAAGAATTGGGCACCAACGTCATTGTTTTAGTGGCGTCGGCGTCGTTTGCGGGGTCGAAGGGATGTCACGTCTCCACGAGCAATCCAACTATTGTACTTGTCGGGCCACCCTTTCCACTTGACCAACCAACGACCTTTTTGCCGCTTAAGTACCTTCTCGATCCGAAACACATCGGACACATGGACTTTTTGTAAATCCTCTTCATAAAACGTACCTTTGACGGGGGTATCATCCCATTCGCGAATCTTATACGTGGGGACAGGGCCCGGCACCACACGATGCACCACAAACACTTCTTCGGTCCAACCGGGTAAATACCCTTTTTCAAAGGTACGATGAATCGTATTGAGTCGGACATGATCCCCCACCTTCAATTGGGGTTTTTTGTAGCCTTTCAATCGTTTGCTGTACAATCGTTTCCACACGGCTTCTTCGTTGTTCCACGTCACGTTTTCGGGGGGCATACCAATACTTCGATGACGGGTGGCATTATACCCCTGCACCAACTCGGGTAAGACATCGTCAAATTTCAACGTGTTGGCCGCGGTCAAATAACGGTACAACCGTTCTTTCAAGGTGCGATTAAATCGTTCCACTACACTGGCTTTGGCATCCCCTTCGGTCGAAAAATGTTGAATGTCTTGCTCGTCGACCCATCGTTGAAAGGTCCGATTATAAAATTCTTTCCCTCGATCCGTTTGCAATCGATTCGGGTGACGTCCTCCTTGTCTCACAATCTTCTCAAAGGCTTTCACGAGGGCCACGCCGGTTTTGGTTTTCAACGGTTCGACCCACGCGTACTTGGACAAGACATCCACGACGGTCAACAAGTAGCGTATACCCCGATTATGTTTGGCCAAACGTTGCACTTCCACTAAATCCGCGGCCCATTGATCATCCAACCCCCCTACGATCACGGGTAAGGTAGCAAAACGACGACGTCGTGGTTTATGCAAGGTGTAACCCACATCCTGTTCCAACACCCGTTGGGCTTTTTTCAAAGGGAGACCCTGGGCTTTAGCAAATCGTTGCACCCCACCTAAACTCCCCGGGGCACGAGGATCATGGTAACGGTTTAACCATTGTTGCGAGACATTGGCCTTCTTCGTTGACGAAACAGGGCGTTTGGTTTTCTTCAACCATGATGACGACGAACTCCAGCGTTGGGTTCTCTTTCGAGGGGCCATACTTTTTGGCATTCACCCCATAAGGTCGATATGGTGGGGACCGTGTGGGGATGCGCCTTTTGAATGATTCGATACCATCGCCATGCCTCTGGGTGAGCTTTTAACCATAAGACAAACACCACCCATCGATACAGGTTGCGGTCCACATGGGTTTCTTCAAAGAGGTGAAGAGGATGCGTGTCCTCGGGACAAGGGGGAATGGGGATTTTGGACCCGGGTTGATGATCATATAAGACTTGACAAAGGGTTTGATGACATTGCCATTGCACCAGGGACAAGATAGACTCCCACGCATCACATACAGACTCCATGGTGACATTGATAAAAAATTTTATTCGTTCTCTCATTTAAAAGAGACCTAGACGGCCACAGCTGATGGTCTCTAGACCTTTCTGCCAATTGTCAACACTGTCACTGTACTTGGGGGGTGGTGGAGCTGGGGCCACCATCATTTCCTGACGGTTCTTGAGCTCTTGAATTTCTCGTAACAATTGTTTCTCATACTCTGTCAAGGGCCGATCCTCTTTGCTTTGGACTGGTGGGCCAGGGATGTCATAGCCCCTCTTGGGATATCCTTGAGCATCACGGGTAGACAAAGGCGATTCAGCTTGTTGGTCGGCTTTTTTGGGAGGGTTGTCATGAAACCACGTCCAGTACTTGGGACCCAAGGGTTGATCGGCCCACCGGAAGAAGCCACACGTTTTCTTGGAACAAGTCAGAAACAACCGATCGGGGTTCTGGGTCGAATGACTCTGTTGAAGCGTGGCGGGTTCACGGCAAAAGCATTGTAAACAACACCACATGTCCAACACTTCTACATCAGGTTGACTATACACGGCTTTCATATACTCCAGAACTTGATCTTGTCCACAAAACAGCAAACACGGTTGCATGGGACATTTCACATACTTCCATCCCTTTTGAGATTCTCGGGCCTCCAAACGCACATTATGGCAAGGACATACCATAGTGTCCAAGGAACTGGCTGGGAGAACAGGTTTGGGGTTTTGAAACCCAGGGCTTTCAAAGATCGTTGCCATTCTCACCATCCTTTTCAATCCTTCATTGTCATCCTGAAGTGGAGGGGGACTTGGCGGGGATGTTTGAGGGGGTGCGTCGACCATGTTATTCAATTCTTTCATCATCTCTTCCACGGCAGCTCGGGTGTCTTCCACGACCTCGCATACCACAGGATCACAGTCCACGGGCGTCATATGTTGAATGGTCTTCTTCTTCTTCTTCCCCGCAGGGTGTACGCTTGGCTTTCTCTTCCGATCGACAGACATCGTGCTCAAAGATTTTCATCCCTACCACCCATGCCTTTTTATACGTTGGGCCCTTACCTGTCATTGGTCAGCTTATCCTACCCATATAAGGACTTGTTATCTTCCCATTGGTCAGCTTTTGCCTCTCCAAATAAGGTCCTCTTGTCTTCCCATTGGTCAACTGCCCCTATTTAAGGAGCTCCCTGGGTCCTCCGACTCGTCATTCCAAGTAGATGGACTACTACCAAGATCTCAACCGAGACGACTTTGCTTCCACCGAAGACTATTTGGCTGAACGGGTCAAACGAGGTCTAGCAGCGGGATTCACGTTCCAACAGTGCCGACAGCACCACGTCATTGATTTCGGTTTGGCCTTAGGGTTGACTCCCACGGAGATTCTAGCTATTGTAGGCCCAGACACCGGCTACGTATTTCCCAACGAATGCCCCCCAACATCGACATGATTGGAGAACAAGATCTCGGTGCCTTGGAACTGCAAGTGGGTCATGGCCATGTGGTCTACACAGGGGGAGCCAAAGGTACGGATGCCCTCGTGGAAGAACATGCCAAACACTTTGGGATGCAACTAGAAGTCCTGGTCCCCCCGAACCATCCTCGAGCCACTTTCATCACCCTTTCTACCGTGGAAGTCCTGATGCTGGCCAACCCCCATCTTCACCAGGCGGCTGAGAAACTAGGCAAAAAAATGCCCAGTCATTTTTACACCCTGCAATTGCTGCAACGCAATTATCAAATTGCCAAAAAAGCCCATACGATCTATGTCTTTGGCATTTTGGAACCGGATCATAAACGTGTGAAAGGAGGCACTGGTTGGACTGTGCAATTGGCTATGGATCAAGGCAAACCCGTCTACCTGTTTGACATACCCAGTCAATCATGGTACCGCTCGGACCATTACTACCAAGTCAATGAGAATGCCGCCACCCTGGTCACTGGCAGTCAATTTGTCCCTTGGGGACCTAAAAAGCCCACCCTTCATCAAAGCAGTGCTATTGTGGGATCCCGGGATGTGGACGAGAAAACCCGAGCAGAAATTCAAGCCTTGTTCAACCGCACCTTCTGTCTACCCGAGAACATTGATCAATTACGCATGGAACTGGAAGACTTTCATTTGTAATTTCTTAGTTTTTATTTTTTTTAGTTTTTATTTTTTTCCAATTGTACATAGCTTTTCTTTTTAACTTTTTATTTTTTCAAACTGTAGATAGCTTTTTCAATTGTAAATAGGAGCGCCCCAACCCGCGTGACAAAGAACACAGACCACCCTTTGTAAAAACATCAACTCTTTTTTAATTAAAAAATAAAAACTTCACTTCCAAAAATGTCCTCTGATTCTTGACTCACATAAAAAAAAAAAATGTTCAAGTCCCTTCAAACAAAACACAACTGGCTCACTCCAGTTTCTTCAGTTCTCCATAAAAATGCCTGATCATCCCCCATTCATGTCCACAGTAGAGTTCCGATAGATGGGCAGCCATAAAAAAATCAAGTTCGTCAAACAGCCCCATGTTGATCGGCCAAAATCGCTCCTCCCTGGTCGGTACTATGCGACGCTCGATCCAGGGGATGATGCGGTCGGCCAGCGTTCTCTTTAACATACTGTACGTCAGGCTATGGAGAGGTCGACCATTCTCCGTGTCCACAAAACAAAGTAAAAACAAGCGAAGGAACGCCTCCACGCGTTGTCTTGTAAGGGGGCGCCATGCTTCCTCTCGTCTTGCATACATACGACTGATATGGCGTTCCACTGCCGTTCGCTCCGGGCCCACACGTCTCCGCAAGCTCTCTTCTCCTCCCACATTGATATTACTGGCTAGAGAGCCCAACTGCCTTCTCGTTTCGGACATTTTTTCACTTCACCAAAGAACATAAGTCACCACAGCATCAACTCAAAGCTAGGAATGGCGTCCTGTGGCCTCCCTTGACTTATATACCCAGATCCGCGCAATGCCTGATGGTCTATCTAAGGAGGGGGGAGGGGGTCCCCCCACCCCTTCCCACCCCTCCCAGGGGCACCACTGGGGTCTCCTCGTCCTCGTCATCCAGGATTTCGTGGCAGATCAAATCATCGTCCTCGTAATCCCTCATACAGGATTTGTGGCACCCTGTGCCCTGGTTGGTTCATCACCCCTCCCACGTGACCCTTTGTTTCTCTATAAAAAATCACCGTCCCATTCTATTTTTCACTCCCAAGCCAGCAAGCAGTCAAGCAAGCAGGCAAGCAAGCAAGCAAGCAACACCCACGGATAGCGGTAAGCCATTTTATTCCTCGGTTCTTCACTAAAACAATCTAAGTAGTTATCGTTGACTTTTTCTGGAGAGTTCAAGGGTAATGATGGTTCTGCCTTGTTTGAAAGGAGCTGGTTGTCCGTCCGCTGTTTGAATCTCCATCTCAATACTGTCAAAGATGGTTTTGCCAAGAGGAAAATACATCCGTTGCTTGGTATCAAATTGATGATCGGTATTGCCAGCATCCAAGGTACGTAAAAATCCTTTTTCTTGAGTTCCCACAATGCTCTGTGACACCAGATCCGTGTAAATCATCAATTGTTGTTGCCCTTGTTGGGGTTTGACCGTTTGGGTGCTGGGAAATACTTGTCGACTGAGATTCGGACCCAAGAACAACTCATACTCGAAATCGGGGTGGGTAAAGCTCACGGACACATGGCCAAAAGGTGGATATTTGTTGGCAGGACCTTTCGTTACTTCCCATTTGTGTCGATCGTCGTAATCCACGATATGTTTCACCAAATAATTTTTTTCTTGGACCACGCGTTCACTTGGTGTGCCATCTTTCACCAGACCAATCAAGCCGGCCAATTTCCATTCCATTTCAAATTGCATGTTGGCTGGTATGAGTACATACAACGAATCTAATTCGGAGGCGATGCCGGCATTGGTGATTTTCACGTAGGGTTGAGCCAGGTTGAGAGCGGCTAGTTGTTGTCGTTTCGCTTGATCGTCCACGTCCATTTTGGTTATATCCATCATGACGTCCATGTGTTGTTTTTCCATTTCGTACGCAATGGCGATCCATGCTTCTTTCAAATTGTGGTAATACCCTGGGGGTAAATGGATTTGTTTCGTGACTTGAATCGGAGCCGTTCCATCCGCACGTTTTGGTATGTATCTAACATCTGTTTTCATCCAATGTTTTTGACTATCTTCTTGCGTCCAATTCTGCTTGGTTTGATCTCCCCATTGTTGATAAAAACCAGGGTGTGAGATATGAACCAAAGCCGCTTCCCAATCATCTTCTACCAAATAATATAAATGAGGAAGTCTGGCCGTAAATTTTTGTCCCGTGCCTTGTGCTTGATCACTGATCAGGGTAATGTAAAAACTCATCCTGACTAGTCCCTCACCCAGGGTTTACCCTTTTATACTTACCCCCGTTCCAAAAATTGGACTTTGGACTTTGAGCCCGCGTTTTCTCAGCGGTTTTAACCCACCTTGAGCCCACGATCCTTTTTTCACATTGCTCGGCGGTTTCCCATCTCAAACCACGTGACTTCCGGTTGCATGAGCCTGCGATCCTTTTTTCCCACTGGTCAGCGGTTTCCCCTCTTAAAAACACGTGACTTCCGGTTCCGGTTATGACGTCATCCTTACATCAAAACGAGGCAAACTTCCCTAAGTGGGCGCAACTTACTACTGAAACTGATAAACCATGTTTCACAAATTCTTTCACAAACATTTAGACGTTCAAGTGCAACATATATAGCTTAGCATGTATGTAATTAAGCTATCAGACGCCTTTTGTAAGGTTGCTTTAGTCTCCTTAAATGAGAGTTTGCCAGAAGATGGAGCAGTTACGAACTGAAATATTGTTGTGCCTGATAATTTAAACAGTATGTTTACTTTTTGTCTCTTTTTCCAAGGTTTTCAATTGCCTGTGATGAAATCACTTTAGATACTTTTTATATCCACAAATTCTTTAAAGGTAATTTGACTTGCAACAGAAATGCTAGAACCACTGGAAAGCGACTGGTTACTGTTTAGGGTTTCACGGAACAATCGTTGGCCGATACCACGAATGCAACTAACAGCCTTGCTCCTCGTCCACAACAAGTTTTAAAAATTGCATTTTAAACAAAGACAGCATTGTGAAGTACGTTAACTACACACACATAATAACAAACTTTCACAAACAGTTGCGACAATGCACCCCCAAATCACATTGTCATGTCATCTGACATAGCAGAAAAACACATGACGTTTTGCTAAAAACGTCATCAAATAAGATTTTTGTGATTTTTCATACTCGGGTAGATAAAAGGAAACTATAACATACTTTGCTAGTGTGACTTCTGGACTTCAACTTGACTGATCTGTTTACAAGTGAGTCTCTCTAGAGTGATTCACCCATGAGGAAATATCTAACAATTAGTGTCTAATAGTCAAAATTGAACAAAAAAAAAACAATGGAATTTGTGTGTGATAGCACGTAATAGATTAGTATCTATTCAGCACGGATTACGGTAGTTAGAACAACTCTAAGTCTATGAAAGTTATTCTACTCTGTGTTATATGCCTTCTTCAGTGAAATTAGTTTAGACTGTGGTTTTGTTAGACGCCGTCTAAACGGCTTCGTTTGAATTGTCTACTATTTTAGTCTACGTACCTAACTCTAAAAAAATTCCGAAGAAGTTTAAAGGAATAACGTGGGTTTTTTATCGTATCGTTGCAGGCCAAGACAATCTGCCAAGTCGACAATGGCATCCTTTTTAGTTGCGAGGTTTTTTCCGCAAACCTTGCGCGGCAAATTTCTTCAAGCCCTTGCTTTGCTGGTGATTTCATTGTGTTAATAAACTGATATTTTCTCGGCGAAGGAGGACTGTGGAAAAATAAAGTTACTTTGGAGAAAAAAGACACGGGTATGAGAGATGTAATTGACAAAGACATACAAATTCTTGAAAGGATGTCATTTCTCGAAAGTCCACTCTCGCCACTTAAATCACGAAACGTCGTATGTCCGAACCTGTCACTGGAATATACGAATAACGCCGACTATGGGTTATGTACTCCTCACAAACCAAGCGAATATTCGTGTGACTTTGCCTGAAAAATGTACTTTATTGACCCTGAATTATCAAAGTGTAAAAAGAAAGGATTTGGTGACGTTTGCAAAACGGAAGTCAGTAAGACAAGGAAGAGAAAAGCGATTAAATTTGTGTGCAATAAGGCACTTTGCAAACAAGGAGAAAGTGGTTCGTTTAAAGTTCATACCATTAATCCCACAACAGGATTAACTGAAATTGTTAAAGCATTCTCCACAGTTGAAAAACTTGAAAGAGAACTGTCAGCTATTGCGAGAAGAAACAAAGAAAACGAGTTCAACTTTGTGTTTATTGAATGTACTGATCACCAAGGCAAAGAAGTATCACAATTTCTTCCACTCGAGCCTAGTTTCACAATAGAAGAAACAAAGAACATAAGAAATAGAAATCTCATCAATGTTAACGTTCTGCTAATTGATTCGCTTTCCAGAACTCAATTTTACCGTTCGTTACCCAGAACTGTTTCGACGTTCAAAAAATGGCGGGAAAATCCGCGCGCAGTTCCCGCCAAAGTCTTTGACTTTGAGTTGTTCCAGGCCGTGCACGGTCATACTGTTGTCAATATGCACGCTTTCTACAATGGAGAGTTGCTTCCGATTGAGCAAAAAGACAGAACACTTCCAGTGAATATATCAGCGCTGTTTGGGCAATACAAGAGGGCTGGGTTCCAAACAGTGTAATAATAATAATAATAACTTTATTAACGTGTCAAAAACTGTAGTAGCTGAGGGGAAAAGTCACCTCTACTAATTGTGGACACCTAACCTACCTAACTAAAAACGTAATTAATATATATAAAATGGAAAAATATTTATATACATTTAAAAAGCCTAATTACAACAATTAACTAAGCTAAAAAAAAACTGTAAAAATATATTAAAATTCTGTTTCTTCAACTATATTAAAATATAAAAATAAAAATTATGTTAAAAATAAAAATTATGTCATGTAATGTTGGCGGCCAGTCATTCTTGGCATAGGTTGCAGCCTCGACAATCACTGACATTTGCAGCCAGTGCAGTGAGGTCCCGATCACGTATAACGTTCTTAAATTGTTTCAAAGAGGGTAAATTTCTTAGTCTAGGAGTGAGATCATTCCAAAGTTTGGGCCCTAGGTAACGAAGTGAGTGTTTTCCATATGTTACCGAAGAGAATCGAGGTTGAACAAATTCTCGTTTTCTTAAATTATATAAGCCACTGTCTAATTGGAAAAGATTACAGAGTCTCTCTGACAGCAATTTATGCTTAATTTTATACATGAAGATGGCAATGTCCTGTAATCGCCTGTTGTACAACGATGGTATGTTTGCTTTTGTCAGTAGTTCCTCATAGCAAGATTGTTTATCCTTAAATACTGCCCTAAGTCCTCTTTCTTGTACGCGTTCAAGCTTTCTCCTGTCGCTAGCCTTGCAGAAGTGCCAGGTGAGGTGACAGTAAGTTAGGTGTGGTAAAATGGCTGCTTTATATAGTTGCAGCTTTGCTTCTGTTGGTATCAGGTTTTTCAGTCTCATAAGGACTCCAGTCCTTTGACTTGCTTTCTTACACACGTTGCTGATATGGTGGTTAAAGTTTAGCTTACTATCTAACGTCACTCCCAAAAGGTTCAGCTTCTCTGTCGACTCGATTTCATTTCCTTGAACGCTCATGGTCAGATTTGTTATCTCTCTTTTATTCTGCACTGTCATGGTTTTGTATTTATTATAGTTACCTTTGAGCATGTTGTCTTCATACCATTTAGAAGCCTTATCTGCATTCCTGCTAAGTGATGACTTTACGTTTGCGAGATCCTTTCCTGCTTCGTAAATCTGATGGTCATCCGCGTACATAGAAAGGTTCGATTTAATTTCATAGGCCAGGTCGTTCTGGAAGATGTTCCAAAGAAGTGGCCCTAACGCAGATCCTTGTGGGCATCCTCTGTTTATCACTTGCCAAGAACTTGTCTGTGATCCCATTCTGATTCTGTTTTGTCGGTTGGAGAGATACGAGCGTAGAAGATTGACGGTGTTTTCCTCAAAACCATAGGCTCTTAACTTGTTAAGCATGAGTCGTGGGTGGAGTGAGTCAAATGCTTTTGACATATCCGTAGATAAAACAGCTACACATTGGTGCCCGTCCCTCGCAAGTTTCCATTGTTCCACCAGGGAGACAAGGGTTGTCTCGCAGCTATGAGATTTGCGATATGCGGTAATGCAATCTGATAGGCGACTTTCGAATTGAGAAGTAATTTGTTTGCTAATCAGCTGCTCTGTGGCAAGAAGACTTGTGCTGGGAAGGGAACTGGGGACTGATGACAGATCTCGGCGCGGAAGACTGGGAAGGCCTTCAAGCCAAGATGAAATCAACTTATATTGGTCACACAGGTACGCTTATAAATTCATCCTTGATCTGTTAGGCCTGGTGTAAATGCAACTGCAACTCCAACTGCAAAACCAAGCGCAAGAAATAGGAGAATTATTTTCCTTTTCCAGTTCTTGCGTTTGCATTTGTTTTATGGGTAATCACTGCAAGTGCAAACGGATACAAGCAAAGCGCGACGTCCCCCCGGGGTGGGGAGCTACTCAATAACGTTTTGTACGAGGAGGCTCCGCCCGGAGGTTCAAACCCTTACCCTTTAATATACTAATTTTTACCAAAATGGCACCCCTTTCATATACCTAGAGCAAGATTGCACCCCTTTCTTATACCTCAAGGATAAGCCAAAACAATCATGGGGAGCTTTGGTGAGCTCAGGATTTCAAAGCAAGAAGTAATTCAAGGCGCGAAGTTCTGTCAATCTACTAATGATCTTGCGGTTAGTTCGGTTCCACGGGTGGTATAATAAATTGACATTCTACTGTAACATGTTAATTTACACATCAAGCATATGCCTGTGCAATCACTGTCGTAAATACATTTCGCCAACTATGTTCTTCGGTCAGTAACAAACCGACGAGGGGTGTCAACTCTAACATTTGCTGTTTGAACAGCACTACACAGTAATGAGGGTCGTCCCGAAAATCTGGAAAAACCTCCCGATTTTGTTATGAAGATCCCACAAAAATAACAAACGATATCAAAAATTATAGTTGGAAAGAGAGACGGAGAAGGAGACAAAAGGGAGCTCTGTCTCTCCTCAATATCAACTCGCTTTATCTTTTCGTCCGCCTCCACATTTCGCCGATCTTAGGGCCCGTTTAAACATGCGATTTTTTGTGCAATTTTTGTCGCACATTTCAGTGCAATTTTTGTCGCCCTCAAGCTCGCGATAAAAATTGCAAGTGAGTGTAAACTAGCGGCGATTTGTGTGCGATTTGTCGCTGCGATATTGCAGAGGTTTCGATTGATGCAACTTGGCGGCGGTTTGGGGGAAAGTGCAGCAAATATTGCACTGGAATCGCAGCTGCTAGTTTACACTTGCGACAAAAGTTGCATTGGAGAGCGCGACAAAAATTGCACCAAAAATCGCATGTGTAAACGGGCCTTTACGCAGCTTGCATTTCCTATGTCTCTTCTGGTCGCTTACTCTTAGAGGTAAGCAGAGGTGACAGCTGAAATTTAGGCCACGTTCCTACTAGAATAGACTGTGGGAAGCTTAAAGAGGAGAGTCAATTGCATTGTGTTTACTGACTGTATTAGCAACGGCCAGCAGTTCTAAACGATGCTGTTGCAAAGTAAAGGCTTTCAGAAAATATGGTTAATCAGATAGCCGCATTGAAAACTAAAATGTCAGGAATTAGTTTCTAAAGATACTGTGATGCTGGTTCGGTGGGTCCGGGAAGGTATCTTTTCAAATTGATAACAGCTTCAGTTAAAATAAGGTAAATTGGCCACTGAAGGAAATTCAAACACTTTTGATCTTTGTCAGTTATTGTAAATCTGCAGCACGCTCAACATGGGCACCAGACAGGAAAATGTAAGCAAAATACATGAAATGTCATTTTCTGTTTTCTCCGATTGTTTCAGGGCCTTCAAAATGGATATTAATTTAAATACGATAACACAGGTTGATCTGTTCGGATTCTGTAGCTAAAACGTTTTTTAAGTCGCAGAGCATTATAGGAAACAAAATCTTATCGGCCGAATTTAACCGAGCAGCTGTTTGCTCTTCAAAAATGCTACCTGACTTAATTTCGTATTATATATGACGTATTTTATTTGTCCCTCCAAAAACAAAAGAAATTAATTTTCCTATGTTACAAAGGTTAGGGTCTGAGATGACATGCAGGCAAACATTTTCCCACGATTGAACTCGAATTTGTGAGGCAGTTATTATTTTCCGAACTGGTATTCTAGAGAAATAACTGGTTGGATGCCCCTGCCTGACTCAAGGTCCAGCGTGTGTTTTGTGCACATCTTTTGAGAGAACAAGGCCGAAGACAGAATAAAATTCTTCAGGATGTTTCTTTCCTTTGATCGGGGTCAGGTGTAAACACCTGTAAGTCGTGAAAACTTAAAGCAAGAGTAGACTTACTTTCGACATTTCTATGCATATATTTTCGTCAAGACAAGCTGAAGCAAATAAACGGGTCCATTTTTTGCACGCGCTGCTTCTTTTAGACAAAAGGTTGGCATATTTCATAATTTTGGAACTGGAATGAAATCGTGTTTTTCAGTTGGCCTTGTCGAGACTAAAATAGTAATCGATCTATTGTCATTTTGACGCTGGTGATAAATAGCATTCAAAGTTTAGTGCTTCGATTCAGTGGGTTGCCTAATTAAAGTATTTTTCGGATGCAACGTGTATGCCTGGGGGAGGCTCCTCTATTAAAGAAAGGAAAGAAAATTTTACAAGGTATCCTTAAGAGGGGCCAGCATCTCGTTTTGTGGGCAAAGTTATGACTCCAGTAGTATTTTTCCCGGATTCTACCTTAGAAGGGGCGAAAATAATTCTGGCTATTTCAGATTGTTAGTGCCTCAGTGATTACCTAATAAGAAAAGTGTTCACAAAGAAAAGCCGAGTTCTAGGAGGTATCTCTGTATTGTCTTTGGCAGACAGCTAGGCGACAGCATTTAAATTATCCCTCAAGGGTAGATTGAAACTATTGTTTAATATTTTTCACTACTTAAACTTTAAAAATAGCCGGCCCCGATCTAAACCAATTTCAGAGTGGCCAGCTCTGATATTTCAACGTTGCTTACAGTAAACAGGGTAAAGAAGGCATATAGCACAGAGAATAATAACTTTTATGTCCTTAAAATGACCCGCCTATGAACAGATTTGGGAGGTACAGTCATTGTCTTAAGCCGCAGTTTCAGTTAGACCTTGTTTAAATAACCGGCCCATAAAGGTTAAGATTCCTGTATCGTCAGATTAATTCATGAGCGACAGAGCCGAGTAGAGTATTTGGAGATCCTGTTGTGCACCGTTGATGTGCACAGTTTAACCCAAGTTTACATGTTTGACTGATTAAACTCTCGCGTCATTGATTTCTCAGTACTTAGAAGAGATTTTTCCAAGATAATACAGCGGATCATTTTTAGCTAGAGGGTTAAATTAGTTTTACAATTTACAATTAACCATGCTCAGACAAAAGGAGACGTCTCCTGAAAATAAAACAAAGTTAGATGCAAGCCCCAAATATATTATGTAATATTCCAATATTATTTGCAGTTTCCCGAATAATTTCTCGAGGCTCCCGATTCCCGGCAATATCTTCAGATTCACGAATAAATTTTGCGGTTCTCCCGAAACAAATATTCTTAGAGTTGGCACCCCCCGTAAAACGCATGATTTAGATGCGTGCGGGTATACAGTGGAATCCCGATTTTTCGAATACTCGGTTATTCGAAACTCCCGATTCTTCGAACCAAAAGCCGTTTCCCTTGGATTTGCTTCAGTCAAATACTGTAATTTTACCCCCGATTTTTCGAATGCTCGATTTTTCGAAACTCCCGATATTTCGAACTAATTCTTTCTTCCGTTCAAAAATTTACATTCGATTTCTCGAACCAGGGGGGGGGGGGGGGGGGGCTGTCTCGAACTCTGAAAGCTCAGGAACCAACAAAAACCGGTTTTAGCCACATACACACCTGAATGCAATTAACAAATTCCGGAGAAGGTGTTTTCATGCGTCTTTTTTAATTACAAAGCAAGTGACAAATCTGTCATTGAAGTCATAAGAAACTACAACGCCGTTGTTACACAATCGAGGGTCTTGAACTACTGTACATGATCAGAGTTCCTTTGTTTACTTGCATTTTTCAAGCTCTTGCCGTAGCGCATTAATATTTTGCAGTTCCTTTAAACCGTGGAGTACAGGGTACTTTTTTTCTGATACAGTAAGGGGAAGGAAATGCAGTCAAGAGTCCGCGCAAATTTACAGACACATGTATCAGTACAGTACTGGTTTTTGTTCTGCCGAAATTGGCTTAAATCCTTAAATTTTCGTTTTGTTTTAAATGTACGTTTTGTTGGTAAATAAAGATAGGTCACACATTAACAAGAGTGATATACCATTGTTGTCTGCCTTCTTGGATCTTATAAAACAATTCCACGGTAAAACAGGTGTGATTTGATGCCACCTTCGATTTTTCGAACCCCCGATTTTTCGAACCAAGTTCCATTTCCCTTGGAGGTTCGAAAAATCGGAATTCCACTGTATTTTGAAACCAAAACTTGTCCGTTTTGATTGACGGTCTACATAACGAACGACAAAATCTATGCCTTGATGTACACATTATTTATAGTTTTGAAATGACTATACATTGGGAAACAGAGTACTGTTTTTAGTACGGAGACAAGTCAAATAGAACCTGGCATACATTTCTGTTTGTGACAAGGTATTATTTTGCGATGCATTTCAACTTTCATGTGAAATTGAAATTCGACGTTTTGTACACCCGGTGTACACCAAACACTAATAATGTATTCGTAAACCGGGCTCGCCGATCAGTTTGACCTGAGTTTGATCTGTTTGATGACGTTCTCTCATCAATTATCCCTCTCCGCCACAGTCAATTGTCTACCATGTACCATACTTCAATGTACAACATGTAAAAAGCTTTCACACAGGAAGAGACTCAATTCGTAGATCTGATTGGTGTTGAAGACTAATAAGTTAAAAGGCTACAAAATCGTTAATGTTCTACTTGAGCGGAAATAACAATCTACAGAGGACAATGAGTTCACTGTGTCACTGGTTAGTTCGATAAAATAGAGCTATGACGTCGATCGCGCGTCGTCCGAGTATCCTTGGTAGCTTTCCGCATGTTTCCAGAGTTACTGGCTATAATCGGGACCCAGGAAAGCACTGGTATGTAGTCACTAAACTTGCGTACGGCTTAAGGCTTAAGATGAATTTGCTAAGAGCGAAATTTTCACCACTTTCCTGACGAAATACACTGTAGCATCAATACATCGGAAGCCCGCCAAGCGAGGTTGTGACTTCAACAGACAACCAAGCCATAGTTTTGTTGTGTCGTTGTTTGAGCTTTATGCTAGATTGCCTCGGCAGCGAGAGTGTGCGAAAGACGGGTTGGCTCGCTCCTCAAAATTTGGCCCTGTTGTGGAAGCAGTAAAGAGGAATTGCTTGGGACTGTGACTCACCGTGTAGTTTTGGCGGGAAAAACTTCGAGTCGAATCACTGCCCTTTTAGGAAGGATATACACATAGATAAAGGTAATTTTGCCTTCGCATTAATCTGCTCTGTGCCCTTTTAGGTAGCACATACCCAAGGACACAAGTAATTTTGCCTTCGCATTAATCTGCCCTATGCCCTTTTAGGTAGCACATACCCAAGGGTTCAGTTAATTTTTCCTTCGCATTAATCTGTTCTGTGCCCTTCAGTTTAGGTAGCACATACCCAAGGGTTCAGTTAATTTTTCCTTCGCATTAATCTGCCCCGTGCCCTTTTAGGTAGCACATACCCAAGGACACAAGTAATTTTGCCTTCGCATTAATCTGCTCTGTGCCCTTTTAGGTAGCACATACCCAAGGACACAAGTAATTTTGCCTTCGCATTAATCTGCTCTGTGCCCTTTTAGGTAGCACATACCCAAGGGTTCAGTTAATTTTTACTTCGTATTAATCTGCTCTGTGCCCTTTTAGGTAGCACATACCCAAGGACACAAGTAAATTTGCCTTTGCGTTAATCTGCCCCGTGCCTTTTTAGGTAGCACATACCCAAGGACACAAGTAATTTTGCCTTCGCATTAATCTGCCCTATGCCCTTTTGGGTGGCACATACCCAAGGGTTCAGTTAATTTTTCCTTTGCATTAATCTGTTCTGTACCCTTCAGTTTAGGTAGCACATACCCAAGGGTTCAGTTAATTTTTCCTTCGCGTTAATCTGCTCTGTTCCCTTTTAGGTAGCACATACCCAAGGGTTTAGTTAATTTTGCCTTCGCATTAATCTGCTCTGTGCCCTTTTAGGTAGCACATACCCAAGGACACAAGTAAATTTGCCTTTGCGTTAATCCGCTCTGTGCCCTTTTTAGGTAGCACATACCCAAGGGTACGGTTAATTTTGCCTTTGCGTTGATCTGCTCTGTGCCCTTTTAGGTAGCACATACCCCAGGGTAGGGTTAATTTTGCCTTTGCGTTAATCTGCTCTGTGCACTTTTACAAAGCACATACCCAAGGGTACGGCTAAAATTAATCTGCTCTATACGGCTAATTTTGCTTTCGCAGCATATAAATACGCAAGGGAATCAATCGCGCGCTCGTCACGATTCTACGCAGCGGGCGATTTTCGCGCTGGCTCGCGTTCTTTTTAAATTGGTCGACTGTCCCTAAGCGAAATAGAGATTGCTCGTAATGTGTACATGAGCCGAACCTTATCAGAATCAACAAGCAACCCCTTTTTTATCGGAGACGCTAGAATGTAAATAATAGTTAACGTTACGGCAGAGATTAGGTTACGCAAAGGTGTTATGGAAGACTTTCATTCTTCCTCTGACGTTACGGTTAAGACGCCGTCTTGATAACTCCGCTCTTGCGGAAACTTTGTTTTATAAAGGGTCACCCGGCGTGAAATATAAACCCAGCTGATGTACACATCTCACCCAACGCGCGCCGGCTTGAATCAGTATTAACATCTCGGGATCATTCACGCTGGTGGTCCAGGGAAATTTACACAGAACAAATCGAGAACCACGTAAAGCAGCGGAAATACTCAATGCCCAGGTTAATGCTACTTTGATGTATGCCCAGGATCCAGAGAAGCGATGCCCCGATGGCCTTCGATGTCCAATCACGTCAACAAGGTCGAATAAACAGTAGCAGAGATTGCGGTGAAATTTATCTCGCAAGCAGGCTTCCTCTTTGGCTTATGTCTTATGCAAGCGACAAAAGCCGGGGTACTTGTCCCGCCTGTGCCCTCGAAGTAACTACTCTCTTTGTTTGTTTGTTTTTTTAGTAGAAATCAGTTTAGTTACTTGACAAAAAATAAGCTGCAATCAGGTTAAAATTTCACTGCGATCTTGTTTTCATTAGTCATACAAAGGGACAGACAAAAGAAATTCAACGAAACCAAGCCAAGAAGTTTCTTGCGAACACTTGATCCACGCCGGCTTTCACGTTGTAGGGCAAACTGAAGTGCCTGGCAAAGGATGTTAAAAGCGAACAAATCTCTCGATCTTATGCGAAAAATTACGCGTGACCTGCGGCCAGACTCTATTTCCGTTCGGTTAAACGGGCCCGCGGTAACCGAAGAGCAAGAAAAGTTTTTAGCGGACGACCAAATAAGAGGAAATACAAAGAACGCTGCTAAAATTGGGCCCGATAGAAGATTATATTACGCGCTTTATTTTCCTTTTTTTTTCTCTTCTCTGTTTGCCAACAGGTCTCAATAAATTGTAGTTATCTGTCAACATCGTCATATTTTGCAGTAAGAAGCTAACACCTCGTTTCATTCTTATGAATCCTTAAGGTGACAAATCATGGTGTTAAGTTACTGTTAATATTAACTGAGGGGGGATTCAATCCCCCTTCAGCTAATTTGCATAACAAATCCTGAAGCGATCAAAGCCCGTCATGGAATTTCCTGTAATTACCACGTTTTTCCCGGGTTTTCAGTCGTTCTGATTCAGTTGAAAGTCATTTCTGCCAAAATGTGGCGCCCTTTGATATACTACGCTTTAGCCACCATTTCGTCCGCTTTTCAGCTGATTTTGTGACCCTTTCGTATACTAAAATGGCAATTTTCCCTACCGTTTTATATACTGCGAGCTTAAAAAAGGCACCCTTTTCGGGCGGAGCCTCCCTGCATAGCCCACGATAGGGAGTACCCCCCCTGGGGATGTACCTGCCATCTCTTGGAAAACTGTTTCTAATTCTTCGGCGCACATGGTAACCATTGCGCTCGCGTTTGTATTTGAATTATGCGTAGACATAGCTGAGCCCCCATAGCTAACGTTTGCTTCTGCGTTGCACGTATAAACAAGGCTTTAAATTGCTGATCCCAATCCCGAAGGTTACGAGCTGCAGGTCTCAGGTCTCAGATACCTGATCCCAGCAATTTCAATTAACATTGTCGGGTCGAAGCTCCAAGCCTATGCGACAAGGCTGCAAAGTTTATATGGGCTTTTTGGATAGGTTTTCAAAATCAGCAACACCTCTCTCGAACAACGAAGGCAATCGCTAATCACGTTTATTTGTGTTATTTTCTTTTATCCTACTGCGCTTGCATCCGCGAAACTTGCACCAACTTTCAACCTTTCGGTCTAGTCGCGTAAGCTTGAGGTTTTAAAATCCGCCAACATTAATTAAAATAGCTTTGTTCGTATTATACAGGCTCAGTGACCGAGTTAAACTTTTAAAACTCAGGCCCTGTGCGCAGCCATCTTGGGTGTGTTGACGTCATTGCCCACTGCTTCGTTCAATATAATCCAAACCTTGTACAAAAATGGCTGCCTTTTTTCTTTAGTTGTATTATAGTTAAAGCTTCTCAAGAAATCGTTTACAAAAAGTGAAGGTGCATAAAATAATGTTACCCTAAAAATTTGGTTTTCTAGGCTTCTTCAGAGTTGTGGTCGGCAATCACATTCAAGGGATTTGTGTAGGAAAAATTCATTCTGGCTTTCCTAGCATCGTTTAAAACTCTTTCTCAGCCGTTGTTTTTATCGTCACTGTCGCCACCCAGGCGAATAACGACACCGAAAGAATCTGTTATTTGCGAATAACGATTCTGATGTTTCATGTTGTTTTTGTAGGCCTCACGCATTCCAGTTGCAAGTTCCTGAACTCTTTGGGAATAGATATTCCTTTCCTTGGTCCAGATGATGACCAAATCTGCTACAATGGAAAAATTCAACACGCCTATTATCTGCAGTTCATCGCGGACACGCTTCGAGCCATTAGTGCGTCACGCAGCGCTAGGCCGCTTTTGTTACACACCGCCCTTAATGTGGCCCACGACGATAGAAGTGTAAGAACGCAAACTTTGGATGCTGATCTTGAAAGCTACGTTACTAGCATGGCGAACGATGAGAACACTTTGACAATCATTCTAGCGGATCATGGAAATTCCTACACTTCATACACGTCCGAGGGACACTTCGAGATGTTTCACCCCAGCCTTTTCGTTATCGTCCCGGACAGAATAGCTTCTCTTCTTGGAAAGAACGCAATGCCCGCATTAGAAATAAACCAGAAAAGGCTTTTCACCATAGTCGAGTTGCACCATTCTCTAATGGCTTTGGCCGGCCCTGTCCGTGGGGTTAACCCAGTGGGAGTGTTCACACCTATTTCTAAGAAGCGCACCTGCGATGATTTGGAACTCAGGACGCCTAATTTATGCGTGTGCGAAGGCTGGGACAGCCCAGCCGACAACGACACTTCGCGCGTACCGATCACTGAGTTTGCGATTGGCGAGTTGAACAATCGTCTGCAGGAACAGTATGAGAAATTTCTTTCACCGCAAGAGAACTCTAAAGTGAGCGTAGAGAAGTTTAAGCGATCTTGCCAACGATTGCAGCCATTATGGCTTGAAAATGTTCGTGAAAGAAATTCTAAAATGGACGGGACGCTTGTAACCTCCATCGATATTCGCGTCGCGTCAGGTGACACAGTTTCCCAGCGAGAAGACATTTTTCATGTTGAAGTTGAAGCAAAGGAAATATCAGGACTATGGTCCTTGTATATGAAGCTGCTGACATACGATCGTCTAGCGCTATTTGGAAAATACAAAGCTTGTGCTGATGACGGTGTGGAGCTGAAGCTGTGCGTTTGCTCACGAAACGCGTCTAAAACGCGATCAGGATTCGCGTCTGAGGCACTTAAAGGTTGGAAGTATTTTGGCAAACGTTCTCTGCTTAAAAAAATTAGTAACAAATCTTGTTTGTGGTTGATTATAAGGATATATTCTACAGCGAACGCGTATGAAGTGGCAAATTTTTGTTCCCATCAATCATACCAGGTGGAGGTTGATGCGGAAGAGCCCAACATATAGTTTTCGCGCCAATTTTCTCTCACAGTGGACGTTAAACCTGGAAGAGTTATCTTTGTTTTTTCGGTTGGCAAGGATCCCAGTTCCTGGGAAGCTCAGGAAGATTTCAGTGAATTCGTAGTAACGGCAACGGTTCAAAATGAACCAGATTCAGATGCGGAAGAATAGCTCAGTCGTCCCTTCCCCTTATCTTCATCTCAAGGGAGAAAGAAAACGCACTCAAGAGCGTGGGAGAAGTTTCCTTAGTGACATATATGTATGTCACTCGGCGACGTCAATAAGTTTGCATGAAAATTGCCGGAGTGAACGGGAAGGGCTGTGATGGATACTAGACTGTGATTTTCCAACAACCGCCGTGAAGGCTTAGCTAGGAAACATTGTTGTGGAAGCAAACGTTTTCCCGTTTGGCTGCGCGAGAACCTATGTTGAGGAAGCAAATTTTGCTTCTTGGAAAGAAGAAAATGTTTTCGAATCAAATCAAAAACATTGTTGCGTCCCGGGAACAGACTTTGCTTCGAAAACGTACCGGCCGTTTCCCAGTTTAGCCACAGAGGAAACAATTAGAGTAAGCAATGTTTCCTAGATTAGCCAGGCCCTATTTGACCAATCACCAATCATCTGAACAATCATCTGACCAATCAGTACAAACGTAGCTAACGCAATGAACCAATCAGAGCTCGAAACAAAAACAGCAAAGCGCCGGAAAGTACCCGCAACAACCCGCAACCTAACATGAAGTCACAATCTTCACAACAGTCAAACAAAAAAGTAAAGTCAATTGCGGTTTTCAGAGTCTTGAACTTCGACTCAGTTCATACGAATGCAAAGTTCGTATAAACTAAAAATTAGAATTTCTCGCCGATAACACTTGTAACTTCCGTTTAACTCGTATTGAACCCACACTCAAGTAAAAAGTTTAAGACGATTTCCGCTCAACGTTCGAGCAGTAAGTGCAAAAATTAAGTTACCAAAAAAATACTTGCAGCACTGTCACATTTTGAGAACAGATAAGAAGAACTTATCGTTACTTTTGCTCCCAAGCTGACCCCGCGAGAGAAAATTGGATTTGAAGTTATCGACATTTCAATTAAAAAGACGCTTCATGTCAGTTCAAAACAAAATGGCGCCCGTTTTTAGCATACTTTAAAGAGATTTGAAATTAATTTTCTCGAGAATGCTTGAGAATTTCATCGCGGGGTCACTTGGGCAAGTGAACTAGAGTGAGATGTTTCAAATAGCGTTTAAAATGTGACCGTGCTATGAGTAGTTTTTTGGTAAATATTTTTTGCACTTATTGCTCGAACGTTGAGCGGAATCCGTCTTAAGGTTTCAGAAACGATGTTAAGTTCTGCGGTTTAAGTGAATGTTCCCAAATTCGTATGTAATGACCACTGTGATGTCATGATTTGACTGCTGTGAAGTTACCATTAGTTTTCTACTGATTGGTTTAAACAAATGAGGTTTGTTCTGATTGACCGGAGCGCGTTGTATGTTTTCCTTGGAGTCCACTATTTCAACAATCCATTAACTCGGCTCTTTTCTACATTATAATTAACAGAAAAGAAAAAATACTTGTCAAATATAAAGTAAAATATTTTTCTCCAATAAAAGCCGTCTCTGGAAACTTACAAGATACTTGATACTGGATACAAGATCTGGACACTTACTTACTCCACAGACTCAAAAGTTAGAACCACCTTCTACAGAATAATAATCAATTCCACGGGAAAGTGCTGCCAAGTAGCTTTCATTTGAATGGTCATATTTAAGGGTTTCATCCTCCCGCTAAACAGGTAGAATCACGTTGCATAACATTCAGTTCACGGAAAGTTCCGCCTTAGATATTTAGGGTAGAAAATAACTCCTTTCTCTATCCTACTTGGCCGTCTGCTGTAATAATCCGTTAAAATAATACCGCCGGCTGCAAAAGCCTGGATATAAACCCTCCTTCCCTCCTGCCTTTTTCACTCATAGAATACCCTTACCGAGTCAGGAGTTCAGACCGAGATGTGAAAGCCCGGAGCAGCAGAAAATGTACGGTACTAGGGAATATTGCTTTCAGGGAGAATAGATGAGTCTCCAATGTTCACATCCCTTTAGGTCATCTTCGGAAATCTTGAGAAGAAACTGGAAGACTTTGGCTGGTCATTCGAAAAATATGCCAGCTTTAGAAAAAGTTACTTTACAAACGCAGAAGAGAAGTCGTAAGCTCTGGGTATTAAGCTCCTTAAATGCTGATTGCTGAGAACCTCCCTATTTAATAGTAGAGGCACTGCCAATGAATTTCAACCCCGAATTTAGTTTCTATCGAATCACGGCAATTTTAAGGGCAAACTTGCTTACTCGGAACTTTCTTTTGGAAAATTACAGGAAGTTACATGAAAGTATTTATCTTTCAAAATCTTTTTTCAGTAATATTGTAGACTAAACACCATTTTCGGACTCGAGATGTGTTCCCGACCCGACCTTTGCCTGGCTATAAGGAGAATCAATGAATCGCTAGACGGTCAATGCTTTCCGTAGAAAACTGAAGCAAATTCTAGCTACGAAAGTAATTAGTCAGTCAAATAATAGTTTGAAACCATAAAAAGAAAGAAAAAGTACAAAACTTGCTCGGCAACCGTAATGTTGTAAGACCTGTATATAAACGCGTGATATGGGTAGGCTTGTATAAATTCTGCTGGCAGAATTTCGAGCATAATAAGCGATTTTTGAGGCGAACATTCTGCCGGCAAAATAAGGCATTTTCGAGCAGAATTTGAGCAGAATAAGGGAAAATCAGCGGCACTGATGATATGCATAACAGTTGTAAGGAAAATACATTGTGATTAATATGATTATTAGCTAAAACGCACTCACATGATTCACTGTTTCGTCTAATATTAGTGATATAAAGTAAGATGAATTACAATTTTGCTACTCGAAATGAATATCTAATTAGTCCTAAGGATTAGGCCCAGGCTCCCTTCCTTGTTTGCGAAAATACATAACGCTCGAAGGGCCGAAATTTTTCGGGTACCGAGCAGAATTCGAGGAGAATAAGGGTGTACGAGCAGAATTTCGAGAAGAATAAGCCATTTTTACGAGCACTGCCGGCAGGCAGAAAAAGCCATTTTACGAGCAGAATTTATCCAAGCCTACATACGGGACTGCACGAAGACTGCACCTATACGCTTTTCGTTTTCCCGCGCATTACCCGCGAAATTCTGCGTGATCGTTTTGCCTTGATGCTCGGTTTTGGGCCCTGGGAACGATAAAGAACTCAAATATGGCGCTAGATTCCAAAATTGTGGGAGAAAAACTTATTATTTCATACGAAATCCTTTACTAAAGCACAAAGTTTAGTGTCAGGTGCCTTTTGGACCAGTTTCTTGCTCGTTCTGTGATATCTGGATGTGGGACAAGGCGCTACTACAGCTGCAAATGACCAAAATGGAGGCCACGTTTTGAAACTGCTAGACGGTAAGCTGAACTCTAATTCTTCCTATCCGTACTCGTTTTGTTTTAAAAGTACAGAAAATTCATCAACGAAACTGAGACGCTAAACTACTATTTTACTTAAGTGGGAAACATTGAAGATGTCATGTTCATTTGTAAACTTGTACGAGGATAGTCAGGATGGTAAAGATTCGGGCTTTACCTCGGTGTAAGAACCTGTGAAACTCACGGATGACGTAAAACAAAGGAAACAAAAACATTTTAAACAATACCGTACAGCAAAACAAAAGCTAACAAACAAAGAAAATCTTGTCAGGTTCTTACACCGAGGTAAACCCAAGATTCGGGAAGATTGTGTCCCAGGGGGGAAACTGGGGTTTTAGAGTAAGCTTAATTAGAATGACGGGGAGCTGATGCAGATTCTTTTTGGCTTGAAATTTGCGGTTTTGGTATTTTGGGGAACTGAAATTGTTCTCAGTATTTCTGGGTAGTGAAATTGTGGCAGCTGTTTTGTGTATTTAAGATAAAAAATAAACCAGTTGTGTTTTTTGGGATATGAAAAGAGTTTAAGCTTACGCCTTTTCTCGGTGAACTTTTGACCCTCTTTTACTAATCAGCCATCATACCCTTTCTTTTTCATTCTGTTTTCGTCCATCACTCACTGCAGATATCATCCTTTCACTCAACCAAATAAAACTTGTCTCAAACTTCTATTTAAGAACCTTCTATAGTTTTGCCATGCCGGAGATATGACTGCATTCTCCAAAACATACATGTACCTTCAAAAATCATTGTTGTTCCTGTTATTTTATAGCGTTGCGCTTTTCTTTTTGGGTTTCAATGGTATTTCATAGTAAATTCAGATAAAATGAACAGATCAGAGTGTTTGGAGTTCCCCCCCCCCCCCCCACCAAACAAATACGTTTTGGTCAACCATCGTCAGTTAGCGCCAATTCACCAAAATCTTCATGAAAGACGGGGTAGAAAATTACTAGGGATGCAATGCAATAAAATGTTTTTGACAAGAGCAAAGACAAAGATGATAGCAAGCTTTGAAAGGCAGCAATGCAATCGGGTTACTCAGACCAGAGCTAAACAAACAAGGTTAAATGTTCAACAGTGAAATGCAAGCATTTTTTGGCAGCTTTGCTTAGCTTCACCAGAAAAGTACAAGAAATTCAATGGAGTTGACTTCTCTTCCATGAGAGCAAGGACGAAGGTGCTAGCAAGCTTTGAAGCTTGTGTGAATTCGCCTAACTTGCCGTGGCATGTAAACATTACGTCACTGAAACACAGAAGCCGATTCGGGGAAGTTCCTTGCTTTCGACAAATTGTTCATCGAAACATGGCCTATTAGTACGTGCTATAGACTTTTATGTTTCTTTTTTCAGTCAGGGTGTCAAGTTCCTATTTACCCTATTTTTTCCTATTTTTTGGAGTCATTCCTATTTTCTCCTACATGTACCTTTTCAAGAAACCCTCCTATTTTTCCTATTGTCTGGTTCATGGTGTACAAAGAATGAATATTTTTGTGCCAGTCAGGAAGAAGACTTAACAGATAATTTCAATCTAAGTAAACCCTATTTCACATTCTAGCTGGGCTTGAGTTAATGTACTTAGGAGTATGGGCACTAGCCATCCCAGAAGTCAGCGGTCAGGAGGCAGTCAATGACATTGATGCTGATGGAACCACCAAACTTGCAAATGTTAATGTAAATGTTATTGCATGGTTAACTAATCAGTTTGAATCTTGAATCTCAGTTGGAAATTAAATATGGAACACAACATTTGTGAAAGTCGATTCGCGTAACACTTTTTGAGTAGGGTTGTAAGGAGTAAACTGAAGGTATTGGAGATCTTAGGGTTGTGTAGGAGCTGATATGCTGTGTGAGCTACTTGTGAAATGTCCTATTTTTCTCCTATTTTTTCATGTTTTTTCCAATTTTTTGTTTTCAAATTTCCTATTTTCCTATTTTCTTGAGCCTATGTGCTGCTTGACACCCTGTTTTCAGTAGATAACTGTTCCCTTTAGGTTGAGGATAATTTTTTCTGTATCAATAAATATCATTTCCGTGCCCTTGTTATTTAGAATGATTCTGAGATGTCAGTTCATTTTTTAAAAAAATGTGATTTAACTGAGTCACGCTATGGTCAAACTATTTCATCACGTGCTTCTTCGCGAGTGCTAGAACAGGTGGATGACCAGGGAATGAGGGATGGGAAAGGTGTTCATACTATTAGGGATTCATGTTATCACAAGGAGAAGGGTGCAGAGAAGATGCAGTGGGGGGGGGGGGGGGGGAAGCACACATGTCAAAGGTCTGATAAATCACCAACTTTCAAAATTTACACCACTTGTGCTTGTATCTCGAGTAACCGCAGGGTATTTTGCACCCTGAGGGGAGGGGGTTAAATGGCAGGGTCTTACGTCCCTGGGGCTTTTCTTGTTCATATTAATTAAGGATAGTAGTGAGGAAAAGTCAGAAGGTTTACATGCATGGTATATTTTTATACAGTTGTGTATTGTAAAATTAATATAATTGTCTCTGAAATGTGCTGCATGTTATTATTCAGGGCCTCAAAAACCAATGTCAATCCCTCTGTTCACTTGTCTCTTGATACAAGAAGTCACAGCAGACATTTGGGAAAACTGAGGTGGAGACAAGTACAGGGGCAGAAGGGAAGACATTATTGCAGATGACAGCACCAAACCAGATAGAGCACAGACCCAATGGAGACTAGAAGTCCAGAAAGGATGACTGAATAAGCTGGTAAACAGACCAATCAGACACGTAGAATATAGAATGAATTGAGTGGACAAAAGACAGGCCCAGTCCTGACAGTGGACAGCCCTCAGTGGACAGACTGTTGACAGACCTGAATGAATAGTGGACAGACCTGTCAGTAGACAAAGGACAAATCCAGAGGACAATAGGCAGTCCTTTGGGGACAGTCCTGTATACGTAGGTCTGTCGTAGTAAAAACAGGATAGGTCCAGGGGACAGTGGACAGTCCTTAGTGGACAGACTCTTGACAGACCTGAATGAATTAATAGTGGAGAGACCTGTCAGTAGACAAAGGACAAATCCAGAGGACAATAGGCAGTCCTTTGGGGACAGCCCTGTGTAGGTCTGTCGTAGTAAAAACAGGATAGGTCCAGGGGATAGTGGACAGTCCTTAGTGGACAGACTCTTGACAGAACTCAATGAACAGTGGGCAGACCTGTCAGTGGACAAAGGACAGATCCTGAGGACAATAGGCAGTCCTTTGGGGACAGTCCCTTGAAATACCTGAGTGGACAGTGTATAGACCTGTCAGTGGACACAGGACAGGTCCAGGGGACAGTGGGCAGCCCTTAATAGACAAACCCCGGACAGACCTGGACCTGAATGGACAGTGGACAGACTCTTGACAGACCTGAGTGGATAGTGTATAGACCTGTCAGTAGACAGAGGACAGATCTAGAGGATAGTAGACAAAGTGGACGGACCTGAAGAGACTGTGGAGAGCCTGAGGCCCATCAGTGGACAGAGGACAGGCCTTTGAGTGGACAGACTCCTGGCAGACCTGAAAGGACAGTAGACAGAGCCTTAAAAGATTTCAATTGACAGTGGTCAGACTAGTTAGTGAACAGTGGACTGGACACACATGAGGGGACAGTGGATCAGACAGTGATGAACCTGAATGCAGGAAACACAATCTTATGGTAAGACAGCTGACTGTTAAACAGCTAAAATCTAAACATGATCATGATTTAAACCAGAGGTTCACTGAAATGGTCTCATATGTTAAAATTCCAATACGAAGCCCTGGGCTTATATTTATCCTAAAGGCCTTTTTTTTGGTGGACTTTTTTTGTCAGAGGGGGTGGGTTGGGTGGGGGGGGGCTTATTTTCAGAAGGAGATTTTGTGGGGCTTATATTTGGGAGGGCTTATTGTCGGAATTCTACGGTATTCTACAAGCTTAACACAGGGTTGCCACAGGTCAGGAAATGGTCAGGAGAAATAAAAATTCTTCAGGGACAGGGAAAGTCAGGGAAAACTGAAATTTCAACAGCACTGGTATATTTGTATCAATGGCTGGAAGAGGTCACCCTCATCTTGGCATCTTGGCAATGTTTTTTTTCCTTGCTGAATGAGTAATTGATTTAGCATTGTCAGGGTGGAAAGGACGACTCTAAGGGAAGGATGGAGGCCACTACTACATGTACATGTACATATCTGCAGTCTGTATTTGTTTGGCCAGGGAAGTTCAATTTTTATTACAGGAAAGTCAAGGAAAATTGAGGAATTTTGAAAACTGATTTCTGTGGGAACATTACAATTCCTGTTCTTAAGACTTAATCTCATGGCGAATTCCACTTGAAAGGCTGAGAGTATATTAACTGTCTTTCTCTGAATTTTACGTCCTTCTATTGTTTTGCCCCAAACTGCCTGAATTTTTGCAAGGGACCTTCAGTTCATTCCAAGAACATTGCTCGAAGTTTCTTCTTTGATTTGTGCCAAGTCCCGTGAGCGGGAAGCGAGCTGCAGGTGGTCGCTTATCCGCTGTAAGCACCAAACCGTGGCTGAAGAAAATGTTCCATTTATTCAATACTTACTGTTGTTGACAGATAACAGAGGTATATTCAAATACATATCCAAGCGAAATCAAGACAATTATGGTTCGACTGAAAAGTAATACATTGCAATAACTCTAAGAATCTAATCAACTAATTCACAAAACTCAATGAACAAAACTTACAAAATTAATATTCCCCTGATCCGGTGAAGTACAAAAAACCAGAATATAAACTTGAAATGAAACAGTAGTGAATAGAAACAAACAGTGAGGAAATCTACTACACACTACGATTGAGTAACCTACATGAAAACTGATACTAATCACACGATTGCGTCACGAAGTAATGCGTACACACTACGATTGAGTAACCTACATGAAAACTGATACTAATCACACGATTGCGTCACGAAGTAATGCGATATCACACCCATGAAAACAATGAAATAGCAAGACAGGCGTCTGTAAATAATCAGTCAATAATCATGAAACAAAGCGAGGCGTATGTCAATCTAACATGTTCCCTGAATTGCTAGGTCGCTAGTTCCAGGATGAATGAAAATTCAACATAAGATGGTTTTAATGCTCTTAGCACTTCAATTATTGACAGTCTCACCAGCCCTTATTCTAAGACAAAAGCTTGTATCAGTAGTTGATGTTGAAATGCTGGTTTCATTTTTTCAGGTCAAGAAAAGTAGACAGCTTACAATGGAACCAAGACAAAGCAGAGCATAGAAGAAAGAGGCTGCTGTGTCTGCAGGCAAAAGCAAAATCGCTGGATAGCGACAACACCAATCAGGGGATGACGGTAACAAGAAGTTTTATAAATTTATACTTGTCTTAAAACATTGAAAACATAAGTAGCATTACACATAGTCTTAACAGGGAATTAAAGTGCACTAGTTAGTATTTCCATGGAGCAGTTCAGTGTTCAAGATAGGCCAACATAAAGACAGGGTAAAAAAATTAATAAATAATTAGTTTGAATAGATTTGCAGACATGTACATAAATTAGATTTGGAAAATTTATGTCATAATTAAATTTGCATGCAATTTGCATTTAAACTGCACAGCATTTAAAAACATGAAGGCATCCAGAGATACTGTAGCTCGTGAAAGAGGAATTAGGGCTCTTTTGTTTAGGCCTAGCTGGAACACAGTACTGTCCATGAATGACTGAACTGTTGTTAAATTGTACTATGCACAGCATACATGTAGTTGATTAAAAATAAGAATCATCTAAGAGGTGGAACTCGTAATTCATGCAAAAAAAATCTGCACATATCTGGGTAATTGATAAAAAATATTTGGAAAGTTTTGCATTAAGTTAATTCTGAGGAACAATTAGAAAGGTCACTTATAAGTTAAGGCGTAATTTTGTCCATCTCTTACAACAATTGAATTGTTTGTTATTTCTGCTATGTTAGTAATTTAGTATATGTACCAAACTAGTGGATAGTGTTTTTAATGCACTCTGATTGGCTACTCAAACTCAGGATAATATCTGCTATTCACCTCCTGGCATTGTTCTGGGTTTTGCGCCCAAGTTTTCCCTCATTTTTCAGAAAAATAGGAACTATTTGGTGCTGGCTAATTCCACTGCTTTGGGATATGCTAAAACGATTATTAAATATCCACCACATTCACCTCCACTTTGGTGAATAATTGTTATTTGTTTACATGTAGGACTGATAAAAATGTACCACTCATCAACATTGGCCATACCTTATCCTGTATTCTCACAGTTGAGTTAACTGGTACTACTTACAGCACCATACAGAGTGGAAATTAAAAAAATTTTTTTATCTACAGAATTGAACACCTTTGAGCTTGTAACCTGCATTTCAAGTTCAAGTACAGTGTTGCTGAATTCTGATCATCCATTCAGATTGGCAGCTATAAGTATTCAGTGTCCTTTTAACTATGAGCATATATATCATAAGAGAACTTTACTTTGTTCCTATATTGTGTCAGTTTTCTTACACCTTATTGCAGGTAATTTTTACAACAAGCCATAACTTTTTGATGCCAGAAATAGGAAAAAAATTTCAGCCCCCCAAAAATTCAAAACATAAAAGGGCAAATTGTTTTGAAAAACTTGACATTTCATTTTGGTTATTTATATGACAATTTAATTTAAATTTCATTGGAAATTTTCACCAAACTTTATAGGGTAAATTATTTTGCAATGCTTGATATTTACTTAATTGTTATTGTGACAACTTTATTAAATTTTCTACTTTTTGGTCAATTTAAAAAACTCAATTATTTGGTGAAAATTACCTTCAATAAGGTATTGATTTCAAAGGCTTTGAGATATTCTCTGACCCAGCCCAGGAGCTCTTTAAATGTGGGGTACAGCTGGCCCAGGGTTTTCCTCCTAGGAGCAAGTGGACGTAAAGGGAGGTTTTTCACCCAGCTGTTGTTCCACAACCCCCCATTCAGTTTAGCTTTTACTTTCACTAGTATAAATTATTTTTATCATTTTATATATTTATTTAGTATAACCTCCATTACATAAAATGTGTGTGTGCCACCACTGTACAAATTGTACAAACAAGTGTCCACTGTGTCAAGAAAATGAAAATCACTTTCTATAAAGTTTGCACTTGCTTGCATAAATTTACATTAAATTAGAACACTGAATAATTTTTTGTCAAAATGTATGCAAACAGAAAGTTGGAAAGTCATTGCAAAATTCTGTGGTATCCCACAAGTCGCATTTAGGGTAGTTTGCTAGCATACATCAGGCTGTTGCGTGGCTAGGTATGAAAACTTGGGTTCAAACCATTTACATAGTCTGGAGTCTTAACAAAAGCATTTGAAGAATTTAGGAACATTCTGCATAAATAAGTTATGCAAGTGCTTTCTCGTGGTTTGCCTTGAATAGCCCACTTGTAGCATGATTTTTCTTTGCATACACATTCACCTAAAGGCATTTGCGTATACAGAAAAATCAAGTCACTTATTTTGGGGTGTACCGTTTAAAAGCAATCCATAACTACTAGATGAAAGTGTATATTTGCAATTTGATTACTTTTAAAAATTGATTTTTGCTAACTGGCACTTATCACTTGTTTGTACAAAAACGTAGTAAGCAAGGGTTGACTGGAGTCCTACACCGTCCTTTGAGCAGTGGTGTTGCCTTAGGTACATTTTGCTAAGTAAGTTATGTCTCATTATTAGGCTACAATCTCCAAGTTTTCCAGGAGTGAATTTTTCACAGGGCACAGCCGAGGTGACCATTAAATTATTGTTCATAGAAAACATGTAGGAGTAGTCGAATTGTTTTGTTAGACAGCTAAAAGATTACTTACAGAAAATATTTTGGTACTGTTGACCAAAAAGAAATGTTACTTTCCAAGGACATTTAGTAGTGCACACGATCATTTGCTATCAGTGGTTTTAGTTCACCACTAAATTTTCTCCGAGTCTGGTTGGTTTAAATTGATGATGTGATGTGATACACTGTGTAAGTGTTCATCTACAACAAGACACGGTCAAGCAATGGTTCGGCAAAAATACCCAGAAGGAAGAACTCATTGACAAAAATGTATCATTATTATGAGAAACAAATGCTGTTTTCATTGGCAATTTTATGTAGCAATTTATAAAGATGGACTTAAGCAACCTTTAAATTTTTAATTTAACAATTTCTTCAAATTTCGAGGAAGTTAAATCTATTTTCAAAATTTAACTACAGTGAAAACTTGTTTATTTTTGCAACTGCTGCCATTGCTAAATTCATCAAATAGCCACTCAAAATGGTAATTGAGTTGTATATTATGTAAGTTTTGTTTGTACACCACTGCTCAAAAGGCAACTTGTTGAGCAATTTATTAATTTGCATTCACTTGGGATGGAGTCTGAATCAGAGTTGGAGACAGAAGCAAATGAATCCTTACAAACACTGCAAAATGCAAGCACATGTCATATCATTTTGAACTTTATGCTTGCAGTTTACACTGTTTTTATGGATCCTTGTGCTTCAGATTCCAACTCTGATTCCAGTTTTATCTCAACAGTGTAATATTCCAAATCAAACAATCATCCAGTTATTATCATGCTGCCAATTTTTTTTTAGTCTTTCCAGGGAGCAGAACATTTAATGCACCTTCCTCTTTGTTATCTGAAAATATCTTTTCTCTTGTGAAAAAATAGGAACTCATTTGTGGACAGAAATTGGATATTCAACTTCAGTTTTCGTAAAATGTTAGCAATCATGGTGATGATTGTTTTTGTCTGAGCAAAGGAAGCATTCATTCATTGACATTATTTTATTAAGTTGTCTCAAAATATGACATTGAAGTAATTTCACAGCAATTATCATTGGCCAGCTTAAGAATGAACTTTTTCTCACCCTGCTTTGCTCTCAGAAATTGCAGTTAGCTTTATTTAATTTAGGAACATTTTTGCCATCATCAATGCTTCCTTTGTTTATTTTCGTTTTGTTTACTTTGTATATGTACAGCTAGCTCATTAGCACCCTAGTGAGACCACTCATGATAATTATACTACTTTCATATACACCTGTTTGAAAAAATCTTGTCAGGTGAAACCTATAAACGATAGACAATGCGACACAGTGGCACTCTGGGAAGATGGCATGGGCAAGTTTGTTACTGGGTTTCATTTCTTGATATTCAAAACATTTTCTTTCCAACATAATTTAAAGAGTAAATTAAGGCATGCTGAGTTATTATATTGTGCAATTGGGACTAAGAATAGAGGCAAGAATTCACACTTCCCAGAGCACCACTGGGTTGCAGCGTCAATGTTTTATGCTTTTCACCCGACATTTTTTCAATTGGGTGTACTCAAGCACCACTTCTCTTTGAACAGGTAATTAGGAAGGGAACAGCCATAAATATCAAGACTTGACTCACTTAAATCACCAACTAATCACCTTTTTGCAGTAACTCAGTCAATTTTTCGGATCAAGAATTTTTTAATGTGAATTTTTCTTTCTTTCCTGTTCAACTTACCATAGTTTTAAAGTATAGTTTGTTAGACAGTGGGAACATAATTTAAAGGACTCGACAATTTCTAAAAAAATTGAAAATTTGCTCAAAAAGAGAGGAACATTATTAGCTTAAGCCACTAAAAATCAACAAAATAGCTCATATAAGAGAGCAGTTGCTTAATCTTAAGGTTACAAATTGCGAAATTAAGTTGCCACGTAAAAAAGCAACTTTGGGGAACTTTCATCTATATTAAAATATTATCATGTTAGATTAAGTGTACAGACATATCAACCTTATGACCATTGCATAATCAACAGTCTACTTCTACGTATAATTATCACTTTTTGTTTGTTCATTTTGATTCAGCTATACACTGAAACAAAAGGTCAGTTTTTTTTTTTTCACTTTAAAAATCATGAACAGGAGGGCATGCTAGCCAGGTAACAGAAATTCTAATTAGAAAAGCAAACAAAAAATTATTTTCCTTAAAAAGAGGAAAAGTCTGAATGATGTAGACTGTTGATAACTTTCATTTGTAATTTAAATACATAAACTTCTTGGTGATGCAAATAAAGTCATGCTATAATTTTTAACTTTCTTAGGTTTACTATGAATGTCTGGCTTGCTCCAGACAATAAGCTCTGGATGTCATCTGGGGCCCGTTTCTCGAAAGTTCCGGTAACTTTTCAGGTCCGGAGATATATTTAAAATCAAAATCTATAGAATGGTGGTGCAGCTTTTAGCCCGTGAACCAGCTCGACTTGTTTCGTCAACTTAGAATTTTATTTCTTGGCTTTGAAAACCAACAAAATTTGAATCGTTGAATCTTAAAATAGTTTCCGGGCCCGGAAAGTTATCAGGACTTTCGAGAAACGGGCCCCTGGTTTGTCAGTTCTTGAGCCTAGTAGACATAAAATGCCTGTAAGGGTTTAGTTTTATAGTTTTCCAGTGCTTTCAATAAGCACCGACGGCCGACAAAAAGCGTCGGCTATTTCGCTCAGAGAAATCGGCTACTTTCCCCCTAAATTGAAGTAATTACAGGAAGATTCTTTCAAAGCTCCTGTTGATACAGTCGGTTACTCTACTCAAACCAGCTGCCTACTTCAAATTTTATTGAAACCCCTGGTTTTCTAAGGTGAACAGAGAGCCACAAAATCAGGGGGTCAAGTTACTTTTTCCTTTCTGGACATGCATCACCAAGAGATCACTGTTTTGTTGTTGTTTTAATTAACTAGTTTATATACTGTGCTAATGAGCTTGCATTTAATGCTACTTAAGATGTTAGGTTCTTATTGAATTTCAGATGTCAGGTGACACACACACAAGCACAAAGATGGTCAGATTTAATCTAGTCAATCTTGTCCCTGCTGGGTTGCGGAAGCTCTGCCTCTGAGAAGGTGTGTGTTTCTGATGTCCTCTGAGATATTCCAACTGAGAAATCCTGGGAAACTTTATCTGATCCTGTAATTCATGCTGGGGGCAGTTGGGCACTTGGAAGATTTGGCCGTTTGTTCTCAAGTGGAGAGGACAGCATGGAGGAAGGTGAGGGTTTGCTTTTCATGTCGTAAAGGGTTTCATTCAGTATGTTATAATACCACGCCTTTCCAAAAACACCATTTTGGAAATGTAAGGTGCTTGTCTGCAAACAATATATCTGGGAACTCTCCTTTGTCTTGGATGTCAAACTGGGATGCTCAACTGTGCTGCTTAAGGAAGGTGGATCTATGGAGGAAGCGAGAACAGAGGAGGGCACTGAATTTCATTGGTCTGCCTTGACTGGATTTTCACAAATGACATCAAATTGAGCTAATAGTTCCTAGGAATCTCTTTGATGGGTGGCACCTGGTTGAGGGTTTCTCTCATTTCTAACTCTAAATATAAACAATAAATAAATAAACATTTCAACATTATTATCCTCAACCTGAATCTTAGGCTTAAATGCAAACAATCACATTATTAGAATATTCTCACTAGGAATAACTTATTCAGAATAATGGCTACTTTTTCATTTTTAAACCTTTTTTCAGGCAAATAATGGACACAAATTTTACTTTAATTTTCATGAAATTGGATTCCATAAATGCAAATTTTCTAGCTTCCTCAAAACAATATAAATAAAGGAAAATTCATTTCCATCTTTTAGGGAACCATTAATAAATCAATGAATTAATCAAAAATTTATCACCTTTTTTATTCTCCAAATTCTACATCTATTTTAGCCAAAAACACTAAAACCCACTTTCAGTTGGCTTACATCATCATCCAGGTCTTTTGCCTGTTGCTGTGCCAGAGTAAAGCAACATGCAAAAGACTGGGATGTTTTTGCAGGCTAACTTTTAACTAAAATAATTACTTTCAGTCAATATCTAAACCTTAAAACAGTTTTAAAACATAACTCTATGTCACATTAGCTTGATATATCAAACAGTCTAGGATGGTTTTGCTCTCTTTTCTTCTTCTCAAAGAGGGTCACAGAGCAAAATACCTTGGACCGTGTGATAAATCAGGCTAAGATGACATTACTTCACTGAAAAATTGATTTTCGTGACTTAGTGTAGACATTCTTTTACTCCAAATAACTTAAGGTGAAACTGGTCGATTTATTTAGTTCTTTCAAGAGCTGGATAATTCGGTTATAATGAAAATAAAGCTAAAAACTTCATTTCATTATAATTTTCCATTCTGCCTCTGCGTTTTTTTCTATTCCAATTCCATTTTAATTCTCCACTTTTCTCTTAATTTTGAAGCTGTTGTCACGGTCGTCACGCAACGTGTCTCCACTCGTGAGTGGGGGACGCATTGCGTGACCACCCTATCTTTCGCGATAGCAAATATCCCTTGGGGATATCGAGATGAAATTAACTTATAAAAATTTTGCTTAAATGGATAAAACTTGAGGGGAGCTGCGATAAATAAGTTAACTACAAATCCAAATTCTCTGAACTAAACAATAGTTTAGGAAAAATAATTTTCACTCAATTTTCAACCAAATAACTAAATAACATTTTATTTTGGCTTTCGTATCTTAAATCTAGCACTAATATCGCGCTAAAAGCTCCAGCAAATTCTAGCGCAAAATCTCCCTGAAAAAGCGGCGCATTATTCGGTAACTTTCTCTAATATTCAAATAATAAGAACTTTTTTCTCTTTTCATAAGCGTGGACTATTTAAATATTTTCACCATACAATTCCCCTGCAATTGCTTTCAACCTAAATATAAAAACATTATTCTCTTAATCAAACATTAGGGAAGAGCATTAGGGGAGAGAAATCCGACACTGGAAGCTTCGCAGATGAGAGGTTTCTAGTGACTTGTGCTCTTTGGTGGAGTTTGTGGGATGACAGTCGGTTGGCGGTTTGGACGGGAAGTCAGACGAGCGGATTCTGTGTTCAATTCTGTCCTTGGTTTCATACGTTGATTCACTGAAATTGAGCTTCACACTTCAGCATTTCAGTTTTTCTTGTCCAAGACTCTGGAAATTCCCAACTCAAATAGGTTTCCATCGCAAATTTGGAATGGCAAACTTAAAACCAATTTGAAAAAAATATATATTTCTTAATGATATATTGACTTGCAGACACGCACCTTCAATCAAATTACGATTTGGAATATTAATCACTTTGGCATATTTTAATTCCAAATTAATTTCACATGGGTGTGGTATTGTGACATAACTTAATGAGACCCTGGAGACATGAGAAGCAAACTCTCACTTTCCTTGACGCTGTCCTCTCCACTTGAGAACAAACGGACAAATTTTCTAAGGTTGTTTACCATTTACAAGAAATTTCGGAAAATTTCCGTTGGGAATTTCCGTTGGGAAGAGTGCGTTCCATTTAGACACTAATCTCATTCGTTCTCAGGCTCCTCTCTGTCGCCCCCTCGAATTTCCCGCGAAAATTCAAAATGGCGGCTCAGATGTTGATGCTGCATGAGATCATGGATTCTTCTGTTGAAGAAGAAATTGTAATAAATTCCGAGGATGATGGCGAAATCGTTTTGTTTGCAGCGGTTGCAACTTTTATGAGGCGTGACCTCAACCGAAATCAAGGGTTTTTTGAAGTTTCTGTTCCAACATACTCGATCGATGAGTTTAGAAGTCACTTTAGAATGACAAGAAGCACCGTAGAGGCTCTCTGCAGAGAGGTACAGACCACTAGAAGGGTGCCACAACGACAGTCTTTTGGAAGGCCACCGATCCCCCTTGACAAGCAAGTCTTAGCATTGTTATGGTTTGTTGCAAATTCAGAGGTTATCCGTTCTGTGTCAGACAGGTTCAATGTGACCCTAAGTAGTCTTAACAGGATCATTCATCGCGTGTCAAGTGCCTTGGTCGATTTGCGACAACAGTATATCAAGTGGCCCAATGGTAATTTGCAATATCTGTTAATTTTCTAGAACTTTTGGAGCAAATTTCTTTCTCGAAATAAATATTATTGACGTTTTTTCATTTCCTTTTTTGTTCTCGTCCTCAAATTTATGAATAAAGAACTAGCTATTTTCAATGTCATGTACTCAATAGGGAATGAAATGAATGAAATAATGGGGAATTTTGAAGCGAAAGGACATCCTGGGTTCCCAAGAATCATCGGTGTGATTGATGGGACTCACATAAGGATAAGAGCTCCAGTAAGGCAGCCAGATGCGTATGTCAACAGAAAAAAATTCCATTCTCTTGTTGTCCAGGTGAGGATCACTTTTTTCCTTGTTTGGGGCATTACAATTTAAATAATGAGCCAGCAACAAGCTGTTACTGTGGGTATTAAATAAATGTATTGATTAAAACAATGAGAATGAAACAAGTAAAATTAACTTTTAATGTTGCACTACAGATTGTGTGTGATGATAACATGATATTCAGAGACATTTTAGTGGGTTGGCCAGGCTCAGTTCATGACTCACGGGTGCTCAGAAACTCCTCCCTGTTTGCAACTGCTGCAGCCAAGTTCCCTGGGGACACACATCTTCTTGGTGATGGCGGATACCCACTTAAGAGGTTTATTCTCTCATTAGATTGTATTGTTTGTTTTGATGTTCTACTGTATTTTGCTAATGGCTGTCTGCCATTACACACAAACACAAAAATGCATACACACGCACACACACATGAATATCGTCATATACATGCATGTATATTATGTGTAAGCCAAGCAAAATAGTATTTATGTATTTCATCTTTCATTTTCCTCCATTCATTAATGTAAAATGAACTAAGCAACACATTTAAGTTTCAGTAAAAACCTTTGAGTAAGAACCTATTATTTTTCAGATTAACCTAAACAGGTTCTTGCATAAAGGGTTATTAACACAAAAAATTGGCATTACATTGCATCTGGGGTAATAAGGCTTCTAGGTTTCCTATCTCCAAAGAGGATCCAGAATGTTGACTTGTATTTTCCCAAAAGTAAACATATTGAATCAATTAAAAACAAAAGGAACCTGTTTTCAAATTTTAGGCTTAGTAGGTTCTAATAAAAATGGTATCTAATTTGGAAATTTTTAGCCTAACAGGTTCTTAAATGTTAAGTTCTTACTCACCAATTTTTACTGTATTGTATTGCGGGTAGCTTCAAAATACCTTAAATTGAGAAGTTGAACGAGTTGCCTTAAGTATGTTTTTTTTTCAGTTGGCTTATAACCCCATTCAGAGACAATGGGCACCTTACTGCAAGGCAGAAAAGGTTTAACACTAAACTCTCTACTCTGAGGTCAATTGTGGAAAGATCAATCAGCCTCTTGAAAGGGCGATGGAGGAAACTCCTCACACTAGAGCACCTGGATTTGGAATTGTTGGTTCACCTTATAATGTCTGCATGTGTTCTGCACAATTTTTGTCTTCATGATGATTTTGATGACAGCTACTTCTTAGATCATGATGATGGTGATGATGGAGATGATGGTGGTGCAGTTGCAGGACACCTGGATGGAGGTGCTCCAGCAGCTCAGGCTAAGCGCGTGCAACTAATGAATATCATCTGTTAAATCTCTTAAATATTTTTGGTACATCAATGGCACTTGTGAAACAAACAACACAATATGAAATTTTATTTAGCTTGTTTTGCTTCATACCACTAAAAAATTTCAGTGTTGATCAACAACACGAGCAAAGTTTTTTTCTTGTAAAATCTATAGTTGTGCAATTTTAAAGTCTTTATCAGGTGACTTGTAGACTCACTAAGCAAGAGTTCAAATAAAGCAGTGAATGGTGTGACATTGGTTTTTGATTTGAAGGTGTTGGTGGAACTACGAAGAAATGTTTAAAAGGGAGTAATGAGGGGAGGGGGAGGGGGAGGGGGAGGAGGAAGTAAATCTAACCAAATTATTTTTCTCACAGAAACACAGCTCCTTTCCCAGTCCCTCATGTCTCTTCATTAGTAATACTAATGAGCGACCAGTACCACATTTATAAGGGAGTGGACCCTAAGATACCTCCAGCAAACGATAAGTTGAATCTTGAACTGAAGATAATTTTTGCAAACAGGAAAAACAAACACAATGATATCAACATATTTTCTTTTAAGGAAAAATTAATTCTTTTAAATAATTTAAATTGCCTGACAACGCAACACTTAACAAACAACAAGTAGAACACAATGCCAGAAGAACTATCCAGGCTACATGTTTTGAATATATGGACAAAAAGTAAACTTAGAAACAAAATGTTTTGTTGCTGGTCTTGAAGGGTAAGCAGCAGAAAGGAAATCGTGGGGTGGGGGGGGGGGGAGGGGTTCTGACAATTTCACTTCAATATTGCATTACCTACCCTGTTGCCCACACTCCAACACCAGCAACATTTTGTTTCAATCATGAATGATTACTTCTTGTCCATATATTCGAAGAAACGGTTGAAGAAAGCTGATTTTTCCTCTTTCATTTCTTTTAACACCTTGAGCTTTTCCTCTTCCACTTTTTCTCGCTTGTCGTTGTAGCATTTTAAAAATTCAAGCATTTCAGCCGCAGAAGAGCGACTTTTTGGCTTCTTTCGGCATCTTTTTTTCTTGGTGGCCTTGCTTCTTTTGCCAGATGAATCGCTAGTACTTGTACACATTTCTCCTGACGACTCCGAGGACGACTCGTCATTTGATCGTTGTTGGCTGCCACGACCAACTGGATTCTGATCGTCCAAATGTACTGCGCTCTCCATCGTAATTACGGGATTAACGGTAGCATCCTTTGCAAGGCACTCCGATAGTTCATCATAAAATTTCCAGGTCTTCTTGCTATTACCAGTCTTCTGATTGTGATCTTCTATCTCCTTTTGTTTTGAGGTAATCTTTCCCCACTTCCTCATACATTGTTCTCCGGAGACCAAACGACCAGATGTTTTGGTAAATTGCTCGGCTATTTTCTCGAATACATCTTTCTTCGTCGCTTTCCCTCCAAACCGATGCTTGTTATCGGCATATGTTGTGATGAGCAGTCTAACATCTGTATCCTCCCATCGTTCGAGTGTGAGCCGTTCAAGTGTGGGTTGATCAACAGTGGGCGGTTCAAGTATGGGCTCACTTGAAATGGTAGAAATGTTAGCTGAAAACAAAGAATGATACAAAAAATAAAAACTTTGGATGGAATAAGCTTGCTCTCAGATGTAACATTTTACGCGCGAAAATCTTGCTCAAAGAAAGTTTCGGGTTTGCCAAAAATTGACCAAAATTGTACATACCATTTACACACGAAGCACAATCGTGATGCAGGTAACTCTCCAGATTAGCTAAAAGCATGTGACAATCACCGCACTGGAACAAACCTTGCAAATCAGCCTCAAAACTTAAAGGAACTTCCCCCGCCATTTTAGTCTGAGGGCAACAAGAAAGGCCTGGTTGGAAAACAGACCGTGAAAGGATTGGCACTGGTCAGAAAGACGAGAAATTTGTAAATGGAACACACATTTCCATCGGGAAAATTTCCACTGGGAAAACGGGACTACCTTTTCAGGTTGTCCGTTTTTTCCGGGAATTTTCCAGTGGAACGAACCGAAAAGTCGTGTTCCATTTACATCCCACCCGGAATTTCCGGAAATTTCTTGTAAATGGTAAACCTCCTAAGTGTCCAACTGCCCCTAGCTTGAATGAAGGCATCAGATAAAACAGACCAGGATTTTAAAGTTGGAATATTAAATGAAGACAGAAGAGCAATACCAACTCGGGGCAGAGTGGGTGCAGCCCGATAAGCGGGGACACGATGGGCTAGATTACTTTTTTATTTTTTTTCTCGGTAAAATAAAGACAACAGGGACAACTTTTATTTTCTCAATAAAACACTGTTATCTTCAGCACCTGTGTCATTTACTTTGTAATCCAACTACTTGAGTGAACCAGGTAAACAAAATAAAAAAAGTCAAGTTCTGCTTTGATAAAGTCTAACAGAGCCTTGAGATGCAAACAAGCACCTTCACAGGAAAAACTTAAGTTTGGAAACTCGCATTAGCATTAACAAGTTGGAAAATGTGAAAGTCATAAAAACAGTTTGCCAACATGTTTGAAAACTGTTGTTGCCACCCTCGCATATACCAAATTGTACTTGCTAACACAAATGTCCAAACTTCAATTTTCCTATGAAGGTGCCTTTAGGCACTGGACGTAGTAATAAATGGCTTGTTTCCCGTGTCAGTGTTTGCCATAATATTATGTGCTTTGGTGACAAATCTCATGAAAAACAAATTTTAATGGCTCTAAGCTGTGCCAAAGTTGTGTAGTGTCGTTTGCAGTCATTTTTGGGACAGTCACGCAAAGAGAAGAGCATTTCATGATGCTGTCACGATTGCACGACAACCACAAGAACAACTGCCAACAAGAAAACCTGAAATTGTGTTTCATGTCGCACAAATTTATGGCTTACAATGTAAGAAAAGCAAACCATTTAGCCAATCCTTGCACAACAAAGCTTAATCAAGACTTTAACGGTACTGTGAACTTAACCTTTGTAGTCCCAAGATCAACCCATAAATTCTCATTCTGGTTACCAGGTGTTTCTTTTAAAGAAAGTTCTGATAATTGGAAAATAACTGGAAAATCAAGATAATATTTGGTAGTTGATGATTTTCTATATTCCCATTACCTGTCTGCTTAAACATGTAAGGAAACTTTACCTAGATTGGTCACGCTTGGGACTGAAAAGCCTAAGAGTGCTTTCAGAATCTCTCCAAAGTGCTTCTTCATACAGTTAAGTCACCTTAATGTGACAAACTTAAGTCTACAAAAATGCAGTAGGAAATATCAGTTCACTTGTAATAGTATCAAGTCTGTCCAACACAGCAGCAGAAAATTGAAGAAGTCGAAGTTATTCAATTTTGTTTTATCAATTTGAAAACAAGTATAATTTCAATTTTTGATGTCTGAGTTAGGTAATTCAAAATAGACAGGTTTTGGTTCTGAAATCAACATGAAAGTCAAAGTTCTCCCCACAGGAAATGCTTATAAGTCAGTATATTATGATCACAATCTTTGCTTCCTCTTCAGTATGTTTAACGGCATTTCAGTATATGTTTCTTTAGTCAAGTAGTTTATAAGAGTTGAAGCCGAATTCAATTCTTGAGGTTGTGGTGAAAGAACCAATTTTGCTACTCTGCTTTTGGTAAAAATTACCGGTATCTGAGATAAATTTGTTGAATCTTTTTTAATCATTCTAACCAACATGTGATGGTTACTGTTAGAATGATCCCTGATGTAGTGATCTTTCACTACATCAGGGCAACACTGAAAGTCCTAAAAATTTAGAGCAAAAATTCATCTTTCGATTGGCATGATCAATTTTCATGGAATCAACGCATGCTTTTCATTCAGATGACTAATATATATGCTTGTTTTTATGTTGTCAAGCTTCCACCAATAGCTTAGCTCTGCCACTTCATATATAAACCACCTTCAACCCACAATTCTTTAATTTGCTCTGATGAAAGGCTAGTGCTCGAAATGTCAGCTTTTGAATTTCATGCTGGCCAATTTATCTTATCAATTCAGTTGTAAAATCGAAAGTGTTGTTCTTATGGCGTGTTGTATGACACCCACTTCATTGTAAGTAATAAAACAACACAGTGTTAATCTCCTTACAGTGAAGAAAGTTTGGAAAACGAAAAATTCTGCTGCAGTGTTGGATAACAATATTTCACAAGCTGTAAACCAAATCTGAAGATAATACTGAAAAATAGATCACTAAGTTCGCCCACTCCACACCTCGCAAAACAATGTCCAAGGAGCAACGACACAACACTCTACATGAATGACGTAGTAGTTAAATGAATTTGAATAACAAGGAGCCAATAAAGACACACTGGCCATGCCACACCATCAATATAGAATTTTCAAGGTCACTTGCTCAGATGTCATTTTGCAGTGGAGATAGTGGGGCAAAAATGTCATCTTTTTTTTTTCACGATTGAGGAAACACAAGAGAGATCTGAAATGCGCTCATCACAGTAAATAGTACAGACAAGCAATCGAGCCAATCAGTGGGTCAATCAATCAAAACATTTCTTAGGAAGTCAATGGTGTACATGTACCAATTATATTAACTTTGCCCAAGCAGTCAGCCCATTAGTCCTTCAGTCAGTTTGTCACAAAACCAATCAGTCATATTTGTGATTTATCAAATCAGTTACCAAGTCAGTCAATTAATCAGACAGACATGAGGCAGTTAGCCAGGCAGTCCCTCAGCCACTCAAGCAGCCAGTAAACAAATCAGTTGGTTACTCAACAAATCAGTCAGTCAGTCAGACAGTTAGTCAGCCACTCAGTCACTCAATCAATCAGTTAGTCAGTCTGTCAGTTAATCAGTAAACCAATCCGTTAATCAGAAAGACTGTCAACCAAAAAGTTACACAGCCACGCAGTCTGTCAAGCAGTTAGTGCATCTGAGTCCACCAATCCCTAATCAATCAGTCAGTTGGTCAACCAATTTGTTGGCAAACTAGTCAGTACGTTAGTTAGACAATCAGTTAAACAATTTGTGATCAGTCACTGAAAGTCAGTCGGTCACTTCATCAATTAATCAACATGTTTAGTCAGTCAGTGTTTCAGTCAACCAGTTAATCAGACAGTCTGTCAGTCAACCGGTCAGTTGTTAATGAGACAGTAAATAATCAGTCAACGTTAGTTGGGTCATCTACTCAACCATACAGTCAGACAGTCAATTAGTCAGTTAATCAGTCAGAAGGCTGTTTAGTCAAGCAACCAATCAGATAGTTAGGCAACTAATTAGTTGGCCAGTTAGTCAAAGACTGGATCAGTTGGCTTGCTGGTCAGTCAGTCAGTTATTTATCCTTATTTGATTGCTGTACCTTTGTAGCTCCGCCTGCCTCAATTAGCTTCTGCTATTTGCAGGTGGAACTGAACCTTCAACTATCCGTATTTTAGTACTTAATAATTTTTGTATTTAATAATTTATGTATTTTTGTGAATTTGTGAATAAACTCTCTCTTTCAGAAACTCGCTCTTTCAGTTGGTCAATCAGCCAACCATTTAATTGGACACTCAACATGTCAGTCAATCCGTCAGTCAATCCGTCAGTCAGTCAGTCACTCAAAAAATCCGTTTGCCCACCAGTCTATCAGTTAATAGTCTGGCAGCCAGCCAACCAGAAAGGCCAGGCAGGCTGGAAGTCATTACGTTAATCAGTCAGTCAGCCAGTCAGTCAGTCAGTCAATCACTCAGTCAGTTGGCCATTCAGTAATTCAATCAATCAGTTGGCCAACCAGTCTATCAGTTAATAGTCCTGCAGCCAGCCAGCCAGTAAGGCCAGTAAGGCCAGGCAGGCCAGCAGGCAGTCAACATTCAGACAGTCAGTCAATCAGCCAGTCACCTCACGATCAGTTACTCCATTAATCAGTTCCTTAGTCATTGAACCAACCAATCCATTGGTCAGCCAGTCACCAACCAATCAATTACCCAGCCAGCTTCTCAGTCACTCCATTAACCAGCTAGTCTCCTTCGCAGCCGCTCGGGCCGGAGTCACGCAACGCTCTCCGTCCCACGCGGTTGCTTCAAACCTACATACATTCCTTTCTCGGAATAAACCAATTACAGTGCAGCTTTCATTTTCTTGCAGAGGTTCGCGCCAGAAATGTCAACCAATCACCTGGCTCCTGTTATTCGCTAAGTGACCGAGTTCTTTAAGTAGCCCTAAGTGGCAAATGGCGAATCGTGAAGACTGGCGTTCAATCTTGTAGCCAAAAAAATTCAGTACACCGGCTTTAAATTCGCATCAGAAGTTAGCGATATCGAAGTTAATTGAAGGGAGAAAGGTATTTTCATTACACCGTGCTCCGTCACGCGTGAACAGTAATCCACAAGACTGGAGTGAACATTTGAATGTTTCTTTGTAACGTCTGAGATTTGAATGAAGCGTTGAAGATCCCTCTGGAAAACACTTTGAAAGTCACGAGTTAACGGTAAAATAACTTCGCTACACGCATACTAGTAAGAAACCAGAAACCTAATATTGTTCGGATATGTAACATTTCAAATGAAATGATATTTTTTAGCTCTTTGTTTCCGTAAACGTGGTAAAATTCTCACGGGAATTCCGAATCTCGGGAAGAATTACAAAACCGACGCGTTACCTTGAAAACTCCGTTCAAATTTTCAAAAATCCTGTTCACGCATGACGGAGCATGGCTGTAATTAGCCGACTGGCTTAGGAAAATCTCTGATATTTCAAGCTTTGCCTTTAGTCATCGACCATATAGAAAAACAACAAAGCCACATCTGTGTGGTTGTGTCTCCATTGCAATTAGTGAACGATCAAGTGGCGTATTTGAGAAGAAAAGAAGTAACAGCGGCGAGCATTAGCTCTTGTATTGAAAAGAAGGCGACATTTATTGAAAAGGGAAAGGTTTCTGTGGTCTTTGGCTCCCAAGAAGTATGGATCAAAATAGAACGTCGGAGAGCGATGCTTGGAAATTCTGTTTATTCAAATAAATTATATGCTTTGGCCATCGACGAAGCCCACCGAATAAGATAGTAATTAGGCTAGCACACAAGTCGAGCTCAGAGGTTTTTCTCGGAAGCACGAAGGACTTTGGAGAAAGTCTAGATAACAAGAAATACAACCGGCAGGATCGAAATTAACACGTGAAGTTTCAGAGAACGCGGAGGCACTAACTGGCACATCTCCAATGTTGTTCGTCTCTGGATCGTTCTTCGAGTCTCTTTTCTCTCAGGTGCTCCCTATTTCTACAGGTACTGAGAAGTTCTTGTTTGATTTCTTGAAGTTTCTTCGCTGCCCTTTCGTACTTCGTCAACTGCTGAAAACACTCTCGACAAACAAACAATTTGCTGTTCTCAGAGTATTTATTTACGTCGATTTCCAGCGACAATCGAATGATCCCAGCTAAATCAGCGAACGTTTTTTCAAATATATAAACCTTATTTTTACTTAGAGAAATGAATGAACAAATGTAACACTTAGTGTTTTCCGCGATTTTCTTTGTAGTTCCTTCCATAACACGTCGCAAGCTGCCAAAGGTTTTTCCGCGAAAGAAAACACCAAGACGCCAAGCTATGCTGTGATTGGTGCAGCGTATACAATAGCAAGATGCTGATTGGTCCAAGTGAAAATATCGCAAACAATGGGAAAGGAATGTATGTCGGTTTGAAGCAGCCGCTTGGGGACGGGGAGCGTTGCGTGACTCCGGCCCGAGCGGCTGCGAAGGAGACTATTAAGCCAGACAATGGATCAAACAACCAGTCTGACTCAGGCAATTTAAGCTACAGTTGTACCACTCATTCAGTTAGTCAGTCAGTCCACCAGTTAGTAAGTCACCGCAACAGCTGGTCAGGCTATTGCTCAATCAATTAGTATGTCAGTTAGCCTGTCAGGCAGTCAGTAGATCAAACAATCTTTTGAACCGTCAGTCAGTCTATCAGGCCATTAGATAGTCTGTCATTCACTCCATACGTCCGCCAGTTAGTCAGTAGCCAATCACGCAGACAATCAGCTAGTCGACTGATCCATCAGTCAACCAAACACTTAACCAATGGGTAAGTCAGTAAACCAATCAGTCAGTCAGTCAGTCAGCCAGTCAGTCAGTCAGTACATCACACTCAACTTTTCAGCAAGTCAGACTCATTTATTCAGCCAGTCATTAACCCATCAATTAGTCAGTTTTTCAGGCAACCAATCAGTTGTCAGTGGGGTTGTCAATAATCAGTCAGTCTACCAAGCAGTCCATTAGTCAACCAATGAATGGGTCAGGCTGTCTTCAGTTAGTCAGAAAGTGCAGCAGTGAAGCAACCAATCAACCAGTATTTTAAAAGGCAGTCAAACAATCAGTTCAACAACCAGTCACTGTTCATCCATCAGTCAGTGAACCAAATGGTTAGTTTAGTCAGTAGATAAGTGGCCTAGTCAGTCAGTCAGTCAGTCAGTCAGTCGGCCAGTTAGTCAGTAAGTTAATTAGGCAGGACAGTCAGTCAGTCAGCCAGTCAGTCAGTCAGTCAGTCAGTTAATCAGGCAGTCAGTCAGTCAGTCAGTCAGTTATTAAGTCGGTCAATCAAATGTCAATGGACCGGCAAGTAGGCCAGTCAGTCAGATCCAATCAGTTGGGCAATCAATCAGTTGGTTGATGGGTCAGTCAGACTACATGTATTAGCCAGTCAACTATATTGTAGTCAGACAGCCAACCTGTCAGCCAGACAGTCAAAAAAAGTCTGTAAGTGAATTGCCAAATGTATGTGTAAAATGCATATCTATGCTGGCTCCAAATTGTTTCAGAAAATAATTTGTTTAAAGGGTAGATTGCTTGTCTGAGCTAAATTAGCTAAATAAAGCAGAACTTGGCTTATACAAGTGCACCCTTTTGAACAAAAGCAAATTACCTCTAACCCAGGATTAAATGTTGACCAAAGATTAGAAGTCATCCTATCAATTTTATTTAATAATTTTAAACTACATTTTCAGGGCAGCCAAACAAAGTGTCACAAATTAAAAAGTAAAAAACAGATTGAATAGGGGCTTTACTCTAATCCTAGATTCGATTAACTCTCTTTTGAGCAACTGGTCCCAGTTCAGTTTACCTGGTTCACTCAAGAGCTGGATTACAAAGTACAACATGCAGCACTATGTACTAAAGATAACCTCTGAATCCTGATGATGCTTGATTGTCTTCCTGTCTGTCTCTGATCTGTAAAATAGGAAAAATAATCCTTATCAGTCCCAACTTTGATGCATCAGTTTTTTCATACTGAAAACTGTAATTGGAGGGTCTATACGTACCAACCACGGTATAAAACAAGCCAATTTGAAGGCCGGTTTTTTATGACAAGAAGAATTGCCACTTGAATTACTGGAATGTTAGTCCATTGCAGGATTCTCAAAACTAATTGACACATTTTTTTAATTCCTTTTAAGCGCTCTTCCAACTTAACATGTGAATACATGTCAAGTATTCCAAATGGTAAAGTAATTTTAACGTACTTCACATCACAAAAATATAGTAATTCAGTGTCTTTAAAACTGTAAATGGTTTGAACCCAGGAGTCATATCATAATTCGGTAAATTGTGATCGTCCGGGTGAGTGTACTCCTGAGAAGGACTGTTTGAGGTGACATTGACTGACGTTTCGACAACCTGAGCGGAAGTCATCATCAGAGTCAAGTGAACTGTGAATCGTCAGTAGATATATAAGTTATAAGTCTCTGGTCGTCGTCCTGATTGGTCGACGATCTCGTGATGTTATTGGTCGACTGTCAGTTAAGCCGTGATGTTATTGGCTGTGAAGACTGTTAAACGTGATTGGTGCGTTTCGATCCGTCTTTTGTTAGTCAAATGTCCGTTGGTCTATTGTTAGTCAAATAAGTCGGTTTGTCTATTGTTTGTCTGTCTTGTTATTGTCGGCAATCAGTCGTTTGTAAGGTGCAGGTAGCTGTTGGCAACGGTTCAGTGGTGTTTGTTCTAAGTTAGTAAACCAACTTTTCAGAGTGATTCGTTGATAGCAGTCCCTACTGTAGGTAACGCATTCAGCAGAGTCCCACTCGATTCTGTGGTTTGTTTTTAGATGGTGCTCAGCAATGTGATTGTTGATAGCACCATTTCTAGTCGCTCGTTTGTGTTCAGTCACTCGGACGTTCAGATTTCTGCCGGTCTCACCAATATAAGTGGCCTGGCTGTCGAAGCATTTGATTTTATAAACTGCTCCCCGTCTGTCGCTCGGTTCGTCTTTGTCTTTAACGTTCGTCAGTAGCTGTCGTAAAGTAGTGATAGGTTTGTGGGCAACGCGGATGTTGTAGGGTTGTAAGATTCGTGCGATAGTTTCAGAAGTCCCTTTGATGAAAGGTATGGTTGCAGTAGTGACAGGTGTCGCGTTAGTGTTCGTAGCGTTTGGTTCGGAGTTTCTGTAAGTGTTCTGTCTAATAAAGTCCCGCTTGTAATTGTTCTTGTTGAAAACGTTGTCTAAGTACTTGATTTCGTCCGTTAAGCTGTCAGGTGAGTCACAAACTAGTTGCCCGCGTCTTGTCAAGGTCCGTATAGTCGTAGGTTTGTGAGAAATTGGGTTGTAAGATGATGATTGATCGAGTAGTCTGTCGGTATGTGTCGGTTTTCTGTAAATTGTCGTCCGTAGTTCGTTATTGTCGCGGCTAACAAAGCAGTCTAGAAAAGGTATTTTACCATTTTCCTCGATCTCCTTAGTAAACTGTATGTCGGCGTTTTGTCCGTTGAGGTGTTCGTGAAAATCGTTGATTTCGTCTTTGTGTACGGCTGTAAAGGTATCGTCAACGTAACGTAGCCAGAGTGGTAGTGTTCGTCAGTTTGTAAGTTGCGAGGGCTCGTTCCTCGATGTTTTGCATAACGATTTCTGCAACAACAACGGAAACTGGTGAGCCCATAGCTGTTCCGTGCAACTGTTTGTAGTGCTTGCCGTTGTACTTAAAATACGTAGAAGTAAGACAAAGGTTCAGTAAGTCCATTAAGACGTCTGTAGGTAGCGGTAGTTCAATAGTAGAGTTGTTGATGGCGGTCTCAGTGCAGTCTAGAGCCAGTTGAAGTGGAATACTGGTGAACAGTGACTTCACATCAAAAGACACTAGTTTGTAGTCGTCAGGTACTTGTACTGACGAACAGCTAGGGGCTCACCAGTTTCCGTTGTTGTTGCAGAAATCGCTATGCAAAACATCGAGGAACGAGCCCTCGCAACTTACAAACGAACACTACCACTCTGGCTACGTTACGTTGACGATACCTTTACAGCCGTACACAATGACGAAATCAACGATTTTCACGAACACCTCAACGGACAAAACGCCGACATACAGTTTACTAAGGAGATCGAGGAAAATGGTAAAATACCTTTTCTAGACTGCTTAGTTACCCGCGACAATAACGAACTACGGACGACAATTTACAGAAAACCGACACATACCGACAGACTACTCGATCAATCATCGTCTTACAACCCAATTTCTCAAAGCTACGACTATACGGACCCTGACAAGACGCGGGCAACTAGTTTGTGACTCACCTGACAGCTTAACGGACGAAATCAAGTACTTAGACAACGTTTTCAACAAGAAAATTACAAGAAGGACTTTATTAGAAACAACACTTATAGAAACTCCGAACCAAACGCTACGAACACTAACGCGACACCTGTCACTACTGCAACCATACCTTTCATCAAAGGGACTTCTGAAACTATCGCACGAATCTTACAACCCTACAACATCCGCGTTGCTCACAAACCTATCAATACTTTACGACAGCTACTGACGAACGCTAAAGACAAAGACGAACCGAGCGACAGACGGGGAACAGTATATAAAATCAAATGCTGCGACTGCCAGGCCACTTATATTGGTGAGACCGGCAGAAATCTGAACGTCCGACTGACTGAACACAAACGAGCGACTAGAAATGGTGATATCAATAATCACATTGCTGAGCACCATTTAAAAACAAACCACAGAATCGACTGGGACTCTGCTGAATGCTTTACCCACAGTACGGACTACTATCAACGAATCACTCTGGAAAGCTGGTTTACTAACTTAGAACAAACACCACTGAACCGTTGCCAACAGCTACCTGCACCTTACAAAAGACTGATTGCCGACAATAACAAGACAGACAAACAATAGACAAACCGACTTATTTGACTAACAATAGACCAACGGACATTTGACTAACAAAAGACGGATCGAAACGCACCAATCACGTTTAACAGTCTTCACAGCCAATAAAATCACGGCTTAACTGACAGACGACCAATAACATCACGAGATCATCGACCAATCAGGACAACGACCAGAGACTTATAACATCTACTGACGATTCACAGTTCACTTGACTCTGATGATGACTTCCGCTTAGGTTGTCGAAACGTCAGTCAATGTCACCTCAAACAGTCCTTCTCAGGACTACACTCACCCGTACGATCACAATTTACCGAATTATCATTGTCTTTAATTGATCCTTTTCCACATGCATGTATGTTGTCATGTAAAAAAATCATCCAAGTACTCTCTACTTAGCTTAGTCCGATCCGTTAAGGGAAAAATCGTGACAAATTGCGTAAAAGCATCAAATTTTTGCACATATATTCTTGAAACCATATAAAACAAAATTAATTGAGAAGGGGTGCCACGAGATCCGAGGGGCCGTGGAACGCAAATCTATTGTCAATAACTTGGTCACAGGACAACCAGGCTCACTAACAAATCACTAATAGCAAAATAGAATTATTGTAGGGAACTTTTTAACTGATTTCATCAGCGAGCGGAACAAATGATAATAAACAGTCATTAGAGTTACTTGCACATCAAATCCACATACTGTATGTATATTTGTCTAGCAAGAGATCTGCTCATTAGCCTGGGTATCCTGTGGTTAAATAGATTACTGGCCGTGACTGGTGGACAACAAACATAAGCCGGACTAATGAAAACTAAAGCTTATCCCAAATGGGTTAAGCAGCTTATCTAAGTCTTAGTTCAAACTTTCTTTTGACAAAGACATGTCTGGGAGAGAAATCTCTTTTCTAATTAAAAAAATGTTACAAATAAACCAACACATTCAATAATTCAATTTGTGTTCACTCAGCCACGCATACTGTAGATCTCGAGATCGATCATTATAAGAGATAAAGGCCGACAACGCATGACAACAAAAACATCAAAAGGCATCAGTTAGTTAGAATGACCTGGAAAACTTCAGAATTTTTTCACCAAACTGGAGAAGGGGATTTTTATGGGTTAATCTGTCATTCTCTCTGGGGTAAATAGGAGCCTGTGCGCATGACAGGCATTAATTAAAAACGCCTGTTGTGTAGGTTGTAGGTGTGAACTGCTAATTAGGCTGCTAGCTACATTCAGAGGAAAAACAAATATATGTGAAGGTAAAAATAAATAACGAAGCAATAGCGTTTTTTACGTTAATCGTGAAGAACACGTAATGTTGTCAGAAAAGATTCTTGCCTATTACAATAACCATCTCCTCTGATCTACGCGTTATTCAAAAGACCAACACTGAAACTCTAAGACGGTAATTATTTACGTCCCTCGCTATTCTAGGGCGAAAGATTCAGAGCTCGTCGCCCTATCTAGGCCTTTTCGCTCTCCGTTTTTGCATTGTATTCGGAATCTAATAGTCGCAAGTAATTTAGTATGATTAATGTTTTACACGTTTTTCAGGCGAACGCTTGCCTGAAACATACAATAAAATCCTGTTCTGCAGACCTCGACGTCTTTTCTTAGGGGCACCCAAAGAGAAACTTTAAGCAAAATACTTGAAATATCATTTTCTGGATTCTAAGATTGTTACCGAGCTTTTTAAGGGCATATTTGCGTGAGCTAATACGGGTTGAACTATTCAGCGTTTTTAGCTGAAAATCAGTTAAGGCGCATACAGTTTTAGGAAACGGAATCCCATCCGTCGCATTTGCGAGCTGCTAATGTCTTTCCGAAAATGCTACCTGACCTTATTTTACACTCTAAATGACATATTTGTGCCTCCGAAAATTAATCAGTCACCTTTTTAAGAAAATCCGTGAGGTGATGTTTCGCCACAGAAATCTATAGTTTTCACTGCAATTAAATCCGAATATCTCAGGCGACTTCGGTCTGCCGAACAGATATATTTCCTCCGAAAACGAACCGTTGGGTGCCCCTGTTTTCTCAGAGGGAGGGATTAGATTAATGTTATTGGTATAAACAATGTCAAGTACCCAATGCGGTGTACTGAATTAAGAACTGCAAGACAAAAAAGAAAGAAAAACATACAATGCTGGAAAAAGTGGTGACTTATCGTTGGAGCTGGTTGACTACCGTGAAAAAGAGGTTAGCAAGCGTGCGTGCTTCTTATAGTACTCGCTGGTGACATACGACTCATGGCAGATTGAACTGAACGTTACCAATTTTAGAATTATATGAAGATCATCGCAGTGAAGGTGTTTCTACTTAAGAAGTTGAAAAGAAGAAACCTGAAAAAATTCAGGCTTGAATGGGAATCGAACCCATAACCTCTGCAATACCGGTGTAGCCCTCTAACCAACTGAGCTATCAAGCCAACTGGGAGCTGGTCAATTGAGAGTATTTATCCCATAGATGGAGAAATGAACATTAATATATGAAATAATCATAGCACTCTAGAGTGCTGCACGGGTATCGCAGAGGTCATGGGTTCAATTCCCGTTCAAGCCTGAATTCTCTCAGGTTTCTTCTTTTCAACTGTTTAAGTTGAAACACCTTCACTGCGATGATCTTCATAACAATTCTATCATTATCCGCAGTTTAAATATATGTTTATTTCATATGTTAATGTTCGTTACCAATTTTGTTTCTTCAGTCATTATACTGTGAATTAAATTGACGTTTAAAGTAAAGGCAGATATGTCAGTGACCTTAAAATGTCTCTCGTAATATTTTTTTCTCAACAGTACACTTAAAACATCTGACATTTTCCAGATTTCTCGTCAACCCGACTTCCTTTTACTGTCTAGAGGAACTTAATGGGGGAGAGGCTGTAAAGAAACGTAATTCAAAACAATTAATAACGGAAGTCAGTTCTTTCAGTTATCCTTCTACTAAATGCTGGGTCGGCGTACATGTTCCTGAACGTATGACAAAAATAACCCAAAATAAGTAATGTTTGAATAGCTGTAAGCAGGCAACGGTTTCCTTTGCGATTTGAGCTGCTGATTTGGGACTGTTTGTCGACTAATTTGAACTAATAATTATTCGTTCCCTTCACAGTTATGGGAAGTGTAACGATTCAGTTTCTTAAGTCTATTTGACCACAGGGCACCCAGGCACGTGAAAAGGGAGCGGAAAATACAAGGATATGTGGCTCGGTAAACTTAAACGGCTGTTTGTTGTCATTTTCTGTCGTTCGCTGACAAGGCCAGTTAAAGAAGCCCACCAAATCCTTTTCAGTTTGCTAGTGAGTGGTCTGTTCATGGGTGTGGGAGTCCTGTGACCATGAATGAAAATTAATTTGAGTGCTGTGGCCCCACGGATACTCGGATCACGTGGCACCCTTTCTAAATTTGTTTTATATGCCCTCAAGGACATGTATGCCAAATTTGGTGCTTTTACGCGATTTGTCATGATATTCGCAAATTTTGACGCTAATGGACTGGACTAGCTTAGAGCTGAAATGTAAGGATGACCTGTTAAGAACTACCACCCCATTCCTGTAGCAATACTCTTTTTGGCTAAAATTAAGTACGCTTGGACTCATATAAATAAAATACTTTACATTACTTCATACTATTTTTTTACATGACAAAGTGTTGCTACACTTAGATTTAAAGTTAAATAAACAAACAAGCAAATAAATGTGTGCATGACACTACCAGAGGAAATCCACATCTCTCACAGGTGGTTTTTCCAGGTCCTCAAAATACAGGTTACATTCTTTTTAGCCAAGACGTTGTGATCAAAAATTTAATTTTCCATTTCATTTAGATGCAACCAATCTTAGACTGCAATCTGAAGGATCCATGAAGTTGATTGTTCAAACTGGTGTCTGAATCTGGATTCAGATTGTGTTCCAGTTTTTTTTAAATTTACAGATAGGGAATAAACATTGACCAATCTGTTCTCACATAAATTTGTGTTCCAGCTAGCATAAAATCCTAACAATCTAAATATACTATCTCTGAAAATGGATTGTCTAAAAGAAATGCAACCAGGTTTTGAGGAGTAGGATAACCACTGAGCCTCACAAAAACTCTCAGAAAAACACAGCAACAAACTTGGCATGCAATCAATCCACATGTAGGTCACATCAGTGAGAGCCCTCACAACTGCACCTTCCCTACAACCACTACATCCCAGTACAAATATAAGAGGGCCCCATGTATGTTCGTTCATTTATCACTCTTTTCTTTCTATTTTGCAACATTTACACAATACAAACATGGTCTGTGAATTAAAATAGGCTCCACAGCAAGGAATTTAGGGGTGCAAGAAGAATTGGTGACTAAAGGAAACTGTACAAGACACAGCAAGGGGAGAGGGAACCAGGGAGGAACGGGAGCAATGGAGCCTGCAGAGTTTGCTTTGAGACTGCAGTTATTGCCTCTTCGTAATGAACCTGTCAGTGATCCAATCACCCCTTTGGGGGCTGGCTGGAAATGAATGCAAGGAAATACATGTATATGCACTTCACTGCACAGATTTTGAAATGACTTTTAATTAGCAAAGTACAGCTGACTCGAATGAAAAGCAAAAATACAACACCACGGAATGGGTAGCTCCACACTGCTCCCCTCCCCTCCCCTCCCAGTTTGCTTGCCAATTTTTCTTGTGCCTTATTACCCATTAAGGAACCTGTTCACAGGCAAAATAAAATTATTTGCCAAATGATCTGGAAATAATAAGCTATTAAAAGTAACCTGCTTGAGGTTAAGTAAAGCCTACCATCGATACAGCAGCTTCAAAAACTCCAGTGGATTACTAGCACTATGTTAACACATCTTTCCACCATCCCACCTTTCTCACTGAAAACAAAACAGCAAACTGGGTTAGCTCATCTATACACATAAAGGTCCAGTTTAGATAAACGTGACTAAGAAACTTCCTTAATTGTGGATTTGTGGGTTTATTAGAGCATGTAGAACTTACGAGCCTCCCTTTGACTGGCACTAATTTATAACCTGGATAGACAGAATCTACACACATTTAATAAGATTCTCAATCTCTTTCACTTCTTGAAAATTTCATTTGATTTCACAGTTTATTAGCCAAAAAAATTTAAGATTGCATTTGTAGGTTTGGTTCACACCCACTGTGTGGTTCCAGAAAATACACATACCAGCCAGAGAGAGAATTTCTCTTAGAACCTCCCCACCTCCCTCACAAAAAAATTTGCAGTATAATTCACCATGTAATACTTTGTAACAGGGAAAAGTGCAAAGGGAACTGGGAGTATAATGTTACAGGAAGCAAGAGGTTCAAGGCTTCCCAGCCCCCCCCTGCCCCCCCCCCCTTCATCATGATAGCGGAGCCAGCGCGCTAGCGCGTCAGCGGAGCTCCATTGCTAAGGAAATTTGGTAACCTATGAAGCCAAAAAATTTTGGTAGTGACGTAATAGTCACGTGACCGTCCGTCCGTACGTCCGTACATCCGTACGTCCGTACGTCCGTCCACACCACAGGGTTACCAATACACTTCATACACCGGATATAACCCTGTGCTGAATCCCGTGTGTTTTTGGCGAGAAATCGCATGTTGACCAGCGTTGTAGCAAAACAAGCAAAGACAACAAAAGTCAAAAACAAATTTGTTAATGGAAAAAAAAAGTTCAGAAGAACACTTAGTTGTCTTTTTGGTGGAAGGGGAAAAGTTCAATTTAGGCGAAAGAAATTAGGCAATAAAGTTCAGGCAAAAAGTTCAAATTTGCCTCGTCGGTTCTGTTCAAACTCAGTCGGTACTCCGCTTGAGTTTGCAGCTTTTCGCAGCGGTTTCGACACCAAATATAGCAGAGCTAGTTCTTTTTGGTTTTTTCTGTCCACAACCATGGTTTTTACGGCGTTTCGAACACATTTTGCCAGGAAAAACACCAGCATTTTCATGCTGATAGGCAGCTTGTCACGAAGAAAGAAATAAGTATTAAAATTAACTTCCAAAACAACGTCAAATGCCCATGGCCTAGTGGACTAGTCACCGGCATGGCACCGGCACGAGCCGAGTTCGACATTCAGTGGGAGCAGTTTTTTTTTTCTTTGTTTTTTTTTTTAATTTAACGACTTGAATGAGAGTATTTTCACAAATTAATAACTGCCAGCAAAAACAAAACAAACAAAAAAAACAGACAAAACAAAAAGAGGGGCTCCGCTTTTAGGCTTGGCTAAATCTACATATTATGTGTAATTGCAACCCGGGGTGGACCCCTCTGGACAGGGTATGGGTTTTGGCCTCTCTGTCACAATCTGAGAGTCTGTCCTAAACAGGGTCTAAACTTGTCCTAAACAGGTAGTATGATTGTCATCATTAAATATGGCATATACAGTATAAAATGGTGCCAAACCCCTGGAATTTCCAGTCTCTCTGCAGCAGGGGTATGGATATTAACTAGAACCACATTAGTGTAGTTTTTTTATCTGCCTGTTTTGTTTATTGTTAGTTTGTTTTTCTTTTTAGTCCGTTTTGCCACCTCACCAGAATTTCCAACATAAAAGTGCAAGCGTGTTCAAAACTTGAACACAAGTTTTCCAGGAACACCATAAAAAAACAAAACCACAAACAAACGAACAAACAAACAAACAGCACCGCAGGAAAACATACTGAATGAGCAGAATTGCTTTCATCTGAATGGTTCAGAGTCCCCAGGGGGGGTACTCGAAGTATACATGACGGGGGGGGGTCCAACGGAGCTTCATATTGCAAACCCAAAAAAATACACAAGCCTGAAATTTTAGACCCAAAAAAATACCTGGCATCAAAATTTCCAACCCAAAAAAATGCAAAAACACGGAACACACGTTGCTGAAAAAAAGTTCGAATGAATATTTTTCTGATCCACTGATCTCAACGAAAACCCGAAACGTAAAAGTTCGCTCGGAGATAAGACCCAAAAAAATACACGTATTTTTTTAAGACCTAAAAAAATACGTGACAGATCTCTTGACCCAAAAACATACCGAGCGTGTAAATTTTCAACCCAAAAAAATACGTCGGACCCCCCCGTCATGTATACTTCGAGTACCCCCCCTGGGTCAGAGTCTCAATATCAAAACCCTTATTTAAGCGTTAAGTACGTAAAATTTAAGCTTAGAACGTTTTTAGCAAATCTTGACTTGGAGAGTAAGCTTACATAAAGTCAAGTGCACAATTAACCTTCAACTGCTTGCTAAAAGTTGCGTGGGCATAATGTAAAAAGCACTTTTCCTCTTATGATAAGCTCGGTAATATAATGGTTCAAGAAATATTAGAGCTTAGAGGTACAAAGAAAAAGAACATACCTCCAACTTTTGTTTTTCCAAGATTTTCTTGCACACGTGCAACATGGCGGAACAAAGTACACTCGCAAAGGATAGCGGGTAGTGCTGCGGGAATGAAGCCAGTGGAAGCCTGGAAACGAAATAACAAGTTGTGTAGTTGTCCTGTCACATTGCAATTCATCGTCGCAGTTTTTATGGCAATGTTTAGAAACATTCAATAAAAAAGTATGCGACTTCGACTTAACGAAGTTTCGGATCAGTCAGCCACCTTTTCCCATCGCTAATTTTCCAGGTTATACATATATGTGGGCCCAGTTGGGGGTCGGTTATCTGAGTACATAAAATAGTGGAAAATACTTAAGACTAAAGACAATATACGTATAATAGTGCTTAGGTAATTACTTAAGTTTTTTCCGAAGAAATCTTTTTTTTTTCGGCACTCATAGCCAAAGTAACTTTTCTGGTGTTGTTAGATGCTAGTCAGAATGTACCATTTTCGCCATTTTTTCTTTCTTTCACAAGGGCACTGCAAAGAGAAGTTTCTCCTGAGATCGTTACTTTCGGACGATCGCTACTTTCAAAATTAGCAGACAGTCAAATTTTTTTGCTTCTTTCGGGAGTTTACGATGCAAGATACGTTATCCTGTCTCAGTATAGCACTTATCTAGGTGCTAGAAATCAAAGGTGGACATCCATAAGTATAACCTATAGATTGATTTGTTTATGTCTATGTTTATATTTATGTTTATTGGTTGCGACCAATCAAACGCCTTCTCTCTAATCCACATGTTTATTTACAAACAGTTGTGGCTTGAGCGTCAAGCTTTGGCGATTAAAAAGGTGTCCAGACGCACCAACTCTTAAGGGACCAGGACCCTTTGTTTTCTTTGCGTTCAATGTCCTGGGGAACAATTGTTGCTAAGAGTGACTATTGAAAAGTTGGTTTTATTAGTTAAGCAAAATTAGCGTCCTTCAACAAAAGCAGTCTGTTTGGATATTAATTAACCACACAGCTACAGGATTTGCATCTAGCAAATGCACGTACGCGTTTAACGCGCTTACGAATTTCAAAAAGTTCAAATCATAGCAAGTACTAGATGCGTATACCTAGTTGAGACACTCCAGCGCTCTTTGAAAGATGTCGCGGCAGTCGCGTGCGTCGCGCATGGAATCTTTAGAAGAAATGAGCTTCTCGAATTCAATTGAGCGGTCGGTTGGAGCGGCAGACGCCACATTGCAACATCTCGCGACCGCTAAGGAAACGTTTGGCGATCTGGAAGCAGCCTATCGCACATTTAAACAAGACCTGGAAATAGTGAAAACCGAACACGGGGCACAGGTAGGGAAGGCTTGTTAAGTTAACTTTCCGTCTTTGAATTAAAATTGTAAAGTACGAACAACTAAATGAAAGGTATTGAGCAATAATTTCTTATGGTGCTGTTTACTGTGCTGTACGACGTAGTATTGAGTTTGCGAACGAGACCCCTAGCCGTTTAAAAAAACGAGATTTACTTTTCTGTGGTAGTGTTTGTTATACTGTAGATCTTTAATTAAATGTGATCATTACCTTGAACGCCGACTTAGCAGTACTTTCCTGTGATGACGTTTGTTACGCTGACATTGAGGACGAAATCACATAGACCGTCGATTCAAATGAAAAAAAGTTTTTCGCTCCAGTTTACCTTGCTAAAAATAAAAGATTGATATTTGTCTTTTTTTAAGAGGACGGTATTGCACTTAAATAATTGAAGTCGCCCTTTGTTTAAAAGATGAAGCCTGAGTAAGTTTATTATCATTTGATATTAGCGGATTTTAAGCTTGTATTTGCGCCAGAACGTAAAATGCAAGCGTCAAGGACAAATAGTAAAGTTTTTCTCGCTAAGCTTTCCTTTCCTACCATTTTCCATCAGTTATCACAGAATTGAGCAAATTACAATTAAAGTAACTGTTTATTATAACGGTATTGTTCTATTCATCGGGTTTGCTTTAATATACTGTACGGTACTTTACTACATTAATCTTAAAAAAATCGAATCATATAGTCTTAGACCGTTCTTTAACAATTTTTAAGTTCCACTTTTAATAGCCTGCGAATAAAGCCGTCTCTAATCGCTCCTGGCCAACTAAAACTTCTTTTAACAATAATCTCGAACAGGTCAACCAACTTCAGACCAGAATAGAGAATCTCCAGAAGGCAAGAGAGGCGTTAGACGAACAATTAAACGAATCAAGGAACGAATGCAAAAAATTCCAAGAGGAGCTGGTAAAGATTAAACGCAGCTTGGCAGAGAGAGACTGGGAGAAAGAGAATCTTGAGCGGGAAGTGACGTCATGTAAAAACACCATCAGCGTTTTACAAAAAGAGAAGGATGAGATCGAAAAAGAATTTGTAAATCTGCAGAGAGAAATGTCTTCCAATTTAACGGCGGTGGTCTCTGGAGGTGCTGACGAGGAAAGCGAACAACTGCTTTCGGTAAAACAGGAGGCAGCACACTGGGAACAGAGTTACAACTTTGTTGTGCAAGAAAAGGAAGTTATACAAAGAGATTTTGTGGAGTTGCAGGATAAATTGGCGGGGCTGCAAGCAGAGAGTGAAAAACTTCAGAGAGAGATTTTGAACAGCAACAAAAACTACAGTATTAAGGTGAGTGGAAATGGTTTTCATTAAACAACTATAGTACGTCGTCGTTACACCTAGCGAATAAGACTGCAAGGTACGTTAGGTTTTGAGTCTGTTTTGAGGCCTCTCCACTGACTTCAAAAACCGTACAATGTTCTCTGACCAATCACAGTAAGCCTACTGCGTTTGCTCAGCCAATCAGGAGCACACGTGCTGTTTTATCAGCCAATCGATTGCGCATTTTCCCGCGCAGTTTCCTATCGTTTGAGCCACTTGCGATTTTGAACAAGAGATGGTGAACATAAAAAGTTGCTAAGCTAAGTTTTATTTAATCTATTAACTTTATATTACTACTTGATATTGTCTCCTTCCACCCAAGGTCTTTAAATAATAATAATAATAATAATAATAATGATAATAATAATAACAATAATAATAATAATAATAATAATAATGATAATAATAATAACAATAATAATAATAATAATAATAATAATAATAATAACCAAAGTCCCGTAATCTAAGAGGTACCCCTCTTCCGGTACTCCTTAAAGAAGCCTATACTTTTGCTTTTAAAAAGTATTACATCAACGTCTCTCTTATCACAATTACAGGTCTCTAAATTGGAAATGCAGCTGCAAAACACAACTAAACAGAAAGAGAGTTTAAAGATTCAACTCGGCGAGTCACGCGACGAAATTCGCAAAAACAAAGAAGTTCATTCTTTGCTACAGAAAGACATCATTGAGCTACAAAGACAGGCTGACAATTCGAAAGAAGAACTTACGACAAAAATGCGCCAAATTGAAAAGTTAGAAACTGCAAACAAGGATCTTGTTTCCAAAGTAGAAGATCTAAAAGAACAGCTGTCTAAACAGAAAATGTCAGTAGAGTTGTACGCAAACCAGAGTAAAACAGCTGAAATAGAAATGAACTTGTCGCAAACAAAACTTTCTGAGCTGGATAGTAGTTTGCAGTCAACTAGGAACGAAAGAAATGAACTTCAAAGAGAGCTGTTTGCGGTCACAAGCAAATTAGTGACAGTTGAAGATGCTAACATGAAAAGCTTAGAGAAAGTCACGCAATTGGAAGTGGAAAACTCCAGCTTGCGAGACAAAGTTGCTGGACTAGAGTCGGAAATGTTTGCGCAGGGAAGAAGATTCTCCCAATTGGAGCCGACCTTTGCCCACGCTAAAGAAGAGATTGAAGACCTGACTAGACAACTCGAGGAGTCTTTAATCAAAATTAGTCAGATGGAGGGCAGTTATGAAGCAGCAGTTCGTGAGAGAGATGACCTGAAAGAGGAACTTGGATTATCCGAGCGCAGGATTGTAGAGATTAAGGGGTTACTGCAGAAGACCGAAGATGCAAGCAGCGAAGTTGAACAAAACATGGCGGTTATGAAGAGTCAACTGTTAAAGTACGAAGGTCAAATGGAGAGCGCTTCAAAACAAAAGTCGAATTTTAAAGTGGAGCTGGAGGAGGAGAAATCGAAAGTTGCAAAGCTGAAAAGAGAGCTTGCAAAGGCGCAGAGCCGTCATGAGGAGTTCCAGCGAAAGGTAGACTGGAACAAAAGAGAATCCACAAACAAAGATAAGACCATTGAAGAGCTGCGAGCATCGGTATCCGCTTACGAAATGAAAACGGAGTCTTTGTACAGCGAAGTAAACAAACTTCAAGCACAGCTTGAAACAACAGAAGAAGAGAAAAGAGAGCTACAAGAAGAGGTATTGGATGCAGAGAAAAAGGTGTGCGATGCGGCAGCTGATAACAGACAGGCTTCGGAAGAAAACGAGAGACTGAATCTTGAAATTCAGTCGTTTTATAAAAGGCTGTCAGAATTGCAAGCGTCTTATAACGCGTGCGAGCACGAAAAGTATGATTTCCAACACCAGTCGATGGCACTACAACAAAAGGTAACCAAACTTGAAGCCGAGCTTGAGGAGGCCATCAATCAGCGTTCAGCGTGTGAGCTGAGAGTGCAGGAGTTCTCTGCAACTTGCGGTGCAGTTAGTCGAGACGCTGCTTCCCTCAAAAGTCAACTCATTGAGCAACAGCACACAAATGAGGAAATGCGCAAGGGGATCGCCGAAAAAGAAGCACTGACAAAACAACTTCAAGAAAAACTAGACGCTCTAAACGTTGATTTTGAAGCTTCTCGCGAGGAACTTAAAAATGCAAAAGAGACGCGTGAAACAAGTGAAAAAGAAAACAAAATTTTTCAAAACCAGCTTATGATAAAACAAGAAGAATATACCAGAGCACAGAGCTTGTACGAGACGACGTTAAAACGTAAAGATCAGCTCGAGGCCGACCTCAACGTGGCTCAGAAGCGTATGGCTAACATGGAGTCAAGTCTGAAGCGATCTGTCGCCGCTGACAAGACAAGAGAGCTAAATAACGAGCGTTCAAGGTCAAGTGAACTGGCTAAAGAACTGGCATCGTATAAGAACAAAGTTCTATCATTGGAGTCGATGTCAGCACTTACTAAAAACGACATCCAAGGCCTCCTTGATGAATTAGAAGAAACAGAGCACAAAAAGTCTTTTTTGAAGCAAGAGCTAGAAGAAGCAGTGTTGGATAAAGAGGAAAGAGAACAAAAAGTGAACAATCTTGAGAAGAAAAACTTGGAGCTTGAGCAAGAGGTCTCGACTTGCCGGCAAGTTAAGGAGAAAGTTGAAGAAGATCTTCATGTAATGCGCACTCGAATCGCAAAATATGATTCTCAGATTCAGACCATTCAAGATCAGAGATCACAGCTTAAAGAGCAGCTTGATGCGAGCAACACTAAACTCGTATGCGACAAGGAACAGATAATGCGCTTAGAAAGCAAAGTTATGGAAGAAAAGAAGATGAATGAAACTATTAACAAAGCAAATCTTAGAAAAGATCAACTTGTAGAAGAGCTTCAGATGAATGTCAGATCTACAGAAGCTGAACTAGAGAGAGCAAAAAGCGAATTGATGACTTACAAGGTGACAACAGAGGGGCTAAGAGCAGAAAAAAGCGAGTATGAAGCAAGGCTGACTTCATATAAGGAGAAACTTGAGCAACGCGAGGGAGAAGTGTTTGCGCTCAGAGAATCAGTCATGGCACTGGAACAGGAAATTAGTGTTTCTAAGTTTAAGACAGCCAGCCTAGAAGCTCAGTTATCAAACATTCAACGCGATAAAGAAGACTACAGGAATGATTTGGGAAGCTGCCAAGCCAGTGTCACAAAGATGAAAAAGGAGCTTAAAGTGACGCAACACCAAGTGCACGAGATGGCTAGAACTTGTGAAAGTCTGCGCATGGAGTTAAAAGAAAGGGAAAACGCGCTTGAAAAGGCCAGGAACGAAAAGGTTGTCTTAGAGACGGAGAAGTTAGCGCTGGAGCAGGATTTGGATTCGTTGAAACTCAACTATGAGATAAGTCAGTCCAGGGCAAAAGACCTCGAGGATAGCTTGGATGAAGCTAATGCAAGTATTTCCAAACTTGAGATAAACAGTTACCGCGATGACAACGATGGTTTGGAAATGTCTTGGGATGCTACAGTGTGGGAGGCAGGGGCACTGTACAAACAAAGCGAAGACAGAGAGAGATCGCTGAGACAAAAACTGGATGAACAAAAGATCAAGATTAGAAGGCTGGAGACGGAGAAAAATAGCGCGCAACAAGAAAATCTGGAGTGCAACCGTGAGAACAGCATACTACAAAGGAAGTTACAGGAGTGTGAACTGTCAATCGAGAGGTGTGAGCAGGAGAAGAGAGATCTCAAGGATGAAATAATTACTTTACATGGAAAATTAACAGACCTGGAAGTGAAATATGATTATGAGAGCCGCGAGAAGGATTCTATGAAACGCCAACTTGAGGATGCTCTTCAAAGAATAACCAGCAGCCGTGAAGGGTTTTTGGAGAATGATAAACAGCTCATAGAGCAGAGAATCGGAGCGGACGCTATGAAGAAGGAGATAGATGAAAAGATGTTGTTGATTGACCAGTTAAAGGCCAGCAAACTATATCTGAAACAGAGTATTGAAACACTTAAACAAACTCTGGCAACTTCTCGTGAGGACTACGAAAGAATGAAGCTCGAAAAAGGACGTTTACAGGATGAGCTATTGACACTGACATCGTCCAATACTGAGTATGAGACTAAGATTCAAAAAATCGCGATTGAAAGAGATAGAACTCAACTCGAACATCAAGCTTCTCTTGCAAGAGTTTTGTCGTTGGAGCAGCAGTTAATTGAACAAAACTGCGAGAAAGAAGCGCTATTTGAAAAAATAGACGAATGGAAGAACAACTCATTAATGTATCAAGAAAACCTTGTAACAGCTGACAAACACATTGCTGACCTGGAAGGCACGATTAACGCTCTAAAGGCTGAGGCCGTCAAGAAAGATGGAGAAATTAAAGATCTTCAAACAAGAAACTCTAACTTGGAGAATGAAGCTGATATTTTCAAGAAAAGAGTACACAAGCTTGAAGTGGAATTCAAGGAGATGATTGAGCAGAACAGGAATCTTGAATCCCAGAATAAATCTCTTCTACGTCTGAAAAATACTGAACATTCGACGATTGTTTTGCAAGAGAAAGTTCAGAATCTGGAAAGAGAGGTTCTAATGCAGAGAAGAAAAATCACCGATTTGGAAAGTAACAACCGAGCAATGTTTGAGAAGCAGACAGAACTGCAAGACGATCTTGTCGCCGCTAGAGCTGAGACATCGAACTGGGAAACTAAATACAACGTTGCACAAACGAGAAAGAACGAGATTGAACATGAGATGCTAGCGCTCCAAAAAGAATTCACTCCTCTAAAAGATGAACATCGTCATTCTGTATTCCAGCTGGAAAGCGTTCAAGGGGAAATGGAAGAGGCTCGAAATAAGATATTAAAGTTAGAAATGGAGATTAATAAAGCGGACAATGTTCAAATACAACTCGAGCAACAGATGCAAGAACACAAAGCAATGCTTAAGAGCAGGGATGAAGAACTATTAAGTTTACAGCGTAACCTACAAGAGTCTCATCTGCTATTAGAACACAAAGGCCTGTCGAAGGGTGAAAAAGAGTCTTCCAGTTCGATTGAGAGCTTAGCCAGTGAGAATCAAAAACTGGAAAAGGAAGTTTTTGTGTTGCGTCAAGAATTGAACAGCACACAAAGCTTATTAACAGCGGCTACGAGAGAAAGAGACGCGGCTGACAAAGAGGTGTTTGCTCTTAAGAGAAACTTAACAGAAATGCAAGCAAAACTGAATGCATCCCAGCAACAGATTCAAGAATTACAAAACAGTGTCAGTGCTTGCCAACGAAAGATGGCAACTTCTGCGGAAGGACATCAAAAGGCAATTATTGAACAGTTTACACTCAGATCGCAATTGGATGAAGCTAACAAAAGAGCGGGTAATAGCAAGGAAGAATTCTTTGAAGTGCAAAAAGAAATGTTCAGTCTTCGAGCCTTGATCGAGAATTACAAAAAAGAAGTTGCGAAGAATGATATTCTGATAAGAGAACAAAGTTCTAGAATCAGAATCTTAGAAGACGAGCTAAGATCCTCAAAGCTGAGGATTTCAGGTGGACGCGATGAATACGAAAGTACAAAGCAAGAACTAGCGAAACTTAAGCTCCAGCTTGACGGAAAAGAACGTTGCATCTCAGCGTCAGAAGACGACGTAAAGAGGCTTGTCCAAGAAAACAGCAAGTTGCGTTCTCAGTTGACCGACTGTCAAGCTCTTGAATCGCTGCACGAGCAAAATTTTAACAAATGGAAACACAAAGCGGAATCTCTTCAAGAAAAAATTCTCTCCTTACGTCAGAAAATTTCGTATTTGGAAGCTCAAATCTCCGCAAAGGAAGAAGAGCTTCAAGAAAACAGGAAGGAATTGCTCGCCTTTGGGTTCAAGTCTAAATATGAGTCGCTACAACGACAGAAACGAGAATTAGAAGCTGAACTATCCATGTTAAAAGCAAATCGTAACATTGCTCACCATCCTGACAAATCCAAAGCCTGTGCCTCCTCATTTTCTATAACGGAAGTTGGTAAGGACGATTCTCTTTCAAGAGAGAATTCAACCTTGGTCTGCAGAAACGAAGAATATGCACGTGAGGTTTCTCAACTGGAGGAAAAAGTTCGTGATCTGCAGTCCAAGCTTGTCGCGGAAAACAAAGAGAAGGAAAGGTTGGAGTGCGAGGTGCTTTGGAGAGCAAGAAGAATTGATGATCTCGAAAGAAGGGTTCTAAAAGATAGCAAACAAGATGGGGATGTTGGTGGTTTGCAGATAAAGATGTCTGCTCTTGAACATGAACTTATTGCATCTAAGGAAACAGTCTCACGATTAGAAAAATACCGTGATTCTTGCGAGGTGAAAATAACAGAGATGGAAGAAAAGTTGCGCTTAGCTGAGCAAAAAGCGCTTCAAATGGAATCTGCGTATCTTGCGGGTCAAGAAAGATGCGATGAACAGCATAGTAAATTACTCGAGGCGCAAAGGAAGCTATCTATAATGCAAACATCTCATCACCGATCCCTGGTCTCAAACCTGGGAACACTTGAGGAGGAATTCCAAGAGCAGTTCAAAAAAGAGGAAAAACTAAAGAATTTGATAGATGAGACAAGAAGGAGAAATGATGACTTGAGAAATAAGCTTGCTAAGAATGAAAGTGCAAGAAGGGAATCTGAAGTTTTGTTAGGGCGATTTTCTGTGACAGCCACAAATAGTCTACACTTTGAGCTTGACGTTCTCAAGAGAGACGTAGCAAAATACAAAGAAGATAACCAGCGACTTTCCAGTGAGAAACAAGACCTCATCGTTCAGCTTCAAAGACTTCAACTGCAGATCACAAGCTTGGAGACTAGATACAATGATGTCAAACGAGAAAATGATGACTTAAGTTTCCAGCTTAGTAGCTTACAAAAGAGTTACCTTCAGCTAAAAGACACATCAGAGGCTACGAAGTTGGAAAAACACTATGTCAGTATAGGCAATAATGGATCTCACATCACAGGACAACTTACCGAGATCGAGATACAACAACTGAAAGATGAAAAGGACAGTCTAAGTGGTGAGGTGGCCTCGTATAAACTATTGCTTTCATCTTATAAAGAAAAAATCGATTTGCTTCACTCAGAGAAAGTGAAGTTCAACGAAAAACTTGAGACTTCCGAAAGGACAGTATTTCGCCTAGAACAAGACAACGAAGCTCTCATTGCAGAAAAAAGCCAACTTGAAAAGCAGTTGTTAGCTGTCGCGCACAAAACAAGTATTTCTCAGTTGGAAGAATTTAGTAGAGATAAAGAAACAGGAAAGATGTTCGAGCTGCGAATCGATTTGGAGAAGATGAAAAAAGAGAGAGACTACCTACAACAATTGTTAGACCTACACAGATCACGTGACAACTACGACAAGCGTATGCAGTTAGAGAGAGCCCACGGTCAAAAGATGGCGGAAAAAGACGGCGCTATCGATGGACTAAAAAAAGAAACTACAACACTTCAGCTAGAGGTTGGAAGACTTAAACACGAACAGAGCCTAAAACAGACTGAGAATGGAAATTTAAGAATGAAGTATGTGGAAATCTTGAAAGAGCGGGACAATCTAGAAAAGCAGTGTATTGAGTACAAGCTGAAGAGTGAAAATAAAATATCACTTGATACTGATAGTCGTATTGATGGATATCGACGAGAGATTAACGAAAAAAGTGTCACCATTGATAATCTTCGCACGGAGATGTTTAAACTGCAAGCTGAAGTTGATTCCTCGAAAAAAGAGCTTATGGAGAAAAAGTTTCTTTCGGAGAGGAACAGCATTGAAGCTCAGCGCTTGAGAGAAGAGAACAACTCGTTAAGGAATACACTCGCTGATAGCGTAAGAGAGAACGGAACTTTGAAGCTAAAACTCGACGATATTACCAAAGAGAGGGATTTTCTCTTCAAGAACAAATGCTCGTTAGAGTACGATCTCTCAGTCTCACAGAGAAAAATGACTGAAACCGAAAACCACGCCATGATTGGGAACTCCCAAAAAGAGCAGGAACTTGTAATTGTACAAAGCAAGTACGCGAAACTGGAAAATGACTTTAACGAAGTGAAGCAAGAAAACGAGACAATGAAGATGGAAATGGAAGTTAGAATTAAAACCGAAGTCTTGAGCAAGCAAGAGTGTATCTATGAACTGGAGAAGGAGATGCGAAAACTCAAGGCCGAAAATGAGTACCATCAAAAAGTTATGGATGAGAAAAACGCCAACTTGAGCAAACTGCGCTCGCAGATCCTGTCCTGGCAGAAACAAGCGGAGAAATTGGAGAAGGAACTTTATGTTGCTCAAGAAACGTACGTGAAATGTGACAGGCGGATGAGAGAAATATTCAATTCTGAACACGAACTTTTGACGGTTGAAGATCTTCGCAGTCTGGTCAGCGCTTCACCAGCCTTAGGCACGCGCACTATATCTAGGTGTGAGAACAGTGTTACTGGTAGAAAACTCACTGAGGATAATAGCTTAAGTTTGAGTAGCATTCGTTATAGTTTTTGCCGAAGTTAAGTTAATGAGAGAGCCATGAACGAAATAGACAGGATCCATCTTATATATATGATTAGAGAGCATTTCAGTTTTTAGTTACTAGAGAAATATAGCACCACGTTTACGGCAAACACCAAACCTCAACCTTTTTTCGTAAGATTCGCATAAACTCATTAAAAAGCTAAAATGCACAAAAAGCAGCTATAAACCTTGGTATGTTTCCTCGAAATGTCTCAGATGTTTTGACGTGACTGCATCATTTGAGCGCCTTTTTTTTAAGAAATGGCTGTCCAGCTTCTGTGAAGGTGATAGCCAAACATTAACTAGCCTCTTGATACTTTTTTCCTGTTTGTGCAAACAGTGACAGTTAACCGGTTTTTTTTTGGTTTTTTTTTAACAAAGAATCATTGGACTATGCACAGGCTGGTAATTGAAGCAGAAACTGCCAGGTGTAAGCAACAAAATGATTTTGGCACTAAAAGTAATCTGATTCGAAAACTCGAAACAAATTCAGTAACTTTTCCTCCAGTGTTAAAGTAGCACCTCTACCGTTCTTCTACCTAAGACTGATTGATGTCCAATATCTCCTTTAACTGTTTAATGCAGTATCAGGCAAAGACGTGAAAAGAATAAAGTTATTCATCTACTCAAGAATATTGTCTTAATGCAACACCGAATTCTCACAACTAATATTGAAACATGTTTAAGCTTTGGTAAAAGAAACGATATTTCAACCTCGCGACTGATACCGAACAAAAAGATAATTGTTTTATAAAATCAGCGGAAACGGGTTCTGCGTAAAGGAGTCGCTGGGGGGTGGACAGTGGACATAACCCCCCCCCCGCCCTTTTTTTTTAATTCTCTATCATCGTTATCTAGTTACTAGCTTTCTCATTGGCTCAAAGCACTCAGGATATCAAAGATTAGTATACAACAAACCAGTGGAAAGTGTTTTTCGCGCGCTCTGATTGGCTACTCAAACTCGGGATAGTTTCTATCATTCACCTTCCGTTATTTTTCTGGATTTAGCGCGCGAGGTTTCCCTCATTTCTCAGAAAAAAAGGAACTATTTGGTGCTGGCTATCCACTAGTTTGGTGTATACTCAGCTAAAACAATTATTCACCTCCGTGTCGGTGAAAGTGGTTAAATATCCACCACTATTTACCTCCACTTCGGTGAATAATTGTTAAATAACCCCGCTTTTACCTTATAAGGAATTAGATGCTACGTCAAGCGCCGTGGCGTTCTAACGTTTCCCCGTATTGCAAACGTTTTGTCCAAGAATGTCACAAAAGAAATACATCAACGACTCCCAAGTTGAGAATTTAATAAAACAATTGTTTCACTCCTGCGTGCTATATATGAGGTGTTTATAACTAACGCAGCCTCGTGGGATAATTGCTAATTATTTTGTAAATAAACCCCTTCTGGCGGCTGGTCTATCGGAGGATAATGTCCGAAGCTGAAACATTGTCCGAAAAATAAACAGTTTGCTTCGCCTTCGATTAATTTCTACAACGCGCACGCTTTATTGCGGTTCACAGCACATTTGGAGCTAACAAATCGAAGCTGGTTAGTTTACTCGATGTTATTACATTGTAATTAGAACTGAAAAGTTAAAACCTGAAAAAGTGACTTTCTTTCTTGTTTTTCTCTGATACCCGCCGTCCGATTTTGTACCACGTAATGTGTTTCGTCCAATGAGCGGGCGCAAAATGTAATCGGTGGGTTATAATATACAGATAACCCCTGATATGATGAGCAGGCATCGCTCTGATTCGTTCTCTTCTAAATAGCTACGAGCCAGGCCTAGCTAAAAATTCCAAAAAATGGCCTAAAAATCTTTCCGGAATTTCTCTAAAACTGTTATAAAAACACTCCGTTTTCACCTCAAAAAATCCTATAAAAACTCCGAAAAATCTCTAAAAATTCCATGATATTAAAAACCTGGGCGACTTGAGGTGAAAAGTCCATAGCTTTGGTGGACTTTCTGCTTGCGCCCTCGGTTACAGCCAAATCAACAAGCTCCAATGAGCCCGCCATTTTAAACTCACTGACAGAAAGGAATGCTGGATTATGGGTAAAACCGCCGACTGATAGTGAGGAGGCATCAAGGGGGCATCAAAAAGTTTCGTCACAATCGCTTGTGGCAAAACTTTCCTACGTTTCAAGCTTTTTTGTAACAAATGAACGAAAAAACCTTGAGAATATTCACCAAAACCTCTAAAAATCTCTCCAAATCTCTAAAAGTCCTACAGTTTTCTAAAAATCCCGTGAAGCTCTAAAAATCCCGAAAAAAGTCCGGATTTTTGTAGCTAGGCCTACTACGAGCTGATACCCTGTCAGTAGAGAAGTTGTACAAAAAGGACGAAAGACATGCTTGTTTAAGAACCATGCCTTATTTACCACTTAGTAGGGAAGGTGGTTGGTCCAGAGTTTGTGCAGATGGTAAGCAGAACCTCCCGAATGGGAAATTCCGTTCGAGATTGGCGAGTACCATTTGTGTTATACACTCTACTTTACCGAGAGACCGGAGGTAGATTGACCATCGGCGCGGGGCCTTGAAGCGACAGAATAAACAAAATGAAACACAACTTTTTGTTCGGGAGTTTTGGACTAACTCTGACGACGTTCCGTTCATTTCGGAAATTTCCGGTCGGGCGAACCAGAAAAGCCCTCACATTTACACTCCATTCGGAATGTCCTGATTTTTTTTCTGTAAATGGTAAACACTTAAAATCGGTTGCCTTGTTTTAACCGCAAAAGTTTGTTTTGGAAACTTAACTGACATTTTTCACAATCTAGGGATTGTCTGTATAATAAAACAATCAGTCTACTCAGTCTTGTCGTACTTACTCATAGGCAACGAGGCGCGTGCGAAGTAACGGGTTGACGACTGCGAGATCTTTAACGGCGAGATTGAGTTGATTGCCTGTTAAAAGTAGAGGGCATTCACGTCAGCCATTTTAATTGGAGGTTACAATAAAATATAACTATATGCACAAAAAACTTATTTCCCTAAGGAAACATTTTATTGTCTTGTATCTCCAGTTCAGCTGCTGCAAAGCTTTTGGTCTAAAACAGACGTCAAAATAGGGTATGAAAATTCATATTGACTGCGTTTCGAGCTCTATGTTGTACACCTCAACCCCGGGACCTCAAGCACCTTTCCAGGCAACGAATTGCGTCATGCAAATTCGATTTCGTCCGTCGACAAAAATTGCTTACGCTAATGATCCATTTTTGTTCGTTTTGGTGCAAATCGGGCGAAGTTAGTCGATCGATTTACATTTCGCATTTTGTGCCTCAAGACTCATGACAAAACCCCACAATTCTCCAGGTTACGTCGCTAATGTGTACCAAAATCAACTAATGTCACACTGATTATACATAAGTAAGGTTTAAATTTAAGCCAGTAAGGTTTTTGTCAAGGTAAATGCTTTCCTTAGGCTTTCCCTACTCTTATCGGAGCCGATATTTTTACACTCTATGCTATGATGTTTATGCTTTCAAAATAAACCATTTATAGTTAGAATTTGTATTATCTTACCTTTACTGCGTTCTTTCCTTCCTTTTGGTGTAAGATTGTGGAATACTCCGCCAATATACATTAACCTGTTTTTAACCATTTGTCAGATTTGCTGACAGACTGGGTTTCTGAGGCAGGCGTATTTTTTGGTGCGAAGTCCTAGCGATTTTTCAAATGACTTTCTGCTTTGATAGGTTTACAGCTAGATGAGTCGAAATTTTTGCAATAGTTTTTGCACGAAATAATGTTGTAACGCATTCCTTCAGTTACTTTGTATTATCCATATTGTCTAAGATATCGTATGGCATCAGAATATTCTAATAATATTCTAATTAATTCACGGCTTCAATTTCACGGACAACAAAAAAACACCCAGTTTCGTCTCCTGTGCCATCTCCGCTTTCAAGATGGTGGCACGAAAAGACCCTGGGAACGAGGTTATAAAAATACCCTTTTACCTGTACAAATAACGGGTCATCTGTTTCATCATAAGATAGCTATAGGATCAACGAGGATGCGTTTTTACATAATCATTTTTTTTTCAGTTTGGATGTTTTGTAATGATTTCTCTCGACAATTCCCCCCCCCCCCCGATCAACTGTTTATCCCTTGAGCATTTATTCTGCTCACGATTTGTTCAGTTGTTCCATCCACAGATTCACAAGTATAAACTAATTTTAATAAGTGATTAAACAGAATTAAACAGAAACACCGGGGTAATTCAAACAAGTCTAGTTCTTCATAAGTTATAATTTAACCTGCTTCTTCTCTCCTTTAAAAATAGTCGAAAGAGAAACGAAGAGCACGAACAAGCGCCAAAATTGCCTACCCCATGGATATTCTACGCACGAAAAGTAGCACCTCTGCGTGAGTCGTGTTTGCGTCTATGACGTCATAAATTCGCGCCAAAAATCAAACGAGTGGGAATGGGCTTGCCTGGGGGAGGGGGGTAGGAGGTGCGGTCGCCTCTGATGGACAATACCCATACCAATACTATTTCAATCTTCTATTAGGATTTATTGAAGTTTTCAATCCCTGGTGTAATGGTGTTCATTCAAAGTCAAGTTTTAACAATGATTCTCTTGACAGCTGCCCAGTGCTGTGCTTCATTTTACGTTCTTTTGCAGTTTTAATATTTATTTGTTAGTGGTAAGTCTAATACTTTGGAGCTTGAGTTCGGGTTGATTTTGAGCTGGGTTCCAGAAGAGTTCGGGTTGAATTCGGGTCGAGTTCGGGTTGAGTTCGAGTTAAGTTCCAGAACGATGACAGTCAACGACCCAGTCTTAAGGCTAACCGTTTAATTGTTTGCCTAAACCTTATTCTAATTTAGAAAATTCGCCTGCGTGGCAGGCGCCGAAAGAGGAAGGAGTGCGAGAACTCACTAACGCACCACCTTTCTCTCCTTTCCAGTGTTCGACCAGGGCCACTACAAAATCACTAGCTATTTCCTTTTATCTCGAATTCTAACTCAAATGAACTTGACCTCATAAATTTCCTAACACCACTTTTGTTTTGTAAGCTTCAACCAAGGGCTTTGCTGCTTCGCTTGGAGGTGAATAGCAAATGCTCTCCCGCGTTTCAGTAGCCAATCAGCGTGCGCTAAAAAAACTATCCATTTGTGTGGTTGTGGTATACACTAATTGAGAATATTTCAACTGTTCTAGGGTGCGTGTAATCTCCAACGCAGTCGTCTTTAGGGGGGTAGTGAGGGTAATACGACTCACCTAAAGACGATTGCAGGGGAGGCTAGGGTGCACGAGAGTTCTCTCTGGGAGAGGCGAGAGCGACAGTCATTTTTGAGCCCTGGTCACCTCTCATCTACTCTCGTTTACCTTTGATTTCGGTTTTGAAGCAAATGCGACGTCATTTCTAGTACAAAAACCTTTATTATCTTGCACATCAGTAACAAAGCACAACGATTTCACATGCTATCTTCTCCTTTATGTTGGACTAATGAAATTGCATTAAACTAGTTCGATTACACATTGTGATGGTCTTTAAAAAAAAGACGTTATCAGATAGCCACAGATTTTTCACTGCCAAGTGCTACTTAAGCTTTCTTAAAATTCTGCACCTTGCTGGTTATTTCTAACTGCTGGCTTTTCAATCGATAATCTAAAATTTTATTATCTTAATTGAGGACCCTGTTGTTAACCAGTTTGTGATGTACGCCTCCTCATTAAAGTTTATTTTTTTGCTTAAAACCTTCCATAAAAAATCATGGCTTCTACTTTGAGAATTATATTGAATTCAATTTTGCTTACGAAAGCTGCGAGAAATTTGGTGCACGACTAGTAGAAACAACTGATATAAGAGTCAACTCGTTAGAGAATTATTTTTTCAAACTCAAAATTATCCTATTCGATAACATATGCTGGCCGTTGCTTTCAGACTCCTAGTCTTATGAGAGTCAAATATCTAATTTAAAATATGTCGATTCTATAACTTTTGTACTAATGTTCACACCTAACTTTGCTGACATTCAGCTCTGTTCCGTTCCTTTCCCTTGTCCTTTTCTGCTGACGTTCTCCTGTCCCGATCCCTGCTGCTGTCTGTGTCCCTGCCTCGGTAGCTGCTGCCTTTGTCTCGAGTACTGTATCTGTCTCCAGTGCTGTTGCGGTCGCGGTCTCGGTCTCTTCCCGACCCATAGCGGTTGCTCCCTGAATCTTTCCTTTCACTCTTTTTATCGTCGTCTTCAATAGGTGTGCTGCTTCGAAGCATAGCGGCATAGTCCGGCTCGGACTCCGTGGGCTTGGTTTCAACCACCTCTACCTTCTCACCGACGTGGTCTTTAGGTGCACTGGGCTTCCTGCCTCTGCCATGTGAAAGCTCTTTACCGAGGATCTCGCCTAACTTAGAGTGCTCCAGGTCGCTCCTGTCACTTGACCTGGAGACGTCACCATTTGGTAGACTGCTTTCACTTGTTGAGCGGTAGAGCCCACCGGGTCTGTTCATCAAACCCTCCTGGTAGGACAGCATCAGGCTGTGCTGTCGCTGACTTTGCCTTCGTTCGACGATCAGGGTGGTAGAAGCTTGTTCGCTAGGTACAGAGGTAGCCAGCTGTTCCCGGAGCTGCTGTACTTGCTTTTCGTACTTCTTAATGAGATCATCCTTGTCTTTTATCTTGTTCTTCAAAATGTCTTGTTCGGCTTCCAGTTCGGCTTGTTTGACCTTGTTGCTGTTCATCTCTTCAATCAGCTTGTTGTCTAGCTTGGTCTTGTCGTCTTTCAGCGATTTGTTATCTTTCTGCAGCTCGTCGTTTTTCTTCTGAAGGTCGGTAAGGTTTGACTTGGCAGCGTCGTGTTCCTCTTTCAAAGCTTCCAACTCCATGGCTAAATCCATCTTCTCCTTCTGCAACTTGTCAATTTTTTCGTCTTTCTCCTCAATTTCTTTCTTGAAAATTTCGCTCTGACCTCCGAAAAGTGACGTAATCTGCACAGCTAACTGCTTGTTGTTAACGTCGAACTTGCTGTTGAACTCATCTAGTTGTGCTTTCAAGTCATTTTTGTCTTTCTTGGCTTGGTCCAGATTTTTCTGAAGCTTGTTGTTCCTGTCGTTAAGTGTATCAATCTCTCTCAAGAGCTCTTTCTCCTTCACAGGGTCTATTCCGTCCCTTCCGCTTCCTAGCATATCCTGCAGTTCTTGGTTCTCCTTTTCAAGATCCTCGATTTTCTTGTTGTCCCTGTTTGCTTCATTTTCTAGCTGGCTTACCTTGCCATGAAGGTCGTTGTTTTCATCTCGGAGATCTTTGTTTTTGTCATGCAAATCTTCATTTTCTTCTTTCAACATTGATAGCTCATGCCCACCTTTCTGGATTTCACGTTCTAGTTGTGCGACTTGTTCTCCCAGCTCTCTGATCCTCTTTTCTTTCTCGTTGTAAAGATCCCGCGAGGGTCTTCTCTTTGTGATGGGCGCTTCACCAGCTTTCTTCAGTTCTCTTTCCAAATCTGCCTTCTCCTTGTTAAGCTTTTGCAGCTCTTTCTCCAGATCCTTAATTTCTGCTTTCAAATCTTCGTTCTCTGCCTGAACATTATCCCTTGCGTCCTTGAGATCGTCATTTTCATTTTGTAGCTCGTTGTTGTTTTGGTTGGCCAGCTGGATTTCATGGTGAACATTATCCAAATCATTGTCCAGCTTCTTGATGTCTGCCTCGTCTTCTTTAAGCCTTCGTTTGGCGTCAGCCAATTCATCTTGAAGCCTGTCGTTCTTGCTTTTCATGTCTTCGAGCTCGTTTTGCAAGAGCTTCACCTGATCCTCCGCCGCTTCCAACTCGATTTGCAGCTTGTCTTTATCCCTCTTTATTCCATCCACGTCATCATCGAAAAACATCGGGGGAGCACTCTCCACTTCAGCCACTGTCTGCACCTGAATCATGTCATTCTGTTGGTTAAGGTTGTCCTTAAGGTCAGCAATCTCCTTCTCAGCCTTCAACAGATCATCACGGATCTTTTCCTTGTCGTCTTTGGCTAACTTGTTTTCCATCTCCAACTCATGCAGTTTGACTTCTAGCTGTTGCAATTCTAACTTGAGCTCTTTATTCTCCATCATCAGTTTTCGATTTTCTGCCTTCACTTCGTTGAGCTCATCGCGAAGTTCTTCGATGTCTTTTTCCAGATCTTCCTTGTCCTCTTTCAGTGTGTTAACCTGACGAGCGAGCTCGCTGTTTTCCTTTTGAAGCTTGCCTTGTGATCCTTGTTGATCCCAGTTACCTTTCTTTAGCTGCCGCAGCTCTTCCTTCAGTTTGTCGTTCATGTTGTTTAATTCAGCTATCATCTTTTCCTGTTGAGCTTCTTTTGTCTTCAGGACATCCATGTCGTGTTCCAGATGCCACAGTTTGCTTTTAACCTTTTGAAGTTCTTTCAATGCATCAGCTTTTTCGTCCAGGGCGTGTTGAAGAGCTTGCGAATCTCCTCTGATGTCGATGTTAACTGAGTCAAGAGGTCCGGCATCTATGTTATCCTCATTTTCAAGCTCGTCTTCCAGCTCGGCAATTCGTTTATCACGATCAGCGAGATCATCTTTCAAGTCTTCGATTTCTTTTTCTTGGCCTGAATTTGTTTTCTCGAGTTTCTTGATTTGTGCTTTGGCCCTCTGAAGTTCCTGCTCCAAGGGAGCGAAATTATTTTTACGCCATTCGAGATTCTTGTCTTTGTCTTCCTTGTGTCGGTCTCGCGCTGATTGGAGCTTGTTTTTCAGCTCAGCTTCGCTATTCCTCAAGCGATTCACCTCGTCTTCCAAAGCATCCTTTTCTCTTTTCTGCTCGTTCATCTCGGCTTCTATCCTCGCCATCTTGGTGCGATAAGTAGCCGAGTCGCTCTTAGCTTTCTCCTTCTCACGAAGTGCGTCCTGGTTACTTGCTTCCAATTCTTGATACTTCTTTCTGCTCACAACATCTTGGTTCTGCTTGGGAACATCCACCGCGTTCAGCTGGTTTTGCAGAGCCTGCAGTTTTTTCTTCAACAGGGAAAGTTCATTTTCTGCTTTTGTCTTCTCGTATTTCAGTTTCTCGTGTTCGACCTTTAAGTCAGAGTGCTTCTTCTCTAAGTTGGCAAGGGCCTTTTTGAGTTTCTCTTTCTCGTCCTCTAGTTTACGGATTTTATCTTCCAAGCGCTGAATCTCGTTGTCTTTAGACACTACGCGGCGTTGGAGTTCTTCGACATCCCTCTGAGCTTTCTGGTAATTTCTCTTATTTTCTTTAGCAGTGGCTTGCAGATTAATAACTTCGTCTTTGAGGCGGTCACGCTCCTCGCGTAGTGTATCCGACGGAGCAGACACTTGCGAAATCTTCACGTCCTTGTCGCGAAGTTCCAGCTCCAGTCTCATTTTTTCGTTGCTGACATCTTGGTACTTTTGTCGGTATTCCGCGAGCTTGTTCCTCAAGTCATCTAGATATGCGTCGCTGACTCCAGAACTGGTTGTAATCGCACTGTTTTTGGCTGTCAATTCCTTTCTCAGCTGCTCAATAATCTTCTGAAGCTCAGTGATTCTTGCTTCAAGAATCTTCTTTTCGTCATTGGCAGCCTTTAAGCTTACATTAGCTTCCTTGAGTTGACTACGGAGGGCGTCTATTTCTTTCTTTGCAGCCTTTTGCTTTTCCCTTGCGTCATCAACTTCTTTTTGGGCTTCTTCTAGTGCTCGATCTCTCATTTCTACCTCCACAACCAGTCCATCGGCCTTCATCTTGTTTTCCTCTCGCTCATGTTCCGTATCGTGTAACTTCGCTTCCATTTCCTCCAGAGCTGCTTGCAGTTTGGCGACGTTGTCTTGAGCAAGGCGTAGCTCTTTCTGCAGCTTTGTGTTCTCTCTATCCTTGCTGTCAACATCTTCTCTCAGCTCCTCGATAACTTGCTTCAAGCGATCAGAGTCCTTGTCGCCGCTCTCCAAAATAGCATACAGCTCGTTGATTTTGCGTTGTTTTTCGATAACATCATCATTCTTGTCCAGCAAGTCTTTCTGTGCAGCTTCAAGTTGTTGTTGTAGAGCCTTCAGTTTTGCCATTCCACCAGCTTGCTGTGCCTCAGCGGTGCTTAACTTGCTCTGCGCATCCTGTAGCTCATCCTTTAAGAGCTCCAGCTCGCGTTCCGCTGCCTGATACTTGTCATTAATCAGATTTAGGTCGTCAAGTGCTTCTGGTAACTTCTTTTCCAGTTCCTTAATGCGATTTTCTGCATCTTTAAGGTTTGTCTCCAGGCGGTGGTTCTTGCCCTCAGAGTCTCCCAACTTGTTTTTATAGTCGTTCAGTTGCTCGCGCAAAACGTCGTATTCCATTTCTCCTCTTTTCAGCTTCTCCTTGAGATCCATGTTTTCGTCTTCGAGGTCTTTTAGAGCGTCTGGATCGGCTCCGAAATCAAACCCTGGTGCGGCTGCATACTGTGTGTCCACTTGTGCGACATTCACAGGCGCAATGTTGATGACATCTTGCTTCTCTGCAAGTTTAACTTGGAGGTCTGCAATTTCGTCTTCGAGCCTGTTCTTGGTTTCTCTCAATTCGTCGATATCCTTTTCGTCTCGCTCGAGTTCCAAGTTCAAAACTTCAATCTTATCCTCCAGATCCTCAATCTTTTTACGGTTGGTTTCTACTTCGTTTTTGAGTTGTCGTATCTCGGCCTCTAGATCGTCGTTATCCTTTTCCACCTCTTGTTTCTTCGCCAGGGCCTCTGCTAACTGATTTTCAAGATCTTCCACATTTGCAAGCGCCGCCTTGCAGTCTTCTACAGCACGGTCTCTCTCTCCTTGCATTCGGGTGAGATTTTTCTTCAAGTCAACTATAGTTGCACGTTTTAGTTCGTTAAGCTCTTGTTGTAATTTGGCTTTGTCTTCCCGCAGAGCATCACAGTTTTCTTGACTTGATTTCAAAGCGGACTCCAAGAACTCCACCTTCTTCTCCAGATCGCTCTTCTTGCCTTGCAATCTCCCAACTGCAGCCTCACGATCTTCCTTTTCTTTGGCATGGGCATCAGAAGCCAGGCGAAGATGTACGTGTTCTTCGTCAATAGCAAGGAACTTTTCTTGTGTCTCCTCCAGACGTCGGTGAGCTTGTTCTAACTGACTCTCTAGAGACTTAATTTCATTTGTGTCGGCCACCTCTTTGGTTTCCAAGACTGTCAGTTGCGTTCGAACCTCCACCAACTCCTTCTTTGCGTCTTCTTTCTCTCGGTTACTTCTTTCCAGCATTTTCTTGGCGTCGTCCAGTTTTCTTTGTAGTGTGTTGGCGTTGTGCTGATGTTCAATTGCTTTTTCTTGAGCCTTCTTAGCATCTGTTTGAGCTTCAGGAAGTTTGTGCTCAACAAGCTGCAACTGTTCCCTAAGTTGATCCTCGCGAGCCTCGCTTTTCTTAAGCAGGGCCTCCAAGTCGGCTACCCTCTCGTCAGGACTACTACGGAGCCTTTCCTCTCTGAAGCGGACGGGTGGTGCCGACTGAACCACGGACACGTTCGCCACAGTCTGTATGTTGTTCCCCATCTCCTTAAGCTGGGTTTGAAGCTCCTTCACGCGATTGCGGTTTATCTCATTCGCACTCCTGAGGGCCTCAATCTCTTTTCGTGAGGAGGTAACAGTGTCTTCTAAAGTACTTATCTTTCGTTTGGCTGCGTTTAGCTGTGAATCTTTGTCTTTCAATTCAGATTCCAACCGACTGATGATACGATCTTTCTCTTTGAGCTTGTTACGGGTCTGTTCTAATTCTGGCTTCAGCTTCCTTAGTTTGGTCTCTAACTCATCCACCTGACTTTGCAAGTCGTTTCTTTGCTTGGTCAAAGCCTTGTTGTTTGCTTCAGCGACGTTCAACTTGTACGACAATGAGTCAACATCTTGTTGAAGCAGCTCCTTAGCTTCAATCTCTTCTCGCAGTTCTTTTTGCAGGTCATCGATCTTGCGCTTTTGAACTTTGTTTCGAGAATCCAACTCCTTGTTTTCAGTTTCCAGAGTTTCATTCTTGGCCACCGCTGCCCTCAACTGCGGCCTCAGATTTTCTAGTTCTTCCTCAAGCTCCTTGCACTTTTTGGTCAATGAATCCACGTTGGCTTCGTGCTTCTTTACTGTCTTTCCAAGAGTAGAATTGACTTTGACCTGTTCTGAGAGATCAAGATTTTTGTTGTTGTAATCTTCTTTGCTCTGCGTGAGTTTCGCGTTGGAATCGCTCAGATATTCCTTCAGTTTGTCCCTCTCAAGGGTCAAAGTCTCTACCTTTTTCTGAAGCTTCTCTACTTGCGGGCTCAGGTCCTCTAGTCTTTCTCGTAGGTCCCTGTTTGCATCCATCAGTTCGTCTTCTTCTTTCTCCAGAGCGTTGATTTTGTTCTTCATATCTTCCTCCTTCCTTTCCAAGTCTTCGTTTTCTTTATTGGCGCGATTAAGATCCCTCTGCAACGAAGCGATCTTGTCTTCATCGTTCTTTAGATCGCTTTGAAGATGTTCTTCGATCTTCTGCAGCCTATTGTTTTCATTTTCGAGTTCGTAGATCCTCTGGCGGAGTGGTGCGAGGTCACTTTCGAAGTCTATCGTTGGGGCACTGTATGCATAGGACACTTCAGCCGGTTTGATCTCATCGCCAGCTCTTTTTGGTTCCATGTGCTGAAGCTTTTCAAGGACACCAGCCAGTTCTACCTCAGCGTTGTCCCTTTCTTTCGTTACCTTCTCCAGCTGAGCTTCGAGCTTGCTGATTTCGTTTTCTCTGTCGTCCAACTTTTTGTTCAAGTGTTTGATCTCGTCATCTTTGTAGTCGCAATCTGCTCGGGCAGTTGACAAGTCTGTTTGGTTCTTGTCGTAATTTGATTTAAGATCTGACAATTTCTCGTTAAGCTCATCAACCCTGTTGTTTTTCTGTGCCAACTCGTTCTTGTATTGCTCGGCTTCTTCTTGGGCTTGAGCCAGCTTCTTCTTCAAATTTTCTGCCACCTTTCGTTGCTTACTTGTCTTGTCCGTCCAATCTTGCACTTGATTCTCGAACACCGTCTTGTCCTTAGCGGTGGCATCAAAGTCGTCTTCCAGTCGTAGCAGCTTCTGCCTGAGGTCAGTGTTCTCTTTCTGAAGGTAGTCCTTCTCTTGGTCGGATTCTCTCAACTTGCTCTCCAGCTCTGCAATCTTCCTCGATACGTCGTCAAGGTCTCTCTGCACGGACTCCTTCTCTTTTTCACTGACTTTGTAATCGCTGTCCAGGTCACCATACTTCCTCTGATATTCCAAAGCTGTCTCGTGCAGACGTTCCATGTCCTTATTGAGATCATCCAACCTCGACTCAAGCTTTTCAATTGTGTCTTCTCGATCGTCAATCTCCTTTTCGAGCTGCGCAATTTTGGCCTTCAAGTCTTCTATGGTTTTGTCTCTCTTTTCTATCTCCTTGTTGTCGTGTTCGATCGTCCGCTCAGCCTTGGCCAGCTTGCTTTTCAGGTCATTGTAGTCGTTCTTCAAACGTCCATAGTTACCCTTCTCATTCTCAAGCTGAGCTGCGATCGTGTTCTTTTCCCGATTCTCATCTTCATACTTGTTCTCCCACTTCCTCACATCCTTGGCGACCGCATCAAGTTTTCCCTTCAAATCGTAGTTTTCACCTATAATAACAAGGATATGTTGTTTTTTTCCACAGTCTTTTCATATACTAACAATACCAAAGAACACACTCCCACGTGGCTTTCATTTGAACGATCGCACCCTAGGTTTTCCTTTACATGATTCAAGGCTTATTCGATTGTAAGTAAACGGTTGTCATTAGAATATTCACGTTTAGTTAGTATCTGTCTTAAAGGTAGTAAATGTTATTGGTTTTCTTGCTGGAGTTTAATGCACTTCTCGCAGTTAGTCATCTTGATGTGTAATTTGTCTATTTTCTTACTTAGTTGTGCTACACAGGGTAGCTCATATTGTGAGTCAGTGGATGAAATCCCAAAATTGTAACCATTGAAATAAAAGCTGCTAAGCAGTGCTTTTCTGGAAATGTTAAAGAGTATTGTAACTTTTCTTACCTTCAAGTCGTTTCACTTTATCGTTCAGCTCTTCCACATTCTTTCTCAACATCTCGTTCTCATCTCTGAGACCGAAATCTCCAAACGACATCTCAGGCGCAGACTGAAGGGCAGGCTCACTTTCCACAACATTAACGTTGTAGCTCTTCATCTCCGGTTCGGCTAGCCGCTTGTTCAGCTCGTTTTCCAGCTCTCTTATTCTCTCTTGCGCGGACAGCAGATCCGAATCCAACTTGTCGTTCTTGTCTCGCAGTATTTTTTCCGTGTTCCGCAGAGAGGAGAACTGCTCTTCTGCCTTGTCACGGGCGTCTTCAGCAGCTCTGATCTCGCGCTCAGCCTTCGTCAACTTCTCCATGAGTGCATTCTTTTCCTGGCGTAGCTTCTCGATAGTCTGTTCATCCTGGTCGTGTTGATCTTCAGCCTGGTCAAGCTCGATGGAAAGCTGGCTGCTCTTCTTCTGAACGACCTCCAGGTTTGCTTCAGTTTTGTTCAGCTTCTGTTTCAGCTCCGGGATGACCTAAGTCAATCAATCAATCAATCAATTAATCAGTCAATCAATCACGTGGTCAAACCGTCAGGTAGTCAGTCCACCATGCATTCATTTACACATTCATTTATTTGTTCAGTAAGTCAATCAGTCAATCAAGAAATGCGGCAATTCAGCAATCAAGCTATTAATCAATCGATGACTCAATCAATCAATCAATCAATCAATCAATCAATCAATCAATCAATCAATCAAACAACCAACCAAACAGTCAACAAATCACTTAATTAACCAATCCCTCGATGTTTCAGCGCAACGAGCTTTCTTTTCAAGTGCTGAAGTTCCTGTAATACTTTGAAAATCTCTTTAAACATCTTTAAACATCTTTCACCTGCATTTTATATATATGATCATTTCACATAGTAAACTGTTAGCGCTAATTAACGATACTATAAACTATAAACCGACGTACGCAACCCCACACACTGAAGATAGTACACTTTCTGCGCGATGCACAAAACCGTCAACGCTTTCTTTTGAATTTGCCATGTCAATGTTTACAGCTGCCAAACAGATTGGGTACCAAACTGCAAGAGAAAGTCATTTGTAGTGTCCTGGCTCTGTTTTGCTCTGTTTTGTTTATTAAATAATAATAATAATAATAATAATTATACTCAGCTCTCTTCCACTTGCTAGCTCCACATATCAGTATGTCAAAGCCAAATCAAACTGTGAACGGTTTTCTGATTTACACATCAATAAAATTCTAACCTTATTCTGAAGATCGTTGATGACATTTTCCAGCTTCTCAACTTGCTTGTTCTTAGTCTGAAGCTCCTCTTTGCGCGCGTCCGCCTTCTTCTGAGCTTCAACCAACACCTTCTGCAAATCTCCGACCTTGGTAAATAAGTGAATAAATGAATGAACGAACGAACGAACGAACGAACGAACGAACGAACGAACGAACGAACGAACGAACGAACGAACGAACGAACGAATGAATGAATGAATGAATGAATCAATGAATGAATGAATCAATGAATGAATGAATGAATGAATGAATGAATGAATAAGGAAATAAATAAGGCCGATGTAAACTGACTAAATCGTCATGGAGAATTGAGCAATCGCCAGTCTGTAGGAAATAAAGAAGGAAGGAAAGAAGGAAGGAAGGAAGGAAGGAAGGAAGGAACGAACGAACGAACGAAAGAACGAACGAACGAAAGAACGAATGAATGAACGAACGAACGAGCGAACGAACGAACGAACGAATAAATGAATGAATGAATGAATGAATGAATGAATGAATGAATGAATGAATGAATGAATGAATGAATGAATGAATGAATCAATGAATGAATGAATCAATGAATGAATGAATAAGGAAATAAATAAGGCCGATGTAAACTGACTAAATCGTCATGGAGAATTGAGCAATCGCCAGTCTGTCTTTTTTTTAACGGTACCTCTTGAAACTAAACTCAAACCATGCTAACACCGAGATTGCGATAAATTTTAGAACTTTCAAGGTCGTCCCTGTGACTTATGACAGTGGACCCCTCTCCCACTCTTTACAGGAGTTAAGCTATGAAAAAATTAAGCACCGACCGCGCACTTGAGAATGGAAAGGGAAAGGGCTGTGTGTAGTAGTTGAGTACAAAAGCAATACCTTGGCGCTCTTTTCTTTAAGTTCTTTGCGCAGCTTCTCATTCTCAGTGTTCAGATCGTCCTTCTGTTTCACCAGACCAGTTTTCTCTCGACTAAACTTCTCCGAAGATAACTCAAAGTGCCGCTTGACCTTCACGTTCTCTTTCTGTGTCTCCTGGTACTTGACCTCCACAACTTCGTAGTCCTTTCTCAGATGCTCATATTCGCCAAGTAGCATCTTGTATTCCTCCGCCAATTCAGTGTTCTTCTCGGTTATCAGGGCGATACTGTCCTTCTCATCCTGCACCACTGTGGATGTTCTTCGAGGGTCTGCGGGCAAGCTCCGTGCAGAGCTTCGGCGAGACATGGTGCTAACCTATCGTCAATCCCTTGGTTCTTCGTCAATTTTTTGATGTACAGCCTCCTTGATTGATTCAAAATTTAGCGCCGTCGTCAACCAAGCTGAAAAATAGCAAGCTTATTTCAATTTCAATTTTACCATGACTGGATAAAAAGTTAGGTTGCGTGGACGAAGCTATACGTATGTCTTTTCAGGTCATGGTAACGATAAGTCTGTAGACTCTTACATACAGGGTCTGGAAAGGTATTCTCGGGATCCGGGATTTAAACAAAAAAAAACGTGCGGGATTCGGGAAAACGCAAAATATCTTGACGGAACTCGGGATTTGATTGCTACCCGGGAAGCGAAACTCGCCAAAATTTGCGCACGGGATGCGGTATTTTTTTTTCCCTGTCTGTCGGGAATTCGGGAAATCGACACGACCCAAATAAACGTTCTAGCGGCAAAAGTAAATCAACCAGGCGAGTGCAAAATATCAATCGAAAGGGCCAATCTACATCTTGCATTTATGGATTCGGGATAGTAAGGAAAAAAGTGCGGGATGCGGGATTCTCGTGAAGACCACCCCCCTCCCCCTTCCAGACCCTGTACATAGTACAAGCATATGAAGTCATGGATATGATGACCCAAAGACTCCCAAAGAACCTATGCTTTCTCTACAAAGCTCCCCGGGGAAGGTGTGTTTGTGCGAGGGAAGGGGGATTCCCAAACTCACGCGCAAACCTTACGCGCTTTGCAAAGCTAATCTAAGGGGAAAAAATATCCGCTACCCAGATCTGGACAATACTCATGATTGGTTGCCTAAATGTTTCAAATCATTCTGATCAATAAGGAGCACTACCCAGAGTGGGTTAGCTCTGCGTCATTGGTATAGAGTTTTTGCAGTCATTTCTCAGATTACGAAACAGGCTGCGAACCAGTTGTTAATTATTGATTTTTAAACGGTAGTGAAGCAAGGAGAGCGCGGTGTTATGGGTAGGAATAATTGCTTCGATTTACTAGAGCTTTCCCCAGCCGTCCCTCTCACCCCTAGCCTCCCTCGCCCCAAACTCCCGTTAATAACTAGCTAAGAGTCTGAAAGTTGCGCCACGCTGTTTTCTTAGGCTACTCCTTTCTTGAATTCAAGCGATATACTCGGTGTTTGTAATCAAAACACTCCAGACTCATTCAAGTGTTAATCTACATTAATTAATAGCATCCGTTTCCCAAACAAACTTCACCCGTTTCCGCCGGAAATACGGGTCGTAATTTTTCTCTTATATAAAACAGCAGAGTGTTCGCTAAGACTTTCTCAGAAGCACGCGCCGGCAAACATTGCGTTTTAAGGGGGGAGACTCTTAACTACCGTATTGTTACTAGGAAAAGTTCCTTACATCATATCTTGGAAACCTTAACTTTCTCAGATAAACTGCTTGGCGACCTTTGTTCCGTGAAAAAGGTTTTCAAGAGTTTTGACTCACAACCATATTTTGACACGTGAGAAACGCTAAGGCACAAACAGCGTAAAGTTTTGGTTGTTGAAACTGCATTGCCAATATTTAACAATCATTAGGATGCAAAATTTGACTTATCGATTTCTTGAATTAGAAGTTATGACGTCATAAGTGCGGAAATTTATACATTTTCTACTGTCGTTTTTCTGTGCTTTTTTTTTTGCTTACGTCAGATACTAAAGAAGGCTGGGTTATCTCAGATTCGTCAGGAAAAAAAGTCGGAATTCTACCTTCTTTCCTTCGAGTTTTAGGGATTTTTAAAATTCAGTTGTTTTTCCTAATACATTTCACCAATCCAGCAGCAAGAAAAGCTGCAAAACAGCGTATGACAAAATACCATCGACACAAATCCCTTAGCAACAGGGTCAGACCTGTAGTTAGGGGTCTCCCCACTTAACAGAATTTTTTTTACAAATCCGCCGTTCAATTTTATGAAAGCTTGCGTTAGGCGTCAGCTAAAATCTTGATACATTACAATTTATTAGTTTTTTCTAACTAACCCTGCGTCGTTTAATTTTGCCTTTGGATACTTTTGGCTGAAATAGTCCTTTATGTTAAGTGACTGTGTAAGTTTTACTGTGTACGTTGTATTGTGTATACAGGTATTTGTTCGTTTCTTGGTTTCTTGTAGTGATAGTCTTATGTCTAGTTTCTGACACACAACTGTTTAAACAAACAAACTTTGGATACAGAAAGAAAATTGCCAACTGTAAGTTTTCCAAGCATAGATCTTGCTTCTTGCAGTAATAAAGTGAGCAGTTACTGTAAGAAAAATGGTCCAAGGTTTCTTGGTTGACGTACTAAGCAAGAATGTTCGAGAATTAATTAGCATTGGTTTGCCAGAATGTTTAAGAATGTGCGGTCTCTTGTTAGGGTTCACATGAGAGAAGACTACAGAACATGACCTGACTGTTTGCAAGAGAGGCTTTATGCAATCTTAATTGTAAATCCCATGACATGGCTTAATTGAAAAACTAATTGCGCAAACGGTACTATTAAGATAACCTTCGGGCAGCGAGAGTTTTCAACAAGAATGTTCAAGAATATGCGCTCTTGTTTAAGGCGTTACATGATTTAAGATTAAAGAACGTGACCGTGTTACGTTTGCAAGAGCAGCCTCATTCTTAACTGTAATCCCAAAACATGACTTAAATTGCAAAACAAATTGCTTAGATAATCAAGTGGTCGACTAACAAAGCTCAGATGAATCATAAGGGCCACAAGGGACTTGTTCGAAAGTTAAAAGAGTGCTTGTCTTTCTGCAAAGTATCTATTAACATGACAATAGACATAGCGGTTTAAACATCATATTTGCATATGCTTATTAGACGCTGAAAGTATGTTGCTTTGTAAATTGTGTTTAGCTGAACTCAAAACACGGAAAATAAAAATTTGGTTGGTTGGTTGGTTGGTTGCCAGATTTAGCTCAACATCGCGAGACCTAAGAGAAGTCTAAAAAGAAATTTCCTTCTTAAAGCATCCGACAACTGTTAATCTAAAATGCAAACTTATTCCGCTTTGCTCGTTCGTTTCGGTTTGCCGAGAATCTGTGAGTTTTGTTCTCACTCAACCATGGTATTCGATGAAAAGATTGAGATGCCTTTTTATTTGTATTTTTTTGAACCGATTGAATCCTGAATATTAACATTTCATGCCCTTTCGTCGAAATTCCAAAATTAAATTGAAAACATGTTGTGTCCCTTTAGCGGACTTTAATCAATTACATTGCACCCCTCTATTCAAATGTAAAAGTTTCACAGTCTGTAATAATAGAAGCTTGTGACCTTCCTTTGACAGTAAAGAACGCCTTAAAGCACGTAAAGCCGAAAGAATTTTATGTTATTAGTGATCTCATGTAGGTACTGCATTCCTTTCTGGTTCGTAACCCTATAAATTCCTCCCCGAAAAGACTTTTGACGGAAATGTGTTGTGCTTTGTTAATTAGAGAGGTTTGTGACATTTTGAGCTCAGTGTATTCTTACGGATTTTTATTAAACTAACGCTCAAAGAATTTTCTAGTGCATTCAGTTTTCTTTAAATTTCGTAGTTTGTTTTCGCCCTAAGTTACAGCAATTAGAAATATCTTCTATGCAGGAGCACGGCTTTGGATGCTGACCTGGATTACCCAGGACTTGATAAATGAAAATTTATTAAGTAAACACCGGGCTTAAATTTTGTACAACAGACGGGAATCTCGAAACCATTTGTCAATTTTAAACGTTGGAGTTATGTACTAATTTAGTAAGAGTATCAGATCATATGAAACAAATTAAACACTTATACAAACTTTGAGAGTGTCATGGAAATCAAATATAGCAGGGAAGTATGTTAAGAAATACACGCGCTATCTATTATCTGAAAGCGACAAACAATTTATCTGCAACTGCAAGAAAGCGTAGCTGGGAGAACAAACCTCGATAGGAAGTAACTACGAGATCGATCGTTTTTGTGGTTGATATACATTAGCGATTTCTAAATGCTCATTGCTGAAAAGCAGGGCGGATTTCAAAATGTTTACAGTGCTCGCCGGGATCAGGAAATCTAAATTGCGACACCCTTGCTATATTAAAACAGTAGCTACAATATCAGTATTATGGAACTTAACTATCCATCGACCACAAAATTTCCTTTTTTTCTTTGCAAAGTGTGAAAAGAAATGCATGTTACGGTAGTATTAAAAATATCGTGCAAATCAACAAAAATATGACCCTTAATTCCATTAACCACCGCCCTACTTTTCAGTTCCCTAGCTCTGCTACGTGAATCAAATTTGAAAATAAAGAGAGCCAAAAACTTACCCAAAAAACTATCCTAGAATATTCCACTAGGTGTAGTGAGAAATCGGTGCGATTCGCCGGTTGAAATCTGGTCGCCTCAAAGTCGAGTTTTGTCGAGATGCTTTCAGAGTCTTCAGACCTGCAAGCAAGTTCGAAGACAAGCTCCAACTCAGCAACAAGTCGAACTGGATTTGAATTGAATATATCATCGTGTTCCGCGTCAGAGAATTAGGACAAAGCGATCCCCGGATCACAAAAGAGGTTCTAGAAAGATTGCGTTTAAAAGCCCAATCAAAGTTCTCCAAGTCGAATACGCTAGCCGGCCTCAAAGGAGTTGAAATATGACAAGAATTTTCTTTCCTTAAGAGTTTTGTATAAGTATGATTAATAGACAGGGATTGTCAATGCAAGTCCTTTAATTGAACTATTTACGAACAATACACGCGAACATAAACAGCACGTAGAGTTGATTTTGTAGTTCTCTTTTAAGAAAGGAAACGGCCTTGCATGGATTTGTCGTTTAATTGACACGACAAACCTTTACAGCAAACTGTCACTTTCATCTCAGTTTAAATCTTCAGTGTTTGTGTATTTAAAACTTTTCCTGCTGTTATGCAAATCCGTGAAGGAATCGCTCGTTGCAGTGCTTCAACCTAATCATTTTTATTTGAATTAATTATCTTGAAGGAAAACATTAATTGTCAAGTCAAACAAAACTCATGAACCTCACAATGGCAATACGCGGAAAAACTCTTTTAATCACACACGTAGAAGGACGCAAAATCTTTATTTCAAGCTTTCTGGTTCATTACCTTGAAAACAACTGTTAGGCCGAAGGGTGATGATCTTACTCGAAGCTCTGTGTCGCAAATTTCCATTAACAAAAGCTCACCGCATCCTTTGTCCACATTTAGGGGTCTTTTGAAAGAAATATTGAGCAACTGTTGGGGAAAAACAAGTTTCGAAACATCTATAAAAACCCTGGATTCTGTGTCTACTTCGGTAGGAACTAGAGCGAACCTAATTAAACGGCAAATATGAAAGAATGCACGGATCGAAACGTTTACCTTCCAAACAACTTGAAATTGGGTTTGGAACAAGATAGCGAAGGAAGCTAGTGTTATTGTCTTCTTTTATCGCTCTTCTAATTGAAAAAGTTTTCTCCTGTGAATAGCGGCTAATTTCTAAGGAAAATGATTTGTTGGTTGAGGTGTAACCTATCTCTTTGCGTGACCCCGGCCCTTATACAGAGCCTGTACCTCGACGATACTAGTACGAACGCTTTAAAGTCAGATTTATAATTTCACCTCTGTTGTTTTCTCACGGCCCACCAAGAAAAAAAAAGTTCAGTAATTTGCGTGTCATAGCCGTCGTAATGTAACGGACTTCGCCATTTAGAATTTTTCACGAAATAAAGGGTTAAAGAATTCAGTCAGTCATGAGCTTCACTGAAAACAATTCCACAAATTCGGTTACCCCTGAGTGATCCAGGGGCGTAATAAAAAGGGCGATTTAAATATCTATAAAAACATACTGATCACAAGTCTCGATGGGTAGGCAAGTGTTGATCGCAACGGGACTCGCTTAAAGGCACAATGGCCACTGATAGATCAGATGCAACAAAGAAATTCTTTCATCATAGTAATACTTTCGTTATAGATTTTTTGCTCAGTGGGGATTTTTGTGCCCGTGGTTTAGGATGAAAAGGTATGGGCGCAAACTAGATCATGTAAAGTTACTTATTAACCTTCCTTTTGAAGCGAAAAATGCAATTTTGTTGACAGGACGCGGTTGAGAAGAGTTGAATACATTCAATGGTGCTAAATATAAACTTTTGTTCATACGATCGTCATCAATCACGCCACAAAGACCAGAAACATACCACAGTTTAAAAAGAGCTCAACAAATAAGGTTGACAAATTTCGTTAGGAAATGTCAACCTCAATTTCAACCATAGACTTAAAGTAAGAACTACATTTTGAAGAAATACAACAGCACCGGAAACTTCTGTTCAAAGCCCGTCCTGTAAATGTTTAAACTTCAAGAATTCATCCTCGGACTTAAAAGTGGAACCACCTTGTACAGCATGATAAACAGTGCCACAGGAAAGTACTGCTCAGTAGCTTTCATTTGAATGGTCACATTTTATGATTTTTCCATCCTTGTATTTGAAAGTTCCAGTTACCTTGTACAGCATAAAGTACTGCTCTAAAGGTTCCATTTGAATGGTCACACTTAAGGATTTTTTCATCGCGAAACTTAAAAGCTCGAGCACCATTTTGAGGAAAGTACCAGTTAAACGCTTCTAATTGAATGATCACACTTCAACTTGAGATCCAAGGAGATCAATTTATAGTATCAATTCCAAGCTGGTAATAAACTCGGCCATCAACGCAGAGGATAGGCCCTTCAGTTTACATTCTTCATAAAAGAAAACTACAGGACTTTATGCATCTTTAACAATAACTGACCTCTTTCGATAAACGACTTTGTTTACTTCTGTTGTTGAACTTATATGGAATGTGTCGCAGAGCAACTCGGAAATAAACTGCGAGCATACGTCTTAAAATCTGTTTGTGTGATGCTACAATTCCTTTCTCTAACCTCTAATAATTTGACGTGACAAAGTACTAGGGACTAAGACAAATCGAATACAACGGTTGCTTTTCATAGTGATTACTGTAGTACGACACAAATGAACTGTGTTATAAAGTGTTATGTTTGGGTATTGTGTTATCGTTTGATTTTGCGCTCCAGGGTGGTCTGTGAAATGTTTGATTGAAACTGGGAATATTGGTTGTTTCTCTAAACAATTGATCTGGCGTAGTATCTCAAGACCAAGTTGATTTTGATCTTTCTTTTTTTGTATAAACTCTTTTTTGTATAAACTCTTTGGTGGTAGTGTTCGTTTCTCGATATGTTTCACATCAGAAATCACTAGGTCAACCGCTAGACTGCTAGATAATTAAATGTCATAGAAGACTACCTAGATAAATTCCTTAACTACCATATTCAATTTAAAATTAACATGTATACTTTACTTCAGACCTGCAAAGGGGTCAAAATTTGTCCTATGTCACACCAAAAAAAAAAACAAAAAATTGGTCAAAATCTAAATCCTATTCCAGACCGGAGTGGGCAAAAGCTACCCAATTTCAGACTAAAATGGTCACAATCTATACATTATTTTAAACCAGCGAAGCGGATTCGCTCTGTCGAAGGGCTAACGCTGGAAACGTCAGCTTTCAATTTCTCTACGGTGGCCAATTTATCTTATCAACTTAGTGTGTTTCACTCCCCCCACCGATGCAGCACCACAGTTTCTTTCGAAACTAACCCCCTTATTCGAAAAAAATCTATAACCTAATCCATACTAGTAGTGGGGTATACATGTTCTATTTAAGACCAAAGTGGTCACTCACGGCAAACATTATACCTACTTTCACACCAAAATGGCCAAAATTTGTAACTTAATTTAAACCAAAATGGCTAAGACATACTCTTTCACGCCGCACATACGCCAAGAGATATAGGTACGCGCCTGTACGCCGCACAATCTTGTACAGCTTTTCTAAAGGAGGTGCCGGTACTCTTCTTCCCGCCACAGACCTCCACCCCCCCCCCCCGGTTTTGATCCGTGGCATAGGTAATAAATAGGTGAGTCACACTTGATATAATAGTGCGACGGACCCAACGGTCCATAACCGTTTCTTATTCACTTCTCTCAAAGCACCAATTATTCTTGAAGTCTTTCACTGCGTGAAATAACTCATTGTTTTACATTTTTTGGTCGTCAGTTGTCTTTCAAGGTACGAACAGTTTTTGGCGACACCTGATTTCTTATTTTCGGCTGACAATAACGAGTTCAAGCATATATGATGACACGACGGTAGGTTTAGCTCCAGTAGTTTCTGGCCTATTTCTTGCAATAGTTTAATCGGATAAGCCGTCATGTTAATATACAACTTTTTGAGAGTTTAGGAAAGCTGATTGTCTTAAACAGTGACTGCATATGTGACTGTGGGAAAATTCCTTCAAACTGGAGATAATATTACACTGCTTTTGTTTTCGCTGATATTGTTCCTTAAGCGAAACAAAAAGAAACAAGTTTGTAGGTCAATTCTCACGGTCCTTGCTGGGGCGGAACCCCGCCTTAAATGGTACGTTTCAAACTTTTGTTGGTTATTGTTATTGGTTATTGTTTTTTGCTTGTTTTAAAGTTGTTAAGGATCTAGATGTGCTAATCAGTGATTAGCTGATCTAATGGAACGGTGTTTTTCAATCAGTGTTACGACGAAAAGTAGTAAAGCATTCTAGGGCTTTTTGAGCTCAATAAAGGTTACTAGCTTCTAAATTTTGTACGGATACACTATAAAAAAGCTTAGGCTTTCAGAGTTTTGCATTTCAAGTAAATTATTCTAGAATTGCTTGTAGCCAACCAAAAGCTCACAAGATTAAAATATTTTAGTGGCAACTGCACACGCCTTGAATATGTCCCACGTTCTTGAAATAATTAAAAGTTGTGGTGCATCAGTGTTTCATTCCGTGAAAATTGAAATAAAAACCTCCCCGAAAATGTCCTATGATGTTCACACAAGCAGTCTTGGTTTATCGTGTTGGATAACCCAACCATAAAGGTAAAACATTGTTCGTCGCACAAAAATGTTGACAAAAGTGTTCAGCTTCATTCAGTTCGAAGAGTTTCATTGAAAATTTTACGTACTGATCAACTAACAAACTTTCAATTGGTTCTATTGTATTGCGAAGAAAAGCTGCGCTCCAACTGTCTGCTTTTGCAAACTTTGCAGCCAAACGTAGAAATATCGTGTCGAAAAAATAAGGATTGTGAAGTTAAAAAACGTGGAAAAGCATTTGTGAATGTCATGTTAAAAGAGGAGTCAAAACAATAAAAGTAAGCGTATGAAACAGGTTTGTGCTAAGTATTACTGTAATCATTGTTATTGGGTGAAACTGTGTCATCTAGTTGGGTCTGAGGTTCTTGTTAAAAGCAACCAAGATCCACCTTCACAAATAAAGAAATAAAATGTTAAAAATAAACCTTTTTACCCGATATTCAAGTGGCCTGCCAGTGCTATCACCATCTAACCGAGCATCCCAAGTGAATGGTTGTCGTCGCTTCCTCGAGAAAACAAGTCGGAGTGTTGCTCCGCTGTGAAGTTCAACCATGTGAGTATTGCATGTGTTCTTGCTTGGCCTCAATAAACTTGTTTATGAATTGCTTTTCGTATAAATTTTCAATTGCCATATTAACGTTTATGGTCAGTATTTTCATTGTAAAATTTGGTAGTTTAACCAAATTCTCGGCACTTGGTCGCGAATGAATCACAAACTCGTTGTTGTTTGGCGTGTACAGTGAGTTATCAAAATTGTCAGCAAAGTTTAGTCTCATTCCACCTGAACCCGAAAGCATTGCAGACAGGTCTCTAAGAAGGTTTACTACATTACAGAGATTAAAATTCTCTTCGAAGATTGTTAACTTCTTCCATCGCCACCGACCTCAATTTCGTTGAGCTCTACCAAACAAACGCGGAAAAACCAAGCGACACAAACCCGCGACACACCGCAGTTTTGGCGCCTTTTTCATAGGTCACGTGATCAATAATTTAACTGGTGGGCCTCGCCCAAACTGAAACTGAGGCTGTTTTACACGAGACCGGTCCGGAACTGGCGTGCGTTTCTCAAAAGCCCCGAAAACTTTTCGGACCCGAAAAGTGACCCGAAAAGCTCCCGAAAATATTTTATAGTGTTTCTCGAAACGCACGAAAATTTCGGGCCCGAAAAAAATCGCGTCATTTTTCCCCGTAAATTTACGGGTGGTCAGAGGGTCCCGAAAACTTTCTCTTTTTTTCGGGAAAAGTTTTGTAAACAAAATGGCGGCTGCGGCGGCAGTTATGTTGCCACCTCGCGAGAAAAGGAGTTACGCAGAAAGAACTGTTCTACATGGCATGAGAAGAAATGAAGTTATCGAAAGATACAGGTTGTCTCCCGAAAGAATTAAGTGGCTAGTAGACAAGTTTGAGACTGAACTTGAGCGTGATACTAACAGAAATTTCCGCTGAGCGGGGAAACACAGGTGGGCAATTTTCTATTTATTCACTAGCCCTTAGCTTAATAGTAGAAAGTTTAATACCATTAACTGTATTGTGAAAATTGCCTTTTTGTCAAGGAGCAGTGAAAGTGGCGAGCATTTTCATTTTTTTTTTTCAGGTTTTAACAGCATTGCGCTAATATATAGATTTAGCCATGCCTAAAAGCGGAGCCTACAAGGAATAAACTGGTGCTCGTTTCTCAAAAATAGTCCTGAAACTGTTCGCTCTGAAATATATTTCGGGGCTTTCTTTGGCTCGTTCCCTTTCGAAAAGTGTTTCTCAAAAAGCCCGAAAGTGTTCCGAATTGTCCTCCAAGATTTTGAGGATCCGTTCTGTAAAACCAAGCGCGAAAGGTCATTCTAGAGGCTGAGCACAGCTTAATTTTTTTTTTCGGGCATCAAACTGAACACATATTTTACTCAGGAGCGGTCTTACTTGGTTTTTTAAATGTTTCCATATCCTGTCATTAACTGTCAAGGCTTGTCAAATCTCCTTGGATTATTGGCTGTTGGCTTGAAGAAACTTGAAACGGCGCTCATGTACAACAACAAAATAAAACTTATTCTGAAGTTAATGGGTTATCTTCATCGCGTTCGGATGTTCAGTTAACAAATAACTGCCCCTTTTAGTCTGGTCAAAATTTATACAATCAAGATTGAAAACGAGCAAACACCAAACACGCTTTAAAGAGGAACGCAAAAAAACTTGTTTTTCGGAAGCTTGTCGGATAAAATAGTCTTAAACCGACAACTGCTTCGCTTACTATTGAAAAGTTCTAGGACAAGAAAATCGACAATTGCACAAACCGATCCGACAGTTAAAATTGAAAGCAATTATTCGCCGTAAGTGATGCTTGTGCAGTTGCCTTGCGACTGTGCTTTGACCTACTGTTATGAATAAACAAACACAAAATAATAAACAGAGAAATCATTTTTGAAAAAGTTTATTCGAAAACCCGTAAGTTTATACTTTAAAAATGCAATTCGCATTACACTTCCAGCATGGCAAAATATTCTAAGACTACATCTGCCACAAATCTGAGCTCGTTTTCTAATAATTTTTTGAAGTCAAAAGTAAATGACACATTTCTAATGACATAAATTCAATTTCAAAATGAAGTTTCTTTGACCGTAATAAATACTCAAAATCATGCACCTTAAACCCTTTAAAAACTTCACTTACTCGGTTGTGTTTCAGAAGAAGGCAAGCTCTCCGCCGTGAAGAAAACAAAGCGATGAGGTCCTTTGAAGGCAGCTTTCGTAACTTGAAGTTTTCGCCTACTACCAGTATTCTTTTGAACTTTTTCTTTCCATTTATAGGTATTAAATGTTTTTTTCTCAAGTTTAAAACTACAGTACCGTCGAACAATCGTTTTGCTAAATAAACTTAAGCTTTTTAAAGAAACCTCTTTTTCAAAAGCGACGATGGTCATGCGATTTCCCGCCAAGAAAAACGCCGCTTGCCCAAAAGCACCGCGCGATTTCCCGCCAAGAAAAGATGGCATTCTCCACTCCCGGTCGGGTTGCCTTGGGACTTCCCTCCCCCTCCCCCAGAGTCTGTACGGACGGACGGACGGACGGACGGATGGACGGACGTACGCTGACGTCACAACCAAAATTTTTCGCATCGATACATTACCAAATTTCCTTAGCAATGGAGCTCCGCTGGCGGGCTTTGCCCGCGGGCTCCGCTATTATGCCAGCGGGAGCTTTCTAAAAGTCATCGGAGATACGATGGGTATCTGCAAGGCTAGCGCAAGTCGATCTGTCCACCCAGTTTCGCAATGCTTATGTAGCTTGGCCAGCGAGTGGATAACTTTCCCTTCAGCACCAGAAGAGGTAATTGTAAATAATAATTCCTGTATTTTGGTGATAATAACGATACATTGCCACGTCTTTCAAGTTCACGCTGTTTTTTAAAAAGTGCACGCACGAAGTATCGATGAGGTATCGCAAGAATTTTTTTGGCCTGTCGTCAAGGACAGCCCTATAAATCCATGTTTGTTCTCTGAAAGGCATTCATAGCTTCGCATAAAGACATGTAAAACAATTTATCACTGTATCAGATTCAGAAAACAGGAGCTAAAAGACCCTAAAATACTTGCTACGATTGCTACGATAAGCAAACAAATCATCTCAAACTGATTTCTCGGCGGTCCGCACCGCGTTTGTTGTTTTGTCGTCGAGAAGGCCTTGCACATTGTTTTCTTTTTTTAACTGTTTGAGACGTTTTTAGCATCACTTCCCCAGGCCGGGGCGACATTAATCTACATATAAATGTGACATACCATTTTGTGTATAAGGAAAATATTAATTTTTATCCCTCTTGAATCAAATGTTTACACAAATGCGCACCGGAAATCGATAGTGGATAGAGTACGCGTGTACGCAAAAGATCGGCTTTATATACTCTGGCTTCATTTTTGCTCCACTAACCTCTTAAGTGTATCCCCAGCTTCAACTTCAGAAAACTGTGTGTTTTCCGAGTTTACCATTTAGTTCCTTAAACAACGTGAGGAAGTGGTAGGATTAAAGTTCGCTCTATAGAATTCGAGCTAGTAAATTCAAAATTAATGGCAGTGTAGCCGGTATGATAAGTTCCTCACTTTTGATTGCAGGAAACCATGAGAGAATTTTACGAGATTGCTGGTTTTCCCAAAGTGATCGGTGCAATTGATGGTACACTCATTCCTATCAGAGCCCCCCATGAGAACGAACATTTGTACGTGTGTCACAAAGGGTATCATGCGATTAACGTCATGGCTGTTTGTGATGCCAACATGGCATTTACGAACATTGTTGCAAAGTGGCAAGGTGCAGCACACGATTCAGCTATTTTTAATTCGAGCTTGCTGCAGATCCATTTGGAGTCTGGTGGCGGAAGAGATGGATGACAACTTGGAGACCGAGGGTATGCACTCACTTCCTATATGATGACTCCTTTCCACCCAGACAAGGTGGTCACCAGTGGGGAGAAGAAGTACCAGAAGAGCCACACCATAACTAGAAATGTCATCGAAAAATGTTTTGGTGTTCTTAAACAACGATTCCGCTGCCTGGATTTTTCAGGAGGAGCCATGCAGTTCTCTCCAAGCCGCTGCTGCAATATAATTCTGGCAACAGCTGTTCTTCACAATATGTGCATTTTAGATAAGACCCAACTTCCAGAAGACCTGGGGGTAATGCAGCGTCATGACAATGACGAAGTTTCTACTGAACCACCAAGTAGTGAATCTGGCTCCGCCATGAGGGAAAAACTAATTTGTGATGTATTCTCATAGTGTTTTATACTCTATGGGCACTTCTTGGATGCACTACTGAGGGAGTGTTCATTATTTATGGTTTGGGGTATAAGTTAAATAGGGTGTCAAAAGCTTGACATGGTGGGGGGAGGCATGAAAGTTTTGACCCATCTGTTGGGGTTGGGGGGGGGGGTAAACAAGTTTAAGATTGTGTTGCAAGTAACTGAACTAAGGTATAAGGAAAATCATGGAAATATGTATTAATTTCAAGAAGACAGTCCCTCCCCAAAACCATATGTAATGAACACTCCCTAATCTCGTGTGAACACTTTCAAACACATTTTTACTTGTTTAAACTGTCTTTTGATCATGTTTTCATGAGACCTGGTACTTTTTATCACATGTAATTCAATAGTATCATGATGGCAGCACCGATGACAATCAAAGCTTCTGCAAATTATAAATGCAAGCAATCTGGTAGTGCATGAAGACAAAAACTAATTTACTAATTTGTGATGTCTTTTCGTAGTGTGCAATTGTTTAATTTACCGACCTATAAAAAGTAACCTTGTTTGCAAAATTTCAAACCAAGAACAAATTTTAGCCAGAACATAGACAAAAACCCTCAATCTTGCAACAGGATTTCCTCAGAGGGGAGGAGAGGGGAGGGGAGGGGAGGGGCTGTTTGCCATACAACAGTGACAAAGGTGCTTATATCATATATTAAGAGACTTAAATCTGTTTAAGTATCAAAGCTTAATTTCAAGCCAGTCACCTACAAAAGGAATTCTAGTGACTGTAAGCTATTTACAAAATCTTCTACATACAACCTCATCACTGTTATATGGGAGACATCCCTTTACCCAGTGAAAGGTTGAAGTACACTTGGTAAAAGAAGTTTTTTTTTTTGTCAAAAACGTAACAATTTTCTTATTCTTTGAATTTAGGATCGGCCTCTGTTGAAATAGAACCATTTGGAACCAATCCAGGTGTTGACACGGGATCTTTCTGGAACCAGGACAAACAGAAGGCCTATTCGGTCCGCGATTTTTGGACCGGATCCATTTGGATCCGTTTGGAACTGGTCCTGTCAACGTGTGAACGTAGCATGAGTTAGAAATTTTGGTTCGCTGAGGAGTAAGAAAAACCGGAGAAAAAAAGCTTCCAAGCAAGACAAAAGCCCGCAACAAACTCTGCACAATCTAGTGCTCTTTCTCACACAAAAAAGGTATATATGGACTTGAAGCGTTTAGAGAGAGGAAAACTCATTCAAAAACTGACTGTCCAGGTAAAAACAAATAGAAACAAACATAAGTTCTCAATCTTTTATTACCAAATACCAGTTCTTATTTCCTCAAAATATGGCTAGATACACTTTTTAATTTATTTCTGTTTTGCCTCCCTGTTTACTTACAGAACTCTATTCAACTTTAACGTTTTGCCTTTCTAACAAAAAGTCTTAAAATCAACACTGATATTAAGATTAAATCCGGTGAACTGGGTTTCAGTTTTTTTCACCTCAGTTCAACTTTGCAATACCGCTGAACTTCCAAAGAAAAAAATTTATTTGTCGGCTATGACGTGAACTTGGGAAATAACCGCGTGTAATCGAGTGACTTCACTTAACCACGAAAAAAGATAAAATCGCTTATCTATTAAAGCACGGAATAAGACGGATTTTCGTTTAGCGGCGGTTCAGAAATTTTAGTGAAATTTCCATTCAAAGAAAGCAAAATTCGCTTCACCAAGCAGAATAAGTTGCCACGCATTTGGAGATTTTGAGAAAGATTTTAGAGGCATTTCACTTCATTGTCTTGCTGTAAGCATTATTGTTTTTAAAGCTACTCTGTCTTTATGACGTTCCTCCAAGAATACTCTACTCATAATTTAACTGCACAGAAATCAAGTGTTACGTCCATTGAAAATTTCTCCTCGTTCTATAAAAATTAAACACCAAGTCACAAAGCCACAAAATGGAACGGAATTGCACCATCTTTGAATAAGTACACCAAAAGTTGTAAATGGGCTTTAACACAGGCTTAACCAGTTGTCGTTAGGCTATCGATGATTCTCTATCATTCACAGCCATTTGTTGCCTCGACACGTGAAGCATGGCGTCAAGCATTGCATAGCGACCAAAACAACAATGCTCATTCTTGATTGGCTCATTGACGACTTTAACATCCTCTGATCTCTTAAAAGCTGGTGCAATTTCAAGACATTCTCTGGCGATAAGATTGAGATAAAAACCATCACATGCAATAAGCTTGAATTTCTTTAGCTTTTAAAGCCTGGTCTACGCGCACAGCGATATGCGCACGCACAACGAGACAAACGTAGGCGCAGTGCCAACATTGACCAACATTGCATGATGGGGGTCCAACATGGCGGACGGTGTTGGCTTTGCGCTATTCCGTTTTACACGGACACCACAACGAACATACCTAAGGCGCAAAAACAAGACAAAGGTCAGACTTCGCTCATACGTGCGTCGTCCCAGATTGCAGGTCATTGTTTTGTGCTTCGTACGAGTAAAACAGGCTTTACAGCAATATCCTACTTTAAAAGCACATCGTTTAACAGTAAAAACAATAAATACCTAAGTCTTTTTAAAGCTTAAAATAAAGTTACTTTATTGCCAACTGGCTTTTGCTATAACTAGTCTCATAATTTATACACCTGATTTTCAGAATTCAAATTTCAAACACTGCTATACCTTATTTACTAAGGGTACATAAACTATTACTTTTAACGAACATTTCGTTCCTCTCTGGAGAGAGACGGAAACCGCCACCCTAAAAATACTCCTGCAAGCGTTTCGTTTTCTTTGTTTTTAATCAATGCATACACCACCTGCCAAAATATCTGTCGGACAGAAAAATCACCAACGCTGTCCAAGTAGCAAGATTTTCGTGACCTTCACGAACGTCTGGAAAATTTTCAAATTTCCCTTACCTGCGTCTTCGACTATTTGCTTGGTAAAACTCGTAGGGCTCATTATTCGAAAGAAGTTAGAAAAGGTTTAATTACGTAAGCAACGGCCTAAGCAAAATTAAGCAACGTCTGCACGATTAGCCATATTAGGCTGGTCACGGCCGTTAGAAGTTGCAGTCTGCAGCTTGTTCAAGTTGTATCATGTGAATTTAGACTGGTCTAGACAAGGACTATGGTGTTCTTGTTTGGACCTCGATTCAGTTAACCTTAAACCAGGTTCAAATAACTCAATGCCTCTTAATTTTGAGGCATTGAAACTCCCTTTCCGGAAGCGTCAATGATTTTTCTGTTCAGCCCAAATATCAAACCACGACCGATTTGGTCTCCGTACCTAAGCTACATTTGTTGGCAATGAACCTTGGCTTGGAGTAAGCAGCCCGTTTCGAGCAGCAAATTCACAGCTCCGTCCACTTTAATCCTCCTTATTTTTATCGGAGTAGAACTACTATAGTAACTCCTAACCTTAATAATTTAAAACGTTTGTCGTTTTTCCGTCTGAACGCATCTCTCGAAGAAATTCGTGATTAAAGGCTCAGACATACAGTGCAACACTGCTTGCTAACGTTAAATTGCACCATGTGTCAACCTCTGAAAATTCGTGTCTACAATACTGGCGCAATGCTGAGCAGCATTTTCCGCGCAATGTGTACAGCAACCAACAGGGGCCTTCAGGTTGGCTTGCGCGTAAGTAATTGACAAGGACCACGCCTGTTGAATTTCGAACTAGTCACGTTACTAAAGCCCTCCCTGTTCCCTGTTGTTGGTCGGTAGAAGGGAGGCTATTGGAACGAGATTGGTGTCACAAGTGGATAAGCTACAGCGTGTGTAATACATTCAAACAGCCGTACCTGGTACCCCTATTAGACAACTTAAGGACGGTACCTCCTAATATAGAGGTATTTTTGCAAAGGTTATTACTATGAGGAAAACGCAGAACTTAGCAAGCGTAATGGAATCTAAAAAGAAAAATGTGGGTAACCCCGCATTTTTCAGAGATAATTAAGTCACCATAATTCTAAAAAAGCTTTAAAATACAAAGAATGTGTGGCATTATCTTTCCAAATTTTAGCTCAATTATCTCTGAAAAATGCGTGGTTACCCTCAATTTTCTTTTGAATTCTGATAGCCCTTGCTAAGATCTGCTTTTTCCACATAGATATAAACCGCGCAAAAACACCTTGTATTATTAGTCGAACTCCTTTAAGAAACCCAAATATCTCGGACGAGACCCGACATGCGCAGAACGTATGCACGGTAACAAAAGGAGGCACAGTCCCTAAGCGCAGATGTTGGTTCACGAATGAATGTCAACCGGAAGTTGAATATTTGCCTTGTAACGCACGTAAACGCCATTAAGCCTATAATGGCAAGCCACGGTCACGAAAGCCAAGAGCATTCTAGCCCTTGAGAGGAAAAAAGGCCAACAATAGGAACACTTAACTTCCGGTTGACCATTCGTGGGGTGGACACGCGCTACAATGTCATTGCTTGCAGTGTTGCAAAGTGTTTACCGTCCTTACGTCCCTTCTAATATATTCAAAATAATTCGTAATCCAACCGTCTGATAACTATTTCTGTCGTAAAACGTGCATTTGCTCTTTTGCACTCAAATGTCTCCCCTTATTAATGCCGGATGAAATATTCTTACAGCTCTGACGTTTTGCTGTTATCCTGTGGTCGAGTCCTGCCGCTGCCGTTTCGTGAAATCTCAACACGCTGTTCTTTAAGCTCCTGTACTTTTCTTGTGCGTGTGCTAGTTGTCCTCCCTAGTGAGGATCCTTCTGTCCCCTCCCCTCCTGTGAAGAACTGGGCATCGACCGTTTGGAACCTTGAAGAAGTGGTGGTCTGCAGTGGTTTTCTCTCTACATTTAGCTGGACCGGCTCAAATTCTAATTTCTCCTCCGCTTCTACTTTCACACGAATGGGACTCGCGGAACCTTCGACCTGTGAAATGATATTTTCACTGTTTTCTCCTTCTCTCTCAGAAATCGTCTCGCTTCCGTTTACCGGGGGCTTCACCCGGAATTTTAGCAACCCCGGGGGGGAGTTGGACGCCGAGCCGGAGGTAGAGGCTTGGGGGTACATGGAACAGGTCTGCAATTGTGTGGTTTTGGTCATGACTGTAGTGCTGCTGGATGTAGACGTATAGCTTCTAGTGTCTGCGACATTTAACGGTTTAGGCGTCATGAATTGTTGTGAGGGGTCTATGAAGACGTTTACCTTGGGACCGCTACTGGAGTCCAAGTGTGTGCTAGTTGTCCTTCCTAGTGAGGTTCCCTCTTCCCCCTCCCCTCCCGTGGAGAACTGGGCATCGACCGTTTGGAACCTTGAAGAAGTGGTGGTCTGCAGTGGTTTTCTCTCTTCATGGAGATGCACCGGCTCAAATTCTAATTTCTCCTCCGCTTCTACTTTCACGCGAATGGGACTCGCGGAACCTTCGACCTGTGAAATGATAGTTTCACTGTTTTTTACTTGTCTGTCAGTAATTATCTCCATTCCGTTTACTGGAGATTTCACCCGGAATTCTAGCAACCCCTGGGGAGAGTTGGACTCCGAGCCGGAGGTAGAGGCTTGGGGGTACATGGAACAGGTCTGCAATTGCGTGATTTTGGTCATGACTGCAGTGCTGCTGGATGTAGACGTATAGCTTCTAGTGTCTGCAACATTTAACGTTGTAGGCGTCATGGATTGTTGTGAGGGGTCTAGGAAGACGTTTACCTTGGGACTGCTACTGGATTCCAAGTGTATTACCTTAGACGAGGGGCTTCCGGGTGGTGTATTACTAGTGGCACCGTTATTACTTACAACTGTAAGAGAAGGCTGTTCTGCCCCTCCGTCTACCTGGTACCGTTGGACTGGTTCCACGCTCCGCTGGATTCTGGTTATCTTCGTCGTCACCGTGCTGGACGTATGCTCGGTGCTTCCTGTGGTGGTGGAGGTGTCATCTCGTCGCGTCTCAAAAGGACTTTTAATTTTCACCATTCGTTTCGGGCTCATCTCGTAGCTGGATATCTCTACAGGTTTCGTCTTCTCTTTGACATCAACCATAAACTCGGTGTGGCCAAATGTGGAGGACTCAGAAGCCTCGGTTGGTGCGGATTGCTGGGGCACAACGACCTCTCTGGTCACTGTAACTCCTTTCGGTGGCATGATGTACGACGTGGTGTAGTGCGCTTCAACCTCCCGCTCTGGTCGTAACAGGCCCTTGAGTCGGAAAATCTCTTGATTCAACTCTTCTATTTCTTTGATGTAGCCATTGCATTCGAGAATCTTCGTCTCCAGCTCGCGTTGCAACGAAGAAATGTCGTTTTCGAAAGTCGATCTTGCGTCCTTCAGTTGACTTTCTTTGTCCTTTTTCTCGTCATCCAAGAATCCCTCCAGCTTCAGTACTCGGCTATTTCGGTGGTTCAGCTCGATGTCTAACTCTGCTAGCTTTTGGTTCAAAATTTGGATCTCACTGATGTAACCATCGCATTCCACTTGTTTGTTGCTAAGTTCTCGCTTGAGCCTCTCCAAATCCTGCTCGTTGGAGCTATTTAGAATGCGCAATCTTTCAATCAAGGTCTCCTTCTCGATGATCTCCGTTTTGTAGACTTCTATCTTGCTCTCGATTTCAGTGATCTTTTCCAGTAGCACGGTCGTTTCGCTCTCTGTGAGATTCTTCTCACTTCGCGCTTCGTCCATCTGTTTGGACAACACATCAAACTTGGTACGAATCGTGGACAGCTGGGACTCGAGGTCATATTTCTCTTGATTGAGCTTCTCAATTTCGTTGATGTACCCTTCGCACTCCACTTCTTTTGTCTCCAAGTCTCGCCTCAGTTTATCCAGTTCACCATCGTTGTTTGAAATTTGCACGCGGAGCTTTTCAATGATGGTTTCTTTCTCGATAATTTCCGTCTTGTACTCCTCAATACGAGTTTGAATCTCGATGATTTGCTCGTGCATGACGCTGGCTTCACTCTCGCTTTTATTTTTCAAATCATCAGCTTGAGCGACCACAATCTCTTTGTCTTTCCTGAGCTCTGTTATATGAAACTCCAGCTTGGTGATTGTATTACGGAGAGAATTGATCTCCATGGCCTGCTCTGACTTCTCATGCTTAAGTTTCTCAATATCCTGGATGTACTTTTCACATTCGCTTTTCTTGGAAGCCAAATCTCTCTTAAGCCGGTCGACTTCCTGTTCATAGGAACTGGTTTGGAATCGTAACTTTTCTATGATGGTTTCCTTCTCGATAATTTCTTTCTTGTAGCTCTCGACTCTTGTTTGAATTTCCACGATCTGTTCGCTCATAAACTTGGCATCTGTCTCCCCTTTGGTAGCATAATCAGCAAGTTGTCTCTCAAGACCCTCTCTACCCACCCTCTCCTTCTGTACTTCACCTTCGAGAACAATGACCTTCTCTCGAAGTGACATTATTTCCACAGTCAGCTCTGATTTCTCCTTCGTTATCTGCTCGATTTTTTCTAAGGAAATCTTGAACTCCCCGTCCTTGGAAAGAAGATCTCTTCTGGTTACTTCCAGCTCGTACTTCAAGTGCTCAATTTCGTCCTCTTTGACGCTTATGTCTCTTTTGGCGTTTTCAAGTTTCGTTTGCAGCTCAGACACAAATTTGGCGTGAACAGAAGACTCTTCATCGCCGCGGTTCCTCGCGTCCACCAGCTGTGCCTGAAGATGAGCTTTCTCGGACTTCTCGGTATCAATCTGCACGTTCAACTTGGTAATTTTGCTTTTGAGCGCTAGCAGTTCCACCTCCATGTCTGACTTCTCCTTTTTGGTGTCTTCCAAATCTTTGATGTGATCCTCGCAGTCATTCTCTTTGGTTTCTAACTCCGTCTTAGTGATGTGAAGCTGATGTTCCACTTGGGACACTCGTTCTCGCAGCTCTCGAATGATAGTCTCCTTTTCAATGATCTCTCTCTTACACACTTCAACTTGGTTCGTAGCGTCTTTAATCTGCTTCTTTAGATCATTGCTTTGATTTGTGCCTTTGCTGACCACTTCGTTAATATTCTGCCTCAGCTCGTTTTTATCTTTCTCATGCTCCTCGACAAGAATCTCAAAGTTTCTTATTTGTCCGCGGAGCGTGTTAATCTCGATTTCCATATCTGCTTTTTGTTGATTACTTGCGTCGAGATCTTTTAAGTAGTCATCGCATTCTATTTGCTTGTTCTGAAGATCGCGTTGCACTCTACGGATGTCTTCTTCTAGATCGGCCTGTTTGTTCTGCATCTCTTTGATCACGCGTTCTTTTTCCATGATTTCTTTACGGTAGGTTTCGATCTCTATTCTCAGTTCGTTGACACGACCAGCGAATTCTCTGGACTGGTTGTCTCCCATGTTCTTATAATCTGCGAGCTGAGCTTTCAGGTTTTCCTGTACTCTCTTGTCCTCTTCAATCTGAATCTGCAATTTCTTCACTTTAGTCCTGAGAGAAGTAACCTCATTCTCTAGATCGGACTTGCCCTGTTGCGACAATTTGCTCGAATCTTTGACAGACTCCAGTTTTCCTTCAAGTTCTGCTACCTGGTTAAGAAGCTCTTGATTTCGCTCCTGGACGTGTTCGTAGTCCAGCTCAACTTTCGAGATCCTAGTTTGATATTCAACAACTTCTCTTTTCAGCGTAGTAACTCTCTCTTCTAACACTCGGTTTGAGCCTTGCAGCCCGTGGTTCTTTTCCCTCTCCGTCTCCAGGTCGTGCTCCAGCGTAGACACTTTCTTCAACGCTGCCAAAAGTTCCAGCTGAAGTTCAGCGTCCCGTTCCTGAAGTTTCTTATAGTCAGCTTCCATGGTGGAAAATATCTGCTCAGATGACACTTCTGAAACTTTTTCTTTCTGGCTTTCCAGCACAAGATCGTGCAGCTTTCTTTGCATGGTTTCAACTTCTTTCACTAGTGCGTCCCTTTCTTGGCCCCAGTCCATGGCTTCCTCTTGTAGCTCTTCAAGGCGGCGCCTGGCGGCTTGTAGCTCCAATGTTATCTTCTTGTTTTCTGCTGTTAAAATCTGTATTTCGTGCGTTTTCTCGGTTACCGTCTTCTGCAACTCCAGCACCTTGTCCTGAAGTTTTCGTCTTTCCTCTTTCACCTCACCCAAAGAATTTTCTAACCCGCTAACTTTCTCTCGCAACGCGTTGTTTTCTCGTTTGAGAGTGTCTCGTTCTATCTTGATGGTTTCATACTCGGCACTCTGATCAGCAGAGAACATGTCAGGTACTGCCGCTTCGACGGTTGAAACGCTCTGGACAGCAATAGTCTCTTCTCGGGAAATTTTGAGCTCGTCATAGAGTTTCTTCACAGACGCAAGTTCCATTTTGAGTCTCTCGTTCTCGTCTTTCAGTATCCGGAGAGTCCCTTCTAGCTCAGTGTACTGGATTTGAAGCTTTTGGAGCTCAAACTTCGTATCTCGATGTTCCATGAGGGTTTTCTCCAGTTCCGTTCGACAACGATCGAGTTCCTCCTTCAGCTCTGCCTTATCAGTTTCTAAGTACTCGTTTTCTTCCTGTAGCCTTTCAATGATTGCCTTCTTTTCAACCAGCTCGCGGATTTGCTCCTCGTAATACTTCTGCTGATCTATTAGCTTCTTTTGCAGGATGTTGATCTCCTCCCTGAGCTTATCATTCCTCGCTCTTGTCTGATCCAGCGATCCCTTGAGCTGAGCGTTTTCTTTCATTTGGTTCTGCAATTCCTCTTCCAGGGATATGATTTTGCTTTGAGATGTCTGCACAGTTCGTTGCAGTTCGATCTTGGCGTTGTTGGCAGACTTATACGCTGATTCCCAGTCAGCCATCTTCTTGAGAGCCTCTAACAGTTCCTTCTGCTGGGTGCTCAGTTGATCTTGACTCGTCTGCAGCATCGTCTCCGTTTGAGCGGTCTTTTGTTGACTGGCAAGAAGATCCTCTTGCAAGTCCTTCAGTTTGTCCTCATAGGACGTCTTATACGCTTCTAACCTGAACACTTTATTCTTGGTAGACTGTAGTTCTTGTTCTAAGCTTACCACCTTCTTGCGCAGGGTCTTGTAATCGCCCTCATCCACTACATCTCTGCCATGCAGCTCCGATAGGTTGTCCTCTAGATCAGATATCCGTTTCACCTTCAACGAAAGATCGTGTTGTAGCGACTGGATAATTCGACTGCAATCTCCATGCTCCAACTCAAGTTTTGATATTCTTCTTTTGCCATCTAGGTACCTTCTCTCAGCGTCTTCTTTCTCATTCAGGACCTTCTGGTACGATTCTTCCAAATCTTTGAGTCTCTTAAGGGCGGCTGCATCAGCTGGTTTCTTTTCTCGCTTATCGCTCTGCACAGTTTGTATGTCTACATACTTTTTGTTTATCATGGTAACGTCGCTTTGCAGTCGATCTCTGTCAGCCTGAAGAGCGTTGAGGCGAGCTCTCAATTCAGCGTTCTCCCTCTTTAGATCAGTTATCTCCTTCTTCAAACGGTCTTTCTCTTCTTCCAACGTTTCATTCCTTGATTGGACATACGTCAACTTGCGGTTAATTGAAAGCACTTCATTTTGCAGCCTGTCCACTTCTCTCTTGGCGTTCGCAAAATTGGCCTTATACTCGTTTAACGAAGTCAGCACAGTCGCTTTTTCCTGTTTGAGTTTGTTCTTCTCGTTCTCGGTAAGGTCAAGACTGTGTTTAAGAGCATCAATTTTGGATTCGAGTTCTTGTACCTTCATTGTAAGAGCTGCTACTTCGTGTTGCGCTTTATCATAGTCTTCTCTGTAGCTCGCTATCTTTCGCTTCAGATTCGTTACTTCTTCCTCTAGATTCTTGTTAGTGGAACGGTACCATTCAATCTGCTTGTTCTTTTCCTCCATTGTCTTGTCGAAGTTGTCTGCCATGGATCTAAGCTCGGAGATCTCTCTCTGTAAGATTAAGTTCTCCTCTCGCTGCTTGTCTATTACGCCCTTTGCTCTTTCCAACTCACCGAGAAGGTTGTTCTTGTCGACGTTAAGCCGATGAATATCGCCTTCCAGCACACTTATTCTTTTTTGATCCTTAATCAGCTCACGATTGAGGTCTTCGTTTTCATGGTCAAGAGCTTTGACTTTCATCTCGAGTTCCGTATTCTGTTTCCGCAGTGTAAAGTTCTCCTTCTCTAAGTCATCCTTTCTTCTCTGAGCTTTATCCAGTGAGGTTTGAGCGGTAGATACCTCCTGCCTCAGGACGTAAACCTCTTTCTGAAGCGAATCTCTTTCTGCTTTGATGCTGTCTCTGGGCTGAGCATCAGCTTCATCACCACGCGTCATCCACTCCTGAAGCTGGCGTTCAGCGTTGAGGAGTTGTGTCTCATTTTGTGACACAACATTGACCTGTTCTTCAAGCTGTACTTCCATTGCTGCCTTCTCTTTATTGGCGACATCGAGGCCTTTCTTAAGGCGTGAGATCTGAGTGGTTTTCTCTTCTACTTCTTTGGTTATAACCAGCAGCTCTCTGACTGCACGGTCACGATCGTTTAAGAGGTTTGTGATTTCCTCCTTTAAGGACGACACATCTTGCTCCAAAACCATAATTCTTTCGCTCTGAATCTCGTTTGTGGATTCCAGTTTGGACAGCTGAGCATGATAGGTCTTGACTTTCTCCAGCAGATCTCTTTCCTTATCTTGGTACGCTCTGATTTCGCTTTCCGCATCAGTAAGTCTTCCTTGTAAAACGGCGACTTGCTCCGTGAGACGCCTTACGTCACCTTTACTAGTTTCACAGCTATCCTCCAATAACGTTGTCTTCTCAGACATCAACTTGTAACTGTTTTCCACCTCTTCCCTCTCACGCAGCTTGACGTTGTGATCGTTCTGCAGCGCGCGGAGTGTCTTCCTCAGTTCCTCTATCTCCTCTTCCAAGGTCTTCTTTGTTTGTCTAAGATCATCAATAAGCTCGTTCTTGTCATCCGCGTCCTTCTCCAAGAAGTCAACCTTACTTTGAAGATCAGTGATGGTCTTCTGCTGGATCATGTTCTGTTCTTGACTCTCGTTTAGTAAAGATCTCAGCTCAGCAATCTTGTCTTTGTTAGCTTCATCGCTTCTTGTGAGCTGCACCAGTTGCTCCTCCATGGATGCTATTTTCTTCACTTGGTTATCCAGCTCGTTTTGGAGTCGATCTCTTTCCAGTGTTATTTTCCTCAGGTCACCTTGAAGTTCATTTACGACTTTATTGAGCTCGATATTTTCCACCTGTAAGCTGCCGACCTCGTCTTTAAGCTTCTCAAAGTCCTCCTCGGCGGCTTTAAGGACGCCCTTCAAGGACTCCAACTGGTCTTCGAGGTAGCTTTTGGCCGATTCCAGCTGTCGTATGAGGTTATCCTTTTCGTTCAGCCTGTCTTGAGCCGTCTCCGCTATCAACTTCAATTCCACCAGCTGCTGTTCTTGTTTCAAGTAATCCTCTCGGCTCACACCGGAGGACCTCTGCAGCGCTCCTTGAAGCTGCTTCTTCAGCGAAGCCACCTCCTTTTCGTCGTATTCAGACTTCAGCTCCAACTCTGAAATCCTTGTGTTAGCGTCGACAAGGTCCTCTTTCAAATCAGCCTTCTCTCGGTCGATTCTGTCTCGCGTTTTCTGCAGCTCGTTCACTGTCCTCTGAAGTTCTGTTGTCTCGCGTTCCAGCTCAAAAACACGTTTTTGTGACTTTTTGAAATCTGTCTCCATCTGCACGATCTTCGTATTACAGACTTCGATCTCACTTCTCAAATCGGCTTCACGACCCTGTGTGGCCTTGTACAGATTTTCAATCTCGAATATTTTATCATCGTACTCTTTCCGGTCTTTTTCACTCATTGTAGCTTGTCTGCTCAGCATTGTTACAGTCACCTCGAGCTTGGAAACATTGATGTTTGCTTGCTGGAGGTGGCCTTGTAAATCTCGGATCCTATCTTGACTGGACACTCGTGTAGTCTCGAGCTCTTTCTTCAGGTTTGTCAACTCATCGCCTAGATTCTTCTTGGAGTTATTGAGAGTGTCTACCAAGTTCGCTTTGTCTTGAATTTCTTTCGCTTGGTTATTAATGATCCTGTCTTTCTCTACTAAATTGTTCTTAGTGTTCATGAGTTCTTCCTTTGCCTTCCGACAATCTTCTCGCAAGGCGAGACCTTCCGATTTATAGTGGTCTCGTTCTTTAGTCACGCTGGTAATCTGCGTCTCGATGATGGTGATTTTGTGATCTTTCGAGCTTACGTCACGTAACAGTTCTTGGCGACTTTGTTTCAGTGCTCTAATTTCCTGATCTGTGTCATCAAGCCTTCCTTCCAGGACCGCAATTCTTTTTAACAGCTCCTCCCTCTCGGTCTTCAGTACATCGTATGTTGCCGTGTTCTTGTTCAGCTGTCGTTTCGTTTTGTCCAACTCATCTTGAAGCTGCCTAACCTTGTTGTTCAGCTCATCGATCGTCTTATCCTTTCTTCCTATGATGGTGTTCAGTGTTTCGCCGAACTTCTCATGTTGGGCTGACTTGCTTTCGATTTGAATAAATCTTTCCTGACTTTCGAGAACCTTCTTATTGGCAGTGTCTAACTGTTCTCGCAATTGCGCTATCTGTCTACGGCAGGTCTCAAGTTGTGTTTCTTGCTTGGATACCTTGTTTTGTAGGGCGTACAGCTCTTTTTCCGCCTGATCCTTGTCATCTCTGGCAGCATCAAGGTCTTTTTCTACTTCTTTCAACTTGCTTTCTGTCGCCAGTAGCTTTTGATAGTCCTTGCTCTTCTCTTCACTGATTTTCTCAATTTCGATGTTAAGTGTGAGCATCTTTTCTTCAGCCACGTCCATGTCATTCTCCAACTTGTCAACTTCCCTTTGTCTTTGATCTATCTGGTTTTCCAACGACTTGACTTTCTCGGTAAGGTCGCGTATTGTCTTCTCCAGCTCCGCGTTTCTCGCTCGCTCCTCTTCTAGCAGAACTTCAGCGTCTTTACCACGCTCTTCGAAATCCATATATGTCGATTCAAGATCAGATACCTTCATCTGCACAACTTCAAAATCGGTTTGAAGAAGCTCTTTGTTTTGTGTTTCAGTCTCGTACAACGACGACAACCGTGCAATTTCTTCTTTACCTGCATCGAGCTCTTTCTGAAGCCTCTTGTTTTCTTCTTGGAGAAAGTCGCTCTCAGTTCTTAGTCGATTTATTTCCGCAAGTTTGTTCTCGTCATCAGATGTTAGAGAAGCTAATTCTCCTCTGAGACGCTCGATTGTGTTGTCTCTTTCTGCAATCTCTTTCTTGTAGGCCTCAGCTAGCTTCTTCAGATCAGCAAGCTTGTTCTTAAGAGATTCAATCTCCTCTGCGTTCCTAGCTTTAGTTGATCGAAGCTCTTGTACTTCAATCTCTAAAACAGAGTTCTCTCTCGTCGCCTTGCTAATCTCATCCTCCAGTTTTACGATCTTGTTTGTTAGTACCGACAGTTGATGTTCTAAGTCATTTTTCTGGTGCTCCACGATGTTAAAATTGGACTGCAAGTTTGACATATCCTTGTACGCCTTTTGCAGTTCCTCGTTAATCCTATCTCTTTCCTCCGCTGTGATCTTGTAGTTAGACTCAGAGTCACCCAACCTCTTCTGTAGCTCCATTAGTTCTGAACGAAGCTCTTCAGCTTCGTTCTCCAGCAGGTGGATTCTTTGCTCCAGCTTTTCAGCTTCTTCTCGGTAGTCATCCACCTTTGCCTCAAGAGATGACACTTTAGACTTGAGCTCTGCAATAGTCTTGTCTCTTTTCTCTACTTCTCCCTTGAGCCGCTCTATCGCTCTTCTGCATTCAGACAACTCCTGCTGCACTTCCATCAACTCCTTCTTCATCTGAGCCACCTTGTTCTTCTCCGAATCAAGCTCCGATTTGTAGCTGTCTCTCGCTTTAGTGGCACCTTCCAACTGTACCTCTAGCCTTGATATTCTATTGCGGTCTGTGGTAGTCGCGCGCTCCAAATCCGCCTTCTCCTCTTGCACTCGTCGCAGTGAGTCAGTTGTGGTCACCATCTTTGAGTTAAGATTCTCCACGACTTTTCTAAGCTCATCTCTTTCCCTGATCACAATCTCATATCTTCCTTGAATATCTGTCACTGACATGACAGACTCGTCTAGTCTGGATTGAAGATCTTCCATTTTACTAACCAGCTGCCCATCAGCTTGGTCAGGACCTCTTTCTTTCTGCACTTCCAACTCCGTCTCCAGCTCACCCACCCTCTTTCGTAGTTGCACCTCCACCGATTCCCACTCCTTTACGCGCTCTTGAAGCTTGCCTTGAGATGCCTGGAGGTTCGAGAATTTTCCATTCACCAAGACTAGTTCCCTCTCGATGGTTTCCTTCTCTTCATTCAGTGTCTTCACCGTGACTTCGTATTCTCGGATGGTCTTCTCGTGAAGCGTGATCGTTTCTTGTAGCGTCAGCAGCTGCCGTTTTTGTACATCCACCGTTGTTTGGCACTTGGATAACTCCGTTTTAACCTTCTCCAAACTCTCCTCGAGGGTAGTGTTTTGGTTTTGAAGAGTTTCTATCCTGTGCGTCTTTAATATGGACTCCTCTTTGTACTTGTTAGCGTCATTCTGGCACTGCAAAACATCGCGTTGCAAACGAGAAATCGTGTCTCTGGCCTTCTTTAACTCCTCGCGGAGGTCATCAAGTTGTTGTTTGAAAGAGTCCCTCTGCTTCACGACATTCTGCACTTGTACCTCATACCGGCTGACAGTCAAACTACCTGTCTTTCCCGCCATCTCGGATTGCCTGCGGTACCTATCACAGTCATCCTGAAGTCGAGCAACCTTAGCTTGCACAGCAGTTAGCTCACTCTGTAGCATGTCTCGCTCGTCCACCGCATTCTTGCAATCGATCTCCAGCTGTGAGACAGTCTCTCGCAAGAGTGACACCTCCATGTCATCGGGTGAGGACTCCAAAACTTGCACCTGTGATACTTGACTGGTCATCTGGTCTCGCAACATCATGAGTTCCTTCTCGATAACCATCTTCTCGGTTCTTATCTTGTCCATGGAACTGGTCTTGGTGTTGAGCTCGCGCCGAAGGGACTCCACTTCCCATTCTCGTTCGCGTAGCCGGCGCTGGGTGGAAGAGAGCTCCTCTTGCTGTTTGTTGAACTTGGATTTGAAGTCAAGGAGCTGTTCCTGAAGCTGCTGGTTTTGTCGCGTCAGGTTATCCACCCTAGTTTTCCATCTCTCTGTCTGAAAACAGTGGATTGTGCACAATAGTCAACATACTTTGCTGTTATGTCACTTTCCACGCAGGTGTTTACACGGGTATAAAAGTGTGATGGACCAGGCCCCAGTTGTTCAAAAGTTGGATCGCGCTATCCACTGGATAAATCATTATCCAGTGGATAAGTATTAGGGAAACCAATTGCGTTATCCACTGGATAGAGATTTATCCCGTGGATAGCGCTATCCAACTTTTGAACAACTGGGACCTGGAATCTATCCAAGGAGAGCATTGATGCGAAAAATGGAAATAAGTGTCGGATTGATAAGCAACAAGGCTTAGCTAAAGAAGAAGTTGCCTTACACAAGAGAAAGTACAAATAGGAGGACGTCTATAAATGTAAGTAAATTTGGTACTCGAATTCAAACAAAGTAACTTGGTGTACCTTTTAAAAAAGTCACTGGCCGTTTGGATATTTATTTTTAAATACTTATCAATGGGGACAGCATAGATTTTTCAGTGTACTCCTTACGCGAAAAACTCGTAATTTTTCCCCCAAACGCGCCCATAGGTTAGAATTCCTTACTGAAGAAATGTGGTTTTACACCTCACTTTGTACAGAGATTTAATTTTTTGCAAGACAGTAGCACGAACTGATTGCCACACATTCCTTTTAAACTTTCATTCTCAAAGCGCCCAAGATCGCAGTTTGCATTTCATTCAGTAATATACATCGAGGGAAATTGCTGCTCGGTAGCTTTCATCTATATGGTAACAGTTTGGAATTTCTTAACGAACTCAAACGTGAGAGCCACTATGATTTACAAAATAAATAGTACCACACAAAAGTGCTGCAGTACCTTTCATTTGAATAGTAACATTTTGAAGTTTAACCCTTTAAGCCCTGATACGAAATTGCATATTCTCCTTTTCGTATGGAACTATTAAGGAGAATTTATCTAAATATCAAGGCATCTTATCCTTGGTGATCACTTCCTTTATTCTCCTCACTTGAATGTTTGAACAAGTAGCGATAATGTAAAAAGAATTTTCATCTTCATCACTGTTTAGGCTTAAAGGGTTAATCCACGAATCCAAAGATTAACACCCGTTGCCTGAACGGAGGCTTCAAACTGGGAGTGCAATGGGTTTTAACGACAGTTCTGAACTCAAGGCAATATCTTTTAGGTGATGAATTTCTTTTCGCAAACGTTTGCATAGGGGGAGAGGTTGCCGGTCAAGGTCCAAGATCGGCTGACTAGACAAGTCGACAGCATTGATTGACAGTAGCCTAGAGCAGAAATGGATCGTGAAATCGAACAATAAACACCCAGATGTAACAATCGCTGGAATGCACTAGACTGGGGAGGTCGAAAATAAAGTATGTATAGAATGTAATTGCCTGCACTATCGTGATGTTAGCCCAATTAAAGCACAGTTTGGGGTAAAAGGCAATAGTAACGTATTAATATAGAGTAAATTGCATATAAATGTCAAAGTTGAGCTCGGACGCCAGCACGTAAAGGCGTACATTGCGACCACTATCTGTGATCTTACCCCATCCACCCAATCCGTAAATAAATGTTGACAGACCAGACCACAAAACCTGGGACAGTTAGACCCCTCATGTCTTCGGTTAGTGAAGTGGGTTTTTCAACGTCCCCTACTAGTTTTATATGAAAAGGTTTAGAGGTAAAGGCCAACTGTATATCGTCAACCAGGGCTTGAGGCTACCCGACTAGCCAAAGGCTATTGAAAACTCAGGGTTGGTTGGGGGATGTTGGATTTTCCACTAGGCATTTTTCTACTGAAAAATAGAGACAAGGGTCATCAAATCGGTTACAAATCAAAGTCTAAATGGGTTTCATGAACGCACGACTGAACGCAAATAATGGAAGAACAGAAGGGAAACACCTCATTCACAGTGTACGTGTATCTACAACATTTCGTCCATACTTTTCGGCATGATCAGGTTTCAGAGCACGGAGCAAGTGTGATCTTTCTTTTGTATAAAAGAGAACTTTTACACCGCTTCAAGAAAATACGATCGGTGAAAAATTAATCTTGCCACTAAAATCGAACATTTCCCCAGCCACTAGGATAGTGCGTTACCGTCCAGTTAAGTTCATTAATTATTGGACCTTCTTCGTGTTGGGTCGTCTAGACAAATCTCGATAGTGTTTCGATAAATTTTAAATTACTCTTTATCATTTTATCATTTAGATTGCAAGCTGGGTTTAGCCTCGAACAATTCGATTTACTATTTGTCACTTTGTCGGCCAAGTGCTTGAAATCAAAAGTCACGGCTGATTACCGCTATCTCTTATGCTAGAAAAGTCGGTTCCCATAGAAAGAACTTCGTCACGCCCCTTTTTCGCCCCTTCCACGCCCTCCGTCACTATGGAAACAAAAAACGTTTAATGTCAATTACATTCCAATTAAATCGATATGATTGCAAAGTCAAAACCTCACCCACCTAGGCGCTTGTAATGTTATTATGTAATCAGGTATCTGATTTTAGATATCGTTGAGTACTCTAGTGAATGACTCATCTCTCTTGACTTCAGTGAATCACTGATCTATTTAGTAAATCAGAAATCTCTCTTGATTTTAATGAACATTGTTAATTCAAACATAAAATTTTTTTGTTAAAGAAAACGCTCTGCTGCCCATCAGATTTAAATAACCTGAACGCTAAAGCTCAAATCTTCCCACGAGAAAATAGTGACTCTATTCAACAAATTATAACGAAAATAGTAGTAAACAAGATATTAGTTGGTTTACTGTAGAGTCAAAAACGCGGAGACCGGGTCTATCTAAGTCCGTGTCAAACTGCACATCCCTGGGTAGAATGGAAAGAGAACAACCTTATGTTTGACCTAATTTAATCAAAGTAGAATTTACTAGAAGTAGGTGCAACGACCAAAAGGAAATTAATTTTTTTTATGGCAAGGGATGGCTTTCTTTACCACCCGCTGTCGGGATCGGAAAGGATTTCACGAAGACGCGTAAACAGATCGAACCAGTGGCGCTTTAAATTATAGCCCTGGGGCGGAGTCATGTTTAAGCCTTCGTGTATTGAAATTTATTCAAATCGAATTGAAAAGCAGAACAATAATTTAAATACTTTAAAAGATAGAAAAACACCTAATAGGTGGAATGACCCGTAAGGGAACAAGGATGAGTACAACTATGGACGATTGAGAGTTTTATTCGAGCTGTTACAACTAGACCTAACGTGAAACAAATTCAGGTCACACGACACGACACACCGTGACGAAGCGTCTTTGAGGTCAACATACATGCATTCTTTTTTCGGTTACACAGACGCATACGTTAGCAGCCCAGTTACATGCGACTTTGTTGACTTCCTCTCCAACTCAAGTTCAACGCTTCAGTTGGGCGACAATACTTAAACACTGAACACTCTAAGAAGAAACCAACCAAAACTCTCGTAGGGTACGTGAGAAGAAATGAACAAAATGCACAGCAAAATGGCAAAAGTCACTAATACGTCTAATACACATCAATGAGCCTTCACTAGTCTTAACTCTTTCGCGATCTTTACAGGGAAAGAGATCGAGGACGCCTTCGTCAATGGGGTGGATTAAACCTTTAGCAGCTTGCAGGCAGTCATGTACAACGAAGGGACGCCTTTCTTTCTCACTTCTCATTCTCAGTTTGCAATCAATCATTCTTCGTCAATATATTAAACAAAGGCTTAGACGCTAGCAAACCCAGACATTTCACTGCGATACACAGACAATGAGCCATGCGGACTTCGGTAACGAAACTATGCACTATATGATTTCTAAAAAAGCACCGCTTGTCCTCGGGCTATTTTCGAGTTATTAATTAAACCAATCTAACGATTTTAGCTATTGTTAATATTTTGGAAATGTTTTGCGCTTCATCTTGAGTTTCAGCGATTAACAGCTTAGGCGTACGCCTGTCTAAAAGGGCCTACACAAACATTTACAGTGTTACTTTAGCTACACGGGTTTTCAACCTGTACATGACCTTTCAAGAAACACCACGATTATAAACTTCATCGGTGCTAAAACTCTCGCTGACAAAGGAAGCCACAAATAAAGCTGCATGTTTTCTGGCTATTCATCCTGGCAGACTCAAGATTTGCCAGTTTCAGACACTTTCATCGGTCCCTTATCAATTCCGTGAGAGTTATTCAGTTTATTTAACCCTTGGTTATCTACTTTCGCGTCAATCTCCCTTTTAGTCGGCTTTGTGCATAAGTTATATAAGAAAATACAATAAGAAAATATGAAAAAATAACCTACGCGTGGGTTATTGAGTTTGTGCCAACCTACTTAACATTTCGTGATCAGACCTGCTTTCAAGTCAAACGCATGTTTACCTTTCGAAAACTCCATTTAACCTCCGTTTGAGCACGTACAATTTTGGAGCTATAATGTTAGTAATATAAACGAAACACGCTAAATGAGAAACTCAAACAGAGCTTTCAAGCTTCTTTTTCAATCAATGGAGTGATGTCGAAGACTTGTTTTGGTTACGAGATGTAACCTCCCTAAACCGACGCCAGTTTGTAGCCTTGGTAACAGTTAATGGCAGGGAGGTCTCGTTGGATGTGAATCGCCTTTCCATTCTAGTATCTTTCATGATAGAGGATTATGGAGTTTATGCCAAGTTTACCTGACCCAAGTAATCTGTTTTCACGTTTCGTGCACTTTTGCTTTTTGATGCATACACCCCCTCAAGTCCTGTTTACGCGAACAATATTGGACGCACGCTGCTAAGTAAAAAACAAACGTTTACCCTTTTATCTGATTCCGCAAGGTGTCCTACAGCATGTAAGTTACGGAAACGAATAACATTAATGTTTAAAATAGGAAGAAAAGAACGAAGCCTTATTTCTTGTGGACTCCCTTTGCATCTGTTTGTGGCTGCTTGACCCCTTAGTCATGCAAGCTATTCGATATTATCTGATCTTTTGAGCCCGTGGATGAAATTGTTGACTGATCACTCAAATCAAAACTCTCGAAGCGTGCTTTCATGAGGTTAAATTCCCTTTTTTAATGTTGATATTTGACAAAATGTTTCCAATCTGAGCACTGAAGCTTTTAGAGGGCGCTCTAAGACAGTTCTTCTTGAAGGCGTTGTACGTGACATTTTTGCTGATGGATGAGTCAGAATAAGAAAATCCACCAAAAGGGTTGGATTAGAATTTGGAGTGATATTGAGGACTTATTTTGGTCACGAGGGTACAAAGTAAACTTTTCTGGTAAACAGACGTCATTTGGTAACCTTGGTCGCGCTTCATTCACGAACTATGTGAATCGCCCCACGCTCTCGTATCTTTCGGATAGAGGCTCGTTGAGTTTATGCCAAGTTTACTTAACCCAAGTAATCTGGTTTAACTTTTCACGCACTTTGGTTTTTGATACATACGCCCCTTTAAGTCCAGTTTGCACGAACAATGTTGGAGCAAAAGGAAAAGTTAACACTTTCCTGCAACATGTTATTGACGGAAACGATAACAATAATTTTAGGAGAGAGAGACAAAACGAAGTCTTATTTCTTGTTATGGGCTCCCTTTGCATATATTTGTGATTTGCTTGACCCCCTATTTATGCACGTTATTCAATAATATATCATCTTTTGAACCTGTGGATGAAATTGTAGACCGTATCATTCAAATCAAAGCTCTCAAGGTGCATTTTCATGAGGTAATATTCCTTTTTTAAATCCTTCAAAGTTTAAATTTTAGAAAATGTTTCAAATTTGAGCATCGGTGCTAACAGAGGGCGTTGTGAGATGTTCTTCTTAAAGGTTTTGTACGTGACATTTCTGCTGATGGATGAGTCGGGAGAACGCCCGCTGGCAAAATCCCGCACAAAAGGGTTAAGTTAAAATTTGCAGTGATATTGAGGACTTACTTTGGTTACGACGTTGCATAGTAAACCCTGGTAAACCGACGCCATTTGGTAACCTTGGTCACGATTCATGGAAGAGTAGTGTCGCCGGATGTAAATCGCCTCTCCACTCGTGTGTTTGTGCCAAGTAAACTAACTCTTAACCTTTCACATTTTGCACACTTTTGGATTTTAATACATACTCCCCTTCAAGTCCAGTTTGCACGAACAATGTTGAACGCATGCTATTTAGTAAAAAGAAAAGTTTACCCTTTTGATTACGTCTGTAAGGTTTGCTACAATGTGTGTATGTCGGAAACGAATGGCAGAAATCCCCTCCCCCCCCCCCCAAAAAAAAAGACGGAAGAAGAAGAAAAAGAAGAAAAGAACGAAGCCTTGTTTTTGTTCTGGTCTCTGCAGCTGTTTGCGGTTGCTTAACCCCTCAACAAGTTCCGTAATATCATCTTATATTATGAGCCTGTTGATGCGATCTTAAACCTTTAAGCCCCAATAGTGATCAGTATCAAATTTCTCCTCATCATATCAGTGCATTATAACACATACAGGTAATGAGAATTAAGAAATTGATCATTGAAGATGAATTGTCTTGATGTTTAAACAAGTTCTCCCAAATAGGGCTCAACAAAATATATGGAGTCCAGTAAGGAGAATTTGTATAATGATGTATAATCAAAGCTCTCAAGGTGTACTTTCATGAGGTAGCATTCCTTTTTTAACCTCTTTTTAAAGATGGAAGTTTTAGAGGGTGCTCTGAGACAGATCTTCTTCTAGTTTACGAACGTGACATTTTCGCTGATGCATCAGTCGCGAACAAAACGCCCGCTTGCAAAAATACACCCAAAAGGGGTGGGGTTAAAATTTGGAGTGATATTGAGTACTTAATTTGGTTACGGGGTTACGAGGTATAGCTTAGTAAACAGACGCCATTTGGCAACCTTGGTCACGATTCATGGAAGGTTGGTGTTGCCGGATGTAAATCGCCTCCCAGCTCTCGTGTATTTCTGCCAAGTTTACTTACTTGCAAGTAAACTAACTCTTAACCTTTCACGTTTTGCATACTTTTGGTTTTTGATAAACACACCCCTTCAAGGCCAGTTTGCACGAACAACGAACGACCTTTCACGTTTTGCATACTAATGGTTTTTGATACATCCACCCCTTCAAGTCCAGTTTGCACGAACAATGTTGGACGCGTTCTATTTAGGAAAAACAAAAGTTTACCTTTTTGATTGCGTCTGTAAGGTTTGCTGCATTGTGTATGTGATGGAAACGAACGGCCCCCTCCCCCCGCCCAAAAAAAAAAGTCGAAAGGAAAAGAAGAAGAAACAAAAAATTTTTTCTGGTCCCTGTAGCTGTTTGCGGTTTCTTAAACCCCTCATTAAGTTATGCAAAATGATCTTACCTTTTGAGCCCGCGGATGAAATTTTAGAGTATGATCATTCCAATCAAGGCTATCGAGGTGTATTTTCAGCAGGAAATATTCCTTTTTCAACTTCTTTAAAGTTCAAATTGTAAAAAAGGTTTCAATTTTGAGCATTGGCTCTTTCAGAGTGACATTTTTGCGAATAGATGAATAAGAAGCACACGCACGTACACACACACAAACCGCCCGAAGGTTACAACGCCTACGGGGAGTGACATTTGAATTCAACTACCTGCTGTGAAACACAAGCACACCATCTACTTTCGCCTCCCAAGTGGATGTTTACCGTAAGCAAACTAGTGTCCCGAGTCTGCTGGCAAGTATTGCTTTGAAATCAACGGAAGATCAGCGATAAGGTAGAGGTTTTACGCATTTTCATTTGGGAATTGAGAATTGAAAATTAAACAGCTCCGAAGAACAGGGCTGTTCAATCGAGCTTTCACTTGCATGATTCGTCACACTTCAGGATTTCATCTGCAAACTCTAAGTTTCAATATCACTAAGAAAAGACAAATTTGAATCAATAGAAGTCGAAAAATAATGGTCCAGCTTTCTTAAAAGTAGCTCTTTTAGTGCTCAGAAACTGTCAGTGGGCGTTGGCTGACCTGGATGGAAAAGACCTTCAACTTGAAAAATTCGGGCCGACTTTTTCAAGTCATTCACTTGTGTCTTGCACAAAATCAGTAAAAACGCGTTGTGGTTCGTAAATTGTTTGCAAATTCTCTTGACATCTTCCCGTTTGTGGTCTAGAAGCAATTCGTGTTTGAGCATCGGGACGGGGGAAGCGGAATAATTGTGCCTTACTTATTCATTATTCCTTTCGCTTTTTGCTGACTTATTCAGTATTCATTTAACCTTTTTACGGATGTTCCTTATTCACATGAATTTTGTCATTTCATAAATCTGATAGCAGGATATTTTCTGTCAAAATCATTCAACTCTCTTCCTCGCAGAAGTCAAGTGGTCCGCGGATGAAATTTTAGAGTATGATCATTCCAATCAAGGCTATCGAAGTGTATTTTCACCAGGAAATAATCCTTTTTCAACTTCTTTAAAGTTCAAATTGTAAAAAAGGTTTCAATTTTGAGCATTGGCTCTTTCAGAGTGACATTTTTGCGAATAGATGAATAAAATGCACACGCACGTACACACCCAAAAACCGCCCGAAAGGTTACAACGCCTACGTGGAGTGACATTTGAATTCAACTACCTGCTGTGAAACACAAGCACACCATCTACTTTCGCCTCCCAAGTGGATGTTTACCGTAAGCAAACTAGTGTCCCGAGTCTGCTGGCAAGTATTGCTTTGAAATCAACGGAAGATCAGCGATAAGGTAGAGGTTTTATGCATTTTCATTTGGGAATTGAGAATTGAAAATTAAACAGCTCCGAAGAACAGGGCTGTTCAATCGAGCTTTCACTTGCATGATTCGTCACACTTCAGGATTTCATCTGCAAACTCTAAGTTTAAGGGTCTATGTCATCTTTTTTCAATATCACTAAGAAAAGACAAATTTGAATCAATAGAAGTCGAAAAATAATGGTCCAGCTTTCTTAAAAGTAGCTCTTTTAGTGCTCAGAAACTGTCAGTGGGCGTTGGCTGACCTGGATGGAAAAGACCTTCAACTTGAAAAATTCGGGCCGACTTTTTCAAGTCATTCACTTGTTTCTTGCACAAAATCAGTAAAAACGCGTTGTGGTTCGTAAATTGTTTGCAAATTCTCTTGATATCTTCCCGTTTGTGGTCTAGAAGCAATTCGTGTTTGAGCATCGGGACGGGGGAAGCGGAATAATTGTGCCTTACTTATTCATTATTCCTTTCGCTTTTTGCTGACTTATTCAGTATTCATTTAACCTTTTTACGGATGTTCCTTATTCACATGAATTTTGTCATTTCATATATCTGACAGCAGGATATTTTCTGTCAAAATCATTCAACTCTCTACCTCGCAGAAGTCAAGTGGTCCGTCCTTTAAAACAATCGAATGCTGATAAAAGACGCACCAATCATGAGAAAGTCGCCAGGAAAGACTTCTTCCTCCCAGGAGTCCTAATTGAATACAGATCATCCAGAGTAACCATGATTGATTGCAAACTACTGTTTTAGCTGGCCTTCACACATAGCCGCAAACACCGACAAAGATTTTACACGCTTACAACATTTCGATATTCATTATTCCTTTAAAGGGACTAAATTATTCATCATTCCGAATGTTCAAACTCTAAATATTCCTTATTCATTTACTGTTTTAACTAGTTATTCATTATTCATTATTCCCCTTCCACCCCTCCTGAATTAGCAAGGTACTTAGATATATAAAATTACCAATTTTTTGACGAAACAAAAACAGGAAAAACTCTGGAAGAAATATTTATCAGTTCACGACTCGACTAGATCTGGAATAGGTTATTCTTGATTCATAGATCAGCTGTTATAAATGACGGAGCGATGGAGTAGAATTAACATAGTATTCTTGTGTGTTCGCTGTTACGTCACAGTCAACAATTTTACGACCTGTAAAACTTGGAAATCCCCAAATCAGAAAACGAGCTCGACAATTTCAGTAGTGGCACGTTATTGTCACACAACACATAAATACTTGAAACCATTAGCATAATCTGATTTTCTTCCCAAGAACTTGAAATTTCCAATTGGAAATACTTGAAACACAAAGAGCACCTCGTGTAAATATTGCTCAGCAGCTTTCATATGAATGGTCACACTTAAGGATTTCATCCACAGACTCAAAAGTTGAACCACCTCCTACAGTATAATACTGCTCAGTAGCTTTCATTTGAGTGGTTACACTTTGGGGTTTCATCCACAGAATCATAAGTTGCACCCACCCTGTACGGTTGAATAAACAGTAGTACAGGAATTTGCTCTTCAAAAATTTTCTTTTTATTAATCATTTCATTGATGACATTATAGGGTTTAATCCAGACTTAAAAGAAACACCTCCGTGGTTCGACTCTACGTTTGATGTTCTCAATAAGAATATTCTTTTATCTTAGCCTTAAAGTTCCGTGTATGCAAGAACTCCACAGATAAAATCGATATTAGCTGTCAGTCTCCTCGGAAATGGATTTTGTTGGGGTTCATATTGACTCAGTGGGCCTCCCATCTTTGTTTAACTCAAAATATAAGTCCTCTTTTTAATAAGATAATAGAATGCGAAATGTTTTTTCCTAAGAGCCCAATACTACCACTGCATAACCAGATTTGTGTGCTTAATTCAATTTTAAAACACCTAATTGCGCTAAGCACTACAACTGGTGTTAACAATATCGCAACGCTCGCACGACATGCTGAGTATGAAATTCTTTTAGTGACGAGTACATGGACTCGATTGTTCACAGTACACATTTTCGGTTGCAAATCATAGTTATTCCCTAATTTACGCACTTTTTACTACGAGACCTAACACCCTACTAGGCCAAGTCATCTAATATGCGCTTTTAAATATGAGGTTGTTAACATTAATCAACTGATCACGAACTTTCACACGTGAAAACGTAAACAATCGCGTACTGGCTTAACATTGGGTGAATTGATCTTTTGTTCTAAGAACATTGAATTTAAATTCCCACACGAATTGTCCAAATTTCAGTATGAGCAATAGACTGCGATACCTAACCCAGAGAAAGAAAGACCACAACAAAGAATGATAATCTTACGAAAACAGAAAACAGTGGTTTCGATAAGGAATTTACCTTAGCTATCAGCTGTAACTTTTAGAGTTGTAAACAAATTTGCTAGCTAGATTGGCGTATAACAAAAAGTCAATTGTAATAAAACTCTCCTCAGTAGTGCCGTAGTATAAGATCCATTAAACAGAATAAGACACCTATGTTGTCAGGTTTTAGTAACACCCAATTAAATTTAAGCGGCGTTCGATTTGTGAACGCGTTTTTCTCTCAGGTCGGTGTATAATGTATTATTGAGGCCTTTCAAAGTTTACAAACGAATCAATAAAATAAACCTTGTATGGTGGTCAAAGAACTATAAACTAGGATGAACTGTAGTCAGATCATACTAGCCAACGTTTGTTAAGGGGGGCGAGCAGCATTACTATACATCACCGTTACCTTACCAATTATAAACAATACAAGTCACCAAACGTTAGTGCCACGTACAAAGATTTACTTTTCCTTTCCCACAATTGAACCTTGAATTCAACTATTCGAAACTGTAGTTCTAACCTTTGAGCCTGTGGATGACACCTTACGGTGTTACCATTAAAATGAAAGCTACTGAGTACTTTCTTGTGGTGCTGTTTATTATGCTGTACAAGGTGGTTCTAACTTTTGAGTCTGTGGATAAAATCCTAAAGTGTGACCATTCAAATGAAAGCTACTGAGCAGTACTTTCCACTGGTGATCGTTAGGCTATGCTGTAAAAGGTGGTCCTGAATCTGTGGATGATCTGTTCAATAATGCTGTCTGAAGGTCGCTCTAACGTCTGTGTCCTAAAGCTCTAACTCCAGCAGAGCTTTCCTATGGTGACTTGCTTTGTGTTTTTTCTTTCTTACAACATAAATTCTAGATTTTTCTTGAATTTTTTAATTGGTCATTTTAAAAAGTAGAAAGGATAGAGTTTACGAAAGAAGAAATTTTTATAAAGCTCACCTCAAATCGACGCTCTTCTTTCGTGGCTTCAACCTGAAGCAGAAGTCTCTTGTACGCCGCTTCAAGCGCGGTAAACGTGTCCTTAGCCTCGTCGTAATGCCGTAACGCAAGGTCGTCGTTGTCGAAATAGCCTTGAGAAATTTTCGAGACACGAGTGTAGGAGAACACATCGTCCCCTAGCTTTGTTTTACTCGTAGTTTCAGTTGTATCGCTCTTGTAAGTCTCTGTTCGCTCACCGGCGCTGGATACACTTGAAGAACTTTCTTCCTTCTTGGAGCTCATTCCTAAAATCTCTTAGCTGTTGGATAGAAGAGGTGGACGGAGTAACGATCACATAAGCTCATGGAAGACAACAAACACCAGGCGAACCCTGCAAGAAAGAGAACAGTGTTTAAACCTCACTCTCTCACTTAATTTATGCCGTGATCAACATTCCAAAACACTTACATCTGATGCAAATGTATCCAGTGATCGCAGACTGCAATCAACCGGGGACATGTACACTAAATATGCAAATTTGCATATCCTTAATCGCTTCACTGCACTTTCATATGATGATCTGAAGGGCCACAAACAAGCTTGGAGAAGATAAATTTCTGCTGTCTAGACACAGAAGATTTCAATTCTGAAATGGTTAATAAATTGCACAAACATCGAAATGACTAAAAAAACTGAAATTTAGGCCCCAAAAAACAAAGTTAGAAGGATCGATATGCGTTGTTTGGAGTCACAGATTTTTCGTGGGCCGATATCCAGTTGACAATGAGTTGAAGTCAAAGAAAATATTACAAGATCTCACTGCAAATATGAAAGCCAGATCGAATCAACTCAGTGTCAACTCTTTACTTTCCAACAGTATTTCAATTTTCACTTGGAAAAAATAGAAGACCAAACAACATTAGAATAAAGTACAGCTTATTGGCCTCCATTCTGAATGGTCACACTTTATGATTTCATCGACAGACCGAAAGGTTAAAAAAACTGACTTGAACATTCGACCCTATCTGCATTTGAGTCTGAGGTAAAATCTACGCAACTTAAAGGCAAAACAGAGATAATTAGCTGTGATAAAGTTGACCGTAAAATAAACTATCCGCAGTGAAGTTAATTTGGAATCAAAGGACAATAATCACTAGTTATTATGAGTTGAATTTGTCAATTTATTGCTAAGGAGACATGAACAAGGAAATCACAAATGCAACATGGCGAGAGGAAGAAAAAAAACTTTCAAAGAATCCAGTCTTCTTAGATTTACTGTAAAGCAGAGACGCTTACGCAATCGAGCGAAGTGGCAGGCACACCGGATTTTCAGCGTCGTAAACAACATGTTCAAATTTTGGTTTTCTTGGATACTGTTCAAAGTTAACTTCAATTAATCATTTTGCAACAAAAAGGTTTAAATTGGCCGGCGCCCGTTTTGAGTACTTGGTCAACCACCCAACACGTTTATCGTTTAAAAGGCGTGCGTAATTTATCGTTTAGCTCGTAATAGCCTTCCCGTTCAAGCCAGATTGACATCAACATTGCCTCCAGCTACAGTAATCGTGGCGTCGTTGAATCTAATAATAGAGCAAAACAACAAGAGAAAGGCGATAACCTTCCTAAGTAGGCAGCCTAACCCCTAGAATGTCAAAACAGGAAAAAAAAAATCAAATATCGTATTAAAATCAATGCACAAAAACACAATGAAGGGCGGCCCAATAGCTTTGACACGTACTAAAATTTCACCCACTCTCAAAATTAAGAATCAAGTTGTACGCCATAAAAAACAGTGCCACAGGAAAGTACTGCTCAATAGGTTTCAGTTGGTTCATCTACGGATTCAAAAGCAAGAACCACGGCCATCTTGCACAGCACACGACACAGCAGCACACGAAATTAAAATTCGATAGCTTTAATTGGAAGAGTGACACTAAAAAGTTTACCCACAAACTCAAAGTTAAAATGTGAGTTATGGTAAAGGAAAAATGACAATGAAAGGGTACAAGAAAAAAATGTTGGAACAGAATCTTCTGGTAATACTGAATAATTAATAAATAAAACTAGACGGTTCAGTAAAAGAAAGTGTATGGGTAAACATACCAAGATTAATAAAGGTCTGTTTTGCAATTGAATAAAGAACAATGCGAAGGGCGTGTGCTTTGAAAATCACTTGCCAAGCCCAAAGCTAAAAAAAGGAAAGGGAATCGTACGTGCTTGTGTATAATTTTCTGTGGTTGATATTGCGCAGAGAAAAATAATTCAAAACGCGGGGGCACGAATCTATTTATAAAATAATCGATTGCTCAGCAACTTTTGAAATCCGGAAGTGTTATCATGAAAATGGAAGCTGCTGAACTGTCCGTTGATGCTGTTTATTATGCTGTACGAGATAGTTCGAAATGAATTCCTCCAGTGTAACGACAAATTCCGTGACAGCTACGGAGATGTAGTTCGTATTTTGTCACACACTGTTAAACAACTTGTTTTTAGGCTTTTTAATAAGGTGGCCATTTTCAATGTGAAAGATAAAATACCATTTTTCGTAAATTGGTGTGATTTTTTAGCACAAAGGAGGAACTTTTGTGATTGTCTTAAGGGTCCAACATATATTTAAAAAATTGGATTTTAATGCCCAGTGCCCATATTCTTAGGTTTCTTTGGCGGATTTTTAAGCCATTGAAAACAAAAAGCACATTGTATTAATTAATTACCCTTGCAATGCTTTTAACCAATACTAGCTTAAAGGAGGTCAGCTTAAAAAAGGGAAAATATAAATATACATAATTACATTGAATTTAAAACGGCACTACATGTTCGGACATAACATTACGCGCTAAGGGGAAAACGTAAACGAAGATAAAGATTGTCGGAAATATTTCATCAAGGGGGCACAAATAATGCGGTCCAACATTTAAAACACTTACGCACTTTTGAAAGTTTGTCATGTGAGATTCGTGACAACGATAGGGGGCAAATGGTGAGGTTAGCCTGAAATTGTCTCTTAAATAAATATAGATTTTGCACTTGGAGACAAATTTTAACCCAATATTTCGGTAAATAAACCTTTCAGAGTAGCTATGTCACGAATGTAGATTGAGCCACGAATCAAATTAAACTGAAACCATTTTCGTGAACCGGGCCTTATCAACTTGTATCGAAATACCTGAAATAAGAAAACTTTAAAAAATTGTTTTGGGGGAGTTCGACGTGAAACTCTGTCAACTCTGTTGGATGTTTCAGATTTTTAAACCTTTCTCAGCCTGTTTTCAAGCTAGGATTTTCCAATGACGCCTTTGTTTTCTTAAAAGGAACAATACAAGAAAACAATAGCTCCCTAAGCCAGTGACAAAGGATTAGACATTTCACCACAGCCTGGCAATCTTGAATAGAGCTCTTACCAACAACTGTGATTAAAATAAGTCTCTTACATGGCCTTTTGAAAACTATATTATACATATTTCTTTAATTAGGGTCGAGAGGAATAGAATTAGATGCTTTGACGTCAACTTTTATGCGAAAAGGCTTCGTTTCACAAACAGAGCAGAGCTACGAACCAGTAAACTCACGGACTCATTTTGCTGTCAAAAGTTTGACAAGTGCTCGTGGAAACTTTTTTAAAAAGTTCTTAGCTTATCAAGGTTTTATTGACAACCGGATGTGTTTAATTTCATCACCTGAGAAAATTTGTATCAGGGCATAACGTGGATGAGTACAAAGATTTTGATCGAAGTTGATAGGGGGTAGATAACATTGAAATTTTTTGCAATGTTTATGCTCTCTGAACAAAGAAGCTGTTTTCGAAAGCTACAGCCTTTATCTTACGTACACCTCTTCTAAGTGTTCCAAATTACCGGAAATGCGTGGGAAATATCATTAACAACGAAACGAGGTGTTACATAAATTCAAATTTATCCTTTTCTGCTCTCAAAGAATAAACACAGAACTCCAAAGGAAAACTTTTTTTCTCAAGCATCAGAAACTGACTGGGGAACTTTCCCACGGCCATCGATATATGGGAGAGACATTTGCATAGCAATTTACAGTTGTAAACAATGCATATGCAAAGTTCCACTAGGCGATGGATCAACAAGCTACTTGAACAACAGGCAACGATTAAATTCTTACGTAGCGCAATTGTTCCTTGTAGCACTTTCCCAGGAAGTTTCGAGCGAAATTGCGCGGGATCTGATCCCAGGATGAGCGACGAGTTAAACAATCGGTGGGATTTTGAAAGATCACTTTGTGATCCCATTTGATGACTATATAGGTAGGTTTATTGTTGGCAGCTTCACGCTTGAAAAGTTTTGCAAGTTTAGCCAAACCATGACTCCATGAACGCTCGACAGACGGGGGCGTCTAGAAATTGTCATTAAGCAACTGATGCTCAAATCAGCTAGCAGATTTCTATGTACTGTTTTACATACCTTTACGCAGGCTTTGCGCGCGAGGTGTCCAAAACAACTGTGCCTTGCCTAATATTCCTGCTTAGCTCATGAATACAGGATTTTTCTGAGACATGTCATGACCCCCATCATGCGTATAAACAAATGCAATACAATCGAGCCAACCAGTTATATTCCATTAAATCTGCGTCCTTGCCCAAATATAATAGGAAACTTCTGGGTCACCGACTTGTTTTATTGTGTGCCACGACTCTAGTGGTTGGGCGTTGACAGGCGGTTTATAAGGAATGCAAATGACCCTTCCGAGTACAAAACACTCCGGTTCACGAGATTAACTGCAGTCGCGGGGACTTATAACTGAAGCAGCACCAGCGTGGGAACGATTGTTTTGTACGTGCGCTGGCATAGGCGTCTACGCTTCACCGAAAGACACTACTCAGCAAGTTCACCGATTTTAAGATATTGTTAAATTTGTTACAGGAGTTTTAGTCTCGGCAACTGACGCAGAAAATGTCCGAGATGGAGCAGACGCGCTTGGACGTGAGCTCTGGCGTTCGACGGACGGTTACCTACAAGGCGTCGGACCTTTCGCTTTCGTCCAAGTCTGGCGACATCACCATCCAGCATATTTCTGAAGCGAAAGGCTACCTAAATGAATTTGAGCAGATGTATCGAAAGCATCGAGCGGAGATTGATAGCCTCAAGAGAGACCATGCGAGTGAGGTAAGACTTTTTAAGTGTACACTTGATGTTCGTGTTGGTGTTCATGTTTACGAGTTCAAAATGCCTTCGCGGGCTCCGTAGTCGAGATTTCAAGATATCAAGCAAGAACTGAGTTGCAGCTTTAATTTTATTTCGAAGCTGGCTAAAAAGACTTAAGTAAACAAATGTAAATTTCTTCACCAAATGAGTTTTCGCTTGGTTGCGCTGGAACTTTGCAGACGCGAGATGACTTTAAATACAACCTTTAATGCAAATTAATTTTTAGCGACACACCCTAAAGAAGGATTAAAACTTAACGCTTTCCTGGTCATGCATGTTTTGTGAGACACACAACACGGTAAAAATTCGCCCGTTCTAATGCGCTAAAAATTTGCTTGTAGCACTCAAACCTCTTCCAAATAATAACAAAAGGGGAGACAGTTAGTGTTATGGAATGTTCAGTTACGGAACGCTTTAAATGCATGTTTTATTTATGATCAAAATGGTTCTGTGTAGTTTGATCGCGACGCGAACACAACGATGAAACCTTAAATCTGTTTGGTTCACTACTGGTTCGGCATCGTGAATGATTTCGTGGCCCGGCCGCGAGCAACACAGTGACTGGCTAAATATGCCGCTTCTTCTGCCAGCATAAATTTAAGTCATTGGCTTTTCAATGAACTGACCAAAATGACAGTAACTCCCTTGCTCAGTTCAAGTAAGCCCTCGAAGTTATCACGATTTTTGTAATTTTCACATGAAGCACTTTGTTACAGTAGCTTTTGTAAATCAATCCGACCGTTGTTTTGGCCGCGTCTAGTCTGTAGTCCAGATGTAAAGGTTTTTAGAATCAAGTACTTCATGCCAGCTCTAAAGGCAAATAGACCACTTGTTTAGAATTTTCACTCTGGAAAAAAAAAGAAAAACAATCATACCACAGCAAAGCACTGCTTAATTACAAGTTAGAATTTTTCATAGATTCGAACGCCTGATAATATTTCATGACACGGTGCATGGTTCAACTCTTTTGGGTTAATTGATAACTCATGATGAAGCCAAGCCTGTGTGCACCTAGCAACTTAGCAACGATATCCCGGCAGACACCCGCTTTTAGCATCAAAGCATAAGTACTTCTGTTATTAAATAGTACGTTTCCATGGAGTAATACGCTGCTCAGACGCTACGCAATATGCTATGTCATGAGATTCCAAGAGCGACAATTTGTATTGTACAAAACGCTAAAACCAAAACAAAAGGAAATGACTATATAATCCTTGTGGATAAAATAATGAGATAATTGCTCTCTTGGACAAACTGTAGACGCTTCATCTCTTTCAGAAATTCGACGACAGATTTTAACATTTCTTTGGACTGACTGGGAAAACTGACCCGAAATGAACCCTTTAAATGCCGTGCTAAAATAACTCATGATGAAGCCAAGCCTGTGTGCACCTAGCAACTTAGCAACGATATCCCGGCACACACCCGCTTTTAGCATCAAGGCATAAGTACTTCTGTTATTAAAGGGGCTATGTCAAGCTATTTTAGTATCTTTTTAAAAAGCCAAAAAGTGTCTTGGCATCAATTGAATTCCAAAAATAATGATCTAGCTTTGTTAATAAAGACTATCTTACGGTACTGAAACTGCTTCCTGCCGTCTGTTGCCACCGATGGCAAGGATGGAAATGGATTGAAACTTGAAAAAATTGGGCCAATTTTTTCAAGTTTTGAGGCTATTTTCTCAAAAATCACCCAAAAAATATTATGGTTAGCTATTCCTGATAAAATTCATCTGATATGTTCCTCATAGTTTTATAGGAGCATTTTGTGTATGAGTAAAGGCACTAGGTTATGATTTTAGCACAGAATTGACCTAAAATAGCAAAATCCTCGTGACATAACCCCTTTAAATAGTACGTTTCCATGGAGTAATACGCTGCTCAGACGCTACGCAATATGCTATGTCATGAGATTCCAAGAGCGACAATTTGTATTGTATAAAACGCTAAAACCAAAACAAAAGGAAATCACTATATAATCCTTTTGCATAAAATAAGAAGAGATAATTGCTCTCTTGGACAAACTGTAGACGCTTCATCTCTTTCAGAAATTCGACGACAGATTTTAACATTTCTTTGGACTGACTGGGAAAACTGACCCGAAATGAACCCTATAAATGCCGTGCTAAAATTGTGTGCTCTTTCAAGATTTGAAGGGCGTGGGTATTTATATACACAACAGTGAATTTAGCTCGCGCACTGCTAATAAAAACGTCTTTGCTTATATTGCGAAATATGTTGTAATTAAACTAGATGAGTTTCAAGAAAATGGAGTAAATAAACTGCGAAAGGGTGGAACTTTCTGAGGGAATGAAAACGTCAATAGACCAGCGATCGATAAATAAGGAAAGTTAGCTACGGAGTAGACTGCGAGTAGTCTCTAATTTTGGCGATGGCGATTGTGGGGCGGGCGAAATACACACACGCGCGCGCGCGAAATTTCGAGGCGCCGCGACGGCGCTCCCTTCGCGTCGCGTCGCCTCGAAATTTTGCGCGCGCGCGTGTGTGTATTTCGCCCGCCCCACAATCACCATCGCCAAAATTAGAGACTACTCGCAGTCTAGCTACGGAGCAGAAATTTTCCAAGAGTCGTTCGCACTTTCGCCGAGCGAATGCAAATGTCAACAGACTAATGATCGACGAATGAATAAAGAAAAGGAGCAGACTTTCCCATGATGCCGTTGGCTCAGGGAATGCAAACGTCAAAACAACAAAGAGTGATTCAAAGGTTAAGCGATCACTGAACCATAGACACAAACAGAAGTTACATCACGCCACCTTAGCTTGTTCCGTGCTTTCAGCCTGTTTTCAACTTCGATAGACAAATACTATCATCGGTATTTGATCACAAAGGCAGGTAGTTTTCAGTAAAAGAGCGTTTAATTAGAAGAATGGACGTACTTACTACAACTTTGTTGATTAACTTATCGTATTTAAACTGCAGAAAACAGAGTCATGCCTCATCAGGTTTTCGAATAACTAACTAAGAATCTTGTATTAATTTTACCGAATATTCCCGAAAGTTCTTTTATAAACCTCACAAAGAAAGGTAGGATTACGCGAATTACAGAACTAAAATTCATTTTGACTACACCCATCGTGGCTCTAGATTTTAAGTCTTTAGATGAAATCTCAAAGTGTGTAGATTAAATCTCAAAGTTCCCAAAGTGTAACCATTCAAATGAATCAATCCTATTAGAAAGTCCTTTTTCTGCGGTTCTTTAGGCTTTTTATCGTTTTCCGACAAAAAAGGAAATTGTAGAAAATTTGTGCAATTTGGCTCCCTCAAGGATCAAAAGGTTTAAAATCTCACTTCGCTGACTTGAACTTTTGCCACTGTTGCAATCTGATTGAAAGGGGTGGCCCCACTATAGCGTTTCTTGATCGAGGCGAAAAAAATCAACGCTTCTAACTGACTCCTGTTTACGTTTCGTAGTTGAGATAAGCGCTCGGTGATTGACCTCTTGATGACGGGTTTTGGATTAAAATGCCAGTAGAAGCCTGGAAAGTGATAGTAAAAGAAGCTTAACCATTGACCTATTTTACACGAGCTTACTAAAAATAGGTGGACTTTGCGTTGTTCATTTGTAATTGCGATTATATCTGTGAAAAATCTGCGCTGTCAGTTTTCAAAATAGCAGACAGACTTTTGACGTTCCGTTTGACATGTCGGTGGTGGAAATCCACTAAAACAGGAGCGCCAGAAAAACGGAGTGGGGGGGGGGGGGGGGGGGGGACTATCCTTGAAATTTCGAGTGGAGCTTGAAGCCCTAAGCCCAGCACTGAAATGTTATGATTTCGTTCCCCATTTCAGTTTCCCTTCCCAAAATCGTTCTCACTTTTGACACTAAAATCTATTTTGGACTAGTAGGCAAGCCGAACAAAATGTCCAATTCATGTCAAGATTGTCAAATCAGACCAAAACAGACGCTCAAAAACTTCACCATATGTTGAGGTACACACCGATGTACCTTACACGAGGGAGTACTCACTTCCCTCCAGCAAGTGCGACGAAGCAATAAAATCATAGGACTCTTCAAATACGCTGCTTGAGCACAGAAGAGTTCATTTCCTTCCTGTCCGCCTCGTTGTCTCTGCGTTTCCCATGCAGAAAGGAAACGAGCGTGTAGGTTCCGAATGAGCAGCAAACCAGAACTCCGCAACTACGCCTAATATTTGGATCTTTTCCAGAGGAAGAAGGCACGGCACGTTCATGGCCTTATTCGAGACCTGGGTCACGCTGCGTTAAGCTCAAGCGCACCCGCCGAGCGATAAATATTTTTCTGCAAGTTGGAAGTAAAGTATTGTGGGAAGCGACAAGTTCAACTTAGGTTTCTTAGGTTTACAGCGGCTTTGCAATAGAGTCATGCGCTTCCTTTAGTGCGAACACTGAAAGTAATCCATCGAGAGGCTTCTTTGCGGCTCGAAACGGCAATCATTTTAAATTCCTTGTAGATAATAAAAAAAAAGTAGGCTAGGTTTGACTATTAACAGAAACATTGACTCGGAGAAACTCGAAATGTGCAGTGTTAATAAAATACTGAAAATTATATGAAAGAAAAGCGTCTATTTTCTTTGCACCGAACCTCTGTGAACCAGAAGTAGGCTGGACGAACTGGAAATGTTGGACCGCAGCTGTATTAAAAAAAAAAAAACGCCACCTCATTTACAAGTCGTTGACTTCGTTAGTCGGGGAAGCGGGGCGGATACTTGCTGAATGCGCACAGAGCTTGCTACACACCGAGATCACGATGTGTTTAGAGCAAAGTCAGGAAAAGAAAACAGTGCCTGGAAAAATGTTGAACTCTTCGTAACAAATGCAGCTGAAGGATTAGATCGATGTTAAAGCCGTCTCAACCGGGAGATAACCCACCGGTTTTAACTTACGAGCCATCTGAAGGCTACCCTGCGAGCAGAGGCCCTTCGATCTTCCTAGATAGTCGGGAAGAGGAAGGGACCTCTGCCAGCCGCCTCGACTTTCTTTGATTTGCCGCTCATCCACCGAAACGGACGAGTCAGTCCGGTTTGCAACCAATTTTTCCCGTTTTTGCTCAGTGCGCATGTGCCTCGTTAGAAATTGCTGACTAAATACGCGCCCACGGTATGTTCGGTACGCTCGTGAAGTTCACAACAGCGGACGTTTCTCTTTCGAAAGATGTCTTTGATAAAGCCGTGAAAAGTGCACTGGGAAGAGTGAATACTCATGGAATAAGCAATCTCACACAACACCAGTCGAAGGCCTTGCTTAATTTTCTATGTGGTAAAGATTCTTTTGTCTGTTTGCCAACCGGCCATGGCAAATTGATAATTTACCAACTGGAACAAAAGAATCTGGGTTGCGGTTGCTTTCGGACCAAAAAATTTTACTTCTGGTTTGAGCGCTTATTTTTATGGCGAAATGGCGAAATGACATTTATTTTGGTCAACGGCGAGACAAGCAAACGGCAAGAGAAACAATTATTTGCCGACTGGCGGCCGGTAATTTTGAAGACGAAATGGTCTCAGTACAAAATATAATTTTTACCGCATGACGGCCGAGAAGTTTAAATACGAAACAAACTCGGCACAAATGCGTTTTGTTGAATGAAAGCCGAGAATGTTGAGGACGAAAGAGACTCGACACGAAAATGCTTCTGAATGACAGGGATAAAAAGAGGGACAAAATAAAATAAATATCTCGAAGACCAAGATTTCTATGCGAGCTTTGCGTGACTCGCTAATTGGAAATCACTGGACTGTAACAACATGTTGACAGTCGACAAATCGCAGTTTCTTGATCAACAAAAATATATTTTAAGTTTTCAACCTGTGACATAAATTCGAACAGAATTATTCTCAGCCTTACGGTTTAATTAAAGCTTTCCTCAAATCCCTTGTGTTACGACCGAAGTCAGAATAGTTTGTTGTGGACGCGGCTGTCATTCACTAAACATGTTAATTGAGCGAGGCCGACAAGGCTCGGTTACATTTGAATTTAGCGCATGCTCAACAGGGAAAGTCGAGGCGACTGGCAGAGGTCCCTTCCTCTTCCCGACTTATCTAGGAAGATCGAAGGGCCTCTGCTCGCAGGGTATCTGAAGGCTACCTGAAGGGACATCCATAAATTTTATCTTCGTTGTTTTTTTCTTTGTTGTCCTCAAGGTTCAACAGCTCAGACTGGAAATAGAAAACCTGAAGCGCCAGAAACGACAGACAGAAGAGCAGCTTCAGGAGAGCAAGAGCGACAGGAACAGGCTCAACGAAGAGCTGGTGTCCATCAGAAAGCGGCTCCTGATGCGAGAAACCGAGCTGGAAGCGCTTCAAAGGGAGCTGTCCTCCAAAAACAACATCATCCTGTCGCTCAAAGCCGACAAGGTGGCGCTGCAGCGGGAGCTGGAGACCCTGAAGTCAGAGATGGTCGTCAGTCAGTCGGTTACCACTGTCCAGGAGTCGTCACCAATGGAGGAAGAATTCTTCAGCTCACAGATCTCGGAGTATGAAGCCACGCTGAAGAGCTCCGCCGACGAAAAGGAGGGCCTACAACAGGAGATTCTCAATCTGCAGGCGAAGCTGGCGCGGTTGCAAGCCGATTACGATCGAGCGGTACGAGATTTGGACGCCACGAAAAAGGAATGTGACCTGAGGGTGAAGAAGTTTGAAGTGCAGCTGCAGAATTCTCAGAAGCAGCGCGAGGATCTTAAAAGGCAGCTGGAGAGGCTACGAGACGATCTGAAGAAGAGCAAGGAGGCTCTGCAAAGTGCGCAGTCCGAAGCTGTGAACAACAAGCGCGTGGCTGACAGACTCCGAGATGAGGCGGAGGGCAAGAACAGGCAAATCCGCAACCTGGAGCAGAAGAACGGGGTGCTGGAAGATCAGATCGAGCAGCTCAAGCAGGACTTGTCTAAGAGTGAGATGCGTGCCGAGGTGGAGGCGAAGCACGTCAAAGACCTCGAGAACGAGCTTCGCTCCTCGGAGAGGCGAACTGCTGAGCAGGAAGCGCAGATCGACAGTCTTAGAAGCACCAATGAAGATCTCCAACGCGAGCTTGCAATCTCCAACAGCAGGGTGGCGACCCTTGAGAGCCAAAACAGTAAGATGACAAGCCGCGTAAGGGAATTGGAGAACGAATTGGTGCGTTGCCGTACGCGTATACATGACCTGGAGAGCGAGTTCGAGAGCGTCAACACCAAGTATGTGCAGCTTCAGTCTTCACACGATTCTAACTTGAGTGAGGTTGATGGGCTGCGATCCAGAGTAGGAGGCCACCAGAGTAAGGTGAACGAGCTGGAATCCCGCAACTCTATTACTTCTAAAGAGAGAGACGACCTCAAATTGCGAATTGCACCATTGGATAAGAAGATCTCGGAACTGCGGTTGGCTCTGGAAAGAAGTGAAAATTCACGTGATGAACTAGAGCGGGAGCTTGATGCACTGAGGGCAAAGAACTCGAATCTGGAGGCGCAGCTTACTGCAGCTAACAAAGCAAAGGCTCAGTTGAGGGCAGATTTGGACGCTGAAAAGGACAAGACCTCTCAGCTAAGAAAGGAGATCGCTGCTTTGCAGACTCAGTTAGCGGAAGCACAACGTAACCTCGAGAAGTTCAAGAATGACAATGCAAGGAAGCAGAAGGTCATAGACGACTTGAGAGATACGATCCGCCGCCTAGAGGGAACCGTTCACGAGAAAGAGCAGGATGTGCAACAGCTCAACATTCAGAACAACATGCTTGAAGATGAAAAGAACGAACTGAACGACGAACTGATGGATGGAAACAAAAAACTCGCTGAGCTGGAAGAAGATCTAACGCAGGCACAGGCAGACAAGGACAATGCTGAGAGAGATCTGATAGAAGCACAGAAGAACAACTCCGAGCTAGAAACCGCCCTAGACGCTGTCGAGAAAGAAAAGAGAGATTTTGAAGAACAGGTCATGAACTTGAAACAAACTCTCGCTCGGGCAGAGGCAGAGCTTCGTGACGCTTTGAGCAAGAAAGCAGTGCTTGAAGAAGATGCTAAAGCACATGCTGACGTTGTAAACAAGCTTAACGATGAGATAGACCGCCTCAAAGGGCAACTCGCTGAGGCCCAACGCCAGATTGATACCTATCGCAGAGAAGTAGACACTAAAGATGCGACAATCGCCGCTCTCAGATCGCAGGTCGGCGATCTTGAGCAGGAGAATGATGATATCCGAGCAGAGCTTTCCAAGACAAAAGCACAACTTGCAGCCGTCGAAGAGGAAAGAAGAAAGCTCCAAATCGAGCTGAACACGAAGAATGAAGAGATCAACCGTCTCACTGGAGAAATCGACAGCACAGTGAAAAGAAATGAAGAGCTACAAAGTGAGTGTATTGTCGTAGCAGACAAAGTCCAGAATGTCGAGAGCAGCTACCAAGATTTCATGTCTTTGGCTGGCGACAAAGATAGTCTACTGGAAGGGGAACGAGAAAAGAATGCACAGCTAGAAAAAGAGATCAAGAACCTAAAAGAGAAAATTAAGATGCTGGAGGATAGAGATCGAACCAAGGAAGTGGATCAACTAAAGGCACAACTCGAGCACGCAAACGAAGAAATTGCTAATCTGCGTGACCGCATCCAACAACTGGAAGGTGAAAAAGCTGATCTTGATCGTGATATCCTCGTTGCCCAAAGTGACCTCGCACAGAAGGAGAACGACCTAGAAGCTGCACAGAAGGATAAAGAGAAAGCAGAAGATGATCTGTACAATGTCCAAGGAAAGATTGAAAACCTTGAGAGCCAGCTAGCCGCCGCACGGAAGCAGAACGCTCAACTGAAGGACAACTTGAAGGACGCAAACAACAAGAATGTCAAAGCGAAGGCAGAAAATATGGACCTTCAGGCGAAAGTCAGTCAGCAGGAGAAGATAAATGAGGGTCTGAAGAATGCGAATGCAAAGAAGGACAATGTCATTGCCGAGCTTAATGAGAAGATCAAGAAGTTGCAAAATGAGTTAGCTGACGCGAAGCGGGATGTTGTTGTTGCAAACGTGACAGCTGAGGGTTTGAGGGCAGACAAGAAGGAACTGGAACGCAAACTCGCTGACCAAGCTAAACGTACTCAGCAACTCGAGAACGAGATAAAAGATCTGAAGGCACAGAGGAATGCTCTGGAGACTGAACTCAGCAACAAGACGCACAAGTTGGCCATCATGGAGTCCCAAATGAACAGCCTTAAAAAGGAAAGAGACAACTTGAGAGATGAAGTCAAGAACTTAAACGACCGATTGAAGAAGCTCAAGGAAGAAAACCTGTCCTTGCAAACGGAGATACGTCGCCTGGAGAAAGAGCTTGAAGCCAGGATGAAGGAGATTCAGGACAAAGATGCTGTCATAGAACGACTGAAAGCTGCAAAGGCTGCCGTTGACGAGGAGCTCCTGAACTTGAAGAAAGAACTGATGACTACTAAGAATGCTCTCGATGCTGCTCAGAACAAGATCAAATCAGTGGAAAACAGTCTGAAGCAAACCACCCTCAGTATGAACAAGTTCGAAGTTACCATTCAGAACTTGAATAAGGAGCGAGAGGAACGCTATAGGGCCAGTTCCAGTCACGACACGCAATACATCGAAATCGAAACCCTTTACAAAGCTAGCCAGGACCGCGAAAACCGATACAAGCAAGAGCTCCAAGCCCTTAAAGCTCGCTTGGATAAGATGGAGGCTGACTATCGCAAAGTCCAGCAAGAGAACGTTGATCTTCGAGCTAAAGTCAACGCCCTGAACAAGAAGGTTCGAGATCTGCAATCTGCCAACGATCGCATTGACAAAGAAAAGCAAGCGATCAGAAGCGACCTGGAAGCTGCTAACAACGAGTTAGCTGATCTTGAGGTAGCGTGCGACAATGAAACCAAAGAGAAGGACTCCTTTAAGAAGCAATTAGATGATGCACTGGAGAAGTTGGATAAGGCAAGAAAACAGAATCTGGAACTCGAACAAGCTATCGTGGAAAACAAGATACAGCTCGAAGAAGCTGAAAAGGAAGCGGCGGAGAAAGATAACGAGATCAAGAACTTGAAAGCCAGCAAAGAATTCTTAGAGGGTCAACTCGATGCTGCCAAAGCCCGCTTGGAGTATGCACAACAGGAGAACGACAACCTCAAAGCTGAAGACGCCCGCAAGCAGAATGAGATCCTTGACCTGCATAATAAGATAAACGAGTTGGAAGCTCGTATCGTTAAGCTGACTGGTGAGAGAGACAGAGCACTCGAGGAAACCAAAGTTAGCGCCGAGAAAATCTCCAATCTGGAGGCGCAGATCAGGGATCTGACGAGTGAAAAGAACGCACTCTTGGAGAAGATCGAAGAACTGAAGAAAGAAATCAACAACCTCAGAGAAGAAAGGATGGGTGTTGACAAGCAGATCACAGAGCTGCAGGGCAAGATCACTTTCTTGACCCGAGAGATCGAAAACCGAGACAAAATTATTGCTGATTTGAGGAACAAAGAGGAAGTTCAAGATAAGGAACTGGATAATCTAAGAAAGAACTTGCGACGCTTGGAGAGTGACTACGAATCCGCCCTTCAGAAGATCAAGGAGTTGGAAAAAGTGTACCTATCATCCAACGAGAGAGCAACACTGATCGAAAGCAAGAGTGACACTCATCGTGACAGGGCTAAGCGTTTGGACGAGGAGAATATTTCCTTGAAACGAAAGCTCGCGGAACTCGACATTTCTAATAAGATCAACGAAGAAAAAGGCCAAGAACTACAGATCCAACTCCTTCGCGCTCAAGAAGTGATTGTCAACTTGGAGTCCGCACCACCAATGGAGCCATCGATCCAAGTGGAATCGGAAAGCTTTGTAGAATCGGCCGGCGATGGAATCGAAGCTGAACTTCTCAAGAGAGATTTGGAAGATCTACAAAACAAGAATGCTCAGCTTGAGAAGCAGCTACGACAGGCCAATGATGCAAAGACGCAGCTGCAAGCCCAGATCGATGATAGAGACAAGAAACTGAAGGAGAACGACGACACTATTTTGGATTTGCAGAGACGCATCCAAGAGCTTACCATACGTCTTCAAAAGGCAGGAGACCAGACAGATGCTCCAGGCATCGTAGCTTCTCTGCGCGCACAAAAAGACTCTTTAGAACGTGATAACCAGATGCTGAAGAAAGAACTAGAGGCTACCAAAGCTGCTCTGGCTGAGGCACAGAAGCGTCGTACAGATGCTGAGAACCAGTTGTACCAGATCAAGAGGAAGTTGAACGACAGCGAACTCAAGCTTAACATGGCCAACACGCAGAACGAGAACCTGCACCAGGAGCTGCTAAGGGCACAAGAAAAGAACCATGCTTTGGAGGCTGAACGAGACCGTGCATTGCAAGAGCAGGCCAACCTGCGCGGAGAGTTGGCAGAGACCCAAGACCGCTTGCAGAGGACACGAAACGAGCTGGACTCCTCCAAAATGCAAGTGCGTGACCTTCAAGGAGAGATCCAAACCCTAAAGCGCGAACTGGACGACAGTCAGAGCAAGATCAACTGGCATGTGAACAACGAGCGCCAACTCAAGGACGAAATTGCCTCGCTGAAGAGAAAGCTGGACAACATGAGAGAAGCCAATGACAAACTCGCGGAGACCGTGGACAATTTGAATGCGCAGTTACAAGAAAAGGAGGCGAAGATTGCCGACCTCGAACACCACATGACTCTGCTCCGAGACGAGAATGAGAAGCTGCGAAAAGACTTAGCAACCGCTAATGCTAACGCTGCCGACTTCAAGAAGAAGTACCTTAACGCCCTGAATGACATCGAGAGACTGCAGAATGAACTCAGCATGAAGATGCAGAAGATACGTAGCTTGGAAAATCGCATCAAGGTCTTGGAATCAGACAAGAACAAACTCAGGCTGGAGATCAGTGTGCTTAAAAAGACCATCTCTGAACAAAAGGTACAAATTGAAGCTAATCGCCAGGCAAAGGATCGCGTTCGCTCCGACATTGTTGTGCAGAGTGTAGGCCCTAGCCTTCAGTCGGCTCCGGACACGTTCATGTTCAAGGATGAGTCAGTTCCCTCCAAGAAATACAATGACCTGGAAACATCCTACAAGAAGGTTCTCAGAGAGAAGGAGGATGGAGACAAAGACGCTGCAACACTGCGAAACAAGCTAGCCAAGTTAGAAAGCGAACTTGCCGATGTCAACAGGGCCAAGAACGCCCTAGAGGGAGACTCCATGTGGAAGACTAAGAGAATTAGCCAACTGGAAAAAGAGCTTCACGATCTACAGTCCAAGGACATGGTTGACTCGGATGAAGCTCTCGGATGGAAGAACAGAATCACTCAGATGCAGCAAGACTTGGACGCTGCTAAGAACAAAATCTTCCGTCTGGAGGCCAAAAACGAAACATACGAAGAAAAGGTGAAGGACTTCAGCGAAGATTTGATCAAGGCAAGGGAGAGAGTTGCCCAGCTGGAATCTAAAGCAGACGAGGACCAACAGAAGATCGAAGATCAGCGAAAGGAACTGATGGAGGCTTACAAAAAGGTAGCAGACCTCGAGGCAGCCACCAAGTCGTGCCACAACACCAAGAGTGAACTGAACGGCGTGATACAGACCTTGCGTGACAAGATCGAAGCCTTGGAGAATGAGCTCCAGAAGGAATCCAAACAACACGCTCATGTTAGAGGCACCCTTGACCAAGTGAAGTTGAAAAACGAAGACCTGAAACTGGAAATCGCCAAGCTGCAGAAGAAACTGCGAGAACTGCAACAGCAGTACGATTCTCAGGTATGCTGCTTTTATTTTTTGTCGTAATACTCGATTCATTCAATGTAGTGTTAAGACTAAGGATGAAAGTCCTTAAGGCTGTCCACTGAAGTAAAAGCCACTAACCTAGACTTGCTGTTTATTACTGGTTATTGACTCTGTGCACGAAATGCTAACATATAACCATTGAAAGCACTTTCTGTTACTTATGATGCGCAAGGTGATTCTTTTTCTCGACCATTGTAATGAAGCTACTCAGTATAGTACGTTTGTGTTTAGTTAGCGAAAAACAATTCTGTTTGAGCAGTTCACGTGCGATGCAAATCCAAACTAAGCTATGTTACTAAACCAAACTAATTTTACACTAAAAACTCTCGTTTCCGCTTCAGGTTCACGAATGGTCGGAGAGGAAGTACACCATTGGCGGTCTGGAAAAAGAAATCGCCGACCTAACAGCTCAGCTGGAGAAGCTTAGGCGCGAGTTGGCTAACTACAGAAACGACTTCGACAACATAACAACGGAGAAGCGTGACCTGCAGAGCGAACTGAATCAGCTGCAACCCAGGGTCGACGACCTGGAGTATCGTTTGCAAAAGGTGCTGGAAGAGAAAACCAGGTTGCAGATAGAGTTAGACGACACCAAGAGGGCAATGGATGAGTTACGACGCGAGCCCGAGCCAATGATTCGTCAAGTATCAGGTGGCGGTTTGGAAGCTGGTGTGGACATGTTCCCCGAGATGAAAGATGACCTTGATGCCGTAAAGAACGAGCGTGACCGGCTCAACAATGATGTTTCCTCCTGGCAGAACAAGTACAACACGTTACAGAACAACTACGACAACATAGACGCTGACAAGAAGCGCCTCGAAGAGAAACTAGACAGCATGCAGAAGACGATCAACAACTTAGAGCAAAACAACCAGACCTTGACATCCGACAAAAACAGGCTGACCGTCGAGCTAGAAGCAGCCAAACGAAAGATCAATGATCTGTTGTCAGAGCTGGATGCTGCCAAACGAGAAAAAGATTCCCTGAAGATCGAGTACGAGGTGTTGCAGAAAAAGATCACCAAGATTGAGGCAGAGTACGAAATCCACATCAGCACTCGCCACGAGTACGATGACTCCGGTGCGTACGCAAAACTGCAAGAAGCCTACAAGCGAAGCCAGGAGAGAGAGAACGAGGTACAAGCGGAGCTGTTGACTTGCTATAAAGTTATCGGAGAGCTGAAACACCAACTGCACGGAGCTCACGAGACCATTGAAAGGCTAACAATCAACTACAACACCGAGACCATTAGGAGCGCAACTCTGCGCGACGAAGTGGTCAGCTACCAGAGAAGACTTTCCGAACTGGAAGAGAAGTACGAGATCAACCGGGGAGCGAACGAAGATATGTCAAACGAGCTGACTGTACTGCAACAGCGAATGACTGAGCTAAGTCGGGAGAACGCGTCGATCCAAGAGTCGAAGGCAATCATCGTCGTTGAAGTCACCAACCAGCGCAACAAGATCGTCCGCCTTGAACAACAGCTGGAAGATGCTGAGCGCGAGAAGGAAAGCCTGAGAGTTCAGCTGATTGCCACACAAAGCAAGGGAGACGCTGAAAGCCACGAGATCAGCAAGCAGATCTCCGAACTGTCAGAACGTAGCCTAACCTTCCGCCGCGAGAAGGAAGGCCTAGAAAGGGAACTCTCCAAGAAGCATGCCGAGGCCGTGGAAAGTGCCGCAGAAATCAGCTTTCTGAAAGCGGAAATCGACGACCACAGACGAGCAAAGACTGAATTGCAGCGGGAAAACGAAGCTTTGAAGTCAGAGGGGTATTCCTCAGCCACGAAAAAGGAAATCGAATCTTTCTTCGACCTTGGTGGAGGTGAGGAAGACCTGGGACCGTCTGCAGAATCCACCAGACTTGAATTCGATCAAGACGACTATGAGGGAGGCGATACAACCGTGACAACGCGCACAGTAAAGGTGAAGAGCAGTAGGAGCAAGAAAACTAAATCCTAAATGACGCCAAGAACATTTCATTATTAGAGATAGAAAAACGAACTTTTCGTGGGCTACCTATTTTTGAGCAATTAAATTAAGCTAGCTGAGTAAGACTTGGTAAAAGTGACTATTTTTTACCCCATTCATACCAAAAGCCCGTTTAGTTGGTGAGGATTGAAATTTGAAACAAGGCGACACAGAGTGCAAAGTTGGTTTTTATGCTGGATTAATTATGAGCCAGATAAATTCTTGGAAAATTAATAGCAACAGCGCCTGACAATCCTTTCACTTTCACAGTGCACGTAATCGTGTCCTCTTTAGGAAAGCGAAGAGTCAATCTATCAATCTACGGGGGGAAAGCCATGAAAACGTCTAAGCTTTGGTGTGAATGGGGCATTGGAGAGTGTGCCAAATTGTACCTCTTTTACCTACTTAAAAGAGAGAGGACGCTCAAGTCTACCGAGAAAAAAAAAACATTTTCATTAGTATCGGTTTTAATTTTCGACAGAAATTTTCCTGAAAGTGAAGGTTTTCTTTATCCTTTTTAGACAACCGCTTTTAAATTACAACTGAGGTGTCCTCGTGAAAACAACACAAACAATTTTAGTAATAGATATTTCAGCAATCGAAAGTCGTTGGTTGGCAGAGTAAGCGTGTAAGGTTGAAGAACAGTGCATTTACACTGCATTAAGTTTAAATATTTCGGCACGGTGCGTGTGGACAGCGATTGCCGAGATTCGCAATTTTGACAAGATTTTCAAAACGACGAAAGATTGAAGACCAGTTTAACGAGCAGTCGTAGTATTTCCATTTCAAATTGTTAACTTCTTTCGAGAAAATATTAAGCGTTCATTCTAGGAACATAATTTAAAAGTATTTGTAGTTATTGGCTTGTGCGAGGCAAAATTATTAATATAGTGTGACTGTAAGTACACTTCTCCTTTTACAAAAAATTCGGATAGAGTTGAGCTCTCAAAACGTATCATTGGACAATTTGAAGATACCCTTCATAAGCCGAACATACATGGATACGTAGATAGTAGAAGAGAGAAATGTACTTACATTTGACAGACCAAAAAGGAAAACTGGTCGTTTTGTTTCTTAAAGTTCAAGTAGATAACATTTCTGAACATTTTGTAGCTTTGTGCTTCTTAATACGTTGTGCACTTTTTCAAGCACTAATAAATGCATGTAAGAATTAACCTCTGGGTATAATTTTTATGTGTTCTTGTTTATACTTCTTTGGTTTTCCTGCTTGATATGTGGTTTCGTTTAGGTCGCACCTGCGATTACTCAAGAGTGAGAAAGCTTGATGCAGGGGCGTGGCCAAAGGGGGATCTTATGGTGCCCGGAGCCTACCCCCCCCCCCCCTTGGGAATGAAAAAATTATAATAGTTATAATGTTAAAGCAAACCAGCTACCTCGCAAAAAACCAGTCACCCTTTTTGCATTTGTAAGTTTACTGAATGGGCATTCGTCGCAAGCTGAAACTCTGGCGCCTTACAGTGCTCACTAAGGCCCTCTCCTCCCCCCCCCCCCGCCCTTCACAATGAGAAAACCTGCCTAAGCCCCTGTGATGCTGATACTCCCCCCTAAAACCAGCTTACATGAACAGCATGACAAACATCACCACAACATTAAGTCAACAGTTTGCGCCACCTTGGCCAGCATAATGATAGTACCACAATAAATTCCTTCTTAGTAGCTTTCATTTGAATTTCATCCACAGACTCAAACGTTAGAACCACCTTGGACAGCATAATAAACAGCACCACAATAAAGTACTGCTCAGTAGCTTTCATTTGAATGGTCACACTTTAGGATTTCGTCCACAGACTCAAACGTTAGAACCACCTTGCACAGCATAATAAACAGTACCAGAATAAAGTACTGCTCAGTAGCTTTCATTTGAATGGTCACACTTAGGATTTCATCCATAGACTCAAAGGTGAGAGAACCACCTTATGCAGCGTAATAAACAGCACTACAGGAAAGTACTGCTCAATAGCTTTCATTTGAATGGTCACACTAAAGGATTCCAGCCACATTGTCTTGCCTGGCGAACATACACTGACCGAGGAAGCCACAAACCCTGGGTACACTGATTGGAAAATATCAGACTCGAAAGAGACGCGGAAATCGAGCTATTAAATGTTATTGAGTAGTATTTTCCTGTGGTGCCGTTTATTATGCTGTACAAGGTGGTTCTAACTTTTCAGTCTGTTGATTCAAATCCTCATTTGTGACTATTCAAATGAAAGCTACTGAGCAGCACTTTTTTGTGGTGCTGTTTATTAATACTTACGATATGGTTCTGTGTGACTGTTTAAATGAAAGCTATTGAGCAGCACTTTCTTGTGGTGCTGTTTATTATGCTGTACAAGGTATTTAACTGCGACAGCTCAATCAAAAGCTGCTAAGTAGCAGTTTTCAGTAATTGTGTTCGATTGCCAATTTCTTTCAAGTAAAACTTTTCGGAGATAAAGAGTTACATTTATAAATAGCTCAAGAACCATGGTAACATACAACGAAATGAATTGGTTTTTTTTTCTCAACGGGAAGAGAAAGAAAGCCTCGTTAGCGCCATTAATCCCTAAAGGGAAATTTCATTAGCAAAATACAAAAGATATAATACACGTAATTACAGTACTGACTAACCCATATCCCACAATTAACACTTCTCATTTGACGATAAAATAGTTTAGCGCCAGAATGGCTACTTTATCGTTTCTTTGCATTTACTGCAAAAAAAGCAGGGTTTTTGTTTGTGAAAGCAGGTAATAACGGGTGACAGTGTGAGTTTTCAATTTCTCGTCTTTTTAAACTTAAATTTCTGTCACAAGCGAAGTGTCGCATCAAAAGATCCATAATTGAATTTAAAAGGAGATAATTTGCATGCCTAAAGGTCTCCTCTACCTCATTTCTAGACAAAACGTTTTGACTTAAATTAAGTTTATCGGATAGAGTTTATAACGTGTTAATAAGGAAAAACCTGAAACAAACTTGAAGCAGCTATTTTGCGGTGTAGAATTTAGTCAAAAGGGGATAATGATCGGCTAAGAAAGACGGAACAAATTTGTTCATATTTGATGGAAAACTGGTTTAAAAGACGAGACTAAAAGCCGAATTATTTGATTGCGAATAAGAAAAACTAACATCGGTTTCTTGGCGGAATAGACTGAAGTCAATTAGGCAAATTAGGGCAAAAAAAGTTCATATCGGATTGAATTTTGTTTCGAACGGTAAGTGAGCATAAACCTTTTCAACAGCGAAGAAAAGAAAAACAATTAATGAACTGACTTGAAACATGGAAAATGAGCCCCTCACAAGGTCGGCTACGGTGCGATTCGCAGACACAGTACGTCAAATCGAAGAATCGCTGCAAGAGTTAAAAAACGTAGAGAAAAGCGACGAAAAGACTCACGATGAACCTGGTGTTGACAGTAGCGACGATGGCTGGGACACAGATCTAGAAACGCCAAGCAAAGAAACAAGAAAGCCTCGCAGAAGCGCAGATATCACGGGAAAATCCTGCTATCTTCGGACATGCCGTATGCTCAGTGTTCCACCGGTGTCAGCTGTACTTGACGCGATCCGCACCTCTGAAATTACGTTAGCGCATCACGGTATGGGACCTCAAGGGGGAAGAGCTCTCGCCAAAGCGCTTGCGAAGAGCACCACGGTGGAAAAGCTTGATTTGCAAGAAAACAGCCTCGGCGAGGAGGGAGTGGAATGCATCGCAAAAATGTTGCTGGAGAACTGTTACATCAAGTACGTGAGTCTTGCTGGCAATATGATGGGCTCGAACGGCGCACGCACAATGGGGAATGTCATTGCAGAAAATCGGTACTTGCAATGGCTGGATCTTTCGTTTAACAACTTCGTCGACAAGGACGCGAAGCCGTTGTCCGAAGGCTTGCAAAGCAGCACGACTCTCAAATACTTCAACTTGAGCCAGAACTCCTTCTGCGAGGCAGGCGGCGAGTTTATAGGTCCTGCACTGGCGGAGAACAACACTATAACCGAACTTAACTTGAGCTGGAACCATTTGAGACTGAAAGGCGCAATCGCAATCTGCAAGGGGATGAGCGATAACAGCTCTATAGAGATCCTCGATCTGGCCTGGAACGGGTTCGCTGACGAAGGAGCCGAAGCGATGGGAGAGGCGCTTAAAAAGAACGACACGCTTCTAGAGTTGGATTTGAGCCACAATCGCATCACCGAGAAAGGAGCGCAGGACTTGGCTAGAGGTCTACAGGTGAACCAAACTTTACGCGTGCTTAAAATCGGATCCAATCCACTGGGGAACAGTGGCTGTTACGCGCTGATGAAGGCGATCAAAGCAAATGCGAATTCCGCTTTGGAGGAATTGCACTTGGACAACATCACCGTGAAGAAAAACTTCATAGGTAGGGCTTTATCATAATTATTCTTCATCGAGTTCTCAATAATATTGATGCCGAACATTGCTTCCCGCTTCGGATGTTTTATCTGAAAGTCTGCGGTTAGAACTTGGTATCTACCATGGGACAGGGGTAACATGGTTTCCCCGCTTCCCTTACCCCTTATTCCCGGTTATCGCCCTCCCCGACAGATCCTGCTATCCATGGCATTTACCAAATAACGGATGCAAAACCATGTATTATTTAACAAATAGATTCCACGTTGCCGTGCGTCTGTTCAGCAATAGATGACGTCAAACTGTGGTAAGAACAAAAAAGTAGAACACGAAGCGGTAGCCGAGTGTGTCACTGATGTTCTTACAACACCACGTCTTCTGTGTTCTAACTGAACAGACGCACGGCAACATGGAATCTATTTGTTTCCTGTAATGAAGAAAAAGTAAAAGTTTTTAATGATGACGTAATTCATTTGTCCGTCGTCCAATAGTTCATAAGTGACAACCAATCAAATGCGCGCAAAATTGAGCTTATTATATGAACTCTAATAAAGTAACGTTTTTTAGTTGATCATACTGTAACAAAGTCGGCCAATCGTACCGGGCGCAGTGTTTCTCGGGCCTTTCTCGACGTGAGAATTAAGTGCCTGTGCCCTGCGTGGTAATTGACCATTACTAAAGATTTGTGTAAACGATAAAAGCTCTCTTGATGAGAACTTAATGCTCTTAGGGAAGAAAAAAATTTCGCTTTAAAAATACACTCTAGATTTTGTGACTTAAAAAAAATGTCCTTATTTACAGGTCTTTTAGAAGACTTCATGAAAGAAAAGCCTGATTTCCAGATTAGCTACGGAGCCAATCCGCATATTAGCAGCAGCAAAAGAGGTTCAATGGCAAGTTGCTTTGGAAACAACGATGCCGACTCCGGTAGAAGAGTGAAGCACGAGCTATTGACGGCTTTGAAGAATTTCTTGCTGGAAAAAAGACTGCGCGTAGTGGATTTGTTCAACTGTTTGGATAAGGACAAGACACAGAGCGTGACACCAGAAGAAATGTTTACTGGGCTGAGAAAATTCAACGTGCCGCTCACTGATATACAGCTGAGGAGACTGATCCGTATTTTGGATAAAGATGGAGACGGGGAAATTGACTACGGAGAATTTGCTGCCGTTAACGAGATATGAATCACGACTTGAAAAACGCACAACGAGACTAAAATCGTTTGTAACCAAACAAATTAAGGACACGGAAGAGGATGTGTTGCAGAAGATGTTTGCTCTGAATTGTCGAGATTTGTACAGTAGTTTCATTTTTATGCATTAGTCTGCAAGAAGACTTCCAGAGTGAGTTGCTTTTAAACTGATAATTGGGCGTGTGTACACAGGTTTGGATGTTTTCATTCTCAGCTTGATGAAATTTTACACCCCACAGTAAACTACAAGTAATGGCCTCACAATGCCCCCTCCCTCACATTAACTCTTTAAGCTCCAATAGCTACATCCATATTCTCCTCACTATTCCCAGTATATTTCTTATGTTGGTAGTTAGGAGAATTTGATTAAAAATCAAGACGTTTTATCTTTGGTGACCAGTCATTTCCTTTATTCTCATGATCTGTATGTTTGATCAAGTAGTAATTGTGTAAGGAGAAATTAGATGCTTGTCACTATTGGGGCTTAAAGGGTCAACTAAGATTTGTACATAGATTCTCCTTACCTATCTATATAGCTCTATCCAATGTGTGTACGGCATGAGACAGAAACTAAGAGAAAAGAATGAAAGGATAAAAAAAGAATTTAGAAGGAGGTGGGGCAAACTGTTAGTTCACTTTGCAAGGCCGGAACTAGTTGATGTTGTGCCAACAACAAAACAGCAAAATTCTACATTCTCTTTCATAACAGTAGACAAGACGCGCTCTATTTCAGACCGAAATGGCTAATAAACCATAGCCTTAAGAGACGTACATACAGTACCTTTGTTAATATAGCTGCTTGCTTATGTGCTTGCTAATGTTTGTGCTTACATTGGCTGTTAACAGCTTGTGGTATTGTTCATGCAAAGACAAAGTTTGAGCAGTAAGCCATCAAAACGAACAGAATAGCCTCTCTTCAGCACAACGACTTTTCCTTCACACAAACAACACTGACAGTTACACAAGCTACCGGTAGTACTTGAGAATGGTAAAATGAATATGTATTTAGAACACCAATGAACTCCAGGTGCGGAATGTAATAATGGTTTTCAGTAATTCTGTCAAAGTGTTTTGAGAGTCTTTCTAGTTTGAACATGATACCCCTACTTGCAGAGAATAAAATTATAAGACACCAATGGTCGCACCCCCCTTAAGCCCTGATATAAAAATGCATATTCTCCTTACTGTTCTCCATACATTTCTTAAGGAACTAGTAAGGAGAATTTGTCTAAATATCAAGACATCTTCTCCTTGGTGATCACTCCCTTTATTCTCCTTACTTGATTGTTTGAACAAGTAGTGATTAATGTAACGATAGATTTCATTTTTGTCACCATTAGGGCTTAAAGGGTTAAAATTGGGATAGCTAGTAGAACCTTGGTAGCATTATTGGAATCCCTTTCACCATTTTTTGATTCCACAGTATTCGCTCACTTTGGGCAAATCAAGACTTTTACCTGGTATATAAACTGATTTGCTTAATATTTGCCATAGCCTACAATGCTGACTTTTTTGCACAGTCAAATACTGATTAAGGTGTGTGTGTATGTGTGTGTGTGTGCGTGTGTGCACCATCTTGGATTAGCAGAAGCATAGTAGGTGGAGAGAAGTGAGAGAGGGCAGGACCCCTACTCCCTTGATTGTCTTCCTAGGGTTTGAATAACTGAAGGAAGCATTCCAGGCAATATCTTTGGGTACCCCATTTATAGCTCTATTCGACTCTATGATTATGGAATGCAATGGGGTCGCCTTTTTCATGTGTTCAGATTGTGGGGAGAGAAGGATGGCATGAGTGACAAATAGAATAAGGGAAAAAAGGCTTTTCTTCCCCTTTTCCCTTCCCTGTTTTTTCTCTCATCTCCCCCCACCCCCTCCCCCCGTGCCTGAAAAGCCAACAGTATGATACTGTACTCAAGTGAGAAGCAGGCTACTGCTGGTTAAAATACTGTTGAGAAGTCACTGTCCTATGCAGACTGTTCTTCTAAGGGGAGTTGCCCAAGCTGCTTGTTACGCAATCTCTCCTCCCCTAGCAAAAGAGTGCGTGACGACACAATACCGAGGCAAACGCACGAATGGGAAAATCAACTCACTTTCTTGTGTTATACAAAAAATACGGGTGACAGACCATCAAATTCGCACGCACGGTATAATTTTCACAAATTGGAAGCAAACTGTTCAATCTTACCCTTTCTAGGATAGTTTTCGTATAACAGAACATATTGCTGCTTTTCCATCGATGTGTCAAAACACGCACGGTCATTGACTGCATTTTTCGCCGTTACTAGAAAGGCAGGTTGTATGTCCCATCCACAGCATTCCAAAAGGGATTGATAACCTTTCAATGCCTTTGTAATCGCAGTTAAACCGGAGAAGGACTCATACAAAGCGAGAACTCTTCCTTCTTACGTATATGAACACGAAAACACGTGTTCAAACTCCCGCCAGAGCGCGACCGCTGATCATTCAACCTCGCAACAGCCCCTGTTGCGTGCGATCGACCTCGAAGTGGGGACCACACCGGGACGGACAACCAAAAGGCAGAGGTGTTCTATTTTCTTCTTCGCTAAGATTGATGACAACGAGTTTGCTTTACTTTAGCATCTAGAGAAGTAATTTCCCATAAACTAAAACATTTTCAACTTAAGACTTGTCGACCCTTGTTGCGCACGTTCCGTCGTCCCTTGGGAGTCATTCCCATAGCAACGATTTCACAAATGCAAATGACATTCGCTTCGCTATTTACATGCCCTGTTGTTTGAAAAAGAGCAATCGATAATTTAAGCAATACAAGGCTGTAGTTTTCTACTGATGCTTGACTGTTAGGGGAAATCGACGGAGGAAAACATCTAGGTAGGTCTTACTTCTTAGTTTCTGTAAACTGTTCCTTTTCAGATTCCAAAGAATTAATTCATTTTAAAACATGGCGGCAAAGTAACTGTGTAAACCGAAATAAACATGTTTCCTTTTTCTTGGTATGTTTCTATGGTCAATCTTGATTTTGTTACGTTTTCTTTTTACAGCTTTAGATAGTTGTTATTATATCCTTGTCTTTTATCTTATGGGATCATTTCTAGTTTAGCTAAGGATTATGTTTTGCTCGGCACAAAAGATACTGAAATCCCTCATGGATCATGCTGGCTTGAACAATTGATCACGCTCAGCAATCATAATCTCTTGAATGCAGTGAACCTGAAACGTACTGGCTCTTTAAATGTTCTACTTTATTCTAAACGACTGGGTTTTATAAAGAGTGTATATCAATTGATTATTGGGGTACTGATAAAAATGTGGTTCCGGAGGATTAGAGAACAAAGGAATTCTACAACCAAAATTTAGAATTCAGAATTCCAGCTTGCATGGCGAAATGAAATATTGGCAGACATTTTGAGGCTCAGCGCTGTTCGAGACATCATCAACATTTAGTAAAAAAAAACATTTCTACTGCAATTGCGAGGTATAATTTTTCGAAAGTAAACTGATCTATGCATTCCGCTCAAAATCGGATAATTTCGATGTTTCCACGAGGAAACTGCAAACAAAATGAATTGCTTGTTTCTGAAAATAAATGGTGTCATGCTTGTATTGTTAGACAAGCTGACAAGCAAGGTTATATCAAAGCACATTGGGGTCAGATTAATTAAATATGCATATTTGATCAGCCGACCCCAAGAATAAAGGTATTACTTGTTTTCTACATATAATCTTAATTTAGCAAAAAACCATCATCTTGCCCTTTTAAAAGCTACTGAATCTGTTTCCGTAACATAATATTTTGGAATTGGTAATTTTCCACAGTGATCGAATTCAGAGGAGCAAACGTCTGCTTCGCTGTCAAAAATTGGTTTCAATTCGACATGTTTACACAGAGATCAAATGATCTAGCTTAGTTTAGACAGTTTTTAAAAGCTTTATTTTCACTATGCTAACAAATTGCACCCAGAAGATTAGCATAGAGCAGTTGTCAATTGACTCTCCTAAAACTACATCCAGAGCAATTCTGGATTCACTCTTGACAAATGGGGAAAAAAATTTACAAGGCTTCCTAGATAGCATGTATGTTTTTTCATTTTTTCTACAACAGGAGGTATGGAGAAAGTAATAACCATGTAAGCCCCTATATCAACGTACAAAGTCACGTTATTCTCAGTGGCCGCCATATATTTCATGTTATACAAGTGGGGACAAGTTGTTTAAAATTCAAGACATTTTGTCTTTGGTGATCATTTCTACCATTCTCGTGACCTGTTTGTTTGACCATGCAGTAGCATTGTAAGATTTTAGATGCTGATCACTACTGGGGTATAATGGAGTCCATGAGTTAGAGTTGAATTCAAGTTGAGTTTTAGCGTGCAGTCAAATAGTGACCCAATCCTGTGTCAGCTAACTGAATGAAATCAGGGAACTTTATTAGGAACCCATCAATTTCATCTTCTCCTTACAGTGACATGCATGCGAGTAATGCAACTGTAAAGAAAGTCGACAAGACTCTAAAGGCCTTGAGCTCTGCAACCCTCTCAGTGACTCCAACTCGTGCTCAAGTCAAGCACAATGTTGCATCACCCATATCACCTGCAAGAATCAGAGATGAGGACAGTGGGGATGATTCAGATGGATGGGAAACTGACCTGGAGTGTGATGAGGTAATAAATATATACCTAGCGCTGGTGCCTCTATCACTCCCAAAAATGGTGTAGTAGTAGGCTCCCCCTAGATGGGATGCCAGTCCATTGCAGGGTTACCCCCACCATTTTGTTTGATGATTATTCATCCAATTATTACACCTGAGTGGGTGAAGAGAGGTAATAGGGAGTCAAGTCTCTTTACCAAAGAACACAGCATAACATGATAAACCACCAAACGTTACACCCAAGGTTTTTGCCAACATGTACAGTAATTTCAGTTTGTATTTTCATCATCTTTTTCAGGACTTCTTTCAGATGAAGCCCCAGTATGACCCCACCGGGCGCTCACTCTATCGACGTGCATGTGAGAAACTCGGAATCGTCCCAGCTTCTTATTTTGTGCGCCATATGATTGAGCCGACTGTTATAATGTCACACCATGGGCTTGGCCCACTGGGCATTCGTGCTATGGCATTGGCACTTATATACAACACCAAAGTGACAAACTTGAACATAAGAGACAATGGAATAGGAGAGGAGGGCGGTGAAATCATGGCAAAACTGTTGAGAGAAAACTATTACATTGTCGAGCTTGACATGTCTGAAAATCAGCTTGGTCAAAGCACTATTATGGAAATAGCTGAAACACTCAAAGAAAATAATACTTTAACAAAGCTTGGACTTGCTGGAAATTCGCTGGACGATAAAGATGCAGAAGTACTATGCCAAGCGCTACTTATGAACAACACCCTGACCCACTTGGATTTAAGCTCTAATAAATTCTCAAACAAAGCTTGTGAGTTCTTTGCAAAAGTGCTTGATGAGAACATCACTTTGTCGGAGCTTGATCTTAGCTGGAACCACATCCAGGCCAAGGGAGGATACATCCTAGGGAAAGGGCTTCGGGGAAATGTAAAGCTCAAATCCTTAAACTTGGCATGGAATGGTTTAGTAGCCGAAGGAGCCAAAGCGATAGCTGGAGCTCTGCTTGAAAATGGAACACTACAAGTGTTAGACTTAAGTAGCAATAGGATTCCTGATGCTGGTGCTTTTAGTATTGCAAGATGTCTGGAAAACAATTCTTCACTTGAAGTTGTGAGACTGGCAAAGAACAATCTGCAAAACAATGGTGCTTGTGCAATCTTGAACTCCATCATCAAAAACGGTGACAGTAGAATCACAAAGGTTGATCTTGCAGGAGTGATTGTCAAAGACGAATTTCACTTAGTTGCAGAAGAATTAAAAAAACTTAAGGAGATTGAAATCATCACAGATGAGACTCCAGAAGCAAGAAGCAAACAAGATGAACCTGATCCAGCCACTCTCCTCCGTAACTACATCGCCAAAGAGCATGTTCTTGTCGTGGACTTGTTCCGCAAGCTGGATCGTGATGGCAGCATGCAAGTGAGCGTCAAAGAGTTTGCTGAAGGACTTCGTAAATCAAATGTGGGGCTGACTCAGTACGAGGTTGACCGAATGATTGACATCTTAGATGCCGATAAGGATGGTGAAATTGACTATAGTGAGTTTGTTTGTATTCAGTCTGATCTGAAGAGTGAAGAGAAAGGGAAAAGATAAACTTCTCCATAAGGACCGTAACAGTCAATACAGAACCATTCCTTTAAAGAACGAAAAGTGAAGAACTTCATTATTGCAATACTGCACTCAGGATTTAATTCAATAATCCACATTACAAGTGAAAAATTCAAAATGAAACTCAATCCATACTTGAATTTGATTGGATTAATTTTTGTGACAGGCACATTGGAATTTGCTAGGTTACCCAATAACCTGTTTTCCAATTGAAACCTGGATTGATTTTTCTGTTTTCTCAATGCAATTTGAACTCATAATAGAATGCCAAATCACACTTCTACAGAGTATATTTCAGTTTGACGGAAAAAGATGGCAGCAGGGAAAAAAGACAAAAAATAAAAAAAGGTATTTGACTTTTGGGAGGTGGATTGGGAAAGTTGTTACATGTAAATGCCCATGTCCTAGCCAATAAAAGACGTGGCCGTCAGATGTACTTTTATTCTGAGTATTTCGTTCATTTGAAAAGTGCGTTACTGAAACAAAATAATAAAAGTCGATTTTGCAATTATGAACTGCCTTTTTTTTATTATATAGACACCGATGAAATAGCAGGATTTTTCCAGTGATGAACATTTCGCATCCAGTGAAGATACGATTTTTATCTTTCACATGTGAAGATATCACGGTTGTCATGGCTACTTCAGTCTCAGCCAACAAAATTTATTAAAGTTATCTGCCTTACTGCTATAATATTCAGAATACATACACTCCTTATTTTCTCTATTTTTCGCCCAAAATTCGAATGTGCGTAAGATCTGTTATTAGATTGATTCAGGGAATATAGGATTAGTCCAAGAAATCGTTATCCTGGTATTTCATCGGTGTTTACATAATAAACAGAAAATCACATGGCCGCTTGGAGATACAACATTTATCTTCTCATGTTGAAAGATGTCACGAGTTTGCTGCACTCACTCATGAAATATTTTTCAACACGAAGATAAATGTGGTATCTTCGTGAGACCATGTAATATCCTGTCGGACATGCATGACTGCTGTCTCTTACAAAAAGCCTACACAGTTGAAGGAAGGGCTGCCATGAGCATAAATGGCTCATGTTGACTTTTGGGCTGTTTTATTTTTTATCTCCAAGCTGCTGGAATTTTTGCAGGGACCTTCTGCCCCAAGTCTTTTTTCCCCTCTGATTTGCATCAAGAAGCTAAGGCCCTGTTTATATGGTCTCGGGTACCCGAGACAACCCTCCCCCCCGAGTTACCCTGGGCGAGCTAATTTTTCACCTGTTTCTTTGAAAAGTTCAAGGAACCGTTTACATAAGGATCACCAACTCGTCTCGGGGAGGCGAGACGGGCAGGCCGGACAACTTTTTCTCATATAAACACTTTGTCTCGTCTACCCGGGACGACTTTTTGCATGCCACGTGTCAGGTAACGTCTGGTTGTTGGTTTAAAAATGACTAAATCAACAAAATGTATGTTGAAGAAGGAAAATTGAGACAAACAGAGGCTACAGTGATCACATCAACAAAAATCTCGAAAAGGGCGTAGTGAGGTCATGAATATCAAAGTAATATTTCAGAATAATTAAGTAGGGTCAACTTCATCTCGGTCAGCCGGGGCCAACTTCTTATCATAAAAACGCTCGGTAAAATTGTCTCTGGGGGAGGGTTGTCTTGGCTACCCGAGACCATATAAATGGGACCTAAGAGTGAGCAAAAAGTGAACAGCAGGCTGCCGCACATATGATGTGCATTGCAAGAGTTCCTTGTGCAAACGAAGCAGAAATCAGAGTACAAAACTTTGAGCAACGTGTTTTGAGTGAACTGAAGGTCCTATGCAAAACATCAGAAACTTATTAATATTGATAAATTTGGGGATTGGATGATCAATGTAAATAAATTATTTTCATGATTATGCAATAAAAGTGATAAGTTTGAGAAACTTATGTGACAGAAAGAATTCTATTTTTGTCGGTTAATCATGTCTTTTTCTGTGCGTGCATTGCAAGGTCTGTTACTTCACCAAGTCACATCATTTAAAGAATTATTTTATTACCATAAACCAACAAAAACTGATGTTTGCTCCATTATGTGTTTTATTTACACAAGTTACATGAACCTTCTCAGTTCCCTCACTGTTCTCGACATATTTCTTATGTTACTAGTTGGAAGAATTTGATGAAACATTAAGTTATATAGTCTGTGGTCATCATTTCCTTTATTCTCATAACGTACATGTTTCATAAAGTAGTGCCATTGTAAGGAGAAATTGTATGAAAGTCACTGTTAGGGCTTAAAGTTTAAGGTTCTAATGTTGCCCATTTATGTTGCACCTTCTCTCTATTGATACCCATTTGAATGTTGATGAAATTGCTAAACGTGGCTTCACTTCCAATTTTCTAACCTCAGCATGTGGATATTTTACATTTTATTACTGGGCAAAAAAGACTAAAGCATTCAATAATTTGTTTTTATATCTTTTTTCTTGTCATTATGACATTTGATGATTTTTCTGCATTATCCAGTTGACAGTTTCTTCCAGAAGTGACAACTTGTAATGACTGAAATAGAATAAACAATAAATGTTAGTACAGTTAACCTGCTTAAAGGGGCAGGTTCATGGCTCGGCGCATGTGCATTAATCAAATTACTTTTTTCCGATTTACTAGAAATTCTATCAGTTAATAATCCCACTCAAATGTATCTCAGCGATCACATACTATAGTAAGCCCAAGTAAAACGGCGGAGGACTAACTTCGCAGGAAATATTAGTGGATTGCACCAACACTGCCAACATTGAATTTATTGTTGACCCGCAGGTTTTATTAAATGGTTAATGAATTTACCGCTATTTGTACCCGCTTTTGTCAAATGGCTACCAGGGGCATGTGCAGATAGCTGAGAAATCCTTAAGTGTGAAACTTTGGCAAGAAAATTTCACACCCGAGCTATCCGCTCGCTTCTGGTTGGTTCTTTAACAATGTTATGAAATAATATTGCTTGCGTATTCACTACAGCATGCACAGGTGAAAAAACAGCATTTAAATTCATGAGCATGTACTAAACTGTGAACCCTTCCCTTTAAATTTTGGTTATCTGTTATTTTTCATTTCTTTGTTATTTTTCCACCAACCGAAGGACCTACTTTCAATAGAGAAAGGGCCTGAGAAAACAGCCGACATTTCACGAGGTTGCCACTTGAGCCCTCGCAAAATGACGTCTGAGTATCGAGTGTAGAAATTCCATACTGACGATGTGTCACTTCCCTCGTGCCACAACCAATCGGAAGGACTACCTAGATCTGGGTAGTGCTCATCATCAGTATGGAATTTCTGCCCTCATTACTCAGACATTTTGCAACGGCTCAAGTGGCAACCTCGCGAAATGTCAGCTGTTTTCTCGGGCTAATAGAGAGAGGGCAATGGGAAATCAAATAAAACATTTTACTCAGTATTTACCAAGATGCCCTTACTCCCAGGTATTTATGCATATACACTGAGCTATACTTTGTTGTTCTAATGTTGTACAAAGTGAAATCTAAGATTTTTTCTTCCACTCAGGCACTGTTAGTTAAAGGGTTGAAGATTCTTTTAAAAAAGTGCCTCAATACCTGGCAACATTCCTGAATGTCTTCAGCTTGTTGAAAAAGTCATCGATAGATACTGTATAGGAAAAATTGCCAGCACATGTGCAGTATCTTGACATGTTGGTTGCCTTCACCTGTCAATCAACAACATAAAACAATCTTAGTTAAAATAAAAAACATGCCTATCCACCCATACAATTTTACATCGATTCTTAACCGACATATATGTTAACGAGAAAATATTGAAACAAAGTTCACACATTTTTAGTGTTACAAAATTGAAGAACTACGGTTAAATCTCTGTCAGAAGTGAGGAAGGGGGGGCTTATTTAGTTTCAGGCCCCAAGAACTAGGTCGGGGAGGGGGGGGGGGGTATTGTAAAATTTGTAAAATTCACTCAAAGAGGAGCTTATTAGAATAAAGGCTTAACAGAACTTACAATAATGAAGGACTCCTTAACAACAAAAGTGCTTGAAATAAGAGAATTTTTGAGGCTTTATCAAGGCCACTTATTCAAATTGAAATTTTGGATTCTTAAAGGTCCCCTTTGGAAGACAAACATACCAACTGGTTTACAAAACAAAAAATTGCACTGTACTGTACGAATTGTAAGAATTTCTTAAATAGGGTGGCAACCTCAGTTGACAAACTTTCTAAGAATCATACTAGGAATTTTCAAGATTGTTCAAATTACATGTAAACCTGCAAGAACTTTTCAAAGCCCTAACAGATTCAATCATCCTTCATGAGAACTGTTAAAACTGAAGAGCTTTTCAAGATTACACAACCAGTTCAAAGCAAAATACACCTACCCCACGGCACTTAACACATTTCAAATCTTGAAGAACAAACGACATTGTCTGCTTTTGCACCATGTCAATCAACTGAGTCTCTATCAAGCCCATATCATATTCACTGGCACATTCCAAATTTGCACATCTGCAACGTGCACTGTAAAAAAAGAAAGAAAGATAAAAACCACTGATGACCACAGCTGGTACCTAAAACCTCTAGATGTTGTAAAATGTACAGGGATGTACATACAATTTTTAAGGTTATAAATCACTCTATTCCTAAAGAACCTTTTTAACTATCTAAGTAAATTTTAACTCTATAGTTTCAGTGCTAGTGTAAGTGTTTGCACATAATTCAGACTTTTTTTCAGGCATCAACAAAATCCTGATACAATGAAAGAAATTTCAGTTTTCAGTTTACATACGGGTTGTTTCCTTCTGCTGGGGTTATAAAGGGATCCCTGCACAAGTCAAGGTCACGGCATGAGTTACAAGAGAGGCAAATAACCTGTTAAGAAAAAGGCAAACAGTGAGACAGAAGCAGAAAAAGTAAAAGATTAAATATAAGCATTAGGACATTTACAGTGGCAAGTCATAAGGCAAACCACGGTAAATTCCATACAGGTGGGATGCCAGTAGTTCCTTAGAAATTGTGCAGTTCCAAAAATATCGATACCCACCCCATGGAAGGTCATTGAAAATTCCGAAGGGGTGTGTGTGTGTGGGGGGAGGGGGGGGCGGATGGGATGCCGGTCCATCACAGGGGTACCGCATCATTTTGAGCAGTTTCCCTAAAATTTAACCAGTACCCAGTTATACGCCTGGGTAAAGATAACCTGCACAGCAGGTGTTAACGGGAAAAGGGAAGGGGAGCAAGAACGTGGGAGAAAAAATGGGAGCCTTGGGGCTAGGCTAGTGCCCAGTCCCCCATTTTTCTCCTGCGTTCGCACTCACCCACCCCTTTCCTGTTTATACGCAGGATAGGGTACAGAGAGACAGTGTGGTGTAAACTAAAGTGAAGTGAAGTTAACTGAAGTTAAGTGAAGCAAAGGAAAAGGAAGGAAAGGAAAGAAAGAACACAACATGACAATGCAGAAAACAGCCTAAAACCACAGACCTTTCTATCTGATGCACTGACCATAACACCACCATGCCCCAATATCCCTCACAGGGGGGGGGGGAGTAGTATTATACTCTTACTTGCTTCATGCTATATATAGAAAGTAGGGTTAAGCACTAGCCATGTGGGTGACCTGTGTTAAGGAATGGCCACATGGGTGGGTGACCTGTGGAAGCAAGAGCTGGATTACCTCTGGCAAGACCAGTGAGGAACAAGGATCCTTGAATGTGGCTTCTGCAGAGAATTCTCCCACACCAAGGAGTCTCAACAAGTCTCGTCTAAAAGAAACACAAAGACCACACACATGTAATGTACCATAAGTATTGAATCTACAGGGCTTTAAAAAGTAGCTGCAGTTATGCATAATCTTGCTTTATGCTTTAGTAATTCCGATTTCATACCTCAGTTTGTTAACTTGGTTCTGCGTGTTGGAGTCTAGGGACAACACCTAAAACAAAATCATCAATATTAATGGATATGATATTTCATAGACATGCCTTCTCACCAATGATAACAAAGCAATATCTGCAATGCTGTATTTTGTTGATTCACATTTTTCTCAACTGTAATTTATCAGGTTTGCAAGCCATGTATTAAACGAGGCTAAACGGAATTAAGGCAAAGCTAACATCTGGCCAACTGCTGGTCAGTGGTGTCACCAGAATGAGGGCGAGGAGGTGAGGTGCAGCACCTAACGGCACACTCCCAACGCTTCAATTGTTGGCATAGGGTTTAACCTACAGTAAACACAGACCTCTTCACTTTTGTTCTTTTTGACTGCATCTGAGTGGATGGAGGTGGCTGATTATGCCAGATTTTAATTAACAGCACTAGAATACATAGTTAGTTACCTTACAAATGAATTTGACAAACTCCAAGGCAGGGTTGTTCAGCGGCAGATGGGAGCCAGGTAGAAGTGGGAACTCAGAACTTGGGTCTGTATTTGAAGATCTGTCCCCAGATAATGTATGCTGTATTTTTTGTGTTACTCTACAAAGAGAAATATATTAATGGTTCTTCTAAACTTGTAAGGTATTTGAATTGACATGCTATCAGTACTTTGGAATACAATACTTACGAAAAAAGAGTTTGTGTTAGTTCTCCAGAGATTCTCTCCTGAGCAAATGTGACAAGACTGGGGGTGGCTGATGTTTCAGCGACCCTCTGGTGAATGGTAAAAGATATTTCATAATTAGCTAAAATTCTATGTTTGTCTGTTTCAAGCCATTTCAAATACAGGGTAAGGGAACTTGATCAATATAGCTAGTTTGAATGATACTACAGTTAAATCTCATTGTTTATTCCTGTGTTGATTTGTTTATTTATTCAATAGCCTAGAGTTAGGTCCTGCCCATCCATCCACACTCCCTTGGAGAGGGAGCAAATTTTTGCCCTCTTCCCCCACCCCCACCATAAAAAGCAAAGAGAAAAAAGAAACTGATTGAGAGAATCAATCAACAAATCAATCAATCATTCATACATTCATTTATTCAAATCAATCAATCCATCAATCAATCAATCAATCAATCAATCAGTCAATCAATAATATCATCATTCATGCATTCATTCATTCATCAAAAGCATTTCATTTGTCCTTAATGGATGCATGCTTTCAATCAAATGATCAATCAATCAACCAGTCTTTCGTCTGTCTATCTGTTTGTTTGTTCATTCCCTCATTTCACTCATTCACCCAATCATTCATTCATTATTCATTTATTCCATTCATTCATTCCTGTCTTCCCTGCTTCATTCATTCACTTTTATTATGCCACACCTGCGACTGGGAGCTTGTTCTCTTCTTGATTGGAGTATTACCAGGCTCAATGCGTCGTCTTTCCTCCAAGGAATGTTTGTACATTGCATGAATATGACTAGCGATCACAATCTAAACAGGAATACAGAACAGAGACTAGTGTGGCATCCGACTAGTGTGTGGAATGTAGTGGCTTCAAATCCCATCTGGAACTCAGAATTTTCTTTCTGAGTTTCCTCTCTCCACACGTCATTCTATTTTCATTTAAGAACAGAGATTAAAATAAAATCATCAGGTACCTCTGGCACATGAATGAATTTAACTTTTCTCAGCTCGAGACTCAGGTCCAGCTTTTTAAAAGTGTCTAAGAATCTTCTGTGGTTCCAGAAACTATCCACACACACACTCCCAGAAAGGTCTTTGAAATGCTACGGGTAGGGGTCCCAAAGGCCACCTTTGTGAAGCTTAACCAGAATTTCCCGAGGGGTGGGGGCAGGGGAGGGGGGTTAAACCAATAACCCTCCATAGGAGGGGTATGGGTATTTTCTGGACCTACACATTTACCATTCTAACCACATGAAATTCATAGCATTTACAATCAAAGTAATACCTGAAAATAGTTCTGACAAGAGGCTGCAGTAGGAAGGTACTTCTTCATGTTCCAATTCATTTCCACCTGAGGCTGGTGAAAAAACGGAAACGTTCACTTTGCAATTTCATACCACAATACGGTAGACTGACAAGTCACCTCAAACACCCAAGGGGAAAAATTTTGTAAGATAGCCCATAATACTCAATTACCGTATTTTCTCAATTAAGTGCCCCCTGCATTTATTCAAACTTGGCATGGTGGACCTGGCGTTTCTTTGAATCAGCAATTTGGGCCCATCATGTTTTAGAAAGGGTTTTTATTCATTTTTCTTGGCAGCCATGTATCTTGCCCTTAAATGTTATGTTTATTATACAACAAATAAATGTCTTTCGGAGGCTCATTTACAATTCCGTCTCTTGTACCTCGGTGTTTAATCGAGAAAATATGGTAACCCTTTAAACCCCAGTACCATATACAAATTCTCCTTACTGGACTCCATCCATTTCATTGAGTACTAGTTAGGAGAACTGTTTAAGCATGAGCACAATTCATCTTTTAATTCTTATAACATGTATGGGTAACTGCACCATATCATCCAAGGGAACCAGGTTTCCGTTCAAGATAACAGGGGATAAAATTAAAGAAGGTAATATAGTGGGGATCTATCATAAAGGCATGGGAACCAGTGAGAAGAATTTATCCAAAGTCATCTACCTTTATTTAAACTTAATTGTTGTGGCAGATTAAAAGTAATCAACAACAATGCTACTTATCCCAGACATCCTTTGAAATGCCTTAAAAATCAGCCCCATTTCATGCATCATATGTTTCACTTAGCAGTTGAAAGAAAAATTAAGACATGATCACAATTTTGTTGACCATAAGTTTACACATTTAGTGCTACTGAACAAAAATTAATTTAATTAAAAACTCTTTCCCGCCAAGAGTCTTATTTTTGGGACATTTTCGACCTGGAGACATTGAACCACTTGTGACGTCATCATTTTTGACGTCACCAGATTGTTTTGAGAAACAGCTAACACAGCAAGGACAGATCCATCCATACGTGTGTCCATTTTGAATATCGACCAAATTCTGTCAGAGCTATACCAGAAAAAATGTGTCCAATTTTGGGTGCAAAGATGGTGGTAAAGTAGGCCAAGTCACCTAGGTGACTTTCCAGTTCATAGAAAGGTGATAAAGGGTGGAAGATAAAGAGAAAAGAAAGGGAGAGAAAAAGGAAAGCAAAAGAAGCCAGAAAAAAATTGGAAATGAATCCGCAAAAAAAAAAGACTCATAACAGCTACCTTATTAATCTCCTTATTAATGACTGATTCCTTCGTCTTTATGCAATTAAAATCAACTTCTCTCCTCAAATAAACACTCATCTCTCTCCCTTCTCAAGAATTATGATGTATCGATGGTGCAATCCACTAATTGCATCATCATACTAGTGCCAATCCCTTCTCTTCCTAAGCCACCGTTCCTTACCGCGCTAATAAGCTGCAAACACAGCTGTCGTTTCTCTCCTCTGCGAAATACAGGTTACCCAATGAGAAAACTTACAATCCACTTTGGAAACTGTCCCCCCATAAAACGCCAAGGGAAACTGCCTCTCACGCAGCACACACAGCAGACTAATTTGCACATGCATCTTATATAAGACAGTACCGCTCTTGAGTACCCGTATCACAAGCTTTACCGCATATGTTAAGCCAACTGACACAAAAAAAAAACCGTCTCCATTTTATAAACCGGCGGTCGCGACAGCCGGTTAAAAAGGGGGGCAGGAAAGGGTTAATTAGTAAAATCAAAATAATAAATCATTTAATGCAGGTGTCAGTGTATTTAACATGAAAGTGGAAGGTGGGGACACTGTAAATAGAAGAACTGAACGATGGCTGACCAGATGGCTGGCCTCAGCATAGCTAATGAATACGGATTACTGCATTGCAAGTCCATCTAGTGGTCAGAGGGGAGGACTCAAATCTCGGGACCTCCAAATTGCATGTCCAGTGCCTAATTACTAGGCCACATTGCAATCCCCTATATGATCATGTATGTATGTATCATTATAAACATCAACAATGTTGTTCCAAAGACCTTTCTACTACTGAGCATCTGTTTGCATCCCTGCCTAACCCTGTCAAAATGTGCCGGCAGCCAGCAATTTTGCCATCTACAGGCAATAGCAATCATTTGCCACTTGCCTCACACTGGAGTTCCTGGGGAACCTCCCAGCAAAAGGAAAGACCCAGTCCTTGCAGCCTACTTCTTCTGTTATGTTGCCTCCTACTACAAATCACTTTGACAAAACTGCCTGCCCAGTAATTTTCCTTTTTGGATTAAAGGGACAGGTTCTCGGTTTGGCGCATGTGCATGAATCAAATTACTTTTTTCCGATTTATTAGTAATTCTATCTGTTAATAATCCTACTCACATATATCTCAGCGATCACATACTATAGTAAGCCCAAGTAGAACGGCGGAGGACTAAATTCGCAGGAAATATTAGTGGATTGCACCAACACTGCCAACGTTGAATTTATTGTTGACCCGAAGGTTTTATTAAATGGTTGATGAATTTCCCGCTATTTGCACGCGCTTTAGTCAAATGGCTGTCAGGGGCGCATGCAGATAGTTGAGAAATCATTAAACGCAAAACTTTGGCAAGAAAATTTCACACCCGAACAATCTACTCGCTTCTGACTGGTTGTTTAACAATGTTATGGAATAATACTGCTTGCATACTCGCTACAACGTACACAGGTGAAAAACAGCATTTAGATTCATGAGCATGCGCTAAACCGTGAATCCTTCCCTTTAAGGGTCTTTACCCTAAGAAAGTCCTTGACATCATTACTTCCCTTTATTCATAAAAATTTTCTTTTTGCTATCAGAATAATAATTATTGTCATCTTTTACTTTTTTACCTCATCATCTTGTGTAGCTATCAACTCATCACTACTGTCCTCGAGGTTTGCCGTTTCTTCCACGGCTTCCTCATCCTCACCCTCTTTAGGAAGCTTGCCTCGCACACCACCATGGTTTGCCTGGCAAAGCAAAAATTAATGTTATTACAACATTTGAACAATTGATAGTGATGAGGACAATAATGAAGTAATACAACGGAAACCAGTACATATGCATACAACATTGCTGCTGCAGGTCTTTTTACATGTCATATTTCACAGGTCATAAGTACTGACCTGACATTTGCAGACATTTATTATTTGGAAAACTTCAGTTAATACCACCAAATGAGTAGGGAGCACTAGTGTTTGCATCAGTGAGGTTCTACTTGAATATTATCACACAAAAATACCACCTCACCCTTACTTTTGACCTTTTCATCCCAGTTTTGGACATATGAGATAATAATTTTCCCTGGCCATCATTCCAGGTTACTGAAAGTCAAATTATGGAGGTGGCAAGAATTTTGGCACCCTCAGATCAGTAGCGCATTTCTTTATGCAACAAGCAACAGTGTTCTTGCTGTTTTGTCACAGTTGTTCTGTTTGTTTTGCTTTGTTTTTGTTTTGTTTTATTTTCGTGTTTTTGCTTTTATGCGACTAAAAAGGAACAAGAACTTTAAAAGTAACGTTGACACTCCTTTTAGGCAGCTGGGCAGCTTATTTCACCTGATCCATCCACATCAGGTATTCCCAGCATGATTCAGGCTTGATTTCAATGCTATGGAACAGATCCTTCTTGTGTATGCTATTGAGGATAAAATCCACATATGCCTTGGCATCTGAAACACTGAAAAATAAACAAAAAAATGACTTTTCAGGGGCACCCAAAGGATCGTTTTGGTGAAATATCTATTCGGAGGACCTTAGTCACCTCAGAAATTCGGATTTATTTTGAGATGAAAAACTAGAGTTTTCTTTGATAAAATGTCACTCAAACTGTCATTACATGGTAAAATTAATTCCTTTTGTTTTCGGAGCGGACAATTACCCCGTTTAGAGTATGAAATAAGGTCAGCTAACATTTTCGGCAAGCCAACAGCAGCTCAGAAATTCGGCGAATGAGATTCTGTTCCCTAGAGTTTTCTGCGATTTAAATTTTTAGCTAAAGAACCCGAACAGATCAACCTGTCCTAGCTTTCACAAATGTTCCTTTGAAAGGCCTTGAAACAATCTGACGAACCAGGGAAAAACATTTGAAGTATTCTGCCTAAATTTTCTTGTTGGGTGCCCCTGACTTTTCGTGCATACAATTTGTCATATTAAAGTAACTGTTTAAACAGGATAAACTGTTGAACAAAAATGCATTGTTTGTTACCTTCTCTTCTTGGTGCAAATAATAATTTTGCTGAGGCTTGCAAAAACAATTGTGGAACCAAGTCGCTTGAATTCTGCCACAAGCTGAATAGAGAAAGAATTTAAGTAACAAAATTAAATCTCTTATCCCCAAATTCCCTTAAACTGAGCTAAAATGGTTGATACCATAATAATTATATCATCAACCATTTCAGCTCAGCTTATAAATGTTGATTTAAAATCAGATGGAGGGAATAAAGGTGCAGTTGACGTACAGTCTCAGCTTTTTAAGATGACGGTTAGTGGTTCAAGTACTGGTTTCTCCTGTCCATGTCATTTTGTTTCCTTCAGTAGAAAAAAAAACCTAATGAAAACAAAATGTTGTGGGTAACCCTGTAATGGACTAGCCTACTATCCAGGAGGGAGAAGTAATACACCTAGTTGCTCCATGTCGATAAACCAGAGTTAACTGCTGTGTCTGTGGGTACCCTGTGGCCAAAATACAACTATCCCTTTACCCTAACAGAGAGAGACAATTAATTATACCTGCATGTATAGCTTCTTCATCATCCTCTGCACCATTCTACAAAGAGCTGGATCATACAGAAGTCCTGCTGGGGATGATAGCCACCTGCATACAAAACAGAGTACTTACTGTAATTGCAGTGTTCTCAAATCAGTTTTCGTTCAGGAACACAGAGTAAACAAAGCCTGATTCAATGAATTAAAGACAAGTTTTTCAGCTCGAAGTTGTCATACCCATCATGTGCAAATGTTCATAATTGAGGACCAAAGAGAAAAGTTTGGATAACTGAGGTGTAGATCGCCAAGGTTTGACTATTAAGGAGACTAACAATAATTATTGTCAGTTAGTAACCTTTTCCAACACAGAAAATATAGATTTTTTTTCTACCTACCTGTAAAAGTGCATTAATTGTGCATCAGCATAAGGGTTCGCATAGGTTGACACTTCATGTAACCAGCTGTGAACCATACCTTTGACGATTCTATCGTGAAAGAAATTTCTTTGTTAGTTTAAGTGCCTCAAGAATATGATTGTAGCTGAACACTCAAAACATGAAAATACTCCCTTGGAGAAGACTCTCTCCCACCCCTTTCCTTTTTTCTAGAGGTGCCAAGTTTGTAATAAAAGAATGACCGGGGTCTCTATTAAAATAAACCCTCAGAGCATTATTTGAGTAAACATGGTGACATCAATTGAACTCAGGATCAAGACTTCATGATGGAAACCATTGGAATATTGAGACTGAGGGAAGAACTGGTTAGGATTAAAGGATTGTAAATACCCTGTATATTAGAGACCCTTTCTAAGATCCCAGTCAAATCTGGCCCAGAGTACCCATGTAAGACAGAGTTTCCCCAGGAACATTATATTCATACATTTAAAAACAATACTTGTCTACCTAAAAGCACTGGAGCAAAGAGCTGCTTCATCGTAAGTTGTCAAACTTGAAGCAGCACTTGGACCTCCCTGGACCAACTCTTCTAAGGATGCCTGCAAGTTACACAAAACATTACAAAGGTAAGAAAGTAATGTTGCAAACAAGCCACAGGAGCTTATCCCCGGTTTCTGTAGCATAAAGCAATTGAGTTTATTGCTACTCCCTCCATGGGATACCCCCATGACTACCCCCAGCAATATGTCACCAGAACACATTTATACTGATACACCGGGGTGGAGAGAGACAAGGTGAAATAAGAAAACAACATGATAATAGGGATCAGGTCTTAAACCACCAATGTTCAGTTACTTCATAGTTGTGTTCCTGTGCCACAAAACCTGTCAAATTATTTACCAAGTTAAACACAAACTTAGCTTTATAAGAAGAAAACACTCCCCTCAAAGTGGCCTAGATCAGATGACAAAAAAATCCTGTAAACTCTTAATTCTTTTATAATATCTAAGGGTATGGATGGTCAAGTATTGTGATGACCATTGGTTCTACTAGAGTTACACAATGGAGTTAAAAGTTTAACGCACTTTGACAAAACAACTGGTATGCAATCAGGGTGATATCATAATCTGAATCTTATTCTCACCTGTGGCAAACTGTCAAAACTGACTCCGGCTACAGATCCTCCTTCAAAATCATTAATGTGGGCAGACTAAGAATATTAAAGGCAAATAGAACTTAATAGAGCAGTTTGCAACTGAGACTTGTAAAACTAACAAAAGTGGTTACTTTAGCCAATCCATGTAAACACATGAAAGTGGCATCAAGTGGGGGGAATTTTGTACAAGCAATTCACAATAATTATTGGTTTTAGTTTTACTAATTGGCTGAGAACATGGTGTGAGTTTATTTAACTAATCACTTCAATGCAGTGAAACCAAACCAAAGCGAGCACACATTTATTACTTTCAACACTAAATAGAAAAGTAATAAGTATTATTCTTGTATGAAAGTGAAAAAATCTCACAAGAAATTTACCAGTACAATGTTTGCAAAGATTATTTGCATAACTTGCATATATCTGGAGCCATATTAAGATTAATAAGTTGATCGATTTGTAAACTAAAAAAAATGCAATTGAGTACTTAAAAAAATTATGTGTCAGGATATTTCAAATTTGTTTGCAAATTATATTAAAAGCAACAGTATTTGATCACCTTCGTCAAAAAACTCAGTCTTAATCCAAGAACGCTACTATATAATTATGCATCGTGTTTTCAACTCTCTTTTCATTATTTATTGTTATCATACAATTTCTCCCACATTTGATCAAAAAATCAACAATACCTGCAGAACAGTGTTGACAGCAAAACAGTCAATTGAGAGCTCAACACAGACAGTAGGGTAGCAGCCAGGATTGTTGACCTCAATGTTGCCCCCTTCATCTGTTGCTACACTGAGCCTGTTGTTTGAGGTGTCAAATGAAAATTAATATTTAACTCAAGCCCTACAAAAGCAGAACTCTTTATCTAGCCATCACCCTTTGACAACTCTTGACTTTGTTTGACCCTTGTGCCAAGTAATTTCATTGTAGCTCTTGAGTCTGTGGATGAAATCCTAAAGCGTGACCATTCAAATGAATCCTATTGAACAGTACTTTCCTGTGGTACTGTGCTTTATGCTGTGCAAGGTGATTCTAACTTTTGAAACTGTGGATGAAATCCACCATTCAAATGAAAGCTGATGAGCAGTACTTTCCTGTGGTGCTGTTTATTATGCTGTGCAAGGTGGTTCTAACTTTTGAGTCTGTGGATGAAATCCTAAGGTGTGACCATGCAAATGACAATTCCAGAGCAGTGCTTTCCAGTGGTGCTGTTTATTATGCTGCACAAGGTGGTTCTAACTTTTGAGTCTGTGGATAAAACCCTAAAATGTTACCATTCAAATGATAGTTCCAGAGCAGAGCTTTCCCGTGGTGCTGTTTATTATGCTGTACATAACAAGGTGATTCTAACGTTTGACTCTCTGGACAAAATCCTTAAGTGTAGCCATTCAAATGACAGCTATTGAGTAACACATCCCATGGTACAAGGTGCCTGTAACAAGGTGCTTGTAACTATTGAGTCAGAGGACAATGCTGAAAGGTGACGCCATTAAAATGAAAGACAAACCTGTTATCATCATCCTCCTTGCCGCCAAGGTCAGGCCTGTCAGTTGGTGACATCCACAGTAAGTGATTGTGCTTCTGCAGGTGACGAGCATAAAAAAGGTCCGCGGCAAACAGGGTGGGGTCTGAAGCGACGTTCCCCACTGGAACATGGAAGTACTGTGCTAGTTCAAGCTGTGTCTGTTGGGAAAATTAGAATTAATTAATTTAGAGGCATTTTAGAGGTGTGAACTCTCCATAATAAGACTGCCTGACATCTTAAACACAAACAGTCTCTGAGCTCCCCTATTTATAAGCCAAGGCCATGGTTAGAACTCCATGTTTATTAAATTTTAACTTTATTTAATTTGTTTTTAATTAAAACCCTTAGACAAGGAGCTGGTTTCTTGTTGCATACCAGTGTAACATTATGTTCAGACAGTTTTAATTGTGTTATATTTCGGGTTTGGGCATTCTTATTCTTTTCTCCACCAATTAAGCCTAACCCACAATATACAATGAACCAATCGAAATGACATTTTAATAAACATCTCTACATGCACTGTAAGTACAGCATTGACTTCACTTGGCCTTTCTTATTGCACCATTGCTTTTCGAGTTCTTGACCCCAATTAAATGCCAAAAAGTATCTCATTTTTTTTTGTCAGGCTAGACACGGAAATATGCATACAATTATCCTTTACAGTTTATTATTATTACAGTGAAATTTTTTAGTCACTTAACATCAGTGAGTATAATAGGCCATTACTGTGTCAATTTTGGCAATTTCTTCGAAGCAAGGTTCGGTACACAGCCTTTTATGTGAAAATGGGTTTTTGGACAAGTGTTAAAAAGTACATTTTGCACACTCTGGTGCAAAGGCTTTGCATCAGAGGATGCATTTGCATTAAGAGGCTGAGGACAACTTGGATGTAGCCAGTCGTGATGGTAAAATGTCAGTACCCATCTAATCTCGCAAGCTTGCTAATTTTCCTCTATTCTCTGTTCATACCTACCTGGTAAAATGCATCAACTTCAAGGTAATGAAGGATCATTCTTCTTGCAGCATGACGCTGCCAGTTGAGCACATTATGCTGAGCATTACTGCAAAATAAATAACCTGGATTATTATGGTCACAAACTCAAGGAACTGACCCTTTCATGAGTACTGCACCTAAGATACCATTTGCTATCCAAGGAACAGAGATGTCCCTACCTGTCATTGTATGGAAGACAAACAAGAGGAAACTCCTTCAGTCCAGGAATACCTGATGTCAAGTGACTCAAATCTACAAAAAAAGAAATGTCGGTTCTTATAAAAATGGCTTTACATTTAGCTAGAATTCATATTAGAAGGAGAAACCTAATGTCTTCACCAGCTATTCTAGGGATATAAAATTAGTAAAGCCAGATAATATTTCCGACCATGTCAACCTGACATGATCTAATAATATCCCCTCTAGAGGCATGCCATAAATCGTGTACTGTGGTCCTTAACTCCTAACAGTGAAAAAAAACCAAATGTTTTCTTTACATGACACTACTTGTTCAAACATTCAAGAGATGAGAATAAGGAAAGTGATCACCAAGGAGGAGATAATTATCTTGATATAAGGACAAATTCTCCTACTAGATTCATAAGAAATGTGCGGAGAACAGTAAGGAGAATATGCATTTTAATATCAGGGCTTAGGGTTAGACTTTTGAGTTAGTGGAAGAAATCTTAGTCACCATTACCACTTCCACTACTGAGCAGTACTTCCTTGTGGAACTGTTTATACTTCAGAAAAGTCCTAGTGTTAACTTGTGATTCTGTGAATGAGGTGCTTATGTGTCTATTGTTTTGGTTGCAACGATCATTTTTCAGTATTTCACAGAATCATACTAATATTTTTTCAGGTTTTAAAGAGGCAATACATTGGAACCCCAATATAACAAAGACCCCTGGGGCGCAACAAAAAATATCCTTCAGCCCAGTGATAGTATAATGCCTGGAAAAGAACTACAATATAACGAACCCAAATTATAACAAACAAATTTTGCCAGTCCCTTGGCGCTTAATTATATCAAGGTTACACTTTATCAAAGAGTTATATTTTACCCCAAGGAGACTGCACCAGAATCATGGTTGGTCCTCGCTTCTCTTCTTTGTAATTCTGCAGAAATCTTTGAATTGCCCTGTAGGCCTGCAAGGATTTTAAATATTAGTTAAAGAGTACATTTTACACAATCTCAGAGCCCTATAAATTTAATACCTTGTATTGAAAGGTAAAAACGTGTACCTGTCTAGGATCTGTATCAACTCGAACATCGAATGTAAGACTCTCAGGAGGAAGAAAGCCCTCTTCTCCTTCTCTTTCCACTCTGAAAAACAAAATGAAATGTTCTAGCACTGACTTGAGTCAGAGGGGTGAGGGAGGAATGAGATATCCAGGAGTATTTACCATGACCAGGCAGCCATTTGTGGAACTTAAATCCATGCCTTTGATGTTGTTTATTGCATCAAAATGCAAACACAGGAAAAAAAACAGGACCATAGTAGATATTAAACAGAGCATGATTCAGCCTTCTCAAACTTGGCCAGTATGCCACTGACAGACAACTGTTGACCAAAAACCAAGTTTCAAGGGTTCAGGCACACTTTGCAATGAGGTCAACTTGTTTATATACCAAAAAAAGATTTAGCTTAGTCATGGTTAGTGTACAGGGCAGCAGTGTGACAGGGTTTTAGGTCAGATTTTTAATCAGAAGCTCGATCGCTCAGTGGTTCAAGGCTGTGGATCATGTGGTGGATCATGCTGTGTTGTTTCATTAGGCAATGAACTTTAATTCACATTGTCTCCCTTGGCTCTTAAGCATAGATGGGTACTAGAAAACCATAAGGGAAATTAACAGTCCTTGGGGTAACCCTGTGATAGACCAGCATCCCACCTTTGGGGGAGTAGTATTGCTCCCAGTTGCTTCATGCTGGGTATCCTGTGATGGACTAGCATCACTTCATGCTGGGTTCCCTGTAATAGACCAGCAACCCAAGTATGGGGGAGTAGTGTCACTCCTAGTTGTTTCATGCTGGGTATCCTGTGATGGACTAGCATCACTTCACGCTGGGTGCCCTGTAATATACCAGAATCCCATCTATGGGGGAGTTGTATTGCTCCTAGTTGCTTCATGCTGGGTATCCTGTGATGGACTTACATCACTTCGTGCTGGGTACCCTGCGATAGACCAGAATCCTACCTATGGGGGGAGTCGTATTGCTCCTAATTGTTTCATGCTGGGTATCCTGTGATGGACTAGCATCACTTCATGCTGGGTACCCTGCAATAGACCGGCAATCCTATCTAGGGGTGAGTAGTATTGACCCTAATTCCTTCATACAAAAAAAGCCACATCCAAGCCCCAGCTGTGATAAGCCATCTGGCTCATCAACGATCACACCATGTTTAATACCCACTTACTTCAGGTCATGTTTTTTGTGCCACAGATGCTAATGAACACTTCATGCAACTGACAGCACAATCCATACACAACTGGGGCACAGATAAAATTTAATCCTCCTGAAAACAACACATTATATTAAAACACACACCATCCCAAGAGTTTTTCAAACCTTGCAGTTCTTTCAGATTGGTAAAGAGATGACAGGTTTGGCATCTGGTTATTCCTTACAACATCAATGACAAACACAGATGCCTGCAATGACACAATGATTAAAAATATTTTTCATGATAATGCTAATCAATAATATTTCACTTTTCTTTCAGATTACTGACCAGGGTTTATTATGGTTATTCTAAAATGTAGACTTCAAACGGCAGAACGAGGGTAGAATTAGGACTGTTGCAGCTTGGTCTTGTGTCTTTTGGGACAACTGTTCCCTTTGCTTGTATTCTTGCAATGTGTTTTCTTTGACAATGGCAATTCATTCAAAGTGAATGATCACCCTTCACCACAATTTTTTTTTGTGTCATTGTAGATATTTGGATTCAGCCTTGATTGTAAGGTTGATGGTGTATGTAAACTTCAGTGAATTGGTGCAGACATATCTGTCTGCAGAGACTGAGGGTAAAATGCAGTCTGCAGACTGAAGACTAAAAGCTAACCTGGGGACTACTGATTAGAACTGGTCCTCCAGTTAGCAATGAGTTAGTCCACAGTTATTTTCTACACTGAAAATGCGTGCACTAAACCATACCTTCTGAGAAGCGGGCACAAAGATGGCAAGTACCACACGATTATCCCTACAAATAAAACATGAAAAAATGACAACAAATTGGCCAAGAACAATGAAAACAAAAAAAGTCAAATGGCTACATGGAAGGTCAATAAATATGTAAAGATGGAAAAGTAATTATTCTTACGAGGAGCTGTGGTAGAGATACATTCGCTTCAGATTCACATTTTCCAAGTAAGAACACTCAGCAAGGGTCTTGAAGTCAAGTTGATCCAACTCAAAAGTGTCCAAATCCTAGAAAAGACATGACTACCATTAAAATCATCATTTAAGTCAGAAAGCAAAAAGAAAACCATTCTTGTTTCAAAACAGGGACACCATTCAGGGCCATAGCAAGTAACACCTGTTACAGCTGAATACCCTTGGTGGGACCTTTAAATTATGGGTTATCTCAACTGTTGTAGCTCGTCATTTTGCTTGTCACAAAACAACCAGCAACCCCTCAACCTGATGAAGATTAGCAGCATAATCTACAGCCCAAACAACTTTAATTGGTACTGTGCAAAAGTAACACAGAGGGAGTTTGTTAATTTTGCTATTTGTTCTTGCAAAATGTTGCCAAAATTTGGCCTTGGAAGGTAATATGTTAAGAACAGAAGTTCAAAATATTATCAACCTTCGCCTTCCTTTGAAAAGAAAGTTCACCATTTCCCCCGAGATTTGTGAAATTTGCCAGAGTTTGGTGGAATTTGTATGCATTACCGGTACTTCTCCTCAGTATTGCACTTTGTGAGCCATCAATGATACACTTACTAACAATTTTGTTGCAGGTGTGTAAATGACAAATGTCACACAAAACTTAATGATGGCCTCGCAAACAAAGACAGTTGATCAGCACTGACCTTTCCACTAAAAAGCCTTGCAAAGATCTTGTTCACTTTACAGACACAGCCAAGCTTGATTAATGCTCTCATTGACAAGGGAACCTTTAAATAAACGTAAATTGGCAAATAGTATACAATATTTAACTTATTTATGATCAAAACTGCAGCAGAATAAGGAGACACATCAAAACTGACAAAGTCAAATTCGAAAGTCAAAATAAAAATTCAAGCCACAGGAGGTTGCAAAGCATGGGGCACGCCAAAATCAACCTTACATCTACAAACATGGCCTCTGTTATTATATTAGAGAGAAATTTACAGATACTTCAAAAAGTCACATTCAAAAGACAAGACACAAAACCCCAGAGCACCGCACAGACCAAAATCAACCTTACATATGCAAACGTGGCCTCTGTTTTCATGTGGAGATATATCACCAGATTTCCTGCAGTAACAATAATTTACTTAAATGTATAAAAATTACAGTGAGGTAAGTTCGCACCTGTGACTCGTAAATTCCTTCAATGTCAGGAGATGATAGATCAGTGGCCAACTCACTAACAAAACAGAACAATATTAGTTAGATGTTAAGGTTTCAACTAGAAAAGAAATGAAGTTTTCTCAGTACTGTATTTGCTCGATTAAGCACCATGGCACTCTTTAAATTTTTAGTGTTTCAGATGCGGCGCTTATTCAGGGGCAGCACTTTATTTGAGGGCAGCACTCTTTAAAAGATCACAACATTTGTAAACCATAACAAGCAAACGTTAACAACAAAATAATGATATATACCCACTTCCAATGAAAACATTGAAATTTAGAAGAATAAATTTCCAGGGCTGGTTTAGATTGAGTTGTACCGGACTTGTTTTTTAGTTTGGCTTCTCCAACAATTCAGTCTGATGATGCTTCCATTAAGCGCTACATGGTTGTGAATGAATGCGGCGCTTATTCGAGGGTGGAGCTTAACCAGGGAGGCACTTAATCGAGCAAATACGGTAAGCTTACACTCCTCACCTTGAGTGATCTCTGAATATTTTCTCTGGTACTGTGTACTCATAGAGATTAAGCACTGGGTGAGAGCGTGGTAGAGTTTTAGACACTTTTCTCCAAGCTGTGAAAAAAATTGAGCAAAAAATCATGTTAAAACACAATGTCGTATGAGGTGACGAACAACACAATTGGTCAACTACTGCATATGATCTAGATCTGTTGGATACCCACTCCCTAATAAATAGTTTGTATCATATAGATGCCCCCCCTCCACACCCCACCCCTGAAAAAACAGGCATTTTGAGGTAAGCACCCAGCCTCTCTAATTAAGACTCCTTATGTCAAAAATGTCCAGTTTTCTACTTTTACACTCTTAGGAAGGAGGAAAGGCGTGCAGGGAACATAAACTTCCACTTTCCCCCACTGTATATCCTTCACTCCCTGTTCCTCTAGCTTCCTTACCTTACTTATATGTGCTGCATTTACTAAATGTGACAGTCTCTTTCAATCATATTTTCGCTTGCCAGGCTTAAATTTTTGTTAATTCATGACAATGCAAAGATCAAAGAATGCCATTGTACACAAAGTTCAGCCTATTTCTCCCACTTTCCACTGTCCCAAAAATTGCCAACATTCTCTAAGATAATGTTCTTTCCCTCAACCCTTTCATCCCCAGAGTCAGTTATGGAGACATTTAAGGCAGTTCTAAACTTTGAGTCTGTGGATAAATTCCTTGTGCGACCATTCAAATGAACTGTCTTTAGCAGTACTTTTACATGAAACTGTTTATTTTTTCATATTTTACAAAATGAAATTTGGGATTTGTCTTGAATTTTGATTTAACCCTTTCACTCCCCAGAGTGCCTAAAATCAAAATTTAAGACGAATCCAAAATTTCATTTTGTATAATACTAAAATATAAATAGTACCATGTGAAAGTTCTGCTGAAGAGGTTTCATTTGAATGGTCACACCATAGGATTTCATCCACAGACTCAGAAGTTAGAATCACCTTTAATGTCTCCAGAAATGACTCTGGGAGTGAAAGGGTTAATTAAGAAACTCTTAGGATCAGAAGGATAAAGGCATAACGGTCTTACTTGTTCCAGCTCCTTCCTTTGGAGTGTGGCAATTGACATAGAAAATCCTGGGTATGTTGACCTTAAGGGCATGTAGATCAGATCCTATTAGAGCCCACACTCTGAATGTGCCAGGGTCATCTGTCTCTGCCAACTGAAAACAAAGAAGTTGTCTGAGCTTAAGAGAACAAAATTAATAGTCTCGTGTCACCAACATATAAGGAGAAACCTTGAACCCAGTTAGTATTCGTCATAGCTGTTAGTAATGTGAACATTGTCATGACAGATCAGAACAGAGGCACAAGGTCAGTATAGATGGAGGAGACTCATCAAGACCATATGTCCCAAAACTCAAGTGGATGAGGTGCAACAGACAGAAGAAGAGAAGTTAGTGGTAGTTTGTTTTGCTGGTGCTCATGCCCCTACTTCCCTTAGGTAGACCACACCATTGCAATCATATCGACCCATATGCTTTGAATTCGTAAAAGCATGTCGATAAGAATCTAGCTTGAAGCTGGAAGGCAGTTAAAGTTTGCTTCACTATTGATTCTGTAAGCCACTGCAAATAAGAGGCAATCAGCATTCCTTATTTTCATTATTATGCCTGTTGATTGGTATGAAGAGGGAGAAAAAAGTTATCAAATACTATAGTGCTAAAGTTAGCTTGGGAAAGGGGGGTCAAATCAACGTATATGGCATCACGGATCATAATTCACTGGGTCTGGCAGTACAATTTCTGTGGGATCAGACATGAAAATTTTCCTTCCTTTTCGTATTTAGGGTCAGAATTTTGGGTACAAAAGTGGAATTGGTGACAGAGCAATATACCTTGCCAGGACCCTGATGTGTAAAATTAAATGCAGACCATTAAAAAGCCTTATGGTTTCACTCCTAAGATAAAGCACTACATTGCGACAGAAATTTTCGCAAAGATTTTTTTTTACATCTACCTGTATTATCTGCCAAGGAGAATCTACAAGGGACCTGGCTTGCTGTCTCATGAAATTTGACATTCCTGTTGAGGGACCACGCCCAACTGCCAGCGTACTCATACCCATTGTATCTGCCTCCTTCCTGAGACGCTTTCTCTCAGCTCGTTGTTTCGACTGAAATTCCCATTTTCTTTTATGAAATTCAAGCCATTTCTCTCTGTCCTCCTGCAACAAAAATACATTCAATGAAATTACGATCTGTGTGACCATTCAAAAGAAAGATACTGAGCAGTACTTTCCTTTGGTGCTGTTTACTACACTGTACAAGGTGGTTCTAACTTTTGCATCTGTGGATGAAATCCTAAAGTGTGACCATTCAGGTGAAAGCTACTGAGCAGTACTTTCCTGTGGTGCTGTTTATTACACTGTACAAGGTAGTTCTAACTTTTGAGTCTGTGGACAAAATCCTAATGCATGACCATTCAAATGAAAGCTACTGAGCAGTATTTTCTTGTGGTGCTGTCTATCATGCTGTACAAGGTGGTTCTAACTTTTGAGTCTGTGGATGAAATCCTAAAGTGTGACCATTCAAATATAAGCTACTGAGCAGTACTTTCCTCCTCAGAAGGCAAGGCACCAAGCTTGATATCTAATATTAATATTTATTTCAACTATACATCCTTATTTACAATGTATTTATTTCTCACTAATTCTATTTATATATCCATTCTATTTTATTTTATTTTATTTTATTTCGCATTCTTCTTTCATATTTATTTATTAAACACTACCCGCCCAGATTAGCAATAGCTATTTGCAGGCTAGTGTAGCCTTTTTATTATTATTTATTGTAATAATCAGTCAATAACAATCGTACTTTGTTTGGCCCCCACTTTGGTGGCTCTCCAAGTGCCTCCTTCCATGTTTGCAAAAGTTGTGCTTCATTCTGCTGTGAAGAGTTATCACGGGAAAAACTGTTCCCTAATGTCATTTGTCCACGCTTTCGTTTAGTGGCCACAGGTCTACCAGCTGATGATGGTCCTTTGCCAGCTAAATCTTCTATATCGATTGATTGGCTGGCAGGAGGACTCTCGCTTTCTTGATTGTTGTTGCCATCACTGGGCAAATCTTGTGGCTGCAAGAATCAACAGAAGTTACAATACAACATTGATAATTATTATAAACTATAAACCAGTTGTCCCCTCTACTCTCAGAGTCACGCCTTGAGTCATGTCATGCAGCTGGAACAGAAGCGTGACCACTGCTGTTAAGCCGTATCTTCCTGTAGTGCTGTTTATTATGTTGTACATGGCAGTTCTAACTTCTGAATCCATGGATGAAGAAACCTAAAGTGTGGCCATTCAAATGGTTTCATTCATTTGAATGAAAGCTACTGAGCAGTACTTTCCTGTGGTACTGTTTATTATCCCGTACAAGGTGATTCCTCTGTGGATGAAATCCTTAAGTGTGACCATTCAAATAAAAAGCTACTAAGGAGTACTTTTCTGTTGTGCTGTGGATGAAACGTGGTTCTAACTTTTAAGTCTGTGGATGAAATCTTACCATGTAAACACTAAATTGAAAGTTATTGAGTGTATTTGCTATGGTGCTATTTATTTCTCACTACTTCTCAATACACCTAATTGCGATAAAGTTGTCATACAAAAATGGAAAAAAGAATAAAGAAAAAAGCCAAATAGGAATTAATTAGCTGTGCAAATAATTACATTCTTAGATCTTCATAATTCTCAAAGCAATTATGGATGACGGTGTGACGCTTCAATTTGATATCAAATGAGTTGAAACAAGTTAAATTGGCCACCTGAAAGACCTTTTGAGCCTTAACCCTTCGTCAGAGCAATTCCTTGAATGTAGTTAGCATACCTAATTTATTCCTATTTGGGTATTTTCTTTTCCCTTTTTTTTTCATTTTTATATTATAGGTGCAAAAAATTTAAATTGTTTTGTTTTGTCAACATAGTTTTGGGAACGAAAGAGTTAATTACAAAATGACAATGTCCAATATCTGTGAAACAGCAACATAAATAACACACAACAAATACATAAAGACCTCATGTGTGCATCACATTAAAACAAACCCAGTTACCATGGATGTGTCAAATAACAAACTTCATATTCTTGAAATGTCTATTATTAGTCTATTATTACATGTGGTTCCAATTACATTGAAGGTCTCCATGCATAAACATGGGCACTGACTTGAGGCTATTCATAGCTAGATCATACAGGAAGCAATCACTTAGACAAGAGAATCCAGCATCAACTGACCTTCCTCTTGGGAAGTGGTGCAAACATGGCATTGATCTTTTGCTGTTTAAACACATCATTTCTCTCCAACAATCTCTTGTGTAACCAGTCTGGATGAGGACAGCGTGGCACCGGATTGCTTACCTGAAATCATGAATATAGCAAGAAATCTTCATCAAATTACAATAGAGGAACTATAGCTTTATTCCTGTAGAAAACCTTGGAAAAGAAGCAAGTTGAGCCTGATCTGTGAAACTAAGACCGCAAGAACAGAAAATTATGAATTGTATAGTTTGATGGTATAGTTGTACGATCTGGAATCCAAGGGGCGAGAGGTTAATCAGTAAATTAAGCAATATTAACATCTATATTCTCCTCACTGTTCCCCTTCTATTTCTTAGGTTAATAGTTGGGAGAATTAGATTAAAAATCAAGGCATTTGATAGTTGGTGATCATTTCCTTTATTCTCATAACCTGTATGTTTGATCAAGTAGTAGAACCGTAAGGAGAAATTAGATGCTTGTCACTATTATTGTACTTGTTCATACCCCTTGCAATGCTGCAGGAATGGTAATAATCTTCTGAATACAACTGTTAAGCCTCTCAATATAGTACTGCCAATCCAGTATATCTCTGATGTCAAAACTATTCAAGGAGTTATCCTTGAGCCATCGTCGTAAATAATGCTTTTTCACGCTGTCCTCTGTCTGGAAAATTGCCAATGGTATGGCTCTTTCGGTGACTGGCGATCCCTCAGGCTTCCGTGATATGATAAACCGGCAACTTAAGCCCTTGTCCTTGACCATCTGATCTCCTAGAAACTCTGCCAGCCTCTTAGCTGTGCTGATTGATGTTGACTTTTGTCCTTCATATTCCTCCAGCTTTCTAGACATGCTGCGGTTCTCACAGATTAACTCAAAGAGTTCACTGTCTGGCATGTTTGATGCCTGAAAAAAAAAAAAGTACAAATAAACAACTTCACTAATTTTTATTTTCCTCAGTTAAAATGTTTTAATGACCTTGCAAAATTTTGTTTCCATATTGCTTATTTTCGTATCCATAACAATATTTTAGAAAGGTAATAATAAGCAAACAATAGTTCAGAGGCTGAATTTCCATTTTCGCAGTAGTGTAAAACTTCAGTAAAAAACTAAGAAAGAAAGAAAATATTCAACCAAACTGTTTGCATTACTTTTGCAGAATACAGTATGCAATTTCTTTGTTTTAAATGGTAATGTGTGACTGTCAATCTGAACGATAGGTTATAACCAGTGTTAAAAATGTCGGAAATATAGCAAGAAGGCTGAGATTACCAAGTACAGATGAACAGAAATGGCTGTGTTGTCCTATAAGTACATGCACTTTGTTGACCTGATGCTGGACATTCTGTTAATTTTTATTGAATGTCCCATTTTCTCTGAACCAAAGTAATAAAACCTTCAACAGGTGGTAAAATCTTTCACGTCTTTCACAGAGCCCTGATTCAAATCTCAAATTAGTTAAATGTACTTCTAACTGAACCTGTGAATGAAATCCTGCAGTACTCTCTATGCTAACTCTCGTTATAACGGACACCATCGGCACCAAGATTTGGTGTCTGTAATAGAGAAAGTCCGTATTAGCAGGAACTGTATTCAGTAATTCTTATTCTCTGGGACTTCAGCTCCTGTCGGTAACAAACGTAAGAGCGAGGTGTCCACAAGGTGAGAGCTGACTGTATTAGGAATGGAAGGGTAAAATTAAAAAGACCTCCGTTACTTGCCTTGCCAAAAAGCACATCCAGCCAGTAGTTTGCACATTTGGCTACTGCTGTATACACCTCATCCAGTGTGGAGCCTTGAAGAAAAGCTTCAAACACAGAAGACTGAAAAATCTTAACCAACTGAAGCTCACCACGGCGTTTGACTTCAAATCCTTTCAACTCGGCAAGGGAGCCATCATCATTGAAAACAGCGTACCTGAAAATTGGTCACAGCAATCACTAAGAGATAATATAGTGAAAGATGGTAAGGAAGTGTGAAGTGTTGCATGCAGGTTATTATTGCTACATGGTTAAAATGTTGCAATGGACTGCTGGTAAGTACTTACAGAACTTTAAAAGAATGCCTTATTTTGTTCCACTTTTGTTCTAATTGACCATAATTGATGAAAAATAACACCTTCGCATGCAATGGACAAACTATATCTGGGAATGGATTCATTTATCATGAGAAAACATAACGCTTTTTAAACAAGACCACTTTAGGCAGATAATAATAATAATAATAATAATAATAATGGTTTAATAACACTCCAAAAATTAATTGGCTCTTCTATGTTACATAAATATCTAAATAATTATAATATATACATTACTATTACTATAATATAGAAGCTTCTAAGATAAATTAATATGTGGAAAAAAAAAACCATTACAGCATCGTATTGAAAAAAAAACTATTGTTCAGTCAGTCTATTTACAGCATTCGAAACATAGTGTGCTTTAGACAAGCGGCAAAATTCATGATTGTCCTTGCTAGATCTAACTGTGGATGGTAAAGTGTTAAAAACCCTTGAAGCATGGTATTTAAAGGTGCCGGGGACATGGGACGAATTTAATGTAAATTCTCTGCTAGAGCGGAGCAGCCTAGGGGGGACATATTGTTCAAGTCGCAAATGTTCTGGCCATAGGTTGTTGGTTACTGCCTGATGTAATTAACTTCTAACTCCTTCATAGCTGCAAAGGTCACTTGTCGTTCATTTGTTCAACTTGTCCTTATGCACAGCTCCATTAGACAGTTCACAGACAAAGACACTTAGCTCTCTTTAATTGCAGGTACCTGAATTGTAGTTCAGCTGTTCCTTGCTTTATCTGAGCAATGTCATATTCATCACATTACAATAAGTAAGTTATTGCAGGTAATAAAGTTATTCACATTGCTGATGCACTGTTGTTTGCAGTGTTTAAGACTGTCATGCACCTTACTGATTAACTCTCTCATGGATTATACCTTTTCTTTAATTTCTTCCCTTCCTCTTTTGAAGCTGGAAGAATCATTGCCTTGTAGGGGCCATCAACCTGGCAGCAAAATAAACACTGAATGTGAATATATGAAATGATCACATATTTGAACTGCGGATTAAAGTGATAGAAATATATGAAGACCATCGCAGTGACGATATTTCATCTTAAGCAGTTGAAAGAAGAAACCTGAAAAAATTCAGGCTTGAATGGGAATCAAACCCATCACCTCTGCACCAATATCGCAGAGGTCATGTTAAGTTGAAATATCGTCACCGCAATGGTCTACATAATTATATTTCTAAAATAAACATTGATACCATGGTCACTGTCACCCTCATTATTAGAATCAGGCTTCTAGCCACACAATGAAAAGTGTATGGGTTTCCTGGAGGTGTGTTTCTCCCTCTCTCCTCCCCCCTCAAAAAAAAATTAATAGAGTGTGAGTATCTCCATGTCTTTCTTCAGATGTCCTTCTAGCTTAAACCTCAGTCAACACATTTCATTGGATCTTAAATACTTGGTTTAGAAAACATCAGGAGATTAAAAACATTATTGAGATCATCGACCAGTCAGGAGATCAACAACCAATCAGGACAATGACCAGAGACTTATAACATCTACTGACGATTCACAGTTCACTTGACTCTGATGATGACTTCCGCTCAGGTTGTCGAAACATCAGTCAATGTCATCTCAAACAGTCCTTCTCAGGAATACACTCACCCGGAAGATCAAAATTTACCAAATTACAAAAACATTATGAAAGTTGTCTTAAACCACCACCTGCTTTGGCTTTCTCTGACCCCTCCTTTGTCAAACATTATCGACCTCCCTGATTATTATTATTATCACAATTACCGTCATCAGTGCAAAATGCTTTGCGACTAACCTCTGTCTACTGAGGAAATCAATGGACTCCTGGGTAATATGTGAGCTGCAAAGAAGACCTTACAATGTTGTAGGATTGTAACCTGACACGATACAAATGAGAGGAGGGTTCACCTCAAAAAAGATTGAGTTTTCACTCCTAATGTCATATGTGAGGTTTTCTGCATCTGTAAGTTCATGGTACTGATCATTTGTGTAGCTGTTCTGGAAATCAGAAAAAAGAACAACTGATCACTGGCAACATAAATCATTAGTTACTAAATGATATTGTCTACATCACACATACAGTATTTAAAGTGGTCCACAAGAGTGTGGACCATGAAAAGTGGAATCAATTTGTTACATAAAAGTTTAGCTACCTTGACCATAATGTTCAGCATGGCTCCAGGATAGGAAATGGTAACTTTACTCTTCTTAGGGTTGGTTGTAGTGATCTATTAAATGCATTAATTCTTCAGTCAGTTTGATGGTTAATACCTTAAAAGAGTGTGTGAACATTTGATATCACACTAAAGCATACCAGAACACACATAAAAACAATAAAAACAGCAAAAAACACAACATCATCACCTGGAAGTTTTCAGGGAAACTTGCTGGTAGAACACACCAGATACCATCAGTGTCCAACTCCAGAGGACGACTGCGAAAAGTAAAAACTTAAATTAGGATTTAAATTTCGCCTTTTGCAGAAAGCAAGAAGGAAGGAAGGAAGGAAGGAAGGAAGAAAGGAGGGAGGGAGGGAGGGAGGGAGGGAGGGAGGGAGGAAGGAAGGAAGGAAGCCTTTATGGAGTCCTTAAGCTAGGGAAATACAACAGCACAGAAAAGCCTGCCATTTTTAATAAAAATATATGCAAATATCATGCATTTTTTTTATTTATGCATTGTTTGGCCTAGCTACAAACTGAGTCTGATAGCTAGCTCACCCAATCTGTTCCACAATTTCCCTGGCTTGTCTGATGATGTTTGCCCCTGTGTGACATACAATGCCAGCCATCTCCATAGAATACCACCTTGCACTGAAAATATGGAGGAGTGAATGTATAAGATTTGGTCAATGCCTAATGAAAATGGATTGAACAAGCAAGATAGCTTACTGGTACCAGAACTAAGGTCCAGTTCAACAACAGTATGAAGCTATTAGGAATGCATTATTAGCCCCATATACAGCCCTGGCCTGTCAGCCCAGACAGAACGACCCAGCCCTTGATACCTACCTCTTCTGCTATGTTGCCTGCTACTACATATCACTAACAGGGCTGCATATAAAGAATATTTCACATTCACAAGAACTTAGACGTACACTCTTGTTAGCCCTTACCCCTTTCTCATTACATAGCCATAAAATGAGTTCAAAATGCACTTGTGGGCCAACTGGAGAGAGTCATACAAAACCTCCTTGCTTTTACAACTGAAAGAAAAATCAAGATTTACGTACTTTCATAAAGTTATCTGGTGTGTTATATGAAGGTTGAATACAAGAGGACAAAAAAAGGACAGATGCAAATTTCATGCAAATGTCATGGAAATTTTCTGTTACCTCTTGATTTCCTCAGCATCCCCGCTTTGCATGGCTGCTCCAAGTTTACGTTTCCAAACCTGCGATTGAAAACCATGACAATGTCAGCAAATTTCTCTACTTCGAAAATTTATTTTTAACGGCAAAGTTATATGGTGCAAATGTTTGTTACCCCGCCGTCAGGACAGGGTCTAGTAATACCCGTTTTTGTTGTTGTTGTTGTTTTTTTTGGTGGTCACTTGCCCCAGACCTTCGCTCGGTCAAAACAGTACTTGCCGGTAATTTTCGTTCGTTTAGAGTTTATTTGCCAGAATTTTCATGATAGTTGGTGTAGAAAATTACTGGCGATTTAATGGCATAAAACCCTTTTCGATGAAAGCAAGAACGAAGGTGCTAGTGAGCTTTGAAGCTGGCATGAATTCGCCTAACTTGCCCTGGCACGTAAACATTACATCACTGAAACAAAGAAGCCGATTCAGGGAAGTCCCTTGCTTTCACCAAGTTGAACAATTCAACAGTCAAATGCAAGCATTTTTTTGGCAGTTTTGCTTTGCTTAAGGAATTCAATGGACTTAACTTTTCTTCGACGAGAGCAAGGACGAACGTACTAGCGAGCTTTAGTTTGAAACCTGGCATGAACTCGCGATCGCTGTGAACTTAGTAATATTATGATGTAAAGTGTATGTATAAGTGCCAAGAAGTGAGCAATACTGCCCTCCATAATTTCCCCCTGGCCACAGGCCTTAAAAGAAGAAATCAGAAATGAGAACCAAGATAAAAGAAAAATCTTTGACCCCGACGGGATTTGAACCCACGACCTCCTGATTAGAACATCGTCGTTCTACCAACTGAGCTACATTTGTACGAGGCCAGGCTGAGTCACGCTATGATAAAAAAAATTTCATCACGTTCTTCGTCACGCACACTAAAACAGAGTGATTAGGCAGGTCATGTCTTGATTCATATTATCATTGCCAACACGAAAAAAATACGATTAATCACCAACTTTTAAAATTTACACCACTTCGGCTTGTATCTTACGTGGCCGTAATATATTTTGGACCCCAAGGGCAGAGAGAACAACGGTGGGGTTAATGCCCCTGGGGCTTTTCTTGTTGGCTTTTAATTTTGAAGCGATCCTAAGCAAACTGAAGTTTTGTGAAAACATGGAGGAAAATTTGGAAAACTATCATTTGCATTATTTTTGCACATTCTTGCTGTATCAACCAGTTATTTTCTCAGTACCATTTTATAAGTCCATCTGTTCTGTCTCGTTCATTTTAAAATCAATATGTTCTACCTTGAGCAATCCCTTGAATTCATAACGGCGATCACGGAATGCTCGCACAGTGTCAACATAGAATGAATTTTCGCGCTGACAAATCATGGTGTTACGAATCTCTTGTCTGCTGACACGCACTCTTTTGTAAGCTTTGTGACAATAATCTGTTGACAAACAGAGACATTATTAAGACAATGCATTTCAGGAATCATGTTTTATGTCATACTTTAAATTAAAAATGCCTTTCAATGGGCTAAGAATTCACAATTATGCAAATTTTGCCAGTATTATTTTTGCTGGTAAAATTTTTGTCAATTTATGTTCAATCAGCCTTTCACAAAACCCGAACAAAGTATGAAGTTTCCACTCCAAAAAAGTGGACTAACAATGCGCAGTAATTTAACAATGCATGAAAATAAAAAAGTAAAAAACCTATTGAAACATAAAACATTAAAAACAGACCTTGTAGTCTCTTCTTCTCCATCTGAGCTTGTTCAGCAAGAGTAAGGGAGTGAAAAGACCGTGTAGGATCGCCTGGATTCACACCAGGAATTTTTTCAACTTCCAGTTGCTGCTTGATGGTTTGGTATTCATTACGACTTGCTGGCACTGAGGGAAAAATGCATTGAGCTTAGTACCACGTAGAACAAGAAGGGACAGAGGAAGGAAGAAAGGAAGGAAAGAAAGGAAGGAAAGAACCATGGAAAAGAAGAAGGACGGAGGGAGGGAGGAAGAAAGGAAGGAAGGAAGGAGGGAGGGAGGGAGGGAGGAAGGAAGGAAGGAAGGAAGGAGGGAGGGAGGGAGGGAGGGAGGGAGGGAAGGGAGGGAGGGAGGGAGGAAGGAAGGAAGGAAGGAAGGAAGGAGGGAGGGAGGGAGGGAGGGGAGGGAAGGGAGGGAAGGGAGGGAGGGAGGAAGGGAAGGAAGGAAGGAAGGAAGGAAGGAAGGAAGGAAGGAAGGAAGGAAGGAAGGAAGGAAGGAAGGAAGGAAGGAAGGAAGGAAAGAAGGAAGGAAGGAAGGAAGGAAGGAAGGAAGGAAGGAAGGAAGGAAGGAAGGAAGGAAGGAAGAGATGGACAGGCAACAGATAGATGGCTGACTAACCAAGTAGAAAAAAGAAATAACAAATGAAAGATTAAAGGAGAAATAGTCGCAACTAAAAAGAAGACAACAAGAACTTACTGAAGTCTCCCCTCCATGTCCAGTTCATAACCCTTTGGCATCTTGCTCCTGGTTTATTGAAGTCACATGCAGCACACGTCGCCTCATCCACCATGGCAGAAGGCTGCAAACAAAACACATTATAGTGAGCAGCAAACACATCACAGCTGATAACATGACAGTCTCTGGCCTTTCCCTATATCAAGGCAACATGGAAAGCTGCAAAACTTCAGAGAAAAATTTGTCTTTCATACTGGCACTCTTGAAACACACAAACCTCCAATTTCTTGATTTGCTTTATAAAGTGCTAACAATCAAAATGTCAACTTTTGAATATACACACTTACAGATGAGCCACAACCTGAGTTCAGAAACTTACACTTTTGGGCAAAAGAGAAAATAAAATCACGAGTCAAGTCTTGAGCTGTATAACAAGCTGTATAACAAGCAAATTTTTACAATAACTGAGCGAATTCTCGCTCGCTGATTGGCTAATTTTTATTGTCAATAAGAGTACAGATGCATGAAACACGTAAAGCTGACGCAATCGGCAACAGTTTTGTGAAACTTTTCAGCGTGATTTAAGCGTTGCATTCCTGATGAGGCGAGAATGGTACCATAAATCTAATAGTCTTCAATGAGGAAATCACCTAAAATTTATGGGTTAAAAATGAAACTATTGCAACCTTAGAGTGAAAAGAAGAGGATGTTTGTTGTGGATTCAGACCTGAAAATCAGCAGTGATTGAGCGGGAATTTGTGCTTTCGATGAAATTAAGCTGAACTGTGTTTTAGCAGATTATTTTGTGAACAGTTTTCACTGGATTTAAGGTTAGTTGAGCAATTCAAATTTTTCCTTTTATTTCTGGCCTATACTTACTAAAGTTTTAATTTACGAGGCTGTGATTCTCTGAATTACAGCCACGATGAAATTCAGATTCTGCGGCAATTGCATCTTCCATTGACTCTTGCATTTCTTTCCTCCGTTTGGAAATCAGTTTTGGCTTTTTGTTATTGTAAAAAAACAAATTGACATCAGTTTTTTATGCGTCTGTCCTCTTAGTGCTGGTAAATTTCGTCATAACATTGTCAAAGTTTGTTTAGATCCACTCGCCTGCGGCTTGTGGATCTACAACACTTTGACAATGTTATGACGAAATTTATCGTCAATAAGAGGATAGAAGCAAACAAAACTGAGGTCAATTTGTTAAGTGTATTACCTGCAGCCTGTTAGTGAGGATAATGTTAGGGTACATAGCACCCACATCAAGATGGTAGATCAAAGGATTTTCCAGTCTTGCGGGTGTGTCACGTAAATTACACAGCTTCTCTTTGATCTCAGCACAAACCTAAGAAAGGATAAAGGAGTTAAATTTTCCTTAATTTGCCTTGTTAAAACATAATTTATCAGACAGTATAGTACAGTATCACAAACTTCAAAATGTAACTTCTGGGTCATAACTTTTTATCGCTGTGCAAGGGAGCAGAGTCTGAACAGGGATGGAAAGTGGGGCTTTAGAGCTTCCACCATATAATCCACTTCTTGGTGATTTGCACCTCCATGTGCAACTCTGCAGCCAATGTACTGAATGGAGAAAACAAGTTTACTACAATGAACAATTACCTCGTCAAAATTTGTAACAGTCTCAAATGGAATATTTTCCTCTTCAACAATTGCATGTCGCATGGTGCTCTCCACGCTGTCAATCAGCTTCTGAAATGCATCTGGTACCTTTATGACAAGACAAACATGTATACATCAATCGTAGCCATAGCATGAAGTAAGAAGTTAACTTCTTACAATATCTTCCGGTTTCATCTCCAACCCCCTTCCTCAAGTCTTGCTTAGCTTTGTAACCTCACTTTTCCCTACTCTTAACTCTTACAGAGCTTGTCCACAGGACACCAACTCACCAGGCGGAATCTACAAGGGATGTCACTTCTGAACACTCCAGACTCCAGGGCTTCCACGTGACCCCCAACATACGTCTCCGAGTCTAGAACATGGCCATCGTTGGTCAGTTTGTTAAACACCTGTGAAAAGAGAAATGTTGATTAAACAAAGGACTCATAGAATTGCTGGTTACAACACCAGCATAAGTGCTGGTTTTAACCATAACAGCACACAAATTGTGTAGTTCCAGAAGAATTCCATCCCCACCCATGGAAGGTTACCGGAAATTCCTAGGAGGAAGGGGGTCTAAAAGGCCAAAATTTTAGAAGCAAAGTATGAAGCTAAACTGGAATTTCTTGGGGGGGAGGGGGGTGCAAAACAAAAAAGCTTCTCTGGAGAGAGTATCGATGTTTTCTGGAACTACACATTAACAAAAAGCTCATCAACATTTAACCCACCAAAGCCCAAGTGCGTGCAAAAGACTGGGTAAAGACAGCATCTCATGCATTAAGCTCTCCAGCCATGTGCTTAAACATAATAATATATAGATTTAGCCAAGCCTAAAAGCGGAGCCCCCCTTTTTGTTTTGTCTGTTTTTTGCTTTTGTTGTTTGTTTTGTTTTTTTTGTTTTGTTTTTGCTGGCAGTTATTAATTTGTGAAAATACTCTCATCCAAGTCGTTTTATTAAAAAAAAAAACAAAGGAAAAAAAAAGAAAAAAATTCTTCCTCCCGCTGAGTGTCGAACCCGGCTCGTCGGCGTGAGATGCCGGTAACTAGTCCACTAGGCCATGGGCGTTTGCCATTATTTATGTAGTTAATTTTAATACTTATTCCTTTCTTCGTGACAAGCTGCCTATCAGCATGAAAATGCTGGTGTTTTTCCTGGCAAAATGTGTTCAAAATGCCGCAAAAACCATGGTTGTGGACAGAAAAAACCAAAAAGCACTAGCTCTGCTATATTTGGCGTCGAAACCGCTGCGAAAAGCTGCGAACTCAAGCGGTGTGCCGACCGAGTTTGAACAGAACCGACGAGGCAAATTTGAAATTTTTGCCTGAACTTTATCGCCGAATTTCTTTCGCCTAGATTGAACTTTTCCCCTTCCACCAAAAAGACAACTGAGTGTTCTTTTGAACTTTTTTTTTCCACTAACAAATTTGTTTTTGACTTTTGTTGTCTTTGCTTGTTTTGCTACAACGCGGGTCAACATGCGATTTCGCGCCGAAAACACACGGGATTCAGCACAGGGTTCTATCCAGTGTAGGAAGTGTATTGGTAGCCCTGTGGTGCGGACGGACGGACGGACGGACGTACGGACGGACGGTCACGTGACTACTACGTCACTACCAAAATTTTTTGGCTTGATAGATTACCAAATTTCCTTAGCAATGGAGCTCCGCTGACGCGCTAGCGCGCTGGCTCCGCTATAATTAAGCTTTGAATTGCTAAATTCAAATTTGGGTCCAGAGTTTGCGAACAATGAGACTAAAATCAGTACATTTAACAAAGGACTAAAAACAGAAGACAAACTAAGGCTGTGCTCTAGGGGCGCCCAGTGGCCTGAGGCAACCATCTTTCGGCTTCGGGCGACTAAGAAAAATTGTTGGTTGCCCTGACCAAAAGGTTAGGGTGCCTGACGGACTCCCTGGAATTTTCCTTAGAGCACAGTCTTGCAAACATACTTGCTCTTGTTTGTTAGGGTAGATGATGTTTGCATGAAAGGCTTGTACCATCAAAAGAGCTTCACACAGAGTTCCTGAGCCCTTCCTGAGAACCTGCAAAATGAAATAATTTACAAATTAGCACAAACTTAAACATTAACACTAAGAACTAGTATAGCCATAAGTCATAAGCCATAACCGTTAGTCACAATCATCAGTGAGTCCCTTCCTGTCAACTTGAAAATGCAAATACATTTACAGCATGATGTGCAAAAACGTGACCACTTAAATTGATTAATGTCACTGTTCCTGAGGAACGTAGCGCAACTGCAATAGGCTATAAACGAGCGCGTGACACGCGAAACAAAGTAAAACACTCTCAGGATGGCGATATTGAGGGGAACACTGCCTTGCAGTTGGTTAGTCTATTGCGACTTCCGATTTGCGTGACAAAAACACCTCACTTATCTCCCCAGCACTACGAGCTGAATGCTAGACAGCACGTGCTGGATCGGACAAGAGTATTGGTTAGCAGGCGATGCATAAAGGCAACGAAGCCGATGAGCTTGGGGGAAGTTGCTGCGCAGACTTAACCGCACCACGCAGGAGTGACCCTAGTTTATTGAAGCACAAATAACATAGCCAACCCATCTCCAAAGAAAGGGAGGGAGGGAGGGAAAAATTTTGCTAAATTGACAAAACACTGGCTGCACTGCACAAGAGAAGTACAAATTGAACCTTGAACAGGTTGCTTAAGCTTTTATATCTAGACAGTGTCTGCTAACGTAGCCAGTAGTTAAGGCTGTACTATACAACAGCTTGGCCTTACACATGTACTATCTTAGTTATGAATAGGTCCTTAATGCTATCGACCAATGCAATAAAACGTACGAAAAAGCTAACTAGAAACAAAGCCATAATGTTGTAGGTCTAGCTACAACGGAGCTATTGATTTTAGTGACCTTGGGATCCCAACTGCATAGTAGTTCTATTGATAGCGAACGCGCCATGAAAGGCTCACTGAGAATGAGTGTCACGTTCCATTAACAATATTTTACTGATCTAACAGTAAAATCTTATTTAATGTCACTGTTCCTGAGGAACGTAGCGCAACTGCAATAGGCTATAAACGAGCGCGTGACACGCGAAACAAAGTAAAACACTCTCAGGATGGCGATATTGAGGGGAACACTGCCTTGCAGTTGGTTAGTCTATTGCGACTTCCGATTTGCGTGACAAAAACACCTCACTTATCTCCCCAGCACTACGAGCTGAATGCTAGACAGCACGTGCTGGATCGGACAAGAGTATTGGTTAGCAGGCGATGCATAAAGGCAACGAAGCCGACAAGCTTGGGGGAAGTCGCCGCGCAGACTTAACCGCCACAGATGCATGCAAAGCAATGCATCCCCCCAAGCAGAAAAAAGAAAATTACGTTCAGTTTGTAGAAAAGTAATCCGAAACAGTAGCCATCTTAGGTGCAACCGAGTGTAAAACCGCTAGCGGGGTTCTAATGTAAAGCTGGTAACAGTCGGAAGACCAGCGACCTAGTACTTTAATAAGCCAATCTGGCAAACCAGCAGCAGCCGCAGCTGAGGCTGCCCCTATGCGAAAGCTGTGGCCCTTGAGGCTCTCAAAGGGGAGACCCGCAGCCCTGGCACTATCTCGAAGAAGGTGTGAAACGACCCCTCGGGTGAGATAGTGACCCGATTGGAAGAGCAAGAGAGGACCCGGTGGTGGCCTACCTAAGAGAAAGTATTCCTGTATGGCCGTGACTGCACAAATGCTGGACCCAGTACGAGCTATTGTGAGGGAATGACCCTGCCTAAAGACGTCGGTTTTGGACGATTTGACCTGAACCGTCATAAACTGTGAGCATGCCAGATTGGGGTGAAAGGTAATGCAATTAGTAGAAAGATCGAAGTTCGGCCTATACTTGCGTACCCCTGAGTAGGTAAACTCGCTACAACGAAGGAAGCCAAAAAATGCTAAAGTAAAGCCAGCCCAAATCATAGCAAAATCCCGGGGACTAAGCCAAGACTGCAAAACGGGACGAATGGCTAAAAGCACCTGAGGTGTAACGGGTTGACGGCGAATATGCCTATCGCCTTGAAAACGAAATATGCCCCGTTAAACTTTACGCAATAGTAGCTTGCCCTTAAGAGGGTCGCTGTACCCCGCAGTAATGTGGAGATTGCGAACCGCCGCTAAATAAAGTTTTATAGTGCCATGGCGGACCGTCCTTGCTAAGTAGGATGCAAAATAAACTAGAGTCTCTTCGGAGGCAGGTAGCACATCCCCAGATGGACTTAGGAGACGATTCATCAGGCAAAAGGTTAGGAAACGCTTTTCCCCACAGCTGTAGGCTCTGTTTGTGTTCTTGGCAAGGCCCCAGTTAGCGTAGGTTAAGACCTCCTCCCTCAAAGGGTCATTAATGAAGGCGGGATGGTACAAGGGTTCTGATCTGCGTCGGGAGCGAGAGCCCGAAAACGCTGCATCTGAAAGCGGGAGAGCGCATCAGCAATATCGTTTGAAACGCCTGAAACGTGGCGAGCCCGTACCAAGAAATTATGTTTCATTGAAATAAGAACCAAAAATCTGACCAAATCCATAACACGGGGTGCCTTGGAGTGCCCAGAATTGATAATGGCGACAACAGATTCATTGTCGCACCAAAACTGTAGGCGTTTCCCCGTGAAAAATGGGTGCCAAATTGCGCAGGCGACAACAATGGGGAACAGTTCCTGCCACTCGATACTGATTCCCCGATCCTTGTTTAAGTGCATGTGGGGCGGCCAGTGACCCGAAACCACTTTCCCTGGAGAAAACCGCCAAAGCCTATGGTGCTAGCGGCATCAGTATAGAGCTCTAAGTCAGGGGCTGGGGTGGTGGAAGACTCAAGAAAAAAGGAACGCCCGTTCCATTTCGTGAGGAAAACCGTCCACATATCAAGATCCTTGAAGAACTCCCTGTTAAGCCTCACGTGGTGAAAACGACTGGGGACTCCCCTAGTTAGATTTATCGCGCGCTGAAGGAAGGTTCTTCCTGGGACTACCACCTTGCATGCGAACTGGAGAGTGCCAATCAGAGATTGAAGCTCTACCAAGCGCACGGAGCGGCGTTTCTTGAAGGATGTTAGAAGCTCATTTATCCTAGTTAGTTTGTCCTGGGGGAGGCGGGCTTCCATGCGCACACTATCGAGGACAATACCCATAAATTCAACAACTTGAGAGGGGCCAATGGTTTTAGATGCTACCACAGGGGCTTTAAGTGACATGAAAACCCTGAGGAGAGTGCTAAAGCTAGAAAGACAAGATAATTTTGTTCGTTCCGCGATAAAGAAGTCGTCTAGAATATGAATAACATACTGGAGGCCGTAGTTATGTTTAAGTATCCACTCTAGCCCATCCGACAATAGGTTAAACAGGAATGGACCGGACCGGACCCCAAAGGGTAAGTACATATCCACATAGTACTGGGATTGCCAGTAAATGCCCAGCAAGCTCCAGTTGTTAGGGTGGATTGGTATCAAGCGAAAGGCCGATTTGAGGTCCGTTTTCGCCATGAAGGCTCCCTTTCCCAGGGACTGGAGAATATGAATAGCATCGTCCACCCGCACATAACTTAGGGAAAAGGGGTCCTTGGGAATATGGTCGTTTATGCTGTCCCCTGGAGGATAGGAGAGGTGGTATATGGTGTGCCATTCGGTTGAGTGCTTTTTGGGGACTACACCCACAGGATGGCATTGAAAATTAGGTAGAGGGGGTGACGGGTAGGGCCCTGCTACCCGGCCAAGTGTAACCTCCTTCTGCAAATTCAAGGTAACTACATCGGGATGCTGAGAGGCTGAGATAAGGTTGGGGGAAACCCGGGATGAACAAGGACCCGAATAACCAATGCGTGCTCCTTCCTTAAGCGTGCTAAGCAAATTAGAAACAAAAATACGATCTGGGTGATTCGCTAATTCTAACTCTAAGCGATAAATGTCAATAGGTGTGGATACTTGTGGCTTCAAATGGCGCCTTAGTTGTCCTACTTTACTTTTTGCCACGCTCGCTGGATGGAGAAGACTTGGAGGCACTTGTGTTGCTGGGTGGTTACTGTGGGCAGGATAGGGCGGAGTGACTGCTGGAATAACAGCGGCGGCACACATGCGGGTAGTTGCAGTTGCGGCGCTTGCAACCGGAGGACTTGTTGAAGTCGAAGCAGAGTGTCTGGGTACAGCGAGGCTTTCTGTGGGGGTCAGCGGAAGGACAGTCGTCTTGAATATGGTACGGACTTGAGCAGAAATTGCAGTGGGGCTTAGCTAAACCCGAGAAAGTCACGGTCCAAAGTTCTAGATCTATCGTGTCCCAGCTAATAGACAAGTCGTAAGCCGCACGCCTACGAAACTGTTGGTCATAGGAAAGCCAAGCCATGCCTTTAAATTTGGTAACTGCGCGACTAATAATTTGCTGGTACTTAATTAGTTCGAGCGCCCTTCGAGGGTATGCTGCAACGATCACCAGCATATATGCCATGTAGGCATCTAGCCATTTTTGGAAGGTGTCTATCACTGGTTTCCACTTCCTAACCATGGTGACCGGGGAACCCATGGGACCTAGGGCCGAGTCGTCTAATCTGAGCTGAAGCTCGGGGGCCTGGGTCTGATAAATATTGTCCGGTAACAGTAAAGCGAGATCAACGTACTCACCGCGGAGTATCTTCTCCTCCAAATTACGTTCCACTGGCCTTGAAAGACCCAGAGGGGAGGCCATTCCGGGGGTACGTGGGTGCTGATCGGCTTGAGGCGAAACAGGACCCTTTTCCGGCGCTCGCAAGGCGACCAAAGCATTGCTGATCGACTCCGCAACTATCTCCTGGATGGCGGCACGCTGTGCTGAACTCAGTGTCGTCTGCGACTGGGAGGCAGGTGGCTCTGGTTCGTCCCTTTCGAACATTTCGTCGATTGAGGACGACGAAGCTTCGTCTGAGAGGGCGTTGTCCTCTTGTTCGGCTTCGTGCGGCTCTGCACGCGATGATGCACGGTTTGCCGTTTGGACAGGTTGCTGGCGGTCTGCGGCCTGATTGACACGACGGAGACGAGTTTGTACAGCCTTTGTACCCAGTGATGTCTTCTTCTGGGTGCGCAGCGACGTTTTGCTGGTGTTCCCAGGCAAGGCCTTTTTAAGCCTGGCGAGGAGCTGCCCTCAGGAACCGGTGATGGGCAGATTCAGCGCTTGGAGGCGAAGCTTCAAGACCTCACTGGAGAGAGCCGACAGATTTTCGCGCTGAGCGGAGGTGCGTTTGCCGGACGACAGAGAACGAGGACGAACCATGGTAAAAAATTTTGCTAAATTGACAAAACACTGGCTGCACTGCACAAGAGAAGTACAAATTGAACCTTGAACAGGTTGCTTAAGCTTTTATATCTAGACAGTGTCTGCTAACGTAGCCAGTAGTTAAGGCTGTACTATACAACAGCTTGGCCTTACACGTGTACTATCTTAGTTATGAATAGGTCCTTAATGCTACCGACCAATGCAATAAAACGTCCGAAAAAGCTAACTAGAAACAAAGCCATAATGTTGTAGGTCTAGCTACAACGGAGCTATTGATTTTAGTGACCTTGGGATCCCAACTGCATAGTAGTTCTATTGATAGCGAACGCGCCATGAAAGGCTCACTGAGAATGAGTGTCACGTTCCATTAACAATATTTTACTGATCTAACAGTAAAATCTTATTTAATTTGCAGAATTGAAGGAATACTTCAAGGAAACCAATTCCAGTTGATTCTGCAGCTTTCAGCTGGTTTCCCTCTTTAAATTCTGATTGGACAGTCACTTTCTTGAAGCTAATTTTAAAGGAAATTGGCCTCTCTAAGGTGGCTGTAAGTACAGAATGTATAATACGTCGACCAAGAGAGGTCCTAATATCTCGTGTCAGTCTGTTTTGATGGCTTAATCAATATTATAATAATTCCGTTCTTTATTTTCTCACCTCATCGGCTTCCATGGGGATGATGGTGCACAGCGCAAAGATGAATGGATGGACATATTTCATGTACAGGTAATAAGTGGCAACAGCATCGGACACCGAGTAATTGGCTAGTTCCTGGTAAACAATTTTTAAAAGAAAAAAGCAAACAAATGCTACGTGTATGAATTTACCTTTGTGTCATGTTATACAGCATGTTTGTAACAGGGAGAAAAAAATGTTTTGTTTCCAGTACCTGGGGTTGTTCACTAGCCATGCGACACATTTCCTCAGGATCTAATTCAATGGGATCATAACGAAGCTTGGCCTAAGAAATTAAAAAGGTAAACAGAACATAAATTATTATGTAACTTGATGACAGCAATGTGAAAAAATATTGATCTTAATGTTATTGCAAACCACTGACAGTGTCAGAACAAAGTGATGTAAAGCTTACTTTAGTGGTAGCCTTTAAGTTTTGACTTCCAACAGGAAGGTAACTGTCTCTCTTGACCCATCTACAGCAAAAGACATTTTTACAGAATAGCAAAAAAATGTTGTTGTTGGATGCAGTAGTCAAACACAGTCAGACAATAGATAGCAAACCTGCTTGACAAAGTGACATCCATGACAGAAAATCCACAGGGTAAAGATAAATAACCCCTCACCCCAACTAATGTTTCTATTAAGCCTCCCTCCCTTATACAGTGTAAGCCACCCAAGAGATTGAAAGCTGACGTTTCGAGCATTAGCCCTTCATCAGAGCAAATTTGTGTTTCACCTCCCCACTGATGCAGCACCACAGTTTCTTTAGAAACTAACCCCTTTGTTTGTTTCAGGATAAACATACTGTTTGAAATGTAAGAAACACCAATTAATTGACAAAAACTGTGCAGATGGTTGTATGGTCAAAACACCAAAACTTGACTTCTGCCAAGCCAAACGTAAGCAAGTTTCTATAAGTTTGTCTAGGTAAACCTAGCTCCTAAATCTCTACAGAGTTGTTGAGTACATACTACATATACTACACTGCATTTGTAAAGTAGTGTTACACAACCCATTTCAAATTCTGTTTTAGCCAATGTAGTACTAAAAGTTTCCCAAACCATTTTAAATTTCTCTGCCACTTATTTCTTTCCCTCTCCCACCCCACTTTGAGTTTGAAATTAAATAAGCCATCCAGTACTCTTAATCTTTCTACAGTGTAGCTCTCAAACAAATTACCACACACTAGATTATGCTAGAAAAGGCCAAGAGAGGTGATAGAATCCAACCTGAAGGCATCCATGTGGATTGCAGGCCTGCTTTTGTACTCTCCCTGTGCATCAGCAACAAACCCTGAAAAATAACATGACTGTAATAATTATTGACTGAGTAGCACAACAGGACAGCAAAATATTTGACTGAAAGTCATGTACAGACTGAGTGTACTTGAGTGAGCTCAGCGTGTCATGACTGAGGTCAAGCCTAACATTTTTTATCTGGCCCAACCTAACTCTGCATTCAATTCGAATTTTATGATACTCCCTTAATTGACTGGCAAGTTATGAAAAGGTCTCAGAATATTTGTGTTTTTTCATGACACAGTCACTCACCAATTTCCTCATACATGCTAACACCATGATGAGCTGCACGAGCTTCAACAAATGGCCTACGAAAATAATGTCAACAGTACATGAATTTACAGGTTTAAAGCAATCTAATGAAGAACTTTGTGAGAACTAGTACACCAAAACAATAATGGTCTCCTAATCTAGCTCTAAGGGAATGTCATGCTTACCAATCAAAGGAATCTCCATTGTATGTTACAAAGATGTTTGGTTTGACTTCTAGAATGTGCTCAAAAAACCGCTGTAAGAGGCTTGCCTGTGAAATGTAACAAACCAATTACAATTACTTATCATCATCGTCGTTGTCATCGTCATCATCATCATCATTATCATCGTCATCATCATCCTCAAGAAAACTTGCAGAACATCATTGCCACTAATAAAATATAAATATTAAACTAATCTTTCTGTTCCATAACAGAGATACATGTAAGTACAGCATTCATCATAGAACTGTGATAATATATAGGTGCTTTAACCAACTCAAAAAGACTCCCCATAAAACAATTCCAAGTGGTTTATACCGACATAAGTACAATCCTACCTCATCTGGCTCATTGATTACTGTAAACTGTCCTTCATATTCAGGCTTTGGAGTATACTCAAAATCTTCAATATCTTCTGAGACTATCTCCCTGTTTATGATTAAATAGCCCTGCAAAGTACACAAAGTTTAATACTAAGTAAGGCATATCTTCAACAAAATAATGATCACGGTCATTCAACCTCATTCACCCCCAAGAGTGCCTAAAATCAAATTCAAGACAAATCTCAAATTTCTTTTTGTAAAAAAACTTCAATATAAATAGAACCATGTGAAAGTACTGCTGACGAAGTTTCATTTGAGTGGTCACACCATAGGACTTCATCCACAGACTCAGAAGTAAGAATCACCTTAATGTCTCCATAACTGACTCAGGGAGTGAACGGGTTAAGTGCAAAGCACAGCACCCTGAATCCACCCTTCCTTTTTTTCACATTTGCCCACCCTTCCAAAAGAAGGGTATGCTGACTGGGAAATCTAGCCATGGAAACCTGCTCAGATCCATGACGTAGCCAGTGCATCCTACATTTACGCACATTGTGGGAACTGTCTCGTATTTCCCATATGTATAATTAAGCTGCTACAGTGTCATACCACTAGCAGAGATGGTGACAGCAGCTGTGAGTTTACAGAACACTGAATAACAACCACAAAATCCTTACTGGTGTTCTTATTGTCAACTGAAGTGTACAGCAGTATAAAAATTGAATGCTAATATAATCAGTGATTGCGCCTAAACATTGCAGGAGTGATAAGACCTAGAAACTGCTGATCAGCACATCCCAAAATACTGTACATGGAAGTAAGTGTTCACCACCCCCCCCCCCCCAATTTTCCATGCTTACTGTTCAGCATTCTGCAAAATACCCTTGCACGAAGGGGATGACAGAGAGGATGAATACAAAAGAAATGGCATGTCATACAGAAAAAAAATGACAAGACAAGCCATACCTGGCCATCAATCATATAAGAAATCATCATGATTGAGTCTGTGCTGGAGTCTGGGAACTTGAGTGGCAGCTTCGTTGTCTCAATATCAAATGCCAATATCACAGGATCCTGAAAAGGAAACATCGATCACATGGGATCACATCACTTTGAGTCAGGACTAGGACACGCCAATGCAGCGTTTCTTCTAGAGGGCCCAGTGGGCCCCCTTCTGTAATTTTAGGGGCTCCTTTAGGGGCTCCTTTTTCAAGAAAGGGGGCCCAAGAAAGGAGCCACTGAGATGGCCTAGACCCGAGTAACTGCAGAATCCCGGATCCAGGCTAGTAAAATAATGGCTCTCATTGCTTACATGGAAGAAAAAAGAACAACTCAGAAGCAACTCAAGAAAGTGCAGAATACGAACACAGAAACAAATGAAGAAGAGAAAGGGAATTGAGAGAGAAAGAGGCTATAAATTTCAAAATATAGTGCGGCGGTCATATCAATCTTGTCGAATACTTTATTTCAGAAAATTAGTACAACGTTAGGCACAATTGTGTGCACCCCATTTGACGCGCCTACATAAATTTTATGCCGCTTTTTTTTTTCGAATTGCAGAAATCTCGCAAAGCCGCGCCCTAGAATAAACCCTGCCAGTGGGTAAGGCCACCGCTCAACAGTGGATCGTGAAAAGACCAGTCCAGTCACAACTGGGACAAACACATTTTATGTCAGGCAAGAAACGTGATATGCTTTTTACGCCCAGAGGGAAGTCACACATAAAACTGATGGTGAGTTGCAGATGAAACCATAATTTAGAAGTGAAAAAAAAACATAATGGGCCCAAAGTGAACCTCCTAAAAAATACCCATGAGCCAGAACTAAACCCCCAAATAATACCTAAATAATACTCACTGGTCTGTCCAAGAGGTCATCTCTCCTTGCCAACTCAGCGTGAATTCCACCACGCACTTTGACATTGTACCAGTGACCCTATTACAAGACAGAAACAGTTGTTAAGATCTCTTTCTAAACAGTGTTAAGTCCTTGCAGCTTCAGAAGTAATGTGCATCAATGTGTCACTTTAGCACTGCATATAATGTAGCTATTATTCACCATAGCATCTTAAAAATAAACTAGTACTTCAACATGTATTTGTGGTCAAAAGCAGAGGTATTTTTCACTTACCACAAAAATCTTAAGATCAATTGCTACTCTGACATGGTAAGGCACATCATATTCCCTATAAACCAAATTAGAGTCTTGATAATTAACAATATTTACTGGATATTTACCAGCTGCTAGGGGAAGTGCTAAAGCAAATACAAAGTTTGAGAAGTCATTGAAAGCACACAAGAAACACTATACAGTGGAACCTTGATTTAATGAACCTCTCTATGATGAACGATATTTTTCAGCCCAGCCGAAGTAATATGTATAGAAAAGAACCTCGATAGATATAACGAAGCAATTTCCCCAGTCCCTTGGCACTTCATTAAATTGAGGTTCCTTGGTATTCACTTGTCATGAATGTATGGTTAATATACTAAAACAGGATAACACCATGCTTCCATCTGGCCTCGTACCTCAGTTGGCAGAGCATTAGTGATCAAAGTCCGGGAGTCATGGGATAGAATCCCACCAAGGTCAAAGATTCTTTTCTTTGCCTCACATGGATCACATTTCCTTACCAGGAAAATGCTCAGTAAGGAAATTGATTGGTTTCTTCCCGCATTTAAAATTTACACTGCAGAGTCAATTCTCGATTTCTCAATTGTGACATACTGGCCCTTGTTTGTTTGAAGGCCAAACATTTAACAATACATGGCTCCCATTCAACGTCATAAATCAATAGTTGAAGTTAATTATTAACAAAAGATGTTACCTGATGTCAATAATATTTGACATTTGATCAGCATTCCTTCTGTTAGCAGCAATCATTTCTTCCTCATTCATATCAGCACCCATCACAATGTTGTAAGCTGCATTTGCCTTGGCTTCTTCTTTGTTCTTTCTTACAGCTGGCATGATATCCCTGGACAAAAGCAAGGTAATTTACATTTTGCAAATCCTGGGCTTGATCGTTTGAAAGCCAATTATTGCTAACCCTGCGTAAAAAGTTGAGCTAGATTTCTGTTTCTCTTGTTGAAAACAGTTTCTGCTGCTAGTTTCAAATGCTGGCTTAAAAGAAGCCACCTTGGATTACAGAACGGAAATCATTTGAATGTGGGTTCCTGCTATAAACTGTATTCAAAATTGATGCTAATTAGGGGTTAGTTTAACCCTGCTATAAACAGGTGCTGCTGAAAAAACCCAGCTCTTTATCACAAACATACCTGGAAAGCTGAAGCAAGTTCAACTTCATGGTCATGTTGGCAGTTATTATGGCACGCAGGCAATTTAGATAATGAGAATATACGTTACACACATTTCCTCTTTCAGTGATTTTGTTACAATTTGCCATTACTGAGTCCCTGGGACTCACTGCACCCCATGAAAAATAATGAGTCCCAGACCAAAACCAATGAGTCCCATCTTTCATAAATGGCGGACTTCAGCGAGCTTTGTATGTAGTGCACTTTTTTCCATATTTGGTACGACCTCATTCCCAAGGTCCTCTCAACATCAAAATACATAACCACTCGATCACAAACAAACATGACGGCATTTTAAACAGATCAAATGTAGTTTTTCCCTCAGAAATATCTTCTCTTTTAGAGCAGCTGATATTTTCTCTTGAAGAAAGTTGTAATATAGATTCTAAACTGTGTACTTCCAGAAAAAATCCATTCCCACCCCATGGAAGGGCATCGGAAATTCCTAGGGGGAGGGGGATCTTAAAAACCAAAAGTTTAGAAGCAAAGTATGAAGCGTAACTGGAAATTCTTGGGGGGGAGGAGGGATGCAAAACAAAAACCTTCTGTGGGAGGAGTATGGATATTTTCTGGAACTACACATTACACAAATGGGATGTTTGATCGATCATGGCTGGTTCGCGTTTGTGCGTCCTGAAGGATGCATGGCATAAATTTTTTTCCATCTTTTAGGATTTCTATGTATCAGAGACACAGGATGCAGGGGTAGCAAAATCACTGCCCTTTACCAAAGATTTCATTTTTTTTTTGCCCTTTTTCCACTCTCTACATACAACTGCAGCTAACCTGGGAGTAACTGATGGCACTCCTAGAGATAATATCATGGGCATGGCAGCCTCATATGAGAACCAGCCTTAATAAAACAAGAGTTTGCCACACCAAAGACAAATCATGTATTGCATGCAAGATGATCCAATTCTGCTTTACTTAAACTCAATTCTACCTTTTTACTTTCATCAAGTCATTCACAGTCTGAAATGACAACTTGATGTAGTTCCTCTTCAGTCCCACAAGGTGATTGTTCTACAAGCAAACAAAGCAAAATTTTGAGAAATTAGATTTATCTACATAACAACAACATCACCTTTATTTCACCTCAGATTTACAAGGGTAGCTGTATAGCTAATTTCTCTGAGAAAGAAAAGACGAAAAAATAAAAAATAAAAAATAAATAAATAAATCTAATGCCCTTCCTCGATTACCTGCCACTCCACAAATAATTATCTCCCTTGGTGTTCCCTGGTAGAAATCCCATACAGGATCCTACAGGATTTTCTAGGATCCTATGATTCTACAGGATCCTGTAAGTTCACAGAGGATCCTGCCCGGGTTCCTAAGTGGCAATAATCCTAACCATGTTTTATAGGATCCTACTCAGGATCCTGTAAAGTCTTTCAGATCCTGCTTAAGATTGTTAGGGATCCTGTTTAGGATCCCATAGGATCTTGTTTAGGATCCTGTAGGATCCCATAGGAACTTAAACAGGATCCTATAGGATCCTAAACAAGATCCTGTAGGATCCTGATGTCAATGGGATCCTACAGGATCTTATGTAGGATCTTATCAGGATCCTGGTTAAGATCCTACAAGATCCCGTTAGGATCCTATTAAGATCCTGGGCAGAATTTCTACCAGGGTTATGGAAATAAATCTGAAACAAACACCTGTCCCTTGACCTACAAAACAGTAAAAAGAGAAAGCATGATTAAGAGTTTAATTTAAGTACCAGTGATAAGAAAACTACAACCTTACCAAATCTAGGTCTTCCTTGGCAACTGTTTCAATACTTGCTATCAATCCACCAAACTTTCTGTTTAAGAATGTTGCCACTTCACGATCTGTATCCTGTTTATGTGTGAGAAATTAGACACCACTGTTAGTAATACTTAAGACAAAATTAATGCATTAACCCTTTAAGCCCCAATATCAATATGCATATTCTCCTTAGTGTTCTCCATACATTTCTTTTGGTACTAGTTGAGAGAATTTGCACAAACATCAAGACATTTCATGATTGGTGATCATTTCCTTTATTCTCGTGACCGGTATGTTTGATTAAGTAGGGAAATTGTAAGGAGAAATTTGATGCTTGTCAGGGTTAAGCAGCCACTTTATGTATCAATTTCCCAATCATACATGTAGCATGGCAGGTATTCATCAATTTGGAGTATACTATAATTAAAACTGAAAGGAAGTTTTTTTTCCTTTTTAGCAGGCCATGCTTTTCTCCATGAACAATAAAACTTACATGTGTAACTAGCAGGGAAACAGTACCAAGAAAGGGGCAAACTCACTTTCTTTGCAAGGATGTAGAAATAAGGCTTGTAAGGCATTGGCACCTAAAAAACAGTATCAAAGCACACATTAAGTTCTGCTGACCTATTTATATGTAGCAGATCAATGTTTCACCAGCAAATATTAGGCTATGATTGCACAGTGGTAAAAGTAAACTAAAGTCGCACACGAGCCAAGGAGGCCCACACAGCCAGAGCTTAACCCGGTTTCTGTAGCATGAAGCAACTGAGAATATTGCTACTCCCCCCTGGATGAGATGTTAGTCCACTGCAGGGTTACCCCAGTAGTGTGTTGCCAGCACCCGTTTATATACCTGGGTGGAGAAAGACGATGTGGGGTAAAGTTTCTTCTCTAAGGAAACAACAGAATGGCAGGAACTAGTCCTCCAACCACCAACCTTCGGATCTGACATTCAACATACCACTACACCTCCCTGCCCCCAGTGCATGATTACACAGTGACAGACCAGTAATTTGGGTCTGGTACAATTTTTGTACCAACTAGCCAAACTACTCATACAGTAAAACTTTTGCAACCGCAAGAAAGAAGGTGCGATATAATTTACATCTGTACCTGTTACTTTTGAAACGTCATTTTGTTTGTAATTAAGTTCATTGATCAGCATGCCTTATCGTTTATGTTTTAGTTAATATTTACTTAAGATCACGTTTTTGGCCACCGTAATTATTGCGAAATTGTTATGTAATCTAGTCGTTGTTTGCTCTCGGATTACACACTTACTTTAGGCTTGCAAGTCATTAGTTGCTAGTTAGAGATCCTGTCCTACACGAGTTCATGCTATGCTACGCTATTTTCAAGTATTTCAGGAGTTTGACCAAAGTAACTCGTTTTCCAGTTATTTGTTATGTTATATATAAGTTCTAATTGGTCATTCTGTTTAGTTGTATTCAGTTTAATTTCAAGGTGATTTCAGAAGATTTTCTCGGTTAGTGTTCTCAGGGTTGTCCACAACTTTTCAAGTAGCTGGCAAAAATTTCTAAGTAGCCGGATTGTGATTATCGAGCACTGATGGCAATTCTTTCCAGGGGGTTCTGTGGAAATTTCCTTGGGGGGGGGGCCCAAGGAAATTTTTACATTGTAAGTCCCCAGAAACGGAATTTCGTTGATTCTGAGCACAAATTTCCAATAATGTCAGTTCCAAGAGTAATCGTGTCTTTTCAATTTTATTTGTATAAACTCTGCCTTCAGTGGTTTTCTCAGAGCTCGAGACTAACTTTTCAGCTTAGTAGCGAAGTGGCTAGTGAGAGGTTTGATTTCACGAGCCAAAATCAATTTTCACTAGCCAGACTTTTTTTGCATAATCTCATACTGTGTTCAATATGTCTAATTTTTAGCCGAGTTAAGTACTGTAAACATGCCTCTATGTAATCTCAAGAGTGAAGAACTTGAATGTTGACTATTCTTTCCAACAGTTAAAGATCCTCACACGTGAAATACAAAGTACTATGTGCCTTCAGGGCAAATTCCCAGGTGCGATGTCAGATCATGACAAATAACTCGAACAGTTAACCTTAAATGAGCATGTCAACTTACGGAGAAACGTTGGAAAGACAAAGGTACGGAGAAACGTTGAGAAGTCATATCAATCACGTTGGTTGGAAATGCACTACAGTAGGGAGAAACGCTGCCAATGTACCAAGATACGGAGATTAATAAAATACGCAACCACTAACTTACGGAGAAACGTTATCAGGCAATACTACTGTAATTCCACACACTAAGAACGTGTGTGACATACGGAAGAACGCCGAACGGACAGACTGAACTAATACAGTGGGACAATAAATTACGAAGAAATGTCAGTGAGACAACCAAAATGCACTAACGTACGGATAAACGTTGAGAAGACAAGACCAATGCCATATGAACATACTAATGTACAGAGAAACACTAAGCAGTGTCGACTTATCGTACGAATGTACTAACACTGGAAACATTAGGGAGAGCAGAACAATGTCATGCGAACGTGCTAACGTACAAAGAAACGTTGAGAAGGCTAGACTAATAAATCGACGAACCTAGTTATGTACGGAGAAACGGTGTGAAGACGTTACGTAGAGGGAAATGCTGGGAAGAGAAACTATTGTTCGAACGTAGCAATTAATGTAAAAAAAAAAGTCGATAACAGAAGACTAAAGAATTGTGTGAACCTACTAACGTGTAGACAAATATCATATAAACGCACTAGTGGACCTTTCAAGGAAAGGTATGGTGAAACGTTCTGAAGACGGCTAATTTTGTTCGAACGTAGAAATGATGGAGAAAACGTCGCCATCTGAGACAAGAATTAGTAGGGAAAAACATTGAGAGGACAAAACAAGTATCATACGAAGATTATGATATCCACCTACAGAATAAGTTTTAAAATTCTGCTCACTCAATTTGCTTTTGGGATCCAATCACCAGAAGCAATATTTAGTTTCGTTTCCATCTGGTGCTTTAGTGCTTTGAAATTTTCATTAGCCAAAATGGCTAGTGAAAGTGCACGACTTACTAGCCAAAACGGAATTTCTACTAGTCTCTGATTAGTTGGCTACCGTTAGTCTGGAGCCCTGATTATTTTCTACATGTAATTCCCAGAACTCAACGTAATGAGCTAATAAATGTGTATCTCTGTGCCAGCCAGATTATTTTTAAGTCAATAATTTGCAATGAGAAATAAGTTTCATTTTGATATGCCTGCGCCAGTAAAGGAACAAAATAATAATTGTGTCTTTAAGAGATATATCACAAAAGTAGCCGGCACAAACGACCCAAGTAGCCGGTTAATTCTGCCGGCTGCCGGCTGTTAGGGACAACCCTGTGCTCTTATTGCAGTACATAAGGTATCTTTGTAATTGCCTTTTAGTTCGAACCACAACACAACCACGCAAATCGCTGTCTTTACTACCGCATAACCGCTGCTACGTATCGCTACCTGGTAATCGCATCGCTACCTTCGTGTGCCTTTAAGAAATCTATGGAATAAACATTGTTGGATTAATTGAGTCCTGGCTTACTGTTTGCGTTAAGTTTAATACTGCACGTGGGTCTCGTGCATTCATTCCTGCTCCTAAATTTATGCTACTACATGATGCTACCCTGTGACTCTTTGAAGGTCACAGTACCTTTCTCAAATCTACACTGACAAAAGTAATCACTATGGTGGAAATGTATGGTATAACCCTGGAAAGTTTAACACAGAGCCAAATTTGTTCTCACAGAATGGGTACTGCCTGGATCCAGTACAAGTTTTGTACCAGTACAATTTGGATCAATAAAAGTTTCATGACGGTCCTATGCAAGCATGACCTAGGAAGATCAAATATCCTGAAATTGAACTGTGATCCTTATGGTTTTTATTGCTCACCCTGAAACGACCTCCATCATCCTGAATGAAGTACAGGTCCACCGCGCTAATCAACTTCTTGTCATCGTCAATTATCTCCATCTAAGAAAATGAGGGGAGGAGTGTCTACAAACACTGATTCATTTCAGGTTTCTTACTCTCAAGTCTATGAAAGCTTGAAGGAAAAGGACTTTTTTTATTAGAAAACCAAGCTGTTTGTCAGTTTAGTCTTCTTTGAAATGAAAAACTAGCACTTGTATGTACTCAGAGTTCTGAGTAGACTTGATGCAAGGGTTTGTTGTTGTTGTTGTTGTTGTTGTTTGCTTTTTTTGTTTTATTTTGTTTTGTTTTCTGTTGCCATTTTTTTTTTCACTGCAGTGGGGATTGTTAAGGGCAAATGGTTGTGAGCCACACCAGCTACAGAATCAATTCTGGCTGAGGTTTATTGGTGGGAAAATTGTGTACCTCAGTATGCCACCATGTGTGCTTTTTATAGCATGCACTGTATCGCATATTATAAAATAATCATTCTTTTTTTTTTCATCCATCACTGAAAAAAGATTGTGGCTTCCAGCCATGCTGTTGTAGTTGTTGTTGTTTTTGTCTCCCTGTACTTTGAAATCTTTTTGTTGCTACCCTTCTTGATTTTTTAATGTGTGTGTGTATAGATATAATGCATATCAGTACAAGAAAGGCATTATGGGGTAGAAGTACTTTAGCTTGGGTAAATTACATCTTTGGTTCACCATTGATAGAAAAACCCACCAGTGTTGCCAACCTCCTTCCCAAGGTCTTTTTTCTTCCTGTTTCGTGAAGCAAGAGAGGGCAGGAAGAAGACACCCAGGAACAAGGTTGCAGTGATGCCATAATACAGTTGTTCATTCTGACTTTAGGGTCCCTGCACATTCTAAGTATTATTGAGCGACTTGGAGCAAACCTAAGTTATAAGAACCGTGTGATACATTTTGCAACAATTAGAAGCCAATGAAGAGAGAACAGAAATGTCAGATTACAAAAATGTTGTTGTTTCACTATCCTTTTCTGTTGAGGTTTCAAAAATGTAAAATCGTTAGGCTTGACTTACTGGGTGCATGTTAATCAGCCATCCCAGCCTGTCAACTGGATCTTTGTACCGATCAAAGCCATACTTCACATCAAGTACGTCATTCGAATGAATCCTGTTGACTCTAGCTTCAGTCGAAGCTCCTTCATCAGGTCTGAATAAACGTTCGAAATTCAAGTGAAATACCATCAGCACAAATAAACAAGGTTACATCTGTTATTAAAAGATATCAATGGGGTCAAAAGAGCTTTTCTGGAGCCTCATTAACGGAGAAAAGTAGCTGAATTTTCACCGTTTCCCCAACCGAGATCAGAGTCAGACTTTGAGCATGAATCCTGCAATGCCGCAATGTCTGTGGATGAAAATCTAAAGTGGAGCGATTCAGATGAAAACAACTAAGGATTTATTGTCTTTTATGCAGTTTGTATTTCACTAAAGAATAATTTCAGAAAATGAAAATTACAGATTTGAACTGTACACAAATGCAATGCAAAATAGAAACCAAGATGGCCTCCTTACCTGGACCGCGAACGAGAATCGCTTTCCTCGCTTAGCTCGCCATCGCCTTTCTTTCTTTTCCCGCTGTTCAAAAGAACCATAGCTGCTTTCCTAAAATCTCACCAGCGATCAGTGTTTTTCTAATCAGCCATCAAAGAAAAGGAAGATAATCTTTGTTAACGACTCGAAATCTAGAACTCAACCGCGAAGTTGTCGCGTTTTAATTTTTTGGCGGGAAACAAGACTGCGAAGTGCGCACACGCTTGCATTGAAATCCTCTGTTCAATATAACCGCTGTCTGCAATATTGTCACACATCTAGTCACGCAATCTAAAACTATCGATCTATTCACGGTTTTCTTGGATAAAAATCTTGGTTAAAAATCTCAGAGGAAAACTCGGAGCAGGAAGAAAGCCGTTTTTCGGTCAAACTCCGTGCTATTTTCCAATCTAATGTTCGATCGCCTCAAGAAAGACCAAGAAAAGCTGTATATGATCCTTTGAGATCCTCCTGGTTTCTGAGATGAGTCGACCTAAAGGCTATACCCCTGGTATGGACCCCAATGCTCACAGATTTTTTGATGGCTATTCATGCTCTGGGGCTATGGAGGCATCGTTTAAGTGTTTGACTGATAATAACTACGACAACAGCAAATGCGGAGATTATTTCAGAGCTTACAAGGAATGCAAGAAGCAGTGGCTACAGGAAAAGAGAAAGCAAAACAAACTCGACCTGCTGGGTTAAAATCGCATGACTGATCTGCTTTTAGGATCTCCTAGTGGATCAAAGACTCATATATCCATCGATAATATCTAAAATAGGATTTTCATATGATATAATAGCATTTCTGTATACTGCAAACTTTTTTTCAAAGACGTGAAGAAGCCACAAACTCTATGACGGTAGTTCCATGTCATCACAACGATGTACTTGAAGAGTTGTATTGAAACAATTAACAGCAGCCGAGCTTCACAGCTGAGCTGCAGTTCTCCGTTGAAATTATTTGTTTTCTTGTCTCGCTTTATCAGTATCGGGCTAGAAATGGAAGTGTTTAGTTGTAGAAGGCGGCTTTTTATAACATGTCGTTATTGATGTTGAACAAAAAGGTGTCACGCGATCAGATGGATGGACCACGTGTCACGCGATATCCTGATAGGCGCACTGTATCGTCTGTATCAGTTTGAGAATTCCTTTCCCTTGAATGCCCCTTTACAACCCTCGCAGACCCTCTTGGGGGAGGGGCCACTATCTGTTCCCGAAACCTTATCTTTCGCTCGTTTCTAGATACCCGTGCGTTTTTCGCTCCTAGTTCGCCACAGGAGCTCCTGTTTGACATCTCATACTACAATGTAACCCCGATACAACGAAGCCCTACATAACGAAGACTTCCGTATAACGAACCATATTCTTCAGCCCAGTAATAGTAAAATGTATTGAAAAGAACCTTGTTATAACGAACACTAGTATTCCCAGTCCCTAACACTTCGTTATAACGGGATTCCACTGTATCTCTGTCGCAGACATCAAAACGGTTGCAAAGGAGATGAGATATCCCTGATAGAAGGAAAGGAGAAAACAAGGGGATATCTATTTCCCACTGTTCATGCCCTTAACTCCGGGTTTCCGCGGCTACCGGGCGCCGTTTTCTCTTCTGCTATTACGCAACCTGTTTCGCCTGGTTCCTGCTTTTTTTACTCTAGGTTTCCACTCCACTGACCACCCTCGACAGAGAATAGAGAGGCTACTCATAATCAGCGGCCGTGTACGACAGTGGCGGGTCTAGGGGAAGAGCCCGGCCGGGGTGGGGTCTGCCCTGCTTTTCCTCTTCATTTTATCAAAAAAGTGAGAACCATGGCCGCACCATTTTCACTCTTCCCTTTTCTCCCGCTCCGTATTTAACCTTAGGCCCCCACCTTAAGCCCCGTGTTTACACATGCGATTTTTGGTACGATTTTTGTCGTGCTTTCCAATGCAACTTTCGTCGCAGGTGTAAACTAGCGGCAATTTCGCTGTGATTCAGGGTGCGAAGTTTGCTGCAATTTCCAAGTTCCATCATGTTCGAAACATGGGTGATTTCGCGGCGACAAATCGGACAGAAATCGCAATGAAACCATCGCTAGTTTACACGCGCGATGTAATGATGCAACTTGAGCGCAACAGAACTTGCATTGAAAAGTGCGACAAAAGTTGCATCAAAAATCGCATGTGTAAACGGGCCTTTAAGCGAGAATCGAGATTCACCATCAGGATATAACACAGAAACGTTTACAAAATATCATTTTTGCTTTAAAAAAGCATCACAAACTAAGGCAAAATACTGTTCATTTTATTACTCAAATCAATATTATTTGAATGTAAATGTAAAAATTTTTTGTGAAAAGCATAACTTTAGCCACTGAATCATTTCCTACAAGAGCCATTTAATCACTTTTTCTTCGTTTTGTTTTGTTTGTTTGTTTGTTTGTATTCAGTCACTTCTTAACCAAGTCCATACTTTTCCCATTTGTTCATCGAGCGCAATTCTTCTGCCCAGTATTTTCTATTCTCCTCAGACTCTCTCCGCACTCTATTGATCCTTGCTAAGTATTCTTCCATAGTGTCTCCCTCTTGTTCGTCCCCTCCATTTGACTCATCTGGTTTGTTTCCGGATTGATCTGAAATAAAACAAAGAACGATGTTTTATTAAACTATCACTGCAAAAGCAACAAAGGTTACCCTAGGTACCAGAATTTTGGTCTTACTCTCTCACGTCTGAGCCCTTTATTAGAAGTAGGCGCAAGGACAGGAAGTCCATCGGGCGCAACCTTGCACGCAATGAAATTGCAGTTTTCTCTTCCCCTCCCACCCTCTCCCCTTCGCTCCGTTGTTTCTACTTCACATTTTTGGTGGGGTTGGGGTGGCGGAACTGTTGTGCTGAATGTTACGCACAAAAAATTTCAGCGGTGAACCAGGTTCAATTTTAAGAAAATACAAGCAATGACTCGCGCAATTTTGGAAACCTGAGTGCCCTGGTCTTGAGGGATTTTGTGATAAGCCTAAAGCCTGGGCCAAAGGAGAACGAAAATTCACAAGAGGTCGAGAGAATTTCAATCTCTTTGAGAGCGCATAAGAGTTACAGCCCAAACGTGAGAGAGAGTTAGAACTTCAAGCAATTTCAAGGAAACCAGGTGCGATTCAAACCACAGGCCTACTTTTCTCTGCTTGTGTGGTGTGCTGTGCATTTATAATGGCTGTATCGGTTCATCAAACTAGCAAAACTAAAGCCGAAATTTAGGCCTTTTAAAACTGACGAAAATGAAATAAAAACTCACAAAATTGCTGAAACAACATGGCAGCAATTTTGTGAGTTTATATTTCATTCTCGTCAATTTTAAAAGGCCTAAATTTCGGCTTTAGTTTTGCTAGTTTCATAAACCAGGAGCCCATTGGCTCCTGGATAAACCAATACAGCCATTATAAATACACAGCACACCACAGTACATAAACAGAGAATGGTGAGCCTGTGCTTAAACTTGTCGAGAACGCATGAGAGTCTTAGACCAAATGAGAGCTAGAGTTTGAACCTCCATCGATTTCCAGGAACTGAAATTTGAGTTTGAACTCTCATTAACTCTTGTTTCCTTTGACCATAGTTGGTTTGACCCGAGCTAAGGAAGCGCGCGAGTTTACGCGCGGTAAGCGCAACCTACCATGTCACAAATTTGACAAAAAAAATTACGAGAAATTGATTTTTAGTCCAGTATGGCAGTTACTTGGAAAGCAGTAAAAGATACTATTTAAAGTGACATATTTCTTCGACCGAGATCTTCGCATTAAAAGTTGCTTATCGAAGGAATGACTGTTTTCTATTGCGTTTAACAAAGGGTGACATACACTCTTTTCTTTTTTTTATAAGAACGTCTAATTTTGCGGCTGAGGCTGAACCGTTCTTATTTTTTTTCACGTTTTGAGCCTAAAATGTTCTTAGGATGTTCTTAAGTTACATGGTATAGAAGTTCAGAAAACTGATATAAACGTGACCAGGAAACCTTAAAACGCCTATTGTGCGCTGTACCATGTCAAATTTCTTTGACATACATGCTGTTGTTGTTTTTTCCTTTTTAGCAAAATTCACTTTATTACTCTTCCACAGCTGAGAAAGAAAGAAAATATAGCCTGAGTTCTACATTAAAAAAACAAAACAAAACAAAGAAAATGTGATTCGATAGAAATTCATGTTGTTACTCATGATATATTTTTAGCTCGATGCAAAAACGGATGCAGAGCTGAACAAAATTACTGCTTTGTCTCTTAGTCTCAGCTTGGGTACGTTCTTAGTATGTTCTTAAAATCTGGGTCAATTTCAGCCTCAACGTTCTTATAAAAAAGGTTCTTATAAAAAAGGGTGTATTTAAAGTTGGTAACATCGCTCAGTGTATAAATCAAAGAGAGAAAAGATATATCCTATTTCTTTGATAACTAGGATCCCCAGTATATTTAATTTTTTTTCTTATACAAAGCTCACAACCACATTAACCTTGTTAAAGCAGAGAGAAATATCACCCGAGATATTGGGTGGTCTTTATTAGGCTCAGCAAAGAATCATTAAATTGACACTTACGATGTCACAGTTCACAAGGGAATCACCTGTCAATCAAAATATTAGTGTTAATAAAAAGAATCTTAGTCAGTTTACGTAAAATTATGGGATTAGTATTTTAAAATAGCGTTTTTCAGTCTTGCAAAGGAAGTATAAGAGGTGTAACATCATAAAGAGCTTTCATAGTTTTCATAACACCCTCTTTCCCAGCAATATTCATTTCTGAGTTAGCTCCCAATACCTGAGGACGGGTACTAAAATTTGCTGCTGTTTCGAAAAATGTGCACCCTATATATTGTCAACATGCGCCCTCCCACATGCCACCAAAATAAAATTAGCGTCGCTGGTGTCAAATCGAATCATTACGGTGAGATATTTTTTGAACAACAAATTATTCCGGTTGTGCTTTTGAAATTTTAATGTGTAGACATCTAAAAATATTGCCCGTGCAAACAACTTCGATAACATCGTCACTGGCGGACTCAAACTGACAGGTATGCCAGTCACACACATGCGCGCTCTTGGTACCGTTGCAGGTCCCTCATGAAATATTAATCGGTAAACTCTTCATGTTAGACGTGATTTCTATGCGTGGCTAGCTGAACAGAAGAAGGCCGTGGAGGAGTGAATACACCACGCCATGGGGAACACTCTAACCAGGCTATTCAAACGCCTCTTCGGTAAGGAAGAAGTGCGTATTTTAATGGTGGGTTTAGACGCGGCGGGAAAAACTACAATTTTATACCAACTAAAACTGGACGAACCAGTAACTACGATTCCGACCATAGGATTTAACGTGGAAACAGTCGAATATAAAAACATCAGTTTCACTGTGTGGGACATTGGAGGACAGGACAAGATTCGTGTCTTATGGCGCCTTTATTATCAGGAAACTCAGGGACTTATTTTTGTTGTGGATAGCAGTGACAGAAACCGCGTCGCAGAGGCGAAAAACGAGTTGTTTAAGCTGCTAGCCGAGGATGAATTACAGGAGGCTGTTCTTTTGGTCTTTGCAAATAAACAAGATTTACCCAGCGCGATGTCCACTGCGGAACTGAGCGAAAAATTAGGGCTGCACGGCTTGAAAGGGAGAAGTTGGTACATACAGGCTACATGCGCGCTGAAAGGGAAAGGGCTTTACGAAGGATTGGAAAGGCTTTCTCAACAGATTCGAGAACAACAGATCAGGTTCACATAAAGGGGATTGCATGTACTGATCAGATCAGTTGTTCGAATGATCAAAGGTTCGATTTCTGGGGACACATGGCGAAGCTGTTTCGGTTAACTTCTAAGATTAACTGAAAATGCAATTGCTCGAAGACAAGGAGTTTTTCTAGCAGTGGGAAAGACGAAAATGAAAAGAAAATAGAAAACCAGGCACTTGTTTGTCTTCATAGCTACCCTGCCAACCCGCAATGGTTATGCAAAGATGGTTTGAATTTCCGCCCGCTCGAACTGTGATAGTTTGTTCAGGTGGTAAAATAAACTCTACCAATTAAAACTCAGATATTTCTTCTAAATATCATTAAGTCGCAATTTCTCTGTTATCTTGGTCAACGAATTTTTCATTCACAACAATAGAAACACCGGGACTCAAAACAAATCATTGAAAAACTTGGAATATTAATTTTACATTGTACGCGTGTTCTTTGTAAAGAAAGCGGCTTAAGCTGAGATAATTAAAGCCCGTTTAAGAAAAGAGGCAAAACAGAGGTATTACAAAAAAGCACAAGAGTTAGTGGTTGATGTTATGGGTAAAATATTATTCTACAAAATTGTATTTTTGCAAAAAGAGGGTTGTCTCGTTTCGTTTATCAAGTTTAAAATTCAATTACGAAATTGTTACAAGAGTTTTTTGAAGCCACTCGCGTTGCTAAGATTCGCGTTTTTGTACTGAACTGTTAGATGTCCAATCATATTTCAGCTTTTGTGATGATAAAACCAGGAATATGCTTGGTAGTTCAACTTGAGTTGTTTTTTTATTGGCTTTAAAATTAAACTACGCTTCATCCACTTAAGTTGATGCCTTCAAAACCTGTAAAAGAGGCCTTTTCGCCATAATTAAATAAGTGGACGTCAACTCGAGATGGATGAACTGTTTTCAAAGAGCACTTAACTTGCTCAACATTTACAGAAAAGAGCCCTTTTATTGTATTTTATTATAATAGCAAACAAACCAAAATTTGGTTTTACAAACACGCTTAAAATTATTGGTCTCGCCTTCTTTGTGTTGTTGAACATTGTATCCAGCCATTGTTTTCAGATTATAAAACCTAAAAATTACTCTATTATGAAATAAAACAATAGTTTTAGTAGTTTCTGGTGATTGGAGAGTATAATTGCGCACTCCAAATGATGTCCAAACTCAAAATACAAGAAAAGTCCTAAATTTCACTAGTAAAATACTGAATAACAAACACAACCACAAGATAGTGTTGCTAACAAGCTTTTATTTGCTTTGGGATTTTCTCTACGGTCAAAAGTGCAAGCCGGACCACATTACACGGCTCAAGTTGTGATTGCGACAACAGAACTACCTTATCGCTTCTTTAGTGGTGCGTAAGGCTCGAAACTAATTGTCTGACACGTACGGTTCACCATTAAATTTTCTCCGGATATGATTGGCTTAAATTAATCATGTGACATGATAACGTTTATCCGCGGAGGGACAGTGCCAGGCGTTGTTTTCCCTTGGACATCTGATTTTCCGAAAACTAGCACAAAAGCCCTTTAAGCATTCGATTGTCAGGCTAATATTTCTTTTAAGAACATCGAACTTGCGCGCACAACCATCAGTCGATAGACTCTCTATAGTTCAGTATGTTTCAACCCCTAAGGGTCAGCCCATTATGAACTAGCTCCAGGTAAAGGCAATACTTCGCTTAACCTGATTATCAGACAGTCCGAGGTCGCCCGCCCAAACTCCCTCCTTAGTTTCGGTGAGCGACCTCTGAACCGTCTAAGAATCAGGCTACACTTCGCGCGGCCTCAGCGCGGCTTTTCCACCTCTTTTTTGCCTTCACACATTCGAAGAAGAAAGCTATCATCCTAGTACCTAGGCGTTCTCTATTGCTTCGTTGACCGCGTAAACCCGAAACGTTAAAACGAAGAGGGGTCTCGTTGTCCGCGCGAAGCCTGGGGCAGGAGTGGACACACGTGACGTCATCGCACGAAGGTAGAATCCAGGCCTAAACGATCTAAGGACTTGGCTGGAAAGTTATTTTTCCTCTTTGATAGCCTGCGTAGCAAGCGTTTCCGAGGTTTTTCCGCCCGTTCGAGGCATTCTTCACTTTTTGGCGGCGCGAAAACTGGGGCGAGCGCAACACAGAAAGAAAAGGGGCGGGGAGGGGGAGGGGAGGCGAGAAAAGGAAACGCTTGCCCGCAAACACCATGATTTTGAAAACTGCTCTTTTGACACTTTCGCAGTTGGATAATTCATAGCGTGACAGCTTGTGAAATGAACAAAGTATTTTACGAATAACAGATCACCGGATGATACAAATTTACTTCCATCAAAATCAAAACAAACTGCAAGCGATCGCTTCAGGACAGACGCAATTTCACAGTTCAATTTGAAACTTTATCTCAACCTGGAAAATCGGGTTTAGTTTCTTCGGAAAACCTTTTGAAAGCGTAGCAAAGAAAGGATTCTTATGGAACAATTCTCGCTATCTCTTAACACTAATTTCATTAAACCTTGGTATCACGCAGCTCTATTGTTTTCAGGGCTAGGGTCCATTGTTTTGTTGTTTGTTCTATTGTTTTCTCAGCAAATCAGAGAAGACCTTGTAAGAGCTGCGTACCGCCCCGGTTGGAGTGAAAGTTGTTCAATACTTAGAGCTATTTCCGGACCGTGTGCCAGTGCAATTTTCGCTCGAAAAATTCGGAATTTAGGGGCATTATTCGAAGTTATTCGGAATGCGATAGGTAACGAGTCTGCTCTTTCCCAAGCTCCGCCAAAGCAGTCTATCAATTTGTGTAAACGGCTGCTCCAAAACTCCATCAGGCAACAATCCTGGAGCGATTTTAGAATACCCGGCCACTTATTTAGAGATCTCTCAACGCTTTAAAGAACAAGGCATATAGAAACAAAAGGATCCTGTCAAATTCAATGAGATGTAAGAAAGTGGCCGGGTGTTCTAAAATTTAGCCACCTTGTCGCAAGAATGTTCCTGTAGATTTCTCCCTGACGGAAAAAGCTTCCAGCACATCTTTGAGATCTGCTGTCGTAACAGGACAAAAATGATCTAGACTCACACCTGAACGTCGACGATTTACCAGCTGGAGAGGAACTTCGGGTCAAAATAGTGATAGTGTGGGAAAGTCACTACAACAATTCCCCGATCGAGACAATTTTAAGGACAGTAACCAGTTCGTTGTGTTCATGCAGGTCACGCTCAAATGAACATACCTGATTTGATTGACAGATTTATCACTTGGCAATCAACACCACCATGCCGCGACAATCACGAAACTCCGTTCGTGGACGAACGGGTGTTTCAAAATCATGCGGGCAAGCGTTTCCTTTCCTCCCTTCCCCTCCCCCTTCTCGCACTTTTTTGTGCTCGCCCCAATTTTCGCGCGTTCAAAAGCGAACAATACTTTAAACCTGCAGAAAGCCCTATACTACGGAAACGCTTGCTTCGTAGGCTACCTCTTTGAAGGTCCGAACTCAGTTTGAAACATTGCACGCAATGATGTTGAAAAGCGTGTACATTTAGGAAATTGTTGCACGTAACTCTGAAGTTTCACAAACAAATTGAGAGATGGCAACAAGATGCAATGACCAGCAAATAAGTGCAATTAAGCGGTTCTCATTTGACACGAGCAATTAAACCATACTCAAAGTAATCACTCTAGCCAATCACGACTGATACAATCAACAAAAATGAACAGAACTCGGAGCAAAGCCGGTCACGAGCGTGCAATTAGGTCGCGAGTGGTTTTGGTTTTACTTATTGACTGGTCAAGAAAGTGGCGCGACTTTTTTTTAAGTATAAATACAGACCGTACTAAAGGAAAACCAAAGCAAATGGGAATTTTGTGCACGACATTTCACACAGCATTTTCGGGGTTGAAATGCAGTGCAATTTGCACAATGCACAGTGCAGGACGCTTGACACAACACTGATTAACCTTCCAGTGCTACCATGGATTCTACTTCCGTCAGGAACTCCTGTTTTTCTCTTTATCCCACGCTCGTTAATGCTGAACATTTCGTTCTTTGTCTCAGTGCAATTTAGTCATTGTGCTCAACGTTGCATCAGTTTTGTGTCAGACCCGACCTAGTACATCGCCTCCCTAACGTCAGTCTATTCACTAAATTCACTAGTGTAATTACTATTATTCTTGGGCCAACTCAACTTCAATAGGAATAAAAAGCAAACTGCGATGACGAACATGACAAAAAATCGCTTGTTGTAAAAACATTGATTTATGAACTTAACTTTTCGTATGCTACAACACTTCTGAAGATGTATGTTGTAGCATACGAAATTCATAGATCACTGTTTTTACAACATGCGTTGTTTTGTTATGTTCGTCACCACAGTTTGCTGTTATTCACCAGTGTAACACTAGCCAGTTAACAGCCATAGACTCTGTTCTGTACCTTGTTGTTCTCCATTATCTAGGTTCCCTTTAGCCTCTTCCACTTCTCGGATGCACTCAGCTTTGTCTGGCTCAGACTCACACAGGTTTCTGTTTTCCTCTTTGAGAGAAAAACAACAAAACAATTTATCATTGCAGAACTAAAATATGCCTCTGTAAGTAGATATTATGTGTTAAGAAAGCTATCCCTCTCTTAGCACCACCCGACATGGTAAAGGTAAGGTAAAAAGTCGCACAAGGCCCAAACGGCCGTTTTCTGTAGTATGAAGCAGCTAAGAGTATCAATACTCCCCCTGGATGGGATGCTGGTCAATCACAGGATCCCCAGCACGAAGCGACTAGCAGCACTTTCCCCTGGATGCGATGCTAGTCCATCACAGGATACCCAACACGAAACAGCGAGGAGTTTAAATACTCCCCCTGGATGGGATGCTTGTCCATCGCTGGATTACCCCAAGCATATTTTCGCGTGTGCCTATATTTATACACCTGGGTACAGAGAGTCATTACGGAGTCTTGAAAGTTTCTTGTCTAAGGAATAACACAACACGATGAACAGATTGATACTTTGAGGTTTACGTTGACATCATTAGCCGTTGCCTAGTCACTCTCTGAAAATAATCTATCCTCAACTCAAACCCAAAATGGCGGACATTTGAACGTGAACTTGCAACAGTTATTTCATAATTTTAAAAGTTTTCTCGCTTTTTTCCATGCTTTCTTTGTTTTCTTAGTATGAACTAATTTTTGCTCCAACGTAATAGCGGTCTAGGAACGCAACAGACAAAGGGAAAAATATGGTATTGTAGCAAATGTACCGAAGAACCGAGTTCGTTCAAAGAAAATTCCGAGATTAAACATCCCTTGCTAAATGGCAATAAATACCCTATCCGAACCTTGCCTCGTTACGGACAGTTCACTTGCGTCCTGGACATACAAAGATAGCGAATATATACCTCAACAAATTTAGTGGGTCTACGTACGTGAGTGAAACAAGAGACGATGCTCGAACGACTCGCGTAGACATACATTTAAGTGCAGTTCAAACTTTTTAAGGTCAACCATAAGCCGTTCTTCCGCGTTCTTCTTTTTTTTCCCCGCGTATAAATCGAACAAAATTTATGTTTGTACGCGTAGAAATCACTCACAGAATGGAAATCCTTCTCAGCACACTACATATAAATGTCAAAATTGACCGAGCCAACGTACAAATCATGAATCGTAGCGAACGAATTCAAAATTTCACGGTCTTATGAATACATATGCTACGAACAACCTCCATTCAACTGGCTTACCGTTCAGAGCTGGTTTTCCGGAAACTTCGATGAGCGAGAAAATTGAAATTAAAGTAGCAAGCGATAAAATTATTACTATTTTCTTCATAGTGAACGTTGTTCATAAATTATTGTGAATTGAAAAGGAACTATTCGTAGTCGATTTGGCTTTATAAGCAACATGTTCGGCCGCTTAGCAACTAGCAATCGTCCAAAAAAATGTTTGAACTAAGCGAGGCATAATTTACATGGGCGATGAACTTATTCAGTTTTGCGTGCAGAAAACCATAAATACCTCTTGCTGCCGTTAAAGCTTTTGTGTTGAGGTGAGCAGGGCCACGTAAAAGAGTTCTTACTTATTCCCTGCATCGGAACGTGGGTTGGTCCGGGAAACCTTTAAAAAAAATTGATGTGCGCCGAACGCAGTGTTACTGCGTTCATAAAAGATGGCGCCAGCGAGGGCCGAATCAATCTCTTGCCTCTCGATTGACCACTTATACTCTGACATGGCCGGATTATAATGGGCTTACACCATCGACACCCCTTGCGTTCACATCTCCGAATCTCTTGGGTTCATGTCGACTGCCGTGTGCTCTCTTCAACGAATTCAAAACGTGACACTTTTCATTTCCAGAAGTGATGTGGTTTTGTTGTTGTTGTTCCGGTCGTTGTTGCTATTTGTTTGAGGCTGGCAAGAGGCTCGAATTCGGCTGTACTCAGTTTAGCGCAGGGCGGGAAAAGGTTTCCGCCTTGGTTTAGCGCGTTTAGACTTTTGACGCTAATTAGTCGCCAGATGAAGCGGAAAAAAGACATGGCGGCCGTGTGACGAAAGCCGCAACGCTATCAAATATTTGTCTGAACTCGAACATAAGAATTGAATCTTTATAATAATGCTAGTGCTGTTCAGAGTCACGCAAAATTGACCGAGGAGACGGTTTTACGCGGTAGTCGAATATTAACGCACAAAACTGAACAAAAGCTTCTAGTGCAAAAAGAATTTTCTTAAACTTTTCCGCCGAGTAACTTGTGAAATATGGTACAATTTAAACCTGTAATTACATTCTTTTCTGTAGATTAATATTCCCGGCTTTAATACTCTATATCACGAACATTCGTCAAATCTATTGCCGGAAGTTCGTGCCTCAAAGCGGTCGTACTAAGTTCGACACTAATCAAGAGCGCGGGAGTTCAAATTCAAACTAAACAAAATTCCGGAAACGACAGAAGATATATATGTAACTAACGTTACATTGATGATATATTGGTAAGACCATCTGTTACTGGGAAGATGCACCCTTCCACACTCTTTAAAAAGAACTATGATATAATTCAAGGACCAGCCCACTGCGAGAAAATTGGCTCCCCGTGATAGCCGCCAAAACATCAGAAGAGAAGATTGAATCATGATATTCATCCTACTGTGTTAGCAGGAAAATCCCATGTCTTTATTATTAATGGCAAGAGCCGGGAAACAATTGAAACAATATTTTCTGCTGTTAACGTCCTTCGCTTTGTACCTTATATCACAATTTTTTTTTATCTTACAATTACTGCCGATAAGTTCGTGCGCTTTGAATATTATCACGTCAGGAGAAAAATGATTAGAACGATATCTTCTCCTGCCAATGACAAAAGTTTTGCACTTTGTTTGACGACTTTCATTTTTTCCCCATTCAATCGGGTGGTCGTATTCTTAGCCCTTTCACAAAAACTTTGATATTATGTCAAAAGGAAATAATTAGAACCAACTTTTAGGCTTTTGTAATGTTGTCTATAGCTTTGTACTTTGTATCACTAATGAAACAGCACCACCGGAAAGTTCTGCTCGGTAGCTTTCGTTTTAATGACGACTCTTTACGATTCTATCAACACACTCAAAAGCTGGTGTAGAACAACCTTGTACAGCGTAAAAAACGGCACCACAGGAACGTACTACTCAACAACTCACATTTGAATGGCCACACTTACACCATATTTGGACAAAACTTTTGTTTCAAAGCCAAAACGTTCAACGACGAGGCGCTCGCCACATGACATCCGATCTCAAGCGGGGTTATTCGCTGTTAACTTGTGTGCAGCGAATCAATGAGAACAGAAGAAAATCAATAATTTAATAAAACTTCATATCCTGTTAATAGGGGGGTAAATCTGAATGCTTCTTTCCGATGATAAAGAATTCATTTTTTGCGCTGATATTTCGTATCTTATACGAATTTTAGCATGGTAAATTCAAAGACAAATGCAATTCTAACAGTCTAAGTCTTACTTCCTACATACATTCCTTTGTAGAAACAACAGATCCATTCCTTTTAAAACGAAAATATGTGTGCTTAACCGGATTCGTATAGTTGAGGAGTTGTTCGTCTTCAAATGAATTTTCCTTATTAAGACCCCCGCAAACAAGGAAGTAATAGCTATTGTTAAACCTAAAAATAAGTAAAATAAGTGTGTTTGGCAACTGGTGTTGAACGGATTTTAATTTGAAAATTACGTTGGGCCAACGTTAAAATTCGCACAGTTTTAACAAAACGCCGCCGAAATTCCCTTGACTTAGCCTCTTACAGAGGACATTCTTTCCCGAAACAGTTTCACCGTTTGCACGGCCGGCCACGCAACATTTGTCATGAACGCAAAATATTTCTGAAAGAAATCAGAAACATTTTCTCGGCTTATTGGGAGCGAATTATGCTTTCGCAAAAATAGTGCATGAGCAGGAAACGGGAAAATAATATAAGGGCAACTCCAAAATTTATTAATGCTTCCGCTTAAGGGCAAATGCTGTGATTGTTTTCTCGTTTGTGGGGTCCTTAAGTAGAACTTGCGGTCGTCATAAATCTAAATTCAGGAAGTGGATTATAAATTCTGTTTAGGAAAAACAGTGTAATTATAATAGAAATAACAGGATTTGTGCAAACTACAAACTATGAAATCAGCTGTGAAAACTGAATAACCTTGCATGTCGACTCGACAAGAAAGTTGTTGGTCTAAAGTTGAGTAATATTCATTTGGTCTTAAGTTGAGTAATATTCATAAGCGGTGGTTTTTACAGTTAGAATATGACCAACTGAAAGAAAACGGTTGTATAATAAAATGCATTTTATGGCGTTTAAAAATAAAAAGAGGCCTCAAAACCTTCCAGAAACGATGTGATTTTCCTCTAAGGCGACGTTTCGACTGTCTCTTCCCGTCGTTAAGATTTTAAAAATGGGAAAATGGGCGGGGAAACTCGTGCGAGCTCACCGAATTCATATTAGACGAAGCCTTTTGTCTTTTGACGAGTCTGACGTCTAAGAGGGTTTTTCTCACGTCTCTCACATTAGTTCGATATTTTTTACAATATTATCTTGAAAATGTGGCTATTAAGAAATGAAAGATTTTTTGCAATATCAGCAAAAATTCAATGTAGATTTTGTTTCACTCTTATATTGTTTTACAATTTTTCAACTTCATTGACGAGTTCCGAAGTCTGTTGCTTATTGTTTGCTAAGACTTGTTATTTTAAATCTCTTAAACAAGCTACTCTCTAAGTATTTCTAAATCCGCTTTACTCCTTTATGTTACATCGTTGAGCAATCTGATTGCGTGACAATAAACCTTGCATTACAATATTCGAGGCGGCAATCACGCATGTGCGCTATAAATAAACAGACACTGATGAAGATGAAGAGGACACGACAGGGCGAAATTATTTATGAAGCACGATATTTGTCGGAAGCATGGTTTGGAGAAAGCTGCGAAGAGGAATCTTCTTACTAGTTCCTATATACGTTTTCCTTGTTTTTGTAGGATTTTTTGCGTTTATTTTTACGCGTTCTCAGGGTCCAGATCTGTATGCGAAACGACAGTTGACTGACCACGATCTGAACGAACCAGTGCTTCTTAACGATGTTCCGATCAATTCTACAAATATCCCCGGTGTTTTGAATTTACACGTTTGGAACGATCTATGCGGACTGGATGTAGATCGTCTTCGCGAAACACCGCTTTTTCCTCGCCATCCACATCAAAGAATATTCCTTAGAAGATTTCAAACTTCACGGGATCTGGACAATTACGGACAAAGGATATTCGGTTTCATAGAACCGAAAGTTTCGGGCCTTTACACATTCGCGATTTCGTCAGATGATACTTCCGAGTTATGGCTGAGTTTCGATGATGAACCTCAAAATCTTCGTTTAATAGCTAGCGTTTTTTCTTCAACGGATAGTGCATGGACCGAGGACGGTGCGTTCTCAAAATACCCCACGCAGCATTCCCGTAACATTCGCTTGGTCGCGCGAAACAGATACTATGTTGAAGCACTTCACAAACAAGCCCAGGGCAACGGTCATATAAAAGTGTATTGGCGTAAACCAGGGTCACTGAAGCTTGAAAGTATCACAGAGCAATATTTGTATTCGTATTACGATGACCGCAAATTGAATCGAAGTGGATTTGTTGACGGGCTTTCACGGTTGCCTAGTCATGTGAAACAGGGGAAATACAATGGATTGAATCTTCGTGATCAATTTAACTATACATCTCTTCCGTTTGTCGATAGCAATCTTCTGAGAGGGATTTTACCGACATGTGTTTACAAACCGAGCTATATTATCGAGAGGAACCTGAGCCGTTATGAAGGGGTGAATCTAGTGCACCATTCTGCAGCTTATCCGAATGACAATACCTTTCTCCGACGAGCAAGAGTACCTTCGTCAAAGGGGAACAAACTCGTTGATAATAACACAGTGAGTGACATTGTTACGAGATTTATGGCAAGTTTACAGCTTTTTCAAAGGTAAGATTGACGCTTTTACACTTGCAGTTTTTAATTCCATCTAGCCTGACACTTAAAAAAGAACGAGAAAAAAAATGATCAAGCTATATTGAGAAACGTCTTAAAACACCTCTCGTGTCGCTTCCGGAATTTAATTCAAAATTTCTTAACCTGTATTGTTCATTACAATATTTTGCAAGCGGTAGGTCATATTTCTGGCTTGTCACCTTTCGAAATTCGATTTTAAGAGGAAAGATTCAGTTTGATTTTTCTGGCAATATGATATGAACAAAAACGCCAAACTTTCTTATTTCAAAATAACGCAATATCTTAATCCATCGATAGTTGTTGTTTTGATTTGTGTCTCACCTAAAATCCGCGGAAAATTTAATTTCGTCGCAATTTTCACAGCGTGGCTTTTTTCGCAGCGTCGTTGATAAATAATTAGATAGTTGAATGGACCAAATTTAGTTGATGTTTTTTCGTCAAATATTTACTCAAACGGCATTCGTAGTTACATGACAAAATCGTCGGTAGAACTAACAGAACTAGACAGCAGCTGTCCTCTCAAATACAATTTAGTGGCGTATCTGGCACCAAAATTGCAGCTAAAAATACAAAACAAAACTTTGGTCGACATAAGCGTCAAAGAGTATATAAAAACGACAAAGTAATCAAATAAATAAAGTTAACTTGTACGTTTGTGGCAAATTTTTGTGTAACATTTGGGAAAAGAAAATAGTATCTTCACCAACCCCACCCCCACCCCCCAAGGAATACATTTGAAGTCAAGGCCATCTGCCCCTTATCTAATAACATACTATTTGACAATTCATTAATTTTTCCTCTCTCTTGTCTGCACCACTGGGCTAAGGCAAGGAGACAGCTGCACCTGTCACCTTGGTTAACTCGACCTCAATTATGTAGACTTCCCAATTATCTGTCACAGTGTTAACAAAGGTACTGAGGGGGGTTATGGCTGTCGATCGTTCACATTTGCCGCACCTAAACTATGGAACTCATTACCAGAACCTGTCCGCCATCACGATGATTTTGCAAACTTCAAAACTGCCTTAAATACTCACTTATTCCGCAAACATTTTAACTAAGTAGAATTAATGCCTATAGTGTAAATATTAGTAGTTAGTATTCTTATATATTTATGTTCTTCTATATATATATATTTTTTTGTTAAGTATTTTTATATTTTATGGTTTTTATCACTGATGTAAATTTTTTAATCTATTTTAAATATTACTATTACGTTGTAAAGCGCCATTGAGCCCTTGGATATGGCGCTTTTTATTATTGTTTTATTATTATTTATTCTTGAGAGTCAAATGACACCCCACCATACACTAACTGTATGACCACCCCTTTTAACTCTTTTAAGCCCTGATATGAAAATGCGTATTCTCCTTACTGTGCTCCATATATTTCTTATGGAACTACCAAGGAGAATTTGTCTAACAATCAAGACATCTCATCCTTGGTGATCATTTCCTTTATTCTCATCACTTGAATGCTTAAACAAGTAGTGATGATGTAAAGAGAAATAATAATACATTTTTGTCAATGTAAGGGCTTAAAGGGTCAATTAAACCACCTTGTTACAACCACTTTTTAGTGACTCAAACAACATGGTAAACACCTGAGTCATTTTCTTAAAATTTTGGAAACCTCATTAATGTGACCGTTAACCCTTCAAGCCCTAACAGTGACGAAAATGAAATTTCTCTTTACATCATCACCACTTGTTCAAACATTCAAATGATGAGAATAAAGGAAACCATCGCCAAGGATAAGATGTCTTGATATTTAGAAAAATTCTCCTTACTAGTTCCATAAAAAATGTATGGAGAACAGTAAGGAGATTTTGCATTTTCATAGTGGTGCTTAAAGGGTTAACCACCTTTTGGAACTCCCAAACCAATATTTTCTTTATATATTTATCCTGTATAAAAGACCACTTGTCTTTAATGCATCTAAAAGCAGGATTAATAAATTGACAAAGTAAACGTCAAAAATACCATTTTACATGTATCTGTAATAAACAATTATTTATTGAGGACCGATTTCAAAGCCACATTCCTTTTTTTTTTGAATATGTACTATTCCTCCATTGCTTTTGTCTTTATTCCTCCTTCCATCTGTTAGTAGTTGTATTCACATGGTTCCAGCGCACTTTCCAATAATGCTGTTTATTGTGCTTTTCTAATAATTATTATGCTGTTTATAATGGTGTATGATTCTAACTTTTGAGTCTGTGGATAAAACCCTAAAGTGTGTCAATTCAAGTGAAAGTTACCGATCAGTGCTGTCCTTTGGTGTTTTTGAGTAATAATTGCTATGCAAGGTGGTTACAACTTTTGAGTCCATGGAGATGTTGACCTTTCTGTAACATGTCCAGAACTGAATTTATTAAATAGCTACATTTTAGTTTATATACATGTTATCTGCATACGTACGTTTCCACAGAGGAAACCCCATAGTGTGACCATTCATAAAATCAATCTTTCATTCAGTGTTGTTTGTTTCTCTGTTTTTCTTGGTATTTCCTAAAAAGAAATGGGATATTTTTTCTCGTTTAGAGTTTTGGCAACCACAACCTTCGTAATTCAGTCGACAGACTCAATTTTGGAATTTCTTAATTCAAGTGAATCTCTTGTAAGCAACTACCCCTAGAATCACGATAGTTGATACATTGCTTGTGGGCGAAGGTCACTTATGAGAGGTTCCATGCATGCTTCTGACTGTGTGACAAATATTTAACTGACATAAACTCTTTGATTCTTTTTTACAGGAGATACTATTTACAGAGAATCTTAAATGTTGAACAGAACTCAGATCCTGAGAAAGGGAACCGTTTTCTTCTAGAACTTCAGTTAGGGCTACACAGTTCAAACCAGAGTTTCCGTCTCTCAGAATATGTTTACATTCCAAATGGAACGAACAAGCTTTGTTTCCCAGAAGGAATGGAATGGCAGAGAAATGCAACAGTTTATTTTGTACTCCCTGTTAAAAATCAGGGCAAGTGGGTTCATCACTTTGTGTCTCAACTTGCAAACATGTCACTTGAGACCGGAGACTTAAACTTTCATGTCATCATCATTGATTTTGAGAGTCAAGACATTGACATTAATGAAGTTTTTAGTGTGTGGCCTTTGCGGGAACGCTACACACTGATCAAGATGATAGGGCCTTTCTACAAGACATTGGCACTTCAGAAAGGTGTTCAAGCTATTCCAAATGATCATGATATAGTATTTCTTTTCGATCTTCACATTGATGTTCCTATAGGAATTTTGGATAGTGTTCGAAAGGTGAGTTCCTGACTAGAGCTAATGATTTACATCAAGAAGTTAGTGGTCTCTGTATAGGGTGTGGTTTCTCATAAATAGGGTGTCAGTTTTTACTTGGCACTGTCATAGACATGCCCCCTTTTGCAATGTTGTTATAAACCATATGTCTTTTTTCACTCCTATAAAAAACTGAGGGTAAGGAAAATAAATATTTTTGTCATAAACAGGGTCAGGGTTTGACAGCATAGGCACCACACCCTGACCCAGCCCCAGACCTCCCCCTCCCAGGGATTTTAAGCTTGGTTCTTTAGTAAGTAAACTGTATTGAGATTGTACTTACTTTAAAATTGCTGATCTTAGGAGTATGTTAGATATAGATGACCTGCCTTGATTTGAGTTTCCATGTAGCCTCAGGGATTATAGGATCTGGCCGGTATGAGGTTGTTTTTTTCTCTTATTTGGTCTCACCCTCTCCTTTTTTCTAGAGAGCAAAAAAAAAGTGAGCTTGAAGCCAGGTCCAAGTTTATTTCCTCTCTTTTTATTTCTGTAAGAAACACAGCCACAGAAATTCTATTGTACATTTCATTAAAAATAATATTTTGTGTGTTAACAGCATACCATTGAAGGCAAGATGGCTTATGCACCAGCAGTGGCGCGGCTAGAGTGTGGTTTTTTCCCAAATGATCCACGAGGATTTTGGCAGGAAAATGGTTATGGGATTTTAAGCGTTTTCAAAGCAGACTGGGACAGATTTGGAGGTGTGTACAAGCTGTTGCATTCCAATACAAATTTTACTTTATAAAGTTCTGATTACACAAAATGTTTTGAAACATTTTAAGATAACAATTAGCAGTAAGAACATGATGTTTCGATGACTGCATGTCATCATTATCAAGTCTATCACATTTACACTTGATAATGACGACATGCAGTCGTCGAAACGTTATGTTTTTATCACTGATATCTTATCACCAACCTGTAAATGTGGCCACTTCATTATTTATTGCGGCCAATTTTTCTTGCCGTGAACAGAAGCTGGTTTTGCTGTTTTCGTAGGGCCGATCCATGCTAAGCTGACCAAATTTTTTTCACTCTACCAATCATGGTAAAATTTGATGCTAACAAATTCAAATTGGCAAACATGTCTGCACTTCAAAACAAACAAACAAAGATTATTCAAAAAGTACACAGTCATGTTAATCAAAATGAAATGGAGCAGCTATTCTTAACCCTGGAAGTGATCAACATCAAATTTCTCTGTGCAATAACAATACATAATCAAGAAAAAAACTTAAGAGAATTAATAAAATGATCACCAAAGGGAAGTCGCTTTGATCTTTTAACAATTTCTCCCAATTTATACTATGAGAAAATGTACGGGGATCAGTCAGGAGAATTTGTACGTGGATATTGGGGCTTAAGGGTTATCCACTGAAAGCCAAAATCAAATTTACCTCAGTCATTGATGTTGCTACTGGTGTATTTTTTCCTTTGACAAACATTTGTTGAGCTCTGAATGCAGGATTATGGTGCTTTTCAAGTTTGGTAGGACTAGTACTTGACAAAATTTGGTAGGATGCAGCGCCCTTATCTAGAGAACCCCGTTTAAATATCCAAGTAACTTGTTAATGCCAACGCATTATCGTGGCCTTGTATTTTGCGTTGTGTCTATTGAGATACTCATCATCTCTGTAAAATCTGTTCAACCTGTTGACACACTTGACATCTCTGTAAAATATGTGACTGTTCTTTCTCTGTCTTCTTTTGCTATTTAGGGATGAACATTAAAGATTTCACTACAAAGTGGGGAGGCGAAGACTGGGACTTAATTGATCGTGTGTTCACAGCGAGGCTGGAAATTGAACGGCTTAAACAACCTGGTCTGTTTCATTACTATCACTCTCATGCGGGCATGTGGCAGCAATAGTCTTTGGATCGAGTCTTGATTAACAGCTGTGTTATCCTTCAAGAGCAATCAGTGAGGTGCTATGCAGTGCAAGCCCTTGTCCTAACAGAGTTAACTTTGGAAATATTGATGGTAATTTATTTATTTTGAATTTTTTTTTGTTATAAAAAACTTACTACTTTATAAGTTCTCGAAGTTCCAGTACAATGGGGCCCAGCACCATGCACCATCCATGCCTTCGTCAACCACCAGTTAACATAACATTATATAACTTAACCCTTTAAGCCCCAATAGTGACAAACATCTAATTTCTCCTTACAATATCTCTACTTGATCAAATGTACAGGTCATGAGAATAAAGGAAATGATCACCAAAGACAAAATGTCTTGATTTTTATGCAAACTCCCCTAATTACCACCATAAGAAATCTATGGGGAACAGTGAGGAGATTTTGAATGTTGATACTGGGGTTTAAAGGGTAAAAAACAACATTAATGTGTCCTTTGCACGACTATTAACTGATAAAACTTGTTTAGTTTTCAGTGGACGTGCCACTGAGTGGAGGGTGGGTACTCTGTCAGTGGGTACTCTGTCAGTGAGTCCACTGGGACTCTGAAACCCTTACCTTATCCCTTTAAGCCCTAACAGTGACAAAAATATCGGTACTTGTTCAAACATTGAAGTGATGAGAAGAAAGAAGATGATCACCAAGGATGAGATGTCTTGATATTTAGACAAATTTTCCCATTACTAGTCCCATAAGAAATGTATGGAGAACAGTAAGGAGAATGTGCAGTTTTATATCAGGGCTTAAAGGGTTATATGAGACCATGTTCAGCTGCATTGTGCAACCCTATTCTAGACTAGACACTACAAATCCCTACCCTATCCCAGTCTTGCAAAGTTTCAATTCCTATTCTCGACTAAATTCTTTATTCCAATGACCAGTTTTCCGATAAAATGATATCCCAGTCTACACCAAAACTCTCTGATTTCTATACCCTACCTTTACCCTATCTTTACCATACCCTTCACACTGGCACATTTCGATATAGCTTATATATGGAGCACCCCCCAGGACAGTGTGCATGTCATGTCTAAAAAAGGTCCAAATTCAAATTTCACTTGTCAAAGGTGTGAATTGATGAGGGCATCAGCCTTTTTGTTGTGGAACTTCATACTTAAAGGAGAATCAATGTTCAGTTTACAGACTGGTTATGCAGTTAATTATTCAAGGCTGGTACAAGTGACCAGACCACTATATGTTTTTTATAAGTAATATAATATTATGTACATATTTTAAAAATTTAAGAGTTCTCAAACTGGTCTGATGCATTCTTGGCACTGAACTGCCATGAATGAAATTAAGTCAGAACAGCAGATTATAAATTGAAAAGAGAAACTATTTATATTATTATTTTTATGAGATGAATGATATACTTGAAAGATGAAAGCTCAGTGCTGCTTGGAATACAGATTTTTTATGATTGTCAGTATTTACTCTTAATTTTGTTTGAAGTAACCTATGAAACACATTATAAGGTTTACATCTTAATTAATAATTTATTTATGGCGCAAATGTCTCAACTGATCTGCAAGGAAGTATGGTGCATAAAATAATTATTTTGTGGAAAGCATGTTGATAAAACTGAACAAGACTTAGAGTGAAGCTGTGAATATTCAACACAACCTCGAATTTTCTGAGCGAAGCTTTTATGATGCTCAAAATCAAATTCAATTAAAATTTATATGTGGTTAAATCTTGAGGTCAAAATAACCAATTAAGACCTCCCAAATCCTGCTGTCATCTCTGAAACCACCAACAAATCAAGTGCAATTTGTGGTATTATATTTTCCAATTTTAAATAGCTTATTTTATTTATTTTAGGTTGAATGTTTGAAATATCGCAAACACAATCTTTAAGGGAAAATGTTGATTACTGCTGGCAGTTCGTGTTAACTACATTTTTCATACTGTTTACATTCTCAATATCTAAATTTTTCTGGCTTATTATTTTAGTGTTCTTTTACCTGTGCAGTATGTCAGAAACTAATTGCTGCTTGTACATATTTAACATGGCAGAGGAGTATTTAATTTATACATCATGTAAAAATGCAAAACTGAAGATGTGGCCAACTTGCATGTGGAAATTATACAGAATTAAATCCTGGCTCAATTATTCCCAGTTGGATATTTAAAGTCGGTACAACACCACATACCAATTGTACGCATGTGTCTAGACTTGATTTCTGCCAGGCCAACAACAAGATGCATTCAACTGCTGCTATAACAGACACCCACAAGAGACAAAGTGGACTTTTTCCAGTGGTTCCTCTTAGAGGTCTTATGAAACTTAAGAAATAGAAAGTCGTGCGTGTTTTTACATAATCTAATGCAAACACAAATTGGAGAGTCTTTGGCTGTAAACCCAATGTGAACTGGCAAGTAGTGTTACTATAGGGTTTTTGTGATTTATCCCAAACTCCCCCCAAGTGCGTGTGTCAGGTTATGCTAACACAAAGCTACCACATGCTGCGTCTTTCATAAAATGAGGCCAATGAAATGTTTAGTAGTCAGTCCATTGTGATCGTCTGGGTGGGAGTAGTCCCGGGAAGGATTTTTGTTGGCTACATGGACATCAGTTAATGTCGCAAACAACCTGTTTACTAAGATTTTAAAATTTTAGATATCACAGAGGTCCCCATTTTTCGTCCTTTCAAATTCTATACACAGTATTCAGTGAGGGCTAGTGCAGGTCTCCTGGGTGAAACCTGAGTTCTCTCTATCACTGCACTGTTTTCCCCAATCATGGGTAAGAAAACAACTCGCTGATTTTGATTGGATCATCTCAGGGTCTACAGAATTGACTCTGATGACGACTTCCGCTCACGTTGTCGAAACATCAGTCAAGGTCACCACAACAGTGCTTCTCAGGATTACACTCACCCGGACGATCGTTCCTCTCCGACTTTATATGATATGACTCCTGGGTTCAAACTATTTGTGGGTTCTATAGACTGTTAGCTCTACTTTTTGATTCTATGAAAGGCTTTGTATTGAATTTATAATTCGTTATAAGAATAAGCGATGAAAACAGAACGACGTTTTGATCTCTGAAATCATTTTCAAATTCAAATAAACGAACAAAAATGAAGTGTTCTAATTGGGAAATGAATTAAGTTAAGAATATGTGTTCTCTATTGGAGAATAATAATTAAAAAACATCTGTTATCCACCTAATCTGTTGTTTGTTAACTGTTTTAGATTCGTCTCACCCTCACAAAAGAAGGTCTTAAGTCTTAAGTTTTACCCTTGGCCTTCTAGTAATTTGCCCTTTTCCTCCATCAAACAACTGAAGTGTGCGTGCGACATATGAGAGTGCAGCTAACAAGGAAAAATAAACTAAAAACAATTAAGAAGTCAGCCAAATAGTAGTTAACAGTGTTGCCATATTCTTAGCCCTTTAGTTTAATTTCCTCTTGGGAAGTTAGCATTTTGAGTCGCGACAGATTGGAAAGTTTCTATTCTAAACTTAGCAAGCAATTAGCTAAATCTTAGGTTTTCTCCTTGGGATAAATTGTACTCACCATTACTTTCTGTATTCTTATCCTCAATGTCGGTGAGTCACCAGAGAGATAGACGAGAGATCCAGGGAAACGTCTTGGAAAAACTTGCAGGGACTGCGGAGATGTAGTAATCGACCATATTCATCCGCCATCTTTATATCCCTTCGTCCTTAGAGGCAGCGATCCATTTGGCCAGCAACAAAGATCATGTGCAAAAGTGAATGACCCCGCCTTTTTGGTTGGGGGCGGGGAACAGGTGTTCGAGGGGCCGGTTGGTGCTCGGACACCTTGGGAGGGGTGGTACCCTTGCCTCTCGTACCTATTCGGTTGTTCAAAGAGAGGTCCGAGTTATCGTCAACTTTGAGCTGACTTCAACTCGAAAAAATCCAACTTTTCCACTGAAAATTTCTGCCAACGAAAAAAAAAATTTTCTCCTTCAGTTTTTAACTGACTAGCTGAGTTAGCAGATGAAAACGCTATTACACTTTATACACATTATTAAATGCCTTAAATCTGAAAAAAAAAACACTTTCTTTTTTGTTTTGCTTATTTTCCTTGGCCATTACAGAGGAATAAGCATGCATTTTATTTATAATCTGGACTAGAAAATTGGACTCTGAAAAAAATTAATAAACCTCTTCTCTCAGCTGATGCCCCTGGGCAAAAATTGAATAACCCATCCCCCTCAGGGAGGGAGTGCTTAGTTTAGGAACAACAACACAACAATTTATGACTATGAAGTTTCGTCAGTATATACTGGTTTACGTGGAAGACGTGACAAATGAAAACAGCTTTAATAGGGGAAGACTCATAAATTTGATAATTGTATCATTCGGCTTTGTGGAGCAGTCGAAATTAAAGTTCGCTGAAGCAGGAGCGATGGGCTCCTGACTGAAGCTGAAATTTGCGAGGTCGTTAAGATTATAATGGTCGGCAGTCGGCTGATATGTTAACCTGGCTGATTGCACGGTTCACGCAAGGGTTACGATCGAGAAGAAGAAAGTTGAGATTTTGGGTTTTTGGCCTTTATATCATGGCAGGTCATTTCATATCGTGGCTCCTGCCTCGTCCCCGGGCGTCCCTCCTTATCATATGATGGTGCGCGTGGCGTTGTGGGATAGGTGCATTGCAGACGCTCCGCGTTTGGCATCCTTCCCTCGACACCCCGCGCTCCCTGTTTGCCCGCGCTAAACTGGCGCCTGGGGACGAGGCAGTCGTGGCTCCTTTTGGCCCCGGGCCAACGCTTCACATTGTTGGATTCAACTTGTTACACATACTTGGCCACCATGCTGAATGATGTTGGACTGATGATGCTGAATGACACTAAGTGGTGTTGAACGAAATTCGACTGCCTTCAAACTTTCGATCACACCAGCATTCAACATTGTTGTTGTTGAAGTTGTTGTTCTCAGGTGTGAACAGCAACAACGCACGTGCAGGCAACACCAATTTACCCAGCCTAGTACCCAGCCTTGTACCCAGGCATTCTCCCCCGGCTCACTCGACCTGGTGTCGAAATTTCTCGCCAAAAGAGCAAGGAGAGAACGCCTGGGTACTAGGCTGCAATTTACCAATTCGGACGGCATTCAGCATCATTCAAATCGATGGCAGGGGGACAGGTTTGGGGACTGACAGGGGCGGATCCTGGGGGGGGGGGGGGGGTGGATTGGGTGGCTAGCCACCACTAAGGTCAGCAACCCCCTTCAAAAATCCTGGATCCGCCACTGGATGGCCAAACGCGTTCAACAATAATTTTTTTTAAAAACATGCCCGGGTTTCATTCAACAACGTTGAACGATATTGAATCAAAATGTTTAATTCGTTTGACCACCTCGATCAATATCATACAACAAAGTTGGATTTTGGATGACGTAGAATCCGTTTGACAGTATTCATACAGTATTCGGTCTATTCACGAAACGTTCTACACTGCACGTGAAATGCAAATTTTACTGCGTCACTGGACCCTTTCCACTTAACCCCAGTGTTAATAACGGTACAAAACTAAATATTGCGCATATTTTACCTTTCCGGTGATAAAAAAGGTTTCAGCTAAGTTTCAGTGTATGTGAATAGCCATATTCACCACTTACATACAGACGTCACTTTTTGCCCTTTGTATTAGACCTGCCGCTTCGTTAAGCGACTATCATTATTTTAAGAAAACAAATATAATCCTAGCCGGCGTTCTCGATGTATGACAGATTCAAGGCTTTAGACTTGAGAACCCTCAACAATCAATGCTCTTTTAGCCAAAGCGCCCTATCTTGTTCGCCGGCTGGCACGCGAACAATTTTAGTAGCTGATGGACTAAAACTTATGCCTGTGTTTTCACTTCAATTGCACCTCAATTATAGCCCAACGCGCAAATAAACTGATGCCAACGGCACTTTCGTGTGATTTCTATGTTTCCTTTCAATTGATTAAACTATATTCAAATTAGAAAGATTAGAGGTGTATATAATAGTATGTACAGCCCTTGCGCACAAAAATCTGAAACATATAAAAATGAAGAGTTGACCGACAGGAAAACGTCACCGAAAGCTTCATAATATTCTTTCAAATAAAAAAAGGCAATGCTGATGCAACGGTATATGGAAACTGAGTGTATATTTTAGCCAATATTTCAATAATTAATATTGGTTAAAACACATTCAGTTTCCCTATACCATTGCATCAGCATTGCTTTTTTTATTTGGTTCTTTTTTTGCTGATTAGATCCCATACTACTGGATCGGGTACTTTTATTTTGTTACGGTCGTCCATGCAAAGTTAGCTGTTTCCGATAATATTCTTTACCTCCTCAAGTCCTTACATTGCGATTTTGTCCGCTCATTTTGAACTTTTCGACCGTCCCTTTGGGCGTTTTTAGTTGTTATTTAACAATCGCCTTAAAATATATAAAGGAACAGAACGATCAGTTGAAAACTAAAGCTAAAACTGATGATTCTAGCTTCTGAATCTAGAAATGGTTTTCGTACTTGAAGGTTCCTTTAGGGCAAATATTTGGAAATTTGTCAAATTGTGCCCTTGGTATCCTTTCAGTGACGAAATCTGAGCTGTGCATTTCCCTTTGCTTCAGTTTGGCCTTCCTACGAGATACAACGCCCAAATTAAAAGCTTAATATTTTAAGGTGTTCCTTTCCACTGGATCCGATGTTTTCTCTGTCCAAGGCGATGGGTAACATTTCGAAAACAAGCACGGTGGGCAACCCCTCAGCACTGTCATAATGAAATTTTAACAGTGATTGCGAAAATTTCATCATAAAAGTACTGAGTGGGTTGCCACTAGAATATAATAGCAAGTACGTGATAGGACAGCGTGACTAATCGGTAATTTTTTCCGGTTGTTTGACGTCGCGGATGATAACAAACGTGTAGCACTGCACGAGGGTTCACAGGTTATAAAACATAAATTGGGCACTTTGGACAGGCAAAGCCTTCGACGTTATTCCAAGACGTTGGCGTTCGAGATGATTTCTGTTGGAACAGTTTTACTCTGGTTGTTAGCAGGTGTCGTATGCACGGCACTCATAATTTTAACCGGGTTCACGATCTACTTGTACTATTTACACGCGAAGTACGACCATCTACCGGGGCCAAAGCGAGATGGATTCTTCAAAGGCAACATGGCACTGGTACACGAGAATCGAAACAAGCGCGGAGTAACCGTCCATCAGATATGGGCCGAGTTGGGACAAAAGTACTCTCCCTTGTTTGTTTTCTGGTTTTATCATCGTCCGGTTGTAATGATCACAGACGACCAGGCCGTGAAGGAAGTTTTGATCACCAAGAAGCTACCCAGGGACACGTTTGGCTACAGCCATTTTTCCTCGCTATTCGGCGAGAGGATGTTAGGGCGCGGTCTTCTCTCTGAAGTGTCTGACGAAGAGTGGCAATGGAAGCGAACCACCTTGGACCCGGCATTTCATCGTCCCACTCTACTTGGTATGATAGACAGTTTCAGTACCATCTGCGACTCGTTCTTGGAGAGGCTCCAAACGCTTGCTGATGGTAAGACAGAGGTTTCAATGGCTCAAGAACTCGTCAGAATCAACCTGGATATGGTTGCTAAGGTAGGTATGGTTGCTTAGCCAGTGTAGTATAGTACTGAGCTAGTCCCTCTCATTCAATAATAAAGTTCGAAACTAATTTTCATTTCTTAAAAATTTGACTGAGAAACAAGCAGTACCAGAGGAAAGCACTGCTTGTTAGCGTTCGTTTGCCGGGACTGAAACTTTACAATTTCATCCACAGACTCAAAACTGGAACTGTCTTATAAGCATAGTCAGGAGCCATAATCGGTCCCCGATTATGGCCCCTGGCACAGTAAAATTATTCAACAGTACCACACTTTAGGATTTTGTCCAGATTCGAAAGTAACATTGCTCAAGTCGTTATGGTTTGACTCTGGGACATGCGCTCTTGTTCTGAGAGTACAGTATATTCGGTGCACGGTGTCTTTACCATTTCACATAACGCTGCTCCCTGCCTGTATAGCAGATACTCAGCGGTTGGGACGCCGTTCCTCAGCTGAATCGAAGCTAAATTCATATATTTACCGATCATTTCCTGACAAATTTGGCTATTTTTAAAAAATACCTTTCTGGTATACGACGCCTAAATCGGTGTCGGGTTCTTGTCTAGCTGCCGAACAGTCGGTACGGAAGAAGGCTCGAAGTCTGAAAAACGTCGCAAGAAGCGTGCTAGGGGAAGAAGAAAGATGTAAGAAATGGGCGTGGTCTTCTTGGGTCTCTTGGTTGAAAAAAAAAAAAAAAACGAAGGCGACTTTTAGTCCAGTTAAACCGGAGGCGAATTTCACTTTTATTAAACTGGAGGTGAATTTGCGCTAGTTCAGAGACTGACAAGAGTGATATTTGCATCAATCTGCTCTTGACCTTGTTTACTTCGTCAAGCACAACTGCCTCTGTGTTAAGCCTTTAGACAGGGGATTGTAAAGGATTACATGGGATCATGAAAGGGTTAACGCGTTAATCGTGTTCCCACCGACTAACATATTTTAAAATCCCATAGCCTTGTTTCCGAGTTGCGGTCATAAAACTCCATCATTGCGAGAAAGTCGTTTTACGAAATTATCTCTAACGCCAACGACGCATTGAACCAATCACAACCCGCGAGTAAAAACATAACCATCACGCCAAACGCGGGAAAACGTTCGTAAAGCAACTACGACTAGTTTGCTTCTTTTTTGTAGGGGTGGGGGTGGAGGGGTGGGAGGGAGCATGTTTAATTTTGTCATTATTCGTCGTTCGTTGTTCGTTAATTAGATCACATTGCATGGGACTCAACTAATTCAGTGTAAGAGGTAGACTAACGTAGTTTTTCTTCTTTTACTTGGTCGTCAACTGAAAAGACCCAAATTAAGAGCTACGAGGCCCAAGGGAATTTTTTTCCTACATATTTTATTAAGTGATTTGTTATGTAGCCTCGGGCTGTGATTTACCAATATTAGTATATGTCTGGCCAGTCCCAATCTCGTTCCCAGAGGCCACGTTCCTTTTGGCCAGCACAAAGGATGCCCGTGACGTTTCGTTCCCGCTGACTTTAAACGCGCGAGCGCTCTGGGGAGGAGATTGGGCCAGCCCCAGAAGAGCCCAGAGCCCTTCTCTTTTGTGCATGACTGAGGGTATACATTTACGCCCCGCCGAAGGCTCTAGTGTCAAGAATGGCCTAGCCTGTTCCAGGCGTTCAGATAGTGGAGCGCGAGCGAAAACTAAAGCGAGCGAAAGAGCGGGAAAAAACGAGGGGAGACCTCGTTTTTTCCCGCTCTTTCGCTCGCTTTAGTTTTCGCTCGCGCTCCACTATCTGAACGCCTGGAACAGGCTAAGAATGGCCAGACCGCGGAGACTGCGTAGTGTCTCGGTCGCTGTCGATGGACTACTTCAATGAAAAGACTATTTTACGATGGTTTACTTTAATGAAAAGATTTTTTTCTCTGCAGCTTGATTTGGTCCCCGCTTTACCACCCTCCTGTAACTACGAAATAATAGAGACTTGTTTTATTTTATAGATCGCCTACGACCTGGATTTGAACGCGACAAACGATCCGCAGAGCCCCATCCCTACCAATGCGAGGCTAGCCCTGGAGGGTCTTGTACAAAGCTTTCGAAAACCTTTTATGCGATTCCAGCCTTCCACGTTTGGCTACCAAGCTAAGTGCAGGGAAGCTGTGCGCTTCCTGAGGGGGGTGGCCAAAGGAGTGCTTGAAAAGCGACAGGAGGAGAAGAACAAGGGAGAGGACGAACGTAACGACATCCTGTCACACATTCTCAAGTTGTCGGAGCGTGACAGCCGTACTACCATAGACGATATGGTCGATCATTTCATTACGTTTGTAGTTGGCGGTAAGTTACGACTTCCGGCTCATACAAAACTGGGTAACAAGCCTTTGGTACCTTGAGTACTTGATCAAACAGCAAGTATTAAAAAAAACAGCAACAACAGCAAGTTCAATGAGTTACAAGAAACCATTACCCAAGAACAAGTTTTTCCTCGTAGATGAAACGTTTTCCTGATTTCTCTTTAAGAATAATGCGCATGTCACTTAAGCTTCCGCGCAGAAAGTACGCTAACCGATTGATAACGTTAATACTGGCGCATGTCGGTTCTGTCTCAGGAATCAATTCAGTTCCCTCTCGGAAAAAGTGGATCTGTTTCTTACGATTCTTTACCCAGTAACGTGCATCCTAATCGGCCGGAAGATTAAGTTCATAGTTCACAGGTGAATTGTTGTTCTTGCTGTTATTGGCCTTGTTGTTGCTTACCCTGGCTTTTATTAGGGACAGTGGAACCAATAACGGAAGACGCTTTCCTCCACGAAAATCGTTGACCACGTGAAAATCTTTTTGGCCTTGAGTTTCCACGTGGCAGGAAGTTTTGCGCGTTATGCCGTGTTCAGCGCTTTGCTTGACTATCGAGAGACCATCTCGAGAGAAAACAGAGGCAGCTCGTAGGTGAAGGTGTTGTTTACTTTGGTATTTAATGTGCGTATCTCTATTTCCAGGTGAAGAAACCGAGTCTAACCACTTGGCGTATCTCCTCGCTGGAATACTCTCCAACCCGGAAGTGGAGGAAAGGTTCGTGTTTCTTTTCTGTCGTCACATTCTGAGTATGACTCAGAACAAATAAGACCGAAATAAAGTATTCCCTAGTACCTTCATGGAATAGTCACAAATCCAAAGGCCTAAAAATTGAATCACTTTCAGGGTCTTAAATACACAGCATCCCAGAGGAAAGTATTGCTCAATTGCCTTCAGTTGACTGAACACTCAGGTTAGGTTTTTGTCCCGACGTAAACGTTAGAGCCACAGTTCAGGACACCAGTTCGATGTTTGAGCTCGATCTACCTTATTTTATGAGGAAATGTGTAATTTAAGTTGAACAGCGCACTAAAAAACGTTTCAATTGGTTGAACCATTCAGAACACCTTGAAAGAATAAAAAGAGGGGTCGGTGGTAAGAGCGCGGAAAAGCAAGTGACTCAAATTGTGTTGTTTGGTTTTGCTGTTTGATTGGCCGAAAAGAAGATATTTTCACCGTGATGGCCAAATGGAAAAGCTGGACTGGACTCTGGACTGGACTCTGGACTGGACTTTGGACTGGACTCTGGACTGGATTCTGGACTGGATTTTGGACAGACTTTTATTGACTTGAAATGGACTAAAAATTTTACTAATTAGTTAATAATTAAAAATAAAGTGAAATTTTGAATCACTTAAAATCATACTAAACACGTTATACTTTTCGGGGGGAGGGGTGAATTTTTTTCTGCAGGAATATTTTTTCGGGATTAAAAGCTAAATATAAATTTCATTTCACTAATTTGCAATTTTTTATTTTTGCTTTGTGCCGCTATGCACAATTTTTATTTCAGTCTATAAAACTTGTGCAGGAATTTTTTTTGCGTATTTGCCCCCACCCCCCTCTTCCAAAAAAAAAATGGTCCATCCCTTAAATAAAAACAACTCAATTTAATTATGAACCAATTTTTTAGACAGAAAACCCACGCTCCTCAACGATAGCGCGCAGCTCGTGCGATATAACTTTCGATCTGCTTGGAGCCTGTTGGTAAGTAAAAGACCTATTGTTTTCTTTTCTGGCTTGAAAAGTGTTGACAGATTGAAACCGGGGAGTGGAAGAACTGATTACTGCGCGGGTTACAGTCCCAGGGGGGGTACTCCGAGTTTCAAGTGACGGGGATGATCGAATGGGGGTAAAAATCAATACCCAAAAAAATCCCTAGGGCTTCCAACAAAACCCAAAAAATCCCTGGACCAAAAATTTACCCCAAAAAATTCCCATGCCGAAATTCCGAGCCTTAATTTCCAGAAAGGATTAAATGATCTAACACGAAAAAAAAACCCACTAGAAATTGAATGTTTGTATTTGGTTATAATTCATCATACCAGATGATTTTATCCTTTCCTTATCTGGTAGTCATTCTAACAACACTAGGGACACCCAAGAACATCTTCTGTATCAACAACAACATTATGAATGACAACTCTAAACAAAACAAGACTACCCGGGCAAGAACAAGTTTGGTTGTACTTTATTTGCGGAACTACGCGGCCGGGATACATGGGCACTACCATGAATCTTCAGATCATTTTGAATACCCAAAAAAATCCATACTTAAATCAAGCCACCCAAAAAAATACCTGCCAAACCTTCATACCCAAAGAAATCCCTGAATCGAAAATTTCAAACCCAAAAAAATCCTTCGATCATCCCCGTCACTTGAAGTCCGGAGTACCCCCCCGGGGGTTACAGTACATGGTATGCCAACAAAATAAAGAAATAAAATGGGGAAAACATTGTAGTACTGTAGTATAGTGACTGTAGTACTTGTTTTATTTTGAAATTCGTTGGTAGATCGGCCATGTCCGATGTAAGAAAACTTCTGGTATCTGGCATGAGACACAGATGAGAACTGTCAGCAAAAAAGACGCTTTGTTTTTTTGAAATTCAATTCTGGGAATATCTGGAAAATATAGGTCACTGACAGGCGCGTTAACAAGCATCAAATAACAATCGCGTACCGATCACACTCGTACTATCCGGACTATCCATTACAGTATTCCCACGTTCAACTCTGTGTTTACAAAAAATATGGATTGTGGAAGTATTTCTCCACCACGAATTTGTCATCGGAGCCGACGAATCCTCTCCACGGACAACGCTAGCGTATGTACGCGCGGACTTCTCATCTCCATTGTGAAGACCACTACTTTCACATTCCTTTTTTTTGTAAACACAGAGTTGAACGTGGGAATACCGTAATAGATAGTCCAGATAGTACGTGTGTGATCGATACGCGATTGTTATTTGGTGCTTGTTAACGCGCCTGTCGGTTACCTGTACATTCCAGATATTCCCAGAATTGAATTTCAAAAAAACAAAGCGTCTTCTTTACTGACAGTTCTCATGCCAGATACCAGAAGTTTTCTTACATCGGACATGGCCGATCTACCAACGAATTTCAAAACAAAACACGTACTACAGTCACTGTACTGCAGTACTACAATGTTTTCCCTATTTTATTTCTTTATTTTGTTGGCATACCACGTACTGTAACCCGCACAGTAATCAGTTCTTCCACTCCCCGGTTTCAATCTGTCAACACTTTTCAAGCCAGAAAAGAAAACAATAGGTCTTTTACTCACCAACAGGCTCCAAGCAGATCGAAAGTTATATCGCACGAGCTGCGCGCTATCGTGGAGGAGCGTGGGTTTTCTGTCTAAAAAATTGGTTCATAATTAAATTGAGTTGTTTTTATTTAAGGGATGGACCATTTCATATTTTTAGTCCTCTTATTTTTATTATTCAATGTAGATATTTTAGTTTTTAGTATTAATCTCTGAGGTCCTTTTCGAAAACCACGTAAGTGAAAAAGTTTCCTCAATAAAGATTATTATTATTATTTCATTTATTTATTTATTTATTTATTTATTTTTTTGGAAGACGGGGGTGGGGGCAAATACGAAAAAAAATTCTTGCACAACTTTTATAGAAGAAATAAAAATCGTGCATAGAGGCACAAAGCAAAAATAAAAAAAAATGCAAATTAGTGAAATGAAATTTATTAACTAATTAGTAAAATATTTAGTCCATTTCAAGTCAATAAAAGTCAGTCCAACATCCAGTCCAGAGTCCAGTCCAGCTTTTCAGTTTGGCCCACTGTGATTGGCAGGATCATGTTGTACGTTTTTTTTAAGGGGGGAGGGGTATAACCGCAGAATTTTTTTGAACCAGTAGTCAAGTTACAGGAAAAGCACTCCAATCGATGTAAGCCGGGGAAAATTATCATGATAATAAAAGAAAGAACAACTCCCAGATAATCTGATAATTTGGCGTTGTCTCTTTTCGTCAGGTTGGGAGCCGAAATTGACGAAGTACTTGGCAGTAGGGTCTTTGTTACCAGCGAAGACCTCAATAAGCTAAAATACCTTGATCAAGTCATCAAGGAAGCCCTGCGCCTGCATCCACCCCAGCCAGCGATCACACGTATGACAAACGAGGTTATCACGCTGGGTAGCCTCCACATTCCCGCCAAAACCAGCGTCATGGTAGACGCGTACGTCCTGCATCACAATAGAAAGTACTGGGACGAGCCTGAAAAGTTTGACCCAGATCGCTTTGCGCCGTCCAATCAGCACAAGGTTACACACTACGCCTACATTCCGTTCTCCCTTGGCCGCCATACTTGTATCGGAAGGCGCTTTGCTGAGTTGGAGACGAAAATTCTCATAGCACGACTTCTTCAAAGGTTCAAATTGAAGCTTCTTCCCGGTCACGATCTGAAGGAAGTTGAACACATGACCCTAAGGCCTAAGAAGGGTGTGCAGTGCACACTCACGTTGCGTTGAACAGGGAGGTCCTACGTCATACCTGGTTGTCACGGTTATTGTTACCATGGTTATTTCTGCTAAGGCCTAAGCCGTATAAAAAGTCCCACTTAACGTTGATATGGCATTTTAGAATAAGTGCCGTGTTGTCCGCAACACGTTAAATAGACTAGTCATGATCATCGATTGAAACAGGGTTTAAGCCAATATTTCAATCCATGAGATCCAGTCTGCCGAAGTTTCAGCATGATTTTTAAGCTTATCTGCTCTTCATTATTCTTATTTTGTGTGGATGGCCATCCACCATCCACATCATATTCGAATTATTTACAAGGAGTTTAGCCACTTTGAATTCAAAGTGGAAGCACATGTATCTTATCAAAATTGGTATATGACATTGAAAGGAATATATAGACTATTTTAGAATTATTAGCTGATCTTTACGTATATTTCTAGGGAGAAGGAAAGCACATTGAGGCCAACTTTCATCATCTATACAACAAAAACATTATTTCCCCAGCTCTATTTATCCATCGCGAGATTTAAAAAAAAAACAATGTATTCATAATAATATTTTACATTTTCCGATTGAGGTGTTTCAATTTATACTTCACAATGAGGAAAATGTCACGCGTTCAGTTGAATTGCTTCACTCCAGAAGAGCCTTACTACACCCTTTACATTAAAGCTAGAATGCTGTTGGACTTTGATTTGAATAAGAGCTCTTTGCTCTTTTAGTTTCCAAGAAAATATAAAGGACAGGAAACTTTCTATCGTAAAATTCAATCGGTTCTCACCTGGTCTTCAAGGTACTGTTTTGCTTTCTTAGTCAAGAACCTTTACACCACATTGCCTTTCTCTATCCAGGTGTATAAATCGGTAATGGACAAAAACTGTTGGAGGTGGAAGGGAGCGGGGGAGGGGGGGGGGGGTAACCCTGCGATGGACTGGCATCCCATCCAGGGTGGAATGGTAGTTCTCCAAGTTACTTCATGCTACAGAACGGTCACGTGGACCGCCTGTATGTCCTGACGTACTCAGGGAGTTTGGTATGTTCTAGATTTATTGAAACATTGACGCGTAAAATCATTTAGTTTTTGCCTTGTTTTTTAAAGAACTAAGGATGGTATAATTCGCCTTATTAGTAAAGCCATCAAGAGAAAACAAAGCCGTGTAATGATTTGATTTGGTTTAGTAAACCGCATTAAGCATGCAAGAAAAACAAAACTGTGAGTGGTCTCTGGTTTACTTGACCACTTCAATACCTCAAAACAGACCAAGTAAGTATGCCAGCTTTGCGTAAATTCTGTAGTTTTTTTTTGTTTAGTCCTTACTCATTGTGTTACAATTTTGAGTTCTTAAACTCGTTTCTGTTCCCTTGTTCAGTTCTTAAAGGAGAACCCGCAGAAACTTCAAATAACTTTGTTACATTGCTTTTTCTCAGACCGAATGTGTATTTCAAACGCTCTTGATTATGCTCCAGACTCCACAGTTTTCAGGGTTGCAATAGGGAACTTGAGATTTGAGCACGAGTACGAGATCGAGTGTTCAGTCCTAGTTTAGTTACCAATGTCATTCTTGGAGGCTCCTTCTCTACTGATAAACAGCACGAAGGAGTGAGGACTCTGGAAACATCCCCGGTTTGAAATTCGCCGAAATTCGAAAGTCGGACTCGTATTCAATCTCGTACTCGTAGTCCGATCTAAGAGGGGCCGTAAGGGGGTTTCCCGTGAAACGTGATCGACTGTTTTTATTTGCCGTGACTTGTGATTGTAAAAATTTAAAAGCCGTGAACTGTGAACGTCACGCCTGACGTGATACGTGAAACAAATAAATAATTTTTCGATATCCGTGATAATTGACAAGAAAACATCCTTTTTTCGCGAAAGATTACTTACGTAGACTTACGAAGACCTACGAAGTGTACGAAGCAAAGCGGAGCTCTCCGGGAGTTCTCTTAACGTGACCGTCGTGTCTTTAAAAAGATCTTGCGTGACAACTGACCTTGGGGACTGCATATGACCTGTTGCGTAACAGGAACTCTCCGTTTCGTAACTCTGTGTAATCCAGGTAATTACAGTTCAACGACTTAAACTGAGCGCGGGTGATGAGGATGTTCGTATTCTGGAATGTGTTGTCTAATTTGTCGACTCTAAATCTCCTGGTTCTCTAGGTTTTCTGGGCAGAAAGGAAAGAATAGAATAAGGATTCCCCTAAAAAAGGAACACCATTCACTGGACACTTTCAGAGGACATATTGTCGAGTATGCTGGCCTCAAGGCCGAAGCTGAAAAGCGTGGAAGTAGCAATTCTGCAGACAGCATTCTAAAACAACTCCAACCATGCACTGTCCTTTTGCTTCGTAAATTTCCGTGAAACGTGAACATGGAATTTTAATCATCGTGATGCGTTATTTCTACCTTTTTTAAAATGTCCGTGAAACGTGCGTAGGACCCCCCCCCCCCCCTTTACCCCCCTCATCTAAAGGTCTCGAATGACAATATGTCGCCTGCTCTCTGTTAGAATTAGGTCTTGATTGTGGCAAAAAAGGCTGTCTTCTGAAGCGCTTTTTTCTTTCACCTCTTTTCTCTTCCTTTTTTTAATGTCTCATAATGCATAAAAGAGACAAAAACTAAACGTGACGCCAAAGAAGGGTAACAAAAACACGAGAATTACATGTGGTATAAACACTTCCGGATTGTAAACCGGAGGTTTTTCAAGCGAGGTCACCTAGTAAACGAGCGAGACCTGGGGAAAAGTTTCTTGGAAAAACAAAAACAAAATTTTTACCACTTATTCTTCCCAAATATGAGCGATTTCAAGCCAATAATTCTTGGTGTAGCGCATGGATTGAAAGATTCCTTAATAGGAATGACAGCGTTGTTTAGACTGAAAAGTATTCTAGATGAAAATCAAGAGGAAAAGCAGTATAAAACTGACGTCCAATCCTTTCGTCGTACCCGAGGCAAACGGAAAAGAAAGCTTGAAAGCAGGGCGGGAAAAGGTTGGGCGATAAAACGAGCAGTCCGCTCTTCAAGCGATGTGTGATGCGGAGAAGGACTGGCACGAGCGCTTCTTCCGCGCTTCCGGTGCGTTTGATGGCCGGCAAAATTTACCTTTCAGCAAACCGGAAATCTCATTTTCTTTCCTTGTTTTTCAGCCAGCCGTGCACTATGATTAAAGCGTTTTTTCACAGTCCTGGCTCACAGCTTAAAATGTTTATGTCTGCGTGTATATTAGTCAATCTTCTTCACAATAAGTCGCCTAAAAATGAACTCAATTTGAGGGTGTCGAATTGTTGCTCTTGCCGCAAAACATGACTAGTTGTCTTTCATCGTTTCTTTTACAAACGCTCCAAATTACTCCACCCTAAATCCTACATATTTTAAAGGTCGATAAATTTTACATAGCAATAATAAAAAATTAGCTGGAGATATTTGGAGATAGTGGCGTTTTGCAACTTTAAACTTTGCCTCCTTGCAACGCGCCATGGCTATGATTTGTCGCAACGCCGTCAACTGTATGTAAACAAATTAAAAGTGAAATTAAGTTTGAAGATTTCTCCTCCCTTTATCTCACAAAATCATAGCAAAGAAAACCGTCTAAACTGAGGAGCAATTCTATTTGTAGTTCCTAAAGAAACAGGCAAGCATAGGAGAAGTTTTGGGGAAAAAGAAGAAGAAGCGCGGTGTTGATGTTGATTTGATTTAATTAACCAGGGTGTCCTGATTAACCTTGCACGAGCTGCACGCATTATAAATACGCGTCATGCCACGCGTAATTCAAACGCCATTTTCCACCTTTTTACTTTACTCTGCTCGTTTTTAGACAGTTTTTAGGCAGTTTTTTAGCATTAATCAAGGCGGATAAGACAAAGAAAGGATAACCCAAAGTCGGCGTTTTTCGGAAACTTAATAGATAATCGGGATAATGGCGGAAACCCAAGCAGGCAACCGTTTTGATCTAGCACCTAATTTGATCCCAGTCCACTGCATCACACCTTTTTGCTCGGACGCGCTCGTTTCATCGCCCAACCTTTTTCCGCCCTGCTTGAAAGTGTAGCTGTTCTTTCACTGCGAAATGTTGGTCAGATTTGGCATTTAACATATTAAGTCCATTTTGACTTTATGGAAATACTGGATTACAATATCAGTTTAAGTTATTCATCAAGCTATTATATACTGAAATTTATAATTGCAAAAACGTCACAACGACACAGGTGGACAAAATTAAGTTATGTTAGAGCTATATATAAAGAGCATTAGCGAAGTCGAAATACCTGGTACAGGCACTTAGAAAATGGCGAGCCTTAACCTATTCAAAGCAAAGCTGATCAATCTGATATAGGCTTCAAAAGTACAAATATTGTCAGCATAATCATATTCCAGTTAATCAGGAATCCAAGGCCACTTGCTTAGACACACTTGCAATATAATGTAGGTGTAGCCACGAGTTTAACCCAAGTTGCAAAAACAACAACATGAGCAACAAAACATTTCAGTGCAGTCTTGTGCGTGTGCTCACATAGGATCATATATAAGTTCCTCCAAGATCCTGCAGAGTCCTGTAGGTTAAATAGGATCCTATAAGATCCTGTAAGATCCCATACAGGGTAGGATCTTAAATAGGATCTCATCAGAATCCTGCCTATTTGGATTTTAATTTCTGTAGGATTCCTACCAGGGTACATGTAACAACAATGCAAACAGCTGCAAAAGTTAACAATACAGTCAGTAGTGTAGCACCTCTCAAAAGCTTGTATTTTCATTGGACCGCTATATGTAGCAGCTCTATTGTTTTTACGCCTCGTTCTTTGTTTCTTTTGTTTGTTCTACTGTTTAGCGGAACAATCGTGGAAGACCTTACGAAAGCTGGTACACCATCCAATATGGTGGCTTCATTGCAGTTTTTCTTGCATTTCAGGTTTGTGTTTTTGACCCTATTTTCTATCTGAGCAATTCTTGTGCACAAATTGATTTTGTTACGCCATAAAAAGGGCGCATTCCAGATTATGGCATCTATCTGTGGTCCCATACTTACTTTGCTTCGGTATCTTTTTTAGTTCTGTTAGTATGAAAGAAATCTTCAGCAAAATGTTACAATGCTGTCTTTTGAATGGAAGAATATTTTGGGTACGTTTTTAAAAGTGATTTATTACTAAGAGAGATTTCTGTTGCAGTGTCATACTCTTTGTGCATTTAATTTTTCTCATGCACAGTCCTCCTACATATAAAAAAAAAGAGTCACAAAAGTGTAAAGATAATCAACCATGAGGCTGTCCCTGTCTTGTATCCAGTCGCTATTAAGTATGTCCCACGCGCTTGGAAATTCATCTATTCCAGACCTCCTCTGTCTTTTTCTCGCAGTCAATTTTCGAAACTTAAGTAGTGACTGGGTACGATTCAGGGGCTGTCGAGAAATTTTGCTGGGTAGTCTTGAAACGTAGCGGCTAGGTCACTGGACTAGAGCACAAATGCGTACCAGCAAATTGACATTGTTGACAAATCCTGACAAAATGTTCTCTAGAAAGACTTTGCATCCCATCTGACGTTGGTCGTTTTTAGAAGTAGGAGATATTACCTCCATTCTTGCGAGACTTGAAAGAAGCCCATAACTCAGAGCATGCAACTGCCCTATATTCTTGTCATGGTATTTTGACAGACCAATTTATTTTAGCCAGAATTTGCGACCAGTGAATTTAGGCTTCTAAAGGAGCCTTACTAACCAATCAGGAGCCTTGCGTTATGTCTTGTGTTACAAATCAGGCATTTTAGAGGGAGAAAGAACAGTGGAAAGCCGGCAGTTTTTGGCGAGTGTGTACTTGTGCATACCAAAACTTCTATTTTCTCAAGAAACAGTAATCTGGTCTGTGAAAATGCATAACATAGCCTTAGTATGGGAGTTGCACACTCCATGTTATGTGCTCCTGGTCTCAATGGGAATGATCTTATACCTGTAGTGGGGTGAAAGGAGCAGGGGGTAAGATCTTTTTACCTTCGTTGTCCTTTCCTGGGCCTCCCTCTTGCTTCTTGTACCCTTCTCTCCGCCCTTCATCTCCAGGGATGTACTCGGATTTACATTTAACCCTTTTAGGGACCGGTCATTATTTAGCGGAGGGGGAGGGCCACTATATTTGGGTGGAGGGTCACTATATTTTGAGCTCCACTTAGGGGAGGGCCATTATAAAAAAAAGTTATTAAGGGGAGGGCTACGATTTTTTTGGAGATACGTATTTACCACGTGTCTTGAACTCAGATATCTCTTGATTTTGGACACCTCTACCTCTTGTAGGTTTTCAATTTGTCATTGATTGCAGCATTAAAAGTGAAATGTGGGCCTATGGAATAAAAGTACATGTATCGTGAATACACAAGGTCTTAAAGGCGTATTTGTTTAATAAACCACAATATTAAATTTATACACCATTCATTTATTGTACAAAGTTCGTACAAATTTAAATACAACATGCATGAGAAGATTTCAGAAGAAGCTGAAAACCGGCCGCAAAATTCAGTGTAATGCTGGACTCGCGCACACGCACCGATTCTATCCATAGAGATTTCAGCATTGCAAGTGTCTCATCCAATATTGTTTGAACTTGCTTGAACCATTTCTGCACACATCTGCAACGATGTTGCGCCCAACAAATTTGGCAGTTGCGAGCATTCGCACGGGCCTTTTCAGTGATTATTATACCTAATAACACCTAACAAGGATAAAATTTGCCATATAAATATACAAGACTTCTGATTTGGATAGTTAGTCTGATACATGGTCCAGGTATGGCATGGAAGTTGGGGAATTGTCCCAGTGTGGACCGTAATCGTCCTCTGAAGAATACTCCTCCACTGGCCTTATTTGGACTGCGGCTGCTTCAACAACGCTGCAGTCATCTTCTTCATCATAGCTCTCATCACCACCATCATAATCCAGATCATCATCATCATGGTCGTCGTCGTCGTCGCCGTGGTAACTACTAGTTGCAGCATTTCCTCCATTCTTGCCTAGTATACCTGAGAGGTAGTTCTTCGCGTCGCTGCTTAGCCGAGGTGTATCATATCGGCACAGCAATAATTCCACCCATTTTTCTTTTCTCTTTTGCTGAGTTTTAACACAAGATCTTTTACTATGTGACTTTTTTCACAGAGAGGTTCTTCGTCTAAACCAGGGGCGTTTTTTTTTAGAACCTCTGACTTCCTCTCAGAGCTACTCATAGCCTTACGATTTGCCGCACGGTTTTTGTTCTGTTTTGAGTTGGATCGCGATTTTTTCTTGAAGGCTACAAATCAACCTGAAAGAGATTCGTGGCTTTCTTTCAATGCTCGTCGTAGCCTGCTTGGTTTTAAGCTGAAGCAGGTCAGAAATAACGTCCTCGTCAAAATGATTTGACATTTTACGGCCAGCTTAAATTTTTTCATTTGCAAGAATCGAAATGCTGATTGCAGATCACTCTTCACTTTGTCTTCAATTTCCTGCAGAGATTTTTCCACCTGATCGATTCCATTCAAGTTCTTTGTTATAATGCTGGAATCATGGAGCTTTAATGTGTGGTTCTCCCTCAGTAGCTAACCAGCTGTGGAAGGGTTTTTTGTGTTGTCCAGTTGCTATGTTTTGCTCTTCACCTTCTCGACTTCCTGGCGGACAGTGTAATGGCGCCTTGCCTCCTTGTGAAACTCTTCAGAAAACTTTTGTTTTGATACAGCCAAGAACGAAACATTTTCAACAAAAAATGACTCATACACTTGATTGTAAAAGAAGTTCACCGGTGTTCGCTCAGATGAACTCATAAGAGAATCACTTCCTTGTCCGACGACAATCATAATGTGTACTACCAAAATCTGGTAGAACATGTAGCTAGGCCATGGAAAGGATGATATCTGATATATTTCTGATTCCATTAAAGTTTCACCTTTGACTAAAGGAAACGCTGGGCCTTTTTGCAAACTGCTGTTGTACTTTTTTGCCGTTGGGGAGGGTCACAATTTTTTTTATTCGAGTTAGGGGAGGGTCAGATACTTTTAAAACTCTTATGAGGGAGGGCCACAACTTCTTGGCCGAACTTTTTCTCAGTTTAGTGGCCCTTCCCCCCCCCCCCCCCCCCCACTAAATAATGACCGGTCCCTTACTCCCAAGAGTGCCTCAAAACAAAATTCAAAACAAATCCCAAATTTCATTTTGTAAAATACTTAAATATTAGTAGCTTACGACGTGAAAGTACTGCTGAAGAGGTTTCATTTAAATAGTGATACTATAGGGTTTCATCTACAGGCTCAAAAGTTAGAACCAAATTAAATGTCTCCATAACTGACCTGGGAGTGAAAGGGTCAAGAGTGACAAGGAGGCACAAAGGAATTCATAGGGGTGGAAATTCTCAAAGGTATGGGTAAAGGTAAAGGTATGACATACACATTAACACTCCATCCAGGATATAGAGTAGATTGGAAAAGCTGCCTGTCTCCAATTGTTGAGTATGAAGCAAATTACTACTAGAAGTTGCACTAGACCTGTTTGGAATACAAGTCGATCACAAGTTGTTAGTATGCTGTTTTTACAACAATTTCCTGTTGCCATGAATACACCTTCCTAAGGGTGTAGAATATGAACTCTGGTCAGGCCTTAACCCTTGAAGGCCTGATACAAAAATGCATATTCTCTGTACTGTTCTGCATACATTTCTTATGCAAATAGTGAGGAGAATTTGTCTAAATATCAAGACATCTTATCCTTGGTGGATCACTTTCTTTTTTCTCATTCGCTAGAATGCTTGAACAAGTAGTGATAATGTGAAGAGAATTTTCATTTTCATCACTGCAAGGGCAGGCTTAAAAGGAAAATAATTTATTTGATACACCTTTAGTCCTCTCCCTGTAGTTAACCCTTTAAGCCCCAACAGTGATCATCATTAAAATTCTCCTCATCATATCAGTGAATTATAACACATAAAGGTTACGAGAATTGGGGAAATGATCACCAAAGATGAATTGTCTTGATGTCTTAACAAGTTCTCCCAATTAGTACTCAATGAAATGTATGGAGACCAGTAAGGAGAATTTGAATAATGATACTGGGGCTAAAAGGATTAAAATCTTGTAGTGCAACAAATGTACTGTCAGATGTTCAAGATTGTTGTGGATCGAATGTGTTGCTTATTTTCAGGAAATTGCAGACTCTGCTTACCGTAATACAAGAGGAAGGCCAATTGGATTCTTAGCAAGTTTTGGAAAAGAAATGTTATAGTTTGCATAGCCTGCGTTACGTGTAACCTTGTAATCATGCAGTATAGATAAGTACGTGTAGACCTATCAGACAGTACAGGTAACTAGACCTATTAATAAAAAAGGAATTGTTTTTAACGTTTCAAAAAAGGTAAACATTCCATTTCCACCCTTTTGAAGCAAACATTCATGTCCATGTCGATGTAGTGGTTTATTCTGTTTGTAAGATAATAGGGTTAAAAGGTGTTAATAGGTGTTAAAAGGTGTTAAGACGGAATCCATCAGGAAATTGAGTAATCAGTGGACAAAAACCTTGTACCAGAATAATTTAAAGTTTATCGCATTCTTTTTTTACACTTTTTAAGAGCTATAGACGTAATTAGTTATCTGTAATAACACCAAAGACAATTTCTTATGGGAGCCCGTGAAATTAAATTTCAAATTTCACAGGAATTGTGTAAACACGGGTAAAATAGGTAAATTTTTGTGCGTAAGATTTCATTTTGTGAAATTTGAAATTTATTTTCTCCGGCTCCCATAAGAAATTGTCTTTGAGGTTATTTCAGATAACAAACTACATCCATAGCTCTCAAAAAATGTAAAAAAGAATGCGATATGCTTTAAATTATTCTGGTACAAGATTTTTGTCCACTGAAAATTAAAATTACTCAATTTCCTAATGGATTCCGTCTTAATACCATCACTGGTAATCTTTTCCTAAAAGCTACGATCTCTGTAGATGTCTAATCGTTTATATCTTTACTGAAATTCTCTTTCAGCTTATCCTCTCATATCAGCAAAACAGTGGCAGATTTCTTCTTTATTTTCTTACTTCAGGTGTTCTTTCTTGTTCAGGTAATACAAGATGTTACGAACCGATGTTGGGACAGGGAGTCAGTGAATTTCTTGCAGTTTTGCGCCTTTCCTAGCGGTTCCCACATCTTTGCCCTTTTGCTACTGCAAAATACCGTGTGGCACTAAATTTTTGTGGGTTCTAATTTTTGCGATTTTTGCACTTTTTTTCACGATGCGCAAAAAAGGTTCCCGCGAAAAAAATTTCCCGCACAAATTTTCTCGCAAAAATTTACTCCACTGTCGAAGTTATATGCAAACATCGCCTTTTACGTGTAATGTAAAATCATGTTGGTGTCCATTTACTTTAACTGTCTCTTTCGTTCAGAAGCAAAACGAAATTAGAAACAAAACATTCAGAAATAAAACGATGAAATTGCAGTTGGAACACTACAAGTATTTAACTGCTACAAAGCTTTAAAGAAAAGGATCGTCTGAAGGTACTCCATTGAGTAACTGAATAAAATGTTATACATCTGCATGTTGTCCACCTGTATTCGATTGTTTATTTGTACTCATAAAACAAGAATGTCATATTTCCAATTAGTATAAATCTACTAGCGTTCTAGTAGCGTACTAATGCTGTACTAATGCTAATACTAATGTAATAATGCTAATACTAATGCGTACTAATGCTGTTCTACTAGCGTACTAATGCTGTTCTCTGATTGGCTACGCTACTCACTATCTATTCTGTTGTAGATAGTGAGTAGAATTTTCCGCGCGCAGTGTGACCTATTTATATCATTTTTCAATAAAAACATGCAGTGTCTGCTGTTAAGTTTTGAACGTCTAGTAGATTTATACTAAAACAATTAGATTATTCGCTCTCGATTTCTATGCGTGATGGTTGATTCGGCCTTCGGCCTCATCAACTATCACGCGATAGAAATCTCGAGCTCATAATCTAATTGTTAAATATGCAGCGTTTGTGAAGCAGCTAAAAAAAACCAAGCTTATGACTGGATTCGAACCTATCCCCTCCATCTTCAACAGAGTACGCTATGCTTTCTTAAAATTGTTCAACTATAAATGCATTATTACCCTATTTTTGTCATTCGCCCCGGTCCCGCAGGAGTAGCATTTTAACGTTTTCAAAACCCATGAAGATTGTTAAGTTTTTATTTTCTGGGATTCTTTTTCTTAGATGCGACAACATTTCCATCTGGCTGTTACTGAACAATTTTGTACTTGTTTATTCAAAACGTATCAGCTATTTCTTTGAAGATGAATTAGCTTGTTTAACTGTTTGTTTTTTATGGGAGCTGTTTGAAATATAACATTTTTATTAAAGCTACGAGCAAAATATGTAAAGAGACCATACCCTAATGCGTTTTTTGGCGTGGGATTTGATTTCGTTTTCTCACACAAATTGAACCTGCGAACAGTAATTCACGAAAAGGAGATACAAAGTGTTAGTTTGCTCATTGCCATATCACAAATGTGAGACAGCCAGTAAAAATATGCATTTTTGTTGTTTTGCATGCTATTGACTATAAACTCTACTTTTTGCACTTGAGGCTTTGTTCTTTTCTCGGTTTTTGTACTTGCTTATCCAACATTCTTGGATCGAAAATTTAAGCCCTGGCCAGATGGAGTCGCAAGTTATCGCAAGTTGAAAACTTAAAACAACTTGGTGACTTCGTTTGGCCATGACGTGCAGTTACTTGCGATGACTTGCGTTGCCTTCCCTCCACTTTGATCGAGTTCAAATTTGCACGCAAGTGATCATGAACGCAAGTTTTTATCAAGTTGGCTTAAGTAGTAATTCTCAGGGCTGCACTGAAATGGCCTTTAGTACGTCTACTTATGAGTCGGTTTGGTCACCCATCGCAAGTCTGCATACACAAATTGGCAAGCAAACTTGCGCTGACTTTGCTCTCATTTTGGCCAGGGCCTTATGCTTCGCGTTGAAAACTTTAAGGCCAAAAGCAGGGTTATTTGCTGCTAACCTGTGTGCAATGAACCAATGAGAAAGATAGAAATTCAATAACCGAGATTGATAATTTAATTTTCGTAAACCTCAAACACAGACTCCTGCGCTGAAATGTCTTTTAACAGAGACTTGAGGCATAGGCTTTGTTAAATATTCCGTGCTTCGAATAGACTGCGAGTAGTCTCTAATTTTGGCGATGGCGATTGTGGGGCGGGCGAAATACACACGCGCGGGCGAAGTTCGAGGAGACGCGACGCGAAGGGAGCGCCGAAAATTAGGTCATTTTCTTCGTCTTCAAAAATCCCATCGAAAAAAAATAACGTGGAAGACGAGGAAAATTTTTTTTCTACTTTCACCGAAAGTTTGAGGTCGATGCGAACGAAAATGAAACTTCCCGCGAGCCAGGAAGTTTTATTTCAACGCAGAGCAAAACGAAGCAGCCAGCGAGCGAAGACTGAGTTTTGTACTTCATCCGTGCAGACAATACTTTGTTCCGTTCGATCGGTCCCGTATCGATGTTAAAATTTAGATGAAATCTCAACTCACAGTAGTGAGTGGATTATGATTTTAACAGCTCTTGGAATGGCTTGGGCAAACGATCTTCACCCGAACGGAATATAACTTTGAACAAACCTCGCTATTTGTCCAGACAACCCTGTAATATGTCTGCCATCTCAGTAAAACTGAAACGGAGTCGATGTTATCGTGAGTGTTGACAGTGGCTTGTCTACTATTGCCAGATTGTTGACAGGTATGCAAAAAAGGGCCAATCAGAGTTTTGCGCTTGGAATGTGCGCGCTTAATTCAAACTCCCTGGCTTTGTCTGTAGTCTCTAATTTTCGGCGCTCCCTTCGCGTCGCGTCTCCTCGAACTTTCGCGCGCGCGTGTGTATTTTGCCCGCCCCACAATCGCCATCGCCAAAATTAGAGACTACTCGCAGTCTATGCTTCGAACAGGCCAGAGGGGGAAAGGTGCGAACGATGGTGAGTGCCAGAGAAAGTTGACCTCTTACTGTCCTTGCATTAGTGGTATTATCGTTCATCTGATATTAAAAAACCTCAAACTTCAGTTCATTATCTAAGAGTATATATGGAATACGACAGATATATTTAAAATCTAACATTGAGATACGTTTCGCCCGTTTTTACGTCAGTTTTCATAATACTACTCGGAGTACAATTAAGGCTTTCTTTTCCTCTTTTCCAGTCTTAATTTTTTTTCCATTCCAACACCAAAATTTAGCAACATTTTTTATTCTTATTCTCAGTTTGGTATTTAAAAATCGTCAAAAATGTGCCAATAACAAAGAAAACCATTCACTGGGGTATCACATATTCTTCCAGGGATATTCACATTTCAGAAGAGAAAAAAGAACAAGAAACACTAGTTTGTCGTGTGAAGGTCCCTTAATACATCAGATGTATAAAGTGGCTGAAACAGATTATCTCTCAGCCAGTCACATCTGAAATATAACAAGTTGGACGAAAATACGACTTGTGTGAAGATTGAATGTTTCATCTGTTGAGGCGGTGACTTCAATTTAACTTCGTTTTTTTCCATAAAGGCCAACAAATTTGGGTACAAAACACTCGTTAAACACCCTGGTACCGGTTCCCCCCTCTCCCCTCAACCCTTCCCTTTTTCACTGTTCAAAGAAAGTTAAACGAATTCTTTTGCTTCAGGCGGACTAACCTTCTCCTTTAATCCAGGAGTTCAGCATACACGTTCTCCTCACTGCATTCTACATATTTCTTATAAAAGTGGTTAGGAGAAGTTGTTTGAACATCATGACAAATTTAGTATTCGATGTCCTGTACGTCTGAATTTGTGTTGATATGTGTGGCTAGTGAGGCTTTAAAGATGGTTAGCAAAGTCTGGGTTTGCCTTTGCAACGAACCAATCAGACAGTATATTACTTCATGTAGTTTATTTCTTCTTTCAAAGGCAGTCTTTCGGGTACATGGAAACAAGGCCTGATCTTTCTTACTTCAAAGACCTCAAGCCTGATTCGTCGTCTTTCAGTATGCAGTCGAGTAGAGAGCTTTAGACGTAATGAACATGCGACATCCTTGAGCGACTCCGGCAGGTGGACATGGATTTCTGTACCCTCTTGTTTTGCTGCTTGTTTCTCCTGCACGCAGAGCACTCCACGCCTGCCGCCATATCGTCGGGCCGCTGGCCAAATCTCACTAACGCAACAATTGAGCTACATGACCGCTGGCCATGATACCCGTCCGAGTCTATTGTATTAAGTGAGCTGGATCGTCTTGGGTATTGCTTAACCTCTGAGGCCAACGAACCACTACTTGAGTGTAAATCCCTCAGAGACTTCGTTTCTTCTTTTTTAAGTTTATCACCTTCTTGTCCTTGACATGTACAGTGCTTGCCAGCGCTTTTCCTGGTTCTTTTGTCTGATTTCTTTTTATACTTCGAAGACGTTTCTCTACCTTGGAGTTGTTCCACCGTGAATGTGTTCTTAATATTGAATATTTCATGGCCTCTCGAATCATGATCGGACACCGCACGATGCGGTTTGACAGCACACAGTTCGTTATACTTGCTATGTTTCTGGTAATCATCCTCCGTGTGGTAACAAGACTCTACAGCATCTTGTCCTTCTTCTATCGTAGCAAGAAGGCAACTTGACTCGTGGTCGTCCCGCAATTTCTTGTCTTCATCTCCGTTCTCAGTAAGCAGTTGTATGAGAGCTCGATATCTTTTAATTAGCTCCACAAGGTTATTTTCAAGTTTGTAGTGTGCTTCGTACAGTGCTGATCCATCGCTTTCCATCGGGTAGTTATCCCATGTAAGATGTTCCCTGCTATCGGCACCTTTTTCCCCCGCTACACCAAACAAACTATGCGTTTCTTCCAGCTCTCTTTTGATGGTGACTGTCATCCGCTGGCAAGTCAGTGTAGCTCGCTGTTCGTACACCGCAAGCCGTTCCAGCCTGAGGCTTAAGTGCAAGCAACCTTGATCAGCTGCCAGCTTGGCATGTTGAAGTCTTTCCAATCGAGATTTTAGCATGAACTTTTGTTGTCTACTAGTTTTCTCGTGTTTATCTAATTGCACCTCAAGTTTGTCACATTTCTGAGTCATATTGTGTTTTTCTGTTTGTTCTTTCACTAACGAAGCTTCGAAGTTTCTGTTCTCCTTAATTAGCATTTCTATTTGAGACTTGAGAGCATTTGCTTCTTTCGTGAGTTCTTCTTTTTCACGTTCTACTTCCATGACCAATGTTGTGTAATGCCCTCTTGTCCAACCAGGTCTTTCATCAGCTATATTAGGCCTTAACAAAGCACCTTTCACGTTTGGAAGTTTCCTTCTTTGCGGAGGCCTCTGTTGTTGCGTGACCGGTGTCGTGTCTGTAGTAATCTGATTGGCTCGTTCGTGTTCAGTAATGTCCACCGGAGGCGCATCCAAAGCACTCGATGATCTCTCTGCCAAAGAATCACTGGTGAATGTTTTCGTGCATTTCGCCGAGTGATCTTGCGTGGTCTTGTGTATTTCTTTCAGTTTAATTTGCGCTTTGTTTTCCTTCTCTTTGTTTTCAGATGTGCTAACAATATTACCTTTGCTACTTGAATCATTGTCTTCAAACTCCACCGGTGCAGCCGTTCTATCTTTAAACAGTCCAGCGCTCTTCATCCCCTTTCTCCATATTCTCAACGAAACCGCTTTGAAGTAGCTCGCTGTTTTTTCCTTTGGTTCGTCGTGCTCTGCGGGAACGTATTTGTCCTCAGATTCCCCGCCTGTTTTTCCATGATCCGCTTCTCCCGCGGCGGCCATCAACACAATAATAAAATCCAGCCAGTGTGTACAAACTTTGTCCCTGCAGAAAATACCGCTTTTCTTGAAGGTTCCATCGCCTTCTTGACAAGCACAATCATCATAGTTATCTTGTTCCACTGTTGATGGTTCTGTTCTCGTATTAATTTGCGACGACACCGAGAGTTCAACACTACGGTCATTGCTTTGAAAAACAATCTTGGAGATAAAATCACTGATTGCAGCATTACTTATGTGACTAAACTTCTCGGCAAAGCCCCGTGCATGACGTACAACATGCTCCGGATCAGCTAGTGATGACTGCAGAACCTCTGTCACCTCAATGACATCTTTACAACTCAGTGCGTTGTTGTGAGTAGCGAGCGGGCACACCTCCATTGCATACAATTTTCTCAATTCTACCTGCTTTCTACATCGGTTGATTTATAGGTTTGCTAATTCACGTTTCATAGTTGAACCTTCGTGTTGTTTGGTTAGGCTAACGTCAATTTTGGCGTCTAAACGTTGCTGCCTGTGTTCGGCCCTTACACATAAATATGTATCCGTAAATATGTATGTTCCAAAATTGTTTCTGGAAAAACATAATATTGTGGTCGCCTTAATAACAACGGAAACGGGTATTGTTTTCAGGCTTTTTTCGTTAAATTATTCACAGTTCTTTAACGCTTCCCACAGTGAAAAACAACACAGTGTATTTTGGAAGCGATAGACTCTTCACTGTTACTTATCATCGCAAGCGATGAATAGAGGTCGTCAAAATTATGCAAATATACCCCACTGAAACCTGACATAATTTTGTCCAAAACGTGGGCAGTCAGGAGCATAATGCTGGAATCAATGTATGAATTTTCCCGACTACAAAGTACAGTTGAAGGGTTGTCGATTATCAGTCCTTCAAAAAGTCTCCGATCTGTTTCCTAAAAGTTTCCGAAAAGTCTCCTATCTGTTAGGAAAAACAGTTTTTGGATCAGACAGTGACAGGTGAATTTTGTTGCCGGTCAGTAGGGTTTAATTGGTTTTTCTTCTATTTACAATTCATCAATACGTTTGGGTCTTTCCGTGTTTTTTTTCTTTTTTGCTGTGTGAGCAAAGACAGAAACCGTAAGAGTTCATAAGCATTGTGACCACAAGAAGGCATCGTAAAGTGACAGAATATTGTCGTTTTAGACCAACTATCAGCTGAACAAATATCAAGACTTGGCTATCGCTGTTTCGCTTCAGAGCCTTCCTGAATTACAAATAGAGAACAGAAACTGAGACTTGGTGAACGACCAGCAGATTAATGGACAGTACGAGAATTCAACGACCAAAACTGATTAAAGTATGCTGCAATATATGAAGCATTAATCAATAAAATAAATAAATAAATAAAGCAATGCTCAATCTGTTACATTTATTTTTAAAGTTGTCTCCTATTTACATAAAAAGCCGACAAATGATACAAATACAGTTACTTTCATACAGTTGATTTCGGTTTCTTTTATGTTGAAAAAATGGCGATTGACTTGCGAACAAAAAAAGACTCTAATTCCCAGTAATCTTTTTTTTTTTTTGGTGAATGAGAAATAAGCCGCAAATACGAAGTACGAATGCCAATTTTAACAATAAATAACAGTGCAGGCCCGTAGCAGGGGGAGGGGCAGGGGGGCTTGAGCCCCCCACAATTTGTGCAAGTTGAGAAACATTACAATTAATGTGCCAAAAAATATATAATTAAAACTAATTAATGTGCAACAATCAGTCTTGAATGCTGACGCTGTTGAGTCACTAGCATCCGGGCAAGTGGGCTTCAAAAATCTACTAGCCCACCGCACATTTTAGTCGCCTAGGTTCCTTGCCGATGTCTTTCTTCACCCATATCACCTTGACCCTGACAGTATAGCTCAAGAGTGTGAAGGACCTTAATACCTTTAATAGCTATGCGACTGCTGTGTATTTGCTGCAAGCTTTAATTAAGTCCATTGTTGTAAAACAAGTATTATATTTATCTCACCAATTGAGTGACAAACGATACGTAAACGTTTACGAGAGGTAAAACAGGTCCGAAATACTTAGCTTAGCTGTCGAAATGTTTGAATTTTAACAAACCTTGTAACTTTAAGGATACTTTTTTAAAACTGATGCTATAAATCTGGTGGATGTTGCCAACAACTTTGTCGGCGAAAAAGCAAACAGGAAGCAGCTTTTAAGCAAATTTTCAACGAACGATGTCCCCATAATGGTGTCCTTTTGGACGAAATCGGCACAAACTGTGGCATTGCGAACAGTGCTAGTATCTATCTGACATGAATTTTTGTATGCCTTATGACCGAGTTGTCAACGTCGGTATTTTGACGGGGGGGGGGGAGGGCTTTGACGAGGCCAATTTGCTCGGCCCTCCAGTTATTTCAGCCTTGCTACGGGCCTGTAGTGCAAGTGTCTTTTAAACATGTCAAATTTTCCTGGAAGATCGTGCCTTTGTAGGGGTCGCATATCACCGGGTAGTCCACTCTTTCGATGTTTCGCTTTCGAATTCTGCAGCGGTATCCACTGATTCGACTAAAAGAAGCCGATATCGAATACCGAAAACTTTTCCAAGGTAAATCGAGATAGAAAATGTCGATCTTTCTGGATATTTTGGATAAGGGGACACTGCTAGAGTTGTATCATAATTCTCGAAACGTTCTTGTCGAAAGGTAGTTTATTAGATTAGTATTAGTTTTTTTATAGTACTTTTAGATTTTTTTTCTATCTTAATTTTAGGTATATGGGTATTTTGTGTCCCCAAATTAGTCAGTCCGGGCCATAGACAGTTTTGTCTACATGACTACGTCATCAAATATGGCGTCCGGGTACAATTCCCAAAACCCTACACCGGTCCCAATTTTTAGCCCTGCATTTTTGTCTCTGATTGTTTTGTCCCTTGGGTCCCAATTTACGTGAAAGAGGACCAACAGAGCTTCAAAGGCAAAGCAACGTGAATGGTGTCGGTTCAAATGTAGCGAAGAAATCGGTTGTTGAAGACGAGCATCCATGTCTTGTTTAGGGCGTTTGAAGACGTACCTGCTACCACGAAAATAGATATTCGAGGTAAGAAATATTTTTTTCAATAAAAAATAAAAGTACCACGTAAAACTTTGATAATTTTGCTTCGAAGTTATCGCAAGAGAAGTCATATGCATCGTGGTTTAGTTCATATGCACGGCCGTTGTAATTTTAACTTGTAGTGTTGTGCTTCGCCGCCATTAGTATGGGATTATCCCAAGCTACATGGTTTGACACGTAAATAAAGTTTCTTACTTACTTTACTTTTGGTTCATATGCTTTCCTTGTATTTCCTTTCGAGGAGGTTCTGGGTTGCATTTAGGCTCAGTCTCCATCCGTGAGTGTCTCGATGCATCCGCGTTTCTCGCCACCTTCACGGCTGGGCGCACGGGTTTGGTTATTGTTTAGACTGACCAATCAGAGACAAGCCCCCTGAAATTTGCTGGGCAGAATGCGGACATAATTTAGCGAGATTTCGCGCTGTTTTCGATAATTATTCAAGATGGTGGACGCTGCAAGGGTTGACCGTAATTATCAGAATGCTTGCCATAAGCTCTTCATGAGTTTGGTCTTGATTATTTCAAGGAACAACAGCGTCTTGCTATGAATTTGTAATGACGTCACGGACATGCCACCAAACCTGTGCGCCCAGCCGTGAAGGTGGCGAGAATCGCGGGCGCATCGAGACACTCACGGCTGGAGACTGAGCCTAGGTTGCATTCGGCAACGCGACAGTTGTCAGACATTCTTGACATTTTCACAGGAAAATTTTTATTCAATCAGACCTTCACGTTCTCTTTTTTTTATTTCGGTCGATTGGAAAGGGTGTTCCGTATGTTCCTTTAACATTAAAAAAAAAAGAGACAAGGAGGCAGCGTGAATAGCTAAGGATTCAAGATAGCCTGGGTCGAGATAATGGGGGGTCTACTGCATAAACGTCCCCACAGAATACGGCACAACTTCAAATAGAATATCAGAAAATTGTAATTCAAGCATAGCAGGGGGCAAAAAGGGATGATTAGGACAGCTTCTTACAATCTTCTTACTTGAAATTTGTTTTTGTTCCCAGTATATTGTCTTATATTATCGATCTATCTTAAATTTAAGTTTTAAGGCGATAGTGCTGCTTGTAAAGCCTCAACTTGTCCTTTAACAGCTCATTCAGATATTTTATTTAGTGCCGCTTATAGAAATCCACCCCTAAACCAGGATAGAAGACCCCCTCCGGTTTACAAGCCAACCCCAAACCCTTACGATGTTGTATGAGCCCAGGGCTAATATCCGTGATTTCTTTGCATATCCTTGAGTATGTGCATGGTCAAAAACACTCAACATACACACAACAAATAAGTTTATTCTGCCATTGGTCTGACATAAAAAAGTTAAACTGATAAGCGTATAATTACAAAGCATAGCTTAAGTAACTGAGACCAGCAAAATAAATAACCTAGGACGGAGCGATCAGGCTGTTTGTTGTACTTTGTATTTACGTGGAAATCTATTTAAAAAATCTCTATAATGAAAATCGAAATAAAAAAAACTTAAGTCAAAAATGCACGCTTCCTTAAATAACCGTAAATAGCATTTAAAAGTTTTAATTACTGTTTTTTTGGTTCACTGACACACGACAGAATAAGCCTTCTTCAGTTTACTGCGTCACTCATTTGATTTTTTAATGTACATTTGTTGGTTTTAAACTTCTTTGCACAGTCGAAAAATGGGTTATTTGTGAGCTCAACCTTTGGCTTGTTCAAAAGACAACACAGTGTCAATTCAGTTGAAGCTGTGATTTTTTTTTAAACAGACGTCGAAAGTAAGGAACTGCGAGCAAAATGAACCACTGAACCGTAACATATTCGCCTTTCTAATTAGGCCAAACAGTTGCTCACATAAACATGTCACATGGTACCTGCTGTATACTTAGCGGTAACCACTTTTAATAATCATGGCTTAGCAGGGTTTTTTTTGGCAAATCACTCCCGTCTTATATTAAATCTTTCTTATCAAGACTAATGTAGTGCTACTCTTTATTGTAATATTGTTGTGAATGTTCCGTCAGTTTGATGTTTTTTTTTCAAGAGATATTGTCACAAAATAATTGAACAGGCTCTCATGCTATTTTCTCTCAGCTAAGAGCAGAGATGTCTTGTTTTTTTAATCGCTAGTATCGTAGAAAATCATTAAAATATAAAGCTTGCCTAGTTTCTATTCAGCTTTCTTCCAGGGCCTCGCGGTCAATTTATTTCGGTGACGTAGCCGTATCACGCGACCCAAAATAGATTGACCGCGCGCAAAACATAGATGCCTACGAATTAGGCAAAAATAAGTCACTGTTCGCTATATACCACATGTACCAAAAACGCCAACGTAACCTTTAAAGACGCTATGAGATTTGTATTTGTTTATATTTGCAGAAATTAAAATGTTGCTAAATTAAAGGTGTCAAACAGCAAGTCATTTTCAGTGATATATTGCCTACAATCTTTTAATGCTCTAAGGTGTGTACACGTCAAACAAATCTATTCTTTATCTTACTGTTTCCGGTTCATCTTTGTAGTGATGTTGCCAAGGCAACATGACAACATCGAGTTTCGCAGCAATAATCAAATCAGGTTTCAGTAGTCAATCACCTCAAAAGTTTCATTGCATAGTCTCACGGCGTTAATTGCAATTTAAGTACCGTAGTAGAAGTGAAGACTTAACAAATAGTTTCAATTTGGTTATGTGTGTACTCTTATAACGCACAGATGACGTCAAAATGTGATGAGAACAAAGTACATGCACGCGAGTCAATTTTCCCTTTCGTAAACGGTCGTTGCCATTTTTAAGACACTTAGAAAATTTTTAAACTATTATTGAAAGTTTTTCTACTAAAAAGAAAGATATTCACAACCCAGATTCGAACCCGGTCCTTTCGTATGCTAATCTCTCTCCCTTACCACTACACTACCACGCCAATCCGCCACAATCCCGAACAATTAAAGTATATATTATAATTAACTGTCTTTCATAACTGATACATCTATAATAGGTGACCCTAGCCCTTTCCCGAACTTTAAACGTTAATTCAACTTGGGCTTAATCTTTGTTCTTTCTAAGACTATTCAAAAATGTATTTGTTGCCTTATTGTACATTAATCCAGAGCATATATTACTTCCACCATGACTGAAGGCTTGGTTACTAATGATGGCATCGACCGTCAAAAATGGCAACGACCGTTTACGAAAGGAAAATAGGCGCAGGCGAGTAGCGTATGCGTCACCGGTCTTGTCAAACACTTCACAGCAAAAGTTTCACAAAATGAATTGCAAAGTTTCGCTGCAAAGGTTCGGTCTTGTCAGTGGATGCTTCACCGCAAAAGTTTCACAAAATGAATTGCAAAGTTTCGCAGCAAAGGTCCAGTCTGTCAGTGGATGCTTCGCCGCAAAAGTTTCGCAAAATTAATTGCAAGGTTTCGCAGCAGAGGCCCGGTCTTGTCAGTGGATGCTTCACCGCAAAAGTTTCACAAAATGAATTGCAAAGTTTCGCAGCAAAGGTCCGGTCTTGTCAGTGGACGCTTCACCGCAAAAGTTTCACAAAATGAATTGCAAAGTTTCGCAGCAAAGGTCCGGTCTTGACAGTGGACGCTTCACCGCAATAGTTTCACGAAATGAATTGCAAAGTTTCGCAGCCGGCAAAGGTCCATTCCTGTCAGTGGATGCTTCACCGCAAAAGTTTCAGAAAATAAATTGCAAAGTTTCGCAGCAAAGGTCCGGTCTTGTCAGTGGAGGCTTCACTGCATGCAGAAGTTTCACAAAATGAATTGCAAAGTTTCGCAGCAAAGGTCCGGTCTTGTCAGTGGATGCTTCACTGCATGCAGAAGTTTCACAAAATGAATTGCAAAGTTTCGCAGCAAAGGTCCGGTCTTGTCAGTGGATGCTTCACCGCAAAAGTTTCACAAAATGAATGGCAAAGTTTGGCAGAAAAGGTCCGGTCTTGTCAGTGGATGCTTCACCGCAAAAGTTTCACAAAATGAATTGCAAAGTTTCGCAGCAAAGGTCCGGTCTTGTCAGTGGATGCTTCGCCGCAAAAGTTTCACAAACTGAATTGCAAAGTTTCGCAGCAAAGGTCCGGTCTTGTCAGTGGACGGTTCACTGCAAAAGTTTCACAAAATGCGTTGCAAAGTTTCGCAGCAAAGGTCCGGTCTTGTCAGTGGATGCTTCACCGCAAAAGTTTCAGGAAATGAATTGCAAAGTTTCACAGCAAAGGTCCGGTCTTGTCAGTGGACGCGTCAGCAGCGCAGCAAAGGTCTAGTAACGTTTCAGTAGACAGGGACGTTTATTTAGTGCTTGAAATTTTACGACAAAAACTTTTTTCTGCGGGAGTCACTGCGCAAGCCGCGTTTCAAAAACTTTCGCTAGGGGTTCGTTATATCGGGTTCCACTGCATGTATGTCAGTTTGCTTGACAAACGCGACGAACACGACAAAGGCGCGAGAAAATATTGTCTACTGTAGAATTCGCGCGCGCGAACTAAAGATAATCTTCAACCGCAGACTCTTGCGAAGAGCGCGCGATAGCTACTAATTAGAAAAGGCACACTTTAGGGCAAGAAACTGAATGCTATTATTTGATTTCTCAAAATTCAAAATATATGCAGTGTCTTCAAATACACGATGGTATCAATGCTTACAGCTGGCGATAGCCTTTCTGCGCTTTTAAATTCAAAGTGGTCGGTTAATTTGGCGATCAACAAATAGAAACGGAACTGAATTAAGAAAACTGAAAAAGCGTATCTTTATTACCCAGATGACGCCCTCGAATACTACAATGTGAAAACAACTACCATTCCTGAGATATTGCAGCCGGTAGATTTTAAGCGGTTTGAGAGACGCCCCTTCGAATCTTGCTCATTAGTGTGCTAAATCAGACAAAATATCAATTTCATTTCTTGAAAGCTCCCGAGTCGGTACCCGGACAACCTAAAAAGAAACCTTAGACACTTACCTTCCCAAAATAGTGAACATAGGCACCCATTGCGTGCTTGACCTATGTTGAAATGACAAGTCTTATCCTCGCTTATTTGCGATTTTTAAGACATACTCCGAGGACAAAACAACACACGCGAATATTCTTGCAAATACTTCCCCCTCCACTATAGCACCTGAGTGCATAAAGCCCAGTTAAGACGCACCTCCCATGTGCCGTACCAAATAGTACGTAGTTTTTTGGCAGTTGTACGGTGTCCAAATGAGTTTTTTCGATAGATTTCAATTAGGCAAGCCAAAATCTTAGGGTACGGCAAAGATAGCCACTTAAATACGACCTAGGAGCGAAAATCTATTTGGTACGGCCCATGAGAGGTCGGCATCTGAACTGGGCCTAAAACAGCTTTTTCGTTTACTCAGCAATACCCTTGGAATGCAAAACAACATCCCGCTAAAAACCCAGTTGGACCAAAATTGGAGATAGAGCAACCATTGGGCTAGTAGGCTACAGGCTAAAAAGTCAAACTGACACTAGAGCAAAACGACTGCATAAAAATTTCAAATTAAATCTAAAACTGAAACCTCAGTTAAGGTCAACTAATGATTGTCTGCATATTACTGAAGAATATAAATCGAGGTCACAACAAGATGTGAAAAAAACAAGTGTAGTAGATAATAATTTGAGGAGAGGACAGTCATTGCGGTCATGTTAAAACGCAGACTGCAGACCGTGCAGACTGCAGACTACGCAGACTATGCAGACTGGTATTTTGTTTTCCTTAAGTAAACTGTGATTTGTTGTACTTTTTAGGACTTTTCACTTTTTGTCGTGTTAAGATGACATGGCCAGCAACTTGGCACCGAGTTCTCCAAAAAATGCCCCGCAGCCGGTAAGGAATTCTCGAACAATTTCGACGGAAAGATTCGCACCTTCTGGGAGTATTTCATATTCCTTTGCCAGACGATTCAAAAGCACATTTTGGTTTTGCAGTTAACGAAGTTTCCGAGCTTGAGCGTACCGTGAACTCGCTATTATGCTAGTCCGAAGGTGACAAAATATTAAGTTTACCATTCTTTTGTGTCAAGTTACATTTTTTATACATCAACTATTTTACAGTCGTGTCATTTTGTCATATATTTATTTCAAAACAATTTCTTCTGTGTCAGTGTGATTTTGCTATATCAAGCGATATCTCTTATATGCATCAAATAAATCATTGTTTCATACATGAAGTGGTTAACATTTTCATATCAAGTTGTGTGCACATTTTTATACATCAAGAAAGGGGAGATGAGCTTTTGATCAGAAGTACCACCAAGGAGAGGAGTCTGGCGACGAGTTATCGGGATTGATTCGAGAGTTCTTTGAAAAGAAGCTTTTATTGATCCAGCAGTGTAACAACTGTTCGGAAGAAATAATGATGGTGACCAAGCAGAATTATTAGCTAGAAGGATGGAGTAATATGCGCAAACTTTACGAGTCATGTACCAGCGAATAACAGAATCGAGTTCCCACCTACAACGTATCAAAACAGAAAGAGAGAGAGAGAGAGAGTTTGTTGTTGAAAAAATAACCGATGTTTAATTCAAATTTTCACTAAAATTTATTTACAAAAAATTGTCGTTTCTTCTTGACTCACAGGTCTTGTCTGACAATCAAAATAAAAAGTTTTCATTCAACATGATGACTGTGCCTCCTGCTCTCGTTTGATGTTGTTGTAGCACTGGGCGTTCGCCTGCCATTGACCTTTAATACTTGTGGACTCCCTCAGGGGGCATTTCTTCTTCAGCACGGTCGAATCGCTGTTTTTTGATACTTGCGGACTCCCTCGGGGTGTGCCTCGCGATACTTTTTCCGTTTAATCTCGGTCAATTTCTCCCGATTCTTTTGCCTGTATCTCCTGTTATGGTCGAAAAATCTCAGGATGTTTCTCGCGGTACCTTTTTCTTTGATCCCTTTGTTTCCGTTTCATTTCCATTAATTCCATGAGGGGGTCTCTTTTGGCCTTTCATCCTCTACCTCCGACTGCGACTGTACTCAATCAAAGTGATACTGATCTTTTTGTACCAACCTGTCGATAACGATAACCTCGTGATCCTTAACATTATCGTCTCTCTCATTTCCTGCAAATCAATAGTTTTGGTTAATTTTTATAAACACAAACTCAATAATTCCAAAAACTCGGGAAAAACTGACAGATAAACATTCTTACCTTCTCCATCTTTCGCTTACCACGTGCAATCCTTGTCTCTTTGCCTACTGCCCAGACTCCAACTTAATTTTTTTAGTATTACCGCTGACCACTATTCCCCATTCCTCGTTCTCCATTCCCCATTCTCCATTCTCCATTCCCCATTCTCCATTCCCCATTCTCCATTCTCCATTCCCCATTCCCCATTCCCCATTCCCCATTCCCCATTCTCCATTCCCCATTCCCCATTTCCCATTTCCCATTTCCCATTTCCCATTCCCCATTCTTCATTCCCCATTCTTCATTCCCCATTCCCCATTCCCCATTCCCCATTCCCCATTCCCCATTCCCCATTCCCCATTCCCCATTCCCCATTCCCCATTCCCCATTCCCCATTCCCCATTCCCCATTCCCCATTCCCCATTCCCCATTCCCCATTCGCCATTTCAGTAACATCCCCATCCAGGGTGGAAAGGTAATACTCCAAGTTACTTCATTCTACAGAAACCGGATTAAGCTCCGGTCGTACTCAGGAAGTTTGGTATGTTCTAGAGTTATTGAAACATTGAGGCGTAAAATAATTTACTTTTTTGTCATGTTTTTTTTTTTAAAGAACTTCGGATGGTATAATCCGCCTTATTAATAAAGTCATCAAGAGAAAACAAAGCCGTGTAATGATTTGGCTTCTGAAGTTTAGTAAACCGCATAAAACATGCAAGAAAAACAAAACTGTGAGTGGTCTCTGCAGGTTTTACTTGTCCACTTCAATACCTTAAAACAGATTAAGTTCTAGTAGTATACCAGCTTTGCGTAAATTCTGTAGATTTTTTGTATAGTCCTTACTCACTGTATTACCATTTTGAGTTCTTAAACTCGTTTCTGTTCCGTTATTCAGTTCTTAAAGCAGAACCCGCAGAAACTTCAAATAACTTTGTTACGTTGCTTTTTCCCATACCGAATGTATTTCAAACGCCCTTGATTATGCTCCAGACTCCGCGGTTTTCAGGGTTGTAATAGTACGAGTAGGAGATCGAGTACGAGTACGAGTTTTCAATTCGTGTTTGCAGGCTTCACATTATCACTTCACAAACCAATATTATTTCTGGAGGCTCCTTCTATACTGATAAATAACACGAGGGAGTGAGGTCTCTGGAAACATCACTGGTTTGAAATTCGCAAGTGTACTCGTACTCAATCTCGTACTCGTATTAATAGAAGTCCTATCTAAAGGTCTCGAACCTGGCGTGCGTTTCTCAAAAGCCCCGAAACTTTTCGGGTCGATTTCGGGCACTATAATTCACACTGTATCTTGTAAACAAAGACGTTTCAAAGCGTGAAACTTTGCTATTAGTTAAACATTTCTCATCTTAAAGACATGTTAAAATAACAGGTTTGTAGAATGAGTGGTTGATATTTTACGAATGGCTTTTCGGGGACGGAAACTTTTCGGCGCTTTTAAGAAACGCGCCCCTGTTCTGTTCTCTTTTAGAGCTAGGTCTTGATTGTGGCAAAAACGGCTGTCTTCTGAAGCACTTTTTTTCTTTCACCCCTTTCTTTTTGTCTTTTTTAAATATCTCATAGTGCAAAAAAAAGAGACAAAAACTAAACGTGACGACAAAGAAGGATAACAAAAACACGAGAATTTCATGTGGTACAAACACTTCCGGATTGGAAACCGGAAGTTTTATTCAAGCGAGGTCACCTAATACACGAGCGAGACCTGGGGAAAAGTTTCTTGGAAAAACAAAAACAAAATTTTTAACGCGTATTCTTCCCAAATATGAGCGATTTCAAGCCAATAATTCTTGGTATAGCGCATGGATTGAAAGATTCCTTAATAGGAATGACAGCGTTGTTTAGACTGAAGAGTATTCTAGATGAAAATCAAGAGGAAAAACATCATAAAACTGACGTCCAATCCTCTCGTCGTATCCGGCATCGAGCCAGGCAAACGGAAAAGAAAACAGACAAGTAAGCTTGAGAGTATAGCTGTTCTTTTACTGCGAAATGTTGCTCAGATTTGGCATTCAACATATTAAGTGCATGTAGACTTTATGGTAATACTGGATTACAATATCACTTTAAGTTATTCATCAAGCTATTATATACTGAAATTTATTGCAAAACGTCTCAAAGACACAAGTGGACAAAATTAAGTTATGTCAGAGCTACATAAAGAGCATTAGCGAAATTGAAATACCTGGTACAGGCACTTAGAAAATGGTGAGCCTTAACCTATTCAAAGCACAGCTGATCAATCTGATATAGGCCTCAAAAGTACAAATATTGTCATGCAATGTGTAATGTTATTAGGTGTAGTCATCCCGGGGGGGGGGGGGGGTACTCCCATATATAACCTATATAGGTATGTGCCGCTGTGAAGGGTATGGTTTTCAAGCAGTTTGGTCTGGGATAGGGTATAGAAATCAGGGAGTCTTGGTCTAAGATAGGGTATCAATTACTGGGAAACTAATGGGTGGTGTAAAAATTTAATCCAATTAATTAATTAATTAATTCTAATTAATTGGGTTTGAAAAACTCGGAAATATAAAATATAAATGAATTTGTGACAATATTGTTGATCGAGAGATGGTTTTCCATTAAAAGCACTGTGTGGTTATATTTCTGATGGTTAGCTCGAAAATAGCTAGTCTGGGATAGGGCATCTAGTCTAGAATAGGGTTGCAAAAACGACATGAACGTGGTCTGGTATAGGTTAAGGGTTTCAGAGTCCCAGCGGCACACTTCCATCAAAATGTTTCCGAGAACCCCCCCCCCCCCCCCGGGTAGTCATGTACTTCTACTTGCACAGAGATGCATTTTTGTGCAGATCTCAGAAAGAGTGCTCCGTATGTGACCTATATTTGCCATAAAGCTAAAGGTCCTCCCCAAAGGATATCATTTTTAAGCCATTTCAGTTTAAATTAGGGTATTGATGTTTTGCCTTTTGTTAGATATGTAGCTCTGAGTTTTGGAAATAGCATAATCATATTCCAGTTAATCTGGAATCCCAAGGCCACGGGTTTTTCATCTGTAGGACTAACCTGAGTCAAATGGAGATGCAAGTCAATGCAAGTTTGGAAAATTCTGTGAACTTGCTTAGACACACTTGTAATACAATGTAGGTGTAGCCACGAGTTCAACCCATGTTGCAAAAAGAACAACAAGAACAACAAAACATTTCTCAGTGCAGTCTTGTGCATGTGCTCACATAGGATCATAATATAAGATCCTCCAAGATCCTGCAGAGTCCTGTAGGTTAAATAGGATCCTATAAGATTCCGTAAAATCCCATACAGGGTAGGATCTTAAATATTAGATCTTGTCAGGATCCCGCAGATTTGGATGCTAACATCTCTAGGATTTCTACCAGGGTACGTGTAACAACTTTGCAAACAGCTGCAAAAGTTAACAATACAGTGGCTTCATTGCACTTTTTCTTGCATTTCAGGTTTGGGTTTTTGACCCTATTTTCCATCTGTGCAATCTTGTGCACAAACTGATTTTGTTATGCCATGGAAAGGGCAGGTTCCAGTTTACCGGTATGGCATCTACTTGTGGTCTCATACTTACTTTGCTTTGGTATCTTTTTTAGCTCCGTCGGTGTGAAAGAAATCTTCAGCAAAATGTTACAATGCTGTCTTTTGAATGGAGGAATATTTTGGGTAAGTTTTTAAAAGTGATTTATAACTAACAGAGATTACTTTTGTAGTGCCTATACTCTTTGTGCCTTTACTTTTTCTCATACACAGTCCTCATACACATAAAAAAAAGAGTCACAAAAGTGTAAACGTAATCAACTATGAGGCTGTCCCTGACTTGTACCCATTCGCTATTTAGTATGTCCCACACGCTTGGAAATTTGCCTATTCCAGACCTCCTCCATCTTTTTCTCTCATTCAATTTCCAAATTTTTAATAGCAACTGGGTACGAGTCAGGGGCCATCCAGAAATCTTGCCTGATCTAGTATGAAAAAAAAAATGGCTTGGTCACAGGATTAATTAGAGATTTAAGTGTACAAATGCATACCAGCAAACTGACATTGTTGAAAAATCCTGACAAAAATAATGTTGTCCAGAAAGACTTGCATCCCATCTGGCATTGGCCGATCCAGAAGCAGGAGATATTAGCTCCATTCTTCTGAGTCTTGACAGGAGCCCATAATCCAGAGCATGCAACTGCCATATATTTGTGTTACAGCATTTTCACAGACCAATTTATTTTTAGCCAGGATTTCCTGCAAATTTAGACTTCTAAAGGATTAGCCTTGCTAATTAATAATAAAATTATGTCTTGCACCCTGGGGGGGTACTCGAAGTATACATGACGGGGGGTCCGATGCATTTTTGTGGGTTGAAAATTTACACGCTTGGTATTTTTTTGGGTCAAGAGGTCTGTCACATATTTTTTTAGGTCTTAAAAAAATACGCATATTTTTTGGGTCTTATCTCTAAGTGAACTTTTTGTTTCGGGTTTTCGTTGCGATCAGTGGATTAGAAAAATATTCATTCGAACTTTTTTTCAGCGACATGTGTTCCGGAAAAACTGTTAATATTAAGAAGACAATACAATGTACATTTGTAATCTTGTTTACTTTTCCTGTTTTCTCTATGACTCATTACAATGATGTCCATCAATGTCTTTCATGTCCCTCACATTGTTGAGGGATCAAAAGTTTGTGAGAACCAGTTCGACTGAAGAAGTCAATATTTCATGTAATTTCTCCAGTCAGTCTGATGCACGAAGGAGACATCTTCAGGTTATCACTAGCTGACACAACATTCCTGGAAGCCTACTTTCCACTGGATACCGCCGACGACGCTTCAGACTACATCGCTGATGATGGTCGAAGAGTACAATTACGCCATTCCTGCATGAGAAGGCTTCAGCGAGCCGTTATTTATACAGTTCACTAATTCTATGAATGTACATTACCGGGAGAGATTTAAGGAAACATTTCGACACTTTTATATACTATAGGTTTTTTTGTCAAGAGAGTATTGCAGTATTTTTTTACGCTCGTTACAGTTCCTGTTCGAAAATGTGAAATTTAATTATGTGTAAGAGTACATTTCCGCATGGAAAGGCTTCGGCGAGTCATCATTTATACAGTACATTAATTCCTTAAATGTATTACCAAGAGAGATTAAGGGAAACATTTCGACAACTTTGTACTATAGGTTTTTTTAAGAGAGTATTGTAGTATATTTCTTAACGCTCGTTACAGTTCCTGTTAGAAAATGTGAAATTTAATTATGTATCATAACCACAATCTGATGAAAGAGGTATGCTGATATAGTGTCACAATGAGGACCTGTCTGTAAATGTGGAGCAGAAGGGAGGATGAAGAGACATTAACGGACATACCAATTTCATGAGCTTATTGATACAAAATCATGCATTAGAAAGTTCTGCTTAATTGAATAAATCAGTATTGAGTATTTAAGTCTTGTATTTTTTTGGGTTGAAAATTTTGATGCCAGGTATTTTATGGAGCTAAAATTTCAGGCTTGTGTATTTTTTTGGGTTTGCAATGTGAAGCTCCATCAGACCTCCCCCCCCGTCATGTATACTTCGAGTACCCCCCTGGCATCCTGCATTGCAAATCGGACATTTTAGGAGTTAGAATGATGGAAAGCTGCCTTTCTTTGGCGAGTGTGGTCTTGTGTGTACTGAAACTTCAATTTTCACAATAAACAGTAATCTAAAAATTGTCTAAAAATGACCTGGTCTGTGAAAACACCATGACATAGGCTGAGTATGGGGGTTGCACAATCTGGGTTATGGGCTCTTGGTCTGGATAGTAATCATCTTTTACCTGTAGTGGGGTGAAAGGAGCAGGGGGTAAGAACTTCATTCCTTCCTTATCCTTTCGTGGTTTTCCCTCTTGCTTCTTGCCCCCATCTCTCCGTCCTTCTCCTCCAGGGGTGTACTTGGTGATTGACAGGGGCCAGAGGCACAAAGCTGGAATTCATTGGGAGTCAGTCTAGGTGCACAACCTTTCATATGAAAATCATTTTTGTGTTTTCAGCTATGTGGAAATAAAAAGCAATTTTCACATGAAAGGATGTGCACTTTACAGCCTTGCTTTGATAGGGAGGTTCAAGACAATTCAGAAATGGCTTATAAGACAAATTTGTTTGGGTCATGGAAAAATCATGGATTTTCAGATTTTTTCAGATTTTTCAGCTGATGGTTAAAAAGTGAAGCAATTTAGGAAATGTGTCAAGCGTCAAAATGTTCAGCTAGTGGGGCATTTCACTCATTGTTTTTGCCAGTCGTCTTGTCAATTTTGAGGTCATGGAATTGGATTAAAGGTCATGGAAAAAACATGGAATTTTCTTTCCCAGTTTCTGTGTGAGCCCTGTGTATACTGAGGATGCAGGAGTGAGGTTGTCTGGTACTAAGTTCCTGTTGTTGTCTTTCCCCAGCTGAGTATTTTCCTTTTTGAGAGCTACATCATTCCTGGACTACAGCACTTAACTCACTTTATATTTAGTAAGTACTTAAACCAAACCATGATTTGTACATTTAAAATTATTAAAACCTTTACTTGTCCACAGCATCCTATATCAGCTTTACATTTTATGATTTTGTACAAATAGTATTGTTCTTTTATTGTCATAGATGTTCTTAGTAGTGGTACACCTCACCAAGGCTTATGGGTGTGGCAGTGGATGGGACCATTCTTGTCGTATTTGTTCAGTGCTTTGTGGGTATTACCTCTGTACTGGCTCAGTAAACCTCTCAACTCATTATGGTATCAGGTAATATATTTAAGCAATATACCACACATTTCTATGGTTTATTGGCTCAATAAGCCACGCAGGATGTCAGAAGAACACGAGAGGAGATTACAAGTCATGAGCCGAAGGCAAGTGATTTACAAGCTTTTTGAGTGTTATTCTAACATCCCAAGTGGTATATTGTGGTATATTGCTTTTATATAATAACTACATTTTCCATTTTCCAGTTAGTAAACCAAGGGTTTTGCCTGTCGTTACATTATCATTGGTTAAAATTTCAATTGGGTTCAAGTATTTGCATGGAAATGGAAGTCCAGTAGCCAATTTGAAAAGATGGGATGACTTTGAAGGTGTAATTAACCCTAAATGTGACCAAGTGTGCTCCACACTAAGAGTGCATTTTATTGGGACATATTCCGGTTGCACAGTATTTCTGAAATCACAATTCTTGCAAAATCTTTGTACATCTTTCTTCGGTAATGGTGAATGAAGTCCATACTTGCTTTGGCCATACAAATATTTCCTGTGCTTAATTCAGTGAGAACAAAATTCTCAGAAAACTCAGAGTATGACCTAAAATGGTAAAATTTAAAGTAAGCCAATGAAGGTATGACATACACTCCATCCAGGATCTAGAGTAGACTGGAAAAGCTGTCTGTCTCCAACTGTTGAACATGAAGCAAATTACTACTACAAGTTGCACTAGACCTGTTTGGAATACAAGTCGATCACAAGTTGTTAGTATGCTTTTTTAACAACAATTTCCTGTTGCCATGTATACACCTTCCTTAGGGCATAGAATATGAACTCTGATCAGGCCTTAACCCTTGAAGGCCTGATACAAAAATGCATATTCTCCTTATCGTTCTCCATACATTTCTTATGGAACTAGTGACGAGAATTTGTCTAAATATCAAGACATCTTATCCTTGGTGGATCACTTTCATTTTTCTCATCACTAGAATGCTTGAATACGTGGTGATAATGAAAGAGAAATTTCATTTTCATCATTGCAAGGGCGTTATGGGTAAATATTTGATACACCTTTAGTCCTCTCCCTGCAGTTAACCTTATAAGGATATAAGGCCCAACAGTGATCATCGTCAAATTTTTCCTCATCAAGTCAGTGCATTATAACACATAAAGTCATGTGAATTGGGTGAAAAGATTACCAAAGAAGAATTGTCTTGATGCCTTAACAAGTTCTCCCAATTAGTACTTAATAAAATGTATGGAGACCAGTGAAAAGAATTTGAATAATGATCAGGGTTAATCTAGTAATAATCTAGTAGTGCAACAAATGTACTGTCAGATGTTCAAGATTGCTGTGGATCGAATGTGTTGTTTATTTTCAGGAAATTGCAGACTCTGCTTACCGTAACACGAGAGGAAGGCCAATTGGATTCTTAGCAAGTTTTGGAAAAGAAAGGTTGTAGTTTGCACCTTGTGATCAGATAGTATATTAGTAGACCTATCAGACAGTATAGGAAAATAGACCTATTAATAAAAAAGGGTTTGTTTTTAACGTTTTAAAAAAGTCAAACGTTGCATTTTCACCCTTTTGAAGCAAACATTCATGCCCATGTCGATGTAGTGGTTTATTCCGTTTGAAAGGTAATAGCGTAAATAAGGTGTTAAGACTATCATTGGGAATCTTTTCCTAAAAACTGAGATCTCTGTAGATGTCTAATCGTTTAATATCTTTACTGAAATTCTCTTTCAGCTTGTCCTCTCATATCAGCAAAACAGTGGCAGATTTCTTCTTTAGTTTCTTACTACAGGTGTTCTTTCTTGTTCAGGTAATGCAAGATGTTACGAACCGATGTTGGGACAGCGAGTCAGTGAATTTATTGCAGTTTTCTTACCTTTGCCTCCTAGTTTTTGCGCCTTTCCTAGCGGCTCCCACATCTTTGCCCTTTTGCTACTGCAGAATACTGTGTGGCATTAAATTTTTGTGGGTTCTAATTTTTGCGATTTCTGCGCTTTTTTTCACGATCCTTAAAAAAAGTTCCTGCGAAAAAAATTTCCCGCACAAATTTTCTCCGCAACAATTTACGCCACTGTCGAAATCATGTACAAGCATCGCCTTTTACATGAAATGTAAAAACATGTTGGAGTCCATTAACCGTCTTTCGTGCGCGCGCGTCTATTTCGCCCACCCCACAATCGCCATCGCCAAAATTAGAGACTACTCGCAGTCTAGAAATCTGCAGGATGTACATGTAGTTGAATAGAAAGTGGCCCTATCTAACACATAGTTTTAGATTGGTCATTTGTGAAGTGCCTTGAGCTACAGTATTTTCTTTATTTTTTTTTATCGCAGGCTATGATGGTTAGTTTTCTTCCAATCCTGGGGCCTGGCATCAGCCTTGGTCATATGTGTCTTCTGTACTCTCTTTACACTTTTGAATACAAGTGGGTCAATATGGGTAAGTAATGAATGTTTCATTAGAGCGGTTTTCAATTGAGTGTCGAAAGGAATTCGCCTTTTGCTTTGGTTTTGCTTTACTTCGCTTTGTGATTGGTTGAAAATATCCTGCGCCACTCTCTCGACCAATCAGAAGTAAAACTCAAACCAATCGCGCGTTTTCCCGCGCTTGGCGCGGTTACATGTATTTGCTTCGCGTTCTGATTGGTTCGTTGGGTAATTTGTGTTTGTTGTGATTGGCTGGTGTAATTACTTTGGTTTTACGACACTCTTTCGAAAGCGCTCTATTATACTTCTCCGATTGGCTGAGGATCAAGCTACCTTTCCTGGCCACGGTTCCTCAATGATGATATACCTATTCAGTAAAAAAACTCTTATCCAACGGTTTCACATTTTTTAGTCGGGAGAGCTGTTGAATTTCGTTGCGAGAGGGATTTATTCATTGAACAACGCCATGTCGTACAGACGAATTTTCGATAACTTGAAACAGGACCAAAGCAGTCTATCTTGTCATGACCACATTCACCAAAACAAGCGATGTCCTAACCGTGGTAAGGCGCAAAACTGTGCCAGTCAAGAGAAGGCAAGACTTCTAGTTGTAGCCTAGCCTGTAAACGTCAAGGATGTGAAACCATCTTGTCCTATTAGGTCCCCAATATATCGTCAGTCATTGACAAAAAGTTACAATTAATATCTGTGCTTGTGCCCGAGCAAATCTGAACCGGCTTAACTACCGCGGTACCAAGCAAGTCTGAACGCCCGAGCAAGTCTGAACGGGGTAACGCAGTTCCAAATCTGAACGAGGCTTGAGTAACGCGAAAACAAGTTTAAACTGTTGCTCGGCAGTCTACAGAACTAAGCCTGAGACGCACCAGGAACTCCTCAATCGTGCGTTAAGAAGGTATTACCTCGCTGATGTTTTTAAGTCAAGCAGGGACTTGTACCCAACAATGTCTCTGACTTGTTTAACTGTGAAAACACGCAGTATACGCTCAAGAACAACGACTTCGATGTACCTCGATTTGAAACAGTACGTTTTGCAAAGCATTCTGTAAGATAACTGGGGCCACTTATTTGGTCAAAGCTTGGACTCTGACTTGTTTGAACTCAGTCGAGCGCAACATTAGAACGTAGATCTGTCCAGTTTTATGAGCTATTGTAGGATGTGCAAGTAGTTAAACGTTGTACACACAGACTTAGTTACAGGGGTTAATATAATATAGGGTCTACATCTCATGCTATTATGAAGGTTACATAGCGAGTATGTAGGAAGATTTTAGCTGCAGTTTTATTTATTTATTTATTTATGTTAATTATTTCATTTTATTTCTAATTAGTGTTCCCCATTAGCTGTATAGGTTAACACCTCGACACTGAAATAAAGTTCAAGGGGGTTAAAACTGTGGTGCTCCGTCGGTGGGGAAGTGAAACACAAAACTTTGGATTTATCAACTGAGTTGATAGGGTAATTGGCCACCGTAGACAAATTGAAAGCTGATGTTTCGAGCGTCAGTCCTTCGTCAGAGCGAATCAAGGAATTGTGGGTTGCACTTGGTTTATATGGAGAAGGGTGAAGCCACGCTATTGGTTAGCCTGCGAGCAAGCTCTCCGGGGCGATCTGGCGGCGGGGCTGGAAAAGGAAGGAGAGCTTGTAACTACGTCTCTGGAATTTGAATATCTGCATCGAAAATTTCGATGCAAAATGCTGATTGGCGGATTGGTAATGACGTCATCAGTCTTCACGCGAAGACGACAAAACGAACGCCGAATGCGACGTATAAAACAACGAATCTAAAATTTTAAGAATTGAAATTGTCTACGCCAAAGGCATCAAAGCGAAACCGTTACTAAAATGTAACTTATACCAAAAATCGAAGGTTATGATGTTAGAAAGAGAATTAGAGTAAAATAGCAAGTTTTTTTCCTGGAACTATTTTTAGTTCACAGTGCACTGAATTTGCATACTGTGTGTCTTAAAATAAATTGCGCGAGCGATGTGGGAACAAATCGAACCTTTCTTTCGCGCACTTTATCCTTCGATTAAAAATTGAAATAGTAAATGAAGCTAATATTGAAACTTAAAGTCAATGACAACTGTTAAAGAATTTGTAAGAAATAGCGAATACGGTCCGAAGTTAGTTTCAGTTCAAAACCGCATTAAATTTGCATATCGCGTGAAATCTGACCTTCTTTCACGTGTTTAACATGTTTGTCACATTTTTTGGTTTACGCTGATTGGTCAAAATCTGACAGCTGCGCTGGAGACGTAGTTGCAAGCTCTCCTTCCTTTTCCCGCCCCGTCGCCAGATCGCCCCGGAGAGCTTGTTCGCAGGCTACGCTATTGGTAGGAACGTGGAATGTAAAGGTCTTGGAGAGCACGGGCTGTAAAAAAGAAGACTAAATTAGTTGAACGAAAAACGTTCTTTGATACTGTGGGGATTAAGTGAACCGACTTGAAAAATGAACTTTTGTTCTAGATTTTTACGGCTTTCTGTGTTACCCTGATGTAGGGAAAGTTATTATAATTATTATTTTCATAGGATGGACAGCTCCGAAGCGACTATCATACGTGGAATCTAACTGGCCGTATTTCGTGGGCTTTGGGCTTCCCCTGGCTGTTCTGACGTCACTGGCTCCTTCATTTATTATCAGGTCAGTATCAAAACGCCGGCAAGTCTGTACCCTCGTCCAAAAGGGTTTTCTTTCTTCTTACATCTCAAATGAAATTGAACCCCGAAGCGGCGATATCAAGTCGCAAAAAAGAAGAAAAACTGTGGACTGATTACCCTAGGAATAGCTTGTACCAACTAAGTTGATAAAACTGTAAATAGATTGAACCCAGAAGTCATATCATAAGTCGGTTAAGTGTGATTGTCTGGGTGAGCGTAGTCCTGAGAAAGACAACCTGAGCGGAAGTCACCACCAGAGTCAATTGAACATGTTGAACTGTGATTGGTCAGTAGATGTCAGTAGAGGTCAGTAGAAGTCTCTGGTCGTTGTCCTGATTGTTCGACGAACTCACGATGTTTTTGGTTCTGTCTGTTAACCCAGAGTCTTATATCATCTACTGACGATTCACAATTCACTTGACTCTGATGATGACCTCCGCTCGGGTTGTCAAAACGTCAGTCAATCGCAAACAGTCCTTCTCAGGACTACAATCACCAGTACGATCATACTTCGCCAACTTATAAGTTGATTAAACTAAATTGGTGTCTATAGAATCAGTAGAATCTAATCACTTTACTTTTATAAAGGTTTCATTCATTAATGAAGTCTACATCTCTACCTTACCTGCTATTTTACTATTGTTGTTTTTGTCTCTGCTTCTTTTTACCACAGCGGCTGTGTGTTTGCAATTCTATTTCCCCTTTTTATCATCAGTGGAAACGAAGCAAAAGTAGAAGAAACAAAGTAAGTTATTTAACTGTAAACTTTATCAGCGTGTTTTTATAAGGACATTTATCCCATGGGATCGAAGATAAAGCCAATCAGAAGAACTGTTCTCTATTGGATGATGCCGTCCACCTACCTGAATGAAACATGGCCCCATTTTCTACTCTCCCAAGACTGAACTCGTATTTGCACGCAATTTCTTCAGGGATCTCGTGGAGTGCTTACAGAATCAACTTAAACTACTTTTGTCTGTGTTGACCAAGAGAGCAAGGTGTGGCATAACAACGAAATCATTTCATATTCGTTGAATCTACAGCAGGGCGCATCCCCCGGGGGGCTACTCAATAAAGTTTTGTACGGGGAGGCTCCGCCCGGGGGTTCAAACCCTTACCCTTAAATATACGTATTTTTTCCAAAATGGCACCCCTTTCATATACCTAGAGCAAAACTACATCCCTTTCTTGTACCTCAAGAATAAGCCAAGACAATAGAATTTCCTGTAATTGCCACGTTTTTTCCCGGGTTTTCAGTCGTTCTGATTCAGTTGCGTAGTCATTTCTGCCAAAATGTGGCACCTTTTGATATACTTCGCTTTAGCCACCATTTCTTCCGCTTTGCAGGTGATTTGGTGACGCTTGTCAATTTTCCCTACCCTTTTATATACCGCGAGCTTAAAAAAGGCACCCCTTTCGGGCGGAGCCTCCCCGTGTAGCCCACTATAGGTTGTACCCCCTCCGGGGGCGCATCAGCATCAAATTGTCTTTCGTTTTGCAACTTAAGATCAGATTAGACCGGCCCGATTTAATACACTCTTACTAAAAAAAAGGAAGGCAAAAATCATTTATTATACTCTGATAAAGCGAGTTTTTAGCCAATCAGAGCGCGCGCAGTTTTCAATCATTAACTTATGTAATATCCTCAAATATTAGCACGACCTACTGATTAGCAAATGTATCTGTTCTTCTTTCCATTTTTCTCTTTATTTTGCAGTCAGATACCAGTGCGGATATTTTCCATAGTAATCTGGTTAACAAACAAGGTATTCACGAGGAGACCCGTCACAAGTAAGACCCAGGCCACTGGCTCCGAATCTACAGAAGGCACGTGATCATCACGTGCCAGTTCACTGGTCGTTTCCAGGTCACTGTCAAACTCTTGAGAAAAGTCAACGCAGAGTGAACCAAAATTGCATTGTGGGTACTCACATTAGGACTAACGACTGGGTAAAAGCATTTGGAGCTAGTTGGCTAAAAGAAGATGGCGCTTTTGGTTTTTTGCTGCGGAGCTTATTCAACGAAACTTAATGCAAACGTCTATTTTGGAAACTGTGATATTTTGAACCATTGAGAGGTCCTAGAAGGAATTTTTCACTTAGAAAAATAATATTTACCGATTTCTTATTGGATATGGAAAGCCATCTTTTAAGACGTTTCCTGTATAACAACAGGAAACTCACTCATCTGAAGACAAAAAGACTCGTCTGAACCCGATGTTGGGCAAGTTTCCCATTTCCGAGTTTTCTGTCCCGTTTCCGTCGTTTAGACGTTTAAGTTAGACGAAAAACTCGTCTCAGAAGGGAAACCCGTCACTTTAGTTTGTGAGATGGTCTTATTAAAGCAGTGTTCAACTGCTTTCTTTCGCACAACTTTCCGTCTAAGACGAGTGTTTCGTCTGCCAGCTGTGTCCCTTGCTTAAAATTTTTCTACCCGTTTATAACAGTCTTCGACGAGTGCAAGTTAAATTGTGAAAATAATTCCTATTTGTTTGAATAAACTCATTCCAATTTTCTTAAAATTGTCTATTTCTTCCCTCACTTGTTCCACGCGATTACGTCAGATTCTTTGTCACCAATCTCAGCGCGGCCTTGGCAGAACTACCGGAAGTGACGTCAGTAGCTGTAACCTTGATCTCCGTTCCACCGAAGTATACATTTAGTTCTATGTTTCGGTGCAATCCTTTGGAAACATCGGGACTAACAATCTGAAAGGCTACATTCTCGGCTACGACACCGGAATCTGTGACAAATTGCGCTTTCTTGTTGTGTGTGCTGAAGAAACGCAGCGAGGCAGTTGTTTGCTCGGGATGAACAGGCGAAAAGAAAAATGATCTTTTCTCTCCGACCTTAACTTGCTCGTCTTCTTTTACCAGAGCATCAAAGATATCCTCACAGTAGCTGACGCCGCAAATTTCGGTTTTCTTTTTGTCTGGGTGTTTACTTGCGTCGAAAACTTCATTAATATCAATGCCGTATGTCTTGGCCATTGCTCTTGTTGTGAGCAGATCCGGAGTTTGCGCGAACATTACCGCTCCTTTGATTATCGCCAGCTCGGCATCGCGGGGGGTCAGGACTCTCTTGTCCGGGAAGGCCTGGGTAATAGCTTTTCTAAGAGGCAGCGCTTGGGAGAAACCGCCGACCAGAAACATCGTGTTCACATTAGCGTCATTAAGTTGCTTGAAAAGTGTTTTGATAACGTCTACAGTTTTTTGCACAACCGGTTCGAAAAACCGGCTGATTACTTCCAAGCTTAAACTTAAGTAACCATTGCTAACGCTTACTTCGCTGTTTTTGTAGTGCATCTTGAGACGTTCATTAATGTTTTCATCACTTCCTACCTCGCGAGAATATGCATTTACAAAGTTAAAAGGCAAAACAATGCTGACTTCATCACTGTCGACCCCCTGTTCAGCACGCTTCTGAATTTCAAAGTCGTTCATGATTTTCTGCCAGTCGTTGGGAAACTGTCTTCTAAACTTGTTGATGAAGTCTTCGCCGAATACCGCAATGAGCATGCGCTGGAATTCCCTGTCCACGTGCATGCCCCCCAGGTGGCCTCCCGCTGGACAGTGGATCTCGCGGATGGTGCCATCCTCTTGGATTTCGTGCACTGTTATGTCCAATGTGCCGCCTGAAACGAGACAAAGTGTCCTCTGATTGGCAATTGAATTTTGTTAGAGAAACTCAATATCTGAAATGGCCAGATAGATAGATAGAAACTTTATTCAAGTGTCAAACCTTATAGCTTGGAATAGTCCCATACTAATGTGGGGACACAAATAAAATACAAATAATTAACAATAACTATTAACTATAAAATCTATGATGGGAAATATTTAAAAATTTATGATTAAGTATTACAAAATGCACAGCCCTTGCAGCCATCATCTTACAGTGTACTTATATTTCGCTTACTTATAGTGTTTTTGAAAGCGGCCAGCGATTTAGCTGGTCTATCTGCCGTTGATAGTTTGCCCCATAATTTGGGGCCTAAATAACGTAACGAATGTTTTCCATAGGTTACTGTGTTGTATCTAGGTATGAAAAAATCCGACTGCCTTTAGTTATATGATGAATTAAGTTCCTTAAATTGGAGGTCGAGAATAATTGACGTTTGCTTTGGTTTCGCTTTTCTACAGTTTAAAAAAAGACTTGCGTCATTTGCTCAACCAGTAAGAAGTCAAATCAAAAGTAATTGTGACTCGCTTGCGCGCGTTTTCCCGCCCTTGAGACTAGTTACATGTACTTACTTCAAGTTCTGATTGGTTTATTGTGTTGTATGTCGTGATGGGTCAAAGTGATGACTATGGTTTTGGTTTGATGACACTCGACTGTCGATTGAAAAGCGCCTTAAAGTAACAATTGTATCTGGCTAAATAACAAAGCTAGGTTGAGGTAAAGTCGCACACGAGCCAAGGTGGCCAACACAGCTGGAGCTTAACCCGGTTTCTGTAGCATAAAGCAAAAGAGGGCATTGCCATTCCTCGCTGGATGGGATGCCAGTCCATCGCAGGGTTACCCCCCAGCATAATGTCACCGATACCTATTTTATATACCTGGGTGGAGAGAGAGACAATGTTGCCGAATTCAACAGTATTGAACGGTGTTGAAAGGAAATGTTGAGTCCGAGGCCTTACAAATTAAATGAAGCGATAATTCAATCAAGCACGTAACAGTGACCCAACCTCCATTGTCTACAACCATGTATGAGGCAAGGCCTTCGTTCACTAGCTCATCCCCAGTTTCCCCAAGGAAGTCCTTCATTTGAAGCGTTCTGCAGTAAAACGAGGCTGCCTCGGGCTCAAGAGCGATGAGAAGTTGATCCGGGTCGTCAGGTGAGGCCAGACTTGCCTGCAGAAAGAAGAAAACGTTACACAGGTCACCCTTTCATCAAATTAAGACTTTTTGAGGTGATAAGTTAGGTTAAGTCGTACTCATTTGTACTGACTGACTGACTGACTGACTGACTGACTGACTGCTGACTGACTGCTGACTGACTGCTGACTGACTGACTGATTGACTTGATGACTCATTGACCGACTGGATGATTGACAGACTGACTGTGACCGATTGACTAATTAAACGACCCGACCGACCGGCTGACTGACTGGCTGACTGACTGATTGACTGACTTTCTTTACCTATACCTTGTAAGCCGCTTCTCTCATAAATTCCTTAGCAGTTGGCTCCCAAATGGCGGGAACAGTCACCACCCACTGTACGTCACGTGTCTGGTAAATCTTGCCCCGCTGACCGCTGGCGTTGACGCTCTCCATTGCCTTATCACCAAGATAAGCTAAGCAGACGGAGAATAAGTCCAGGGCCTTCACTACTGCTCCGTTTGAGGCCATCAGGCTTGTGTCTTTAGAAAGGTCCTGAAAAGGTTTAATAAATCAATATTGGGTTTTTGTGCACAACAACCAACCGTGCCTGAGAAAATGAGCCCGCACTCTTCGCCTCATATTGCTGCCTTTTATTTTCGCAAATTGTCATAGAAATGCATGCTCAACCTTTTCCCCTGTTTGGTGATCATTATACCCTCCCCCGGTGGAAGCCCCCTCATTTGGCTCTAACAGGGAATTATGCTTTACAAAATGACTTCAACTTTTGAGTCGGTGGATGTATTTCTTAAGTATTACCAGAGGGTCTGAATGGGGTTTAGTGTTTAGTGTTATTTGCCCACGATTTATAGTGTTTGCTGTTAAATTGGCCAATATTTTAATGTTAACTGTTTTCGGAGAAGATACTGTTTAGTGTTTAGAAGGTTTTTCGTAAAAAAAAATCATAGTCTTTTAGCCTTGTAAATACTTGTCTGCTCTGCTGAAATCGCTAATAAAATCACTCAATCGCCCTGCTACCCTAACTTTGAGCCTATGCTCAAAGGGGCAGTTTAAGCAGTAGCCTCTTTTTTCTACCCATGCGAATCAGTATTTTGGGGAAACCTGAAGACCAATAGCGTACCAAGAGCCCGCGATCCTTTGGTCAGAGTCGCGTGCGAACTGGGGTCGACGAGGTTGGAACTCGAGGTCACATCGGTCAAAAGCCGAAAAACAACATCGCGGCATCCGGTGTTGTTAAAGTTCTAGTGAGCTTCTATAGAAGCGGAGAGGATTCTGCTTTCGAAAGGGACAGAAGCAGGGTCACGTTTGACCTTGGAAAGCAATCCAGCGTGGCACGCCGTCAAGAAACATCTGTTGGAATTTCTTGGGCCATAAAGGAGTTGGTTGACAGATATCACCCTGTAAGGCAAAGAACAGTGCACAGTGAGACCACCAAAGAGAGAGCAGGAGCTCTGCCGCCAGCAGTATACCGTAAACTGCCGCTTATAAGCCCCCCCCCCCCCCGGTTACAGGCCCATCTACCTGTAAACAAAAAAATACATCCGGTTATAGCCCCCTGGATATAAGCCCCCCTCTAATTTTCCTTGTTTCCTTAATATTTAGCACTCTCACAGAACACTGCGAGGATGAACTCTGAACTTGTGTTTTGTTACGTTCCAGTTACGTTCGTGTATTTTGTTGTTAAAATTGAAATGAATTCGATTTATTATAACGTTTTAAAGGTTAATTGAAAACTAGTAAATTAAAAACGTATTTCGATCAACACTGCTGTGGCTCATTTCGAAACGTTTTATAAATTTTTTTTTTGTTCCGCTTATAAGCCCCCCCGGATATAAGCCCCTCCGTTTATAAGCTCACCCAAAACCCCTTACGAAGTTGTATAAGCCCAGGGCTTACAAGCGGCAGTTTACGGTATTCCAGTCAACCTTCTTGTACGCAGGTGATATTCCATGAGGATTCACAAGACCATTCAGTGACTGAATATCAAGAAGAAATCGAGCAGAATATGCCACCTGTTGCAGATCACGATCACAACCTAACCGAAGTCACATTTGTGGACGATAGCGAAGTTGCAGTTGTTGCTGTTTGTGAAATGACTGTTCTACCTGTGCAAGAGGATGAATATGACACCGACTCAGAGAGCGATAGGGAGGATGACACCCCACCTGACATAACGGTCACCAGGTCTGGTCGAGCCATCCGCACTTATTTTCGCCTTGATTTGTAAGAACATCAGGACGTTCAGGTATGCACATATCCATGGGCCTTTGACCGGACATGGGACTGCTTTCCGACAATTTTGGAGCCGATTCAGTTGTTTCTTTCTGGATGAAATTTACTGTTACGGTGAATTTTTTACTGTTAGTGTTAAAATGCCTAAAATGTAACTGTTTTATGTTACAGAGGCCAAAAATTAAGTGTTAAGTGTTATCGAGGTACCCCCTTTCAGACCCTCTTACCATTCGAATGAAAGCTACTGAACACTTTGTTCCTACGGTGCTGTTCATTATGTTGTACAACACGATTCCCATTTTTGAGCCTGTGTTTGAAATCCTAAAGTGTGACCTTTCAAATGAAAGCTACTGAGTACTTCGTTCTTACGGTGCTGTATTGTTGCTGTACAGGGTGGTTTTGTCTTTTGAAAATGTCCGCCTACGATCGCGCATCAGATCATATTGGCTTGGTCGAAAACAAATTACTAAACCCGCCCACTCGCTTGACCTCGTCTAGTTCAATTGTCATTTTAAAAGTAAAACGAAAGAAATGTTTGGCCTCACTGAGAAAACAGCTTATCATGATCTGTCTATACAGGTTATTTGGAAAGAAAACAGGACCCTGCGCGAAACAAGAAATTGGTTAGAAACGTGGTTAGAAACAATTAAAAATCAATTTTCTCATTTATAAATTCAATTAGCGCGTGCAGGAGCCCATTACACCCGACGCGTGTCAACAGCACCCTCTAGAAGAAGGTTTTTTTCGCCTGTTGTTATTCCGCTGTTTGATGCCGAAGAAAAATTTTATCAATAACTGTCCAGTTGATCGCTTTCACTCGCTAAACAAACAGCAGAGAAGCAAGGATAGAAAATTGTTTCATCAACCAATGATATGCTTTCTTCTGTTAATAACAAATTTACTTTATCTGATAGAATGGCCAAGACAAAATAACAGCATGATCACTTTTCTCTGCAGTTCATGCAATCTCTCAAAAATATCTGGACGCGCGTAACATAAATATTTAACCGTAGTTGTGTAGTTTTATACGTGAAAACTAACTTATAAGCGGTAAGAATAATTCCTGAAAATTTCATTTCTGTCAAACTGTCAAACCTCGAAGTTTAAAAGCATCACAATTTATTAAAAGATAACAGAACCACATTGGTCTCTCTCATATTGGTGTCTGGGTTTCACACACAGACTCGAAGGTTAGAGCTACCCTACACGAAGTAAGGTCTTATTCTGGGATGGTGCGAGAATTTTCTAACAGATAGCAAAGAGATGTAGGAATGAAAAAAAAGACTGACAAAATGGGACAATAACTACTGTGACTTAAACACGCATGCACGCTAACAGCACGAGTTCCACCTACCTTTGTGTTGTAAAGAACCACTTTGAATCTCTCAAAATAAATGAAATCCTTGTTGTTTCCCTTGGCAAGATGTTTGGCGTACGTTTCCACGGCAGCGTGACCAAATTTACTGAAGCTTCCATCAGGGTTCAATAGAAGACAAGTTGGAGTTTTGTAGAAACTGAACCCCTGCCCGCGACCCCAGCCACGAAAAACCTGAATCCCAGATTCCCCTAAAACATTTGCTTCGGCGAAACCAAACCCGGAGTATGTTGTACCGAAGTCGATTGCGACTGTAACCGAACGATTTGGCTTCTCCATGTTTGCTGTATTTGGCGACAGACGCGAGTGTGTTGAACTAGAATCGTCCAAAAATTTTCTGCGCCGTCTGCATCGGGAGTGCCATTATCGTTTTCACGATCAAGAATCTAATTGGATAAGATGTTTTTCGTCTGTCGCCACAGTGTCATGAGATGGAAAATCTGTCTCGACCTAACCTGAGATCATGCCCTCCCTCCCTATCCTTGGATAGAAAGGTGAAGCGGGCTCCAGAATGTTTCAGATTGAAAGCGTTGATAGGAAAATCAACAACAGACTGACAGGTCCTATTCAGGGCGTATGGTTTAGTCAGTGCGCCTTCAACTTACAGAAACGTCATGGGAGGTGTAGGAGTGTTACTGTCCCGCGCTTACGGGACTGTAACTCCCTTCCCTCCCCGCACGCATGGGTTCCTCAGCCCTCTCACTGAACATTTTGGGCCCGAAAAAAATCCAATCTGCAATAGATCTTCAAATTTTTCGGCGCGAAATCTCTTCCGTAGTTTTGAAATAACTTCCTATAAAATTAATCCTAATCTTATTTTCTGATTGAGACGTAGCGAGGACTATATTTGTTTATGAAGGTTTTGATCAGTTTCATTCAATAACATTTATAGCATCATTATCTTCACTTTTTTGCTTCTTTGGTTTATATTTTTATTTGTTTGAATTGAAGGAAACCATACCGCGAACAACAACGAACGAAAAACTCGCTTAAAACGGCAAAGAATTGCGCCCAAATTAAACACAAGACACAAAGACAACCCCCTTGTTGTAGTAAGTGAAGTTTATTTCCACATTCAACAACTTTATTCTAGTATTTGAGAAGGGAAGGGGGTCATTTCACATTCATGTCATATACTTAATACTAAAAGTTCCAGGTTGGGATTTTTAAAACGTTTCTTTCTGTTTTTCTTTTCGTTCGTTTCAAAATACCGTTTCATCATCAAGGGGGAAGTTGTAATATTGTCAACTCAAGGGTTTTTATGTTATCATTACCACTCCCTTTTTGAAGGCACCAGACACTCGCCTTTCTTTCTCCAATGTCATTTAGCTACTAACTGACTTTAGCAGTGCCTTTCTCAAAGACAGGGTGTTCCTTAGCAATCAGCAGTTTCAGAAGTTATTACCGCGACTTAAAACTTCCATACTGCGGCTTTGAAAAGGCGTTTTCTCAAGGTGGCATACTTATGGATGAAAACATTAGAGACATCTACCCTCCCTGAAAAATAGTATTTCACAATTAACGTAACATTCAGGTAACATCTTCCGCTGCTCCGGGCATACACAGCTTAGCCTCGGCTCCCAACTCGGTAAGGGTATTCTGAGGGTGAATGATCCGGAGGGAGGAGGGCTAATAGCTGCGTCTTGTGCACGGTACTAATTTAACGGATTATAAGAACGGATAGCCAAGTAGGTGGGGACCACTCAGTGCTCCACTGATACACGCGGGGCTAATAGGCGCCCTCCCTGTCGCCAAGCTAATCACTGGAGACCTGTTTACAGCCATTCTTGCTTCCAGAACCACCTGTCCATCACAGCCGGCGGGGATTGCGCACGAAGACCTTGTTAGTGTTCAGATCCCGCCGGCTCAGTGAAACAGGCGGTTGTGGGACAACAATGTCTGTCAGCCTGCATACAAGCTGGCCTTAAAATTTGAATGACTTTTTTTTTTAATGTCCGCTAAATGAAAAACAAATAATATTTAGAAGCTGCAAAGGATAGAAAAAATTAAGGAATACGGCAGTTTATGTAATTAGATAGATTTCCAGCCAAGTCGTTTATTGCGATGCGCATGGATTTGTGGGACGCATCCTTGGAGACCAGGGGCAGAAAGGTCAGGAAGAGAGGGAGATAAAACGGGCGGAATCGGTGGGAGCGAAAGATGACACGTTAGGATACAAAAAGGAGAACTTAAGGGTACAAGAGGGGACATGCCAGAGCACAAAAGGGAACATACCAGAGTACAAAAGGAACACGTAAGGGTACAAGAGGGACCACGTAAGGGTACCAGACGGAACACGTAAGGGTACAAGAGGGAACACGTAAGGGTACAAAAGCGAACACCTAAGGGTACAAGAAGGAACATATCAGAGCACTAAAGGGAACACGTAAGGATACAAGAGGGAACATGTCAGAGCACTTAAGGGAACACATAAGGGTACAAAAGGGAACACCTAAGGGTACAAAAGGGAACACCTAAGGGTACAAAAGGGAACACCTAAGGGTACAAAAGGGAACACGTAAGGGTACAACAGGGAACACGTAAGGGTACACGAGGGAACATGTAAGGGTACAAAAGGGAGCACGTAAGGGCACTAAAGGGAACACGTAAGGGTACAAAAGGGAACACGTAAGGGTACAAAAGGGAACACGTAAGGGTACAACAGGGAACACGTAAGGGTACACGAGGGAACATGTAAGGGTACAAAAGGGAGCACGTAAGGGCACTAAAGGGAACACGTAAGGGTACAAAAGGGAACACGTAAGGGTACAAAAGGGAACACGAAAGGGTACAAAAGGGAACACGTAAGGGTACAAAAGGGAACACGTAAGGGTACAAAAGGGAACACGTAAGGTACACGAGGGAACATGTCACAGCACAAAAGGGAACATACCAGAGTACAAAAGGGAACACGTAAGGGTTCAAGAGGGAACATGTCAGGAATAAAAGGGAACATACCAGGGCACAAAAGCGAACATGTAAGGGTACAAACGGGAACACGTAAGGGTACTAGAGGGAACACGTAAGGGTACACGGGGGAACATGTCAGAGCACTAAAGGGGGGAACATGTCAGAGCACTAAAGGGAACATACCAGGGTACAAAAGGGAACACGTAAGGGTACAAAAGCGAACACGTAAGGGTACAAAAGGGAACATACCAGGGTACAAAAGGGAACACGTAAGGGTACAAGAGGGAACATGTCACAGCACAAAAGGGAACATACCAGAGTACAAAAGGGAACACGTAAGGGTTCAAGAGGGAACATGTCAGGAATAAAAGGGAACATACCAGGGCACAAAAGCGAACATGTAAGGGTACAAACGGGAACACGTAAGGGTACTAGAGGGAACACGTAAGGGTACACGGGGGAACATGTCAGAGCACTAAAGGGAACATACCAGGGTACAAAAGGGAACACGTAAGGGTACAAAAGCGAACACGTAAGGGTACAAAAGGGAACATACCAGGGTACAAAAGGGAACACGTAAGGGTACAAGAGGGAACATGTGACAGCACTAAAGGGAACACGTAAGGGTACAAAAGCCAACACGTAAGGGTACAAGAGGGAACATGTCAGAGCACTAAAAGGAATACGTAAGGGTACAAGAGAGAACATGTCAGAGCACTAAAGGGAATAAGGGTACAGAAGGGAACACGTAAGGGTACAAGAGGGAACATGTCAGAGCACTAAAGGGAACATACCAGGGTACAAAAGCGAAAACGTCAGAGCACAGAAAGTAACAAACAAGGGTACAAAAGCGAACACGCAAGGGTACAAAAAGAACACGTAAGGATACGCAGGGTTACATGGGGGAACTTGAAAGGGTAGAAAAAGGGAACAGTCCAGAAGTTTCAAAGCCTGCCAGGTTACAACGAGACCAGATAGTTAACAGAAAACCAAGTACTCAAACTCAAGAGTGGAAAGCCATTTTATTTTACAAGATTTCGGGCTGAAATTTTCACATCCACTTTTTTTTACAAAAGAAAAATAAGCACGTTGCAAATAAAAATACCATAATGAGTAAATCATACTCTGTTGACCATGTTGACTACACTGGGCGAATAAAGAAAAAATACCACGTTTTGCAGCATCATTACGTCACACATCGGAAGGGGAATTCCATATGAAAGTCACGATGGTGTTCGTGAAAAAAATTCGAAAGGTACAAAAATTTGGTATTGTGGGAGTGGTCCCAATGAATTATTAGCCCTTTGCATCAAAACAAAAAAAAAATTAAGTTTAACTATTGGGTTCCATCTAATGCGTTCTACCGTTTCAGAATTTTTTTAGTGGCCAGGATTAATCAGTGATGCAAATATCATTTATTAGTACAGTATATACCCAACCTCGTCCCCAGAGCCTTCTCTTCGTTCAAAATGGCGGTCGGAGAAACCCCTGGCCAAGGCTGCCAAAATGGCTCCAAAAATTCGTTAGAATTTTGTCACGTAAACACTTTGAAATGTATTCGTTCCGTTTGAATAACAGTTTCAGGTTGCAAAAAGACAAACAGGGCCGCCAGACGCTGAAGCCAACCTCCGAAAAAGCCGTTTCATCATGTGTCACGTGACAAAATACTCCACGATTCTTGGAGTATTTCAGCAGCCTTGGCCAGGGGTTTGTCCGACCGCCATTTTGAACGAGGAGAAGGCCCTGGGGACGAGGTTGAGTATATACCAAACCAGTGGATAACGTTTTTCGCGCGCTCTGATTGGCTACTCAAACTCGGGACCGTATCTGTTATTCTCCTCTTGGCATTTTTCGCGCGCGAGTTTTTCCTCATTTTTCAGACAAAAAAGGAACTATTTGGTGCAAGCTATCCATTAGTTTGGTTTATACTAAAACAATTATTCACCTCCACTTCGGTGAATAATTGTTAACTAACCTTACAAGTTTCGCCAGAATATAATTTTTGCTAAGTCACGCAGAGGAGAAAAATACGTCTTTAGTCGAAGAGATGTTCCAATAACATGTAAATATGGTAATACGCGTTCATTAGGCATAAATTCAAACTATATTACTACCTAAAACACTAACTACTTACTGACGTTATCTAAATAATTCCTTGTTTAGCACAATCTGTGTCATTGCTTAACTAGAATTACATATAATTAAGTTTAACATGAACATATTAAATATAATTGTTTTAGACACGAAAACATCCAACGACGGAACTTCTCAGTCTTTATTTTACATATAAAAAACCACTGAGACACGACGAGCTGAGAAACGAAAGATGTTAAATGAAGTTTCCTTTTGCTCTCGTGTTGCGCCCAAAAGTGACCGCAGTCTTATTAACGGCAAGTTAAAACTAGCAATATTCTTCACATAAGTCTACCTAGTGCGTAAAAGAAGGACAGAACAACCATTTTGTATCTCTTCAAATAGAGGTGCTCTGCGCTACCACATCATCGCACCCCTAGAATGATCGCTTTTTACACTGTACAAATAACATAACACCTTTTCACAATAACAGCGATCGGGAATAAAAACTGATAATTTAAGAAAAAAAGTGAAATATTCTGAATGCAAAAAATAGACTTTTCTATAGAAATGCAGTATTATATCTCCTAAATTAACTACCCATATAGAAAATGCCTCAAATGAAACGCAAACGACATTCTCAATCGGATTGTGTCAACTTTATCTCTCTAATAGGATAAGAAGTGATTTGTTAAAAAAAATAAAGAAAAAAGGATAAAAGTACTAGTGAGCTTTCATAATAATAATAATAATAATAATAATAATAATAATAATAATAATAAAAATAAAATTCTGCTATAATAATAATGTCCGCACTAAAACGTGCGTCATCAGAACGTCACCATTCGAAAGTGTGTTGCTTATGTCTGCGAGTCATCACGCAACACCTAAACAAAAGAACTACGTGACTACTCAAGTAACGATTGCGAAGTACACTTGCGTGACATGTTACGATTATGCGATGATCAACACCACTGCTCAGATCGTCACGCAACGATTGGGAAAGCGCTTTGCGTGAAATTGCGTGACAATCTGAAAGAATTATAAAAGAGACATGCGTGGCTTGTAGGTATTTAACTATTTATAAGGATTAACTAGTGAATGTAACTGTTCTTCTCGTGCTGGTTTTACGTCCATTAATTGCGGGATGCTCAACCCCACCAATCGAATGCTGGTTCGTCACCAAAGTTAAGGTCGAGCCTAACATAAGCTGAAAATCTGAACACTCATTCCCAGGAAGTTGAAACACAACTGTTGTCACGGAAGCTCGCCCGTCTCTAGTATGCTGCCGACTGACAGGGGCCACGACAGGTCGCTCTCTTACGTCTCTGATTCGAAGCTGGTGGTGTTTGATCGCTGAAGGGTCACGCAACAGGACGGCGGCTGTGTCGGGCTTCACACGCCAGCAGCTGGGTTGTGGCTTGTTCATTTGATGGAGGAAGTTGTAAGTAGCGAAGGGACGGCTTCTCATAGTCTCAAGCTGCACTTCACGAGCCTCGATGACTCGTCTACGAGAGTGGAACTGTTTAATCTTCCAGCCAAACACGCTGCCCGACACCACGAGAAAAAACGCAGAGAAAAACACCGAGAAGAACACAAACAGGTCGATCTGGGACAGGTCCTGCCTGAAATACACCAGGCCTACAGTGCCGGGCTTAGCTCGGCCAACGAACACCATGTAGAACCTAGAAATTAAAGTCAAGCAAAGACTTCATTTCACAATGGTACTCTTTACAGAGAAAATCCCCCCGATAAATTCGTGGCTATTAAAGGGGCTATATCACAGGGATTTGTCGGGGTTTCTGGGGTTAAAAATTTGCTAAAATTATTACAAAGTAAACTCGTTCATACACGAAAAAACATAATAAGAGAAGTCCTCCAAGGTGTGCAATCAACGCTTTTTCCAAGACAAAAAGAATAATTTAAGCGATGGCCCAAAAGTCAGTCATTTTCAAGTTGTGATCCTTTTCTATCATGGCCGGCTGTAACAACAACAACAACAACAACAACAACAACAAGAACGACAGCCATACTAGAAATCGCTTGCCATTTCTGTGCATGGTTAGCTCTCACATTTAATTAACAACTCGCAAGAACAATTATCATATTCTAACTCTCTAACAGATGAGATCTTTACCTACGGTGGCTGTTGTGCAGAGATTATGCTTCAATAAAACAGAACAGGACACAACACAACAAACGTCAAAAACTACACTAACCTGGTGTCTCGCAGGTGATGGTCGCTGTGTGGAAAAGTGATGACCAAGCGGTTCCGCACTTGACGCACAATAAGGGCTCTGTGTTGGTCATTGTAGGTAGTGAACGTGTTTAGACGAACATCTGATGCTGTGACTACATCCACAATATTGCTGCCACTGCTGCTGTCATCTTCGTCCGTGCTTCTCCTTTTCCTTCTGTTGATTGAAAACGCCGGACACAAAGCGCCAATTAATACAAAACCAGCAGCGGAGGATTTCCCAGGAGAACGTGTCAGTTTTTTTCTGGGTGTATATTCCGAAGGAGGACAGGATAAAACTGTGTAGCCTTACTCGTAAGCCGGGGGGTATGCAAAGGAGAACCCTAGGGGTATGTCAGGGGTATGACCCAGGGCAGGGCTAGATGAAACTTTGTTTTATCATGCATATGCCCAACGATATCTCCGACAGAATTCATGGGGTTTGTCATGTTAAACAAGTGAAACGTTACGGAGTAATCGATACGACCAGAACCTATCATATGGGGTACCACAAAAGCTCTTTTAGGCCCCCCTCTCTAACAAGCCCCCCAGAAAGACAAATTTTTTAACACTCCCCCCCCCCCCTTCTCTAATAAGCCCCCTCTCCCCCTTTGGGAAAACAGATTTTGTTATTATACCCCCTTAATCTCTATCAAACCACCTACTTCGTCCCCTGTTGCTGTTTTCTTTTAATAAACACTAGGGAAAAAATGTAATAAATCCCCCTCTCTAATAAGCCCCCCGTTCACGAGGCCTGAAAATGAAATAACCCCCCCCCCCCCGGCCCTCGGGGGCTTAATAGAGCTTTTGTGGTAGTTATTTTTGACTGGAACTAACTAATCGGCAGCATTGTATAAAGTTAAATGTTTGAAGGTGACGAACCTCTGATCGGATAGAACTATCGAACATGACCTACCTTGGGGAATTAGCGAGGCTTTTAATTTTCACTTGATGGTATCCAGTTGTTTGGTTAAAATACACCGTGAACTCGTCATTTTCATTTGTCACGTACACGTCTACTTCGCCCTCGAAAACGTCCGTGGTCATGCGGATATCCACGTTGGTAAACCTCGGGTAGATAGCGTAGAAGATTGCTTGTCCGTACGGCAGTGCTTTGATGTTTTTTTCTTCTGTTTTGGCGGTTTCGTGACCGATAAGAAATTCCTGCATTACGTTGATTTTTCTGTAGCACTGTTGGTTGTTGACTGGGTTGCCCATGAAGTTCTCCTTACATTTGACGCACTGTTTAACATCAACAGCAATCAACACGTTACGAAATGCTGCGTTACAAAGGTATTTTGCAGCTTCAACTTTGTCACGTCATAGTTTAGTGTGTCACGTTACACGTGGTTCTCTCCATTTATTAAGTAGATCACTGCGTGTCACGCTACGGTTTGTTACACGAGGACCTCACGGTATAAATTACTTCCTCGCGTCTTTGTCACGCCATACCTTGATCAGCGTGTCACGCTATCGTTTGTGACACGTACAAAGTGCTTTGTTGCCATGGTTTCTTACTTGTATTACAGGCTAGTTGAGCGAAGCAAAACACAAATGCGCGAGAAAAATGTCACGTGCGATATTCGCGCTAATTTCGACTTTCCTTGACAAAACAGAGGTAGGTACCTACAGCAGTCTTACGATCTTGACAGTCATGCTACTGTAATCTTAACTATATCTACGTAAAAATAACAGTTTCAAGTACCTGATTCTTGTAGCATTCCGCTGGATTGGGTGGACTGGGGCAATCTTGTTCAGTGTTGTTTTGGCACTTACAAGCACCCGTCTTCTGATCGCATGATTCTGCATGTCCGTTACACAAGCAACTACAGAAAAACAACTCAACAGTTAGTTACAGAACCACAGCTGGATCTCCCATAAGCGACCCTCTACCTCAAACCTTTACTTTCTAGTATCATCATACACATTCTTCTTACTGGCCTCCACAACAATTTGTTCAGTACAAGTTGGACGAACTTGTTAAAACATCAAGGCAATTCATCTTTTGCGATCATTTACTTAATTCTCATGACCTGTACAACGCACTGAAGATGCACTGATTTGATGAGGAGAAATTTGCTGCTGATCACCATTGGGGATCAAAAAAAAATTCCGCTTGACTTAATTTTTAGTTATACGCTTTATTAAGAATCCCTTGTTAGATTACCTCCCAAAAGCGACCACTTTCATAACATCCTCTTTGATTCGGTTGACAGTCCAACCCTGTACTCAGAATATCTCGGAATCGACCATATAAAACTAAATCCTTTTTGAATCAGTTTTCAGTCAAACACTGCATTTCGATTTCCTCATAGGCCACCGTCTCACCATATTCCTGGAATCCTGTTTAAATCAGATCTCAGTCAAAGACTACATTTTGAAATCTCTGGTAAGCGTTCATGACATCACTTTTGGATCAATCAAACCCTTAACGGTAGTCGATTACAAGAAATTTATCTCATTTTCCAAGTTTTTCTGGTGAAGTCGATACGGAGCCGATTGACTGCAAAACAATACTTCAATTGACTCCAACCACATAGGGGGATCATGATGTAACGGGAAAGGAATTTTACCGAATTTAAAGAGACGATCTTCCTCTGCTCCGATTACTAACCTAGTACAGGATTCACCAAGGGCGAAGAACCCAGACACGCACGAGTCGCACTTGATGCCATTGCTATTGTTTTGGCACAGACATTCCTCTTCGTGTTCAATCTTGTAAGGTCCTTGCTTCAGCCAACGCTTCACCTATTTATGAGTAAATCCAAGTAATCCTCTGTTAGCAACAATGCTAACCTCCACTGCGTGCAGTAATATGCAAGCAACTTCATATGAGTTAGAATAAAAGACGAAAGTAGAAAGGAAAGTTGCATTTGCCAAATTCATTTGGTCGTGTAATTGCGTCTTAAAGGGCTACGTCACGTATTAACTTAAACATGTTAAAAAGCTAAAAGACATTGTAATCGAAGGATACTCGGAACTAAAGGTTCAGCTTTGTTTGAACTAACTCAACTATTTTTCTGAAAAAAAAATAAATAAATAAAGCGTGCCTGGCCGTGGATGGTTAAGAAGAAAACAGACTTAAACTTAAAAAAAAATGGGTGTTTTCAAAGAAATCGCTTAAAACGGATAATGGTTTGTTCTCCACTTGAGAAAATCACTTGATCTTTTTCTCCTGGTGTTCCAGGTGCATCTTAGACTGTGAGTAGTCTCTAATTTCGACGCTAGCCATCGTGGGGCGGGCGAAAATATACGCGCACGCGCGCGCTCCCCTCGCGTCGCGTCTCCCCGGAATTTCGCGCGCGCACTTGTGTATTTTCGCCCGCCCCACGATCGCTAGCGCTAAATTAGAGACCACTCGCAGTCTAGGTGCATTTCGTGTACAAAAAGATACATTGTGTTAATTTCAGCACAGTATGACCCGTAAAATCCCCATGACGCAGTCCCTGTAGTAGGGACAGTTCAGTCAACACGCGTACCTCAGAGGGTTCAAAAGAGAAGTTCCTCGCGCGTCCATACTCCAGCTGGGTTTTGTTCATACACACATGCGCTCTGTGACTGCAAGTATTGTAACAAGACACACAGCTGCCATTGTTTCTAGCATGTCCGACGTACAAAGGTTTACAAAACTCACAGCTTTGACCCTGAATAAATGAAAACATCACAGTTAAAGTCTAGTCTTGTTATCTTTGTAAAGGGTACTTTTTCACATGGCCTGCAAAACGGTCAGGGGTGGCTTTTTCTCTTAAGGGAGGGTACGTTTTTTCTTGGGGGGGGGGAGGGCTGGGGAATTTTGGTATTTTTTTCCCAAAAAAGTGTTGGCCCTCCCTTGCGTTTTAATAAAAAAATTCCTGACCCCCCACCTTTAGATGACTGACAAAAGCGCAACCCTCCCCTCACTACAACATCGTATGTTCCATGCTGTAGAAACGTCAGAACGTTTCGGTTGTGAACGCAAAGTGTTTGAATATGAATATATCTCGATATTGAATGTGTGCGTGCTGAAACAAGGAAAATGCGAACAATCAGTGTGGGATATTTACGTTTTATAGCTGAAGTTTGAATATGGAAGTATTTGAGTACAGTGCACTGTATTATAAAAGTTTTGAACATAAAATATCTAAGGGAAAATACACGCGCTTCTTTCTCCGACTAGCCGGCATTGCTGTTGGTTATTTTAAAAGAAAGGTTTAGTTGTTTAGCATGCGAAATCTGCCTCTCAAAAACAAATATTTCCGACATTTCCGACAGGGTAGAGCGCATTGTTGGATCAACTAGTAACTCTTCAGAACTAAATGACTCAGGAGATCAGCCAGCGGATAGCCAACAGCAAGAAGCTGAAGAAACGATACCCGAGTCAAGTACTTCTCGATACGGACGGAAAAGGACACGAGTGCTCCGAGAAAAACTATGTGCCATGGCATAATATACATGTAAAAATGTAACCTAGTACCTATAATAAAACAACAAATTAAATCAAAGTAGGTGAAAAGAAAAACTTAATCTGTAAGAAAAATGGAAAGCAACATCACAAAAATTCTCATTAAAAAATTCTGGAAAAGATGTGTGACCCTCCCTTGAATAGCTCACGTGAGGTATGGCCCTCCCCTTTTGGTGCTCACTTTCACTGATGACCCTCCCCTCTGAGGCCCCAGCCCCCCCCCCCCCCCCCCCGCAAGAAAAAACGTACCTTCCCTAAGATCCGAAACGCCAAAAAGCGCGGGCACTCGTCAGGAAAGCGTCAATCATCGCGCGCGAGCCTCGCATGGCAACAGCATTCGTGGCACAAGGAATCGTCGCGTGACAGTACTCATCACAGTATGATTTGACAATCGTGATACACATCCAGATGTTTCTTTGACACGCTGACCGTGCGCGTTACAGAGACAACAGCGTGACACTACCTTCGCGGCAGTCATGACACAGACATTAACACAAATCGTTGCGTGACAGTACTTACCAAAGTATTATTTCGACAATCGTGACATACATCAAGGTGAGTTTCGTTGGCACACTGGCCATGTTCGTTACACAGGCACTTGACAGAGCAGTTAGTAGATGTCCAACCAAAGTGACACTCGCATTCTTCAGGTCTAACACAGCGACCCTGGACACAGCCTTTGGAGCAGACTGGCTCGCAGGTTCTGAAAGAACATAATGGGCAAGTTACAACCACAGTTTACATAACGCAAGTGGACGCGAATAGGAATTGCAGTCGTTTCGTCCCACTTATTTTTCATTAGAGGCTGATTGGTAGCGAATGTCTTAACGTGCTAACTTGACTTGGGGTCCCAAAAAAGCCCTGCGTTTGGAATTAACGTATGCGGGCAAATAAGGCGTCCAACATCAACAAGTGCTCATTGCGCTCAGTCACGAAAGATCATCGTGGATTATGTGGAATGACGTATTTTAAATAACAATAATTCACCGACGTGATGGTGAAAAGAGGTGGATATTCACCGAACAACGAACTTTTATAGCAGAGAGCTATTTCAAATACCTAACGTTGCCGGATTCTAAAGGCTCAAGCTTACGCGACACTGAGAACGAAAAATAGCATGGGTAGCTGTAAATCTTTTGTGATTCGTAATTTCTTAGTTGTCAATGCTATAGGATGTGTGAAAGTACCATCAACACCCGCCTATATGATTTTTCTGTAGGGGTGAGCCAGCTAAGTTTGGTAAATTTATGAACAAATTACCCATATCACCCTGCTGTCTTATTACGTACGCTTTCCGACGTATATACCCGTTTGAAAAAACGTTGTCGGGTGAAAAGCATAAACGATGGACAAGGCGACACAATGGAACTCTGGAAAGATGACAAGGGCAAGTTTGTTACTGGGTTTCGTTTCTTGATATTCAAAATATTTCTCTTCAAGATAATTAAGGCATGCTGTGTTATTATAATGTGCACGGATCTAAGAATAGATGCTAGTTTTCACGCTTCCCAGAGCACCATTGGGTCGCATCGTCAATGATTTATGCTTTTTACCCGACAACGTTTTTTCAATTGGGTGTATACCACACGAGTGAAATACCAGCTCCAAAAAATCATTTTATTTTCTTACAAATGGCCAAAAACTCGCATGACACGATCGCTGATTCACACATTGGAATAGTAAATAGCAAATTTTATCCCGAGTTTGAGTAGGCCGATCAGAGCTCGCGAAAAACACTACAGTAGAGAGTTCGGGAGTTTGAGGCAGTTTATAGTAAATAACTGAGCGTCACGAGCGAGCAAAGGGAAATAGGCATCGGTTCGAGACAGCGGGGAACTCGACATGGCAGGTGTTCGACATAGTAGGATCTTTTCACAGTTACCACAGTAAAGGACACAAAGACAGAGAGAAAACTCTTCTCCCAAGGGACATACATTGTTCCTGGGTGTCCTGTGGTTTGTACTTACCCTGGTTGAGCGGAGTCATCGTATCCTTTTCTACAAACACAGTTGAAACCCTCTGCTTTGTCGACACAGACCTGTGTAAGGGGGTCACAGTTGTGTCGTCCATTCCGGCACTCATCCTCCAGGGGACACAGAGTGGAGGCCCATACATGAGAGGCATTGGAAGTCAAGTTGTGTACTTCACAAGTATCACGCAGAGGACCTTCGAGAGGAGAAAAATACACAACGATGAATGATGATTTATGCCCCCATTAAAATTTTAAGATTTGTCTCGCCTTTCTAGCAGGGGTTTTTCTTGGAAGGTAACATTTTCGGGCGGGGGGGGGGGGGGAGGGTTATTTCCATTAATTTTGCTCCAAAACTAAGGTAATCACTCTGACCAATCACAGACGCAATCAACACAATGAACCAATCAGAACTCGAAGAAAACGCATGTTACTGGCGTCAAGCGCGGGAAAACGCGTGCGAGCAAGTCACAATCAGTTTTGGTTCTACTTTTGATTGGTTGAGAAAATAGTGCAAGTTTTCTCAGCCAATCACAGAGCGTAGTAAAGCAACCCCCCCCCCCCCCAAAAAAAAACATGCAAATTACTTTCGATAGTCCATTGAAACTGCCCTAAGAAACAAGATCAATGAAACATTTTTCCACGCGCTGACCTTGTAACCCTCCTTCGAAACACTGTCCCTCTCCGCTGACCCCATGCTCAGCACACCAGCCGCAGTTGTAGCTACTCATGCATGATGAGCAGTGTTGATTACTAGAACAGCTTCCCATACAACCTCCAGAAGAGGCACGGACAATCCGACCACAACGGCCCGCAAGGCAGGCGATAGGCAGGTAAGACAGAGAAAAACACTGGCCAAGAGTCTCACTCCAGGCACACTCCTTCCAGCCACCATCACCACCTGAAAAAACAACAGTAAGAGTTACATTTTGGGCTGGATTAAAGTTGCTGGAATACACTTAGAGCAGGATTGAACTGGATGGATTACCATTAAGGCTCGATCAAACTAACTGGATGACAATTAAGGCTGAATTAAACTTCTATAAACTCGCTCAATATGAAGGCCTTGTTACAGTGCTACTTGCTGTACCGACACCACTTGGACAATGATTTGATTGACAAGCATCTAATTTCTCCTTACAGTATTACTACTTTATCAAACATACAGGTCATGAGAATAAAGAAAATGATCACCAATGATCAAATGTCTTGATTTTTAATCAAATTCTCCCAACTTGTACCATAAAAAAAATAAAGATGGAAGTCATTTCATTTTGAGGGAATAAGCAAGTTGATATGTGGGCTTAAATGGGTAATGGGGCTTGACTGCATTTCGAATATGGGCCATCGGAGGCAGCAGTGGAAACGTTAAGGACTTTTCTTTTCGTGTAAAACAACAACGATGTGAGTGCTATCGTCTGGGTCGACAAAATCGAGGAAATAGAAAGTCTCCATTTTGTCCATTTCCGATCTTGCTTTATAAGGTGGATGGAATCGGGAGCACAGGGAAATTTCTCCGGAAAAGAAACCTCTTGAAGGCCAAGTTTCCCAGATTGTACGATAAATCGTGAAGTGTATACAACCCCCCTCCCCTGTGACATTTCATCAACCAGCGTTACAGAATGGCAATATTTCTTCTTCTACAACAACAGTAGCACTTTTAAAAGCACTGAATCGTCAACATCTTCTACTATTCTGAATGTTTACAATACTGACGCGAGGCTACCGTTTCTGCTTCTTGTCATGTCGATTTTTAACAGATTGGAGATTTCTTGGGCTTCTGATCGTAAAGGCACTGCTACACTAGGCAATTTTTCTCGCAACTTGTTCCGCAATTTTGTTGTGCCGTCGCGAGAAAAGTTGCACGCAGCGTTGCCTATTGTAAAACCTCTACGCAACACTGGAAAAAAAAATCGTAGCAGTGTTGCATGGATCGTTGCAGCAAGTAGAACCGACTTCCACTTCTCGAAACGACTGCGGCGCAAAAACAGTTGCGAGACATGTTCATTTCAGGGTATGTTACACTGGGCATTTTTTCACTCAACTTATATCGCAACAAAATTGTGAGACAAGTTGCAAAAAAGATTGCCTAGTGTAACAGTGCCTTAATACCCAGAAGCAATCCGTTTAAACTCCTAGCCACTGGAAAACCAACCTTTTGATGAGAGGCAAGCGATGCAGTTCGTGTGCGCTGTGCACGGCTGTGGACATGGGTCTGGCGGGGACTTGACGACAATGTTTGCCTGCTGTCCCAACTGACTCCTAAAACAGTTCCAGCTAAAGTAGTAGGGAGTGAGAGACCACCCTCTCCGTACCTCAGATACCCAGTTTAACTGCGGAGTCCACATACAGTTCAGACCTCTGCAAGCCGCACAAGAAGTTGCCTCACAGGCATTGGCGACACAGTTGTTAGAGATTTCTAGAGGCTGTTGTTGATGGTTCTTTTGATTTGGATTACATGGATATTCTATACTGCAGGGACATGGATGTGCTACGTCGCAAGATTCAGACGCTTTGATACATTTTCCTCCATTGGGGCAAAGGACACACCACTTACAACTTGGCTTGGAGGATGAGTAAGGGAAGGAAGCCAAACATGCACCGCATGAGTAGAATGAACCACAAGGGCGATCTGATGGTGCCGAGCAGTCTGTACCATTGTGGAAAACAACCTAGAATGGGATAAAAGAAATGAATTGATAAATCAGAGTCAATGAGTCAAAAAATATGTGATTGATCAATCAATAAATCAATCGATCTTTTACTCAATCCATCAATCCACTGATCAATCAATCATTTAAACAATCAGTCAGCTATACAAACAGTAAAATAAACATAGGTATTTGAATCTACAGAATCCACCCATGTCTTCTCTCTACGCCCAAGAACATGAATGAATACCAGTGACAAACTGATGGGGCAAGCACTGTGATGGACTAGCATCCCATCCAGGGGGGATTAGTAATACTGCTGGTCGCTTCATGCTGGGTATCCTGTGATGGACTAGCATCCCATCCAGGGGGGATTAGTAATACTGCTGGTCGCTTCATGCTGGGTATCCTGTGATGGACTACCATCCCATCGCGGGAGAGTAGTGATACTGCTGATCGCTTCATGCTGGGTACCCTGTGATGGACTTGCATCTCATTTAGAGTGAGTAGTAATATTGCTAGTTGCTTCACGTTGGGTAACCTGTGATGGACTAGCATCCCATCTAGGACTGGGGACAGAGCGGTCTGCAAGCGACTTTACTTTCCATTAGAATTTCATCCACATACTCAAAACTTATGACCACACAAAACAACTCACACTTTCTGTTGGCTTACCTGAGTGACATTTGGTTCAGCGTGACAGACAGCAGGCACAGATGATGACACTGAGTAACAAGCGATCTGGTTGGTGGGTATAGTGACGTTTCCCTGTTGCGTGACATTGTGAACTTCACACCAGCTGCAGGTTTTAACAGCTGTACAGTTCTCTTTGGAAGTGAAAGCTTGGCACAGATCTGAGGGGAGGGTGAGTCTAAACATTGTCGCCTGCGTTTGGCTGTTGAATCCTCCAAAGATGTAGACTTTGTTTGCAGCTATGACAGCTGCAGCAGACAGAAGGCCTCCTGGCTTGCTTCTCTGTAAAGACTTATCTGCAAATTACCACCAAGAAAACAGTTAACTTCAAAAAGTGATAAGTAATAAGTAAAACTTCTGAAAATTAATTTTAAAAATACCTTTGACAAAATAAAATAGAAATAAAAAAGCACAAGAGAAAACTATCGCTTGGCAGCTTACATTTAAATTGTCACATTACGAATTTCGTCCACAGACTAAAACATTAGAAGATCTCGAACTCTATAACAAACAGTACCACAAGAGAGGACTGTTCGATAGGTTGTATTTTAATGGTCACACTTTAGGATTTCATCCACAGACTCAACAGTAAGAACCACCTTGTACAGCATTATAAACAGCACCACAGGAAAGTGCTGCTCAGTAGCTTTAATTGGAATGGTCACATGTCAGGATTTCGTTCACAGACTCAATAGTTAGAACCACCTTGTACAGCATTATAAACAGCACCACAGGAAAGTACTGCTCAGTAGCTTTAATTTGAATGGTCACACTTAAGGATTTCATCCACAGACTCAATAGTTAGAACCACCTTGTACAGCATAATAAACAGCACCACAGGAAAGTACTGCTCAGTAGCTTTCATTTGAATGGTCACACTTAAGGATTTCATCCACAGACTCAAAAGTTAGAACCACCTTGTACAGCATAATATAAAACAGCACCACAGGAAAGTACTGCTCAGTAGCTTTCATTTGAATGGTCACACTTAAGGATTTCATCCACAGACTCAAAAGTTAGAACCACCTTGTACAGCATAATAAACAGCACCACAGGAAAGTACTGCTCAGTAGCTTTCATTTGAATGGTCATACTTTGGGATTTCATCCACAGACTCAAAAGTTAGAACCACCTTGTACAGCATAATAAACAGCACCACAGGAAAGTACTGCTCAGTAGCTTTCATTTGAATGGTCATACTTTGGGATTTCATTCACAGACTCAAAAGTTAGAACCACCTTGTACAGCATAATAAACAGCACCACAGGAAAGTACTGCTCAGTAGCTTTCATTTGAATGGTCATACTTTGGGATTTCATCCACAGACTCAAAAGTTAGAACCACCTTGTACAGCATAATAAACAGCACCACAGGAAAGTACTGCTCAGTAGCTTTCATTTGAATGGTCATACTTTGGGATTTCATCCACAGACTCAAAAGTTAGGACCACCTTGTACAGCATAATAAACAGCATCACATGAAAGTACTGCTCAGTAGCTTTCATTTGAATGGTCATACTTTGGGATTTCATCCACAGACTCAAAAGTTGGAAACACCTTATACACCACAATGAACAGCACCACAGGAAAGTAGCAGTGCTCAGTAGCTTTCATTTAAATGGTAACACCTTAACTCAGGTTAACAGGTTATCTCTAGAAACCTCAAAAACATGTAAGATAGAGTTACCTGAGAAAAGATGCCAGTAGTTACATTTAATGTTGTACGAGAGTAACTGATGTGAGAACAACTGATCAGATGTGTTACTTCGCCCACCAAACACAACCATGATGTCATCCAAGATGACTGCTGAATGAAAGTATTTTGGTTGAGGCTGCAATACGAAAAGAACAAGAGTTAATCTTATGACAGTCACAAGAAAACAAGTTTACAGAAAAGACAGGCAAGTAGTCGTCTTTTCCTCTGTTCAATGGGTATAAGTACAGTCAAACCCTTTGTAACCTTTTAAGCCCTAACAGTGATGAAAATGAATTTTCTCTTTACATTATTACTACTTGTTCAGATTTCAATTGAAGAGAATAAAGGAAGTGATCACCGAGGATAAGATGTCTTGATATTTAGACAAATGCTCCTTACTAGTTCCATAAGAAATGTGTGGAGAACAGTAAGGAGAATATGCATTTTCATGTGTTCATGTGAGTGTCCTTGTTAAGGGAATCGTTGTATTACACAGGTAGAATTGATTTGAATTTTCTTCTCTTTCAGATTGTTACAGACAGGTTCATGTTAATTTATGTAAATTTTTGCAATAGAAAAATCAAGGAATTTCTACGTTATCTACCTAGATTGTTATAGCATTGACAACAGTGTAAGAAGGGATGACACGATAAGACTATAGAAAACGTTTTTTTTTAAATTGAATTAACAACACTGTGAACGAGCATCTTGACCACTACAAAAATTCTAACCAAACAAAGAAAGGTAGATTTATGGGTAACACAGTTACTTTTGAAATTATGAATATATGAAACTCATATATTTGAACTGCGGAATGAAGAAATAAGTGTAAAGAAGATCCTCGCAGTTATTAACGCAACTTATGCAGTTGCGAAAGAAAGCCTGAAAAAAAGGCTTTCTTTCGCAACTGCATAAGTTGCGTTAATAACTGCGAGGATCTTCTTTACACTTATTACAGTTACTTTTAAAACCCAATGGTCTACGTTTATTATCAGGATGCCAGAATACCCATGCAGAAGGTAAACCCTGTATATACCTTCTCATGGCAAAAAGGGGACCAGGTCAGCTTAAGACTCCTTAGCCGGCTTACATTCAGGAGCTCTTGGGAAACAAATACAACATGTTTTCATGTTGTTGACATTCCTGCTCTGGCCAGCAATTGCGTATCTTGGAAAAAGGTTTGCGATCACCCGCTTTATGCAGCCGAATGAAGGAACAGACGAAAGAATGAGCGAACGAAAAAGGGAATGACGTGGATTGTATGTTTTCTTAGCTTGACCCTTTCACTCCCAGAGTCAGTTATGGAGACATTAAGGTGATTCTCACTTTTGAGTCTGTGGATGAAATCCTATGGTGTGACCATTCAAATGAAACCTCTTTAACAGTACTTTCACATGGTACTATTTATATTTAAGTTTTTCCAAAATGAAATTTGGGATTTGTCTTGAATTTTGAATTTAGGCACTCTTGGGAGTGAAAGGGTTAAACATTTTTTCCCCTTCCTGACTAAGTATTGAAGCAAGGTACGCAAAACAACTTACTTCATTAAACGGCAAAGGCTGCAAAATATTCCACTTGTTGGAAACTAAGTCCAGAGAATACAACACATCCGAAGGGCGGACTTTGTCAATCCGGAATCGGTAACCACCAAACACCAAGATTATCTGTTTGGTAGCATAATACACGGCTGTGTGGCCATACAAACCTGCATGAAAGGAGAAAAAGCAGATAGATTTAAATGACATTACAGGGTTTAAGAGCGCCTGTCTGTAAAAATCAGACAAAATCAAAATTCCGCGGCAAGGGTGGAAAATTCGATTTCTTTCATATTTTAATGTTAAATAGGTTAGGGTATAACTAAAATCACTGGATACGTTTTTTGGTAAAATATCCTTTTATTTCAAAGAAAAATGCAAATAACGAACTTCCGTTAAAATCGCCATTTGAAGCAGTAAATTATGACATCAATTTCAGGCGTTCGCGTGCAAAAACAAATGCCCCTGTCGTCTTTTAAACACTCAATTTTACTTTTGCAATCTCTCAAGAGCTTCAAAACTGATTTTGGTAGAAACTGCGTTGTTCTTTGTGTTTGAAATAATTTAATTTTGAAAGTATACATTTCTCATCAGGAAAAGTACTTCGTGAATTAAATTATTTTTCACCATGTGCTAAACCTTCAAATTGATTCAGCTTCTGGCTGTTGAATTAAGAAAAGATGTTCTCAGGATTGCTGCAAAAATTTGTTTGGGCAAATGATTGAGAGCGACGCGAGAGCTTTTCAAAGTTCGCTAAAATGCAGGTTGTTTGACCCTTCTTGGCAACATTCCATTCGCGAGTCACGCACATATTTTAATGTCTTTCGACCCATATGAGATCGAAAACGTCAAACAGAAAAACAGTTCGAAATGCTCTTACCTCATTTGCTGTAGAGGACAGGTCCAGAGGCCATTTCCGAGTGATTCTCTTGCCGTTCGACGTATTTTGGTCCTGTTGATGCCATCCAATGAACACTGCCAACTGGGTCAGTGTATTTGTAAACGGTCGAACAGCTCAACAACAACCTTTCTTCCAAAACGTTCGACATCTTTCTACACTGTGACATCTTACTCAACGGTTCAGTTGCTGGTCAGTGTTGCTTAGTTGGCAATACACAAAAAGGTTTTTATCACCACATGCCGCCGCTAACGTGGCCAGAGTTCTGTCTAGAGCCGCGTCACGCAATGCAAATCATCGGAATGGACATTTTACTAGAGCGTAGGGGAAGGGCAAAATCTGCTCTGATTCTTTTTAAACGGCTCAGGGTTCGAGAAATGGGAGGAACTAGTAATGGACCAAAAATACGAAACAAAATTAGTGCTACATTTAGGCACCTCAGCCTCCCGTGCCAGAATAAGGAAAAAGTAGTCACCCCTCGGCGTGAGTTGTAGGCATGCAAATAACAATGTTCGAACACGAAATTTAGCCAAAAAGGGTACGTGTACTAGCTTAAGTTAAAAGCCTCTTCAAAACGTCGAGTCCAGAACATTAAAATCGTTTTTATCAGGGAAATTGCGATGTGACTAACTAGTTTGTGCTTATTGTTTTGGCTTAGAGGGGGGACCTCGGACTTTTGTCTTTTTTCAAGTTCACAAATCATACATATTTACATACATGAATTGCTTCGTTACAAAGAAGACGGTTGTTGTTGGTTCCATTTTCTTGTTGTCGGAGTTTGTGGTTACAACACCAGACGAATCAAAAGCTTGAAAAGGATACCCAGGATACCAAGGATACCCAGGCCCGTAGAAGGGGGGGGGCTCGAGTCCCCAGAAGTTTTGGAAGTTGAAAAAACATTACAATAAATGAGCCAAAAAATATATCATTAAAACGAATTAATGTGCAACGAATAGTCTTAAATGCTGACGCTAAAAGTTCCTTTTATTATTTTACAACCTTTAACAGGGTTTGACATCTGTTGAGTCACTAGCCACCGGGCAAGTGGGCTTCAAAAATCTACTAGCCCACCGCACATTTCAGTCGCCCAGGTTCCTTACCAATGTCTTTCTTCACCCATATCACCTTGACCCTGGCAGTATAGCTTTACTGTGAAGGACCTTAATGCCTTTAATAGCTAAGCAACTGCTGTGTATTTGCTGCAAGCTTTAAGCTCATCATGTTGTTTTAAAACAAGTCTAAGGAACAAAACTATTTTTATCTCACCAATCGAGTGATAAAAGTTACGTAAACGTTTACGAGAGTTAGGTAAAACAGGTCCGAGATTCGTAGCTTGGCTGTCGAAATGTTTCAATTTTAACAAACCTTGTAACTTTAAGGGTACTTTTTTAAAACTGATGCTATAAATCTGGTGGATGTTGCCAACAACTTTGTCGGCGAAAAAGCAAACAGGAAGCAGCTTTTTGGCAAATTGTCAACGAAGGATGTCCCCAAAAAGGTGTCGTGTTTGAGGAAATCGACACAAACTGTGGCATTGTGAACAGAGTTAGTATCTATGTGCATGAGTGTGTATTTTGAAGGGGGGGGGGAAGGCTTTGACTAGGCCAATTTGCTCGCAGCATTTATTTCAGCCTTGGTGCGGGCCTGATACCACAAGTTACAAGTCAGTTTTTACAACGAACGCTTGAATACAATGACGATATGTCCCAGCCATCGTGCAAAACTTGGAATAGTGTCTAGCAGAAGCTGCAGCATAAGGGGCTGGGTCACGGTAAGGAAAAGGCGAGTGGCCAAAAAGTGCAAGAGGACTGGGGAAAAAGGGATCTGAAATTATCTTACGCGGGACTGGTTCGCTTGTAAAAGTTGGATCAGGTGAGTTATATATTCGCTTGTGGTCTATCCGAATATTAGTCAGGTTATCGATGGAAGCCCCACTCTTCTCTTTGTCCTCATTAAGGTGTATGTAGAACGTGAATGAGGTAACAGACGGTTAAGGGTAAGATGCTTGACATATTTCTGTTATGATATCCTCATATCCATTATGATAAGTATGCTGGCTGCTGTGAGAGATCTTGCTCACTGGGAACCTGTCTCAGTAAGATTCGTAAACAGAAATTCAGGAACAGAACCTCATTTTTTGTTACCATGGTTACGTGCCATATTTCACAGTCTTCAAACAGCACTGACGTGCTGTTAGAAGCCCCACTCATTAGTCAGAACACACTAATGTAGACTAAGTCAAACAGCTGACAAGAGAGCACAGTTAAAAACTTCGATTGCACCCATTTGTTATGAAGAGAGAACCCTTCCTGTCCAAAACTCCATCCAACCCTTTAACAGCGAGCTGACTTTCCCTCCTGATATAACTGTGCCTTGTACCGGTCCTGTGCCAGCTGAGAACCAGCAGACTGACACTAATGATCATAGGTAGAACACCCGCTCGTCAATTAACAAAAGGGAACCCCTTGTAGTTATAGGTTTCCCCGTATTAAAGTTGGGTCTAGTTAATAATAGCGCCACTTCTGTTGCAGCACTCACCTGTAACCATGTCGGTAAGCTTGTACGACAGTTGGAATTGCGTTTCAGACTACTAGGCTAGGGTAGCAAATACAATTTTTAATGGTTGAAACAACACTGGTAATAAGTAAGAAAGACACACAACGCCATTAAAACCACGAATAATCCCTGCAATTAACACTGTATGTTATTTTACTTCACCTCAAAGGTTTTGCCCTTCCAATACCCCCTAAAATGCCTTTGATACGCATTGCGTGACAAACCAAAAACGCACGCGGCGCCATCCACGTTTGGTCCCAATTTAGCAGTCAAATCTGATAATGCTTTTGTGCACTGAAAACTGAGCAACACTCGTATTAAATCAACTGAACTGTTGAGTAAGATGTCACAGTGTAGAAAGATGTCGAACGTTTTGGAAGAAAGGTTGTTGTTGAGCTGTTCCACCGTTTACAATACACTGACCCAGTTGGCAGTGTTCATTGGATGGCATCAACAGGACCAAAATACATCGAACGGCAAGAGAATCACTCGGAAATGGCCTCTGGACCTGTCCTCTACAGCAAATGAGGTAAGAGCATTTCGAACTGTTTTTCTGTTTGACGTTTTCAATCTCATATGGGTCGAAAGACATTAAAATATGTGTGTGACTCGCGAATGGAATGTTGCCGAGAAGGGTCAAACAACCTGCATTTTAGCGAACTTTGAAAAGCTCTCGCGTCGCTCTCAATCATTTGCCCAAAGAAATTTTTGCAGCAATCCTGAGAACATCTTTTCTTAATTCAACAGCCAGAAGCTGAATCGATTTGAAGGTTTAGCACATGGTGAAAAATAATTTGATTCACGAAGTACTTTTCCTGATGAGAAATGTATACTTTCAAAATTAAATTATTTCAAACACAAAGAACAACGCAGTTTCTACCAAAATCAGTTTTGAAGCTCTTGAGAGATTGCAAAAGTAAAATTGAGTGTTTAAAAGACGACAGAGGCATTTGTTTTTGCACGCGAACGCCTCAAATTGATGTCATAATTTACTGCTTCAACTGGCGATTTTAACGGAAGTTCGTTATTTGCATTTTTCTTTGAAATAAAAGGATATTTTGCCAAAAAAAGTATCCAGTGATTTTAGTTATACCCTAACCTATCTAACATTAAAATATGAAAGAAATCGAATTTTCCACCCTTGCCGCGTTATGTTTGATTTTTACAGACAAGTGCTCTTAATGTGAAAAGGGAGTATACAATGACTGATCTCATCCCCAGATTCCTCTCGGATCATGAAAAAGAAATCTTGGGACAAGATTATACTGCGATTTTTGCAAAAATGTCATTAAAAAAGTCCAAACTGGTCTAGCTTTTGCAGGAACTGCGGACTTTATTAGCTAAAGCTTTGTCCACATACATTTTTTGGGTAAAGGCTTACTTTATAAGATTTCATTATGGTAAACTGCCAAAAGCTACAGCCATTGCTACAGCGAGATTGTTGTCAATTTTGCTTTCAGGCAATAAATAACACAACCCAGCGTTTAGAACAAAAAATCATCACAGTGCATGGAAAAACTAGGCAAGTTCTCAGTGTTTTCAGTTTTTGTCCCCAAATCGCAATAAATGTCCCTTTAGCATCAACCCTTCAGTATGTCTGCACATAGCAGCAAAATCAGCTGCAAAGATACAACAATATCAATATGCATATTCTCCTTAGTGTTCTCCATAAATTTCTTCCGGTACCAGTTGGGAGAATTTGCACAAACATCAAGACATTTCATGTTTGATTAAGTAGGGAAATTGTAAGGAGAAATTAGGAGCTTGTCGCCATTGGGGCTTAAAGGGTTAAAATTAATACAGATGTTCTTGGGCCGCGGACGGCAACCGGAAGTTGAATGCTTTCCTTTTAATTGTTTTGGTACCGTCACCGCCATTATGCCAGGCCATCACAAACAAAAACAGGAGTATTTCCAGCCTTTGGCGGGGAGCAATACTACTACCGGTTGACGCCCGTGGCTCAAAAACGGCCGTGCTTAAGTTCCCTATTAACAAAATGTACCAACCCTTAGGCATGGGTCCTGTTGTTTGCAGGCTACTCCATTGGCTGGTCACAACACTGTACTTGTAAGTCACCTCGTTGAAGCCCAGAAAATGATCATATCCTCCAATAATAACCATGTCACTTCCTGCCAGAGTGGCTGAGTGACCTGCGACTATGGGACCTCGGCTGGTCAACTGGAGAATAACAAAAATCAATTAACAAACATATTCCACTTGGCCGTATGTGTGTACTCTGATAATGCACAGATGATGTCAAAATGTGATATGAACAAAGAAGTATGTTCTTACCACATTTTGACATCTTCAGTGCATTATCAGAGTACACATGTTTAGCTAAATGAAATATATTTCTTTTATACACTGTTTTGATATCGATTATCGCGCACAAAAAAAAAATGTTTTTAACAATTTTCCTAGAGATGATTTCCTTTACCTGCAGCTCATTCGTATGTCTGTACTTTAATCATTATATTACACTCCCCTGGACGAATCATATCGCACATTTTACTCTGTCCATTGTATAAAAGAACGAAAATTTAGACACACCCTAACTTACCATGTGGGGCGAAATTTTAGGGTGTTGATTTTTGCACATTTTTTTTCAATTCAAAAAAAAGATATCCAACATTTTTTTTACCCAAAGAAACACTTTCTTTTAAAATTTACCCCACTATAAAAATAACCATGTGAATGACACCGACTCAAGCAAGCAAGTTTTGAATCACAAACAAAAGCACTTTTATTTTGCCCTTTTGCAGATTGTAAATCAAGTAGTTTGTCAATAACCAACCTTCCAAAACCCTTCACTAATAACTGGAATTGCAAAAAAAATTAACCCGTTCAGTAAATACCAGTACATTTAAATCTCAAACATTGATCCTTAAAACCCCCAAATCAGTTTGCAAATAAAACTCCTGCAAAATTTCCATAATTATGATTAGGGCTGCAACAATACACCAATGCATCAGTGAACCACGATATGTTTTCCAATGATATGAATATCGATATTTAAATAAGATATCGTGATATCACTATACAGTAAAATATGCTACATCAACAAATTTGGGAAATCACTGTCTTTAATATTCCTTACCCAAGCTCTGCATTTTAGCCCTTGCTAGGCGATTTGATGTTGTCTTATTACTATGCTAAATTTATTATCATTGAAATAACTTATCTGAAAGTAGTGTAAGCTGTTGGTAACTAGTTTTGTCGTGCACAGTAATGTATCATATCGTGTATCGTATAGTGGCCCTTGTATCGAGGTACGTATCTTATCATGCACAAATGTATTGTTGCAGTCCTAATTATAATATGGTCATCCTCGTACCTTACTCCAATAAAGTGTGGTTACATTAAATGACCAGAGAGACTGGTCAGCCTCATTCTCTCCTTGTCCTCCATAAATCAGCATAGAATCCTGCAAAAATAACAAGTACAATATAATAAATATCATTCTATTTCTTAGTTACTTTTACAATGTGTGGTTCCATAAAAAAGAAATCAATATCCCCCCCCCCCCCCCACTCCATAATCATGGACAGTTTTGTGGTTTGAAGCCCCACAAACCATAACTTCTCTGATAAATTCCAGTTTGGCTTCATATGTTCCTTTAAAACTTTGGCTTTTGAAACCTCCCCCACCCCCTCAGAATTTCCAATGATCATCGATGGGGTGGGTATGGATATTTTCTGGAACTGCAAAATATAACAGTGCAGTCCTCAAGCTACTTACCTTGTAAAACACAGCTGAATGTAGATATCTAGCAGAAGGAACACTACTTGATGACTGATTAACCTCAACACGAGACCAGATGCTACTGCTAAGATTAAAACTGAGAAGATCATTCAACAGTCCATGGATGAGAGAGTATCCTCCATAAACCAGCAGAGAGCCAGGTGGGCCATGTACCATTGTGTGCCCCATACGAGCCAAGCGACTGATGCTGAGGTTAAGGTGAGGTACATCACTAAGAACTTCCCACAAAGCAGTGCCAGGAGTGATGGATTGGCTGCAATCAGAGCCGGTAAATCCACTGGAGCAAACACAGCGATCTAATGCCTGTTGATTATAGTAAGGGTGTAGTGAATGGGTATAGGAATAAGTGAGAGTGTCTTACTAGAGAAAGTTGGGAGAGGCACTGGAAACTAGGCAAAAAGGGGGAAGGGACTGGTAGAGAAGGGAACCCAGTATGTGAGTCTCGAAAGCCGGGATCGTCTGTAAGAGATTTCTATAGCAAATCCAAATAGATAAACCACAGCCTAATCAACCTAACTTGAAGACGCTTAAATAAAGATTGAAAGACCTGAAATGAATCACGCTCTGGATCTAAAAAGACAGTGCCATCAAAAATTTTATACTAGAAGAAAGATACACTGTTAGTGAAATTATTCAACTTACCAGGTTACAATACCCTTGACCTTCTAAAGAGCTGCAATTATTTGGACAAACCAGTTGGTCACAGTTGGCCCCTGTCCACCCCTCTAAACAAACACACTGCTCCCCATGTGATGTTACCACACATTTACGGTTCCCTTCACAGAGCTCAGGACATTTCATGACATCAAACTTAGCACTGAAGCTTTTGGACAAAGCACCAGAACTTAGATCTGCCTTGATGACTACGACCATGTTTCCTAACACTGCTGTTACAGCCTTCAGTTTAGAGGCATTCCATCCACAGAAGGAACCAAGCTTGTAAAATGACTGCACTGACTGAGACTGACCCAGTAAGAATGATGGTAAACCATCATACACATCAACATGATCAGTGAGACAGTTGGTGTGGATCTCTTTAAATGTGAGAGTTATTAGTCCTCTGCTTCCCAGTGGGGGAGGGGACGGGCCATAAACCACCTCATGGCTGGTGTTGCTTGATGACGAGATCAGCCAAAGACAACTGGCTTTTTCTTTGTTCAAGACGCCACTGCCACGTTGAGTTGAAATGTAGCCTTGCGTGACATTAGTAAGGATGCTACGAGTAGAACATTCATGAAAACACAAGCCGCCATTCCTACAATAAGACACCATAGTTAGACGTTTTTCTTAATTAGATGTTAAGTTTTGTTTTATACCTTTTAGAGACTTTTTGTATTTTATTGTTTCTTTTATGTACTTTAATAACAGGACCCCTTTGATACCAGTGCTTATTACACTGATGGGGTTATCCTGTATAATTATAATAATAATAATAATAATAATAATAATAATAATAATAATAATAATAATAATAATAATAATTATTATTATTATTATTATTATTATTTATTATTATCAATGTCATTGCAAACAGTCCTTCTCAGGACTACACTCACCTGGACAATCATACTTCACCGACTTATGACATGACTCCTGGGTTCAAACCATTTACAGTATTTGTTTCAAACTTAAAGTCAGTCCCAGTAGTGATTGGACACTTATTTTCTCTTTGCCACATTTCAGAAAGCAAACAAGACACAAGAAGAAGGGGAAATATCAACAAACATCCTGCTGAGTTATTTCGATCTTAGAGAGCCCCTTTCTCCTTCCTGGGATTATACACCAGCCCATTAATTAAACCACATACCTGGGGTCTCCTAGAAGACCAGGCATACACGTATCACAGTGGTTGCCCATGGTGAAATCTGTGCAGAAACATTTTCCAGTTGCCATGTCGCATAGATTCTTCCTTGGATCGCCGTGACCATTACACTGACATGGTTTGCACCCTTCAGCGGTGGTTGCATTACCAAATGAGCCAGGAATGCAGAACTCACAATGGTTACCATGAGTATAATCTAAGAAAAACAAGTGGTATAGGGAGAAGAAAGCCACATGAGCCAAACCTCATTTACATTCAAGACTCTGAAGTCAGTGAGTCAGTGAGTCAGTGAGTCAGTGAGTCAGTCAGTCAGTGAGTGAGTCAGTCAGTCAGTCAGTCAGTCAGTCAGTCAGTTTGTGAGTCAGTCTGTGAGTCAGTCAGTCAGTGAGTAAGTCAGTCAGTCAGTCAGTCAATCAGTCAGTCAGTCAGTCAGTCAATCAGTCATTCAGTCATTCAGTCAGTTAGTCAGTCAGTCAGTCATTCAGTCAGTCGGTCAGTCAATCATTCAGTCAGTCAGTCTTCTCTACTGAAGTGGCCTACAAGTAAGATAATAACAATATAATAAAAACTCAGATTCAAAAATTTATATCATAAAAAAGTGTAATGTTGCTTTAATAAGAGGAGCCCATAGGACAAGGGTGGAAGGCTAATTTGGCTTGGCCAGCAATTGCTTGCAACAAACTTCCAGTTTCACTCAGAGCAACATAATATGCAACTATTTTCATTTTTCCATTTATGTCAATCAAGGTTTACATAACGTTATGCATTTATTTGTTTTTGAAAAAAATGCTGCCTCATTTGTGAAATAAAAAACATTCCAAAGTGCAGTACCACACGAAAACATGGACCTCACATCTAATGAAGCACATTTTCACAGCAGCGTATAGGGCCTCGTGGGTATTATTATTTTATTTTTGAGGGAAGAACAAAATATTCTTAGGCATATTTTCAGTTCCATATTTTTACTATTCATGCACCTATAGACTGGGACTCAAACAAAATGGAGCTGTCATTGAAAGTGTCAGAAATAATGTATTAAATGATGTTCAGGCTTCCTCCATGGTTGCAGCCTACCTTGGCATTTGTCACAAACGCCGATGCCTTGTGAGCAATCACTGTGCCCATTACAGCCACAATCAATGGTGCAGTTTTCACCCAACCAGCCAAGATGGCAGTCACAATTGTAATCTGGACCACAGTCTCCATGGATGCCACAGTCGTGGAAGCAACTGAAGGAAAAAGTGTGATTTGATTAAAGTCTGTTTCAAATGACATGGTAAAGAAATTAAAATTCTTGCAGTACTCAAAATGGTAAAGGTTTGGTTTCATGTTTCTACTGCTCCCATTCTGAAAGCAACCATAATGGTAGAATCAGCCAAAAAAAAAATTCCAAGAAATTCATGTTCTTCAAATCAATCCAGTTTGCTCAGTTTATAGAATGCACCTGAACTGTACAGAAGATAAATTGGTAAAGACAGCATTAAGTTCAAATAGAGCAGAAAATCTACAAAACCTTAAAACTGGTCATTCCAAGTTTGTGGTTTGCAGAGACCCACTAAGAAATGTTTCAGGGTGTATGGCCTATGTTCAAAGTCATAGCTTTGTGTATAATATTTGTTTGAAATGTTTTCATTGTTGCTGTCATGACTGGTTTTAGCCCCTGATGTCAAGGAAAGGAAGGGATGAACATTACTGAAGGACGCGCGAGGGCTTTATGCCAATTTCAGTAGTATTGCACTTACCTAACCAAAACATTAGAATATTGCTGAGGATTCCCTAACATTGCCAAAGACTTTGTGAGATTCCCACCGAAGTTCCAAAGATAATTTATAATAATTTGGGTAAAACTGTTCAAAGTTTGCCTGTTCAAAAGTAAAAAATCCTGGCATAGACTTACGTTTTGTTGCAAGCCAAAGTCCCGTCCCCAGTGAAACCTCTGTTACAAATGCAACTGAAAGAATCTGGTACATTGACGCAGGTCGCATTCTCATGGCATTGAGCCACACCCAGCTTACACTCATCTATATCTGGACACTCGGAGTAAGACCAGACAGTACTGAAAAAGCAATGATGAAACAAGTATTTTAATAATCAAGAACTTGAACTCAAAATGGAAAAAAGTTCTAAACCATCGTTTTCTAAACACTGATGAATAAAAAATACCACAGGAAAGTGCTGCTCAGTAGCTTTCATTTGAATGGTCACACTTTAGGATTTTACCCACAGACTCAAAAGTTAGAACCAACTAATACAGCATAATTAACAGCACCATAGCAAAGCACTGCTCAACAGCCTTCATTTGAATGGTCACACTTGAGGATTTCATCCACAGACTCAAAAGTTAGAACCACCTTGTAGAGCATGATAAACAGCACTTCAGGAAAGTACTGCCCAGTAGCTTTTATTTGAATGGTCACACTTTAGGATTTAATCCACAGACTCAAAAGTTAGAACAACCTCGTACAGTACAATAAACAGCACTACAGCAAAGTACTGCTCAATAGGACATTTGTATGATGCCGTCATTTGACTACAACTACCAGAATTCATTTCGTTTCTCCTTCATGTTAAAATTTGGTAACCCCAGTGAGGTTTCAATAACAATGACCCTAACTTACATCAGAAAAAACAAACTGAAGGATTCTGGTAGCTGTAGTCAATTGACGCCATCATGCAAATGCCCTATAGATTTCATTTAAGAGCGACTTTCAGTAAACATTGAGCATTTGGCGGATTTCGGAGCATTCAATGGATAACCCAAGCCAGTTTCAAGGTATAGTTTAGTTCAATGTTTCCACTGTCTATTGAATGTGGATTGACACCATTTGGGGTTATGGCACATGATAAATTATTTTACAGAAGTTGGGCTCCAAATCAGTTTCTATGTGAACATCAGAACCTGCCTTTTAGTTTGGAATTGTTTGTGCTCATTAAATTTCGCTACTGCTGTTTTGTAAAAACCTAATTATACGCAAAATACGAAAGAAATCGATTTTCAACTACTGCCGCGATATTGAGATTTTGCTTGATTTTTACTGAAAGTCACTCTTAAATGGTCACACTTCAGGATTTCATCCACAGACTAAAGAGCTGGGTGGGACCACACTGTACAGTGTAATAACAGAAGCACAAAAAAATATCAGTGAAGAGCATTCATTTGAATGGTCACTCTTCCAGATTTCAATCCACAGACTCCAAAGTTAAAACCACATCTATTTGGATTGAGTATTGAATCTGAAAATCTCCAGCGTTAACAAAGTTAATAACGGAGTGAACTCGTCAGAAACGTACCTTCCATTTGTTGGAAATATATTTGAGCACTGACCACTGTAAGGCGAGTTAAAATCCCCTGCAAAGCATCTGGTTAACAGAGGAAAATAAATGTAATCGGTGCATTTGTGATTGAAGAGAGGAAGAACGGCTTTTTTTTCAATCAAATAAAGCTAACTTACAAACTAAATTTAAGGACAAAGATGATCCATAAAATAACAAAAATACAAACTACTCTTGACCGCTGACCTTCCAATCCTTGGATCGTAATCATTTCCACACCAACCACATCTTACATCTGCCAGGCAACTTTTACAGTCGTTGTGTTGGCTGCAGTTGGCACACTTCCCACCAACATGGCTAAAAAAAAAAAGAAAAGAAACATCACAAGTCACAAATGAAGGGCTTGGGGGAAAAACATAAAAGTGAGGATTTGCCCTTGAGATCCAAACTGCTCCTAATTAGCTCTGTGTTGATTTTCATGACTGGTTATCTACTTATTCCTAAAAACTGAAACAACTCAAACAAATAATGAACTGCACGTTGTCACTGTACAGAAACATGGTAAACTTTCATGGGTCTTGTTCTAAAGGAAACACAAAAAAAAGTTTCCTTTTTCTTTTATAAAGACCAGCCACTTCAAAGAAAACCAAGAAATAAGCCTTTAAGCCCCAAGAGTGACAAGCATCTAAATGCTTATAACTAGTTGACCAAGTATACAGGTCATGAGAATAAACGAAATGATCACCAGAAATGAAATGTGTTGATGTTTAATCAGATTCTCCCAACTAGTAACATAAGAAATATATGGACAACAGTGAGGAGAATATGCATATGGTTATTGGGGCTTACAGGTCTAAGTTTGTTTCACTCACCTGTCAGTCCAGTGAGAACACTGCCCATATGGATAGCGTGACGTGTAGGTTCCAAATACAAAACAGCTTTGAGTCTTGTCACACCATGCACATCCAACATTGTCGTTTAAACAACTGTCACAAGTACTGCGACTATAACATGTAAAAAACAAATAAAGTAATGTATAAAGTAGTTTTCAATTGAGTGTCCTGAAACCAAATCCAAAGCAGTAGTTACCTATTGTAAGCAATTCTATTCTTTTAAAATAATGGATCTATTAATTAGAGACTTTTTTTGTCATACCTTCTACTTTTTTGCGATTTCTCACTTTTCACACATTTTATATTATATATTTCTTTATTTGTGACATTTCAAGTAATTGTCAAAAGCTGCAGATAGGTAGCCAAAAGCTACCAGAGCACAGACGGCCGGCCGATGGAGTAGACGTGAATTTTAGCGCTCTGACGTAAGCTCCCTTTGGAATCATAAATTTCGCCTAAAACGGGCAAACTTATTCACTACCAAATTTATCTTAAAACGGAAATATCATGCCACCAAAACTGAGCGAGAAGAGAACACGGGTCTCTAGCTCAGGAGAAGAAAATTTATGCCACGTGGATGCCAGCGACGCCATCTTAAAAGACATTCAGAACAAACTGGAAAAGCTGAACGTTCTAGACAGAATTGACGAGTGGTTGGTTAGGATGGAAAATGATATGACCAGCATAAAAGAAAATGTCGTGGATTTGGAAACGGGGCCTAAATTCGGTTAATACTGAGGTGGCAGAAATGACTCATGATATTGAGAAGAAGGCAGACTTCGAAAAGCTTCAAATGCTGGAAAGTAAAGTTCCCTACAAGAAGCACTTACAAAAGAAGTTTGGGCAAGATAGAAAAGTGTTTATTGCCTACCCCGCTACCCTAAAGTACCTGGACGAAAACAGCAATCCGAAAGTAGTAAGAAAGAACCCTATTTGGCCATTTAGAAGTTAAATAGTTTAGTCGTAACATTTGAAGTAGAGCGAAATTTCCATACGTCGGCTCATTACAACATACCCAAAGGAATGCATTTTAAAATAGCTGTTACGTCGCTATCGTTTTTCGATGTACTTTTTTTGTCTCTTAGTTTTAAATTTACTAGTGTCTTTGTGCTTTCTATGTTCTTTTTTTCTTTGCATCGTTTATTGGCTTATTTGTTTTTTTTGTCGACTGTATTTTCTTTTTTTTGTTTGATATGCTACAGAGCTGTTTTGCAATAAATTATTATATGAGAATTCAATTCGAAAAGCCAAATAACTACCCTTTCTAAAGCGCTTTCAAATTAAACACCGTTTCATTGAATGTGAGAAGGTTACGCAACAAAGAAGAGCTATATTCGAATATCTTAATAAAGCACCTTGTAATCTCTTCTTTACCTACCTTTCAAGTAATATAAATAAATAAGTACTGTAACATGATATTGTGAATTAGAATATTTATGTAAGCCTATTAGAAAGGTTTATTGTTAAGGTATTCGCTCTCCTTAAAAATGTTAGTTAAGCTCTTTATAGCATATTCAATTTTTTCGTCTTTGTTATGCTCTCTGTTCATTTAGCTTTCTACTGCTATATTTACTGCTGAGATGTCATTTCGTTAAAAAATTGACGTAACTAAGTCATGCCATGGTCAAAACTATTTCGTCACGTTCTTCTTCGCGAGTGCTAGAACAGGTGGATGACCAAGGGATGAGGGAAGGGAAAGGTATTCATACTATAAGGGATCCATGATATCACAAGGAGAAGGGTACAGAGAAGACGTTGGGGGGGGGATGGCAGCACACACGTCAAACGTTAGAAAAATCACCAACTTCAAAACTTTATACCACTTGGGCATATATCTTGAGTGACCGTAATGTATTTGCACCCCGAGGGGGGGGGGGGGGAAACGGCGGGGTCCAATGCCCCTGGGGCTTTTCTTGTTTTTCTAGCAATTTTGCTGTACTCCTTTTCTGTGTGTATGTAATGCTAGCTCAATAAAAAAAAATACCAGAGCACGTTTTTATTTTTTAATTTCTAAGTAAGCAATTTTGAAAGAAAAAAAATTTAGTACCTTGAGCAAGGGATGCCGCAATCCTCGATCACTTGGTTGTCTTTCACTCGTCCTCGTCGATAACAACCCAGACCTCCTCCCGAAGTCCCCCAGACACAATTACTATCCTGAAAACACAACCAATGACTTTAAACCTACATGTAAGCCCAAAGTATAAATAAGTTATGTCTGCAGATTTAAAATTTGTCTTGCCTAGCTATAACTACAACTACTTAAAATTTGCCAGTGACTATATTGTACCTTAAGCTGGTTACCTCATGAATCAAAGAGGTGAGAAAGAGACCGGGGGGGGGGGGGTCTCCATACTTCAAATGACGGGGATGTGCAAAGGGTTCTTTTTTGGTTTGAAATTCACAATTTTGGGATTTTTTTGGTTACGGAAAATTTTGGCAAGTATTTTTTCGGGTAGTTTGTAAGAATGACTACTAGATCTGGGAAAGTTTATTGTGATAGTATGATAAACAAAGAAACAAACAAATACAACCATTAAAATTATACTGTTGTTTTTAGTGTTGTCATTTTAATCCCTTCTGGGTACTTGTAAGGCTCCAAAATTGAGTGTGGGATTTTTCTGGGTTTCGGTTTGGTCCAGAGGATATTTCTGGGTTTCGCTTTATTTGCATCTCCCCATCACTTGAAATTTAGAGTACCCCCCCCCCCCCCGGAGAAAGAGGTGACCACACTTGCCTATTCTTTAAAAAGTTAGGGGGGGAGGATCCCACGAGAACAGGGGCAGGAAGGTTTACGGCAAGACAGTAAAAACGGATCCTAGGGAAAAGGATTTCCAAGATATCAGGAGAAGGAACAAAAAGGTGACAAGGGAAGTGGTCTATCTTCCCCACCCTTTATCTGCTTATCACCCCCCCCCCCCCACCAACAAACATCAACAGAATGGTTAAAAATCTGAATTCAACAACCCTGCCTTGACTTTACAAAATGATAGGACTATAACAGCAAACAACCAGGGGAGCAGCAATGGTGGATTGGTGAGAGAGCTTGCTTTCAGGTGTTACTGGTTCAAATCTCTACCTGAGCATCAATAGTGAGTTGAGTTTATAACTAATACTCAGCCTTACTCCAAGCCTGCAAACTGCAGCTCACCCTGGAACTATGTTGCCACACAGTAATAGCTTGTAAAACCATTAAGTGCTAGATATTATTTTATAATAATGATTGTTAAGGAACGTTGTTTTTATAGATAGTTGATTTTTATTTCACTTATACCTGAATACAAGAGGAGCAGTCAATGTGGTCTGAACACAAGGTGCATTCTGTTGCATTCAGGACAAGATCCTTTGTATTTCCATCACTGTCTTGACAGGACCCAGCTGGGGTATTGCGTGACACACACGATGTCACACACCACCCACAGGCTGCGTCTGTCATGCAAGCAAGGCATGTCTTGTGGACAGAACAATCTGAACTGGCGTGAGGTTGGAGGAATTGCCCTGTTAATGGCTAGGAAACAGACAAACAACCCTCTATTAAATCTACATATAACATTATGATTACTTACTAATTCAAACTCAAATCTTTATTCTTTACTTTCTTAATCAACAAAAGTGTAAGAATGCATAAAAAATAAATAATAGCACTCAATATAAATAAAAGATGTGACAGTGGAGAAATCATGAGGAATTTGCACTAGGAACCAGAGGAAAGAACCCGCCCAGAAACCAAAGAAGTCATTTACTGCACAGGAACAACTGTCAAAATAAACTACTGCCAAACAACCGTCAAAAAATTTACCATCTCTTTGTGATATTGGTATATTAGTGAGTGCTCAAGCAGGTCATGAGAACAAAGGGAGTGATTACCAAAGATAAATCATTTTGACCTTGAAACGACTTCTTAAACACCTGTTCTCAACGAATGAATGAAGGAACAAAAGAATCATGGAATGAATAAAGAAATGAACGTGAATTAACAAACTGAATGTTAAAGGACAATGCTATCTTGATGTATAAGGCAAACCCTTTAAACCCTGATATAAAAATGCATATTCTCCTTACTGTTCTCCATACAAGTCATTTCTTATGGAACTACTGAGGAGTATTTGTCTGAATATTAAGACATCTTTCTCATCACTTAAATGTTTGAACAAGTGTTGATAATGTAAAGGGAAATTTCATTTTCATCACTGTTAGCGCTTAAAGGGTTAAGATGACTTGCTGTCTAAACTACAAGAGTGAGCTTGTTGAATGACATCAAGGGGGTTACAATCTTAGAGACAGAGTCTTTGTTATCTTACATTTTGAGACCACTGGATATGGAAAACCATCTGTCAGATAACTTGGTCCAAAAGTCTGGAACAAATTACCTGACAGTAATAAAATGTAAAATTTCATTTTGAAATGCTATCAACAGACAAAAAGGAGAATAGAAACTAGTCTGCCTTTTGAAAGATAATTGTTGAGACTGCCTATTGTGTTGGTAATTTTGTGTCTTTTTATCAATTTCATCCTGTCTTGCACTTTAAAATCTGAAACTTTTAAAATAAATTTCTTGTCTTAACCATCTTATGAAGGAATGAACAAACAAATGAACACGTGAACGAAGGAAGGAACAAACGAACGATCGAATGAAAGGAGTTGACATTAAAGTAAACTTACATCTGTTGGATAAACAGGAGAGCTAGTTCGGTCCCATTCCAGCCTGAAATCGGAAGGGTTACTGTCAGTCAGTTGTAGCTGTTTGTTGACTTCTGCCCTGATAAAGTACCTTTTGCCTTCTGATGGAGATGGAAAAAGACGCTGACTGTTGCTGCGTGTAGCATTTACACGGCATGTCCCATCTACAGGGGAGTTACAACGGGCCACCAACTCCTGATTGAAACAGAAATTGATTTGTTAAACTCCTCTGGGCATCATTTACCTGAAATTACTACTGTATAATAACTCAATTTACTGGGAGCTTAAGGGAAGTAGCTTAGTGGAGGGAAAGGCATTTAATTATTTTTGACCTAAACATTTGAAAGTCAAAACACTTGCTGAGTAATACCTGAAACTAAAACGTAAGAGGTGGTCAATTTCATCTGTAGTTTCACTGCCACTATCTTAGTGGGAGCAATAGCTGGAAAAGAAGCACTTTCACCTCAGGTGCTCATTACTCAGGGGCACTTATTAAGAGAGGGGGTGCTTACTGGAAAGGGGGCACTTACAAACCTTCATTTAAAGGGGAACAGTTGTAATCAGAAAGGGGGATGGCACAAAAACAAATCATTATAGTACATATAAATAAAAGACTGGACAAGTGCATTATTCTCAGAATTTCAATTTTTAATCAACTTTTGTGTAGGTGGGGGTGGGTAATGGAATTCTTATGGGCACAGGTCTCATTGCTATGCTTGGCATTTGTACCTTCTACCTAATATTAATACCACTCCTTGGTTTGTGTAGTTCACTTGATGCCAATCAGCCTTCACATAAATTTGCTCTGGGTAATTTGATTCTCATTTTCATTTTTTCACTCCATTTTTAAATTTTTATTTCAGTGTTCAATTTTGTATTGCTAACAGTACTGAAAAGTTTTTAACCTTTGGACACAGCTTAAAGTGATTTTGCATTGCGTTGGAGAATAAATTCCAGCTTCATACTCTGAGTGAGAAGTTTTTTTTTCTGGTTTTACACATCCACCACACTACAAAATTGTGTGTCATCTACAATGTACAGTATATGGTGAGTCCTTGAGATGACTTTCCTTATGAAGACTATGGTTTCTTGAAATAGCAGCAGTCTACTACATATTTACAATGTACTTACGCTATTAGCTTCTGTTTCATCTGTACTGAGCCACAGTTTAGCTTCACTGTGTTCTGCATTACTGACATCAAGATACAACTCATAAGTCCTCCATGGCACTGACAGATACTTAAAAGGATACACAAATCCAATAAGCTGAGTTGTGTACACGTCATCTGAACGTGCTTTACTCAAACGCAAAATCTCAACCTCTGACTTTACGGCAATCCTAACGCCATCAGGAAAAGAACTGTTTGTTTTGACTTTGTTTTCAATAACTGTAATCCCTGGTGGAAAGTCCGTGCTCTGGCACTCAGTTGGTGATGTGAGAAACTGTCCTGCATGTCCCCACCAACCTCTGTGAGAATTGCTTCCTGTTTGACAGGCACCTGACGGAGATATTCTGGGGTAGCACCTACTGTCCTGAACACACCAGCCACAATCGGTATCTCCAAAGGATAGACAAGAACTACATTGTGTGTAAACAGCACATCGACCTGGACAAGAGCCAGTTATGAGAGCTACTCCGCAACTGGCTGACTGACCCAGGCTAAGGCATTTGGTTATTGTGTTACACCAACCACATTCAGGATCTTCTTTACAGCTTTGCTCGGTGCTGTAGCGTCCACAGTGGCTGCCAACAGAACTCTTTTCTGCAACCCCAATCGGCAACTTATATCCTAAGACATCGCCCAGTGGCAGTCCACGGAAGCCTCCCACGACTAGCATGACCGTGCCATTCCGCAGCACAGAATGGTGTGAGAACCTTCCCTGCTGCAGATTGGAGGAGGGTTGAGATAACGCTTCAAACGTTTTCTGTGAAATCCATTTCTGGCATTTCAGATGGTAGAAGAAGAGATTGTTTTCATAACATTTTTCCTCCTCATTATGTTTATGGATATATCCACCTGTATTGGGTTAACAGAATTAAAAAACAATATTTTTGACCTCCCTGGTAAATAGCTTTCAACTGTGCTGGTACATTCCAGGCCATCTCAATGATGTCGGGAATTCAAATAACAACTTCCAGAATTCTGTGTGTTTTTCCCTTCTTTAAGTGAAATATTGTGATTCCAGTGAGGTTCAGATAACAATAGCCCTAATTAGCATCTACAGTGTACTCCAGAAAACAGTAACCTGAAAGATTCTGGTAGTTATGGTAAAATGAAGCGATCATGAAAATGACTTACAGTTCTCTCAGAACTAAATACTTTCATTTTCTGTTCTTTGTTTCTACATATTTTTCTAAATGAAATTTTACTCGTGTGATTTTCATTTCTCAAACTTGCCTGGTTTCAGTAGTGAAGAATTTAGTGACAGCCCTGCTATCATTCAGACTGGAAGCCAAAATCTTAACAGTTTTTAAAATCGTTTTAACCACATAATGCTTTAACTCAAAATGGTTATAAATCCTGGTTACTCTTTCACTTTCAGCCCTGCTATCCATAGCTAACAAATATTACACACCCCAGATCTTACCATAAATCACCATATAGTCTCCAACTAGCACTGCAGAATGAAACGAACGACCTCTGGGAACAACTCCACTGTTTGCTGTGATGGATAACTCTGACCACACTTGAAGATCAAGATGAAATGCTAGCAGTTTGTTTGAGCGATCACTTCGTCTTGCACTTTCAGGAACAAACCCACCAAAGATAATAAGGGAACGCATATCTGCATAATAGACTGCTGAGTGTCCTAACATGCGTAAATGAAGCTCGTTGCCTCTTTTGTATGAAACCTTCGCCCAACCACTTTGACTTGACAAGGAATATGAGTACATGGCTGAAGAAAATGGGTCACTTGAGGTACGACCTGTTGATTAACAAACAAAGATTACTTTTATTAACAGTGTCCCTTAGTCCATTGCGGCAACTGAGAGTATTCCCCCCCCCCCCCGGATGGGATGCTAGTCCATCGCAAGGTTACCCCCAGCAATACATACATGTCACCAGTACCCATTTTATACACCTGGGTGGAGAGAGACAATGTGGGGTAAAGTTTCTTGTCTAAGGAAACAACACGATGACATGGGCTCAGCCTTGAACCACTGTCCTTCAGATCTGAAGCCCAACATGCTATCCACTAAACCATCCTGGTAGGTTTCCCTGGCAGTTTGTCCAAACCCATCTATACGACAACACCAAGAGCAAAATTTCCTATCTAAAGAAACATGACAGGCACTGACCAGCCCTTAAACTGCCAAACTTAAGATCTTAAGATTGACAAACTAACCCCTTCACCACTGCATGTCCAACAAAAGCTTCACCCTTCAAACTTTTTGGGTTGGTGTGGGTGGGAATTTTCCCCAATTTTTAGGAGGAGTTTGGGACCAATCGTTATAGTAACAGTACTATAGATTTATAAAATAATGTTCTTTGGGTTTTTGAGCCACAGAAATATTGATCATGGCATCTACTTGCAACATCTACCTGCAACAGCTACACCCTTACTAGTTTAGCTCATAACCCAAAACTTACCACCAAAAATGTAAAGTTTGCCTTCCACCACAGTGGCTGTGTGTTCCGCAAGTGGAGGTGGCTTGACAGCGTCATTCACAGCTAGCTCTGTCCATTTATTAAGAATTATGTTATAAAGCCATAGCTCATTGCTGAGGCTGCCATTTTGTAATTCACCTCCAAACAGCACCATGCCGTCAAGATACAGGCTAGCAGAGTGAGAAAAACGTCCAGTCTGAAAAAATTAGTTAAACAAGTTTATATGACATATCAGAATACTCGAAAAAATTCTATGTGAGAGAGGGAAAGAAAAAGAGAAGGACAAAGAGAAAGAAAGAAAGAAAGAAAGAAAGAAAGAATGAAAGAATGAAAGAACAAAAGAAAGAAAGAAAGAAAGAAAGAAAGAAAGAAAGAAAGCAAAGAGAGACAAAACATTTTACAACATTTCATTCTTTTCTTAACATATACATGTAGAATACAAAAAAAGATCATAATTAAGTATAGGGTGCACTAGATGTGCCCCTCTCCTATCCATGCATTGAGACATCCTTTTCTCAAAACAATGCTAAATGTATGACTGATAAAAGAAAATAATGCAAAATAAAGTAAAAAATAATAATAATTAAATAATAGTTAAGTTTGTGTTAAATGCAGAGTTAAGTGAACTCCTGTTAAGACTACATGGTTAACCCTTTAAGCCCTGATATAAAAATGCACATTCTCCTCCTTGTTCTCCATACATTTCTTTTGGAACTAGTAAGGAGAATTTATCTAAATATCAAGACATCTTATCCTTGGTGATCACTTTCTTTATTCTTATCACTTGAATGTTTAAACAAGCAGTGATAATGTAAAGAGAAATTTCATTTTCGTCACTGTCAGGGCTTAAAGGGTTAAATACAGAATACTAAGAATGAACTCACAGGTTTGGGATCCCCAGGTAGAACCTCACTCCACAGACTTGTGATAAAACTAAATTGTAGCAAGTCGTCAAACAGTTTGTTTAAGGAATAACCTGTTTGTAAGAAAATGCAACAGTGTGAGAGAAAGAGTTCCTCCAGAGAGAATTTTTTTGTGACGTCTTAATGAAATATTTTTAAGACAGTAACCACTTTGGCAAGAGCAACATCCAATTTAGAACAACCAGCTGTATATACTTTTGACAAAGGAAAAAAAGTCCTGTGTAACATTTGTTGTGTGCATATTTGTGACAGTATAACTCAACCTGACCAATCACCATTATGTTCACACTAAACATTTTCTTTGAGTATTTCATAATAATTTAATATACATTTAGCTGCATAGGGTTTTAACAAACCACACAATGCTTTTAAAACTCAACATTTTTCATTTACAAGACATGTTTCGGATTAACACCATCCATGGTCAGTTGTTACAAAAATGAGTATGAATAAGCATTAAATAAGATAACTACAGTGTAAGCGTGAAAAAAAAACTAGTAATAATTAATGTTTGAGGTGTGAAAAAGAAAGGGAAGGTGAAAAGAAAAAATATATATTTAATCAGCTGCAGTAACAACATAAAATGTACACACCTCCAAAAGCAAGTAAGGTATCATTTTTCTCAATATACACAACAGAATGAGCAATCCTTGGAGAAAAAACTGAAGATGTTGATGAAATGTTGAACCACTTGTTGGAGTAAGAATCAGTCAGTGTGGGAAGAGAACAAGACTCGCCAATGTAACCATGGTTACACTCGCAATGACCCTGAGCCTGTAAATTACAAATTACCAAAAAAAAAGATCACCAAAACACAACATAACAAATGTGTACATTTGCATAACAGTAATAAAGATTGGCATTCTTTAGTGTAGGAGACGAAGGTGTATTTAAAAAGTAGTCCATTTAATTATCACTGCTCCAATATGCATGAAGAAACAGTACTGAATTTTATAATTTGACCCTTTAAGTCAGTGACAAGGGATTGCAGCAAGTGGGCAAAATAAAAACATTTAACAACACTGCATAATGTTTTGCAATACAAAAAAGTGCAAAGAGGCAGGCAGGGGCAAGAACCAGGATCACAGGGTACGAGAAGCTGAAAGTATGGACCACTGTCACCCATCCTCCCCTACTGCGCCAATCTAATGGCATCACTTAGCAGGATATCATTAAAACATTTCAAATTTATTTGTTAACTGGACACTTACAAAATTGCAATGGCCCTGTCCTTGTGCTGTATTACAATGTGACGAAGGACAGGAATCCAAGTCACAGGCTTTACCACGATGCATTTTATCACACTGACAATGGCCATCCATACAGACCCCATTCCCAGAACATCCCTGGGTGCAATTGTCTATTGTGTAGTTAGCAGTAAACCCTTTAAGATTGTAGTTAGTGTCACTGTAAAGATTGATAAGCATCTGCAAAGAGAAAAATTTCTTGACAGTGAAGATAAACCCAACTTAACCTTCCTACCACACACAAACATCCATTTTATTCCTTTTATCTATTTATTACAACAGATAGTTCAGAACTCTATACCTAGAACGGTCCTTTTTATGTCTACCATAAAGGGGTTTGACTGGTCATGAAGGCAATGTTGATGGTAGTGGTGGTGATGTTAATGATATTGATGATAATGATAGAGATGATGTTGATGACGATGATGAAAATGATGATTGTGGTGATGGCAGATAATAAAAATTTAACTACATTACATGACTGATCACTTGAGTGTGGGTAGAAATAGGTGAAGAGAAAAAAAATTAACAGCTAATCGTGTGTTTCAATCCCAGGTGACGTGTGACACTTATTACGGTCAGGACACACTAGGCTACAGGTCGTGAAGACATGACATGAGGGAAGGCTGCAGTGATGATTCCCTTTACGTGACATGCCCGTTTTAATGAAAAATCCTTGTTCCTGCAACAGAGTTGTCCCCTCAACAGGTCGCATAAATTTTTTAAAAGCAAACTCCTTCTTCTGGTTGAATTAACTTACCTGTCCTGAGTGAGCCACAACTGTGCTTGGCAAACTATTGCCACTGATACTTGCGATAAGAGGAGAAAGGTATGAGTCGCCGTCATGAATGAACAAAAAATCATACGTACACTCTGACTCAAATTCTATAAAAGTTAATGTGATAGAAACATTTGGATATGGACCTGTCAAAAAGGAAAAGAAACCAACAGTCAGTTACGCAAAGCTGGTCTTGTGCCACAGGTAGACCACGCAGGCACACTTCTAATAATCCCCACCTTGATGACACGCTTGTTCATCACAGGGTTACTACCCACACTTTGCTAGTTTCCCCTAGTGGGGTGACTGCACGTGAGCATAGCGTGGTGTAGTGGTTAGTGTATCGGACTTCAAATCTGAAGGTTGGTGGTTTGAGGCCTGGTTCCTGCCAATGTGTTATTTCCTTAGACAAGAAACTTAACTCCACATTGTCTCTCTTCACCCAGGTGTATAAATGAGTACCAGTGACAAAATGCTGTGACTAAACCTTTAATAGACTGGCATCTTATCCAGGGGGTAGAAGAAACACTCTCAGTTGCTTCATGCTACAGAAAAAAGGGTTAAGCTCCTAAGGCTTGTGTGCAACTTTATTAATAACTTTACCTAATGGTTTTCTGGTTCTTTTTTACCTTACCTAATGGTTTGCCAGCTCCCATTAATTACACAGTTACACTGTAATCAGGGTTTTCAATAAGGGCCAGCAACCAGCGAAACTCGCCGGCTATTCCACATCACTCGCCGCCTATTTGATTGAGAAATTACCTCATATTTTACAATGAGAAACATTCGCCACAAAACACGAGCCTTGGATCGGCCGAGATTTAATGATGAAAAACGAAAGAATCTTGCCTGAATTCTCAGTAATTTCAGCTGTGATTTGTGTTTCCTGTTCTGTTCAAATACCCTATTTCTTGCTCCTGAATCCAGGAAATGCATTCTAAGAGGCCCAAATTTTCAAAATTTTCCAGGGAAGCATACCCCCAGAACCCCCTAGAATCTTGCGCCTCCACAGAAGTAATTTGTTCTCCCCCTACTCCTAAAATTTTGACACCTAATCAGATTCCTATTGAAAACCCGGGGAATACGTAGAAACAAAGTGGGTTCAAGCTTCTCTGCTAAGAAACAATAGAGACCAGGCTTAAATATTACAGCCTATCACAGAAGTGGTTTGCAGATGTGCAGGTCAATGAAACATTAGCACCTGTGTTACTTATCACCCTTAATTTGATCAAGAAGTGAATGCTCTAATTTAAGTGTTGACTGGGAGATTGCTTACAAGAACTAAAAAACAAAGGAGAACACCAGTTGGTAAATCACAAAAGTGGACGTGGTGGCTTATGAGAGTGGCCGCTTAGGAGAGCCTTTAATTACAGAGTTTAAGTGACAGTTCAAATGGGCTTTTGCAATGCTGGCAACTAGAGTTGTTCTGTTACAACAGTGGTCGCAAGGAGAACTTTGACTGTTATTGATAAGGTCAAGTTTGACTGTGTTCACCATCTTGTTTCAGTCCAGTAGATTTTGAATCACATGTTCTTCTGATAATTTTTCAGTATTTTGGTGGGTCATCGTGATGAGGGATCCTCAGGTCAGAGTACAGTACAATTTGCAAATTTCAAACCAGTCTATTTCCCTCAGCCCCCACTCCTCCCTGTTGATAACCATTGGAAAAAGAAGCTCTCTGCAATAGACTGGTGCAAGACACTATAAACCAAGGCATGTGAATTGAATCTGCAAAGTGGTATAGAGTGGTTTTCAAATGAGTGTTGTAAAACCAAAACCAAAGTAATTACTCTAACCACTCACAACAGAAACAAAAAACAAAATGAACCAATGCCAAGTGCAGCAAAATGCATGCGAGCAAGTCACGATTGGTTTTGGTATAACTTCTGATTGGTTGAGAAAGTGGTGCAAACTTATCCAATCAGAGAGTGAGATAAAGCAAAACAAAAGCAAACACAACATTACTTTTGACACTCATTTGAAAACTGCTCTACATACAGGGACTGCAGAGACCATTTTAAAGTGGTACTGGGCTAAAAAATCTGGCCAAGACTTCATGAAGTGCATATGCAAGATTAGACACGTTTTGTTACTTTCAAGTGGTAAAATTCGTACATTATCCTTGACATCTGGAGCCTTGAAAAATCAACCCAAGCAAAAGAGTGGTAGGGCTATACCAGCCACTTCTCCTCCGCAGTCCCTGATATAACATCATAGTCAACCTCATTCTCATACTTTGAAAGAAAGATCCCTCCTATGATTGATTATCATATAAAATACAATCACCTTAGGTGTGCACGACCAGCAGTTTTCTTTCACAATGGTAATATAAAAACCACAAAAGGAATGTGTAGGAAAACTTAATTTCCAGGCAGGAAGCTCTTATCTCTGGCTTATTTTACCATTGCAAGAGAAAGACCACTATTTATATAAGCTAAACTCATAACTACTACATTATTTAATGTTTGTGTACTTGGCCATAGCAACAAATACTGACATTTGAATTTATTTCCTTAATCCAGCTCATAATAATTTGCAATATTTCAATTAGCGTAACTAAACAAAGTTAATGGGACAATATGATGCCAGGACAATTCATCATCATTCATCATATGTGTAAACACACGATTAAAAATCTTTACTGAAAACTTAATTTTTCACGAACTGAAAACACAATTTGTTTTCCTAACACTGCAAGCAACCTTTTGCAGCTAAAGTAATACAGAATGATTACTGGTGACAGGTTATTTCAGGTCATAAAATCAAACTTATGCCAGTCATTCGTGACAGCGGAAGATAATCTTCCAAATATCACATCGCCATCATTACCGCTTGACATCGAAAACTTTCATCACAGATTTCACACCGTCAAACAAGCAGATCTCTGCTATTCATTTCGATCTAAAACCATCATGGAAGAGAAAAATTGGTAAAATATATTCTAGTTCATGAGAAGAAGACATTTTCCGCCTTCTATTATGAATAGTTTAGTTTATGACACCTGAATTTGACGCAGAGGACTAAGCTAACTACAAGTTCTCACTAGTAAGCTTATGCACAACTTACCTTTAATGAGCCATTCGCATAATGTATTCTCTGGATAGTTAACAGGACCATCAGAAATAGTTCCCTGTAGATCTGTTAACACAGTCCTTCCTCTGCATTTAGCTTGGGCGACCACTAAGCAAGCCAGAACGTATAAAACCAAGCCATACCATTTGTATAGTACCGCCATTTTTGGAAGAAGTTAAATTTGTAATCTTGTAGTCTTGTTTAACACTAAAATCTCCACCGAAAGTAGCAAAATACGTGCTCGTACAAGCAAAAATAGAATATTTCTTTTCTAACCATGGAATCCCATAAAGGCCATTCATGTAGTCGCGACAGCAACGTAAACCTCAAACTTCACCACAAAATGCCATGCGTGCGACTGAAATAGACTATCCTAATGCCTAATGATTCCTGTTCGGCATATTTACGCTTGCATTCACAACTTCTAATCGGCAGAACGCACTTCAGGAAACTTGGGTCACCTGCAATACTTGATTGACATTATTTCCAATTCACAATCCGTGAAGTTAGAGGATAAATGAGAACTTATTCTGGAACTCTCTTCGCATATAAACACAAAGCTTTCCGAGGTTTCCGACGATTTTTGGTCACGTGATCAGAGCTAAGCGTGCGACCCTCTTGGGTAGACAGGGGGAGAATGACACTGCAAATTTTTGTTTTTGTTTTGTTTTGTTTTGTTTTGTTTTTTCGACAAAATAAAAAGCCGAATTATAAATACGCCTTTAGGCTAAATAACTGCTTCACTTCTCTACACATAATACGACCATGCAGGATTGCCTCACAGGAAGCGGGACACGGGGACACGCGATCTCCCGCGGGTGAAAATCCAGACGCAATTTTCAGACAATTCTTTACAATTTAAAAGAAGAAGAAGAAGAAGAAGAAGAAGAAGAAGAAGAAGAAGAAGAATTTATCTAGCGCCATTTCAAAGAGCTCAATGGCGCTATATAGACAATCCACAAGGAGACAAGCCCATCGCTGTAGACGCACGGATGGCTGCACTAAAAACAATATAAGAATTATTATCTTTGCTGATGATACCTCCTTAATAGTTGATTACTCAGATAAGAAACTCCTACTTAACAACCGACGTCTTCACATGAACTGAAACAGGCCGAATTTTAGCATCTCTCATTTTCTCTTACGTTGGTCACTCGCCCTTCCCGCCTGAATGTTTCACCAAGCGAAACGAAAATAGAGCCTGATCACAGGTTAGAACTGTTGTAAATTGGGGCTTCAGTTGAGTCATTCTCACCAGAAGGGAACAACGCAACTCAAAAAGCTTGCCAACAAGTGACGATTGGCTTCAGTTTTACCTCTTCAGTATTGGTTGAGAAAAAGGCGCCATAAATTTCAACTAACCACAGGGCGTAGTAAACACAACCAGAACAAACTCAAGTCAATTTCGACACTCATTTCAAAACCACTCAAACGCTTTTTTTTTTTTGAAGTACCAACCCCGTTTACAGCGTGTTTTCTCTCCCCTTACAACACCTGGTAGGTGTTGTAATAGATTGTGACAAAAGTTGTCGTATGACGCATCTGTCTGTAATAACACTGACTGCCACCTGCCTACATAATAACGTTATGCTGCAATAACTTAATAAACTGGAAGGACCACAGCGACAAGGCGTTGAGAGTTGCCGGATCTTGAGTAGACCTGGATCAGTAAAACATTTGAAGTAAAAAAATGTACGGAACGGCTGAATGTAAAAAATGCGCTACACGTAACTTGCCTTGCCAATACATTGGGGAGACTAAACGACATCTTCACGAACACTTTGGCGAACATCGTCGTTCCGTCCAAAATCATCAACAGCTTACTAACCCTACCCCTGTTTCGGAACATTTCAACTTACCCGGGCACTCCGTCAACGACATCCGTCTCATTCCCTTGGAACTAATACATACTAACCGCGACTCCGTAAGAAAAGCACGGCAGTCTTAACCAAGCTGTCGCAAGTCGTAATAATACATGAACGTTTCACCCGCGAAGCTAGAGTTGCTCTCGACTGTCGCATGAGACAGCACTTACGCTTTCATCCCCCCCCCCCCCCCCAACCCAGAGCTCGAAGCAAATACCGGTTAATGGTGTAAGGCGAGTTGGAACTGCATGCCATCGAGTCACGATTAATCTTGATTTTACTGCTAATTGGTAAAGAACGGGGTGAGCGTTTATTATTATTATTATTATTATTATTATTATTATTATTATTATTATTATTATTATTATTATTATTTCCAAAAACGGCGGAGAAAGATGAAAGCGAAGTAAATGGGGATTACTTTCGACAACCAACTGAAAACCACGGTAAGGTCTGTAAGGTTTAATTGGCCTTAGGCTACTAATATTTAAATAGAGAGTTCTCGGCTTCAATACAGGCACTGTGATTGAACCACCAATTGGCATACTTTCATCGCGTTTACAGTCTTCGATTAAGAGAGTACAAAATGTCTCGTGGACTGACCTGATCAGAATAACATTACACTAAAATGTGATGAAGTAAAAATTGGCCACCGAAAAGAGATTTGAAATCTAACATTTTTAGTGTTGATCCTTCGTCAGATGTGAGTTTTCAATCTCTTTACTGAGGCCAATCCCCCACCGACGCTGCACCACGGTTTCTATAGAAACGAAACGCAATGAAATTTTACAAGATCGTTTGTTGGCCAATCACATTCAAGGAGAGAAAGAGTAAATCGAATGATTTGCGCGTGCGCATGCGGCAATTGGATCACATCAAGTTCTAATAACTTTCACGTCACAATCAAGAGAAAAAAAAGGTTTCTTTAGTCGAGTTTAGACTGCCGATACCATGGGAGGCTGTAATTCAATAATTTGTTCGGAGGAAAAGCGTGTAGTTGAGTTCCATAAAAGGCAGAACGAGATAAGATTCAAACAAGCCGCTGGTATGGAACCGAAGGTGTCTTCTAGTGTAGAAATGATAGACATCGAATCACATGACGAGTCTCTCTCAGATGAGTCGTCATCTTTGTGTTCGTCGTCCTCGTTTTCATCGGAAAGTGACAGTCACGTTGCCCTTCAGCAAGAAGATCTCCAGGCATTGGAGATCCGGGGAACGCCATGGCCGCCATGCAGAGTCCTTGGAGAAGTTGATGTGCGCAGGCCGAAACCACCAAAGAAAAAGATTTCTCTTAGGTCAAAGGAGCGCAAGATGGAGCAAGTTAGCAAGCGTGATCAGAGTGACTCCACAAAACTACCACCAAAGAAGCAAAGTTCTGCACCGCCTGCACCAGTTCGCCATTTTAGTCACACAGGGCCACCGCCACGCCCTTCCCCATGGAAGGAGGTGTATTTGACGATGATAAAACCAAACGAACAACTGGTCGAGGAGAATATGAAGAGAAGAGCAGGAAGCCGTCAGAAAAAGAAGCGCTTCGATAGAGAAGAAAAAATCCACTCTTTGAGAAAAGAGCTCGCAAAGAAGTTTGATTCGGTCAAGAGAAAAACGAGTTATATCCGACGCCGTAACACTCCTGAAGATCAGATAACGGAGCAGGATAATGAGGGCGTGGCCCACTGTAGCGGAGATGAAAGTGATGATGGGAGCTCTACCAGCGTAAGTCCTGTGAGTACAAGGTCGTCTTCTCGCGTTTCACGCAGCAGTTCATTAATATCGGAAGACAGTTTTGAGGAAGCTTATGAGGAATATGAGAAGAAGAGCGCAGGAAAGTCGCGCAGATTGTTCACGCGAAAGCAAAACAAGGTCTGTCCTGTGTAAAAAGACGACAGACCCTGCATGGAGACAAGTCGGGGCTGGGGGTGGGGGGGGGGGGGATTGAAGGAAAATGAACACATGCATGTACAGGGCAGTTGACTCACGTGGAAGCACCGTATTTTGAGAGGAGGAATACAATTTGCGGTCTGAAAGGGAAGAAACGATTATTTCTAAGGAGGCATGTTTTGGAAGAATCCGATCAGATTTGTGATCCCTGGACATACCGGTCTTCAAGATAAGAGGAATGAAACGAAAACAACAAACAAACAAACTAACAAAAAATGACAAGCCAAAAAAAATTACAAAAAACAAACAAACAAACAAAAAAAACAAACAAAAAAACAAAAAACAAAAACAAAAAAAAATCAAACAAAATCAATAGCAAAAACAGAACAATCTACGATGAACTCAACACTCAGTCCTAATCAAACTTTTCTCTTTTGGTGGTGGGGGAGCTTGGCTGTGGCATGGCTCCCGGAGCTCCCTTGCCTTCGTCCTAAGTCATTATTTCTTTATAGCTGTATACTGCATTTGCATTATGTTACTATAAGTGTTTTAGCTTGCACTAGGGGCGAGCAGGTGGGCGAGCTTGGCTGTGGCGTGTCTCCCGGAGCTCCCTTGCCTTCGTTCTAAATGCCGGAGGCATTCTTTCTTTATAGCTGCATATTTGCATTCGGCTAATGTAAGTGTTTTAGCTTCCTCTGGGTGAGGGGGGCTTGGCTGTGGCAAGGCTCCCGGAGCTCCCCCGCCCTCGTCCTAAACATGCTTTGGGTGTGGGGGGCTTGGCTGTGGCAAGGCTCCCGGGACTTCCCCACCCTTGTCTTAAACATGCTTTGGGTGTGGGGGGCTTGGCTGTGGCACTTCCCTACATTTTAAGTTTCCAGTCTAGTATCTTGGGGTTTCTTTCGATAAACAGGCCCTCTGAAGGCAAGCACATTCGACAAGAACTTTGGTTTCCCAACTGTGTAGTGAAAATAAGGACAAACGATAACGTAAAGTCACATCTCACTAAAAATTTATATTCGTAGATATTCAATTTATTACACCACAATGTCACATAATTTTCCTCTGATTTGTCATATATTATTCACGTCCAATGAAAAGCAAATTCATTGTAAATTTTATGTAACATTCAGCAGGTGTCCGTAAACGAAAAATTGTAAAACAAATAGTAAATCGAAAAGAAATACATTGTAAATATGCTTAAACAAAGTGTAGATAAATATTTTACATTTCAGCCTTTGTACATGTGGTTCATAAATAAAATGACATTTGACAGACGTTATATTTTGAGAAATGAAGCGAATAAGGAAGACTTAGTTAAGGTATTTTCGACAGTGCTTAGATTTACAAAGACAGGGTAACTTCTCGTCTTCAATTGGAAATTTGTAATCGTACGTAAGTTCCTCTCCTCTTGATATACTGAAAGAACAATTTTAAACGATGCCAGTTAGTTTTCAAAGAAGACGTGCCTTCACACTGAGAAGGTAGAGAAATTTAACATACTGTTACGCACACACAGAAATTTCTCCTGCAACTTGCGATGCAACGGCGTTGCACCGTTGTAACAACCCTCTTCGCAAATTGACTAGCAAAAAAAAAAAAAAAGTCTTCTAGCCTTCTAATACTTTTGGAAACGTCGCAAGATACGTTGCAGCGTGTTACATGCGACTTGCTTTGCAACGCTCTCGTCATCATATTGCGTTGGTAGTTGCAGGAAATATTGCCTGGTGTGACAGTACCTTTCAGTCTTGTTTCACATTAATGTCGGCGGTGGACAATTGCGCCGGGGGTTTTAATGTTCTTATCGACGCAAGGCCCCTCTGAAAATGAGCCTTCGCGTTGAATGGGCCACCCTAAGATAAAGAGCACATTTTGGGGGAACCACTCTGGAATGAGAATACTTGGAACCTGTTCTCATCCGGGAATCGTTGGAACGGCAGTTTATGCCATTCCGAGAATTCTGCTATTTGGGGCAGAATGAACAGAATGAGCAGAATGAAAAAATTATCAGTCACTTGGCAATGACAAAATGGCTGCAAAAACAACAGCGCATCCGCAGCAAATTTAAATTCTCCCCTCTCCCACCCCCCACAGCCTCAGAAAGGAAACCCGCGGTCAGTTTTTAATCAATTTGTGGAGATCGTTTTTTTCTTGTTCCATATGCCACTAATTCTGATCATTCCCATTCTACGTATTTTGATTCCAAAACAGACCAAGAAAACGCGTCCAAAATAAAGTTTCTACCACTAGTCTAGAGCGCTTTTCAAATGAGTGTCGCAAGACCAAAACCAAAGCAATTACCCCAGCAAATCATAACATATACAAATTACCCAATGAACCAATCAGAACTCGAAGCAAATACATATAACCGGCGCCAAGCGCGGGAAAACGCGTGCGAGGAAGTCGCGATTGGTTTACGTTTTACTTCTGATTGGTCGAGAAAGTAGCGCGAGTTTTTTAACCAATCACAGAGCGAAGTAAAGCTTTGAATTTCTACAAGAATTATGAATGGTTTGAGAAGCAACTACCAACTACCAACGCAATAATTCACTTCCTGATGAAACACTCTTTCTCGTGTTTGATATATTACTTGAAAACCGCTCTTTCACTGTACGTTAAATGCGATAGCACTGATAAAAGCACTGATACCTTCTAGAAGCGAAGATGATGATTTTCTTCTGGCCATCCACATTGATAACTCGAGAGTAGCAGTTGGACTGAAAATAAAAGAAAATAAAAATATTAATGTATTTTTGTAAGCCGCTGAAAAAAATACCACAAACTTAACATAAACAATGTTCAGAACCTCAACACGGATACTTCCCCGCGAGTGAAATAGAAAATTTCCGTGTTGCAGGAAACCATGAAACCGCAAGTAGAATACTCAAACTTTAGAAATTTTCTGTTAAAGAATTTCACTTCCAATTGACTTCTCTTCGGGAATCTCAGGGATTTTCGGTTCAATAGGTCGTATTTGGGTTTAAGGTTTCTCAGTCTACGGCATGCTTGAAAATTTTCCCGGAAAATTTCTGTTGCATCCAAAATGTTCGGTTTCACGGTCAAATAGATAGCGCTCCAGAGAACGGGCAACAAATTGGTAGGCAACTTTATCTCACAGTTTTCATGCGTATTAAATAGTCTGTCTTACGCTTTGCATGCTATTACCAAACGGAAAGGTTACTCTTTCTACTTCCAGCTTTTTTTAAGCCCGTTTACACTGACTGTCTTCAAGGCAGGAACATCTCTCAGTCTTTCGACAGTCAACAAAACCTACGCTATAAAAGTAAACGGGTGCGGAATTGTAGTAACACGTGCGCAATTTTACGTACATCGCAAGAATGGTTGATGAAGCGAGCTGCGTTTCCGCACATGGTGGCATCAACAACGTAAGTGCCGTCAACGCGGAACATGTAGCATCCGATACCCTACAAAACACATGCATCAAATCAGTACAGCATGAGATCAGCTCAAAATGAAAGGATGATTATTAGCAGGCTATTTTAACCCTTTTACTCCCAAGAGTACCTAAAATCAAAATTCAAGACAAATCCCAAATTTAATTTTGTAAAATACTAAAATATAAATAGTACCATGTGAAAGTAATGCTTAAGAGGTTTCATTTGAATGGTCACACCATAAGATTTCATCCACAGGCTCAAAAGATAGAGCCATCTTAAATGTCTCCATAACTGACTCTGGGAGTGGAAGGGCAAGTAGGGTACGCGTAATGAGGTATATTTTCTAGACCATGTTTAGACACAGCCTTTGCTTTGTTAGTATAATCAATGATTTGCCGTCGGCAAATAATTGATCTGCTTGCTTATTGCCATTCGAAAGTGGACAAAACTGCGGACGAATAGAACATTATTTGCAGCAAAACAGCATCGCACCGTAAAACGCATGAGCAGATCGTCATTTGCAGGAAGTTACTTGCAGTGATGTTATGCTTCCTTTACCAATCAAAACGCCACAAAAAATCAGAGAAGTGAATGATAATACAAGTGAGACCCGCTTAGGCGTGGTTTGTGTAGTGGTAACTGGAACTGAAACTAGAATTAATCTCGATTTAGCATTAAACCAGCTCCAACTCAGGGTTTAATTTAGATATTGGCTTATAAGGGGCCCCTTGCGAGATTTTGGAGGTCCTTCTTTCACGAGAGAGGGCCTATGAAATTTGAACTTGATAGACAATTTAAAATAAACGGTAAATTTCTGATTTATAATTAATTTGGCGTTTCGAAATACGGCAGATGAAATTTAACTGTAACTACTTCAGGTTTGTAACAAAACGACTGCAAATGATTGTGTTCAAAACAGCAATGCAAATCATGATGTAAAACCTCTTGGTGACAGGAATAAGGGTTTACTGGACGAGACTTCGAGCAGGCATTAACTTCTGCCCAGGGATGGTCGAGCGAGAAGAATACGCAAAACGTGCGCGAACATCGCTGCCGCGCGCAAACGTAACGCTGACCACTAGCGCGTCAAGTTGTCACGCGGAATCCTCCTTTAGAGCACGTTTACATGTTATCGCTTGAATGGATTGACGAAATTTTGTGCGTCACGTTTGACACAGTGGTATAATATATTTTGAATTGCGGTTCTCTCTTAGTGCCGCGGCTGAATCAATCAACTCTTCGATCAACCAAAAAGCATGCAAGGCTTTTTTCTGCAACGGAAGAACAAAACAACAGCAACGACGACGACGAAGATGACGATGAAATAACCAAATTGACTTCTCACCACTGATAACACCACGTGATTATATAGGTGACTAGATCAACTGAAATACAACAAACGTTCTACCTTGCTTTCATAGTACTTCTCCCGCTTGTCAGTGAGGACTGAACGCACCAACATTCCAGAATATTCGATCACCATCTCCCCAGCAGCGATGTTACGAGTGCAAAATAAACCGCGGCCATGGATTGGGGATCTTGGTAAATAAAAGAAAAAAGAAGAAGAAAAATCAAATGAATGGGTAACACTAAGAGGAAAGTAAGAAATAATATAATGTGGGACAGGTAGTTTTCTCCCTTGCACTGGGGGAGTGTTAGGTTTGTTTGACGTCTCAGCCTAAATGTCGTTATGCAAGGATTTTCGTGCTAAGAGCAGTGTTGAAAAATTTTCCCTGCTCTTTATGGTACGCGCGTTGAACGTGAAACTGTGTTACAAAAGGCACAAAATTTAATGAAGCTTTCTTCAGCAAATGTGGCATCCAGGCATGCCTAGACAGTTATCTAGTTTTTGCCCTTTTGTCCCAGAGCATAACCACAGGACACCTTCGCATTTTCAATGTGAAGGTGTCCTGTGCTTCTCCTTTGAAAAGGGAGGACTGGACAAAAGGACAGGAACTAGAACTGACAAGTTGGGTGAGCACTTGTTGAGATAGATCAGAGGACCCTTCTTGGTCAGCACTCAATAAAATCTGTCGAAACGCCCTTAGAACGAAAGTTAGGTCTCTCGAACGAGATTTACGTCTGTGGTAAGTTTTTTTTATTTGACAAAAAAATTCTATAATGGCAAGTCCGGGATTCGAGCCCAACACTGATTAATGCAATAACTAGGACCCCAGCCCTAAACCTCTGCACCACCGAGGACAACCACGAGGGACCGCGATATATTAATGATTGATTCTGCTAGATTACACATGCATTACATAAGAGGCACCCAGGCACCCATATCATTGTCCCTGAAAAGCCCCTCATAATAATAATAATAATAATAATAATAATAATAATAATAATAATAATAATAATAATAATATATTATTATTATTATTATTATTATTATTATTATCATCATCATCATCATCAGTCATACATACCTGTATACAGCCACTGCATCTTTGTTGAATGAACACTGCTTAAGGTGACGGTACCTCATAGCCATGGGAAGATCCAAACACGTTGGACGTCTGCAACAGGAAAAGAGACTCAAAACACTGAAAAATCTCTTGTAAGCGATTACCTCTCGTGGCCGCTTACGAGAAATTAGAGGGATTCAGGATTACGTTTAGGGCAGACGGCTAACGTGAAAAGATGGCGGGAATATCATGATCACGTGGTTATTTCTGCTGTTCGCATTTGCGCAAACGTGATGCTAAATCAATGTAAATACAGTGTTTGACTGCGAATTGATTCAAGGGGAATTTCATAGCAGATGGTCGCTTAAGGGAGTTGGAGTTACGAAACAATGTGAATCTGATACAGCGTTTGTATGAGAACTGATTACAAGAGGTTTCACATTGAAAATGGATGATACAGGGAGGTAGCGGTAGCTGCTTACGAGACAGTAAATGCAGCGTTCAACTCTCCAATATTGGAAAAAGAATCTAGGCAAACAGGGTTTACAAAAGCGCCATAAGTGAATGGAGGTGGTCGCATGCAATTGTGGCATGCGAGGTCGCTTAGAGATAACACCCTGTTGTTACGGACAAGGGCGAATGTTACAACGTGCGTACAAGGGCGAATGGTTACAGTAGATTTACGGAAAAAAGTAGACTGCGAGTAGTCTCTAATTTTGGCGATAGCGATTGAGGGGCGGGCGAAATACACACGCGCGGGCGCGCGAAATTTGACGGAGACGCGACGCGAAGGGAGCGTACATTTTGTTTCACCCAAGTTGAAAGTCTCGAAAATTTGTCGATTTAGGGAAACTATGGTTTAACGGAGGATAGGCTTTAGTTCTATACAAGGGATAAGAGTGATGCCACTTACTTTACAGTCAGCAGTGGTCCGTCTCGCGCCTGCTCTGAGTTCTCCTGTTCTTCTGTACTTTCCTCCAACTGCGGAGCCACGCGGTGAGTTGATGCCAGGAAGGCAAACATGTCGTACTTCTTAGTCCTGAAAGAGAAACGTAACAGATCTGTTTAGTACGCATTTTCCTGACATCTTTTGTTCAAAGTCACATGGAACTCAACGTCAACGCAACAACAACGTTTGAAGTCGTTGTAGAGTAAGAAGGAAAAGAGAAAACTCATGAAAATTGGCGCTTCAAGCGATCTCAAGCTTACAAGAGTCACGTTAGAATGGTAGATAATTTGTCTGGGGAAACAACAGACATTAATTAGACTAACACTTTGTTAACGCTGACTTGAAATGTTAGGGAGGCTTTGCTTTTATTACACCTTGGTCTTATTTTCCCTTACCTGTTGAACTCTTCAGCCCTTGCACAGCCGTGTGGGTTTTCTTTCAAGACCTAAGAAAAAGATCAATTACAAGTTCTAAAATTCTTCTAAATGAGAATAAGTTACGGGCTTCAGTAAAAAGTTCATATCAATCTCGTTCCCATTCTCTCGCTCGTCCCTGTTGCTGAGCGATAAAGAAGGAGGCTCTTGGTAAGACTTGTGTAACAAGTGTAAAGCATGCGCACTAGGTTTGAAAAGTCACACTTGCACCCACTCTCGTTCCCAGAGCCCGCATTCCTTTTGGTCAGCACCAAGGATGCATTTCGATCCCGCTGACCTTAAGTGCGCGCAAGGGCCTGGGGACGAGATTGACTTGCCCTCAATTTTGTACTGGAACTCCAGTATGAAGCGCAATTTTCAGTAGCGAAGCGAGCACACATGCTACTATAACAGGACTAAGTCAACGGGAACACTGATTCGACGCAAGGATAAAAAACCCGTTTCTTTGTGGTTTGTTCCTAGTGAAAACAAGATAGGAATGAGTGCGCAAGTGTTCCTCTTGCGTTACGACTTATACTTTCGTTACTTTCATTTTCACTAGAATGACCCCCATTCTCGCGCGCGCGAAGTCAGAAGCGTAAGCACCGGGATCGAGAATGAATGACCCCATGCTATGGTTACGCTTGCGCATGCGTCGCTATTGAAAGGTTCCTCCTAGTGTAAAGTACGCATAAAGGTGCAGAAAAGAGGGTTGCTTTGTGTTTTTCTAGGAATTTGGAAGTTCTGATACCTGTTCGGCGGTTCCCTCCAGGCTGCTGATGTCAAATGGCGGGTTGTACTTGAATGAATACTGCTTGAGTTGATGAGCACCTGGAAGCTGTTCCAACATCGACACAACGGATTCCTAACGAAGACAACAACAAGAGATCAAAACCTGGCTCTTACTTCGCTTCCGAGTCAGCTAATCGCAAGATTGACAGAGACCACTTCCAAAGCAACCTCGTTCCCAGATTTAGACAAGGGAAAAAGTCCTGGGAACGAGGTTCAGTAGATCAGTATATTATCACTTGTAAATACCTCACAAGTGAAAAGTGTTTTTCGCGCGGTGACTGGCTTTTCTAGCTGAGAATACCACTCGTTATTCACCTCCGAGCAAAACAGCGGTGGCCAAGCGCGAGTTTTGTCCACTTTTCCGAAAACAAAATAACTTTTTGGGAGTGGCTATTCACGAGTGTGGTAAAACCTAAAACAATTACACCGAAGCCCTCGTATGCAACCACCTCACGAATTCAGGAAAGTGGTCGCAACTAGAGCTGGTCGTTTACGAAAGTGGGCTCTTGTAAGCGACCATGCGATAAGACAATAGAGGGTGGTCACTAACCAGACCTTATAGCAGAAAGCTTTGCATATGGTGTTGGTTACCAATAGCATTGTATCAACAATATTAAGTAGTTTTTTTGTCGCCTATCACAGGAGAGGTTCGCGTATGTAATGGTCAACGAACCATTAGCGCTTATGTTTTGTATTACTCTAACAGTTTGATGAAGAAGCGAATGCTTTGATTAAAGTGTTCACTGAGTGGTCGCTTACGAGAACTTAAAACAAAGGACAAGACCAGTCGGTAATTCATAAAGTGGTCGCCGTCACTTAAGGGAAGGGGTCGCGTACGAGAGCTTTCAATTACAGAGTTCAAGTGATAATTCAAACAGGGTTTCACAATGCTGATCGTAACTAGAGCTAGTTGCTCACGAGAGTGGTCGCAAGGTGAGCTTCGACTGTATTAACCTCCCTTCGGTGAACAGTAAAGGATACATCTACCATTAATTCCCTCCTCTTCGGTGAATAAAAATAGTATCGTTAGTTACTCTCTGTCAGTATTCTCATCAGTTGTTATCGTCATCGCCATAACTTACCTGATGAACGCCAAACATTGTTTTTCCGTTCACACCTAAGAAAAACAAATGACACCAGTAAATAACAGGAAAAACACCTTTCAAAAAACACTACTTGTTTTTGTGCTCATGTCGCACTTACTATAACCGCCCTGTAGCGAGTATTATCTGGAAACATCAGTTTTAAGAAAATAATTTTAATACAGGAAACTAAAACAAAACCTGCAAAGGGAACCAGCTTCAAATGACGATCAATTCTTGCTTCCTGAACCATGTCGAAAACTTGCTTCCAGGCAGCTAGGAGTGTTGAAAAAAATAATACCGTCAGATTGACATCTGCCATTAACTAAAACTATGACCTGATTAAACAAGGTAAAAGAGAAAGCAACTTTATTTATACACGAAACTTTGAATTTATCAACTGGGTTGAAAAGGTAAATTGGCAACCGCAGAGATTGAAGCTGACGTTTCGAGCTTTAGCCATTCGTCAGAGCGAGTCGAAGGCCTAACGCTCGAAACGTCAGCTTTCAATTTCTTTACGGTGGTCAATTTACCTTATCAACTCAGTTGATAAATTCAAAGTTTTGTGTTTCACTTCCCCACCGACGCAGCACCAGTTTCTTTAGAAACTAACCCTCTTGTTTATTTGTACACGGTTGTGTTTAAACCATTTAAGCCCTAACAGTGATGGAAATGAATTTTCTCTTCACATGACCTCTATTTGTTCAAACATTGAAGTGATGAGATTAAAGAAAATGATCACCGACGACAAGATGTCTTGATGTTGAAACAAATTCTTCTTACTAGTTCCAATGTATGGAGTCGAGAACAGTAAGGAGAATACACATTTTCATGTCAGGTCTTAAAGGGTTAAAGCTACAACGTTGTGCGGCCGTGTAACTCAAATATATCAAACAAACGCAACATATTTTAAGAAGCCCAACTGGACAGCAGGCAGGAAAGTTGGCTATTTGAAAAGCGTGGAAAAATTCAATTTGGGACTACCTATGACAAATCCAGCAAATGGCAGAAAAAAGGATATGAAACCCGGACTTCCGGATTACAAATCCAGCGCCCTCTGAACCACAAGGCCACGCTTGCTTCCTAGGCCACTACGCCAACTATGTTCACCTAGAAAATACGACTGCTATCGTCCACTTTCACAGTCAAAAGAGTCAAAGATTGAGTCACGTAATGTGGTTCTAACTTTTGAGTCTGCGGATAAAATCCTAAAGTGTGACCATTCCAGTGAAAGTTACTGAGCAGTACTCTCCTGTGGTGCTGTTTATTATACTGCACAAGGTGGTTCTAACTTAGAGTCTGTGGATGAAATCCTGAAGTGTGACCATTCAGATGAAAGCCTGCTGAGCAGGCATGAAACCCTGAAGTGTCACCATTCAAACGAAAGCCTGCTGAGCAGTACTTTCCTGTGGTACTGTTTATTATGCTGTACAATTTGGTTCTAACTTTTGAGTCTGTGGATGAAATCCTGAAGTGTGACCATTCAGATGAAAGCCTGCTGAGCAGTACTTTCCTGTGGCACTGTTTATTATGCTGTATAAGGTGGATCCAACTTTTGAGTCTACGGATAACATAATCTAAAGAAGTGACCATTCAAATGAGAGCTCCTGAGCAGTACTTTCCTGTGGTGCTGTTTATTATGCTGCACCAGGTGGTTCTACCTTTTTCTATCTGTAGATGAAATCGTAATGTGTGACCATTCAAATTAAAGCTGCTTAGCAGTACTTCCTTGAACTAAAGTCCACTTTTCACTTTTTAACAAACACATTTTCAACACATCCACTTTAATACCTTCACATCTGCTAGCTTCAATCCTTATTCCTTCATCACTCGTTATCACAAAAGAAACAGAAAGTTTCTCGCCATGTGCTCCACTCTCCCCGTCTCTGCCTTTCGATAACCACGAATCTGAAGTTTTTTCCTTGACGGGCGAATTAGAAAGTTCTGCACCTGCTGTCTTTGCAACTACTTCGTGATCGCAGTTCAACTGTCTTACAGTTTGAGGAATACCTTCCTCAAAACTAATAGTTCTTTTCACTCCAGGTGTTGTTTTTCTATTTCTAGACGGTGCAGAAGTTGACGCTGGTTTTTGCACAGAAGTTGGCGTAGGTTTTTCTGCTTTTTGCCCAGAAGTTGACGCTCCTTTTTGCGAAGTGCAAGCAGCAGCGATAGGTGATTTTTGAGCGTATGGAGAATTTAGAATCACTGGTATATGGTTCGTTTGTTGCGTCAAATGCTCAAGTATTTTTCTCGGAGAGTTCGCCGGCGAAGACGGCAAGGAAGGTCTTTGAGTGGGAAAGGTTTGAGGAGCAGGGAGAATTCTTCTAAGCTTAGATAAATGCGGGCCAGTACTTGACGCTCCTAAATTTGTGTCCTTAAAAAGTACTCCGGGAAAAGCAGTGTGATTAATTAGCGAAGGTCCTGGATGAGGTGCAATTCTCTTCAGTTTCTTCCCAAAAGAACTGTTTAAGTAGTCATTAGATTTATTGCTGGGACGAGGTTGAGCCATATTTTTGCCATCTCCTTGAGACGGCGCGATGATTTTTGCTGGTTTTTCCTTCTTGTTTATCTCTTCGTGAGAAATAACTTTGTGTAAATGCTGTTGATCGATGTCCTTGTTTTCCTGTTGAGTTTTCTTTGGAATTGATTTTAAATTCTTCTTCTCTTCCACAGTGCAGTAGTAGCGACATCTTTTGGTTGGGTCCTTCACACTCCAATAAAGTCGACTTGTTCTGACAAACAACAACAACATCAACAAAAGTAATCATTGCTACGAAGGACACAGTCAGACAGTTAACAAATATTACACGAAATCTGTGCGCCTCATTTCCCATGAACTCACTCATGTTCGAGGAGAATAAATATATTATAAAAAAATACGTAATAATTTTAAAAGAGAAAGATAAAATACCTTAATAAATTCTCCACTAGTAAAATACACCAGTTTGAAGAAACGTCGTTTGAAAAGTGTAAATGATGGACAATGCGACACAATGGAATTCTAGGCAGATATTTTCATTCCCAGGAAGTATGAAGAATAAATTTTGGCAGGCTTCGTTATTACAATGTACACGGTGTCCATCGAGAATTGGCAGGAGTTCTCCCGCTTTCCAGAAAACCATGGGGTCTTATTGTCCATGTTTTATGCTATGTTAGGTTGTGAAGTTGATGAACTTGTCCGCGGACATTCAAGACATACCTGTAATTGACAGGATATAACGTCTGTTTTGTGTCTGAAGATTCACTCAGTTTACCCATATTTTCCAGAGTAAGGGAACCTAAAGTAAAAAATAATCAAATATCTTTACTGTATTATATTTCATTGTTTTGATCTCGATGTATGGTTAAATAATGTAAAACTTTGTTTCACTTCTTTAATTTTTCAGTTAACGTAGTAAGGAGCTATATTACCTTGTACGAGGTTGATGGATTGAGATTCAAATCCTCTTGAAAATTTCTTTGTTGCTCGGATTTTGCTCATGTCCACACAAACACGTCGCTCAACGCAAAAGTCATCATCTACCATGAGGAGCTAACAACAAAAGGCACCAAAAAATAGGTCAGGCTAAGTAGAATTTCCTAACTAGCTTTAGGGAATTTTAAAAAAAAAACCTTTTTTTGCATTGCTTGTTTTTATTCAGACTTGGCTAAAATTTGTCCTTGGATGCCGGTACATTTTCTCCGAGCAATGAACAATGACAAAGAAAGCGCAATGATATACCAAACGCATTTGCTCAAAACAAAGGGCAAAGAAAGCAACCAAACAGAAGCAATATTCAAGGTCACACTGAAAACATTTTGCTGACTTGGGGGAAAATTTTTTTAAAAGAGAGTCAGCGCTTAAAATAACGTGTGTACCTAATACAATATTAATAATATATTATTATATATTACATATTATTATAATATTAATATTATATTATTATTAGTCAATGTCTAGCTCAGCAACGTTGTTTGATTCTGATGTTGAAACATTGGGCGTATTTATATGTTTATTTTATTGTTACTATTTTTTGCCCTCACGTGAACAAAGAAAAGAAACGAGGAATATTTCCACACATGAACCCAACATTAAAAAGCCTATTAGAAACGGTTGAGGTTTGGTTAACATCGACGAGCAATCTGGATAAAAGAAAGCAATACGGAAAAATCTGGAGGGTTGGTTTTCCAATCAGATTGCACGATGCAAATTATCAGGACGTTATTGTAGACCAACCTCCTTCTTTGTCCTAAAGGAATGCTGGGCACAATAAACCTTCTTGTCATCTTGAAACTGAGCTTCGGCATTTTTTGCGCACATGAAGTGATAGTTCATTGGACATCTTGGTTCACAGCAGCCGACAGTGGCACCAATTTCTCCACAGTGTTCACATCTCTGTAAACAAAACAAAATTGTGGGCTGGTTTGGCACTTTCTTTGCAAGGTTTGATGGTTCAATAAAGAGCTACAAAACAGCATTCGCGTCAACATAAAACATCTCGTTCAACATACACCTTTTACTTGCAAACCTACAAATACGTTTGGGATTGTTTGACATATGGAATCATACGTTGAACCCAGAAATATCTTGAATCAATCTCAAATCAGCCATTTAATAGGATGATTTCTTGTTATGAGCAGTCAAGATAGAAAATATTTTTGATTCTTGTAATTAATTTCACATTTTTTCTTTTTTTCTTTTTTATTAGAACTTATCCTGTTATTAGTAAGGTAAAAAAAGTAATAGCTTATAGAGTCGTTGCTTTATTCTGCATACTTGTCACAGTAACAAAATGCGATCGTCTATCAATTCATTGCCTTTGTGATGAGCTAGTTAAATTTATACTAAGATTCGACCAATGGCAAACTGGTAAAAAGCAGAAATAAAAAGAGAAAATAATCAACACAATACCATACCATCTGTTTGCCTCTTGACAAAGCAACTTGAACATTCTGCAATCGACCTTCATCATCTTCAAACACTTCAGCAGACCACAAACCACAATTGACATGAACCCACTCGTCCAGTCCACAACAGAGGAGGCGACCAGCTCCAGCTGGCTCAGTGTCTCCTGTGACACCACACAGAAGACACTTTCTTACATCCTCCTGGGAAATAAAGAACATGGGATAAACCTTTTATTCCTATCATAATTATTTCAATGTTAGAATACCAAAGGTGTTATAGTAAAGGCAAAGTTGCATTCAGAGAACAAGTAACCCAATGTCTGGATGTAATCCACCACAGGGTTACCAGCATTTGGTTAATATGTTTCCCTAACTTTTCAGCGTCACCAGTGCAGATTTGTAAACACTGGAGGAGAGAGGTATCATGAGGGGCCTTGGCTAAGGCCACAAGGAAACCACAACAGCAAGGAAAACTTTCATACTACTTGAGTAAGAATCCTGTGTCCCCCACATAGTGTATGCAAACAAAGTATTTAAAATGATTTATTTTACCTCAACACATGGCTGTTGCTCGTCATTACAGTTGCTGTCTGTTGTCATAGGCTCTTCTTTGACAAGTTGATCTTTTTCTGGACTTTTCTCATCATCAATCTCCATCTTTACTTCATCTATAAATGTAAAGTAAGTGATCACCACATAAAACCACAATGAAGTGTCTCCTTACTGGAGGTTAAAAACATAGCATATGTGTGTCGCTAGGACTAAGACTGCATGTTCGCTTAGGAAAGAAATTGGTCTGTGGGAGGTGTACACTAGCAGAGGTCAAAGTGTGGAAAAGACACAAACAAAACAATACCATTTGCTCCTTGAGCTGAGGATGAAGATTTGGCAGAGGGTGACTGAGTTTGTCTCTCAGGAAAAGAATCTGTTTTTTCTTTGCTGTCATCTAAACGAACATAAGAATGATCTTTTTCTGGACTTTTCTCGTCATCAATCTCCATCTTTACTTCATCTATAAATGTAAGGTAAGTGATCACTGCATAAAACCACAATGAAGTGTCTCCTTACTGTAGCATATGTGTGTCGCTAGGACTAAGACTGCATGTTCACCTAGGAAAGAAATTGGTCTGTGGGAAGTGTACACTAGCAGAGGTCAAAGTGTGGAAAAGACACAAAACAATACCATTTGCTCCTTGAGCTGAGGATGGAGATTTGGCAGAGGGTGACTGAGTTTGTCTCTCAGGAAAAGAATCTGTTTTTTCTTTACTGTTGTCTAAGCGGACATAAGAATGATCCCATGTCTCATGAGAAATCATGGGTCCAAGAAATCCACTGTAAAAATAAAGAAACGAAAAACAAAATTTTAATTAATAAGAGTTGAGATATTACAATATTTAGTTTTAATATTATTTTTGTTAAATAATGCAGCTGTATGTCTCAGCTGGGATGACAAGGATTGATGACAATGATGATGATGATGATGACGATGATGATGCTAAAAGATGAAATAATATTTGCCAATATATGAAATAATAAGTTGCCAAAGTTGCAATGAACCAGACACTTCAAGTGATGAACATTTTCTTGATACTTAAACATCCTTCCAACCTCCCAGTCAGATTACCCTCCCTGCAAAGGACCTCACTGAAGTTGGTTTACAACAAATGTACAGAGGTATCCGGTAATTAAGTACGATTTGTACCGCGCAATCATGAACAATGGATATCTTACTTGGGAGAGAGAAGTGGTTGGTTCTCTTCGCTTTTCTCGTTACCCTTTATTTTATGCCATGGAAACATCATTGCCAGCTCCTGAGGGTTAGGATTTAAAGAAAAAGCAAATTAAAAGCTACAGTTATGGAAAATCATGTGCATGCTTACATACCCTTGCATAAACAACGGAGGGAGTTTGGCAGCATAAAAAAAATTAAGGCATACTTATAAACCTTCCTTAGAAGCACATTAGGAGCATATATACACTGATCATGAAATTAACCCTTAAAGCCCCAATAGTGACAAGCATCTAATTTCTCCTCGCAACATCCCTACTTGATCAAACATACAGAATAAGGAAATAATAAAGGAAATGATCACCAATCATGAAATGTCTTGATGTTTGTGCAAATTCTCCCAACTAGTACCATAAGAAACATATGGGGAACACTAAGGAGAATATGCATATTGATATTGGGGTTTAAAGGGTTAAGCATAATAGAATATTACACACACACTACGTACATAAACACACTACACTTGTTAACACCGGAGAGCCCCCTATCTGAAACCCTGGCTATCTCACATCCATCACAATACTGAACTGAAACTTGTTTTCCACAGTCATTGTTTTAAGCCCCAGTAGTGATCAGCATTAAATTTCTCATCACATCAGTGCATTAAAACACATAAAGGTCATGAAAATTGGGGAAATGATCACCATGGTGACCAGTCAGGAGAATCTGAATAATGATGTCGGGGCTTGAAGGGTTAAAGACATAACCATGTGTAGTTGACCCACCTGGCAAAATGTGATCAGCATCAAATTTCTCATCACATCAGTGCATTAAAACACATAAAGGTCATGAAAATTGGGGAAATGATCACCATGGTGACCAGTAAGGAGAATCTGAATAATGATGTCGGGGCTTCAAGGGTTAAAGACATAACCATGTATAGTTGACCCACCTGGCAAAATGTCACATAAAGCGAACACCACTGCTTAGTGAGTTCATGGTCTGTCTCCACCAACTGACTTACTTTGTCCAAAACTCCTTTCACTTCACCACAAAAGCTTTCCTGTGGAAGATATCAAAGACAGAAACGAAATTACCTTATGAGGATTATTCTAAAAACTGGTCTATGAGAGCCACCTTACAGACTGTAAGGGGGGGGGGGGGGGCTGTTTTCATAAAAGAGGCCCAAAATATTTGTTTTTCTCATACACAAACTCTGGCAGTTAAATATCCAAATTGTTTGATGGTAGATTAAATTTATTCCAGAACTACATCAGGTTTGTAATGAAAATATAATGTAAGTTACGGTAATCTTGCAACCCTACACTCTGGAGTAAACTGTATTTATGAGTGTGCTTACATGAAATATGAGTCTTTCCCACCACACCACATCGTTAACGTGACCAGTTCTTGCATGGTCTGCCATCTTACAGTTTCCTTGGTTGTTAAATCATTTGATTGAAGACTTTGTTGTCTCTTTGTCTGTCCTTTCATTTTACAGATGTCCCCTTTTCACATAGAGAGAGGAAACTGAACGTGTGTACACGGGACATACATACCACAGAGATGTATTTCCATTCTTTCACTTTTGCCAGAATTCCATCCAAGTCTTTAGGATGTCCATTGTCCACTTGAAACTGTTGTGTAAACAAAGGAATGGAAAAGAGCGCAGGTTACTCTTTAAATCAAATCTGCTTCAGTTGAAAATGTGTACATAACAGTAACCATCATTGCTGCAGCTCACTAGAATCAAATCATTAGCAAGTTGCACTAACCATTAACTCCCCAAGGTGGAAACATTTTTTCAAAAATCTGTAATTTTTAATATATAAGTGAGGTATACTTTTTGAACCCTACAGCTTAACTTGCAGCTCTCGTTGTATAGATCCAGTTAACTTATTTTCGTAGCCTACAGTTGTTTTAGAAAAAGGATTTGAACAGTTGTAGGGGTAGTCAACTCATCATATATTTTGGGACACATGATTTTATGTTTTTCATGAGAAGAGCTTCACAAGACCATTTTTTGTAGTGAAACTTCACAACTATCTACTAAGTATTGACCAAGTTACATGCATGACTGTATGGTATTTTGTGCCAGTTTAAACTCTAACAATTTATCCTGTTGAGCCTTTTGTTTAAAACAGAACCTTGTGCAAAACATTTCTTCCCAATAAGTACCCTGTAGTTCTGGTTGTCTCTGTCATCATCACTACAAGATATTAAAAGCTCACAAACCTGCTCAAAATAAGAGCTGAATTGTCCATAAGCCTTGCAACTTTTCATCTCCTCCAAAATCTAAAAAAAAATTATCAGCAAAAAAAATGTTGAGCTACCAAAAATATGCGATAAATTCTGTTGTGTAAGTAATGAAATACATGTTACAAAAAATGATCAAAACAACTGGGTTTTTTTTACCCGCTCGTATCCAGCTTCCATTTCTTCCATCAGTTCTTTGTACCATGGTGCAGTCTCCTGCTCAGAACAACACTGTCTACAAATAAACTGTACGTCCTCAGGCAGGTCTGATAGGCATTCATACTGATCAACCGTGATTCCTTGACACTCAGCGTGCACCCAATGGTCGCACTCAACACAATGCACCATTTTAGAATCAAAGTCATCATCAGAGTAGCATTTATCACACAGAGGGCAGAAGTTGTTCTGTTCTCTTTGGCGTCCACATTCTTGACAATGAGTAAACTCCAGCATCCACATAGCTTCAGGTTTCTGTAAAAAAAGTTAACATTGTCTGAACATCAAAGCACAAATGTTTTAGTTTTCTGGGATTTACATTTTGGTTATCTGAATGAACCATTCCTGAGTAAACTAGAGGGCCAATGAGGTCTAACAGACCACAGTTAAAAGCAATCAATGAACCTCTACATCTGTTCATAACTGGGTTACTTTAAAGATTGGAGAAATGTTCTCGTAGGCTGTGCTATATGCCTTCTTGACACAAAGACCATTAATTAAGGTAAATGATGCTTATATATTCAAGCAGGCCAGACAGAAATTGAAGCTCAGTTTTACTGAAAACTGAAATCAAAAGTTTGACTAAAACTGAACTTGGCACCTTTTAACAAACACTCTTTTTACAAACATTACACAAAGTGCTACACAGCATATTTATTTATTTATTTATTTATTCATTCATTCTCAGGCTGAAATTGAACCCTGCTTAAACAAATGGCCTGGGATGTTTAAGTCTAAACATAAATCAATCAACTATACAAATAACACACTTACATCTCCAGCAGTTCTCCTTCCACAGTTCTTACACTGAACACAACGGCCACACACCTGAATACAAACACAGACAATGGTATTATTGTTACATGTATTCATAAACAAACAAGATGCAAATTCTCATTGACTGAAAACCATTTACCAAAAATCTATATATATGGAAACAAAACAAAATAGGTTCCAAGCATGAAAGGGTTGCAACAAAAACAGTAGCAAATTCACATACTAACCCACACATCATTTTCACCCTCAGGTTCCGTGGGGTAAAACGGACCTAAGCATTCGACATGATAACCCCGCTGGCAACGATCACACATCAGAAGCTGAAAAGGAAGGAAATTAACCCTTAAAGCCACATGTCAATATGAATATTATCCTTAGTATTCTCCATATGTTTCTTAAGGCACTAGTTTGGAGAATTTGCACAAACATCAAGACATTTCATGTTTGGTGATCATTTCCTTTATTCTCGTGATCTGTATGTTTGATCATGTAGGGATACTGAAAGGAGAAAATAAATGCTTGTCACTATTGGGTTTTTACATCAGACAACTGTATCTGTTCCATTTCACAAACAGAGAGAATTTCGTTCTTCGCGCCTGTCAGATGCATGATGAACAAAGAAAGGGCGAGGCATAAACTGTGTTGTCTCTCTTGGTTTTGATAAAAAGGAGGTTTTTCTTTTTTGATGCAAATGAAAAATGCTTTTTTAGTTTATGTTTTGGGTCATCAAACTTTTCTGGGGTTCCATTTTAGCCTACTACCAAAACAGGTTGACCATGGATTCAAAGACACATGCAACAGTTGATTTTGGCACAAAATGTTCATGATTTAGGTCACGTGGCTTTGTTTGTCAAACCAAAAAGGCCAACCGCACATGGACACATTTGTGAGCAGTTCGTTCACCCACATGTGACCAAAGCGTAATATGAGAGTTTTTGTGGAGCTGAAATGCGATCAAAATGAATTGGTGGTTTTCTGCTGAAAATACATTAAAATCGAAATAAAGTTTGAAAAACCTTACCTGTTGTGTGTTTACTGTGCTTTTACCACTCTTCCATGCTTCATGGAGGCCGTTTTGGCCAATTTTCTGCTTAACGGTTGATGTGACGTCATGTCACAAACTTACACATACATACTTCTTGGTTTGACAGACAAAGCTATGTGACCTGAATCATTAACGTTTTGCGCCAAAATCAACTGACACAAGTGTCTATGAACTCGCAGTCTACCTGTTTTGGTAGTAATATTACCTTTTTCGGGTATAAAAATAAACCTTATTGACAACTTCTCTGTCACTTATATACCTGAGTACCCCAATATGGGGTACAAGGTGGACCTAACATTTGTCTTTGGATGATTGAGATGAAACTACACTTCCATGTAATAGCGTTTGCTTTTCAAAACTGCACAAAACAAACTTGTGACCTAAGTAGGCCTGGTTTAACCAATAAACCATGGAAGGCTATGATGAAGGAAGATTGCAATGGATGAAGCATTTCTTAATGATGCCATACCTTGTCTTGATATCCACAGACAGAGCAGCTACTGCAGTTGTCACAGCACCATGTGCTCTCATCTACTGGTGTCTCATCAAGACAAAACCCATGGAAAGGTTCAGCACAAACTCTGCAGTAATACAGCTAAGAAACAACATGAAACAAAAGTAACAACTTTACATCAAGTTCTTGGAAGGGACTAAATGAGGGGAATCGGGTGACCCTATTTGCCTAGTATTTTTAGCCATCAGGTGGTGCATTTGTAAAGAAATCCCAATCTCCTTCCGAAAGTGTTTCATCTCCCCATCCAAGAGAGAGAGACCCCCCTCCCTCCTTCCTGGGTGGGGAGAGCGACCTCTCTCGCTCCCTCTTGGGTGGGAAGAGAGACCCCCCTCACTCCCTCCGGGAACGAGATCAAAGAAATCCACCATAAAAGTCAAACAGCCCACTTCTGCAAGGCATCCCCCATCACCAACTCTCTAACTTAACACTGATAGCATACTAATGCAAAATTGTTGGGACACTTGGGAATGAGTAAGAACTTTGGTTGTGAAAATCACAACTACAGCAATTCTTCCCACTTTCTCCTTGATCAATGTTGTCTTGCCACCAAACAGAGCCTGGTAATCACCAAAAATGAATCATTGGTCCAAATTTCTTTACGTGACAGAAAAGGGAGGGAAAGCATTTCAGCAAATATCTTGTCTGTGATTACTTGCATGGAAATTGGGAAATAAACATGCAAGTTGCATTTGCCTTGAAAACTACTGACATACATGTACAGGGGGCTCACATGCTTGGAGAAGATACCAGTGAGGTAAATTGATGGGCCTTGCAATAAACCTCTAGAAACAGGTTCTAGAGTTAATAAATCAAATGCACAGTGTTTTTGTCAGACCTTTTCATTTCCCTTGCTGCCACAGAGAAAACAGAGTTCCTTCACTGAACTGGGAATGCCAGCTGTAAAACAAACTGCAAAGCCTTCCTTCCAAATTTCTTCTTCAGTACTATTATCCTGTTATAAATCACAAAAAGATATCTTATCAATAAATTTGACCACAGGCTTCTTAAATTTCACGAGCTCCTTTTCATGATTCTTTTGGAATCACAAAGATTTGATGTAGTGAAAAAACAAAGTTGCTTAATTTCAACTCTTCCATAAATACAAAAATTAAATGTAGCAGAATGGCACCTCTCAAAATTAAGATGCTGAAAAAAAAAAGAAAGGAAATTCCCCTCACAAGGTATTATTATGTTTAGTGCTTTTCCATATCATAAAATTAATAATGTGTACATACACTCCAAGACAATTTAACAAGGCTTTTGTCGTCCAGAAGTGCTTGACGCTTGCCAGAAGGTGGAGGCTTCACCTGAACGGCAGGCTTCTTTTTGGATGATGGCACCTGGCTTTGTTCTTTCTTAACCTTCTTCTCCTTCAGGTTATTATCTTTCTTTGGTACTGCCTTTGGCTTTGCTGCTAAAATAATAACAAATAGAAAGAATAGATATTATTGGAATTAAGTTTTAGAGCGTCAAGTACTTTAGTGACTGATAGCAAACAATCAATCTCTAATAATTACAATGTTTAGAGGAAAAAAATTAATACCTTTTCCAGTTTTCTTAGCAGATTCACTACCCAGTGGTTTCGGTGGCTGTGGATTGAGACACTTGCGTTTGCTGAAATTCAACACAACATTTTATTGTCTCTCTGGAATCGAGTTTCTTTTTATACATCTTATTTTCCATTCTTTATCAGAAAGAGATTCTCGTTCCAGGATTACTTACACACAGGACTGCTTGCTTGTCCCTGGTCCGCCAAACTTGGGCTTGTCTCTATAAAGAAAAGTTATTTTATCCTTTAAGTCTCAATAGTGGCAAGCATCTAATTTCTCCTTAGATTATCACTACTTGATCAAGCATACAAAACACAAGCCCAGGGGGGTACTCGAAGTATACATGACGGGGGGGTCCGACGTATTTTTTTGGGTTGAAAATTTACACGCTCTGTATTTTTTTGGGTCAAGAGATCTGTCACGTATTTTTTTAGGTATTAAAAAAATACGCGTATTTTTTTGGGTCTTATCTCCGAGCGAACTTTTCGTTTTGGGTTTTCATTGCGATCAGAAAGTATTAAGGTATTTAAGTCTTGTATTTTTTTGGGTTGGAAATTTTGATGCCAGGTATTTTTTTGGGTCCAAAATTTCAGGCTTGTGTATTTTTTTGGGTTTGCAATATGAAGCTCCGTCGGACCCCCCCGTCATGTATACTTTGGGTACCCCCCCTGGGGACACAAGAATACAGGAGATGATCAGGGAAGATAAAATGTCTTGATGTTTAAGCAAATTCTCCCGACTAGTACCAAAAGAAACAGAAAAATAGAGCACAGTGAGGACAACGTGCATGTTGAGATTGGGACTTCAAGGTTTAAAAGAATATGTGAATTACTTAATATAAGGTTTGTTTATATTTATGTGGGTATTAGAGGAGAAGACTCAACGAGGGACTTTCAAACAACACATTCAGTTGTAAAAAAAAACTGTATGGCTTGAGTGGATGAAACGTAATGCCAAACAAATGTTGAATAACTAATCAAATTGTAAAAGAAAATCTCACAAAATTATGCAATACAAACCTACGAACCAACAGATATTTCCCCAAGTAAATGTAGATGTTGTAGGTTGAAATGAATTTCAGCTCAAAATGATTTCAAACTAGTTTGATCTGGATTTCCTTTGTTTTATAGTCATTATCATCAAACTGAAACAAAGGACAAAACAAATCAAACCAGTCTGAAATCATTTTGACCTGAAATTCATTTTAACCTACAACATTGATGTCAACACCACCAGAACATTCATGAACTCTTTGACCATATTTTGTTCTAGCACTCAAATTTTGAAAACCGTTACAAGTTTTTCAATTTTCTTTGCACGCTACAGAAACACTGTTCCAATGGGCTTCTAACACTAATTAACCAAGAATTTGAAAAATTTTTGAAATGTGTACTTGTAAATGAAAGTTATATTGCAAGATATACTTAAAATGTTTGTGACTAAATGCAAATCTAAAATTCACGAACATATAGAATAACCCTTTAGGCCCTCATATAAGAATTCATATTCTGCTTACTGTTCTCCATACATTTCTTAAGGAACTAGTAAGGAGAATTTGTCTAAATATCAAGACATCCTATCTTTGGTGATCACTTCCTTTGTTCTCTTCACTTGAATGTTCGAACAGTAGTGATAACGTAACGAGAAATTTCATTTTCATCACTGTTAGGACTTACACTCAAACGAAGAAAACCGTGAACGCTGAAAATATTCCTGGAATGTGTGCTTTGACCAATCGCGCAAGAGACCTTGTAACCGCAGAAAGCGAATGGGTTTCTCAGTCACGGAATTGAGTTGGTTCTTGAATTGTTTTGAAAGGCCTCAAGATTTAATCTTCATCTTTGTCTTACAGGAATTGAAATTACTATTCCTTTTGATCTGAGAGCCACATGCACTAAACATAACTAACATAACTTTATTATTTATATAGCGCAAAAATCCATGCATATATGATCTAATGCGCTTTACATAAATAGTTATCATAGTATTACAACAATAATGTACTTATAAAAATTATTCATATATATATATACCTATAAAAAAACCGATGTCATTGAAATCGCGTAAGAACTTAACTTTAAAAAAAAAAAAAAAAAAAGATTAAAAGCCCCCAATACACATTTCGCCCCTGTCTATCTTATATAAAAATCTATGTTAAAAACACTACGAACACAAATTATATGCTAATTTAAAAAAATGAGTTTTTAACTGTGACTTAAAACTTTTTAAATTGTCCAAAGTTCTCAAATCATCTGGGAGGGCGTTCCACAAAGTTGGTGCAGCGGCAAGGAACGCCCTGTCTCCTGTTGTCTTCTTCATTTTACGTGGCTGATCGAGCAGAAAGTGCTTTGTATTTGAACGAAGCATATAAGTTGACTTTGGCTTGAGTCTTATTAACTGACTAATATATGTGGGGGCACTACCATGTATAGCCTTGAATGTGAATACAACTATTTTAAACATTATACGGTACTTAACAGGTAGCCAATGCAGGTCTTTCATAACCGGAGAAATGTGACCAAAACGCGGGGTATTCGAAATTAGTCTTGCGGCAGCGTTTTGTACCCGTTGCAACATGTTAATGTAACTGGCTGGTAAACCGTACAGCAGACTGTTACAGTAATCTAGACGTCCAATTACTAATGCAAGGACTAATGTTTGTGCACTCTTGAACGTTAGGTATTTTCTGATGCATCTAATTTTATATAGTGTTCCAAAGGATAGACTACATGTTTTTCTAATGTGGGCATTGAAATTCAGCTGTGAGTCAAACCAAACACCAAGATTTCGCGCCTCATTTGCAGTAGAAACACTAGTATCACCTACAGTTAGAGTATCTAGGTTGACCTTGTTAAGTTGTTGGCGGGTTCCAATTAGCATGATCTCAGTTTTGTCACTACACAAGCGAAAATATGTTTGAGCACTTTTGGAGAATAAAATTTTTCGACATTGCGGCCCAACGATTAGCGGTTCCAAATAAAAGCAAATCAAGCGGCAGTTATTTCACCTTGATGTAAAAATTGCAATGTCCTCCCTTAAAATTCGCCCAAAGCTGCTATTATTTCTGATAGCACAGCTGACTCGATTTATTTAGGCCGAAATCGTTAAATCTTGAGGTCTTTCGAAACTAATTGAGAACCAAATCCTTTCCGTGACTGAACAAGCCATTCGTTTTCTGCGGTTACAAGGTATCGCACGTGATTGGTCAAAACAATGAACATTCCAGAAATATTTTCAGTGCTCACGGTTTTCTTCGTTTGAGTGTAAAGGGATAAGGAAATCACACTAACTTGCACCATCGGCAGTCACCACAGTCATTCTTTATTCTGCACCCCCTACAGTTGCCGCACCGGACCCGTCTCCGCCCGGTGACCACAGCACAGCTATCTGCTGCTTTCTTCTTCACACCCATCTTCTTGATGATTTTCACGACCTTGGTTTTGGTCTCACCATTCTTTGTTCGAAATTTCTTCACAACTTTGATAACTTTTTTCACCACTCTCTCCGTGGTTTCCTCATCCATTTTCTTGATATCCTTTTTCAGTTCTGAAAGCGGCCTACTGCTCTCTTCATCCTCGCTTGAGCTGGGCATTTCATCATCGTTTTTCACGGCCTGTAGTCTCGATGCTGGTGCTTTTCTTCCACTGATTTTTCTCTTTTTTGATGCAAGAGGTGTTTCAGAGTTTACAGAAACACCATCTTCCTCATGACTCTGTCGTCGAGATGAAGTGCGACTGCTTCTTTCACTTCCAGAATCTGTATGCTCCTTACGATCCTTAGCATCTTTTTCAACAACTCCTGAACTATCCCTGTCTAGTGCTGGAGCATCTTCCATCGTATCACTTTCCATTTTCTCTTGCAACTCTTGTAGCCGCTTTGATTTAAACACATATCTGTTTGCAGAAATGGGCGTCCTCCTCTTGGAAATTTCACTACTCAAAGAAGAAACCTCAGAAATGGAAGAAGTATCGCTAACCTGATCTTCCAAAACATCATTCTCGTGCTTCTGGATTTCAGACAATTCAAGGCTTGTTTTCCTTATTTTAATTCGCTCTGATCTCTTCACAGAAGGTGAATCTTCTGTACTGTCATTTGGTTTCCTCTCCTTATTTGATTTTAAACTAGATAATTCATCCATGGAATTTGAAGTTCTATCTTTCTGTACTCTTTGCATTCCACGACTCGGGAATGTTGCTTGTTGATAATGGTTTCTGGCATTAAGAGCATTTTTAATCCTCTTAGCATTCTTGATACGAGCTTTCTTGGTGAGAGAAAAGTTCTTGTCTGTGGATGTTTCTCCATCAGATATGTCTGAGAATCGAAATTTAGAGTCCTGAAAATTAGAAGATGCGGCATTAATGACAATGGGCCAAACAGTTCTTTCTGCAAAATAACACAATTTAATATGTTAAGGGTTTACAATAAAAGTCGCATGGATAGTGAGGATGGTGCAGTGGTGAAACCCCTGTCTCTCACCAATATCCAGAGTTGACGCCATATCTGGGTTTAATTTGTTGTTTGTTTTAACTTCTGCTCTGAACGGTTTTTTTTCTAGGCTTCTTAGTTTTCTCCCTACTGATTTCTAATCACTGATTGCTGTTACAGCAAAACTGGGAAAATCACAAACATCATGATTATTTCTGGAATGTTTATTGTGTTTGGAAAGAAAATCAATCAGATACTGAAACTGCAATACATGTAAATTGTAACACATGTAAATTTCGTAGTTTGAATTTTTTTTTTCTGGATTGATCTTGAGTCTTATTCGCTGCAGCACAATAAACATTCAAAAAATAATTCTTAGCGTCAGCAGTTTTATTAGTTGCACAGTAAACTTGACTTTGTTTTCTAAATATTTCACTTGATGAGGTTGAGATTCCATTTAAAAAGTTATTGCAGCTATTTTCACTGCACTGTACAGGCCCAGACCTTTCAAACATGATTCATCTACATGTATTATGATTTGCCCACAGTCAAAAAAAGTGAAAGAAAAATTTGTGCATGAAACTAATCATAGAGTAATTAAGACAATTTCCGCTCAATGTTCGAGCAATAAGTGCAAAAAATTAAGTTACCAAAAAACATCCTTTTAGCAGTCACATTTTGAGAACAGATAAGAAGCACTTACCGATACTTTTGATCCCAGGCTGACCCCGTGAGAGAAAATTGGATTTGAAGTTATCCATATTTCAATTAAAAAGATGCTTCACGTCAGTTCAAAACAAAATGGCCCCTGTTTTTAGCATACTTTTACGAGATTTGACATTAATTTTCTTGGGAATGCTTGAGAATTTAATCGCGGGGTCACTTGGAGAAGTGAATTAAGGTGGGACGTTTTAAATAGTATTGAAAATGTTACCGTGCTAGGAGTAGTTTTTTAGTAAATAATTTTTGCACTTATTGCTCGAACGTTGAGTGGAATCTGTCTCAATACCAACTTTTGAACAATAACCAAGCATAAGCAAAAAATCCCCTTCACCATTTTGTGATTATTGGTGCATCATAATGGGTGAATCAAAACCAGCAAATCACGTAATGACAGGTATGCACATAGCGTTAAAATCAGCTATAAACCCCTGATGGTTGCCTTCTGTGTCACTTTTCATACCTTCATATCAGCAGCACTAAGAGGCTGGATGTCAAATCCTGTGGGTGACTCTGCAAAAATAAAGCAAATCATTATTATTTTGTCAACTCAAGATTACACAGTCATCTCTTCGGCATTTATTGCTGCCTTACTGGTTCATTTGATTGGGGACCTAGGGAGAAAGGGGGGGGAGTGCTCGGGTGTCTTAGTGACGAGAGTGTGAAGGATTTCTACCAGGTGATTCTGGTACTTTGGTGGGTTTGAAAAAGGTCAGCTTTTAGGAAAAGGGGAAACCTATCCCAGAAAGAGAACTAGGAGAATAACTAAATTTGCCATCACTTTTGCACGAAAACGTTTAAAGGTATTTTGTTTGTAACCCTGGAAAAATTGGCCAAAATATCCACAATCATGCAAAAATGCAAAGACCTCTCTTTTCTAAATCTATTCCTTATCAAAGTGGTTGGCTGACATAAAAGCTGCTGATGCAATAACTTTTTTAATCTGCACACCCCCCTCAGAAAGGGTTAATGGATATTTACTTTTTTGACTACAAAAAAGGTATGGTATTATTTTTGTTTCAGTAAGTATTAACCAAGTGGCATTCTTTTTAGTTTTTTTGGGCATATTAAATTACACTCCAAGCCATTTGTCAATCTAAGTACCACTTAGAGGGACACTATCCCAATAATGCTGACACGTGAACATCAGCTGTCATCTTTAAAAAAAAAAAACAATAGAACTGTCACACTGAGGCGACGAGATTACCCCGCCGCCTGTGTGGTGATCCGCTGTTTACATCCTCCATTTAAATATTTTCTCACGTTGTATAGCTCCAAGGAGGCTATACAAGGAGGCGCGGCGTACAAATACGTGAAGTAGAAGTCGTGCAGGCCTTCCAACCCATTTTATGGCTGTGTCAGTCGAATACAGACACTATCCCCTCAGTCATTTCCATGTCTCATGGATTGCTTTCTCGATAGATATCGATATTCTGGTATGCTGCTGGTTCCATTTCTGCTTTTTCCTTTCACAATTTTCTGAGCTTTTACAGAAGCTGGTGGGAGAAAGAAGCCTTCGACCAGCACTATAATGCTTCCCTCCTCTCGGTCCTCCATTCAAAGGCAGTGAAAACAATGCTAAAAAATCCTGATTTCACACAAATTGCAACCTAACGGGAACTATGTATCATTAATCTATAGTTCTGCGAAGGTTTACAGCAATATCGATATTCACTGAGCACGATGCAAACAGATTTTAAAGGTTCGATGTAACTTATCACGTCTTTTGAATTTGCGACATCCTGTCGGAAAAACAAAGTGTGGAGCATGCGCAGTAACCGGGATTGTGTTACTTTAAGGCTGGAAAGGGTGACCCCTTTAACCAAAATCTTTAAAAACCTGGCAAGATTACACTATGCATAAAGGATACTGTGCTTTATACTACGCATAAAGGATCTAATTTCAGCTCACATTTCATGTCCTTGGAGAGGAATTTTTGTTTTTGGACAGGGATGTTAAGTCATTGGCATTGTTTACTTCACCTTCATATAATGTATATGAATTAGAATAGGATGTAAAAAAACCCATATAATTGTTCCATAAGACTACTGCACAAGTTCAAGGGTATTGTGCTCTGGTGTCTGTATGTATGCATGTTTCTCAAGGATCATTTAGCAGAGATATCCTCAAAGTCCTTTTTCAGGATACCTAAATTGCATCCAGTCTGCAAATAACTATGATACAATGATCAACCATTTGGTAACTGATTAGCATTATTTCATCCTTTATCATGATACGGTAGCTCATCATAAAATAATTTTTTCCTTTACCACCCAGTGCTAAATCACAATCTCCAAAAAATACACAAGCGAAAAACAACAACAACAACAACAACAACAGAAAATAAAGACAAGTTATGATAAATGACGACTGGCTGAAATGAACTTAAAGAAGAAATGTTCTCAAGTCGCTTTACTCGGAAAAAATCTGAATCCTCCCAAAAGGAGTTGAACCCATGACCTTTCAGGTGCTGGTTGGTTGCTCCAGCTATGGGGGACTCATGGTAAACGAGGCCATACAACTAGGTTCAAATGTGACAAAGGCCTGCGATACTGCAAGGCTCAATAATGTCAAATGTGATAAATGAAATCATGACAAGTGGAGTGACGACTGAAATGAACTAAAAGAAGAAATGTTCTCAAGTTGTTTTACTCAAGAAATCTGAGTCCTCCCAATGGGAGTTGGACCCATAACCTTCCAGGTGCTGATTGGATGCTCTAACCACTGAGCTATGGGGGGACTCATGGTGAGCGAGGCAAAAAGACGCTATGAGATGCTATTTTTATTTAAAATGAAAAGACTATGGGAAAATTAAAAATATTATTTATACACCCAATAAAATTAATTTGGTGGCTTAAATGATAATATGGAAAAAAAATTGTTATAAAAAAATCAAGGTAAATTAGAGCAGAAAACACTGCTTTGTTTGATATGCCATCCAAGACCCATTTATATTAACCTCTGAGACAGTATGATTACATGTATATTGTAATATTTAAATAACAAAGTTTTTGTTATCAAGTCATACATTATGACTTGACATTAAAAACTTGAATATTTAAATATTTACCACATTTCATTGAAATTATATGTGTATATTAAGTGCTGTTTGTTCACAGTGAGGGGTGTAATTAACATAATACCCATGTGTACAAAAACTATTAGATCCCACCAAAAAAATAAGTCCCTGCTTTTCACAAGTGGGTAATACATTTTTTAATGTCATATTTTTTTTCAAGAATTTTTATGGTACAAAAAGACATTTCCTAATTGATGATTCTCTTAATTCTCATTGCATGTCTGCTTCGCAAGGCACTAGAAATGTAATGATATATTACGTGGATCCAATAAGATTCAATGGCTGTGATTTGCACTGCATTGAACTTCCAACAATGAAAGTGACTCTTATCAAATAAGAATCAAAATGCTAAATATGCTTCTATCGTAGACTTGTCATTTCTACTCACCAACTGAACTACATTTATCTCGAAGAGCCAATTTCATTGCTGGTCTTGCTCAAATCATGATCGGGTAACATCGCCAGTGAATCAGGTTCGGGAATTTAGGACTGCGTACAACAATGAAATTGGCTTTAAATAAGCTGGGGGAGGGGGCATGTCATTGTCAAGTTGCTATCCCCATTTCCTGAAATTAACCACTAATGTTTTGAAATCAACGAGAACCTGACAAATGTTTAGCAGACTACTTAATCTACAATAAACAAGTCAAATACCTGGATTATTCACGTAGACCCTCTGATCAGATGGTAAATCCATTTTTTCTAACTTCACCTCGGCCACTCGTGGGGTTTTGCTAGGAGGATATTCACGATCGCCATCTTCTAAAGGTCTCTTTTGTCCTCGATTACGCTGGTTTGATGTTGATGGCTCAGATCTCGCTTCCTCTCTCTTGATTTTGAACTTCGGTGACGTGACATCATCATAATCCAATTTTTTACTCTTCACAATTCGCCCAGAGCGCGACCGCACTTGTTCGCTATCTTTGTTTACTGAAGCTTTCTGATTACGAATCCTTTGGCCCTCCTTGGCTTTGGCCAACAACTGTTTCGCTAAAGGCACCCGTGCGTTTGATTTCTTCGTAAAAGTTGCAAAAGGAAATAAATTTCTCTCATATACCTTCACATTCTTGCCAAGAACTAAATGGGCGGGTTTCGGTATCCGTGGAACAAAATTTGCTCTGACTTGGGTTGTTGATTTCACGTTCGGAGACAAACAAGGCTTGTCGAGTGCAACCCTTGCTAAAGGACGCGCGAATTTCCTCTCGTAAGATTCTCGTTTTCTGTACTGTTTAGCGTAAATGTTCTCACTAGGAGAGGCGTTTGATGGCTTGCTTTCCATCTCTTTTGCGTTACTTTTACGCTGAGGAGATTCTTGACATGATTTTGGCGATTCACCGATTGAATATCGTGAATGAGAATCGCGAGCGCCATCTTTCCGATAGCTGACTCTTTCGCTGCCATCCAAATATTTTTTAACAGAAAAAGAACGATATGCCTTGAGTCCCAGTTCCTCTGCTTGAAAACCATAAAATTCTTCTTCCTACAACAAGCAAAAATGAAAACGTGAGAAAGAAATATTTGAGATCGCTGAAAGATCTGAAAGGACCTGATAAACAAAACAGTGAAATGTGCATGGCAAATTGTGAAGCACCTCTTCATCGGAATCTCCAAATATTTCACGATATCTTCGAAGACTTATCAAAACTGGCCGGATAACAGAGCCCTTCTGCTTCTCGGCTAACCGCTCCTTTTTCCTGCTGGCAGACATGTTTAATTTCTTTTCTTTCTCGGGCGAAGATCGTCTCTTGTCAGTTCCAGGGAACTTTATTCGCGCCATATTGCCTCGAAGTGCGCATGAGTATGCAAAAACCACACGTGCTGCCACGACCGCACAAGTTCACGGGAAATAACCGTATAAACAAATGAATTTTGCAAAATTTGGCATCGTTTGATCATTTACACCACTTTTATAAAGCTATCTGGCAGATTGCAACGAGTATTTAATAAAAAATTTAAGCTTCATAAGGACGCGAAATACCTTAGGGTACCCAAACTTTCCTTCAGATCGGTTGAGTGACCAGGCCTTATGGGTATTCCCCAATGCGCCATTTGAGTTCCGGCGCGTCGCTTCGAACGGTTGATCGAAGAATCTCACTGCGAGTTGCGATTATTTTGTAGAAAATGAAAGCTACTTCAAGAAATGAAGTGTCATTCCGAGTTTCAAAGCTGTTAAACGGGCTAGTTACCGCACAAACATTTCAGCCCCCCAAACTCGACTTCGAGAGCGGAACGCCGCGAAGGGCTTTTCGAAGTGCGCACCGACAAACTATGCCGTACCACGTTTGGCCATGGACAGATGATTTGAAGCTTTGTCACTCTTGTTTTCGAGGTCTTTTGCTCTCAAAATTGACGAAACTCACCCGTAGACAGTATATGTTTTGAACCAACGATAATTCTTCCCAAAATTATCCTTTCTTAACTGACTTTGTTGGAAGTTGTCGATTACACGATTACGCGGGGTTTTCCCAGCGTGACCATGGGTTGCTGCGATACCGTTTTCAAAGAATGAATTCCTTGCAGTGTACACGGCAGAACCTAGGGAAGCGTTATTTTTTTGTCCTATTTCGCTTACTGTGTGTTCTCTTTTCTCGTAAACGTTTCTTGCCGAACTAGATAAGACTGCGTAGCAAACAACTTAACAAGTCTGAGACGCGAAAATAGTCTTAGCGGCCCGGGGAATGACTGATCTGCTTGCCCCGAATCACCTGGCAAGAACAGTAACTGAAAGTACGCACAACTCCATGCGTTCGAAATCATCTGAGATGCTATTCTTCCTTTTGCACTTTTGCCTTGATCCAAAAAGCTAATGATTGCTCAATCGTTTGAGGACTTACGAGAAGCGAAGGCACAACGAGTGAAAGGTCTGAAAGGGGAATGGTCATATATTCTCAATTGTGATCCATGAATTGAAAGCAGTTCTTTTTTAATGAGACACTGAAATGAGTAGGTTGTTGCTTGTAGTATGGCCCACAGCAACGGTTAGTTAAAGAACCGAACGACCAATAGAAGAAGAGGAATAATGTTCCGAAAATTTTCGCTCACTCAGTTCGCACGAGGCTAGATATCAACCTTGCTATCGGCCAACTGACTCGGAACAATACCGACACTTTACGTTGCTGTTCCCTTTCTACAAGGATTTGCCGTCTTAATAATATCAAAGCAAGTAAGAATATCGCGAAGAAACATTTCCGCTTCGAAGAACATAAGCTGACATTTACCCTTTCCAAGAAAATCTGCGGGGATTCTAATCCCTACCCCTAAGGAACAAATGAGGACGCTACGAGGATCTTAATAGGGGAAAGATCACGTTCACAGTTGTCTTTTCCTTTTCTAGGTCTGAGGTTTATCCAGGCATACCGATTAAAGTACTAATTGTATTACCAGTAGAGTCATCCGGAGTTTTGTTCGCTCCGAATAGATACAGCAAGGTTGACTTGTTGGCTCTCCCTGTCTGCCTCTTCAAAGGAAACACGTACACATCCCGAGGGAGACAGGATCCAAGTGTAAATTTTACTAGCAAACGGTATCACGTATGAGCGAACATGGTATGAGCGAGTTGTGTCCAATACTGTTCACAAAGGTTTTTTTAACTTAAAATTGTGAAAGTGCGGATCGTAACATACCGCCACGCAACGAGAGTTAGCTTTTGAGTCCGTAAATCAATGCATCATTTGTGAGGTAGCCGAAAATAGCCAGGGGTAGCCAATCTTTTTACTGTTTGCTTTTGACAGTTTCAATCACTTGTTCTAATTTATTTGCTGTCAGTAATAGTGCAAACAATAAGTTGAAATCATTCGGGAAAAGACCGCCTTTCAATTTCGACGAAACTCGGGACACTTATGAGTTCGATTAAATTTTCTCCCCACAAAAACGGATTTGCATAGCGGATTACATGTTTACATGTATGAAGTTTTCGATAGGTGCGTTAGCTAGACGTCTTTTCAAATTTTTTAGTTGTCAACAGCAATGGACTTTGGGACAACTGGATCAGTCGACTTACCAGGAAATTTAGTGACCGGGAATGCTTCAACTTGTGAGGGACTGGGAACGAGACGCAACAGCGTTGCCTCGTCCCAATCTTATGCCGCGCGTGAACGATAAAGGTCATACGTTTGCCCGCGACATGTGTACGAAAGAGAAAAATTCACAACAGAGATTCGATCTCAAACCTATTATTTCAGGAGCGAAAATAGAAAAGGCGAGCGTCAAGTTCCCCGCCTTCCCATTCTCGCGTGGTAGCCATTTTCTTGACATTCCACTCAAGTGAACTTTCAATTTGTTCTCAGGTAAATGAACTAAGGGAACAGAACTTATCAGACAGATCACGAGGAAGAGGGAAAGTCTGATCCTTGAAATATAAATCATTTTCGACTAACGCTCTTGCATTATCCCATTACTTATTATAACGCTTTTGAGGTTCCCCTCTCCTTCCAAATAACATGTATCATGTACCTTAAAATTGCAGCTGTAAACCATGGGCTGATACAACTACGTCATGGTTTTTCTATGATTGGGAGGTAAGAAATATTTGGGTATTGAACCGTCGTTTTAACCAATTTAGTTGGGGTTTGTGGGGGGGGCGAAGGGTCTTATAAACGCGATTCTACGGTTTGTGAAAGAATGCACGAGAAAATGACCTACGACGCTGAAAAAACTTACAATACGTAATTACAATACAATGGCCACCCTCCCTCCTAATTTAAAAAGTCTGAGGGTCGCGGGCTTGAAGGCTGTTAAGGCCTCTAGAAAAGCTACCCCATATTTGCGCTTAGAAGAACAAACAACGACATTGATAAGTTTCTTTTTTTTTTTTTTTGCACAAGAGTTCTTATTTTCTTTTCACTATTTACAAGTTGTTCAGATCATTGGACTTGCAAACGGGTGTTTTGAAAACTACCGCCGCAACGGTAACGAGAACGTTGCTTTGCAAACGCGTTGTACATCATCATAAATTTTTCAGCCATCCTTATCAACGTCAAGTGACTCAATCATGGATTTTACTAAACTGTGAAACCCATCTGTACATATCTTGTTACAAGACATTTTGACGACCAGAGGCAAGCCAAACTGCTGAAACTTGTTGGACTGTCTTAATATGAGGTGAATTATGGAGATAAGGTTGTCATCTTAAAACGGAGGTGTTCGTCTTAAGGAAAATTAAAGGAAAATAAAGCAAATGACCACTTCTGTCTATCTTAGAGGTGTCCACTATAGAGAGTTGTCAAATAAGAGAGGTGTCCGTCTTAGAACATTCAGTGTCCACCTTGGAGAGTTATCCAGCGGAGAGGTGTCTGTCTTCAAGAAATATAAAGCAAGGGACTGAAGAACAGCAGGAACCAACTTCATGTATTCGCCTCAGGCGAGTGTCCATGTAGTATGCTTAAATTCTCCAAAACTTAATTTGCGTGGTCTGTCAGCTTAGAAGTGACTCCTTCTCTTCTTGGAAGAAAACTCTGAGTAATGGCTCAAAGCTGTCATCACTGCGGCCAATCTGCCTCTCCAAGGCAGCTCGGAAATCTTCTTTAACCCCCTTGTTTACTCCTCGGGTTACCGCCCTACTGGAAGAAAAAAAGGAAAGTCGAATATAAAACTAGGGCAACAACGTCATGCTAGCCCACATATAAGGCACTAATAACATTACAATCCTATAGGAATATATACACCAACTGATTAACGCACCTACCTCCACTAACACACACTATCCTTCACTTGCACTCGATTTCCTTCATTTGTACACACTTTCCTTCATTTGTACTCACTTCCCTTCACTTGTACTCACTTACCTTCACATTAGTGCCTTATATGTGGGCTAGCATGACGTTCTTGCCAAAACTAGTGACATTAATGAACGGCTACTAGGCAACGAGAAGTCCTTCTTTCCCCTCGAGGATAGTCCAATGAAAAGCAAACACGCGAGAGCACATGAATGTCGCGTGCAACGCAGACACTCGACAAACGCGTTCATCCGCTAATAATAATAATAATAATAATAATAATAATAATAATAATAATAATAATAATAATAATAATAATAATAATAATAATAATAATAATAATCTTTACGGAGGAAGCTCCCGTCACAATAAGTGGTTTTCAGGGAGGTCCTCCGGACCGGCGCTCTATACAATCTGGTTGAAAAGTCAGGGCCACATGCACTGTTAAAAACTGCAACGTCACCAGCGCGCGGTGAATAGGGACTTTTACAGAACGAGAAAAGGAATGAGTACTAGTAAGACTTTCGAATTTCAAACAAGTCTATTTCCCACATGCAGCTCTCTCCTCCTTGTTGCTGACTGACTGACTGACTGACTGACTGACTGACTGACTGACTGACTGACTGACTGACTGACTGACTGACTGACTGACTGACTGACTGACTGACTGACTGACTGACTGACTGACTGACTGACTGACTGACTGACTGTTCGATCGAACGATCGATTGAATGAGTGGTGAATGAATGAGTGGATAAACGAACAATGAGGGGTTGGTTGGCTAGACCTGAACCTCGTACTCGTATTCAATCTCGTTCTTGAACTCCAAACTAAGGCTCTCTAATATCACATGAGTGAAACCGGCGTAATAGGTCTGGACTTTCGTCGCGAAATTCTTCTCAGCGCAAATGCTCACGCCAGTTCTTTCTGTACAATAAGAATTATTCCAGCATTTCTGCAAACATTTTTCCCCATTTCGCTTCTAATATACATTTAAAGCGATTAACAACCACATTTACCTTGAGCCAGACGTGGCAACAGGGACAAGATCAAGGTTATAACTAGCATCATTGTAAAGATGGGCGAATTCTTCTAAAATATCAATATCTATCAGATGTTAAGAGAAGCAACAAAGGATTGATGAAAGTAAATAGTTGTTATTGACCAAGCGCGATGTCAAGTATATTTAGCAATATTTCACGAGATCTTGTTGGCTATTTAGTAAAGTAAACCCCGTCCGGCGGCTGATATATCGGAGGATAATGCCCGAGGCTGAAAGATTGTCCGAAAAATGAACAGTTGGCCGAGAAGCGAAGCTTCGAGGGCCACTGTGAGATTTTGAGAGCAATCTTTCAGCCAAGAACATTATCTTCCGATATACCAGCAAGCCAGGAAGGGGTTATTTATTTTATAACCCTCCGAGTAACTTCTGCAACGAGCACGCTATTCTGGCAAAGAGAAAACATTCAGTGAGGTCACACCACATTTGCAGCTAAACAAATCCAAGCTGCTTAGTTTACTCGATTTTATTACACTGTGATTAGATTTGAAAAGTTAAAACCTGAAAAGGTTACTTCCTTTCTTGTCTTTCTCTCATTAATAAAATCGGACGACGGATATCAAGCTTGCTGTTCCGCGACCCCGTACTGAATTTTACAAAAGAAGTCTTTCTTACAGCGGTAGTGTGTTATGGAACGGCTTGCCTCTGGAGGTGCGGCAATTGACATCTCTTAGTATATTTAAGGGAAAATTAAGAGACATAAATTTCGATTGACAAATAATTTAATTAGCGATATTCTGTTTTTACACACGGCCTCCTTGAAAAGCAGGTGTTTTCTTTTCATCTTTGTTATTTTAGTTTCTTTTATCTTAGTTTTCAGATTAGTTAGGAAGTTAGTTTTTTCTATACTTCATTGTAAATGTATACCTGAAGGAAATACCGTGTTTAAATAAAGTTACCTTACCTTACCTTACCTAAATCGGTCGACGGGTATCGCCTGATACCCGCCGTCCGATTTTGTACAACGTGATGTGTTTCGTCCAATGAGCGCACGCGACAGTTAAGCGGTGGGTTATAAGGGGTGATAAGTACACACCGAGTTGGTTACAGTCCTCTCATATTCAACAAGCGCACGTTGAGTAATTGCTTAGTTAATGAGACAAAAGAGTACTGTTTTTTCCGCCATTTTGGAATACCCGTTTGACCGGGCTGGAAATTTCAGCCCGGGCTGAAACTTACTTCATGTAATCGCAAATGTCCTTTTTAGAAGATTTGTTCAGGAAGCCGAGCTGAAATCTCAGCCCGGTTAGCCGGGCTGGAAATTTCAGGCCGGTCAAACGGGCTGAAAAACCTCATATAATTGTATTCAAATTTCAGCCCGGGGTGAAATATGAACTTGGGCATGCGCACCTTTTTAGTTGTTCACAAAAAACGGATGTAAAACGCTTTCCTGCAAATTTTCACGCCCAATTTTAAACATTGCACACGGGCTGAAATTCGCCATGTAATCGCAACAAAATTTCAGCTCGGTGGGCGGTCCGAAATTTCAACCCGGGCTGAAATTCGCCATGTAATCGGCCCCTAAGTGTCTTTGGCTGCGGCATGACAGGATGGAAATCGATTGCAATTTAAAGAAATTGGGCTAATTTTTTCATGTTCACCCCGTCTGCCTACGAAATACGTAACGCTTAGAGCTGAGTACGGTTTATTCAGCTTTTGAGAAAACCCCTAGTGACTTATTGTCTTCTTCCTAATGTTCTAGGAGCAGTTCGTTTACGTCAAAAGGTACTTAATCTTAAGGGGGCCCTCTGGTTACATTTTTAGGAAAAAGGATAAGATTTAGGGGCCGATTACATGGCGAATTTCAACCCGGGTTGAAATTCCGACCGCCTACCGGGCTGAAATTTTGTTGCGATTACATGGCGAATTTCAGCCCAGGTGCAATGCTTAGAATTGGGCGGGAAAATTTGCAGGAAAGCGTTTTACATGCTTTTTTGTGCTCAACTAAAGAGGTGTGCATGCCCAAGTTCATATTTCAGCCCGGGCTGAAATTTGAGTGCGATTACATGAGGTTTTTCAGCCCGTTTGACGGGGCTGAAATTTCCAGCCCGGTTTCACAAACCGGGACCGATTACATGGCAAATTTCAGCCCGGGCTGAAATTTCGGTCCGCCCACCGTCCTGAAATTTTCTTGCGATTACATGGTGAATTTCAGCCCGGGCGCAATGCTTAAAACTGGGCGGGAAGCGTTCGGTAGGAAAGCGTTTCCTCAAGCGGTGCGCATGCCTTAGTTCATATTTCAGCCCGGGCTGAAATTTGAATGCGATTCCATGAGGTTTTTCAGCCCGTTTGATCGGGCTGAAATTTCCAGCCTGGTTTCACAAACCGGGCTGAAATTCGCCAGGTAATCGACCCCTAAGAAGAAATAAAAGAGGGATAAAATTTTTGTACACACCACCAGACAGCCCATCCCAACACAAGAGCATTTGGGGTTGTTTGTGGACTGTTTTGGTGTCCATCTATTAATTAGTAGCTTTAAATTTTAATTTTTACTCACATTTAATTCTCAAAAACTTTCAAATTTCTTAAAATTTATCAATCCCGCCTTTTTTTTCTTTACGTTCACTTTAAAAATCGCAAAAAAATTCTCACAGATTTAGAGGAGCCCGCACTCTGATCCTACTGAAGCATTTTGGATTGAATAAAATGTCATGGAGATGATTAACAAAAAGGGCTAAAATGTCGAGAAAACAAGGCATCTGCCCAGACTGCTCCCTTCATTTCTGCGTAGTTGTGACCCGAACACGTAAAAATGCCCATTACCCACCCCTTTAAAACTACGGATTAAAAGGTAAAAGTTTTACAGAACCGCGAGCAGAGAAGGGTAATAGTAAACCTCATCATACCAACACCCTCAAGTCAGTTAGCCTAAATCTGGGAAGGTAAGTCCGTGCGTCTCCTCGGGGGCGAGTCAGTTAGCCCAAATCTGGGAAGGTAAGTCCGTGCGTCTCCTCGGGGGCGAGTCAGTTAGTCCAAATCTGAGAAGGTTCGTTAAAGGATACTACTGACGTAGTTGAAGAACACTCTGTATTTCAGGCCTCCCTGATCACGGATCTTATCGAGAAGCTCGTAAAAGGTCCCCTCTTCGCTGGGCCAACCATATTGCAGTAAGACTATCACGTGACCAATAAGGGTGTCATTCCGTCCTTCTGTGGCCAGTCTTTGCTGAAACAGAAAAGCAAAGAAGAAAATACTAAGCAAGGTGTTTACCTTGGTGATCGTGATCCCATTATTTCAACAAGATCTCAGTCAGACCTCAGTCAAAACATTTAAAATAGGTCTTAAACTATTAATCGTAAGGTACGTCGAGGTTGTTGTTGTCTTTTTTTTTGGCGGGAGGGGTGCTGTGTTCCAAGCCTTCTAAAAGTTGCTAGCGGCAAATGACGCTAACGCATTCGGCCGACCATTATAATTTCCAATTAAGCCATGGTTTTGTTAAATCCTGTCTAAACTTCGTTTAAATAAACCACCCATAGATCTAGAGTTTCATCTTTTCATTGTATGGGAATGAACCTTATCAAACACATTTTAAAAATAGGCAGGAAAAAGGTGGTGACAGAGCAGAAGTTAAACGCTTACCTTCAGAGAGGAAAGCATTAAACGAACGGAAAAGGAGAGCACCTCTGATTCACTGCACTGAATCAGTCGCAAACAACGACCTGCAAGTACAACAACAAACATTTCTGTAACATGCTAAGTGGTAAATTGTTAACAAATGTGAACGAATTAAGGAATAAATATACTTAAAAAGTATAAAGATATATATGGAAGTAAACTTCTTGTGTCAAAAAGACGTAGACTTTCCCTCTGCTTTTTGCTACGCGCGTTTTACCACACTGTTGCAGGTGAATGAGTAGGCAAAGCAAAGTTTTCTAATTAGGTAATTAGATGATTACATGGCATATATCTTAAGTAGAGTAGTTAGTGAGATACGTGAGTAGTAAGTAGTGAATGTAAATAAAGTATGTAAAAAATGCTGAAACTGCATCCAAAATAGCTACAAAAAACACGCTAAAAATACGAAAAACACAACACTGTCACAGCTAGTCCTGCTGGTGTCGCTGAAATAACTGGGAGATCACGGCGAAAATTTGTTTGTGGGAATCTTGATAGACCGCTTGGCCTGAACGAAGCGAGAACAGCGCCGTGCATTCTCGCATTTCATGCACGACACACGCGCGTGTTGCTAGCCCCCCAAATCCTGGCATTCTACAAATTAATTACCAGAATGCGAAGACGAGGTTGTTGAATGTTCGTTTCCACTCGAGTCAATTTTTCCCTGATGAATTGACGTCGATCTTTTTAGCGCCATGTTTTCTCCGAGAGAACCTCTGGACGAAAAAAACTGGAGACCATAAAGAGCTTCTTCACACGCCCTCTGTTTAGCAGAACAAGAAAAATATAATAACTTATGTAGGGCACGGGGGAAGTTGACAGCCTGCTGTAGGCTGAGATTTCAGACTACCAAAGAATAAAGCAGACTTTCCGTTATCAAATTGAACTGCCTTTTTGAAACAGTGTAATTCAAGAGATCATAGATTTATTGCGTATTCGCTTGAAAACACATACATTTTGAAGCATTTTTGCCCGTCTTCTAACCGCATTCAAAAGTGAAGACTTCTGAAAACTCATCATTGTAGTACCACGACCGAAAACACATGCTGAGGCCGTTTTCGATCTTTTAAGAATTAGAGATAGGCAAAACGTATTTAAAGTATCTGTTTCAGTCATGAAACGAAGACGGATTCATTAGTATTTCATAAACTGAACATGATGGGATTTGGGCTGCAACGATACACCGATGCATCGGTGAACCAAGATATTTTTTCCAACGATAAGAATATCGATATTTAAATGAGATATCGCGATATTTTGATACAATAAAATATGCTACATCAACAAATTTGGGAAATCACTGTCTTTAATATTCCTTACCCAAGCTCTATATTTTAGCACTTGTAAGGCGATTTGACGTTGTGTTATTACTGTCTTAAATTCATTATTATGTAAATAAATTAATTAAAAGTAGTGTAAGTTGTTGGTAACTAGTTTTGTCGCGCAACGTAATGTTTCGTATCGTGTATCGTATCGTGGCCCTTGTATCGAGATATGTATCGTATATCGTGGGATAATGTATCGTTGCAGCCCTTGATGGGATGACCCACGATCCACGCTATAGCGTGGACGTCGATATTCTCCTCCGTTTTCGGTCAGCTGAAAATAGAACCTTTTGAAAACGCATTAGCGTCAAAGTTACCGTACCTACATTATTCTACCCTACAATTACACAAGTCGTAACTGGGAACATGAACACAAGGTTGGACGACTGCATACAAAATAATTCCCAAACTATCCGTCTTTCCAATTGGCTTTTGATGGAGATTTTGAATTAAAAAAACTCAAAAGAACTACAACAAACTCAGTTACCTTTTGATCATCGAGTTGGAAGTAACAACAGGACAGTTGAATGGCACCTCGAATCAACAACTGAAACAAAAGAGAACACTTTGAAAGGAAATGCGAAACAACGCGCGTAAGCCAAGCCGCAAATGGTTTAGTTTGGCTACAGCCTAGTACCCAGGCGTTCTCTTCTCGCTCACACGACTTGGTGCGAAATTTCGTGACGTCACCGAATGGCATACCGCGGACCTCATTCGGTGACGTCACGACATTTCGCACCAAGTCGAGTCGAGTAAGCGGATGGAGAACGCCTGGGTACTAGGCTGGTTTGGCTACTGACTGGTTGGGGAACAATGCACGAGCTTTTTCAAGTAATTACCAGATCATCAAAAAAATTTTGTTGACAAGCGTGGGGCCCCACATGTTTGCTTCCATGTGTACCTGTACGAAGTTGAGGTACACATGTGAACAACGAAAAGAACGAAGACAACATTCTAACATCTGGGCAGAACAAGCTTGTTCAACGACGTAAATAGAGTCCGTAAAGCGAGGATAACGCGAGGATATAATAATAATAATAATAATAATAATAATAATAATAATAATAATAATAATAATAATAATAATGGTTTATTAATGAAATCCACGGGGTGGCTCTTCCTTCGTTAAAACTACACACTATTTACACTAACAAATTGTGATATAAAAGTATTTAAAAACATGAGTAAGGAAAAAAAATTATATAAATATATTATGTGTACATACTACTTATGAACGTTCATGTAGTTCTGAGTGTCCTTTGAAGTGGCATAGTGTCCTTTAAGCAATCTAATAAATGTAGAAAAATCTTGGCATTGTCTAATGCTACTGGGCAATTGGGAACGTGTCACTCGAATCAGAGAAAAGTGTAGGGGTCCCTACCAACCGGTGGCTGTATTAACACTTTAAGCCCCAATATCAGCATGCAGATTCTCCTCACTGTTCTCCATATATTTCTTACGACATTAGCTGGAGAATTTGCTTAAAAACATCGAGACGTTTCATCTTTGGTGATCACTTCCTAATTTCTTATGACCTGTACGTGTTATAATCTACTGACATGATAAGGAGAAATTTGATGCTGATTACTGTTGGAGCTTAAGGAGTTAAGCGGGTTAATGTAAGGGAAAATAAATGAACTTTCCGTCGGGTCAAAAACAAAAATGTCCGTAATAAGAAGGTATCGGCAAAGTCCGTTTCCACTGTAATAGGGAACTTAGCCGGCAAGTTCGTTTGTGAGCCATGGACGTCAACTGGAAGTTGATGTTGCATGTTCCCTTTGATGGCTTATTTTGGCTCCTCCACAGGTTTACCAAGCTCTGTTTGTGTGGTGAGCTGTGAATTTATGATAGCTTTATCGGTTTATCAAACCAGCAAAACTAAGGACGAAATTGGGAGCTTTTAAAACTGATGAAAATGAAATGAAAACTCATAAAATTGCTGCCATGTTATTTTCCTTTGTTTTTCTGTCTCTACTTTTTTCCGTATCTACTTTTGAGCGCGCCCGACCGCATTTTGAAAGCATCGCTTCCCCGAGCCTTAAATCGCCAAAGTAAACACAGAAAAACGAAGCAAAACAACATAGCAGCAATTTTATGAGTTTTTATTTCATTGTCATCAGCTAAAAGCTCTAATTTCCGTTTTTATTTTGGCCAGTTCGATAAATCGAAAGAACCAACATAAATTCCAACTCAACACACAAACACGCCTGTCGCTCCTCACCAAACACCAGCGGCTGGAAAACTTTTATTTTGGTGTCCGGAGGGTTGTCACAAAAGAAGAAGAAAAGGGGGACATTCAACTTGCGATTGACGTCTGTGGCTCAGCTCAACGAACAATTGCTTAAGTTCCCCAATAATCTGAATAATAACTAAAAGCGTATAGAATCTGCTCGGTAATTTTCAAACAGTTCAGCATATGCCGTAATGTACCTCTTGATTTGCAGTGGTATCTTTCTCCAAGGAAAGCCGTTGTTCTTGAAGGAATTCCACAGCCTTTTTATATTTTCCCTAGAAACATAAACAAGGCTCGTCATCTATGTGCAAAAGTTAGTAAAACAATAGAAATTAGCCACAAATCACCCATTTTTGTTGTTCATTTTTTTATTTATTCATTCAGAACACTAGTAGAGCAAATTAAAACGAGACTGAACCACTAATTTTGGGTTTCCTTTGATTGCAATATTATTTTAGCTTTTAAAAGAAAAATGAAAATAACTTGAACTTTCGTCAAGATTCTTCTGTACTCAAGAGCAAGTAGCCTCTTGCAGGCGTCCAGATGGTGGCACACGGCGAACGATAAATATTGAGAGCGGCGAAAAAAAAAAAAACGAAAAGAGACAGACGAGAGAGGCTCTCTTCTCAGTCTCTCCTCGTTTTTTTTTCCGCTCTCAATATTTTTCGTTTCTCACGCCACTAACTGAACGCTTGGAACAGCCTAAAGAGCAAAAAACATAATCCCTTCAAAAGACTCGAATGAAATGCTTTAGTTTACACTACAGTTGTACTACCTTATAAATAAGTCGGTCAACTTTAAAGGCTGTCATCCAGTTCCATTGCTCAACCTCCCACTCATCTAACAGACGGGTAAAATCTTGGAAAGAGAGATTCAAAAAGCGACAGTAAGACACTCACATAGTCTACTAGAATGATCTATTTTAATCATACATCAGAAATGAAATTACTATCTCAATACTGGTCCGATTAGTCAGCCTATCTTTTCTTGTTTACTGGAGCTTTTGACGAAAAACTATCTCAGGTGAGAAAACGCTTTCAAGACCCAAAAATTGTTCAATATGGATCCACTGAGGGACAAATTAAATTTTCCGGTTTCAATTTTTTCTGTACAGTTTCCCGATCTTCAGGCGGGAAATTTGGACGGAAAACTCATCTTAAATAGAAAACGTGTTTTGAATTCACAAAAGCTGAGAGAGTGAAAAGAGATTTTAATTTGTTGCAAGGTCAAAAGATTTCGACTACAAAAACATATAACTGGTGGTTGTAAGAGGGTTTCACAGTCCTTAAATTCATGCAGAAGCACATAACCCGGAGCGTGTAACTCTCATACTAAGCCTACGTCACGGCGTTTTCACAGACCAGGTTATTTTTTAGACAGGTTTTAAATACACACTCTCTTGTTTTACACAACTTTAAAGTGTTTTAAAAACGGACAAACGTCCCCGATCTAGGATTGCTGAATATTGTGTAAGCCACATTTAACGACCACAATTGTACAACCATACCCTGTTTAGGACAGAGAGGCCAAAAACCATACCATGTCCAGCGGCACGTCCCCGATAGGTCATATGAGGGAGTAACCCCTACCCCCGCTGGGATGTCAGTGTGCCTTTTAGCTTTATAAAGTGATACTTAAAGTAGCTAACATAGTTTCCGTAAGTATCCACTGGACGAATTTCCACCTTAGACAAATTTACCGTCTTCTAAGGGCAATCGGCTTTTCATTCCTTTTATAGTATTCTGGCCATTTTTTTGTATTATTGTGAAACATAACCTCCAAAAGAAAGGAGTCTTAACATTTGAGGGAAATAGCTCTGAGCATACCGCTTTTATAGTCAGTGTGAGTGTTAAGAAAATGCCACGCCTCTACAGACACTGCAAAGTCATCAGAAAGGCTTTGGCTCACTGAACCACAATCTACAAGAGAATATTGAAAAAATATTCATTATATCAAAGAAACGTTTAAAACTAATCTGTCACTCCATAGGAGACAAACCTGGCACAACATGCAGCTCTTACAAGGTCTTCTCTGATTTGCTGATAAAACAATAGAACAAACAACAAACCAATGGACCCTAGCCCTGAAAACAATAGAGCTGCGTGATACCAAGGTCCAATGAAATTAGAGGTTGTTAAGAGCTGCATGGTATAACAAATACAATCTCTTTGACCAAAACCTGCACGGTTAGTTGTCTAAAACTTTATAACGGTCTTCCCCAGGAAATAAAGAATACACCAAACACCAGTTCTTTTAAATTTCTAATATGTAAATGCTTTGTCCAGTCTAGTAAAGACATTGACCACTTTGAAATTTTAGCGTAATTTGTATCCTTATTCAACGATTTTATTAGTCTATATTGTTTTAACTTTTACAATTTTTTTTTTATCTACAGCTTGGGCATTGTTACCAATAAGTTTAATAAGCATTAGTAAACCTGCAGTTGTCCAAGTTGCCCGCTTCCCGCATTCTGTAGCCTTTCATTCCGGTTCCTGCCCCATTTTTGTTGCCCCCCCCCCCCACTTTTTTTCTCTGTTTTCAATTGCAAAATATTTCATAATATTGTTTAATTTTTTCCTGTTTGTTCAGCTTACTGCCACCTTTAAAGATGTCAGATTTGATGAACAAGGACTTGCTTCATCAAATTGTTCCCAGATAGTTTTCTTTTTGATTTTTTTATTTTTCATTTTACTTTCATCTTGCTAAGGCTTTTCTTTCTTTTTAAACTTTGTTCTTTTTTTTGTTTTTATTTTTGTTCATTTCTGTTTGTTCTTGAAAATGGTTTAGTTAGATGGTGTGAATCCTAAAAGAAACAATAAGGGAAAAGTATAAGACTGAAGAAAAACATATCCTCAAGGGAAACTCACTCTTGTCTATTATTATGTGTGAAGATTGCTTGTGTTTGCCATCCTCTTTCCCAGAAGAGACATGTTCACCCTGCAAAAATAAAAACATTTAAAAAACTTTGCCAGGATTACAGAAGTATGTATGCCAAGTATTGTTAACAAAAAAAAAAGAGCAGCAGTGCTTAATCAGGATTAAAAACAGGAGGCAAAGCCGAGTATTTCAACACCAGAACAACTGGATTTCAAGTGAAACTGCCCTTAACACTTATGCCCATCTTCCAGCAAGCTGTTCAGTTTTTCCCATTTCTACCCATTTCTTTCCTTCTCACAAATATCATTTCCTCGCACTTGTTGTTCCTCTCTCCCAAGTTCTTGCCAACCTATTCCACATCCCCGCCCCAAATTAGGGCTTTAAAATTTAAGTATATAGTTAAGATCTGCACCATATAAATTAATGCAAATTATGCACTAAGCCCTCGCCGTTGATACTGACAAAGTCTGAGATAAATGATGTACAACAAACTTCAAAATTTTACCAGGTTAAATTGCTTAAGATGCCTATTTAAAAAAAACATCCCCAAAATGTTTATTTGTACTATCGTGAATCATACTTACCGATGCCAGCTTTCGTTTTTTCTTCTTTGGTGCTGGACTGTAAAAATACCAAATTTAGGTTGTTAGTCCTTTAAGCCCTAACAGTAATGAAAATGAAATTTCTCTTTACATCAGCACTGCTTGTTCAAGTATTCAAGTGATGAGAATAAAGGAAACAATCACCAAGGATAAGATGTCTTGATATTTAGACAGTAAGGAGAATATGCATTCTCATATCAGGGCTTAAAGGAATAACAAGATAGAGCAATTCCCACTTTACAACTACCTCACTTTTTTGTGGTCTAAGCTTATATTTGTGCAGCCATTTTCCTATCTAAAAATCCCATTAATCCAAACACCCCAACAACATGAGGTCACGCTTTTATCGCTTGTCAGTGGTCCTGTCAGTGACGTTTAACTAGTGCCATACTGTAAATCTGTGTAATATTATGTGGGTAAGCCTACTTTTCTCTTACTCAGTGTTATACTGCCCTGATATCAGTTATGCAAGTGTCTTCCAGTTTAAATTAACAAAATTTAAACAAATCCATGTAAATGTCAGTGTGACAAACATTGGTCCATTTTTGTTTTAACTTGTTCCCCATTGTTTATAAAACAATGTGCTTGGTTACTTGAGTTCAAAATGTCCTCAGCCTTATAATTATCATTCAAAAAATATCCTTACCTACTGCTGCTTTCCTCAAAAGTTTTCTTATCTTCCACAATGTCTTCAACCAGAACCAAAGGATGCAATAAACCAGAGGAGGCTAGGGGAAAAATTCACCCAGTAAATAAACCACAGGCCACCCATACAAACCAGAGGAGGGATAGCAAATAGTTTACCCTGTAAATAAACCACAGGCTGCCCAGAAAAACCAGGGGAAGGATAGCAAACAGTTTACCCCATAATTAAACCACAAGCTGCCCACACAAACAGTTTACTCTGTAAAGAAAACCACAGGCAGCCCACCCAAACTAGAAGAGGCTTACAAACAAACAATTCACCCTGCAAGTAAACTGAAAACTTTTCCTAAACACTCAAGCAATTTAAACAAAAGAGAACTTCAAGAAGAAAATGCTTGCTTGATTTCTTTTGTTTTGGCCTATGGAACCAGACACACTTCAATTGCAGTGCTTTAATACTTAAGCTCTTTGCAAAAAGTAACATGCTAATATCATCAAATTTCAGCCTTCATGTAAAAAAAACCACCAGAATTAGGTTTCTTATGTATGATAAACAGACAGTCTGTATGCAGAAGAAGGGCTAAATAAATTAATGTAATTCAATTGCAGCAAAGTCACTCACAACCCGTTTGAGTATCACAAGACTTTTGCCCTTCTTGTGGTTCATACAAATTTTGCAAAACTTGTCCATATTTTTTCCAGACTCAAACTGTCAAGAAAAAGGGCAAAAGAAATGGACTATGACCTGCACCTGAAAAGATCACAAAGCCTGAAAACTGGATCACAACTGAATAGATTTTCACAATTCCATACTTTTTCCAGACTAAAACTTTACTTTCCACATGCACATTTTTCCAAGTCTGAAAAACTAGTTTTTCATACTTAAACAAACTTTTCCAGACTCTGTATGAACCCTGCATTCTGTTAAGTGATGTACTTACAAACTAAGTCAAGCCTGTTGACCACACGACAGTATTCCCAGACAGTCTGTAAAAACAGGATGGTGGCAGCAAACATGACACCAGTCTTTTCCAGCATGTCCTCATCTGCACACTCCTCTGAGCTGTGTTTTGACATCTTCTTTAGCTTGTGATGTAGCTCAGATATGCAGGCCCAGTGATCACTGCTGCTTCTGAAATAAGTATTTAAATAATAAATGACTGTTGTGCCTTAGCTAGCCTCCAACGCAGACGTTCTTAGGGCTCGACAGGCAATCCTTTCCTAGGAACATGTGAGGAGCCCAAAGAATGTCTGCATTGGAGGCTATGCCTTAGCCTACGTACAAACATTTCCCTTTTTGTTTCTGCCTTGGAAAAGGAGCATCTGCAATTTATCATTACTAGGTTTGGATCTAGGGGTGAGATTTGCCGCCCCCCCCCCCTCCCCCAAGGGTCACAGTTACTTTCATTTTGGAGCCTTTTCAGTCCAGAAATCCCCTCACCTTAAGCGAGGTCCCACTTTATAACAAAGTCTAGATCTGTCACTGATTAGAAATTATACTGTTGTGAAATAAAACAGCAGTTATGAATTACAGGGAGTAGTTCCCCTTTCAAATCTGCCTGGTATTTGTGCTAATCTTTCAAAAGATTCCCGTAATATTGAATAAGAAATACCTATATTTTTGAGGATCAAGTCTGTCATGAATTCTACAAATCTCCATCCAGCCACACTTTTTTGCTGTCAAATAAAACAGCTCGTGAAGGGCTACCCAGGGTCCCTTGCCATCCAGTACCTCTGCAATGATACTTGTGTCAATAAGGTTGCTGTGCTGAGTATCACATTTTTCAGACATGGAGTTGTGAGCCGTGGCACATGAGACGTAGAACTGAATGGACAACTCTAGCCACTTGAATACTTGAGGAAAAGAGATCCCATCGGGGCAGTCCTAAACAAAGGAAGAAATAGGAAGAACAGGCTGGCAACCTATCTCTTTTAACCCTTTAAGCCCCAAGAGTGACAACCATCTAATTTGTCCTTAAAATATCACTAGTTGATCAAATATACAGGTCACGAGAGTAAAGGAATGATCATTAGACATGAAATGTGTTGATATAATTATAATCAAATTCTGCCAACTAGTAACATAAGAAATATATGGAAAATAGTGAGGAGACTATGCATTAGGATATTAGGGCGTAAAGGGTTAAGATCAAAGAAGAAGTCACAAGAGTCACCAAATTTAAGCCGAGGCTACACGAGCGATTTTTTGCTTGCGATGGTGATGCGATTTTTATGAAATTGTCGCGTCGCCAGCGCGCGGCGAAAATCGCCTATGTAGCCACCCTCTGACGAAGTCTGTGATTTTGTCGCAAAAATTTCAACTCATTGAATTTCTCGCAATTTTTTTTCTGTGATTTTTTCATCTGTCGCATCACCTGTGCGAGGGTTGCTACACATGCGATTTTCTCCGCATGCTGGTGACGCGACAATTTTCAAAAAAATCGCATCACCATCGCAAGCAAAAAATCGCTCGTGTAGCCGTGGCTTTACATTTAGAGAAAAATAATAACAGATTGGATATTGTTTTCTCCAAAAAAAAAAACAGTCTTCGGCCGATCACAAACTGATTCTAGTGTTACAGATTATCTTATTTGTTCTACTCTTATGTATTGCTTAGCTCCAAATGCAGGGAAACAGAAAGTTAAGTCAGTGACTTTCTGAGATGAAGAGGTGCAGTCTTAGTTACAGCCCTGCCAAAATGTTTTGTAGTGGAAGGCAGGATAACAGATTAGTAAAGATGTTTTGTAATAAATTTATTGCCGTTGTCAGCTTTATTGCATCACCAAAAACTATAACTGAGTTATTATTATTAATATTAACTGAGAAGACTGGTCTGGAACACAACAAAATTGCTTGTTAACGGGATATTCTGACCAAGAAACAACTTTTCAAAATTTGACATTCTGAGACAGTCCTTAATTCTGGCAAGTTCAGTATTCCAAATGCTAAGAAAATGTGAGAAGGCAAATGTCTGATGCTCCAGACCTCCACAAACCACCAATTAGAAAGGGATTTAAGTGAAGGGGATGCGTTAACCCTTGAAACCCCAATAGTGACCAACATCAAAATTCTTTTTCCCATATCCGTGCAGTATAACACATGCAGGTTGTGAGAATTAAGGAAATCATTACCACAGACAAGATGTCGTGACATTCAGCCAAATTCTCCCGACTAGTACCATGAAAAATATAGAGAGAACAGTTTGGAGAATATGTATCCTGATGTTGTGGCTTAAAGGGTTACCCGTAAGTGACAAAAACCAAACCTCTTCATCTTGACTGCTGCTACTCTTGGCATATGTAGTATCGACAGACACGTTTTCACTGGCCAGTAAATGAGGCAACACATCACACACTGAAATGCGAAAAAAGATTGTATTTTTTTTAAATAATACTTTTATTCATTACATTATAACCATACAATACACACAACACAAGAAACTAAAGTTACTCTAATGCACGACCTACAAACAGAACAGGGTCCTAAAAGGGTTTTTTGGGGAGCATTTGAGCCCCAACCATTTTGCTGTGGAGCCCAGAGCCTAAAGCCACCTTCTACTTGAAGCCAAGACAAAAATGCTGATTCTGAATAAATGGTGCCTTTGAGTGAAGCAATGGAACCGTAGAGCCCTGAGTTTTTTGGATTCATGGATTCAGGATTCATGGAGCCCTGCATTTTCTACCCCAGAGCCCTAAAGCCATAGAGACCCTGACAGAAAGTTAACACATGTTCGATACATCTATAACAGTTATCATCATGAAGTGATGTAATTTCAGTACCTAATAATTTCCTATAAGGGTTAACTGGTACATCAGGGTATTCAGAATTTTCTTCATCAATCAACATTTCAGTCAAAGAAACCTTCAAAAAAAAAAAAGAAAGAAACAGTTAATGTCAATCCTTGCAAAAAACATCAACTAATCAAAGGAACAGAATAAAGCGTCTTTATTGACCTTATTGAAAACATAGGTCTTAGCTAGTCTGAAGTTTGTCGCTTTCTATGTTTGTTTGTATGCATGTATGTATTTTTGATCCGGGGGGGAGGGGGGAGTCCCATATGAGACGGGCGGGAATGCGTGTCGGAAAATTTGAATTAAAGCTATTCTAAAACAGACGGTGAATGCGAGACGACGAGCATCCATGCACCTTTCACATGACTGTACACCCCCCAGGGAATTTATGTGGCACTATGTGGCACCAATCAGATTGAGGCTACTAAGCTAGGAGTATATTCTACCAATGAAAGAGCTGGTTAGAATCTGCTTACTGAAGCTGAAGGTCAGACAAGGTTAAGCTTACCGGCCATGTTGAATGTACATATGGGGACGGAAACGATCAGCACAAATGTGCTTTTCTCTTTTTTCCCCTCGAATATTATATTTTCAGTAAAGGCTTGGTGTGGTGGAATTGATGGTAATTTCCTAAAGCTATTTTAAGGGCAGGTAAAATTGAACTTTGTTGTGGCCAACGGTGGAATGTGACAAAAACAACCTCGTTCCAAAAATAGACTTGTTGACGAGAAACTACTAATTTAATTTGTTCTTTTATGATTTGTGTTATGAAACAGCTGTTTTGGTTATGTATCTCTGAGCAAGATGTTGGTTGAAAAGATTGTATCTGTGCTTGATATGGATAATTTTGACTGTACTTTGCAAGGTTTTTGAAACAGCTTTGTTTGGCAATTTGAAATTTATAGCGACGTGTTTAAGATTGCAATTTGCATAAATTAGTTTGTTTATTGAAGCATGCCTGTAGGTTTTTAAACCTGTTTTCTCTTCCCATAATGCAATTACGTGTTAGTTTACTATGTTGTGTCCATGATATATATCAGTCATATCCACAGATTTTCCACCCGACATAGAAATTATTTCTTTCTTGGTTTTATCATATACAGGAACATATGGTAGCGACGTGTTTAAGATAGCAATTTGCATAAATTAGTTTGGTCATTCAAGCGTGTCTGTAGGTTTTTAAACCTGTAATACAGCTAAGTTAAGTTACGATGTTGTGTCCATGATTTATATCAGTCATATCCACAGATTTTCCAGCTGACATAGAAATGATTTCTTTCTTGGTTTCAAAATATACAGGAACATATGGCAAGAAAATTTGTTTGAAAAACGGCCCTTGCCCTCTTTCGGTCTTCAATATTCATAAACAAGTTTGTGCAACTGGGAGTGCCAATGGCTGTCCTCTCCTCAAGTAATTATCTAATTAATACATTTGTTGCTTTCACCTCTTGTTGTGACCTAGATTTACATCATTCAGTAATATGCAGACAATCATTAGATGGCATTAACTGACGTTTCAGGTTTAGATTTAATTTGAAATTTTTATGCAGTTGTTTTATTCTAGTGTCAGTTTGACTTTTTAGCATGTAGCCTACTAGCCCGATGGTATTGCTCTATCTCCAATTTTGGTCCAACTGGGTTTTTAGTGGGATTTTGTTTTGCATTCCAAGGGTACTGCTGAGTAAACAAAAAAGCTGTTTTAGGCCCAGTTCAGGCGCCGTACCTCTCATGTGCCGCACCAAATACATTTTCACTCCTAGGTCGTATTTAAGCAGCAAGCTTTGCCGTGCCCTGAGATTTTGGCTTGCCTTATTGAAATCTGTCGAAAAACTCATTTGGCACATGAGAAGTGCAGCGTCTGAACTGGGCCTTATGCACTCAGGTGCTATAGTGGAGGGGGAAGTATTTACAAGAATAATCGTGTGTGTTGTTTTTTCCTCAGAGTATGTCTTAAAAATTGCAAATAAGCAAGGATAAGACTTGTCATTTCAACATAGGTCAAGCATGCAATGCGTGCCTATGTTTATGAAAGTGTCAGTGTTTGTTGTTTTATTTATTATTTCCTTACAGACTAAAAATGTTATAAAGTGGCAGTGACCTTTAGTGACAAATTATTGTTTATTTAACATTAACTACACCTCACCCCAGTCTTTGGAATCACATCAGGAAATCTTCTCATTAATAGTAACATCATTCGACATTTCTCAATGCAATCTTTACATCTCCCTGAAAACACAGAAAGTGAGATGAAAAAGTTACACGTAATAACCAACACAGAGTATAATTGAAGGGTTGGGGACACTATGCTAAGTGACTTTTTGGGTGTTTTTTTTTTTTGCTCAAAAATTGCTGATTTTTTGCATACATGTTTGTTTTCATGTGGTAAACATTGCCCTGTATTTTTCCGCTGTTTTAGTTTTCCAGAAAACATGGGCCAAAAATTGTCTTCGGCGTCTTCTGTTGCCTTTTGTTCAAAACTAAAGAAAAACGAAACCAATTACCGGTAAGTTCTTTGTTCCGTGATTATTATTTAGTAATACACGTTTTAAAAAGAAAGGATTTTATTCATGTCAGCAGGAATCTCAGGTCAGACATTACTCAAAACAGCACCAACCTGCAGCCTGCAGAAGTATTTCTCTCTGTGCATGCTGTGGGAGACAGCTAAACATATCTGGAGGAAAAAAAGACATCATTCATTTGATATAAATTTTACAGAATAGACATTAAAAGTGATTATGTAAAATAATCATGAATGTGAAGTGGGAATTACTGATTTTATGAGTGAAAGTCACTTGCAGTGAGGTTAGAAACTTTAAAGTTACAAATTATTAATAGCAAATTGCAATGAGGAAGCGGTCATTTGCATGCATTGTTCCAGCCTATGAATGATGATTGATTGAAACTGAATAAATCAAAAAGGAACATATACGTGTATGCAGAAAACAGAAGATAAATGAAATAAAAATTATCACTGATTTATGACAGTGATATTGACAACTTCTGCAGCTGTAAAAAGGGCTTTATGCTTTGTTTGTCCTCTTGTTCAACCTCTGTCACCCCATCATATCACATAAAAAAATTACGTTGTCTCTAGCTTTCATTCTTTCCTTTCTTTGACACTTTGCTCCATGATGTAATGCAGAAGCAATGACATTTTCTGGAAAAGCATGGTCATATGCACAAATTATTGTCATGCACAACGAACCAGTCACACAAGAAAAAAACGTGACTTGTCAAGATTGGCCATTGAAGCTTGTGTAAAACGTTAAGAAACATCAAGTTATCATAAGTGTAAAATGAAAGTAAAAACAATGCCCAATCAGCTTTTTGGGTTTGAGTTGTCGAGATTTCACTTTATTGCATTTGAGTAAGCACAACCACATGTCAACCAACATGTCCCATCATGCTCGTAAGGTGTCAAAATGTTTTTGTGTTTATGAACTGTGAAAATCTGTACTTTCTGAATTTCTTAAATAGCAAGCACAGTATTTTGTATCTTTAATATTATCAGAACTTATTTAAAGTCACAAAAGTTTACGCTCATCCCAAGTCTGCATGTGGAACAATAGCCCTTATGCATGTTTATGTCAGACTGGATAATTTACTACCAAGCCTCACTTTCAGAGTAGAAACTTGTATATTTTACCACGAACAAAATCCCAAAGCAGCAAAAATGAAAAGAATATCCACGTGCAACGTGCCAGAGGATGAGAATAATTTAGTACAAATGAAGCTTGATGGTAAAATTTGGGCGAGTGACGTAATCATGCATAAGGCCCATTATTGTGTATGATACATCTAATTGAAAAATGTTGCCAGGTAACAGGCATTTACAGTGTATGAACCATGAACAATATCAACTAATGCTATTCTGGGAAGCACAACAATTCACCTCTTTTCTCAGACAAGATACACAATATAAAATACAGCATACCTTAGTTTATTCTTTATATTTTCTGGGCATGAAAATGTGTTAAATGTCAATAAATGAAACTGAGTAACAAGCTTTTCAGGGCCACCTTTCCAGAATCCCATAGTGTCGCATTGTCCGTTGCTTACACTTCTTACCCCAATATTTTTTCAAACGGTGTAATACTTCAACCTTGGTTTTTTTTTCACAATAGCTTTTTCTTTTTTTCACAATAGTTGCTCTCAGAGCATTTACTTACCTGCCAAAAATTTGCTGTGTTGATCTGTAACCTCACCCTCAAGAGCATCTGTGAAAGTTGTCACCTCCTTCCAAAGTACGTCACTGTCTGGAAATTGCTCAAACCTAACAACGGTGACAACAAATTGAAATTTGTACAGATCTACAGAATATCTCCCATTAATCCATTCCCAAGAAAATAACTGAGTGATCTCTTTATGGGTGCCAAGTTTATTTTCCTCAACCCCTGCAAATGCTGACTAACATCAGCAGCTCAAACTGCAAAGTGAGTACAAAAATCATTAGTTACTTTAACCCTTTCTCTCCCAAAATGCAAAATTCAAGAATAATCCAAAATTTCATTCTGTAAAATACTGAAATACAAGCAGCACCATGTGAAAGTACTGCTGAAGAGGAGTTTTTTGAATGGTCACACCATAGGATTTCATCCACAGACTCAGACATTAGAATCACCTTAATGACTCCATGACTGACTCTGGGAGAGTTAGGGTTAATTACCATGTTTTTATAACCATGCTTTGGGATGCTCAACCTGCTAATCTGATCAGGAGGGTGACGGGGTACTCATTGCATAGCTAGATTGATGATATAAGGACCATAAACCTGATCATCTTGTTGTTTTGAAAAGTATACAAAGTTTCTTCCATTTAAGATATTTGGTTAGAACTAACTCCAATTAATCAGAAAGATATCTTGGCCATATACATGTGACACTATTAATAGCGAACCTGTGTTCAAGGCAGGAGCCCCTGAAAATCACTACCCTACTCACTCTACCCTACCAAGTAAGGGAGTGCCCCACCCCTCTCCTCCCACCAAACCCCAACCCCTCTACCTGGAACATTGACCACAGAAAACAAATCTGGCAATTTAAATGGTGCAGCCTGATAAAAAGGTTCTTAGATAATAAAATAAATGATTATTCTCTGAGTTGAAACTAAGACAAGGAGGACTGAAGGGCTCCATTGCAGGGTAAAAATAAGGTGCTGCATTATTATGGTAAAGTAGCCTGCGAGCAGGCTCTCATTTGGGTTTTATGCGCGAGTTGCGAGACGCGAGTGGTGAAGCCACGAGACGAGTGGCGAAGCCGCGAGAGCGTGGGGCGAGGTGGGCGGGGCTGGGCGAAGAAAGAGCCTGCTCCTATTACTGTAAATTTTTCATTCCCACCCCAGAAGCTATAAAATTTCACAGGAAGTGAGAAATTGACAGCAACATGTGTAGACCGCTTGATTGCTGAAGTAACATAGTTTATTAGTTATCAACAACATGGAGCGGGAGTTGAATGCGATTTCGGAGGTTTTAACCAAGTTTCAGATGGTATCTGGCGTTAGTTTTTAACTGAAAAAAGAGCACGAGTCTGCAGTGAAAAGCCTCCTGTTAAGTCGAGACGTGCTTGCTGTTCTTCTGACAGGATACGGGAAAAGCTTAGTTTCCAATGTTATGTGGCGGCGAGGGAAGTGTTAGAGAATGCGAAAGTATCTCTGCCTGTAATTTGCTTGTAATTTGCCCTGCTTGTAATCGCAATCGTTTTTTGATCTTCCGGTGTCCTAATTTTGACATGCTCACTTGGATACAAAATAAGGATTTTCACTTGCGTCTTCCCCTGCGATAGATCGTCCACGTTTAGCAAACCGAGCTCCCAATCGCCTCTGCCATTTCTATTCGATTCTGCTTGGTTTAATTCCTCGTTATTCGTGGAACAAAATAAGCTTTTCCTCGACGTGGGTTTCTTTCGTTTGTTATCTGCGATCTCTGGATCATCATCGCCTTCTACTTGTCGCTTTTGAGATGCAGACTCCTCAACGCCTTTCCTCAGCATCTTTTTGTTTACCGGGCTTCGCTCAGGCGAAAAAACAGACGTCGGAAGACAATGTTTGAACCTTTCTTGACTCTCTGTCTCTGGATCTTGCAACGCACTTGCAACAAAACAAAATAGCTGATGCATGTTCTGTATTTTCCTTCCACAAGCGGCACAAACTCTGTCCGATTTACTTTCACTGCGTGTCACCTTCAATCCTACTTCATCACACTGTTTTTCAGGGACAACACTGATGGATCCTTTCTGCTTGGAAGGTTGAAACAAATTTTCTGTTCCAATCTGGTGGGCCAGTGATCCATACTGGACCTTAAAAGAATAACCACAAAGTCGGCAGTAATCTTTAACTGAAGGAAGAAGAGTTTTTCTACCTCGCCCGTTTTTTTCTTCGGCGTTTGATTGTTATCGGCCGCTATTGTCGACATCGCCACATGCCTTCTTGTTTGGGTGTGATCTTCTTAACGTTTTCCCGCTAAATTTTGCTTCTGGCGCAATCCTAATAGATTGACAGCTTATCACTTTTCAGCCAATGGTATTAAACTTCGCTCAGGCAAAGCGGAAATGAAAAATTTACAGTAATAGGAGCAGGCTCTCTCTTCGCCCAGCTCCGCCCACCTCGCGCTCACCATGCTCTCGCGGCTTCGCCGCTCGTCTCGTGGCTTCGCCACTCGCGTCTCGCATCTCACGCATAAAACCCAAACGAGAGCCTGCTCGCAGGCTAATGGTAAAGGGATATTTTGTTCTGATAGTCAACCATGAAGTTGGGGGTGGGGGGGGGGGGGCAGTGATTAGTTATGACCTCATATTTACCTCTCCTGGTCGATATTTTTCTTTTCAGGTGTTTCTATAATTAGGAAGCAGTCCTCTTATACAAACTTACATTTGGTAGAATAATTTGGCTGACTCCTGCACTCTTTCAGCATTTCTCTCAATACTGTACGCCTCATACTAAAATTATTCAAAACATAGAAGAGAAAATTGAGCAATTACTTTATCAAAAATATCTATCCGAAAGTGTAACATCTGCTGAACAAAATGATATGAAAATAAAAGACATACACCGGGATATAATTAAGCTCAAGCTTAAGACTTACTTGAGCTTATTTAGTATTCAAAGCTCACCTGAACTCCAAAATCTTTAGGATATAACGTTCTGGCAGTTATTAGCCAAGCTTTAGCTTCATATGGATTGTTTTCTTTTAAGCTTTGCCTTGCTCTTTCCACTAACCACCGAGTAGGAGAATCTAATTCCTCCATTACCACATCTTTGGCGGCCATTTTGAACGAGTGACATTTCACGTACGCTGGCACACCATTGTAAATCATTAAAGTGGCCTGGAAATATCGCAGGCGCATAAAACCCTTAAAATACTTTGTGGCCGCCCCGCATTGTTATTCCTCTTCTCTCAAGACACGAGGTAAAATGGCGGACGTATTTTACTTCACGTTTCGAAAACCATGAAATAACGTTACTTTTCTGTGATATTTCTTTCAAATAATTGTATCAGAAAGATGAATAATTATCGCCTTTTGTTTCCAGATCATGCAGATCTTTGTGAAGACCCTCACGGGTAAAACCATCACCCTTGAGGTGGAACCAAGTGATTCCATCGAAAATGTGAAAACTAAAATTCAGGACAAAGAAGGTAAAGTTATGTTGAAACATAAGGTTATTCTGTGTACCCTTACTCTGAAAAAGTCAAACCTTAAGTTATCTCATATGGCTCTAACTGCTTGGCGTGTGAAAAAAATGCTAAAGTGGCCTAAAATGGTAAGCTCGTTGAAGTAGTGTGCTGTTGCCTGTTTATCTTTGCGGCAAATGTTCTGACTTTTGTGTCAGTGGGTGAAATCAAAAAGGGTGTTTAGTCAAATGAAAGCTATTAGTTTGGTGAGGAACTGTCAACGTGGTTTTAACTTTTGAGGCTGTGGGTGAAACTCGTACACAAGTGTTATCTCTTTTGCTGTCAACTCTTTTGTACCTGAAAATCTTATGGGTCAGATTTGAGAAAGTAATTACTGTAGAGGGTGGACAGCGTTTAGCAGGATCTCAAACCCATCAGTATCATCCGCAAACTGGCAGTTGCATCCTTTTTATCATCATCAATCTTTTCTGGTGTTGACATTAATTTGAACGTGTTGAAACTTTTTTTAGGCATTCCTCCTGACCAACAGCGTCTCATTTTTGCTGGCAAACAGTTGGAAGATGGCAGAACACTTTCGGATTACAACATCCAAAAAGGCATGTTTCTGTCTTATGATATTCCTTTCACTATAACACAGCTAACTGAAAGGGAGTACAAGAGAAGTACAAAATAATATACTATTGAAGTTAGGATTTGAAAAAATAGACCAGAAAATTTAAAGTTCCAAGTATGTCGTGCAACAGTGCACAGCATACGCATGTAATAAATTTTGCAGCAAGTGTCCATCTGTCATTGCACTTTGCTAATTCTTTTTTGCAACTGTGGTGCTCAGTGCTTCATGCAACAATTTCAAGGGTGCACACACGTTGCACTTTTCAAATAGCATGTGAAGCTTAATTATATTTCCAGATCTTTGATAAGTTCTGGCCGATGAGCTGTAGGTTAAGCATAATCCACTCGAGATTAAAACAGGCATTACATCTACATCAAGCATACTTGTTTGATTAGAAATACCAGTTATTTTTGCCAGAATTTATTCTTAATAACATTTTGAATTTGTTGTCTACAGAGTCCACTCTTCATCTTGTGTTGAGGCTGCGAGGTGGAGTTATTGAACCCAGCTTGCGTATTTTGGCTCAAAAATACAACTGTGACAAGATGATTTGCAGAAAGTAGGTATATAAATGACATTCCTAGTAACAAACAATTCGAATCTTCAGTAAATTGAATTCAGCTTCTTCAAGCATGGGAAACAAAGGAATTTAGAAACCTGAAATGTCAGTTGAATCAAGAAACCTCTTCATGATAACAAAGCGACTGTTCTTTACGAGAAAAGTTTAAGTAACTTTGCCTTCTTTTTAGGTGTTATGCCCGCCTTCACCCTCGTGCTGTGAACTGTCGTAAGAAGAAGTGTGGACACAGCAACAACCTGAGGCCCAAGAAGAAGCTGAAGGGTTAACTTCTCTGCATTTACTGTGTTGTGGGAATTTGGATATCATTGCTGTTGCTTTAACTTGGCAATAAATAACTCTAAAAATGTCAGTTTTACTTTTCTTTTGTTGGCATCTTTCTTTCCCTTCCCTCAGTCTCTGTAATTGTTTGCTTACAGACACTTTGCTGCTATGAAAAGGAGAAAAGATAAACACAGTCCACCCCTGCTATAACTATTGACAGACACCCTCGGGACTTGCCTAGTTCCTCTACGGCTTTCTTCCAGGTCTTCATGGTCAATCTGTTTTGGTAATGTTTTTGCCTGGACCACGTGACCTGAAACAGATTGACTGTAGTGAAATATGGAGGTTGGGAACTAGGCAACTTCGAGAGAATCTGAAGTAGCGGGCTTCAACTCCTGTCATCAATAATGGGGTGTCTGTAACAGTGGTATCCACAAGGTCATGTTGATCACACTACACCCATTTGTGCTGGTGCGAAAACCATGTCAGAGCTTCTGGTGACGTAGAAGTGATTGTCTTGGCATGATTTTTGTGCAGAAGCCTAGACTACAAGTAGCCACTCGCTCAGCTCATGGACAGTTGGGGAGAAGATCATGCAAAAAAGGATGAAAGCTGCTGCATAGGAGTGTAATGTGCAGTGCATTGAGTTTCCCTCCCTGGGTAAGGAGGGACTGGTTGTAGTCTAGCAGGATCCATGGTGCACTGTTCAGATCAGGGGGACTAGATAACTTCCCTTGATACCCTATCCCCAGACCAGAGTAAAACGTTTTATTGTCCATTTTATGTACTATTATCTACACCATTTTGGACCAAACCAGCTCAGAAACCACACCCTTAATACAGCTCTATTGCTAGCAAGTTCCCTGCCACCTGCAAAAATGGAGAAGGCCCTAGGAGTGAGACTTCCCATGTCTCACTGTATGATTTCACTTCCAGTAGACCGAAAAAGTCTATTGTTGTGGTCCATTGTTTTGTTTTTGGGATGAGTGGGCTCATCCCTTTGTCATCACCCACCTTGTCAGTTAATATATATTTCTTTGCCAGGACACATTTTGCTGCATTCATCATGCATGATGTAACTACACACTAGATGTGCACAAAATAAATGTAAAAGTCACACCAGAACCTTGAAAGCTTTGTGATATTTTCCACGATCAGGTATTATGATTAGGAAGCGGTTTTCTGTTCACGTTTTCTCAAAAATATGTGCTACAAATACATGAAAACAAGAGTCAAGAAACCATGGTGAAACTATCTGCCAGTGCTATCACAAGACTTGACCATTCATATTATTGAAGGTCAAAATCAGGACATCATTAATTGAAGTCACACGTATTTGCCTAAAAATTGCAAAAGTACTTCTTGTTTTCGCTCTTCGCTATGTGATGTAACCAGTCACACAAGACCCGAAGAATTGTACAAGTCACACAAGACGTGGCTTATTTTTCAGCAACCACACTATTAATATTGCATCCAACTATTATCAGATCTTATTTAAAGGTAGACAAGTTCACACTCATCCTGTGTCCACATGCATGCAGACTGTTCATCTCTTGTTGTTGTTTTTGGTTTCGATCTCATCCCCAGAGTCTCCTGTCCCTCTTAGCCAGTGGGGGCCTTTGCACGAGGACCAGAGGGACAGGAGGCTCTGGGGATGAGAATGTTTTTGTCGTTGTTGTAAAAACGGAACAAGAAAGCTAGTGGGGCAGTGGGAGTAGGAATGGAATGCAGATGATCAGGAGGACAACTCCATGTAGGGCTCTAAGTGCTTCTGTTGGCTCCAGATGCTCATTCTTAACAGGCTGTTCTGGCCTCCCCACAATGGGGCTTTCTTTTTTGCCAGGGAAAAATCAACCTCTGCAGGGATTTCATTAAGGTTTTTGGAAAGCTGGCAACTGAAGCTCACAACCAGGCAGACTAATATCCAAATAACTTTTAAGTTGTCACCATTAGCCTGCGAGCAGGCTCTCGTTTGGGTTATCTGCGCGGGATGTGACACACGAGTGGTGAAGCCACGAGGGTGTCACATCTTGTGCATATAACCCAAACAAGAGCCTGCTCGCAGGCTAGGCTGTCACTATAGCTTTGACCATAAATTGTAAAAAAAAAATTGAAATTAACTTATTTCGATAGCCTGACCCTTCATAAACTCCTGCCTCGGCACCCAGGACTTTGCAAGGTGACAAAAAATCCGTGGAAGTGATTGCATTGTAGTTTGACCAGAATTTATTACTTTAAATTGCTAAAGAATCAAAGGTAGAACAATACGTTTACTTTAGTATCAGAGTAGCTAAGTAACTCAAAATGAAGGTTGGATCAATACTTTTAATTATCACAATCGCTTTTGGCTGGTTTCTACTTCATTAAATTAAATACTGCTATTAAAATACATTTCTTTTTTTCTGCCATTTGTATTTGTGGTAATTTAGCCATTTTACATATTACTATACACATCAACAGCTATCTACAAAAATATTTTCTATTCTAGAACACCAACGCCAGTGATTTCAAGAAAAAATGAATATCAAAGATCTCTTCTACTGCACCTTTCAAGAAAGTGCAAACTCCTAAACCTCAAAACTCAACACCCCTTGCTCGCATTTTTACCGACATCAAGTATAAATTAGATGGAAAGGAACAGATCATAAAAAGCAGAAACCAACAAAGCAAAACCCTTTGAACTTAAATTATTTCGTTTTCTGTTCGTCCTTTGTTTTTTGTTTTTTTTTTTTGATGATGATGGAGGAAGTAAAAATGCAACTGTCAGTTTCATGTATTCAAATTATTGAAAAGTGCTGACAAGGAATTAGTAATCTTATGGTCCTGGGCCCTTCTATAACAGGCCCAGTCTGGAGTTCAAAACCCAACTTACCATCACATTTTGCACCCATGATTACAACAAAAACCAGTGATTAGTTGGCCTCTGAATCCAAATTGCTCCAAATTAACTCCATTTTGGACGTAAAACAAAGAGCTGAGTTCCATACTGACTTTTTGTCCTGGCATACATTGGAATTAGGTGTAAATTAGAATTAACTTTAACTTATTCCTTAACTTTGTAGGAACTCAAACAAAGTATGATTTCTTTTGCTTATGTTGTCTGTTAAAATTAAAGCAAAGGGAATCAACTACGCATTAGCTCCTACTTTGTTTAAACTGCTTCAGTTAATCAGCTAATTCTTCAAAGTTTATCTTTCAGGGTTAAAACCCAGAACTTTGTTTCTCAGATGTCTGCATGCAGAAGTAGAGCCAACTTAAAGCAGTTTGGATTTCCAGTGCAGATTCATCACTACTGCCCCTCTCACACCAAGTCCTTCAACTAATAGAATCATCAAACTTTTAACTTCATAAAGATTTTACCTTCAGAGTTTGCTCTGCATTGAAAGGAGCAGTAATATCACACCAGATATCAGTATTTTTTATCATCTGCACATATCACTGTGTGCACATTTGAACCAAAAACAGTAGTCTTTCCTCACTTTTAGTGACATTGTTATTACAGATAGTTATCTCTGTACCCAGCTCAACACATTTTCCCTAAAATGGACACTGTATTATCACTGTGGCATCTGTAATGGCAGCAACCAATGACAATCAAAATGCAAAAGAATTGATGTGCTATGGAATCTACACCTGCTTATTAAACAGAACTTCATATTCATATTGCATATTAAACAGAACTTCAACTGATTTATCAAATCAGTTGATAAATCCAAATTTTATGTGTTTTAGATCACCACTGATACAGCACCCCAAACTTCTCACTCATGATGAGCTAGCATTCAAAAAAATCAATTTTATTATTTTTTTTTTCAGGGAAAAAGCCGACTAGACAGCAATTGAAATGAAATTCAAAGAAAGTAACTATTCACAATCAAAGTGTCTGCACAGTAAGATCCTATATATTCAGGGTGGTAGAGCTTTGAGAAGACCAGATCCTAACTGTTAACAGCAAACTAATTTTGGCTATTTTTTTAGGACTAGGATAAGGAATAGCCACAATGCAATTAGGGTTTAGCATTTAAAAAGAAAGTTCAGATAAAATTTTAATCATTTAACCCTTTTAGCCCCAACAGTAGCATCAAATTTCTCCTCATCATATCCGTGCATGATAAGACACACAGGTCACGAGAATTCAAGAACTGATGACCAAAGATGAATTGTCTTGATGTTTAAATAAGTTCGCCCTACTAGTACTCACCAAATTGTATGGAGACCAGTAAGGAGAATGTTTATAGATGCTGGGGCTTAAAGGGTCAAGTACCTTCACATGATACTAGACTGAGCACAAAATATCGAAACAAATTAGAGAGCTGCTGTTATAGTTGGTTTTTTGGAGACTCAGGAGAGTATGAGCAGAACTCTGATTCGCCTTTCAATAATTATTACCAAAAAAAGCAGAGTCCAAACTTTACTAGAGAACATTTTGAACATCACTACTTTGTAATCAATGACCATACAGCTTTCTTAGTCGTTTTAAAACATTTTTTTTTGTGCTTGTGTATTCTTATTGTTAATAAAGACAAAGTGTTCGAAAAATGATTCAAAATGTCTGTTAACCCCTCAAGTCCCATAGTGAAGATACCAACTCTCAAGGTAACTTGGGAGAATTTTGTGTAAATGTAAATACAATTTCTCTTTGGCAATCATTACCTTACTATATTATTGCAATCTCTATGACTGGTGTTGAGAAATTACATGGCGATCATTATCTTGTGGGAATTCAAGAGTTAGCAATTATTTAATTTAATAAAACCTGCCTTTTTGCCTTTGAAACAATGTTTGGCGTAGTCGTTTCCATTTTAAGCTTATTTTGTCTCAAGATTGTCTACTTTACTGTAATTTCTGCATACCAATATGGTTTAAATTCAAATTTGTCACATTTTTGCACGAAGTCTTGGACTAAAAAACCTCACAATAATCTTTCTTCTAACATTCAAATTGTTCTCTGGAACCTTGCCACAGAACAGTTATTGTTTGAACCCGATCTTATAGTATTAAACTTCAATTTTTTTTAAGGGCAGATGAATGATCACAAATCTTCTCCTGCTCTTCTGCAAAGGTGTCCCTGGAGTTTTTGCTATGCAGCAATTAGAACCCTTTCTGATAATAGCCACAAGAACAATCACAGCTTCCTAGTCCCTTGAGAAAATTCCCGCAGAATTTTTCTGGCCATAGCAAAATTGTTCTCTGCCACAATTAGGGCTCTGGTGATCTCCTCACGCGTGTATCCCTGAGCTTGAAGGATAAGAAAATCTTCTTCATAAAACTGCATGGCATCAACGTTTGGGTTATCATCTGGAAATCGCGGTGGTGGTCTGTGACTTCTGTCTTGTCCTTCTAACTTACTTGGGTCAAAATGTTCCCTACCATATGTCGGATTACTGTAGCTTTTAGCTTCTGCTCCTGCCCAACTGTTTCGAGAAACAAGTGCTGGACGTGAAGTTTTATTGGGGAGAGTGGTTGAAGTAAAATTCCTGTTTGTACCAAGCTCATTAGAATTGCTAGCAGTTCTTACATTTGAATAATCAGGATCATCGAGTACATCGTCGGTGGATCTTGCCTTAGTGAAGGTCCTCGTAGATGATGGATGTTTCACTTTATTTATGTGGGCCCAACGAGGTGCCCCAGAATTATAGCTCTGTGAACGCGCAGGGGGTAGTGCCACAACCAAAGGACCTTTTGCAAAGTCATCATCAAACTGGGCATTTTTTGCTTTACCACAAAAATCAAATGGGTCATCTGCAAAAGGGTCTGCAACTGGCTCCAGGCTACCCATACTACCACCTAAGCCATTCTCCCTGGAGGCTTGCTTATTCTGCGAACGTCCACTTTCTGACAGAACAGGGAGTGGAAAATCATATGCAGTTGCTTCATCACTTGAAGAAATCTCAGCAAACATGTTTCCATTTGTTGTGCTTCCATTGCTAGTACTAGCCTCCAGATCATTATTGGGAGGGGGGTAGGCAAGCTTTGCATAGTCAGTTCTATTCTGATTTTGATTTGGATTGTGCATCTCGTGCACTGCATTTGCAGTGTCAATGTCTGCATATCCAATTGTATCTCTTCTGTTTTCTCGCTCCGCGTCGCCAACCCTGTTCTTATCCTTTTTCTCCAAGCTCCCTCTATTCTTGTACCTCCTTTCTGGTACTGCAGGCGGACTGTCCTCATCATTCACAGGTGGAGGTGGTGGTCTTCCTCTGCGCAGCTGAGCAGGAGAATTATGTGGAGAACTGCTTGGAGAAACCTGAGGTGAGGAATGTGGTGATACATTAGGAGATGCTAACGGAGAACCTCTTGGAGAGTTCCTTGGGGAGTTTCTTGGCGAATTCCAGGGAGAACTGTGGGGCGAGGACCTTGACGAGGATCGAGGTGAGCTAAATGGCGATGCATGGGTAACTATAAGGGTAGGCGAGGTCGGTGACTGTACGTTGAGCAGCTGATTTCGCCTTTGGGGTAAGGGTGGTGGTGCATCCCCTGAATGCCTGTTCAGGTCATTGCTTTCAGGTTGAGAAGAAAATACTCTTGGATCTGAGAATGGCATCCACTGGCTGGGGTCCTGAGAACAATGTGATCATTATATTATCATTAAAAGTTAGCTTCACGGACAAACAAAATTTGTTTACTTTTAAGGTATTCCTCAATACTGTTCAAAGCTTAAATACAGTTCAGTGATCCTGCTATGTGAAATACTCCAAGAAGTTAATGGCAAATTTGATATTCTGCAATGAATGACTATTCTAACGCTCAAACAAGCGAAATCTTTTGAACCAACATACCATTATGTCACGAAATGTGGTCCCAACTTTTCAGTTTTTGAATTTTTAAAATTTTGCGTAATACACTCCTTCAGTGCTGTCATTTAATTATTCTTTTGAGAAAAAAGTCATATTAATTTGTAATTTAGCATCTGACGAATTTAGGGCCTAATCACGTGAACCCAGTTGACCGGGCTGTTTTGGGTTTGAGATCTCACCCCACCACTCTCTCCTTTGTCAAAATTTCCATGTGTTCATATGATAAAGCGGGCTGGGCCCAGTTACCGAGATCTTGGTTTTTCCAACTGGGATATCAGTAACCAGGCTGGAAATCTTTCCCATATAAACACTCCAGCCCAGTACGGGGACAAATCTTTTTCAAATACGAATGCTTAGCAAGGTTGCTGACCAAATTGAATGTGACCTCTGACAAACACAGCCACCATTGCACCAATTTCTTCAAGGGATATTAAGCCAGTTGTTCGACTGTTTGGTTTAATAAAAGTCAAAATGGCCCATAGAAGCCAAACTCATTCGCAATGTCTTTGGGTTGAACAGGTCACCTTTCGCACCTTTTTCAACTCGGTAACCATGCTGAAATTTCCCACATGAACAGAAGACAAAATTCGTCCCCCGTAGTGAGCCAGCCTGGTTACCGGTCTTATATGAAGAGGCCTTTAGATGGTACAATTTTGTTGCATGTGACATCATTATGAACCCTGCACCAAGAATTGTATTGTGTAAATAACCTATGACTTGTAATTAACCACGTCAGTCCTAACATCAACATGCAATAATTTTTTTTTCATGTTCTCCTTACTGTTCTCCACATATTTCTTATTGTGTTAGTTGGGAGAATTTACCTCCATGATTTCCTCCTCATCAAAGTCAACATGGTTCTCTTGGACCTCAACTGCCCCTGCAGATGACACCTCCTCATGATGTGGCACAAATGGATCCACAACAATGGACTGCATGTCTTTGATCTCAGAACGACAAAATGGGCATCCCTCGCCACCGGTTTCCTGCCATTGTTCTAAGCACATGTGACACATTAAGTGCCCACATGGTTCCAGACGCACATCTTTGTTGTTTTCTGCACAGATCTTGCACAGCTGGAATGTGGAGCCCATCTCGCAGTAAAGCTCATACTGTTCCTCAGAGACAGTTATATGTTCATCTGGCGGGGTGATTAGATGTTGGCTAACATCAGGGTTTGTTGGCTTACCATCTGGATATAGGTAACTAGGAAAAATAGACCATCAGAAATAAATTCACAAATGCCCAGCTCTCAGTTGGCTTACACCTCAGTTGGTAAGACAGTGGTACCATAAGGTCATGGGTTTGAGACCAGTTCAAGACTGAATATTTTTTTTTGGATTGTTTCATGCTTTCTCCACAACTGCCAAAGTTGGTAAACACCCTGCATGGATCTCTTTTACTCTCATACCTTCATTTGCAGTTCAAAATTGCAATACAATTACTTCAGCTGACGGCATTCCTGAAGTTAATTATCACCCGTATGGGACAAACTTTTATTTCAGATGTAGTGCTGCTTGAGGGTATTTGCAATGACTGCTAGTTGAAATTCACTCATCCCATGTTTCTTACAAATCTTACAGTCAGCAAACCTGTGATCATGTATGAGTGAAATCAACAGTCCACGAAATGGTTTTAAAATCCTTGTGTGTCTCATAGGGCTGCAACAATACACCGGTGCATCGCTGTATGGCGATATTTTTCCCACCATACGAATATCGATATTTGAACAAGGTATCGCGATATTGTATCTACAATAAAATATGCCACATCAACAAATTTTTGAATATTCCTTCATATTCATATTCCTTGCCAAAGCTCTGCATTTTAGCCCTTGTAAGGCAATTTGATGTTGTGTTATGTCTATTACTATGTTAAATTTGTTATTATGGAAATTAATTTTTTTGAAAGTGATGGTCTAAGTAGTTGGTAACTAGTTTTGTCGCGCACAGTAATGTATCATAAAATTATTGTGTATCATATTGTGGCCCTTGTATCACTATGTGTATCATATCATTGGAAAATGTATCGTTGCAGCACTAGTCTCTCAGATTGATAGCATTGGTTTTATGAAGGGAGAAAAACAGAGAAAAAAGAGCCATCAACAAACTCAACCGACACACGACACCAAGTTGAGGATCTGAATCTAGTATACAGTGGTGAGAGGGAGTGGATGGTCTCACCATTGCTTCAACCCTGCTAGACATGAAAAAAGTGACACTTACTAGCCTTCCCTTGCTCCATCTATTAGCGCTTGGCACAGAGACTTGTTCTGTGGAATGGTTTGTAGAATGGAGTGCTCGGGTGTCACATATCCTATGGCCCACTGACCCAGTCTTGTACAGCTCAATCTAAAGATGTAGCTGAAGAAAAAAAGGAGTGAGTGAAAAAAGAGCGACAGGCTGCAATTCCTCTACATTACAAATGCTCAGACTGTAAGCTTGCTTCTTTGTAAAAGAAGTAACTAATGGTAAACTGCAATCAAGACTAACCTTCCCGGCTTGTCCAGATGTTTACAAAGCCTAGCTTTCACTTCGTCATACGTCATAAAAGCACAATAGGCAGGGTGTGTCACAGCAAGAAGATTCCAGTTTTGAAGCAAATGTGACCACGGCTGAAACAACCTCGTGAACACATCATACTCGAATACTGATATGTGATCATTACAAGTCAAATCTATCGTAGATTTCAGAGCCATTGCTTCCAACCCAGAGCTAATATGGTGCACAGTCTGGAGTGTCTGTCGGAACTGCTTCCATGGAACGGTTGTCTTGCTAAAGGGAAGTTAAAACAATACTGTATCAATTTTTGCAACATCAAAAACACAAACTAGTAAAACATGCATATCCGAAACATATCTGATATCTGAGCTACTGCAAACAGTCACCGACAGAAGTGCTGGGACACTTTTGTATTTCTCTACAGGAAAGAGAAACTCTTTGAAAATCCTTCTCCCCCCTTCACAACGTTGCTCTTATAATGGGTGTTTTGTGTGGATCAACAATGTTTGGGAGGAGAGGACAGGTGGCGGAGGGGGGGGGGGGGGGTATTTCTGGTAAAGCTGAGTCCAAACTGTTTTGCATAAGCAAAAGAAGGACGAAATAAGCAACATTTATAGTGATGTCCCAAGGAATTCTGCCAGAGATTGTAGCCTGATTAACAATGATGATGATGATCATTTTTTTTAAAGGTACTCTCGTAAATCTTTCATACTAGTTTTGCTACCACTATGGAGTGGTTTTAACAACCAACGGTTATTCTTTATATTATAACAGTGGGGAAATTTTTTTGAAGAAGAAAAAAAAATTTGCGAAGGATAATTTTGTCAAATACTTTATTGTGGACCATACAGAAAAAAAAATAAAACACAAAAATATGCCCTGTATACAGCTGGTTTCTAAAACCATTGATTGTACCATATGTTATTCAATTTCCTCTTCTATTTTGTGTAACTGTCCGCTTTGTGAACATTTGCATTCATTCTGGTTAATTTTTGGAATAAATAAAAAAAGTATTCCCTTCATGCAGTAGTTTTAATAAAAGCAAGAAGCTCAGATGCCACTCCCAAATCAAAGATTTTTTATGACAAGTAAGATCTTGTGACTGATAAATATGTTAAGTGTAAAAAAAACATAGACGATATGTTTACAGAGGGAGATGGACATAAGACAAGCAGATTGAGAACACAAGTATTTTCCAAAGTTGTGACAAGATGTGAAGAGTTAATGTTCTTTAAAACACTACGTCGCTGAGATAAATATAATCTAAAACAGGCCACAAGTCAAATGATCAATTTTGTGGCGGAGTTTTTTGTGTATTTATGGAAACAACAAAAATACGCATCAGTTGCTACAATTTTATACCTACAGTACATGTGCAGAAGGTTTTTCGTACAGAACGAGTCCAGACGCTTATATTTTAATTTGTCAATAAATGGGAAACCAAAGATATAGAATGTCTACTTTTTAAAGTTAAAACTTGTTTTTTGAAAGCGGGAAGATTCGTGATCCATTTAAAAGGACAATTTCAAAACAAAGGAAGGTGTTACCTATTCTAACTTTTCTAGTCAAGCGAGACACGCAATTTAGTAAATTAATCTTCGTTTTCCGTTTTGACAAGTTATAAACAAGTCGATACCAGAAATGCATCTGTACAAACTGAAAAGAGACGAAGCTGGCTGCTTCGACCACCCGCCAGTAAAAGATTTTTATAATACAGAGACAGCTCTTGATACCATACGAGCTACGACCATGATTAAGCTTCTGTCTACTGAATTATTAGTGGACAGACGAATGATCACTTTCGCTTGACTTTCAAAACAATATAAGGACACAAAAAATTAACATATCTTCCTTACCCAACACCAAAGGACTTTTTCCAGAATTCAGCAGCATCATACTTCGTAATTCTGAAACCATCGCCTATATAAGTTCCTTGTGGAAATATTGCTTTGACTTCAGCAAGCATATGGCTGAAGACCAAGCTGAGTTTTGTCAAGCTTCGTCTATACGTGGAGTCTTCCACGTACATTTTCTCCTTTCCTTCCTTGAAAAGCTTGATTGCCAGCTTGGATTGCTTGATAAGGTTCTCTATGTATATCCTAAAATACTCGCAATCGTTCAAAATGTGCATCCGATCCTCGTACTTCGAAACAATTAACTTCAAATGTTGATAAGTATCGGGGAGAATGTCCAGAATGTACGGAGGACTGTTCTTCAGCGACAAGCGTTGATTCTGACAAAGCTTCACCACTTTGTCCATCAGCTTCCATGTTTTCTCGATGGTTCTCCTGTCGATCTGCAAACGCGGTGTAACAGCATGTGCTAAAGCTTCATGCAAACGAGAAAGAAATCGCGAACTTCGACTGCTCGGAGCATTGACGGCCATTTTGATCCATTCCCTCGACTGTAATTTCCGTGTTCGACGACGTCTCTGGTCACGTGGTGACAGCAAACAGCCAATCATGGCGCTTGATAGAACTGCAAGTGTGATAATTCCACGATATCTAACGTTTTCGTAGAATATTTATAAAACTTCGGGGTTTCTTCGACTTCCCTCCCAAGATGGCCACAGATGGCCGTTCCAAATTCCTAAGTCTCACAAGAAACAGTTGAAGCCGCGCGTTCTACTCGTCACCACTGAACTCGCTTGCTTGTTTCTCGCGACTATCCGATCAATGTGAAGGGTGCAGACAATAAAATGTTTTCTTGAAAATTGATCCGGTCTTAGCAAGGCTGTTTCCGGAGGCTATATTAGAATATACGCCTTTTCGTTTCGTAGTGACGTAGATGTCTGAATATCTGCATGTTTCCTTTCTAAACTAATAGAGTACAAAAACTTTCAGGAGAAACAGAGCAAAACTTTGAATCTTGTACTGGAAGGATAAATGTAAAACTACAAACACATCACTAGTGACAAAAAAGGTAATCGGTTATAAGAAAATTGTAACAATTGCACGTAGTCCTTGTGGTTCCTAAGGGATGATTGAGATCAACTCTCGATCAACGTGCCTTTTCAATTGATGGAGTTACTTGTTGATGAAGTTTCAATGACCCTAAATTCCACTCAAATTTGCCGCACTTGTAAGTGTATACTTGGGTGAGAGTTAAAAATATGACACAAATTTCCTGTCTTTATGTATTTTAGTAACAGCCGCGGGCAACAGGCCCACATAAAAAGTTCCAAGGATCGGATGCCTTCTTGGGTAAATTTTCCGCTCAATTTGGAAAGCAGATCGGATAGGAAGCAAGCTGTTACAAATACTTACCTTTGGCCGCAATTCCGACTTTTGAAGCTCGTTGATCGGATAAAGATAGATCTTAACACTGTAAGATCTTGTAAGGTGAATGCGACTGTCGAATGTTCTTGAATTAGCCAAGGATTGGTACTGACATTCACCTAGTTTTCCTTAATTCTGGAAGAGTGGATGTATGACGACTGAGCCACGCAAACAAGATGACAAGCTAAAATTAGGGAAGCTGTAACATCCAGTCGACAGGTTTCTTTGGGAGTGTTAAGCAGATATTTATCGTGGATTTTTTCGGACAAAAGAGGTACAGTAAAATCGAACAAGGGCGTGTTCGTGTGTAAACATATACCAGTTGAGCCGGGACACGCCTCGCGTGAGCAAGCACGCGACCCACGCAAAACACCGAAACTAAAGACACGCGCGGAAAACGGTCGTCATAACATCAAAACACAGGCAATCGGTCATGTTAAATATAAGCACAGCCTTTGATTATATTAGCTTTGTATATTAGCTATCGTGCAAATTTAGATTTATAATGCACTGGAACCGTGCGCTGTTGAGCCATTCACCTTTGAAGTAAAGCTCTCTTCAAAGATAGCGATCGTAATCTCTTAGTTGACGTCTTTGAAAGCATTTTAAGCTATTAGCTGGAAAGAAGTTTATCTACTAGTATTGTGAAGTTCAATCTTATCGAATACTTAAATGTCAATTCGAATAAAGATAACGCGTGTTAAGAATTTTTGTAAATATTGGCACAGAAACGGGCATGCCTTCAGGCTTAGTCAACACCCCCGACTTCAGTTTTGTCATATTTTTAAAATATTCCAAGTTTGCCGCAATTGGAGATGTGATATATATTAAAAACACATTTTTAATCACAGAAAAATCGACGTCAGTTATTTTGACCGAGTACGTCCCGAATCAATACCAAATTTATGCAATGTCTATGTTGTGGTTCCACTTTTGAGTCTGTGGATGAAATCCTAAAGTGTGACCATTCAAATGAAAGCCTGCTGAGCAGGACTTTCCTGTGGTATTGTTTTTTATGCTGCACAAGGTGGTTCTAACTTTTGTTTCTCTAGAAGAAATCCTAAAGTGTGACCATTCAATTGAAAGCTATCGAACAGAACTTCCCTGTGGCGACGATTGGGATGTAACTTAAATGCCATAGAAAGTGAAAGTGTTAGCTGGAGTTCTAGATTAAGAATCTAAATCACAAAAATATCCCCAAATATTCCAAAAAGGTGAACTAGACCAAACGGCAAATACAGTATTCTATTTTAATACAGACAATTGAACAAATTACGTAAGAAAGAAGTAAGCATGCGGGCGAGCAATATGAAATGAAACTTCTCTTTCTCAAATATTTCGGACAAAATTGAAGTCGGCGAGGGCGCCAGTGATTGAAGCGGCGATTCAGATTTGAAAGTTGAGGTTACTTCCGAGCAGAAAATTTTGCAATAAATGTCCAATAAAAAGTGTAGCGATTTGGAAATTTTGGAAAATAACTGTGACGAAAATGAATGGTGTCTAGGTACACACAGAGGATCAATATGTGTATCTATTTTTGTCGAGACGCAGTATTGTTGCGAAAAAGAATTACGTCGACAGGCTCATTTTTTACTTGTTTATTTTAATTTGTTTGTTCGTTACATAAAATATAGATAGCTTGAATGAAGCCTCGTCACGTAGAAAAGTAATCTATTCAATTCTAACATTTAATGTTTCATAGGAGGCAAACAAACTTTAAATTAATTGCCTATGTCTAATGACTAATTCTACGAGCTCTCGCAAAAAGTAAGCGCAAAATAATAAATACTTTTCCCCGAAAACACATAATAAACTCGAGACAACCTCATAAATATTTCATCATTTTCCGTCACTCTTTTTTTCTCCAAGGGACAAAATAACAGACATGCATTGTGGTCCTACATTCTCACGTTAAGACGTCTGTGTACAGTATCCTTGACTGAATTCCCTACTAACCAGTACTTTCCTGTTACTGTTTATTATGCTGTAAAAGATGATTCTAACTTTTGAGTCTGTGGATGAAATCCTGAAGTGTGACCATTCAAATGAAAGCTACTGAGCAGTACTTTCCTGTGATACTGTTTGTTTTTTAGTAATTTTCCCCCGTGAAAATTTTCCAGATACGTACATTTACAAGCTAAGGAGGAAAAGGGTTTAAAAGTGCTTTGAAAACCAGCTGACCAGCAGAAAAGTTTGACTCCTAAGAATGCACCTCCGTCATTGCGGTCCACCAAAAGGAAATAATTACGCCGTTACAAAGGACAGGAAACAATTCCCAAAATTTGTTCAAGTGAAAGTCAAGAACACTGAAGTGTTTAACACTCTCAACTAAATAAAGCCGGTGTCCTTTCAGAGAGGAATCAAATAATCCATCCGCGGCAAAAGACAATTATGAAACCATGATTGCGGATACGTGTAAGTAAAAGTACCCAACAGAGCAATGTTTGATCACGTCCAATTCACGTTAAGGCACGAAAAGGCCTTGTTTTATCGAAAGAGAGAACAAAAACAACACATTCGGTAGATTCGAACCAGTAACAGACTGTTTCCAACCACTCTGCCACCGATCCACTACATGCCCAAACAAGTCAACCTTCGATGCTTGGTCCGAAGCCCAGTGACGAAATTATTTGGAGGCCGACCAGCGTATTGAAACGATAACATTGGAAAGGAAGTTTAGAAAGCCTACCCAAATCACTGCTTCTTTAGGGGCATAACGTGCTATATAAGATATCAGGCCAAAGAATGCAGGGAATCGCAAATTAATGGTTCGCACCCCTTCACCGAAAGAATAAACCGTTGTCTGACCCACATCCTACACCTCCTCTATTTGTAAACGGGTAACATGTTTGCTCAGTGAAATGCCAGCCGCAATCTTCAAATGGGCGTAACTAAGAAAATTGGTTCAAACAGATGGTTCGGATTCCCTTCTTATCAAAGGCAAAGGCAGTTATCAAAAAACAACTAATATCGTTACCAAGTGCATGTACGCGGGTTAGAGGAGCACAATCTGCGAAATCTTAAGCAATAATCTAAGAGTGAAAAGGGGAGGGGCGCGTCTGCATTGGCGGATGTGGGGAGAAGAATCCGGGGCGGAAGCCGGGAGAGGAGCGACAGGGACTCCCCAAATGAAGGACCACAACATAAGATTTCTCCCTTTCAGAACTGGCCCCCTCTTAAAAAAAAAACAATAAATAATAAATAAATAAATAAAGATGAAAAGAACCGCGTCACTAAAGAGAAAGGGAAAAAAGACCAATATGAAGGCAAGAAAAGGGAAGACGTTAATGTGCCCCAACGTTAAAGAATACGACTGAAAAGAATAAAAAGACACCACAAACACACACAACCTTTCAGTGCATTGCTTTCACGTACTCTTCTCCCGAGTAAAGCGGAGACGTTTTGGGCGGAGGATAAAGAAAAAACCTCGACAATTTATGCGACTGAAATGATGATTATTATGATTATCCGTAGTATTTCCTCCGTTGATTAGCGTCACTAAAATCCCGGAAGGAACACTTTCATGAGCTCCGTAAAGTGGTTAAGAAGGCTCACCCACGCCTAAATCTAGAAAATCAACGACACATCTGGCACAAATTTTTGCATCGTTGACCTTTGCCGCCGATGGCTTAAGCCGCTTCCTCTGCCCTTGGCCAAATCGTGATCAAGGAGGACTAAGATCTATCCGGGCTTTTCTGTTAGGAATCAATCGATCAAAGAAGCACTCAACCATCCGCTTTGCCTGTTAATACAACGAAAAAAACACACATGTTAGAATTACTCTGACGCCCATTGCACGTTGGTTTTGCGTTTTCCGCAAGTGGTTGAAAGGTAGTTTCAGTTATGTCAGATAGAAACGCAGACTTTAAAAATTTATCAGAAGGACTGAATGGGCGTAAAATTTCGGCCAGATAATACGCATGTAGCAGAAACCCAACAACTTCAGTTGACAGTCTTTCGTGTTTCTCATGCAGCCTCGATTCTTAGCAAGTTTCGGGATCATCATTCGGTTCGAATGACCTTACACTCACTTCGCTTCCCGTGAGGACCGCCTCGCAGGATTTCATAAGTTATGACTCGGAGAGAAGTAACTTTAGTATAGTATGGAGCTAAGTAACTACTCGACTAGCTTTTGGGAGTGTGGGGGTAAGGAAGGGGCGGAGGGGGCGATCTGACGAGGGGCGAAGTGACCGGATATCTTTTTATCCGAACAGTTCCTTACCAACCCTTTACAAATACGAAGATCTGCCTCTGACCGTCTTTGTTGGGGAGAATTTTCTTGGCCCGGCCCTGTGTACCAGAGGCTATTGTCATGAGTTGTCTTAGTTGTGTCGGCCGAGTATGGGGCACCCCTCGGAATTTTTGCAGATTTTTGTGAAGGGGGGGGGGGGGAGGGGGATTTTTATAAGACCGATTCCGCAGAAAATTCCTTTCCCTTTCTCAGACAATTATGGAAATAATGCAAACTTTTTTGCTTGTCCTCGCAAGATTGTGCTTGTCCCCTCGTGTGTAGCGTTAGAAAGACAAGTCCCTGCGACCAAATATAAAATAACCTAATCACAGAGCAAGGTACTACCAAGGGACTTGTCCCCTCGACACGAGCTTGAAACAAGTCCCTGCAAACATTCCCCTCATGTGAACAATACGAGGGACTTATCCCGGGACTTGTCCCCTCGTGTCCCGACCTTTTAAGTAAACACTTCAACTTGGAACTGTTAACAGTCTTCTCCCTGAATCTCAGCACTCGCTGACAACACGTAATGAAAACAGGTATCTAAAGACAAACTTGAATTTATGTTTCTATACTTCTTGAGACAAGGGTATTTATTATGTTTTCTTGTTTTCTGGGCCTACCCATATCGCAAATATTTTCCAAGCGACACTTTACCGTCTCTGTTTTACCTGAAAATTAATCCTCTAAAACGTAAAATGCTACAAACTCGATTAGAGGTAATTAGTCGGAGAACGTGAGTGATCATCAACCAATAACACGTGTTTTACTGGAGCATTCGAGAACTAATGATTGACACAGTGCAATGGTTCTAAAGCGCGTAAAGCCAGTTGAAGCACGTACTATACATTCGGCTTTACAGATGAAAGAGAAATAATACTTTTAATTTACAAAAATACAAATGCAAAGGAAAGCGTTCGATAAAGCCGTTTTCAGGGATAAGAACACAGAACTGGCTTTAAGATATTACTTTTTCATACACTTTTTATGTGTAACATCTGACGACTCTTGCCGTCATATAAAACTCGGGTTAAATTTCGTATCAGTCTAGAAGCAAAAAAAGAACCAACTCGACTTCAGTAATCTGCTGTTATCGTATGCTAGAATAAGGCAAATAGATGAAACGCACCCTTCGTTTTTTTTTCCCCATTTGGCCTGACCAATTAGGTAGAAAGGGTGTTCATTGGCTGAAAATTCGGACATCATAAAAAAATTTAAGTACATGGTGGACTATAGAAAACGTTCCACATTTTTGCATCTGTAAACTGATGGATTTAAGACATTTATCTTGTACTAGTGGAAAAAGAGGTTCTCTCCCATCTCGAAGAGTATTTTACGACTCTTTATCTCGAAAAGAAACTTCTCTATCCTGCTATCTCAAACAGAAATCCTACCCTTGACTGACCCTTTAAGCCCTCAGATGAAAATGCATATTCTCCTTACTGTTCTCCATACATTTCCTTATGGAACTAGCAAGGAGAAATTGTCTAAATATCAAGACATCTTATCCTTGGTGACTGTTTCCTTTATTCTCATCACTTGAATGTTTGAACAAGGGATAATGTTGTAGAGTAATTTAGTATTGGCTATCTCGAAAAGAAACTCTAACCTTGGAACTGTGTCAGAGCACTTTGCTAATCACTTTCACCAACAAATAACCAACAAATTCTTTGTTTGCTTCACGTGTCCAAGAAGGCGGGAATGTACAGTAATTTTAAAGGGCCGAATGTCAAGATCTACTCGAAGCGCTTTGAAGGGAGTAGGTCCACTAGAACATTTTTAAGATTTTTGGCAGCCTACACAAACCTCTTTCAGCGTCTTCCCTGCCAACATGTACTTTCCGGAATTTGCGGCCAATGATCTCAGTTTTGGGGAGCTGAAATCAAAAACAGGACGAGTCTAGTGACGACTAAGGTTTAAAGTAGTAAAAGTAAACAGGATTGATTGTGTTTCCGAGAGTTAAATGTCATTCTGAAGATCACAATTAAATTTAAATTCTGCTTTAACACGTAAATACCCTCCACGTAACATGTGGGCAGCGCCTGCCGGGGGAGGGGAAAGGTACTCCCATATATTTGCTAACATGGGTATATGTCGCTATTAGGGGTTTGGTTTTCAATCAGTTTAGTCTGGGATAGGGTGCAGAAGTCTTACAGGTTTGGTCTAGAATAGGGTATCATTTATCGGGAAACTGATAAGAGGTGTGCAGAATTTAGTCTAGAATAGGAATTGGCATTCGGCGAGTCTGCGATAGGGTAGGGATTTTTGTTGTCTGGTGTACATGAATCTAAAACAAGGTTGCAAAATGCAGCTGAACATGGCCTGCTATAGGAAAGGGTTTCAGAGACCCATGGGCACGCCCCTCCCCCCCCCCCCCCCCCACTCACAAATTCTGAGACCCCCTCGGGTCTCAGAATTTGCAAGTGGTCTATGGATATCACTGGAGAAATTATTTTACATCATTTGAAATCCCTTCCCTGTGAGTAAGCAAACAAAACACATGCTACAGAAACCGGAGTTAGGACTAAATTGCGCCAAATAATTAAATGTGATGACTCTTACCTGTCACACAACGTATCGTAACACGTTACCGCGCCGTCACGCAATACAGCCATGACAAGACAAGGTGTCTTTGAGAGTTGCCCAGCCTGAAAAACAAACGCTCCTTGTTTGACAAACAAACAGACTACATAAACTTACAACAAAAGCTTCAAAGCTTCTGACTTGACGCCTAGCTCTATGTTTATCTTTAACAGTGTTCCGATAAAGAAAAAAGAACACATGAAAATGCACTGAAATTTTCAACAGACCACCAAGGTTTGGTCGACCAGTTATATTCAACCGGTGGGTACAAAATACATGTACGTCGACACCTTTGGGAGGGAAGAATTCCTAAATTTGAGATTACATCTTGTAAAGAGTTGAAGCCATGTATGGTTTAGTATCAAACTCTATGGCAGTAAGCCAGTCCTAGCATAATAATGAAAGAATTTTATGGCTGCCTTCCAAATAGCCCCTTCATAAAAATGGCGACGCATGTCTTAGATAAATAAACCTATAGCAACTGTAAATTTTAGTCCGAAGTTTTCCAAAGATTGTGCGGTATGTGAGGGCAAAAGGGGAATGGTTTCTGACTTTGAAAAGGGTACAAATTTTAACCACTTTGGTCTGTCGTGAATGTTCTGGTCTACATAGGATCCTCAGTACTTGGGTAGCACTTCTCAAGGACTACCCCCCTACCAGACCTACCCCCCTCCTACTGGTACTGATTTTCCGTGTGAATGTGCGGCCGCCATTTTTACAATGTATTTAGACAAGCGTATTTGAAACGTTACCCAGCTAAAGCTCAATTCTTTTCAAGGCAAGACTTCGCTACTACGGACACCCCGTTATTACGGACAGGGGCCTAAGTCCCAGCGAAGAAGAATTACAGTAAACTCTCGTTGTCACAGAATAACGGGACTGAGCTATTTTTAAAGGTAATTCCTCTTCGCTGGGACTTTGGCTCCTGTCTGTAACAGCGGGGTGTCCGTAAGAGCGAGGTGTCCGCAGGGCGAGAGTTGACTATTGCGGACTCTTTCTATAACGGACACTACATTGTGGTCCCGACGGTGTCTGTTATAACTAGAGTTGACTCCATCTTTTAGGAATGTAATGAATATTTGGGATGTTCTAAAATAATAAATAAAGCGCTACAAATAGAAAGCCACCTGCAGAACCCACAAGAAGCTGTGGCCGGAAGCAGCCACGAGTGACGCTATATTTCTACTCGTATGGGCAACAACTTCCGGACCATCAATTATTGTGCCCACGAAAAAGCACAGAATTTGCTGACGTTGATGACTGAGTATTGTAATTACAAATTCCATGGACACCGTCTTTTGATCAATAAACGCCGGCTGCTCGAGTTCACGTATAAGTTCGAATTCTTCCAAACTTCCTCTCGTGTTTACATCAAGTTGTGTAAACAGGCGCACCATTTTAAATCTCGTAATTGTTTGTCTTGTATTTTATCGCATACCGCCGAACACTTGGCTATCCTGCTATCCCACGTCCTGCTACAATTTTAGAACAGCTAGAAAATACCAGCTTCCTCTGATCAATACCAAAAGATATCTCAAATCGTTCATACCGTTTTGCGCGGCACAGGCAACGTTGTAGACGCCTACTACATTTTATACCATTTAAAACCTTTGTACTATAGTGATATATTTTAATGGTTATGTATATAGTTCTTTTTTTTTTTTAATATTTATATTTTATGGTTAGGTACATTGTTATTATTATCCTCTTAAAAATTATATTATGTCTATTAATATTATCGTAGTCTTATAGATCTTTTTTATTGTCTTGTAAATAATTACGTAATTCAGCCTGGTGGCTGCGATGCAATTTTAATAAACTATCTATCTTAATCTATCTTAATCTATCTCTATCCACTTTACAGCACTGCACAATGTACCGCTTATGTTCAATATCAAAAATTTCATACGCTTTCGACGTGCAGCTTTTGCGATTTCTTGTGTTGGACGCTCTTTTTAATTATAACAGTACATTACAGTTGATAACAGAAAAGAAGAAAAAAACAAATTACAATTAAGCCAAAATCATATACAATTTGCTAAGATTACAAATTACAATACACGAAAGACGCTTTGTACATGTTTACAGGTAAACGGAGAAGACAATAACCACATGCATGATGCATTTTTTGCGTGTGAGAGGACGCAAGAAACACTTAAAGAAGAGCATATATTTCCAGCTGCCACTGTAATAATTTTTTTGTTGTTGTATTGGACGCCACTTTCCCAACCAATCAGAAGCAAAACCAAAAGTGATTGTAATACTTAAGCTGCCAACTGATAGCACGTTTGTGGGGCGGCGACGGAAGGAGGTTGGAGGGGAAGGGGAAACAAAACAGACGTTCAGATGATTGCAAAACGCGCGCGAAATATGTGCGTGTGCTACGCACGAAGCGATGCGAATGAATTGTCTGAAGGACCAGCCGTCATTTTGATTCACATGCGCGGACCTCCGTAACAAGTGTAACGAGCGAGGAGAGCGAGTTTTAGATAGCAGGCAACAGTTGTTAAAATCAACTGCCCACTCTGCACTTACCAAATGATGTGGCTTCCAGTCTGCGGGTAAACATCCACTATACAGCTTTGCACAGTCTGCAGCCTCAGCCACCCCTAGCAACTGCATTCTAAGCCCAATGATGTGAAACCCTGCAGTAAGCAGCGCCTCTATGATCTCAGCATAGCTGATGCTAACTCGTCTCCCCTGCTGTGCTCTACAGGCCAACATCTGGGGTAGTAATAGTAGACAGTTGATCTCCAGTAAAGAGCTTGGTAATAAAGTCATTCCTGGGCTGGTATCAATTCTGGTTTGTTCTTCTGTTGTGAGCTCTACAAGCGCTCTGTTGGCTGTCACACTGAAGATATCGTCCAGTGCAAGACATGGAATCTAACAGAGGTAAGCGGGAGTATGACAATTATTCTCTTTTACGCAGAGACTCTATTTAACTATCGTAACACACTTTCTCCCTAATAGGGCAGGGAAATGGAGAAGGGGGCTGACGCTGACTCGTCCCCAGTCGTCTTCCAGTCCTCTTCATGTCGCGCGACGCGTGCGGCACGGGAGCACGAGGTGTGATAGCACGGTGTGATGGGAAGGGGAAAGGGGAGAAGTCTTCTTCTCTCGCTTTCTCACTACCCATCACACCTCGCGCTCCCGTTCCGCGCGCGTCGCGCGAAATGAAGACGACTGGGGACGAGTGACGAGAAAACAAGTACTTATTACAATGGTCCATTGAAAGTAATTCTCCTAAAAACGACCTCCACCACTGAACATTTTAGTTCTTTTGGAATGACGGCTGTTCGATTATTAAAAAAGTTCCTTCTTCTCAGTTTAACTCCATGTCTTTAGTGCACGTGTGATGCCAGTACTTTCGCTGTTAGTTTTCAGTAAGCTGATTGGTTGAAGACATGTTCCTGTAAAAAATAACACTCTTCGGGTATTATCGTGATACTTTCCGAATGCTTGTGCTAGTTCTTAATGGGCAAAAAGAAACAGAAACTCTGGGTACTTTTGTGACACTTTCAAAGTGCTCATGCTTTGTCTGACTGGACACAGAGCTTAGAAAATCCTTTGAAGTTTTGTCACAAACGTTAGTTATTCGTTCAACTGTATATGGGACAAATTGAGCGTACCTCTTCCGCCTTGAGATCAATGGTTGGAGGACAGCAAACACCTTCAGGAAAGAGAAGCTTCACATCTCTGATGGCCTCCTCATAGGTTTCAGATCCTATCACCAAAAAAGGTTACAAAATTCACAGGATGAATGTGAATATATGAAATAATCATACATGTGGACTGCGGATAAAAAGAGGAAACGATGGCGACCATAGCAGTGAAGATATCAACCTAAGCAAGTGCAAAACAAGAACCTGGAAAAATTCAGGGAATCCGCCAACCCATATCCTCTGCGATACCGGTGTAGCGCTCTTACTGAGCTATCAAGGCAACTGAGAGCTGGTCATTTGTGAGTTTGTATCTCCCACAGTTCACATATATGATTATTTCATATATTCATATTCACTTATTTTACCACAGTTTATATATATGATTATTTCATATATTCATATTCACTGATTTTACCCGGAATTTTACCATCTATGGGTTTCATACGAACTCATAAATGACCGGCTCCCAGTTGGCTTGATAGCTTAGTTGGTAAAAGCGCTGCTTCGGTATCTTAGCGTCATAGGTTCGAATCCCGTTCACGAACGAATAAACGAACGAACGAACGAACGAACGAACGTACGTCAACGGAAGGGCGGACGGAGCGAGCGAGCGAGCGAGCAAGCGAATGGCGGGAAATTGCAACAAACTATTTCCGCGAAGAAAGCATACAATAAACCAATTTTCTACCACCCTACCATAAAAGGCGTTGTGAATAGCATCGTCCCCAAATGAACCTCTCAAAAAGAACTGGGACTGTTTCTTGGCCGCCCGAGCGTCACTGGGACCTAGTACCTCCAATAGACGCCCCACCGCATTCTCGCGCTGAAGACATAGGGCCACTACTGGACCGGAAGTCATGTGACTTACATGATGATCAAGGTCTTTCTCCTGCAATGTCAAACAGTAAACATAAAAATGCTTAGAAATAAGAGTCTGATAGTTGGGGGACTCTCTATACGACAACGGTGGAGCTTCTCGTCGTACTTTTGCTTTTCTTACTGGAATCTTTTGGGGATTTACAATTTGATGAAAGTCTTATTTGGGACAACACCCACGAGACGAGTTTCGGTACCTTTAAGGGCCAGTGTTTTCAGTCGGACTTCAAAGCTCGGACAAAAGAGAGTAAAAGCTCTGATTTACATCGCCACCGAAGTCTAGTTTTCTTTGTTGCCGCCAATGATCTCTCATGCTCATGACAAAACGAACCAAAGATTACTTACATGTCAGTATTTGTAATCAACTGAATACACCCTGGCTCAAAAAAGTTGAAAACTAGCCTGCTTCGCAGTAATACCCCCTCGGGCCTGAGGAGGTAGTACTGGGGAGTTGACTAGTGGAAAACGTGCGCCTACTTTCGTTCTCGTTTGGCTCCGACTTGCATGGACAAGCGTTGATAAGCGATCACTTGCTTTCAACGTTTTTGTCGTTAGAATACCTAGCACAAGTTGATCTTGTTTTATACTTTTGTGTGTGTACTGCAACCTTCGCCAGACCTACAATAGTTGGACCAAAAGGCTGTGAAAAGACAGTTTATTTCAGAAGCTCATGTTCTAAAACATTTTCAAATAGCCGACATGAACATTGTGGTTCCCCCTTCCCTACCCCTTTCAATGTTGACCTTAGCAGGCCAGGATCGTGTCACAAAGCTCCGTTAATGACACTCAACATTGAGATGAGGGGAGAGGGGCAAAGTTAAATGAGAAGTAAAATTAGAAACCTTCCCAAAATGTCTGGCGAAGGTTGTAGATTTAATTGCATAGTGAACTGGCCTTTCTAAGCCAGTCTGCATTACCAAACAGAGTCTACACATGGTTGTTTTATTAATCTCACCTGTTTAGCCATCAGTGCAGACACTTCTGCGGATGAGAGGGACATCATTTTCAAGCCAGCTACGGAGAAGCCCTCCTGCCCCAGCCGCTTGAGAACTTTTCCAAGATGTTTGGTCGCGATTTGCGGCTTCAGTATACAAACAGTAGGTATGTTTCGGGGCTTCTCCAGTAAGCTCTGAAGAACAGACATATCTCCATGTTTTAGAGTCTCTACACTGCCAAGAGAAGCCTTCAAGGGTGATTTGTTCAGACCCACTCTCCTGTTTCTTTGTTTCCTAGCAGCATCGACTACATTTAATGACTCACTGCTACCGCTAGAACCACCACCATTCAAGACTCTCCGGGGTGGGGGAAGGAGGTGAAGATTCTGGCGCGCTGATTGGTCCGAGAACAGCTCCCTGTCAAAGAAAATGACTGACAGCTGTCTGCATGCCAGCTCAGGCGTGCATGACATCAGCATGTCCAATTGAATGACGTCTTTGGAGATTTTCAGTTTTGACGAGTCTGCGTGAGATTCTACAAAGCGTTGCAGCTGAGCAAACGCATCAACACCTCTGAGAGCTAAAACCAACGTAGGGCCCGCTGTTAGGGTGTGAAGGCTTCGCTTCCACGTGGCATCTCCAATCTTGCAGGGCGTGAACTCTTTAGCTTGATGCAAGGATAGCGAAGGAAGAAGCTTAAGCCCCAGAAGTTCAAAACTGCAGTTCGGAATAGAATTATCTTTTCTCGAATCCTGTGTTTCATTTCCAATAAGTAGGCCATTGAGAATCTTACCCGCGGAAATGGTAGCGTTCTCCTTCATAAGTGTTATAACGCACACTTGTTCTAGTTCAGGATTGGAGTGGAATGCATGCCTTAGAAGATCTACTGGATAAGCAGCTGGGTCCGGAGTATGGAAAAAACCGCCACCAAGCTGTTTGAACATGGAATCGCTATAGGAAACGGAGAGAAAGCACGACTGAGACAAACCGATGGAGTCTGCAAGTGGTTTAACAACTGATAACGTGTGATGAATCGCGTTTTCTCGTCTGAGTAAGAGAACTGTGGATGCCACTGGAGAAGAAACATGCGAGGTACTTTCTGATTGGTTAACGCGCTTGGGACAGAACACAGATAACACTTCCGGTGCAAGACCTTGTCCGCCGATATGGTTAGGATTCAAACGAAGGCGTTTGATACCTTGACTGCAAAAGCCTTTGTCGAAGCACGAGCAGAGAATCTGCCCAAGATGCTTAACAGGAATTGCAGGTGAAACGATAAAGAAAATAGTAGTGTCAGTGGTGGTAGTTAAAAAGTGCGGTGGTGGCCTGCTGGTTGTGTAAAGAGAACTCGTCAACAGCTGGCTCTTAGCATTTTGTCCTTTGTTGTTAGGTGAACCTTTAGGTTTCTCGTCATCAAATGTCACAATAAGCTCATTAGAACCGATGTTAACCACCCCACTTTCAGGTACCCGGCCTCCAAACCACCGCGCTAGTTCGGTTCCTGCACTCTGTGCATTTCGCGGGCACCAAAACAGGTGATCTTCCTTGGCTCCTTTGCTGTACAAGGCTCGTAATGAGTTGGGGTCCGTTCGTTGTGCAAGTTTGGCATCCACAGGCCCCACCTCGTCTTGCCACCGTGAGATGGCCTGGGGCCCACGCAACGCAAGAACCAAAACAGGGATCTGGGACCTTGCAGACATTTCTTCAGGAACCAGTGTGTTGATAAGCTGAGATCCGCGTGCTGTGTAGATGAAAATAATCCTTTGTTATAGGAAATTAAAGCTCCAAAAATTCGCGTTAATTCTGAATTTGAGGACATTTCCTGTTTCGTTTGTTTGCTCAGTAAACACTGATCTTTTGCAATACTTCAAGACAGTACACTAAACTTGAATGTAAAGAAGACCATCGCAGTTATAGACCCAACTTTTGCAGTTGCGAAAACAAAGCCTGAAAAAAAATTCAGGCTTGTACGGGATTCGAACCCTTGACCAGACTTTTTTCAGGCTTTGTTTTCGCAACTGCAAAAGTTGCGTCTATAACTGCGATGGTCTTCTTTACATTTAATTCTTCATCCCGCAGTTCAAATATATGATATTCATGTATTTATCATTTCAGTGCACTAAACGTTCCCTTAGAACTTTTAGTTTAGTTAAAATGTCTTTGGACTTCAGATGATCCCTTCAGTGTCTAACAAACACTTGTTCCACTTGTGATCACAGATAGTAACAGCTGTGTGTGTCTCGTGGTAATCTTGGTTGTAATCACATCTTATCCAAAAAGCGCGAGGAAAAAAAACTGTTATTAAATTCTCAACTTTGTTAATCTTTGCTGAATTTTTTGCCATGTTTTTGAACAAAATTTCGGCTTCACAGCAAAAAATTTTGAATGCCACGGTATTTGACATGGTATCCAATTTCCTTAAAAGGCAAAAAGAAGGATTGTTCGCTAATAACCTGTGTACGGTGAACCAACGAAAAAGGTAGAAATTCAGTGACCGTCAAGGTGGGGAATTTTTAATTTCCTTTATTCTGAACAAATTTTCCCTTCAATTCGCGTTAATTTGACTCACGCCAACTTCGGATACCTTCGTAATTCAATGCAATACCTGGTTTTTCCTCCACAACTTCCTTCTCTTGGTACACCAGCCTGATACCAGCAACATCCAAAGCCTCGTCACGAGCACGTGACAACACATCCAGCAAACAGAACGGCTCATGGAAAACACCAAACTGCATCATCATCACTGTGTTTTGAATCTCAGGTCCCTGACAGAGTCTAACACCAGTTTTTTCCTCTGCGGGCATATCATCCACCTCCATAGTTTGCCAAAAGAATCCTGGTTTAGCCCCAAACACGCGATGCATAGCTTCAGGATCTGGATTCACAGTTAGCAGCGTTGATAAATTCTTCTTGCTTATCAACATCTCTGAGAGGTGTTGGAGTGGACAAGGTGTGCACTCAGAGAGCCGAGAGTATGCACTGTGAAGTGAATTGGTGGAAAGAAACTTACTCACTGCCAGTCTAAACGAGTTTGCCTTGGCTTTCTTGTGGTTTTCCTCTTTCTCTACACGGCTGCAAATCCCGACTTCCAACTTCAGTTGTCCTTCGTGCCATGTTTGTTGTAAGCCCACTACATAGAACGGTGCACTGCACATCTCAGCGTAGTCTGTTGCGTTCACACTCGGACACACTAAACAGGCTAGCCAAGCTACAAGGTGAGAGAAGCAGTGTGTCTCTGGCGTGGTTGCACCTCTGGATCCCTGACGGATGGCAGTTAGCTCTCCACAGCTGGACAGTTTGGTGGTAATTAGAAGATAAGAGGTATTTGTATCCAGGTCGGGTAGACTGATGACATCACTCTCATACGAGGCTTCCTGAAAAAACAAAGGATCAACAGAATATTCATTAGTCTATACCAAATCAGTGGATAGCCTTTTTCACGCGCTCTGATTGGCTACTCAAACTCGTGATAGAATATGCTATTCTCCTCTCGGCATTTTTAGCGCGCGAGTTTTCCCTCTTTTTCGACAAAAAAGGAACTTTTATTTCCTGCTGGTTATCCACAGGCTTGGCATATACTAAAACAATTATTCACCTCCACTTCGGTGAATAATTGTTAACTATTCAGTTTACTTTCTTAAGGTGCTGTTTATTATGCTGTACAAGGTGGTTCTAACTTTTGAGTCTGTGGATGAAATCCTAAAGTGTGACCATTCAAATGAAAGCTACTGAGCAGTACTTTCCTGTGGTGCTGTTTATTATGCTGTACAAGGTGGTTCTAACTTTTGAGTCTGTGGATGAAATCCTAAAGTGTGACCATTCAAATGAAAGCTACTGAGCAGTACTTTTCTGAGGTGCTGTTTATTATGCTGTACAAGGTGGTTCTAACTTTTGAGTCAGTGGATGAAATCCTAAAGTGTGACCATTCAAATGAAAGCTACTGAGCAGTACTTTCCTGTGGTGCTGTTTATTATGCTGTACAAGGTGGTTCTAACTTTTGAGTCTGTGGATGAAATCCTTAAGTGTGACCATTCAAATGAAAGCTACTGAGCAGTACTTTCCTGTGGTGCTGTTTATTATGCTGTACAAGGTGGTTCTAACTTTTGAGTCTGTGGATGAAATCCTTAAGTGTGACCATTCAAATGAAAGCTACTGAGCAGTACTTTCATGTGATGCTGTTTATTATGCTGTACAAGGTGGTTCTAACTTTTGAGTCTGTGGATGAAATCCTTAAGTGTGACCATTCAAATGAAAGCTACTGAGCAGTACTTTCCTGTGGTGCTGTTTATTATGCTGTACAAGGTGGTTCTAACTTTTGAGTCTGTGGATGAAATCCTAAAGTATGACCATTCAAATGAAAGCTACTGAGCAGTACTTTCCTGTGGTGCTGTTTATTATGCTGTACAAGGTGGTTCTAACTTTTGAGTCTGTGGATGAAATCTTAAAGTGTGACCATTCAAACGAAAGCTACTGAGCAGTACTTTCCTGTGGTGCTGTTTATTATGCTGTACAAGGTGGTTGTAACTTTTGAGTCTGTGGATGAAATCTTAAAGTTTGACCATTCAAACGAAAGCTATTGTGCAGTACTTTCACGTGTTACGATCCTGTGCTCCACTGTGGTACATGTTCAATATTCTGTAAAAGGTGGTTCGATTTGGTTCTGTTCAAGGTGGTTCAGTCTACCTTTTGAGTCTGTGAACAGGACCTTAAAAGTTTGACCATTCAAACGAAAGCTATACTTTCATGTGGTACTGTTTATCATGCTGTACAAGATAGTTCTAATGTTTAAGAGTGTGGACCAGCTCTTGATGTGTGACGATTTGAAATACAGCTCTCGAGTAGTATTATCCTGTAGTGTGGTTTGTTTTCAATTTAAGGGGAAATTTCAGGGGAAAAAATAAGTGTAAATTTAAATGTTAACTTTGGCTATCCAAGAGTACATATGTTGTAGCATAAACTGATGCTGGATCAAAATGTTTTTAAAACAGTTTGAATTGTATTTTCCTTTTTTCCAGATAAATTTCCATAATCCTAAGACAAAGGGAAATACAAACAAAATAGCTTGAAAACATTTTGACCTAAAACATTTTAAACTATAAGATAATTACACAGTTTAGCAGCCAAGTTACCTCGTGGAAGAGCACAGGTGTAACCGGAGCAGCAGGTTGATGTCCATGGGATGACAGCTGAGGTTTCAAGTTCTGCAAACTCTTCTGAAGTCTCTGCCTTTTAGCCTTCTCCTCTTCTGTTGACACTTGTTTATGTTTTAAACTTGCCTTCTTCATCTCATCATTCCTTGGTGAAATCAAATCCTTCATGATTCTGCTATCAACACTGCTCAAATTATCACTCCTATAAGGAGATAATTCATTGTTCACAATTTTACTTTCACCCTTTGTCGGTGATGGGAGAATCTTTTCTTGAGCTGGCAGTGAATCCCCCTTTGACATTTTATTGTCTGGAATAACATTATCTTGGTGAGGTGTTCTCTTCTCATTGCAAACATTTGACTCAGCTACCCATGCCTGCTTTATAGCATGCAGATGTACTCTCTCATCTTTCAAGACTTTGTGTGTCTTCTTCAAACTGGGCTCTGCATTTATATGTAATTCGGTTGAAGTGCCAGACCCAGCTACCTTCTTTTCAACACTCCCATAAACATTCTCCTTATTAGTGACAGGCTGTACAACTTTCCCATTCAGTCGACCGGAAATCTCTTTGTGGGCTGGTTTCCTTTCTTCAACAGCATTTTGTTGCTTTGCTACAGGTTTCTTGGGTAGTCTGTGGTCAATGCTGCTATTACTCTGCCTTGCACAGGACAGGGATGCTTCTTTAGCCTTTCTCCGCTGCTCTTGCCAGTGCTGAAGGTCATCCTCTTCATCTGAACTACTGGACAAACTGAAATATAGAAAATGGATAATCATAATAGGTTTGGCACACGTGGGATGTATTTAAGGGGATAACAATGATCTGTCACTTACTCCTCAACTTCATTACTGATTCCAAGTATCCTGCATATTGATGATGGCAATGTCTGGTGTCTCTGTACAAAAGGACAAATAAATAAAATACAAGCAGATCAAGAAATTGCTTTGATTTAAGATGACTAACTTCTACTTAAACCAAGTCCGACTATCGGTCATTCTTCTTCCCTGAACTAGCACCTGGCATAGGAAACCCTCGTGGTCCCACCGAGAGATCAAAGGACTACCTGAAGATACATGTAACCTTGAAAACTTGCTGCGTTTGTCTTCTCACTACAGATTGTTGTGTCTGGTGTTTGGCCATCCACAAGGGAGTCAGTGCCTTTCAGGAGAAGCATTTACAGGATCTGGACCAGAATCACCAGCCCATAAACTTTCATAAAGAGAGAAGACCAGATCCGTTCACTTAGCAGTAGCCCACCTAGGCTCAGTCTCCAGCCGTGAGTGTCTCAATGCGCCCCCGATTCTCGCCACCTTCACGGCTGGGCGCACGGGTTTGGTTGCTTGTCCGTGACGACATTACAATTTTAATCATTATACAGACAATTCACCCGTCGTTTGCATAAATTTTATCTTTTTTTTTTGTATCGTCTTGAAAAAAAGCGAAATGCAAACAGTATTCCTGAAACGCCTTCTAAAAGTGTGAAATTTCAAAAGGAAGATGAAATCCCGCTAAATTATGCCGCGCATTCTGCCCCGCAAATTTCAGGGGGCTTGTCTCTGATTGGTCAGTCTAAACAATAACCAAACCCGTGCGCCTAGCTGTGAAAGTGGCGAGAATCGCGGGCGCATCAAGGCACTCACGGCTGGAGACTGAACCTATAGCCCACCCCACGCGTGCCCATCTTTGGGGTCACAGACTTCTTCTTCACATGCAATGGAAATCTGTTAACTTCACAAGAGTGGCATTGTTCTCAGAAGATGTGATTAAGTTATAACTAAAGCTATTTAAAATCTGTAGAGCTACCTGTAGAGGGTTTTCTCTCCCAGATCTTCTTAAGTCCAGGAATACAGTCTCTTCAGACCTTCTCTGAGTTGAAGGATCCAGACAAGCTGAGACTCCTGTGGAGGTCACAGATGGACCACTCATCACCCCAACATCATGCCGTTCATTCTTAGCACTCTTTGATGTGTTAGTTGAGTGGTGCTCAACAGGACTGACAGGCTCTGGTACAGCGGCATTCTGTTGCTTTCTACTCAACCTTACTAGCTCCTCCATAAGGCTGTTGGCACTGTCTTCAGAATTGCTGCTATCACTGTCACTGAGGGTGGATGGAAACAATGGATGGACAGTAACTTCATTGGTTTGCTCAAGAAGATCACCAAGATTTAAATGTTCTATCACATCAAACTTTAGCTTGACTGTGTCTTGGGCATCATCATGGTCTGCTGTGACTACAGTAGTTGTGTGTTTAGTTTTAGCCAGTGAAGAGGGCAGTTGAGCATCAATGCTGGCCGTTTGAGTGGAGCTTGATGCAACTGGCTTGAACTGTAGAGTAGAGGGCAATAGTGTAGGTGAACTACCAAGTTCAGTGCTATCCTGAAAAGTAAAAAGTAATAAACTCATTAGAACACCTGACAAGGAATCCTTCCATGCATGATTAGCTACAAGTGAAAAGTCATGTGTTACCAATGTAAGAAGATGCCACAGGACCCCAGCAGGAGCTCCCATATGATAAGTTGAAGGCATGGCTTCAATTTATTTTAACTTTTAGGGGCACAGATGGAAACAACACCTTTAGAACTGACATTTTCATAACTTTATGGGCACATTTGTCTTTTGAGAGAGAGAACATTTGAAGACAGACAATGGCTTTATTTATGTCCATGGAAATCTGCCTTTGATGGGCAACTGAGATGAGTTTCTCACCTTTTAATATACGTAACTTTGCCCAATGTGGAGAAAAGTGTCTCATCTAAGAGCATAACATGAGGGAAAAGGCCACAATTTCAAACCATCGCCTTTTAAGAAATATTTGACTACCATGGCTCCACTAGGTTGGTGAGATGGCAGGCTCACCAACCTAGAAACGTTGTCTAGAAATTTAATTTACATTCCACTTTTCACATTTTAGCATATATCCTTATGCTATTTATTATTAATTTTGTAAGCTTACAGGTATGTCTGTAAGTTGATATTTCAATAAAGATCTATTAGAAAGTGTGAGGTTTTCAACACCCAAACCTGTTCACTGTCTGAAAGGGATGAACTGCTTCCTGTTTGTCCATCGGGGCTGACAAGGGACAGTCCGCTATCAGAAGCACTGGCGGCAGGTGAACCAACTGGTTTGGTGCTTGGTAAGCTTGCTTGTGACAAAATGTTTGGTGATAATGGCCACACTTTTCTTGTAAACAACAATGGTTCTTCACTATCAATGCTTTCCTACAAATAGATATTTTTTGAATTTCAGTCAAGTCCTAATGTTACCAACACCTTCATGCTCAGAGTCCTACCAGAGGTTAAAACCTGACTAGTCAAATGTTTTGTCCTGTTTTTATCTACTACCACAGATCACCAACAGTCAACCGTCTGTCGGCTGTTGTCAGGCGTCGGTCGACAATCTTACCAAACACTTTGGCAAACTGTCAGTAAACTGTCGACCGACTGTTGGTAAACTGTCGGCTGACAGTTGGCTGTTTGTCGGATGACTGTTGGCCGGTAGAGGGGAGTTGTTCTTCACAACTACCCGCTCTTTAGTCCCATCAACACTAATAAAGCAATTTCCTGAATCTGGCCGTTTAAAATAATTATAATAATATTTACACAAGTCATGTATCCTTCCATAGTTACAATAAATATTCAGAATCGTACTCCACCATTTTTCATGATTCCAGAAACCGTCCCTTGAAATAACTCAAATACCATAACTTAAACAGTGGGGCCATTTTAGGTTCTTATAGCTTGCGACATGTTTCCAACACACCTATAAGGCTTCAAATGATTCTTCAACAGATATATGTCTGGTTTTGGTTGTACAGAAGAAAATTTTAGTCTAACATCACAGTCATTGTACTAGTGATAGTCACAGGCATGTAAAACATTTGTCGGGACATCAAGTCTGATCACAGTTGGGACTTCATTGGAAATGGTGAAACCTTGGTCAACGAGATCCAATGACCACCTGTTGTGGACAACTCTGCACATACAACAAAGACTGTTTCATGTAAGGGGCCATCAACATATTGACAAGTTCCCTGCTCAATGTCCAGTGGACGTTTTGGGGGGAAGGGGGTTAGAGCGTTAAGATTTGGATGTTAGAGTGGGAAATCTATAACAAAACCAAAATAACGTTTTTAATATACACATTTTACTCAAGTTGATAATAGAACATAACGAGAAAAACCTACTGCAGTAGAAAATGAAAGCAAACTACATGCTGCTTTGAACTAAGTGGATTGACACTTACAAAGATGGTGCAGAAGTAATGTGCAATCGCTAGATTTTACAAAACCAACAAAAGTGTTCTGTCTGGATACACAATGTAACAAAACAAAGCATCATAGGTTAATTTAAAAAGTTCCAATAGAATTTCAAACTTTCTCAATCATAAGAACCATTCAGCATCTTTCCTATTTGGAAAATGTTATATTCATTCCAGTTACAAATTTTCAAAATTATGCATCACCTTGTCATGCCTATAAATTCAGTTGGAGTGACTCAATTCATCAGCTCTAGAAAATCATAGGAGTGTGAAATTACATGTGTGTGTTAAGGAGGAGGGGGGAGGGAGTCTGACCTAAATGTCCAGTGGACCTTTAGCAGGGGTCCCTAAATGAAACCTAGAACTTGTAAAAGGTACCTTAGTGGTTATGTGGTAGGTGCATCATAACTGATAAGCAAAGTTGTACTGTTTGAATCAACTCTCATTGCTCTTTGGGAGGTGGGTTTCCTGTGAATAGACGATAATTTCACACAGAAATCCCCACTCTCTGACAAATCTAACCACTCCCATTTGAATTGAAAAGTCCAAGAAAAAGTGCTGTCTGAGGGCAAAACTAATAAATAGGCGATATAGGGGCTAGACCTATTAAATAAACAGCTGTGTATTGTCTTTTCACCTGGATAAGTTTCTATTTATTAAAACATAGATATAAAGCCCCTCCCCCCATTTATTGAAGTATACAAAATTTCTGATAACAATAAATTTTCTTTACATGAGTTTTTTTGTTTGAAGTAAGGAAAATAAGTCAGGAAACTAGCCGCTTTTTTGTACGAAGCCTTTTTGTTTAAAATGAACATCGGTTGGGCAATTAATAGCGTTTCATTAATTAACGGGACGTTGCCTAAGCAACAAAAAATTGACACAAGTTTGTATAACTGAAGTCATGTAAACGGGTGAAACAGTTTAATCAATAGAGGCAAAATTTCTCTGGGTAACTGCAGTTTATTGCTTACTTACCTCTGACGAATCTTCCAGATCTAAAGTAGGGATACTGGCTTGAATGTCAGCAAAAATGTTATCAAACACAGGCTTCAATTTGCACGCACCAGTGGCAGTTTCAAAACCGCCAGAAATACCAGGCGAAATTTCCTCCTCAGTGCTTTCATCACTGCTAGAAACAACTTCTTCTTGCCTCCACATATTTTACTCGAAATTAAGAAACATTAGAATAATTTTCCTTGTTTATATTTGCACAAAAGAACAGTAAAGTGGACAAAAGTTTGGCAGCTTGGAGAAAGTCTGACGCCATCTTGTCAAGCGCAATCTCTCGCCAGGCCCTTTCGGTAGAACGCGGTATTCAAGATGGCGATTTTCAGTGTGTATATCTTGAATCGAGCAGGGGGATTGATCTACCATTATGACCATATTACGCCTAAAAGCGAAGTCGAACAAGCATTTAGCTATCCTTTAGACATCGTAATACGTGAAGACGATAAATTGGTTGTGATATTTAATGAAAGAGATGGTATAAAAGGTAACTTTATTTCTCATGATTTGGCGTTCAAAGTTTAATTTCACTTCCTTGCCTCTTAATTGACAAATTGTCCCGTTCAAATCAGTTGGTCATGCCTTGCTGGCGATAAATGGTGAGCCAGTTACAGGAAGACGTTTGGCAGACGGAAGGGAAGCGATGGAAGTAATCAAGGACCAGGCAAACTACCCACTCAACTTAAAGTTTGGTCGGCCAAAACTGACAACGAATGAGCGTATCATGTTGGCGAGCATGTTTCATCCGTAAGTAAAACTTATTATAAAGACCTTACATTGTATTTGCGGATCAAAGCCCTTTAGAATGTTCCAGTTTGTAAATGGGTCTCACCTTGATCCTTTGAAAATTTGGGAGGGAGGGGTGAAAGTACACTTTCTGTGGTGGGGTGGGGTGAGGTGGAACAGGGTGCAGCATTTCATTCAATGAAAATTGCAACATATGTCCACTCCTGATTGTAGTTCATAAGCTGCATTCAAACTTAATGCCTGAGCATGGTGCTAAGTGCATGCTCTGCATACATGTAGCACTATCTACTTGTGGCAAACATTAAGCACAGTGCTCTGATACTGGGTACTGGATACCAGTGTACAAAAACTTTCATGAGTTTGAAGGCACTTTGCTCCCACCAACTTACTTTTTGTTTCCAGTTGATTGAAAGGCTTCCATAGAATGTACTTTTTTATGGGCTAAATAAAGCTTGGCCAGGCTTGTAAATAGCCAACTGGTAAGCCTCCCAACAGTTGGGATATTGAAATGTTGATATTCTATTTATCATATTACTTTTGTTCATTGACAGTGTCCCCATTTACATGTAGCTTTCCCATGCCAAATTCCTCAACACTTAAATAAAGTTATTATCATCATCATCATCGTCATCATCATTATTATTATCATTATTATTATTGAAAAGCATCCCTTAACATCCAACCAGAATGTAGTCTCCTACACAACTGTTTTTCGTGTCATCACGCAACGCTCCTCCCCAGGAGCATTGCATGATGTTGCGTGATGACACTAAAAATGGCTGTGTAGGAGACTATGTCACAAGTTTGACTTCTTCTGGTCTCTGAATTTCTCGTTCTAATGCTTGCGATGCATTGAATACAAATGAATGCAGTTTACTTACACAGTTTAGTTTTAACAATTCTGTTTTATTGACAGGTTGTATGCAATCTCTGCCAAATTATCACCAGAACAAAGGTCCTCAGGAATTGAAGTATTAGAGGCAGATTCATTCAAACTTCACTGCTTTCAAACACACACAGGTAAACGCAAAGAATTTTAGTTTACCCTTTGACTTTCATGAAACAATGAAGTGAATGAATTGCCTAATTGTCTTAGAAGGGTGGCACATAATGGTCCTGTCACTGCTGAGGACAATTCTGAATTTTAGAATAAGTACAACATGCCCATGTTGTGTAGACAAAGAAAACAAAAAATTGTCTGTAAAAGCTGGAGTTTGAGGCACCCCAGGGTTACCTAGGGCATCTGCCAAAACCCTCCATTGCTCACCACTATCTTTTCCTGAAGTGGCAGCCTACCACAATCTGATCATTGTCTGGAATTCTGGTTCCAGTTTCTGTAACAGATATTTCTAATGTTGTGTGAGGTTGCTTATTCGCATCCCCCATCCTAGATGAACAGAGGATCACTTCCCCTTATTGGTTGTTTCTTCTTGTGAGCCTTTAAGCATTGGAAAAACCAGCAAAGTTTCCAACAGTTATCATATTGGCCCCAGTTGTTAAAAGGTTGATAGTGCTATCCACCAGATAAATCTCTATCCAGTGGATAACGCAATTGGTTCCCCTAACACTTATCCAGTGGACAGTGATTTATCAAGTGGATAGCACTGTCCAACTTTTGAACAACTGGGGCCTGATACACCTGTAGTTTTCTGGGTATAATCTCAATTAACTTATCTATTATCTGGAACTCCACAGGACTGAAATTCATTGTGCTGACTGATCCTAAACAACTTGGCATGGATATTTTTCTCAAAAAGATTTATGAACTTTATTCCGACTTTGCTCTGAAAAATCCATTTTACTCATTGGACATGCCTATCAGGTAAGTTAGCATGTTTTGTGTTTGTTTTTGTTTTTTTGTAGCAAAAGTGGATATCAAGGTCAACTTCAACACCACAGACAGTCCATAAGCCATAGATTAACCTGGCTTCTGCAGTGTGAAGTAGTCAGGAATCACCCCCCCCCCCCTAGGATGGGATTCAAGTTACCCTTAGATCACCGGTACACATTTATACACCTGGGTCCCCCCTGAGGAATGGCTGACGGATTGCTTGAATGCAGGTTGACCATTTGAAAAAGGTTTAACTGGCCTAAAGAATTACCAGTCAAAGACAACTTTAACATCAAGGAAGACCTACACTGGCTGAATTGGCTACAAAGCATTTTTGATAGCTCCACGTTAAAACATATTCCCCATGTTTACCTTTTGTGTCCCAGGTTTTGCATTTTTAAAATACCTCAAAATAGGTCAAGATAATTTTAAAAAAGTGTTGTGACTTCATAAGTGGTGACAGCAACCACTAAATGAAGGTGATTGCTCTCTAGAGGTCACATGTGACATTAAGAACTGACTGCTTAATACAGGGGCCATTATTAATACAGGTTTTTGCTTTATTTCACATTTTAGCACAATCCAGAGCAAAATGCTTTTTTATTATCATGATTTATCAAAATTAAATTTTGTGTAGAAAATGAAGATTTTATCCTAATTTATAGAAATGTTTGCTTCGATTAACAAACCTAACTTTCCCTTGAAACTTAAGTTAAAACAAGAGGCTCATACAGGCTTTTTCTCTTTTAGGTGTGAGCTATTTGATAATAACTTACAGAGAGCATTGGAACAGGCTGAGAGATCAAGCAATCCCTCATTAGCTTAAACAAAGGTGTATACATTGAATTGTGGTGCACAAGAAAAACACATGCACATGAAGTGCATGAAATTACGTACTAATTCAGTAATGACAGATTTGGAGTGATGCTGATGGCGATGATGATGATGACAGCAGTGACAATGAGGGCAGTTTTGAGGATGAGGTCGTTGATGGTGATGGTGTTGGTGATGATGATGATGATGATGACAGCAGTGGTGGCAATGGTAACTACAACAGAAACTGAAAGATGATGACAGTGATTATGATGATGATGATGAGGAGGAGGAGGATGGTGGTGGTGGTGCTTGTGATGATGATGATGATGATGATGATGATGATGATGACAAGATTAGAAGAAGAGATTAGAAGAAGATCTAAATTGATGTCACCATCTCAGATAGTGTACATGTAATTCCAGAGAATGGCATTCATTTTTTGCAGCCAACTCACAACTTACAACTCTAAAGCAAGTCTAGAACTTCTGCTTAGCTCAAGTCTAAGTTAGAACAATGCTCAACTCTAAGTTAGAACAATTTTTTATAAACTCACAAGAAAAGTTTAACTTTTAACCCCCTTGGGGTACCAAAAAAAACTAAACTGATCAATATTCTTAGCTAACTGTACAAAATATTTCCACTTGAAAGTACTAAAAGAAAGGTCTCACGGTGGGGCCAGACCACCCCCTAAATGTTGAATGAAAATGTCCGGTTTTTGGTTAATTTTTAATAATTTTGTTACTTTTCATCATTTCTTTACCAAACTTCTCTTGGTAATTTGATATGGGTCTTTGTGCCAAACAATTTGACATGAATGGTGATGCCAAATGTCAAATTATGACGTCATAATTGGTGACGTCATATTATTCTCTAAAATAAAATTTTAGAATTTGTAAATTTTTTTCTAGTGTTTTAGAAAGAACACATCAAGAGGAGTTGAATGCTGAAAACAGTTTGTCGATGTGACAAATAATGGATGAGATATGGCATTTTAGATTTTGAAAATTTCACAGTCTCAAAATAGGGTCCCCCCTTGTGTAATACGTTTGAATTTAAGTGTTGTTTTGTTGCGTCAACGACACCATTTAAGTTGCAGATAAGATGTCTTAAATGACGGAAGCTAAATGAAAAAGAAAAACTCGGAAAAAATTTTTCCTGCCAGGGCTAGAGCCCCCAAACCAGTTTTGTGACGTAATTAAGTGTCACGTGATCAATTATGCACTTGCTAATATTATCGTTTTCAAGCCAAAAACTTAAAATCTAAAATGATACGATTTTTTGGAACAACAAGAAGTCCATTTTACCAGATTATTAGCTTGCATGGAAAAAAACTGTACAAAAAAGATCAACAGGGTGGTTTTTAGAAGAAAGGTATGGTTCCGGGGGGGGGGGGGACACTTTAAATGTCTTTAAATTGCCATAACTCAAGATACGTTTGTCTTAGCGAGGTACTGTTTTCAGCATTTTACTCCCCTTGCCAAGTTCTTTCAGATGACATAACTTTTTATTTCAAATTTGAAATTTTCAGTTAACTCGTTTTGTGACGTCAGCCATTATGACGTCACAATTTGGCCATTTTAGTCATTCTCATACTTAAAATAAATTGGGCGATAACCCAAGGTTTTTTGCCAAGTTTGGAAAAGAAATATGAAAAAGAAGCAAAATTAGTCTAAATGACCCATTTGGGGGGTGGTTTGGCCCCACCGTGAGCTGCCCCACTAAAGCAATCAATTGAATTGTCATACATTTATATGTATTTGACTCTAACCCTTTTTGTTTCAACACTGAGTGTTGTAATGTAGCTCTAACTTTTGAGTCTGTGACCTAAAGTGTGACCATTCAAATGAAAGCTACTGAGCAATACTTTCCTGTGGTGCCGTTTATTATGCTGTACAAGTTGGTTCTAACGTTTGAGTCTGTGGATGAAATCCTAAAGTGTGGACCATTCAAATGAAAGCTACTGAGCAGTACTTTACTGTAATGCTGTTCATTTTCCAGTTTTTTTCCCAGTCAATTAGTCAATTTGCTTCTTTGGTCCTCTCAGGAAGGGGAGGCTGAGAACTAGGGTTCACTGGAGTTCGCTTCTTTAAATTCAGCAATTCCACAGGTACGTTAAGGGGATTTAAAGAAGATAGTTGTGTTTTTGGTCTACTGGCACTGCTGTTTGGATCAGAACTGCTGGCTTGTTGTGGAGGGAGTACCCCTCCCATGGTAGAAGTGGCTTCTACATGAGTTGTCGCCATGATTTCTCTGTACTTGTTGACAACAAAGCTGACTTGATTGCTGATGTCATGACCAGCAAGCCGCCGTTCTAGGTCATTTAATAAATCTAGAATTACACGCGCATCTGCAAAAAAAAAAAAAAAAAAAAAAGAACAAACTTAAGGCCAGAGAAAATATAAGCAGTTTGACTACCCACATTCAATTTTATCCATTCATCAATGTCTCTTATTTTATTTAGGCATAAGGAGCCAGTTAACTTCATGACGCAAAGTATGTGACAGTGTATAACAGTGCAGTTGAAGGCCTCACAAAAATTCTTCATTCAAACCTCTGGTAACTCTGATAACTGGACAGGCATATGACAACTCAGATTCATTGAAATACATGTTTCTGTATCTCTATAGAAACTCCATAATCAATTTCTCCCTTTTTCTTGAAAATAAATTTGTAACAACACTGTCTAGTAGACATTTGGTAGAAATAGAAACATCAGAGGAAACACTTGACTGTGGTTCATGGTTTCACAACAGTTTCTCTTTCTCCCAGATGTCTTTGAGTGTTTCTACTTGACAAATTATTAGACTACAGGGCTGAGTCTTTGATAAGCAAAATAATAGTCAACGAGGTACAGACTGTTGCTTAAGGAAAATGCAGAAGAGTAGTCTAATGGTTTTTAGTTGAGAACAAAGTGATTGCAATTGGAAAAAATATAATTTACTTCATCAGGACTGAGCTAGTCACATTTGTGTATTTGTAATAGGTCTGCCGGGGGGGATGTCTACTTCAACTCTATAGGAGCACAGAAAATATTTTCTATAAATTTCCTTAAATGAACCAAGGGTGTCCACCTTAGGAGATCTGGGCCTGGTTGTTCGAAAGTTGATTAACCCCAACCCTGGGTTAAACGCTGTCCAAGGTTTCTGGTTCTCTTGTTTAAAAGTGTTACCGCTGCTAATTTTATGTGACAATTTGAAAGCAACCCAAATCAAATTGTTAAGTAAAAATAATTTGCTGGATTCCACGTCATTGTGGATTGAAGGTGAATTAAAACTCGACACTAATCCTGGATTAGCTTAACGCTGCTTTGAACAACTGGGCCCGAGTCCATAGGTTAAACTAATCTTTCTATGAAGTCATCATTAAGCTAGTATAAAACCAAAATGTATATGTACATAAAAGGGTGGGGGGGGGGGGGTAGAGGAAGAAGTTGTATGTATTGACCCACTTTATTCCAAAAAAATAATAAAACCTCTGCCAAATGTTTTTAGTGTTTAAGTGGAATAATTTTGGCTGCAAAAGGGTTAAGCTGTATCACCACAAGCCTGAATATCAGGCCTTCCTTAGGGGAGGTGGGGTGGAAAGTGAAGGGGGAGGAGGGTGGTCCTTCTCCTCTTCTCCCCTCTGCCCCACCCCCCTCCCCAGGTTACATTTCCACTTACCAAGTGGGGTGAGGTTAGGGGGTGGCTGTTCCCGCATCACTCTGCTTAGCAATGTGTATATCTGGCCATAGTCTGGTGTTTGACCACCTGTTGATGAAAAGAAAAATATCACATCACTCATTATTAATTTGTGTTATTCTTTATTTTAACCCTATGCGATTCAATAATTTATTAGAAAATAAGTAGCAACATCTACTGATGCTAAAACTTTTCAGGCAATTCTAAAGCCGACTTCAGCTAAGTTTGTTGAATGTCAGTCTCCAACAGTAGTCTAAGCACCAGATGCAAATCTTTATATCAGTTTTCCAAAAAAGTATTACCTTCTGACAATATCCGTTTTTTCTTTTCTTTCTTTCCTCTTTTTCTTTTTGCCACTGTTTTCGAGAAAACATTTAAGGCTGCTCTCTAATGTGTTTGCTAGGTTTGAGCACAGAGCTTGTTCAATCACTGAGTTGGGGAAAGTGCAAACTTAACGGGTGGATGTACCCCCACCCAGTGCTATCTACTTCACTCCTGGGGGCTAGTGGGGACTACCCCACCCAAGTGGGGAGGGGCCCACACCTCCCTCATGCAATCTACTCCACTCCCTGCCTTCTGCAGCAGGTTGAATTTGTGCCCTCCCTAGATTGTACATGCTGTGCTACTCAAGACAGAACTTCACCAACACAGGAATAATAGAACTCAAACCAGAAAAGAACCAGCTCCCACTCTCAATGACTTCACCGCTCATTAAAAGTAGTTGAGCGTTTACACTGGTATCATAAAGATCATGGGTTCGAATCCCGTTGAAGCATTTTTTTTTTGTCAGGCTCCATGTGCAACTTCTATGCTGCAGCATAACTGCAAAGATTTTCCAAGCTCAAATACGAGCTTGGGATACCTGTGCTGAAAACAGAACTTTTTTTGTTCTTGCAATCTTTCAAGCCAACTCTAACTTTCTGTTCAAAAGAGAAAAGTTATTCCTTCCTTGATCTGGAAGGATAAGTACTGGGCTCGACTTACCAGGATCAGATTGTGTTGGTTCCATTGCAGCAATTGTCATAATCTACACAAGTAATAAAATCAGAAAAGGAATATTTAACAAATGATCAAATTAAAAGATAACTGTAAATTTGTTATACCTTATAGAGGACATGTACAGTTATAAGAAGAGGTTCAAAAGAGATAAATCTTTGGAACAAAAACTCCAGTTTTGTCTTCAGATCATTTGGAGATGGACAGCTTAATGATTGATCCTTGTATTTTGACTTTAAGCAAAATTACTCTTGTTTCTCCCCTACCACTAGAGGAAAAGTTACTGGATTAGTGACAAGTGTGTTTGCAATTTATACGTGTAGAAAAGGATGAATCAAGGTCGCCATAAAAACCATTCGGATTGCATCACAAATTCGAAACCCAAAGTGGTAACTTTGTATCGGAATACTATGAATCTGGAAAGATTTGTTATTTATTTTTAAAAATATCAACAGGTCATTAGATGATAGACAACTAATACTCCCTTTTTCCACTCAGGGAAAGGCGAGCAAGAAGAACACAAAACATGTCTATGCAGGTAAAGGCAGCTGTCACATGGAAACTTCCATGCATGTTCACATGTTCTTCTTGCTTGACTATCCCTGAACCAAGGGAGGAACTGTCTGTAGTCCAGTTCAGTAAATCCAGTATTTTTTCATTGCACCTGTGATCCTATAACCATTCCTGTATAATTGCCTATCACTGGTGTGGTATAATGGTAACTCTGCCTAGTGTTAATGTGTGGTTCCAGAAAATATGCATTTCCTCCCCAGGGATGTTCATTGGAAATTCTAAGGGTGGGGAGAGGAGATTAAAAAAAAACCAGAATGTTGAAAGGAGAGTATGAAGCTAAACTGGAATTTCTTGAGGAGAAGAGGGTTCAAACCGAAAAGCAATCCATGCGGGAGGTATGGATATTTTCTGGAACAACACAATGCTAAATGCAAGTACTCTGATCAACAAGCTAGAAAGCCACTATAATCATTTCAGATAGCAGGAGCTCGTCACCCATGATAATTAGATGCAGTTTTTTGGTGATCTAGCTGTTTTTGATCACCAAGAATTTGGACTAAGGATAGTTTATGCAGTCTACATAGTGTGCTCGGCAAGTGTAAAAACTGTGAAGGTATGGAGTTCAACTTCAAGTGACTCTATCATAAGCAATGTTTGTTTGTCACAGCTCTAGAACCAGTAATCCTCTGCACCTGCTAGGTATGGCCTCTGGTCAATACCCTTGAAAAATCAACTGATTGGTGTTATCTCTGCATGCTTCGCATGGCTCTCATTGCAAGTTGGAGTGATATCTGAGAAATGTAGACGTGTATGCCAAGCTACCATCCATGGCTGTCCATCAAGATCTGTGGTAGTTACCTTTGACTTGCAGAGCACTGCAACAGACACCCATTGTCATCTCATCCTATGGTGTAATGGGTACCAACACAGGGTACAGCTACCCACAGAAAGCAATATGAAACCTTTCTCAACCCTCTCATCAAAGACACAGGTTACAAGTGCCCCTCTGAGGGGCACGTAATTCAATGAGCTGTGCTTAACCCAACTGCTGCTGCTGCTCCTGCTGCTGCTGCTGCTGCTGCTGCTGATGATGATGATGATGATGATGATGATGATGATGTCAATGATGCGTGATGGTGGTGGTGGTAATGATAATGATGACAAAAGAAGGGAATAAGATTGCAGGTAGCAAGGAGCCTTTCTGTACATATTAATAGATAGGTATTCCAAACGCATGTCAGGTATTCAATCACTGCAATTATTTTCTAGTTCTCAACTGAATAAATTAAGTTACTGAAATAATTAAAATGCCATAGAATTTAAATTATTCAAGTAGATGTATCACTTACTGTGTGAATCAACAAACAAAAACACCAGAGATGGTTTCTGGAATGTTTATTGCACCCCAATGGAAAACAAGTCTGACAGTGAACAAACTGTAAGTCATAAGAACAGCAATTATCACAGCAGGTGCTTTGTTGATTGACCTCCTGGTAGTTACTAGCCTGTGAGCACAACTGCCTCTCGTCGGTTCTGGCCACTTGATGAATTCACATGAGCTTGTGACTACAGTTGACTCTCTTTATAATGGACACCATCGAGACCAAGATTTGGTGTCCGCAATGGAGAAAGTCCATAATAGGGGGAGTTGTTTTCAGTAATTCCTTCTTCCCCAGAACTTCAGCTGCTGTCCGTAATAATGGGGTGTCTATATTAGCGAGGTGTCCATAAGGCGAGAGTTGACTGTAGGCGCGAGGCAGCTGTATTCACAGGCTATGATGGTACTTCAATGATTTTTTTTAACCACTCCACAGGCAGCTGGTGGAGCTGGTCAGTATTGTGAATGGGGACATGAGGTGGGACACTTACACCCCCCACCCCAGTACCTCACTCCTTCAATATGTAACTACAGGAGGCAGAGTTCAAACTATCAACTTTCTGACCAAAAATCTGGTTTAACACTGAAACAGTATTCCTGCGCTGTTCAAAAAAATAACCTGCTGAAATGAAATGTGGGCTCTTGAGCCATCAAGAAACAACTTACAGATCGAATAGAAATGTTTTATGAAGTAACCAAGCACTATTCTCATTTTCAGATGTGCATCTGGGTTTGTTGTGGTACAGTCAATCCTTGTTATTACGGACACCGTTGGGACTAGAAACAGTGTACATATTAAATGAGGTTAAATGTATTTTAAGCAAGTTAACCAACAAGTGGTGTCAGTAGGGCAGGGTTTGACTGTACTGTCCACAAGGAAATCAAAGCCTGAACAATGATTCTGGCATTTTGTTACAAGATATTTGCTTCCTTACTTATAGAGGAATTTCTCTAAAATAATTAAATAATCAAAATTGTAATGTAATAACTTAAAGTATATTAACATTTCACCTTGAGCTATTAAACTAAACTAATGTGCTGCTATATGCAATTTTGTGCAACAGCGAACCGACAAAGTTTTCGTTTTCTTGACATTAATAACACCAAGAATTATACAACAACATGAAGCAACTGGACCCGAACAGCTAGCTGTATTATAGCTACCTTTGCTTCTAATGCCTTTGGCAATGTAAGTTAAAACTTCAAACATAGAAGGCCTAGATGTGGATGTCTTTAAAACAGTAAGCAGCAATCTTTGAATAAATACTTATAATAATCAAACAACAATATAATAGAATATAATAGGGCTTGAAGCCAAAAATTGAAATTCACACATCCTCAGTTAGGCATGTTTCCCTCAAAATATCTCCATAATTTTCTCTTAAAATGGATGGGTTAGTATTCTAGCTAGGCTAAAATTACTCAACAGAACACCTCCAAAACCCTTTCTTTTTAGCCTGAGAAAACAGCCAATGTTTTGCGAGGTCACCACTTGAGCCCTCACAAAACAATGTCTGAGTAACAAGTGCAGAGATTCCGTACTGATGATGCATTACTAATAATATAATAATAATATTTATTACTTAATATTATGCAAATTAGCATACATACATGATCAAATGCGCATTACAAATATAATGAAAAGGAATTATATGTTTTTGTCATTAAAATTAATTAAAAAGAGAGTAAAATTTATGTACACCTAAATAGAGTTTAAAATTATATGCAAGTCTAAAATAGTGAGTCTTTAACTGTCCCTTAAAAATATCATAATTGTCCTGCATTCTAATGTCCTCTGGTAAAATTTTCCAGATTTTGGGTGCTGCTGTTTTAAAAGCCCTGTCTCCTGGTGTCTTCTTTGATTGTGCACTGTAGTCCTCTAGTAACATACCCCCATCCGATCTAAGATTATATCTGGATGTCCTCTTAACTTTGACTAGTCCCCTAAGGTACTCAGGCGCATTGCCATAGATACACTTATGAGTAAGCACTGCTATCTTAAAAATGACCCTAAACCATACTGGGAGCCAAGCTTAACAAGGGTAGGAGTAATGTGATCATACTTTGCAACATTGCTAACAAGGTGAGCTGCTGCATTTTGTAAACGTTGTAACTTACTTAGCTGGACGGCTAAAACACCAACCAAGAGGCTATTGCAGTAATCTATCCGTGACATTGTAACTGCTTGAACTATGGATTTCCTGTCATCATAACTCAAATACTTTCTAATACGTCCAATATTATGCAGATGATAAATAACAGATTGGCACGTTTTATTTATGTGCGCAGACATGGTAAGATTCTTATCCAGCCACGCCCCAAGGTTCCTAACAGTCGTTACAGCCGGTACATTTTTACTAGGCAGCCCTCTGATTGGTTGAAACGTGAGAGAATTTTGTTTCAACCAATCAGAAGCACTGCCCAGATCTGGGTAGTGACGCGTCATCAGTATGGAATTTCTGCACTCATTACTCAGACGTTGTTTTGCGAGGGCTCAAGTGGCAACCTCATGAGATGTTGGCTGTTTTCTCAGGCTACTTTCTTTTTTGAGCATACAAATCTCTTCTACTATTTCTTCCACTGTAAATTTAAATGAAAAATTTTAAGGCATGCAAATTCTGCACCCTGTCATTATGCTCCCTAGTAGAGTACATACGTGGCTGTCAAAAACGGAATAACAAATTTAAATTTAACAGATATGCTGAGAACTAAAAGCTAAAAATTGCAACTTTATATTACAAAACAAAATAAAATTAGGGAAGATCAAGAACAGTATCTGATATGGCTTTGAGTTTCAACAGAAAACTGCACTTGACAATCTTAAAGTGTGAGCAGTGTAATCCTTAAGTGTGAGCTGTTAAGCAGTACTTTCATGTGTGGCTACTTACACTGTTTGAGGTTGTTCTTACTTTCACTTTTGTGGATAAACTTCTTTAATGTGACTACTCAAATGAAAGCTACTGAGCAGTACTTTCCTGTGGTGCTGTTTATTATGCTGTACAAGGTTGTTCTAAGGTTAGAGTCTGTGGATGAAATCCTAAAGTGTCACCATTCAAGTGCAGTACTTTCTTGTGGCACTGTTTACTGTCATTTACAAGGTTGTTCTAACTTCTGAGTCTGTGAACAATATGTGACCATTCAAATGAAAGCTAAAACCACTACATTCCAGCAACACAGATCATTTATCAGTATTCCTCAGTTTTGCACTTTACACAGATTAACTATGAATTTTCATCTTTGTCGCTTTAAAAAGGTGAGTTGTTATTAATACCCCTTCACCAATCTAGGCTACTCCATATTGATCTGACTGGGGTAAACTGTCCAGTGGTTTCCAGCAGTTCTGGATCTGTTATATCGCAGGGTTTTACACCTGGTGGCAATACTTGTCACACATTTGCGCCATACCACACTCTGCTGCTCTGGTGTCAGGTCCTTTAAAAACCTGCCTGTCACCTCAACTATAGAATAAAATAGAAAAATGTAACAATGAGTCCACAAAAAGGACATCTTTTTATGGTATATATCATTAACCCTTAGGCTCTGATGTCAACATACAAATTCTCGCCAGACATCGCTAACTACAGTGCTGTACTAACTGAGTGAATTGTTAAAAAAAAATATGGTCAGTGACCTCCTAAGACCTTTTACAATTTTGGTATGAACAGGATTCCACGCTGCTGCATGCATTGACCAGGCTTTGAAACATTGATCTTCAGATTAGAAGTCTGAAGAGCCAACGTCTTGATCCATGCATCTCCACCCTTCGATTGGTCATCACGCCTTTGGTTAGAAAGGCATCAAAGATCTCCTCTTTTAACAAATAGGTGGAAACACCTTGGGCTTTTACAACAATATTTGTGTCCCTAGAATGCCCACTTTTCAATTTTTGACTCAAAGTCACTTGGCAGCAAGGTAATAAACATTCTGCAGAAATAATGAAGGTTGAATGAATGCTTTCAAATGATCATACTTTGTATCGCATTGATGACGATCGGGTCAAGCTGCGTTGTCCCACGTTTGCCACCAGTCACCGTAGATGCCTCCAGCACATCATCTCCAAAAGTTATCTCAGCCAGACGGACGGCAAAATGTGTGGGCTGGCTTGACCTGGTGAGGGCATCTAGATACTTCTGACGGGGGACAGCCACATTTGGGTTTCCACCAATTAAAACATGAGAGTCTAAAATTGGAAAAAACAAGTACCAATAAGGGCATGGAACAGGTTTATGACATACAATTTTCTGGCATGCAAATTTATTAACCTGTCAATTTCTTCAGACTAAAGGGTAAGAGGGGAGGGTGTTCCTAAAACTGCTGCCACTGATTGAGGACTAGATTTGCATTAACTAAAGACAGATATGGAGCTGTAAAAAAAAGACACTCCATGCAGAACTAACTTGAAAAATGACTGAAGTTACAATGTAGGCTGGTAAAGAAATTCTGCACAGGATCTTAATAGAATCCTATGTAATAGGATCTTGAAAGATCCTAAGCCAGGATCCTGATAAGATCCTACTTAAGATCCTGTAGGATCCTATGTTTTTGTCTAGGAACTTGTAGGATCCTACAGCATCCTGTTTAGGATCCTATAGGATCCTGAACAGAGTCCTATAAGATCATGAGCAGGATCCTGAAAGATTTTACAGGATCCTGAGTAGGATCCTATAAAACATGGTTAGGATGAATGCTATTTAGGATCCTGGGTAGGATCCCATATGTGAACTTACAGGATTCTAGAAAATACTGTAGGATCCTGCGTAGGATTTCCACAAGGCATCCTTGAAACGTGTGACCCATTTTGATTACTTAGCATACAGAGATCCAATCAAAATTCAGAATTCTAGTATGGCTTCCACAAAACCAACTTAAACTCACTTGTTACTTTGGGTCTCCACAAAACCAACTTTAAGTCACTTGTCACGGTGGGTTGGCTTTCCAAAAGCTATTCTTAAATTCTGACAGGATAGTCCATAACACAAAACTATGCAAATTAATGAGAAGTTGCCACACTTTTGTGTGTTGTGTTAAAATGGTACTTACAGTCAGGAGTCATTTTGATCCCAGACACAGTGATGCTTTCTGTTGATGCACCTAGCTTGTGAATACTCTGTGCCACTTTTAACAAATCCTCGTGAACTTTTTCATCTTCTGAAGCATCCTTCTCTTGTGGATTGCTTTCACTTTCATGTTCACTGGGGTCCTGAACACTGACAGTCTCAGCTTCATCTTTTGCACTTTCTTCTGCTGCCAAGTCACTGCAATCACTACAACTTGCTGCCATACTGTTCGCACTGTTTTTCTGCACTGGACTCCGTCTCTGATCTGTTTGATTGGTTTGTGGCTCTGCTGAAGCCTGCAAGCTAGATGGTAGGTGAACAACTGTGATATCGGGGTCAATACCAGGTGGTAATATATCCTGCTTATTCCCCTCTGGTTCATGTTCTTTTGAACTAGAGTCAGCAGATGATTCTTCTCTGACATTCAAGTCTTTTTCTTGTGTCACACAGCTAACATTGCGGCCATCAATGCTGAGCACAACACTCCGAGTGCTGCTTTTCGAAGTCTCTTGCTCATCATCAGAAGGAATTCTGACTAGAGGTGGTGTGTGCTTTGCAACTGGCCGCTCCAAACCTCCTAACTCATAATCTTCATCATCTTCATCTGATTCACCATGTGAGTCATCATTTTCCTCATGTTCTTCACAGTGCCAGCTGTTCTCTGCACTTCCCCCACCAACTGCCATGGATGGTGGTCCTAGATCGTCATCATCACTTGTGAACCTTCTTCTTGACAATCTGTTTCTACGTGGATTACGAGCTCTCTTGCACCTCTGAGCTATGCTGGTCACACAAGCTTTCCAAAGAGCAGTTTGCGCTTCACTTGACGCGTTTGGGGCAAATCTCCGCAGGACTTCAACTAGGAAAGGGATAAAGAGAACTACAATTTAATCACGTGAAGCTGATCAAACAATGTTCATGTGAGGAAATTATCAAATGTTACCTAGCTCTGAGCTTTACTACCAGTCTGACCAGTGGTAACCTCTGCAGGGTTTATTCTAGAAATTGGCCAATGACGGCCCAGTGGGCCCCCTTCCGTAATTTTAGGGGCCCTTTTTCAAGAGAGGGGGTCCAAGAAAGGAGCGACTGAGAAGTCCTGGACTTGAGTAACTGCAGAATCCCAGATGTTTGTCTCGTAAAATAATGGCTCTCGTCACTTGCAAACGGTGACTTTCAGACTTGTTTTTTATTTTTATTATTATTATTATTATTATTATTATTATCGTTCTATATGCATGGATAAGAAAAAAGAATAACTAAGAAGCAACTCAAGAATGAGCAGAATACAAACACAGAAACAAACGAAGAAGAAAAAGGCAATTGAGACAGTAAGAGGCTATAAATTTTGAGGTATACAGTGGCAGTCATATCAATCTTATCATCAGTGATGTTTTCAAATACTCTATTTCAAAAAATCAGTACTTAGTCTAGGGCACAATTTTATGTGCCTCATTTGATGCACCAACATAAATTTTATGCGGCATTTTTTCGAATTCCGGAAATCCCGCAAAGCTGTGCTCTAGAATAAACTCTGCCTCTGTTTTCTAGACCAACATCACTACTGTTGGTTGACTGCAGGATTACCCTTACAATTTTGTTACGTTGCCCTGGGTGGACAGAGACACTGTGGAGCAAATTTTTATTATCTAGGGAAACAACAGGATGGCAGAGTCACTCAAATCACCAGTCTTTAAATCGAAAGTTCAATGCAAAGACCACTTTACCCCTGTGCAACACCTAATGTGTCCTACGCAGGTCCTTTTGTGTGAACTACCAATTTTCCTCAAAACATCTACTTTTGCATGATAAAATTCGGCCCCTTAAATAGTTAAATGAACCAATCTGTGACCAAATCCTCTCATGTGCATGTTCATTGGACTTGCCTCCACAACACAATCTTTATAACAAGTTCCTGCGACTAGTCCCCTGATGTTAACAATAAGGGACTCAAAACTGGCCCCCTCATGCGTACCAACTTAAAGGGCTTGCAAAATACATTTGTTACCAAGTCTTCACAAAAAGTGGTCACTTTCTGGTTCTTCGACAGTACAGAATTAAAGCAGCTGTTCCTTAAACATTGTGTTCTTAAAAAGATTGGACGTGATCATTATATTTAGAAATACCTTTGATGGCATCTAATATTGCTGGATGTAGGGCAGCTTTTCCTCCAATCCCATAAGGCGTGGATTTGACCAGCACATCTATGCCAAAGAGCTTCTCTGCTAGACGCAGTGCAAAGAATTTTGGTCGACCTTTGGATTTTTCTAGCATGTCTTCTAGTTCAAACTGTGTTACAACCACGTATGGGTTATAGCCAATTGAAACTACAAGAATATAGAACAAATAAGAGGTATTCTAAATAATTATCCACTTTTCAATTAACCCTTTTTAAGCTGTAGTATCAACATGTAAATATTCTCTTCACACAGTTCTTCATGTGTACCAGTATTCCGTGTGGCACCAGCTGGGATAATTTGCTTAAACATCTAGGTATTCTATCTTTGATCATTTCCTTGATACTTAGGACCTGCACGTTTGATTGAGTGGTAATTTAAGACGATTTCTGCTCAACGTTCGAGCAGTAAGTGCAAAAATTAAGTTACCAAAAAATACTTGCTGCACTGTCACATTTTGAGAACAGATAAGAAGAACTTATGGTTACTTTTGCCCCCAAGCTGACCCCGCGAGAGAAAATTGGATTTGAAGTTATCAATATTTCAATTAAAAAGATGCTTCATGTCAGTTCAAAACAAAATGGCGCCCATTTTTAGCATACTTTTACGAGGTTTGAAATTAATTTTCTTGAGAATGCTTGAGAATTTCATCGCGGGGTCACTTGGGCAAGTGAACTATAGAGTGAGATGTTTCAAATAGCATTTAAAATGTTACCGTGCTATGAGTAGTTTTTTGGTAAATATTTTTTGCACTTATTGCTCGAACGTTGAGCGGAATCCGTCTTAATAAATGGAAGGAGAATTAGACACTTGACATTACTGGGGCTCAAAGGGATAAAAGTGGTTGACTCTACGATGAGGAGCAAGTACTAGGCCTATGAGGGTTGAAAAAGTAACTAGTGAAGTGAAACAAGGAGAAAAATGTTGGTGAACGTTGGGAGATTACGCAGATATTAAGAAACTTGTCAAATTTTGCCCAGAATGACTGGTCGGTAAAGTTTTGACACTCTCAAAAGTGTTCAAGATCGAACAAGAAATCTCAAGATTGAACATGACAATATCTCATTTTGGAAAATAACACTGTGACCAAAACAGCACCACATCTTTTTTACACTAGCTCAAAACTTTGAACCACCTTGTACAGCATAATAAATAACACTATATAGTACTGCTAAACCCTTTAACCCTTTAAGCCCTGATATGAAAATGCATATTCTCCTTACTGTTCTCCTTACATTTCTTATGGAACTAATGAGGAGAATTTGTATAAATACTAAGACATCTTATCCTTGGTGATCACTCTCTCTATTCTCATCACTTGATTGTTTGAACAAGTAGTGATAATGTAAAGAGAAATTTCATTTTCGTCACTGTTTGGGCTTAAAGGGTTAAGCCCTGATATAAAAATGCATATTCTCCTTATCGTTCTCCAAACATTTCTTATGGAACTAGTAAGGAGAATTTGTCTAAATATCAAGACATCTTACCCTTGGTGATCACTCCCATTATTCTCATCACTTGAATGTTTGAACGGGTAGAGATAATGTAAAGAGAAATTTCATTTTCGTCACTGTTAGGGCTTAAAGGGATAAAGCTTTTATTTCAGTGGTCAAATGTTCGGGTTTCATCTGTACACTCAAAAGTTAGTGCCATACAGTAAAAACCCGCGTATAAGAACCTAAAATTTAAGAACCTGTTAGGCTAAAATTTTCATTTTAGACCCCCTTTTCATAGGAACCTATTTAGCCTAAAATTTTCAATAGGTTCTTATTTTACAAAAATGAAGGCATCACAAAATGTAACACAGCATTTTATGGACACTGCAGCATGAAAGACATGCATGCTAGTACTTTGGAAAGATAAATTTATCGTATGGTTATCATCTAAACTGTATTCTAGATAATTATTTAATACAGCAATATATTCCATATCACATACACTGTATGCCCTGCAGTTATCTGTGCTGATCGCTAGTGCCCCTATCAAATTAAGAACCTATTTAAGAACCTAAGTAGCCTAAACTCCCACTAAATACCATTTCTATAAGAACCTATTTAGGCTAAGTTGGAAAAATCTAGGTTCTTATACACGGGTTTTTACTGTACTTCAAAGGCTTATCAAAAGTAGAGGTACTCCAGTAATTTCTGTTAGACTCTCCTACCGAGTTGAAGCATGTCTCCTCTGGAACGATTCTGGCTCTTGTGATAATCTGTGACAATTGCTGAAAGACAGGATTGCCACTCAGCTTGATATTCATTATTGGGGTGCTCTCTGACGTAGTTGCTGATAAGCACAGCTAACAGGAAAGAAGACAATATTAACCGTTAAAGCTCTGATATCAACATGCATGTTCTCCTGACTTTTCTCCATATATTTCATATGGTACTAGTTGGGAGAGTTTACATGTTCAACAAGTAGTGATATGGTAAGCCCTGGTACATGGATCCAAAGTAAGTGTTTTCAATCTTGCGTTCTGCATTAATTTCTGCCCAATCCTGCCATCCCTGATTGGGTATAGTCCTCAAATTCCTTCTCAACCCAACTTCAGCATGGGGCAAGCTGACCAGGGTTTTGACATTATTTTGTTGGTTGTCACCCCACTTACCAACATAGGTTTTAATACTATTCTACATCCCACCTACAAAAAAATGACAACCATTTTCCTGGCTACTGTATTCTTCAGAACTGTATATCCCATCCTTATAAATTGCAGTATCTTGCACCCAACTACAACCCTTCCTCCCTGACCAAACAAACCTCTATTGCACAAAATGAATTTAATTTCAATCTGTTTTTTAATATTATGATAATTTTGAGGGTGTCGGAGGTTGAAGGCTTTCAGATAAGAAAAGGTGAGATCATGCACAGTGAAAGTCTGTTTTTTTTTCCTGACAATAATTATTCATGTCCCTGAAAAAATCACCCATCTAATTTGATTGCAACCTAGCTTTCTTAATATACTTTCCCAACTGAAATAATATTATAAATCTGGAAGATAAATAATCTGACTGTCCTTACCTGCATTCATTATTTCTTTTGGTGATGCTACAGTTTGTTTGGCACTGGCATCATTTGCTAGAGAGAAAAAGTGTATTTTTTCTTGTCACTATTGGGCTTAATTCAGTGTCATACTTTCCATCACTGGCTTTCTCGTCGTCACTGTATCCACACATTTTAAGTGTCTAAAAATAGCTGTCACTTGTTGAATGTTGCTAATACCCAAAAGTTGAAGCCCCTTAGACCCAGTAATTCTTAAACTAATGGCCTCAGTAACTTGTGATTTGAGAAGAAAGAGGGTCTTAACTCCCAAGTTCCCACACAGCTGTGTACCTTTGTTGCTAGCTTCTGCATCTACCGGTATACAATGTTTGGCAGTTTACACCCTGTTTCTTCTGCCTCCTGCCATCTCACGGGCTCTTTCACCTCCCCTTTCCTTTGACTTTTGCCTCCTTTTCTCTCCCTACTGTGAATATGATTGGTTGGTTCCATGGCTATGATTTTTAGACCATGTTTCTTTACCCCTGATGGAAGGCTAGCCAGTAACTTCAAGTAATTTTTCTAGCTGTCCCAATAATGTGCAGGTCCCAGTTTCTGATCTCCTAGGTAGAGTAGGGATTAGAGGGCTACAAGGACACAAACTTGAGACTTCATGTTTGGCTTATTGGCTACTGGAACCACAACACACAATCAGACCAGTAAGCACAGCTTAAGTTCATAACTTACCAGTGTTTCGAATGACAGCACCTGCAGCTGGGGACAAATGCAAATCTTTTCCCTGTATGGTCGTCTTCACTGTTTGAGGTTGCAAAGGCGAAGTGCCATGAATTTTAATCGGAGAGGGTGGAATATTTGTGGTATGCGAAAGAGTAATATACCCTGGTGGTATACTTGTTTGAGATGATGTTGTTGTTACACCATGAAGTGGAATCCTTGGACAATGTTCACTGTTTGTTTTCGGTACAGTAGTACCAGCATTAGAACTACTAACTACCACCTTGGTTTGTTGAGGTGAATGTCTAGCTTCTGACAAGGTGCATACAGGAATAGGCCTTGCTGCAGAGGCAGGATTTTTCACAACTGTACACAAAACTGGAGAAGTTGATAAAGTACTTTGAAGGTCGATGTATGAAGGTTTCAGCACAGAAACAGGAGTTGTCTGTATTGGAGCTACTCCAGTTTCCCTTAAAGGGAGCATAAATCTCTGCTGTGATGGTGTAAAAGAAGAGTTACTGTGCTCAGACACTGGCTCTCTTTGCCGTCTTGAACCAGTATAAAGCTCCATTTGAGGTGATTTAGTACATGTATTAGAAGTTGTTCCAACTGTGGGAGATTGATTAACAATCCAACCTATAGATGTGGCCCCATTTGGAAAGGAACCACTTCCTTCCATGATTGAAGCACAAGCTCCTCCTCTTGGAAACTGCTTCCTATTATCATCTGGTAGAGACTCTCGAGAAGGAACAGGTGTGGTTGTTTTAGTCACAGAAACACTAATAACCGAGTGCTCGCAAGTATTTATTGACTTTGTGGACTCAGCTGTGGAGGACACATTGGGCAAATGGGAGGTTATTTCAGGAGAGTGTATATTAGACGTTACTGCCTGTGGCTTGGGCAAAGATTTGTCCTGCGTGTCTAAAATTAGAATTGCAGGAGGACAGTCACCAGAACTTTTCTTCACAGCCGTGTTTCCTGCATCAGGTGAACTTTGCATTGGTGTCCTACTTAAAGTTCTGGGTACAATTAAATCATTCCTCTCCTTATTTGCAACACTGTCTTCTTTAGAAACAGTCACTGAGCTTCTGTGCCTTTCCTTCTGTTTAGCACCACGACAAGAACTGCAAGAATCCAGAACAGGCTGGTGTACAACACTAGCATGAGGAGTTGTTTGAATTATTACAGGTCCTCCACAACAACCATGTGAAGTACTTTTATCAAGCTGATCCAGTCTACTGTTAATCTTTGTTAGTATTTCCGTAACTGATGTCCGCGAAGAAGCCTCAGCGGATTGGACATTCTCAAGCTTGGACTCCAAAAGAGACAATTTCTCCATCATCTGTTTCTGATTGGTCAAAAGGCCCTCCTGAAAAAAGAAAACACAAAAAAAATAGAATTAGTCTTTTCTATTATAAAGTAAAAAGTATACAAGTTGTCATGAGAATGGGATTACAAAGAAAAAATTCCCACAGGACGTCAAACACTTTTTTCCTTTAAGCCCTAACAGTGACAAAAATAACATTTCTCGTTACATCATTACTGCTTGTTCAGTCATTCAAGTAATGAGAATAAAGGAAGTGATCACCAAGGATGAGATGTCTTGATATTTAGACAAATTCTCCTTACTAGTTCCATGAGAAATGTACTTAACTTAACTTAACTTTAATGAGTTTTATATTGCGCAAACATCAATGTGGCATTTTCGAATGCCCATTACAATACATTTGAAATAAAAATTAAAAAAAACTGGGTAAAATTACATATTAATATATCGTGTAAAAATCAGGTAAATATATGGAAGACAAATTTCAATAAAACAGCTAAGAGAAGCAGCCCCCCCCCCCCCCCCCTTCGAACTCCCCACCCCGTGCCCTCCTTCTATCCAAATGTATGGAGAACAGTAAGGAGAATATGCATTTTCATATCAGGGATTTAAGGGTTACGCTTTTGCAGATTGGTCAAATGCTCTTACCACTAAGCTACTGGGAGATTTATGGTAAGCTGGATAACCAGTTTCATAGTGATACATTTGGTCCTTGACCCTTAAAGCCCTGATTATACAAATTCTCCTTACTGGTTTCCATATATTTCATTGAGTGCTATTTAGGAGAACTTGTCTAACAGTCAAGACAATTCATCTTCTGTGATCATTTCCTTAATTCTCCTGACTTGTAAGTGTTACAATGCACTGATATGATGAGGAGAAATTCAATGCTGATCACTATTGGTACTTAAGGGCCCATTACAGTATCTTTTGAGGCCGTTGCTAGGCAAAAATGAGTTTGCTGTAACTCAACACATGCACGCTTTCATTGGACCAAATTTGGACAACATTCATTGAGGGCAAGTATGGTTCAGTTTATGACGTCATCGAACCACGCCCAATGTCACGTGATCAGAAACAGAAAAATGCGTTTTTAATTTAAGACTTACCTTTTTGTCCATAATTTCTTGTACCCTACTATTTCATAAGCCGTCTTGAAGAAATTTAAGCATGCGTTTTGGCTTACGAGGAAAAATAAACAAATAAGAATGAAAAATGTGCTTCTTTGACCACTCTTTTGGGTATATTTTTTTGTTTTCTGTTTTTTCGCAAAAAGGATGCTTAAATTTCGAGAAAAAAAGATGTTTTTTCGAATTCTTTTAAAATGCAGCAGCTACGTTTCCCTTTCAATGAGAAAAGTACATTTTTCGCGGCACCAGAAGTGACGCTCATTTTTTCAATGGCCAGGTGCCTAAGGGTTAAATGGCTAGGTCGCTAAGGTGATAATTTTCCCATTCTTGGCATCGTGGACGGTAGCTCAGCTGTTGTTGGAATATAATAATAATAATAATAATAATAAAAACAATCTTTAAAGAGGAAGCGCCCGTCACGTAAATACGTGGTTTTCAGGGAGGTCCTCCATAAAATAAAAAGAATAATGGCCGCGAGTCAGATAAAAGGCGTCAAACTGGATGTGTAATGATGATTGGTTTTCCCGTTGGATTGCTTCAGTTCTCGCTTCTTTCACGCTCCAGTCGGCGATCTGTTTTACGAACGGCGCAAGCCATTCAACAATGTGGATCCACTGAGTCAAACTGACTTCATCCAGAGAGTTCAGAGAATTTTATGATAAGCTTAATCTTTGAAATACTGCCCAGTGACAAGGAATGAAAGAGCAACGATATTACGTATTGCAGACCTTGGACGAGTTGTGGCTTTCACGACAGAGGTATCACTGTTCAAGCTGAATTTTTGTCCACATCGACTACACTCGAACTCGATGTCTTAAACTGTGTTTTGTCTTACCGAACAAAATTCGTGTTTCTCCTTTCCACAGTCACAGTCATTTAGATCGCTTAAATTACTTTTTGCTTATTTCTCAAGTGAGGTTGAGGTTGTTAGCAGACGTTGCCCATCAGATGTATCGAGCTCACCATTATTTGTCAGGTTATCTATCGTGTGCTTTAATAATAGCTTTATCAATGTGGGCATGAAATTCGCGCAGTAGAGCTGCTTTCAAGGACAATTTACAAGCTTCCTTTCTTGCTGTATGCTGCTCCACGATGTCTTGCAACAGTGGCTGCAAGTCCGTGGCCTTGAGAGCTTCGTTTATTCAGAAGGTCTGTCTAAACACTGGAGTTGCTCAGGTTCGTAAGGACAGTTCACAGGTTCGCAATAGTTTGGGAGCAGTCGAAGTCACGGCCGCGGACAGCAGGGATTTCTTTATGGGTTCAGGATGATGGCACAATACTTACTTCGGTTTGCCTCCGCATCATTGACATTTCTATCCCCGACCTGACACTGAAAATCTTTGAATGTCAGCTTTTCGTGATCTGCATTTCCCCATCGACTTGCAGCCATCGCTGTGCTTTCTGTTTACGTGCGTACGTGGATAGCTTCGAGCTCATTTTCAACTGAAACACCCAGTTTAAGAAATAAAGGCACGACTCGCATGTTGTAAACGTAAAGCAGAAAATTAAAATCAATTAAAAAAGTAAACAAAAAAGTTTCTTTTGTGTTTGTCGCAACGAAATAAAAAAAAGTTGTCAGCGACTTGAACCGGTGACGGGCCGGCGCCAGGAGGCCAGAAAGCACGCGAAAAATTTGCGGCCGACCGGAAGTAAAATTGCATGTGCATGGTAACCACGTATCATAGCAACGAGATACTGTAATAGGCCCTTAAAGGGTTAATACTGCAATAATCACTAATTTCAAAAATGTCTAAGATGGCAAAAAGAAGGATGGTGAATGTGGGAATTGGTCATGTTACGAGTAAACTGCATACAGTAGCAAAAAATTGTTATGACCGAGCTTAAGGACGTTCGGGTCCAAAATCTTCCCACGTTCATGCACATTTTTTCAAAACTTTTGCTGTAGTTAGATAATGACCAACTCATGACAGAAAAGCAAACAAATTGCAGGAGTCACCGTGCTTGTTTTGGAGAAAAAGTGTATTGAAAATGTACATAACTGTTTTTAGAAGCTTCGGACATGTAAGGCATAATCGGCTTCATTGTTACCAGCAAATAAAATATTAAGTTAAGTGGAGAACTCTAAATAAATTATGCCGATTTATTGACTTCAATGCAAATAGGCCTATTTAATAAATTTTTACAGCTGATGTCATTCCTTCCGGTAGAATTAGCCTCACAGAAGGGTAATAAGTCATGCATACCAAAAAGCAAAAAAATTAAAGCTTCTTACGTCCAGAATTTTTTGTTTTTGATAAATGGAGACAACCCGAACCAGTAATTTCTTCCTTAGCGTGCATGTTCGATGCATGAAGTGGCATGACATTGCAACGTGAATTGCCTGTGCAGTAAGGATGCGCTTAAACAATTAGCACAGATGTCCTTAACACTTCCCATCTTTCTCATTATCAACACAGTAGACATTCAGGATATGTACAAAGTAGCATGTCTTACCATAAAAGAGTCAATTTTCTTTAACTGGTCCTCTTTGTCAGAGTAACTGTCTGATGATAACACACTCTCATGCTGTTCCGGGTTGTTGTTGGATACAGGATCTTGCGAGTCTTCCTTGTCATCATTATCACTCTCATCACTCACATCTCTGTCTTTCCTGCCAGTAAAGACTTCCTTGTCTGAAGATTCTTGGTGTTCTTGTTTTCTTGATCTTTCATTCTGCTGTGAGGGGCATGAGGTGGATGCCACTCCAAATTCAATGTTACTTTTATTTTTACACCTTTTGGGAGAGGGGTTTCTAGCCAACACAATCTATACGCTTAACAATTGTGACCGTGAATGGGAAAACGTACACTAAAGCTGTACCTTTACTTTGCTCAAAAGTTTGAAACAGGATGAACAAACAGTACCACAGGAAAGTACTGCTCAGTAACTTTCAGTTTAATGGGCACACTTTGGGATTTCATTCACCAACTTAAATTAGTTAAAACACCTTGTACAGCATAACAAAACCAGCATCACAATAACAGCTTTCATTTGAACGGTCACACTTCAACGATAATAATGTCTTTCTCATATTTAGTGCATTCAATAAATGTAGCAATAAACATACATGTAGGGCCATCATACATGTACATTATTTAAAAACACTACTAATCAACTAACTTTAAATTAACCACCAAATATGTTTAACATAATTTTCCTGACATGCTTTTGGAATATCACATACAGAACTACTAATAATCAAGTTTGACTGTGTGTTACTCAAAGGTGAAGTACTGTATGTTCAATCTGGGCAATAATGTGAACACAACATGAGTGTCACAATATCCAGGATAACACAATGATCTATACTGAAAAGTAATTACCACAGCCTTGGCAAAAACAAACAGTGGAAAAGTACATAACCTGCATGGCAGGCGCAACAGGGCACTAACTTTCAGCTAATTCTCCTTGCACATTACCGGAATCAGCCTGTACATCAACTGGCGTACCTGCCAAGTACGCTGCATGTATGTGAGGAATGCAAACTGTTTGACATAAGAATTTGGAACCAAACACGTGCATCTCAAAGACAAATTATTTTTGTAATATACTAGGACATAAGGCTTTGTCAGTGAAGATGTTAGTTTCGCTTTGTTCTACTGTTAGTTTTATAATTTTTAAGAATTTATGACATGTCCAGTGTCAAGCAGAATTCGAATAAAGCAATGAAGTTCAAGAAAAAGAGTTTTGAGCCATCTTTGCTCCAGTAATGGACTCATAGTGCAAATCAGTAAGCATGACCACTTGAACATCATTTTTGGAATGATCACTGTGTTTCCAGGGAAAACTATTCAGATGCAAGATAAAGGACTTGTACACCAAATCAGTAACAATACTGTGCTTTGATCTCACCCTGATAGTTCAGGTTCTAATAAACAAGCCCAGTGTCAACTCGAAGGCTCCACAGTTTTCTTATTTGCACTGTATGGGATCATGAAAAGACATATGCCTGTAATCCTACCTGGGGTATGCATGCTCCATCCACATCATTATCAGCTCTTAACCGTTTTGTTGCGTTGATCCATCCCTAATGAGCAACACAAAGAACAGAATGAGAGTTAGAATGCCCTTAAAAAAATTCAAAATCTACCAAGATAAGTAATTTTTATTTATTGTACATGAATAATGATTATTTGGAGGATTTCAATCTCTTTTTTAACCCTCCCATCCCTCATTTCTTTCCACTCTCATACAGTGGAACCTCGATTTAACGAACCTCTATGTAACGAAGTCCTCGGTACAACGAACGACATTTTTCTTGCCCAGTAATAGCGTAATGTATGGAAAAGAACCTTGATATAACGAACCCTAGATATAACGAACCAATTTCCCCAGTCCCTTGGCACTTCGTTAAAGCGAGGTTCCTCTGTACTTGAGTGAGGGGTGCCACTTCTAGGCATAGAGGCTCATGGCTGGGTTCTGGGGTAGTGACTGCCACAGGGTATCATCTAGTCTAGGGGAAGGCTGTCAAAGGTGGAAGTTCCTGGATATCCCAGAGACATAACTCCTGAGGCACTAACGTGATGCATACCTTAAAGGGGCATTGTCACGAGGATTTCGCAGATTTCTGGTCAAAACTGTGCTAAAATTATCGGTAGCTAACTTAATCCATGCCCAATTGTGTTTGAACATTTAGAGGAACATATTAACTTAATTTCATTAAGAGAAAACAAAACCGACCATTTAGTATGAATTTAATGTCAACATGCTGAAAGAATTTGAAAAGTTTAGCCTAATTTTTTCAAATTGCAATCCATTTCCATCCGTGCTATCCGTAGCAACAGACGACAGAAAATAGTTTCATTGAAGCAATGTAGTCTTTGGTAACAAAACTAGACCATTATTTGTGGGCGTTCATCGATGTGAGGACATATTTTTTATTTTTAAAGTGAACTAAAATAGCGTGACTATGCCCCTTTAAAGTCATGTTTTACCATTTTAAAATCCTAGCTAGCTGATGAGTACTTGTCCAGGCCTGTTTCTTTGCATCATTACATTGTGAACGTTTTTGGACAGAAAGTCTTACTAATTATTTAAAAGGTCATTACTCTCCAAAAGTTTATTAATTTAGAGTGTCGCTTCTGTAAGGGAGGGGGAGCATACCTTGGAAATTAAACCAAAGGCAAAGTGGAAAATCATTGGGAGGTAATTCCAAGATGTAAAGGATGTTGTTGTCTTTTCGTGAGCTATCCCATCACCCAAATATTTGATAGATTTATGTTCACTTATTAAATAGATTCTATTAACAATACCTCGAGTGGGCCATCTTCTTTTGGTGCAATTGGCCTTTTGTTTGAAACTAAGGAAAGCAAAATAAAAACATTTCTTGGTATCAACATTAAGGATTGACACTGAAACATTCAAAGAATGTTTAAATACCACTACGTGTAAGGAGAATTTTTAGTACTAACATTGGGAATTAAAGAAGTTAAATCCAAATCTTTTCTGAAAGTGACAATTGACCAATATGTCAGTAGTACAGCCATACAACATTATACTTTTTTAGTAGTGCATTGACAATGGAGTATAGAACGTGTACTCAAAATGTTAAATGTACTGGCAGGCAACATAACTGCAGTAGTAGGCAGAACAAGTGGGTTCCCTTACCTGATAGGCAGTCTTTTAGCTGGAAATTTAAAAGTGGGCATCCTAGGGACATATCAGTTTTTGCAAAATTTCTTCAAAATGTGGGCTTCCAGATGACTCCCAGGCACCCTTCTTACGATATGCTCACTGCTATGGGAGTCTCATGGAAGTCCAGTGTAAAAAAGTGGCAAATGGTCAAGTAAAAATTGGCCACTGTCAGCAAATTTTGTACAGAATAATTTAATAATAACTTATGAATTTGTATGCACTTAGTATTTTCTTTTTATTGGTAATGCCACAAAAGATAGAAATACCTAATAAAATTTGTTGTAATGGCAATTCGTGCACTAAGTGAAGTTGCAATCTTAACAAACAGAGCCAATCAATAGTCAGTAAGTTACTGGTATTACCTTGTTTTTCATGAGAGGCACTTCTTGCACTGGCTGTACGCTTTCCTTTCTTAAGTTTCTCAGCAAACTCTTTCACCTGCAGGTAAGTCCAAGGGTAAGCACTCGCAAAAAGTGTTCAAATTTAGTACTGGTAAATAAAGTAGGTAGAAGAAAAAAGTTCTACATAAATACCAGTACACCTAATTTAATGGTTTAGCAAATTTTATGCACAGATAGTTTTTATAAGTTGAGTAGTATTGCATGTAATAAGTGAAAATTATATCTGTAAGTAGTAACTTCGAAACCACACACATATGTACTGAATATGGTGCTACTTAATTGATCTTCTTATTTAACTTCAATGAACAGAAGTAAACCAGTCAATTTAGGACACTACAGTGTAAATAAGGATATTACAGTGTAACAACGTGGCATACAATGTACTTTTCCAAAGCTAGCACCAGGTTAAGCATCAAGATAAAAATAGCTGGAATGTGTGACTACCTATCTATGCAAAAGTTCTAACCTGTGTCATTGTCTTTGTTTTAACTTGTCTTGCAATCCAGCGCCAGTTATTTTCCCCACCATCTCTGTAAAGATTTTAAGAGCCAATTAACACAATATATTTATTAAGAGTATATAAAACTAGTTCTTATTATATTCATCTCTTTTTCTTGCCTTTTATATGTAGTTTACCATTTATTTAGCATTTTCTTTCATTTTTTTAAATACATTACGTAACATTTTTATAGAGGGCCACAGGTTCATCAGTTTTTAACTGTAATGTGTTTTACCCTCATGAAATAAAGTTGTTATTATTATTATTATTATTATTATTATTATTATTATTATTATTATTATTATTATTATTATTATTATTATTATAAGAATTGTTGTAAAAAAAGACACTGGAAAAGAAAACTGTCAGAAACTGGCAAATTCTGGCAGAAACTGGCTAATCCAGTCTGTATTTCCCTTGAATAACGTTTCATTGTTGTTCAAGATATTGAGATATTGAAAACAACCAACAGCATAACAGCACTGGAAATACTACTCAATAGACCTTTTTACCGATACAGCAGCCAATTATTGATTTTGCCCCCAGGGCATCCCATAGTACTTAGTACTCACCAAAATTTATTTTTAATCTTTTGTAGTGATAATCCAGCAGGGGGCAAAATCACTGGGGCCGCTGTATGGGTAAAAAGGTCTATAGGATTCACTTGAACAATCAAACTTTAAATTCGGATTTCATCTGCAGATTCAAAAGTTGGAACCATTAATTCTGGAACCATTTTGCACAGCATAATAAACTGCAACATGTAAAGGCTTTCACTTGAATGGTATCACTTTTAAAAGAACTTCATCCCTGTATCTTTAAGTTAGAACCACATTGTAAACCATAATAAACAGTACCCCAGAGAATTTCTGCTCAGTAGCTTTCACTTGACTAGTCACACTTCTAGTCACTTGACTAGTCACACTTCACACCGACTAGTCAGACTCAGAAAGTGAGAACCAAGTCACATGAACTAAGTCTGATTCTAGAAGTGAAAGGGCCAACCACAAAATAATATGAAACATAAACATATTGAACCAAGTCATACATTTTTAAAGCATCAGAAAGACTACTCTTTTCCTCTTCAGTCCATTCACTACCACCTGTGGTATCACCCTTTGACTTCTTCGTGTTTGCCGAACTCTGTTGAAGGGAGAGAGCAATTAAAAAACATGTTGGTGTCACTTACAAAAAAGAAAACTTTGGTCTCCTGGGCACCCTGTGCTTTACAATGGCATGCGGGATCCAAACAGGTGATACAACTGACTGATGGAAGAAATAACCCTGGGGTGGAGTCTCATGACTAAATGATGGCAGTTGTACAACAATTAAGAGGTAAAAATTTAAAAAGTCTGCTACCACAAAGGGTGTTCAAATCTACAATAAGCCACCATTAGGGTTACAGAATGTGCCCTGACGAAGTGCTAACGCCCGAAACAACAGCTTTCAATTTCTTTACGGTGGCCAATTTATCTTATCAACTCTGCTGATAAATCCAAATTTTTGTGTTTTACTTCTCCACCAACACAGCACCACTGACAGTTTTATTCACTATTAGAGTTATTCTTATAGGGGACCTGTAAGTTACAAGAAAGTCAGGAACTACTTTTCAGAAACATTCCTGTGACAGATCAGATTCAGTATCTGCTAGAGGTTGATAATTATTTAACAGAACTGAGATCTAAAGGAGGGGCCTAAAAGCTATCCCTGTTCCCCTTCCTTTTCAAAAATAAAAGGTCAGAGGGCCAAAATTTGTTTAAAATTTTGACATAAATTTCGCTGCAGGTCTCACAAACTCACAGGCTTTTGTCAGAAAATAAAAATTGGGCATCCAAGGGAAATGTTCTCTGTGAATTTTTTAAAAGATTAAGTGGATGCCTGGACATCCATAGAATGCTTGGACACCCTTCTGGCTAAAACGTAGTCCCCACATGAAGTTCTGGGTCAACTGCTGGAATCGCTATAATCTTAGGAATGGATACTCCTTCAAGACCTCCGCCCGCCCCCCCCCCCCCCCCCCCCTCTTCTTCAAGAAAAAGATAATCTTCATCCATGGGTTTTGAGATATTTAATTTTCCCTGTGATTTAGCTTCAATGTTCAACTAATTTAACTTGTTAGTTTGGGATACTACAGTGAAATAATGTGGTGTACAAGTAATTTGCATGTTATCCTGTCGTTATACAGTAAAACGTCACAGTAGGAATGATCAAAAACAGTAACCAAAGCTGAAGAACCAGGCACACTGGGAAGCTCTCGGGTAAAAGTGTTTTACAGACAACAGTTGACGTGAGTAGGCTTGTGAGAGTTCAAACAATATGATTAGAATGCTTTCTCTTTCAAGAAATTCAGGGACAATTCTCACACCAAGTACAACCTGTAAGCTTCTTAGTGAACAAATGCCTTTAGGATGGTCATTTTTCAGTTTCTAGTTAAATGCCCGATTACACAACCCTGACAAAATAATGTGCTTGCTAGAAAAACAGGAATCTGTATGCTGCAGTGAAATTGGCTGTAAAACTAATGGGAAAATGAGAAATGGTTTGGAAACAAAAGTCCACGAAGGCTAGAGTTTCCTCAGCCTTTTTGACCATTCCAAAGAATCTACAGGTGTTTGTATAAATATTAAAGAACTATTTTCTATTTCCTAAATAAAAACATGCAAAGAAAATTATTTTACTGCATTGCTAGAGCACCTGAGAAACATGAGTTTCTGTAATTAGTGTGTATTTTCTAAGAGCTATTTTAAATGAAAAACAATGGTAAGTGAGTGAGACATAGTATGCTAGGAAATGTATTGATTTTGTAAAGAGAATTTGGAAATTGATCACCTTAATAACTTAAATGATTAAAATTCACAGGTGCTTTTCAATGCCTCTTTACTCTATGTTTTCGTACACAAAGCCGTCAACTCCCCAGGAAATTAAATCATGCATGTATTAATTTCATAACGGGTGTGAATTAATATTCAGATCACGCGATACGATAGCAAAGAAAATTCATCAATTTTCGCCGGAACATTATTCAAAGACGGCCCTTTAGGTAATAAAATCAAAAACTATCTAAACATAATTCATTTTGCCTTCTTTACGTCGAATATTTTTTTGTCGGGCACAGTGCCGAAAGAGATCTTTCGTTGTCGCTTCGTTTGGCAAATAAAACGTTTGAGGAAGACGTTTTAACGTGTTTACAACCCTTCCATGACCTTACCTTTCTTCGACGTGACATTTTAACCAAGGTTTTACAACCACGGCGCTTCAATATTTCGAGAAAAAACACTGAAACGGCGCCTTCGAAGTTACATACCCAAACAAAACGCTTCGCTTTCCCACGAAACACGTCACGTCGCGTCAGCCGCGGCGGCTAACGTGTGCGCGCGCACCCTTCCTGTAACGAACCGCTGACGCCGATGAAACCGACGACGCGAAGGCACGGAACAAACACTACGGAAGCCAGGAAAACATCCTTTTTGCAGTGAATCGCAGATAATTAGTTATTTATAGTGAGATCTTGCCGTAAATGAACTAATTAACTTGAGAAGGGCTGCTCATCCAACAAATTGGACGAGAGATTAGCCATGAATCTCGAACTTCTCCGTGAGTACATTGCGTTGAAAAGTTTTGGCAGACTCATTCCATTCATGATCAGTCTTAATTTATTGTAAGCTGATTTTCAGGATCACATAATTTTTTAGGCATTAAGGGAACTTAGTTTCCTGTTAAAGTGATTTTTCAGCTTTTTTCGTATCGCGTGAGTTTCTATTAGCAGCGGTAATCAAAAGTTTACCAGTGTCTCGGCGGGAATTTTCCTAGTGGGTTTACACTGCAAGTTACAAGTATCAAAGAATGTTTTCAATATAAAACCCTGATTCTAGTGTAAGTAGCTTTTATGGTCGATCCCGGTCGTATAAGCTTGTTTACCTGCTTATGTTATCAGTGTGCCTAAATAAATATTGTTGTTGTTGTTTTTGTTGTTGCACTTGGAAATCCCAAGTAGCACTTTGCATAAACTCTCTTTGGTAAGTGTATCACTTGATACGATAAATTAGTCATCAATCAAATCATTGCCGCAAAACCAGCCATGTATGCCAAAACAGCATTTAGCTATACTCTTTCTATCTAATGTTTTGATTTTTTATTGACTATATCATATTTCAGAGTCTTTTGGGCAAAGCTACCCAGAGGTGAGAGCTGTGTCTTTCTTTGCATGAGAAAAATAAATGATGATGATGATGAGTAATGTCCTTCTATTTATGAACCTACAGTGTATCAATGTTAAGGACGGTGCCTCCTTTTGTTACTGCGCATACGTTCTGCGCATCTCGGGATATTCGGGTTTCTTAAGGAATTTGCCCACTAATACACCAGTATTTTTGTGCAGTTTAAGACTATGTCGAAAAAGCAGATCTTAGCAAGGGCTATCAGAATCCAAAAAGAAAATTGGAGGTAACCACGCATTTTTCAGAGATAATTGAACCTAAATTTGGAAAGAAATTGCCATACATTCTTTGTATTTTAACGCTTTTTTAGAATTATGGATGATTAATTATCTCTGAAAAATGTGTGGTTACCCACATTTTTCTTTTTAGATTCCAATGGCCCTTGCTATGATCTACTTTTGCCCCATAGTCATAACCTTTGCAAAAATACATCCATATTAGGAGGCACCGCTCTTAAGCCCAGGGGGAGTGGGTGGGACAGGTTACCCCTGGGAAACTGACATTACTTGAGCCTGAGTTATTTGACTTTTGTGGGGTTCCTGCCCCGCTACACTTTTACTTTCACTTGCTAACTTTAAGCCAGTTAAAGGAGCTATGTCATGGATAACGCAACTTGAAAAAGCTGGCAAGTTTTTTCAAGTTTGTCATTCGTAATCCATCTTAATCTCCCTCAGTCGTAACCATCCTTGTTTAGTTTTGGTTAATTATTACTTCTTTGGTGTTTTTCTAACTTAGGAAACTATTATTTTGAGGTTTCCGTTAATGAGAAAATAATTTTGTCAGATCAGAAAAATGAATGAAAACGCCGTGACATAGTTCCTTTAAATACAGGGTATATAGAGTCTCTCTCCATAAAGCAACATGGGCCAGCATTTGCCTTCTTTTTCAGCAGCATGAGATGACAAGGAGTATCACTTCTTACCCTTGAGATGCTAACAGATCATAATAAATATTATCTCCAGCATCTTAGTAGTTTGTTAAGTTTCCACCACAGTTTTCCAGTACCTATTATGCTCCTTGTAGGAGATTATCTGGATTAAGTGTCTTAAAAAACAACATAATGATATATAGTAGAAGGCAGCATACTGTTGATCCCAGTTATCCCTTAAAACGGCTTGAAAATAAGCCTATGTCATGAACTGTTGATTTTACTTTGAGGGTTGAAAAAAACGATTGTGGGATAACAATTTTGCTGACCAGTTAGAAATGCTTGCCTGCTCCTGGCCTGGCCACATTTCACACATTTGTCTGTAAGAAAACTTTCTCCAAAGCAGACAGCTCTCTAAGGCAGACAGCTGGAGATGGTCCTGAGAGAGTCTCCTTTAGAGACAGTTCACTTAACATTATAAACGTGTGTGAAACAATATGACTTTCAAGCCATTTCAGAGAGGTTTGTGTTCTGTAACTGCCAAATAATCGAATGTAGGGAGCAAAATGGCTGGCTGCCTGTGAGGGGAAAATCCACCATGCGGAAAAAGATGGTGGCTGTACATGTTACCACAATACCTTGCGAACCTAACACAGCCAATACGCACATAAAAAGCCATATTTTTTGCATAAATTTGTCCCTGTGCCAGCAACATTCTGTATGCTAAGTTTGAAGTTTTCAGAACTTTTCCTTGCATTTTTATGAGCGTTTTTAGGGTTCTTGTTTGCTAAGAACTATGGGTAAATTTACCAGTCACCATCTTTTTCAGTATGGTGGATTGAGAGCGTTACTTGAGTCACACTCTGCACTTAGTGACTGAGTGGGCAGGGCCAGGCAGGAAAATGTTTGGCTTGAGGTTATCGAGAACGAGTGCAGAACGAGTGCAGTGAGGTCCATGCACGAATGTTAAAGTACATACACATGCTAAAAGAACAGATTACATGTGAAGGGCCGGACAGCTTTTTTCCGGACCAGCTTGCATCAATTGGTCTGCCCTACACATGTCAGCTTGCTAAAGCATTTTCTATAGAATTACATAAGGGCTGTAACGTGGTGTCATAATAAGTGTTCATATTAGGCTCTTGTAAAATTCTTGTTACAGGAATATGATGGCAGCTTGGACTCAGTTAGTGTTGCTGTCACAGCATCATTCAATAGAAGAGGTTCTCTTTTAGCAGTGGGTTGCAATGATGGTCGTATCGTCCTCTGGGATTTTTTGACGAGAGGAATTGCCAAAATAATAAGTGCTCACGTACATCCTGTTACATCTGTCAGGTAATAAATTGGGTACTCCATCTTATTTATCTCACGCTTGTTTGTTTTATTATTTTAATTTTGTTCATTATTCTTTGCCACAGAATGTTAACAAGACTAATGATTAACAAGACAGAATGTGGTGTTATCACTAAATGCATTACATTATATCAAAATGATCCACTAATGATGATGTCAGGTGCTCACAGTTCACTCACATTACTTTTACTTTCACTTGCTAATTTAAAGCCATTTAAATCCACATCTTGAATAAATTTGTATAGTACAGCACAGCACAGCGCAGTGCAGTGCAGCGCCGCACAGTACAGTACAGTACAGTACAGTACAGTACAGTACAGTACAGTACAGTACAGTACAGTACAGTATAGTATAGTATAGTATAGTATAGTTTAGTATAATACAGGGTATATACACTGTAGAGTCTCTCTCCATCAAGTAAAGTGGGCCAGCGCTTGTCTTCTGTTTCAGAAGCACGAGATGACAAGGAGTATCACTTGTTGCCCTTGAGATGCTAACAGATCATAACATTATCTCCAGCATCTTAGTATTTTGTTTAAGTTTCCACCACAGTTTTCCAGTACCTATTCAAGGAATTGCCATAGATAGTAACAAGTGTTCATGTACACCCTGTTACTTCTGTCAGGTTCTCACATTTCACTCACATTCCTTGTTTATACACAAACATACATGTATTCCTTTCAAACCTTTGGCAACTTAACATTGTTCATCCACATGTGTTGTTTTCATATTTGCTCTTTTAAAAGTTTGTTGATAAGAAAGTGTCACAAGGTTTGAAAGTTGAGCTGAGTGAAGTTCAAAGCACAGGGGCTCTGACTGGGGGGCGGGATAGGTGAAGCAAATCTAATATGAAACATGTGATTAGGGGATGTAAGACCATGTAAGCTCCCCAATCCAGAGTTCTGTATTATTAAATTTTTAGATACTTATTTTACTTATCTATTTTGGTTCACAGTCACTTTAAGCCAATCACAGTGCAAATACGCAGTGTATCTTTGTCTTTGATGAGATAAACTCGTAGTCCGCTCTTCATCGTGCAGGGGCACGGTGGTGTAGTAGTTAGGGCATTGGACTTTACATCTGTAAGTTGGTGGTTTGAGGCCCAGTCCCTGCCATCGTGTTGTTTCCTTAGACAAGAAACTTTACCCCCCATTGTCTCTCTCCACTCAGGTGTCTGAAAAAGGTATACCAGTGACACTCTGCTGGGGGTAATCCTGCGATGGACTAGCATCCCATCCAGGGGGGAGTAACAATACTTTCAGTTGCTTCAAACTACAGAAACAGGGTTAAGCTCCTGTTATGTGGGCCTCCTTGGCTCGTGTGCAACTTTACCTTTTACCTTTTTGCTGTTCATCGTGCTCTGTACATGTTCTCTATTTGACTCTATCCAGCTGGAGCCGAAATGGTCGTAAGTTGCTGAGTGGTTCTAATGACTGGAATGTGTCAGTGTGGGACATCCTCTCTGGCGAGTGTGATCAGAGATATCGCTTCCAATCTCCTGTCAGCAAAGTGCAGTTCCATCCAAGAAACAAGTACGTACACTGTACAGCCTGTAGTATTAAGAATTGAGTTTTGTTACGTAAGATATTCAAAATGGCTGCTGCCTGTATCAAGAAGCCAAGCTGTAATAAAGCTGTAATTGAGGGGCTGAGAGCATAACCGTCTCATGTCGAATTTTAGGTGGTGTTATTTGTTTTCTCCAAACAACCTCAATTCTTGCATGAGGCCTTCAGTTCATTCAAAGAACACTGCCTAAAGGTGTTTGAAGGACCCATGCCCAACTTGAAGCAATTTGGAGCACAAAATTAAAACCACCTAAAATTCAACATAAGACAGTTATAAATGCTCTGAGCCCTTCAATTTTAGATGGGGATGTGATGCTTTTTGTATAGATTGATCAATTTGCAAACAAGAGTAGTATTCCTCTAAATTTGGGTGGAGGTGTGCAACCGCAGAGATCAGGACTAACCCTATTTCAAACCAAAATAATTGACCTGATTTTTCTTAGCTTATTTGCCCTATTGCATACCAAAGCAGAACAAAAACTGTCACATGTAATATGTAAAGGAGTACTCCTGACCCGATATAGCCTCTGTAAGGAGTAGAAGGACACTTAATCATGAGTTGATGATCATAACATCTTCTATTGTTCCTGCCACAGTAAAGTGATCCTCGTCTGTCCTGTGAAACATGCACCAGTACTTGTGAAGCTCGATGGACAGCACTACTCACTGCCATCTGGTGGAGAGGTATGAACCATTAATACAGGCCTGCTTTCCAATCTAATGAGTGTCAAGTTAAAAATTCCAACTCAAGGGAAACAGGAAAATTACAACGCATCAGGAAAGTACTTCTCAATTTATTCATTTGACTGGTCACACTTTAGGATTTTATCCATAGACTCAAAAATTAGAACCACCTTGCACAATACAATAAACAGTATGACAGGAAAGTACTGCTCAGTAGCTTTCATTTGAATGGTCACACTATAGGATTTCATCCACAGACTCCAAAGTTAGAACCACCTTGTACAGCAGAACAAACAGCACCGCAGGAAAGTACTGCTCAGTAGCATTCACTTGAATGGTCACACTTTAGGATTTCATCCACGGACTCAAAAGTTAGAACCACATGACATGACTGAGTTTGGCAATTGAAGGGTAAATATACCTAAATATCATTGTAGAGAGCTTGACAATATTTTTGTAAGTGAATCTTTTTCCCTTCCTAAATTATATCAAGATCATGTTTATTTGTAGTCTGAACAGAACATTGTGGCATCATTTGATAGAAAAGGAGAATACATCTACACCGGAAACTCTAAAGGAAAGGTGAGCAAGAATTTGATTACATGTTGTTTTTTGTAGTTACCATCAAGATCTGTGTCGTTAGTAACATCTAATTATCAATATGTGATACGTCCCATTTCTTAGGTGTTGGTGATAGATGCAGAAACACACAAGGTATGTTTACTACCTATCATGAATAAAGCATGCTCTAGTCGCTTATTCATTCATTCATCCATCCATTCTCATTCTCAGCACAAATATTGTGTAGTTCCAGAAAAAATCCATGCCCACCCCATGGAAGTTCATCGGAAATTCCTAGGGGGATGGGGGGTCTGAACAGCTAAAATTTTAGAAGCAAAGCATGAAGCTAAACAGGAATTTCTTGGGGGGGGAAGGGGGGTGCAAAATAAAAAACCTTCCATGAGAGGAGCATGGATATTTTCTGGAACTACATTTTCCTTGTGTCAGTTGTGTTACAACTTTCAGCATTATGTGTCATAACATGGCGCATACTACATGTAAGTCTGTGGTTGAGTGGATTAAGTTCATGGCGAACAATTTCGTACAGTCAGCAGCTCGATATGTGGGCTCACACAGTTTTCATATTCGTTTAGGTAAGTGAATTAGTGAAAAACCATAAAATCTACTATTAAGCGATACAGCCAACTATTTTGCCGTGGGAACTCATCACTTATTATTTCAGACAGAATGGTGGATCAAATTAAGTATGGAAGAAATTTTCGGCAAACTGTACACAAAATAGCTCGAATACAACCTCATAGATGTCTATTTCAAATCAGATTTCTGGGTTTTTGAAATATTATAGTCTTACGGAGGGACAGAACAAATCCAGCAAGGTAAGCCTTATTTTCACTGTTTTCTCTGTAATTTGAATAAGATGCGTAATAAAATCTAAGTCCCAGAAATGACGCAATTCGCATGCACGGTGGCCATGATGTATGAAATTGTTCACCATGTGACACTATCATCCTCATCATCAGCGTCATTCATTTATTTATTTTACAACCTGTGCTTTTATCCAGGTGGTCACAGAGTTTAGAATACAAACAGGAACAAGTGCCAATACAGCTGTCAAGGCCATAGAATTTGCCAGAAGAGGAAGGTATGTTCACTAAGACTTATATGTTTCGTTGGAATTATCACAACAGAGCTGGTCTTAAGGATGGTGCCTCCTAATACAGAGTTATTTTGCAAAGGTTATGACTATGGGGAAAAAGCAGATCTTAGCAAAGGTTATTGAAATCCAAAAAGAAAAAATTTAATGTGGGTAACCACGCATTTTTCAGAGATAATTAAGCAACCATAATTCTAAAAAAAAGCATTAACATACAAAGAGTGTATGGCAATTTTTTTTTTCCAAATTTAAGCCCAATTATCTCTGAAAAATGTGTGGTTACACCCAGTTTTCTTTTTGGATTCTGATAGCCGTTGCTAAGATCTGCTTTTTCCACATAGTCCTAAACCGCGCAAAAATATTGTTATGTTAGTGAGCAAATAGGCCCCGTCCGTAATTACTAAATATTTCTTCTTTTTAGAGCTACGTGTACATGTAAGTGTTATAAGTAGCATAGTCCCTTTCTGTTTCTTTCAGTGCATTCCTCATCAACTCACAGGACAGAATAATCCGAGTGTTTGACAGTCAAATTGTACTGTCATGTCAAGGAACTGAAGGAGCTGAGCCTGAACCCATACAGAAACTTCAAGATCTTGTGAACAGGTGATGATTCTATATTTATATTCTCTCTTTATTTTCCTGATCTCACAGTACCGCGTAGACTATTTTTTTAGTTTACCAAGAAAATGAGGTTTCTTCTGTGATTACCAGAACATGATTGTGCAGTATAAAAGCAAGACAACTCAAAACAGTAATACAATAAAAGTCCAAAATAAGAGCAAAATACAATACCTGACAGAGAACAGAATATGGGCGTGTGGTGGTCTAAGTGTCAGCACTTCACAATTGGTCTTGGTAATATAAAAAACAATGGTCTAGTCTACATTGTCTCTCTCCACTGAACTGTTGAAGAAACTTAACAAAATCCTGAGAGTAATCCTGCAATGGACTTTCATCCCATCAACGGGGCAGTTAAAATGCCCATAGTGGCTTCATTCGACAAGCATAAGGGTTTATAGTCAAAATACTCAGCGCATTCCGCTTATTATTTGGGAATGACTTTCATTAATCGGGAACGGATTGCATAATTGAAATCAAAATTCCACTTTCAAATTGAATATTGTAATGTTACAACGGTAGCCTTGTTCCAAATAAGGAATGCTGATTGGTTTATTATTGACATGAGGCGAATGTCCAGGTGCAAGTAGCAGACTGTTGGCAGCTTGACCTATATGAGTTGACTTGTGTTCGCTCAACAAAATATTAATCGCAAATACTTTTAAAAGTGAAGCAGCAGTCTGTTGCTATAAAACCGTGAAGAATAATTTCTTAAAAACAAGTCTGCTGTAAATGCACAAGAAATGTTCCTAAAAATTGAGAAAAATTCCCAGTAATGTCAAACCGATTGACACCAACAGCTGCCAACGGTTTCGTATTTTGCGTGTGAACTTTTGGTTTATGTAAGTAACAACCCAATTAACATTTCTTAATTCGAATGAGTCTACCGTTGGAAGATTTCAATCTTCAATTTGAAAATGGAATTTTGATTCCAATAATGCAATCCGTTCCAAAGTAATGAAAATCATTCCTAAATAATGAGTGGAATGCACTGGGTATTTTGACTATAAATGACAGGCACCCATGAAGGCTTGTTCAACCTGATAGACTGGGTGCCCACAGCTACTTTATTTGTATCACCTAACAGCTGATGCTGGAAAAACCTCTGTTCCTTTTCACTGGTATGGGTTGTATTTTTATTTTCTAGAACACTGTGGAAGAAATGTTGTTTCTCTGGTGATGGAGAATTTATCTGTGCAGGTAACTGTATTTTCATGTAAACCATGTTTTGTATATACATCTGCAATGGTGGTAAATAAACGACTGACTGTTGTTTTGATGTTGTGAGTTGTCATGTACTGTGTAAGAAAAGCTAATTTCTTTATAATTGTGTCATATTTGATAGGATCATCTCGGACTCATGCACTTTATATCTGGGAAAAAGGAGTTGGCAATCTTGTGAAGATTCTACATGGAACAAAGGGTGAACTGTTATTGGATGTAGTGGTAAGTCTTTGATCATTTTGGTAACATTGTATTTCTCCCTTGGGAATTATATTCCCAGGTATTTTTCAAGCAACAACCCTCTTACCTTTTCAAACTTCATGACGAACCACAGTTAATGAGAAGTTCTTGTTTTTCATTAGTGGCACCCAATCCGGCCAATCATAGCCTCAATTTCAAGTGGAGTTGTGTCGATTTGGGCTCAAAATCACGTGGTAAGTATACTAATAATATTATAGAGTCCAAACAACCTCTTTCCCAGGGTCTCTCACTTTTGGTGAGACAGTGGGAACGAGGTTGGAGTCAAAAACGTGAGTTTTTCGGCCCAAAAAATACCTTTTTAGACAAATTTCGGTTTTGGATGGCCAACTGGACATGGTCATATTTGACAAGACAGCCATTTTTTGGAACAAGAAGCAAGCAAAAAAGCAAGACTTTCAAAAAGTCGCTAAGGATTCTTACCCGGAGTTTTTGAATTGATTTTTTGGAAACTACCTCGAGCCTTTTGAGGTTCCCTCGTATCCATCACTGAAGTTGATACTTAAGTAGAGTCTTTATACAAAAGTGCATTTTTGACTTGACATTTCAATTTTCTTTTCAAACAGGAAAACTGGAGTGCTTTTGCACCAGATTTCAAAGAGCTGGACGAAAATGTAGAGTATGAAGAAAAAGAAAATGAATTCGACATAGTGAGTATGAGAAACACTGCCAATGAAAGTAGCAACGTCAGTCGTTTTTGTTTTGTTTCAGTAAGAAAGGCTCTGCTAGCAGGGTGCCTTGAGGAGTGAGCGATGTTTGATTGGTTAGCAGTAAGGAATATATGTTGGGCAAACGTTCAAACTTCAAATGCAAGTTGCCAACACAAAAAGCAGGGTTGCCCACAACTTTTCAAGTAGCTGGCAAAAATTTCTAAGTAGCTGGATAGTGATTATTGAGCACCGATGGCAATTCCTTCTAGGGGGTCTGGGGGCGTGCCCCCCTGGAAATTTTTACATTTTAAGTCCCCATTTCGTTGATTCTGAGCAAAAATTTCCAATAATGTCAGTTCAAAAGTAATCGTATCTTTTCAATTTTATTTGTATAAACTCTGCCTTCAGTGGTTTTCTCAGAGCTCGAGACTAACTTTTCAGCTTAGTAGCCAAGTGGCTAGTGAGAGGTTTGACTTCACTAGCCAAAATAAATTTTCACTAGCCAGACTTGTTTTGCATAATCTCATTAAAAGGTGTTGAAAACTTTAGCGAGAAGAGAGGCAAGTTTTCTTTCTTGCCAACAGTTTGCCGATGTTTATCATGTTGTGAAGCTTAATAATCATTCAATATTTTAATTGCCTTACTTAACCCTTTAAACCCCAAGAATGACAAGCATCTAGTTTCTCCTTACAATATCACTAATTGATCAAATATATAGGTCATGAGAGTAAAGGAAATGATCACCAGACATGAAATGTGTTGATTTTTAATCAAATTCTCCCAAGTTCTCCATAAGAAATATATGGAGAACAATGAGGAGAATATCCATGTGGATAATGGGCATTAAAGGGTTAAGTAATTTAGACTGTCATGCTACTCTTGTGGCTTAAGGTCATTCAAGGTCTAGGTTAGCCCGCACATGTATACAGCTTGTGCAGTCTATTTGGATGATTAATTTTGTTTTCGAGTAATTCTCCCTTGGTACACATGCTTAGGAGTTTTTGTTGACCTTGGTGTGGACCCACACCAGAGTGAAAGTCAAGGCTTGTTTTTGAGTAGGGTAGTCGATTTAACCGTTCTCCGTTGGTTGGTTTCAATGGAGTTTCCTTTGTCCGTGTGGTATGATTTGGTTTTCTCAGCTAACTGTTTCGTCGTGTCGAATTAGAGCCTTTCGGTTCCCATACCTGGAAAACCCAAACATGTCTACAATTGTAGTGTATAGTGAGGTCTTCGAGAGATGTTAGTCGCTAGACGAGAGATTTCTGAGCTGAGCAAGAGTAGAATAAAAGAGGCTGGACAGAGTCCTGGGGTACCCCTCGTCAATTAAGCCAATCCCTCAACAACCAATACGTTGTTATTGCGACTGAACTTATGTTAGCCAACACTGACGGGTTGGCAAACTGATTTAGTACATGTATGTGAGTAGGCGCCTTTAGAACCAAGGGAACTGATACTCCAACGTAATTTAAACAGAAAAGTCGCCTTCCTTTGCAAGTCAGACAATTGCGTTGTTTCGTTTTTACAGGAAGATGAAGATGAAGAAGCTGAAGTGCCTTCTGAAACTGAAGCCGGCGAAGAAGACGAAGTTGATGTGTGTACAGTTGAAAGAATTCCCGCTTTGTGCAGCAGGTACACAACAGGTTCGACTGTTATCTTTTCCTATCTTCGGTTAACTTAACTGAATCTTTTTGCAATGTTGCAGTGACGAAGAGAATGATGAAGACCTGGACTCCATTTACTATCTTCCTGTAGCACCTGAAGTTGACGACCCTGAAGAAACTCCCTGGACTCAAGAGGTATGCGGTGTGTTGGGGGGGGGGGGGGGGGGGGTCAGCTTAGGGGCAAGGAGGTTTCCGCGATTCCTTACTTCCCGTACCATTTCCCCTGGCTCCGGTTCCCCGGTTCCCTTTACCATCTCTGGTAGCACCTGAAGTTGATGACCCTGAAGAGACTCCCAGCTGGACTCAAGAGGTATTCGGTATGGGGGGGGGGGGATGTCATGGTAGAGGCAAGAAGATTCGAACTCCCTTCTTCGCGTACTTTTTTTCCTTGATCTTCACCCTTTCTTGTTGCAGTGGTCCATTCAGACATTTCCTCTATGTTCCAAATTTCTCCTAGTTTCCGCCATCTCACAAAGACCGTACTCTCGGTTTTTACATAAACCATTACTGTATTTCGACAACATGACGCGTTTCACCGCAACATCCAAGCCAAATTATTCTCTCGCACAATTCTTAAGCGCGTTTTAGATGTGTAAGTAGACTTGAACAAAATAAGATACATGAACGAAATGCTTGAGTAAACATAAAAAGTTGAACCTAGCTAAACGTTTTGACTTTCACGCAGGCCGTTTATAAATCTATTCGTATTTTATTTACTCGAGTAAAACGTATGCAAAAATTAATCTTCAAATGAAATCCACTGGATATGCTGGAAGTCTTATCTCTTGTTTGCATTTTGGTCTGCTTCCACAGAATGAAAAACACCCTCCTGATGTTGAACGGAAGAGAAGCGCATCTCAGGAGACTGGGGATGAGTCGCAGAAAAAGAAGATCAAAGTGATTGACATTCGGCACAGTTCAAGCGAAAACCAGGACAGTAAAATCCACGGTACGTTCAACTAGCAGGGCGATTTGTAAGCGGTTTATGTGCCTGTAATTGAAAAAGTAGTGGTCTATCTCTCCACTCCCAGGGACTCAACAAGTCGCTTAGTGGAACATTCAGAAAAATCCGCTGACTGAAGGGATGGCAGGTGCAAAGGATCGATTGCGTCTGCACTCACTCTGTTCAGTGGACTCTCCCCTCCCCCTTAAACCTCTTTGATCCTCTGATAACAGTATCAACATATTTAGTGTGCTTGTCATTCAACAAATAGCCTCACACGTTTGTTTTCCTTCTTCTTCTTGTGTTTCAGGAAAGCATAGAATTTCCCCCAAGAACAAACCTCCATCTGAAGGGAAGTCAGCTGTTGTCGTAGAGAACACCCCTTCTGCGGCGAAGATAAACGAGCCGGAAATACCAGCGAAGTTAGATGCGGACTCAGTCTTTGAGTAACGCTAGGCCCCAAAGCTGATTTGTTGTGACTTTTCTCAAATGAATACGAAAGAACTGACATCTAACCAATCACGACAAACGAAAATAACCCGCTGAACCAATCAGAACTCGGTGTTAAGGGTGCAGCTGGTTCCAAGCGCAGGAAAACTTTAAACCGATACCTATGGCGGAAAACTGAAACTGTAGTATCAAGTGCGGGAAAACGCGCGCTTGAGCAAGTCGATGGTTTTCATTCTCGCTGCTTTATAACTTGGCAGTTTTTTTTCTCTTTTTAGAACAACAACTGGAAGCTATTATATCGACGATATTAAATTATTTCAGACCTGTATGAGGCACTTTTGTCTTATGGTATCTATTCAGAGAACTGTACATACTCATTCTCATTTGCATGGCTGGCAAACAAAGATGCGTTACTTTGATCTACTCTTGTTTTGTGGTCCTTTTTAATTACCCTGTGAAACTAGCCAAAGATAGGATACATGAATCATGAATCATTGCGAGCCGCGTTTCGACGACAAAATGTCCCTCAGCCGGGGACAGGCTGAGTGAGATTGTCGACAAGCAAACACAACACTGCGGAGTCCAGAGAGGTCGGTTTACAGAAATAGAGAAATATTAGAACGGCCGTGAAATTCACTCGCCTCACTTGACTTGGAAAAGCATAATTTTGTTTTAGGGACCGACGAAGAACTATCTTTTGCTGCACTCTAATCAATCCATTCGATGATTTTATGTCGAGTATTTGGTGCAAGTGATCCTGCTCACTGCCCGCAAATCAACCTCATTATTTAATTCCCACATATAGGGTTGTCTGCCCTAAAAAAAAATATTGCTGTGACCGTGGAAAATACCCACCACAATTGCCATTCCTTTGAAAACCGCTGCAATTTTTTTTCTAGGTGGAAACTGCTCCTCGTCTCTGCTTCTAAATTTCGACAACATTTTTTTGAGGTAAACAGGTAAATGTGACGGAACAAATCACTATGCTAATATATTGTCGCACGAAGACATTAAAGCGTGCTCGTGGCGTCAAGTGAGGCGACTAAATTTCACTGGCGTGCCGATAGTTTTCTATTTCTCTCAAACCGACCTCTCCGGACTCCGCAGCGTTGCCTTCTGCTTGTGGACAATCTCACTCAGCCTGTCCCCGGCTGAGGGACATTTTGTCGTCAAAACGCGGCTCGCAATGATTCATGTGTACACTTCAAATGAAAACGCATACCAGGAAAGGCGAGTTTCGTATTTAAGAGGGATTTTCGACGTCTTTAAATAGGATCTGGAACCCATGAGAAAGAACAGAGGTATGCGCAAGACCCAAGAATACACCTTTGAAGTTGTAGGGCGATTCGTTTATTGTGATGGAATTTATCGAACCTCAAGTGAGGTGCACTGTGAAACTGTTTCCTGCCTTTAATTAATTCTAAACGTTCAGTAAACATGAAAAATATAAACCTCAATTTCTCGCCCAAAAAGCTTCAAACCAGCCCAGGAAGCCCTCCAATAATGACCAATAAAACAATGAAATAAGACAAATCTTTTTTATTTCGACTTCTTTCTGATTTGTGGCAATTTGAGACGTTTTTGCCGATGTCATTATTATGCATAGCGTGGAAAAAACAGTCTAATTTATGCGCAGCTCTCAACCTTAGCTTGGGTTGCCTGTGGACTAACGCTTGTTACCATTTCAGTGGCTGTGACATGAAATCAGTGAGGTCATCTTCAAGACGTTTGGGATGGACCAGCTTTCCTAAATCGGACCGGAATTTGTTAGGGAAAAAGCGGTGGTTATCAATTAAGAGGGGTTGATTGTTGAACATTCGAATACAATGTGAAATATCTCAACTTTTTGAATTTAGAAATGAGATCAGCGAACTTGTGGAGCTCGATAAATGTGGTACCGGATTTTTAGTTCTAAGGTGTGTGCATAATGATTTTCGGACTTGTTACTCTTCAAGTTAATATTACATGAATAAAAGCTTACGAAGCGTTATGAAGCCGTTGTTCTTGTAAATAAACCAAACTGATTATCAGGACAATTTTTGTGCACTATTTCAGCTAGTTCAAATAGTTTACAGTATTTTATTGTCGGTATGTCACGTGTCGTCTCGAAGGGCACCATGAGGAACCTCTTTTGTAACTTTCGATCAGGCCCAGTTTTATACTCTTGTAAGCTTAGTCGCTAAAACGGGTCGTTCGTCCGGTGTTTTCGCGGGAATCGAATGGTTAACTATAGCGAAAGGAAAATAGCGCCTGATTGCAAGTAGCTCTGAAAATGGGGGCCGGCGAATCGAGAACCGTAAGTAAAAGTTTCAAACTTAACAATTTATATGCGAGGTTTTAGGTGCGTAAAACAACATAGGTTGGTTATCGAGATCATCAAACTTGCTCTCGACTTAACTTTATGTGTAAGGGAAATGGTTTTTCATAGTGCTTCAATATTTTTCACGAAAGTTAGACAAAGTTGAAGAATAGTTTGCAATCTACGCAAGCGAGCACACGTAAGACAGATCGTGGGTTGTGGCTTCGGATTTTCTGTGGAAATTGCCACGACACCAAGGCACGATTACATAAATTAACATGCAGCTGCAAGTCGAACCGAGTGCTATGCGGTAACCCAGTCGAACCTTTTAGTGTATTGATTCAGATAATGAAATATAAAAGCGATACAGCCTTTTAAGATCAGGAAAGGAAAAAAATTCAGGCAATTCTGGATTGGTCAGAGAATATGAGCATATTCCTTGGAGCCCAAAATAAAAACCAGGGGCACCCAACGAGAAGACTTTTAGCAAAATACTTGAAATATCATTTTCTACTCTCTTAGATTGTTTCAGAGCTTTTTAAAGGCATATTTGTGTAAGCTAATAGAGATTGGTCTGTTCGGATGTTTTAGCTGAAAATTTAGGCCGCAGAAAATTTTAGGAAACAGAATCCTTTCTGCCGAATTTTCGAGCTGTTGATGGCTCTCCGAAAATGCTAGCTGACCTTATTTTGGACTCTAAACGACATATTTGTCCCTCCGAAACAATAGGAACTAATTAGTCCTCTAGTTACGAAAGTCCGACGTGATGTTTCGTCGAAGAAATCTTTTAGCTTTCACTGCAATTAAATCCGAAAATCTCAGGTGATTTTAGGCCTTCCGAACAGATATTTCCCGGAACGAACCGTTGGGCGCCCCTGAAAAACTAGTATTTCCATTCGGACTTTATATATTGTCCGACTCAAACAAGGCTGGTTCAAAAATTGAAACAAATCTGATGACTTGTAGCCTTTTTATTGCAAAGAGGGAAGCGAAGTAAGGAGTAAACACACACAAAACAAAAATACAAAACCAAAACCGAAAGATATCTCTTTCTCGAGTAGATTGATCCGATTTCTGGGAAACATTAATGGACTTCCGGTTGCATTGTAATGAATTCTTGGAAACCGACAACATGTTTATCCTTTATCTCGATTCAATCACGTCGCAATAATTTATTTTATACATGGGATAACGAATGGCAAGACTCTTTAAATGTAAAATCATAGCAAATCAGTTTTTGATCTTTCGTATTTTGTTTCGTTTCGTTTTCTTTTCGTTCATATTTCACGGCCTTATAATCGCTCTGTACAGCTGTACCTGCGGTATTCGTGACGTCACGCAACCCCGCAGTCGAACACAGAGTGACGGAAAGAAGCGTTAAAATATGAAAGAGCGCGTTCTCACAACGAAGATTTGCAGTCTTAAATAAATCTATTATAAGTTAACGACCTATTGCAAATAAAAATGGGTCAATAAGCGCCGTTGTACTTCAGAAATCGCCAACAATTGGAAAAAGAAAAACTACCATATTTTATTTTGAAAAGCATAACATAATTCTGAGTAGCAACTGAGAAATATGGTATAATAATAATAATACTTAAAATATTTATAAAGGGTAACCACTTCAGTTATGCAACTGCTATCAATGTGGGCCCTGTAAAATAACAAATGAATTCAAAAAAAAAAACTCTGCAATGCAAGGTAAATAAACTCTGCAACGCAAGTTTTTCTTACTTCAAGCGTTGCCCTAGTAAGGACACGTGCACCACATGAAGTAAAGAAATTTCTTTGAACGTGTGGGATTGGAACCCATGACCCCTTCTACTGGCATGAAAATAAAGCCGCCTCTCCAACCTCGTTGCCAGCTTCTCGCGAACGAGGTTGCCGCCTCTAGCATGGCTCAGAGACGCAAACCAGATGCAACGCGGTCCCAAAGCAGATGATAAGAGGTTTGATAGTGAAGCAAGTAGGCGAGATCCAGAATGAGTGTGACCTACCCAACATTCAAAGGGGAATGGGGCATGCAGTTGCTTGAAAATTAGTAGTGGGTAGCACTCATGTAATTAGGCCTAATCTTGTGAAAATAGAAAAAGAGTGCTTAAAACATTTATTGATTTCATTTATTAAAGAGGTACGAAACAGTGGACAGAGCAGATCCATATGCAAGTGACAAGGGACAAAGGCAAGCCCAAGAAGAGAACCAAAAGAGACTAAGAGAACTGCAGGAGGAGATGGCAAGGGAACATAAACTAGCCTTGCGCGACGCACAAGAACGTGCGAGGTGTGAAGATGAGAACCAAAGAAAAATTTTAGATCGTCAAAGACGCGAAAGAGAAGAAAGGGAGCGGAAAATAAAGGAGGAAGAAAAATTTTTCCAACTGAAAGATGCCTTGATAAATTACGACTTCCAAACGTGCCCGAGGATCAGAAAAGAGAGTTTCCGAGATCTGGACGTTGGTGATGTAGATTTCGTGCGCATAGCTTTAATCGGCCCGACGGGTTCCGGCAAAACCAGCTTTGTAGGTAAGAAACGTATTTGCTCTTTCAGCAACAAATAACAGCACCCCAAACATGAGTGGGTTAAGTGTTTCGCTGCAAGGTGACATGTTTCACTTGGTTAGGTGTCTCACTACCCCATCGACGCAGCACCACCGTTTCCATAGCTACTACGTCTATATTACGTTTGATATAGAATTTAAGTCCAAGCAAAAAGTGAAATGAAACAAGTTTTCACAGCTCCAGTTCTTCACCAAATGTTTCCTCGGTCCTTTTCTTTTTCCTTTTTTTCTTCCTTTTTTTTCCCTAACATCTTGTCTACATTTTTAGATATTCTACGGAGAATTATATATCAAAAACGCGCCTCGAAAACGATAAATACATCTTATTCGATGGTTTAACATATAATACGAGCAATGAGCAAAATGTCATTGCGTATTATATGTCAAGCCACCGAATAAGAGATGTATTATTCCACTTGAAAACATCACGTCAAAATTTGGTTTTCCAGTCCTTTGGCCAGAAAACCTGTGAAATCTGAATTTTGCAGTGCAATACATAATTTTACTGTGTAATACCGTGGCATATTTTGCGCGTTCCCTTGACCTTATTTGGTAAAATGGCACGAGAGTGGAATAATAAAATACCGTTTTCTATGCTTTATGTCCTAAAAACAGGATTTTTGAGCAAATAAGAACGGGCACAGCTTCCAGTCTGTTAAAATACTCGATGGAGCAGCCGCCAGAATTATTTTATTTCTAAGACAACTTACGTTTTTGAAAGCCGAAAACGGAGCAGACGAATTCCTTTTTTTTTTGTTGCTGTTGTTGTTGTTTTTTTTCCTAACATCTTGTCTACATTTTAGATATTCTAACAATAATTGAATGTCAAAAACGCGCCTCAAAAGACGTTAAAACACCGTGTTATGTCAGGAAGGGTTTTTTAACCGATCAGAGTGCACACAACGTCCAGTCTAATACTCGATGGAGCAGCCGCCCGAATTTTTATTTCTTAGATATCTTTAATACTTTGGTGAAAGCCGAAAAGTGAGCAGATAAATCCAATTTTGCTGGTAGTGTCTCAGCTTTTATAGCTTAATCCTTTCACTCCTAGACCAAGTTATAGTGAGATGATTTGTCACTCTAACTTTTTAATCTGCTGACTAAACCCTATCGTGTTACCATTCAAATTAAATCTCTTTGGCAGAACTTTTGCATAGGACTATTTATTTCTTAGGATTTTACTGCACGAAATTTGGAATTTTTGGTAAATTTTTTTGCTTTGGCCACTTTAGGAGTGAAAGGGTTAATCATTGTTGTTTGGGAATTTTGTAGTTGTGAAGGTAGGCAGTCCCATGAGTAAAAGATCTAACCATTTGCGTTTTTCCTTGTATCTGCAAGGCACCATACAACGAGCTCTTGGTAATACACGGTGTGCCTTTGATCAGGGAAAAGGAAAAGAGGGCGCTATTCTCCTTGAAGAATACTGTGTACAAGAAAAAATACGGCTGGTGGATGTCAGGGGATTTTTGGAAAACGACAGAAGGTTCTTTGAGGAGTGTCTCGAAAATATGTTTGGAAGGTAATAAAAGTTCTGTTTACCCAGTTGGATCAATTGCAAAAGAGATCGCGAGATACGACGAGAGTTGACGAGAGTAAAAAGTCATGTTCAGTTGTCATTGGATCACCATCAGTCCTGTCCACGCAAAACACTCCCGTTCCCTCTCATAGGCGCTCTTATGCGAGGCTATCGTTGACTCCGTTCTCGATGCGATCGCCATTCTACAGTCTCAAGGACTCTCACTTTTGCCTGAGCCCCAACACTCATCACTTTTATAAACTCTTGCATACTTTTGTTGGCTTTTGTGTGGCAGCACCCTTACCATGTGTGTTGTCATTTTAGTTGTTTCTGTTTTTTGTCTCTTTTCTTTCGCCATTTTTATGAGTTAGTAATCACGAGAGAGAAGTCTCGAGGAAATCATGCATGACAGGACTGGTCGAGGTTTTTGAACCTCCGTCAACTCTCGGTAAATTAAAATGAATGAATGTACGAATATAATAAAAAATAAGTAAAGTAAGTGAATAAATAAATAGGATTTCACAGTGGCATATCGAAAAAGTGGCTCTTCATCCATAAAATCGCCCAGTCCTGGGGAGACATTAACCATACTGTTTTTTGTTTAAGAATTCATCCAGGGGAAGAAAGCATGATGACCCAGTGGCCCGTTTCTCGAAAGTCCCGGTAAAATTTCGGGCCCGGAGCTGTAATTTAAAATCAAAAACTATAGAATGGTGGTGTAACGTTTAGCCCGCAAACCCGCTGAACTTATTTCGTCAACTTAGAATTTTACTGCTTAGTTTTAAAAACCAACAGAAACTGAATCTTTAAGAAAAAACCGTGCGCTCTTAAAATAGCTTTCCGGGCCCGAAAGTTATCGGGACTTTCAAGAAACGCGCCCCAGGTAAGGCTTGAAAAGGGAACCCTCAAAAGGCAAGGAAACAAAATTAGCCGATTCACGGTGGGGCGAAAGTTTCCTCGCTTTGTTGTTCAAACCACAGCCACAAGCGACCACTTTTCCCAAAATAAAACTTCTATTTACGGTGCGTAACAACTTCTCAATTGAACTGCCAAGTTAAATGACAACACCAATATAAAGGCCCTCATTGAGACGGTCATTGTGTAACGTACTTGTTGACTTGTGATATTGTTCGACTTGAATGCAGAGAAATACGTAATCCAAATTAAATGACGATAACGACACAGTGATAAAGTTTTCACTATATAACCTGCACAGCACCAATATGAAAGGCCTACGGTGAAACGACCATTGTCTATTTTGTTTGTTGACTCCTTGTGCTATTGGGAGCAGGGATGGCGCAGTGGTGAGAGCGCTCTCCTTCCACCAATGTGGCCCGAGTTCGATTCCCAATCCCGGTGTCATATGTGGGTTGAGTTTGTTGTTGGTTCTCGTCCTTGCTCCGAGGGTTTTTCTCCGGGTTCTCCGGTTTTCCTCCCTCCATAAAAACCAACATTTCCAAATTCCAATTCCACCTGCTTGTGAAGCGCATTTGATTATATTCACATAGAAAATGCGCTATATAAGTTCCAAATTATTGTAAATTATTGTTCAAGACAGCTATGATATCGTTGGGGCAATTGACCGAAATCCGTGTGACATGGTCCAATGAACGCTGTAGCCAAAGCGAATCAGCTGTAAATTGTCTTCACACCCGGTAGCTCAGATCAGTTGATCTCGTCTGCAGTTGTCTCAATAGCCTGTTTGTTAACGAGCTAAACCATTCTCTCTCTCGTTTAAGAATACGTGCAGACGAAGAAAGCATGGAAATTGATGACCCAGGGCAGGCTGCAAAAGGATATCCTCAGTCGGCAAAGAAAGCTCAAGAGCTCGCCAAATATGTCCATGCTGTGATATTTGTGGTCAAGGCAAACGATCCTCGATTGAGGGACAACAACTTCAAGAAAATGATGACGAGGTTCAAAGAACACTGCAGAGACGAAGGTAAAAGGAATATTTCCTGTACCCTAATAATCATCAGCCTTCACACAAAATGCATGTGGCTCAAAGGCCGTAAACACCATCCCTCCACTTAACACAGTCTTTTGCAAGCTTTGTAGCTTGTCCCCTGAGCTTCGACACAACAATCCTTGTCCAGGTTGTCTTTGGGTGGCCCCCGTTTTCCTTTTATTCTCTGGGTTCCAGTGCCAGTGAAGTGCCGCCCCTGGCAATGTAATGAGACTATCTTCAGAGCACGTGCCCAATCCGCTGCGATCTCTGGCCATCATGATAGATTAGGACCAACCGTTGGTCTTGCTCTGTCAGCTGGAAGAGATATTTGTTGGAGATCTTCCTGTTCCTTAGCAATAAATCGATATTATAAAGGTCAAGGCCAAAGCAAATACTTCATTATATTCCACAGTCAGCTGAATACCCCTCTGATGTCTTTGACCTCGACTTTCTCTACAGGTTACGCCCCTGTGACTGTGATCACCCACCTTGACATGCTGAAAGACGAGGGCGACAAAGAAACAGCCTTTGACATGGCGTCTTGGGCGACTGGCAGTTCCAGCGAGAGAACGTACTTCATTGCAAATTATACACGCGAGAAAAGCGGGTTCTCCCTTGATGTGGAGCGAACAACCCTTGACATCTTAGAACACGCTTTGATTTCAGCCGAAAGATTCATAAGAATCCGTAAGCAGCGAGAAAAAAATCAGATGGAGAGGGAAGTTGCTGCTGGAGGTAACCTCTTTTACCGTTCCCTTTAAAAGAAATTGACTAAATGTTTATCTCTGACAGCTTTCCTAAGGTGTGATTGCTTTTTAACCTTTCTAGCCGGAAGAATACAAATGAGACAATTTTTCTCAGTTGAAATGGAAAATGAACAGTACCATAGGAAAGTAATGCTCATTTGAATGGTCATCCACAGACTAAAAAGGCTGGAACTACTTCTTACGAAAAAATCTACAGTGCCGTAGGAAATATTGATCTACAGCTTTAATTTTAGTTGCCACACTTTGGGAACCGCCTTGTATAGCATAACTGCAAGCATCTAAGTTTCATATATGGGTTTATCTACAAACTTCACCCCGTCCACACTAGTGCGTTTTAGTTGGAAAACACTTGCATTTTGATGCATTTTCGCCTCTTCGTTCACACTAAAAAGATAGAAAATGCTGATGAGAACGGATACTTTCAAAATCGTTTGAAAAAAAGGGAACTTTTGAAAACAAGTCGTTTTCAAAACGCCCCCGAGTATGGACGGGTGAAAAAACACTCTCGGAAACGCAGACGCCATTTCTGTTGATTTAGCATTAAATCATAATGCATTAGTATTAACAGACGAGAACGACAAGAAAACGCTTATGTGGACGAGAATACTTTGCCACGTTTTTGGGCATCTGAAAAAAGGGACTTTTGAAAACGCATTAATGTGGACTTGGTAGTGAGAACTACATGAAATAACCGATCGGGTTTGACTTATTTTTATAACAAATTTCTTCAGGGGTCAGTAGCAGGGAGGAGACACTGGAGCAGTTCTTTGCCCGTTTGAGGATGAAGTACAACTTGACTGACCGGGGAAGTATGAAGAACGTTCGCAGGCCGGTCCTGCGCAGTAAAGGTATCAACACAGTCAAGGCGCTCACGGAAGTATGGGATGACGTCAAGCCGGAGCTGCCGCTGTCCATTGGCCTTCGGCGAATCGTGGAGGAAGAGATGAAAGAGGCAGCTTTGGCTGCTAGAGGTAGGACTGCAAAATTAATGCTCTCAACCAGTGCCATTATTTCTTACAAGACCACGAAGGCCGACTATTATAGAAAGCTATTAAACAATGTCATTTGCCAGTCATCGAATGTCATTCCTTGTTTTGTAATCTGAGGTTTTAAAAGGTTAATAGCGATGCATTCTGGTAGTCTAAGTAAAATGACTTTTGTGTTGCCGGAACGTGTGTCTCCGTTCTTTAACCGGCCTTTACTCGGCAAACTAAAGTTTGCAAAACTCGTTTTGCCAACCTCCCAGAACATTTTTCCATTGTAAAATGGTTTTCAGTGCCATGTTAACACTCACAAACTGAATTTGCCAACTCGAGTTCAACAAATTTATCGTTTGTTAACGCAGGAATTTATTTTCGTTTTCTAGATAGCAGACCTGTCTTCCAAAAGACTTTGAATACAGGCCTGATCCCGGAAAAACCTAACGTTGAATCAGCTGGCCTGGTTACTTCAAAGGGTGGTGTAGTGGATGCCAAAGATGTCCAAGTCGTGTGCCCGCCTGGAGCTGTTGACAATCCAGTTACTATCAAGATAACATTAGAAGAGCCTTTCAGACATTATGGTCAAATAGTCAGCAAGGGTCTTGAGAACGATGTTATCTTTGCCTCGCCAATCATCAGGTTACAACCAAATGGCCAGTTGTTTAAGAAAGCGGTTTCTGTGACAACCCCTCTGCGTGGCAACATGGGAAATATCGACAGTTACTGCATTTTGCATGGCGCGCAAGATGGCGAGGGAAAAATCCATTGGGAGGATGTTACACAGGCATCAAAGATTGATTTGGAACAGAAGCAAGTAACAGTTCAAATTGACAAGTTCTCTTTAGTTGCAGCTTTGATGAGACTTACTTTGTTTCCACTGGAGAGAGTCGCATCGCTGCTCAACCTATTGTCCTTTAAATATACCATGTCCGTGTTGTTTAAGAACAACCACCCCCTTACTCCTTGTGGCGAACTCTCCTTTGTATTCATGAAGCAGGACATCTATCGCGAGCGGTTCTACAGCAAACATGTCCATTATGCCTTGAAACAACTGAAACAGGATGGCTTTAAGGAAGTTTGTTTCAGTGTTGCGCAGGAGTCAAGCTATCCTGTCTACGACAATGAATACCTTGAAGTCTCTGTTCACCTCGGAGAAGATTACAAGTTGGCCGAGAGTGACCAGAATGTATTTGGGTTCAACGTGGACTCCTCCCTTTGGCAGAGTGCTGGACATGTCGTCAAGCTGTCACTGCAGGGCGTCGGCTCTAGTGATGTGAGAATCGTGTGTGGAAGAGTAAATCTTCGAGGGCAGTATGGCCATTCCCGTGATGGAAGCTTCTCTGATTCGGGTGAGCGATTCGTACATATTATGCAGTGTAAATCACTTTCTTACTATGAAGTTCCATAGGTAAAAATGATCCTTGAAAGACTCCTTGAAAATAGCAACCCCTCGAAAGCAGCTCTAGCGAAGCCTCCCCCCCCCCCCCTCCCCGATTTTTGTCAACGAAAGTAAGGTCCAGAACAAAACCCTTAAACGTAACTTCTTCGATGAATCGATTAAATGGGAAGCGAAAAGGAAACTACTGGAACAAACCCTGAGCCCATATAAGGTACATACTTTACCCTCCTGAAAATAGCCACGTTGACTGACGCTAAATATCGGTGTTACTTTGCCCGCTACCCTCATATTATATTGGAGGTGGCTAGTAATTGTGAATGAAGGAGCCCTCAACGTAGCAACCACTCGAGGGTGGTGGCCGAACATTTAGGGAAGGCACTTGGTGTTCAAATGCTCCATGTCGGTTATGAGCAACGGTGCTACCAACCTGCAGGGTCAAAAGGGTAAATGGCCCAAGGCCTCCGAGACGGAAAAATCGGGGTCCTAGGGCTCATTACTTCACTCAGGGGTCCCATTTAGCCAGAGTAGGCATTCTTATCTGGGTTCCAATAGGTAAAGACTTCCTGGTTCAGGCTCCGAGGCAGAAGTTGCGGTGCTCCCCAGCTCCAACGACACTCCCTTTAGGACCCTAACTCTGAAAACCTCAATAATAATAATAATAATAATAATAATAATAATAATAATAATAATAATAAAATAATAATAATAATAATAATAATAATAATAATAATAATAATAATAATAACAATAATAATCCCCGTTTTCGTAATTCCAGACAAGTGTGGGTACGTAAAGCGTCTACTAGGAGCAGAAGGAGCTGCCATAAACATCCAACCAATAGCTCAAAAACTTGAAGTACCTGAAGAGACTGTTGGTCAAATCATTCAGCAGTCCTGGCAGAAAGATGATGAACAGCTAGAGAAAGTTTTGCACCACTGGGTGAATAAAAATGGCAGCAATGAGAATCTGGCTGCTTTAAAAAGCGCTCTTAAAGGGTTGTCTCCTAAAGGTACGTTATCTTCTTAGCTTAATAGTGAATACGTCAGTCTAGTAAGAAGTGTTTTTTCCTCTTTAGAACGTCTTAGTAGGAACTGTTTACTACAAAAGGGCGTATGGTAAAATGATATAAACCTGTATAAGATAAGGCATATTGTACCCTACAGTAAAATGATGAAAACGGATTTCTTATCTCTAAAACCGCTTTCCACACTCTCCACAGTGAAGTTCCCTTGCCAAAACTTGAGTATTGTGCCCAGGTACTTTTCTCAAGCCTTTACTCGTGGTTTGGTGAGTTTACGCGGTACATTGTGAAGGCTCTGGGCACTAAATGTGAACGCGTGACCCACAGTTCCAGTGGCCGGGCACCCGAGTGTGAACGGTACATACGATCACGAAAGATAAAAGAAAACTAACCTGGATCGCAAACTAAGCGTGTGTTTATTACCTTAGATTACAGAGTGAAAGAAAGAGGGCAAATGCATATTGAGCACTTGAGAGAATCGGCAAAGAAGATCGTCGAATTGAAGCACGAAGATGCTGAACAGACAAAGTATTTTGCTTGCAAAATTCAGATGCTTTGCCCTGGTATTTTGAGGGACTGTTGCATTGAGATGGCAAGTTCTCGAGAAGACGTGGAGATGGCAGCTTCAACAGAGGACTCTGTTCGTTTCCTTGAGATACACAGGCGAATATCCGAAGATTTTGCGTCCTACATTCAACGGATGAGCTCACCTCGCTTAAGCTCTGTTACCGGAAATTTCCTTTCGATCGTTCCTCGCCTCATTCAACTTATTAAAGAAATGTTTCGTGACGAAAGAGCTGAAGTTGTGCAAAATGGACTGAAAGGTCTACCCGAAGAAGAAATCCGCCATTTGACAGCTGAAGTAAGAAATGCTGAAAAACATACCAGTATTCCAAAAATGTTGTGTGAGGCGTGTAAGGTTCTTGAGAAGTTATGTCTCAATAACTGTGGCAGCCATTCTAGCACGCAGATTCAAATGTGGGGTAACAGTCTGCAGAGTGTTTGTTTGCTGAAGTTGCTTAGGACTTTCTTCCAGAGCTGTGAGGACAGTAAATTGTACGCAAGGTTGGAACTGTTGTTGGGTTCCCTCAGAGAAATAATGTCGAACTTGGTCACTGTGGACGAAATCGTCGTACGCGATTTCTATGATGTGTCACTTAGCCTGCTCAATTTTGCCAAATTTGTTCCATCCAAGTTGGTGAGATTTGAGCTGACTGGACCGGTTAACTCTCCTTTGAACTCTTACAGCGAGGCTCTTAGGTACGACATGTTCCGCGACACCTTTTCGCAGCAGTTCCACGTCAGGAAAGATTCTGACGCAAGTTTAGAACTTAGTGCAAGTGCTCACGTCCATACGCATGGCCGAGTCGGGGCGTTCGCATCAGAAATCATTCTTCCCGCATCATCTGAACCTATTTTTGACAGGTTGATCGCCGGTGTTTCTGTTGAAGTCAAAAAGGAATTTGAAGGCTCTGGAAATCAAAGAGTAATCCTATGCTCTACCCAAAAGGAAAACGTCTCGCAGGCTTTGAATCTCCTCCAAAGAGAAATTGGAGTGGAAGATTGGCACCAAACTGAAATCACAAAAGTCCCTTTGACAGTACGTACCTTTGCTAACGCAGGAGCTGTAGTTAAACTTCGTCTGCTGTATAAATGGCAATCCGAGGCAATTGGTTTGGACAGCAAGGATTTTGTGGCTTTGGCCGAATCGTCCAGCGAACGTACTTCCCCTCTTGATTTCCAAAGGACAGGTTGGTGAAAACATACGGTATTTTTCAGATAAACACGTTGCGGGTCTGCAAATCTAAAGATAATTCAAGACTGAGAACTAGTCAATTTTTTTTACAAATCTCTTGGTTCAATAACTAACATCAAAGTTCTCTTAATCACTAAGCTTCTCCTTTTTCATTATTTTTGAGCCCCAGTACCACTTTGAAGGTACTTCTGTCTTGAGAGCCTTTGTCTCGAACAACAGAGACACATCACGCCAGCGACACCTTAACATTGTATCCGAAGGTATAGGTAAAGGATCAAGCCCACATCCTTGCCGATGAGCTCGAATCTCCCCGTCATTTTCACTAAGAAAATTGTCAATGATGCCAAATTCCTTTCATTCCTTTCTTTTAATTTTTTTTTAATTTTTTTTTAATTTTGGCTATCGCGAAAATTTCTGGGATCATTTTATATCTTGCAATTTTTTTTCTTCTTACAGCAACTTTATTGCCGCCAAGCAGTCCGTTGGTCGCTACACAAGCAACGCTAGCCTCTGCGTCAATGCCAAGCTGTTCGACTGTTGCCGATGGCGTGGATCCTTCACCGCTGGAAGTAATACAGCGGCATGCACATAAACAGGTTGAGCGCTTAGGTGAGAAGATTCAGATTACCTGTATGTTTGAATATCTGCAAGTGTTAAGCTGGGGTAAGCGGACCCTTTGAAGCGAAGACGAAAATTTGTTTTTCTTCGTAAATGTTATGGCGGCGTGGTCGTGTAATGATTATTACGTCGGACGTTCCATTAGAAGATCGTCGGATGGCCAGTGGCTCAAGGTTGGTCTCTGAAACGTGTCATGTTGTTTTCTCAAAAAAAAAACGTTACCCCACGTTGACTCTCTCTGGTATACAAATTAGTACCTTTTAAAAATCTGGAACTGGATTTGAGAAGCACTCTTGAGAATACTTAGAACTCAACCTAAATTAAGTTTTTGAATCCAGCCCCTGCATAAAAAGGTAAACGAAGACCCTGTGATGGACTAGTATCCAGTCCAGCGTGGATTAGTAATGCTCCTAGTCGCTTTGTGACACATAAACCGCACCTAAGTGCCGGCACCGTTGCGCCATCTGGCCTCGCTAGTTTTATATTCCGTTGGACTACACGCTGATTTGAAATTAAGATCATTGACAGAGTTTTCACTATAGCCTCTTACGAAATCAGCAAAAGCTTCGTATTTTTGATTTTTTGACTTTATTCCAGAAGCTTAACGCCGTACGGTGTTCTGGTTATTCGTGGACGATCATTTCGAAAAAGTGTGCCATCTTTATTCTCCTTGCCCAGTTTCATTCTTGCTTTGCCAGTTACACTCTTGCTTTGTCAGTTTCGTACTTGTTTTGTCAGAGTGAATTTTTTCTTGCGTCTGCTGGAGTAATACAAATACACGGTGCTCTATGACACTGGTTACATGACTTACTTAGAGCTCATCGTGGCCTTTCCTTAACATATCACAATGTTTTGTCTAACTCAAATGTTTCATAATGTTGTTTCAGAGGTTCACTACCACCAGACTGTAATACAGGGTCACAATTGTGTGGTAGGAAATGATGGAAGTATTAGTACTTACAGGCCCAACACGGATCGCGGGTAGGTAGTCGTTGGGGAGAGGGTGAATATTGCAGGCAATGATAGATTTAAAATGTGCAACTGATGCAGGGCTCGTACAACAGAAAAAGGTGTAGGGTAGATTTAATTGCTGATGTTTCGACAAGTAGAACTAGTCTTCGCCAGAGCTAGAATGGGAGTGAACAAATTACAGTATCTTAATGGCTGATTTGTTAAAACACAAGCATTTTCTATTCTCATTTTACAAGCCGTCATAATTTTTTCACTCCATTTCTAGTTCTGACGAGGACTAGTTCTGCTAGTCGAAATGAAATCTGCCCTGTACCTTTTTCCCCGTGTACTAGGCCAGTATTCTAGTGCGAGCATTCCTTTTTGTGATAGGAGATACACTAAGGAAAATAAAAAGTACCGTAGCTTATCCTGTTGGGTTAAGTGAATATTTTTAACCATACTTTTACCAAATCCAGTGGTTCAAGTCCTGATCTCGTATCGCGTTTTGTTGTTTTCTTGAACAAGAAACGTTACTCCATCGTACTCTACATTGACTCTCTCCACTCGGGTATATAAACTGACTCGTCCCCAGTCGTCTTCGAGCTCAGGTATATAAATGCGTTATTATGGGTACCGCTGACGAAGTGCTGGGGGGTAACCCTGCGAAGGACTTACATCCCATCCAGGGAGGGGGCAGTAGTAATACCCCTAGTCACTGTATGCTGGGTATCACGTGGTAGACCATCCATTCCATCAATAGGGGAGTAGTAATACCCTAGTCACTTAATGCTAGGTAACCTATGATGAACTAACATCCCATCCAGAGGGGGAGTTGTAGCCACTTTATGTTGGGTATCCTATGATGCACTAATATCCCATACAGGAGGAGTAGCAAGTCACTTTATGCTGGGTGTCCTGTGACGGACAAGCATCCCATCCAGGGGGTGGGGCGAGTAGTAATCAGTTCCTAGTTGCATCATGCAACGAAAACCACAGTTAAGCGGCGACGCTGTTTGCCTGTTGTGGTCCATATGCGACTCTAACTTTTACTGTTATAACGCGGACTTTAAAATGAAAGTTGACTGCATGATTGATGATGTTTTTATTTTAGTTTCCTTCAAGGGAGCACCAGTGGTACTTCTCAGAGGAGTATAACTGCGCCACCAAGCTCGCAACAAACCAGCGCACCCTCTGAAGACACATTCGGCCGGCCTTAGATTCTTTTAGTGGGCTAGTTTAGAGTCATAGTTTTTAATACTTCAGGCACCGCCAGGGTGGTAAAACAAGTTGAGGTCCGTTACTCATGTGCTTAAACTAATACATAATTTATCAAGAAAATCATGAGCCTGTCACAGGTATGCCAACCCTTTACAGCAGTCAAACGCACGACGTGTACGCAGTTCCCGCCAAAATTTTGCATGGAAAATACAGACAAATGAAGAAAGTTTCACGAAAACTTAACCCCGTTTCTGAAAACTTAAGCTTTTTACTAACGCTACCTTTCACATATTATTTTTTGGAAAAATTCTGCCAGAGCAATCCAGTTCAATGGTTAAAAATAAGAAATCACGTGCTATTGGTGAATCCGTCTGAACGACCCCATATTTTTTCCCCTGCAAAATGTTAGTCAACATCATTTTCATAGAATAGGAAAGTTTAAAAAAATTTCACCGAGGGAAAAATCAAAATATTTAAGAAAAAAGACGAATTAATGGAAAATATCTGTCATTCTTGAGATGCTTTGTTGTCATGGCAACGGTCTATGCCTAAGAAGCAAAACCTGGAAAATAAGGGTAATTATGTTGGTAACCTTATATTATTTGTAAAATTCAGAAACAAAGATTGCAAGACAACAGAACTAGGGCTTCTTTTGCAAGTCTTGCCCGTTCGTATAGTCACTTTTGTAGAAACTCTAGGGAGTCACCTTAAACAGATTCAAACGTCAAGGCTCCGACCGACCGGAAGTGACGTAGCTTTTTGGTTTTGACTGCTGTAAGTGGAAACCCTGTCTTAATTAGCATAGATTTTGGACGGGCAATTAGAATATTTTGAAGACGAAAAACTGAGCAGCCGTGGAATATGCGGAGGGCATTAGATGGCTAAGGACAAAATGACCACATTTTTTCTTTGCTATATAAATTAATTGCGATTTTGAGACGGCAATTCTGCATTATGTTGACTGCTAGTTGGAAGAAAATATATTCCGTATTGGGCAGAGTCGCGAAGCGACGGAGCCCAATACGGAGAATATATTTTCTTCCAACGCCGTCAATATAATGCAGAATTGCCGTCTCAAAGTCGCAATTAGTTTTGTATCACGATTCAATCGTTTTTCGGGCAAAACAAAGGCAAAACTGAGCATTTTCTGCACGGATTGAACACGTGTTTGTACGCGCTATCAAATCTTTGTTGTGCAGAAAAATCATCGAAATATGGGCTTTTCTCACCGTAAATCGGTGCTTCACACAAATAAATTCAAAGTAGCATCTTTTTTAAGTCGACAAAGTAGGTCAAATAACGCAAACTCGACGACCTTTTCGTCCCGGCAAAACTTTTTCAAAAACATGATTGCGTGATTAGCGCGCGCACAACAACACCTCGACAAAAACAAACTGTTAAGAACAAATGAAAAAACGTTTTAATTCTCCTCTTACCTTGCCTTTTCGACAACATGGCGTCTAAAGTTGAATATCGCTTTCCTTTATCTTTCAAACGGCAAAGTAATTTACATTTCTGGCCGCTTTTTGACGAGAAACTGAATTTCTGTTTTGAATGGTAGGAGCCCGACAAAAACGGCGCGAAATTTTCAACCAATCACTGGCTCTGTTCGTCAATGCGTAGTTATATTGACCTCTCAAAAACAATCGAAAGAAACTGAGAATCGTGATACTCTGTGGTATTGGTTCAGTTACTGTTGGTTGTGTGTGTTGTTGTTTCGTTTGTTTGTTTGTTGGATTTTTACTGGAAGAAAAGGTTTAACGAATTGTTTTAGATTTGTGACGTTTAAATTTACGTCAATTAGCGATTTTACGTAAAAAGGCGAGATTCTCATTTCGACGGAAATATTTCTTTCCACTAGTAAAAAAACTTTAGAATGATTTTGTTTGACCTTGAAAGGAACACAAAATTGGAAAGGTAACATTTTCTTTTTTTGTGTTAGCGCCGAAACGGAGACGAAAGCGAGGCTTTTTAATGGTCTAGCGAGCAACCTCCCGCATTTCTTTTTATTTTTCGAGAACTTTCTAGAAATTAATGACCATTTAATCAATATTCACTTTGACGTCACTCAGTTTTCTGCATTCCGAGGTCATTTTCCCATATTGGAGTTAGTGGCAAACGGACAAATGCTTTTTTTATTCTTTCAAGTAATGGGAAATGAAACAAATCATGAACACTCACGTAAACTTTTTTCAAGGTCAAGCGAAAATTGCTCTATTCTCTGTTACGGGACAAGTTTTTGAAAACTTGATTACACTCAATTTGGTAAATATCGCAGTCTTTGTAATCGACAAGCAAATTGCATAGGTAGCTACAGGTGTGTATATACATATATCTACTTTTAGAACAAAACCTTTTGAAAATGAAATGAGCTTTAATTCGTAGGCTTGTAAAAAGTGATATACTATTAATACATATACGGCATATATACCTGATTGGAAGAACGTTGTCGGGAGAAGACTACAAACCATAAACGATACGACCCAGTGGTATGATGGGAAACATCTGAACTATTTAGTGATTTGCATTTTGAAAGCCGTTCGCTTGCATTGTTTGTCTGTTTTGATATCGCACTTTGTGCGTCCGTCACTCATGTACCCGACAGTAAACGAATGGTTGGTGGCAGGACTTAGTTCTACCGAATAGCTTTCCAGCAAAAATTGCTTTAACTCAGGTACGGATGCAAACTTTGGCAAATTTCACACTGTGTAGCGCTCAAATTGGCCCTTGTTGGCCAATTTGGCCACTTTCAGGTAGGCTTGCATGGTTTCCATTGCCACGTGCAACTCGCTGCAATCAACATCAGTCACAAGAAAACAGGCTTGTATTTTGAATATGTAAATGATAATATACATCTACCCAAAAATCCTTTGGGTCTCATCGTCAATGGTTTATGTTTTTCACCCGACAACGTTTTTTCAATTAGGTGTATACATATTGACTGTAACTTGACTAACTTATATTTAACAATTAGATTATGAGCTCGAGATTTCTTTCGCGTGATAGTTGATGAGGCCGAATCAACTATCACGCATAGAAATCGAGAGCGAATAATCTACTTGTTTTAGTATAAATCTACTAGACGTTCAAAACTTAACAGCAGACACTACATGTTTTTATTGAAAAATGATATAAATAGGTCACACCGCGCGCGGAAAACACTCTACTCACTATCTACAACAGAATAGATAGTGAGTAGCGTAGCCAATCAGAGAACAGCATTGGTGATAGAACGCTAGTAGATTTATACTAAATGACAATAGTCCTTCAGTGAACGCTTTTAAGTTCTGCTTGTAAAAAACAATGTCAAGATCACCAGTATGCACCATGATGCTGAACGAAGCCCTGATCCTCTTGATATCGGAAGTTCTCTAAAGCTAGTAGAGTAATTCTCACAACGCCAGGTAGCCCAATACCCATAAGATCCTTCGACAGAGCAGCCAAACTCGTCGGACATGACTCGACTTGAAGGGTCGAGCGAGTGGTTTGGAAATTGTCCGAATGCTTAATGCAATAAAAACATTTCTGTATTTTTTTTTTCCTCAATCGATTTGTGTAAATATATGTTGAAATGCGTACTCGAGAATTATTACACTTCCTGTTTATAATTGCATAATATTGAAGATGTAGGGGTTGTAGTAGAATTCAAAGGTTTATTTCTAGCATTTACGGGATAAAATAAACTTTGCATGGACCACCGTAACAAAATTAAAGTACCGGATCCTGTAGTAAAGGATCTAATCAGCAAAAAATAAAGAACCAAATACGAATAAAAGCAATGCTGATTCAACGGTGGGGAAATATATACAGTTTCCCTGCCGTTGAGTCAGCGTTGCTTTTTTATCGTATTTACGGGATTGTATGAATTTTTTTGCAATTTGTAGTTTTTACGATTCCCCAAAAACAGATCCCAGACAATTTATTACCCAATTCTTTGCTATGAACCCGTGGCTAACAAGTGACCTCTTTTTTGTCTTTGTTTTTTGTTTTGCTGTTGTTGTTTGTTTGTTTGCTTGTGATTTTTTTGTTTGTTTTCATTGGCCTCTTCCACCACCTTTTCTTTCCAAAAGCGTTAAGGAAAAACATGTTAAATTCTGAGAATAAGCCCTGGGCTTTTTTTTTTTACCAGAAAGGCCTTTTTTGGTGGCGTTATTATTGGAGGAAGTTTTGCGCTTCAAAAATGGCTCGGCTCAAATTTGGAACGGATTTTTCACCTGAAAGCGAACGATTTTGCATCTGAAAATGCTGCGCCAGAAGGAATGTGGATACCGGCGTTTAGATTTTTGTGTGCTCGCTGCTCGCCACAAGCTTAACGTCTGTAACAGGCTAAAGCTGGAGGAATTGAACTTCCTTGCAAATACTATCTGTATGCTCCCAAGAAATACAAGCACAGTATAAGGAATGCAAGACGACAACGGCAATGGTCGAATGATCTCACTTTAGAATAGACCGGTTCACGCTCTTAGTTGCATCATGGCTAATCAGAGTAAGATGGCGAAAATTTCAAAGGTTTGTATGGAATTTCAAAGCCAACTAAGTCTTCCTAGATTAATATTTTACACTTTAATTTTTGCACTGTCGAATTACAGAAAATTTATGGGAGTAATCAAGTTTTCGAAAAACTGACCATGGACTTCTATGCACTCCAGATTTAGTGTATTGTTTCTTTAAATTCATAACTTACACTTTTCAAAGAGAACGTGTCAATTATATTAATTCAGGAAGAATTAGTTGGCTTTCAAATCCCATACAAACCTTTGAATTTTCCGCCATCTTGCCCTGATTACCCATGATACATTTAAGAGCGTGAACCGCCATACAATGTGATTTGTTAGTTGCTGGATGAGCGTTCGTAGGCTCATCCTATGTCATCACGTGCGGTGTTTCTGGCTTTTTTTGACACTTTGGTTGTTTACCATTTACAACGACTTTCCGGAAATTCCGGTTGGAAAGTAAATGGTACACGACTTTTCGGGTCGTTCCAGTGGAAAATTTCCGGGAGCAACGGAACGCCTGAAAAGGTAGTCCTGTTTTTCCGGACGGAATGTACCAAACGGAAATTCGTGTGCCATTTGTTCAAACCTTTTTTTTTTATTTGAACGTTTTTAGACATTGCAGTATCGAAGTAAACAGGGATAAAGAGAAACCAAGTCGATTTTTTGGCCAATGCAAACGATCAGCGTACGGGCCAGTCGCTGCAATGACTGCTCTTTTCAAATGTTATGCTTTCTGCAGCCTTTGCAGAAAACACGAACTATTTCTTAAAGAATCTGTTGATTTTGTAATTCGATATACACAGTGCATTCAACGCAGATTGAATTTTTATTAAATAGTACCTTTGGAGACGTAGTAACGTTGAGAAGTGAAAATTATAGAGTTTTCGTGTTTTCCTTGCGTCTTTCTTGCATCCAGCCTGGGAATGATTGACAGCAATATGCCGCCCGGGGTGGGGAAATTTTTGTTCATTTGACTGGAATGGTTTGCCCGTGGGCAGGGAATTTGACGTCAAATTTTTGAAAAATGTCAAATCCCCACCCCATGCCCTGCTTCCCCCCCCCCTCCCCCGCCGGCTTTAAATTGATAGGTGCATAAATTGTCTGACCTTCAGCTTCAGTAAGCGGATTCTAACCAGCTCTTTCATTGGTAGAATGTACTCTTAGCTTAGTAGCCTCAATCTGATTGGTGCCACATAGTGCCACATAAATTCCCCGGGGGATGTACTCCCATGTGAAAGGACCTTTCACCCCCTGGGGAACTCACCGACAGCAAGGAGTGCTGGATTATGGGTGAAACCGCTGACTGACACTGTGAGGGGACATCAAAAAGTTTCGTCACAATCGCTTGTGGCGAAACTTTTCTAAGTTTCAAGCTTTTTTGTAACAAATAAACAACAAACCTTGAAAATATTCACCAAAATCTCTAAAAATCCTATAGTTTTCTAAAAATCCCGTGAAGTTCTAAAAATCCCGAAAAGAGTCCGGACTTTTGTAGCTAGGCCTATCAGACAAGGTTAAGCTTACCGGCCATGTTGAATGTACATATGGGGACGGAAACGATCAGCGCAAATGTACTTTTCTACTTTTTCCTCTCGAATATTAGATTTTCAGTAAAGGCTTGGTGTGGTGGAATTGATGGTAATTTCCTAAAGCTATTGTAAGCGCAGGTAAAATTGAACTTTGTCGTGGCCAACAGTGGAACGTAAGTACGTGAAAAAAACAATTAACCTCGTTCCAAAAATAGACTTGTCGACGAAAAACTGTAATTTTTTTGTTCTTTTATGATTCGTGTTATGAAACAGCTGTTTTGGTTATGTATCTTTGAGCAAGATGTTGGTTGAAAAGATTGTATCTGTGCTTGGTATGGATAATTTTGACCGTACTTCGCAAGGTTTTTGAAACAGCTTTGTTTGGTAATTTGAAATTTAGCGACGTGTTTATAAGATTGCAATTTACATAAATTAGCTTGTTTATTTAAGCGTGTCAGTAGGTTTTTAAACCTGTTTTCTCTTCCCATAATGGGGTTTAGTTTTAGTTTACGATGTTGTGTCCATGATTTATATCAGTCATATCCACAGATTTTCCAGCCGACATAGAAATGATTTCTTTCTTGGTTTTATCATATACGGGAACATATGGTTTTCGAAATTTTTTAGCGACGTGTTTAAGATAGAAATTTGCATAAATTAGCTTGGTCATTCAAGCGTGTCTGTAGGTTTTTAAACCTGTAATGTACACGGTTAAGTTTTAGCTTACGATCTTGTGTCCATGATTTATATCAGTCATATCCACAGATTTTCCAGCCGACATAGAAACGACTTCTTTCTTGGTTTCATAATATACAGGACCATATGGCAAGAAAATTTGTTTGAAAAACAACCCTGGCCTTGCCCTCTTTCGGTCTTCAATTTTCAAAAACAAGTTTGTGCAACTGGGAGTGCCAATGACTGTCCTCTCCTCAAATTATTATCTACTACACTTGTTTCTTTCACATCTTGTTGTGACCTCGATTTATATTCTTCAGTAATATGCAGACAATCATTAGTTGACCTTAACTGAGGTTTCAGTTTTAGATTTAATTTGAAATTTTTATGCAGTCGTTTTGTTCTAGTGCCGGTCAGTTTGACTTTTTAGCCTGTAGCCTACTAGCCCGATGGTTGCTCTGTCTCCAATTTTGGTCCAACTGGGTTTTTAGCGGGATTTTGTTGTGCATTCCAAGGGCATTGCTGAGTAAACGGAAAAGCTGTTTTAGGCCCGGTTCAGACGTCGTACCTCTCATGTGCCGTACCAAATACATCTTCGTTCCTAGGTCGTATTTAAGCGGTAAACGTTGCCGTACCCTGAGATTTTGGCTTGCAAAAGAAACGTTCAGCTGGAACCACAGCCGCGAATAGACTCCGAAACACAAAGGACAAAAAGATGAAAAATCTCTGTTAACAGGTATTTGAATGATCGCACTTAAAGATTTCATCCACAGAGTGACTCAAAAGTCAGAACCACTTTCTACGTAGTCCAGTTCGGGTTCCCAGAACTGGACTACCTTCTACCTAATAAAAAGCACCATAGAGAAGTACGACGTAATAACTTCAAATTCGGATGACATAACCTAACTTTAGGAGGCGAAGGATTAATTTACAGCGCTCTCTTTTTTTAGCCATTTCCAAGGGATCAGTAGCTGGGTGGAGACATTAGAAAGTTCTTTGCCCGACTGAAGAAGAAACGCCACTCACTTGATGAAAAAAGGTGAAACAAGTTTTGGTGGAACTGCGCAGTAAAGAGATCAACACCTCCAAGGCGCTCATGGAAGTCTGGGAAGAAGTGAAGCCGGAGCTGCCGCTGTCCATTGGCATCAGACGAGTCCTGGAAGAAGAGTTTGATAAAATTTGACGTAGCTGCTCAAAATATAATTAACCTTTAAAAAATCTCAGGCAAAATGGAAACCCTTTCTACCTATTTAGTATCTAATTACTGTTACAAAAATACGTGTTCCAACATAAGCATAAGCTATTGTATGGGAAATATCATTGTGCAATAAAGCTAATTTTTCTATTTCTCGATGTTTGAAAACATATTTTGCCTATTTAAAAACACTTCTTTTCTTTCGTTTATGTACACTAGATATCAGTATTGTTTACTAGATCGAGAGCAGAGCTTAATGTTGAAATCTAAATACGTAGTCTTAACCTTATTAGCAACAATTTTGTTTCAAGTTTTCGCGCTTTAAGGAACAAATGTAATCAGTATGGTATAGTCTATGTAGTGTCCCGTTCTGTGACGAAGTGGTTTGTTAGTAAGCACTTTATTCTTAAAAAGAAAGTAACTAAAAAATGTTTCAAGATGTAGATGGTGAAAAACAAACAGTGTCATAGAGGAATGTACAGTAGATTGTATTTGAATGGTCATATTTAGGGCCCGTTGACATGGAAAGAGGTACCCTATAGGACAGGAACACCTTACCTACTAGAGTTAAAGATACCGTCGTTCTACATGCAAAGTACGAGCATGGTAGGGGCACCCTCCCTAGCAGTGTCACATAACAATTTTTAAGTGTCATTGTCAGTAAGGACCGGGCGGGGGCCACGGATCGAGGTCGGCCGATTCCCTCCAACTTTTCAATATTTTTTCCCTATCTGATAAGATAATGAATGGTGCTATACTTACTGAAATAAAATAAATTCCTGTGCTTTTTGACTACCCCGCCCCCTAGTTTTGGCGTTATTTTGGCACTGTAAGAAGGGAAATTTAGGTCAACTTTCACGGCTAATTTTACTTCCGTCGCATCGGCTTTATTAATTTGTACGAATTGTATGTAGTTTTAGGCATCTAAATTACCCATATCTACAATATAAACAATGTTGGATAAAAAGCTTATCTTTGGTGCAGTTCCAAATATCAGCTCTTCGAGCCTATCGTGCGTAAGCAAAATTTTGGCTATTTTTAAAGCCGATTTTCTTCAAAGTGCGGCAGTTTATTCTTAAATCTAAACTACCTTTTAGTAGCAGGTCTATACGTCTTACGAAATCCTTAAACTCTCATTTGGTAAATTACACTTTCGTTGCGTGAGCTTTTTCACAACTTTGACCACATTTGCATAACGTTTGTTTTTCTCGGAAAAATTTCAGGCTTCACTTGTTACAGATTGCCCGTGTTTGTTGCCTTTCTTTACTGTTAAGACTGTTTCTGTGAACAACACATCGCATTCTAAGGTTCCTTGGCATATTTTGTTTGGAAAGTCAAGTTTACTGTTAAGACTGTTTCTGTGAACAACACATCGCATTCTAAGGTTCCTTGGCATATTTTGTTTGGAAATTCAAGTGTAGTTGTTGTTATGTAGCGTATGGCGCTTTCAGTAAACCCGAAACACAACAACATTTTTGGTGTATTTCAGAACTGAAAGCAAAGAGAGAAACAAAATTATGAACAAGAGGGCAAAACGTCAACCATTTGAACAATTCTGCTAATGACATCTCCCCTCTTAACACAAACAGCAGAATAAAGATCCAAATTTTACATTAACCAGACAAGTGTCACGTCTATGACCTTACACTAGGTCAATGTCCATAGTCCTTGAATTGACTATTTAGGCTAACAGCAAGTCACAGATTAACTATTCTAAAACATCTTCAAGTATACGAACATCAAAACGGTCCTAAATCAAGAACGTTCAGTCCACTAATAATATATAAAGTCCCTGTGTCTGGGTGCTCTGATAATTCGGCCAGACCTTTTTCTAACATTGCCCGGTGTCTTGGAGGAATTTCTGTTTACCTGCGGGGTCTCCATACATGCTTCTTTGGCTCCTTGCGGGGTCTTGATGGTATCTCTCCTGTTCGTCTGTAGAGTTCTGTCGCTGGTCACATGACTGACGTTTCGGCAACCTGAGCGGGAGTCAACATCAGGGTCCGTAGATGTTATAAGGCTGTGCCCGGTTCAAACCATTTACAGTGACGTTACTTCTGAAAGCGCGTACAACTCTCAGCAAATACTTCAATGGCCGCACAGAAGGTCTTTTTTCTTGTTAACGGTCCACTTGTCGTCAGGTATAGCTGCACGCAGATTTCTTTCAGGGTTTCCAATTTAAGTGAGCCAAGCTTGTTGGTTTTTACAAATTCGCGTATATTGCTGGTGCCTACGATGACTGGATGGGTTGGTCTCCCCATGTCATCCATTACCAAGCTTCTAAGTGTGTCCAAGGCCATTTCCGATTCTGCAGTCTCGATGTCTTCCACGGGGATTTTCTCAGCTTCAATACCCCTATGACGTAGCGCAGCTGTCAGACGCGAGAACAAGCTGCTGATCTGCTGTGCAGTCCTCCACTCTTCAGGCTTAAAGGTGAGACGTCCCTCCTCATTTCTGAGAGTTTTCATCTCCTTCGCAACCCGCACAGGATCGGCCTTGTTTCCAGTTCTTGCACCGTCTTCAAATTTCTTCACCAAGAAGGCCTTGACATTATCACTCATCCTAGAGGGCAGCTTAGTTGCCTTCAGAGCCCAACCCAATGGTCTCTAAGTAGATGCTCCAGCAGCACTGCTACTATACTCTTCTTGCCATGACGTTGATGGCACATCCGAAGCGAACGTCACCCCTGTCACAATTCCCGCCCATTTCCTTCTAACTCGGTCATACATGGACTCGCAGTCTACCTCAAAAAGATGCTTGCCCGTGTCCATATGTTCGTCAGCTTCGGATTGGGTGTTGAATCTCAGGACACATCCAATACCCTGGCAAGAGTATATCTCAGACTTTTGCCTGACGCACTCACCTACTCTTCCCCTCTGTGTAGCGTAACCAAAGGGCTGGATCACCCTTAGCCCAGTTGCACCTTGTGGTGCAGCTCCAAGATCGCTGTAAGGGATGAGGCGCCCAGGGCCGATGTTGTACACTTTCCATATGCGGATGCCAGACTCCTCGGACTGGAAGTTGTTCAGCACACTAATACCTGGTATCTTGCTATCCTTGTTACTTTCTCTTGTCGTGTCCACCTCAACGACCGCAGCCCTGCATCCTTTGATGCCGCCATGCGATTCTAGTGCTGCCTTCATGTCTTCAGCGGTAATCACGTCGTGTTTCTCGTTGACCCAGCGCATTATGTGCCCCTTCATTGGGGCAGCCTTTCTATCACAAATGTCCTTGCCAGCTTGCGGTTCGGAGAAATCATATCGCAGTGGCCTGACACCGGTTCTCTCCCCCACCTCTCTGAGACTTAGCAACAGAGGACCGTTATGGTAGCATCCAGCATTATCCGAACGGAAGTAGGCTTTCACCACAGCCGGATACTCTTGTTTGACTCTGTGTAGCAAATCCTCTATGTTTGAGAGAACTTTAAAGCTATTTGGGTGCAACTGTTAAAGATGTGTACAAAGCACTCCACTCCATACTTGCTCTCCACGGTTGCTCTAGTGATTACAGTGCTGATGTGCCAACTCCTGGCCCTCTTCCCAAAAAAATCACTCATCTGCTCCCTATATTGAACAGGCAAAAACGTATGGCCCAATCCATGACAATGAGACACGAACTCTCGTCGAGAGCTTGGCTTCGTCCTGGTTACTTGACCGTAGCAAGTGAGCTTTCCACGCCTTTATGTTACGCATACTCTCAGTGTACTCAGACTTCAGCTTAGACCTCTCCTCTTCCCACATTTCCCCTTTATCTAGCATCTCTGCCACCTCTTCCAAAACTACTTCCAGGCTTTCACAACGCTCACATTTGTAGCTGTGCTGGGGATCACATTCCCCTTTGAACTCCCAGGCATTATCGTCACTTAGTGCGTGGACCGTGCAATGATTACTGCATTGTTCACCTCGTCCAATGTGTGCCTTGAAGTCATTCTTCAAGTACCTTTTTCCATCCTTTAGTTGCTTCTGAGTAGCTGTTGCATCGATTCCCTGATCTGCTAAGCCATCCAACATAGACAAGGCCTGATCAAACGCCTCTGCACCTACTGCAGTGGTGTTGACAAGTCCATGAAGGGATTTCTGCATAGAGGCTGAGCACACTTCAATCGTGGTAAGGAGAGCGCTCACTCGCCGGCTCAAACTCTTGTACTTTACAGTGCTCTAAATACTGACTGATGATGCGCGAAGGGATGACGGTCCTTATAACCGCTGGTATAATGATCTTCTCTCCCGAATCCAGCTTAAGCGTTTTTGTCCCAAAGGCCACATCCTGGACAAATTCTGGTCTAGAGATGTACTCGACGAAGTGGTCCACTTTTTCGGGGTCAACTAGGAATTTCAGGAATTGGCTGGCCTTTCCCGGCTTCTGTTGCATGCTTGCGCCCTTGATCAATACGCCATTTGGACATCCCTTTGAAGCTCAACTCGTGAAAAATCGTCCGAAAAGAGGGATAGGATCAAAACGCTTGCGCTTTTCTTGGTTGGTTCTGTCTGCATCAAAAAGTGCTTCCATTTGTAGCGTCTTCCAAACCAACTCCTCTTGGCCAGGAGTGATGACAGGCAGGGAGGTAGCTATTGTCTCCTTGGCTTTGCGAATGTATATCGCTGCTGCTTATCAGAGACATCGTCCCAGGTCGTGTTCAGAGTGGACATCACGGGGCTGTACCGTCCGCCTGAGATGTTAGCAATGGCCTCGTTCAATTTCTGCCTTTTGTTGTTTTGTTCCTCCATCTCATCAATCCATATGCTAATCTCTTCTTCTGGTATCGAGGCTTGAGACGAATGGGACTGTGAGGAGACTGTCTGGTACTCCCCACCGATGCTGGCGGCCTCTGTCGAGACTGTGGCTGGCATCGAGCTCTCCTCAAAGACAGAAACGGAAACACACTCTGTCTGCATGTGGTCTCCACCTACCAAGATGTCTGAATAAGCAACCTAAAATGTTCAAAACAGAAAAGCTAACTTTTGACAAGATTATTAACAAATCCATAAAGAACTCCAATGTGGAGCCTATTGCATATCATCTTTACTGACCTAACATGCAACTTTGAAAACTCTAATGCCTTTCCTATCCGCTGCAAAAACCTCTCTCAATATGGTCAGTTCGATTTAACAGTATTAGTTACTCATGAAGTGACGACTAAACAGCTTAACAATTCAATAAATCTAGCAGTAGCTAAAGTGTATTAGCTTACCTGCTCTGCAGCCTTATTTCTACGGGGTGTGTAGTGTACTCCACGGCAGGTCGAACATACAGCTGTTATAAAAATAACAATTGTCAGTTACAATGGTAAGTAACACTAACAAATACAACGACAGCAAAGACCACAATGACAATGACAACAATAAAATTAATATAATAATGATAATAATCCAAAAACAGTGATGGAAAAGGCCAACATCACCATCCTATGGGATGTACTCATCTCGACAGGTTGAGCAATATTAGCTGATCACCCAGACATCGTTATTGAGAACAAGAGAAAAAGAGTACCCTTTTCAATGCAGCCTGACCGTCTGACAGCAACACCTCTTAAAAAAACTGTCCAAGTACAAAGATCTTGAAATAGACCAAGGCCGTAGCCAGACTTTTCTGATAACCGAGGCAGTTGCGAAGCTCAGAGCTTTTAAAGCGGTCTGGGGACATGCTCCTCCAGAAAATTTGAAATTTAGAAGCTCGTAAATGCCATTTTTAGCGTTTTCCTGATGGTATTTCCCCCCAACACTTCCCCCCCCCACTAACGGTTTCATTCAGAAATAATATTTTAGAAGCTCTGAAATGTTATTTCAGCATTCGTGACGAAAAAATCAATCTCGTTCAGGTGCACCAGTTCAAGTGCACCAGTGCTGAAGTGCACTCTCTACTTAAGACCTCGCTTTTGTTTGGAGAAAGCTAAAGTAATTCTCCTCTGACCACTGGCGACCCATTCATTTTTGCAATATTTGCAACGGCTCTGGAGTGATGTCTTAAACGTTTGCAAGGGCCAGACCATTCAGGCGGTCTGCACCCATTGTTGATTTGGACCAAGTCCTCAGTCGGTAAAGAGGCTGGAGGCTGTATACGCTGACCAACTGGAGAAACTGGTGGGCTCTCAAGCAGCACATAAATTAAGTGAAGTATTACTATCGAGGTTATCACACTTTAGGGCACGGGTGGCGTGGTTTATCTCCAGAAACATGTTATATTATTAAATGATTTCTTTTTTTATTTACGGTTTTTACCACAACGAAATTGTTTTACAGAGGCAACTGCCTCAGCTGCCTCAATACTGGCTACGGGCCTGTAGACATTACAAGAACCACTTAGGAAGCCCTGGAAGTGATAAAGAAATGACTGGAGAAGTTTACCAGTAAATCTCAAGAATGTGAGCGGTCTGTCTTGGCCCTCAGAGATAGTCACAAGCACTAAAATCGCCCGCCACGTGGAAACGCGACGTCCGCGTAAACAGCCGCTAATGTATCGGCTCATCACTATTTTCCTATGCAGTTGTTGTTATTAGTGGTCGGTCACGCAACACTCCTTCCCAGTAATAATGTTAAGTTTCCATACAGCAAGCGGGCAGGCGATTTTCATACTTGCTCGCGTGTTGTTTTCGCTTGACTACCTCTCAGCCGAAAGAGAGACTGCTCATATTCTATAAAATCCGTGGGAACATCAAACTCCAAAAAGATTACAACTTATGGGAACAGTGCACATCCTCCATAGCGTGCTTTCCATCAAATTATATGAAAGAACATCCCTATAATGCCCTAGGTCCATGCGTATGAGACTTAACAAAACCAGGGGCCGGTTTCTCGAAACTTGTGATAACTTACTGGGCACGGAAACTGCTTTATATGCACAATATTTTTAACAGGAATTCCATAAAATGAATACATGATAAATCATATTAAAGGAGTAATTCTAACTGTTCCCATAAGTTGTCATCTTTTTGGAGTTTGATGTTCCCACGGATTTTATAGGTTATGAGCAGTCTCTCTTTCCGCTGAGAGGTAGTCAAGGGAAAACAACACGCGAGCGAGTACGAAAATTGCCTGCCCGCTTGCTGTATGGAAACTAAACACGTGTGTGATGAGCTAGACTCCTTTGTCGCCGTTATTACTGGGAAGGAGTGTTGCGTGACCGACCACTAATAACAACAACTGTATAGGAAAACAGTGATGAGCCGATACATTAGCGGCTGTTTACGCGGACGTCACGTTTCCACGTGGCGGGCGATTTTATTGCTTGTGACTATCTCTGAGGGCCAAGACAGACCGCTCACATTCTTGAGATTTACTGGTAAACGTCTCCAGTCATTTCTTTATCACCTTCAGGGCTTCTGTGACCGCAGAGCTACTTCCGTTTTTGTTTCCCAAATGGTCCTTGTAATGTCTACAGGCCCGTAGGCAGTATTGAGGCAGCTGAGGCAGTTGCCTATGTAGAACAATTTCGTTGTGGTAAAAACCGTAAATAAAAAAAGAAATCATTTAATAATATAACATGTTTCTGGAAGTAAACCACGCCACCCGTGTGTGATAACCTCGATAGTAATACTTCACTTAATTTATGTGCTGCTTGAGAGCCCACCAGTTTCTCCAGTTGGTCAGCGTATACAGCCTCCAGCCTCTTTACCGACTGAGGACTTGGTCCAAATCAACAATGGGCGCAGAATCGCCTGAATGGTCTTGCCCTTGCAAACGTTTAAGACATCACTCCAGAGCCGTTGCAAATATTGCAAAAATGAATGGGTCGCCAGTGGTCAGAGGAGAATTACTTTAGCTTTCTCCAAATAAAAGCGAGGTCTTAAGTAGAGAGTGCACTTCAGCACTGGTGCACTTGAACTGGTGCACCTGAACGAGATTGATTTTTTTCGTCACGAATGCTGAAATAACATTTCAGAGCTTCTAAAATATTATTTCTGAATGAAACCGTTAGGGGGGAAGTGTTGGGGGGGAAATATCACCAGGAAAACGCTAAAAATGGCATTTACGAGCTTCTAAATTTCAAATTTTCTGGGGGAGCATGCCCCCAGACCGCTTTAAAAGCTCTGAGCTTCGCAACTGCCTCGGTTATCAGAAATGTCTGGCTACAGCCTTGGTCTACTTCAAGATCTTTGTACTTGCACAGTTTTTTTAAGAGGTGTTGCTGTCAGACGGTCAGGCTGCATTGAAAAGGGTACACTCTTTCTCTCTTGTTCTCAATAACGATGTCTGGGTGATCAGTTAATATTGCTCAACCTGTCGAGATGAGTACATCCCATAGGATGGTGATGCTGGCCTTTTCCATCACTGTTTCTGGACTATTATCATTATTATATTAATTTTATTGTTGTCATTGTCATTGTGGTCTTTGCTGCCGTTGTATTTGTTAGTGTTACTTACCATTGTAACTGACAATTGTTATCTTTATAACAGCTGTAAAATTGTTCGACCTGCCGTAGAGTACACTACAAACCCCGTAGAAATAAGGCCGCAGAGCAGGTAAGCTGATACACTTTAGCTACTGCTAGATTTATTGAATTGTTAAGCTGTTTAGTCGTCACTTCATGAGTAACTAATACTGTTAAATCGAACTGACCATATTGAGAGAGGTTTTTGCAGCGGATAGGAAAGGCATTAGAGTTTTCAAAGTTGCATGTTAGGTCAGTAAAGATGATATACAATAGGCTCCACATTGGAGTTCTTTATGGATTTGTTAATAATCTTGTCAAAAGTTAGCTTTTCTGTTTTAAACATTTTAGGTTGCTTATTCAGACATCTTGGTAGGTGGAGACCACATGCAGACAGAGTGTGTTTCCGTTTCTGTCTTTGAGGAGAGCTCGATGCCAGCCACAGTCTCGACAGAGGTCGCCAGCATCGGTGGGGAGTCTCAGACAGTCTCCTCACAGTCCCAGTCGTCTCAAGCTTCGATACCAGAAGAAGAGATTAGCATATGGATTGAATTTGTCCAGGATGTGGCCTTTGGGACAAAAACGCTTAAGCTGGATTCGGGAGAGAAGATCATTATACCAGTGGTTATAAGGACCGTCATCCCTTCGCGCATCATCAGTCAGTATTTAGAGCACTGTAAAGTACAAGAGTTTAAGCCGGCGAGTGAGCGCTCTCTTTACCGCATGATTGAAGTGTGCTCGGCCTCTATGCAGAAATCCCTTCATGGACTTGTCAACACCACTGCAGAAGGTGCAGAGGCGTTTGCTCAGGCCTTGTCTATGTTGGATGGCTTAGCAGATCAGGGAATCGATGTAACAGCTACTCAGAAGCAACTAAAGGATGGAAAAAGGTACTTGAAGAATGACTCCAAGGCACACATTGGACGAGGTGAACAACGCAGTGATCATTGCACGGTCCACACACTAAGTGACGATAATGCCTGGGAGTTCAAAGGAGAATGTGACCACCAGCACAGCTACAAATGTGAACGCTGCGAAAGCCTGGAAGGAGTTTTGGAAGAGGTGGCAGAGATGCTAGATAAAGGGGAAATGTGGGAAGAGGAGAGGTCTAAGCTGAAGTCTGAGTACACTGAGAGTATGCGTAACATAAAGGCGTGGAAAGTTCGCTTGCTACGGTCAAGTAACCAGGACGAAGCCAAGCTAGACGCCCTTCAGAAGCTCGACGAGAGTTCGTGTCTCATTGCCATGGATTGGGCCATGAAGTTTTTGCCTGTTCAATATAGGGAGCAGATGAGTGATTTTTTTGGGAAGAGGGCCAGGAGCTGGTACATCAGCACTGTAATCACTAGAGCAACCGTGGAGAGCAAGTATGGAGGGGAGTGCTTTGAACACATCTTTAACAGTTGCACCCAAAATAGCTTTGAAGTTCTCTCAATCATAGAGGATTTGCTACACAAAGACAAACAAGAGTATTCGATGCTACCATAACGGTCGTCTGTTGCTAAGTCTCAGAGAGGTAGGGGAGAGAACCGGTGTCAGGCCACTGCGATATGATTTCTCCGAACCGCAAGCTGGCAAGGACATTTGTGATAGAAAGGCTGCCCCAATGAAGGGGCACATAAAGCGCTGGGTCAACGAGAAACACGACGTGATTACCGCTGAAGACATGAAGGCAGCACTAGAATCGCATGGCGGCATCAAAGGATGCAAGGCTGTGGTCGTTGAGGTAGACACGACAAGAGAAAGTAATAAAGATAGCAAGATACCAGGTATTAGTGTCCTGAACAACTTCCAGTACGAGGAGTCTGGCATCCGCATATGGAAAGTGTACAACATCGGCCCTGGGCGCCTCGTCCCTTACAGCGATCTTGGGGCCGCACCACAAGGTGCAGCTGGGCTAAGGGTGATCCAGCCCTTTGGGCACGCTACACAGAGGGGAAGAGTAGGTGAGTGCGTCAGGCAAAAGTCTGAGACATACTCTTGCCAGGATATTGGATGTGTCCTGACATTCAAGACCCAATCCGAAGCTGACGAACATATGGACACGGGCAAGCATCGTCTTGAGGTAGACTGCGAGTCCATGTATGACCGAGTTAGAAGGAAATGGGCAGGAATTGTGACAGGGGTGACGTTCGCTTCGGATGTGCCATCAACGTCATGGCAAGAAGAGTATAGTAGCAGTGCTGCTGGAGCATCTACTCAGAGACCATTGGGTTGGGCTCTGAAGGCAACTAAGCGGCCCTCTAGGATGAGTGATAATGTCAAGACCTTCTTGGTGAAGAAATTTGAAGACGGTGCAAGAACTGGAAACAAGGCCGATCCTGTGCGGGTTGCGAAGGAGATGAAAACTCTCAGAAATGAGGAGGGACGACTCACCTTTAAACCTGAAGAGTGGAGGACTGCACAGCAGATCAGCAGCTTGTTCTCGCGTCTGACAGCTGCGCTTCGTCATAGGGGTATTGAAGCTGAGAAAATTTCCTTGGAAGACATCGAGACTGCAGAATCGGAAATAGCCTTGGACACACTTAGAAGCTTGGTAATGGATGACATGGGCAGACCAACCCATCCAGTCATCGTAGGCACCAGCAATATATGCGAATTTGTAAAAACCAGCAAGCTTGGCTCACTTAAATTAGCAGCCCTGAAAGAAATCTGCGTGCAGCTAGACCTGACGACAAGTGGACCGTTAACAAGAAAAAAGACCTTCTGTGCGGCCATTGAAGTATTGCTAAGAGTTGTACGTGCTTTCAGAAGAAACGTCACTGTAAATGGTTTGAACTGGGCACAGCCTTATAACATCTACGGACTCTGACGATGACTCCCGCTCAGGTTGCCGAAACGTCAGTCATTGTGACTAGCGACAGAACTCTACAGACGAACAGGAGAGATACCATCAAGACCCCGCAAGGAGCCAAAGAAACATTTGTGGAGACCCCGCAGGTGAACAGAAATTCCTCCAAGACACCGGACAATGTTAGGAAAGGGTCTGGCCGAATTATCAGAGCACCCAGACACAGGGACTTTAGATATTATTAGTGGACTGAACGTTCTTGATTTAGCACTGTTTTGATGTTCGTATACTTGAAGATGTTTTAGAATAGTTAATCTGTGACTTGCTGTTAGCCTAAATAGTCAATTCAAGGACTATGGACATTGACCTAGTGTGAGGTCATAGACGTGACGCTTGTCTGATTAATGTAAAATTTGGATCTTTATTCTGCTGTCTGGTTAAGAGGGGAGATGTCATTAGCAGAATTGCTCAAATGGTTGACGGTTTGCCCTCCTGTTCATAATTTCCTTTCTCTCTTTGCTTTCAGTTCTGAAGTACACCAAAAAACTTGTTGTGTTTCTGGTTTACTGAAAGCGCCATACGCTACATAACAACAATTAAACTTGAATTCCCAAACAAAATATGCCAAGGAACCTTAGAATGGTAGTTCAGATTTAAGAATAAACTGTCGCACTTTGAAGAAAATCAGCTTTAAAAATAGCCAAAATTCTGCTTACGCCCGATAGGCTCGAAGAGGTGATATTTGGGACTGCGCCAAAGTTAAGCTTTTTATCCAACATTGTTTATATTGTAGATATGGGTAAGTTAGATGCCTAAAAATACATACAATTCGTACAAATTAATAAAGCCGATGCGACGGAAGTAAAATTAACCGTGAAAGTTGACCTAAATTTCCCCTCTTACAGTGTCAAAAAAAACGCCAAAACGCAGAGGAATTTATTTTATTTCAGTAAGAATAGCACCATTCATTATCTTATCAGATAGAGAAAAATAATGAAAAGTTGGAGGAAATCCGCCGACCTCGATCCGTGGCCCCTGCCCTGTCCATACTGACAATGACACTTAAGTTGTAAAACTTGTTTATTCCCCTATGCGTTTCGTCCGACTAAAGCGGGCTTCATCAGAGAGTTTTGAAAAATTGTTTTAAAAAATTTCGAAGCCATGCTCGAATTTGGCGCCTTTTACACGTGGCCAGCGGTAATCTGAGATTACAACGAAATATATAGCCCTACCCCTACTTTTTGGGTGTTACATTGGGCTTATGTAAACAAAACTTGTCCCCAACATGTAGGATTTCCCTACCTAGGGAAACCTTACCCCTAGGGGCACCCTCTGTCCTATGTAAAACGAATTGTGTAACGCAAAGGAGATGGGAAACTCTACTACCTAGGGTTGCCCTACTACTTAGGGACACCCTCTCATGTAAACGACCCCTAAGGCCCACTTTGTACAGCAACATAAACAGTACCACAGGAATATGCTGCGCAATACCTTAATTTTGAATGCCACACTTTAGGACTCCATCTACAGACCCAAAACTATGAACCACTTTGTGTAGCATAATAAACAGCACCACAGGAAAGTACTGCTCAGTAGCTTTCATTTAAATAGTTACACTTTGGGATTTCATCCACTTTGACCCCATGAGTGAAAGGGTTGAAAGAATAACAATTCGAGAACATCTATAACAATCGTGCTCTAGGTATATGATTCTTTCGAAAATATGTTAACTTACGCAAGGAAACGTATTTTCAAATGTAAAAATAAAACCATGAAACACTCACCTCCCTAGTTGACGTTTTCTCCTACAATTGGTCATTCAATTTGTTGTTTTGTAGCAAAGAAGTTATCAGCGACTTTCCACAAATATCGACAAGAATCGACTTTTGGTGGTACAAGTAGAAAAATCGATTTCGCTCATATTTTGCTTATAGAAAGGCCCTGTTGAGACTAAACGGGCTGTAGTTAGTTTTCGAAATACGGGTTCCTTTCGTGAAAATGCGGGAAAAACCATTTTGCCCCAGTTGAGCTCAAAATCCACTTCCTGTGAAACGTAATTATCCCAAAATTGGGTTGGCTAGCATATCAAACCAGAACTAGATACGAAACTTCAAATGACACGAGTTGTTTTCCTAAGTCTTCTTGCACTGATTAACGAGGAAATTTGTTAAATCTAATTTAGTTTTACGCCCGTAACAGGCTATAATTGAGAGTTTTTTGCAACCAAATTTTAGCTTTAAAATATAGCAAATTTTCACTATGGGCGATAACTAAGAATCTCATAAAATAACTTTGTGTGGCTTATTTATATACTGCTTTATCAGAACATCAAAACGAAATCCTTGGTTAAATCGTTTTAAGTGACCCGAAGGGATAAGTTCAACCCTATTTTTTCGAAAATATGGCTTTCGTATTGTAAACAATAACGTGACATCGCTAGTCACCGAGACTTCCGATACCCAAAAGGAACATCACAAACATAATTTAGAGACAGAAATAAGATAATGTTTGGGTAAAATGTCTCTAAAAAGACATTTCTTATCTTTTTGGCTCTTTTTCTCTAGCTGTTAATAAATTATTAACAACGCGGAAACTATAAATAAGAATTGCGTGACCTATAGTGCTGTGAGCCAATCATTGTAACTGTTACTGGAGAATGTCTGAAACGCCCACACTTTGCGGTAGATAGATAGATAGCTTTATTAAGAAGTAAAATCATTGCAGCCCCCGGGCCGGCTGAAATGCGACCTACTTTACAATGTAAATATTAAAAATATATATGAATTTATGAAAACTACTATAAAAAAGGTAAAATATAACCTATAATATAATACAAAAGGGGAAACATCAATACTGATAATACTAATAATTAAAAATTACTACTAATAATTAAAACTGTTTTCTATAATAAAAGTGTTTTTAAACCCATTTGTCTTACAAATCGGTAGTTTAAAGTATCCCTGGCTTCGGGTGCAATAGGTGGACCCGTTGCGTTACAACATTTTCTTCATATTCACAGAATGGTCTTAGGCTAAGCTAGCTCATTGTGATAGACAGGGAAAACTACAGCTTAATACAATACATATCGGGGGTAGACTAGACATGATTTTTAGTGCTTGATCAACTGGCACGAATTTTGACTGATTTCAAAATGTATTACGTGCTCAGCCTTCGCTTTTTACTTCCGCAAGTAGAACGCACCGAGAAAAAACAGACGTTCCTAAGAAATGTTTTATTTGGTCCGAATCATGCTTTATGAGCACTTAGACTGGCGTCATTTTAGGGTCTTCGTCGAGTTTAGAAGTTCCAAGTGGCGGATCCAGGATTTTTGAGGGGGGAGGGGAGAGGGGGGGGGGGGGGGGCGGCTTACCTGACAGAACGATACGGAAACAATAGGAGAAAAAAATCGCCCCAGTGGATAGTCTTGTTCCGTTTCTTAATGTCAAGCTTAAAAGACTGAAAGAGAGGTTGGCTAGCTAGGTTGGATTCGCCCCTGCGTCAAATCATTTACGTCTTATTTCTTTACATAGTCGTTGACACGAAAACAAAAAGAGGTGCTGGCATAGCATTTTTTAAGCGTAGTATCTAGCATTTATAAGTCTAGAGAGAGCAATTCTGTCATATTCATGCCAAGAAAGAGCAATTCTGTCATATTCTCTATGCTTCTAGTACTGTAACACAATGACACACATGGTTTTGCTCGGGATGGGAGTGGTGCTAGTAGTTCTTGCACGAAATCACAATTGGTTATGTGCGCTCATATTTAGTGCCAGACTTACCATGTTATCTCTTGAGTAAGGTAGCATTGTACGTCTACCCTTTTATCCTCAAACCATCACTATTATCACTGGGTATATACATGTAAAGTGCAGGAAATTTTTACTTCCCTCCACAATTTTTGTTTCCCTCCCCCTCCTCCGCAATTTTTATTTCCCTTCTCTCGGCTCCTCCTCCTCCTCCACAATTGTATTTTGCCTCCTCCATTACCAACCCCACCACCACCACCGCCGCCACATTAAATGTGATGGTGGAGGTGAAACAACAGAATTGTGGAGGAGAAGGAGAAGGGAAATAAAAATTGTGGAGAAGGAGAAGGAAAACAAAAATTGTGGAAAAGGAGAAGGGAAATAAAATTTTCACTCGAAATCTTGTTCGCTCTAAGCATTACCTTGGCACATTTATTTCAGAATTCTTTCGGGTTTTTTTTACAACTAGAAATGTCTAGTTACTTTTGGTGCAGGGAGCGAATTTTCATATTTTAGTGCGTCGTTAAGTTTATCTCAATCAAAACATTTAGTAAGAAACTTAAATCTGTATATGCCTAGGCACACGCTGGATGAGCAATTGATCTGGAAATGAGAAAATGTCCTCAGCTGCCAAGGTTCGTTAAACAAGTAATGTCATTCGGAACGGAAAGTTTATCTTGGATGCAAAACCGAAAAAACGTTTCACCGAATCTTGTAAATTAATAAGGCTCGGGTAAACCTCATTAAATCTGGGTTACGTTCGCGAACCTTCACACCTTATGGGCTTCTTTGTTTTTAACTAAACCGAGCAAGGATTTTGTGGCTTTGGCCAAATCGTCCAGCGAACGTGCTTTCCTTCTTACTTTCTAAAGGACAGGTTGGTGAAAACATACGGTTTATGTTCAGATACTCACGTTACGGATCTGCAAATCTAAAGATAATTGAAGACTGAGAAGTGGTCTACTTTTTAGACAAATTTTTTGGATTTATAATTAACTTATAAGTTTCTCTTAATCACTAAGCTTCTCCTTTATCATTAATTTTGATCTTCAGTACCACTATTGACCACGTCCACATCTCCCATAAAACACTTTGTCCCCCCCCCCCAAATTTTGCATAAACTATTGTTTTCAATTTCTGTTGGGAATATGCACGTTTCCAAGAGAAATTGAAAACAATAGTGTTGGAAAATTTGGGGGAAACAAAGTGTATTATGGGAGATGTTGCAGTGGTCAATGAAGGCATTTCTGTCTTGAAAGTCATTGTCTACAACACCAGAGACACACCTCGCCAGCGACACCTTAAAATTACATCCGAAGGCAAAATTCAACTACAGAGTAGTATGGGTAAAGGATCAAGCCACGTCCTAGCCAATTAGCTCGAACCTTTACGTGATTTTCGCAAAGAGAATTGTCTTTGATGCCAAATTTCTGTCTAGTCGCAGCCTTTTTCTTCTTTTTTTAAATTTTGGTTATTGCAAAAGTTCAGGAATCATTTATCTTGCAATTTAGTACTGCTTACAGCTACTCCATTACCGCCAAGGAGTCCGTTGGACGCTACACAAGCAACGCTAGCCTCTGCGTTAATGTCAAGCTGTTCGACTGCTGCTGATGGCGTGGACCCTTCAGCGATTGGGCACTTAGGTGAGAAAATTAAATTTATCTGTATGTTTGAATCTCGGTAAGTGCACGGTTGGAGCAAGGGGACACTCTGAACTGAAGAGGTCAATTTTGTTTTGCCAGAGTGTATTGTTGCTTTGCCAGAATGAGTTCCTCTTTTGGCAGTTAGATTTTTTTGCCAGTTTCATTCTTGCTTTGCCAGAGAAAATTGCTACTTTACCAGAGTGAAGTCTTACCGCTTTGGGAGTTTTGTACGTTCTTGCTTTAAAAGTGTAAAGTCTTGTTTTGTCAGATGTCAGAGTGAGGCAAGGGATCTGCGACCGTTCCTAAACATATCTCAAACTTGTATCTAACTCAAATGTTTCTTTACCTTTTCAGAGTTTCACTACCATCAGAATGTAATACAAGGTCATAATATTGTGGTGGGAAATCATGGAAATATTAATGCTTACAGGCCCACTACGGATCACGGGTAGGTAGCAACTGGGGAGGTTGGGAATATTTCAAGCCTTGAAATATTTTAAAACAATGTACGTAGCCTCGTCCTAGGGGTTCCCCAGGGGTGTTTTCGGATTTCAATATGGCTCCCAGAAGACCCTGGGGACGAGGTTGCATTGTATAATGAAGGTCTAGTACAACAGGAAAATGTATGTTGCAAATTAAGCGCTGGCTTTGTGGTACGCTTGCGACTTTACCTTTCAACTGTTAAAAGGTGGGCTTTTAAAGGAAAGTTGTAATTGACTGCATGATTGATGATGTTTTTATTTTAGTTTCCTTCAAGGGAGCACCAGTGGTACTTCTCAGAGGAGTATAACTGCGCCACCGAGCTCACAAGAAAACAGCGCATCCTCTGAAGACACATTGGCCTGACCTTGGATTCTTTAATTGGGTTTTTTAGAGCCATAGTTTTTAGTACTATAGGCATTACCAGGGTGACAAAACAAGTCAGTTGAGGTCCGCTCATGCGCTTAAAACAATACATACTTTACCTACAAGATCATGACCATGACACAGGTATGGAAACCCCGTCAATTAGAAGATGACAAGGAAGATATCAAAGACGAAAACCTGAGCAGCCGTAGAAAACGCTAAGAGTATCAGATGGCTAATGACAAAAATTAACCACTTTTGTCTTCCTTATTTGTGGTATTGCCGGTTCAGTTGCTTTTGGTTATGTGTGTGTTGTTGTTTTGTTTTGTTTTGTTTTGTTTTGTTTATTTGCTTTTGCTGGAAGAAAACGTTTAGCGAATTGTTTTAGGTATGCGACTTTTAAATTTAGTGACTTTAAATTTAGTGATTAGTGATTTTGCATAAAAAGGCGAAATTCTCATTTCAACGGAAATATTTCTTTCGATAAGTAAAAACCTTAGAATGATTTTTGTTTGACCTTGAAAGGAACACAAACAAGACAGCAAACAATCTGGAAAGGTAACATTTGTGTTTTTTGCTTTAGCCCCGGAACGGGCGAATTTTCTTTTTACGCCCACTTCAACATGGCTGCGTTTTCAGAAAAAAAAAAAAGAAAAAAGAAAACAACTGTTTAAACAATTCAAAAATTTGTTGGATTCAAAGCAATTCTCTGCAGCTTTTCTAAATTTTTACTGCCTCAATGTCAGTTTTTTCGAACTAGCCTTTTTTAACCTGTGTACCATGACTCTTTGCCTGGTCGTTTTCTAAACATAATCAACCAAATATTTGTCTCAGCATAAATTTCGACCTATTGCTGAAGCCAAACGGTAAAAGAGTGCTTAATTTTAAATGTTTGACGCTTTATGAAGCTGAAAACGTAACAGGTTGTTCAACGTAGTGAAAAACGCGAATGTCCGCCATGTTGAAGTGGGTGTAAAAAGAAAATTAGCCCGGAACGGAGACGAAAGCGAGGCTTTTCGGTGGTCTAGCGAACAACCTTCCGCAGTTCGTTTTATTGTCCAAGAACTTTTAGAAATCAATCGATATTCACTTTGACGTCACTCGGGTTTCAGCATTCCGACAGGTTAAGGGAATAATGCATTTTTCTATATTGGAGATAACAGGGAATCGAACGAAGTCTTTTTTGATCTTTCAAGTAAAGGGAAATGAAAGAAATTGTGAACACTTACTGAGACTTTCTTTTTTAAGGTCAAGCGAAAATCGCTCTATTTTCTGTTAGGGGACAAGTTTTTTAAAACTTCCAAAACCTTTTTGAAATAAAATCATCTTTAATTCGTAAGTGTACAAAATGTGAGATCATTGGAATTTCCTCTGTTCGCTTATCATCTGCAAATGAACGAGTTAGGTGAGAATTGTCCTTTCAGTAAACACTTTTGAGTTCTGCCTGTAAAAAACTAATATACACCATGTTACTGAACGAAGCGCTGATCTACTTGATGTCGATCTCGTATCCAGGGTCCTCAGGCTTCTTGGTCAACGGGTTCTTACCGGGAAAGGCTTGGGGTAATGGAAAAAAAATAATTTTTTTCTTATTGGCTGTTCACTGTCGTTCACTGTAACAAAGCAATTTTAAACAAAACTAAGAACCGTTAACTGCAGGATTCCTGCGGTAACAATTCCATTGACTAAGAAGGCTTAGGACTCTGGGTACGAGATTGACTTCTCTAGAGCTTCACAGCAGTGAAACGTACGATCGACGCGTGCGTAGTTCCTGCCGTAATTTTACAAAAGAAAATACAGACCAATGTCGAAAGTTTCACTTTAACCACAAAACTTAACGCCATTTGTGAAAACTTAAGCTTTTTACTTTGAGCATGTCAGTCAGAATGAAGTAACTGGCATCTACAATTCTTATCGAGACATTTTATGCATCGTTTTCATACGAACTTCCCGCTCGAAAAAGAATGAACTGATTCAAACTTCAAGTCTCTCGTTTGACTGCTGTGAACTCTAGAGCTAGTAGGGCATCTCTCGCTGAGCCACGCAACCAAATACCCACAGGACCCTCGATAGAGCAGTCAAACTAGTCGGACATGACTCGATTTGGAGGGACGCATCGCACCAGTGTTTTGGAAATTGTTCGAATGCTTAATGCACTGAAAACATTTCATTGAGTTGTGTAAATATATGTTGAAAAGCTTTTTCGAGAATTACTACATAATTCATAATTCACGACAATTCACGATACACCAATTATACTGAAGGAATTCATCAGTAAATTTCTCTTTAAATATAAAATTGAAGGTATCAGACGTTAAGAGATACAACAGTTAGCTGCTCCAACAGAAGTACCTTTCCATCATTTATTTACGGCCTCTCTAGAATAAATAGGTTGCCTCGTGTAGTCATACATTTTTCTTAGCTCTTTCAAGTCTTTTCTAATAGTGTGGCTGTGTACTCATGCATTAAAAGCAAAGCACAGAAAAAAGTGACTGCCGTAAGCTATGTAAATAAGGTGTAAGCTTCAGGTATCAACAACAACACAGTTCTAAGAGGGAAAATTGTAACTTAGCTTTTCATGTTTCATTTTATATTGGTTTTTCCTTTTTTTTTTGCTTTTTTTTGTTTGTATTTTGGATCTGCAAATAAAGGACTGCATTGAAAAAAGAAAACATATGTTGAAATGCTTGTCTATCTGCTATACTAGCTGAGAAAAGTGCTGAGAAGATTTAAGACCAATATTCTGAGGAATAAGCTGACACCCCACCAGTTAACGTTTTAAACTTAACAGGTTCGTGGAGAACGAAATAAATAAATAAACAGATAAATAAATAAATAAATAAATAAAATAAACCATGTTTATCCGGAGCTCTCAAATATTAAGACCTGGTCTTACGTACTTCTGCATTACGTACTTTGCATCGGTTTGTTGCTAGGATTGAAGTGGTAGAGTCGTCCTAAAGTAAATTCCTTACATAATGCAAAGTTTAACTCAAGGAAAGTCTGTACTTTCTTGCGTACGTTTATGGAAACAAAGGTCCGCTTACATCTGGTTAGCTGGCGGGGAAAAGAGTCTGCAGGGCTCGAATCAATGAGTAACCCCATTTCGGGGAAAAACCACTTCCGCCATGAGTGAATTCTTTACAGTGTCCACGTCACTCCGGGGAAAACCACTTCCGCTTTTCAATTCTTCGTTTTGGTTTGTCACGTTTCTCGATTCTTTACTGATTTGGTTTGTCAAGTCACTTCGGAAGAAAAGCCACTTCCGCTCATTTGGTTTGCCGAATCACTTCGTAAAATGCCACTCGGTTTGTTACACAACTAAGGAGAAGACTACTTCCGCTTTGAATTCTCTGCTTGGTTTGTCACAACACTTCGCGGAAATACCTGTTTGTCACGTCACCCAGAAGGACTCATTTCCGCTTTTTGAATTTCTTCGTTCAGTGTGTCACGAGCCGGGAACACCAAGTGAGTAGGCTGGGAAAGTCCCGTTTGAGTTCTTCATTCAGTTTATCACGCCATTTCGGAGAAAAGGATTTCCGCTTTTTAAGATAAACATTTCAGGGAAGTGCCATTTCCTCTTTTTACTTTCACTTAAAAAGGCGAGCTTAAGGCGGATAGCGAGCTGCTAGAAATTAACAGTGTATACGGTTACAAACCCAACCCCCCCAAAAAAATTCATAATGGGGAATGAAGATTCCAAAATTGTAAGTACAACAAACTTTGTAACTTTATGTCATATCTTCTGTAAATGATAATGCATAGCTAATTGCCGAATTGTGAAATGTGTTTTCTCGTTTGTCTCGTGTGAACAGGAATGCTTAACGACAAATTTTGTTCGAAAGCTTGACGGTGTTTAGTTACCTGTAGAGTTCTTAGGGTTTAATATTTAACTAGCGTGGGAAAAGGTAGAGTCGCTATTCACACCAAGCCAGAAAATTGATTTTGTGCGTCCTGCACAGGGTCCAGAGGAGTTAAATTTGAACGTAAGAATTACCCTTCGTACATGTTATTTTGTAAAAAACACAACCTCGTCATTTTGTCCAGTAAATCAGTTGCCCAATGCGATCTTTGCGAATCCAATTTGAACAGCTGTCTTTTCTTTCCACACTCTGTATTTCTCGATCGTTGCCCTCGCCTAGTACGCCATATTGAAAATTGCAACAAATTATGTCGGTTATCTTTTGCAAGGAATACCGAACGTCTGCTCGAAGTTCGCTCCTTTGGACCCTGTGCGTCCTATTGTTATCAGTAGCTGTAGGAAACTGATTTTATCGTCGCCAAAGCATAAAATAGGTGTAGTAGGAACCTTGTTTAACAGAGCGTAGAGCATTGTTGGTGACCGGGATGGCAGAAACAAAGAGATACACCAAGTCAGAAAATCAATGCGTCAGAAATTCAATGCGTACCCTGATTAAACTAGTTTACAAGTCATTTCCCAGTAGTTATTTTCTACATGAAAGGACTCTTAGAAGAGATTAGCAGAGACTGGGTTTTGGAAAATCCTTTAGGGTTCGATCCTATAAATTTTAAACCCACTAACACACTAAGGCAACTTTTGGTTAATCCAAAGCACAAGTTAGACAAGGACAGGATTGCTGGTCCAGTCTATCTTATATTCTGTGATGACTGTGACACAAGCTACGTATGTGAGACAAAGAGGACAGTAAGTTCAAGACTCACGGAGCACAAAAGGAGAGGCTCAGTTAATTCTGAAGTCTCGAAATATATCCATAACGTTCACGAAGACCATTCAGTTACCCTGGATTAGTTAAACCTATATAAATTATATTTTGCATGCTTTTGATATTTTACTATAACGCTCACAAGTCTTTAGTCACACGTTAGTAATTTACTAGTCATGCTTTGGTAAATTGCAAGTCACGTGATAAAGATTTACAGGTCATGCGATGCCTGCAGTCACGCACAAAGATATGGAAAAAATCCTTCATTCTCAAAGAAGAAAAATGGGCGTCATATTCCAAATTGTTTCAGTCTAAATAAATCAAGTGTCAATTTTTATATTAGGAAATGAATTCTGCTACTTAGTTTGATTTAGGCAAAAGAAAAACATGTCAATTCTGATGTACCCCTGTTCCCTCTCCTTTGCCCTCCTCTTTTGTGTCTCTCGCCCCCCCCCCCCCCCCCCTCGAACCTCGATGCTACTCTTCCAATAGTCTCTCTCTACATCGTCTTTGTTTTGTTGTGCCGGTTTTGTTTTTGCTTTTTTCTTGTTTAGTGTTAATTTTTTTTGCGTGTTTTTTCTTAAGATATGTTTATAAATGCTCAACTAATGCCAAAGGGGTAAGGGGTTCTGGAAACAGCTGATATTGGCTGATTGATGCAGACAATCAGGAATGATGTAAGATTAATGTGACCTTTCCAACATTTGTTATACTTTATTTTTTAAAGAGTTATGAAACAGTGGACAGAACAGATCCAAATGCCGGTAACCAGGGCCGACAGCAAGCCCAAGAGGAAAATGGGCAAAGAATGAAAGAATTGGAGGCCGAGATGGCGAGGGAACGTGACCAAGCCTTACGCAAAGCCCAACAGCGCGCGAGGTGCGAAGACGAGAACGAACGAAGAATTTTAGAACGTCAAAAACGCGAGAGTGAGGAAAAGGAAAGGAAGCTTAAGGAGGAACAAGCGTTTTGTCAGCTTCAAAATGACCTGATGAATTACGACATGTCCGAGGATCAAAAACGAAAGTTCTCGAGATCTGGACGTTGATGATTTGGATTTGATACGCATAGCTTTAATTGGGCCAACAGGCTCCGGGAAAACAAGCTTTGTTGGTAAGAAAACTTACTGTTCCTGCTAGTGTTGGTTGTTTCCTTAAAGTAGTAAATGGCAGTTACCAAAAAAAAAAAGGAAATCCTCACCCGCCATCCTCTGCTTCGAACCTCCTCACCCGGCTCAGTTTTGTATGTCCCCCTCCCCCAAGAATCTCCGCAAGTCTTCTTTTTTACCCAACTTTCACGCAGCGTTTGTCAGAAAAACATCGATCCCACGTACACAGCATAAATTCTCTCACCTGACAACCAGTAATCTGGGCTGCTAGACCTAAAGAGATGTTTGGAGAAACATGCACAATTGAAAAATATATGCAAGAACGCTAGTCATCTTGGGAGTTCTGCAAATAAGTTGACCTAGTTGTCAAACTGCCTTTTGAACTGTGCTTTGGGGATGCTTCTCCTTCCGTATAACCCCATGCTTCATCTTCAGAAAAACTCGACATTGTTCGGGTCATTTTTGCAAGCCTTTGGACGTCCTTACGGATACAAATCTCACGCATTGCTTTCAGGCATACCATATCGTTCCACTGATAGAGTTCACTCGATTCCTTGATCACTCCCGTTTTTCATTAATTTTAAAGGCACGTTACAGCGAGCTCTTGGACAAACTCAGGGTGCATTTGAACAAGGAACAGGCAGAGAGGGCACAATTCTTCTTGAGGAGTATAGCGTTCAGGAACATATTCCGCTGGTGGATACCAGGGGATTTTTTGAGAGCGACGAAAAGCTGTTTGAGGAATGTCTCAACATAATGTCAGGAAGGTAAGGAATAAGATATTTTAGGAGGGATTAAACAATTGAATGAAAATGCTTCCTAAAAACTCTCAATCGCTGTTAATTACTCTTAAGTAGTCTTGTTGGGTTTGAGTCTGTTCAATTTTTGATGATAATGAAAATTATCATTAGAAAATCTTCGAAAGTTTGAACACTCATTTGACACTTTTTTCAGGTTAGAAGATGTACTAAAATATATTTTAAAAATTAATTATCCCCCCCAAAAAAAACAAACTACCCGAAATCGACAAGACCACGGTGTGGCTAGGGAAGTTATTTTCAATATCATCCTCTCGTGCCCTCGTTCATATTTAGCTCGCGTCGGCTTCCGTTAGAAAAGAAAAGTGATTAAATGTTTCTCTAAGTCTCTCTCAATAAATATATTTTGTTTTGGGTTTAAGAATTCGTCCAGGCGAAGAAATCACACGAAATTATGACCCAGGGCAGACTGAAAAAGGGAGCTCTCAGACGGCAATGAAAGCTCAGGAATTCGCTAAATATGCTCACGCTGTGATATTTGTAGTCAAGGCAAATGATCCTCGACTGAAGGATGGCAAATACAAAGATACAATGAAGAAAATCAAATGCCACTTTAGAGAAGACGGTAAGTGTCGTACCCAGGCCCGGTAGTATATCTTTTGGGAACTGGTTTCTCTTCTGACAACGTATTTGCGCCAATTCCAAAAGTTTAACAAGTGATTTAAGTGCCTAAGATCCTCACGACCCAAATTGGTCACAAAATAGATTTCCTTCAAATATCATAATTAGGGTACTTTAAAAACACTTTTCGTTTGGGCTCTAAATGCTTTCTTCTACAGTTTACAAGCGGGGTACCTTGGTGGACAAAAATGGACACTTGTCCTTGTCCACTTATTTATACACGTCCTCTGAGCTTCTTTTGGAGACTCTTTCTATTAGTCTTTAAATACTGAATGGCGTTTTAGCATTTTTAATTACGGATGGCATACATGTTAACGCCCTCGATGATATTACACTGGGGCCGAAAAATAACGAGAAACAAGCTCAGAAGACGAATATATTTTTTTATTATGAGAAGGAGTTATAAGCGCACGAGAGGACACAAGCGCAGTGTGTATAAATATTCATTGTACGTCAATAACCGTGAAATAGACCAGGAAAAACAAAATAAAACTGTTGCTCGTTGAAAGTTAATAGCGACTGAAACTTAACCGAGATTCAGCCTTCTTATCCAATAACAGAAATGTTTATTCAGCCTAAAACTCACTGGAACATCAAAAAGAATTATTATTCTAACGGCAATCAATTTAAAAGAAATATCTGTAAATAATATTTTTATTTTTTTCTTGTTGTTTTTCAAAAGTTAAACGTGTCTTGTTGTTATCGGAAAGTAACGTTTTGCAAGCGCGCGTAAAATGAACCATGAAACGAAGCCGTTTGTGACACCAGAGCAGCAAAATACGCTTTTTTACTCTGTTAAAACTCAGAAATCACAGGAAGCAATATAACTAAAAGAAACCCCTTTATTTTCCCAAATTTCGATACATGTAGCTAACTCCTGCTCGATTTACTCAAATGTTTGTCGAAAGGGAAGAGGCGATTTACATTGTACAACCTTCGGTATTTTAACAAGAAATTTTGGAAAGAAAGTTTTTAACGACAATGTACAAAAAATTTCAGAATTCTAAGTTTCGGAGAACGTTTTAAAGATTTTAAAGGTTTTAAAAACCCATTACAAAGTTTTTGTTATTGCCGTTCCGTTGACCGCGGTCAAGATCGGAAAATTCCGCCCGCTCCCGGAACCAATCAGATTGCAGGATTTGGTTCATCTTGCCCGCTCACGCGCTGAGAAAAAAATAATTATATTTATGCAAATTAGGAACTTTTTGACTGATTTGTGCTGCAATTTAGCAATTTTTAGATATGAATATCTTAAAATTGCAGCCACCTAGGAAGCTCAATGTACATTAAGAATGTTTTGCGATCATAAAAGATCTTTCAACTGAAAAGAGAAAGTGTTAAGTTTTATCTTTCTTGAAAAACTGAAGAAAATTGCAGGAATGACCAAACTCAGCCCGTAAAAAATGAATCATGATTTACTTGAAAACGCTCTTACAGATTTTCCCCTAATTTCGCATACAAGTTGTGTAGGTTGAGTAGTTCAAATAGTTAAAGTTTCGTCATAAGGTGTCAAACTAGTTTTCGAGATATTCGACATTATTTAAAATGAAGGGTTGTCAATTACCGTTGCTATGGTGATAACTGTTGCTAGGAAACCAATGAGAAAATAATCTTTGGTCATATGTTGAAAAAGTGGTGTAGTATCAAGGAAATCGAAGTTTATCTTATACGCGAAATTTTGATTTCAAAAGATACACTCCAAGGCCAAAAAAACTGTTGCGAGCCTCCTTTCAAAAACCACTTTAGGTCCCAGTTTAGCCTTCTTAACCGCCAATCCATTTGTCCGTAAAATATTTATAGCTTTAAAGGTTTTATGGAGCAGATTTGATTCACCTATTCCACCCATATAAGAGTGTACTGCGAACTCAAGGTCAGGTGCCAGTTCCCTTTTAAGGTCTCATCATTTTCTCGTAAATAGGGCGGAAAAATCGAAGATTTCTGTCTTAAACAGGGTAGGAGTTTCCGACGAGTTTCTTCCCGAAATTCAAACGCCATTCTACTGTCGCACAAGAGTACGGTGTGTTTACTGGGCTTACGAACGCTTTGAAATCTCTCTACAGGCTGTGCCCCTGTGACTGTCATTACCTACCTGGACAAGCTGAAAAACGAGGGGGACAAAGAAAATGCTTTCCACATGGCGTCTCGGGCGATTGGTAGTGCCATTGATAGAACCTTCTTCATTGCAAATTACACGCACGAGAAAGACGAGAAGTCTTTTGTCGTAGAGCGAACGGCTCTGGACATCTTGGATTTTGCTTTGTTGTCTGCCGAAAGGTTCATACGAATTAAAAAGCAGCGAGAGAAGAATCAGATGTAAATGGAAGTTGCTACAGGAGGTGAGATGAGAATGATTGCCGACGAAAGTTGGCGAGGGTTCAAGCCTACGGAGAGCGCAAAACGCAAAGGGGGCCCTAAACGTTTGATTACTTCGGTTTTTCGTGTCTTCTCTCGGCGTGGCGGCCAAATTTACAAGAAACAAAAGAAAAATCAGATACAAGGAGAAGTTGCTGCAGGAGGTGAGATGAGAGTGGTTGGCGAGAAAGGTTGGCGAGGTTATAAACCCACAAAGGGCTCAAAACGCAAAGGGGGCACCCTCTTTCGTTGTTCTTGTCTTTGCTCGGGGCGGTCATTGTTTGAAGTTATGGGAGGAGTAATGAGGTCCGGAGTTTTTCGGAATTTCCGATCGCATGCCGAGATTTATTGTCTCTTTATTAGAGTTTACGGACGGATTCCGAAGGTTTCTTGGTTCCAGATCTCGAAAAGACGACCACGTGTAAATTATTCAAAATGGCTGTCGCCCCGAACAAGAGGCACAAACAACAAAGGTTTATCTTTTGTTTACATTTACATATTTGATGTGATCCCTTTAAAGTAAGCGGGATTTTGAACTCTCGCGTGACTCCCATCCTTATTTGTCTAATACGACTCTTGCTAAACGCGATCTTAGTTTCCGCCGCAAGCAAAGTATGTTAAAATTTCAGCTTATCCATGAACAGTTTCTAAAACCATCAACGCTTTGTTGTCTCTGGTTACGTTTCTGGCTCTGGTTAAGTTTGGTCAGGTATTCAACATGACGATCCTGTAGGAAGAGCAAATTAGTCTAATTTTCTATAATTGTCTCACTAGTAAAAAGGGAACAGCATCCTGAGAAGGTACCACACGACAAGTTTCATTATTTTAAGAGGTTACACTTAAAGAATTCTGTCATCCAATAGATATAAAGTTATGAACCACGTTGTACACGATACAGCATGATACACAGGACCACAGGAGAGTACCGCTCCGTAGCTTTCATTTGAATGCTCATACTGTAGGATTTTGCCCACCGACAAAAAATTTGATCCACCTTGTATAGAATAATAAACAACACCCCAGGGCCCGGTTGTTCGAAGTAAGGTTAAGCTAACCGCTAACCCAGGATTAGCGTCACTTTTGAATTCAGTTTTATAGCCAAACGATAGGGATTCCTGTAAACAATTTTATGCCCTACGTTTCAGTTGACTTTGGTTCTCGGCTTCCAAACAACCACTTGAAACTTGCTATGAAAACTTCTTTGAATAAAAGAAACGGGACCTAAGTTTAATTTTAACCGGCCCGGCCCGGCGTTTACCGGCCTTCGAACAACCGGGTCCAGGAAAGCACTGCTCTTTAGTACTCCGAAGGACGACCCAACAGCTTTCAAGTTCGGATGACATAACTTAACCGTTAGGAGGCGAAGGATTGATTTCTAGCGCTCTCTTTTTTTTTACCATTCCCCAGGAGCCAGTAGCGGGGTGGAGACATTAGAGCAATTCTTTAACCGACTGAAGAAGAAACACCACTGGACTGATCAAGGAAAGATGGGAAGAGTTCTGTTGGACCTGCGCAGTAAAGAAATCAACACGGTCAAGGCGCTCAAGGAACTGTGGGAAGAAGTGAAGCCGGCGCTGCCGCTGACCATTGGCATCAGGCGAGCCCTGGAAGAAGAGTTGGATAAAATTTAAAGTAGCGTTAAGCCCGTAAAACAAGATAGGCACTTGATTTAACGGTTTAACCCTATCTCTGTCAATGGCGACCAAGTTCAATTGGAAAACCATTCAGTTGTGTGTTTAAGATGACGACGTATTAAGCATGATCGATGCACTTTCTGTAAGCTAGGCTTCTCAAGAAAGAAGGGGTGCTTGCCATTATGCCAGACCGACCAGTCAGAGACCAGTGGAACTAACCAAGGGAAAATGGAATGACATTGTTCTAAAGAAAAAAGCGTTCCATTTACGTTTCGACCGAAATTTCGATGACTCCCTAGTGAACTGCGATTGGAAACGAGAATTTTTGTAAATGGAACGGCAGGTTTCGGTCCGACCGGACCAACCAGTCGAAGAGAACCACCTCTGGAAATGGACCACTTTTCCCGGAAAATTTCCACCTGGACAGAAGCGTTCCATTTATGTTTCGACTGAAATTTCCGGAAATTTTGGCATAATGGGAAGCATCCAAGAAAACCTGTGACTTGACAAAGACGGGCCCTTACAAGCTACAATCAGTGACAGAAGGCGTTGGAACACAATCCCCCCACCCCTTTTCAATGCTGCATTGTGTTCAAAACTATTCTGGAAGGATATGTGATGTAACGCTCTCCGGGAAGGTACAATAATCGTTGTTTCCGGAGTACAACTGTGAACTATTTTTTCCGTGCCTGCCGTTCAAAGAGGAATCCAGTGCACGCAGGGCAGACATATGTGTTGGGATAGCGTAATAGGCTTTAACTTATATATGATTTGATTTTGAGAGACTTTTACAAACATCAAATGTCATTATTATATTCAGATATACGATACTTTTGTCCCAAATACAGCGACAGAAGTGGCTGTAATACCCTCCCCTCCCACCCTTATTAAATTTTGCACAGTGTTGTGAGCGCTTTTCTTCATTCATTTGGTTGAATCTTCTTTTTTTACAAATTGCCTCGTGGCAGAGGGAGGGAGATGCTATTATACCTATTGCACCGACGGTGTCCCTACAAAGTGACAGTAACTGTAGATTCTTGTAGGATCTGTTTTGAAAATTGAAAAATACACATTGAAAAAGTGATAGAAAACCGTAGTGGATGGAAATAAACCTTTGAATTCTCCCAAAACCCTTGCATTTTCAATATTATATTATAATTTTATTTTTTTATAAAATTGCGATACTGGACAGGAAAACCGATCTATTAAATTATCCAAATGTCTCAAGAAAATCGGTTCTGTGGAACTGACGAAAAGTGACTCAACTCCTTATGACTTTACTTTTTGAAGGTTCAGTTAGAATGGATATGACCGTGAAAGCTCATAACCGTAATTAACCTTAAAAAATTCAGGCAAAATGGAAACCCTTTCGACATATTTATTACTTCATCACTGTTACAAAAATAAGTGTTATAATAAAAGCATAAGCTATTGTTAGTAAAGAATGGAAAATATCATTGTGCAACACTATTTATTTATCTCTTTATCGGTATTTAAAAGCACATTTTATCTAATAAAAAGCACTTTTTTCTGTCGTTTTATGTACATTAGACATCGGTATTGTTGATTAGATCGAAAGCAGAGCTACGAGTTTCGATGCAGTGAAATTTTACCAACGTGAAATTGAACTCTCAGCACGTTACCCTGATAACCTCAGCAATAATTGTGTTGTAAGTTTTTGTTAGTCCATGTAGGGTACCGTACTGTGAAAGGTGTGTTTGTTAGTAAGCAATTAAAAAGGTTAATAAAAAAAGGTTTGATGATGAAAAAGAAACAGTGCCATAGAAGCCTTCATTTGAATGGGCAGTCTAGAAACCACTTTGTACAGCATAATTAACAGTAACACAGAAAATACTGATCAATAGTTTTCTTCTGAATGTCCGACTTAAGGAATTCATGCAGACTCAAAAGTTAGAACCAGCTTATACAGCATAATAAACAACAACACAGGAAGGTACTGCTCAGTAGCTTTCATTTGAATGGTCACACTTTAGGATTTCATCCACAGACTCAAAAGTTAGAACCACCTTGTACAGCATAATAAACAACACCACAGGAAAGTACTGCTCAGTAGCTTTCATTTGAATGGCCACACTTTAGGATTTCATCCACAGACTCAAAAGTTAGAATCACCTTGTACAGCATAATAAACAGCAGCACAGGAAAGTACTGCTCAGTAGCTTTCATTTTAATGGTCACACTTTAAGATTTCATACACAGAGTCAAAAGTTAGAACCACCTTGTACAGCATAATAAACAACACCACAGGAAAGTACTGCTCAGTAGCTTTCATTTGAATGGCCACACTTTAGGATTTCATCCACAGACTCAAAAGTTAGAACCACCTTGTACAGCATAATAAACAGCAGCACAGGAAAGTACTGCTCAGTAGCTTTCATTTTAATGGTCACACTTTAAGATTTCATCCACAGACTCAAAAGTTAGAACCACCTTGTACAGCATAATAAACAGCAGCACAGGAAAGTACTGCTCAGTAGCTTTCATTTTAATGGTCACACTTTAAGATTTCATACACAGAGTCAAAAGTTAGAACCACCTTGTACAGCATAATAAACAGCAGCACAGGAAAGTACTGCTCAGTAGCTTTCATTTGAATGGCCACACTTTAGGATTTCATCACAGACTCAAAAGTTAGAACCACCTTGTACAGCATAATAAACAGCAACACAGGAAAGTACTGCTCAGTAGCTTTCATTTGAATGGTCACACTTTAGGATTTCATTCACTTTGACTCCATGAGTGAAATGGTTTTGAAAGAATGACAATTCGGAAACATTTAGGTATTTAACATATATAACAATCGTGCTCTAGACATATGATCATCTCGCGCTGTCCAAATTACGTTGTCTTGCGCAAGGAAACATATTTTCAAATTTCCCAAAAAAAAAACGATGGAAAACCAACCTATTTGTTACTGTGTAGCAAAGAGGATAAGCAGAATACAGCGTATTGGCTTACAAAGGAATGTCGCCGAAATCCAACTTTCGGAAAAATAGGAGGGCCCAGATTGTGGGATTAGATTATGGGAGCAATTTTTTCTAATTTTAATTATTATGAAGCGCGAAATTTTAATGTTAACTTTTATAAAAGACATTACAGCTGACCTTTACAATGCATCCTTAACACTAAATAAAATAAGAAAAATGATAAATGAAACGAGGGAATCCTTACGGGTAGTTCGCAGCAAAAAGAGCAACCAAGCTGGCAACCTACTACAAGAAACGTTAAAAGCAACCGTAAGAATCGTATTTTAAAAACTTGCTAATACCGTGCTCATGTACACTGGCTTTAAATTTGCCTCATAGCGATAGTACTTCGTGTTAGCCAGCATATGGTATAGAGAAGCTATGCCATATCTTATATAAAGTATAGAGAAGCTATGTCTTATGGAGACTATTAGGGATACTATATGTGGGCATAACATGAAGTACTGCCCCACCTTTTTATTTTCAGCATAAGGTAGCAGCTTTTTGTCTCCACACCGCGCTGTTCATTGTAACCGCTCTTGCAGCACACCGGTCGCACCATCCCTCCTTTCAGTACCCTCTCTTCTCCTCCCCGTCCTTCCCCGTCCTCCTACAGGTCGTGCCACGCCCACCCACTAGAGTTCAACTTCCTCCCCTGGCCATCAGCCTTACGCCACCATACAGTGACTGGATCTCTCTTACCAAAAAAATATTGAAAAAGAAACATTCCTTCATCAAAGTCTTCCGAGGTAGCTGCCATTAGAATAGCCACTTTAGGATTAATCCGGATCCCTCAAACGTAAACATTAACACGAAATTCCTTATTTTAGGTTTGTTTCTAGGATTGGAATGGTTAACTCATGCTAAAATGCATTCCTTACACGAGATAACTCAGGCAACGTGTGCCTTTCTTACAAATGTTTATAAAACTAATGATCCAATTTTGTCACGCCACTTCTTTGGAAATCACTTCCGCTTTCGCTTTTGAATTTTTCATTTAGTTTCCGTCACCCAGCTTCCGGGAAAACCACTTCCACTTTTGAATTCTTCATTTGTTTTGCCATGCCACTGCAGGAAAGACTCAAATTCGCTTTTTAAGCCTCCATCCAGTTTGTGATGCCACCTCAGGAAGCAATGAGTCAAGTATCCTAGGCTTTCTCTCCTTTTTTTCTCTACGTATGCACAAAGCCAGAGGAGAGCTCTTGTTGCCCGTGAATGGCTCCATTCAAACACAATTCCAGGTAAAAACGATTCAAGGTCTCCAACTGACTAGGCTTACAGGAAGGCCCACTTTCGCTTTTGAATTCTTCATCCAGTTTGAAATGCTGCCAGCTTCCCCTTTAACTCTTCATTTAGTTTGTCAAGCCACAGGGAACACCCAGCTTTTTCTTTCCTCACATCACGCACAAAACCTGAAGCGTGTCCTTTTTGTCAGCAAATGTTACCATTCCAAATTAGGTCGAAATTCAACAAGCATTGCAAGGAACAGCAAGCGAGCAAGGTCCCCTAGACTCTTTGCATTTTCTATTCAGTTTTGTCACGCCAGTTCGAGCTTCCGCTTTTAATGACCCTTTTTGGAAACAATGTGTCACGTGACTTCGGGAAAAATCCCACTTCCGCTTTTGTCTTCACTTTGTAACACCGCCAGTTAGGCGGACAACGAGCGGCGAGGAATTAGCAGTGTACAAAGGACAGAAATCCAACCAAGAAAGCCTTCTGTTACAATGGGGAATGGCGATTCGAAAACCGTGAGTGCAAGTTTGTGACTTTATACCACATCTTCTGTAAATGATAGCTGTACTTACTTAATTATTAAGTTATCGAATGTTTTAACTCCTTCGCAAGAGAAAGCATGCCAGATGACTGTCGAAGGCATTTATTTTTAAACGTCTTTAATTTGTTTCGGGCGAGTAAAACAAAGCTAAGATCAATTCGCAATCCAAGCCAAAGAGTACCAAAAATTGGAGATTCCGGTCTAGCATTTCCTATTCTGGTCATTCTGCCACGCCACTCAGGCTCAGTCAGTTGATCAAATACTTTTTGTAGCCATTAATCTACTGAAATATTCAGCAAAAATGCCTTCTGCAGATCATATTTAGATACGCGATTAATCCTCGTTGGAATATACTGATATTTCATCTGTCGGAAGAGGATACAATGATATGTGCTTTTGGAGATCGAAAACCAAACTATTTTTCAATCATTCATATTTTGTTTTGTTTTAGTTTCGATATTTCACAGTAACCGTTCTGGCTTTAAGTCACGCGATAGTAACCAGAAGTCACACGATGCCTGCAGTCGCAAAATGCCCCTTTCTTGCGGCGATAAAATTGCAAAACGTTGCAGCATGCACTGTTATACCACTTTTTGCACCTTAAAATAAACCAAGTCTCGATTTGTTTGCAATAAAATGAGTACGTAGTAGTAATTAGTTTTGTTTTTTTGTCATGCTGCTCAATTTTTATTATTAAATACTATTTTAATGTGAATCAGTAGCCTGGCAGCATTCAGTCCCCCTTCCATCGCACCCCAGTCCTCCTCCGCCGCCTGTCATGTTAATCCTCAGTTGTCTCCTCTTGTTACGACTTTCTAACAACATAATGTTCGATTCCTCAAACCAGGTCACGTGTCCTGGAGAGTCAAATTCTAGAGGCCATCCAAACCCTGGGGTAAAGTTATTTGCCCTGCCCGGGCAGAGATATTTGCCAGGCGGGAAGAGGGGGTGTTGACACCACTGGTATTGATTGACTGACTGACTGACTGACTGACTGACTGACTGACGGACGGACGAACGGACGGACGGAGGAAGGAAGAAGGGAAGGACTGACTGACGGGCTGGCTGGTTGACTGACTGACTGGCTGGCTGACTGACTGACTGATCTGCATGATTGACTGACTGACTGACTGACTGATTGATTGATTGATTGATTGATTGACTGACTGACTGACTGACAGACTGACTGACTGATTGATTGATTGATTGATTGATTGATTGATTGGTTGATTGGTTGATTGATTGATTGATTGATTGATTGATTGATTGATTGATTGATTGATTGATTATCTCTTTAAGAGTTATGAAACGGTGGACAGAACAGATCCAAATGCGAGCAACCAGGGCGAACAGCAAGCCCGGGAGGAGCATGAGCGAAGAATGAGAGATTTGCAGAGCAAGATGGCGGGGCAACGCGATCAAGCCTTACGCGACGCAGAAGAACGCGCGAGGTGGGAAGACGAGAACCAAAGAAGAATTTTAGAGCGTCAAAAACACGAGAGAGAGGAGAAAGAACGGAAGCTTAAGGAGGAAGAAGCGTTTTGTCAACTGCAAAATGACCTGATGAATTACGACTTCCAGACGTGCCCGAGGATCAAAACGAAAAGTTTCCGAGATCTGGACGTTGATGATTTGGATTTGATACGCATAGCATTAATTGGACCAGCAGGCTCCGGGAAAACAAGCTTTGTCGGTAAGGAAAGGTTTCTTTGTTCTAGTGGTGGGTGTTTTTACTCCAAATAGCAAGTAACAGCTCCTTAAAACATCGAGGATCCTCCTCACCCCCCTGCCTTCAAATGAGAGTTGAAATCCTTCATACCTCACCCCTGTCCGTTTCGTACGTATCCCCCTCCGTGAAATAGTCATATATAAGGGCCCCCGGAACATGTTTTCAAGACCCAACTCTTACGTATTATTCTTGAGTCTTAACACTAGCGTACCTGAAACTTCGCCTGACGGCCCCAGATTTGGGCTGGTAGTCCTAGACTAAAAGCCGTTCGAGTAACATGTACAAGTTCTCCAAAAATGTTGATCTTGTCGTGAAACTGGTCTTTCAACTTTCTTTAGAGTTCCTCCTAATCGGAAATCTATGCTCCATCTTCCGAATTACTCGAAGTAATGCGGGACATCTTCCAACCTTCTAAGATTTTACGGATTTGAATCTCACGCGTTTGTTTTCAAGTATTCTGTATCGTTTATCTAAAAGACAGATTCACTCGTTTTTTTTAACCATTCTGGTTTTTCAATGATTTTAAAGGCACTTTACAGCGAGCTCTATTAGAACTTCAAAGCGCATTTGAACACGGAACAGGAAAAGAAGGCACCATTTATCTTGAGGAGTACTACGTGCAGAAACATATTCGGCTGGTGGATACCAGGGGATTTTTTGAGGGCGACGAAAAGCTACTTGAGGAATGTCTCAACATAACGTCAGGAAGGTAAGGAATGAGTGTTCCTTTATTTTAGACGGGGTAAAAGGACAGATGTCGAACTCTCTCTCTTTCCAGCGTTTGTTTATTGTGCGCTTTTTATTTATTTTTTTGCACAAACTCGCATGTGGTCTTATGGAGTTTGAGTCTGCTCAATTAACCATCACCAAAGATTGATATCCAACACTCGTCACTTTTCACAATTGGATAGGAGGCTAGTGGGTAGCCAAAAGACCTTTGTAAAGTTATCAAGTATACCAGAATACCCAAAAAGGATGGTACCGAGGTGTGGCCAGGGAAGCAATCTTTATGCCCTGCTTCTGCCAATATACGTGTGTATATACTAAAGTTGCTAAAGCTAAAGACCCTCCTACACCGGGATACCACAAACATTGGCTGATCCTTTTTCTTCGACCCATGCCCTCTAGTCAACTTTCGGCAGGAAAAAAAATGAAACTTGACTTTCCAGAAATAATAATTATTATTTTTTTGTTTTTAAGAATTCGTCCAGGCGAAGAGATCACACGGAATTATGATCCAGGGCAGACTGCAAAAGAAAAACCTCCGTCGGCAAGGAAAGCTCAGGAACTCGCCAAATATGCTCACGCCGTGATATTTGTGATGAAGGCAAGAGATCCTCGACTGAAGGATGGCAAGTACAAAGACACACTTAAGAAGATCAGAGAGCATTTTAGAGAGGACGGTAAGGAAAATATATTTGCGGTGCCTCGGTGATTTATTTTTCAACTCTTATGCCAAATTTACTTAGTGAAGGTGAAGGTGAGTACTTTCGCCAATTGCAAAAACCGCAAGCAAAGCAATGAACCAATCAGATCTCGCAGAAAAATATGCAACCTGGTTGTAACTTGTGAGCCTGGGATAGGCTTAGCTACAAAAATCCCGAAAAATGGCCTAAAAATCTTTCCAGAATTTTTCAAAAATGTTCTAAGAATCTCCCGTTTTACCTCTAAAAATCCCATAAAAACTCCTACAAATCTCACTGGGTGATTGTGGTGAAAATTCTGTGGCTTTGGTAGGATTTCTATTACCGCCCTCAGTCTCAGCCAAATCAACAAGCTCTGCTGAGCTCACTGACAGCAAGGAATGCTGAATTATGGGTAAAACCGCTGACCGATACTGTGAGGGGGCATTAAAGGCTTCAGGATCGCTTGTAACGAAACGTTTCCAAGTTTCAAGCTTTTTCGGAACAAATGAACAAAAAACCTTAAAAATGTTCACCAAAATCGCAAAAATCCCTCCAAATCTCTAAAAATCCTATAGTTTTCTAAAAACCCCTTGCATAACTTGTGCCAAGCGCGGGAAACATGAAACTGGTGCCAAGCGCGGGAAACACGAAAGTGGTGCTCAGGGCGGGAAACAAATAGCTGGTGTCAAGAACCAGAAACATGCAACTGATGCCAAGCGAAGAATAAATACAACTGGTTCCGCCAAGCGCAGGAAACATTAAGCCAAATCACGAATGTTTTCTCTTTTGATGAGGTGTTTGCACCAATCACAAAGACCAGAACAAAAAATTTAAAACCAGTCCCAGTTCGGCCTCTCTTTCAGGCCATTCAGGTGCTGAATAAATATTAACAGGTTTTAAAAAGGGTTGTGTGGAACACATTCTAGAAAGAGGGGATTTTTTAAGAGTGGGGTAGAGTCATCGTTTTTGCCTCTAAACCCTCCCCCGACTTCGGTCTACTGTCGTGCTGTTGGGTACGGTGTATCTACAGGGCTTACGAACGCTTTAAATTCGCTCCGCAGGCTATTCCCCTGTGACTGTCATTACCCACCTGGACGAGCTGGAAGACGAAAGCGGCAAAGAAAAGGCTTTTGACGTGGCGTCATGGGCGACTGGCAGTTCCAGCGAGAGAACATACCTCATTGCAAATTACACGCACCAGAGAAACGAGAAGTCTTTTGTCGTAGAACGAACGGCTCTGGACATCTTAGATTTTGCTTTGCTGTCTGCTGAAAGGTTCATACGAATTAAAAAGCAGCGAGAGAAGAATCAGATGGAAAGAGAAATTGCTGCTGGAGGTAAGACGAGAATGATTGTCGACCAACAAAGTACACCGACGCGAGTTGCAACTCATTTAGAGAAGAGGAGAGTCGACGATAGCGCCTGCATGAGATTCAAACCCTTTGAGAGAGCAACGACACCCGTTCTTGTTTGTTCCGTGCTATTAAAGCGTCTTCTTAGTTTCCGTCACAAAGAGGACGTATCACTCCTTTGTCATCAAACGTCATAAAGGGTACTGAACAGGAGAACGGTCAAGCTGTTTCGAAACGGCTTGGTGTGGAGCCCGGGACCCCTGGGGTAGGGAGTGAGAGCGATTTGAGGTAATTTTCTAAAATTGACTCCTTAGGAAAGGAGAACGGCATCTCGGGAAGATACCACTCGATAACTGTTCATTTTAAAGGTCACGCTTTGGAAATTCGTGAATCACCTTGTACTCTAAACAGCACAATAAACAGTATCACAGGAAAGTACCTCTCAGTGGCCTTCTTTTGAATGCTCACATTTGGAGACATTCAAATTAGAACCTCATTGTACAGCATAATAAACAGCACCACAGGAAAACACTCCTCAGTAGCTTTCATTTGAATGTTCACACTTCAGGATTTCGTCCACACACCCGAAAAGTAAAACCACCCTGGACAGCATAATAAACAGCATCACAAGAAAGTACTGCTCGGTAGCCTTCAAGTTAAGACCAAGGAGAAGGTTTAATTTAAAGTGCTTTATAATTCTCTTTAACATTACTCCAGGAGCCAGTAGCGGGGTGGAAAGACTAGAGCAGTTCTTTGTCCGACTGAAGAAGAAGTACAACTGGACTGATCAAGGAAAGATGAGAGAAGTTCTGTTGGACCTGCGCAGTAAGGAGATTAACACGGTCAAGGCACTCAAGGAACTATGGGAAGATGTCAAGCCGGAGCTGCCCCTGTCGATTGGCATGAAGAGATGCTTGGAGGAAGAGATAAATAACATTTGAATGAACGTCAATTCGGCACTGAAAACAAGGCAACGTTTTATTGCATAATAGTGGCCAATCGTATTTTTCTAGATAGTGAAAGACAAACAGTACCACAGGAAAGTACTGTTCGATAGTGTTCATTTGAATGGTCACTCTTTAGGAATTCATCCACGGACTCCAACTTTAGAAGCGCGTTTAACAGCAATAATAATAATAATAATAATAATAATAATAATAATAATCATCATCATCATCATCATCATCATCATTATCATCATAATCATAATAAAAATAATAATAATAATTATAATAATAATAATAATAATAATAATAATAATAATAATAATAATTCCCGTAGAGTAACACAGGTAACGCTTTGCGCCCTATGTGGCTAATTCTTAATGCATTCATGCGTTGTACACTGCAGATAATGATAATAGTAATAATGATAATAATAATATAAATCTTTTTTCAAATAAGCTCAAAGAAGATTACAAATGGTCAAAAAAGGTGTTAAAAATATGTCGAGAAAAATGTTATACATAAAAAAAAAGCACATTACTAATCCACTCTATTTTAAATTCCAAATTTTGTAAGATTAATAATAATAAAAATAATAATAATAGTAATATTAATAATAATAATAATAATTCCTGTAGAGTAACATAGGTTACGCTTTGCGCCCTATGTGGCTAATTCTCTATGCATTCATACGTTGTACACTGCAGATAATAATAACAGTAATAATAATAATAATGATGATAATAATAATAATATAAATCTTTATTCAAATAAGTTCAAAGAAGATTACAGTAGTCACAGTAGTCAAAAAAAGATGATAAGAATATGTCGAGAAAAATGTTATACATATAAAAAAGCACATTACTAATCCACTCTCTATTTTAAATTCCAAATTTTGTAAGATTAATAATAATAATCATAATCATAATAATAATAATAATAATAATAATAATAATAACAAACAGTTCCACGTAAGTGCTGCTCAGTAGCTTTCATCTGAATAGCCACACTTCAGGATTTAATCCACAGACTTCAATGATAGAACCACCGTGTACAATAATTATAATAAACACACGGGAAAGTATCGCTCAGTAGCTTCCATTTGAATGGTTACACTTTAGGATTTCATCCACAGACTCAAAAGTTAGAACCACCTTGTACAACATATTAAACAGTAGCACAGGAAAGTACCGCTCAGTAGCTTCCATTTGAACGGTCACACTTTAGGATTTCATCCACAGACTCAAAAGTTAGAACCACCTTGTACAGCACAATAAACAACACCACAGGAAAGTACTGCTCAGTAGCTTCCATTTGAATGGTCACACTTAAGGATTTCCTCCACAGACTCAAATGTTAGAACCACCTTGTACAACATATTAAACAGCACCACAAGAAAGTACTGCTCAGTAGCTTCCATTTGAATGGTCACACTTTAGGATTTCATTCACAGACTCAAATGTTAGAACCACCTTGTACAACATATTAAACAGCACCACAGGAAAGTACTGCTCAGTAGCTTCCATTTGAATGGTCACACTTTAGGATTTCATCCACAGACTCAAATGTTAGAACCACCTTGTACAACATATTAAGCAGCACCACAGGAAAGTACTGCTCAGTAGCTTCCATTTGAATGGTCACACTTTAGGATTTCATGCACAGACTCAAATGTTAGAGCCACCTTGTACAGCATAATAAACAGCACTACAGGAAAGTACTGCTCAGTAGCTTTCATTTGAATGGTCACACTTTACGATTTCGTCCACAGACTCAAAGTTAAAAGCAAGTTTTTCTAGCACAATGACCAGCACCACAAGAAAGTACTGTGCAATAACTTTGATTTGAGTGATCTTGATTTAAGTTTTCATCCTCAGGAAAAAACAACAACAAAACTAAGAATTTGACGTGGTGAAGTTCAATTTTAGGAAGTAGCGAGTTAAGCCATGATAGGTTCCATTTCCAATAATTTTTTAAAAGTATAGCGATTAAAAAAACGTCAGGAAAGAATCTGAAGGTTAGCTGTGCAACTTTTTGCTTATATTACGAATAAAAACATATCAATATCGCCAAGCGAAGAGTAGAAAAAATAAAGCAGGGAGATTTTGAAAGGAACCCTTTAAAGTAACGGGAATCTCGTTTTATCGTCACTATTGGTCCTACTCCTGGGACCAATTTCTACGACTCAACGATTCATAAGGTTTTCTGTCAAAGTTTCTCGTGCTTCCATTGTAAAAGTAATCAAGGTGGTCATTTGACATTTTGTTACTTGAGATTTTGTTACCCTTAGTGGTACTGAACAATGTTTTGTTGCCGTGAGAGGTAACGACGATCATGCCGTCAATTTTATATAGGAGTTCCCCCAGGGAAAAATGGAGGAATGCTAGGAGGGGAATAGGAAGTGTGAGGGTAGTATAGTCATAATTACAACAGTGCTGCTGTAACTTTTATGGTGCACTAATAAATGTTTTTGCTGTTGCTGTTGTCGTTTTTCAATCAATGAGTGTCAGACCTTGCGGTCTACGTGAGGCAAGCGACCTCGGAGAGTGAAAATGTAGTACTTCGGGGTACGACCTCTTCCTCTGAAATGAAACGAGCGAATCCTTACGGATAGTTCGCAGCAAGAAGAGCAACCAATCCGGCAACCAACTACAATTAATAAATATTGTTAAAAGAAAACATTTATAAGTGGTAAAGAATCGTTAGAATCGTATTTTCAAAACTTAATAATATCGTGCTTACGTATACTGGATTTAAATGCCTTCTAGCGATAGTACTTCATGTTAAGCCAGCATCTAGTATAGAAAAGCTCCATCAGATATAGTATTGAGAAGCTTTATGTTATGGAGACTATTAGGGATACTATATGTGGGCTTAACATGAAGTACCTCCCCATCGTTTTGGTTTCCAGCATAAGGCAGCAGCTTTTTGTCTCCACGCCGCGCTGTTCATTGCTACCGCTCTTGCAGCACACTGGTCGTGAAGGGGCGGGGGGGGGGGGTACTTCCTTATATAAGCTATATAGGTATGTGCAGAGCCAAAGGGTATGGTTTTTGAGCCTTTTGGTCTGAAAGAGGGTATAGATTTTGACCATCTTGGTCTGAAATAGGGTAAGGTTAGTGCACTCTGATGTGGAATTGGGTATGGTTTTTAGGAGATACCTTTTTATTAATTTTCTTCTTCTGAGAAGTGCAGTTTGATTAACGTCTAAGATTTGAAGCCCTTCTCAAATGTTTACGCAAACGAAATAGGGTAAGGGTCTGGTCTGAAATAGGGTATCAAATTTTGGCTCAGGTCTGAAATAGGGTGGGGAAAATCACATATTTTTGTCTGAAATGGGGTAAGGGTTTCAAGAAGCGCGCCACACTCCCCCACCCAAATTTTCAGAGAGCCTCCCCTTTCTTGCATGCAACATCTCCGATATCAGATCTTCTCAACATTTTCTTCTTCGAAATTAGCCTGTTAGTAGCGCGGGAGCGAAAGAGCGGGGAAAAAAAACGAGGAGAGACTGGCTACTTCAAAACTCTCGTTGTTTTCTTCGTCCACTCCGACTTCATTTTTTACTTTGAATCTTCTTTAATACTACAGCTGTTTTCGATAGATAATCCGATTCCTCTTCCAAGAAAATATTACGAAGACTGTGCTTCAATGAGAAAGCACTCGAGCTGCCGGTGCCATGTGGGATTCAAAGAACCAAAATAATAGAATTTTCCGTCGTGCAATGTCATCACGAATTGTCTCACGCATTCCCTGTCCCCTTTGAACAACCACGGAAAACGAACAGAAACAACAGGTCCATTGGTAAGAGCTCTCTACTGGAGGACGTAAATATACGAACTCGGTGGCTGAATCACGTGTGTGAGGACGTATATATCTACGTCCTTGGCAATCAAGAGGCTAGGATTGGAATGGTTAACTCATGCTAAAATGCATTCCGTATACGATGTCAATTCAGGGAACGTTTGCCTTTCTTGCATAGGTTTATAAAACTAATGATCCAGTTTAGATATGTCGCTCAGCGAATCAACATTTTGGCTGTAGAAGGAAGGCAGTCCGCATGATCATCAGCCAGTCACGCCATTTATGGGAAAGCCACTTCCGCTTTCACTTGTTTATTGGTTGTCACGCCATTTCGGGGAAATCACTTCCGCTTTCGCTTTTCAATTCTCCATTTAGTTTCCGTCACCCAGCTTCGGGCAAAAACCACTTCCACTTTTGAATTCTTCATTCGTTTGCCATGCCACTGCAGGAAAGACCCAACTCCGCTATTAAATCCTCCATCCAGTTTGTGACGCCACCTCAGGAAGCAATGAGTTACGTTAAGATTCCAGGCAAAAACGATCCAAGATCTCAAAGTGACTAGATTAGAAAGACGAACTTTCGCTTTTAAATTCTCCATCCAGTTTGACACGCTGCCGGCCTCCGCTTGCCACAGGGAACACCCAGCCCAGTTCTGCGTTTTTTCTTTCCTCGCATCACGCACAAAGCCTGAAGTGGGTTCTCCTTGTCCGTGAGTGTTACCGTTCAAAGTTAAGCCAAAATGAAACAAGCATTGCAAGGAACAGCAAGCCACTAGGTCGAGCAAGGTCCCCGACTCTTTGTATTCAGTTTTGTCACGCCAGTTCGGGTAAAAGCAGCTTCCGCTTTTTATGACCCTTCTTGGAAGCAATGTGTCACGTGTCTTCGGGGAAAATCCCACTTCCGCTTTTGTCTTTCACTTTCTAACACCAGTTAGGCGGACAACGAGCGGCGAGGAGTTAGCAGTGTTCAAGGACAGAAACCCAACCAAGAAAACCTTCTTTCACAATGGGGAATGGCGATTCGAAAATCGTGAGTACAAGTTTGTGACTTTTGTTTAACACATCTTTGTAAATGATAATACCTACATAATTATCAAGTTATCGAATGTTACGTCCTTCGCTTCGTCTGGAAGAGAAAGCATGACCGATGACTGTAGAAGGCATTTATTTTTAAACGTCTTTAATTTGTTTCAGGAAAGTAAAACAAAGCTAAGAGCCATTTGTAATTCACGCCAAAGAGTGCCAAAAACTGGAGATTCCTGTCTAGCATTTTCTATTCTGCTACGCCACACAGGCTCGATTTCAACGGCTGGAGATCGAGCTCAGTCAGTCGGTCGAATACTTTTTGTATCCATAAATCTACTGAAATATAACAGCAAAAATGCCTTCTGCAGATCATAAGCGCAACAAAATAACTTAAAAAGTCCGGATTGCGGAGCGAATACGAATGCTTTCGTGACAACCAAAAATATGAAAACCCAAAAAGTTATTTGTGATGTAAACGTACTAGATTTTATTGCGTGTGAATATCTTATAAGATTAACTCAAACATCGGTAATTTTTAACATTTTTTTGTGGAAAGCAAGGAAGACATATAAGAAGCAAGCACAAACGAAACTGAAAGAAGACTCACCCCTGGGGATGAAAGTTTCAATTTCTGGGAAAGATTAACTTCCGGTCGCATTGTAACGAATTCCTGGAAACAGACGGCGTGTGTATTTCTTTGACGCGATTAATCCCCGATGAAAGAAACTGATATTTTATCTATCGAGAGAGAATACAATGATATGTGTTTTTGAAGATCGAATACCAAACTAGTTTTCACTCATTCATATTTTGTTTTGTTTTGTTTTGTTTCGATATTTCATAATAACCGTTCCGGTTTTAAGTCACGCGATAGTAAATTCAAAGTCACGCAATAGTAATCACAAGTCACACGATGCCTGCAGTCGCACACAAGGTTAAGGGGAAAAAATGCCCCTTTCTTGCAGCGATAAAATGTGAAAGCGTGGCAGCATGCACTGTTATACCACTTTTTGCAGCTTACAATAAACCAAGTCTCAATTAGCACGTAGTAGGCCGTAGTTTTGTTTTTTGTCATGCGGCTCAATTGTTATTATTTTATAACAGAGAGGGCAAAATTACTGAATGCTGATTGGTTGAGACAGAGGGCATTTTTCCTTAATTTTCTTTCTAATGAGGGCAGGTGAGGGCAGGTCTTTGGGCAGGTCAGAATTACCCGTATTTGATTATCTGAGCGCGAGAGCGCGCCATTAGATTTTGTACGAGGCTTAAAACGAAAAGTGGGTTTTGAGTCGTTCAACATAAGGATATCGCTTCAGAATTTGAATTTTAACCAGGTTGGTTGGGAAAAATGGTATGGAAATCAGGTGATAGCTTGAACAGAAATCCCAAAAGGTGAACCTGAATGTTTTGCGGGAAACAGCAAATGGTTATTTTTTTTAAAACTACTGAAAACCTTAGTTCAGTGAGGGAGAGGGAGCTTTGCAATTCAGGTAAGCTGAAATAAACTTTACTTAGTTTGAGTTTTAAGTGTCTTTTGTCAATGAACTTGAATTGTAGTTACATGTACATCTTAAGATGTGCATATGCATAATAGACAGTCTTTTTTGTTCTGTACGCTGATCAACAGTTAAACTGCTCCGTGGTGATTCGTTTTTCATATGATACGAGCGGGTACTTTTATTCTTGAGGCCCGCTGATCGTGTTTCGACGTGCATGGGAAGTTTTGGGAAAATTTTGCCCTCCGTGTTATAAACAAGTAATCGCATTGAGTCCTCGTAGAATTAAGGATAAATTTTCACTTGTATTTTCAAAGTTTTAACAAATTGCCCTTGTCGCTAGGGCAATTTTGTCAAAACCTTAAAAATACGCGTGAATATTTATCCTTAATTCTACTCTGCATTAGGCGATTACAGATTGATTGATTGATTGATTGATTGATTGATTGTCTCGTTAAGAGTTATGAAACAGTAGACAGAACAGATCCAAATGCAAGTAACCAGGGCCAACAACAAGCCCGGGAAGAGAATGAGCAAAGAATGAGAGATTTACAGAGCGAGATGGCGAGGGAACGCAATCAAGCCCTACGCGACGCGCAAGAACGCGCGAGGTGTGAAGACGAGAACCAAAGAAGAATTTTAGAGCGTAAACAACGCGAGAGAGAGGAGAAGGAAAGGAAGCTGAAGGAGGAACAAGCGTTTTATCAACTGCAAAATGACCTGATGAATTACGACTTCCAGACATGCCCGAGGATTAAAAAGGAAAGTTTCCGAGATCTGGATGTTGATGATTTGGATTTGATACGCATAGCTTTAATTGGACCAACCGGCTCCGGGAAAACAAGCTTTGTTGGTAAGAAAAGTTTTCTTTGTTCACAGTGGTGGGTGTTTTTCCTCCAAATAGCAAGTAACAGCTCCTTAAAACATCGAGAATCCTCCTAACCCCCCTGCCTTCAAATGAGAGTTGAAATCCTTTATACTTCACCCCCGTCCGTTTGGTACGTTCCCCTTCCCCTCCGTGGGGTAGTCACATATAAGGGCCCTCAGACATTTTTTTCGAGACACAACTCTCACGCATTTTTCATGAGTCTTAATACCGGCGTATCTGAAATACCGAGCTTACGTTTACAGAAGCAATTCTCTCGCCTGGTGACCGCAGTTTTGGGTTGGTAGACCTGAGATGCATATAAAACCCGTTCGAACAACATGTACAAGTTTTCCGAAAAAATTATATCGATCTTGTTGTGAAACTGGCTTTTCAACTGTCTTTGGAGTTCCTTGTCGGAAATCTTTGTCATCTTCGGAAATCTTTGGACCTCCAAGGATTTTACAGATTAGAATCTCACGCGTTTGTTTTCAAGTGTTCTGTATCGCTTATCTAAGAGGCAGATTCGCTCGTTTCTTTAACCATCCCGGTTTTTCACTGTTTTTAAAGGTACTTTACAGCGAACTCTTGGAGAAGTTCAAGGCGCATTTGAACAAGGTACAGGAAAAGAAGGCACCATTCATCTTGAGGAGTACTACGTGCAGGAACATGTTCGGCTGGTGGATACCAGGGGATTTTTTGATTGCGACGAAAAGCTGTTTGAGGAATGTCTCAACATAATGTCAGGAAGGTAGGAAATAGGTGTTCTTTAGTTTTAAGCGGGATTAAACAAGAGATGTCGAACTCTCTCTTTCCGGCTTTTTTCCCACAAACTCTTATTCTTTGTCACCGACTCTCGTGTGGTCTTATCGAGTTTGAGTCTGCTCAATTAACTATCACGAAAGATTGACATCCAACACTCGTCACTTTTCATGCTTGGCTAGGAGGTTAGTGGATACACTAAAAAAATCTTTTTTAAAGTTATCCAGTATACCAGAATACCCGAAATCGATGATACGCGGTATTGCCAGGAAAGCAATTTTTATGCCCTGTTTATGCCAATATACGTGTACATATACCAAATCTACCAAAGTTAAAAGCCTTCGGACACCAGACAAAACCCTGGCGGTCCGGTTTTTTTCGACTCATTCTCTCGTTGATATTAGCTCTCATCAACTTTGGGTAGCAAAAAGGGACAGAAAATTTCTCTAAGGTGGCAAAACTTTCTCTGCAGAAAATTTCTCCAACCCTGGCTGTCCGGCTATTCCTCGACTCATTCTCTCGTTGACATTAACTCTCATCAACTTTGGGTAGAAAAAGGGACAGAAAATTTCTCTAAGGCTTTCCTCTCAATAAATTAATTTTTTATTAACCGGCCGTCGCCATGATGGCGACCGCCGGTTTATAAAATGGACACGGTTTTTCCTGAAAGCAAGTTGGCTTAACATACGAAGATAGTGCTGTAAAGCTTGTAGTACGAGTACTCAAGAGCGGTACTGTCTTGTATAAGACGCATGCGCATATAAGTCTTCTGAATGTTACCTTCCTATGTTTTTGTCTTTTAATTTACAGTATTTAAGATATGAACGGCGAAGGGTTGTTAAGTTTGGGGTTTTTTGTATTTGTCTTGTATAACGCATGCGCAATTGAGTAAAGGAGCTAATAGGATTGAATGCGAAATTGGCTGTGTTGTCTGATCTAGTTAGTGGTTATGGTGAAAATTTTTTTAGCGCAGGAGTTTTTTTATTGGGATTGACATTTTGAGGGGTGTAAAAATGTGGGAGTCAGAAGGATTTGTGAATGTCGGGAGCATATCACGCTTCTGTGAATGTGATTTGCTTTGAAAGTTGGGTTTTGTATATGAGCGGTGTAATATTGTGCTGCGTTTCCCTTGGCGTTTTATGGGGGGGGGGGGGGGGGTTGGTTTGCGAAGTGGATTCTAATGTTTCTGATTGGCTAACTTGTATTTCGCAGCGGACAAAAAGGACAGTTGCGTTTTGCCGGCGTGGGCTAGGAAGAGAAGGAATTGGTACTAGTATGATGATGCAATATTAGTTGATTGCAACATCAGTACATGATAGTTCTTGTGAACGGAGAGAGATGAGTGTTTATTTGAGGCGAGCAGTTGATACGAAGGAATCGTCATTAATAAGGAGATCAATTAATAAGGCAGGTGTTAGGAGTCTTTTTGCATTGAAAGAACGAAAATATCTGAATATTATCGACGGATTTGTGTAGTTTGCGTGTGGTGTTCGCTAAAGGCTACGAGCAGCCTCTCTTTCCGTTCAGAGATAGTGAAGGAAAAGAAAAACAAGCGAGTGAGCGAGAAATCGATTGCGGCTCGACAGGCGCTTTAGCTTTCAAAGACGTGGGCGACTTTCGTCCCCGCTCCCTTGTTTACTTTTGCAAGGGGATTCCCGGATTTAAACATCACGTCATGAGAGATGCCTTGACGTGCCCCATACTCTGACGATCTGCTCGAGCTCGTGTTTATCAAACGTTATATTTTGATTCTACTGCTATGTTCACTGTTTGTATTTAAGGTCTAGGCACAACAGTAAATACTTCGTCGTCCCGGTGTGAGCATTCTCAGTTGTGGACGAATTTATATCGACATTCAACGTTTGAGTGAATTTGCGTTTTTCAGCACAAATAAAAGCGATAAGAAAGATAAGCTGAGTCATCAGAGTTTAAACATTACGTCATCCAGTAACGTTATAGTCAAAATATTGTGTCACACAATCACACTTTACGTCACGCCGGTTCGTATAAATAGAGGATCGCGCTAACATTTGTGAAACCTAGGGGTGGAAGGGTCAGAATGGCCGGTTAAAATGCCCAATGGGCTTTCTTGTCTAAGAATTCGTCCAGGCGAAGAGATCAAACGGGATTATGACTCAGGGCAGCCTGGAAAAGGGAACCCTCAGACGGCAAGGAAAGCTCAGGATCTCGCCAAATATGCTCACGCTGTGATATTTGTGGTGAAGGCGAATGATCCTCGACTGACGGATGGCAAGTACAAAGATGCACTGAAGAAGATCAGAGAGCATTTTAGAGAGGATGGTAAGAAAAAATATATTTTCCCTGCCTCAGTAGTTTGTTTTTTTACTTAAGGTTAATTAAGCTAATCTCAAGAATCGCAAACAAAGCAATGGAGCGATCATAACTCGCAGATAAATATACAACTAGTTGTGAGCTTGGGAAAACGTGCGACTGGCACCAAACGCGGGAAAACAAGCAGCTAGTGCTAAGCACGCAAAACATGCAACTGTTGCCAACTGGGGAAAAACACGCAAATTGTGCCAATCGAGGGAAATAAGTAACTGGTGCCAAGCGCGGGAAACATGAGACTGGTGCTGAGAGAACTGCTAAAGGCAAAACCACAGCGACAAACCAGTGAGGAGTGCCGGATCTTGTGTAGACCTGGATCAGTAAAAATCTTGAAGACGAAAGTAAACAACAGTAAACTGATCCTTACGGCGAGAAGATTAAGAAATTAAAATGGAAACAGAAATGAAATAAAGTAATATATTTGCCCGATATTTCGGTTTGCAAAACAAACCTTCTTCGGGGGCTAAACCTTCTTCGGGGGCTAAAGCACTTTGCGTGACCGTATTACACCACCTAAACCACCATCTGGCATTTCTAAGTGTAGACATCCGCGCTGCCTCACCTGTCCATTCCTACAGCAAGGCCAACTCAAGTACACTTTTTCCGCCACCAAAGAAGAACGACGTATCACTGACTCCGTAAGTTGTAAATCTAAAAACTTAATATACCTTATTGAGTGTAAAAAATGCGGTAAACAATACATCGGAGAAACTAAGCGCCAACTTAATGAACGTTTTGGTGAACATCGCCGCTCTATCCTCAATCACAATCAGCTAATCAACCCCACTCCTATTTCAGAACATTTTAACCAACCTGGCCACTCCATCAACGACGTCCTCCTTATACCGCTTGAACTTATCCACAACAACCATGACTCTAAATGTGAAGAAGATCCTCGCAGTTAATAACGCAACTTATGCAGTTGCGAAAAGAAAGCCTGAAAAAAATCAGGCTTGCCGGGATTCGAACCCTGACCTCTGCGATACCGGTGCAGCGCTCTAACCACTTGAGCTAACAAGCCAACTGGGAGCTGGTCATTAACTTGGTTCGTAATATACCCGGGAAAGACGAAGATGAAATAATGAATATATGAAATTCATATATTTGAACTGCGGAATGAAGAAATAAATGTGAAGAAGATCCTCGCAGTTAATAACGCAACTTATGCAGTTGCGAAAAGAAAGCCTGAAAAAAATCAGGCTTGCCGGGATTCGAACCCTGACCTCTGCGATACCGGTGCAGCGCTCTAACCACTTGAGCTAACAAGCCAACTGGGAGCTGGTCATTAACTTGGTTCGTAATATACCCGGGAAAGACGAAGATGAAATAATGAATATATGAAATTCATATATTTGAACTGCGGAATGAAGAAATAAATGTGAAGAAGATCCTCGCAGTTAATAACGCAACTTATGCAGTTGCGAAAAGAAAGCCTGAAAAAAAAAATCAGGCTTGCCGGGATTCGAACCCTGACCTCTGCGATACCGGTGCAGCGCTCTAACCAATTGAGCTAACAAGCCAACTGGGAGCTGGTCATTAACTTGGTTCGTAATATACCCGGGAAAGACGAAGATGAAATAATGAATATATGAAATTCATATATTTGAACTGCGGAATGAAGAAATAAATGTGAAGAAGATCCTCGCAGTTAATAACGCAACTTATGCAGTTGCGAAAAGAAAGCCTGAAAAAAAAAAATCAGGCTTGCCGGGATTCGAACCCTGACCTCTGCGATACCGGTGCAGCGCTCTAACCAATTGAGCTAACAAGCCAACTGGGAGCTGGTCATTAACTTGGTTCGTAATATACCCGGGAAAGACGAAGATGAAATAATGAATATATGAAATTCATATATTTGAACTGCGGAATGAAGAAATAAATGTGAAGAAGATCCTCGCAGTTAATAACGCAACTTATACAGTTGCGAAAAGAAAGCTTTCTTTTCACATTTATTTTCTTTTCACATTTATTTCTTCATTCCGCAGTTCAAATATATGAATTTCATATATTCATTATTTCATCTTCGTCTTTCCCGGGTATATTACGAACCAAGTTAATGACCAGCTCCCAGTTGGCTTGTTAGCTCAATTGGTTAGAGCGCTGCACCGGTATCGCAGAGGTCAGGGTTCGAATCCCGGCAAGCCTGATTTTTTTCAGGCTTTCTTTTCGCAACTGCATAAGTTGCGTTATTAACTGCGAGGATCTTCTTCACATTTATTTCTTCATTCCGCAGTTCAAATATATGAATTTCATATATTCATTATTTCAACCATGACTCTGTTAGAAAAGCACGCGAGGCCTACCTTATTGATAAAGCCATGACACTTGAACCTCGCGGTATAAATAGACGCGATGAACTTAATTAGTTACTTGTCAACTTTTCGTAGCCTATCATTTTCTGTTATGCTGTATTTCAAACCCATATATGTAACGGTCGTCTTGTAGTTGTATTCACTTTTCTTTTTTAGCCCCCGAAGAAGGTTTGTTTTGCAAACTGAAATATCGGGCAAATATATTACTTTATTTCATTTCTGTTTCCATTTTAATTTCTTAATCTTCTCGCCGTAAGGATCAGTTTACTGGTGCTGAGGGCGGGAAACATGAAACTCGTGCCAAGCGCGAGAAACATGAGACTGGTGCCGAGGGCGGGAAACATGAAACTGGTGCCAAGGGAGGGAAACATGCAGCTGGTTCCAAGCACGGGAAACATGAAACTCGTGTCAAGGGCGGGAAACATGAGACTGGTGACAAGGGCGGGAAACATGAAACTGGTGCCAAGGGCGGGAAACATGAAGCTTGTGCCAAGGGCGGGAAACATGAAACTCGTGCCAAGCGCGGGAAACATGAGACTGGTGCCGAGGGCGGGAAACATGCAGCTGGTTTAGGCTTGGATAAATTCTGCTCGTAAAATGGCTTATTCTGCCTGCCTGCAGTGCTCGTAAAAATCGCTCATTCTGCTCGGACACGCTTATTCTGCTCGAATTCTGCTCGGTACCCAAAAAAATTTTCGGCCCTTCAGGCCGTATTTATTTTCGCAAATATAGAACGGAGCCTGGGCCTAACCCCTAAAAACTAATTAGATATTCATTATGCGTAGCAAAATTGTAATTCATCTTACTTTATGTCACTACTGTTAGACGAAACAGTGAATTTTTCCATTTGTTTTTTATTTAGTTTTAAATTTTTCTTGCATCTGTTATGCATATCATTAGTGCCGCTGATTTTCCCTTATTCTGCTCAAATTTATGCCAGCAGAATGCTCGCCTCAAAAATCGCTTCTTATGCTCGAAATTCTGCCGGCAGAATTTATTCAAGCTTAAGCTGGTTCCAAGCGCGGGAAACATGAAACTCATGCCAAGGACGGGAAACATGAAACTCGTGCCAAGCGCGGGAAACATGAGACTGGTGCCGAGGGCGGGAAACATGCAGCTGGTTCCAAGCGCTGGAAACATGAAACTCGTGCCAAGGGCGGGAAACATGAAACTCGTGCCAAGGGAGGGAAACATGAAACTGGTGCCAAGCGCGGGAAGCATGAAAATGATTCCAAGCAGGGAAATCATGCAACTGGTGCCAAAGAGCTGGAAACAAATAACTGATCTAAAGCACTAGAAACATGCAACTGATACCAAGCGAAGAATAAATGCAACTGGTGCCGCCAAGCGCGGGAAACATTAAGCCAAATCACGAATGTTTTCTCTTTATATGAGGTGTTTGCACCAATTACAAAAACCAGAGCAAACACGTTATATCCACGTTTAGTCCCAGTTCGGCCTCCTTATATGAGGCCTTTCATGTACTGGATAAATATTAACGGGTTGAAGGGTTGTATAAAACACATTTTAGAAAGAGGGGACTTTTTAAGATTAGGGTAGGTTTTTTGCCATAAAACAGGAGCCATAATCGGTGAAGGAGACCGTAACTAAGTGCCATTTTCAGTAGTGGCGTTGGCCCCATCGAAAAAGACAAATGTGCTACTTTTAGAAAAAATTGCGCCATCGCGCGTGACACACGCGCGTGTGTGTTGCAAGGACTCCGCGCAGCGAAAAACAAACAAAACGGCGTCGGAAACTACCTTCGTTGGAGATGAAGAAATTCAATTTCTGTCATCAGTGTCATTTCCTAATTTGAGGCAAGCCCTTGGGTAGAACTTTATGGATAGTGACTCTGGATATGAGGATTGTACAAGTGATTCCGATGATGGCAGTGAGAATATTTCGGAAAAATCCGGCTGTAGCGAAGATGCATCGGACATGTCGGACGAGGATTTCCCCGTTAGACGGAAGAAACATTTTGCGGGCAAAAAAGGCGTCCAACTACCAAACAATCAGTTGATGGCGAATCAGGTAGGAAAAGGGAAAATACATCCCGAAAATATATTCCCTCTGAGGACGTACAGAGATTGAAGGGCAGCCGCAAAGACAGTAAAATGAATGTCCAAGCACTGGTTGTGAAGAAAAGTAACGCACTGATAAATCGTTGTCACTTTTTCCACTGCAAGAAAAATAGTAATATAGATTCATATACCGAATCAGTAAAGAAAACGTTTGCCAAGATTTCTCAGCGTATGTTTTCTGAAATAATGCCCGCCTTTACCGAAATGGCCGAAATGTTTATACTGAAGACAAAGAGGGTCATCAGATACTTGCAAACTTTTTAAAAAACTCTACTAGTACCAGTAAATAAATTTTTGGTGAAAACATTTACCAGTGAAAATTAAAATTACATCAATCTGGAAAAAAAAAACATGTAAAATATAAATATCATATACTAATAAATGTGTAATCTTGCAAAAAAAAAATCGACTTTTTTGCAAGATATTCCCACAGGCTTACCATCCTCTGTTTGTGTGGTGGGCTGTGCGTTTGTAATGGCTGTGTTGGTTTATCAAATTAGCAAAACTAAAACCGAAATTTAGGAGTTTTAAAACTGAGGAAAATGAAATAAAAACTCATAAAATTGCTGCCATGGTGTTTTGATTTGTGTTTCAGTGTTTATTTTGGTGATTTAAGGCTCGTGAAAGCGATGTTTTCAAAATAACGGTCAGACTCGCTCAAAAGTAGAGAAAGAGAACAAGGCATGCAACTAGGCGACCCGCAAATTACACTACCCAGTCGAACATTTCGCCAAAAAAATCATATTTGCCGTATTCACTCACACACAAAAATCTTGGCCCTCAAAAGAATAGTCTTCGAAGAAAAATTAGGCCAAATTTGAGATAGATTCGATCGCAGATAGACCTTTAAATTCGAGCCCAAACTTTTGAATACGACCGTCAATTTGCTTTCTCCCTATGATCTGCAAGAAATCCGAACTCAAAGGAATTCGAAGAATGCATTTTTCCGTTAAAATTTGAATTCGCGTACGACAAACTGCCGCGCCTGGCCTCCCTACGCGAAACTTTTGGTCCGTGACAAAATCTTCTCTGTAGTCACCCGAGTGGGGAGTTTGACCGACAAAGCGGGAACCCAGTTGAAAGACACGCGATTTTTAAAATTTCCCCTGCGCGTAGACTGAGGGTCGCTGGACGCAAAAATTCAAAACAAAACAAAATGGAAGACGCGGACTCAGGCCAGCCTAAGGCCAAGAAGAAAAAGACCGAAAACGGAAATGAAAAACGGTGGTGGTATGTTGAATTGTTTTTTTCTTTTTTATCTTGTGTGTGTGTGTGCCATTTACCATTGCCAAACAACAGAAGCTATTAAGATCATGCGAATCGTTTCGTTAGGTTTAACTGGTTTGCATTTTTCCGTTTTCATGACAGGTTAACACAGAATTATGAGTTAAAATCCGGATAAAAAATTTCCTTGGGTGAAAGCGAAGGATTTTCGTTTCACTTTGAAAGGAAAAGAAGTTTGCACCATAGTAACAGAAGTGTTTGGTTAACTGCTGAAAAAGTAGGGGATCCATAACTCAACTTTTTGGCTTTTGTCTATGGCTAGGTTTAGGAAATAATACTGAAAGTAATCGATGGCATGGTAATGAACTGCTGAGTAGTTTATTCCGTTCAGTATCGTAGAAGCTCGAAAATGTATTTTCATCTCACAGAATTCTTTACCCTGCAAAATAAGTCTTCTTCCCCCAGAAATGTAAGAATTTTAAGTACTTGAATATTTCTGGTACCAGCACCGTTTTTCATTTCCCTTTTCGGTCTTTTTCTTCTTGGCCTTAGGCTGGCCTGAGTCCGCGTCTTCTATTTTGTTTTGTTTTGAATTTTTGCGCCGAGCGACCCTCAGTCTACGCGCAGGGGAAATTTTAAAAATCGCGTGTCTTTCAACTGGGTTCCTTTGTCGGTCAAACTCGCCACTTGGGTGACCACAGAGAAGATTTTGTCACAGACCAAACGTTTCGCGTAGGGAGGCCAGGGGTGGCCGTTTGTCGTACGCGAATTCAAATTTTAACGGAAAAATGCATTCTTCGAATTCCTTTGAGTTCGGATTTCTTGCAGATCATAGGGAGAAAGCAAATTGACGGTCGTATTCAAAAGTTTGGGCTCGAATTTAAAGGTCTATCCGCGATCGAATCCAACTCAAATTTGGCCTAATTTTTCTTCGAAGACTATTCTTTTGAGGGCCATGAATTTTTTGTGTGAGTGAATACGGCAAATATTATTTTTTTTGGCGAAATGTTCGACTGGGTAATGTAATTTGCGGGTCGCCTAGTTGCATGCCTTGTTCTCTTTCTCTACTTTTGAGCGAGCCCGACCGTTATTTTGAAAACATCGTTTTCGCCAGCCTTAAATCACCAAAATAAACACAGAAACACAAATCAAAACACCATGGCAGCAATTTTATGAGTTTTTATTTCATTTTCCTCAGTTTTCAAACTCCTAAATTTCGGTTTTAATTTTGCTAATTTGATAAACCGACACAGCCATTACAAACGCACAGCCCACCACACAAACGGAGGATGGTAAGCCTGTGATATTCCATTTATTAGTATACATATCACTATTAATACGTATACTAGGAAACGCAAAATCTTGCAAACTTTGGGTGCATTCTTTTGGGACTATTCTGGCAATTCTTATTCCGGTTTAGGAATAACAGAATACGCGGAATTTCAATTTCGAAAAGAACACCTTCTGAAAACGGAATACCCATGGCGGAGGTGACCTGAGAACTACTATGTCTGCACACGCGCGGGCGGCCGCGTAGGATTTCCCGCCAAAAATTTCCCAAAAGAACACGTATTCTGGCTCTGATTCCGAGTAAACCGTATTCCTTCATTCTTCTCATTCTGCTATCGGGAGCAGAATGAGCGGAATGATATTCCGTTCATTCCGAAAACGGAATCGCTCCCAAAAGAACACAGATACCGTCTATTCCGAGTGTTCCTATTCCGGAATAGTCCCAAAAGAACGCGCCCTTTGTAAATATGTGAATTCCCAGACAAAGAATAGTGAAAAGCGCGCTTTGTTTTCAATCAAATGCTCTCGCGGTGCGTTATCAATCATCGACAAAATAGAGAACTGGAAAAACACCAAGAGAAAAAACTACTTCCGTCGATGAGAAGGAGAAAGATGAAGTGAAACTTCATGCTGCCCTAGTACTGAATATTACTTTCTGGGCAATTTGCGAACCTAGAAGGGATACATAGCGCAGTGGACGTGGCAAGAGTTTCAACGGTTGAGTGAGCTGAATGTTTCTTCTCCGCCAGCAACCCCGCGAGAAAAATCACTTTGTATCGAAGCAAAATTGAGGAGAAATTACAACTGAACGTCACTGAGGCACAAATCTAAGTTGTTTCAGAGTGCTTGATTTCTTTGGACGAAAAGAAACTGTAGGAATAGAAATTTCAGCATTTAGTGCTGTGTTTACAATTTTCTTCATCGTCAAGTCAATCACTTGTTCTTAAAATTTCACAAACAGTAGGTTTTATACGGAAGGCTTTAACTCCGCAATATCGAGACAAGACAAAATAAAGCACATAGTAAAATGGGAAAGAAGCATTTAATAAAAATTGTCACACCTTTTATGGCGAGTCAGTACAAAAATCATGCAACAGTCTGAACAACAAGCATTGAACAAATTGAGTACCAGAAAAGGCGTCATTTTTTGGCTATACCACGCAAAATTACACTGGTTTACCTGTACTCGTTGTGGCTCCATCTGTGTTCCCTTGAGCAGCTCCAGACACTTAGACACAAGTCGGATGCCATGTAAAATACGTTGAATCGCTTTCACAGTTGTTTGAGTGTTGTTTTTACCATTCTGTCCGCGGGCTCCAAACTGAGAACAACTGCGTTTTGTGGTTTGCGTTTAAAAAGTAAGATGGTGCATTTTAATGTTCCTCATCTCCGTAGTCTTGTTTCAGTGAGCTGCATAGAAATTATCGTTCAAGTTTAATTATTAATTCTGTCTTCAGTTCGATCAAACAAACACACGATGGCTCCGTTGTCAGCGTTGTGTGAATGGAGCGATTTAATACAAACTCGTTCATTTGAACTCCCGCAGCCATAACGGTGAGATCGCACAGCTTCAATCCGCTTTGAACGACGATTACAACAATTTTCAGGAAAAATCAAACATGTACCACATTTTCAGAGCCCATAATTGGAAGATTTTTCCCAAACCTTGTGCTTGTACGTTCACTTCGGAGCAGTTTCATTGATTCATTCAGCTCCTCAAAGAAACGCTGCAACACTTCGCAAGGTTTGATGGCGATCGATTCTTGTTCCCTTTTATCTCGGTGTTTCTCTCTCTTTTTTTTTCTCTCTTTCTTGATTTTATAGCAATTAGTGACTGCGTTTTCAATAATGAAAAAAATTATGTACTCAATCATACTGGATATCAAATAATTATAACTATCTTGGTCATATACAGCACGCTCTCGTTGTACGCAAATTTGCGTGTACCGTCGCGCGTGTAAGACGTTGAGGGTGGCGCAATTTTCTCTAAAAATAGCACAATTGTCTTTTTCGATGGGGCTGCGTGGATCCCGCGCTTACGGTCTCCGTCCTCGATTATGGCTCCTGCATAAATCTATCCAGGAAAGGTTGCCAAGGATTCAAGTACCCCTTTTAGATATAAATCTAAAAATGTAACCGAAGGCCTCCCTTAATTTAATCACCTCACCCATATTTTTGGTGTGAGTTTGGCAGCCCTCACCTGTCTTGTTAGCTCAGTGCCATTCTTTCATAAATAAGGAAAGAAAAATCAAAGATTTGTCTTCTGTCTCGGATAGAGGCTTCGTTTCCGCTGATAAAACCTCCCCCAACTCCGGTCTACTGCCGTGCTGTTGGGTAATTGCATAAGGGTACGGCGTGTTTACTGGGCTCAGGAACGCTTTAAATTCTCTCCACAGGCTATTCCCCTGTGACTGTCATCACCTACCTGGACAAGCTGAAAGACGAAAACGACAAGGAAAATGCTTTTGACATGGCGTCATGGGCGACTGGCAGTTCCAGCGAGAGAACCTACTTAATTGCAAATTACACGAACGAGAAAAGCGAGAAGTCTTCTGTCGTAGAACGAACGGCTCTGGACATCTTGGATTTTGCTTTGCTGTCTGCTGAAAGGTTCATACGAATTAAAAAGCAGCGAGAGAAAAATCAGATGGAAAGAGAAATTGCTGCCGGAGGTGAGATCAGAATGATTGTCGATTATTTAGAGATGCCAAGTTACTCAAAGTTAAGAAAGAAATCAAAGTCTTAACCCTTTCACTCCCAGAGTCAATTATGGAACTTCTGATGTAAGTTTAACTTTTGCATGTACGTGTGAACGAAATGTTGTGGTGTAACCATTCAAATGAAACCTCTTCGGCAGTACATTCACTTGGCTGACTTGTTACTATTTGTTTTCAATATTTTGCAAAATGAAATTTGGGAATTTTCTTGACTTTCGGTTTTTGACACTCTTGGGAGTTTAATAAAGGGTTAAAGGGACTATGTCAGCTATTTTTAGTAACTCTTTGCAAAGCCAAAAGTCACATATGCATCAATAGAAAGCTTCAAAATAATAGTCCAGTTTTGTTGAAGGTAACTATATTAGTGTATCAAAACTATCAGTAAGTGTTTTAAGCTGCGGATGGCCAAGATAGAAATGAATTGTTGGGCCAACTTTTTCAAATTATCGTTGTGTCCTAGAAAAATCACTTAAAACTAGTTATAATTTGCTCTCCCTTCGAAAATTCACTTGGTATCATCCTATTGCAGTGATAGGGGCATTTTGTGCATGGCAAAGATAAATAAGTTATACTATTAGCACAGTTATGACAAAAAAATGAAGAAAATCCCAGTGACATAGTCCCTTTAATTGTGACAACAAGCGTATAAAATCGCCCAGTTTGTCTCCGGCTTAATGAGACTTTGAATTTCATCAAGTAGATTCAAACTTCTTGAGAGCGCACGAAAGTTGATGAAGAGAGCGCTGTTAGTTGTTCGTCAGAAAAAGAGGTAGACTTTGGATGATGTTACCACACCCGTTCTTGTTTGACCCGTGCTAAGCGTCCTCTTAGTTTTCGTGACAAGCGAAGAGTCACTGCTTCGTTATCTACGAGCTGCTATTTTAAAAACACTACACTCACTTTGTTTAGGGAGTGAGTGCGAACTGGGCCAGTTTTCTATTAATAATCTCATACAAGAAAAGAGTTCTACTTGAGAACTTTCATTTTTAGGTCACATTTTGGGAATTTTATCCACCTTGTACATCAAGATAGATAAACCTACAGGAAATTGTTGCTCAGTAGGCGTTTGTGTTTAACTTAGGATCGCATATTGCTTTCTAATTCCATTAAACCTTTCTTCAGGAGCCAGTAGTGGGGCGGAAACATTAGAGCAGTTCTTTGCCCGACTGAAGAAGAAGTACAACTGGACTGATCAAGGAAAGATGAAGCAAGTTGTGTCGGACCTGCGCAGTAAGGAGATTAACACGGTCAAAGCGCTCAAGGAGCTATGGGAAGATGTCAGGCCAGAGCTGCCCCTGTCGATTGGCATGAAGAGATGCTTGGAGGAAGAGATAAATAAAATTTGAATTAGCGTCAATTTGGCAATAAAACCAAGGAAACGTTTCATTGCATAATAGTGACCAGTTTCATTTGTCTAGTTAGTGAAAAACAAACAGTACCACAGGAAAGTATTGTTCGAGAGTTTTGATTTGAATGGTCACACTTTAGGATTTCATCCATAGACACCAAATTTAGAAGTGCGTTTAACAGCATAATAACTGGAAAGTACTGCTCAATAGCTTTCATTTGAATGGTCACACTGAAGGATTTCATCCACAGACTCAAAAGTTAAAACCACCTTGAACGGCATAATAAACAGCACGGGAAAGTACTGTTCAATAGTTTTCATTTGAAAGGTGGTGACACCTTTATTTAGGATTTTAATATTTAGAAGCACGTTTTATAGCACACTGAAAAACACCACAAGAAAGTACTGGTCAATAACTTTGATTTGAGTGGTACTGATTTAGGTTTTCATCTTCAAAAAAAAACAATGGCAATGCTAAAAATTTACCGATGCAAAGTGCAGTTCTAGGTAGTAGCGAGTTAAGCCTCGATAGGTTCTAGTTCCTATTATTTGTATGCGTTAAGCGATTAAATAAACGCCAGGAAAGAATTTGAAGATTACCTTTGCAATTTCTTGCTTGCATTAGAAATAAACATACATCTCATATTGCCAAGGTTCCTCGTGCTTCTTCACTCCTGCCAGCCAAGAGGTAGGTGGGACCCCACTTTGTGATGTTAGGTCCTGCCAACTTGGTGGTACGTTCGAACCCCGTGGCACAAATGACCGTTCTTGGAAATAATAACAAAAAACCACTTTCGCTTTTGAAGGTCACCCCACGTCACGGGAAACATTACTTTCTCTTCTGAACCTCTTAACACTCAACTTGATCATTACCTTCGTAGAAATTAGTGTGTCATGTGCCTTATCCAGCCCTACTTCAATTATTGTTCTCCTTTATGGAACACCTGTGCAAAGACCCTGAATGGCAAAATGCAAAACTTTCCTAATCGCGCTGCACGAGGTATCACTGGTGCCATTTACGACCTTAGTTCCACGGAAATACGATTCTTTAGGCTGGTAGGACCTCTATAGGCGTCGGATGTTTATGAAAGCCACTTTTGATGTATAAAATCTCACATGACATCTCTGCACCCTCATTAAAACACAGTCTTGTTGAAGTCAATTATTATCCCAACGCATATGATGAAACTAAACTCACACCTCCTGAGACAAGAAGAGATGCCTTAAAAAAAATTAAGTATAATGGTGCGATGTTGTGAATTTGCTTTCAAAAAAGATAAACTTGTTGCGCTTGCAGCGACTGGACCAAAACGAATTCAAAACAGACAAACTTCTAGGCGTGTCGCTTTAAGGCGTGCCGTAGCGAGGTGTTAGGAACTATTTTACAGGTCGTCTTCGAGGGTGCAAAATAACCACGGAAAACCAAAGTTGACGGTTAACGGCGATTTATTGCTTCGATTAATAACGATCGTAAACTGAAAATTAACAATATAACGAATTTCTAATCAATTTAGCTGAAGTGTTGCGTAATACATGGTCAAAACGCGTGCCCAAAACTACGTGCTTTAACGACAATAATGCGACTAAAATAACAAACAAAATAGAAAACTACGTTCAAACTACACTAGCGAGATTCAAACAAAATAATTGCACGATAGAGACGTGTGGCTGATTTACAGCCCAAAGTACTTTAGTTGCTAATCTAAATGGTGGGCGTTCACTCCATGATCCACAAAAGTGTTTGATCCAATTTACTCATTTTGCGATAATAAATCAATGAAAATTGTACAATAAACGTTCATTCATGTACTTTCGCCCGATTACTATGCAATTAAAATTAAACAAAATTAATAGGTTACTTACATATCGGTCCCGCTTGTGCCAAAGGTTAAGAATAAGACAAATGAAGGTACTTGTGATCAACTCAAATCTTGCAAAATTCTGTTTAAAAGGACGCTAAACGCGGCTTATATATGTGCGTGGTGACGCTAAAGGGTCCGATTGCAAAACCAGTGGAAACGCAGATAAACATACATAAACACTGTTACTAAGTTCGTAGCTAGGATCAAGACGTATACTATTGTTGTATCGAGATAATCAATAATGGAGTTAATAAATAATAATGACCTTTGGCTAGTATCCTTAACAAAACTTTCAACACACCATTTTATTCGCAGAGTTACATTTATTTTATCAGAAATCAGTGATGCTCTACTAGACAGCTGTGAATATTCAAACTATCTACAATTACAAGTACCGTATTTTCTCGATTAAACGCCAAGCCCCAAATAAACGCCGGTTATCAAAGAGGGAAATGTAAATAAGCCCCTCAGACGTTTATTTCAGTGTTGTATAATATTTTATGGGCAAAATAGACGGCTGCTAAGAAAAACAAATAACAACCCTTTCTTAAAAAATGGTGGGCCCAAATAAACTGCTGATTCAAACAAACACCGGGTCTACCATGCCAAGTTTGAAATAATCTCCGGGGGCGTTTAAGTGAGAAAATACGGTCTGATGATAAAGAATTTACAATTCGTATAAGAAGCCTACAACTGACTGGTATATGTCTTGCTTTATCAAACGCCTTTGATACAACTGATCATTTATTAATTTATCAACTGGAATATTACGAAATTAGAGGAACCCGTACATTTAATACATTAACAATATACATTTTAAGTGTAAAGAAGATCCTCGCAGTTATTAACGCAACTTATACAGTTGCGAAAAGAAAGCCTGAAAAAATCAGGCTTGCCGGGATTCGAACCCTGACCTCTGCGATACCGGTGCAGCGCTCTAACCAATTGAGCTAACAAGCCAACTTGGGAGCTGGTCATTAAATTGGTTCGTAATATACCCGGGAAAGATGAAGATGAAACTATGAATATATGAAATTCATATATTTGAACTGCGGAATGAAGAAATAAGTGTAAAGAAGATCCTCGCAGTAGTTTCATCTTCATCTTTCCCGGGTATATTACGAACCAATTTAATGACCAGCTCCCAAGTTGGCTTGTTAGCTCAATTGGTTAGAGCGCTGCACCGGTATCGCAGAGGTCAGGGTTCGAATCCCGGCAAGCCTGACTTTTTCAGGCTTTCTTTTCGCAACTACATAAGTTGCGTTAATAACTCGGCTAGGATCTTCTTTACACTTATTTTCTTCATTCTGCAGTTCAAATATATGAATTTCATATATTCATAGTTCCAATATACATTTTATTTAACACATTACAGGCCGTTCAAAGTTCATTGCCTGTTGCGGGGCCATGTTGATCACTACCTCAGGGAACTGAAGCCCAGCTTTTATTAGTAAATGTACTATAATATTACACTAATTTGTATATACTACTTATTATATAGTTAGTTTGTTGAGTTTATAGAGTATGTATAGTTTTCTTCCTTCCGCTCACTCACGCCCCTCATAGAAATCAGCGTTTTTTCTGTTCTGTTGCTGAAGGAAGCATGGTTTTTTTAAATAAAGTATACTTCTATTACTGCTGGCTTCATCTTTCATTTGAATTAACTACCGTAAAGCGCATTCAAACATTTGTGGACATTTCTGCGTATTGGCGCTTTATGTATGCATCGCTAAGTGCTAAAAAACACACCCTGCGAGTTAAGGTACACCACGCCAAAGTGTGATAACCTTCAGTCAGGGGCATGGAACGAGACCTAGCTCGCTTTTTTTTTTTCAGATTGTTCCAGGGCCTTTTAAAGATATTACTGTGTAAGCTAACACATTTTGATCTCTTTGGATTGGTGAGTTGAAAATTTAAGACCCAGAAAATGTCAGGGAATGGAGTCTTATTCTCCGAATTTCCGATCTGTCGTTAGCTTTCTGAAAATTCTAGCTGACACTTTTCCCTCTCTCTAAACGACTTATTATTCCCTCCGAAAACAAAAGGAATCAATTTTCTCCTGTTACGAAAGTGTGAGATGACGATTTATCAAAGAAAAATCTTCCTCGCTCAAAAATAAATCCAAATTTCTGAGGAGGTTTAGTCTCTCCTAACAGATGTTCCTTCGAAACGATCATTTGGTGCTCCCATTTCAGCTTGTTGCAATTGACTCGTTCACTGTCATGAGGTTGACTATTTAATCAGAATGGCAAGGAAATACCGAAAGCTTTCAAGGCCACTCGATAATCGCGGAGAGGCCTGGGGGCTAGGCTGGATTCTGCTATCATTTGTCAATCAGTGATTATTTCGTTCAGACGTCCTTCAGTCACAGACGGCAACCGGAAGTTAAACGTTTCCATTTGGACCCTTTCTGATGTCAACACGTCCATGATGGCAAGCCAACAGATACCAAAACAAGAGTTTTCCAGCCTTTGGTGAAGAGCAGGAACAATCCAACAAACAAACATTCAACTTCCGGTTGAAGTCCATGGCTCAAACACGTGCTTGCTTAAGTTGTCTAATATCAATACACGCACTTATTAACTCTCTTAATTACAAGGTAAACCCCGTTTTTCTTTCGATAGATCACTTCCTTTACCGGTTCTTTCCATTTTAGTCAAAACAAAGGAAATTCTGTAAGTGAGAATTTTAATTATTTCGCTTTTCCTATTAACATGCGATCGAATTTTTTTTTTTCAAATGCGGGCATGCATGACTTAAAAGTATCCTTCTGCGAGGTTAATTCTACGCGAAGGAATGTCATCAGCTGCAAAAATGTAAGAAAGAGGCCTGTTGGCGTTGAAATCAACGCATCGACCTTATCTAGCCTTCTCTCTTTTACTTTTTTTCTTGCTGGCTTCACTGAAGCCGATATAGACATACATGACCAAATTCAAAGCTTCTAGAAACACTACAATCTTCGATACGCTTTGTCTCTGAAACGAGCGCTGTGAACCCAGTTTTTTTCCTTTTTTTGCCTTTCTCGCATGAATTAGTCACTACCTAACTACAGCAAAAGTTTTACAAAAATCTGAACGTTAGAAGACTTGGGGCGTGAACGTCCTTAAACAATGAAATTGAAAGGCATTCAACCTCTCTTTTTTGCATAATAAACAATCACTGAAAAATGTTTTGTACAATCCTTTACAAGATCTCATCTCATCCTGTAAAACCCAACCTTATCTTAATTATGCTGATTATGACGTCACACAACTCCAGCAGAGACAAGAGACTGGCCCCAATGCAAAGTCCAAGCTGGCCGCCGATTTCACCTAAGGAAAAAATCACAGGCGTTCAAACTTGTTTACAACACTTGTCAGCTTGTCTAGTGTGTTCCTCAGGAAGAGAATAATCCTTAACAAATATTGTCGGTGGCTTGGGTTTTTACCACCTAAGCTGATCATTAAGAGTCAAGGTCTATTAAAGTTCCTGATGCATACGTCGCCGACAAGAGATTATTATGCGAGTCGTTCCTTTACTTTGCCACAGTCTAATGAAAAAACGTTAGTGAGTTTGAAGCGATAAATATGGACGACTTGTTTAAAAATTCCATTTTTCCATTAAATATAAGAAGGGTAGATAGCAATTGTGGTGACTCACCAAGAAGGCTTTCGGTGCCATAAGCCTGTTGCTGTTCTGTGTGTAAAACTTCGAGGTCTTGGAAATACACGTTCAGTTCCAGTTCGTTTTGGCTGTTATGCAAAAAAAAAACAACAACAACAACGAAGAAAGTTAGGCACTCATCAGTCGTTCAGTCAGTCAGCCAGTCAGTCGGATAATCATTCATTTAATCAGTCAATACGGTCAGACAAACAGTCATCCGTTAGTCGGTCTAAGGGCCCGATTACATGAGCCGGGCTGGCTCGGTAGAGGGGCTGGCTCTGTCTGCCGAGATGACAGCTCAGCCTGGTATTACATGAGCCGGGCCAGCCCGCCTGCGGCTAAATTTAGAAGCTGTCGTGTGAAAAGGTGGCTACATCAAAGAGCATGAACCAAGTGTTCTTATTCTCGACAATCCATTATTTTGGCGTATCATTTTCAGTTTTACGTAGCTTTATGGTCTGATAAACCTTTATGTGTTATATAGAAAGAGAAATATCGATCTTCTGGTGAGCCATTTTGCTCTGAAGCGATATTCAGTGACGAGAAAGTGTTGGCCCGGCAATCGCGATTACATGGTAAATTTTCATCCCGGCTAGCCGGGCTGAAATTTTTCCATGTAATCGCGAAGCTGAATTTTAGTGTGTTTCACAGACGTGCCGAGATCCTGGCAAACCGAGCCAGCCCGGCTAAGCGGTGGGTCGGTCCGTAGGTCATTCATTCATTTATTCGTTTGTTCGTTCTTTCAGTCAGTCGGTCATTCAGACTGTCAGTCAGTCAGTAAGCCATAAACGCCGTATTTTGGTGTCTGCCTGCTCAAATTGTAGTCCAAACGTCTAAAACTTCCTTTGCAGCATAAAAACTAAACTTCTCTTCCACTTCTAAGGCCTTTTTGTGAATTTGACAACAGGGCATACATAGAAATAAAACTTATTAGAAAATGTACCGGACCAACTTCTTGGGTGTTTGTGCCCAGTCCCTTCTGTTTGGTTCTCATTTCGCTAGTTTTTTTAAGTTAATTAACCGTTTAATAGGCGTTCGTTGGTGTGAAAAAGATTCACGTAAAGCTTACCAACAAGGGAAACGTTTTTTCAATATCACAAGAAACATTTTACCGCATTTCTGTGTCATTCTGTTCAAAGTTTTTACTAAAAGCGCTAATTTAGGTGCCTTTTGTTAGAATTTTGTCTAGTGCCTCGGTTGGTTATCAGAACATCTGCTGTCACCCAAATTGGTGATGTCATAGACCAACAAGGACGGTGGCCCCTAAAGGCCAGTTTTGGCATGCACAGAAATGGGTAAAAGATTCCACCCACAGACTCGCACACAATAAAAAACGGTGCGACATGGGGATGCAGACGGGGAATCAGCTCCACCTTCAATGACCACCAATCGAAAGTTAGACTTTCAAAAATATTTCAAGGGTTCTAGGCTTATTATTTACCTGAGCCGCTTACGCTCAGCCTCTTTCTTTTCTTCTGAGACCACACCACCTAGTTCATCTAGTTTGATCGTCTCCTCGAGTAATTTTTCGCTTGGGTAATTCGCGTAGGACAGTGAAGGTTTGAACGTAATGGTCTCACACGGCTCCGAACAATTGCATTTATTGCCAATGTCCACGTAATAATTTTCTACAAAAAAAATTACAGTCAATTACGTTTTTTTTCTAGCCATCGTTAATCTCCCCCCTATGATGTTTTGTTTATTGAGCCCATTCCGTCTTCGGCTATCAGAGGGAAACGTGGGGATGAGATAAGCAAGCATCTGGAACGTGCGAGGAACACAAAGCAGGGCAGAGGTATTGGTATGTTGTTTTCAAAGAGGATTCTTAAAGAGTCTTTCAGGAGACTATGAAGTGTGCCAAAGAAAAATCTCGAAACCCTGTCTACATTAGGGGTTTTCAAAAGTTTTCATGTTCATTTCACGGGGATTTTGCCAACGGGAATTTTTTTTTTTTTTTGCCTGCGCTTGCCTTAACGTATCAATTTTGCTTGTCCACGTTAAACGTTTGGCCGTTTAAAAGGAAAGCTTTAGCCTTTTGATTTGCCTTCGCCCATCACGTACTTTTTAAGCGTTTCGCCTATCGTCACTCTAAATCGACCTGCACGCACACTAAAACAACGCGTTGTTAAGACGATGCACTTACAAACGCCCTTTTGAAAGTCTCCGTTTTCATCATTTTAGTGAGGACGATGGGCGAAATAGCTGCATCAAGACGCGTGCGTTTAGTATTTAGTTTATGAGGGGGTTTAATGGCGACGGCAGTGTGCGACGAAGGCGCAGAGGGATTGGACCAAGGAATAGACTATTCGCCAATGAGCCCGGATAAGAGGGTGTAGTCCCTATAGTGTGTTATAAGGGGTGGCTTTGGCCGAAAGGGTGCCTTTTTTGCTGTTGCAGTGTGCCAAAGAGTAGGGACATTTGTCATTTTAGTATTTTATTGGGTCGTCATAAACCTGAAAATGATAGATGCTACAACTAAACACTAAAAACGGGTTGCAAAATTTTGGCAGAAATTACGACGCAAACGACCAGTAACCTTCGAGTGACCAACATAATAATAATAACAATAATAACTGTCTCACTAATCGCCCTCGCAAAGTACAGCAAGGACGCAGCTCGACAAGGTCGGACCGAAAGCATATATAGGCGCCGCTGGCAGCCGCTGTAGGGTCCATGCATGACCTTGGAGCACAGCCAACAGCCAGCTCGAATAAGCTGCGTGTCGGTTTTTGTTGAGGGAGGAAAACCGGAGTACCCGGAGAAAAACCCTCGGAGCAGGGTCGAGAACCAACACAAACTCAGCCCACATATGACGCCGGGACTGGGAATCGAACCCGGGCCACATCGGTGGGAGGCGAGCGCTCTTACCACTGCGCCATCCCTGCTCCCCTAAAAAATGTTTTGGCTTAAGTGTGAGGTACAAAAAAGGAGAAACTCTTGGTTTTGGTATGTAGAAGGGGCACCATTCGGAAAAAATATTGTGTATGAAAAGGTAAGGGTTGAACCTCACGGTAATTTGTACTGATTTATTATTGATTTTGTACTGATTTAAGAGGCTGAGAGACCTGCATGTATTGCTGGAAACTTCCCAAAATGCTCTAGTTTTAGTGCACTGAAACTAAGGGTAAGTAAGTACCTTTGGCCGCGGATGGGAACGGGTTTTTTGGAAACGGATTGCAACTAGAAAAAAAATCGGGCTGCTTTTTCTTAAGTTTTCCCTCGTGTCTAGCAAAAACTGTTATAGACTGATTAAGTTCTGTTCTCCTTTCAAGATATTCACTTTATACTTTCACTAAGGAAATAACCATCGGCCACCCCCTTTTCCCCCTACAATGTTAAACCCATGTACCCAGAATACTTCCCACAAGACAACATTGTTTTGGGAGGAGGGGGAATTTCATTGGAAAGCCGTCAAGATCATTCCATTCGGGCAACAATGACATTTCTTGGTGCCTTGAAATTTAAGCTGTGTCCTATGGACGTTTGCCCACCATTGCAGGTGTTGAGTGAAAGTGGCTAGACTGTGAAACTGTCCTTACCGTTTTCTCGGAAAAGGCACTCTGCTGCCTTACGAACACTGCATTCTTCGGAATTATCAACAGCTGGAAACAAGAAAAAATGCCAAAACGTTTGACTTTGTAGACTGAGTGGGTTTTACTTTCAGAAAACCTCTAGTACCGAAAAGACTAGGAGATATATCCGCGTACAACTCAATCAGCTTACAATTACCTGAATTAGGGGGGGGGGATGACTCTGAACTACAGGCCTGGCGTTGTTTCTAAGGACGTTTTGTGGATAGTATTCTGGCATACGCTGTTTTGCAGCGTTTTGTACTCCCAGATTGGTAAAATGTGTGAGGATGAACATCTGAGTTTTAAAAACCAACTTTGCACAAGTGTAGCTAGTGCCAGTCCCCAACTGAGCGTTAAAAAGGAAAATCCTTAAAACTCAGATTAAAGGAGGTAGAGTTCCGATTTTTTTTCGCAAATTGGACATAATTCAGCCTTCTTTATAATCTGACGTACGCAATTAATGGTATTAGAAAGAAAGAAAAACTACAGTACAAAATGTATAAATACACGTACGTATACACCTTTTTCCAAAATGGCGGAAATACATTACTCTTTTGTCTAATTGTTAATTGGCCCTTGTTACCTCGATCTCATCTGCAGAATGCAAAGGAATATTTGACATAATACGAGGCAACAGGGGCCAATTAACAAGGAGACAAAAGAATAATGTATTTTCCGCCATTTTGGAATAAGGTGTATGACGTCATGGCTTCTATAATAACGCGAATTTCAAGAAATCGATACGTCACGTTTTGCATCTTGATTATTGTTAAACACTGGCACTGCTTTCGATAACTAAAACTATATGCCGTTTGAATTTGAGTCACGTGACCTGCCAAATATGGTTGTGACTCGAAAATCTTGCGAAATGATGATTAGGAACTTTCCTTCAGCAACAATATGTTAGTTAAAAGAGTCTCCTCTCTTAATAAAAACGTTAACTAAAGCGGATTTTAATCCCAAGTGGAGACTCCCAAATAAGAGTGACGGCGGGGGTTGCCCGTGGACAATTATTCCACTGGCGGACGTTGGATATGAGGCGATAAATACCCAGTGGGGTCTCCGAATTTCAAGCGATGGGGAGGTGCGAAGGATTTGTTTGGTGATTCCTGGGTAGAAAATTTTAGAAAGTCTGGGAAAGTTTATTGCGATAGCATGATATAAAACAATTAAACACAACCATTCAAAAAGTACTTTGTTGTTCTTCGTTATTGTCATTTAATCTCTTCTGGGTACTTGTAAGGCTCCAAACTTCAGCATGAGCTTTCATTCTTCATTATTGGTCCAAGGCCGTGGATTTGTTGGGCTTCGCTTCAAGCACCAGGGATTTCTCTGGGTTTTAATTTATGTCACCATTCGCACCTCCCAGTCAAATAAAAATCCAGAGCACCCCCTTGCGATTAATAACGGGCCGAGTTGGTTATCATCACCACATACCCAACAAGCGCAAGTGGAATCACTTTTTTCTTAAATTTTCAACTTCCGCTATCGTTGCTGAATTTTATTTTGTCGCTGATTTTTGCACAAAACTTTTGCCTCGCGGGGAAAACTTTTAAACGCGCGCAGCTCCCTTCACTTTTACATGGAAATTTCTCCCTGGTATTTGAACTTAGATGACGGAAGTACAAGCAAAAATTGAGTTGGGCCATTATTCTAACGTTTCCAAAAGTGGCGATGGGGTTTTCAGTTCAAACGCCTGCATGTTCAATATGACCCCTCACTTACGCGGTAATTTGACGTCCTTGCACCCGCATCGTTCAACTTGGTGTCTCGCGTGGCACGTCAACAGACAGGCAGACTTCGTGTACCTAGTGTAGCCTGGAAAACTGGTTATCGGTGAGTCAGTACAGTTGCTCTCAAAAGGTGCTTTGAGGTTGCGTACCTGTAACGTTTCACAAATACGCGCAGATGTTATAGAGATTAACTAAATTTTGCCCTTTTCTACTTGAGTTAAGTCACGTCACGTTATGATACGCGAAATTGTGTTACGCTTAACAAATTGACGTCAGATTTTTATGCGTCTTTCCTTTTATTGATGACAAATTTCGTCATAACAAAACTGATTTTCAAACCAAGGAAAGAAATGCAAGAGTCAATGGAAGATGCAATTGCCGCAGAATCTGAATTTCATCCCTGTAATTCGGAGAATCACAGGCTCGTAAATTAAAACCTTAGTAAGAATAAGCCAGAAATACAAGGAAAAACTCGAATTGCTCAACTAACCTTTAATTCAATGGGTACTGTTCACAAAATAATCCGCTTAAACACGATTCAGCTTAATTTCATCGACACCACAAATTCCCGCTCACCGCCGATTTTCAGGTCTGAGTCCTCAACAAAACATCCTCATCTTTTCGTCCTAAGGTTGCAATGGTTTCTTCAATTTTCACCCATAAATTTTAGATGATATCCTCATTGAAGACTACTAGATTTGTGGTGAGGTCCTGTTAGGGGGGGTCTGAATAATCCATAATCCTGGGTAAATTTTGGAAATAATCCGTATCCCAATTTTGTAAACAAGGTATCCCTGAAATAAAATTCTAAAACAAAATGATCCGTAATCTTTAAATTTAGTGGCCAATAATCCGCATCCCTTCTCTAAAAACCCCTAATAATCCATGATCCTAAAACCCTAACAGGGCCTCTGTGGTATAATTCTGACCTCATCAAGAATGCAGCGCTGAAAAGGTTTGAGAAAACTTTTGCTGATTGCGTCAGCTTTACGAGTTTCATCCGTCTGTACTCTTATTGACAATAAAAATTAGCCAATCAGCGCGCGAGAATTCGCTCAGTTATTGTAAAATACCTTATTACGTCACGTTTTGTTAGGTTGTTATGTCATCTTGAGTTTATATGTTCTCTTTAAATAACAGACTTCTTCTGTCAAAGGCACTATCGTGTGATAGGTTGCCCGAGGAAATTTGATGTTCACAACAAATACTAGCCCGAGAACGGGCGTCAACAAAACCAGGAACATGGAACATTCCGGAGCATCCCGGAACATCCCGGAACAGGGCAAATTGTCACAAAATAAATGAAAAAAAAAGTAATAAAAACTTCTGATTGTCAAAAAAAGATAATAAATAAAATAAAATAGAATAAAATAACTGAAATAAAACAAAATAAAAGATATAGAATAAATAAATATATATATCCATCTGTGACTGAATGAACGAATACACTAATTCTTTAGCCAGGGCACCGAAGGCGTGCCTTGTTTATAAAATGCGCCTCATTTCTCGAATCCAAAAATAACTAAGATATCATTGAGCCCTTATTTACGGTTTCGAGAGACGGTTTACTTGAAATGAGAAAATTAAAGCATTTTCTCATTCACTCACGCAGTAGTCTCCTACGGCGTTGCGTGATGACCCTAGGAAGACTACTCACGCAGTCACGCAATTCTACTTTCGATTTAATTCCTGGCACCCTTTTGACTTTCCTGGTTTCATGTTTATTCGATTGTTTAAGAACATTTTATATTTAAGTTGATTTCCAAAGCAAAAGTGTGCAGGGATGAATAAACCTAAATTATTCCAACCAAGAAAATAGAAGTTCACCCTACAGTAAAGGTCTTTTGCCACCCTTAATAATATTCCAATTTTAAGAGTACCCCTTTTATATACCTAGAACAGAAATTGGGCCCTTTTGCACACCCACATGCATAACATGCATCAGTTTTCGTTCGCTTTTGTCGCTCCAAGCTCCAGGCTCCAAGCGTTCGTATTTTTCTTTTGCTTGGTAATTTCTGTCAAAATTTTGCAACCCTTATAGTACTTATACCTAGCTGCTATCTCCTTCAGTTTATGGTGTATTTCAATGACCCTCTAAAATTCTAAGATAACAAATTTCCCTCCCTTTCTTATGCAGCAACTGAAAAAGGGCACCGCTTTCGGTGAAGGTTTGTGTTTATGTTTCAAACTGAAATATCCGACACAAAAACTTTATCAATTTTGTAGTGATTTATTATTTTATTCTTCGTGCCTTTGTCTTTTCTCCGCTGTAATGTTGAGTTAATATGATGTGGTTTTACTTTTGCTCAGCCCAGGTTTTTCGGCAGATCCAGATCTTTGTCACAGGTCTGGTAACCCTCACTGGTTACTATGTGGCTTAATCCATTTCTTTTTTTAATTCGCGGGGGGGGGGGGGGGGGGGTGGGAGCTGCAAAGAAACCATCACGGTAGACAATCACGTGATAAAATTGGCGGGAAAGTACGGTGGCCCATAGGTGCCATGCTCATGGAGAGAGATGTTTTATGTACTACTGTTAAACTTTTTTTAACTTTGTTTGTTTGTTTGTTTTTTAGTTGTTTCGTTTATCGCTCTCTTTCTTTCTTTCTTTCTTTTTTTTTCATTTATTTTGTGATAATTTGCCCTGTTCCGGGATGTTCCGGAATGTTCCGGAATGTTCCGGGATTTTCCATGTTCCGGATTTTGTTGACGCCCCCCCGAGAACGTAGTCCGAGGGCTTATATAAAGTTTGAACATCAAATTCCCGAGGGAACCTATCACACATAGGGCCTGAGCCAGTAGATGGACTCATTATACAACGCTACATTTTGAGCGAAACTTGCAAACGCACTGATAGGCGCCCGCTGAGAAGAGACACTATCACGTCCCGTGATTGATTTCGACCAATGGGAGTACGCCAAAATTTAGCGTTGTACTATAATGTGTAATATGTTATGTTACGTCATCTCGCGTTGTGTTGTGTTATGTTACGTTATGTTATGTTATGTCCAAACAGACTGAATCCGCCCAAGTCTATTTAATTAGAAAAACAGCTACAACTTTGATCTTGAACTTATATGCAAATATATACAATTACGTATACGCTTGAGTTTTTAACAGCTTTGCATTGGACATTTGAACTTGACAATGATGTCATAAAGACGTCGAAACGTTCAATTTTTGTTTCAATTCTCATGTTATGAAAGCTATTTTAAAAGACGTGTTGTTCTGTGGCGCTGTTTATTATGCTGTACAAGGTGGATCTCACTTTCAGGTCTGTGGATTTAATCCTTAAGTGTGACCATTCAAATGAGAGCTACTGAGCAGCGTTTCCCCGTGTTACTGTTCATTATGCTGTACAAGGTGGTTCTAACTTTGGAGTCTGTGGATGAAATCCTTAAGTGCGACCATTCAAATGAAAGCTACTGAGCAGTACTTTCCTGTGGTGCTGTTTATTATGCTGTACAAGGTGATTCTAACTTTTGAGTCTGTGGATGAAATCCAAAGTGTGACCATTCAAATGAAAGCTACTGAGCAGTACTTTCCTGAGGTGCTGTTTATTATGCTGTACAAGGTGGTTCTAACTTTTGAGTCTGTGGATGAAATGCTGAAGTGTGGCCATTCAAATGAAAGCTACTGAGCAGTGCTTCCCCGTGTTACTGTTCATTATGCTAAAAGGTGGTTCTAACTTTTGAGTCTGTGGATGCAATCGTAAAGTGTGCACTCATGGTGCTTTTTATTCTGTTAAACAAGGTGCTTCTAATGTTTGAGTAACCTCTCTTTAGGGATGGAACCCTAAATTGTGACCATTTACTAGTTTTTGCGTTGTTGAACAATAACTTTCTTGTGGCACTGTACTTTTTTCAGTTTCTTGCCACTGAAAGGTTTAGAAAAATTGGAACGTTTGTGGGACAGAAATATCAAACGTCTCAAACCTTTTCCTTTCTGACCGCTACAAAGGTACTTGAACCAGGCCCCACGGCAAACCCAAGCTCCATGACCATAGGTGGCGTTTCGTGGTGATGGATTAGGACCTTGAGGCCCGCTTGCTCTGACACCCAACCATAATAATCATTCTGTTGTACCATAAGCCGTAGGCGCAATCCAGACTTAGCTCCGGAACTGCTCACTTTTAAGATTTCCCTGCCGTGTTTGCCTGATAGAAGAAGACAAGATAATGGCAACAGGGAGAAAAGGAATAGGTTTCGTCGCATTTACTTTCCTATTAAACTTATCTTATATAAAGACAACTTCACAAATTCATGAATGCACAACTTCAAGTATTTTCCGATTAGTCCTTTCTTCCATTTCATTCTTCGAAAGATTCAATGATACCTAGAATCTTTTATTTTAGAATTGCAACACTAAAACACTTAGTTGAAAGCGAATTAGACTAGCCAGGAGTTATCAGAGGCTTACCAACCTCTGTTTGTGTGGTGTGCTGTGCATTGGTAATAGCTTAACCTGAGTGTAAGGCCCCCTTACCCTAAGGAAGACTGTTTTTAGTACCTTGCGCAGAATCAAGACCCAAATCACTTAAGCATGAAATCTCAACAGCTCTCATGTCTGATCGCTGGAAAAAACGTTCAGCAGTCGTGCCATATGATCACGACGATTGCTGAACGTTTTCTCCAGCCATTGCAGTGATCGTGGCGATCGTAGTGATCATATGGAACCAGTCTTTAAGCAAGCTTATAGAGACACCCCGATAGACACCTAAATTGTAATAGAGGAATTTTGCACCGAGAAGAACAGAAGATTAGCATTTAAATTATAAATACTTTCGTAAGTGTTAAACAATTAAGCAAGAAAACATCTGTCTGGCGTAATACATCGTCAAAATTGCGACAACTACATATCAAAAAAAACTGTCATCGCTTCTGCACCTATCGTGGGCCCAATTTTCTTCCGAAGTTGTAGAGGAAAGGAATTTTGCAAACGGATAAATAGTTGAGACTAATGGTAGACGTTTTCATTTAAGAAAATGCACTTCATTAAGCTCCTTGTAGTTTAATGGGCACAAAATGATTTCAAGATTATTTTCTTGTTATTTAGTTTCAAGACTTTCCCCTGCTGATAAATCTAAAAATATTTTGCCGATTATTGCTATTACCGTGGCAAACAAAAATAATCGAAATACCTTGCCTCAAGCGAAAATATGAATTTATTTATATTCTTATTATCGATGTTTTGGTCTCATCTTGTCAGACAACCAATAACATTGTGCCAATAAGAGGTAATAACCTGGCGGCAAGGCATGCAATAAAAGAAATTTGTCAAATTTGCACTAAAAATGGTTTGAGCTTGTTTATTCAACCCAGTCAGGCAGTTTATTAAAATTTGCGCCAACACAACCTGATCGGGGACGCAATGAAGTGGGGTCTGGGAGAAGTGGATAGTTCATGTGAGTCCGAGCCAAATGATCTGAGTCGGTTTGCATACCGTATTTCAAATTCTCGATTCAACACCACGGCACTAATTTTAACCCCGCTTGGAAGAATTTTTTTTTTTTGAACCAGCCGTTTTATTCAGGGCCCGGCTTGAAAATGATCAATGTCTAGTTCCAATACTTTCCAGTCAAATCTATTTCAAGATGGCGTCCTTTGAGGAGCTCTATAAACAGTATTTGAGACATCTGTTTCCACTAGATCATAAGAGGTTTATGCTAATAGCTATGATCGTTATAAAGAATCAATTAATAACTTCTAACCTGCTTCTCGTTAATAACTTGTAAATACTAGCTTCTAAATAATTAATTTAGTTCTAAAAAATTAATTCAAATCTCGCACGTATCAGCAAAAGTTCAGAATTCGTTTTCAAGTTTTTTTTTTGATGGCACCCCAAATGCGATGAAGAAAAAGAAATAAGTAGAGGGCGACCTTGATAAATCCAGGACACGTTTGCCCTAGACAATTTTAACTTGGAATTCCGAAGTGCACAGACATACAGGCATTTCTTAAAAAAAAAAACATGATTTTCAGCAGAAAAATTTCCATTTTAACCGTGACAGCCGCTTGAAAGCTTAATTAAATGTACACATTTAAAAAAAACTGACGTGCGAAAACCCCTTTATCAAGTTCTCCATACAATTTCAGTTTGGAACTAAAATTAGACCCCTTTTCCAGTACAGAGTTCGATCTGTGTTTCTTTTCGCTGAAAAGTGTTTAACTGATTAAAAACGAACTAAAATCTACAGAAGGCTCATGGATATAGCTCAGTTTTCGAGGAAAATGATGCATTAATTGTATTCGCAAGCAAATAGATTGTTGACTCTGGGTTGATCGACTACCTTCAACATTTTGGTGGATTCTACAAACTGATGAAGGGCAAACCTTAAAAATTTCGTCCTTTTAAGACATTACTTTGCCTTTGCAGCTGGCTGCATTTGTTAAAATTGCCTGTACAAGACAAAGCGACATTGAATCGAAAGTGAAGAGAAAGTGTTAATTTTTCCAAGAAAGCTTACCTGAATTAAACGTGTAGCAAAGACCCATGGACGTCAAAACTGGTGTGAAATTATGCCAGGTACAATCTTCTCCAATCCACCAACACCTCGACAGCATATCTGTTATTTGGTGCCCTCCGCTAGCATAAACCTCAGTCATGTTAAGATTTTCATGTCGGCTCCAATCAATTGCGCTTGGGTTTACTCGTAAGGGGTCAGGAATTTTGTCTCTAAATGCGTATTTTACAACGTCGTTAAAATCTCTCTCATCCACAAAGGACTGTCTTAACAAGTTGAAATTGCAGATTGTGACCGCTGGAAAGTCGAGCGATGACTCGTGTTTCAGAGTTACTTTTGTGTTAAATGGGTGACTGAAATACATCTTCACCAGCATCGTGCATTGAAACGAAAAATACCCAATTCCGGACAAAAGGAACAAAGCCCAAACGATTCGTCGAAAGCTCGATGGACTTGAAAATACGTGTTGCATTCCATGTAAGGTTGCACTTTCTACGTAGTTGTTCCATTTTTGCTTTACAGCGGCAGCCTTGGACGGCTGCTCGATCGAACCTTCGTTTCTTTCTGGGTAAACCTGTTCCATGACGGGATAACGCAACTTTTTCGATTTAATGCTGACAGCACTGATGCGCTATAGCGTTTGATTTGGTTTTAAGATTGCCTAGCACAATAGTTATGTCCACAAACTCGAGCAATTACTCCAACCAATCAGACCAGGGAAATCATCATTTCGACCAATCAGGAGTAATTATAACTTGGCTTACGCTTGTTTTCCCGCCCTTGACGCCGATGGTATGTTTCCCCACAGCGTTTGGTACTGGGAGCATGTTTTTTGGGGTGTAAAATTTATAAAATATCAAACACAAGAACAGGGGGGGAAGATTCATTGATGAAAAAACATCACAGTTATGAACGCAAGTGCGAAAAAGAAAGCCTCTACGACCCTTCTATTATTGGTCCAGTGCTCTACCAACTACGTAAACTGACACATAAACCCTCTCCCAGTTGGCAGGATTATGGCCTCCTGCAGTTGGCTTGGTAGAGCACTGTACCGATAATCACAGGATCATGGATTCGAATCCCGGTCAAGACTGATTTTGGGGGCGGGGGGCTTTCTTTTTTCGCAGCTGCGTTATAAAGTTGCATTTATAACTAGGATGTTTTGTTTTTCATCCATTGATCACGAGTCACGACTTTACTAAGCTAATAGGCTTTTTTTCGTGTGGGATAAGGTATCAAGATACCCCAAAATTGACCGCTTTTTTAATAGACATGCGTTTGCCTTTTTCAGATAGATTTGGAAATTACTACGTGGCATTAACTGTACAAACATGAAAATGACATACTATCAATCATTAAGATCAGCTGTATTGGTTACCAAATTAACATCAATTGAAATAACTCATTACGATTTCTGTCAGACTTCATTACAATTTGCGTCTACTTAGAAATATTACAAAATGCTGCAGCCCTCATTACGCAATGAGCACATTATTACAAAATGCCGCAATCGTTATTACAAAATGCGTAACTTATTACAAAATGCGTCGTTATTTTAAAATGCCGCAGAACAGCTCTTTTACAAAAAGTTTTAGGGAAAAAAAAAGACTGATACTACGCAAAGTTATGGAAGAGAAAAGGTGCGGGCTATTATTTTTCTCCGATGATGCATCGACAGTCATCTGTCACCAAACACTGAAAATACCACGTGACGTAAGAGCACCCTGGGGTTTTAGATTTACAGCTTCGATCAGTTAGCAATTGAAATGGTTCGTCATGTACCGTGAATACAGCGTATTAACATTAGTCACATTAGCATCAGAATGTTAGCGTATTTTCTCGATCAAACCCCGGGCCTCGAGTAAACGCCGGGTATAAAAGTGGGAATTGCAAATAAGCCCCTGAGATGTTTATTTGTTGTATAATAAACTTAAAATTAAAGGGCAAGATACACGGCTGCCAAGAAAAACGAATAATAAACTCTTTCTAAAGAAATGGCAGGCCCAATTAAAGGAACTACACGACGGAAAAAGCAACTCGAAAAAAATGGCAAGTTTTTTCAAGTTTGTCATTCGTAATGCGTCTTAATCTCTCTCATTCGTAACCAGCCTTGTTTGGTTTTGGTTTATTATTAGTTCTTGGGTATTTTTCTACCTTAGGAAACTAATATTTTGAGGCTTCCTTGAATGAGAAGATAATTTTGTCAGATCAGAAAAATGACTGAAAATGCCGGGCCCACCATGCCAAGTTTGAAATAAAACCCGGGGGCGTTTAATTGAGCCTGCAATAAGGTTCATAGAAAACTCTTTAACAGTGACAACCTAGTACGACGGTTTGCGAAAAGATCCCATGAAAGTACCTACTAATTCAACTTTTTTTGTCAAAGGCACCTACCGTGCTAATCAAAACGCAGCAAACTTGCATTGTTATATGAGCATAAGTCGTCAATTCGATCCAAAACATTCATTGCATGACAAGTGAATTTCACGTTACTGTTTTAGGGGAAAACCGATATCGTAAGAATCGCTGCGCAGCCTATGATAGCAGCCTTTCATTTTCATCTTCTCATGTTGAAGTCCCGTTTCACCTCTTAGTTAAATTGTGCGGTGCATTTGCACATTTAGATGGGATTTGCGCTTTATGATCTATTTTCGTGATTATCTTGGTTCCCCTAAGAAACCTTTCTACGAGTACAAACCGTCCAAATCTGAATATGAATTTTGTTTATAATTAAAGACAGATGTCAAAGCGGTTTTCAAATGAGTGTCGCAAAACCAACGTAATTACTCTTGACTAATCAGTCACAACAGGAACAACCAATCAGAAATTGAAGCAAATACAAGTAATAAGAGTCAAGCGCGGCAAACGCGTGCGAGCAAGTCACGATTGGTTTTGGTTTTACTTATTCTGATTGGTTGAGAAAGTGGCATGAGTTTTTTTTAACCAACCAGAGAGCGTAGTATAGCAAAGGCAATGTAAACACAACATTACTTTCGACACTCATTTGAAAACTGCTCTATCAGAAGTTCTTAAATCATTCTGGCAGTTACATCCTTTGCCTCAGGTTCAAAAATTTGTTCATTCAAGTTACAAAAATCTGGTCTTTGATAATAAAATCCTGCAGGTAAATTTGACATGTCCTCAGATGCCGAGTCTACGATGACCACTCGATCATCCCGCAACAGGGAACAATATTTTGTCCCCATGCAGCAATGCCCCTGGCTACGACGATTACAGCGTTCCAGCTGCAGGATCCTACTTGCTGTTTGTCTGCTTCCGCTTTGCTCCTCCAACTGTTGACCCACAACGATCTGCAAAAAGACTTGAGACTTGGTTAACAGCAGCATTAATTTTTAATATTTTCATATTCATATCTCGTCTTCCTGCTCTACCACACTTATCAATGTGGCGCGAGTTTTGGGATTACATTCTGCGAACATCGACATTGAAATGAGGTGTGGCATCAGAATTAAACTTAACTTTCTATTTTTTGTTAAAAGTCCACCTTTTTCAGAAAAATGTTACAGGCTGTATATCGTAACCCTTATGCTATTTCTACATTAAATATTGTTTAAAAAAAACTCGTTGTATGTAGTAGCGTTCCCCTGTCGTTTCCCCTTTTGACCGCATCACCTTGCAATTGCCGAATCTCTCTTCACGAAGTTAATGTGCAATCAAATTCCAAAACTAACTTCTTATTTCTTCACTGGTTGTGTTAAAATGTGTCACAGGCACTGTTTCGTTGATCTCAGATCCGATCCGAACCGAAAACTATATGAACCCGGAAAGCCATTTGTAAAAATATGAACCACTCATTCTACAAAGCTGTTATTTTAAAATGTCATTAAGATGACAAAAGTTAAACGTATAGTAAAGTTTCGTGCTTAGAAACTTTTTTTTCTCAAGACACAGAGAATTATTGTGCCCGAGATCGGCCCGAAACGTTTCGGGGCTTTCGAGAAACGCACGCCAGGCCTAAAAATGGGTATCGATTTAGGGTTCACGTCTAAAGTGGGTATCGGTTTAAGGTCAGGTCTAGAAATAGGCATCGATTTAGGGTTCAGGTCTGAAAAATGGTCTCGATTTAGGGTCAAATCTAATAATTAGTATCGTTTTAGGGTTCACGTCTGAAGAAGGGTGGAGAAAATAAAACTTTTTATCTGGAATTGGGTAAGAGAGGTTTGGAGAAGTAGTTCCCTTTCCTAAGGGATTTAGTCACACAGCAACAACAACAACAACAAGCTTTATTTGCATGACTATAACAAAGTATTACAGTGTTGCAAAAGCCACTTAAATTTAATTATTAATTACTTAATTAATTAAAATAACTAAAGATATTACAATCATTTCTTATTTTTAAGCATTCAGAGGGGTAGCCATTGTAACTAGTTTGTCTCTCTGTTCACAGCATGACGAGATGAATGAAATTAACTGAATATTTATAAAATAATCAGTACAATTCATAAAAGATGTGACAATAAGGTCTCATGTGATAATAGCCGTAGAAATGGGATTTTAGGTTCTGTTTTAGAAAAGAGCCTGTCTCTTATCGAAGAATAGCTCGGGCAATCTAGTAAAAAATGAGTTTCAACTTCAATTTTAATACAATTGCAGAGACTACATAACCTCTCATCACGAGGTATTTTGTTGTATCTACCTGTTTCAATCCGAAGTTTATGACTGCTAATTCTCAGTTTTACTGATGATTTTCTAGATGGGTTCTTTCTTGTTAGATCTAGGTAGGCAGAAAGGCTGTAATTCTTTTTGAATGCGTAATAAAAATGCGAATGTTGAAGGGTTTAGTTCCAATAAGAGATATATTTCTTTTTCATGAGATCTACATATTGTTTGATTTTACTTTCATTCAATGAATTACAATTAAAGTCACAGAAATTATAATAGTCAGTCATTTTCATGAGACTAGAGTAAAAACTATTATGACCGTTATAATGAAGGTCAATAGATATTTTTAAAGATTGTTTGACTACAGAGCTTTCTTCCTTTTCTCGGAGGTAGTTTAAGTAATTAAGTATCTTTTTTTAATATCAATGATCAATGGGAATTTACCTAGTTCAGCTCTACATGCAATATTGGATGCCTTGTTATGAACTTCTAAATAACGTTTACAGAATTGTAAATGAGTTTTTTCAATTGCGGAGCTGTCCTACGACTTTTAAGACTTCGCAAAGGCACCCCAAACTTCACTATTGTAGGTTAAAATTGGTGAGATCATTGAGTCAACCTTTTACACGCAAGAGAAGGTTTCAGTTTATTAAAATCAGTGTGCCGTCGTAGACCAAAGAAAGCATGAAGAGCTTTTTGTCGAAGGTGTTCAAGCGAAAGTGTAAAATTTCCGGAAGATGAGATGCGAGTCCCTAGGTAGGTATAGTTTTGGACAATGTCTATTATTTCACTGCCTATGTGAAAAACATAATCACACTTTTTTGTGCAGCGTTGAAAAATCATTATCTTGGTTTTCTTAGGGTTTATTCTTAGCATCCAAGAGTTGCAATATGAGGATAACTCGTTTAGGCAATTTTGCAATCCTACTTTTGATCGTGGTAATATAATTAAGTCGTCTGCATAAAAAGAGAGTTGAGTTTGGTGCCATTTGGTAGCAAGAACGGATCAGATAGAATATTGTTAAACGAGAAAACTAAATCATTGACGTATAGGTTAAAGAGCAAAGGACTTAAGAGCTCCTGACCAGAAATATCGAGAATCCGACGACAGAAGCGAAATTTCATATTTCATTTTATTTCACCAAAAATACCCCTTTGGTAAACTATTTTCAAAAATCATAATTAATAGTCCATCCGCTTTTTGGTTTTTCCAAAAATTAGAAAAGTTCAAAATACGGCTAGAAGCTCCCTTGCGCCCCCCGGAAACAAGGGAAAATTGTGCATTTTTAGCAAGCTCGTACGCAACAATGGAAATCGTTCCCGTTTTACCACTTGGCTCATAACTACATCATTCTTTCCTCTATCTAAAAACATAAAAATCGGATATAAATTTGTATTTTTAAACTGCTTGTTGACCTGTTGAAGATACTAACCTTGAAGGGTTCAGAGTCAAAGTGAAATTTAGGTCAACTTCAGAGGCCTATAACTGACCTAGCATATATTTTTCAAACCAAAAATACACATCAAACGTAAGCTCAAGCATTCCTTTTTACTCTCTGACAGTGTCGTCTTTGGCCCGCTAAAAGCGACGCGTCGAGAAAAAAAGGTGTGCAGGGTATTTTGAGCATTTCGGTAGAACGGCCGCTGTCACGCGAGCCACATCGGTTCCACTAAAGCAGTCATAAAACAAGGTTTCACTGGCTCATTGTTTTGAATAGGTAAAAAAGTAAAAATATATACTTTTCATATAGAGGTAACTATGTTACTATGGCTTAGGGCAACCTGGTTTACTTTTCTACAGTGCAAATTTATTGACAATGTAACAATATTATTTGATTGATCCAAACTGATAAACCAAAGATACTCTCACCTTAAGACATCATCTTGTGAATCTCTTGGTTCAGGTTATCACTCTTTTTACCAGGATTATTGGCTGCATTGGTCATGTTAATTTGTAGATTGAAAAAACAAAAGTTACAAACCACGTCAAACTATGCACTCCGTATTGAAATTAGCATAAATGTGAGACATGAAATGAGCTGAGCTTTTCGTGATAGTCACGATGTAGGATAGCGTGACGCAGTGACTCAGAAAGCTGGAAGACCCAAATTGGCTTAAACCAGGAACCCTTGCTTAAGCTAGTAGCTGTTTTGAATGTATATATGCGAAGTGACATTTCTCTAATGAGGGAAAGAATCGTAAGGGTCATTTGCAATTTCAAATATTTTAGGGTCGGATCATTTACTGTTAGAGGGGGGGGGGGGGGGGGGGTGGTTGGAAAAAACCGAAATATTCCCGCAAAGCTTTTGTGGAAGAAAGAGCGCAAAAACACCAGAGAAAGAAAATTCAAGCAAAGCTTTTAGTTACAAAAAATAATAAATAAATCATAATCGTAATAACTAAGCAGAAAAGTGCAAAAATTTAATGATACGTCTCTTATTGTCTTTGATCGGTTTTAAATGGACGTGTGAGTGCTATTTTAAGTCTCGTGGGACACATCCAGTTAACAGAATTGAAACCATTTCTTATAGTAGGCTGGTGTAGGGTACTTTTCTTCTAAGTTTCAACTGAGGTGTTTACAAGTCAAAGCGCTCTTAGTGAAACTGAAAAAGTTTCCGGTTGAGGTTCTTTGCCATCAGCGCAGATGTCGTACTGGTCGTACACGGTGAGATGTTCCAGTTGAAACCTGGACAGGTCTTGCTGTACAATGTAGTCAAATTGGTTTATTTTATTTTCTTTTTTTTATGAGGGGAGGGATGCTAGGGGTCATTTGCAGATTCAGATATTTTAGGGTCAGAACATTTATTTTAGAGGGGTGGTTGGAAAAATAAGAAAAGTTTAATTTGGAAAGCGTTTGTAGAAGAAACGCTGCAAAGCTTTTTGTCGCAAGAAGAAAGTAAAGAAAGTAGCTAATTCGGGAGAATTATGTATATCTTTTCCGATCGCTGCTTGGCCTTGCACCGTCGTAGGAAGGTGTGGAATGATACCTGTGCTGAAATCTCAAGAGCCCTCCGAATCCTTAGGCTTTGTTCACACGGATCGATTTCCAAACGGTTCCGGTTCGGATAGGTCTTCTGTTCACACGGAAACTGCTACCCGTACCGTCTATCCGGTCCAGTAAAGGTCCGGGGTTTGGACCTGCAAAAATGCAGGAACAATTCCCGTCCCATATTGGACAGGTACTGTGTGAACACCTTGTCCGGTTTGTTTTGGTTCCAACAGCGTAATTTAGGCTTCAGGGCACTAATTAAATTTATCGCGTGTATCAGTGATGTGTTTTTGATTAAACTCACCTAGAAATTTAAAGAGAGACCAAACTACTGTCTGCGATAGCATAACTGCCGCATAACTTATTGTAATTCTGGGTTTAAAGCTTGAAAAGGTTAAAAGCTAAAAGAAGAAGGTTAAAGCTTTGTGTATTTTGTAATCGGCAGGGATGGGGTAATTTATTATCCGACCAGAGGCCTTTGCCTTCTTTCAATCGATAGATTCAGCCTTCTTCGATCGGATTTGGGTGTCCCGGTGGATAACTTATTGGTACAAACAGCTGATTTTCTCACGTTGGTCCAGAAGTGGACTGGTACCGGACCATTTCTGTACCAGTCCCGTGTGAACAGACCTGGTCTGGTCCAGAACCATTTGGAAACTGTTCTGTGTGAACATAGCCTCAGGCGTTGTTCGTAGGTTTGGGAGAGGGTTGAGCCTTAAGAGAAGAAACAAAAAAAGCTTCCCGCTTCCATGATAAAAAAAGTCTACCTCGAAAACAAAGTTTAATATTGGCCATTCATCAAGAAGGAAAGTGGACGCAGATGCAGTACCGTAGGCGGAAATAAGCCGGATTGCCAGGTTCCGATGGCGAGTGTGTGACGGCCCAGCATTAGCCACTGCGTTCTTTTAGGGTCTAGCGGCAAACGATGTCCGTGCCTTTGAAAAATAAACCACTTCGAGTACCGCAAGGCGAGATATCCTCTCGAGGTTTCAACTGGAACATCTCATCGTGTACGACCAGTACGACATCTGCGCCATGAATAGCAACCGCAAACTTAGACTTTTTTCAGTTTCACTGCGAGCGCTTTGAATTGTAACTCCTTTAAAACTTAGAAGGAAAGTACCCTACATCAGCCTACTAGAAGAAATGGTTTCAAGTTGTTCTTGTGGTGGCGCTTTTGTTAACTAATGTGTCGTCCCACGAGACTTAAAATAGCACTCACACGTCCATTTAAAACCGATCAAAGACAATAAGAGACGTATCATTAAATTTTTGCACTTTTCTGCTTAGTTATTACGATTATGATTTATTTATTATTTTTTGTAACTAAAAGCTTTGCTTGAATTTTCTTCCTCTGGTGTTTTTGCGCTCTTTCTTCCACAAAAGCTTTGCGGGAATATTTCGGTTTTTTCCAACCACCCCCCCCCCCCCCCTCTAACAGTAAATGATCCGACCCTAAAATATTTGAAATTGCAAATGACCCTTACGATTCTTTCCCTCATTAGAGAAATGTCACTTCGCATATATACATTCAAAACAGCTACTAGCTTAAGCAAGGGTTCCTGGTTTAAGCCAATTTGGGTCTTCCAGCTTTCTGAGTCACTGCGTCACGCTATCCTACATCGTGACTATCACGAAAAGCTCAGCTCATTTCATGTCTCACATTTATGCTAATTTCAATACGGAGTGCATAGTTTGACGTGGTTTGTAACTTTTGTTTTTTCAATCTACAAATTAACATGACCAATGCAGCCAATAATCCTGGTAAAAAGAGTGATAACCTGAACCAAGAGATTCACAAGATGATGTCTTAAGGTGAGAGTATCTTTGGTTTATCAGTTTGGATCAATCAAATAATATTGTTACATTGTCAATAAATTTGCACTGTAGAAAAGTAAACCAGGTTGCCCTAAGCCATAGTAACATAGTTACCTCTATATGAAAAGTATATATTTTTACTTTTTTAACCTATTCAAAACAATGAGCCAGTGAAACCTTGTTTTATGACTGCTTTAGTGGAACCGATGTGGCTCGCGTGACAGCGGCCGTTCTACCGAAATGCTCAAAATACCCTGCACACCTTTTTTTCTCGACGCGTCGCTTTTAGCGGGCCAAAAACGACACTTTCAGAGAGTGAAAAGGAATGCTTGAGCTTACATTTGGTGTATATTTTTGGTTTGAAAAATATATGCTAAGTCAGTTATAGGCCTCTGAAGTTGACCCAAATTTCACTTTGTTTCTGAACCCTTCAAGGTTAGTATCTTCAACAGGTCAACAAGCAGTTTAAAAATACAAATTTATATCCGATTTTTATATCTTTAGATAGAGGAAAGAATGATGTAGCTATGAGCCAAATGGTAAAACGGGAACGATTTCCATTGTTGCGTACGAGCTTGCTAAGAATGCACAATTTTCCCTTGTTTCCGGGGGGCGCAAGGGAGCTTCTAGCCGTATTTCGAACTTATCTAAATTTTAGGAAAAACAAAAAGCGGAGGAACTTTTAAATATGATTTTTGAAAATAGTTTACCAAAGGGGTATTTTTGGTAAAATAAAATAGAAGACGAAATTTCCTTGCTGTCGTCGGATTCTCGATATTTCTGGTCAGGAGCTCTTAAATGCAGCCTTGGCGCACACCTCTGGCGTATTGAAAAGATCGCGTTTGGCTATTTCCAATTCCAACAGAGGAGGTAGAATTCGAATACAAACTTTTTTATTACATTATAGAAGTTTCCTCGGACATTGATTTGTAACAGCTTGTATAGAAGTCCATCATGCCAGACCGAATCAAATGCTTTCCTAAAGTCCACAAAACATGCATATACTTTCGTTTGGTGACAATTGACATATTTGTCTATTAATGTTCGTAGTGTAAGAACATGGTCTGCTGTTCGATTATTTGCTAGAAAACCAATTTGACATTTATGAAGTGTGTCAAGCCGGAACGTGTTCAAGAAGTCTTTGATTAAGAATGGAACACAATAGTTTACCAAGACAACTAGAAATACATATTCCCCGATAATTTGAGGGATCATTTTTAGTCCCACTTTTAAAGACTGGTGTAATAAGGCCACCGCACCATGATTGAGGCATAGTGCCCGAGCTAAGGACAGCATTAACCAATTTCAAATAAACAGGCATTAACTCGTTTAAGCTGGATTTGATCATTTCGTTTTTGATTTTGTCTGAAAACGGAGATTTATTGTTTTTGAGTTTTTTGGCCGCTGTGCGTATTTCAAGTTCGGTTATTAGGTAGTCCAAAGAATGCGAATGTGCTGTTATAATAATAATTTATAATAATAATTTAGAACTTATATAGCGCATTTTCTATATGAATATAATCAAATGCGCTTTACAAGCAGGTGGAATTGGAATTTGGACTTCGTAACTCATTAATAACCGCTTCTTAATAACCGCTTCTTGGTGTAAAGTAATTGGTTCGTTAGTGTGTAGTGATTGGAAATGAGACAACCAATTTTCTTCTGAAATTGGTGGGATGCTAGTTTCCTTCACAGAATCATCCATTGATTTTAAACAGTTCCAAAAGTTTTGGCTGTCCGAATTATCTACCGTGTTTTCAAGTTCCGAAATCTTAGTCTGATAACATTCGTTTTTCTTCTGTGTCAGAAGGCTTTTGTACTGTTTTAGGACGGTATACGTATGTTATCCTTCCCGAAGGGTAATGTTAAGAGGATCTCTGTGTTTTAGGTTAGCAAGTTTTCTCAATTCGTGTCTCTTAAGACGACATTCTTTATCAAACCATTTTGTGTTAAAAGATGATTTGATATGTCGTTTCTTAACGACCCTAATTTTTAAGCAACGTTTTGCAGTTGTAATAAGAAAATTTTCAACTGCATCTAGAGAGGTGCTAACATTCCTGTCTGGCCTGTTATCAATAAGGAAATCATGTATCATTCTCTGTATGTCTCTTGACTGCAGTGCGGTTCTAAATTTAAGTGAGGAATCTCTTTCCCAAATAAACTGTTAGGTAAACGTACTAATGTGTCGTTGATATTTGTTGTGGCTGAGTGATCATTAACCGTATTAACATTAAGCCACGTCATTATGGGACTCCGGTGATCTGATAAACTCGACCGTTCTCTAAGAATGAAATTTGCGATATGGCGGAATTAATCTTGATCACATATTGCATAATCAACAATACTAACTCCTGATTTACCATGAAATGTGGTTCTTCCCAATGAATCACCACTAGTTCTACCATTCAGAATCCTCAGATCTGCACTCCTGCAGATTTGTAAAAGCCGTTTTCCATGGTTATTCAATTCGTTATCAAAGCTGTTCCGCTGAATGGCGCATAACGAGGATTCAGATTGATCATTTGTTATGCTCGTGTTGCCCTCTTGACAAACAATGTCACACAGGTTATCCACACAGGTTATCCACAGAATCAAAATTTAGAACTAACTTGTTAAACGTCATGAGCAGCACCACAGTTGTCTATTGTATCGTCATTGATTATAATTTCACTTAATTACACGCACATAACGCGTGACAAACGATAATTTCCTAATTATTGTATTACTGATCAATTGACACAGACACAACTGTGATAAGACAACAACTGAAGGCCATCGGGTAAATATTCTTTGTATTTCCTTTTGTGATGTGAAGACTATAAATAGACAGTTATGTCTTGCTTTACAGATTTCGAACTACACTACAGACTACAGATTACCTACTACTAAATGGAATAAAGTTTGAAACCGATAGCCTATTTTGTGGAATATTGGTACACACCGATACATTCGAAATCCGTGAGAATCCTCCAAGAATGGCAGCAGAAGCGAAAAAAGAAGAAGCAAAGAGAATTAGGACTTCAGCCAAGTCACGATTCACAAGGAAACGCAATGAATTCTTGAAGTCCATCCAGGATAACAAAGGTATGGATGCGGTCAAAAGAACCTTTGCGGACTTACACGAAGCTTGGAATATTGTCGAAGGTAAGCATGACATTTACATGATACACTTAACCGAAGACGAAATAGAGCAGAATGAAGCATGGATAAATGAATTACAAGAACTGTACGAAGAAGCAGCGACTGCTCACGCGCAGTACGTCAACGACCAAACCTTGCACGAGCAGAAACGAGTGGAAGAATTCCACAAACAAGAATCAATGAGACATGAACAAGAAAAACTAAAGCGACTATTGGAACAATTCAGTATAAAAAAGAAGTCCATGAGGACTATATTCGACACCTTAGTTGAACACGCACACGACGCAATGGAATCACAAAATAAGGACGTAAATACTCCAGAAGCTTTGCGCAAAACCGAAAGAGATTTAGATATCGCGCTCGCAGACTGTAAAGCAGTACATAACACAATGCTCGAGCTACTTGACTACGAAAACGTCGAAAAGGAAATCGAATGGATTCGAAACATACACGCACGCCATCAAGAGATCAGTGGCCGTATCGAAGCATTTATTTCAGCTAAAAGAGACGATAACAACGCGAAAGACAAAGGCAATCCGCTACAACTCGAAAAAATCAAAATGCCGTCATTTAACGGAAATGTAAGAAATTACCCACAATTTAAAACAGACTTTGAAAAACAAGTCATGTCGTCAATTAACTCCGATAACGCCCCATATGTTCTCAGATCATGTCTGGGAAAAGAGCCCGCCGACACGGTAAAAAGCGTCGACGACGATATTGATGCAATGTGGAAGAGACTGGACGAAAAATACGGCGATCCTGCAAAAGTCGCTGACGTCGTAATGTGTGCAATTCAGAACATGAGGCCTATCAGAGAAGGCGAAAGTAAAAAATTCGTCGAACTCATCAACGTCATCGACGACGGTTACAGAGACTTGAAAAGGTTAGGTTTAGAGAAAGAAATAACTACAACCAGTTCGGTGAGCATAATAGAAAGAAAGCTGCCAAATGATGCGAAAAGAGAGTGGGCGAAACTGGTAAGCTCCGAACACAGTCCCGTCGATAAAAGAGACAAGTTTCCAAGTCTGTTAAGATTTCTCCTTGAACAAAAACAAGCAATAGAATACGAAAACGCAGAGTTACGCTCAAGCGGCAGCCTTCCACTAAGGGGCTCTCTTCATTACCTAGAGAAAAAGAATGACAAAGTCGCCACCCCAGAAGGACAAGGTTCGTCACGCTATAAGAGAACCAAATGCCTATACCATGAAGGTGCCAATCACTGGACTAATGAATGCAGACTTTATCTCTCAAAGCCAGTACAGGAAAGGCTTAACACATTAAAGGAAAGAGGAGCATGCTGGTCCTGCTTAAGACGGGGTCACAGAATTCAAGACTGTACAAGCAAGAAACCCTGGCGTTAACGATTGCAAAAGGTTTCACCACAAAACACTACACGAAGAAGAACAGGACAAAGGATCGCCAACCGACATCGCTTCCGCAAGCGGTTCTGCAAGTGTATGCAATAACAACGAAATTGAAACGTGCTTACTCCAAATACAAAGGATACCTACAAAGAATGGATTTGCAAACGTCTTGTGGGACACGGGAGCGTCATTATGTTTTATCACAAACGCAAAAGCAAGAGCGGAAAACCTTAAGGGTATCAAAACTAAGCTGTCAATTATCAAAGTAGGCGGAGAAAGTGAAAATGTGGACACTTTCAAGTACAAGCTTCCACTTATTGACAAGCAGGGCAAAACAGTCGTATTCGACGTTTACGGAATCGACAAGATAACCTCCCCCATTCCAACAGTCAATATAAAGGGGATCTCTAAACTATTCAAAGACGTATCCGAAGAAGAACTGACAAGGCCCACCGGAGAAGTTGACGCCTTAATAGGCTGTGAATACGCAGACTTCCACCCCTTAAAGGAACAAAGTTCTGGACATCTACTTTTATTGAGAAATCAGTTCGGACGATGCGTAGGTGGAACACACCCAGTTCTGAAAGGAATCAACGAGAAGTCCCTCATCGGAACCATACACGCCCATCATGTCAAGATGGCAAGAATCGAAGATTTCTACAACATGGAGAATCTCGGGATACAATGTATGCCTCGTTGTGGTGGATGTAAGTGCGGTAAATGCTCACTCGGAAGCAACGCATACACAATCAAAGAAGAAAAGGAATTAACATTAATTGAGAAAAATTTGAGCTATAACACAAGAGAAAAATTCTGGACGGCAGAATACCCTTGGATCAGAGACCCTTTTGATCTCCCAGATAACAGAAGAGCAGCATTCGGCATGCTTATATCAACCGAAAAACGACTTTCTAAAAACAAGAAACACGCTGAAATCTATCAACAACAGATACAGGACATGATAAATAGAGATGTAGCTCGCAAACTTACACAAGAAGAATTGCAAGAATACAAAGGACCTGCGCACTACATCTCACATCACGAAGTGTTAAAGCCAGACTCCAAATCTACGCCAGTGAGAATTGTCTTTAACAGCAGTGCCAACTACATGGGTCATGTGCTAAACGAATACTGGGCTAAAGGACCCGACCTTTTAAACAGTCTACTAGGAATCCTCATCAGATTTAGAGAGAATGAAACAGCATTCATTGGCGACATCAAGAAAATGTATCACACAGTCAGAACAGGAATGATAGAACAACACACACACCGCTTCCTCTGGAGGAATATGGATGTAACTAGAGAACCGGACACGTACGTTATTCAAAGAGTTTCCTTTGGAGATAAACCTTCTGGCACTATAGCAACTGTTGCACTGCGAAAGACAGCAGAGATGGCTAAAGAAAAATACCCACAAGCATCAAATCTACTCATAAACAATACATACATGGATGACATCATTAATAGCGTTGACAATGTTGAAACTGCCAAAAAACTTACGAAAGAAATGGAAACCATCTTGAGTAACGGAAACTTCAAAATAAAGGAATGGATATATTCACATGACAATATTGCTCCAGACCAGGACCTTATACCAACGGACATAAAAACAGCACACGAAAAAGTACTAGGTGTTGTATGGAATCCAATTACGGATAATTTCTGCTTCAAAGTCAAGCTAAATGTCACACCCCAAAGCAAGAAACGACACCCTAAACCAAATCAAGGAACGACTACTAAAAATCCCAAGACTCTAACGAAGAGGATAATTCTATCACAAGTCAACAGTGTTTATGATCCACTCGGATTAGCGAGTCCTCTGATTGTCAGGGCAAAGATTCTTATGAGACGATTATGGATTCACAACCCAAAATTGGATTGGGATGACCCTATACCCGAAGAAGATCACCAAAACTGGGATAACTTCTTCCAAGATCTAAGGGAGATGGAAAAAATTCAAGTCAATCGATGCACTAAACCTAAAGAAGCAACGGGAAATCCAATCCTCGTAATATTCTGCGACGGATCTAATGATGCATATGGCGCATGTGCTTATGCTAGATGGAGACTTTCTAATGGAGACCACGAAACCAATCTCATCTTGTCCAAAAACCGCCTCACACCTTCCAAGAAACTTTCAATCGACCGGATAGAGCTCTATGCAGCAGTATTAAATAAAAGACTAATATATAGATTTAGCCAAGCCTAAAAGCGGAGCCCCCCTTTTTGTTTTGTCTGTTTTTTGCTTTTGTTTTTTGTTTTGTTTTTTTGTTTTGTTTTTGCTGGCAGTTATTAATTTGTGAAAATACTCTCATCCAAGTCGTTTTATTAAAACAAAAAAAACAAAAACAAAAAAATTCTTGTTTCCGCTGAGTGTCGAACCCCGGTTCGTCCGCGTGAGATGCCGGTGTCTAGTCCATTAGGCCATGGGCGTTTGACATTGTTTTCCTAGTTAATTTTAATACTTACTTCTTTCTTCGTGACAAGCTGCCTATCAGCATGAAAATGCTGGTGTTTTTCCTGGCAAAATGTGTCCGAAACGCCGTAAAAACCATGGTTGTGGACAGAAAAAACCAAAAAGCACTAGCTCTGCTATATTTGGCATCGAAACCGCTGCGAAAAGCTGCGAACTCAAGCGGTGTGCCGACCGAGTTTTCGAGACCGAGTTTGAACAGAACCGACGAGGCAAATTTGAACTTTTTGCCTGAACTTTATCGCCGAATTTCTTTCGCCTAGATTGAACTTTTCCCCTTCCACCAAAAAGACAACTGAGTGTTCTTTTGAACTTTTTTTTTCCACTAACAAATTTGTTTTTGACTTTTGTTGTCTTTGCTTGTTTTGCTACAACGCGGGTCAACATGCGATTTCGCGCCGAAAACACACGGGATTCAGCACAGGATTCTATTCAGTGTAGGAAGTGTATTGGTAACCCTGTGGTGCGGACGGACGGACGTACGGACGGATGTACGGACGGACGGTCACGTGACTACTACGTCACTACCAAAATTTTTTGGCTTGATAGATTACCAAATTTCCTTAGCAATGGAGCTCCGCTGACGCGCTAGCGCGCTGGCTCCGCTAAAAACCACAATTACCGAACAATGCAGGTACCGTTTCGAGAAATGTTATCACATCACTGACTCTCAAATCGTTCACTCCATGATCCAAAAGGAATCCTATGGATTCAATACCTTCGCAGCAGTGCGGGTGGGAGAGATCCAAGAAGGAACCAACACGAAAGACTGGTACTGGACCGCAAGTGAATTTAACGTGGCTGATTTGTTAACAAGGGGAAGTAAACCAAACAATATCGACATAAACAGTAAATGGCAAAAGGGACCAGACTTCCTTAAACTTCACGAATCTGAATGGCCAATAACGAAAACATACTCGGAACAAAAAATGCCCATCAATACGATTAAACTAGAATTATCTTCACCAACCATCAAAACTAACACAGAAGATACACTTGCGTCAAGAATAAACATCGAAAAATATTCCAATTACAAAAAATTGCTACGAGTTACAGCAAGAATTTTGGCTATGTATAAGAAAGAACTAAAGCCAACATTGAAAAATGCAACACGAACGCTAACAGCAGATGACATCGACAATGCCGAACGTTTCTGGATTCTAGAATCACAAACTTTGATACAAAAGGATATCCAATCGGGTAAATACAAGCGACTTTGCCCTCGCAAACGAGACGACGGAATTTACGTTGTTGGGGGACGTGCTAGAGGATGGGTGGAAATGAGTTATAACAAAAGCGAGATCATCTTACTACCATATGGACATACATTTTCACGTCTATATGCCGAGCACATACATAATCGAGGTCATCTAGGAGTGCTATCAACTGCAAGCAAAATACGAGCAAAATTTTGGATCATCAAATTACTGAAACTGGTGAAATCCATCAGAACAAACTGTGTAATATGCAAGAAATTGGATAAGAAATTAAACAAACAAATCATGGGAAAACTCCCGATTGAAAGATTAAAACCAGCCCCGGCATGGACCTACACAGCACTAGATCTATTCGGACCGTTTAAGATAAAAGATGAAGTTAAAAAACGAACAACTGGAAAGGCATATGGAATCATTTTTAACTGCCTCGGTACAAGAGCTGTCCACATAGATATTTCACCGGACTATAGTACCGAAAAATTCTTAATGGTACTTCGAAGATTTGTATCTATAAGAGGCTATCCATCCAAGATCTACTCAGACAATGGCTCCCAATTGGTAGCCGCAAGTGAGGAATTAAAGAAGATGGTCAAAAATTTAGACCAAAAAAGTTTACAGGATTATGGATGCGTAGAAGGATTTCAATGGGTGTTCTCTTCAGCAGACGCACCTTGGCAAAACGGTGTCTCGGAAGCGCTGATAAAATCAACGAAAAGAGCCATAACGGCAGCCATCAGTGAAAGCATTCTAACATTTTCTGAATTACAAACTGTGTGTTATGAGGCCGCAAACTTACTTAATGAGAGACCGATTGGACGACATCCAACTTCCCCAGATGATAAGTACTTGTGCCCTAACGATCTTCTCCTAGGACGATCTACATCCAGAATACCTAATGGACCGTTCACACATTCAACCGATCCACGATTCCAGGATTCTAATCTTATCAGAAGCCAATGGAAACTGGGAAAGGTATCAAAGACATTCGAAGGACAAGACGGCAAAGTGCGCAAAGTTCAAGTACAGTATAAAAACCCAAAACCTGGAGAACCGGTATTGAAATATAACGGAAGAGGTTACGTCACAATCGAGAGACCAGTTAACAAATTGGTCGTTCTGTTACCCAATGATGAAGAGAAACTTCCTGATTAACTATTTGAGAAACACTCTGTTACTGTAAATATAAATACTGTTTTAACTCGCATTTGGCGGGGGGAGTGTATCGTCATTGATTATAATTTCACTTAATTACACGCACATAACGCGTGACAAACGATAATTTCCTAATTATTATATTACTGATCAATTGACACAGACACAACTGTGATAAGACAACAACTGAAGGCCATCGGGTAAATATTCTTTGTATTTCCTTTTGTGGTGTGAAGACTATAAATAGACAGTTATGTCTTGCTTTACAGATTTCGAACTACACTACAGACTACAGATTACCTACTACTAAATGGAATAAAGTTTGAAACCGATAGCCTATTTTGTGGAATATTGGTACACACCGATACATCTATGATTTTATCCGCAGACTCAAAAGATAGAACCATCTTGTGTAACACCATAAGCAGTACCCCAAGAAAGCACGGTACGATAGCTTTCATTTGAACTATCACACTTTTGGATATCGTCCACAAAGAACCACAATACGAAGGAAAATAAACCGGTATGACCTGAAGATATTTGTAAACATGAATCCCTACATTTTCAATGACGACACGAGAGGGTTTCGTCCAGTGTCTCATAGCCAATTTTACACGTGGACAAAAAGATTCAAAGCTTCGCATTGAGGTTTTTTTAACCTGATCCACGTACGGGTAAACGTTTTCTGTTCTTCTGTAGCATCTCCTGAACTGTATTCCTTGATCATCTCCAGGACAAAGTTTTCGCTCGGAAAATTCGCGTAGGAGAGGACAGGTTTGAACGAGATGGACTCGCAGGGTTTCGCACAATTACACTTGCTCCCGATGTTCTTGTAAAACCTCTCTACAGAGAAATAAAAAGTTTTTTTACTCTAAATCTTGAATGACACAAGCTTAGGCCTTGTTTACACTGGTGTATTAACTTTCAACTGGCCAAAAAAGTACCATTGTACTTTCGTTTACACCAGCGTTTTAAGGTGATTCCATTCAATTGCATTGCGCATCCTTTCTGCGCATCATTTTTTGCGTGAGTAGCGCGCGCACGAGCACGCGCGCGTTCGGAACTTGATAGGTTTTCTATGGAAGCTGAGCTGTTCAGAGAAATGAATGGTCTTTTTCTCCCAAACGAACTCGGTGACCCCACTTTTTAATTCCATTTATTTAAGGAAAATGCGACTTTACATGATATATTCAAATTTGAAGAATTTTTCATTATTCAATTTTGAAATATTCCGGTTGATTCACTGTTACAGTCAGATTTTAGACGTTTCACTGGAACCGTGCAGACGCTCGATTTGCCTATTATTTCAAATTAGTTTCATTGTAACGGCAATTTTAAGACATTTTACTGTAACACTCTACTTCAATCATAAGAATTATGCTTATATTTCATTGCTAGTTATAACTTTGTTGAATTAATGGCAGTCTCTAGTACAAGGATAGGTTTTTTAATATTGCTGTCTAAAGATAGCAAAGTACCTATATACTACAGCCCCGTAGCGTCAAATCAGACACGGTGACCCCCTCTTTTTATTTTATTTTTTCAATGTACTAGGTGTAATTAGTAACTGTGCAAAGTTTCAACAAATTCTCATTACAACTTCTCTTTCGATGGAATCACCTTAATACTGTTTTCACTCGACGGAGCCTTAACGAGAACAAAGGGAGTTGGGATGGGGATGGTCGAAGGAATGGACTCTTCACCAGTTAGTACTAAATGTGTATTAAACTCTTATAGCAAGTGAAACTATTGCGAGGGAGTAGAACTTTTCTTTTTGGCTATCTCGATTCCACCGTTGCAGGGAGATCTCAAACCGAGGAACAATCAAGAATCTATTGCAACTAAATAATGGTCAGATTTTTATGTACAGTGTTTTGCTTACGTAGGCATTAACAACAGGACAATAAACATAGGCACGCAGTGCGTGCAGAACCGAAGACGTTTTTAACTGGTGAATTTGACTTGCGCAGTGAACGGGTGGTGGGTGGTGTCGACGGTCTGTAATGGCCATCGACTTGATGAATTATCTATATCCTTCCTGCGAGCTAGGCCGCACAGCCAAAACCAGCCGTGCTTCACGTATGTTTCGCGTGGAGGACACTTTATCTCCTACCTCCCCTACTACGCATTTTTCTGCCCTCTACGGCTGTCAATTGTTTAGGAGAAATATAAACCCATCAGAAACTCTCTTTTGGACATATATTTGTGAGTTTTAAGGAGTAGGGGAAACGCTCAACCTCGTCCTCAGGCTCTTTCAAAACCGAGAGGACCCTGGGGACGAGGTTGGGGAAAGGCCTAGTTTTGGCCTACCGCATGGGATCTGTCCTAGATTTTCGAAATGTATTTTTCTTCTCTTAAAATTAAGATACTTCTATTTAGGAGCTCAAAATGGAAATAAATCAAGCCGAGGAATAATCCGCCTCTCAAAAGAAGACATGGAGCTCTTTAAAGCAACGAAAAGCAGTTTCACGTTGAGATTGTTTCGATTTGCAAGAGACCCTGACCTAAAGTCTGTAAAGTTTGCTCTAAAATGTAAGCCGAACCACGAAGTTCAAATAGATTTTACAAGACCTGGGTAAACGCTACTGCTCTGTTGAAGTTCTATTTAGTGTCATGTTGATGTCTTGCAGAGTCAAATCTTTCTACGTAGTCAGATCAGCCTTGCTGCTATGTTTGTCATTTGAGTATTTCTTTGGCTGATTAGGTCTGGTTTACTAGATCCTACGTACACGTGCAGCATTTTCGTTTGCCGTCGTTTACTGATATTGTTCTAGTGTAAACACTACAGTACGGTAAATGTTGCTTTTAAATGTTGATTTGCTTTTTAAAAATTGTTTAACTGAATGTTTGACCCAGATTTCTATAATTTTTGCAATTTTGTTCGCAAAGCCGCTCCTCTTTTGATTTAGCCTGTGAACAGCCACCCCCTCCCCTCAAGACAGGCTACTTTTGATTGTCACGGATTATTTTTGCTTGTAGTGTGACGCATGTGTCACGCGAAATTATTTTGTTGGTAATGTGACTTTTTTTGGAACATGATCTTAAGGAGGCTCGCAACAGTTTTTTTGGCCTTGGAGTGTATCTTTTGAAGTCAAAATTTCGCATAGAAGGTAAACTTCGATTTCCTAAATACTACACCACCTTTTCAACATATGATCAAATTTAATTTCTCGCTGGTTTCCTAGCAACAGCTGTCACCATAGCAACGGTAATGAACAACCCCTCATTTTAAATAGTGTCGAATATCTCGAAAACTAGTCAGACACTTTATGACGAAACTTGAACTATTTGAACTACTCAACCTACACAACTTGTATGCGAAATTAGGGAAAAATCTGTTAGAGCGTTTTCATGTAAACAATGATTCATTTTTTACGGGCTGATTTTGGTCATTCCTGCAATTTTCTCCAATATTTCAAGAAAGATAAAACTTAACACTTTCTCTTTTCAGTTGAACGATCTTTTATGATATCAAAACATTCTTAATGTACAGTGAGCTTCCTAGGTGGCTGCGATTTTAAGATATTTATATTTAAAAACTGCTAAAATTCAGCACAAATCAGACAAAAAGTTCGTAATTTGCATAAATAGAAATATTTCTAAATTGCCCTTACAGTTTTCTCTCTTAAACTGATTGCCGTTAGAATAATAATTCTTTTTGATGTTCCAGTGAGTTTTAGGCTGAATAAACATTTCTGTTATTAGATAAGAAGGCTGAATCTCGGAGAAGTTTCAGTCGTTATTAACTTTCAACGAGCAACAGTTTTGTTTTGTTTTTCCTGGTCTATTTCACGGTTATTCACGTGCAATTTTATACATGCTGCGCTTGTGTCCTCTCGTGCATTTATAATTCCTTCTCATAATAATAAAAAATTTCGTCTTCTAAACTTCTTCCTGGAGACTCTTTTCCATTATTCTTTAAATACTGACTGACGTTTTAACATTTTTAATTACGGATTTAATTACACTGGGGCCGAAAAATGAAGAGAAACAAGCTCAGAAGACGAATATATATATATTTTTTATTATGAGAAGGAATTATAAGCGCACGAGAGGACACAAGCGCAGCGTGTATAAATATTAATTGCACGTGAATAACCGTGAAATAGACCAGGAAAAACAAAATAAAACTGTTTCTCGTTGAAAGTTAATAACAACTGAAACTTGACCGAGATTCAGCCTTCTTATATAATAACAGAAATGTTTATTTAGCCTAAAACTCACTGGAACATCAAAAAGGATTATTATTCTAACGGCAATCAATTTAAGAGAAAAATCTGTAAGGGAAATATTTCTATTTATGCAAATGACGAACTTTTTGGCTGATTTGTGCTGAATTTTAGCAGTTTTTAAATATAAATATCTTAAAATCGCAGCCACCTAGAAAGCTCAATGTACATTAAGAATGTTTTGATATCACAAAAGTTCCTTCAACTGAAAAGAGAAAGTGTTAAGTTTTATCTTTCTTGAAATATTAGAGAAAATTGCAGGAATGACCAAAATCAGCCCGTAAAAATTGAATCATGATTTACATGAAAACGCTCTTACAGATTTTTCCCTAATTTCGCATACAAGTTGTGTAGGTTGAGTAGTTCAAATAGTTCAAGTTTCGTCACAAAGTGTCTGACTAGTTTTCGAGATATTCGACATTGTTTAAAATGAGGGGTTGTCCATTACCGTTGCTATGGTGACAGCTGTTGCTAGGAAACCAGTGAAAAAATAAACTTTGATCAAATATTGAAAAGGTGGTATGGTGTCAAGGAAATCGAAGTTTACCTTCTATGCGAAATTTTGACTTTAAAAGATACACCCAAGGCCCAAAAACTGTTGCGAGCCTCCTTAACACGCGGACAGATCACGCAGTTGAAACAGGTGATCACGTGAACTTGATTTATTTTTTCGCGTTTTGTAGGGAATATATTTTGGATTTCGGTTTTGAATCCGTTCGCTTGCCAGATATCTGTACCGGTCACCATTGAACAGACCTGAAGTGTCTGCAAAAATTATATGCCTGTGTGCACGCAAGCAAGAAAATCGAAAGTTTTTTGCTGCCAAAAGTAAATACGTTGTTTATTTGAATAACATTTTTGGCTGGAAAAGCTTTCGGTCGTTAATTCTGTGTGTTTTTAGTGGTAAGCAATGCATTGACAACACGGTCTAATTTGCATAAGCGGGTTGAAATTTGATATACCAAATTTATTTTACAAACACGTTTATTATGGAGGAGTTAATGTTTTCACGGTACGTTCTCGGCTTGTAGTGCTTTAATACTATTGTGCTAGTTAATAATTCCGCTTGGAAATTAAAACAAGAAAACTAGACAGAAACAAATTACATGTGCATGAATTCGCGAAGTAAGCCGAACTGGTTCGTGGCGGCCAAGACGTTCTGACTTTTCTCAAACTGACGAGTCCGTTTTGTGTACAATTTCTGCTGTGTTTGTTGCTGCGGAAATTTGTACCACGGCTAAGTAAATGCAGGACTACAACGCGAATTAAACCCTGCCAGACGTCAAGTATACAAAACGGCGTATTCGGAGTAAAATTATGTTGATCGAGACTCGAGAATGCCAACACTTCGAAGCCCGGGGGTCGTATTCCCATCGATAAGCCGCATGGATGTGTCCCTCTGAAATTTAAAGTGTATATGACACGAAATTTTTTTCTTCGGTTTCCGAGAGTCTGATGTGTATAAAAAACGATTCTAAACTTAAAACCTGTCTAAAAGTTTTAAAAACCTCTTTTTTCGCCGGCAGAAGACCGTATTTTTCACTTAAAAACTGTCCCGGGGACTGGGACCGAATTTACCTCATTGTGACGTCAATTGACTTGATTGCGTTCCCGCGAACGCAGTGTTTTTGTTACAAATCGCCTCAAAATGTTGACATTGTTCAGCAGTATCGGGGATCTTTTCGAAACTTCCAAGACCTACAGTGAGAAAGAACAAGTAGGAGAAAAAATAGAGCTGTTTTAGGTCTTATTAAACCAGACGACGACGAACATTTGCGATGTCTTCTCTTCTTTCGTACTGTGGTGAGAATGTTGATCTCAAAGTCGATGATTTATCCTGACTGTACATCAGTGGAAGCACCTCAGTTGTGAGATTTCTTTGTTGAGTTCTTTTAGGGTTTATTAAGAACATGAAAGCCCTTGTGTTCACATAAACAGCTTACTGTTTCCATCAACCTAAGGAGATTGAACCGAAAGTGCCGATTGTTTTGATGTTTTAATATCGCAAGAATGTCGTCGTTTTTATAGTACATCAGTGGAAGCACCTCAGTTGTGAGATTTCTTTGTTAAGTTCTTTTAGCGTTTATTAAGAACATCAAAGCCCTTGTGTTCACATAAACAGCTTACTGTTTCCATCAACCTACGGAGAACCGAAAGTGCCGATTGTTTTGATGTTTAATACCGCAAGAATGTCGTCGTTCTTATAGAGAGTGCGCTGGATTTTCGATTCATTTCGATTTAAGAACGAGTTCCCAGAGTTTATTCCCAGCCTGGCATTAGTTTCAGTGGTTTCTGCAGCAAGCAAAAGTGTTTTTACAGAGTGTAGAGAAAAGCCAATGACGAAATCGTTTTGTCGATAATATGGCCGTACGCAATGTACTTCCAGGCCAGAAAAGACATTTATTTCCACTGTCGTGTTATCCTGCAATTAGAATCTATATACGCTTTACTTTAAAAACGGCACTGAAACTGACTTCAGCTCGCATGCTACTTGCCATATCACTGGTTGATTCAGCAAATATAGCAGCTTAAGACTGTTGCTATCTAGAGTATCAGTGTTAGGGTATTAACACTAATCTTGGCTCAGTAATTTTTCAAACAACTCAGTACCATGAAGCTAAGGCAATGTCACATTTCGCATTAAAATACAGTTAATTTTGTTTTATTTTGCAGTGGGTATGGTTTTCCAATATTGTAGAACTGTTATTGAATCATAACCATGTTCACTAGCTTTTAAAATAACTGGTGTCCTTGAACTTCTTAAATAGCTTTTGGTGTTTCTAATACCACAGAAGGGGAGCGCAGCACATCAAACTCTTCTAAAACTAACAGTTACTTATAAATAAACCAACAAGAATTGACAATTGACGAGTAAATTTGCAAATCAACAGTGGGTCTCCATATTGACTCCTTCTCAAACAATTTTCCTATGAACAATGGGAATCAACATCGATCTTCATCAATAATAATCACTATTAAGTGGTCAATTACCAACAAAGCATATGTATCATTCAGACATAGTAATGAGGATCCATACATCCCTTGTAGATACTTGTAGATATTATTTACAGCAGCTCAGCCCCCCCCCCCCCCCCCCCCCACCACACACACACACACACACACACACACACACACACACACAATACAGGTTCCTGACACAGGGCTGGCCCCACAAGCTTAATCTGCTTAAGCCTGATTCTGATGGGGAGAGGTGGAAGCCCTGTATGGAGCACCTAAATTAATAACAGTTCCTAATAAGTGGAGACGGAGTTAAAGCTTGGGGCATTTGTGGCATCCTTAACAACATTGTAAATCACCAGTCAATTTTTACTTAGGAATAATTATCATGTTTGTAACATCATGTCATAGTGTACCTGTTTCGTCACAGCCAACAAAGAGTGACAGCACAACAACAAGAACAACAATTTATCTAAGTATTCCTATATGGGAAGTTTCTAAAATAGTAAATTTTACAATGTAATGTATCATTCTTGTTGACTATAGGTCACAATCATTGCAACAGAAGGAATGTCCTTCTGTCATCATCACTTGATCTTCAATTTTGATAGCTGACATTTACTGATCTATCAGAACCACCACCAAACATAAAGCAACAAGAAATAATGATTCCATGTTTACTTCATCTGACCAAAAAGCAAGTGGGGGGGGGGGGGGTCTGACTGCCCTATGTCAGTATCAACAACCACCCAATCTAGATCACTTGAGGCCTGGATGAGTCTAGCTTAGTTACAGCTGTTGGTATAAACAGGGATTTTTGTTGTTGGCAAGCTGATGTAAATCAGGTCAGGTCAGGTCGTGGTCATCAGTGAAAAGGCAGGGACTTTATTTCAGCCTGATTGGTAAAAACCTTGATATGTACACATAGGATTAAACGAACTCCTAGAAAATGTTTGTCTTCATAAACAAATATAACCGAGTGAGACATTTTCTGGAATTCTTTCAGCAACCTCTTGATTTTCTTTCTATTTTCACTCTCTAACAACGAGGCATTTACAGCCTCCTCACAGGAAGAGTAAAACAAAATCCTGGACTCTTGTCTTGCTAAAAAGGTGATCTATTTAAGTTAAAATCCTTCATTTTTTTTTTTTTTTTTTTATTTCAATAGAAAAAAAAATAAAGGAAAAAATACACACAACAAATCGTCTAAATATACAAAAAAAAAATATACAAATACAATTATTAGCACACTAAATTTAAAAACACACTAAATTCAAAAATTACAAATTACAATACTATTACTCGTCTTTCAATACACTCTTTTTTAGTAAATCGCTTCAACTACACTTAAATTTTTCGAAGTTGTATTTAAATTTTACATTGGCTAAAAATTCATTTAATGATCATGACAGCTCTCTATTTAATAATTTCTGATTGTATAGATAATATTTCGCGTATAAAAAGGTGAAGTTTAACTTTCTAATAATATCTACCGGTAATTCTTTGTTTATATTTCCTTGTCTTTACCGAAGATTAATTCAGTTGGGGAAAGGGTGAGAGAGGTGGCATTTTCTTTATTAAACCATTTTATCACCTCTGCGAAGAATAATTGGCTCCAATTACAATTGTGGAAAGTGTGAATTATGGAGTCGTTCAATTCACAATATGGACACTTTGCGTCCTCTGCCACACCAAAAAGAAATAATTCCTTTTTGGTGACTACTATTCTGTGTAAGAGTTTGAAGTAAAATTCCCTAAGCTTATTATCTCTACATACGTTCCTTACGCGACTAAAAAAAGGTTGTAGAGATGCTTGGCCAACTTGCAGATCTCTTTCCCATTTAGAGGTGGCCTTCGGTTCAATTTTTTCTTTATTTACAAGGAGCTGGTAGTAGTCTTTGTTTTTCATTTTGGTTAAGTTGATGGAGGTCTCTGGGGAGAGGTGAAACATAGTGCTTGACAACAAACCTGCTTTGTCTACGGGGTATGACATTGCACGTTCTACAAGATGCCTGGGTATTGCAGAAACTACTTGAAAATAAATGAGAAAGTTGCATCTTAGATCATATTTTTGAACAAATTCTGTGTAGGAAAGGAACTTCCCGTCTGATTTTAGAAGGTCTCGTACGAGATAAATGCCTCTATCAAACCAGTCCCTATAAAAAATAGTGCGACCGTTGATAAGAATATCTTTGTTGTTGAATAGAATTAATTCCTGACCGGACTGGTTTGGAAAAGATTCCTTAATTTCCAGAAAATACAAGAGAATTAATTTGTAGAACTGGGGCAGATCGATCTGCTCTAGAAAATGTTTGTCATAGTTGCATCGTAATAGAAAGTTTAAACCGCCGCATTTTTCAAAAAAGTAATTAGGAATCGTCTTCCAAGATTCCCTGCAGGTTGGCTCATCGGTTAGAAGTCTGGAAATCCAAGCTAACTTTAGTGATTTTGCTAAGACATCTATACTAGGAGCCCGCAGACCACCTTGGTCATAATCTAAGATCATCAATTTACGCTTAAGTTTGTCCTTTTTATTTTTCCAAATGAATTTAAAAATGGTTAAATTTACCGCCCCCAGGAATTCCCGGGGGACATCGAGGCTAGAAATTGTATGTACCAGTTGCGAGATGCCAAGGCTTTTCGTTATAATACATCTCCCAAATAGTGTAAGATTCCGGCAGTTCCAAACATCAAAGATGGTCTTCAACTTTTGCAGTTTTAACGCGAAATTGGATTTTTCATTTTCTTTCTCGTTGTAAGAAATAAAAGTACCCAACACACGGATTGGTTTTTCAGGCCATTGAAATCCAAAGGGTTTGTCTTTTCTATGTCTCCACGATCCCAGCCACAAAGCTTTGGTTTTCGACGGGTTCAGTTTCAAGCCGTAGATATCGCCAAAATTATCTAGCACAGCGATTGCTTGTTTTACCGAATTACAATTACTGTTAAGAAGGGTGGTGTCATCAGCAAACTGGCTTAATTTTAGCTCCTTACCCAGAACTTTTATACCTTGTATTTCTTTATCTTGTCTGATCTTGCACGCCAACAGTTCTACTGCCAAAACAAACAGATATGGGGATAAAGGGCAACCTTGTCTTACTCCTCTTGAGAGAGAAAAATAATTTGTACAGAAGCCATTGTTCAAGACTGCACTTTCTGTGTTAGTGTAAAAGATGGAGATCCAACGTTGAATGGATTCCCCAAAATTAAACAGTGCAATTGTTCTTTGTATAAATTCCCATTCAATTGTGTCAAAAGCCTTTCTAAAATCAAGCTGTAATAATATACCAGGAATGTTCTGAAGCTTTGTTTGCTCAAGGATGTCATTAATTAACCTAATGTTTTGTCCAATGTATCTTCCTTTAATGAAGCCTGTTTGGTCAGGATTGATTAGAAGAGCAAGAACTTTTTCTAGTCTCCTGGCAATAATTTTTGATGCAATTTTATAGTCTAGGTTCAATAACGTTATCGGACGCCAATTAGCAAGTGTAGAAAGATCCGAATCTTCTTTCGGTATAAGTGTTATTACGCCTCTCCGTTGGGAGAGTGACATTTCACCTGCTCTATACGAAGCATTAAAACAGTCGACAAGATCTTGACCAAGTAGATCAAAAAAACAATTATAAAACTCCCAGGTAAATCCATCTTCGCCGGGTGATTTCCCGCTACTAAATGTGCATAGAATATCTTTACACTCCCTAAGAGTGATCTCGCCTTCTAGTTCACTACTCACCGAGTCCTCAAGTTTGGGTATTTCTAAATTTGCGATGAAAGATTGGAATAACGCATTTTCTACACTAGTAGAAGAAGTATAGAGATCATTGTAAAATATTTCAATTTCCTTTAGTATTTCGTCCTCTTTGGTCACTAAAGTATCATCCGGATACTTTAACTCCCTGATCGTTTTGTGATTATAATTCCGTCTCTCTAAGTTGAAGAAGTATTTTGTCGGTTTTTCACCCTGCTCGGTCCATTTTGTTTTTGAGCGAACGATTGAACCCTTTCCCTTATTTTCGTAGATTAGACAAAGTTCCTGTTTCAACTGGAAATATTCCACTTCCAGATAATTAACCTGGGCACTGTCGACACTATTAGAAATGAGTTGATCTAAATTACTCAGTCTCGTTTGAAGATCCTTTTCTTTTTTACGAAGATTTTTCGCCTTGTTTTTGGCATAAGGAATTGTAAGGCCTCTCAGTTCCAATTTAACTAGTTCCCATTTCAGTCTTTTGTCTTCTTGTCCAGCGTATTTTTCACTAATGGAAGAATAACTTCCTCTAATCAAATTAACATATTCTTCATCATCCAAGAGAGAGTTGTTGAACTTCCATAGCCCTGGGCCTCTTCTATTGTTAGAACACTTAAATTTAAGTTTTACTGCTCTATGATCCGGAGCATTAGAGACCAGAGTTTCTATCTGTTCAACCAAATGGATCAGATGTTGTGGTAGTAGAAAGAAGTCGAGGCGCGAATATAACTTAAGCGCTTTTGATTCGTACGTGTAGCTTTTTTTGTTTGGATTTTTCGCTCTGAAAACATCTACCAAGTCAAATTCCTCCATCATCGTCACCAATTGTTCCCTAGAGGTTGTAGGTTTCCACGGGCTTCCACCTTTTTTATCGATAGCTTGCAATGAAATATTCCAATCACCACCAATTAGAAGATTTTCAATATCGGTGTTGGACATCAAGAATGTGCTTAAATTATGTAGAAAAGCTTGTTGTTGACGTTGGTCATTTGGGACATAAACATTACACAAAGAAAGTTTGTTTTCGTTGAAATACAAATCAATCGAAATGATTCTGCCAGTTTGGTCTTTGTGAATATTTTTCATGGTGTAATTTAGTGCGGGGTTCATTAGAATACAAACTCCTCTACTGTGTAATGATCCATGTGAAAAGAAAATGTCACCTCCCCATTCACCTCTCCAAATAATTTCATCTTTCTGTTCAGAATATGTCTCTTGCAGAAAATATACATCGCAGTTTTGATCTTTTAGAAAGCAAAAGATGCTTCTCCTTTTTACACGGTTTCTCAAACCTCTTACGTTTAGAGTTAATACATCGCATTTACCTTGCACGATCATGGTTTAGCTGTATAAAACACTATGGTAGCTGGAGTGTGTGAAAGAAGAGTTCATCGTAGATTTCTTATATGTAAATTGAAAAAAATTGAAAACAAAAACATAGCATAACAAACACAACACGGAATCACGCAACATGTTTACAAGGGTATTAACTAATTGCATGCAGTCCGCAAGACTCATTAAGCATCTCCTATCCTCACTTATTTCTAGTTGACTAAGATAGAGTGTGCTAATAATAGTTCCGTAGCGACATAAGTAACAATAACTTATAGAAATTACAGGGTGTTCAGGTCATCTTCACAGAAGATTCTAACAGGTCATCTTCACAGAAGATTTTATGCGAAATATCAATGTCTTCGTTCGTGATGGGAACATTTAATTGTTCGCCGAGCTTGATTATCACGTCATCCGTTGCAGTATACAGATCTTCTGGAATACCATGTATTTCAAGCGCGTGTTTTCGCGTATATTGTTCAAGGTCATCTTGCTGACCATAGAGTTCGTCGATATTTCGTTCCTGCTCATTTACTTTCTCCTTAAGGGAATTCACCGACTTTCTTAACTTGTCGTTGTCATCCAGTGCGTTTTTTAGAGCTTTCTTCAACGTGCTTATTTCGGTTGAGTGCTTGTTGAAAGAAGATTTCAATTCGGCAATTTCAGCCGCCATTTTCCGGTTTTCCGTTCGCATATCATGAAGGGTTTGCTGTACCCCAACAAGAAGGCATTTGATTTCTTCAAGAGTTGTTTCTTCCTCCTCTTCTTCTTCTTCTGGCTCAATGTCGGCATCGTTCTTAATGTTTTCATCCAAATTAGCCTCAGCACGTGCCGCCATGTTTTGTTTCTTGGCGATACTTGTACTACTCTCCTCTTCCATCGAGCCCCTGTCGCCTCTTTTGTGTTTTCTGCCTTTGCTGGACATGAATCACGTTTTGTTTAAAAAAAAAGAGTCGCATTTCGGATTAATAACCGTTGTTGAATTAGGTTGAGGACGGGAAGGACGACGCCGCTTACAGAATACGACCGACCTCTTCGGTGGCGCGCATGCTCTCTCAAGAATCCTTCATCCAGTGCAGTCAGGTTAAGACAGTGTATGCACAGTCCAATGTAAAAATGTTATGAGTAGGCGATCGTCGTTGAAATTATATCGATATCATAATGTCTTACTGAAGTCCAGAGAAGAATAAAAACAAATTTCATTTAAGACCGTACTGGTAGCTCTGTTCGCCTGTACAATCGAAAGTCAGACCACACTATCGTGCCTGTCCTGCTTTGCGAATGAAAAGCATCTCTGGGTTTTGTAGTAAAAATTCTTTGCTTACCGAGACAGATCCTTATAAAACAATGCTCGTTCGTAACCATATCTTCAAGTTAAAAACATAGCAAACATCAAAATCTCGAGTAGCCTGAGTGCTTCGACCTTGCATCTCCTTCAACACAATTATTTCAATTCCCTTGTCCCAAAATGCTGGATCCTAGGAATACTGAGTACTTCCCCTCAATTTCGTCAAAAGGAATACGCAAACCACCGCTTATTAGGCGCTTCAGCTACGAGAAACCTCTGCCAACTTTCCACTTTGACGCCATGTTGGTTTTGTTGTCAAGTCGATTGACGTCACATTAGCTAATCACGTGATATTTTGGCCGCGCAAGACGGCGACACTTTTGAACTCAAATTTGCGCTATTTTCACCGCTAAAAAAGTACGTTTGAAAAGTTTGATGCCGGTTTAAAGGTTAGAATCGTTTTTTATACAAATAAAACAATCAAAAACCGAAGAAAAAATTTTCGTGTGATATACACTTTAAAAGGTAAGGGTTTCAGTGCCTCGGTAGCACACCCCACCCAGCACCTCACAGAGTACCCCCCAGTTCATCTATTTTTAGAACCCGGTTTGGGTCTCGGCACGTACTTCAGTTGTAGTGCTTACAACCGGATAAATACGGAATTGACTCCGTCAAGCTGGTTGGAAGTCAAAATGTTCTCCTACGAAAGCTAACAATTCCGCTAAGAACATGGTCACACCCACTCAGCCAATCAGTGTCCAGCATTTCAATGCTCTGTATTCCATAAACTGTCTTAAATTATGTTAAGTGGCGGGGGGCTTTGAAGCACAGGGAAATTGCGGGGTAAAAGTACAGAGAATTTCTGCATTCATTAGTGGTTCTATATAGAGCATACTAATGAGGCATTGTTTTCCTTTGTTTGGAAGCCTCATTAGTATGCTCTATATAGAGCATACTAATGACTAAGTAGAAACTACTAATGAATGCACAAATTCTCTGTGAATATTTATAAATAAATCGATAAAAACAACATTTTCAACGGCGATGTCAAAAAAAAAAAAAATCCAATCTTGTAATAGCAAAGCAAAAAGCAAATCGAAAGAAAAACCATTACTTTACAGCTTTACATGAAAAAAAAAATGTTCAGACCTTAATTGAAATAGAAGGACAGACTTGTTTCTCTGCGTTTGCCGGACTACGAGTGTTGTACTTGAACTTGTCTTTGGTCTCTTGGCTTTCCCTGCGGGTTCCCCACTTGCTGGTGCCGGTGGTCGTAGCGCGTAGAAGACTGCTTTCACCAGTGTAAATCTAGTAAATCTTGTGGGGCAATCACTGCCTTGAGTTCCTCAGTCCGTGTATTGGCTCATGGCTGTTTACGCATCAACTGCGATAAACCGCGCGGTGAAGCAAACAAAATAGCAACGTGATTTCAAGATAGAATGTGATTTCAACGTGATTTCAAAGATAGAATGCGATTTCAAAGATAGAATGAACGTGATTTCAAAGATAGAATGCCACGAGGCCGCAGGCCTCGTGGCATTCTATCTTTGCTCGGGACACTATATCCCATAGAACACTCGCGTTCATTGTCTAACCCTTGCTTGGAAATCACTAAAGGAAAACAGAAGCAAATGACGTGAGATCAGGCTACTGTTTTGTGTAAACAAGTGGTGTTTTGTCACGTACAAACATGTGATGAGACAAAGTTCAACAGCGAGTCACGAGACTTTCATGAGACTGTCATAAGTTCGTTTTCGGCGCTTGTGAGTTACACAAAGGGAGAAACTTAACTAAGGAAGCGGAGAATGAATAAATTTATGCGTTTTTTGTTATCTGAAAACGATAACCGATTTTTGTGTCTATAAAGTGTGAAACGAGTCTTGCGTGGAGCTATTGCGTGTTAGTCTCCGTATTGGAGGTGATAATTGTTTTGATTTGCTCCTTGTCGTGCTGCTCTTTCCGCTCAAACTTTGCACAAACAATCCCGCTACCTCCACGCCGCCTAACCAGAACCCCATTCCTCTGGTGAGGCCTAACATTGCGCCTAGCTAGTCGCACGTACAAGCAACGTTTGTAGACAAAATAGCTCGATTATTAATTACATAGTTCTTCTTGATCGAGACTCGCGAATGCAAACACTTCAAAGCCCGGGGGTCATACTCTAATCTACAAAGTGTATGGGAATGTCTCGCTCATAATGTAAGGGTTTCATTGTCCCAGTGGCACACCCCTACCCAGCATCTCACAGAGTACCCTCCGGCTTCACATACATGTAAGACAGCTACCGTATATCGTATATCGAACATCATGCGGTGCCGTGTTTTTTAGGTCTACAGCATCAACCGTTGACGTCATAATGACGTCATCGGTTAAAAATTGGAGAGGCTGGCCTGATAAACTGTCCTTACCGTTTTCAGGGAAAACACAGGTTGCTGCTTGACTAACACTGCATTCTTCGGCGTTCTCTGCAGCTAGAAAGAGGGCAATATGCATCAACCTTTCGATTTTGAAGACTCAGTGGTTCTCAGATTAAGATTACGACTAGAACCGGAAAGATTCAAATCTTATATAATTTTATTGTAAATACGAGACTTAATTAAATGACAATTACAACAAAAGGGTAATAAAAACCTACGTATAGTCCTCATTGAAGTAGCCTGTTCCAGGCGTTCAGATAGTGGAGCGGTATACCATGCTGGTATACCGGAACGGATTTATTTGAAGAATGAGCACAGGCGCTCCCCCGTCCTCTTCCGCAGTCTCCCCTCGTTTTCTTCCGCTCTTTCGCTCGCTATATTTTCGCTCCCGCTCCACTATCTGAACACCTGGAATAGGCTACATTGTAGTGATGGAGATTTGCCCATTTATTAAGAAAGATTACATGGCATCCCCCGGGTGTCTGAACTAACATGACGGTAGCCTGTTAAGGCTCCGATATAGTGTGGAAAGCGTGAATTGAGATAACGAGCGCCAAAAACGCGTGGGGCTAAGGAGAAAAAAAGGCGTCCCCCCCCACTTTACCTAGATCTCGCGCGTCTTATTTTTGTGTTCCCTTTCCAATTTTTGCAATATCCCTACTATCTGAGAGCCAGGAAAAGGCTAACATGACAGCAGTTTGTACAAAGAGAACAGAAATTGAACTTGTGAAATATTTTAACTTTTTCAAAAGTAGCGGTGGATTTTTCAGTCAAAACGTCCACACAGTTAACGTCACTTATAACGTACGTGGTAATTTGACGTCCACACAGCCGCATTTTTCAACCAAATATCTCGTTTGGCACGCCAACAGAGAGGCAGAAGTCGTGTACTTGGTGTAGCCATGAAGGTTGGTTATCGGCGAGTCAGTACAGTTGCTCTCGAAAGGCGATTTCAGGTTGTGTACCTGGAACATTTCAGAAGCAAGGAAACACGTCAAGAAAAAAATGAATTACATGTTTATCCTTTTCTTGCCAGATACCAATCTTATGTTATGTGACGCAGGTACACTGATGACTTCATACATTCGTAACCAAAAGAACTTTCAGCTTGCGCGGACAAAATCCTAAAGTATGATCTTTGAGATGAAAGCTATTCAGCAGGGTAATCCTTTGGCATTGATTATTGTATTATTTGAGTCTAGGAAATCAGGATGTTTTTAACTTTTGATTCTATTAAGGACTAAAAACTTTATACTAAAAGAGTGTGACCATTTAAATGCTCTCCTGCTGTCGGTTAGAGTTTTCTTGTGGTACTGTTCTATTTTGAGTTCTTTTCAAGTAAAAGGTTTGGAAATTTTGTCAGTTTTTTGGCACCGAACTATCGACCGTCACGCACCTTTTCCTTTCTGTCCGCCGCAAAGGTACTCGTACCAGGCCCCACAGCAAACCCAAGCTCCTCGACCATAGGTGGCGTCTCGTGATGATGAATAAGGATCTTGAGGCCTGCTCATTTCGTCACAAGACCATAATAATCACCAATTGGACATAGAGGGGCCATCCTATGGAATGCTGTTTCGTCGTATAATACAGGATCCCAATTTTCGGTTTTCCATGACAAGCTTTGAGGTGCGAAAAAATGTTATGCAAATTAGCTGGCTGCACATTGAATGTGCAGCCAGCTAATTTGCATAAGTAATTCAAAGCCAAGGTTTGACACCTCTCTGTCTCTTGAGGTTTTAGCTGAACACACTAGGAAATCAGACAAACGCCCACAAAAAAGTAATTCAAGCTCTCCTAAACTGAAATGAAAGTAACCGCAATTTCCGGATTAATGAAGATACAACACTAATGTTGGTAAACTCAAGAATACAATTGTGTAACCGGTAATATTGAATTGAATAAATTCTCCGCTCCGCTACCTGTAAGACTGGGAAAAAGGTTTTCAAAAAATATGTGACCCTTCACGCGAAAAGGGGGCTTATGGATTTCACTAAAAAGCGTGAATTTTTTTCACGGTCACGGTGCGTGAATTGGAATTTTCACAGCGTGAATTAAAAATTTCACGCAGTGTTCACTCTGTGCTAAAAAACTTTCACTCCTGGCGTGAAACTAATCATTCCGTGAATGATCAGTGGAAACTTTCACGCCGTGAAATTCGGTAATGCAGAAAACTGATCGGTGTAAACTTTCACTCCGTGAAATTAAGAGTGAAAATTTTCACGCTGTGAAATTGATCGGCCGTGATAAGAAACTTCACGTCATGAAATCTAACCTGCGTTCCTTTGTTTTTCTCTCCGCTGCAGCAACATTGAACAAGTCGAATAAACGGAAAATTTGTAAAAGAATCTCCATGATAGTCGAATCTTAACAAGAAAATCAAAAGAATGAACTAAAACTGGCAGATAACTGAAACTCACTGACTGAAACTAAAACATCACGCGCTGTGGTAACAAGATATCTATTATGCAAATTCTCTACAGTAATTAAATCGTTTGAATTGTACAAAAGTGCGTTAAAATTAATTTTTGTGAAAAAATCAACAAACAAAACGGCTTGACAAAAATTGCCTGTCAAGTTGTGATCAACATCTTTCAGATATGATAAACAGATGCAATAAACAGACAGTACATGTTTGGCACCACTGAGTCTAGCAACGTTGGCGTAGCCAGCAATATTATTATGCGTGAATACCTCGCTTTCCACGAGAGTTTTAAAACGGTAGAGAAGAAACTTGCAAGCTCTATTTGAAAAGATTAGATTTTGCTGAAATGCTTGAAAAAGTCCGGTGAATTTATACACGACAATATTCGCCTGATTCGCGACATGACGGAGTCACGTTTCGCAATCATTTTTTTGAAAATTGAACTATACCTGCCTAAAAGTAAATGTCACGTTCGTCATGCAAAGATAAAACTTGCGAACACTCTGTTGCGTTTTCGTAAATGAAAAACTGTTCTATAAACACAAAAGAAACAAACTGAAGTTGCGTGTTTTTTAGCAGGGAAACGCAATAACAAACGCCTGTGTAGCCGTCAACACCTGATCTTCGGAACCGATTGTATCGATTTTGAATGATAATGACTTTCAAGCTTCAATGCTTGAAGCAAAAGATCACTGAAATGCGCCTCTGTAGGTAAGCGTGATTTGATAATACAACAACATTCACGGTAGGAGAGTGATGTTCACGTAAAACGTAAGGAGTAAATTTTTTCCACGCCGTGAAATATTTCGCAGAGACTATGACCTTTTTCACGGCGTGAAATATATATTTCACGGCGACTAATGACTATGACCTTTTTCACAGCGTGAAATATTTCACGGTGGCCGTGACTTTTTTCATGGCGTGTTCACGGTGTGTTGGAGAAATTTCACTCACATTCCAATAATTTTTCTTCATTTCACGGCCAAGACCGTGAAAATAGCCATAGCGTGAAATTTGGATAAGCCCCCTTTTCGCGTGAAGGGTCACATATGATGATTTTAGAGTCGTAATACAACTTAACTTTCAAGGTACATTAATTGTAAATGAAAACTTGGCAATTGGTTAATCTTTTGTTTTGTTTTGCTTCTCTTTTATTGCACAAATAACAGAATCTTCCAGGTATATGCATGCTACCTAAGGAAGACAGAATAAGCTATAAAGCGATGTTAGACATTCCACTTCCAGGTATATGCTACCCAAGGAAGACAGAATAAGCTAAAGCGCGATGTTAGAAATTCCGCTTTCAGGTATACGCTACCCAAGGGAGACAGAATAAGCTCTAAATCAATGTTAGACATTCCGCTTCCAGGTATATGCTACCCAAGGTAGACAGAATAAGCTAAAGCCCGATGTTAGAAATTCCGCTTCCAGGTATACGCTACCCAAGGGAGACAGAATAAGCTCTAAATCAATGTTAGACATTCGGCTTCCAGGTATATGCTACCCAAGGTAGACAGAATAAGCTAAAGCGCGATGTTAGAAATTCTGCTTCCAGGTATACGCTACCCAAGGAAGACAGAATAAGCTTTAAAGCGACGTTAGAAATCCCGCTTCCAGGTATATACTACCCAAGGAAGACAGAATAAGCTAAAGCGCAATGTTAGACATTCCGCTTCCCGGTATATGCTACCCAAGGAAGACAGAATAAACTAAAGCGCGATGTTAGAAATTCTGCTTCCAGGTATATGCTACCCAAGGAAGACAGAATAAGCTATAAAGCGACGTTAGAAATTCCGCTTCCAGGTATATACTACCCAAGGAAGACAGAATAAATATAAGCTAAAGAGCGATGTTAGAAATTCCGCTTCCAGGTATACGCTACCCAAGGAAGACAGAATAAGCTTTAAAGCGATGTTAGACATTCCGCTTGCAGGTATATGCTACCCAAGGAAGACAGAATAAACTAAAGCGCGATGTTAAAAGTAATGCTTCCAGGTATATCATACCCGAGGAAAACAAAGCGTAACGATAGCGATCAAGTTTCCAGGTACAGCATATGATGTGAGAAAATCAGAATAAAGCTAGAGCGCGATGCTAATATTTCGCCTTAAGGTATACACGTATTTAAAATTGTAATTCTTATTTCCACTTACCAAAGGTCTCTCGTCTCTTTTTGTCTCGATTCCATAGCTTCGTGGAGCGGTCGTCGTTTAGACGCGCGCGATTTTCAAAACCTTACATTTCCCGCCACCATTGTGTTACACGCAAAACACAAATTCAATATAATGTTTTGAAGAAAGCCTGGTATTACCCAAGCAGTCGCTACAAGTAGGTATTTAGGTTGGAAACCTTCTATACTTGGAATAAAGTAAGTAAAACATCAAAAGGAAACGCAATGACTCGCGGCTGGGAAAGGTTTAATGCATGATACTAGTGTAGCTCGAATAAATTATAATCGAGTCATGAAAGCGCCACCACGTTCCGTGGGTCCTCTAACATACGTTTCTTCACATAAAAGTCAGTAGCCTAAAAATTTGATCGATGTCGGGTTCTTGCTCGACCTACATGCAAATGACTATAGTGGCGGTCTAGCAAGGAAAATATACCATATAAAAGAAACGACGAACACATGTCGCACCACATCATCACAAACGGCGTGACAAGTCTGGATACTTCTCTGGGCCTGTTCTAGATTTCGTTTCCTGGCGTATGGTGACAAGTCGTGCGACTTAAACCCTTTGTGTTGCTGGAATTCGACAGAGCCAAAGGGAGGTTACTCGAAAAACAGACAAACTTACCTGAAAATCCACGCACTTGCGCTGACTGCGCTCGTTCTTTCCTGTAATAATTTTTACTTCACGGCGTGATCGCCTTTCTCATAATCTTAATGTAGGCGTGCTGTTAAGTAACCGCAAGGACACATGCCGATCGCACGTGTTGATATAATTCTCTTCATTGCTGACAGAAATGATTGGCGTAAAATAACGCTTTTAATGAATGCATGCTGCGAATTTTTTTCATGGCCAAAGTTCCTCATGTCGAAAAGTGAAAAATGATAATTATATTAAGGATCTTAATTTCAGTGCTCAGTCGGTTCAGTGTTCCCTAGGCATTACAATGACTTTAAATGTTACTGATTGTTGTGTAATTAATTATTTTTAAAGTAGTTACAATCCAATTTAGTATAGAAGTATTTAGTAGTAATTTAGAAATATATTAGTTTATTAGTATTTAGTAATATTTAGTTAATACACGACCCCACAAGCATTGTGCTTTAACTTTCTATCGTGTTTAAATAAAGGTTATTCATTCATTCATTCATTCATTCACGCTGTTATACGTCTAACATTAGACGTAAACCAAACTTGGCTCCGGCGTTGTTCACTTTTAAGATTTGTCTACCGTCTTGACCTGACAGATAAGAGGATAAGGGCATCCTTATATATTGGGAGAGCAAGGATTTTTCGTATTAACAGCCGATTCATAGCGCTGAAATTATTCATCTTATATAAAGAACTTAAAACGCAATTTTAAAGTTGTTAATATAGCACCGAAGAACTTGGTCTTATGTAAAATAGGACGAGAAGGAATTTAAGGGAATTCTCTGCATGAAACTTAGTTAATAGCGCACATTTACAAGCCGTATTTTCTCGTTTTGGCACCCCGTTTTTTCTCTCTTTTTTAAATTAATTGTTCCACCTTGCATGTGGATCGAACGCTTATTAAAGGCACGGCATTTAAGAAACAAAAATTAAAGTACTTGCCAGCATCAGTGTTTGTCATTAATGATTAATGCTGACTAGATAAGAAGTGAAATTTAACAAAGACGTCGACTTTAACTAGCAGCACAGCAACTTGTGAATACCCCCGACTTTACCAGGTTTCTAATAAAACAATCTCGCCACCTTATAAAGAGCCAATTTGAGATGGTAATAATAAATTCAAACATTACCTTAAATAAGTGTTAAGTAATTAATTAATGTTCCTTTGACGAACAAGTTATACAATTAGAAGACCAGCTTGATAAATTAGGTTAGGTTTGTTTTTTGCAGCTTTTTTTAACGTTCGAAAGCAATTTCAACTTCGAATTCACTGGGTACATACGCATACTAACGTTTTATCGAGAAAAAGAGAAACATGGTTTGCAAAAGAAATTTTTTCATTTTAATGACTGCATAGCAGACGCCTTTTAGTATTTAAGAGTGAATAGTTTGTGAAAGGGAATGTCTTGCAGACTAGTTTGTTGCATGAAGATGCTAAGTGCAAAAAAAAACATACAAACAAAAAAACAAGAACAAACTCTACACAAGCTATTCAACTAAAATGAAACTCTTCCTTGTTTAGAATTCAATCTGTGTTACCGCTTTTCGTTTCATAAACAGCCTTTGTTAGCGATTACTTAATTTAGCGAATTTAGCAATCTCTTGTAAAAGCGCTAAATTTAAGTGCTCACTAAATTGAATATTTGTTCAAAAAGTGACGACAATTGTTTAAAAATGCCAAGAAAGCGTTTATGTCGCTTAACCAAGTAGTACGCTAAATCCTCAAAATAGTAAAAGAAACCTCAAGGTATGATTTAAAACAAACTAAATCTTCACAAAGCGCACGGAAAGTGATGCGTGGCGTTGGCAAGCACTGAAATTGGACTGATCGCTGCATCAGTATAATCCGTAGAGTCTGACAAGCGATTTATTTTCTAACACTTGTGACTAAGAAGAGAAAGTGACAAACTTGGACAGCTTACCTAAATTGAAAGTGTGGCAAAGACCCATAGACATCAAAACGGGTCTGAAATCGCGATGGGTGCATTTTGCTCCGATCCAAAAGCAATTAATTAGCATATCTTTCATCTGATGTCCACCATCGGCGTAAACGTCGAACATGCTAATATTTTCAAGCCAGCTCCAATTGATTTTGCTGGCATTTACTTCCAATCCAATTAAGTTGTCTATTCTGTCTCTCTTTCCGTATCTTAGAACATCTTCAAAATTATTCGCATCCACAACTGACTGTCTAACCATGTTAAAATTGCAGATAGTGACGGCTGGAAATTTAGGCGATGATTCGTGTTCCAGAGTTGCTTTTATGGAAACTGGGTAACTGAAATATTTTTTCACCAGCACCGTACATTGAAAAGAAAAGTAACCAATTCCGACCATAAGAAACAAAGCCCAAACGATTCTTCGCAAAGTCGTTGGACTTGAAAATACGTGCTGCATTCCATGTAAGGTTGCGCTTTCAACGTAATTGTTCCATTTTTGCTTTATAGTTGCAGCCTCGGACGGATCTTGAATCCCACTTTCGTTTCTTTCTGGGCTAACTCCATTCATGGCGCTGTTGTGAACTAGGGGTTCTGTGCCTCTCTCGAGAACTTCGCTCTCGGTTTTTTCCCGCTCACTGTAAAATATGTTACTAAGCTTGATTTCTTGCCAAGTGCAGGTTCGAAGAACGGAGCTTTCTATTCATTGCTGACAGTACGAATGCCATATTGCGTTTGATTTGGTTTTGTGATTAGCATATCGTAATTAGTTCCAAAACAAACGTGCAATCTGCTCCAACTAATCAGAGCAAGCCTACCACTGTTTCAACTAATCAAGAGCTGCTAAAAGCGATCATACTCTCGTTTTCCCGCGCTTGGCACGTGCACTTGTTCCATGTTTTGGATTAGAGACCTTATTAGCTCCTTGCATCAATAATGTTTACTGTGATTGGCCGGTTTGTAATAATTTAGTTGCGTTTACTTTGGTTCTGGCTTTGAAAAAATACGTTTTCATGCACAGGTTATTCTTGGACTTTTTCACTATCCAGTACGCATGCCCAATCCACCGTACCGAAAAAGATGGCGACTGGTACATTTACTCATAGTTCTTAGCGAACAAGAACCCTACAAACGCTCGTAAAAGCGCAAAGAAAAGTTCTAAAAGCTTCAAACTTAGAATGTTGCTAGCACAGGGTCTAATTTACGCAAAAAAATATGGCTTTTTATGTGCCTATTGGCTGTGTTAGGTTCGCAAGGTATTGTGGTAAGGTGTATTGTGGTACAGCAGCCATCTTTTTCCGTACGGTGGATTAGCGGCGCTGGGGACATGTTTTACCTATTCGCACCACCTTTTAAACACACGAAAAACTAAAAAGAACGCATTAAGTCGAAATTCATCAGTTTCTTTATCAAGTATACATTGTACAATTGTGTTCATGACATTGGGGTCTTAGAAAACCTTGGTTTTTGCCTTCTTAGTTTTACCCCGTCGTCACCAATACGGCAGACCTGAGACCTCCGTTTTTGGAGAGCTATTTCGAGAACCTTTGTTTTCAGAAATAAAGGTTTCCTTTTTCATCGTTTTACTGTAGACGATCGCCAAAAAAAACATGCAAAGGTAAGCGTTTTTAAAGAAAAACGTATTAATGTGGAAATGTCAACGGCATCTAACGTGCAAATCAAACCACACAAATTGGTATAGTTTTGCGAGCAGAAGTCATACAATTCTCAAAGAACTTCACGTCACAACGCAAGGCAAAAACTACGCCTCCGAGACGGAAAACTTTATCCAGCTCTGAATAAGTTGAGGAATCTTGAGCCTACTGAAAAGTATATTTGCCTTACCCTGAAACTGTTTTATTAAAGAACACAAAGAAGAAAAGGCAAGAAGGGTAAAAAGGTTCTGATAGAATTCCTGGTGTTTGATATGATTGGTTTTACAATGCTGAATGCACTGAAGGCGGCTTTCATTTGTACGTTTACATGCCAAGTCCTATAAGTCCTATATCACTTTTCAGTTAAACTGTAAAGTGCACTTAAACGTTGATTTTGAACTTGCATCAAATAAATGCATTTTCTTCACTATTTTGGTGCCCCTGACGCTCATATACGTTGTGTACAAAATCGTTCAATTGGCAAATTGCAAATATTGAAGGTTGCGACGAAAGTGTAATCAATCCTGAAAGATTAACATTGCGGTGCTTAATAGGAGCATTGTCAGACTGAATTGTTGGAGAAACCAAAATTAAGAAAACAATTACGGTACGACTCAATCTAAACCGACCTCGGAAATTTATTCTTATTTATTACAGAGATTTTCAGTTCAAAGTGAGTATATTTCAATTTTTTGTTGTTAACATTTGCTTGTTCTCGTTTACAAATGTTTGAGAGCGCCGCCCTCAAATAAACGCCGCCCACGATTAAGCGTCGCATCTGAAACACTAAAAATTGAAAGAGCGCCACGGCGCTTAATCGAGTAAATACGGTAATTATCATTGACAATTATATCTCAGCGTAATTTATCACAGAAAAATGTTTCGTGTAAATGTGCTGCCAGGAAGTTATTCTGTAAATCCCAACCGTATCTGAATTATGCTAAATATGACGTCAAAAAATTCCAACAGAGACAAGAGACTGGCCCCAATGCACAGACCAAGCTGGCCGCCGATTTCACCTGAGGGAAAAATTGCAGGTATATGTAACTCGTTCACAACAATTGTCAGTATGTCTGGTGAGAGCGTTTGGATGAGAGTGGTCCTCAACAAATATCGTCGGTTACAAGGGCTGATATGACCTAAGCTGATTATTAAGCAAAATTAAGAGACAAGCGTAAAGTGCATCGAGGTGGTAGTTGTTTGTGCTCGGAACCACAGATTATTATACGCACGATTATACGCTTGTTTTCTTTGCTTCGTTGCAGTCTTATGCAAGAACGTTTTTGGGCAGACTTGATCCATCTCGACGATTTTCTTAGAAAACCAGATTCCCTTTTTTTTTTGTAAAATATAAAAATGATGTGCAGTTGATAGCTTTGACTTACCAAAAAGACTTTCGGTGCTATAGGCTGGTTGTTGTTTCATGACCACGATGTTAATGTCTTGGAAATACACGTTCAGTTCCAAGATGTTTTGGCTGTTATTTAAAAGTCACAAAGAACAAGGTCAGTCGCGCAGTCATTCAGTCATACGTGCATTCAGTCGCTCAATCAATTATAAACAAAGGGGTTAGTATCTTATGAAACTTTAGTGTTGCATCGGCGGGGAACTGGAAAATCCCATATTTCGATCTGGAAATGGGTAACGATTTTAGGAGGTGGGACACACGTCCCACAAAAAGAATTGGAGAAGTACTTCCCTTCCCCACGGGGAATAGCAACACTGTAAGATTTTAGTCTACTGCATAAAAAATTACAACTATCTTAAAAACATAATAAGCAGTACCACAATTGTCTTTATATACGAATTTATCCGCAGACTCAAAATATAGAACCACCGTGTGTAGCACCTTAAACAGTGCTCCAAGAAATAGCTTTCAATTGAACTATCACGCTGCTGGATATCATCAGCATTAATGGCCGTTTTTCTGCTAGAGAGAGATAATCCGTGTGGGACAAACTTGGGCAAAGAAAGTTAGTTCGTCTGGTTATGCGTCTGTAATGTAACTGAGAAAAAATGTAATTGATTCAACCAAGAAACAAGTAGGAGCTCTGAAGACCTCGTCTGAAAGTGTTCGTGCGCTCCAGATCTAATTGGAGTTTGGAAGTGCTTGTTTTTGAGGAGAGGGGAAAACCAGAGTACTCGGAGAAAAACCTCTTGGAACAAGGACGAGAACCAACAACAAACTCTACCCACATATGACACCGGGACTGGGAGTCGAACCCGGGCCACATTCGTGGTAGGCAAGCGCTCTCACCACTGCGTCATCCCTGCTTCCCTTAGCATAAAGACGGGTACAAGATGGATTATGCGTCTAGTCGAACTATCGTCGGTTGTGCGTCTTCCAATACGAACTACTAAAGTTAATTCGTCTAGATGCATAATCCGTCTTGTGGCCGTCTTTATACTGAGGCGCATAACTTTCATTGCCCAAGGTCGTTCGAGACGGATTATCCGTCTCTAGTATAAAAACGGCCTTTAATGCAAAGAATAACAATCCGGCCGTTAATACGGATATTTGTAAACATGATTCCCGTCAATTTCAACAACAACACGAGAGGGTTTCATCCAGAGACTGATAACCATTTTTTTATTGCGTGTACAAAAAGATTCAAAGCTTCGTGTTAAGTTTACCTGATCCACATACGTTTATCCGCTTTCTCTTCTTCTGAAGCATCTCCTGAATATTGCGTGATCATCTCAAGGACGAAGTTTTCGCTTGGGAAATTCGCGTAGGACAGGACAGGTTCGAACGAGATGGACTCGCAGGGTTTTGCACAATTACACTTACTGCCGATGTTCTTGTAAAACATCTCTACAGAGAAATAATAAGCTTTCTTATTCTAAATCTTGAATGACGCAAGCTTCGGTCCCATTTACACTGGTGTATTTACTTTAAATGGCCAGAAAAGTACCATTGCACTGTCGTTTACACCAGAGTTTTTATAGAAGTCTTTATTGCTTTGCCGGTTCTGTTGCGAACTCGGTCGGCACACCGCTTGAGTTCGCAGCATTTTGCAGCGATTTCGACGCCAAATATAGCAGAGCTAGTGCTTTTTGGTTTTTTCTGTCCACAACCATGGTTTTTGCAGCGGGCCGAACACATTTTGCCAGGAAAAACACCAGGCAGGTGTTTAGGCAGCTTGTCATGAAAAAAGAAATAAATAGTAAAATTAACATCGGAGGAGAGCAACAAACACTCGTGGCCTAGTGGACTAATCGCCGGCTTATGACGCCGTCGAGCTGAGTTCGGGATTTTTTCTTTTTTCTTTTTTTTTTTTAATTTAACGACTTGAATGAGAGTAACTTTACAAATTAATAAGTGCCAGCAAAAAAAAAAAAAAAAAAAGATACAAAGGGGGGCCTCCGCTTCTAAGCTTGGCTAAATCTATATATTATTATTTTCACTTGACGGAGCCTTAACAAGAACAAGGGGAGTGGGGAGGGGATGGTCGAAAGAATGTACCCTTCGCCAGCTAGTACTAAATATGTATTAAACTCTTATAGCGAGCGAAACGATTGAAAAGAGGAGAAGAACTTATCTTTTTGGCTATCAGTGTCGATTGTGGAATCGTTGCATTGAGATCTCAAATCGAGAAAAAAAAAGAATCTGTTGTAACTGAATAATGGTCAGATGGATATGTATGTTTTGCTTATGTAGGCGTTGACAACAGGACAATAACCATAGGAGAGGCTGAACTCTTCAACTGTCCCTACCGTTTTCAGGAAAAACACAGGCTGCTGCTTGACTAACACCGCATTCTTCGGCGTTCTCTGCAGCTAGAGAGAGGGCAAAATGCATCAACTTTTCGACTTTGAAGACCCGGTGGTTCTCAGTTTTAGATTACGACTAGAACCGGAAAGACTCAAATCTTACATAAATTTGATTAGAACTACGTATAGTCTCATTGTAGTGACGGAGATCTGTCAAAAAAAGCTTATTATATGGCATCCCCCAGGTGTCTGAACTAACATGACGGTGGCCTGTTACAGGCTCCGATATAGTGGGGGAAGCGCGAACTGAGAAACGAGCGCAAAAAGCACGCGGGGGATGAGGAGAGACAAGGCGTCCCCTTCCCCTTTACCCAGATCACGCGCGTCTTATTTTTTGTTCCCTTTCCAATTTTCGCGCAAACCCTAGTATCTGAGAGCCAGGAAGAGGCTAACATGACGGCAGCTTGTACAAAGAGAACAGAAATTGAACTTGTGAAATATTCTAACTTTTTCATAAGTAGCGGTGGATTCTTTTCAGTCAAAACGTCCACATAATTAACGTCACCAGAAGCGTATCATGGCGTCACACATTACTTACGTGGTAATTTGACGTCCGCACAGCCGCATTTTTCAACCAAATATCTCGTTTGGCATGCTAACAGACAGGCAGAAGTCGTGTACTTAGTGTAGCCATGAAGATTGGTTATCGGCGAGTCAGTACAGTTGCTCTCGAAAGGCGATTTGAGGTTGTGTACCTGGAACATTTCAGAAGCAAAGAAACGCGTCAAGAAAAAATGAATTGTTCATCCTTTTCTTGCCAGATACAAATCTTATGTTCTGTGATGCGGATGTAACTTCATACGTTCGTGACCAAAAGAATTTTCAGCTTGCGCGGACAAAGTCCTAAAGTATGATCTTTGAAATGAAAGCTATTCAGCAGTGCAATCCTTTGGCACTGATTATTGTATTATTTGAGTCTAGGAAATCCTTTCGGCAGTGCTTTCTGTGGTGCTGTACATTAGGAAGTTTTTAACTTTTGATTCTATTCGTATACTAAAAGAGTGTGACCATTTAAATGCTCTCCTGCTGTCGGTTAGAATTTTCTTGTGGTACTGTTCTATTATTGGTTTCTTGCAAGTAAAAGGTTTGGAGATTTTGTCAGTTTATTGGTACCAAGCTATCGACCGTCACGCACCTTTCCCCTTCTGACCGCTGCAAAAGTACTCGTACCAGGCCCCACGGCAAACCCAAGCTCCTCGACCATAGGTGGCGTTTCCTGATGATGAATGAGGACCTTGAGGCCCGCTCGTTTCGTCACAAGACCATAATAATCATATTGTTGTATGTCTAGCACAAGACGTAAACCAAACTTAGCTCCAGCGTTGTTCACTTTTAAGATTTGTCTGCCGTCTTGACCTGACAGAAGAAAGGTTAAAAGCATCCTTATAAATAGGGAAACCAAGCATTCTTCGAATTTACGTCCTGGCATTAAGTTTATCCGTTTCACATAAAGTATGCTTGACAAGCATCTTTAAAACGTTTAATATAGCATTGAAGAAAATGTGGCCTTATGTAAAATAGGGCGAGAAGGAACAGTTAAGGGATTCAAAAGTCTGCATAAAAAATAAATTGTCCCGCACATTTACATACCGTATTTTCTCGATTTAGCGCCCTGTCGTTTCTTTCTTTTTTTTATGGATAGTTCCACCTTGCATGTGGACGCAACGCTTATTTAGAGCGTTGTGTTTAAGAGACAAAAATTGAAGTAATTTTTTAAAACATTTGCCAGCCTTGTTTTACATCATGAATGGTCAATGCTCACTAAATAAGAAGCGAAATTTAACAAACACGTCTTTTTCTATCAGCACAATAACTTTTGAGCACCCCGGACTTTACTAGGTTTCCAATTATCAATCTCGCCACCTTACAAAGAGCCGATTTGAGATGGTTGCAATAAATTAAAACATTCCCTTAAACAGGTGCTAAATAATGAACTAAATAATGTTTGGGCGGTCAGTGTCCTTGATAAAAACTAATTGTATCTGACCTAAAGGTATAGAGATACTGAATTTTCGGCAGCCTTTCTACTGCCTTCGTCAGAGTAAAAATGACGACTTTTAGGTCAGATACAATTATTTTTAAGAGTTTTTAATTTGTTAAAGTTCCCGCACACATCACCAAAGTTCTTAATTTGTTCTCATGTTGTTCTGTTGATTGCAACTGAAATGCTTCAGGGACAAGTTATAATTAGAAGACCAACTTATAATTTTAAAATAGATTTGCCTTTTGTGGTCTATTTTAACATTCAAAAGCAATTTCAACTTGAATAAATTGAGCGCATATACATACTAACGTTTTGTCAAGAAAAAGCGAAACACTCGGATTTTCAACAGAAATTTTTCCGTTTTAATGACTGCTTGGCGGATGTCTTTTAATAATTAATAACTACGTGTGAACAGTTTGTGAGAGGAAATCTCTTGCAGTCTAGTTTGTTGAAGATACTAAGTGCAACAACTTTACACAATCTTTTCAACTAAAATAAACCCCTCCGCTGTTTAGAATTTAATCTGTGTTACCACTTTTCGTTTCATAAACAGCGTTTATACCTTAAGGTTACTATTGTTAGCCACTTCTTAATTTAGCGAATTTCAGTAGCGATTTCAAGTAAAAGCGCTAATTCAAGTGCTCGCTAAATTGAATATTTGTTTAAAAAATGATGACAATTGTTTAAAACTGTCAAAAAATCTTTACTGTCGCTAAACTAAGTAGTACGCTAAATCTTCACAATAGTAAAAGTATGATTTAAAACAAACTAAATCTTCACAAAGCGAACGTAAACTGATGCGTGGCATTAGGAGGCACTGAAAATGGAGTGATTGCTGCATCAGTATAAGCCGTAGACAAGCGATTTACTTTCCAACACTTGTGACTGAAAAGAAAAGGTGATAAACTGGTCTCCAAAGACAGCTTACCTGAATTGAAAGTGTGGCAAAGACCCATAGACGTCAAAACGGGTCTGAAATCGTGATGGGTACAAGCTTTTCCGATCCAAGAGCAATTAATTAGCATTTCTTTCATTTGATGCCCTCCATCAGCGTAAACGTCAAACATGCTAACATTTTCAAACCGCCTCCAATCAATTTTGCTTGCATTTACTTCTAATCCAATTATGTTGTCTATTCTGTCTCTCTGTGCGTATTTTACAACTTCTTTAAAATCATGTGCATCTATAACCGACTGTCTAAACATGTTAAAATTGCAGATAGTGACGGCTGGAAATTCAGGCGATGACTCGTGTTCCAGAGTTACTTTTGTGTTAACTGGATAACTGAAATACTTCTTCACCAGCACTGTGCATTGAAACGAAAAATACCCAATTCCGGAAAAAAGAAACAGAGCCCAAACGATTCCTCGCAAGGTCGTTGGACTTGAAAATACGTGTTGCATTCCATGCAAGGTTGCACTTTCAACGTAGTTGTTCCATTTTTGCTTTATAGTAGCACCCTTGGACGGTTCTTCAATCCCACCTTCGTTTCTTTCTGGGTGAACTTCTTCCATGACGAGGATAACGCAGCTTTTTCGGTTCAATGCTGACAGTGCTGATGCGTTTGCGTTTGATTTGGTTTTCAGATTGCTTAGCATAATAATTACGTCCAAAAACTCGTGCAATTTCCCTCAACCAATCAGAGCAGACAAATATCTGCTTCAACCAATCAGGAACAACAAACAGCGATCATAACTTATTCCCCCCCCCCCGCCCCCCCCCGCCCCTTCCTGCCGTTTTGCACTGGGAGGGGGATGTTTTTGTTTTTGTTGTATTTTTTTTATTTACCCCAAAACTGACCACTTTTTTTTTTTATAGATGTGTGTTTTCCCTTTTCAGATAGATCTTATTTAAAGCTCTCTTTTACAAAAAGTTTAAGGAAAAAAGATTGATTCTACGTTAAGTTATGGAAGAAAAAAGGTGCGGGCTATTAATTTTCGTTAATGATGCATCGACAGTCATCTGTCAACAAACGTTGAAAACACCACGTGACGTAAGAGCACCCCGGTGGATTAGGCGGCCTTCACACGTCAGACTAATGTTGGTCAACTCGTGTCGGCAAACTCAAAATTGGTGTGTGTGAACGACAAAACAACATGTTGGCAAACTGTTGGCGACAAACAGAACTTGCCTCTATTCTCGTCAACAATTTGCCAACTTGTTGTTGTGGCGTTCACACACACCAATTTGAGTTTGCCAACACGAGTTGGCCAACATTAGTTTGACGTGTGAAGCCGCTTTAGATTTGCAGCTTCGATCAGTTAGCAATTGAAACGGTACATTGTAACTTCACGGAACAGTCATGCACAGTGAATACAGTGCATTCAAATTAGCATTAGAACTAGTAGTAATCAAAGATAAAGAGAGTGCGTTCGACTGGTTGCATTCCTTGAATATGTGCTGACAATGTGTTTCAGTCAGCTATTATCACCTGGTTAGTCAGCACAAAAGCTCTATGGCTCAACAAATGTCCTAACAGAAGTGTCTACTTTCATCCTGCATTTAAAGTAATATTTAGCCTTCATGTCATCGTCATGACTTACAACAACATGACCAGTTTCTGGCTCTGAAAGTCAGCAGAAGTCACTCTCAAAATTCTTTAAATTCGGCAGGTGCGCCGCTTGTGTTTGTAAGTGGACTTCAAATTGTGCCTTGTCGACAAATTCGAAAACTTTTCTACAAAAACTCGAAGAAAATAACAAAATAGCACTTCAAACCACGATCAATTCGCCTGCACTGGTGTCATTGTGTTTACAGGCTAAATTGACCGTTTGGGGTCTGGACGTCATGAAAACGAGGCAAAGTCCACACCAGTTTCCGGCCGAGCGTAGGCCCGTGCAAAAATCTTCGGGGGGGGGGGGGTAATTTCGCGTCGACGATTACAGAAAATCTCGAGTTTTTCTGCCTGTTTAACACAGGACAACCAACACAAGATTAAGAGTGCGTTCTCCTTCGTCGAACGCAATAATACATAGCTAACTCTTTAATAATGATAACCTAATAGAGCGTTTTCACTCACGTGACCATCAGCTATGTAAATTTATTGCAACAAAAGAAAGTGTTTACATAAGAAAAGACTTCAACTCCCACAGGATTAGCTTGGTACACCAATATGGCCGCCGTGACGTCATATGAAACGTTCTATGCAACGGCTTGTAAAAAGATCCCACGTAAGTACGTAGGTACTGATTTGTGTGAAAAGCACCTACCGTGACGATCAAACCACGGCAAACTTGCACCGTTATGCGAGCAGAAGTCGTCAATTCGACAAAGAAACAAAACATTGATTGCATGACAAGTGAATTCCACGTTCAATTTCACGGGAAAACCAATAGTGTATCTTCTTTGTTGAAGTCCCTGCCTCCTCCCCAGGCGTCCCTCCTTATTGTATGGTGGTGGTGCGTGTGCACTGTGCATCCTTCCCACAACGCTCCGCGCGCCCTGTTTACCAGCGTTATACCGGCCCCTGGGAAGGAGGAATTTGAAGTCCTGCATCACCTCTCAGGTGAACTGTTGACGCATTTGAACATGTGCTATATGATCTATTTTCATTATTACTTTGGTTCCCCTAAGAAAGCTTCATACAAGTACAAAACCGTACGAATAAGAATATGACTGTTGTTTATAATCGAGGGCGGATGTTATCAGAAGTTTTCAAATTCATCCTGTCAGTTGTACCCTTTCCCTCAGGTTCAAAAATTTGTTCATTCAAGTTAAAAAAATTTTGTCATTGATGATAAAATCCTGCAGGTAAATTTGACATGTCCTCAAATCTCTCGGATGGCCACTGGGAAGAAGCTATCGCTCATCCCGCAAAAAGGCAACAAATCTTCTATCCCCACGCCACGTTTTCCCTGGCTACCGCTACTATAGCGTTCCAGCTGCACGATCCTACTTGCTATTTGTCTGCTTCCGCTTTGCTCCTCCCACTGTTGACCCACAACGATAAATTTTTAGTATTTTCATATTCATATTCCCACCCTGCCCCACTTATTAATGTTAATGTTACACGAAGTTTGGGATTACGTTCTGCGAACATCGACATTGAAATGGGGAGTGGCATCAGATTAAACTTAACTTTCTATTTTTTGTTAGAAGTGCACCTTTTTCAGAAAAATGTTACAGGCTGTATATCGTAACCCTTATGCTATTTCTACATTAAATATTGTTTAAAAAAGAACTCGTTATATGTAGTAGCGTCCCTCTGTCGTTTCCCCTTTTGACCGCATCACCTTGCAATGGCCGAATCTCTCTTCACGAAGTCAATGTGCAATCAAATTCCAAAACTAACTTCTTATTTCTTCACTAGTTGTGTTAAAATGTGTCACAGGCACTGTTTCGTTGATCTCAGATCTGTTTCTAATTACATCAGATCAGATCTTACGATCAGATCAGATCCGACTTAGGATCAGAACTCGCTTAAGATCAAATTAAAATGGATGGCGCCCAACTCTCTTCTCATTAAGAGTTATCATTGACAATTATAACTTAGCATAATTTATCACAGTAAAATGTATCGTGTAGACGCGCTGCCAGGAAGTTATTCTGTAAATCCCAACCGTATCTTAATAATGCTGAATATGACGTCAAAAAACTCCAACAGAGACAAGAGACTGGCCCCAATGCACAAACCAAGCTGGCCGCCGATTTCACCTGAGGAAAAAACAGCAGGTATATGTAACTTGTTCACAACAATTTTCAGTTTGTCTGGTGAGATCCTATGAAAGAGAGTAGTCCACAGCGAATATTGTCTATCGGTTACAAGTGCTGATACGACCCAAGCTGATTATTTAACATTATTCGCCGAAGGCGGAGTAAATATTGGCGTATATTTACCGAGCCAAAGGCTCGGTAAATATTCGCCAATATTTACGGAGCCTGAGGCGAATAATTGTTTTAGTCAGGAGCCATAATCGGGGATGGAGACCGTAACTAACTGCCATTTTCAGTATTGGCGTTGGCCCCATCGAAAAAGACAAATATGCTATTTTTAGAAAAAATTGCGCCATCGCGCGTGACACACGCGCGTGTGTGTTGCGAGGACTCCGCGCAGAGAAAAACAAACAAAATGGCGTCGGAAATTACCTTTGTTGGAGATGAATAAATTCAATTTCTGTCATCAGTGTCACTTCCTAATTTGAGGCAAGCCCTTGGGGAGAACTTTCTGGATAGTGACTCTGGATATGAGGATTATATAAGTGATTCTGATGATGGCAGTGAGAATATTTTAGAAAAATCCTGTGGCGAAGATGTGTCGGACATGTCGGACGAGGATTTCCCCGTTAGACGGAAGAAACGTTTTACGGGCAAAAATGGCCTCGAACTACGAAAAAATCAGTTGAAGGCGAATCACGCAGAAAAAGGGAAAATACATCTCGAATATATATTTCCTCTGAGGACGTACAGAGATTGAAGGGCAGCCGCAAAGACTGTAAAATGATTTTCCAAGCACGTACTGAAGAAAAGTAACGCACTGATAAATCGTTGTCACTTTTTTCACTGCAAGAAAAATAGTAACACATATTCAAATACCGAGTCAGCAAAGAAAATGTCTGTCGAGATTTCTCAGCGTATGTTTCCTGAAATAATGCCCGCCTTTACCGAAATGGCCGAAATGTTTATAATGAAGACCAAGAATAGTGAAAAGCGCGCTTTGTTTTCAATCAAATGCTCTCTTGGTGCGTTATCAATCGTCGACAAAATAGAGAACTGGAAAAACACCAAGAGAAAAAAACTACTTCCGTCGATGAGAAGGAGAAAGATGAAGTGAAACTCCATGCTGCCCTAGTACTTAATATTACTTTCTGGGCAATTTACGAACCTAGAAGGGATACATAGCGCAGTGGATGTGGCAAGGGTTTCAACGACAGAGTGAGCTTAATTATTTTTCTCTGTCAGCAACCCAGCGAGAAAAATCACTTTGTATCGAAGCAAAATTAAGAAGAAATTACGACTGAACGTCACTGAGACACAAATCTAAGTTGTCTCAGAGTGCTTGATTTCTTAGGACGAAAAGAAACTGTAGAAATAGAATTTTAAGCATTTAGCGCTTTGTTTACAATTTCTTTCATCGTCCAGTCAATCACTTGTTCTTAAAATTTCACAAACAGCAGGTTTCATACGGAAAGCTTTGACTCCGAAATATCGAGACAAGACAAAATAAAGCACAGTAAAATTGGAAAGAAGCATTTAATAAAAATTGTCACACTTTTTATGGCGAGTCAGTACAAAAATCATGCAACAGTCTGAACGACAAGCATTGAACAAATCCAGTACCAGAAAAGGCGACATTGTTTGGATATACCACACAAAATTGACACTGGTTTACCTGTACTCGTTGTGGCTCTATCTGTGTTCCCTTGAGCAGCTCCAGACATTTAGACACAAGTCGGATGCCATGTAAAATACGTTGAATCGCTTTCACAGTTGTTTGAGTGTTATTTTTACCATTCCGTCGGCGGGCTCTAAACTAAGAAAAACTGCGTTTTGTGGTTTGCGTTTAAAAAGTAAGATGGTGAATTCTAATGTTCCTCACCTCCGTAGTCTTGTTTCCGTGAGCTGCATAGTAATTATCGTTCAAGTTTAATTATTAATCCTGTCTTCAGTTCGATCAAACAAACACATGATGACTCCGTTGTCAGCGTTGTCCGAACGGAGCGATTTCAAACTCGTTCATTTGAACTCCCGCAGCCATAACGGTGAGATCGTACAGCTTCAATCCGCTTTGAACGACGATTACAACAATTTTCACATGTTTCAGGAAAAATCAAACACGTACCACATTTCAGAGCCCATAATTGGGAGATTTTCCCCAGACCTTGTGCTTGTACGTTCACTTCGGAGCAGTTTCATTGATTCATTCAGCTCCGCAAAGAAACGCTGCAACACTTCGCAAGGTTTTGGCGCCTTTTTCGGTCAGTCATGTGATCGCGATCGATTCTTGTTCCCTTTTATCTCGGAGTTTCTCTCTCTTTTTTTCTCTTTCTTGATTTTATAAAATCAATTGTGATAATGAAAACAATTGTGTACTCGGGCATACCGGATATCAAATAATTATAACCATCTTGGTCATATCCAGCACGCCCTCGTTGTACGCAAATTTGCGTGTAGCCACGCGCGTTTATGACGTTGAGGGTGGCGCAATTTTTTCTAAAAATAGCACATTTGTCTTTTTCGATGGGGCCGCGTGGACCCCGCGCTTACGGTCTCCGTCCCCGATTATGGCTCCTGGTTTTAGTATAATGTTGAGATGTGGACATCAAAAAGTAAAAGCAAGGGGCTAAAACTAGACAAACAACACACCAAAAAAAAAATTACTTAGCTTAGCAGCCGCGCCTAAAAATGTTATATTCACCAGGTAGCGCGGTGAATGTAGCATTAAAATTATACTAGTCAGTAATATTAAAAGACAAGTGTAAAGTGCATCGAAGTTGTAGTTGTTTGTGCTCGGAACCACAGATTATTATACGCAGGATTATACGCATGTTTTCTTTACTTAGTCGCAGTCTTATGCAAGAACGTTATTGGGAAGAATTGATACATCTGGACGATCTTCTTAGAAAATCAGATTCCATTTTTCTTTTAATTTGTAAAGTAAAAAAATGATGTGCAGTTGATAGCGTTGACTCACCAAGAAGGCTTTCGGTGCCATAGGCTGGTTGTTGTTCCATGACCATCATGTTAAGGTCTTGGAAATACACGTTCAGTTCCAAAATGTTTTGGCTGTTATTTAAAAGACACAAAGAACAAGGTTAGTCACGCAGTCTTTCAGTCAGTCAGCTTGTCTGTCTGGCTTCTGTCTGTCTGTCTGTCTGTCTGTCAGTGGGTCCCTCATTCAGTCCCTCAAACATAAATAAAGGGGTTAGTTGCTGCAGAACATGTGTCTCCGTGTTAGTGGAGAAATGAAACACAAAAATTTGGATTTATCAGTTGAGTTTATAAGGTAAATTGGCCACCGTAAAGAAATTCAACAGCAGACATTTCGAGCGTTAGTCCTTCTATTAGTTAGAGGGGATCAAGGAATTGTGGGTTTTATGTGGTCACTGAAAATGGGTATCGATTTAGGGTCAGGTGTAAAAATAAGCATCGATTTACGCTTCAGGGGCCCGTTTCTCGAATGCCCCGAAAACTATTCGAACCCGAAAAGCCATTTGTAAAAATATGAACCACTCATTCTACAAAGCTGTTATTTTAAAATGTCATTAAGATAGCAAAAGTTGAACGTATAGTAAGGTTCCGTGCTTAGAAACTTTTTTTTTCTCAAGACACGTGGAGAATTATCGTGCCCGAGATCGGCCCGAAACGTTTCGGGGCTTTCAAGAAACGCACGCCAGGCCCAAAAATGGGTATCGATTTAGGGTTCACGTCTAAAGTGGGTATCTGTTTGGGGTCAGGTCTAAAAATAGGCATCGATTTAGGGTTCAGGTTTGAAAAATGGTCTCGATTTAGGGTCAGTTCTAAAAATTAGTATCGTTTTAGTGTTCACGTCTGTAAAAGGGTGGAGAAAATAAAACTTTTTTTAATCTGAAATTGGGTAAGGGAGGTTTAGAGGAGTAGTTCCCTTTCCCAAGGGATTTAGTTACACTGTAGGATTTTATCCACAGCATCAAAATTTAGAACTACCTCGTTAAACGTAATGAGCAACACCACAGTTGTCCAAGATTTTATTCGCAGACTCAAAACATAGAACCATCTTGTGTAGCACCATAAGCAGTACCCCAAGAAAGCACCGCGCGATAGCTTTCATTAGAACTATCACACTTTCGGATATCGTCCACAAAGAACCACAATACAAAGTAAAAGAAACCTGGGTATGACATGAAGATATTTGTAAACATGAATCCCTACATTTTCAATGACGACAAGAAAGTGTTTCGTCCAGTGTCTCATAACCAATTTTACACGTGGACAAAAAGATTCAAAGTTTTCGCATTGAGTTTTTTTTTTTTACCTGATCCACCTACGGGTATACGCTTTCTGTTCTTCTGAAGCATTTCCTGAACTGTGTTGCTTGATCATCTCAAGGACAAAGTTTTCGCTTAGGAAATTCGCGTAGGACAGGACAGGTTTGAACGAGATGGACTCGCAGGGTTTCGCACAATTACACTTACTGCCGATGTTCTTGTAAAACTTCTCTACAGAGAAATAACAAGTTTTTTTTTTACTCTAAATCTTGAATGACACAAGCTTAGGCCTTGTTTATACTCATTGTATTCACTTTCAACTGTCCAAAAAACCCATTGTGCTTTCGTTTACACCACCGTTCACTCAAACGAGGGGAGTAGAGAGGGGATGGTCGAAGGAATGGACTCTTGGCCAGCTAGTACTAAATGTGTATTCAACTCTTATAGCAAGCGAAACGAGTGCGAAGGAGTATAACGTTTCCTTTTGGCTATGTCGATTGTGGAACCGCTGCATTAAGATCGCAACTCGAGAAACACTCAAGAATCTGTTGTAAGTGAATAATGGTCAGATGGTTATGTATGTTTTGCTCTTGTAGGCGTTAACAACAGGACAACGACAATAGGAGAGGCTAGACTGTTCAAATGTCCCTACCGTTTTCAGGAAAAACACAGGTTGCTGCCTCACTAACACCGCATTGTTCGGCGTTCTCTGCAGCTAGAAAGAGGGCAATATGCATCAACTTTTTGACGTTGAAGACTCAGTGGTTCTCACTTTAAGATTACGACTAGAACCGGAAAGACTCAAATCTCAAAAAAATTATTACTAAATACAAGACTTGAGGACGTTTGCGCGAGAATCCTCTACAACACAGACTTTTTCATACTTTTGCTACTGTCAGATAATGAGTTACCTATGTCAGAAATGCAAAAACACTAGGGGCTCGCCGACTTCGTTTTCGAAATAAAGCGCGAGAAAAACGACCTGATTTTGACAAAACGGTTCTCGTAACTCGACATGGCCTTAGTGGTTGTTAGTTGAAAAATATTAAAAAATGATTCTTTACAGTCAAATTTCATTTAAGTGTGTATGTTAAGTAAATAATTTGAACCGGTGTCATTCTTTCAGTTAAACTCAATCTTTAAGAAAGGCTTTTTCCAACACCGTGCAGCTAAAATAAGAACGGAATTCGACGATGCGTGGGCAGAAAGTGGAGAAATCACAGATGTTCTTCAATTTTTCATACAACGTAGATAATCGATTAAGAAAGTGATCTATCAAAAAAATCTGGCTCACAGAACATTTGAGAGAATTCAACCCGTGCATAGATATTAAAATGTCCACTAGCGCTATATATTTCTTCGACAGCGCGCGCTCAATGCATGACGTGGCATGACATCTCGACGGGAATTGGGTGCGCAGTATGGATGCGCAAAAAACAATTAGCCCAAACGTCCTTAATTAAATGACAATTACAACAAAAGGGCATTAAAGAACTACGTATAGTCCTCATTGTAGTGACAAATATTTGCCCATTTATTTGCAAAAAATTTTATATGGCATCCCCCGGGTGTCTGAACTAACATGGCGGTAGCCTGTTACAGGCTCCGATAAAGTGGGAACGCGTGAGTTAAGAAAACGGTAGCAAAAACGCGTGGGGACTGAGGAGAGACAAGGGCCCTACGCTCACATTTCCTTAAGGTATCAGAAAGTGGAAAAATTGCCGCGCGTCTTATTTTTGTGTTCCCTTTCTAATTTTCGCGCCATCCTTACTATCTGAGAGCCTGGAACAGGCTAACATGACGGCAGCTTATACAAGGAGAGCAGAAATTGAACTTGTGAAATAACCTAGCTTTTTCAAAAGTAGCGGTGGATTTTTCAGTCAAAACGCCCACAAATTTAACGTCACTTATTACTTACGTGGTAATTTGACGTCCGCACAGCCGCATTTTTCAACCAGGTATCTCGTTTGGCATGCCAACAGACAGGCAGAAGTCGTGTACTTAGAGTAGCCACGAAGATTGGTTATCGGCAAGTCAGTACAATTGCTCTCGAAAGGCGATTTGAGGTTGTGTACCTGCAAAATTTCAGAAGTAAAGAAAGAAGTCAAGAAAATATGAACCTTAAGTTGATTCGTTTCTTTTTCTTCCTAACTTCTTACGTTCGTGACCAAAAGAATGTTCGGCTTGCGTGGACAACATCCCAAACTATGATCTTTGAAATGAAAGCTATTCAGCAGCGCGGTCCTTTGGCGCTGATTATTGTGTTATTTCAGACTAGTGTTGTGCTTTCTGTGCTGCTGTACATCAGCTGACCCGTCCCCAGTCGTCTTCATGTCGCGCGACGCACGCGGCACGGGAGAGCGAGGTTTGTTGGGTAGTGAGAAGCGCGAGAGAGAAAGACTTCCCATCACCCCTTGCTATCACACCTCGCGCTCCCGTGCCGCGCGCGTCGAGCGACATGAAGACGACTGGGGACGAGTCAGGTACATCAGGGTGTTTTTAACTTTTGTTTCTACGAAGGACTAAAAGAGTGTGGCCATTCCAACATTCTCCTGAGGTTAGAATTTTCTTGTGGTACTGTTCTTTCTTGAGTTTCTTGCAAGTAAAAGTTTTTGGAAATCGTGTCAGTTTATTGGTACAGAACTACCCAGGGTAGACTCCCATTTACCTTATCTAGGGTTACAAAGCAGAATCTTCACCAAACAAGTGAAGGCTTGCATCAATAAATTCTACGGCTGCTTTGACCTTCGATTTGTTTTCGAAACCACACATCGTATTAAGTCTCTTTTTCCCTACAAAGACAGACTCACCCGTGCTCAAATGTCCGGGGTTGTTTAATATTAGGCTAGCTGCTGAGACTGCCATGAGTTCTGCATAGGTAAAACTAAACGAAGATTGCATGACAGGAAAACAGAGCACTTCAAATCCATTACGAGTAGCAATCACTCATCTGCTATTGCCGACTATGTCACGTCAACTGGTCATAACATGAAATGGGACCATTTCGGTCGGACACCCATTGCAAGATAAAGAATGAAAATGTCAGCGGTGTAAAACTTTACCTATTTTAGTTTGCATGCTTTTCCTTTCATATGCAAATTTTTCTCCTATTTGCTATCTTTTGTTTCTATAATTAGTTACTTATTATACACTCAAATTTCTGTGGTTATTCAACGGTTTACTACTTCTGAGGATGTATGTTGGAACATACGAAACGTCAAGATAAAGTCTTTTTTCTTTCCAGAAATGCGTTTATATTTCCTTATGTTTATCACCGCGGTTTTCGTTTTGTTTCTTCTTAAGCTAAGATGGCCAAAAAACAAAAGGATCTAAACTCCCATGTAAAAGTGACGGAGCTGATCGTCGTACTTTTGGGGGGTGAAAATTCGTGTTTTGGCACCCCTCAGGGTGCTAAAATCTAAGATTACTACCGTCAGAGTTATGGCGGTAACTTTTAGGGTATCAAGTCAAGCAACATGACAGAAAGTAAAAGTAAAAGGGGTAAAAGTTTTGGAGAGCCACGCCCACAAAACAGAGTCTGGTACCTGATAGGGGTTCTGTTCAAAATTTGCGACGATCACCCCCAGCACTTTTATAGCGGAGCCCGCGGGCAAAGCCCGCCAGCGGAGCTCCATTGCTAAGGAAATTTGGTAATGTAGACAGAGCTGAATAACGCACTGCGCATGTTCGCTACGTCACTGCTCTCCTCCTCTCTCGTCCCCAGAGCTGCGATCCTTACGGTCAGCGCCACGGATCGCAGCTCTGGGTTGTGGAATGTGAATGAGTTACTGAATGAGTCAGTTTCTTGTTAATTGTGTTCGAACAGGACAATAAATTGTGGAATATTTTGTTCTCAATGCCTATTTAGTGCTGGGAAATGTTAAAAGAAGAATTCGGTGTCTTTGGCGATATCATTAAGGTAAGTAAAGTTTTCGTTCAATAGAAATTGTGGTTGAAAAGCTTTTTATTTTTAAAAGCTGTATTGCGGCAAGTCGAAGCGTCGTAAAGCGGCTATGTCACTGTTCATAAAGATACCTTATTCTCTTACAACAAACTTTTAAAATTTTACAATTGGAAATTTGTAAACTTGTAATGAAGCAAGTTGAAAGTTACACTAATGCAGACATGTACTTAATTTTAATTCAATTAACACCGACCACAGTTTTTGTTCAATGGCGGTGTTGCTCCGTAGAAACCAAAATCTTAATTTAAGACGTTTCTATTGAACGAAAGCTTTACTTACCTCGGTGATAATAACGTCATTGGAATTTTTGACAGTTTACTCTTGTCTGAAGCGGTGCCATGCTTTTGATAGGAACACCTTTCTCGAGTTGTTTTCTATGGAGTTGACAAGCGAGCGATTCAGCATTCACTTGACCAACATGACAAAGTTTAGCCTGAGTATCAGGCTTTCTGGGAGAAAGTCGTTATAAATCGCCTTGGAATTCACTTGCCCGTAGACTTCCACATGTAAAGCAATTTTCTTGGGCCGACTCGAAAACAGAGGAAAAAATAAAAGTCCCACAACCAATAAGACACCACTTGCAACTTTCGCGGTAAAATAAAGCGACTGGGACATGTAAGCACAATTCGTAAAATCTCGTTTAAGCCAAAATTTCACCATTTTACCGATGAAAGCAAAAATTTTTCAAACTGAAATAAGATACAATATGGCATTGGCTGTCCAAAAACACACAGACTTTTCTTAACCACGCAACTCTGTGCTTAACCAACGGGGTTGTTTACCGTACGGGAAAATCCCACAAATACCGGCCATTTTAAATAGCCCGCCAGTCCTGCCCAGTCGCCAAGTCGGGTTCCCGCGCGGTCGCCCGCGTTTCGCACCGCTGACCGTTCAGCGTTATTCAGCTCTGTCGGTAATGTATCGATGCGAAAAATTTTGGTTGTGACGTCAGCGTACGTCCGTCCATCCGTCCGTCCGTCCGTCCGTCCGTACAGACTCTGGGGGAGGGGGAGGGAAGTCCCAGGGCAACCCGACCGGGAGTGGAGAATGCCATCTTTTCTTGGCGGGAAATCGCGCGGTGCTTTTGGGCAAGCGGCGTTTTTCTTGGCGGGAAATCGCATGACCATCGTCGCTTTTGAAAAAGAGGTTTCTTTAAAAAGCTTAAGTTTATTTAGCAAAACGATTGTTCGACGGTACTGTAGTTTTAAACTTGAGAAAAAAACATTTAATACCTATAAATGGAAAGAAAAAGTTCAAAAGAATACTGGTAGTAGGCGAAAACTTCAAGTTACGAAAGCTGCCTTCAAAGGACCTCATCGCTTTGTTTTCTTCACGGCGGAGAGCTTGCCTTCTTCTGAAACACAACCGAGTAAGTGAAGTTTTTAAAGGGTTTAAGGTGCATGATTTTGAGTATTTATTACGGTCAAAGAAACTTCATTTTGAAATTGAATTTATGTCATTAGAAATGTGTCATTTACTTTTGACTTCAAAAAATTATTAGAAAACGAGCTCAGATTTGTGGCAGATGTAGTCTTAGAATATTTTGCCATGCTGGAAGTGTAATGCGAATTGCATTTTTAAAGTATAAACTTACGGGTTTTCGAATAAACTTTTTCAAAAATGATTTCTCTGTTTATTATTTTGTGTTTGTTTATTCATAACAGTAGGTCAAAGCACAGTCGCAAGGCAACTGCACAAGCATCACTTACGGCGAATAATTGCTTTCAATTTTAACTGTCGGATCGGTTTGTGCAATTGTCGATTTTCTTGTCCTAGAACTTTTCAATAGTAAGCGAAGCAGTTGTCGGTTTAAGACTATTTTATCCGAAAAGCTTCCGAAAAACAAGTTTTTTTGCGTTCCTCTTTAAAGCGTGTTTGGTGTTTGCTCGTTTTCAATCTTGATTGTATAAATTTTGACCAGACTAAAAGGGGCAGTTATTTGTTAACTGAACATCCGAATGCGATGAAGATAACCCATTAACTTCAGAATAAGTTTTATTTTGTTGTTGTACATGAGCGCCGTTTCAAGTTTATTCAAGCCAACAGCCAATAATCCAAGGAGATTTGACAAGCCTTGACAGTTAATGACAGGATATGGAAACATTTAAAAAACCAAGTAAGACCGCTCCTGAGTAAAATATGTGTTCAGTTTGATGCCCGAAAAAAAAAATTAAGCTGTGCTCAGCCTCTAGAATGACCTTTCGCGCTTGGTTTTACAGAACGGATCCTCAAAATCTTGGAGGACAATTCGGAACACTTTCGGGCTTTTTGAGAAACACTTTTCGAAAGGGAACGAGCCAAAGAAAGCCCCGAAATATATTTCAGAGCGAACAGTTTCAGGACTATTTTTGAGAAACGAGCACCAGTTTATTCCTTGTAGGCTCCGCTTTTAGGCATGGCTAAATCTATATATTATGGGAGTCTTCCCCGGTCAGAACTATCGACCGTCACCCACCTTTTCTATTCTGACCGCTGCAAAGGTACTCGTACCAGGCCCCACAGCAAACCCAAGCTCCTCGACCATAGGTGGCGTCTCATGATGATGAACTAGGACCTTGAGGCCCGCTCGTTTCGTCACAAGACCATAATAATCAAACTGTTGTACGTCTAACATTAGACGTAGACCAAACTTAGCTCCGGCGTTGTTCACTTTTAAGATTTGTCTGCCGTCTTGACCTGACAGAAGAAAGGTTTAAAGCATCTTAAAAATAGGGAAAACAAGTATTCTTCGCATTTACGTCCTGGCAATAAGTTTATTCGTTTCACATAAAGTATGCTTGACACACATCTTTTTAATATAGCATTGAAGAACGTGGCCATATGTAAAAAAAGGCGAGAAGGAACGACTGCGTTGAACAGAAATTGTCCCACACATTTACATACCGCACATTCTCGATTTAGCGCCCTGCCGTTTTTTTGTTTTGTTTTGTTTTGTTTTTGATAGTTCCGCCTTGCATGTGGATGCAACGCTTATTTAGAGTGTTGCGTTTAAGAGTAAAAAATTAAAGTACTTTTCTTAAAACATTTGGCAGCCTTCTTTTTCATCATTAATGCTCAATGCTCACTGAATAAGAAGCGAAGTTTCACAAACACGTCTTTTTCTGACAGCACAGTAACTTTTGGATAGCTCCGACTTTACCAGGTTTCTAATTATACAGTCTCGCCACCTTACAAAGAGCCAATTTGAGATGGTTGTTCCCTTGAACAGGTGCTAAATGATTAACTAAATACTGTTTGGGCGGTCAGTGTTCATGATAAAAATTCTGAAAAACTAATTGTACCTGGCCTAAAAGGTATAAAAATATTGAATTTTCGGCAACTTTTCTACTGCCTTCGTCAGAGTAAAAATGACGACTTTTGGGTCAGATACAATTATTTTTATAAGATTTTTTAACTAATTTAAGTTCCTGCACACATCAACAAAGTTCTGAATTTGTTTTCATGCTGTTCTGTTGATGGCAACTCAAATGCTTCAAGGACAAGTTAAAATTAGAAGAACGGCCTTATAATTTTAAAACAGAGTTGCCTTTTGCGGCCTATATTAACATTCAAAAGCAGTTCAACTTTGAATTCATTGACTGCATATACATACTAACGTTTTATCGAGAAAAAGCGAAACACTCGGATTTGCAACACAAATTTTTCCATTTTAATGACTGCTTGGCGGACGTCTTTTAATAATTAAGTGTGAACAGTTTGTGAAGGGAATGTCTTGCAGTCTAGTTAGTAAGATGCTAAATGAAAAAGAAAAAACAACAACTTAACACAATTTTTTCAACTAAAATGAAACCCCTTATCTGTTTTGAATTCAATCTGTGTTATTGCTTTTCGCTTCATAAACAGCGTTTATACCTTAAGGTTACTAGTGTTAGTGACTACTTAATTTAGCGAATTTAGCGATCTCAAGTAAAAGCGCTAACTTAAGTGCTCGCTAATTTAATATCTGTTCAAAAAGTGACGACAATGGTTTAAAACTGTCAAAAAATCGTTCATGTCGCTCAACTAAGTGGTACGCTAAATCTCCAGAATACTAAAAAAAACCGTAAGGTATGATTTAAAACAAACTTAACCTTCAGAAAGTGCACGCAAACTGTTGCGTGGTGTTGACAGGCACTGAAAATGGAATGATCAGTGCATTAGTATAATCCGTACAAGACGAGGAATTTACTTTTTAACACTTGTGGTTGAAAAGAAAAGGTGATAAACTAGTTTTTAAAGACAGCTTACCTGAATTGAATGTGTGACAAAGACCCATGGACGTCAAAACGGGTCTAAAATCGCGATGGGTACATTTTGCTCCGATCCAAGAGCAATTAATTAGCATATCTTTCATTTGATGTCCTCCACCAACGTAAACGTCAAACATACTAACATTTTCAAACCGGCTCCAATCGATTTTGCTTGCATTTACTTCCAATCCAATCAAGTTGTCTATTCTGTCTCTCTGTGCGTATTTTACAACTTCTTTAAAATCATTCGCATCCATAACCGACTGTCTTAACAGGTTAAAATTGCAGATAGTGACCGCTGGAAATTCAGGCGATGACTCGTGTTCCAGAGTTACTTTTGTGTTAACTGGATAACTGAAATACTTCTTCACCAGCACTGTGCATTGAAACGAAAAATACCCAATTCCGGAAAAAAGAAACAAAGCCCAAACGATTCTTCGCAAGGTCGTTGGACTTGAAAATACGTGCTGCATTCCATGCAAGGTTGCACTTTCAACGTAGTTGTTCCATTTTTGCTTTATAGTAACACCCTTGGACGGTTCTCGAATCCCACCTTCATTTCTTTCTGGGTGAACTTCTTCCATGACGAGGATCACGCAGCTTTTTCGATTCAATGCAGACAGTGCTGATGCGTTTGCCTTTGCTTTGGTTTTCAGATTGCTTAGCGTAAAATTATGTCCAAAAGCTTACCCCAAAACTGACCACTTTTTTTATAGATATGTGTTTGCCCTTTTCAGATAGACCTTATTCAAAGCTCTCTTTTACAAAAAGTTTAAGGAAAGAAGATTGATTCCACGCAAAGTTATGGAAGAAAAGAGGTGCGGGCTATTAATTTTCTTTAATGATGCATCGACAATCATCTGTCAACAAACGCTGAAAACACCACGTGACGTAAGAGCACCCCGATGGATTAAGCGGCCTTCACACGTCAGACTAATGTTGGCCAACTCGTGTTGGCAAACTCAAAATTGGTGTGTGTGAACGACAAAACAACATGTTGGCAAACTGTTGGCGACAAATAGAACTTCTCTATTCTCGTCAACAATTTGCCAACTTGTGGTTGTGTCGTTCACACACACCAATTTGAGTTTGCCAACACGAGACTGATGGCAAATTCGAATTGGCAAGTTTGTAGATTTACAGCTTCGATCAGTTAGCAATTGAAACGGTACATTGTAACTTCACGGCACAGTCATGCACTGTGAATACAGTGTATTCAAATTAGCATTAGAACTAGTAGTAATCAAAGACAAAGAGAGTGCGTTCGACCGGTTGCATTCCTTGAATATGTGCTGACAATGTGTTTCAGCATAGTTACTCGAGGGACTGGTTATGAAACCTTGCAAGTTTCAAAGGCCAAAACAAAGGTTCTGCAATTTATGTTGAAAGTTCTACGACCGTGCACAATCTTTTGTTTTACGTTCGCACACTATGGCTGAATAACTTAACAGTGACATTTTTATTGGTTCGTTGCTCATGCAAAATTCAAACCTATTGTTGTTTGTGTACGGTCAAGGCTAAAAACGGTAACAAAAACATAAAACAAAAGACTTTGCTGAGCTTCATAACCAGATTCTTTTATTAACTATGGTTTCACTCACCTATTTTCACTTGGTTTAGCCAGCACAAAAGCTCCAAAACATGAACCAACAACGGGCCTGACCTAAATTTCCAGAAATCTTTGATGACCTATTTGCAAGAACAAATTCACACGACAAATTTTCTATGACAAGTGAAACTGGCATGCCAGTTTAATTAGCAAAGACATTTGTAACCAAAAACAAAATGACAGAATTGACTCATCTACACGAGCAAATAAGATTTGCCACAGACAATTTGCGGTGTGCATGGGGCTTTGGGCTCTACAACGTCACAGGTAGCCATCTTAATGTACAAAATTACTGGAATCAATTCAACTGTACACCTTTAGTGGTTTGTGCACGACTTAACATCAACGAATTTGCCAGTGATATGTTTTAAAAATGACCATCAAGGTTTATCAGATTAACAAGAAAATTTCAAGCGCTACATAACAACGATTAATTAGTATCAAGGAGCATTTTGATGTCTCTGCTGACAAATTCACTCACTTAAAATTTCTCGTGTCAAAACTGAATAACAGAGGCTAGGCTCTTACATGGCTCAACAAATGTCCTAACAGAAGTGTCCACTTTCATCCTGCATTTAAAGTAATATTTAGCCTTCATGTCATCGTCATGACTTACAACAACATGACCGGTTTCTGGCTCTGAAAGTCAGCAGAAGTCACTCTCAAAATTCTTTAAATTCGGCAGGTGCGCCGCTTGTGTTTATAAGTGGACTTCAAACTGTTCCTTGTCGACAAATTCGAAAACTTTTCTACAAAAACTCGAAGAAAATAACAAAATAGCACTTCAAACCACGAGGGTAAATAAAGTTTATTGATTGATTGATTGATCAATTCGCCTGCACTGGTGTCATTGTGTTTACAGGCTAAATTGACCGTTTGGGGTCTAGACGTCATGAAAGCGAGGCCAAAGTCCACACCAGTTTCGCGGATTTTTCTGCCTGTATAACACAGGACAACCAACACAAGATTAGCAGTGCGTTCTCCTCCGTCGAACGCAATAATACATAGCTAACTCTTTAATAATGATAACCTAATAGAGCTTTCTCACTCACGTGACCATCAGCTATGTAGATTTATTGCAACAAAAGAAAGTGTTTACATAAGAAAAGACTTCAACTCCCACAGGATTGGGCTGGTACACCACTATGGCCGCCGTGACGTCATATGAAACGTTCTATGCAACGGCTTGTAAAAAGATCCCACGTAAGTACGTAGGTACTGATTTGTGTGAAAAGCACCTACCGTGACGATCAAAACACGGCAAACTTGCATTGTTATGCGAGCAGCAGTCGTCAATTCGACAAAAAAAATTGATTGCATGACAAGTGAATTCCACGTTCAATTTCACGGGAAAACCAATATTGTATCTTCTTTGTTGAAGTCCCTGCCTCCTCCCCAGGCCTCCCTCCTTATTGTATGGTGGTAGTGCGTGTGCATTGTGCATCCTTCCCACGACGCTCCGCGCGCCCTGTTATACCGGCCCCTGGGAAGGAGGAATTTGAAGTCCTGCATCACCTCTCAGTTGAACTGTCAACGCATTTGAACATGTGCTCTATGATCTATTTTCATTGCTACTTTGGTTCCCCTAAGAAAACTTCATGCAAGGAAAAAGCCGTACAAATAAGAATATGACTGTTGTTTATAATCGAGGGAGGATGTTATCAGAAGTTTTCAAATTCATCCTGTCAGTTGTACCTTTTCCCTCAGGTTCAAAATTTTGTTCATTCAAGTTAAAAAAATTTTGTCATTGATGATAAAATCCTGCAGGTAAATTTGACATGTCCTCAGATGTCTCGGATGGCCACTGGGAAGAAGCTATCGCTCATCCCGCAAAAAGGCAACAAATCTTCTATCCCCACGCCACGTTTTCCCTGGCTACCGCTACTATAGCGTTCCAGCTGCACGATCCTACTTACTATTTGTCTGCTTCCGCTTTGCTCCTCCCACTGTTGACCCACAACGATAAATTTTTAGTAGTTTCATATTCATATTCCCACCCTGCCCCACTTATTAATGTTAATGTTACACGAAGTTTGGGATTACGTTCTGCGAACATCGTCATTGAAATGGGGAGTGGCATCAGATTAAACTTAACTTTCTATTTTTTATTAGAAGTGCACCTTTTTCAGAAAAAATGTTACAGGCTGTATATCGTAACCCTCATGCTATTTCTACATTAAATATTGTTTAAAAAAGAACTCGTTATATGTAGTAGCGTCGCTCTGTCGTTTCCCCTTTTGACCGCATCACCTTGCAATGGCCGAATCTCTCTTCACGAAGCTAATGTGCAATCAAATTCCAAAACTGACTTCTTATTTCTTCACTAGTTGTGTTAAAATGTGTCACAGGCACTGTTTCGTTGATCTCAGATCTGTTTCTAATTACATCAGATCAGATCTTACGATCAGATCAGATCCGACTTAGGATCAGAACTCGCTTAAGATCAAATTAAAATGGATGGCGCCCGACTCTCTTCTCATTAAGAGTTATCATTGACAATTATAACTTAGCATAATTTATCACAGTAAAATGTATCGTGTAGACGCGCTGCCAGGAAGTTATTCTGTAAATCCCAACCGTATCTTAATAATGCTGAATATGACGTCAAAATACTCCAACAGAGACAAGAGACTGGCCCCAATGCACAGACCAAGCTGGCCGCCGATTTCACCGGAGGAAAAAACAGCAGGTATATGTAACTTGTTCACAACAATTTTCAGTTTGTCTGGTGAGATCCTATGAAAAAGAGTAGTCCACAGCGAATATTGTCTATCGGTTACAAGTGATGATACGTCCCAAGCTGATTATTTAACAATTATTCGCCGAAGGCGGAGTAAATATTGGCGTATATTTACCGAGCCAAAGGCTCGGTAAATATTCGCCAATATTTACGGAGCCTGAGGCGAATAATTGTTTTAGTATAATTTTGAGATGTGGACATCAAAAAGTAAAAACAAGGGGCTAAAACTAGACAAACAACACACGAAAATTGGGATTATACGCTAGTTTTCCTTACTTCGTCGCAGTCTTATGCAAGAACGTTATTGGGAACAATTGATACATCTGGACGATTTTCTTAGGAAACCAGATTCCATTTTTTTTGTAAAGTATAAAAATGATGTGCGGTTGATAGCTTTGACTCACCAAGAAGACTTTCGGTGCCATAGACTGGTTGTTGTTCCATGACCATCATGTCAAGGTCTTGGAAATAAATACACGTTCAGTTCCAAGATGTTTTGGCTGATATTTTAAAAAAAGAAAAGAACAAGGTTACTCACTCAGTCATTCAGTCATACGTGCATGCAGTCGCTCAATGTATTATAAACAAAGGGGTTAGTATCTTCTGAAACTTTGGTGCTGCATCGGCAGGTGACTGGAAATCACATATTTTGGTCTGGAAACGGGTAAGGGTTTTAGGAGGTGGGTTACACGCCCCACAAAAAATTTGGAGAATAGCAACAGTGTAAGTTTTTATTCCAAAGCATAAAAAATTACAACTATCTTGTAAAACATAATGAGCAGTACCACAGTTGTTTTTATGATTTTATCTGCAGAATCAAAAGATAGAGCCACCTTGTGTACAGTAGCACCATAAACAGTACCACCAAGAAAGTACGGCGCAATAGCTTTATTACACTTTTGGATATCGTTCGAAAAGTACTACATTGCAAAGAATAAGAAACCGGTATGACATGAAGATATTTGTAAACACGAGGAGGTTTCGTCCAAAGACCCATAATCAGTTTTTTTGCGTGAACAAAAGGATTCAAACCTTATTAAGTTTTTTACCTGATATGCATACGGGTAAACGCTTTCTCTTCTCAGTTCTGAAGCATCTCCTGAATATTGCTTGATCATCTCAAGGACGAAGTTTTCGCTTGGGAAATTCGCGTAGGACAGGACAGGTTTGAACGAGATGGACTCGCAGGGCTCCGCACAATTACACTAACTGCCGATGTTCTTGTAAAACCTCTCTACAGTGAAATAATAAACTTTTTCTAAATCTTGAATGACACAAACTTATGCCTTGTTCACACTGCTGTATTCACTTTCAACTGGCCAAAAAAGTACCATTGTACTTTCGTTTACACCAGCTTTTTTATATTGTTTTCACTTGACGGAGCCTTAAGGAAAACAAGGGCAGTGGGGAGTGGATGGTCGAAAGACTGGACTCTTCAATACGCCAGTTAGTGCTAAATGTGTATTTTTAAAACTCTCAAAGCACGCGAAATAAATGCGAGGGAGTAGAACTTGTCTTTTCGGCTATGCCGATTGTGGAATCTTTGCATTAAGATCTCAAACCGAGAAACAATCAAGAATCTGTGGTAACTGAATAATGTTCAGATGTTTATGTATGTTTTCCTTATGTAGGCGTTAACAACAGGACAACGACAAGGCTAGAGGCTAGACTGTTCAACTGTCCCTACCGTTTTCAGGAAAAACACAGGTTGCTGATTGACTAACACCGCATTCTTCGGCTTTCTCTGCAGCTAGAAACAGGGCAATATGCATCAACTTTTCGACTTTGGAGACTCAGTGGTTCTCACTTTAAGATTACGACTAGAACCGGAAAGACTCGAATCTTAAAAAAATTATTACAAAATACAAGACTTGAGGACGTTGCGCGAAGTTCTTCTCGGCCTCACCGATTTTTTTAATACTTTTGCTACAGTCACATAATGAGTTACCTATGTCAGAAATGCAAAAAAACTAGGGGCTGACCGGCTTCGTTTTCGAAATATAGCGCGTGAAAAACGACCCCAATTTGACAAAACGGTTCTCGTAACTCGACATGGCCTCAGTGGTCGTTAGTTGAAAAATAATTTTAAATGATTCGCTGTATACCTACTTTACAGTCAAATTTTCTTTAAGTGGGTATGTCAAGTAAATAAATTGAACAGATATCATCCTTTCAGTTAAACTCAATTTTTAAGATGGGCTCTTGCCAACACCGTGCAGCTGAGATAATAACGGAATTCGACGATGCCTAGGCAGAAAAGTTGAAAAAATCAAACTTCCACAACACAGATTTTCGTCAAATTTTCATACAACGTAGATAATCAGTAAAGAAAGTGGTCTATTACAGGCTTAAGAGAGTTTAAGCCGTACATAGATATTAAAATGCCCACTAGCGCTATATATTTCTTCAACAGCTCGAAACAGTGCGCGCGCTCAATGCATGACGTGCATGACATCGCGACGTGAATTGGGTGCGCAGTATGGATGCGCATAAACAATTAGCGCAAACGTCCTTAATTAAATGACAATTACAACAAAAGGGCATTAAAGAACTAAGTATAGCCGTCATTTTAGTGACGAGGATTTGCCCATTTATTGGAAAAAAGGCGTACATGCACCCCCCGGGTGTCTGAACTAACATGACAATGGCCTGTTACAGGCTACGATACAGTGGGGAAAGACCAAATTGAGAAAACGATAGCAAAAAACGCGAGGGGACTGAGGAGAGACAAGGCACTCCCACCCCCTTTACCGAGACCCTGTGCGTCTTACTTTTGTGTTCCCTTTCCAATTTTCGCACCGTCTCTATTATCTGAGAGAGAACAGAAATTGAACTTGTGAAATACTCTACTGACTTTTTCAAAGTAGCGGTGGATTTTTTCACTCAAAACCTCCACATATTTTAAGTCACTTATACTTACGTTGCAATTTGACGTCTGCACAGCCGCATTTCTCAACCAGATATCTCGATTGGCAAGCTAACAGACAGGTAGAAGTCGTGTATTTAGTGTAGCCATGAAAACCGGTTATCGGCGAGTCAGTACAGTTGCTCTCGAAAGGCGATTTGAGGTTATGTACCTGTGACATTTCAGAAGCAAAGAAACACGTCAAGAAAAGATGAATTAAATGTTTATCCTTTTCTTGCCAGATGCAAATCTTATATTATGTGATGTGGAACTAACTTTGTATGCTCGTTGACCGAAAGAATGATCCTTTCGGCAGTGCTTTGAGTTTCTGTAGTCCTGTACATCGGGATGTCTTTAACGTTTGTTTCTACTAAGGACGAAAGAGAGTGTGACCATTCAAATGCTCTCCTGCGGTCGGTTAGTATATTCTTGTGGTACTGTTCTTTCTTGAGTTTCTTGCAAGTAAAAGGTTTTGGAAATCGGCTTGTCAGTTTATTGGTACAGAGCTACCCCGGGGAGACTCCCATATAAAAGTGACGGGGCTCATCGTCGTACCTTTTAGGGGTTAAAATTCATGGTTTGGCACCCTTAGGGTGTTAAATTAAACCTAAAATTACTGCCGTCATAGCACTGGCGGTACCTTTTAGGGAGCCGAAAGATATGACAGAAAGTAATTGTCAGTCAACTGATTTTCAGTCTTAATGGCACCTCTTTATAGGGGTAAGAATTTATGCGAGCCACACCCACAAAACAGAATTCTGATACCTGCTTCAAATCACCCTCGTCACTTTTATATGGGCGTCTCCACCCCTGGCGGAACCTTTTCCTTTCTGACCGCTGCAAAGGTACTGGTACCAGGCCCCACGGCAAACCCAAGCTCCTCGACCATGGGTGGCGTCCCGTGATGAAGAATAAGGACCTTGAGGCCCGCTCTTTTCGTCACAAGACCATAATAATCATATTGCTGTTTGTCTAACAAAAGACGTAAACCAAACTTAGCTCCGGCGTTGTTCACTTTTAGGATTTGTCTGCCGTCTTGACCTGACAGATGAGAGGAAAAGGGCATCGTTATATATTGGGAGAGCAACGATTCTTCGCATTCACATCCAATTCATAGCGCTACATTCATTCGTTTCATAGAAGGAAAGCTTGAAACGCATCTTTAAAACTGTCATCATAGCATCGAAGAACGTGGCCTTACGTAAATAGAACGAGAAGGAATTTAAGGGAATTCAAAAGTCTGCATGAAACTAAGTTAGTGGTGCACATTTACATGCCGTCTTTCTCGAGTTAGCGCCCCGCCGTTTTTTTGTTTGTTTTTTTTTTGTTTTCCTTTTTTTTTAAATAATAATTCCACCTTGAATGTGGAACCAACGCTTATTAAGGGCACGGCGTTTAAGAAACAAAAATTAAAGTACTTTTTGAAAATATTTGCGAGCCTTAGATTTTTTCATTAATGGCTAATGATGACTGAAAAACTTCTTTAACTATCAGCACAACAACTTGTGAATGCCCCCGACTTTACCAGGTTTCTAATTAAACAATATGGCCACCTTATAAAGAGCCAATTTGAGATGGTAATAATAAGCTAAGAATCAAAAACGTCTTTAACTATCAGCACAGCAACTTGTGAATGCCTCCGACTTTAACAGTTTTCTAATTAAACAATATCGCCACCTTATAAAGAGCTAATTTGAGATGGTAATAATGTCCCCGCACACATTACTAAAGTTCAGAATTTGTTTTCGTGTTGTTCTGTTGATGGCAAATTATAACTAGAAGACCAGGGGTAGGATTCATAAAGCTGTCTTAAGTCAAGGTGAATCCTACGTATTGTTTCTTTAACAATGGGTTTTGTTTACCAACATTACCTGGGACACGTCTTATCTTAGGAGGGCTTCATGAATCCAGCCCCAGCTTGATAAATTTAGGACAGATTTGCCTTTTGCGGCTTATTTTAACATTCCAGGGACAGCCATTTCAACTTCGAATTCATTGAGTGCATACACATACTAACGTTCTATCAAGAAAAAGCGAAACATGATTTGCAACAGACTAACATTTCCATTTTAATGAATTTTTGGCGGAAGTCTTTAAATAATTAAATATGAACAGTTTGTGAAAGGGAATGTTTTGCAGTCTAGTTGAAGATGCTAAGTGGAAAAAAAAACAAACAAACACACAAAAATAACTCTTTACAAGTGTTTCAACTGAAACGAAACCCCTTCCCTATCTGCGTTACCGCTTTTCGTTTCATAAACAGTGTTTTTAAATTATGGTTATTGGCGACTACTTAATTTAGCGAATTTAACGATCTCATGTAAAAGCGCTAACTTAAGAGCTCACTAAATTTAATATTTGTTCAAAAAGTGACAAAAATTGTTCAAAGATGCCAAAAAGGTGTTTTTGTTGGTATACTTAGTAGCACGCTAAATCTTCAAAATAGTAAAAGTAACCATGAGGTATGATTTCAAACGAAATTAATCTTCACAAAGCGCACGGAAACTAATGCGTTGCGTTGGCAGGCACGGAAAGGGGATTGCCGATTCATTGGTATAATCTGTGCGAGACAAGCGATGTTCTTTCTATAACGCTTGTGACTGAAGGAGAGAAAGTAATAAACTTTGTTTCTAGAAACAGCTTACCTGAATTGAAAGTGTGGCAAAGACCCATGGACGTCAAAACTGGTGTGAAATTACGAAAGGTACAAGTTTTTCCGACCCAAGAGCAATTAATTAGCATTTCTTTCATTTGATGTCCTCCACCGGCGTAAACGTCAAACACGAGAAGGCTTTCAAACCGGCTCCAATCGATTTTGCTTGCATTTACTTCCAATCCAATTAAGTTGTCTATTCTGTCTCTGTGTGCGTATTTTACAACGTCTTCAAAATCATTCGCATCCACAATTGACTGTCTTAACATGTTAAAATTGTAGATAGTGACGGCAGGAAATTCAGGCGATGACTTGTGTTCCAGGGTTACTTTTGTGTTAAATGGGTAACAGAAATATTTCTTCACCAGCTTCGTGCATTCAAACGAAAAATACCCAATTCTGGCCAAAAGAAACAAAGCCCAAACGATTCTTCGGAAGGTCGTTGGACTTAAAAAATACTTGTTGCATTCCATGTAAGATTGCACTTTCAACGTACTTGATCCATTTTTGTTTTATAGCTGCAGTCTTGGACGGCTCTTGAATCCCACTTTCGTTTCTTTCTGGGTTAACGTTATCCATGACGGTTACGTCTAGGATAAAATTTCTTAATTAAGGGGGCTCGAAAGGGTTTTAATTGTTATAGTCCTTTTGAAACCAGAGAAACAACAAAGAAGGCCCTGGGAACGAGGTTGGAGGGCAAACTATGAATATCTTAACACCTCATTTTTAAGGATGATTGCCGTTACCATAGCGACAGAAAAGGTTCACAAAAGTTTTTTCCCGTTTTCACCAATACGGAACACCTCCGTCACAAGCTTTCAGAAAGTCTTCACTATGAAGAGAATTTTCCAAAACCTTTATTTTCAGAAAAAAAGGTTTTCCTTTTCCGTCGTTTCACTGTAGACAATTGGCAAAGGCACGTGAAAAGGCTAAGGTAAGCGTTTTCAAAGAAAAATGTATTAAAGTGGAAACGTCAAAGGCACCTACTGTGTCAATAAAAACACGCAGTTTTGTTGCACCGTTTTGAGAGCAGAAGTCATACATGTCATATAATCTTAAAAAATCATGTCACATCGCGAAAAAATACGCCTCTGAGATCGAAAGTTGTGCATGCATGGCTCCGAATAGGTCCCGGACATGTACTGAAAGGGTTAGGGTCTAAAGAGACAGTGGTGCTGCGTCGGTTGGGGGAGTGCAACACAAAATTTTGAATTTATCAACCGATTTGATAAATCCAAGTTTATCAACTATTAGATTTATCAACTAAGTTGATAATTCCAAATCCTGACGTTAGCCCTTCGTCAGTCACTCCGACGAGGGCTAAGGCTCAAAACACCAGCTTTTGAATTTCTCTATTGAAAAGTAGATTTTCCTTCTCTTGAACCTCTATTTTATTAAGGAGAACAACATAGAAAAGGTAGAAAAGGCAGAAAAGGTAAAAAATATGGTAGAATTCCTAGTGTATATGGTTTTACAGTACTGCACATATTGAAAGCGGCTGTCATTTGCCTCCTAGTTACCTGCTGAAGTCATTTATTACCATTCAGTTAAACTGTAAAGTGCAGTTAAACATTTATATTGAATTTGTGATATAAATTAACTGCATTTTCATACACATTGCCTACAAAATCGTGCAAATATTGAAGGGTAACATAATTGCAACAAACTTGTAATCAATCCTGAAAGCATTAACATTGAAAGGGAGAGAGCAGTGGAGGAGGTCAAAAGAACTGTTTGTTTATACACATTGCCTACAAAATCGTGCAAATATTGAAGGGTAACATAATTGCAACAAACTTGTAATCAATCCTGAAAGCATTAACATTGAAAGGGAGAGAGCAGTGGAGGAGGTCAAAAGAACTGTTTGTTTATTGAACTGAGAGAACTTTGTGTGAAACGTGTAAATTTTGACGAGAATATCTCACTGTGCCACCATATTGGCTACTTTCGTCGCCCCAGTGGCACCTTTCCGCCATGTTGTGTTAGGTTTCGCTGCGGCCGTTTTCCTCTTTAGTAGCAATCACCATGGGATCAGTGGATCTCTCTCCATGAAGTTAAAGTCCGAACCAATCCAATTAATATTCCAACTCTGTCTTCTTATTTCATCACTAATTTTGTGGAATATTTTATTTCATTGACTGTATCGTTGCTCGCTCGTGCAGGCCATCTGACCCTAAGGATTCTCCTCAAACACTTTTAAAAACTTTTTTCTCCCCATAATTAATAATAGTCACTGATAAGGACCACGTCGTACAACTAATAATCACTGAAAAAAACAAAACGTTTACTGCAAATCTTCGGTCAGGATCTCATCCTGTAAAACCCAAACGTATCTTTACAATGCTGAACATGACGTCACAGAACTCCAACAGAGTCAAAAGACTGGCACCAATACACAATCCAAGCTGGCCACCGATTTCACCTGAGGGAGAAATGGCAGGCGTTATTCAATTCTTGCAATCAGTGTAGTCCTTAAGCAAATACAAGTACTCTCTTTTTAAAGTGGTACTACGATTAAAAAAAAAAAGAAAAACACTTTTATTTTTTCTTCAGATTTCGAAACTTTGTTAACTAAACACGCCCCAAGCGAAATTTTAAGCCTTAATTTCGAGAACACTGTTTATTTAAACTGCAATTTTCCGACTTAATAGTCCGCCATTATTACACCAGAAAAGATACAATGACGTCATTTACTCAAGAGCTTTAGAATGCAGCGCGTGTGAAATTGGCTTATTTAGTGTGCTGCACGAGAGTTTTGAGCTTTCAGACTCTCAAACTCGTGTTTTGCATAATTTGTAGGCTGTGTTCAAACACTGCATTCTCGAGTAAATGACGTCATTGTATCCTTTCTGGTGTCATTATGGTGGACCATTAAAACGGAAAAATTATCAAAATTAAGGCTTAAAATTTCGCTTGGGGAGTGTTTAGTAAACATAGTTGCGAAATTCGAAGAAAAAATAAAAGTGATTTTTTGATCGTAGTACCACTTTAACACGCGACATAACCAACGGTTACGTTTTTCACTACCTTCAATCATTGTAGCAAGTATTCAGAAGTTCAACTCAGTGGGGTAAAAAGGTCAAGTTCGTCCGCTATGATCGGAGGATTTCGATCCGCCTAGCTTGTCGGTTTCTGCTTTTCACAGTTCGTTGGTTGTCGATGTTATTATGATTGACGGCCGTAAAAAACGAAATCAGTTGAAATCGTCAGTTGAGGTTTGAACCTTTGAAAGGCAAACTAAACTGTAGTCAAAACGCTTTTTTACGTTAAAAACAAAAACATTAGTTAACTTTTAATCTCAACTTCAACTAACACAACACAACTTCAACACAACACAACGGGTGGCCATAAAAGGAGTGACACCCCCATCATTTCAAACCTCTGGAGTATGGAAATTCGGCCACCCCTCAGTCAAAAGGCACGTTAATAGGGACTTTAAGTAACGACGACGGCAACGCAAAGGAAAACATCATTGAAATTGTGGTCTTCGGTTCTTTTATTGTACTTCGCGATTATTCCAACTCGTTAAACTTGCCTAATGTGGCCGCACTGTCCGGGAACTGAATTCGTAGGTATGGCGCTCAAGTTCAGTAACAGAAAGAAAAATTCACCGTCGTGTGTTCCCGTTCTCCAAAAAAAACTTAAAACTGGTCATTAGGCTTACTTGTTTTGCAGAGGACGGCAAGGAAATGTACCAGAATATGTAACGCACGTGCAGAGTCATTGTTGTTCTCATTAGACCCTATTGTTTTTTGACAAACTCGTTGGCGTCGCCGACGTGGTTGCTTAAGCTCCCCAGTGTCTCGTGCATCCTTTGGACTAACCCTGTTTGGAAATTTTGAGGTGGGCTCTGACACGAGCTCCATGCTTCAGGAAAATGTCGCAGCGACAGGAGACAGTAACACGAGGGGACATTTAGCAGGGACTGGAAGTGGAGAGGAAGTATGTAGCAAGAACACACCCGAAAATACAGCAGTGACATGTCCAAGGAATATGTGACAGCTACATTTCCCCTCGTGAGTGAGGATTCTTTTGAACTCATGTGGAATGTTTGTCCTGGGGACATGATGAAGAAGGTTCTCTCGGTTGGTTGCTGGTATACCGATACTTTAGTATACTAGTATGCTTTAAGACTCACCAAGAAGACTCTCGGTACCATAAGCAGGTTGCTGTTCAATGATCATGACGTCTAGCTCTTGAAAGTAGACATTCAGTTCCAAGATGTGTCGGCTGTTTTGTTAGCGAGAAACAATGAAATAATTAAGTTAGTCTGTCACTCGATCAGTTAGCCAGTAAGGTTAAGTCATTTATTTAGTCAGTTAGTTAGTTAACCAGTCAGTCAATCAGTTAGTTATTAGTCAATCAATCATTCAGACAGTCACTCAGTCAGTCGGTCGGTCGGTCTCGAAACTTAGGATTTATCAACTGACTTCATAACGTACATTTGCAACCGTAAAGAGATTGAAAGCTGACTTTTCGAGCGTTAGCCACTTGTCAAAGAGAATCCGGTGGGACAGTCAGTCAGTCAGTCAGTCAGTCAGTCAGTCAGTCAGTCAGTCAGGCAGCCAACCAGCCAGTCAGCCAGTCAGTCTGTCAGTCCGTCCGTCCGTCCGTCCGTCCGTCCGTCAGTCAGTCAGTCAGTCAGTCATCCAGCCATAAACACCGTATTTTACCCTCTATCTGCTCAAATTACAGTCCAAACGACTGAAAGACTTCCTTCCTTCATTGCATGGCAATGATGTATGCTATTCATTTTACCTGACAAAGCTACGGTAACGCGTCCTCTTCTCTTCTGAAGCATTTCCCACATATATATTCATCAGTTCAAGAACGTACTTTTCGTTTGGGAATTCGGCATAGGAAAGGACTGGTTTAAAGGCGATTGTCTCACAGGGCACTGAACAATTGCATTTACTTCCGATCTCCTTGTGAAATCTGTCTGCCGAAAAAAACAAGTCACATTCAGAATTTTTGGAAGTACGATAAAGAAGAATCAGGAGTGGGGGGGGGGGGGGTGCAATAGGACCGAATGAAGTACGGAATCTTCCCCAATTGCACAGGTTCCTATGCAATAACAACTAATATGGTGCATCCTTTCATGTAACGTTCAGTCGCACTTTCTCTGCACAAACGTCTTGCCAAAAGTCCATTTGAACAAGCATTTGTAACATCGCACGGTAATATATTCCAAAGTTTAGGAGGCCTTTTGGAGAAAATTTTAAATTCTTCAAGGCATCTGTTTTGAAGCTTAATTGCCTTATGAAAACAACTTGAATAAAAAGAGTGCAAGGTCAGAAAACTTCAGTTCTGCTTCATTTTTGATAAGTCGAAAGTGGACTATATGAGTACTTTATGGAACAGACAACCAAAAAGAAAACAATGAGCTACAACTCAAACTTTTAGTCCGATTATAAAGTGAAATTATTCCATGTTGTCAAAATAAGTTGTAACAATAACAAAAAAAGATACGACGGAACTTGCTATATACTCGCGAGATGTGTAATGAAAATGAAAACAATGTCTGGTGTTAAAGGAGAGGGCTGTACCACTGTCCTGTCGGTTTCCAGTTAACACACTTTTCTGTTTTGCACCGAGAACAGGATCAGTAATAAATAGCTAATCGTAAGACGTTTAATGAAAATATAGGCACACCGGGCTTTTGATTATGTGGGTCTGCTTAAGGAGATGCTGGACGGTGCAACTGCCCTTACCATTTTCCGGGAAAACACAGTTTGCTGTCTGTCTGATATCACATTCCTTGGCGTTGCCAACAGCTAGAAAGAGAAGAATATGTGTTGTCTAAGTAGGTCTCCTGTTCACAGTAAGAAGACGAAAGGACCCATGTGGACCACCCATGTGGTCAAAGTAGGCTTGAGTTAATCCAGAATAAGCCGCAACTTTGTATTCAGTTTTTAGGTAAATCAGTGTAAATTCCTGAAAACAGCGGTGTTCTACAAAGCTCTTTCTGCATTGAAACTGTGGGGTTAAATTTAGGAGCCACAATCCCCACTTGAAAGAGGAAATATTGTTTGTCCAAAGGCAACCTCTTTCCCACGGGTGATCTTCATTCTTTCTTACCGAAACGAGGTTCCTTAAAGGGCTTGGATCAAAAATGTTAAAACATTGTGCTTTATTTCACATCAAGATTCTAAGTATGTATTATAAGAAACGGGACAAACAATAAAAGTGCAAAGATAGTAGAACGGAAAAAAGAAGGTCCATTTGGCTTCTCTGTAACTTTTCCTATAGTAATGAAATTGCATTTTAAATTAATTATGTACACTTTAGGTGACGTCGATCTAAGACGCGTATCCTCTTTTAAATGATCTGTGCTGTGCCAAGTGTCTATTTGCATTACGTCTGCACCAAAGCTTTCCTCTGGCAGTCGCAGGCAGGGTTGGGGCATATTTTGGGGGTACTCACATAGATATAAAAAACTTACGTGGCAATTTGACGTCTCTACAGCCGCATTTCTCAACCAGGTATCTAGTGTGGCATGTCAACAGACAGGCAGAAGTCGTGTACTTAGTGTAGCCAGGATGACTGCTTATCGGCGCGTCAGTGCAGTTGCTCTCAAAAGGTGCTTTGAGGTTGCGTACCTGTAACATTTCACAAGTAAGGCAGGCGCAAGGCGAAAAAAGTGTGTGTGACCATTCAAACGAAGGCTACTAAGAAAAACTTTCCTGTGATGCTGTTTATCATGCTGAACAAGGTTGTTTTAACTTTTTTTTTGAAGACGAAAACTTCAAGTTTGACTTTTCGAGTGACACCTAATGAGTATTATTTATCTATGGTTCGGTTTATTGTGCTATACAAGGTGATTGTATCTTTGGAGCCTCTGTTTTTAGACGCTGTTTTTTGGATGAATTCCTTGAGCAGCAGTTCCTATAGCACTGTTTATTGGGTTGTGTAAGGTGATTTCAACTTTTGCATTTGTGATTGAAATCCTAAAGTGTGACCGTTCTTTTTAACGCTACTACGTGAGGAGCACATGCAACCGTCACGTACCTTTTCTTTTCTAACTGCCGCGTAGGTACTCGTACCAGGCCCCACGGCAAACCCAAGTTGATCGACCATAGGTGGTGTCTCGTGGTGATGAATGAGGACCTTGAGGCCCGCTTGTTTTGTCACAAGACCATAATAATCATACTGTTGTACGTTTAACGTTAGACGTAGCCCAAACTTAGCTCCGGCGTTGTTTACTGTCAAGATCTGTCTGCCGTCTTGACCTGATATATGAAAGAAAGCACAGACACTTAAGCCATCTCTACTCTGTTCGGGATATGAACGGAAATGGCTCAGAATTGAAAGATACGGCCAAAATCTTTCAAATCCTACTCTTAATCGATTACGTTTCGGATCGATTCCTTTTTCAGACTATCCTGAGGAGCGACACAAAAACGTACCCACGGTTTACTTTCAGGATCGGAGCGGGGCAGCATCGCTTCGGTACAAAATATTGCCGAAATCAGCGTTTTATGTGTGAACAAAAGGCCTGTCTGACATGGTATTTGAGGTATTTCTGCCGATCTAAGACTTACCCGGTATAGTGGTATTGTGTAGACAGCCTTAGCCGTCTTGAAAACTAGAAGCGTTGACCGTCATAATAAATCCCCTACTCCCAGACCTCGAAGAATTCTAGAGTGACCCTGCATGCAACCCAATTTTTTATTCACTTTAATTCTCTTCACTTTTGTTCAATTCTAACTTTTGTTTGCAGCGTGGATTGTAATCGCACTCCCATATCCCTCCAAACCCAGTAAGGATCGTTGATGTTGGGGTGTGGGGACAGAGTGTATTTAACACGGTTGCTATTTACGGTAGATTATGATGAAAACGTTTTTCTGTTCTGTGGGTTTTACTTGGTGTTGCAAATTCTAATTTCTAAAAGAGCAAAATAAACCTTGGCAAATTTCAGATGGTATTGTATCACTTTCTTAATAATTGATCATATCACCTATTGTTTAACATTTGCAGTTTTTCTTATCACGCTGTTCTGTTGATTAAAACTCAAAGTCTCTAAAAACGTTTTATAGTAAGAACACAACTTTAACTTTGGTAACTATTTAGGACATAACAAAGGCTGATGTTGTATTTTGTGGTAATTTTTGCGCCCAGTTTTAACTTTTAATGAATCAAGGAGTATGGTTTGAAACAAACAGTTAAGGTATTCTTTGCTACAGAAGTCTCTTCTCAATGCTAACCCCAGGTTACGTAACAATATGTTCACCCGCATACTAATTGTAGGGAGCTTGTTGACAATAAAACGAGAACGGTTTAGACCAAAGATACCGTAGGAAAATGCTTAAATTATCCACAAATACTATGTACAAGTGTTGGAATAACAATCAGACTCTTCTTCTGTTTAGAATTCGATCTGATATTTCCTTGTTTCGCCGACTCAAAATGAAGTACAAACGTTAGAGGGAACATAGATGGGGCCCCACAGAACTTATTGTACGCGCATGACTTTTTTATCAAGAGACATTCAGTTGCTATTGACTTGCATGTATACTTTGCGCTACCGGACTAAAAGTAACTTGACTTCCAAACAATAATTATCGGACCTGACATGTCTTTGGGAGATTTGACCGGAATCATGACTTTGAATTGGCGAAAGTAAAATTTAGATCGTCGTGGGGGACTTAATAGTCGATGAAGGGCTAGCTCTTAAAATGGCAGCTTCTGAAAAAGTCAATTTTTTTTATCTAGCCGCCCCAGATTTACAACATGACTTTCAAACGTCAGAGGAGAGGAAACACCACTGATACATTTCCCAAAGAAGCTTACCTGAATTGAAAGTATGGCAAAGGCCCATAGACGTCAAAACCGATGTAAAATTGCGATGGCTACATTTTTCGCCTTTCCAAGAGCATGCTGTTAACATATCTTCCATTCGGTGCCCTCCAACAGCGTAAAGGTTAGACATGCTAAGATTTTTATAACGACTCCAATCAATTTTGCTCGAGTCTACATTCAATCCGCCGGCGAATTTGTCACCCAGTGCGTATTTAACAATGTCACTTAGATTTTGGGTATCCACTTTCGACTGTCTCAAGAGGTTAAAATTGCAGATAGTGACCGCTGGAAATTCAGGCGATGTTTCGTGTTCCAGAGTTACTTTTGTGCTAACTGGGTAACTGAAATATTTCTTCACCAGGACCGTGCACTGAAACGAAAAGTAACCAATTCCCGCCAAAAGGAACACGGCCCATATTATCCGTCGCAACATGGCTGCACTTGTAAACACATGTTGTATACCATGTAAAGTTGCACTTTCAACATAATTGTTCCATTTTTGTTTAATAGCTGCAGTCTTGGACGGCTCTTGAATCCAACTTACTTTTATTTCTGGGTTCACTTTATCCATGGTGGTTCGGTTTCGAATAACGCAACTTTCGATTCACTTCCGACAGTACTACTGCGCCAGTGTGTTTCATTTGGTTTAGTGATTTATGTCATATCAACATACAAACAAAAACTCGTATAATCGGCTCTGTTCAAGCACTATTTCAACCAATCAGGAGCAACTAAAAAGACCCTAACTTACCTTTGTTGCCCGTGAACGGTTATGGATGCATAATTTGAATTCGAGATCTGATTGGCTTGCTTCGTGTGTTTGTGATTGGCCAGTTGTATTTAGATTGGCTCTGGTCTCCGACAGTCACCGGCGCTTTCATTGAACTGACTAATGGGCTTTGATTGGCAAACAATTATTTTGGGTAACCTTTGTACTTTTGTAAGCGAGTTTGACAGTTGCAATCGTTTGTTGCAACTACAGATGTAGTTCGAGTTTTAAATTAGCATAAGAATGATAGACGCCAAATTTTTTGCCTTATTAAACCACACACACAGAGTGTTCCTTGCTTTGGCCTAAATTATTGAAGAACAAGACTTCTCATGACTAACTGAAAAACATCACATTTTATTGTTACTTCTTGGGGATCAATGCTTTTTGGGAATCAATATTTTTATAACTTAATGGTGATAAGATAAGAGACTTGTACCAGTTTTTGGATGTAACATCAAACCAATTTCGAAATTAAGGTAACATATAGGACTAAATTTATGCGGGAGTTTAAACATTACGGATGGGCGATTTTTTTGTGTGTGTTTTGTGGGAATAATTTTTGCGACTGGGAAAACTGTTTTTTCTTGCTGGGGATTAATTTTTGTGATTTTCAGGAAGTTACGTTCATATGGAGTTAAAACATTTTCGATCGTTTTTTGTTCGACTACATCGAACAAAAATACAGTTGAAACAACATGTAAAACACGTTAACCAACGGAGTACCTTCAGACGATTCTTTTCTGTCAAGCTTTTAGAAGTGAAACTCTTGAAGTGCACCGATAGCAATTTCATCGTTTCATTTCTGAATGTTTTGTTTCTAATTTCGTTTTGTTGTCGTTTTTCGTTTCTGAACGAAAGAGATGCCATAAGCAAATGAGCACCGACACGATTTTACATTAAATGTAAAAGGTGATGTTTGATTATAATTTCGACAGTGAACATTTTTGCTGTAACTGTTTTTGGCGGATCGTGAAAAACACCGCAAAAATTGCATAAATTAGAACCCTCAAAAAGTTAGTGCCACACGTTCGTGAAAGAAGTCTTTTTCCCCAACATAGGGTTTGGAGGCAAGTTGTGGAATTCTCTCGCTTTCTTTGGATTCCCTTCATTGCACGGTAATCGCAACAAAAAATAAGCTAGGACCAAAAACTTCCTCTTTAAAAATCCGTCACTGTTTGATCGTTTCATGTAAGCTCTTCCCATCATTGCGAAATAATGTCGCCCAAAGGAGCTCAATAGCCCTTTTCACAGTTAACTTTTCTCATTTGCATTACAATGTTTTTGAACATGGATGTGAGGCAATTTCGGGCAAAAAGTGCAAAATTGCCCGAAATTGCCTCACATTCACGTTCAAAAACATTGTAATGCAAATGAGAAAGGTAAACTGTGAAAAGGGCTATTGCTTGATCTTATTATTAGCACCGGGGCGTGGCAACTGCTTTCCAAATAAGGACAGTTTTTAACGTAATTTAATAATTTACAGTAAAAAACAGACAGAGTATCTGAAATGACCACTTGTTGGAGCGTAATATCCCAACGATTTTCAAGCTAAGTTGGCAAAACATATCCTTTTTCACTGGTTTTGGGGGCAGTTAACATGAAGTTCTTTTATCCACATTGAATTTTGTTTAGTGACCCTTATTGAATATCGAGAACTAAGCTTAAGGACTCAAAAATCTTCAACTAAGGTTGATTTGCTGTTTGATTCTTCCAGTTCAGTTCTTTCTTTCATTGCGGGGTAGGGTTTCGCAATGAACTCGATTAATCCCAGATTGCAGTTTTTATGTTTGATGCTTTGGGTTTGTTCCTTCTCACGAACTCGGAGGTGCGGCAACACAGTTTCCGGGGTTTTCGGTAACATTTTAAAGTACCGGATTCATAGCTGATTCAAGTGGGCGTGCACGCCGTAGGCGCGAACATGAGTGCCGAAAGGCAGGAACTTCCACAGGGTTCCAGGGGCATGCCCCCCGGAAAATTTTTGAAATTGGTCTCTAAAAATTTTTTAACTGGTAAGACCCGCACAACGACAAGGCGTTGAGAGATGACCGATCTTCAGTAGAACTGGATCAGCAAAACATTTGAAGTAGGGGGGAGGGGCAGCTGGGGGTGACGAATAATGATTTCATTATACATGACAGGAATGATCATTCGTTTCCCATTGTAGTAGTTACATAAGTGATCAAAATAAGGCTCAAACTCTATCTTTGATAAACAAATACTATTTCATTCGATTTATTTAAACTTCAGAAAATAAATTATTTCGTGCGAAAGTACCGGACCTTTCTTGTCAAACAACCGGACGTTACCTTCGGCCTCCGGCCTCAAACGAAGCTCCTGACTACTGTCCGTTTCTTCCAAAATGGGCGTTTCTGCCATGACTTTCCGGAACGTGATACTTAACAATGACATGCGGGAGGATCTGAACTCACAGCATTTTGGGGTGTAAAAACCAAGCATTTTTGAAGTCTAAGTCATGTTAAAAACACACTCTCGTTTGAATAGCTTTGCGGCTAGTCATGGCATTTTTTCGCATTAGATTTCTTTTCATTGGTCACTAATCGCATCGAAAATGAAGCTTGAGGACTGAATCCTTCAACTAAGATAAGGCGCTAATTGATTGACTATATAATTATCTCCGGGGCGTGGCGACTATTGTTTTAACTGAGATGGTGGTGTTGCCTTTTCAACCTTCAATCTAGCTCTTCTATTTATTGCAAAATAACGTTTCGCAATCCATTTAATTGACATATCAGAGTTAAATCCGGGGCGTGCCGACTGGTCTAACAAACGAGCCAAAAAATGTCCTCCAATTATATTTCAGCCTTTCACTTTTACAGCTTCATATCAGAGGGCATATATTTTAGAGAACCATCGAATGAACTATTGGATATACACATTAACTGATCACTGTTACTAATAGGGGACTGATATAGTGTGTTAGTCGAGGTGAATTTCTCGATTCTGAGGACGAATTGGGAGTTTTTAACATTTCTTAGAACGCGACAAGAAACGAATGATGAACTACGAAAACATCCAGTGGGTGAACAGAAGCACGCCCAAAAATGTCAGTGAAAGAGGAAGGCACATTCGTCAAGAAGGTGAACAAATACCCAAATTTAGGAAGCAATTAACAGAAAACGTGGGAAGGCAAAAGCAGTTGGCTGATCTAATCGCTGCGAAGGGAACGACAACGAGCAGCTATTCGCGACCCAATCCCAGGGAACATTGTTTTATAACGGAACAAGTGATTGGAGCTTGGACGCCAACAGAAACGTCGCTGGCCTTTAACCAGTGTATTCAAGATAAACAATGCGAAGTGAAGGCTCATTTACAAGATGACTCACAATCCAGCCCTTTTCGACGTAGACAGCAAAAGCAGAAAACTAGAGATCCTAGAACGAAGGCTGCTTTCTCAAAAGTTCTAAGAGGAAACGAGACCTTAGCTGCCTTGAATCGATGTATATTTCAAGACAACCGGTGTGACAAACAAATACGTCTACAAGATGTATCAGAGTCGAGCCTCCTTCGAAAAAGAAGGCAAAATCAGAAAACCGGAGCTCCTAAAACTAAAGGAGAGGATGTGAAGACAATCGACGTACCAAAGGCCCTAAAACTGAGAACGTTTCAAGACAATCAGCTTGATGTAAAGTTTAATTCGATAGGCGAAGAACAGTCTAGCCTGCAAATCAGAAATGGGAAGGCCCCAAAACTGACACGAATTCCCCGCCTACTAGCTTCCAAGATAAAGCTAACGTGCCGTCATCAATGAATTCACCACGTAATCGCTTCGACGTCCTTTCCAGTCTTGAGGATAAGATTGTTATCCAGTCACCACCGAAGTCTCCATGTGAACGCACTAAAATGCTTTCTCTTCTTCAACAGAAGTCTGTCATCCACTCACCACGAAAGTCACCAAGTGATCACCACAAAATGACTCCCAGTTTAGAAGGGAAGACCTTTAGTCGCTTTGAAATGGTTTCCAGTTTGGAAGAGGAAATGGTTATGCAGTCACCACTGACATCACCATATGATCGTTTCGAAATGGTTTCCAGCGTAGAAGAGAGGATTGTCATTTTCTCATCACCGAAGTCTCCATGTGATCGCATTGAAATGGTTTCCAGTTTGGAAAAGAAGATCGTCATCCAGTCTCCACCGATGTCACCAAGTCACCTTTCCGATCAGCGCAATGAAACGCTTTCCAATTTAAGAGAGAAGACCGTCATCCAGTCACCACTGACGTCACCATATGATCATTTCGAAATGGTTTCCAGTTTAGAACAGAGGATTGTCATTCTGTCATCACCAGTCACCATGTGAGCGTATTCAATTGGTTTCCAGTTTAAAAGAGAAGACAGTTATCCAGTCACCTCTGACGTCACCACGTGATCGCTTCGAAATGGTTTCCAGTTTAGAACAGAGGATTGTGATTCTCTCATCACCGGTCTCCAGTCAGCACCGATGAAACAGCCTCTGTTAATCCCATTGCCTAATGATGATGACGATGGCTAGAAGTATGGGTACAGAAAACGTACATGTTAAAACTAAGTGGCGACTGCTTTCCATTTCGAAAGAGGAAGTATTCTCTTTTAGGAATAACCGAACTGAGTACGTCGCACCCTAAGTGTAATTATAGATGACCACAGATAAAACAGAATGTGAACAGTTCAAAAGGATGAAAATATCAGTCTTTCAACTCCGCAAGAACAGCTTGCAGTCACGCACGTTGGCAAAGCGTTGTTGTAACTTTCACACACAACAACTTGTCAACTGACTTTTACCTGCCAACACGAGTTTGCAGATCTTTTGCCTTTAAATAACTAGGTAAATCATGAGACACTAATCATTGCACGCAGTACCTTGCTGCAAGAAGCTGATATTAGTGTGACATCGCAAAATAAGTTTGACATTTCTACGTTTGTCATCTGATGAAGATGACAAACGTGCAAAGATGCTGGGTTAATTTATGTTTCTACTATATAAGGTAGAAGGCTTCTTGAAAATATAACAATTGTTCTACTTTATTATAGGATGATATACGAACGGAAATATCATTTATCAATACTAACTGTTGTACAGCAGGATTATAGAATATAAACATATGGTAGAACTTATAGTAGGTGACAACTTCCGTTAGATCGCGGAATGTATAAAGTGTTCGTTTACTGTTTCATTTGTGTAATTTCTGTGAAGCAAAAAAGAAAAAAACTAGACTTGTTTTCCTCAAAACTGACGTGGGAAAGGTCACTGTTTGATCTTTCGTCTGCAGACTAGCCTCTTTCTATGTAGTCTCCTACCCAGCTGTTCTCAGGGTCGTCAACCAACGCTCCTCGCGTTGCATGTCTATCCCTAACAACGGCTGCGTAGGAGACTACTTTCTATGAGTCCATTATGATATGCGTGTAACGTTTTCACAAACGTAGTGGCTCACAACTTCTGGAGAACCCAGATTGTGAAGCATAAAGCAACTAGGAAGTACAAAAACGGCTACTCCCTCCTCGATGGGAGACCAGTCCTTTGCAGGGTTACCCAAGTAGGGTTCCTCTATGGGTGCCTGCTAACAGTTCAGCCTAGTTCCCAGGCGTTCTCCTCTCGCTCACACAATTTGGGGCGAAATTTCGTGACGTCACCGAATGGCATACCGCGAGAACTCCGGGGACCTCATTCGGTGACGTCACGACATTTTGCACCAAGTTGAGTCGACTGCACAGGAGGAGAATGCCTGGGTACTAGGCTGGTAACGGTTACTTCATCGGGGTGGAGAAAGATAATGTGTAGTACACTGTCTTGTCTAAGAAAACAAAACGACAATGGTGACACCAACCTTAAGTTGAAAAATACACCACCGAGCCTCCCATTGTAAGATCTTAAATAAGTATTATTCTACTGCATTCAATACAATAGTTATTTACTCTATACAAATGTGTATTCTCAGTTCAAGTGATTTGTGTGACCACTCTATATTTTGAAATAATTTCATTTATGATGTCAAGAATAGATACAAAAAAAAGAAAAAGAAAAAAACATTTTGGAAAAAATTATTTGCCTTGAAGTGCAAATTTAGCTCAATCATCTTATTCTCAGATGATATTCCAGGATCGCAGAGAGATCTATTTTCTCCTTACTGTTCCCATTATTGTATTTAAATTAATCCCTTATCCCAAAGCAGGAGAAATGTTGATTCCCTCAAAAAGTACAGTCCAACCCTGATCCCTGAAAACCTGCTAATCCCAATCCTGTGATTTGGGATCCGATCCCTCTGATCCCTCAACTCAACATTCTAATCCCATATCATAGTACCTTGTACTCAGTCAGATTACCCTTTACACCATAAATTTCATGGGCACAACATTCTTAAGTTGAAAACCGAAACATTTCAAATTGTATCCATCTAATTCTGAATAAAATCAAAAATGTCCATTTCTCTTTTTTTTTTCGTCTGAGGGAAAGCTAATACTGCTTTTACTGTATTTGTGGTACCAGCCAAAATGGTACAACTTGGTACCTTTTTTCTGAAAATTCAAACTCTATACCCTATTTCAGAACACTACCTGTGTGTAAAACATACCTTATTCGGACCAAATGGTCGAAATCTCAGTATATAAAATCTCAATATACAGTTAAAAACCCATACCCTTTGGGGCCAAACATAACTGTATAGCTTATACACAGGGGTAACTCTCCAGGCTTAAGGAGGGTCGCTATAACATTATTATAATATTATATAACATAATTTTACATTTACTCATTAGGGCAGCTACTTTTATGAGCTCACTGCTTTTGAAATTTTTAAAATTTTGGGTAGTGGAGGGGGACAGGTAGGTGGGAGCCCAGGAGAAAAGGGGGTGAATGGTATATGGGGAGCAGGGGCATAGGGGGGCAGGAAGCGGAATTCCCAAGGTGGCGGGAAGTGGGAGAAATAGGGGGAAATATGCAACATTGTGGAATACTTTGCAATTGAAAACCACAAAGAGGTAGGAGCCAACTAAAGTAGGGTGGGAACCAGGACAAAAGGGTACAGGAAGTGGGAAGTCTAAACCCCCCTGTCCCCCCTTAATGTCCCCCTGGGTAGAACAAATACAAAGAGATGGGAGCCAACTAAAGTAGGTCGGGAAACAGAATTAAAGGGTATGCGAAGCGGGAGGCTTATAACCCCATGCCCTCCCCCCCCACCCCATGTTTAGAACAAATACTGCATTTATAAATTCCCCTCAGGGTACTTTAAAAACTTAAGTACCACATCATGAATAGGTTTAGCAAATTTCTTGTATCCCCTTCGAGTCAGATGTAGATAATCGAACATATCCTCATGGCTGATCAAGCCATCACTTCTCACAAAGCCCGGGTCAGAGTCCAGGTACAGTGCATTAGGGATGGTTGAGACAACTTCCTTGAGGGCGTGGTTTACTTGGAAGTGTTTTTCACGGAGATGGTTAGGCTCTTTGCCTCTGGGTAAGAGACCCTAGGAAGGAAAAAAGCAGTTGTTATGAACACGTTTATCTGGATTTTGTTTAACAATTTTACATAATAACAACAATAACAATACAATTTGTACTGTGCAAATTTTATAATTATTTTAAATGTTCAAATGCGCATAACAATAATTAGACAAATAATAAAAATACCAATACAAAATCTACGATGAAATTTAAAAAAATGCTATATTAAAAAGATAGAAACCTACAAAGTACAAATTAAAGCTGTGATAAAAATATTAAACAAAAAGGGGCACTTCTAACTCTGTTTTAAAAACTCCAACAGTCTTGGCGCTTCTAACATTAAGTGGTAGCGCATTCCAGAGCTTTGATGCAGCGCAAGTAAAGGACATGTCTCCAAGTGTTGCTCTGGATTTAAAACTAGGATGACCAAGGAAAAGTTTATCATTTGAATTCCTAAAATTTTATCACAGTGGAGGCTTGAGTGAAACAAGAGAGGAGAGAACTGAATAATAAATGTAAATGAGAACTGAATCATAAATGTTCATTTATGCAAGCTCACAGCTACAGTATAGTCTTGGTTGGTAGTAATATACAGATTGTTTTAAGGCTGGTAGGCCAGATGTGACTATGAACAGGTATAAATTTCACGCTCTTACCAGAACGATGACTTTAGCAGAAGGCAGCTTGCTTGTAATGCTCCAGACAATGACTTCAATTCCTTCTACAACTTGGTCAGCAGAACTGTGATGATTATTTGTTCCAACCAATAATACCACAACCTGAAATTAACAGTCACATTGACCAGAAAACATACATTTCAGAATATAAGCATTACCAAGCCAAACTTCAAAGGAGAGTCAAATAGACTAAGCCACCCAAGACACAAAAATCTCCTGGGGAGGGGAGGGTGGCTCCTGCATTAAAGTGACAGGGGTGCTCATTGGAAATTTTGACAGCAGTCCCTACAAGGTACAGTGGAACATCATTAACCTGGTCACCAATGGTCCACTTAACTGGGTGCCAAAGGATTAGACAGGTTTTTAGTTACGAAAATGATAGTATGAGCTTTAATTCAGGCCAATGATGATGTAAATAAAAAAGAAGTGGCCATATTCACAAGATGACCATAACCCTTTCACTCCCAAGAGTGCCCAAAACATCAAAATTCAAGATGAATCCCAAATTTCATTTTGTAAAATACTTAAATATAAATAGAACCATGTGAAAGTATTGTTGAGGTTTCATTCGATTGGTCACACCATAGGATTTCATCCTCAGAATCAGAAGTTAGAATCACCTAAATGTCTCCATAACTGACTCTGGGAGTGAAAGGGATAAGGTACCAGAATCTCCTTTTGAGGGTGTGGCTCGACTTCAACTTCACCCCTAAGAGGTACTAGGTCCCAAAAGGAGTTACGTTTCCTCTCATTGGCTTCTTACTCTAAAAGCTACCAGAATTTTATTATAGGTTGCATTTTTAGATTTTCTCAGTCTAAGAGATACCACACCACAATTTTTATCCCCTAAAAGGTAATTGACCACACCCCTGTCACTATTAGATGGGACTTTCCCCCAAGTGAAAACCTCGAATAATAAGAACTGATAAGCAAGAAAAGAGCAAATAAAATCTTCTTACCTTGGGACTGATGCCATCTAGTTCACCATTTTCTATTCTCCATAAAATGTGTTCAGTGCAGTCTGCTCCAATTCCAAAATTTAGCGAATTCAATGGTGCAAAGTAAGTATCCCAGGCCTATAAATAATCAACATAAAAATCTGAATCAAATATGACTAAGATGGTTACGAACAACATAAAACAAAAGAAATGGCCTAGTGGTACCAGTGGTAAGGAGGGGAAGTTGGGGGGGGGGCTGCTTTGAAGGGTTTAGTTTTCAAGCAGTTTAGCCTGAAATAGGATATAGAAGTCATAGACTGAGAGAGTTTTGGGCTGACACCGGGCAATTAACTGCTAACGTCAGACATTGAAATGGTGAATTTGACTGGACCAATCGTCTGATGATAGAAGTAACACCGGACGTTAAGGTTTATGCAACTCATCCCTGGTCTAGAACATTAGACTACAGTTAGAGATTTTTAGTCTAGTATTAACCCTTTAAGCCCCAATATCCACATGCATATTCTCCTCACTGTTCTCTCTACATTTCTTATGTTACTAGTTGGGAGAATTTGATTAAAAATCAAGACTTTTGATCATTGGTGATCATATCCTTTAATTATTCTCATGACCTGTCTGTTTGATCAAGTTGAAATACTGTAAGGAGAAATTAGATGCTTGTCACTCTTGGGGCATAAAGGGTTTAAACAGGGTTGCAAAGTGCAGTTGAACATGGTCTGGTGTGGTTATATAATTAAGGGTTTCAGAGACTCAGCAGCACGCCCCATGCAAATACTTCACAGGTTTAGAAATGTAACATTTTAAAGTAACCATCTCAGATCACCAATGCTTTTTCTATAGAACTGCACCAGAGGGGCCATACAGTGGTGTAATAAAAATTGATATTTAATAACCATACCTCAGTTTCAAACATGTTCCGTATTAACGAGTCACCCATGAATAATACATCGCATGGACAAACCTTGCCTTCATGCAAAAATCTCTCATGCTGAAGAGATGAGGAGATAAAAAATTAATTAGTTTATTAATTCATTAACTGTGCAAGATAAAACCTCCTTAAACATTCAAATATGCTACAAGTAGTAATCAGTTTAAAAAATTGGTTAGGTTCATTTTAAGATCTGCTCATTTCAAAGGGATTTGGGGATGACATGCATGAAGGACAATTGGTGTGGACAGAAAGATTAACATTAACAGGTTGGATGCCTAGACTGGGAAAATGCACTAGGGGCCACCCTAGGTGTGGAGACGATAATTATTGTGAAGTTTGAGGATGCAACCAGGACAAGAAATCCACAGGATGGGGCATAGTTGTGAACAAAGGAAGAGCCTGTCTGAGCACTTCATTCGGCAGTGGATGGTCTGAGCCATTAAAAAGTCAACCACATTTGAGATCACATTTCCTTTAAGAAAGTTGGTATAGAATGGTTTATCAAAAATGATTTTGACACCACAACAAGTTGTATTCGAGTCTTGAATTCTCCAGAAACTCTCAGACTTGATACAACAAGTTAAGCCTTAATGGCCTGGACTTATAAACTCAACGAGTCTCACTTTAACGGTATGTGTATGTACTGGTGACTCCTAAAACTACTAAACTCTACAATTTTCCAGTTTCAAGTAATGGGGTTGTGGATTGTACAGTAGATAACAAAGACACTGGATTGAAGTTCCCGAATACTAGTACCCAGTCCTACTTAATTTCTTACCATGCTCATCCACCGACGGTCACCTTGGACATCTTTTACAGGTTTCGCAACTGTGGCAGGGTTTGCCATTTTCGAATATTTCTTTCAGAAAATTTCTGCAGAACAACAAAAACTAGTTTTATTATTAATTGTGTATTAATACATTAGCCTACTTTTATTTATGCAATGTCTATATTGCTTGAGTGCAGGAATCAAATGGGAAACTACTTTTCTTGAGGTCATGGCATACCAAGTGCAGTGAGGTCCACCTACCACGTCTGTTATACAAAGTCAGAAAACTTGCAAGGGAAAGTATGCATGGGGCCATAATCAACAAGAGTAAATTATGCAGGCTCTTTGTTCAAGAACGGGAGTTTATGCAGGTGAGTTTAATATTTCATTTTGCATTTACTAAATAAAAGAATTTTTTTTCAAAATGTCGTTGGCCTCAAATTAAACCAGATGCCACCAATTGAAATGTACATTCAACAGGGTGGTTCCAAGAATTAAAAAAAAAAGGTGCCAAGTAGACAACCTGGGGGAGTATATCCTGCATCATTTGAGACTAAAATTTACCATTCAACAGGCACTCCTTAAAAAAATCCTAGAGAAAATGATCACGAGGAGGGGGGGGGGGTGCTTGATGGAAATATTGAGTTTACGATTACCTTTGATATTCCAATCTGAATGAAAATTATCTTAAAATCATCTAAAATAATTATAGCCAGTTCTTCAGGTTAGGCCTACACAGCAAAGAGATGAAGAGAAAAGCAAGGGGAATGGGAATACCAGGGAAATCAAAAGCTTCCTTCTCCTTTCTTAGTATCCCTCCCCTCCCCCCAATTTGATTTCCCTCATCTCTGGTCCAGCCCCTGTGAGTAAAAGAGCTACTAAACCCCAAGGGTTTTTGTTAAATGGATAACGTTTTCTAAGACACAGTTGGGCAGCTGGCCTTTGAAAGCAATAAGGATATCTCAAGAGTATTTTTCAATAAAATAATCTGCTATAAAACACAAACTGTTATGAAGCAGCAGTACATTTTAAAAAATGGGGGTTAAAAAACTGGGTCTTCGCCAAATACTTGAAGAAAATATGTTTAAGTTAGGCCTAAAAAGGACTATCCTACCAGATGAAGATTATGAGCACCTGTTTACCGATCGGCTAAAAATAGTCTGTATTAGTTCAAAAACAAACCACCACACCACAGTTCAAAAAATAACAAAATCCTTTGTTTTGTCTGGTATATGCAAACCATTGAAATGGCAAAGTTTTCAGCCATTTGGCTTTGTGTTCTTTAAGCTTACGTTAACTTAAATTAATTGTGACTTTAAAATTAACATTTTCTAACTTGACCGTGGCATTTGAACCAAGCGGGGGAAAACCGCTCGCTTCACTAAAAGTAATTAACCTCTATGGCGATTACTCTATATGCAAAGCAGTCTCTTTTAGCTTAAACAAGCAAGCTAAAATATAAAACGTGAATTGTCTACAGCTGCCTACAGATCGATGAGTATGTAAAATTTAAAAATTCTGATCGTTCGATAGAGAAGCTTATTTTATCACGACTGGACTAAGTAGCCACATTTAAGCTTAACCTTAAAATTATCAAAACTTACGTTGCCAGTTAAAAGAGAAAACAATGTTGTCCTAAATTGTAAACGGGTAACACAAAATGACGGTCGTAAAAATGGAAGATTGGTTATTTCCTCCGCGAAGGGCAGCTGACATCGACATTCGGGATATCATAAATTTTATGGGACTTACCAGTCCTTAATGAGCCATATTTTCCGCTATCTCTGTCGTACCGGAGATTGAACTCTGGATAATATTAATATTATAAGATTCTAACCAATAAAACTAATTTCACGCCCCTGGATAACAAACATATTTTAAAATCTTGGGATTTACTACGTGTTATCTCTCAAAATGAATGAGTTGTTTCAGCACAGCTGAGTTGATCACGTGACTGACCAAAACTTCCGGTGGATTCTCATTTCCGGTCCTCAAAAGAAATGAATGACATTCCCTACTTCGTTTGCTCCCAACAATGGCAAAGTAGAGTAAAACAATTTATTTTATCAGCAAAAGTTGTCATCAGCACCATAGACAAAATTTAGGAGCTAAACACTGATCTTGCCTGCAGAGAACAGCAACTGCACATGCACAAATAAATACGTCTCCTGAATCAAACACAAGTTTCATGAGTCGGTAAAGTATGATCGTCCGGGTGAGTTTAGTCCTGAGAAGGTCTGTTTGTAGTGCCATTGACTGACATTTCGACAACCTGAGCTGAAGTCAACATTAGAGTCACTTGACTTTGTCACAACTCTACAGAAAATGGTCCATTTTCATGCATTGTGTTGTTCCAGAAAATATCCATACTCCACCCACAGACGGTTTTTTCTGTTTGAACCCTCCACCCCTCTGGAAATTCCAGTTTAGGCTCATACTTTCCTTTAAAAATTTTGGTCCTTTAAGAGCCCCCTCCCCTCCTCAGAACTTCCATTGACCTTCCGTGGTGGGGGTATGGATATTTTCTGGAACCACACATTATTTCCAAAAAGAAAACATTTTTTCCACGTTTCTTTATTATTAAAATTATGGATACTCAAAATAATTTTCTATGTATGAACAGAGTTTGAGGTTTGTGAAAACACTTGCCTTAGGATAGTTTCAGAACCTGTCCCCACCCACCCGAGGTAAAAAATCCTTTTTCTCCATGTGTGTACAGGCACAGAAAGGCAAGTGTTTCAGCAATTCTTTCTTCTAAACTTTTACTATGTTACCATAACCCTATGAAAACATAGATAGTATTAGATTCATTGTGTTCCTTAGCCTGTTCCAGGCTCTCAGATAGTAGGGTTGGCGTGAACAGAAAGGGAATGCAAAAATAAAACGTGCGCGGGAGCTTGGGGAAAAAAAGGGGGCGGTGGGCCCCCCGTGCTTTTTCTTAGCCCTCGTTTTCTCTTCGCTCTCTTCCCCACTATCTCGGAGCCTGGAACAGGCTATGTGTTCCTTTGAACACTTGATGTAATTTGTGATATTTTGAAACAGATGTGAAAACGCTCACCTTAATGTATAGTTATGTTTTCATAACAGCCTGTTGTGTTTACTGGTCTGCAAACACAAGAAACAAGAGAAAAAAGTTTTCTTTTCACGATACAAAATCTCACAGTGGGGCACAAGCCTTTGGCACCATATTTGCAGTGCATTTATCAAGCGATGAATATAGATCACCAACATCTGTCATGGCTGCGAGTTGTCAAAGCCATGTGACAAAATGTCCAGGCAAATTTCTGGAAGGTCATATCCACAGTCACAGTCTCACTTTAGGGAGGGACCTGGCACTCGGTCTCCTTTGCCTTTCTTATCCTTCTCCTCTGGGTATCAGTCACCATGGCAACTATCCTGGTGCTGGCAATATTCACAGTGTGGCCACTGTTCCTAAAGGGAACCTCCACTGTTTTCTCAAATTGACATTAAATTTTGGAGACAAAGCCTAAATTCAAATTCTTTAAGTTAGCAAGGGGAGAGAAAGTTTTAGTGTACTAAAAAGTTGGACATGAATGCCACCTATTTTCGCTTTTGAATTTTCTGTGCACTGTCATTTTGAATTTTTATGACATCATACCATATTGTTGCATACAAAAGAAAGTTGCTTCTTAACAACAGTGGCAACCATATGATGTCATAAAAATTCAAAATGGCAGCACACTGGAAATTTAAAAACAAAAATAGGTGATATTCATATCTAACGTTTTGGTACATTAAAACTTTCTTTCCACTTGTTAACTTAAAGACCTGAAATTAAGACTTTATTTCCAATAATTTAACATCAATTTGTTGTAACAGTGGAGGTTCCCTCTTAAGTGCTCCCAACTGCTATTACGAGCCCTGTCAAAAGGACTTTCGGTATCAGGAAACACAATGGGATCAACAGGCAGCAAGGACTGTCTGTTGGGAAGTTTCTGGGGAAGTTCAGCATTTAGTTAGTAGTAAATTATTGACTGAAGAGCACAAAATTGCCAGCACATTTCAACAGGGCTTTATCACTGTGGCTCTCATTAGTTGACATTATGCCCTTCAATTTGTATGTTGAAAGCACTGGCTGTCCCTCTGATGAAGAAGTTTGTATTTAAAATTGGTGAGGTCACCTCCCAACCCTTTATGCCCTGATATAAAAATGTATATTCTCCTTACTGTTCTCCATACATTTCTTCTGGAACTAGAAAAGAGAATTTGTCTAAATATCAAGGCATCTTATCCTTGGTGATCACTTCCTTTAAAATTAAAATTAAATTAAAATGCATTTATAGAGCGCCATACTCCACTACCTGTCCATGGCACTTTACAATACTATACCTCTTAATTAGGTTAGAAACTACATTTTTTATTAATAAACAATAAATCGAGTAGATGTACTAGCACTGTACAGGCTAATGATAAAAATTACAAATCTAATGCATTCATAAAAAGATAAGTCTTGAGCTTAGTTTTAAATACGGTTACTGATAATGATTGCCTAATGTCCAATGGTAATTTATTCCATAGTTTTGGTCCTGCCACAGAGTATGCCCTGTCGCAATAAGTTTTCAAATTAGCCATGGGCTCATCAATAAACTGGTTGTTTGAAGATCTGAATATGCAACCCAAGTCCTTATGTCTCACTAGGTCTCTGATTCATCACATTCATCACTTGAATGTTTGAACAAGTAGTGATAATGTTAGGACTTAAAGGGCTAACGCTCAGTATGGTTTTTTGGTTGAGGATGAGCCCTGAATTGAAATTACTGAACAGTGATCCTCTATGGTACTTTTTATAATGCCTTAAAAGGTGGTTCAAAATTTCTGAAACTGTAGAAAAAATTCTTAAATGTGATCTTTCAAGACTGCAGTTATTTTTCTGTGATGTTGACTGTTTTGCAATTTACACCCACCTAAAAGTGCAATGAATTTGTCTTCCGTTAAATTATGTTAGGAGAAAATTACCCTTCAAGAAAAAATCCTCCACTAAAGTGATTAGAACTGCACAGGCTCGGCACAACCTTTAATGTCCACGAGATCCCATATCTTGTCTCTAAGACCCGCTTCTTCCACCTCAAACCATTGGTACTTGTCATGTGAGATTCCATCCTCTACTGGTATGAATATCTCTACCAAGACTGTCAGACACAAACCATCAGCTTCACCATGGGGTTTTCCAGTGTGTTCAACATTTAGGTAGCCATGTGTTTTGTATGCGATTCCACTGTCTATGCCTCTAATTAACTTGTCAATCACAGAGGTGACATTCGCTCCTTCACTGCTGTTTATCACCTTGTATGGAAAACACGGACATGGGTTATTTGGTCTTTTGCTTTTTAGCAATATGCAATGTAAGGATTTTTTGTCATTTTTCTCTAGTCTTTTAATTACCACCAATCTAAGAATACTATGCTTGTGGGGCTTCTTCACAGGCATTAGTCTGCAGATCGGTTTTTCTTGTTTGTTTTCATACCATTTAATCCCGGCATCTATCAAGGGACCAATGTCTTCCCCTCGGAGAACCAGAGAGGTAAACACTTCTTTAGGTGTAAACCAGCCCGCTTCCATGGACTCTTCGTCCTGTTCCTTAAGGGTTTTGAGCTTTCCGCCCGTGATATAACCAACAAAGGTGAAGCGGAACCAACTGGTCCCTTGTGAGTCGATACAAATGATCGAGACAGGCTTGAATTGAAGGCCTGTTTCCTCTAGCATCTCCCTAATAACACCTTCTTCCAAAGACTCATTCCTCTCGACTCTACCAGCTGGTAAATACCACGCTCCTCGACAAGATCTCTTAGCTTCTCTCATCATCAAAACACGACCTTCTTGTACCACAACAGCGGTTGCGATATACCAGACAGTTCGCCCAAGAACTGCTTCCCGTAAGGCCCCAAGGCGGACGTCACTCGTCTCTAACTCCTTAACACTACAAGAAAACGGAGATGGAGTTGAACTTCCTCCATGTTTTCTCCAAATAGCATTTTCGAGATCGGTCGCTAGGTGCTCCATGTCTTGCTTCTCACGCTTCCGCGTTTGCACGAAGTTAATCAAGAACAATTTTTCACGCCCGGTTGAAAATTGCTTATGCCTCCATTTTGAATTTTTTGGCGGTCAGAGGTCTGGAACCAATGCTTGAGCCGATACCAGGTTTTCAAAACGATCCTATACGAGTATGATGTTTACCGATATTTGGCATTTTTCGATATTTCGTTATCGATATTTTGACGTCAAACTCAAGACTCATATTGTAAAGTCACCATTCAAGGTAGAGTCCAGGATTAAAATTGTCTCAATCTGAATCACTCAAGGTCCTGGACAAATTGCAAAGCTTGGTTGTAAATCAACAGCACACGTGCAAACTGGTACAAAAAAAAATTGATTTTGTGCAAGACCACAGTTAGGCACTTGTGCTTAAGAGAATACCCCTTCTGTTCACAGGCTATCATGTGAGCAGTATCGAAAAACATCGCAAACAACAATACTTCTGAGGGCTTTTATTTATGTTGGGTGGCTGGACACTTGTGGGATGTGGCTACTATTGATCCCAGACGTCCTTTCAAATGGCTTGAATAATTTTGTGTCGCTTCATGGACCGTTGGTTTCACTCTGCGGTTTGAAAAAATGATCGTGTGATCACAAGTTTGTTCACCGCAAGAACTAAATTTGTTGACACAAGCTCGACAACGCTCAACTTTCGCTGAACGAATTTTTACTAGCCGTCGCATTTCATGTCCTCAGATAACACTCTTCCCGAATTTTCCCTTAAGATACAGTATAAGACGATGTTTTAATTCAGGAGACGGTATTATTTTAGGATAGGTGATGATTGCGGTTTGAAATTCATTTGACCCATGTTCAACGTTACAGATTTTGTGGTCAGCTTGCGGTCAACAAACTTGTGGTCACGTGATTACTATTTTTGAAACCGCAGAGTGAAATCAAAGGTCCATGAAGTGACACAAAATTCAAGCCATTTGAAAGGACGTCTGGGATCAATAGTAAAAAGGCCATTCTCGTCCCCAGAGCCCACGATCCTTTTGGTCTGCGCCAGGGATCGAGACCTCTGGCAGGGACCGAAGCAGGAAGTCCGCAAATCATGGACTTCCGGCTTTTGCACGCAGCCTCGGAAATTTGAAACAATAACGGTTACTATCGGTTACAAAAATGGGCAGCTATTGCGCTTGCGCGTTACCTGGCCCCTGCCAGAGGTCTCGATCCCTGGCGCAGACGAAAGGGATCGTGGGCTCTAGGGACGAGAATGTAAAAAGGCAAAAAGTCACAAGTCCCGCACATGCGTGCTCTGGGTAGCTTGTAGCCACAAATGGGTACTACGGCCATGTATGTAGTGGGCATTACCCCTTGATCTACCAAAAAAAAAAAAAAACAAATAGTGAGCCTGAGTGTTAGAAGCTGTCCACGGCTGCTAACACTCAGGCTCACTATTTATCTTTGGTAAAGAACTTACCTTGACTTTCATGCAAATTTGACCTTAATCAACAACAGTGCAGTTACAAATGCAAGTGAATGCAAGTCCCAGCCAAAAGGAGTTGCAAGTTGATGCATTCCAACTTGGGTCTTTCTTTGGCCAGGCCTTTATAATGGTCTGTTTTGAAATTTAGACACAGGGCATGTACAAATTCTTGCTACTTTTGGAGTAATTTAATATTATCACAAATGATTTTTATTATTATAAAGTATTGCATAGACTGCTGACCACTGCTGCTGTCTCCTGGATATGGACCAAATGTCCAGGTCTCCTAGACAGTGAGCTGTATGGGAAACTGAAAGATTAAAAAGCAAACTTTGGATAGAAATCATTGACTTTCTCAGATAAATGTGACTTTGGGTCATTTTCCCTCATTGGGCTAATAATTTCCCATGGTCCAAAAATTTCGGTTATGTAAACTGAGTTTTGTTCTTGCCTGCATTTTCTTGCTTCTTTGACTGCTACAGAAGCTTACAGAAACTCACACTAGTGACTGAGAACAATAGAGTATTTATCACTGTGGTCATACAAGTGACTAACTGGACTAAATTTCAACTAATGAAAATCATGGGCAAATTGCATGTGGTGCAGGTGGTGATGCCCCAGTTTCCCACTGAGGGATCACATGGAGGGAAGGGAAGTGTCCAGATTTCCCATCTCCAGGTTTTAGCATCTCTGAACATCTAATGAATGGAATTCAGACAGTGCATTCTGTTTATGGTCAACAGCATACCAGGACTACATTTGCATATATACATTTTCAGTACTAACAATGGTTGCCTTTCAGTATACACTACTTACATGGTGATTTACACTATTCACACTGCCAGGACATATTGTTACACTGAAGACAGCTGTCACAGACCAGGCATACATTGTTTCTGTAGTACAGGGCTGCAAATAATTTTTCTTTCTTAAAAGGACATAACTATGTACGATGAAGTCTCCATTTTGGTTGGACAAAACAAAAATATGATCAGACGTTTTTTTTAATTACTATTTTTAAGTAGAAGTCTTTTTGAAAATATCATTATTTACATATTATTTGGTAAAAAAAAATTGCCCGGACATAATGTCCAACCAAAGTTAAGATTTTGTTGGACATGGGCTGATTTTAGTCGGACATTGTCTGATGACCGACAGTTATTTGCAGCTCTGGTAGTATTATTATGTCTTTTCTTGAGTGTGTTCCACACAATGCCTCACGGCTAAAAGGTACTGTACAAATAGGTGCAGAGTTGTGGATCTTAACTTGCTTCCTTGATTGGGACCTTGCTGCCAACAGCCACTACATGATCTGAAACTGGACAATCTCCACAACAATGACACGTTTTTAGTAAACATGGGGTTAAATAAATGAATGCTTGGTTGGACCTGTGGTGAAAGTTGGCTGAAATCCTCAGACACAACTTCGCAGACTATTGTGACCTCTCAGCAATGCTGGGTAGAATAATTTTTTTTCTTGTCAATGAGTTCTATGACACAAAATGCCTGGCTGCTAGAAGCTACCGATGGACTGGGCACAGATTCTTAGACTGTATCTAATGTACGCTCAAATGGAGCCTTGGTAAGAGAACAGCCAAATCCTTGCAGATTATTCATGTTCCAAGATACCAACCAATGATTGTCACATTCTTTTTAAAAAGCATAGGTTTTCCTGGATGTTATGGCTGGTGAATAGACTGGTTCCATCCAGTGAAGTACCAGGAAAACAAAAGCAACAACAGCAAATATGCAGAGAAACACAAATAGCACAGTCTTTGGAATAATCAGTTCATCAACTTCAATCTGTTGAACAAAGATGTTGAAAAAGATTTAATTCAATTTCTATTTCTTTCATTAATTCTTTATGTTTCTTTTTGCAACACTAGGGCAACTTCCAATAATTGGCTAATATTACTATTCCACCTAAATTGATAAACCTTTGACATGTAAAAAGTCAAAAGCAAAAAGTAAGCAACACACGAGTTCTGGGAAGATGGTACTGCCACAAGCTCATAATAAAGCCTTGAAGACCTGATATTAATTTGCATATTCTCCTCACTGTTCTCCATACATATCTTACGGAGGTAGTAAGGAGAATTTGACTAAATATAAAGACATCTTATCCTTGGTGATCATTTCCTTTATTCTCATCACTTGAATGTTTGAACAAGTGGTGATGATGTAAAGAGAAGATACATTTTCGCCATTGTTAGGGCTTAAAGCGTTAATGTTGGCTTACATGTAACTGCAGAATACGACCTGCAGTTGCATAGAACATATAACAGAATGTCTCTTTGTCGTTCTTCAAACGCAGCTTTGAAGTGGCAGGTATTTTGCAGTTACTCTGGATTATTTCATTCCCAGAATATTTTTAGACAAGATTTATGCGCGTGCTTAGCGCTTTATGCCTCAGTCATTTAATGACTTCCTAGCCAGGGGGCAGATATAAGAATACCACTTGACTACTACGTGCAAGCTTACATACCTTTTTAGCTAAGGATCCCGCAAGTTCCTCCTCTCTAGTTTTCCTTGGCCAAAATATCAAAGCCAGTGTCAGAATAATGAGAAGCAAAAATATCCCTACCACAGCATTTCTAGGAATAAAGTGAACATACCAATTTGCAATTAAGTGACTGAGCTTTCAAATGTTAGATGCTGCCTTTCAATGCATTGATTGCAATTTATTTAAATTTCATTTGACTCCGTTAGAGAAATTATGTGTGCAAAAAATTCCTAGGGAAAAATTAAGCTTAACAAAATTTGTACTTACTTGAGCGGTCCTTCGGCTCTAGATAACGCCACACACCCTACAATACCTATCGTCCAAAAGATAAGTAGTAATAACACACCAAGTCCCATTCCCGCCACCAAAGCCATATTCGTAAACAAAAGATCAAACGTTCCACTGTTCACACGATTCGCTTCGAAGACCTTTCCGCCATGTTGGATTCTCCAAGGGGCGTCATGTAAGAACCAATGTAATGTGACCATCGTTGACGCACACGTCTGTGCACGTATGGATGGCCCGGGGAGGGGAGTCTCCGGGGAGCGCAAAAACGTTTCTGCTTTATTCTTAGCGAAACTTATTGGAATCCAAAAAGAAAAATGTGGGTAACTACGCATTAGGAATAAAAAGCAAACTGCGGTGACGAACATGACAAGACAACGCATGTTGTAAAAACATTGATTTATGAGCTTAACGTTTCATATGCTTCAGTCATTATAAATCTTCAGAAGTGACCGTTGGGAAAATTACAAATAAATTTAAACGGAAAGTGAAAGACTGGCACCTAATAAGGAAAATGCAAAAAAAAACATATATAAACAAACAGACTTCGGTTTGAAATCTGGAAAACCAAACAAAACCTAGCTAGTAAAGAAAAAGGCCAAAACAGGCCTAAAGACCCTGTCACTACAGTCCCCAAAAAGGAGATCTTCATCGTTTTGCCCTACTTAGGATTCCAAAGCAAAACAATTAAACAACAGCTTAAATCTTGTATCTACAAATTCTATGGTTGTTTTGACGTTAAAATTATTTTCCAGAGCACTCGCCGCATTCAGTCTTTTTTCCCTTGCAAGGACCGTCTTAACCGTTCTCTCATGTCTCAAGTTCTGTACGAGGCAAGCTGCTGGGACTGTGATGACTTTTACATAGGGAAGACAAAACACCGATTGCATGATAGAAAGACTGAACATTTCAAAGCGCTGACGAAGAGCTGTCATACATCAGCCATTGATGATCACATTTCCTCAACGGGTCACAATATTAAATGGGATCACTTCCCGGGGATCACTTTGATATATTAGCAACTGGGCGTTCAGATTTACATTGTAAAATAAAAGATACTTTGTTGATCCGTGAATTACAACCTGCCTTGAATGAAAACGTTGGCAATGAGAAACTTTTTCTTTACTACCTAGGTTTTGTTTTGTTTTGCAGATTTCAAACCGAAGTCTGTTTGTTTATATATTTTTTTCATTTTCCTTATTAGGTACCAGATTTTCACTTTGTGTTTAAATTTATTTGTAATTTTCCCAACGGTCACTTCTGAAGATGTATGTTGAAGCATACGAAACGTTAAGTTCGTAAATCAATGTTTTTACAACATGCGTTGTCTTGTCATGTTCGTCACCGCAGTTTGCTTTTTATTCCTATTGAAGTTGAGATGGCCGAAGAATAAGAGTGTTAACCACGCATTTTCCAGAGATCATTAAACAACCATAATTCGAAAACAGCGTTTGAATACAAAGATTGTAAGGCAATTTCTTTTCAAGTTTAAGCTCAGTTATCTCTGAAAAATGCTTGGTTGCCCCCAATTTTCTTTTTGGATTCTGATAGCCCTTGCTAAGTTCTGCTTTTTCCACAGTCATAAACCGCGCGGGGGCAAATTCCTTGAGAAGCCCGACATTCTCGTCCCCAGAGCCCGCGATCCTTTTAGTCTGCGCCAAGGATCCCGAATATCCCGAGATGCCCAGAACGTATGCGCAGTATCAAAAGGTAGCAAGTTGTGAGAACGATTGAAAACGGATACGTTTGAAGGGACATGGGGGCACAAAGGCATAGCGTATTTCTGGATCGGAAATATTTTTTTTGCAAATGAATGTTTTGTAACGTTCTGCACTTCTTAAGAACACTTGATAGCGACAGGATCATGATGAGGACAACATACCCGATACTGAATTATTTTTATTGAAAAACTGTTTTTTCCTGTACAACAAAACAACAAAGCCCGCTACCCTGCGCAAATTGAGTGAATAATTCTGTTCTTATATGGACAACTTTAGCCTCCCCCGCAGTCGTCTTTAATGGAGTCGTGTTACCCTCAAAGACGACTGCGGGGGAGGCTAGGACAACTCCTGATCATGAAAAATGCCACATGTTTTTGGATTTTTCTTTTAAAGCGACTGGTCTACTTGCAGGCGGCTGGTATATCGGAGGATAATGCCCGAGGCTTAGTAGGGAGTGAAGCAGAAACGCGTATCCAGGGCTGGTAAATATAATTATCATTGGCTGCAATCAAAATTAGAGGTAGTATTACTACAGCTCTCATAAGTTCGCCTACATGACATAAGAATTTGAGGTGAACTCAAAACGAAAGGAAGAAAATAAGAGCCGTTTTAAATTGGACGTCAAAAGTGATTTGAGTTTGGTTCAGTTTTGTGTGATGGTTCTACACCACTCTCACTTTCTATAGAGAGGAAAACCCAAATCGATTGTGACTTTGTTGCAAATGTTTCCCTATCTATGCTGCATTCTGGTCCCCCAATTGAAATCCACTCCGTCATACCATAAATAGCACGAGTTTTTGTGAAACAACTCTGGGGGAGCTGACTGAACATAAAATCAAAGAACATACTGTCTCTTCGATATTAAGTAAATCGACACCCTTTCCTACCATAACTCCAACTATAACGAAAAACCTGATTACAAATATTACACTAAACTTATCTATTTACAACTCATTGAAAAGTCGTAACTTATCTTAACCTTGTTCCCAGGGTCTCTCTTGTTCACGCGCCTTGGGGCAAGACAGACCATGGGAAGAGACCTGGGAACGAGATTTTTAAATTATCTTCACTAAGTAAATAAGGAATGTGTTTATTTAATAACAGATTATCAAAAGCTGTCAAATAAAAAAAAAAGTTCACTAACTTGGCAAAAGCCCACTTCACTACAGCAATGAAAACAAATAAAGTAGAAACAGAAGCAAAGCAAAGGAAACATATCTCGCTTTCTTTTGCTTCTGTTTATGTCGGAATAATGACTAATGAAAGTACGAAGGTAAAAAACCCCCTCACAAGTTTAGTGACCAACAGCTGCCGGAGTTTGCCTGAAGTCTATAGATCCAGGAGGGTACTCCATAATCTTTTGAGTCAGGGTGTGCCTCTGGGATTCTGAGACCCTTACACTATTCCAGCTGCCTCGTCCCCAGGTGTCCCTGGGGGACACCATATCATATGATGGTGCGCGTGGCATTGTGGGATAGGTGCTCCTTCCCACAACGCCCCGTGCTCCCTGTTTGCCCGCGCTAAACCGACGCCTGGGGACGAGGCAGCTATTCCAGACCATGTTCAGCTGCATTGTGCAACCCTATTCGATACTAGACAGCAACAATCCCTACCCTAACCTGGGCCCGCTAAGTGTCAATCCCTAGTTTCCCGAGAAATAATACCAGTTTAAGCACTTAAACACTGCAATTCCACGTTGACAACTGTTCACTGGAACGGTCTTCCATTGTCTGCCTCAAAAAACAACCTTTATGTACAACTGGTGAACCCTCCAGTCTGCCACACATCTTGTTCAAAGCAGTGGGGGGGGGGGGGGGGGGGGGCAAAGCAAGTTCTTATGAAACTGATGTCCAATTCTGGTCATTCCTTAGACAATTCACTCCAACCACCTAGCGCCTTATTACAGAGACAGCGGCCTAGTGGCTTCATAACGCCTAATGCAGAATGCTCAATATAGGGCGATTTGACTAACATTCGCCAAAAGATTGACTTGGAGTCAAGGCGAACCCATTTAACCTGCCAAGTTCTCAGGTATTTTCGGAACTTTTTTCGCTACACCCTGCTTTCGTACGGATGTGAATTGTATTCAAAACCACATTCGCGTTCCGTAGCTCTTCTTGGGAGAATCTCGTTTAGAGGGTCAAGTCGGTGACTTTCATGACTTATGGACTTGACTTTGTTATGGGAAGGATGAGAGAATTTGCAAATTGATCAGTGATTCAGCTATCGATGTCTTCATCGAGAGGGCTCGAAGGAGTAAAGAGCTTGTCGGCTTTTTTGTTTATGAAGAACACAAGTCCAAACGAGAGGATGGTGATGATTAATCCTGCACCAAGCGTTAGGCCCTGAAAAAACAAAACAAAACAAAAACAAAAGAAATTGAGAAAATAGCTCCTTTTGTAATGAATATCACTACAAATTTTATTACGAAAGTGATTGCTGACATGAGAATTGAAAATAAGGATTCCCGCCCAATGAATGGGATTCTCCGTCCGCCACACAGAATACAATCCCACCCTTAACCCTTTAATCCCTGATTTGAAAATGCATCTTCTCCAAACTGTTCTCCTTATCATTTCTTGAGGAACTGGTAAGGAGAAGTTCTCTAAATATCAAGACATCTTGTCCTTGGTGATCAAGTCCTTTATTCCCATCATTTGAATGTTTGAACAAGTAGTGATGATGTAAGGAGAAATTTCATTTTCGTCACTGTTAGGGTTTAAAGGGTTAACCAAGAATACTGGATAAGACACAAGCAAATGAACTCCAAGCGAAACCGAAACTAAAGTGCAAAATTCGTTACCAGATCGCGTCAATAACTCAGACTGGTAGGTGAAGGGGTGCCATACAGGCAACAGCTTTCCCACTAACCCAAGAAAACAGAAACTGGACCACACGGACAACGTTGAATAGGGCAATGCACATGTTCCATACGTGGTCATTTTAACTCGTTACTGGGGTCCTTGCACTTTAGCTTAGAGCAACTTTTTTTCTCTGTTTCAGCCCAAAAGAAAATTGCTCCCAACCAAATTCAGAAACCGGAAATTGATCCAGCCTCCTAAAAACGGAAAGAAATACCTTAACCATATAAGAGCGAGCTTAGTCTAAAGCTCTGGTTTTCTAATAGGAAAATCCATTGGAAACGTCCATCATTCTGAAAAGTTCGCTATTATTGGAGCGTCTTTCAACACCGTTGACAACATTAACTATCGTGCAATTTTATATCTTGGCACGGTCGCAGCCTTAATTCACTGTGTGGGGACCTCATCTCTCGTTGCCTTTATCGCAAGCTCAACTAGCAAGAAAACCGATTATTTTGTAATGAATACAATGAAACTAAACCCAAAGTTTCATACAAAAACAAAACGTTAACAAGCGTAACGAGACCTGACATACCTCTAGCTGAGGGCTTCCAACAAGGAAGAGTCGCACTGTAAGATCCTCACCCCATCTAAATATTAGGACACAAGAATGATTGAATGAAAAGCAATACAAAAATAATGATCAACAGTTCCACAAGGAGCTACTCCTCCACAATGCTGTGGACTCTTAGTCCATAACGAGTTACAATACATGGGTAACCTGTGGACAAGCTCTGTACTGGAGAAAAAGGCGCAAAATTAATTGGTATGTAGAGCGAGTTGCGCCCGGCTTGGGGGGGGGGGGGGGGGGTGATCTGTCCATTATTCTCTATTCAACTTCAGCTTGTTCTGCTCATCGATCTGTCTTTCAATTCCTCACTAAGGAACCTGTTTCCTTGGGTCGCCTGTGGTTTGCACGCTAACAGATGGTTCAAATGGACTGAGAAGCCACGCATAAAATAAATCAATTGAAATAAAATAAATCACTTTGTTTAGGTTACCACGGTATCTAGCACAGAATGCTAACTAGGGACACCACCAAGATCGAACTGGGAAATGTTGGTTTTTGAGGAGAGGGGAAACCGGAGTACCCGGAGATAAACCTCTCGGAGCACGGACGAGAACCAAGAAAAAACTCAACCAACATATGACACCGAGTCCGGGAATCGTACCAGGCCACATTGGTGGCAGGCGAGTGCTCTCACCACTGCGCCATCCATGCTCCCGCATACAGGTATAAGGTGGCAAGAGTGGTTGCAATTAGAAGAAAAAGCAAACGGTACACATATTTTCCGTTTAGAAAATCTCTTGCAGAATTTTGGCCTTTCTTCCAGAAATTCCGTTTTGCTACAAACTATTCATTTAAATTGTAACCAAACTTATCGGAATTTTAGATAAAGGTCAAAAAAAATCTATGCAAACAACCGCGCGTGTATTCCATATCTTACAGATCCATATGTGCAGATTTTATGTTAACGTGTAATTTATTTGTTAGTGTGCGAATCAACTTGAAAACCATGAACACTTTACTTTAAACTTGATATGTCAATTTTCATAGCCACCCACTGAATGCGACTCAAAGTGATGGAAACAAGCGGGCAGAACGAAAGTAAGTCTATTTAAACAACATAGTTCTTTTGTCGAAGGCACTATCGTGTGATAGGTTGCCCGAGGAAATTTGATGTTCACAACAATTATTACGTTCGAGGGCTTATATGAAGTTTGAACATCAAACTTCCGAGGGACCTATCACACATAGGGCCTGAGACAGAAGGACTCTATTGTTTTTATTGTACAACGCTACATTTTGAGTGAAACTGCCAAAAACGGGCACTATGCGCTGATAGGCGCCCGCTGAGGAGAGACACTATGGTGTCACGTGATCGATTTGGACCAATGGGAGCACGCAAAAATTTAGCGTTGTACTATAATTGCTGATAGTCCAAAGTTTAATGAAAGGATTCACAGTTTTCGGATTCATACATTAAAGTTATCTTAAAACGGGAAACAAACAAACTTACGTGCTTTCAGCCCATGTAGAGTACTCGGTGGAATCAAACTTGTTTAACAAGAATGCTGGAGACAGGGCTGGTGAAAGAAAGACTGACCCACTCACGCATATGTCGCCACTCTTCGGGTCCTTTCCCCGCATGTTGGCTGTAACGACACCCTGCAATGTGGAAACAACAACAGACAGCATATTTGTATGTTAAAAAGGTACTCCTCTTGATAACAAAGTAAAGACCACAACAAAGGCCACTTTAAGGGGGGGGGGGGGGGAATCCAAACTGCTGCGTTGTTGCTAAGGAATTTTTGTGGATTGTATTTTCTCATACACTTTTTTGTAGCGTTTTGTGAGGCTAGATTGATGAAAAGCGTGAGTACGAACACCTGAATTTTAAAAATCAACACTGCGCTCGCGTAGCTAGTGCCAGTCCCCGACCGCGCATTAGAAAGAAAAATCCCCAAAATCTGAGGAAAAGGAGGAATAGAGGTAGAGTTCCGTTTTTTTTCATGAATCGGAGATATTATAGACTTCTTTACAACCTGGCATAAGGAATTACTGTTTACACAATAAATAGATAAATTACAGTAGAAAATGTATAAATTTTCGTACTTATGACGAAATTTAAGAAATCGATACGTCACGTTTTGCACCCTAATGATTTGAAATATTGCTACTGTTTTCAATGACCAAAACTTTACGCTGTTGCTAAATATGGTTGTGGCTCAAAAATCTTGAAACCTTTTTCGTGCAACAAAGGTCGCCAAGCAGCTTCTGTGTGGAGGCATGAGCTCCTGGTGGAAGTTAAGGCTTCTAAGATGCGATGGTTTGGAACTTTCCATGGCAACAGTATGGTAATTAAGTCTCCCCCTTAATTAAAATGAGATGATTTTTTAGTTCCAATGACTTTGTGATCGGGTTGTATTTTATTACAGCACTCGGTCCTGTGCCATTATCAGTGTTCACTGTTGACAACTTTTCAATGGCTTTCATTTCAACCGTCCAATCAAATGCAAGAAGAGGTACGGGGGCGGAATTGACAGACGTCAGAAAGTGAACACTGAACTGACAACTCTGTGCTGCATTGCCACCATTGAGGCAAGTTGTAGTGGCTCCTCAAACCTTGTGCATTTAATTTAATGGTTACATGTTTTGTATATTTTCTTTTCTTCGTTATTTTCATGGCGAAGCCGAAAACAAAATAACAAGAAGTGGCCTTCTAATTACATTGTAACCTACCTCAGAAGCAGAACATTTATCACTCTTTGAAGGCCAGTGAAGACCAGTAAAGTATAGCAGGAGATAGTAAATTGCTGATGTAATTTCATTGCTTGTGGTATTTACACTAACGTATCGTGGAAACGGTTTTTCATCTGCAAGGAAAAACAAACCAAGTCAGTTCTACACCAGCTGATTAGGAAACTCATTCAGCTCCAAAACAACTAGCAATTATACACAACAACAACAACAACAACAACAATAACAAACAACAAAGAAGACAAAATAAAAACACCGCAAGACAATAGCAAAGATGTGGATGCAAAGCCCTGCAAGGCGTCCATATGAAAACCTACCACAGGAACACTATTTCTCTTTGAGCATGCAAATCTATAACAGGATCACCAGTGCGCACAGAACAAACAGATACAGACACAAAACAGGGTTACATTGCACCAGCCGTAATACAGTGCTAACCAGTGTGATAGCGAAAACCAAACAATCAACCAACTTATTACACTTGTACTTACATTTTTTGACTGAATCCCATGTCTTGCTGTCATAAACTTCACTATAAAGAGGACAGTTGGAGCTGATGAAAAAGCAGTATGTCAGGTGACCAATCTGTGACAGAAACACAGTCGAATCTCAGCAAAAATGATATTTCAGAAGTCACGCAAGCTACCACAGGGAACCCACACAAACTGCGTGACCACTTGTAGTTTCAAAATATAAGGAAATGTATGGAAATACTGAAACGTTCCTCTTAACGTGAAATATTGCAAGGAGACCCCGGAAATCGCTAATATTCGACGTTCCGAGGCACAATGACGTCAAAATACAACGACTGAGGTTATATCACATTTACTTTGCAAACGACAAAAAAAAACAAAACTTTTGTTTGCAATATTCCTCGCCTGGATTGTGACTTGGAGCGCGTTCTTTTGGGACTATTTCGGAATAGGAATACTCGGAATAGACGGTATCTGTATTCTTTTGGGGGCGATTCCGTTTTCGGAATGAACGGAATATCATTCCGTTCATTCTGCTCCCGATAGCAGAATGAAAGGAATGAAAGGAATACGGTTTACTCGGAATAGACAGAATACGTGCTCTTTTGGGAAATTTTTGGCGGGAAATCCTACGCGGCCGCCCGCGCGTGTGCAGAAATAGTGGTTCTCAGGTCACCTCTGCCATGGGTATTCCGTTTTCAGAAGAAGCGTTCTTTTCGAAATTGAAATTCTGCGTATTCTGTTATTCCTAAACCGGAATAAGAATAGCCAGAATAGTCCCAAAAGAATGCACCCTTGATTTCTTCTCCTTTAGTTAACAGTTATTCACCGAAGTGGAGGTGAATGGTGCTGTCTGTATTTACCACTCTTCACCGACACTAAGGTGAATAATTGTTTTAGTGTATACCAAACCAGTGGATAGCCAGCACCAAATTGTTCCTCTTTTCCTGAGAAATGAGGCAAAACTCTCTCGCGAAATCCAGAAAATGTTGTGCGGTGAATAGCACACACTATCCCGAGTTTGAGTAGCCAATCAGAGCGCACGAATAACACAGTCCACTGGTTTGGTATACTATACTAATTAAACAATAGAGTTCTTCTGTCGAGGGTACTGTCGTGTGATAGGTTGCCCGAGGAAATTTGATGTTCAAGATTGAACATCAAATTTCCGAGGGAACCTATCACACGTAGGGCCTGAGACAGAAGAACTCTGTTGTTTTTACTGTACAATGCTAAATTTTGAGCGAAAATTGCCAAAACGTGCACTATGCGCTGATAGGCGCCCGCTGAGGAGGGACACTATCGCGTCATGTGATCGATTTCGACCAATGGGAGCACGCCAAAATTTAGCGTTGTACTATAACTGGCTATATACCCAGCAATCTATCTGGCAAAAATTCCCTACAAAAGGGTAACTGCACAACATGGCCAGATACCCACCACGGCCTCAGTATCATTATCTACTTTGATCTCATATTTAGGGGGCTGTCCTTCATTTGCCAAAGTGTACAGAGCTGTAGCTACTGTGGCTGTAATCTTTGCAAGTTTCTGCAAGGAGAAAGTAACACTAGTAAGTAAGAGAAATAAGTGTGAGACCTTAGAGCGGTTTTCAAATGAGTGTCGTAAAACCAAAACCAAAGTAATTACCCCAGCCAATCACAACAAGCAGAGTTACACAATGAACCAATCAGGACTCGAAGCAAATACAAGTAACCGGCGCCAAGCGCGGGAAAACGCGTGCGAGCAAGTCGCGATTGGTTTGAGTTTTACTTCTGATTGGTCGAGAAAGTGGCGCGAAATTTTTCAACCAATCACAGAGCGAAGTAAAGCAAAACCAAAGCAAAACGCGAATTACTTTCGACACTCAAATGAAAACCGCTCTATAAATAAATACCAATAAATAAATAAATAAATAAATAAATAAATACCGTAAACACCCATACATTTGAATGCCACTCATCTTTTAACATTCACCATACCAACAAATCTAATATAAGTGTTCTAGTACTTTTAACTTTGATTCTGAATGGTAACAATTCAGATTACTCTGCTTATAGCAAAATACCCATATTAATTTTTGCACCGTTTCAAATAGCTTAAAAGTTACCATCCATTTTCCAACAAGTATCCAACTTTACTAACACAAAAGAGAGTGCATATAATAAGAGATTTGACCGTACGCGTATACATCAATAGTGATCACTAGAAAAAGCTACTAATTGCAAATTAAATGTGAAGAAGATCCTCGCAGTTATTAACGCAACTTATGCAGTTGCGAAAAGAAAGCCTGAAAAAATCAGGCTTGCCGGGATTCGAACCCTGACCTCTGCGATACCGGTGCAGCGCTCTAACCAATTGAGCTAACAAGCCAACTGGGAGCTGGTCATTAAATTGGTTCGTAATATACCAATTTAATGACCAGCTCCCAGTTGGCTTGTTAGCTCAATTGGTTAGAGCGCTGCACCGGTATCGCAGAGGTCAGGGTTCGAATCCCGGCAAGCCTGATTTTTTCAGGCTTTCTTTTCGCAACTGCATAAGTTGCGTTAATAACTGCGAGGATCTTCTTCACATTTATTTCTTCATTCCGCAGTTCAAATATATGAATTTCATATATTCATAACTTCATCTTCATCTTTCCCGGGTATATTACGAACCAATTTAATGACCAGCTCCCAGTTGGCTTGTTAGCTCAATTGGTTAGAGCGCTGCACCGGTATCGCAGAGGTCAGGGTTCGAATCCCGGCAAGCCTGATTTTTTCAGGCTTTCTTTTCGCAACTGCATAAGTTGCGTTAATAACTGCGAGGATCTTCTTCACATTTATTTCTTCATTCCGCAGTTCAAATATATGAATTTCATATATTCATAACTTCATCTTCATCTTTCCCGGGTATATTACGAACCAATTTAATGACCAGCTCCCAGTTGGCTTGTTAGCTCAATTGGTTAGAACGCTGCACCGGTATCGCAGAGGTCAGGGTTCGAATCCCGGCAAGCCTGATTTTTTCAGGCTTTCTTTTCGCAACTGCATAAGTTGCGTTAATAACTGCGAGGATCTTCTTCACATTTATTTCTTCATTCCGCAGTTCAAATATATGAATTTCATATATTCATAACTTAATTGCAAATTGTCTAATACATGTAAAATGAAAGACAAGGCCTTGAAGGGATGCAAAGAACGTCCTTGCAACACCAGCCAGTCAATTATGTTTTCTGCCATAAACTTTTTTCGTAGGACACGCAGTCCGAGTTAACCCTTATAAGAGGTTACCTTTGTCAAGTTTGTTATGAGGTAGAATGAATCATTTTCCCTTTCCAAGTTCATGCCCTACCCTTTTTTGTGGGGCACACATTTCTATATTTTCTACTTTAAAAAAGACTACCATTGTGAAGTTTGTTATAAGATAGACTGTATCATTAATTTCTCCTTTTCCAATTTCATGCCCTACCCTTTTTTGTTGAACACGCCATTCTAGTTTTTGTAGTTTACGAGAGATTACCTTTGTGAAGTATATTATAAGGTAGTCTGTATCTTTCTCTGGAAGGAAATTCCCTGCTACTTGGTGTAGGTCATCAAAATAACTGTTGTAAAACCTTCCCAAATTTCTGCCCTACCTTGTTTCATGGGACACACATTTTTAGTTTGTCTAGTTCAGGACAGATTACCTTTGTGAAGTTTGTTATAAGGTAGACTGTATCATTTTCTTTGGGGAAGTTCCCTTCTACTTGGTAGAGATCATCAAAGTGACTGTTGTAAAACCTGAAAAAAAAGCTGGGCATTGTAGTATCTGTAGGCAACGGACTGCAATTACTGCAATCAAAGGACTGGGGGAGTAAAGGGCCTAAATTGCATTTGAAAGTTCTGTTGGTTTTCCTCAGAAAATGCTTTGAAACATTTTATTAACCCTTTAAACCCTAACAGTGACGAAAATGAAATTTTTCTTAACATCATCCCTATTTGTTCAAACATTGAAGTGATGAGAACAAAGCAAGTGATCACCAAATATAATGTAAATAGTTTAGTCAGTCATGTAGTTTTTAGATAATTTTGTTTAAATCATGTAATTTATTATTAGAGAGTATTTTTGAAGTTTGTAAAGCGCTTTTGATCATATGTGAATGTAAAAAGCACTATAGAAGTATTAAACATTATTATTGTTATTATTATTATTATTATTATTATTATTATTATTATTATTATTACATTTACCTTTATCAATAAAGTAGACACTAATTCCTAAATGCCCTTTAAGCCACTTTATTTTCAAGGAAATGTATTGTTTAGGAACAAGAAAGCTGCCCATAACAATGAGGCATCCATAATGCATGGTTCGGCTGCACTTATTTAGCCTTAACATCTTAAATTAGATATGGAGTGTAGGAGCAGGCAAGAAAACACACAGTTTATGGAGTTTCCTACTTGTTGGTGTATTCATCTTCATGATCTGTAAGTACAATTCCAGGGACATTTCCGTTGGATCTCAAGAATCTCTGGAATGAGGCTGGTGGCAATGGTAGCTTATTGCGAGGTTCCTGAACATCCAAACTATAATTAGATCCTGCCTCGTGAAGAGCACGTAAAATTTCCTTAACCTGTGAAACAAAACAATTTGAAAAAAGAATCAGCCAGCCTTTTAGCTTTACCCTTTGCCCCTTGGAGTCAAACCTCTGCCTTGTGCCAAAGACAAGGATAAAGATAATCTTTCTGAGAAAAACATTTAATCTCAGAATCACGTAAATACTGACAACCCGAGGCACTGAAATTAAAATCTTCCCAGGAAGTAAATCATCATGGGATGAGATAACTCACTGAAATGGCCCTTTAATATTGGAAGCGACTACATGTGTTTTCAGCTGTGTATGGTCGAGAGAGGAGGGCAGGACACTGGAAGAGAAAGGGATGGGAAATGAGAAAGTAGTGGCAGGAAATGGGAGAAAAGGACACAAGAACTGAGGAAGAAAGGAACTTGGGAACTGAAAGATAAGAGGGACTCCTATCCCTGTCCTCATCCTGGAAACAGGGAGAGGAGGGGTGGGAACTAGGACAGAAGGAGTGGAAACTGAGAGAAGTGTAGATTGGAACTGGGACAGAAGGAGTGGAAACTGGAAGAGAAGGGGTGGGAAATGGAACAAAAGAAGTGGGAACTAGGACAGAGAGGATGGGAATGGGGAGAGGGAATAGAAACTGTGACAAAAGAAGTGGAAACTGGGAGAGAGAGGATGGGAACTGGAACAGAAGGAGTTGAAACAAGGAGAAAAGGAGATGGGAAATGGGACTGTAGGCATGGAAACTGGAAGAGAAGGGGTGGGAAATGGGACAAAAGAAGTGGAAACTGAGAGAGAGAAGGTGGGAACTTTCAACAGCACTGATATTATTAGAAAAAAAAAGATGGAAAGAGGTAGGAGGAAAGGGTGGGTAATGGAATAAAGCCTACGAGAAGTGGGAAGTTCAGAGCCCCTTTCCCTCCTGCAAAAGTTACACGCGTCAAGGGGTAGAGTCAGAAAGGGGACTGCCAATGAAAGAGAACAAAGACTTTCAATGGAGGGAACTAATAAACATTGTTTAACAGTACCTTGTTAGCTGTGCCCTTTCTCCTGGACACTGGGTCAGAATGGGCCCACAAGGGACCCCCATCTTCTATGAGCCCCACTTGGTTAAGCTCTATGAAGTATTTGATATTTGAAGTCTTCATCTTGAAAGTTTCCTTTTTTTGACTTCCAACCTGAATAACAAAGAAACAGGGTCGACTTCTATTAATTTTATTTAATCTCATAATTTTAATTTCATATTAATTTTGTAATGCTTTATAGGTCATAGTTTGTCGCAATTTTCTCTCTACTTTGACAAATAAGTTGTGATTTTTTAATATTTAAGTACCTAAATGCAACATTTATTGCTACGCCTTGAAGATACTCTCAAAGAATCCTAACATAGTTGAAACACGAGCTACGCCTAAACTTCAGTACAAAATTACATTGAAAATTTATGTTCTTTGATGTAGACATTGCACCCCCCCCCCCCCCCCCGATTTTCACTTCTTGAATTTTTTTTTTCGAGTTGAGGGGGCATCCTTGGAGACCCAGGGGCAGATAGTTGGGGTGAGAGGCAGATAAAACGGGTGAAATACGTGCGAGCTGAAGCCTGGTGCAAGCGAAAGTTTACAAGATGGGTGGAAACAGCCCCTGGGAGGATACCTTTAACAGACTAGTTCAAGAGCCCATTTGCTTTCTTGCTTCTGATTGAGCACAAATTTTGTGGCATTGTATTTCTTGTGCCCAATCAGCGATCAGCTTATTTCACCGCTCCTTTTCTGACATCTTATACAGCGAGTAACTTTGCTAAATATTGTACCTAGTGTTCACTCATGTGTACTGAAATCAACTTTTTGTCTCGCTCGTTCAATATATTAGGCCTACCATCGAAGAAAGTTTTTAATAGTAATATGTGAACCCACTAAGCCGAGAAATCAAGGAATTTGGCAGGAGTAATCAAGGAAAAAGAAAACAACAAGTACAAAAATCAGATTGAGGTATTGTGAAAGTTCACACCTTAGGTGTAAACTTTTAGAAGCATGCAGTTTGGAGCAAATGCAAAGACATGTTGTGGATCGCATGTAGGTCGTAACTAGTTAATTAATGTGGTTCTAGATAATTAATACTTCTTTCCATTTTGGGACTACAGTTGCTATTCTGTGTCCACACGGAACTACTGTAGTCTCCACATGAACTGCGAAAATTAAGCTATACCTTCCAAGTTTGTTTATCAGTGGGAAAATCATTGTGTTCCATGTCATAAACCATTCTTGATGAACCAATGTAATCCCAGCTTTCCTGTGTGTAATAATTACATCAATAAATTAAGACAAGATAAAAATTAAACTTTGTCACCGTTTCTACACTCCTTGTAAATGATCGAGTTAAAATAGAATCATTTCCACCTTGGGTATTATTAATGCAAATCTACTTACCCCTTGGAAAAATGTAAACATGATAGGGTGCTTTGGCGCTGGAACTGAGCCCTGAAAGAAAAGTAATCATGACGCAGGTTAATGCCTCCTCCATAGAATGATCAACTACATAAAATCATGGTTAAACAATTTTTCCTAAGAAGGTTTCTTTTGTGGAGACCTGGAAGGATTGTGTATCTCTTGGTGCCCACATTTTTGTCATTGAGGTGTTTGTTTGTTTTTTTATTTATTTATTTTTATTTTTTTATCTATGCATTTACACAAAAACAAAACAGTACAGTACACTACTAACAAAAACTTGAATAAAAGAAAAAGAAAAAAAAATTAGAAAAAATGAGAAAAAAAAAAGAAAAAGAAAAGGTGTTTGTTTGCTTAGGTTGGTATGGGTGTTTGAGTCAAAGGTATCTCTGGACAGCAGTTTTCTCTGGGGTACGGTGGTTAGGCAAAAGGTTTTAACCCTTTAAGCCCTAAGCCCCAATGAAATTGAAATTTCTCTCTACATGATCACTACTTGTTTGAATATGCAAGTGGTCAACAAGAATAAAGGAACTGATCACTGTGGATAGGATGTCTTGATATTTATACAAATTCTCCTTACTAGTTTCATAAGAAATGTATGGAGATCAGTATTGAGAATATGCATTTTTATATCGGGGCTTAAAGGGTTAAAGGGGAGGAGGTGTGAGAGTGAGGTGATCAAAACTTCAGGATGTTTGGTTGGTGGTTTGTTTTGATGATTATTACCGGTACTTATCCCTATTGATAATTATTCTTATTATTACTAAAAAAAGTTATCAGAAGTTTAGGGAATTTGACCACGCAAAATATGTATTAATTTTCTACAGAGAAACTCCAGTGTTGACTCACATTTCTTTTCAAAGCACCTAGTGCCTTAGCGGCAGCTAATGCCACTATGATTCCAGTTCCATCGTTATCTACTCCTGGCGACATGTCATGAAAGAATGAACTGGAATCCAACTGGAAAAGAAGAAAATATAAGGTCCGGAAATGAAACGAATTAAAGTAGGAACATGGGTTTAATTACCCATTTCAACTTTCAGGGCATCTTCAGATCTCAATTAACTGAAGATTTAGAGGTTCTGCTTTAACCAACTCTCATAGGTTGGCACACTCCAACGTTGACACTGCAAACCAACACAAACATGAAATGAAATCCAAGTTTGGCAGCAATTGTTGTTTCCAGAACCTTTGTTTGGATCTTGTCTTGTAAGTTGCCAAAGAAATGTCACATGTTTAAAAGACAATATGAACTTCTTTATAACTGAGAAGATGTTAAACCACCTTCAATCAACATCATTTTGAGCAGTTGATGTAAAAACCATGCAAAAAGTGGAGCAGCTTTGATCAGTAAGTTAAAAATGTGTAGTTCCAGAAAATATCCATACTCCCCCCACGGAAGGTTTTTGTTTTGCACCCCCACACCCCCCAGGAAATTCCAGTTTAGCTTCATACTGTCCTTCTAGTAGTTTGGCTTTTAAATCCCCCCTCCCCCTAGGAATTTCCAATGACCTTCCGTGGGGGGAGTATGGATAATTTCTGGAACCACACAATAAACAACACATGTTTGATACAGGTTCATATGTCAAGTTTGCCAGCTCAATTTAAAAGTTCTGGAAGAGTTGAGTGAGAATAGAGAATAGTATGATTTCTCAGAAGCAGTTTGCCAATAAAATATTGTCGAAGTGTTTACACAATGCCAAGGAGAGGGTGCCCGAGTACCAATACAATCATTTGTAAGAATCTGCAATGTTTAGTACCTTAGTAGCAAGCATCACCACTTCAGGTTCCTTCAGAGGTTCTTCTATGGGGTAAAGGGTTCCCCATACATTTGCATCTCCAAGAGCTTGACAAAACTCATCTACATAACAAGAATATAACCCAATTTGAGCACAGTTCATTTCCTTTTACCAAAAGGGATCCCCTTGTGCTTCTGGGGGATTCTCTACAGGACATTTACGGTTCCTGCAAAGGGCCTCTACACACTATAACACCTACGGTTCCTGCAAAGGGCCTCTACACACTATAACACCATTAGCTGGGGATGTATCAAGCCCCGTGGGAGAGTCACATATAAAAGTGAAAGTGACAGGAGTGCTTATCATACTTCATCATACTTGAGTACACTACACCATCACTTCTCCTGGGTGGTATTCAATTATGTTTTGTGTGGCAAAGTTCTGCTCTTAAGGTTCAAACTCCTACATACCCCTTCTTCATAGTATTACCTAGAACAAAAATTGCACCTTTTTTACATCTAAATATAAACCAAAAAGACTAGATCATGGTAAAGCTTCAAGTCAATCAAAGGTTCCAAGCTTTCATATAATTTCTGCCAAAGTTTTGTGACCCTTTTTTAGGGGGTACAATAGAGCCTCTATTATAGCCCAATATAGGGGCTCCTCATATAGGCCCAATATAGGAGCCTCCAATATAAGGATTCCCCAATTTGGAGAGTCCCCTATATTGTAGCCCAATATAGGGAGTCCCAGCTCGTCCCCTGGGCACTGCACATCACTACATCTGGAACACTGTCCCAGATCTCTTTTATTCAACACTGAACCTTCCACACATTTGAATCAAACATCATCAAGTTACTATAATTGACAAGAACTTCAACATGACTTACTGCCTGTAGGGTTTGGCATGTGTGTCTTCCTCATACATGTTGGAGTGTCTTTGGCAGCATACATGAAATCTTTCAGTTGGACAGCACACAGTGGATAGTCAGGTTGTGTTTTATTGTTATGCTTCCTGTAACACTGCAATTGCAAGTAACAATTTTTTTGCTTAGAGTGATATTTTTGGCATATGCTCTATAGGCTTAGAAATAACCTTAAAATAATGTGCCTAAAAATAAAGTGTATTTCGTCCTAAACAAAAACTGATAATTTCAATTTACCCAGCATAGTGAAACATATTAAGGCACAGAAAAGGAATTATTCCTTTTCTATGCCTTGAACAATTAAAGTCAACCATACTTGACTCGAATGGGTATTGTTTAATATTATCTTTTCAATCTTTTGTTTTACATCAGTTGGTGATCACAATATCCGTAAGAAACTGCCAGTATTACGATAATAGTCCCCATTAGCTATTGACACCACTGGGAGTAACACCATGATCATTGATTTATTTTTAAAATATTAACTAACTATAACACAGTTTTCAAGCAAGCCCCCAAAACAATAGGGTGCTAAAGTTCACTTGGAAATAAATATTTTGGCAATTGCATAAATTTACACACACATGCAAGATTTACATAAATTTGCATGTCTTGATAAATGACAGGGTGGTCAGAAAAAAATGATAAGGCACACAAGGAAACAACTTATACATTAATATTTACATAATCAAGTCTTATCAAATATATTTTTGGTAATTATACAAGAGTGCACACAATTATCTGGTATCTGTACCTCGAGAAGGTCATTGATTTCTTGCTCATTGTTCAAAGCAAACATTGGAATATCATAGTACATAAAAGACATGGCACTCCCCTGTAAAGAACGAAAACAAGAGGTTGGACAAAATCCAATAAACTGATTGTTTGTTTTTGTACCTGTTTGTCAGTGGAAAAAAAAAAACACAATAGAATATTATTGCCAGGAAAGTATTTTTTAAAGTAGCTTTCACTTGAAAAGTCACACTTAAGGGTGACAATTATGAATATATTGAAGAGTTTACTTGTACAGCAAAATGAACATCATCACAGGAAAGTACCGCTCAGTAGCAGCTTTCAATTGAATGGTTAAAACACCTTCAGGTTTCGTGTGCACACACTCAAAATTTAGAACCACCTTGTGCAGAACAATTAACAGTTCTATTGAAAGTAGCTCTTATTTGAGTGGTAACAATTTGGGGATTCATCCACAGACTGAAAGGTTCTAAGAACAATAGTTCACGACTCAAGACCGGTATCAAGATGCTTCTTTTTAAGGTACTTTGATGTTGAAAAGTTTCATGTAATTCAAATTTTGTAAAACCTCTAAGTCACATAGAGTTTTAGACAGTCTGCACTGATGTGGTCAGCAATACCAAAATTTATGCTGGACTAACAAAATTTAACTGCCTACTTACATCCTTGTTCCACTTTACTTGACGGCAGTTTCCATAGACTGAGTGACCATTGTATGCCCCTGAAAAACAACAAAAACATAATATGGTAAGGTTTAAAGACATGTCAACTCCTACAGAATGTACAATTATTATCCAACTGTATTAGTTATTGTACAGAAAGCACATGAAACGAGTACAAATATCCCACGATATTATACAGTTGGTTATTGTACAGTACCGTGCGTGCGCTCATCCTGTTACACTTGTAGATTTCTTTCAAAGTTACTCAAAAGGGTGAAAAAGGTTAAGTTGGATAATAAATCTCTTATAAGATGTTTTGGTGTGAAGTATCGCCATATATTTTTACTCATTCTTTGCATTTTGACGCGCCCTGTGGGCTCTTCAAAATGCGGCACAACTCATACAAATATATGGCGATACTTCACACCGAAACATCTAATAAGTTATATATATCACCTGACAAAGATTTTTGCTGTTATTTATGTACCTTTTGTAGGAAATTAACGCTCGTGTTAAAATTAATGAATTAAATTTAACGAGAACTGATGTGAGAAAAATTAATAGTCTAGAATGATGGAATTTAACCCTTTAAGCTCCAACATCATTATACAAATTCTCCATACTGGTCTCCTTAGATTTTATTGATTACTAATTGGGAGAACTTTTTCAAACATCAACTCAATGCAATTCATCTTTGGTGATCATTTGCTAAATTCTCATGACCTGTATGTGTTACAATACACTCAGGTATGAAGATGAGAAATTTGATGCTGATCACTCTTGGGGCTTAAAGGGTTAATGCAAAAGAGTGTGGAGGTCTCATATTCTATTGATGAAGAGTATGTTGATCATTCCAGTGGAAAAAAGCTAATAATTAGCTTTTAATTATTAAAAAAGTCATTACAAATCCAACAACTTGATGCTTTCATGAGTTACTGTAAGTATAAACTTGCAACTTACATCCACTGCATTGGGGAGGGGTAAGGAGGAAAGGGGAGGGAGGGGAGAGTGAGGGGGTCTGAATTTTCTGCTTCTTAAATCCTTTTTACCTGGTTCCCATGACCTTCCTATGTGGATCCTGCCTTTTTGTGCTTTTGCTCTTGCAAAATATTGATAATCTGAATTTTTGCCCCTATATCCATAACTTGTAGCCTTTGAATCAGTTTTGACTCCCCTAAAGACATGGGAGGCCATATACACAAAGTGTATGACTTACAGCTAGAGAGGCTATACTACACATACATTTCTGCTAGTGGTCTTACTTACCAAAATGATCCAAGGGACATTCATAGTCAGGAGACAAGACTGCAAGGTAGTATAATTATTATCAGTATAAAATAGCTAGGTATTTTCCTTGATATAGTAAATGGTTTGAATCCAGACATTTTTGTGATCCACTGGATGAGTACAACTATGGTCCTTTGAAAGACAGGGCTGACATTTTTTGAAGTGGCTGGGAACAGCAGTTCTGTTACGCTCATTTAGTAGCAATGCCTCATTTTTAAAGCAATCATGTCAATTTATTGCCATTGGTAAGGTTTGTCTGTTGTGGTGTTGTTGGTTACATCTGGGTAACAATAAGTTTCATCTGGGTAACAGTTAGCTGCTGTATACTCTAGTACACCTTGTATACCCTGTGTACTCTTGTACACCCTGTATATCCTTATACACCATTTATAGACTCTCATATATGCTGTACACCCTTGCACACCCTGTATACTCTAGTATAATATGGATTGAAACCCTTTCATCTAACCCTTTGCAATTAACCCTATGTCACTTATTATAGGAAAGATGATCACTTTCTGTACCCATTGCATGCCTATTTTTCTATCAAAGTAGCCAAGGCTCAAAATCATAATAGCTAAGGGAGATCCACAGCCTATTCTGATTGTTTGGGTGAGAGTAGTCTATCCAATTGCATGACTAACCAGAGACTAGCAAAACACGTCCATTCAAATTACTAAACATCACTTTGTCAACTTCTGAGACATGGTGGTGGTGTAGCAGCTCGAATTTTGGACTTTTGATTGAAAAAACAGAGGGCTTGGTTGCAAACAAAATACTCAGTGGGATAACCCTCCAATGGACTCATTAACTACAATCTTTTCTAAGGACTATACACTTACCTGAACAACCAAAATAGAATGAATAACTAGCATTATTATTATAGCAGAATACAAGAAAGATCAGTGCTGCTTTTACGGAAGAGCATAAGCATAAAGGGGGGACGTCCTTCCTAAAGGATCAAATATACAAAAATATGTACCTTTTTCTGGAGTGTATCTATATTTTCCTGATGGCACAGCTATTATTAGAGCACCACTAATCTTCTTGCTGTCTATCAGAGGCTGAAGCAATTCACTGAAAAAGGAAGACACAAGGGCATTATAAAAAATTAATGCACTGCTTTACAATCAAAAGAAAAAGTAGGACTACCTCGGCTGTTGAAATGCAGCAATCTTTTGTCACATTGTCTGCATCATCTACAGACTTTGATTTTTTGGATACTTTTCTCTATTTTCTATACTTTTTTTCATTTTACTTTAACTTTTATTTTAAAAACCTGCACAAGCATCCAGTTGCATAATGATTTTTCCATGTTGTTGCATTAAGTTTTTTAAAATGTAAAATAAATTTATTAATGGGGCTGTAGTATAAAAACCAGGCTCCCAAATTAACGAGAGCCACTTTTGCTGATACTTACTGGTCAAACTTGTCAGATCTGAACAGTGGAACATAAGGGTCATGTTTTCCCTTTTCTAATATCCACTCCACATCACCTCTGTTCTCAACATAGTGAAGCACTCCTATGTGACCTCTCATACTGGCTGTGAAAACGTGGTGTGTAAACAAAGTGTTAGTTTAGTCTATCCCCAATATCTTGATCAGTCAAGGGAAACGTAAAATTGATCAAGAAATGTGGGTCCAAAATAGCCAACAGTAAATAATTTCTTTTTATCATAGAAGAGCCATCCTATTAAATGCTAATAAAACATAATAGTAATAATAATAATAATAATAATAATAATAATAATAATAATAATAATAATAATAATTTGCTCCCAGATAATTATAGTTATTATTATTATTATTAGTGTGGAATATCATCCAAGTACACAGGTTTCAGTTAGGGATAGTGGGGTTCAAGATATTTAGCATTTGACATAGCTGAGGTCCACTGGAATAACAGTAACAATATAGTACCCCAGAGGAAGGGGGGCTCCCATGTAAAAGAGAGGGGGTGCTCATTAGACCTTGAAGGGATCTGTTCAACATTTGTGGTTAGGCCAGAACTACTACAGGTTTTAAAATCTTAAGTGACTAAAATTAAAATAATAATTATCCTTATGCCTTCTAGGGAAGAAGTCAAAAGCTTGAACTGCCCTAAGAAAATTAACTACTTGCCAGAACAGGTACCTCTTGAGGTCAGAATGAATTTGACCACACCCTCAAGATGAGACTTTCCCTTGGAGTCCTCACTTTCCCCACCCCCCTCCCTTCCTGATACATTACTACCTGTTCCCACTGTCCCAAACTCTAACTGCAAATGAAAAATTTATCCTGATTGTGAGAGTTTAAGATGACAACAGTGGTGTCAAATTTAGATTTTCTCTTAACAAAACTGAACTGTGACAAAAATCAATGAGCTTGAAGGTCCGTAGGTTTCTTTACAAAAATATTGGCCACAGCTGTTCTGTTTTTCCTTCAGGACTCATTTCCCTCATTCAGTGAGCACACTGACCACTGTAGGGCAAATTTCACTATAGTTGCATCGATCTTTTTTTTTGCAGAGGATCAGTTAATGTCCCAGTAACTGCAGTTTGAGTAAAGAGATGCTAAGTCTCGAGGTATCAGTGGATTCAGGATAAAATAAATGAGTTTGAGAAAGCCCATGGTAAATGATTGAAAAAATATAACACCCAATAAAAGGGAAAAGGATTTCAGTTCCAGATAGCAGGGGATTCAAGATGGCTTTAGTTTAAAATAGCAAGGGGTTAAAATTCTAACAATTTGATGCCTGACGCTTTTCCCTCTGTTGAAAGTCATGACTCGAAATTTATCTCTTTTGATACCAACACTAAACCCCAATGACATCCTGTAACTTATACTAAGGCACTTACAAGTACATCCAATTTGGTGTGTTGCATTTGTGAGAATGACACAAGGCATTATACCAGTAAGGTCTTGGTAGATCTTCTGGGCGACCTTATCTCCAGCAGCTACAAACAAAGATAAAACAGAAGAGACTTCAGGAATGATTATAGTAAAGGATGGTAAATAATAGTAAAATATGAAAAATATAATAATTATTAAACCATCTGATACTTCCATGAATAAGCACCCAGAACACTGAATTTTAAAAATTTGAGGTGTTCTCATTTTAATTCTTCATAAACCAACTTGAATTCTGGACAATTCATTTTACTTGCCTGGAGTAGCTGGGGTGGGTGGGGGTACTCAGGTCAAAAAGTGATGGGAAGGTGCAAAGGACTTTTTTTGGATTTGAAACTCATGAATTTAATGTTTTTTTGGTGGGTGGGAGGGAAGTGAAATTTTAACTAAGTATCTTTATGATAGTGGGGCTCTACAAGATATTTTTTGGTATTTTATTTGGATATGAAAAAAGGCATGATATTTCTTGAGATTGAAACTGACCCATTAGTATTTTGGGGGTTCACCTTTGGTCCATAGGTTTTTTCCTGGAGTATTAAGTTATAGCTTTGTTTGCACCTCTCTCTAAACCCCAGGAAGGGTGGGTAAGGAAGAGGTCTGACAAGTATTTAACACAAGAAGATGCCTGTTTTTGGCAGAGCTTCCCCGTATAGCCTCCTAAGGAGTATCCCTCCCCCCCCCCCCTCCCACCAGGGCCTAGGAGAGTCATGATGTTGTTTCATTCGTGCATCTAGAACGACTGGTTTGAATGGCAGTGCGGACCTGATTGTTAACTACCGTTGAACCTCCACAAATGGCCACCTTTCTTCAACGGCCAACTCTTCAAAACGGCCACTTTTTTGTGTCCTGGCAGACAGTCCATACATTCACTCTTGTTTCAACCTCTCTATGACAGCCAGCTCTCCATAACAGCAACGGCCACTAAAGTGCATCCCAACTGTCCAAATAACCTCTCCACAACGGCCATTTAAGAGTGAACAATTTACAAACTGAGGTACTCAATACATGTTAATGCATGCATTACTCACTTTGTTTCATTAGCATTTTTGTTCATAACAGTTGGTTTCTGTTTTATTGATTAATTTTATCGTTCTAATGTATTAATATGCTACAATAAGCATTTTGAAAAATAAAAATGTTTTATCTGTCCCCCCAATGGGGGAGGGGTGTCAGATTACCTCCCTACCTCCCCATGACAACCACCTCTCTACAACAACCACTCACATCTCTCTCCAAGGTGGCCGTTGTAAAGAGGTTCCACGGGTCTTTCTTCAGGTACCGGAGCACAATGTTCTTCTTTTGTTTGTGAGACATTGTAATTTGGTTCTATTTTGGAGTTATTGTTTTCTGTCTTTTATTTCTTTTGTTCTACATCATTCATTCTCCAGTACAGAAGGAACTGGTTCCACTGTGGTTGGTTATGTGTTCAATTTTTCATAACCATCGAATGCAGTATACTAAAGGGTAGGGAAATGAACTCAGTTTTCATATGTGAAAGGATGACAAAATATACTTAAACTTAAAGAAATAGCTACTAAGTCTAAGCAATAAAAATGTTTCCAAAATTCTGACAGAAATCGCAAGGCAAAAATGTGCGAAAGTTTTGGAGCCTTTGAGCCACTAAAATCCAGTGATGATCGACATTTTTGGTTTATTTTTGAGGTACAAAAGAGGTGCAATTTTTGTTCTAGGTGTATAAAAGGGATACCATTTTGATAAAGATTAGTATATTAAAGGGTAAGGGTTTGAACCCCATGGTGGAGCCTTCCCATACGGAACTTTAATGAGTACCCCCATGGGAATCACAGGACTGTCATATGCTTTAAGGCCGTGGGTGAGAAGCTGCTAGTGAATAAATTTACCTATAACGCAAAATTTTGGTGGACATCCTATGTTAAAAAACTTTATATCTTGAACGAATGGGAGCCGATTCCGTTGAAACTTAACAGAAAGCTTGGGGAATGGTGGAAGTGCAACAACGTTGTTTTTGGTTTGATAGATTGTGCCTTTTTGCGATGCTATGAATGCCTAAAGTTAAGATTTTGTAAAACACGACTCCATGTCCAAGTTTTCTCCTCGTGGAGAAGACAACACTTCTTGATTTTACCACTCATTGATCAGTTAATAACCTATTCATGAATATTCCGTGCCGTGTCACTACCATTCGTCGCACTTCATGTATACGCTTTAAATAAATGAATATTAATGTCCTAGTTTCTCACCTGTGGCCTTAACAGGGGAAGACTAATGCTCAACCCCAGGGATTACAATGTAACCCGGGGAATGAAAGCAAATGCCCCACATAAGGACAAGGGTAGGGGGGATGGGGATGAGGATGGGCACTGCTGGAATTGAGCTAAAAACACGAAATTCTTAAGCATTAGCTTAGTACGTTCTTTGAGCAATCTATTTTAATTAAAGAACACCTAACTTTTCTAAAGTCTCATATTCGAATTAAAACTGAAGCATTCGGAGAGGATGCAAAGAAAAAACAATAACGCTACGTCAGTGTTTTCCTTGAAAAATAGACACCACGAAAGATTCATCAAACAAATTCTAATACTAAGAAAAGCTTAAAGCATGACAACTTTTTATCAGGTTTTTGTGTACAAGGAATCAAAACCATGCTCATTTTGATAAGTAAAATTTTGATGACTTTGACGTATACAATGAAAAAAAAAGAAGCTAGTTGAGCTAACATAAGTTAAATATATACGTTTATCAGTTTTCTGCAAATCAAAAACCTCTTACCGGCATGAAAAAGTCCAAGAAATAAATAAAATGTCCAAACTACCGGTTTGGTCGCCATGTTTGATGTTTCCAAATATTCCCAGAACCCACCTCGGCTGCTCGTATTTCCTCTAAGGTCACTTCCGGTTTTTTTACACTCGTCTCCGGTCTTGTCCAGTCTTCCGCGAATTTCCCGGGCAACATGGCGGCTGAATCTGCTGCTCAGGTAATGAGTCTTGAAGCGAATCAATCTTTGCAAAATTAGCCAGTTGTTGATCAGTTTCTACACGCTGGTTTTTAAATAGCAATAAGGTCTCATTTTATTGCATGATGGAGCTTTAGACTTCTCTTTTTGAACAATTTTCGCTCAATTTGTTCTAGAATGGGCTACGCCATTTAATATCCGCACCCCCCCCCCCCCCCCCAGTTGAGCAACAGTGGAATTCTTCAAGGGCAAGGGATAAAAATGGTGGAGTTCTTCAGGGGTAAAAGCCAGAAGCTGGGTAATTCTTTAGGGGTAAAACCCATATTATAAGTGGAATTCTTCAGGGGTAAACAGAGATTTCATGGAATTCTTCAGGGGTAAATGCTTTTTTTGTGAAATTCTTCAGGGGTAAACGCATTTCTTAAGGAAGTCTTCAGGGGGTAACACTTTTCAATGGAATTCTTTTGGGGTAAGAGGGAAAGGTCAGTCCTCAACTGGGGGGGGGGGGGGGGGGCAGATATTAAATGGAATAGCCCAATTCTCTCTTTCAGTCTTTGTCATCTTTTCCTGTGATGGTATAATTATATACCACTATGTTACATCTCCAATTTTTCCTGCTTTATTTAAAGTGTCTAAAACATATAACACTAGGTTAAACCTTTCAAGACTATTTTCTTTACTGCAAACTAAGTTCATTATGATCAACGTTAGGAAAACTGCAGTCAAAAGTCAAAATTTTCAGGTTAAAAATGTTCAAATTCAATTCAAACCAATGGTTGTTTTCGTTCAATTTAACTTAAAATCAGATCGCAGTCTCCATTTTTCTACAACAGGCCAATTTAGAGGTGTCCAACCAGTTTGAGGGGTATTTTGTGGGAGGCTAGACTGCTAGCAGTCCCTTTTTGGATGGTTGAGAGGGCGCGCGAAATAGCTGAGAGCGGGAGCTTTCAACAGCGCTGCAATTCGTGCGCCTTCTCGACTATCCAGAAAGGGACTCCACATGTTCGCTACAGGTTTTGGCTTTTTCGCATGGCTATTTCGAGCGCCCTCTCGACTATCTAGAAAGGACTGCTAGAAGTCTAGTGGTAGGTTTTTCAAAATTTATCACCCAAATTGTCTGCAACAGAATTGCAGGAAGTAACATAAGCTAGTTACTTTCAGCATCCTTCATTTATAGCATTATTTAATCAACATTCATTTTCATTCACCCTTCCAGCTGTTTGTGCGATTAGGAGGAAAGCAAGCATTAGATGGTCTGGACACAAATCTCTTTGCTGATATACCGGATGGCATTCAACCAGGAAGTGTTGTGGAGTTTAGTGGTCAAGAGGGAAGTGGAAAGACTGAAATGCTTCTCCATTTGATTGCTAACTGTATTCTCCCAACATCATGGAAAGATCTGAAGCTGAATGGACGGTCTGTTGGAGTTGTGTTTGTGGACACAGATTACCATTTTCAGTTACTGCGGCTGGTAACAATTTTAGAACACAGGATTTTGAATGCAATAAAGGAGACTCAAGCTGGTACCATGTTATCAAAGAATAGCAAATCTAACCAGTGGGACAATAATACTGATGAACATCCTTCTTGTTATCCTGAGAAGTATGACGATTATGAAACCTTCATCAAAACTTGCCTCAGCAATTTGTTCATTGTACATTGCAACAGCAGCATTCAGTTACTTGCAACAATCTTATCACTGGAAAATCTGCTAGCTGCAAAACCCGAAGTGGGTGTCTTAATGATTGACAGCTTAAGTGCATTTTACTGGGTTGATAGGTGTAGTGGTGGAGAGAGTCTCAGTTACCAAGAAGCCAACCAAAGGAAGATTGTTGACGTTGTTAAGAGATATACTCAACAGTATCATGTGGTTCTGATTGTCACAAAACAATCAATCTTTGGATCAACAGAAAAGACAACCCGTCGTGGATATTTGTGCCAAGCTTGGCAAAAACTAGTAAATTTTCGCTATGAATTTGACAGTAAAAGGCTTCAAAATGGAATGGATTTCACTTATTCGGTTTCCAGGACATACCCAGCAAGCAACAATTGTATACAGTTTTATATCAAGGAAGGTGGCATCACTTTTGTTCATTAAATAATTTATTTTAATTTCTGCTTGTATCCTATGCCATCATTTAACTTTAAAATTTTACTGAGTTTCAAAACCAGTGACTAGATATTTATAATGTAAATTAAACAAAAAACAACTTTTCCATTCCTTTTTCAATTATTATTATTATTGTTATTATTACTATTGTTCTTCTTCTTCTCCTTCTTCTTCTTCTTCTTCTTCTTCTTCTTCTTCTTATTATTATTATTATTATTAATATTATTATCATCATCATCATCTTTTACTCAGCCTTAATCTTTACCCATTTGAGATTAGTTCACTTGTTTCTTCTCTTGCACAAACTCATGGAAATACTTCAAAGAAAGAATCTAAATCCCCAAGAGATCTGAAATGAGTGACATTGAGGCTTCTTTTTAGTGAACAATTAAGTTAAAGTAGCAGCACAGGTTACCTACTCTAAACATTGTATGCTATATTTGGACTGTGCAGAGATTCTTTTTTCCTCTGCAATCTTTAAGAGTGAAACATTTTCTCCCCTCCTGGGGAGCTTATGCCAGCATCAATTCCACCACTCTTTTGGGACTGTAAAAAATGTAAACGTAAATGTAATTTGTTTACCCACAAAACACTTAGGAGCTCTGAAGCTCGTTTAAACATGTTTGTGCACTAATTAGAATTTGGAAGTGTTGGTTTTTGAGGAGAGGAGAAAACTGGAGTACCTGGAGAAAAACCTCTCGGAGCAAGGACGAGAACCAACAACAAACTCAACCCACATATGACATCGGGACCGGGAGTCGAACCTGGGCCACATTGGTGGGAGGCGAGCACTCTCACCACTGTGCCGTCCCTGCTCCCCCTGAGATTAGGAGTATTGGATCATTTCCCATGAAAGTAGACTTTGTATGGGAAATTCACTTTCGTTATCAAAATGCTAAAATAAAGTTTAACTCGACATGAGGTTGTTGATTTAATTTATTGTGTCTTGTGTGTAATTTGGGTGCAATTCGTGGCCGGTTTAGGTGAGTTTTTGGTTGGATGTTGTTTATCCACATAAAACGAAGGAGAAACAACATCGCAAACAACACCAAACCGAAAACTCGCCTAAGCCGGCCACAAATTGTGCCCAAAATACACAAGACACTAGAACAACCCATGTCAAGTTAAGTGAAGTTCATTTCCACATCCATGACTTTGTTCTAGCATTTTGATAAGGAAAGTGAATTTCCCAAACAAAGTCTGTAAATCGAGAGCCTTGTAACACAACACGCCTGATAGCAAAGGTCATGTTTCACAACTTGATCGTGAGTTTGGGCCGCCTGTGAGTGAATTGACACTCAACGACCAAAGATAATGCTCATGTTTACCGAAAGTTTGCGATGAGCATTTGTTTGGCTGAGTTAAAATCAGAAGTCTGGGGCAAGTAAAAAAGAAAAAGAGAGTGAAAAATAGGTATTATCAGATCTAGCAGAATATGCTCCTGGATCTAGTCATCCCCGGCCGGCTAAAAAGTAAAATTGATGGTACTCTGTTGTTATCTTCCCCAAACTTCTCTTTTTTTTTTTCCTCTTTTCATTTTTCCCAAACCCGAAAACCCCATAGTTAGATACAATCAAAGCAATCAAATCAAAATTTACCTTTTTTCTTTTCAATTTCCGGTTGGCCGAGCCCTGGGGAAAGATCTCATGGATATACCCACCACGATTCCCCAAACTAAGGAAAGACAAGACAATATTTAAAACAAAGAAACCTCACCTCCACTCATTGGCCACTATACGCCTATGATTGGCCTCATTTGCTTCTACATGACTCATCTTTCTACATATACCTACATAATCGCTCGTATGCCTTCATTTCCATTCTTATGCCTACATCTGCGTTCAATGGATCCTATTTTCCTACATTGGCCTTCATGTTCCCTCATAATTCCCCATACATATCTATATACCTTCATTATCCTTAATCTACCTCCATCTTCCTTCAATTGCCCTCATTTCCCTTAATTTATCCCGATCTGCCTTCATTTCCCTTCGTATGCCTCCATATTCGTCCATATGCCTTCATTTCCATTCATTTGTCTACACCTGCCTTAAATTTCCTTCAATTGCCTCCATTTGCCTTCCTCGCCCTTCATTTGCCTCATCTGCCTCCATTTACTTTCATTACCCTTCATATACCTCCATATGCGTTCATATGGCTTCATATTCCTCCATATGCGTTCATATACCTTCATTTTCCTTAATTTGCCTCCATCTTCCCTCAATTGCCCTCATTTCCCTTAATTTATCCCGATCTGCCTTCATTTCCCTTCGTATGCCTCCATATTCGTCCATATGCCTTCATTTCCATTCATTTGTCTACACCTGCCTTCAATTTCCTTCAATTGCCTCCATTTGCCTTCCTCGCCCTTCATTTGTCCTCATCTGCCTCCATTTACTTTCATTACCCTTCATATGCCTCCATATGCGTTCATATGGCTTCATATTCCTCCATATGCGTTCATATACCTTCATTTTCCTTAATTTGCCTCCATCTTCCCTCAATTGCCCTCATTTCCCTTAATTTATCCCGATCTGCCTTCATTTCCCTTCGTATGCCTCCATATTCGTCCATATGCCTTCATTTCCATTCATTTGTCTACACCTGCCTTCAATTTCCTTCAATTGCCTCTATTTGCCTTCCTCGCCCTTCATTTGTCCTCATCTGCCTCCATTTACTTTCATTACCCTTCATATGCCTCCATATGCGTTCATATGGCTTCATTTTCCTTAATTTGCCTCCATCTTCCCTCAATTGCCCTCATTTCCCTTAATTTATCCCGATCTGCCTTCGTTTCCCTTCGTATGCCTCCATATTCGTCCATATGCCTTCATTTCCATTCATTTGTCTACACCTGCCTCCAATTTCCTTCAATTGCCTCCATTTGCCTTCCTCGCCCTTCATTTGTCCTCATCTGCCTCCATTTACTTTCATTACCCTTCATATGCCTCCATATGCGTTCATATGGCTTCGTTTCCCTTCATAAGCCTATATCTGCCTTCAATTTCCTTTATTTGCCTCCATTTGCCTTCCTGGCCATTCATTTGTCCTCATCTTCCTCCATCTGCCTTCATATTCATCCATATGCATTCATATAACTTCATTTTCCTTAATTTGCCTCCATCTTCTCTCAATTGCCCTCATTTCTCTTAATTTATCCCGATCTGCCTTCATTTCCCTTCGTATGCCTCCATATTTGTTCATATGCCTTCATTTCCATTCATTTCCCTACACCTGCCTCCAATTTCCTTCAATTGCCTCCATTTGCCTTCCTCGCCCTTCATTTGTCCTCATCTGCCTCCATTTGCCTTCCTGGCCCTTCATTTGTCCTCATCTTCCTCCATCTGCCTTCATATTCCTCCATATGCATTCATATACCTTCATTTTCCTTAATTTGCCTCCATCTTCCCTCAATTGCCCTCATTTCTCTTAATTTATGCCGATCTGCCTTCATTTCCCTTCGTATGCCTCCATATTCGTCCATATGCCTTCATTTCCATTCATTTGTCTACATCTGCCTTCAATTTCCTTCAATTGCCTCCATTTGCCTTCCTCGCCCTTCATTTGTCCTCATCTGCCTCCATTTGCCTTCCTGGCCCTTCATTTGTCCTCATCTGCCTCCATCTGCCTTCATATTCCTCCATATGCGTTCATATACCTTCATTTTCCTTAATTTGCCTCCATCTTCCCTCAATTGCCCTCATTTCCCTTAATTTATCCCGATCTGCCTTCATTTCCCTTCGTATGCCTCCATATTCGTCCATATGCCTTCATTTCCATTCATTTGTCTACACCTGCCTTCAATTTCCTTCAATTGCCTCTATTTTCCTTCCTCGCCCTTCATTTGTCCTCATCTGCCTCCATTTGCCTTCCTGGTCCTTCATTTGTCCTCATCTGCCTCCATCTGCCTTCATATGCCTCCATACGCGTTCATATACCTTCATTTGCCTTAATTTGCCTCCATCTTCCCTCAATTGCCCTCATTTCCCTTAATTTATCCCGATCTGCCTTCGTTTCCCTTCGTATGCCTCCATATTCGTCCATATGCCTTCATTTCCATTCATTTGTCTACACCTGCCTTCAATTTCCTTCAATTGCCTCCATTTGCCTTCCTCGCCCTTCATTTGTCCTCATCTGCCTCCATTTACTTTCATTACCCTTCATATGCCTTCATATGCGTTCATTTGGCTTCGTTTCCCTTCATAGGCCTTTATCTGCCTTCAATTTCCTTTATTTGCCTCCATTTGCCTTCCTGGCCCTTCATTTGTCCTCATCTCCCTTCATCTGCCTTCATATTCCTCCATATGCATTCATATACCTTCATTTTCCTTAATTTGCCTCCATCTTCCCCCAATTGCCCTCATTTCCCTTAATTCATCTTCATATGCCTTCATTTCCCTTCGTATGCCTCCATATGCGTTCATATGGCTTCATTTCTCTTCATTTGCCTACACTTGCCTTCAAATTTCTCCATTTTCCTTCATTTAATTCCATTTGCCTTCCTCGCCCTTCATTCATTTGTCCTCATCTGGCTCCATCTACCTTCATTTGCCTTCATATCCCTCCTTATGCGTTCATATACCTTCATTTCCCTTAATTTTCCTCCATCTTCCTTCAATTGCCCTCATTTCCCTTAATTTATCTCCATCTGCCTTCATTTCCCTTTGTATTCCTCCATCTGCCTCCATTTACCTTCATTTCCCTTGATATGCCTCCATAAGCGTTCATATGGCTTCATATTCTTCCATTTGCCTTCATCTGCCTTCAATTTCCTTTATTTGCCTCCATTTGCCTTACTTGCCTTTCAATTGTCCTCATCTGGCTCCATTTACCTTCATTTGCCTTCATATTTCTCCTCATTTGCTTTCATTTGGTTTTTGAAAATGATGCCATTAGGTTGAGGCATCTGAACGGGCGTGCAGTGAGTGGTTTTTTGTTGTTCAGTAACTAAAATTACCGTGTAGCACGTTTTCTTTATTGGGCTCTAATTTTACCGATTTTTGCGGGGTTTCTTCCCACAGAAAAATGCATAAAAATCGCCGATTTTGATGCATTTGATAAACCGTTTGATGCAAATTATAAACCGTAAAAATTCAATACTGAGCCTAAAATTTACTCCACTGTGGACATGATATAAAACTTTTATCAAATAACACTTTAAAATGTAATGTAAAATCGTGTTGATGCCCATTTACTTAGAATATTTCCTTCAAAAACAAAACCATGAACTCAGAAATACAAAGTCTAATAGAACACAACTTCCCAGTGAAAATCGCACAAAATTAATTCCCGCAAGAAAAAGCACTCTTTTCCAAGCGGAAGAATTTGTTCTGCAAAAATTGCCGCAAAAAGTTAGTGCTTTTCCTTTCTTTTTAGTGCGGATTTGAGGTTGCAAATTGGAGTCATGAAAACTTGTTTTGGGCATCGTTCCGGTGAAAAATGACCAAATCCAGCTTTACATTACATTACATTGCACTTGAAGAGCACGTTACCAAATGGTGACAGGGCCTTAGCCAGTATGAGGCAAACCGAGGCACTTGTCTCCGTCATTTGTTCGTTTTATCAGTCGTTTTTTTCTTTTAACACCCTAAACACCTAGGAAGAGAATTTAACCATGGACATTGCGTCAGTCATAATTTTAACCATGGATATTGCCTCCATCATAATTTTTTTTCTGGCTACGGCCCTAGGTGAAAAAAGGCTGACTTTCAGCGAAAGGACAAATGCCCAGTATACTGGCCTAAGATTCCCTACTTTCTTTAGTTTTACAGTCATCGGGAAATAGTCCGTATCATCCTCAGTTTGTCAGAGTTTGCTACACCTCTACGCGTGGAGGAGAATAGAACTTTGTACATACAAACATATAACTTTATGGAAACTCGGTAAAATCTTCAGTGTATTAAAGTGACAATTTTATAATTAAAACATATGTATGAACTTCATTAACTGTTTTACAAGATTTCCGAGTGGGAAACCGATGATTGGAATAGTTGGTTTATTACCCTTTAAAATTGCCCTGTTGACTTGATGTTTCTTACATCTTGTACTTAGGAATACCACTATTAAACCCCGTTGTAGATAAAGCAACGCTTTAGATAATTGGTGCGTGGCTTGGGCAGTGTTTGGTTAGTGCACGAATTTCGTCAATTGTGCTTCGTTTATTGAATAAATCTGGCAAGTACACTCAGGGGCTAACTTGTCGAGGGACTTAAACATCATAACTGAATTTTGCTTTTTTCGTCTTACTAAGAGTGTATCCCTTTCAGCCTTTCTAGGAGTACCGGGGTATGTTAGAGCTTGTCTCTTAATTTGCCCTTGCGATCACCCTGGCTGCATGATTCTGTAATTTTTGCAGTTTGTTGCTCAAGGGCTACTAACCCATCCCAGACGGGGCTACAGTGGTCAAGATGGGGCTAGATTAGGGCGTTTTAAATTTGTATTGCAGTAGATTGAGAGACAAAGGGGGGTGTTCCGAAAACGTAGCGAGTGCGGGGTGCGGGGTGCGGGGTGCGGGGTGTAGGGTGCGGGGTGCGGGGTGCGGGGTGCGGGGTGGGGGTGGAGGGTGCGGGGTGCGGACTGCTGGGTGCGGGGTCAACAAAAACCGAAAAAAAAAACAAAAAACAAGAATAATAAAATAGCCAAAATAAAAAGAAAAAACAAAAGAAAAAAGCTTAATACAGACTAAAATTCCAAAAAAAAATACAAGAGGATATAATAATAGAGCAATTGAATATTTGACTGTCACGCCAACCAATAAATAAGTGAATAAATAAATAAACAAGTAAATAACGAGAAATGTTTGTTATTTGTAGTAATCGTGAGGTCTCTTTGGAACACTCTTTTTCCACTCTCTTTATTATTTTATTTCATTTCTGATGCATTTTCACCGCTTCTGTGACCAAAACAAAACGTAGCTGAACCGTATGTCCAGCGATCCGAGCAATTCAGAGTTAGTAGTTCGCACGATGTTGATTTCAACTACGAAAACAAATTCGTGCACGATCGTGAACTATTTCATTGCATAAGTAAGGGAAGTACCATTGTGTATTTGATAGGATGGGATGGGGTGGGCAATTTTTTTCTGCAGGAATTTGTTTTCCCGGCTAAAAGCTTATATCAATTTCATTTCACTAGCCTACGATGTGTTCCTTTGCTTTGTGCCGCTATGCACAGTTTTTACTTGTTCTGCAGACGTTGTGCAGGAATTTTTTTTTTCGTATTTGCCACCACCCCCTCATCGTGTAGTCGTGGCTGAATTTCTTTTTTACCACCGAGAGGCTGATAATTAGTTAGTTCCCTCAAAGATACCAGGGTGGCATAAAACGGAGTTCTGTTTAACAATCTAGTACGTTCCAAATCAATGATTGTGAACCCTAAAAGTTACAACGATCATCCTTGCCACTTTTTGTGGGAATCTCCTTGGAGGGAAGAGAAGCTGACAAGGCTGACATCTGGTATTTAGATGTAGCACCTAGAAAGCCAGCTACAGAAGAAAGCAGACAGCGAAAAATTAAAAAAGCCTCCTGTGGGAGTTTCCTTCATTATTTCCAAACTTTGTTCGTTGATCATAGATGTGTATTCTCTACAGCGGTTGGCCATTACTGCTGTACGCTAGCTATACTGATGACAGCCTAGTTCTCAAAACGTAGACATTGTTGCACCATTGATGTTTTGTACAACACTTGCTTGAAACATCGTTTGTTATCACAGTATTATTAGTGCAAACTCTGTTTGAGGGAGGCTTATGCCTATCAGATGAGATGCCATTATTGCAATTCCATTTATACAAGTATTTTAGTCCCATTTTATCAGTTCAGTTGTTTTAAAAATGTATTGATGTTATTCTTCTGGCTAATTCTAATAATAAAGAATTTTAAAGCATTTATTCCATTGTTCGAGTGCTTTGTAATGAAAGTGTGATCACTATTGTGCCTTTTGGAAACTCGATTGATTATCGCTAGAATAACACGCCCTTTAAAAAAGATGACTTAGCTAAGGATAATCACTTTTGGATTCTCAGTCTCGGTTATTAAGTTGCTATAAACTTTCTGATTGGTTTACTGTACACACATCCGCGAAAAAAAAAGCTGTTTTTTGTCGCTTTATGAGGAAATTAAATGCGTTCCAAAGTCTTTGCCCAAAAAGAAACATTTTGTGCAGAAATATGACCCAACGTCCAGAAATGATTGTTGAATTTGAGAACTTAAGGGAACTATTATTCGATGCATTTGCGCTTGTTGGATGTGATGTGATTTACTTCCATCGAGCGCAAGTTATTCTTATCAAAAACGTTAGTCCTTGAGGTCACACCCCACCCTAGCCTGCGTAGCAAGTTTTTTTTTTGTGTGTGTGTGTGTGTGCTTTCTAACCGCTCGGAAATGCTTCAAAGGTGTCGAAAACCTTCGGAAACGCTTGCTGCGCTATTTTTAGTTTTGATAGGTTATTTTTTGGTCGTAGTACTAAAATTTGCAATGCATGAAAATAGGAAGAACCTAAAGTAGGTAAACGTGACTAATGAAATGTCACCCATAGCTATTTTGACTATTTCCCAGTGTTTAATCAAAGGACATGGACAGTTTTCAAATGGACGCAACCACAAAGCGACAGCAGACATTTGAGGCAAAGGACTTCAAATTCTACCTACTGATGGAATTTAGCTGCTGCCCATATTAGCGGGGTATTCGTAATTGGAAGGTGTAAATAAGGTGAGAGTGGACCAACAACTCCATTAGCTCTCCCTATTTCACACTTCGGACAAGAGCTCAAATTTATTTCGGCTCAAGCCCCCTTGCATAACAGTTATTTTATTGGGTAGATGGAGGCAGACAAAATGAAAGCAGGTGAAGGCAAACGAAGGCAGATAAAAGCAGAAGAATTGAAAAGAGGGCGGATGGTAAAGTGAAGGCAAATGAAAGCAGATAACATCAAGTGATGGCTGATAAAGCTAGATGGAGGCAGGTGAAAGCTTATGAAGGCAAATGAGGGACGGATGAAGGTAAATGAAGGCAGATGAAAGGAAATGATGGCAGATAAAGCAAATGAGGAAGGTGAAGGGAAATGAAGGCAAAGGAAGGCAGATAAGGGAAGAGGATGAATGTTAATGAAGGCATAAACGAAGGCAAATTAAGGCACATGAAGGCATATGAAGACATATAAAGGAATACGAAGGAAGATAAAACTGAGGGCTATGAAGGGAAATGAAGGATGATCACGGCAAATGAACACAGATAGAGGCAGATGAAGGCGTATGGACAAAGATGAAATAATACATGAAGGTAAACGAGGGCAGATGAAGGTAAAATGAAAGCAGATGAAGGCAGAGGCATGCAGATGATGGCGGATGTAGGTAGATGACTGCAGATGTGTAGGTGGAGGCGGCATGCAGGTGGAGGCCAATAAAGGCAAATGAAGGATATGAAATCAGATGAGGCCAGATGAAATGAAGATGACGGCAAATTATGGCAGATGGTGGGAAATGAAGACAAATGAAGGTAGGCGAATGCAGATGAAAGCAGATGAGCGTACATAAAGACGAATGAAGCCAGATTAATGTAGATGACGGCAAGTTAGGGAATATGATGGGAAATGAAGGTAGATGAAGGCAGATTAATGTAGATGACGGCAAGTTAGGGAATATGATGGGAAATGAAGGTAGATGAAGGCAGATTAATGCAGATGGTGGCAAATAAGGGCAGATGATGAGAAATGAAGGAAGATGAAGATAGATGAAGACGAATGAAGGTAGATGAAGGAAGATGAAGGAAGATGGCTGCAGATGAAGGCAGCTGGGGAAAGATGAAGAGGAATAAAGGCAGATTAATGCAGATGATGGCAAAAAAGGGCAGATGATGGGAAATGAAGGAAGATGAAGGTAGATGAATGCAGATGAAGGCAGATGAGATGAGATGAAGAGGAATAAAGGCAGATTAATGCAGATGATGGTAAAAAAGGGCAGATGATGGGAAATGAAGGAAGATGACGGTAAATGAATGCAGATGAAGGCAGATGAGATGAGATGAGATGAAGAGGAATAAAGGCAGATTAATGCAGATGATGGCAAAAAAGGGCAGATGATGGGAAATGAAGGAAGATGAAGGTAGATGAATGCAGATGAAGGCAGATGAGATGAGATGACGAGGAATAAAGGCAGATTAATGCAGATGGTGGCAAATAAGGGCAGATGATGAGAAATGAAGGAAGATGAAGGTTGATAAAGACGAATGAAGGCAGATGAAGGAAGATGAAGGAAGATGGATGCAGATGAAGGCAGCTGGGGAAAGATGAAGAGGAATAAAGGCAGATAAATGCAGATGATGGCAAATAAGGGCAGATGATGAGAAATGAAGGAAGATGAAGGAAGATGGATGCAGATGAAGGCAGCTGGGGAAACATGAAGAGGAATACAGGCAGATTAATGCAGATGATGGCAAATAAGGGCAGATGATGGGAAATGAAGGAAGATGACGGTAGATGAACGCAGATGAAGGCAGATGAGATGAGATGAAGAGGAATAAAGGCAGATTAATGCAGATGATGGTAAAAAAGGGCAGATGATGGGAAATGAAGGAAGATGAAGGTAGATGAAGGCAGATGAAGGCAGATGAAGGCAGATGAGATGAGATGAAGAGGAATAAAGGCAGATTAATGCAGATGATGGCAAAAAAGGGCAGATGATGGGAAATGAAGGAAGATGAAGGTAGATGAATGCAGATGAAGGCAGATGAGATCAGATGACGAGGAATAAAGGCAGATTAATGCAGATGGTGGCAAATAAGGGCAGATGATGAGAAATGAAGGAAGATGAAGGTTGATGAAGACGAATGAAGGCAGATGAAGGAAGATGAAGGAAGATGAAGGAAGATGGATGCAGATGAAGGCAGCTGGGGAAAGATGAAGAGGAATAAAGGCAGATTAATGCAGATGATGGCAAATAAGGGCAGATGATGGGAAATGAAGGAAGATGACGGTAGATGAACGCAGATGAAGGCAGATGAGATGAGATGAAGAGGAATAAAGGCAGATTAATGCAGATGGTGGCAAGTAAGGGCAGATGATGAGAAATGAAGGAAGATGAAGGTTGATGAAGACGAATGGAGGCAGATTAATGCAGATGACAGGAAATAAAGGCAGACGATGGGAAATGAAGGAGAGATGAAGGTAGATGAATGCAGGCGAAGGCAGATGAGGTCAGATGAAGTGGAATAAAGGCAGATTAATGCAGATGATGGCAAATAAGGGCAGATGATGGGAAATGAAGGAAGATGAAGGCAGATGAATGCAGATGAAGGCAGATGAGATGAGATGAAGAGGAATAAAGGCAGATTAATGCAGATGGTGGTAAAAAAGGGCAGATGATGGGAAATGAAGGAAGATGACGGTAGATGAACGCAGATGAAGGCAGATGAGATGAGATGAAGAGGAATAAAGGCAGATTAATGCAGATGGTGGTAAATAAGGGCAGATGATGGGAAATGAAGGAAGATGACGGTAGATGAACGCAGATGAAGGCAGATGAGATGAGATGAAGAGGAATAAAGGCAGATTAATGCAGATGGTGGTAAATAAGGGCAGATGATGGGAAATGAAGGAAGATGACGGTAGATGAACGCAGATGAAGGCAGATGAGATGAGATGAAGAGGAATAAAGGCAGATTAATGCAGATGGTGGTAAATAAGGGCAGATGATGGGAAATGAAGGAAGATGACGGTAGATGAACGCAGATGAAGGCAGATGAGATGAGATGAAGAGGAATAAAGGCAGATTAATGCAGATGATGGTAAAAAAGGGCAGATGATGGGAAATGAAGGAAGATGACGGTAAATGAATGCAGATGAAGGCAGATGAGATGAGATGAGATGAAGAGGAATAAAGGCAGATTAATGCAGATGATGGCAAAAAAGGGCAGATGATGGGAAATGAAGGAAGATGAAGGTAGATGAATGCAGATGAAGGCAGATGAGATGAGATGACGAGGAATAAAGGCAGATTAATGCAGATGGTGGCAAATAAGGGCAGATGATGAGAAATGAAGGAAGATGAAGGTTGATAAAGACGAATGAAGGCAGATGAAGGAAGATGAAGGAAGATGGATGCAGATGAAGGCAGCTGGGGAAAGATGAAGAGGAATAAAGGCAGATAAATGCAGATGATGGCAAATAAGGGCAGATGATGAGAAATGAAGGAAGATGAAGGAAGATGGATGCAGATGAAGGCAGATGAGATGAGATGAAGAGGAATAAAGGCAGATTAATGCAGATGGTGGTAAATAAGGGCAGATGATGGGAAATGAAGGAAGATGACGGTAGATGAACGCAGATGAAGGCAGATGAGATGGATGAAGAGGAATAAAGGCAGATTAATGCAGATGGTGGTAAATAAGGGCAGATGATGGGAAATGAAGGAAGATGACGGTAGATGAACGCAGATGAAGGCAGATGAGATGAGATGACGAGGAATAAAGGCAGATTAATGCAGATGGTGGCAAATAAGGGCAGATGATGAGAAATGAAGGAAGATGAAGGTTGATAAAGACGAATGAAGGCAGATGAAGGAAGATGAAGGAAGATGGATGCAGATGAAGGCAGCTGGGGAAAGATGAAGAGGAATAAAGGCAGATAAATGCAGATGATGGCAAATAAGGGCAGATGATGAGAAATGAAGGAAGATGAAGGAAGATGGATGCAGATGAAGGCAGATGAGATGAGATGAAGAGGAATAAAGGCAGATTAATGCAGATGGTGGTAAATAAGGGCAGATGATGGGAAATGAAGGAAGATGACGGTAGATGAACGCAGATGAAGGCAGATGAGATGGATGAAGAGGAATAAAGGCAGATTAATGCAGATGGTGGTAAATAAGGGCAGATGATGGGAAATGAAGGAAGATGACGGTAGATGAACGCAGATGAAGGCAGATGAGATGAGATGAAGAGGAATAAAGGCAGATTAATGAAGATGGTGGTAAATAAGGGCAGATGATGGGAAATGAAGGAAGATGACGGTAGATGAACGCAGATGAAGGCAGATGAGATGAGATGAAGAGGAATAAAGGCAGATTAATGCAGATGATGGTAAATAAGGGCAGATGATGGGAAATGAAGGAAGATGACGGTAGATGAACGCAGATGAAGGCAGATGAGATGAGATGAAGAGGAATAAAGGCAGATTAATGCAGATGGTGGTAAATAAGGGCAGATGATGGGAAATGAAGGAAGATGACGGTAGATGAACGCAGATGAAGGCAGATGAGATGAGATGAAGAGGAATAAAGGCAGATTAATGCAGATGGTGGTAAATAAGGGCAGATGATGGGAAATGAAGGAAGATGACGGTAGATGAACGCAGATGAAGGCAGATGAGATGAGATGAAGAGGAATAAAGGCAGATTAATGCAGATGGTGGTAAATAAGGGCAGATGATGGGAAATGAAGGAAGATGACGGTAGATGAACGCAGATGAAGGCAGATGAGATGAGATGAAGAGGAACAAAGGCAGATTAATGCAGATGGTGGTTAATAAGGGCAGATGATGGGAAATGAAGGAAGATGACGGTAGATGAACGCAGATGAAGGCAGATGAGATGAGATGAAGAGGAATAAAGGCAGATTAATGCAGATGGTGGTAAATAAGGGCAGATGATGGGAAATGAAGGAAGATGACGGTAGATGAACGCAGATGAAGGCAGATGAGATGAGATGAAGAGGAATAAAGGCAGATTAATGCAGATGGTGGTAAATAAGGGCAGATGATGGGAAATGAAGGAAGATGACGGTAGATGAACGCAGATGAAGGCAGATGAGATGAGATGAAGAGGAATAAAGGCAGATTAATGCAGATGGTGGTAAATAAGGGCAGATGATGGGAAATGAAGGAAGATGACGGTAGATGAACGCAGATGAAGGCAGATGAGATGAGATGAAGAGGAATAAAGGCAGATTAATGCAGATGGTGGTAAATAAGGGCAGATGATGGGAAATGAAGGAAGATGACGGTAGATGAACGCAGATGAAGGCAGATGAGATGAGATGAAGAGGAATAAAGGCAGATTAATGCAGATGGTGGTAAATAAGGGCAGATGATGGGAAATGAAGGAAGATGACGGTAGATGAACGCAGATGAAGGCAGATGAGATGAGATGAAGAGGAATAAAGGCAGATTAATGCAGATGGTGGTAAATAAGGGCAGATGATGGGAAATGAAGGAAGATGACGGTAGATGAACGCAGATGAAGGCAGATGAGATGAGATGAAGAGGAATAAAGGCAGATTAATGCAGATGGTGGTAAATAAGGGCAGATGATGGGAAATGAAGGAAGATGACGGTAGATGAACGCAGATGAAGGCAGATGAGATGAGATGAAGAGGAATAAAGGCAGATTAATGCAGATGGTGGTAAATAAGGGCAGATGATGGGAAATGAAGGAAGATGACGGTAGATGAACGCAGATGAAGGCAGATGAGATGAGATGAAGAGGAATAAAGGCAGATTAATGCAGATGGTGGTAAATAAGGGCAGATGATGGGAAATGAAGGAAGATGACGGTAGATGAACGCAGATGAAGGCAGATGAGATGAGATGAAGAGGAATAAAGGCAGATTAATGCAGATGGTGGTAAATAAGGGCAGATGATGGGAAATGAAGGAAGATGACGGTAGATGAACGCAGATGAAGGCAGATGAGATGAGATGAAGAGGAATAAAGGCAGATTAATGCAGATGATGGCAAATAAGGGCAGATGATGGGAAATGAAGGAAGAGGGGGCTGATGATAGCAGATAAAGGCACATGAAGCTAGATGAAAGTAGGAGGGGGGCGTTGGGGCCTGTAAGAAACCGAAAAACCGCACAAAAAATCATGCAAAACCGAAAAACCGAAGTAAATTTCGATCAAAACCGAAAACCGAACATAAAATTCCGAATTCCGAAGCTCTAACCTTAATTGGCGCATCGAGATTTTGAAAAAGGAAAAAAGGAGTTTTTTTTAAGATTTTGACATTTTTGTTCATTAACATGCTAAATTACACTGCTCTAAAGTTGAGTCAATGCCGGATCTGACCATTGATCTTCATTCTTAACAAAAGCACAGTTCTGTTTGCTTGCTTTTCCGACAGATTCCAGGACATTTTGGCCAGGGTGGTAAAGGGGTTATGCGTGACGCGTGATTTGGGCAAGAATAAGCGCGTGACGTGTGAAAACAACTCAAATCTGGCCGTGATCCGTGAATTTCCGGTCTAGTGTGATGCGTGATCTGCTTATTTTGAGGACCGTGATTTGTGATTTCAGCTAAACACATTCGTGAAAACCGAAGCTAGATTGAGTACTCAAAAATCAGTTTACGGTATCCAAGCAAAATTGACAAACGATGCAATCTTTAAGCCAAAGACTGATTTTGTATAAGATGCATTTTAGGTCTCGCCTGAGAAATCAGTTTTGCTTCTTGGCTATTAAAAGGTAAAATGCGACACGAATTAACTAATAAGTTAAAGCTCATTTTCTTTAATAATAAATACCCAAATACGTGATTCTTGAAATGGTCAAAAAAATAAAGGTGACTCGTGATTTGTAAGAAAATAGGCTAGTGATTCGTGATTGGGACCCCCCCTTTACCACCCTGTTTGGCGGCAGCTTCGGCCGCATGGACCGCATGGTCTGCATGTGACCTGCTTTGACCGAATTGCCCGTTTAAATATCATGTATTCTTAGTGCAAACAGTGTTTAACATCATGCTACACTATCGAATATTTGAGGGTCAGCTAGGGTCATTTCGGATCAACAGAGTCAACGTCGTTAACGACAATTTTCAATAATTGTATGCATTGTAATGTAGATTATATACTTGCCAACTTTTTGTGATTCATAGACGTGACATTTTTATCCTGAGAGTGTCAAGATTTTTCGTAGGGACCGATAATATCTGAAGATGATCCGACGATTTCCGAAGACGTCCGAAGATTTCCAAAGACGTTCCGAAGACGTTCCGATTTATGGCCAGTTAACCGATGGTTTGATCATTTTTAAAACGAGTATTACGATCTCTCCAGTGGCTTTCCCTACTAAAATCCGAGATTTCGCGAAAGTACGATCATTATTTTCTCGCATTAGTTCGAGTTTATTTAAATACTTTACAATTTTTTTTCAAAATGAGTCGGTTAAGGCTGTAAAGGCTCAGACTTTTCCACCAGGCGTGAGAAATGGGAACGCAGGCGTGAGTAGGCGTGAGATCGCAGTTTTCGATCCGCAGGCGTGACACTTGGCAGGTATAAGATTATATTTAGAGTGTCCTAGGTCATTCACTATTGACCTACCAGACAGTATTCTTTGGCTTCTGTATCAAAGCTCTTTTCTTCTTTCTTCACCTTGCATCGAAACTTATTTCTTTTCCTGTAGTTCTCTCCTCCCTTCCCCTCTTCATAAAAAAAGAAACACCATCCACAATTGCTTCGAGTTCTTCAAGATTCTCTTCGACGTTGGCAGCCATAATTACGATACTAGCTAATAAGTTCAAGGTCAAAGTCCTTAATGGACGTTATTTGAGCCGCGCGATATTTGAGATACAGCCTTCCTGCGGAGGCTACATTGGCCTTTATTCAGGTTTGTCACGCATTCTAAGGCTATTCGAGAACTTTCTTAGCAGCAGGGTCTTGCATGACTTCAGAGAAACCGGAAACCAATAGGGAAAAACCGAAAACCACAGCAAGTACCAAACCCGAAAAACCGCTAGTATTTTTGCCGGAAACCGAAAACCAAATGCTAATAGAAGGAAAACCCGGAAACCGAAGCAGACACCAAAACCGAAAAACCGCAGTTTTTTGTTGCGAAAACCGAAAAACCGATCTAAAAAATGGCCAAAACCGAAAAACCGAAAACCCCAAAGTCCCCCTCAAGTAGATGATGGGAAATGAGGGGAAACAAAGGTAGATGCATAGAGATGAACGCAGATGAGAAGAGGTGGGTCAGATGGGTTCAAATGAGGCCTATCATAGGCGTATGCTGGCCTATGAATGCACTTAATATATGTTTTAATTTTAATGTTGTTTTTCATTTTGGGGAATCGTGGTGGGTATATCCATGAGATCTCTGCCGAGCCCTGGGGACTAAAAATAAAAAAGCTAGTTTCCAGGTCCGCAATTATGTTGATCAGCGGCTAATTGCTGTCGTCATAGAGACCTCTGCCAAGTTCTGATGTCGCGCGATTAGCACAATTAGATTCTGTTAGCTGTATTTGATCGTATCTTTCCTCGTTTTGGTTCTTTGAAACGAAATATTTGAACCTAAACATGGCAGTGCAATACGCTCCCATGAAACTACGAGTTCCACCTGGTTTTCAGAACTTATTGGAAGGTTTAGCGAGGGAAGTCTTGCGAGAACAGCCGGACGACATCATCGTCTTTGCTGCACAATATTTCAAAAATCAGCTTCTAATCCGAGAAGGTATACTTTTGCTTTGAGCAATTACAATGTTTTGTTTTCTGAGTAAACATTCTGTTAAACAGAGAGAAAGTTTGGTAATGAAGGAAGCTAAAACGAAAGCTTTCGATTCGCAAATTGAAATGATCCGTTTTCCGGATAAGTTCTTATTACAAATTGCCACTGTGATAAGACAACGTACAAATAACAGAGTCTGCAATCGGCTTAAATTTTTCATTCCTTTTGCGAGCTCTGAGATGATCGAACTTAAGCGTTAACCCTATCCTTGCAACACTCGCTGTTAAGTTAAAAGGGAATCAATATAGTTGTGAAATTTATTTAACAATTTTGGGTGCTGGAAGTTGGTCACTGATTCGACTAAAACTCAAGTTTGCTTTTCGTAAAATGTTGATAGCAGGAAGGAAAGGAAGATAAATTGTTTACATAATAGAAGGTTGTAGATATGATGAAATGAAACTTACAAACTAATTACAAATGAACATTTTCACATTAATTTTGGAAAAATAAGCTTAAGTTCTTTCCGCTTGCAATGTGTAGACCATACCATGTTGCAGAGTTTCAGACCTCTCAAATGATAATGTCGAGTAATTCCCTAGAATTCAAAATCCGAAATAGTAATAAATCCTAACCAAAAGAGAGATGTAGCTGGGCTAGAAAACATGCAGTCACTTTTTTCATACATTTGTTTGTAAAACCCTTTCAAAGTTTTGGGAAAAACTATGTGGAAAAAACTATGTTGAAAATTAAATTTTTAAAAAATAAATGCAATTTGTCACTTTCTAGCCGAGATATTTCTCAGATTTGAACAGCAAAATTAATTTCTCAAATGTTTGCTGTTCACAATTTAACAGAAATTATTTGACATTGTATCTCTGTTTTCTTCATACAAAGACTGTATTTGGTGCCTTGTTTGCCTCTTTTTCAAAGTGGCTGATTTTACCATGCAGAGCTTTTTTATAATTTAGTGCTATAGGACTTGAAATAGCTACCTTAACTGACGGTTAGGGAAAGCAAGTACAATCTTTGTAAGTAAACAGTGCTTACTGTATGCGGTGTGGTGTTACTGTCTACCCTGTGCTTTGAGAGTAGATAGGTATTGCTCCAATGACTAAAAACCAAAGCCATGTTGTGGGAAGTATTAAAAGGTATTTGCTATTATTAATTAAATCCATCACATACTTGCAGAAACTGGAAAAGATGATGCAAAAAAGGGCGATCAAATGGAAAGGTTGCAGAAAGGTGAAGAAGTTGACATTGATTTGATGGATCCTGAAGTTAACAAAGCTGCAACCAAAATACAAGCCAGCTTCCGAGGCCACAAAGCTCGGGAAGATGTCAAGAAACAGAAAGAGGAGGAGGCAGCAGCCATCAAAATTCAGGCTGGCTTCCGGGGGCACCAGGCCAGGGAGAGGGTAAATGAAATCAAGGCTTCACAAAGCAAAGAAGTGGTGTCTGAAAGCGCGGAAGCTGCAGAAGCTGCAGAAGCTGACACTTTGGGCAAAGATGGCATTCCTCTGTCTGAGGAGGCTGTGGCAGAAGAGGCAGGAGGTGCTGAGGGATCGGAAGAACAGGAGGCTGCTGATGCAGGTCAAGTGCCAGATGCGCAACCTGATGATGCTGAAGTAGTGATGGCAGAAGCTGTATCTAAGGAACCTGAAGTGGGTGAAGATGCAGTAGCTCCTGAACCTGTGGCCGAAGCTGCCAGGGAAGAGTCTGAAGATCAAGAGAGACAAGAGGCAGAAGAAGAGACAGTGGATGCAGCTGACAAGGGTGAAGCAGAGGACGTCCAAGCTGAAGAGGCTGCAGGAGAAGAGGCAGTTGAGGCTGCTGGCAAAAGCACAGAAGTTGCTGAAGGTGCAGAAGAATCAGGAGGTGGTGTTGGTGATGTGCAACCTGACGGGGCTGAAGGGGGGGAGGTAGAAGGTGAGGCAGAGCAAGTAGATCTTGATATGAATGATCCAGATTTGCAGAATGCTGCTCTTAAGATCCAGGCCAGTTTCAGGGGTTTTAAGGCAAGGGAAGAGGTGAAGGCCATGAAAAGCTCAGAGTCTTTACCTCAGGCTGACAATGAGACAGCAGCACCAGACGAGAAAACTGCTGACGACAAACAGGATGTTACGGAGGGTGATGAAGATAAGGGTAATGATGATGTTGAAGAATCAGTTGCTGAGGGTGCTGAGGTAGAACCATCAGCAGCCGAGGATGCTGTAGATTCTAAACCTTCAGAAGAGTAGGTGAAAAATATTTCGGTAGTTGTATATTTTGAAATTTATATATCATATTATTGTTACAACTTTAATTTATTATTAGCCAGAGACCACTAAACTAAAGTAAAAATCTTATCTTACTCAAGTTTTACAAACCTTAGTTTCAGTATTTGCTGGTATTTTTTGCATACAGTTGTCTCATGAAGCTCAATGTCAACTGTTTAATAGCTAATAAGAATGATTCTTCAGAGGTTTTCTGAGACAATCATTCTTATTCGGAAGGAAATATTAATATAAAAGCCAAGGGTATAGAACATACATTGTACAAATAGTACTGTAAATTTTTGTTTTGGTTTGTACTTTACATGTAGGTTAATGATAAATTAATATAATTTGCAAAGTAAGTTTATTATTGTGTGAGGAATAAGACCATGGACACTAAGAATTATTTTTGGAATGTTGTTTGTGCCAGGAATGATCAGATCCGTGACCAGACTGCAAGAAAAACCAGCAAACCACAAAACAAATTACCATTATGGCTTGTGGTTTATTCATGTTGTATCTGATTGGTCTTCTTTTCCAACACAATAAGTGTTCCAGAAATAATTCTTGTGTTAATGGTTCTTGCAGTTATAGTTTGGCTTAGTTTTCTATTTTTTTATTATTATGACCTGGCTTAAAGCCCGCTTGTAAAATTTGATGTTAAATTTTCAATTGGCACTTTTGTTTGATTGCAATTTATCATCCGGTCAGTTTAAAGTCCCAATCAACTGAAACTTAATTTTGCACAATAGAGTGCCTTGCAAATTATAATAATAGGGGAGTAGAATTATAAATGCTTTACTTGCCAAGACCTTTTTCAAAATGTGAAACCAATAAATCGAGATAGAGGCACCATCAAAGCCCATTATAGAACAAGCACTAGAAAATTTTGAAATGAAAAAACATCACTTATAAGCACTTTATGAGAGCTCTACAACTACAAAAGAGTGTTTTGGACCACGTCAAAATTATTTTCCAATTAGATACACTGACCAACATCCTGTTTTCAAAGTTCAAAATTCCAAGATGCCCTCTAATTCAGGTGTCCTCATGATTCGAAGACTTAATTTTGATTTCTGAGAACCTGAGATGTATCATTTTTTGTTGAACATCCTACACCCAGACTTTATAATAAATTACATGTAAATGTGTGAACATTTCTGAATAATTATCACGAATGATACAATGTATGACACATGCATCTTGTAAATGTATACAAATGATCAGTTGCCATCATTCATGCAAGAAGTGTCAAGGTTGTAAATAGTCATACTAAAGTAATGTGGAGCATAACTTAATCCATGAGATTTTTTTTCTTCCAGTGGATATTATTTGTGTACATAAAAATATCTTAAACAGAGCTTTGTGAGTATTGTCTTGTGCTATTCAAAGTATTTCAAGGAACTCTGTTTTTGTTATTTAGAATTTTTATTTCGTGATTGGAATGGAATTATAATTAAATAATTATTATTGTTTTTAAAAGTTGTGGGCGTTATATAATTATCTTCCTAGCTGTAATTTCAAGATCATTAGCGGGGCAACCAAGGAAGAAATTAAATAATTAATTGTTATGATGTGTGAAATAATGTTATTTTTTGTTAGTTGAAAATAGTCTCCATAATACATCAAAGTATAAAGCATGAGACTTGATCACAAGAACATTCTCTTTGTGTATCCCTAGTTGTAGGGTGTCAAAAACATTAAGAGGTTGTGTCAAAAATAGAGGTGTGGGATGGTAAATAAGAGTGGGAGACTCCCTGAGATGTCTGAACTCAGTGCTGTCCAGATAATAATCAAGACTAGCTACAATAAGACTTGTTGGGCTCATTAAAATATTTTTCTGGATGGTATTTAAGACTTACTCATGCAAGAGTTATGATTCTCCAAGAGCTGTAATTTGAGGGCCTGAGGCAATCCCAATTCTGTTCAGCTGGAGATTTCAAGTGTCTAACTCTAACTGCCAAGATTTAAGAAAGATAACATTTGTGAAGACAACAAAATCGTTTTTAATAGATCACACTACTCCCTTTTGATTGTATGACCCATCAAATTGTTAGATACAATAAGATATTAACACAAGAAAAAAGCTTCTGCAATGGAACACTATCTGGTTAATTTGAAAGAAGATAAAAACTGTTTGTAAAGACCCAGTTGTTGTTGGAATACCATTGCTTATTCAGTTAGTTGAAAAGTGAATAGCACTTTCACATGTAAGTGTAATTATTATAATTGGTTATCCTGCAATTTTTGGTAACTGTCGACGATTAACGGAGGTTCTGTGTTTTAGCAGGTTAAGGAGAGTTGTATGTCATCACTCAAAAAGTCTGAATTTAGAATGTTTTTTTAAAAAATTCATTTGTTGGCAGAATGGTTGTGTCACTGATACGTGGCCTGTGGTCTAAGTCTTGTTGCTTTCATTATGTCAGATTTTGTTTAGGATCCACATAAATTTTTTTAGTGGCAACCCTGAGAGAAATTTGCCTCTATTTTTGGGGGGGGTATAAAATATGTATTTTTTCCAATTCTACTTTACGGTGTCAATTTTTTGTGCATTCTTTATAACTCAAATCCTTCACTCCACTACTGCTTCATGAGGGGCGAGTTGTTTGGGTTGTGATAGTGGCTGTTTTGATCTCACGTCCTGACACAGGACTCAATGTACTTTCCCACATTCTACTTACAAAGTGATGATACCACGCTCTTTGTCACAACCCGCCTTGATTTTAAGCACTGAAGCTAATTTGGACCCTCGGATTTGTACAACTAATAATGATGCTACATTTCAGAAGTGCTTGTTGACGTCAAAACTGACGCTGTTGAAGCCTCAGCTAAGGATGAGGAAGAGGGTGATGTATCTGTGCATGATGCAACCAAAATCACTAAACCCAAACAAGCTCTTTTAGACTTTGTTGCTCAAGAGGTAGGCATCTGGGACGAAGGCACAGAGCAAGAAAAGGCACCAGGAGAGGTAGCTCAGGGAGAGACAGTGAAAGATGAGGGAGCTGTCCAGGAAACAACATCTCAAGATGATAGTACTACCCAAGAGGTGGTTTTCCAGGAAGAAGGTACAGCGCAAGACGCAACTCAGGAAGCGGATGCCTCCCAGGTGGAGACAACTAAGGAAGAGGGTTCTGTCCAGCAAACTTTTTCTCAAGATGAAAAAGCTATCCAAGAGGTGGCTACCCAAGAAAAAGGTGGAACACAGGAAGAAGCTCAGAAAGAGTTGACCAAGGTGGAGAGTGTTGCCCCAGAGGAACAAGCTCAGGATGATGGTGCTGCTGCTAAGGGAGAAGTGGCTCAGCTAGAGGCAAGCAAAACTGATTCTCAAGGTGAGACTTTAAAGGAAGAGAGCAGTGCCCAGGAGGAACTAATTGAAGCAGACAGTAGTGCCCCTGAGGTAGTTAAGGCAGATAGTGATTTACAGGAAGTGGTAGCTCAGGCTGATAGTAGTGTTCAGGAGGAGGTTGATGCATCTCAGGAGGAAGTAGCTGAGGCAGAGAGTAGTACAGGGAAAGAAGCTGAGGCAGATAGTGCTGCTCAGGAGGCAGCAGATGAGGCAGACAGCAGCATCCAGGGGGTAGAAGCAGACAGCAGTGTTCAAGAGGCAGCAGCTGAGGCAGACAGTGGTGCCCAGGAAGTGGCAGCTGAGACAGAAAGTGGAGCGCAAGAAGTAGCAGAAGAAGACACTGGTGCCAAGAAGGTGGCAGCTGAAGCAGAGCGCAGTGCACGGGAGGCAGCTGAGGCAGACATTGGTGCTCAGGAGGCAGCAGCTGAGGCAGGCAGTGGTGCTCAGGAAGCAGCTGCTGAGGTAGACAGTGGTGCTCAGGGGGCAGTAGCTGAACCAGACAGTAGTGCTCAGGAGGCAGACAGTGGTGCTCAGGAAGCAGTTGCAAAGGCAGATGGTGGTGCTCAGGAGACGGTAGCTGGGGTAGACAGTGTTGCTCAGAAGGTAGCAGGTGAAGCAGTTAGTGGTGCTCAGGAGGCAGCTGCTGAGGCAGACAGTGTTGCTCAGGAGGCAGCAAGTGAAGCAGTCAGTGGTGCTCAGGAGGCAGCTACTGAGGCAGACAGTGCTGCTCAGGAGGTAGCACCAAAGCCAGAGAGTGGTGCTCAGGAGGTGGCAGCTGAAGCAGACAGTGGTGCTCAGGAGGTAGCTGAGGCAGTTAGTGGTGCTCAGGAGGCAGCTGCTGAGGCAGACAGTGGTGCTCAGGAGGTAGCACCAAAGCCAGAGAGTGGTGCTCAGGAGGTGGCAGCTGAAGCAGACAGTGGTGCTCAGGAGGTAGCTGAGGCAGTCAGTGGTGCTCAGGAGACAGCTGCTGAGGCAGACAGTGCTGCTCAGGAGGCAGCACCACAGCCAGAGAGTAGTGCTCAGGAAGTGGCAGCTGAAGCAGACAGTGGTGCTCAGGAGGCACCAACTGAGACAGGTGGAAAATCCCAGGAGGGAGTAGCTGACGGAGATAACATTGCCGAAGGGGAGGAAGCTAAGGGAGACGGTGAACAAGGTGAGGCAAGTACCACAGAGGCTGATGTTGCTAAAGGAGAGAGTCAAGAAGTGTCCCAAAACGAAAGTGCCAAAGAGAGTGCAGCACCCGTTGAGCCTACCAAGGGGGAAGGTAATGAACAAAGGGAAGAGGCCAAAGATGACAGTTCTGTGAAGGATTCTCAGGGTGAAGAGGTGGAAGGAAACCCTTCACAATCAGCAGAGACTCCGCCAGGGGAGGGAGAACAGGGAAACAGTGGACAGCCTGCGACGAGCTAAGAACATCCTAATAACAGGCTGAGTAGACTAACATCACGATGAGAAAACTAAATCGGTGTACGTGCATTCTGTTAATGTAGTAATCCTGCATTAGTTCAAGACTAGTCAAACCGGATAGTGCTACGGCTTCTAGGCAGTTCTGTTACCATCAGTGAACAGTAACAGGCGAGATGTAGCTTAAAACCCTTTTCCATTAGCATAGTCGTGTTCGTGAGACCTGCATTATGAGATAGACATTCAAGTACTAAAAGGTTAAAAACAATCAAAGAAACAAATGCCATTTGTTGCTGACTGAAAAAGGGATTGTTTTCGGACAGAATGTATTCAAGAAAGATGAAGACAGTTAAGGTGAAATAAACTGCAGAGAAAGTCAAATTGACCTCACATTGTTGCCTGTACTTAAATCAGGGTCGTAGCGAGGTATCTTTTTCCGTCAGTGATGCCATTTTTTGGCCCAAAATTCTGATCCCTGATCCCTGATCCCACACGAAAATTTTCTGATCCGATATGAATATTAGCTTCCAGGATAGGAACTAAGTATTTGCAGGTTAAAGTTAAGGGTGCTTACCTGAGGCAACTGAGTCGTCCTTTGCGCAGGCTAAGACCACATCTCATCTTCAGTAAGTACACTGGTATTCCATTTCCCAGAGAGTCGAAGTTCACCGTACCAGAAACCGCAAACGCGTGCTGCATTGTTATGCAATGTGTAATAGGTCCTATGACATATTACATAAAACCAGAAAAAAAACTAGGGAAAAACTAGAAAATGGACTTATGCGTGACGAATGATATTAAAAGAAGCGGAGAACGGAGGTTATTTCCAGAAGTTCCTTGCAAAGAGTGCATTTTTTGTTTCCCCTTAAGGCCGCTAAAAAAATGGAAAAGACCGATCCCCAATCCCTTAAAGGGACACTGTCACGGGTATTTTTGCGTATATGGGTCAAAAAGGAACTGAAATTTAAATTAAATGTCTTTTCTCGTACACAGAATACTCCTAGAATGTCAAGAGAATGAAATCAAATGTTTTTCTCGACGGAAGAACAAACCATAGTCAGTTTCTGGCGATTTTTTCAAGAAACAAAGGAAAAAACTTGAAAACATCAACCCGATGTTTTCAAGTGGCAACCATTTCCTCCTAGCGATCCGCAGCCAAACACACTTAATTATAGTTTCAGAGAACTGGCACAGTAGCGTTAAACGAAAATCAACCATTATTTTGGGTTTCCTCTAATTAGAAAATATCCTTTAGCTTTTCAAAGTTTTCTTAAAAATTGGTGACAGTGTCCCTTTAAAACATGTAAAACATTTGCTGATCCTGATCCCACGACTTGTGATCCCAGATCCCAGGGCTGTGATCCCTGACCCCACACACCTCGTTACAACCCTGATTGAATGTCTCTGACTGACTGATAGTAACTGTCCATATCTGCCTGTTTATCGACTGATTGTTTGTTTGACTGAATGACTGTCTTTCTGATTGTTTGACTAAACGTTTGTTTGAATATACAGACACCTGTACTAAGGATCGAAAATAGGCCTATCAGTCTCCAGGGGTCTCATGCTTGGGCGTAGGGATCCCGATGAGGGTCTGTAACCCTTCGGCTCTGTTTAGGACAAAAACGCCCTAACATACCAACCCTGTTAAAGGACAACCTCCTCCATTGTAGGTCCCTGTTTACATGTGTTTAGGAAAATTACAAACTGAACACTTTCTTGTTTTACACAATTTTGACTTGTTTTTAAGGCCACGAAACGTGTCCGTGCCACCATACGCTGTTTAGGACAGACTCACGTAAAATTATATAGCATGCACCTTTTTCAGGACAGAAGAGCGAAAACCCATACCCTGTCCAGCGGGACGGCCTTATATAGGCCATATAAGGGAGTCCCCCCCCCCCCCCCCCATCCCCAGGATCAGTCTGATCAGTCCTGTTCCCATCCGGCATCGTTCAAGGTTTGCGCCATTCTGTCTTCCCAAACAGTCCCGCTTTGGCATGATGCGAAGTAACTGGAGTCGCATGATTTTGCTGTTTTCGATCCTGGCCGCTCCCATGTAGGACTATTATGCTTTCTTGTATAGGAACCGTTAAAAAAATTTAACGCATCGTACTTTCCGTCTTAGCAAAATTACCCATTTACTAGGCTGCATGTTAGGCGCCGAAAGTGGATGAAGACCGGGATTCACAAAAGTGAAGCGCATGTAAACAACAGAAACATTTGACTTCACTAATCTTTGAATATTGTCCTTCAGTAGCATTTTGATTTGAAATAATAATATATAAGGTTCAAATGAGGCCTAACACTGCTGTAAAAATTAAGTCTAAAATCCAAGCTTTCGCCAATCAACGGCGTCATCAGGGATAAGAAAAATATTCTGCGTAGACCTATATACTACGCGGAATATAAAATTATATTATTATTTCGATCTGACTTCACGGCTGCCATCCGTCTGTGTCTTTGATGTCCAGGGCGCGGTTGTTCAAAGTTAACGGCTTTCGTTACTTTTAGAGGACTCGCGCTTTATAGAGAAAAAAATGGTCTGAATGCACGCGCAAAAATGACGAATTCAATTAATTGTACAAAGTTTAGAAATAACTAAACTCAACAATAACAAAGCTAACCGTCATAGAATCAGTGCTTAACCCTAAACAGAAGTATAGATGAGTTCTTAGGCCTAATCACTATCGATCAGTGCTTAACCCTAAATACTGTAGATGAGTGTTTAACCGTTTTTCATTTTGTTTTCATTTGTTTTTCTCGCTAATAAACGCTCGTCATCAAATTTGTCACTCGTCATTTTTGCGCGTGCATTCAAACAGTTTTTCACTGGTTTTTTTCCTATGTAGCGCGAGTCCCCTAAAAGTAACGATAGCCAAGTTAACCCAGGATTAGCTTAAGCAGCGGTAATGCTTTTTGACACGAGAAACAGAAACTACATTTGACCCAGGGTTAGTGCTATTCGGCTTTCGAACAACCGGGTGTTGTCCGGTCCACATTGCTGCACATCAGCATCATCAACCGGCTGCATTGATTGTCAAGGGCTTTGTTACATTTTTGCAGACATTTTCAGTGGTTCTATAACTTTTGAAATGAGATTGCGAATGCAAAACTGTTATTGTTTGAGGTCACCCGAGCCACTGGACGTGAACAGCATATCCTCTTGGTAAAAAGTCGTGGACAAGCTGAAAAAAACTGCACTAGTTTTCGAGAGTTTGCGGCAGCTTCACATCGACAGATACCACTTCCGGTGTAAACACTTCCGGTTTATCACGTGACTAAACTTAGAACCCGTTAAAATTCGTGCAAAAGTGATTTCAGGTACAGGTGTCACGAAAAACGGCTGAAAACGAAGAGAAAGCCAATGTTCTTATCTCACACTCGACACACCATACAAGGTAGGATTTTATTTCATTTCCGTGGTAAAACAAAGCTTTTTTGGCCACATCTTTGGTCACAAATTTGCAGGCAATTCTTTGTTTAAAGTCGCGCGCGCTGGAGTAACAGCTCAAGCTCTGTGGTTTTTACAAACCGATGCTTGAAAATTCCTTTGTATTCTACTGTTAATTTAATTTCCAAAGGGAACTGGTAGGAACTAGTTGATTTGGTTGACTGTACCCAGATTTGAATACCTGGGGTATCCAGTCATTATTGAATCCCTTGTAACGGCTGGTAGATATTTTTCCGTTAGTAACGTAAAACGATAAGAGCTTCTGCAAAGCCAGTGAACCCGGCTTGTGACCTAAATGGCTAAATCGAGTAATGGCACTAGTTTTGCTAAACGTCTTCTTTAACAATTGAAATATCGACTGCAGTCGCGATCAGCTGATGTCTACAGATTATATACTGATTTTTTTCAAGGTGATGAATGTATGGGCAGTCAGAACATTGGGTGCCCTGATAGATCGAGTCCTGATAGGGCGTGCACATCCATGCTACAATATAAAGCATTGCGAGTGGTGGTTGCTTCACGAAGGGAGGGTTACTTAGTTAGCCGGTTTACTCCTCAAGGCGGACAAAAACATGACCCTCCTACCCAAATCATGGTACTGTCATCAAAGAGTGGTGCAGCATGCCAATACAAAATATAGCTCGACATAAATATTCCAGAATTCAACTCCCCCCTTCCCCCCTCCCCATAATCAAGGCTGTCCATGTTCAAGACAATAAATATTTCGATGTATGGCTAGCCAGTTGACCTTCAGCTGTTATGACTATTTATGCAAATTGCAAAAAAAAAAAGATTGCCCACCTAAATGGGGGTGAACCTAACCTGCGATCAGGCCGAATTTTAGCATCGCTCTCATATTCTCTTAAGTTGGTCGCTCGCTAAAATAGGGCCTGATACAATCTCTCACAAAAGTTCATGTCGGCGGCCAAATTTTGGCCGCGGGAATCTCGCAATCTGATTGGCCCTTTAATAATAGAGCTGTCAACGGAAGTAAATTGTCTACGAGTCTCGCTCACAATTTCGATCCGACCGCCATCGCCAAGGAACAACCAAGGAACAAGTCTGCCGAAGTAAAAGGTGTTGCTCTAATAAATTCTCGTCGTTCTAGGAGAATTGTCACCATTTCTTTCTCTCCTGAGAATGGCGTTCGGTTTGACGCAAGCTGTCTCTTACCTGGAGCAGAGAAGTATAGCAACAGTGAAGTATGTATTCCGTTTTATCGCATCGTGTCTCGGAATTTTCATTTGATGGCTTTCAGCTAGTATTGATAACATGAACAGAGTAGTGGTTTTTTACGCGTTTTACGAAACAAAACGAACAGCAGACGAACACGTATCTTTCGCCAAGAATGATCAACAAGTCAACCGACAATTCGGTAAACTTACGGTAAACTGATGTTTGGCGAGAGCCGCAATCAAGTCGCAATGACGATTTCAGTTTATGTTCATTCATTGTTTAACACTTATGTCGTTTTATTGATCTCTGACAATGACATCAAAGGATCTGACTAGTTTTGTAATAAATGTTCTTCGTTTTAAAATTCGCTGCTGTTTAGAGATAAAATTCGCTGCTAATCTCAAATATTTATCACTTGTGGAACTAAATTAAATTACAAAATACTCCTTTGTTTATAAACGGTTTTATTTATATCTTTACTAAAGAATGAAACTGAAGGTACTTCTCTTAATTGCCCAAGGTTTTTTACACAGAATATCGGTGAGAAATGCGAAGAGAATATTTCCGGATACCACCTGAAATGGGAAAGGATTCAAGCATGCAGCATATTTTGGTACATGGCAACCTCGTCGTGTTTTGAATTTTCATTCAGTTTCAGCTCGACAGACAGAGCAACCATGTACAATACCAGAACCTTCAAGTTAGCAATCGTGTAAATTTGAGTGCTTGTGCCTAGAAGATATCTCGTAGCCTATGATTTTCTTATTTTGCCAACATTTGCGTGACTTTTTGCGAACTGCCGTTATGAGAAATTTGCATACCGAGGATCATGCAAGCAGAAGAAATTTTGATTGGCTGTTTTGTTGAATGTCAATCAATCAAAAAAGTGGGCGGCAGACGTTCCGTAGAAGAATTGTATCAGGCTCTATTTTTCGTTTCGCCCGTCCTGCCTGAATGTTTCACCGAGCGAAACGAAAATAGAGCCTGATCGCAGGTTAGGGTGAACCAGGCAAGACGACTATGTGACTCAGGTAGGTGGGAGAAGACGTCCTTTACGTAAAGAAAAATATGGCAAGCAAAAGAGCCAGGTGACCCTTCTAAATGGGAAACTTGGCTAGCTGGATCACCCTGGCATATCTACTGACACCATTGAGGACACCATTGATTAAGAAGAAATTATAATTAGACTATTGGTTAGTCAGTTAATTAGTTATTCAGATAGTTTAGTTAGTCAGTTAGTTAGTTACTTAGTTAATTAGTTAAGTTGGTTAGTTAATTAGTTAGTTTCATTTAAAGGTTTTAATGATCCTTAGTTTTTTTTTTCATTTTTACAGCTTAGTTATTTTATTAGTTAGTTTATTTTTCTCATGTTTCAGATATTTATGTTTTTATCAATTTTATTGGATATACTTTTAAAATTATTGTAAAGCGCTATTGGATAGCACTAGAAATAGCACTCTATGAATTCATTATTATTATTCATTATTATTATTATTATTATTATTAAGAAGAACAGCACCATTCTTATTTCAAATAAGCATATCTAAAAAAAAAAGAGCAGGTTGGGATCTAAGGCCAATTTCAAACCTCGTGATAAAATCAAATTTGACTTTAGCACAACGTTTGAAACCAAGTTGTGCTTCTGCCGTGTAGCATGGCAAGCTTTGCCGTACTACACGGCAGTAGCATGACTTGCTTTCAAACATTGTGCTACTGCCGTGCCCAACTCAATTCATAAATTAGAAATACATTTATTTAGAATACATTTTAAAAGTTGGCTAAACTGCCAGTTTGGATTTATTCCTAGATTCGCTGGTCAGTGTCTTATTTCTGGCAACAGCTATTTTACTCGACCGAATTAAATTCGACGTCTGAAACCAAGTCGTGTTACAGTCATGCTACAGTCAAGCCAGCTTAGCACGGCAGTAGCACAACACGTGAACAGGCCTAAGAAACCCTTGTGAGCTTTTGCAACTCTAGGACCTTATTTTTAACTGTTGTGTTTTGAACTTTGGTATGATCTACATTAGCTCTCAGCTAAATCTGCTGTAACAGTGGCTAATTATGTAATTATTACATGCTGTCAATCAATATTGTCCAGTGTTGACCAGTGATGACCCTTAAGAGATGTGACTTTTTTCAGATTCATGGGCAGCGAAGAAGGATTGGAGAACTAGCTTGAGATCAAACAGTTCGATCATCCAAAGTTATAACTGAAACAATACATCCTATTTGAATCAATACCAGGGCTTACTTCATCTGGAAATTATACATCATCACTACTGATTATGATTAACACGTCTTACCTCAATATACAATAATTTTAGAAATAATTCTAGTTGCTCATGGTTTTGTGCTTGTGAATTATTATGTTGCTTTGTTTTGATTCTAGTGTTTTGAGCCAGTCACCATGAGTTTTGTGACCCTCTTTTTGCCTTGTATATCAATGTTCTTTATCTGGACAAGTTTCTATTGCCTCTTATGCATCACCAATCCTCGGAGAAGCTACGAATGGAACTGCCGACTGGTCACAATATTTCATGCATCATTCACAACAGTATTGTCCTTCTGGTGTGCATTCATTACGGGACCTTGGCCGCTGGTTTATATGGGCGAAGCCAATACTCCTTTTCAGACATTCATCGCAACGTTTACTCTTGGTTACTTCATATTTGACTTTCTGTGGTGCTTGTACATGGGAACAGAAGGCTGGGACATGCTATTTCACCACTTGATTTCAGTCAGTGGTATAGCCTTCATCCTCTTTGATGAGTATTCAGGTCCAGAACTTGTTGCGACAATACTTGGAACAGAGATTTCAAATCCATTCTTACAACTAAGATGGTTCATGCGAGAAACGGGACAGTACCAAACCTTTGTGGCAAAAGTGAATGACGTCATCTTTATGTCTGTTTTCATAGTTTGGCGTCTTGGTCCAGGGTCTTTGCTATGGTATCGGACAGTGCTTGTTTCTTCTAAACCTAAGCTTTTTGTTAAACTGGGAGGAACAGGTCTGTATTTTATTGGTTGGGTTTGGACAGTTTTTATCCTCAGATTTGCAAGGAAAAGGTTCTTTGGAAAAAAGAAGAGTGAGTAAAAACTGGCATTATGAAGTAAGGAAATCACTTTTTTACTGCATGAATGGGATTATTATTAACATCTAGTGAAATATTTGTTTGAGATCTGAGTTTGTCAGGCAACTTGACTCTTTTAAGTAATCAGGAAAGTTGAATTCCACTCACAGCGGACTCCAGTTCAGCACAAATACGTCAAGCCCTCTTGTGTTGTCCACTCAGATAATTTTTTTAGAGTGTACATCTCTAACTTACAAAGGGTGAATTTTTGTCTAAAGAAGGCATTGTTTAAAGAAACAAAAGGTGGTATTTGTGCTCAATAATATGTGACTATGAGTTGAAGATTGTTGATGACAAGTTCAACTTAACTGATTGTCTGGTGCTATCGATCTCAGACATCCTTTGAGAAGGAATTTTTTAAAACCTGCTTTAGGGACCATTGATTTCACTTTGCAGTTAAAAAAAAACATTGATCACAAGTTTGTTAACCACAAGCTTACTCCAAGATCTGTAATGTTGAATGTGTAACAAATGAATTTCAACTTGCAGTCATCACAAATACTATCATCAGATGATGCCATTCTTGAAATAAAAGATTGTCCTATACTAGGTATAAACTTAATCATCAGGAAAAATTCAGGAAAAGTGTTATCTGAGGACATGAGATGTGATGGCAAGTAAACATTTGAGTGTTGTGAGTAAACAGTTGAGTGTTGCTGCTTTGCCGTCAACAACCTGCCAATCTTGCGGCCAATAAAACTTTCATCTTGTTAAGGACGGTGCCCCCTTTTGTTACTGCGCATACGTTCTGCGCATCTCAAGATATTCGGGTTTCTTAAGGAATTTGCCCCCTAATACAACAATTTTTTTACACGGTTTATGACTGTGGAAAAAGCAGATCTTAGCAAGGGCTATCAGAATCCAAAAAGAAAATTGGGGGTAACGGCACATTTTTCAGAGATAATTGAGCTTAAATTTGGAAAGAAATTGCCATATATTCTTTGTATTTTAACGCTTTTTTAGAAGTATGGTTACTTAATTATCTCTGAAAAAAGCGCGGTTACCCACATTTTTCTTTTTGGATTCCAATAACCCTTGCTAAGATCTCCTTTTTCCCCATAGTCATAACCTTTGCAAAAATACATCTCTATTAGGAGGCACCGTCCTTAATATTTTTCAAACTGGGGGTGAAATCAACGGTCCATGAAGTGTGTAAAAAAATTAAATCCGTTCTCAAAGGTTGTCTGAGATTGACAGTAAGAATCAAGTTGCCTCCTGTTCAAATCTCAAGGAGCTCTTTAACCACTTATTAATTGCCAAATTCATATTGGTGATGGAAAACCGTCAAGCGAAAATCTTGTTGTGATTTTTGCGTCTAATATGAACTTTAAGACAGTTTTCCGCCTAAGACGAGTTTCCCGTCCTATTTTACCGTCGGTTTAGTTGGGAAAATAGAGGGAATTCCATCTGTGACGAGTTTCCTTCTTCTAATATGAATTTTGGCTAATAGGTGCTTTCATTGATGTGTGAGGAAAATACAAGTTTCAAGTAATAAATATTTGCAAAAAAAAAAACAGTTTATGAGTCTTCTCCTTTCCCTGTAATATGAGGAAATTTTTAGTGTAAGAAGAAGTGCAGAGTGGCACAACTTACTTTCTGTGTCTGTATGGCTGAAAAAAGTTTTCCTGTGATTATTTTTAGGTTTTCGTGTTCCTTGTTTGAGCAGTCGCATGCTCCGTTAGTAAGTTATGTTTCAGTTAATTTCAGAATTAGGATATTTTTTGCAGTTCAAGAAAATAATTATTATGATATTATTTTAAGGACATATGATAATATACTAGGTGGATGTATTCATATTGTTACAGAATTATTTTCGAAGTTCTTTGGTGTAAATAATTGTTTGGTCAAGTTACTGAAGATGTGTACTTTTGTTAACTGAAATGGATTAGAATGATAAATGTTGCACTTTTATCACAAATTTTTCCTCTAATATGAAACAAAATTCTTTTCGACAGTAGAATAATAATTTCCACTATAGTCATTTGACTTGCTGTAATCAGGCCTACCAAAATCCTGTCTTCTCTTCTTTTTTTCTTCATTTTTGTAAAATTATGGGCCAGAAAGAACTGAAATGAATTGGAATGGAACTGGAATGACAGGAATGACACCAGAATGAACTGTTCCATTCTGTACTGTTGTCCATATTCCATTCCATACATTCTGTTCTCTCAAGTGTCCATATTATTCCCCTATGTAATCTTCTGAGTCATTCCGGTTCATAATGCCATATACTCCATTCCTGTGTTTAGTAATGCCCCTTTTGTTGCTTGTACTGTAAAAATTACAAGCTGTATAACAATTAAGGCAGTGTTTGATGCAATTAGGGACAAAAATTATGATTTTGGCCAAAAAATGGGAATTAGCTAAAAGTTGTCCAGTTATTGTCTACAGATGCATTTTATTGGTTTGTCCTCAGATATCTACTAGCCATTTGTGTGGGAAATTTTTGGAAATTTAGTCTTCAGGCCAAATAAGTATGTAAAGCCAAAATTGCATGTATACAAATTTTGTATCCTTCTTGCACCAAGTCCTAATTTTTGGTAAATTTGATCATCTTCAATTAGAAACTTTGTGAACCCTTCTTGTCACAGCTTATTCCTTTACTGTCATATTGTAACCTAATATATCTTGTGATTAATTTCTGCTGGAATATCATGTTTTATTTAGTTTTTTTGTTCTCTATTAAAATAATAAAGAATCAAATATGAAGTACTTCCTTCAGTAAGGAACATAGAACGTGTTTACAAAATTTTGAAGAAATCTTACTTCAAACAAGTTTGTCTGTACTGGAAAACATTTCAGTCTTTCGCTATTGTCAGTAAACTAATTGGATTAAGTGGTTTAATCAGAAGACATCTACTGACAGCACTCTGGCAATTATTTGAACTTGAGCAGCTACCCTTTTTTGTAATTTTCATTTGAATCCTTGAGTACAATTTCTCAGCTAATTGCTTGCCCTGATATCATGTTTAAAAGGTAATAAAACCCCTGGGTAGTGGTTTATGGTAAAAGAAACATGACAAACTTTTGCATTTATTTTCTTCTGTAATGTCTTTACGTACATTTAAAATCTCACACATGAGAAGTACACTGTCAAACGTTCAACTAGGTCATCTTTTAATAGAAATCTCCATACAGTACGTATTGCAATTTTCTGAATGTACATCATGACCCTTTTGTTGTTTTCAATACTCTGCAAAAAATTCACCACAGAAATTCTTTGAATTGATGAGCAATTTAACTTGAACTGTATCTGGAATATACCTCTAACAACTGAATCTGCGCTTGTTTTCTGGTGTCTACACTGTTTTTTGTTTCATTCTGAAGAACCAATGGTATGAAGGTCTGGCTTGCATCTCCACACAGGCACTTCTACAATTTCTTCCTCAAACGTTGCGGTTTGTTTCTGAAAACAAAATGTTTTGAAGAAGCCGGTTACAACCATTTTCTTTATTGTGTGCAGATCCAGATTTTTGTAGGTTACTTCTTGGTCATAATTTGGTTGGGATGTCGTCAAGTATTACTGTGAACTTCCCAAAAAGTGAAAGTGTTTTGTTGTTAAAATTTGTTTATCGAAATGTGGTTGCTTTCTTATCTAAGATAAACTAACCACGTCACAGGTAAACTTATGGCTGATTTCATGGCTGCTCTTGGTGAAAACATGCCAGGGAATCACAACCAGTGAATCACCTTTGACTGGACACGGCAATGAAATTGGCTGTAAACAGTTGTGTTAATAATTGAAGGGTTTGGGATAACACTATGCTACTATGTGGCTGTTTGGGTGTTTTATTATTTTGCTCAAAAATTGCTGATTTCCCACATACAGGCTTGTTTTTGTGTAATAAACATTGCCCTGTATTTTTTTGCTGTTTTGTGCTTTAGTTTTTGAGAAAACACAGGCCGAAAAACGCATTTGCATCTTCTTTTGTCTTTTGTTCAAACAGAAAACAAAAGAAACCATTTAAGTTCTTTGTTTCATGAAAATTACATTACATTAAGACAAAACTGCTTTCTCAAGCAAGGGAAGCAAAACATTATATTGGGATCGATGTTGGGATGGCCAAACAAAACTTGTACAATCATTTTTACTCAAGTCAAATTTTTTTTGTAGCTTCCTAGAAATCATCTCATGGCCATAAGTATACTAGTGTACTTGAGATAGTTTTTGGAAGCTATCAGCATATTGTGATTGGATAACTGCAGACCTAAGAAAATGCAAACTCTTCAAAAGCATGCTTAAAAATAATTGCAGTCATTCTTTTGCATTTCCTGCTGTAACAACACAAACTTGTAAAGAATATTAGATACCTTAATCTCTTTAATAACGTATTCCCCATGCTGTTCAACACCAAAGTCAAAGACGTATCTGCCAGGACCATCGGGCTGCCAAAAATTATTAAAATAAGAAATGGAAACTGACGATAAGCCATTTTTACTTAAGTACATGTTCATTAAATTTTTTATTTTTCAACCAAGATTATAATTATGTTGTGCCCAAGGAACGTTCCAATCCCTTCACTAGGTGAGACGAGTTTTTGAAGTCAAAAATGGATTTCCAATAAACCATTTTTCTACAGGATCATTACCTTTTAACACTTTACACAACCACGATTTTGAATTGTGCTTAAGAATAGTTCCAGGCCATCACTAGAGGGACCTAGATGGAACTGGATTTTTGAGGTCAAAAATGAAAAGAAGTCTCCAACAAGGCAATGACAATGAAACAGGTTTCTCATGTGTGTTACAGAGCTCTGTACTTACCACACCGTCATAAAATGTTCCCAGGTAGACATGGTTTGGTAGAATCATGTTAGTAGGACCAGTGAGTTTTCCATTCACCCAGTGACCATCATACTTTGAAGAAAGAAAACAAGATTGATAATTTTCATTAGGGCTTTCCTTGACTGTCTACCTGAAGGTGTACTCTCCTGGCTGGTTTGCTGACGTGGTAGAATGCCTGTCCGCAGAGTGGGGTGTTCTGGGTTTGAACCCTGGCTAGAACACCAATCGGAGTGCTGAAAAAACTGAAATGATCATGCTACAACCCTGTATATAATTCCACATCACTCAGTTTACGTCCCCCTCCCCCTCCTAAACAACAATGTTGCTCTGTTCTAAAAAAAGGCATGCAAGATTTGTGTAAACCTATAAACAACATTGAAAATGGGGTGGGGGGAATATCAGCATTCTTTCAATAGCGTGGTTTAACTTAAATTCAGGTAATGGTGGAATTTGACTGTACAGAGGTTGTGCTGTTGGTCTTATTCAAGTAGAAGTGAAAGTTAAGGAATCCTGTTCACTTTTTAAAGTTAGACACTGGATGGCTAGTTCAAAGGGTGAACAAATTTACCCAGTGTCAACGATGCAAAGAGCAGCTGTTTACTCCTGATCATGTTTTTGAGTGCATCACCATAGAGAAAGTAAACATTTCGGTTTTGTGTCTCTCAATGAAGCACTGAAGAATGATCCTGTTGTCTTTGCTTTATTTACCAGTGCAACCCATGGCCAAGTCTGTTTCTCTGGGATGTATAAACAATGACAAATGCCTGGGGGATATAGTACCGGGTATAGTTGTTTGGTTTGTTCACTTTTATTCATCGTTTGAATAGGTGGGATGCATCGATCAACTGGCAGCAGCTCACACTTAAGCCTCATTAGTGGAGGGGGACGGGGGGGGGGGGGGGAGACTGGGAGAAAAGGGGGCGGGAGGTTACGGGAGGGGGGAGAAGAGGGGGCGGGAAGTTTTATTTATTTATTTCACCACATACAAATTACATTAGGAGATAAAATAAAAGACAAATACACATCAATTCAAAATTATAGACTAAAAACAATAATAATGAAGTGGGATTCCCAAGGTGGCAGGAAGTGGGAGAAAAAGGGGAAAATTATGCAACATTGTGCAATATTTCACAAATTTATCGAAAAAATGCAAAGAGATGGGAGCCAACAATAATAGGGTGGGAACTGGGATTAACATTAAAGGGTACGAGAAGCGGCAGGTTTAAACCCCCCCTGTCCACCCTCATTATCCTGACAATCAATCTCATCCCCAGTATTGAGGATTTGAACATTTGTATGGAATTTGCAATACCTGTATAAATGCACCATCATTACCATGAATAACTGTCTTACGAATATTTGTCCTAATTTTCACTAACCAATATTAACGGTTTAAGCCCCAATGGTGACAAGCATTTAATTTCTCCTTACAATATCACTACTTGATAAAACATCAGATAAAGGTAATAATCACCAAAGATGAAATGTGTCAATTTTTAACCAAATTCTCCCAACTAGTACCATAACAAATATATGGAGAACAATGAGGATATTGGGGCTTAAAGGGTTAGGATCTGTGGATGACAAACTTTGAGTTTGGTTGCAGCACATTTGTAGATGCCCTTTCCTTGTCTCTTGTTGTCTTTCCATTCTCCCTCGTACACATCACCATTGATGTAGTGGTAAGTCCCATGACCATTGCGCTCATCATTTTCCCACCTGCCTGTTGTGATGAAATAAAGCAAGAAAGATAAAAGTGCATACTTGACATCTATCAAGGCAAACAAAGTATGGCTTCTTTTTTCCTTCTGATCCTCTCAGTATGAAACCAGAGGGGTCGCCTTCAGAATTTTGGGCAGAGATGTGCAGCCCAGAGAACAAAAATCATTTTTTAACCGTATTTTAAATTCAAATCATTTTAACCATATTTCTGAGACCTCCACTGTTAAACTTTCCTTTTTTATGCCAACAAGGCAAAAAGGTAAATCCTATTTCAAACCACCGGGCACAAAGGCTGCAAAACAGCCCCTATTTCAGATCAAAACGGTTACAAAACCATACCCCTCCTCCAAACCAATTCACAAATAAGTGCTTGGCACTGGGAAAGCAGTGAGGGAATATTTAGCAGAGAGAATTTGTTTTCCTTTTCCTCGCACTGACCCTAAGATGCAGTTGAAAAAGAAAATTGAAAAGAGAAATGACTGTTACAGTGTACCTTCATATTTAGAGCCATCAGGATACTCAAATACACCGTGGCCGTTCTTTTTGCCCTGCTCATAAAAGCCTTTATACTTTGCACCATTTCGAAATAAGTACACTCCCTGAAAATAAACAAGAAAACAGACAAAAAATACTGCGTATAAATAAGCTTAATGATGAAAGAAGTAAGCTTATAAACAATTTTCAGTTGACTTTTAAGAATAAATCTTTAAATACTACACCTTTCCATGTCTTTTCCCGTTTTGATAAGCCCCATCGTAAATATCACCATTTGGCAGAACGGCTTTGCCTATGCCATGTCGCTCTCCAAGCTCATTTCTCTCTCCTTCGTATTCCTGTTTTTAAAGAGAAAGTCAAACAAAGCTTTCTCACCAGCGTAACAAGTGGTCACTGAGTAAGCTTACGGCTATTGCGTTCCCTTTTTACAAAAAGCCTTAAACATTCTGTGTCAACTGAAAGAAGTAAAATCTCCATTCGGGTTTTGTTTCCAGATACAAGCTTAATTAACAAAATTTAGACTTAAGCTTATATACACTTGACAGGTTTTCTTGCATGAAAGAAGCAGTATCGTTCGCTGAAACGTGTTTTTTTCCACACAATAAAGAAACGATTTGAAGATTAAGTGTCGTCCTGTAAACATCATACAATTTAAAGAAATTTGCTTACGGCGGAGATCAAAACTGCAGCTTATTAAAAAAAGCTGAATTTAACGGATTTCACGGATCAAACTGCCCGTTCAATTTTCCTAATGCTTCACTATGTTGTTTGTAAGTAAGCAAGCCAACGAAATAAGCATACTTACCCCTAAATCACTGGTCCAGTCTAAATCTTCCGAGCCGGCATCAAATAAATCTGACATTTTAGTAGTTGAAAAAAATATTCAAACGCTTTTATTCTTGATATAACTGAAAATACTTTTATTCTTCCTTTGCAACGCCCGGAATGAAAATATAGCGACAAATATGGCGGATTCGCGTGTTGCGTGGTCAAAATCCCGGATGTTCGTTGGGCTTCGCAAAAAGCTTTGATTTACGAATTTTAAGATTTCATTACGGATTCATGCAAAATTGAAGGCTTTGCTTCCAGCCAAACCTTTTTTTCTGAATTAAAAATGTGCATGGCTCAAAAAGACAAATTAGTTTTGGAAATTTGTAACATTCCATATTTTAAGCTGTTAGTTGTGTGTGAGCGTTAGTTATACTTGGAAACCAAATTCAGGCAAAAAAATCTTTCACGTGAACGTAAAAATCAATGGTATTTCGGGCGAACAAAAAACGCGAAATTTTGGCTTTCAATTCCAAAAAGGAGGGTCTCGTTGTGCGTGCTTTCGTTCTCTCGCGCTAGACTGTAAACACCTTTTGTGACGTGAAAACCATCGATTTAATTTTCTTCGTATCTCATTTCCTATGTGACATTTGTACAGAAGAGGTTTTTTGACGCTAATGTCAGAGTGTAAGGGAATTACATTACTTTTCGTTTCCCTTTAGGACTCCTTTGCTGCGGATGTTTGCTGCCTACGACTTTTCCTGTCGAGTTTCGGCAGAGTCCAGGTAAAAAAGTTCACTTTGAGCGGCACTCGTTTGTCCGCTAATTAGGATTGCTCGCTTTGACATTTGTGCGTTCTCATCAGATATTTATTTACTAAAATTTCCACGGCAAGCAGTTTGCTTTTACCTTATTCCGTCCGTATTTGCGTCCTCAAAAGGCTTAAACTCTTCCCATCTTCCGTTTGTTTCAACCAAGGTTTAAACCTCCGTAGGAAATTTTATTGGAGTTTTTCTCAGAGCGAAGCGCAGACGTTTTAAAAAACATTACAAAACAAAGAACAAAGCATATTTTTCTTATACTCTACAAAAAAGTTTCTAGTTGATTGCCTTCTTCTCAACATAACAAATTGAACAGTGTTACAGGCTTTAGAACAGTAATATAAGGGGATTTCTGGTCGCGTTTCAAGGAAAATAAAACGGCCATTTCATGTAAATTGCATTTCACCATCTTTCACAGCATTTTGCTCGGTGGTTAGAAAATCACGACAAATCACACGACTACATACTGTCCGAGTTGGGGAATAATTGGTTGATAAAAACACGAAGTCTGTCAAATTGAACCAGGCCGTACTCAATTCTAACTTCAACAATCGTGCTGTATTTACGACTACTTTTCATTGTAACCTTCTATTTTGTAGATTCTTTGCGTAGATTTTCTCCTTGCGGGTTACGTTTTTGTGATATTTCTCACTGTTATTTGAGAAAAGGGGTTGGGTGCCTTGCAAGGTTCTTTAGTCCCGTTCGCCCTCCACCCCTTTGGGTCTTCCACTTGCAACTCAGACCTTCCCTTGATGCACCGCGAACTCATCAAATCCTTCCCATAAACCACAGCGCGGGCAAGAGAAGCGACTGGGTATGAGTCCGCTTGCAACTAATTTTCTGTATGAAGGACTACCAAACAAGTTGAAAATCACAATTACGATGGAAAAACACGGCTACTTAATAAATCACGTTCCACGAGAACAAAACAGCCGTTCGCACGTCACGCTAAAAACAAGGCAAACCACAGCTCACGAAAAAACGCTACGCCTCCCCCCTCCCCCAAGAGAGTCTTCAACATGACAGAAACACAGACTCCACAGAACGTTTTTATTGCTTTCCACGAAAATGAGTTTTTTAGCTTACACTTTGTTTATATCTGCGAAGAATAAAATTGGACATATACACTCGGGCTACATAAGCGTAGTTAAATTTGTGAAAACTCTACAAAGAATTCAAAATTACGGAGAGATGAGATTTTTACAGGCTACATGGAGTATTGATCATAAAAGAATTCACAAACGCACGAAAGACAGGAAGTCGTTATCTTGAGTTAAACACATTTGTATATACAAAGGCAAGGTCCGCCGTAGTGAGATTCGTGTAGGCTACATGTAACTTCTCTTCCCTAAATTGTTATTTGCGTGTATTGCGAATGCGTTGCTTTCAAGGATTGTTTTAGTTTTTGTAACTAGCTGACGACAGTGCTGATTCCAAATGACTGTTGCAAATAGTGCAATCAACCAATCGAAACTCGAAGCAACATCACGCAACCCGTGCCAAGCGCGGGAAAAAACGCACAAAGGGCAAATCACGTGGGTTTGATTTTGATCTTGATTGGTCTTTTTTTAAGCCATTTACAGGACTAACCACCGCAAAACTTAAGTGATTTTTAAGATAAACGTGCTATTATTTACGGCAGTCAATTATCAAACGCTCTACGTTTGCAGTCCACTGTTCTAAGTGAAAAAAATTTTCCTTCCCACTGGTTGTCCATGAATCAAACGCTTCGTCACTAAACGAAAAAACTGCTGAACAACTTCGACAGATTCACTTCAGAATAACCATTGGTATTCAGAACTTTGGTAATCGCCGTATGCACAGTTGAGTAAAACGGTGGGGACTTGGATTTCTTCATTTCATGCGGAACTGAAAAAGAAAGAGAAAAGTGTCAACTGGAGATGATTAGGCTGATTCAAGGCTTACAGAACGAAATGATGCGAACTGCGGAAATACAAATGAAATAAAGATATGACCATCGCAGTTGTACTCACAATTTAAGCAATTGCGAATGAAACCCGAAAAAAAGATTTCGGGGCGTCTTTCGGGGCTTCAACGGGATTCGAACCCGTGGCCTCTACGTTCGCGCTGCAGTTCCCTACCAACTGAGCTATTAAGACCACGGGTTCGAATGCCGTTGAAGCCCCGAAACCTTTCTTTCGGGTTTAATTCGCAATTGCTTAAATTGCGAGTACAACTGCGATGGTCACATCTTCATTTCATTCAGGGTTTAATTATCATTTTAGTCTAGAAGAAGACGAGATTTCTTTCCAATAATCAAAATTTGGACAGATACGAGCATTTTTTGCGATAAGATACGCACGTAGAAAATACAGAGAAACGAATATACTTCTGGGCGCCGTTCAAAGCATAGTTGATGGCTGAATGATGGAAAGACACGACCTCTTTTTGCAAAAAGATACCTACGTAGAAAAATATAGAGAACCGAATACACTTGGGCCCGGAAGTGGATTTTGTTTTGGCTCGCAAACTCAAAAATCACCCGCATTTCGCGTTATTTGTTTTTATCACGACGCGTCAGTTTTTCAATCCACCCTCGAAGTTTAACTACGATGTTGGATTGACACTGAAGCTGACGTGTCGTGATAACTGCTAGTCGAGAGTTTGATTACGCAGTGAAACACTTCGTTAACCCTTTGAGCCCCAATATCCATATTTATATTCTCCTCACCATGCTCCATATATTTCTTTTGTTACTGGTTGGGAGAATCTGATTAAACATCAACACATTTCCTGTCTAGTGATCATTTCCTTTATTCTCCTGACCTGTACATTTGATTAAGTAGTGATATTGTAAGGAGAAATTAGATGCTTGTCACTATTGGGGCTTAAAGGGTTAAAGCTAAATCCAAAGCGAGACAGGCTCTTGGGACGCAACTATTTCAACAGACAACTACTCAAAGTTCTGATTTGACAAGCATGGGAAAAAGCACCAGTGGACAAATAAGTGTGGCAGTTTTCATTTTGCATGAAGCTCTACAAAAGAAACACCTAAACACTCACTTGTCTTTTCATCTATGGCGTTCTTGATGGCGTGATCGTAGTCAAACAAGCGGGAGTAGTACAACAACTGGGTGTACAATGCAGTATCCGAGTACTGACAAGAAAAAATAATCAAGGTAAGAACAACGAAGAGAAAATCAGAAAAGAAAAAACCACATGTTTCAATTTGCAAATGAAGACATCGGAAAACGAAAGATAGAATATGGGCGTTACCATGTTATTAACAGTAATAAGAGGGAATACAAGAGAAAATTACTTGTCGACAGCTTTCACACAATTTAGGGCTTCAACCACGAAGACAAAAGTTAGAACCACCTTGTACGGCATGATAAACAGCACCAAAGGAAAGTACTGGTTAGTAGCTTTCATTTAAATGGTCACACTTTAGGATTTCATGCACAGACTCAAAAGTACAAACCACCTTCTACAGCATAATAAACAGCACAACAAGAAAGCACTGCTCAGTAGCTTTCATTTGAATGGTCACACTTTACGATTTCATTCACAGATTCAAAAGTTTTAACCACCTAATCAGACTCAGGTTTGACTCTGAGGTGCAATTTCGACAGCACTAAACGCGCTGTAACGATAAGTCACTAAATTGTTGCCCTATTCCAAATTCTACTCCAATGATAGGCCACACAAAATTTCCACTCACCACAGAATGCAAGTGGGTCCTGCAGCATGATGGGCACACGGGGGCGCCCCGCTGACGTCTAAGGGGCACCTGACGAGTGGTATAACCACAGGACGGGTCATCGCATTTCTGCCATCCCTGTGGGATTGAAGATTAAAAACAAACGTAAAGTATCACTACTATTTTTCTTTTTAAGTACTTCAATTGTTTTTCCTGCGTGTTAAGATTTCATAAGAACGATCGTCCACATTAGGTTAGTTCCCTGTTCGTGAATACCGTCGCAAACAGTTTGCAGCAACTTTATCGCAAACAGTTCGCGTACATGGAAACAACTCCCAGAAACAGCTATCTTTCTGTCTGAAAGGAAAAAGCAATGTGAAAAAACCTTTACAACCTAATACCTAATAATTTGCGATCGATCGGCGACGATTTCTGAACACCCGAAAAGCCATCTTCGATTTCGCACCCTTTAAACGAAGTGCGTGTAAGAACTAGTGATTATAATTAGGTTGCAAACACAAAACGGAGATTCTAGAAAGATTGCACGGAGGCCATCGTTAATTCTTTGCGACTGTTTGCGATGTTGTTATACAGGTTCTACTTTCCCAAATCAAAAGACAGAAAAACCGAAAGAACTGCTGACAGTTTACCTAGTTTTGAGAAATTTATTAGGAATTTAAAGTGAAATTTTCATGGTTACAATAAATTGATAGTTAATTTTATTGTTTTTGTAATAGGTGTATATTATTATTATTATTATTATTATTATTATTATTATTATTATTATTATTATTATTATTATTACCCATAACGTTACATGTAAGTGAATAATCCAGTCCACCCAAGTTGATTTTCAAGAATAAAGTTACTTTAATTTTTGATGTAGAAAATGTGCTTCACAATTTGATTTTCTTACCACGTAATACTCCTTAATGTGTCGCCGCATGGCAAAAGTCAGTTGGTTGGAAACAGCGCCTGCGCTGTACTCGTTCTTACATCCGGGACACGTATCGTTGAGGCCAAACGGGTGCAACTGAAAGGTAATAAAAGAAGATTTAGGACGCCACGTAAGACCTTAAGTATCGCCATGTTGCTGAGTTTTAAACTAAACGATTACCAATGAAGTACCTCGATTTTTTAGCACATACTTACAGTATTTATGGATAGTATTTCAAGAGACGATTCTTGACCGCAACCCGGCCTTTTGCATTTCACCGTGAATCTCTCACAGTCCTAAAGAATACAGACAACAGACGATCAAATAATTATTGAGTCAAAATCAGCAACTATTCATGTCATTTAACGGGCGCCGTATAATCCTTTGGCCAACATCTTTGCCTCAGTAACGTTATAAAAATTTATTGGTGTATGTTGGACAAATCTTACTGATCTCCTTTTTGAAAAATACTCTTAAATTTGCGGAAAATATGTACGGGAGGTTCGTCATCGTGTACTGAAAATTCTTTTTTCTGTGGCTTACGCTCGTAGGAAGCCGAATGAGGACCACAAGTTCATGTGTATCTCCACTATACAACATCGACAACTAGAATTTTCTTTGATCAATCGTAATTATTCTGAAAAATCATCACAGAAACCGACAACGATTCGCTTCGTCCGTGGCTTGAAATTTCTGAAACAATACACCTTTTAAAAGGAGAAAAACCGACCTTAAATCTTTCCTCGTCTGTCATCTGGGCCTGGCCACCAAGCAGCGCGTCATTTTCGTCATTATGCAGGGCGGAGTTGCCACGGTAACCAGATGGGTCCAGACCTGCGCAGTGTCCAGAAATAATCATTTCATTTTGCTACTCAAAATTGTGACTTTTCAACTGATAGAAGTGCTGTGCATACCGGACGTCGTTTGTATTCAATTCGTACTTTCGTTGGGTGACGATTCACCCAAACCACATTTTCTCTTTAGACAAACTTTGCCCCACATGGAATCTCTCCTCCCAGCAAGCTGCTAGGAAAATCTAACAAATGCTGGTGGTAACCCTGTTATGGACTAGCATCCCATCCTGGGAGTAGTAATACTGCCACTTACTACAGACACCTAGTAAATTCCAACCGTGAGGTTAAATTTGGTCCATGTGAGTCCCCTGTGGCATTAGTGCGCGAGTACGTTACTCAAGACAACTCGGAAATGGCCTAATCTTTTCTCAAAGCGAGTGTTGGTGCACAGCCTTTCACATGAAAATGGGTTTTCAGTTGCATGCAAACAAAACTCATTTTCAATATGAAAGGTTGTGCACCAGGCCTCGCTCGGTAAACAAGGAACAAGACAACTCGGAAATGGCTTATTCCCAGGTTTCCTCGAAAGGTAAAATCTCCAGTAACTGCAAAGTTCACAACATACAAGAATTTTAGCTGTGAAATTTCAACATGCGAAACTAAAAACTAAATGAAATTCCAAACTGAAAAATTGCATCAAATTTTTTTCCTCGTTCAACGTTTCAAATTTGCTGTCAGCCATTTTCGCACTCTCTTGCTCTGCAGTACCAAAGCTGTTGTTGCGTGACGTCAATCGTCCAATAATGTTTCTATTATTTGACGATTGACGACAACCTTTCAAATTTGGTCGGTACTAGCTGGTTAGCAGGGGATTGTAAGCCAATCAGAAACGGAGAAATATTTTGAATGAATAATAATATCATTTATTATCCAACTGTGTTAGTTATTGTACAGAAAGCGCGCAAAACGAGTACAAATATCCCACGATATTGTACAGTTGGTTATTGTACACTTGGTTATTGTACAGTACTGTGCGCGGGCTCATCCTGTTACACTTGTAGTTTTCTTTCAAGTTGAAAAAGGTTAAGGTGGATAATAAATGTCTTATTAGATGTTTCGGTGAGAAGTATCGCGGTATATTTTTACTCGTTGTTTGTAATTTGACTCGCCCTGCGGGCTCGTCAAAATACAGCACAACTCGTAAAAATATACAGCGGTACTTCACACCGAAACATCTAATAAGATATATTTACTCACCGAGACACTGTGCGATATGAGCAGCATCCGTGCCGTCAATAGGATCACACAAACGCGATACAACCGGGTGAACCTGATTAGCGAGGTAGTATTTCACGTCTGGTGTTAAAACGCATTAAGGAACTACTTCCATCAAACACTGAACGATTTGAACTGATTTTTTACCAATTTTTGCGAGAACTTTATAAGGTAACTTAAGAACATAAACCAAAGGTGTGGAATCGAAGATATGTTCATAACAGAGAAGAAATAACTAACATCAACTTACTTTAGGTAAGACCACCTCTGAATCAATTCGCGCCGGTTTAGAACTCTACGACCAGAATGATTTTTTTTAAAATGTTGGTCATGAAAATCTCTACCTGCGCGAGATTTTTTTGTTAACCCTTATTGAGTTCAAGTCACTTAAACGCGGTTCATTTTTGGATTAAAATCATGGCTGTCGAGAGATTTGCTCAGCATCAATGGAAACTGTTTTGCCACGATGTCAACTCTTCTATACCAAAGCGTTGCGGTAAGCAACACTTTGGTATAGAAGAGTAAGATAATCGTTGATAATCGTTTATCTCATTTTATTTTGGTTTAAAGGATACCAATCTTGAGTGTTTCAGACTTGCAAAACTCGTCCGGATGATAGGCACGTTGAGAGGCAGCCAATGTAGAACCATCCTAAACCAAAGGATAAAAATAAAACAACGTTTAAGTTAGACCTGGTTTAGGTTCATTTGAAAGAGTTATAAATGTATTAACAACTCTTACCACCGTTCGAAAACAGCTGGAGGAATCCTACACGCAAAGAACATAATGAAGCAACCCGAACTCGAAGAAACACCTTTACCTTCATTCTACACCCCAGAGCTCTTCTTATTTGCGCATGACGGAGGAGGGAGAGAAGAGTTTCCTCAGTTATGTAAACTTCGCTCCCTCAGTTATGTAAATGAGAAGTGTTCTGGAGTCGAGAATGATGTACCTTGCGTCAAGCGCGAAATAACACTTTCGCCCAAAGAGTAATTGGTATCGGTTTTACTTCTGATTAGATGAGAAAGTGGCGCAAGTTTTTGTAGGTATCGAGTGTAGTGAAACATGACTAAAGCAAACGCAAAGTAGTTTCGACACTCAATTGAAAACCGCTGGGTCTCAAAGGCATTACCATCAATACCTGTCAAAAGGTATAACACACAAAGTACATCATTCACAATGCGTTTAACAGTTATTCAAACAAAGGAAAATATTTGCAGTTAACGTGAAAAGATGTACCAAATTTGAGAGTCAGCTTTCACTTACGTCACAGATGACATAGGGAATAGTGTCACCAGGGTTCACTTTCCTTCCTTTGCTAAGCATGCGCAGAGCAACGTTAACATGAGCCAGCGATTTCTTATCCGGGTAGTCATGCGGCGATTTGGTCAATTGCTGCGAGTAAATGATTAATGATAAATCAATAACAAATCAGTTGTTGTCATTTTTAGTTTAGTTTAACATGAAGTAAGATCAAACCTTGTTAATGACGAACTTCTGAATGTCAACTTTCCCCTCTGCAACGTTTTCTCCAACTGAAAGAATAAAAAACCAGAGTCAGTTTGGGGGCGGTTTCAAAGCATGGTTCCTGCCAATGTGTTATTTCCTTAGACAAGGAACTTTACTCTATATTATCTCTCTCTACCCAGGTGTATAAGTGGGTAATTTCTTGTCGCCGCCCTTGGCTTTCTAACGTCTGCGCGTAAGTTCCTTAACCCTTAAACCCCCAATAGTAACAAGCATCTAATTTCTCTTCAAGGCCAGTTTACACATGCGATTTTCGATGCAACTTTTGTCGCACTTTTCAATGCAATTTGTGTCGCGCTCGAGTGTAAACTAGCAGCCTGATTTTTGTGTGATTTGTCGCCGCGATATCGCAGTGTAAATTAGAGTGAGGCGCGTTTGATCATATCCGTATATTAATTTGCGCTTAATAAGTAATAAATTATTATTATTATTATTATTATTATTATTATTATTATTATTATTATTATTATTATTACTATTATTATTTATTATAATTAATTATTAGTGGTTTGGAACATGTTGGAAACTTAATGCAACCTAGTGGCGATTTTTGGGAAATCGCAATAACTATCCCACTCGAATCGCAAAGCAATCGTAATAAAGTCGCCGCTGGTTTACACTTGCGACTAAAGTTGCATTGGAGAGCGCGACAAAAATCGCATAAGTAAACGCGCCTTTACGGTATTGCTAATTGACCAAACATACAGGTGATGATAAGAATAAAGGAAATGGTCACTAAGAAGAAAAAGTCTTCGTGTGCAAGAAAATTCTCCCAATTAGTACCATAAGAAATATATGGAAACCAGTAAGGAGAACACGCATGTTGATATCGGGGCTTTAAGAGTTAATACTGGGAAAAAATAGTAAAGGTCTTTCAGTTGGCCACAATACCTGACATAAGATAGTCATGGATGTTTTCCACTATCGCTTCACGTGCTTGTGAGGAGAGGATTTGAGCCAGCACGTAACTACAAAGCAAGGTCGGAAAATTATTCAGTTACAACTACTGTAACCTAAGTTAGTGGAAAGCGAAAAGGCAGTGTTCGATGTACCGTTTTTAGATAGTAGGCAACAGTAGGACCAGTAAGTCAAACAAGCTGTATTTCACAAGGGGAAACGAATAGCATTAATAGTATTAAAATAGCGAAACCAGAGCAGCGTCTTCTTCTAATAGAAATTACAAGATTACGTGTCGCATGAATTGAAAAATAACTCATTTCTCTTCAGTTGTGTTTAATAATGTTTAGATGAAAATTGACCTTGTCTTCTTGAGTAATTCTCGACAGTGTCCTGACGTTGGGGACACAAAGCCTATACTAAGTTGACGCTGATTTTATGAGTCCTACAAAATGGATTGCATCTTTTTCAACAAGCTACAGGAACTAGTGCCTGATTAAGCTGCCTAGAATAAACAATTCCCGGAAGAAAGTAGACAATCTTTTTACCTGTAAAGCCACCTACAGTAGATTACGGTCCAATGTAAACATATCCTCACTAGCCTAGTAAAAAGTTTTACTTATCTCGGACTACTGGACAAGTCTTAGTGTCGAGCACTGAATGAGACTATGTGCCTTTAAACCGCTCAAGACCTTTTGAAGACACAATGTGTGTTCGCTTATAAAATGCCTTGTTCGAGTCCTAGAGACTTTTCTTAAGCCTTCTCGCACATATGCTGATAGCACGCAGTTTTATTTCAATTTAACGTTTTGAACTTTCTTCCATCCTGCTTTTCTATAGTAATCTAGTTTTAGCACTCTCTAAATGAATTCGTTCGTTCATTTGTTTTAAATTTCCCTTTTTTACGTTTGCTTGTTTGTTTCTTTATTTGTTCTGTTACGAATTTGTTCGTTTGATCGTTCTTTTCGTAGGTTCGTTTTAGCTGTTCTTTCCTTATTTCCCACGCTTGTTAGTCCCTTCGTTCGCACAATGGTTGCTTAGATCGATCGATCGTTTGTTTGTTAGTTCCGTAGTTTCATTTGTTCACTTATTACTACATTCATTAAACTCCAAAAGTAAAATTGTAACTGTCTAAGTACGTACTTTCCAGCATCTTTTGCGAGGTCGCACCAGTCCCTTCTCACAATATCCAGCCCCTTCATTTCCTTTACTTCATTGAGTGTACCTGGAAAGAGGAATAAGTTTTCATGAGAAAGCTCAAAAACCATACATCCACAAACTTTTCAAAATTCTTCTGTCAAATCATCCTTTTACCATCCTCATTCTCTGAAATGCTGATAGCCGCATACCTAGAAAGAAAAATAAGAAAGAAAATACAATTTCAATGCCCTTCATCATAAACCGCATAGCGGGAGTCTATAACAGAATCATCCTCAGGTAATTGCTACACTGAAAATCCAAAGCCACTGAAAAAAATTCAGCGGCTTAGGTGGTAACTAGACCACTGTTCTACCATCTGAGCTACAAAGCCACGATGGGAACAGCGCGGGGATAAATTCCATTTGATTCAGATGGGCTCGAGTCCCACCTAAGCCACTGAATTTTTTTCAGTGGCTTTGGATTTTCACGGAGTCTATAAATATTGGCGAGTTTACGAAAAACGCGACGGCGGTGATTACGACAACCTCCGTTAAACATAAGGTTCAACTGGCAAAGCACTACACATACGTTATACATTTTGGTCCATTACTTTGTCGTCCTCTGCAGTACAGCGACGTGAAATGATCAAATTCAACGTTTCATGACGGGAGATTTTTCCTTATTTATCTGACCTTTAATGCCGTCCGTACAAATTAAGCTCCTAGGTAGTTCGGCCACATTCGATCAATTGTCCGAGTCGGAAAAACCGCAAAGAAGATTAAAATAGTGTAATTTCGTTTTCTTAAGACATTTTACGTGGCATTATCGTCGTGATTTCGTAAATTGGGGGGGGGGGGGGTATCTGAGGCGTGCGCGATACAAAGAGAAACAAACAAACAAGCAAACAGGCAGACAGACAACTGAGACAAAAAGAAAAAACTTCCAACCACTTACTTCTTTTTCTTAAGCAAGAGCATGGACTTGAAAATGCCATCAATGTCGATCTCCAGCAGTCTGTAAAGCTTGTTTACTTCATTTTTCACCTAATGTAGACATATAAACCTGTTAGAGCACTTCCTGGTTTTTGAGTCAAGAATAAGCAGAGGCCTTCACGAGTCACGGAGAGAAATAGAATGTTTCTGCCTACAATAAGAAGCAAAATAAAATTCTCTGTAATTCAAGAATATATGTGAATTTTTTTTTAATTTTCACACCTCAATACATACGGGGCTAAAGAAAGATAAGGGAACTAAACGTTGAAAACGCTGATGTTGACTTCTTGACACGCATGCGCGAATAGCCCAGACTCGAGTTCACCAACGTCGCTAAATAAAAATCTTTAAGGGACATTTTTACAGGGCCAGTTTCAATCTGAAGTAAACTATGCACAAATACCAGCAGGAAAACGCTGAATTCCCGAATAAAACAGTACATGAAGTGGTCAATAGTTTACCTTCTTGCTGGTATATGTGAAAATTTTACTCCAGATCGAGACTAACCCTGTAAAAATGCGTCTTTTGTCCTTTTATCCAGCGGTCTTGGTGGACTTAAAAATGGACTATTTGACGACAGTGGCATTGACGTTTATATGACGTCAAAACGCACCAAAGAGGGAAAACATTTGACTTCCGGCTGTCTTTCCTGACAGCCGAGACGTCAAGGTGTTCAATCATAAAAAAAAATCGCAAACGTTTACAAACCTTGTTTCCAATCTTGCGGACCTCAGCGAGATCATTGGTGTTGGTATTGATCATGATGGAATCCGTGTCACCGTAAATCACATCAAGACCCATCTAAACGGAACACAAAAGGTACAGTTGGTACAGAAATTTGTCATTCTACAAAAAGATTACCACACCTTGAAGTCGAATTGGAGCTTACGTTTTGAACCAGTTCCTTAGTTTTCATCAAAATCTACAAAAGGAAAGAAAACAATAAAAAAAATCAGAGTATGATAAACGTTCTAATCACCGGAAGTTTATTTATTCACTGTAATTGCGGAGGGTAGGAGCCCTCAGAGGGTTTATTTTTTTTCAATCCGCCAGCTGGTCTCAAAATGGTTTGAGCCCACAATTACTAATGTAGGCCAGCAGGGTTGCTTAGTAACAGGACGTAACCCTAAAACCCAAAAAGTTGTTTTCAACACAAAGGGTGCTCGTTTCGTCTGGTTATTATTCATTTTGGCCAAAATTCACTATTTTGAATTTCTTGTCAGAAACGAGCAATTGCAAGTAGATAATTAACTTCCCGTAGTAGCCCACGAAATTAAACAACAATCACGCTGACTAGTTTAGAAGCTGGCACTCGCATTAAATGAAATCTTTGTCAGGTCTTTGATTTTGAACGAAAATGTCAACTTAGGATTTGGTGGTTTTCACAAAACAAAGGGTTTTTTGATATTGTTTGCTCACCGAAAGGTCTCAACTTCTAAATTTGCATGTAACAAAACAAGTAAAACGGAAGAAATAAGAAATGCGAGGTCGAAGGTGTTTAAATTAATGACTTGCATGGTTATGTATAACGCATCATGACATCAAGTTTGGCGTTTCAATATAACAATTAGTGCTTCAGTAAGGTGAAAAAAAAGAAGTTTTAGAATGTTTTGTGTAGTTGAATCAAAACGCAATTACTGAATTCATTAGTCGTCCGTGTAATTTCATCGCGACAATAATGGAATTTAGCCAAGTCCTTTCGACGATAATTAATCTTTAATTACCACGCGTTAAGGTATTGGTCGAGCTTTGCAAATTAATAACACGAGGATTAAGTATTGCATTTACACCCACAATGATTAATGATTCTTCAAACTGGATTGAGGGCAGAAAAATGTCTTGGAAAAAGACGTGAGTTCGAGAGGCAAGGAGTTGAGCAGTTTGTACTCGTGTAAACAAAATAACAGACAGAAGGTAGACATAGTCTGTTCGGAACGTGTCCAAGATACAGGGGAGTCTTGTCTTGTCAGAAACTATTAAATTACTGCGATGCTACAACGTCGCTATACGTCCATAGCCGAAGAACCCGAAAGCGAAAACAGTACAGTTGAAGGGAAGAGAGGCGGTAAGTAACCCCATGTGCTATCAAACGACACTAATTAACAAGAACTCAATTCGCACTGAGATATTTCATCCTTTCACGTTTTGAGTCTGTGGAAGAAATCCTAAACTATGACCATTCAAATGAGAGTTATTGAGCAAATGAGAGTTATTTCCTGTTGTACTGCCGATTTATTACCTTATGCAAGGTGACGTTAACTTATGAGTCTGTTGACGATATTCAAATGAAAGCTACTGAGCAGTGCTTTCCCGTGGTACTGTTTATTATGCTGTACAATGAAGGTGGCTATTACTTTTCTGGGATAAAATCCTGAAGTGTGATTATTCAAATGATAGGTATTGAGCACAGCTTTCTTATGGTAATGTTTGCTTTCGCCCTAAACGAAAGGATTAAATCTTGTTACGCCAACGAGCTGCGGTTATATTCTAATTAACAAGTGCTTGAAAACAAAACTATAAAGTTAGTTTCAAATTGCTTGGAGTCACCATTAAGTCTGTTGGTAATTTTTTTAGGCCTCCAATCTTTGTTTCTCCGTGCTTAGGGTAACTAGCCTTATGTAATGGTTAATTAACCGAGCGTTCAGCAGAAACAATGGTCTGAACGGCCAGCCCTTTTTAAAAGGGGTGGTTTACATTATGTCCTTTGCAAGTGTGAGAGAGCTATGCCTAAAAAATATTTTGAGCGAAAACTGGGGGTTAGCCTTTCATCTTTAAGATGTGGCAATATATCAAGGCATTTATCATTTGAATAGTCATACTGTAAGATTTCATCCACAGACTCAAAAAGATTGAAAAAATTCAATTCTGCCCTTCCTTTCCACGCTCCCTTAAAAAGTAGAGCTATAAAAGAGATTCATTCTTTCCCCCAATTTAGTTTCATTTTGTTGTTAATTCCAGATAAAAGCTCACTTTCAACAAACACGGAAACAACAAATGAAAAGACTCCAAGCTTCAAACCACACAGCAACAGCGAGTCCTCGAGCCGACTTTCACCGAGGAGTGCCCGAATGTCAACTTCGGAATTTACCGAAAACACTATGGACGGTGAATCGGAAAGTGATCGGTTTTCGTTTTCCGACGAGGACGACGATCTATTCGCCGATGAAGAAGCCGAGAACAAGTCATCGAGAAAAGACAAACGTCCAGCAAATAAACACAACAATAATCATGTACACCAGCAGTCAAAATACGAAGAAGAGATGATCAAATCGACGAAACTAACTCCAGATCAGATTCGCGAAATCAAGGAAGCGTTCCATGTGTTTGATAACAATGGCGATGGGTGCATCACAGCTACAGAGCTAAAAAAGTTGGTTACATCGCTCGGGTACAACATTACGGAAGCAGAACTTATGGACATGATGAACCAAATAGGTAATCAATAGAGGGCAGAACTCACTCACTTAAGATCAAAACTGACAAAATATCACCAGTATCATTTGGCCAAATAATTACAAGCAGTTGTTGCAATATCCCTCGCTTAAAATGTCACACTGTATGCGGGATTTTATTCACACACAGTAGAATGGTACACCTCTATAAAGCCTGTAATACAGATACCGCTCCTCACATATACCTCTCTTAGGCAAATGCCCGGGGGGACTCCCATATGAAAGTGACGGGGATGCTCGTCGTCTCGTTTAGGGGTGTAAATTGCAGATTGTGGTCTCACTTAGGGTGTTCAGGACGGAAAGCCAATATTTTTACCCATACAGGTATCGCTTAGGGTTGTGCGTAAAGAAATATCTATATGAACAAACCAAACGCCGACAATCTTTAGCGCAATCAAAATCACTGTAGCTCTTATTTGGTTGTCTATGTTAGCATGGTCTCCTTTAGGGGTCAAAAAACGCCTGAGCCAAGCCCGGATTGGTCTCCGTTAGGTGTTTAATTCTAATTTTCCGACGAGCATCCCCGTCACTTTCATATGGGAGTCCCTCTCCCCCACGGGAACGAATGGTTCACTTGGTCCAAAATGGAGCCGTTGGCAAACGCGGGGAAACGCGCGTTAAACCAAGTTATGATTGTTTGGTTTTGCTCTAGCGCTCCAGATAAGTTAAAACGCAAATGTTTGCTCTTATAAAGGTTAGAATATGTTGCACGTTTTTTTTTTTTTACCAGCCACAGATCTCATCAAACGCAAAACCAAAGCAAACGAACATTTGTTGTCAACAATTAAAAATTATTGTAATCAACTTCTAAAACAAACTTTCTCTTTTTCAGATTCAGACGGTAATGGCGCCATCGACTTTCCCGAATTTCTCGCACTGATGACAAAAAACTTGGAAGACTGTGATCCCGAAGACATTTTACTGGAATCGTTCAAAGTGTTTGACCGAGATGGCAGTGGTTTTATTGGCGTCTCTGAACTCGACCGAGTCTTCAAACTGCTCGGTCAAGAATTTAAAGATTACGAAATCGAGGCTATGATAAAAGCCGCTGACGCCGACGGCGACGGGCTCGTGGGCTGGGAAGACTTTACGAAGATGATGAACGTTTAAATTGAGTCGTTTGGTTCAACTAGTCAACTCTTAACTTTTTTCAAGCGACAAACTGAAATTTGTCTTTCAGTTGTACTGACTTCCAATCACACCCCTGAGTTGTTGTTAAGGACATTTGAACATGTACATAGAAAATGCACTGTATAAATCACACTGCCACCAACATCCATATGGTGAACTATCTTACACTGTCAAAGAATTTCAATTATGGTTATCTTTTTCTCGCTTGAATCGGTCTTAAAACATTTTTTCTATTGTTTATAATAAGGACATTTCTTATCCACCTGTATTTCCAGGTGCTCACTGTATTCGCGTTGATATGTCGTTCTCCTAGGAAACAAATTCCCACGATATTGGCTACGTGGGTAATTCTCATTAAATTATCTTCTATTTTGTCACGAGCTTTCAGTTTGAAATGATTCAATTTTCATTGAGCTCTAAGACAAAAGCCGTGTAATGATGAAAGAACAAATCGGAGCACTTAGACCTCCTAAGCGATCCAACTAATTACCTTCTTTCAAAAAACCGCATGTAAATAAGTCAAACCAGGGAATCTTTTATAGATGAAACAATAGCATCTAGTTTCAAGACAATGTAGGCCTCGTTAAAAGCACCAAATCTGTTTTGCAAGCAAACCTATAGCCGCCTAGCTGCTTGAATCAAATAAAAACAAGACGATCTTGAATATGCTAAGGGCGTAGCGTTTGCATCGAAGAAACCGTATTTGACCGAGTCATCGTTCCACAATGGCTGCAACTGGCCAAAGGCACGTCAACATGAGGATGGTTTTTCGCAAATTTGACAAAGACTCGGACGGATTTATAACTGTTAAAGACCTCATTAGTGTTTTCCGAGAACTTGGGGAGGATGTCAGACAGGACGAACTTAAAGAGCAACTTCAAAGCGCAGGTAAATTTCATCGCTGGGAGCTGCAGTTGAAACTTTTGACTCCCTGCTAAAAAACCTCGCAAATCACTTCCTCGTAATTCTGTAAGCCTTTGTATACAGCCCAAAAAGCCCGCGCAAATTTCGCAACGTTTCATCAGTATGTTTCTCACAGAAAATTTTGCTCACAGCGAAATTGGCTCCAATGACTAGATGTTTTGAGGATAGTTGACTTTCACCTTCAACAGTTGTTTTCCAAACCTCTGTAGAAATAAAGCCGCATAGGTGACTACGTTTGAACTGGACAACTCCGTAGATATCTTCGAAGGATGAACTCAAGAAAAGTAATTACAGGCTTATAGGGCTTTACAAACTAATTTTTGATTATTGCTTTTGTTTTAAATCCTTTAGCCACCGTGCGGCACTTAAACTACCATTTTAAGCATGAAATTACAACTGCTTTTGGCGAGAAAGACTTATCACTAGCTTATCGAGAGCGTTACATGCACACTAGATGAGATAGCTGCTTTTCCTTAGAAGTCTTACCCGACCGTGAGACTCATACAAAGTCTCACCTTATACATGATTCAGCAGTTTTGTTTTCAATCGTCACTTAGAACATCTTTTTCCTTTATTCGCAGGTTTGAGTCACAAACCAAACACGATGGTATCTTTCGAGAACTTCCAGAGTATTTCCAAACAAATCCTGCGCGAATCGAAAAGGGAGCGACGCCTGAAAAAGGTTTTTCAAGAGTTCGACGCGGAGAAGAAGGGTTACATCGAAGCACATGGAATCAAACGAGTTTTGAGAAGATTACGTATTGATCACACAGAGTCCGATATTGATCTTATGATGAAAATGGCAGACACCAAGGGAGATGGAAGAGTGGATTTCGAAGAATTCCTGCAGATTTTTAGCGAGTCGGATGACATTTAAAAACTGCGACAGCGAGGTTGCTTTCGTCGGACGAAGAGACTGCAAATATATATGAATATAGTTTGTTCCTCAAGTGAATAAGGCAGTCAGAATAGGGAATTTTTTTTCAGATGAGGGGGATTAGGGATAGGAAACTTTACTCGAGCTTTGAAACACTAACAAGCTTTCCAGTCTTCTAAAGCTCGAAAAGTTCGAATAACAACGTTACATATTATAGATTATAAGGACGCTGGACTAATACTTTAAAATATATTAAAGGATTATACGTAAAATTACACAAAAAATATTTTAGTTACACGTAATATAAATGGTTTAATATGTAACACAGTAAAACTCAATCCGCAAAAAAAGTTTGTCGTTAACTCGTTGTAATTTCTTTTAATCTTACCTCAACCTCACAAAATTTCTTAAAATTGTTTTGAAATTTATTTTCCCATTAATTTTGGTTTTAATCGTCACAAGTTGTCTAAAGTTGTCAAAAATTGCTTTGCTTTCACAATTTGTCGACAACATCACCCTAATATTTTGATTTCTAATCACTCTAATTTTTAAATTAAAAAAGGAAAACCACCCCAGTTTCCAACAAGGTGCCAAAGGCCGCCAAATCTCGCTTTGGTTTCTTCCCTCGAAATCGCGGCCAGCCACCTGGTGAGGGTTAAATTTATTGTCACCGAAAAATTTTAGACAAGAGCATACATCTTCATAAAGAGGAAAAAAACGTACATGTTAAGTTTAGACACATGTAGACAAACGTCAGTATTTCAGTATGCATCTTGATATTGAACTCAGAACATCTGTTATCGCTTCGTGCCGACTAATATAACTTCATTTATAAATTATGAATAACAGTTTGCATGTTTTGTTTTGATCTGTCAATTGAAAGAACGCAAATTTGACTTTATTGGGGTGTTTTAGTATGAACAAGACAAGAGGAGGAAACACGTAGTATTCAAGTGCAAGCCAAGTGCATGGTACAGCCTTTCCAGCGGGGAATTAGACGAATATCAGTAAACTGCTAAAATTTTGCAATATACTCGAAAACGTCACCTTTGGCAAAAAATAAGAAAGACTTGTAGGAATTTTTATCACACTTTTTGGTAACTTTGACACCTGGTTGCCTTGATGTTGATGACGATGATGATGACTTTTTGAATTTAGAAATTTTAACAAGGCACGACAGTTTTAAGTTTAAAAGATCAACGTGATCATGGATCAATGTGATAACTGGAAAGCACATGCGCTGCTACATGTTTTACAGCTGATCCAACAGCTGATCTCGGTTGTCTCGGAGTGCCAAATTCTTTCTAAACCCTCTGAGCCTTGCATTCTTACCTCTCGTCCTTTGCTTGTCACAAGAGCAGCCAGTGGTTTGGCATAGAACCGGGAGTCCGAAAATCCTAAACAACCGTACATGCTGAGGGGGAAATAATCAAGAGGAAACCATTAAGAAAAAACAATTAAAAATACTCAACTGAGAGAGAATTATCTAAAAAAGAGCATTCACTTTGTCGAAAGAAGGGGTTTACAAAGAAAACAATTCAGCCTCCGAAGCGGTAGCCCATAACCTTCCGCAAACAGGTCGGAGGCTCTACACTCTGCGATACTGGGAAAAACTCATGGTGAGCTAGGTCATATTTACAAGTTTCATTGCGACACGCATCCTGCACACTGCTAGGATCAGCCATGCCGAAAGCGTCTTGTGTTGTGATTTTAAAATAAAGAAGCATGGTAAATTTGGAGCTTGGTGAAGAAATTACAAAAACACGTAGTATTCAGTATGTCACAAGCGTTTAACAAAGAAAAGATCTGCTTCCGCGACGGGAATGGAACCCATATTCTTCCCCACACCAGTCGGATGCCTTAACTTTTGAGCTAGTGGAATTCTCGTCCCGACACCTGGCCCTCTTAGCCAGCGCCGGCTCTGGGGACGAGAATGAGCTAGTGGGACAAGCGTCGCGGACTAGGTCATTTTCATTTGGTTCTGCTACCCGGAATAGTGACATCAGAAGCGTCTATTAGAGCAGTTTTCAATTGAGTGTCGTAAGTAATTTTGAGTTTACTTTGGTTTCGCCTTACTTCGCTCTCTTGTTGGCTAAAAAAACTTGCGCCACTCTCTCAACCAATCACAGGTAAAACCAAAATTAATTGTGTCTTGTTCGCACGCGTTTTCCCGCGCCAAATACTAATTACTTGTACTTGCTTCGATTTCTGATTAGTTCACTTTGTGTTTTGTTCCTTTTGGTTAGAGTAATTACTTTAGTTATGGTTTTACGACACTTAATTTGAAAACCGCTCTAGTAAGTAGAGCGGAGTTTTCAATTGAGTTTCAAAACCAAAACCAAAGTAATTGCCCTGACCCAATGACACAACGAACCAATCAGAATTAAAGTGAATAACTGTAGCAAGCGTCAAGCGCGGGAAACATATAGAGCGGTTTTCGATTGACTGTCGAAAGTAATTCGCGTTTTGCTTAGGTTTTCCTTTACTTCGCTTTGCGATTGGTTAAAAAACTCTCGTGCCACATTCTCGACCAATCAGAACTAAAATCAAAGCCAATCGCGAGTAGGTCGCCCGCGTATTCCCGCGCTTGGCGCCGGTTACCTGTATTTGCTTCAAGTTCTGATTGGTTCATTGGGTAATTTGTGTTTGTTGTGATTGGCTGGGGAATTACTTTGGTTGAAAAGCGCTCTGTGAAAAGCACTCGATTGAAAAGCGCTCTGTGAGCAAGTGACGATTGGCTTTGGTTTTATTTATGATTGGCTGAGGACGTTACGGGAGTTTTTCTAACCAACGAGATAGCGTAGTCACACAAAACAAATCCAAGCGCCAATTACTTTGCCAACAGAAAACTGCTCTGAGAGAGATGGGAGAAGAATTACCTGTTTGCAGTGAGCTTCAAAGCCTTCTGTCTGATGTCGTACTGTAACAAAACATAATACAACTCTTTCAGATCACAGTCTTCTTAATGCGAGAGGTCTTTCCAATCCTTCCGAAATAATTAGCTATTATTATTTTAGTACAGTGTAGACATGGTGATGTAATAGCCACCTCGTGGAATTATTATTATTATTATTATTATTATTATTATTATTATTATTATTATTACTATTATTATTATTATTATTATTATTATTATTATTATTATTATTAGTAGTAGTAGTAGTAGTAGTAGTAGTAGTAGTAGTAGTAGTAGTAGTAGTAGCAGTAGCTGACCTGCAGATACTGATCGGATTCACGGTTGAGGTTCTTCATCATGCCTTTCACCTGGTGAAGAAAAGTGTTACAAGACACAACTGATTACAAACAATTACACAGCAGTGTTCTAACTAACTCTCATGCACTCTTATCAACTCTCATTCCCTCCCACCAACTCTCATCTACTCTTATGCACTCTCCAACCTCGTCTTCGGAACCTTCTCTTCATTCAAAATGGCGGGTCGGAGATAGCCCTGGCCAAGGCTACCAAAATGGCTCCAAAAATTTGTGAGGATTTTGTCAAGGGAAACAAGATGAAATGTCTTCGTTTTGTTTGAACAACGGTTTCAGATTACAAGAAAACAAACAGGGCTGCCAGACGCTGGAAACAACCTCCCAAAAAGCCATTTCAACATGTGTCACGTGACAAAATACTCCACGATTCTTGGGGTATTTCAGCAGCCTTGGCCAGGGGTTTCTCCGATCCGCCATTTTGAACAAGGAGAAGACCCTGGGGACGAGGTTGATGCACTCTCATCAACTCTCCTGCGCTCTCCATTGCCTAACTGTGATTCTCGCTAACTTCCTATCTCGTCTAAACCGTGCTGCAGTTGTGTTCTACAAACGTCATTTTGACGTACGGTCGTCACAGACATTTCTGGCATGGGTGCAAAGACCTATAAACAAATTGCGGCTGACTTCTAACAATACCCATAAGAAGCCGATTTATTTTTGCCCTGCCCAGGTTCAAGAAAGACGCCTGACCTGTCTTCTTCGTTCCACCAGTTTTCTGATCTCAGTTGGCAGGATACCGGGTTCCAAATCAGGATCAGGAAGCTCTACAACCTCCTCCTCGTCAGCCTGCTGTAATGAAGAAAGGACCAACAATTTATCTTTTGTCACCTAAAATAACGGAGTATAAACATAGCAATTTTTCAACGTTTTCCACTAGCGAAAAGAAAACAAACCAACAAACGAATGCGAAAGGCATCTTACAAAAGAACGGCTTACTTATCTACAGAATGAAAAGTTAGAACCACCTTGAACAGCATAACAAAAACGTACCGCAGAAAAGTACTGCTCAGTAGCTTCATTTGAGTGGTCACACTTTAGGATTTCGTCCACAGACTCAAAAGTTAGAACCACCTTGTACAGCATAATAAACGGCACCACAGGAAAGTACTGCTCAGTAGCTTTCATTTGAATGGTCACACTTTAGGATTTCTTCCACAGACTCAAAAGTGAGAACCACCTTGTACAGCATAATAAACAGCACCACAGGAAAGTACTGCTCAGTAGCTTTCATTTGAATGGTGACAATGTAGGATTTCTTCCACAGACTCAAAAGTTAGAACCATCTTGTACAGTATAATAACCAGCACCACAGGAAAGAACTGCTTAACAGCTTTCATTTGAATGGTCACACTTTAGTATTTCATCCACAGACTCAAAATTTCAAACCACCTTGTACAGCACAATAAACAGCACCACAGGAAAGTACTGCTCAGTAGCTTTCATTTGAATTGTGGCACTTTTAAGATTTTATTCACAAACTCATTAATAAGAACCAACCTACATAGCACACTGAACAACGTCACAGGAGAGTACTGCTCAGTAGCTTTCTTTTGAATGCCAACACTTAAGGATTCCAACCACAGACGAGAAAGTTAGAACCACCTTGTACAGCATAACAAATGACCACAGGAAAGTACTGCTTAGTAGCTTTCATTTGACTGGTCACACTTTAGGATTTCATCCACAGACTCAACATTTATGACTACGTAACACGAGCGTAGGGTTGTTTTGAAGCCTTAACTAAAAAAATTCGGTTTGGAACGTCAATCAAACGTACTGTTTTAGTTACAACAACAGAGAACAAATAAAGAAACTTACTCCATTAGAAGAGAAGTTTGTTCTGTTGATTGTAGTGAAACAAATGTTGTATTCCTGAATGATTGACGGGTACAAACTGTTGAAATCTAGCAACAGAATGTGTTTGTCGTAGAAACCTGCAAAAAGAGAAAAGAAACGTTAATAAAGTTCATTCATTCATTTAATTACATGAGCAGAACGATTCATGCTCCTTAAATTCAATGACAGAAAAAAGGCTGGCAAACTAACACGTTACGTTCAAAAGTTATTTAGAAGGAAAGAAAGAAACATTTTTTTTTTTATGAAGAGCGGATTTTGGGGAGCAGGGATGGCGCAGTGGTGAGAGCACTCGCCTCCCACCAATGTGACCCGGGTTCGAGTCCCGGACTCGGTGTCATATGTGGGTTGAGTTTGTTGTTGGTTCTCGTCCTTGCTTCGAGAGGTTTTTCTCTGGGTACTCCGGTTTTCCCCTCTCCTCAAAAACCAACATTTCCATATTCGAATTCGATCTGGACACCCCATTTATTTATATATTTATTTTATTTTATTTACTTTTTTATTTTATTTCTAATTCTTTGGTTAAACGAACGCAACATCAGCCAACGATGTTGAGTACAATGTTTTTGTATTCAACAATTTTATACGAATGATTCATGGCAATCGAATTTTGTTCAGCATACCACATCATTCAACAGGGTGGTAAGGATGGTCAACAAAGGTGAATTCAACGATGTTGAACGTTGTCGAATTGAACTGTTGAATCCGTTTACCCCGCGCCTAATGCCCTAAAAACCAAAGCGATCACGTCTGTCCAATCACAGCAAATGCAGTTAAGGCAATGAACCAATCAGAACTCGAGGCAAAAACATGCAGCATGTGCCGAGCGCGGGAAAAAATGCATGTAAGCGAAAACACGATCGACTGTGGCTTAGCTCCTTATTGGTTGACAAAACAAAAACGTGACACACGAGCACTGTGATTGGTTGGCGCACGCTGCATAAATGTCATGAACCCAAACTCAAACACTGCAAACAGATAACTTGTGCCGACGTTTTCGGTCCAGCAATTTCGGAGGATTTTGAAAATCAAAGTTGAACAAATTCACATTGAGTAACTTCAAATTGTAACTGAAGAAGGCATTTCCTTGTGGATAAACAAGGTACGCCAAAATGCAAACTTGTTGTCTGATAAAAAGACTTCATAGCCAGCGACACACTTGGCTATTTTATCCGCTCGTTGCGCCGAATTTCGATCGCAAGTGAAAATTTTCAGGTGTGCCCGCTGCTGCGACGGCGATTTTTGTCAGCGACTTTGATCGTCGCGTCGAGCAATCGAAATCGCTGGTATTAGGCATTTTTAGACACCTTTTTTGGGATCTAACACAAGTCCTCCAGCATAAGCAGGTTTTCTTCTCCCTTTCTTTGAAGTTTTGGGCTGATCGTCTTCATCGTGGTCAGCCTCAACCTGAAATAAAGAAAACCCAAAATAAAAACAAACAAACAAACAAACAAACAAACAAACAAAAAAACGAACACAAAATGTTGAAATTAGCTTTCTACCCCGCAAGAAAACTGTTTTTCAAAACTTGCGAGGAGATTTCGCGCTGAATAGCTGCTGTACGTATAAATAGGTTCTCGGGTGCAAAATGTCTTCGGAACGTTTAGAAACGCACGCCAAACCTAAATGCAAACAAGGTCGTTAGATATAACTCAACCCTTGGGCAACGTATGGCGCATTGTACAGTGAAACGAGACTCTTACCACTTGCTTCTTGCCATAAGTCTTGTCAGGACAGATGAAATTCCTACCATTTAATTAAAGCAAAAAAATATATATATATCGTAAGGCTTTCAGATACAAAATTGAAAAACCAACGATGGCTAAAAAATGTCCGGAATGAAAATTTGCCACCAATAAATTCTGAACTAGGTCAGACCTTTTCGAAATGTTACACATTTCATTTGGAACTTTCTGTATCCAGTAGTCCAAAAATCGTTTTAGATACAAAACGGTGATCTGTTTGAAAAACCATAACTTTTGAAAACGGAAATTTGTTAATTTCGCAATGCACATGGGCATTTGTCGATTTTTGCTGCTCGTTTACACTGAAACGTAATATTTCCGTCCACAAAGAGACGACTAATCTCTATTTTCCAGCGTAAACGCGTATACGGGGCCGAACACAAAGTAACTTACTTTTCGTTAAAGGCGTGAAGCAACAAAAATTCGTTCCTTTCTGATCGACCACCAAGAAGAGTACGAGCCTGAAAACAAAACAAAACAAAACAAAAAATGCATTACAAAATCGTTTAGGAATGCTTGCGCTCACACAAACTGAGTTTAAACGGTAAGTTGAGTTAGGAAACTGAAAAGCTAGTTTTTAGCTTGAAATTAAACGCGTCTTTGTACGCAATTCGGTTGGAAGTTGTCGACTGAAAACTTGAGTGAAAGTTCGGTGACATCACAAACGCGTCTCTATGGATACAAACTCCGTTTTCGCGTATCGCGCGCGACCGAAGGCGTTTCTAACAAGGAAAAACAAAGCCGGAAATTCCAAATTTTTTATTAGAGGTAGTGCGCAAAAATTCCTCAGACATTCAGAGACCGCTGTCTCTTCACCAGTTAGACAAATAAATGCGGTTCATTGAGAGAGCCGCCGAGACGTAACGGAGTTAGTGCCTGGCTAAACTAGGAAAAATTGCTGCGGAAGCAAGCTTTTTTCTCCTTGTTTCCTCTGTGGATAAACTAGGAAACACATGTTTACGAAGCAAATTTTGCTTCCGGGATGACTCGATTCAAAATTTCCTTGCTAAAAAAAAGGCAAATTTTGTTTCCGCAACATTACTTCTCGTGCGTCTAAAGTGGGAAGCATTTGATTCTCTTCCATAACAATGTTTCTGCAATAACATTTTCTAGATTAGAGCCAAATGCTTAAAAATGCTTGAGAGTGCATGGGCTTCGAGGACAAAGCATGACAGTTGCAAGCCAGGAAAAAGGAAGAATTTGAAGTCTCGACGAGAAGAATCAACTCCAGAACAGCGCACGAGAGTTACAGAGAGCGATCAGAGAGATTTAGCAACACGTTCACGGCAAATACAAACTACGGCTGCAACGATACACCGATGCATCGGTGAACCACGATATTTTTTCCAACGATACAAATATCGATATTTAAATAAGAGATCGCGATATTACGATACAAAAAAAAAATGCTACATCAAAAAATTTGGAAAATCACTGTCTTTAATATTCCTTACCCAAGCTCTACATTTTAGCCCTTGTAAGGCGATTTGATATTGTGTTATTACTGTGTTAAATTTATTATTAGAGAAATAAATTATGTAAAAGCAGGGTAAGTTGTTGGTAACTAGTTTTGTCGCGCACAGTAATGTATCGCATCGTGTATCGTATCGTGGCTCTAGTATGGAGATATGTATCGTGTCGTGGGAAAATGTATCATTGCAGCCCTAATACAGACGAAAGAAACAACGCGCTCGCCGTCTGCAACGCAAGAAGGACTTTTTTCGCAATTCGCCAACACTATAGTTTTGTTATACGTATTTGAGCCGTTCTGCCTTCTTTCAAGTTCAGAGGTTTTATTTATTGTTCTTATATAAAATAACCGCCCCAGTTTACTGTCAGCGTTTACACAGCTAAGAAAATAAAGTACGAAAAACCGAGTTGATGTTAGCTGTCGCCTTGACACAGGCTGTCAATTTTCTTAACAAAAGAAGAGACAAAGCTCAGTTGATGCATGACACCAGTGAAAATAATTTCAGTTTTATTTTAAATACTTGATTTCACGTGCACGCTCTTTGGTTGTTCGTTTCTTGTGCGCGCGCTTAACGTGCGCATTTTTCAGTTAGGCTTTTGTATGGCGCAACGCGCATATTCCTGCACACTGAAGAAGGGCTATGCCCGAAACGTTTGTGCCTTTACAAACTATGACACCTTAACGTGTTTAACTCACGTATTAACTTTGTCAATTTTCTTACGAAAAGGCGCTCAAACTATGGAGTTACGAACAGGTAACTGGCACTGACACTGAGAAATAAACTAACAGATATCACCACAATTTCACTCACCATGACGTTTCCAGCGATAGTAGTTATTTGCAGCGCAAGAGGCAAAACCTAAAAAGTGAATTTAAAGGAAAGCTGTTGACAACAAAACTAACACCCTACAACTTCTTTTACAGAAGTCACACGTTTTCAGTTACACCATTAAAAGCCTCGTTTGTGAAGACGATAGGTGAAAACATATACAAGGTGTACATTTTCAAACAAAACTCCCAGAGCGGTTGCGGAAACGAAGACGTTGCTCTTTGTACAGGAGGACAGAGAATACCACAAGCTTTTTGTTTAGAAAACCCAATAAAAAGGTACGAAAATTTATAAAACAAGAACTTGGTGGAATCTTCAGTGGTACAGTACGTTTTACTTAGACTATTCTGGATATAAATAGGCTAATGCTATCACAGTGCGAATAGCCACCAAAACTATTAATTACATACACCACGCCGAGTGATCAAATGACACAAAAAGAAATACGTACATTGAGATCATACATGATCCTCAGCGACAGTAAAGCGTCCATCTTAGGAAACAAGAAAAACAACATTTTAACTAAGAGAGAGCGTCATAGCCTTGCGCGGACTGACTACTCCAACACAATCTGGACAGAGTTAAGGAAGTCGTCGTCCGAATTGTTTACGCTGGTCACATGAACAGAACATTTGCCGCAAAACTTGTCTACACAGTGTGTAGCCTAAGTAGGATTAGACCTCGTTAACACGGTCTTTAACCAGGTTTAGCGACTGCCTAAGGACGATGCTCCCTTTTGTTACTGCGCAAACGTTCTGCGCATCTCAGCCATAACGGTGCCTACAAATACAATGTATTTTTGTGCAGCTTATGGCTATGCAGGAAAAGCAGATCCCAGCAAGGGCTGTTGTAATCCAAAATGCAAATTGGGCGTAACCACGCATTTTTCAGAGATAATTGAGCTTAAACTTGGAAAGAAAATGTCATACATTTGGTTACCCACAATTTTCTTTTTGGACTTCAATAATCCTTGCAAAGATCCGCTTTTTCTCCATAGTCATAACCTATGCAAAAACAGCTCTGTATGAGGAGGCACTGTTCTTAATTTAGCAATTTCTCCCCTTGACTAATCAGCAACTACTCATTACCCTTTTTTTTGGCGATTTCGACAGATCCTTTAAGATACCAGTCACTTTCTTAACTCTAAGTTAATTAAAGAAGGAGTTCACTAAAACCAATAACCGAAAGTTTAAACATTGGACCCTATTCGTTCAGTGGACAACATTGCGAAACACTAAGAATCACAAGAGTTTACAAAAAGTGAAAGACTACATACCGACGTAAGCTCAAACATATGAAGCAGTTCATGAGAAGAACTGAAAAGAAAAGACGAACAAATATTAGGACTGACAGGCAACTGACTTTAACGAATTCGTAAAATGTTTCCGGGATTAGTTCGATGTTGGCTTCAAGAGAAGCATTTGCACAATGTGAACTTGATAACTTACTTAAATTTATTGGGAATGTCATCTTGATCAATCTCTTCTCTCCTCGACTGGAGAACAGCCCAAGATAACGCTGAATAGGAGAAAACAGACAAGGGGTGTAAATTCGAGGAATAATCAAAACATAAAATCATGAAACGGAAAATGCTAAATTTGTGCAGTCTCAACCCTTTTAAGGACGTTCGCGCCAATTGTTTCTGCGCATCCTTACTGCGCACGCAATTCACTTCGTGATGTCATCCCACGTCATACATTAAGCGCGCGCGCTGTTGAAGAAATGTGGAGATATATAGCGCTAGTGGGCACTTTAATATCTATGCACGGGTTTAACTCTCTTAAATGTTCGGTGACCCCATATTTTCTTTTGATAGATCACTTTCTTTGTCGATAATCTACGTTTTGTGAAAAATTAAAGAAAATCTGTATTGTAGAAGTTTGATTTTTTTCAACTTTTCTGCCCTCGCATCATCGAATTCTACTATTATTGAAGCTGCAAGGTGTTCGTTAAATTCGATCTTAGAGGTTGAATTTAACTAAAAGGATGACACCGGTTCAAATTATTTACTTAACAGACCCACTTAAGTAAAATTTGACTAAGAAAGTGGGTCTACAGCGAATCATTTTTAATATTTTTCAACTAACAAGCACTGAGGCCATGTCGAGTTACGAGGGCCGATTTGTCAAAATTGGGGTAGTTTTTGACGCGCTTTATTTCGAAAACGAAGTCGGTGACCCCCCCATTTTTTTCCATTTCTGACATAGGTAACTCATTATCTGCCTGTAGCCAAAGTATGAAAAAAATCTGTATTGTAGAAGTTTTTCGCGCGAACGTCCTTAAGTCCCGATAGTGACCACCATCAAATTTCTCCACATAATATCAGTGCATTATAACACATACAGGTCATGAGAATTAAGGAAATGTTTACCAAAGGTGAATTGCCTTCACGTTTAAACAAGTTCTCCCGATTAGTACTCAGTGAAATGTATGGATACCAGTAATGAGAATTGTATAATGATGCTAGGGCTTAAAGGGTTAAAGCGTACGACGCACCTGTTAAATCATAGCTCTTGCACCTAATAAGTTCCTTGGAAGAGATCTTGACGTCACACATCATTCGACCACAAGTGACGTACCGATCAAGAAGTCCTTTACCTGAACCACTCTGGAATAAAATTGGAATATGTTGGTATTTGAATATGTTGGCATTTGAATGTACAAGTTTTAAAGTGCTACTATGATCAAAAAATCACTTTATTTTTTCTTCGGATTTCAAAACTATGTTTATTAAACACTCCCCAAGCGAAATTATAAGCCTTAATTTTGAGAAGAAGACCGTTAATTTAAACTGCAATTTTCCGTTTTAATGGTCCGCCATTATTACACCAGAAAGGATACAATGACATCATACACTCAAGAGGTGTAGAATGCAGTGTGTGTGAAAGTGCCTTATTTAGTATGCAGCACGGGAGTTTTGAGCTTTCACACTCTCAAACTCGTGTTTTGCATAATTTGTAAGCCGCGTTCACACACTACATTTTACAGCTCTTGCGTGTATGACGTCATTGTATCCTTTCTGGTGTAATAATGGCGGACCATTAAACCGGAAAATTGCAGTTTTAATTAACGGTCTTCTTCTCAAAATTAACGCTTACAATTTCGCTTGGGGAGTGTTTAACAAACATAGTTTCGAAATCCGAAGAAAACATAAAAGTGATTTTTTGATCATAGTAGCACTTTAAATCTTCATTCGTTCTACAGGGTTTGTATGTGTATATGAAATTTTGGGAATTTTAATGTGGCATTTTGGTGCTGGAAAATTTAGTGTTTTTGTTTCAGGTCCTGGAAATCCGTAAATACACGTCCATGCAACTGACTAAATATATGGACATGTGCTCGACAGTCCAGCTTTTTTGTGGAGTTGACAGATCTATTCCATACAAACTGTATGCTATTTTCGACTTATTTTAGCGCTGGAAAAATCGCAAGAGTCCTTGAAAAGTCCTGAAAATCAGTACGACCCGGTATTACAGATAATGCCAGCCTTGTTTACACGTAACTATCGCTATTGCAGGCAATCCACTGTTTGCCACCACTTGGATATCGGATAACGTTTTGTTAGTCAAATCGGGTCAAAAGCATGTCAGATTTCCATCCTTGAGATATCGGGACTTACGAAGATTTCCGAATTTGACCCGACCAGTTTTGAATACACCAGAAGATTTTCCAAAATGAGGCGAAGTTTGCCGCAGATATCTACAACAACAGAAAGTGCCGACTGGAATATGTATTCGCCAGACTAGATCAATTGTGCTTACTGCTCAACAGAGGGACATTTTAGGTCTCTTAACCCAGATTTTTGGCTCAGCCTGCCATGAGAGATTGTTCAAGTTTGACATTACTGAGACGGATGTTAAAGATCTGCTGGCGTGAGAAACGAATGAGGACGTATTCAAGCGACATTTTGCGCCATATTTATTGTTCGCCGGCGAACGATAGCTTTATGAAGGGTTTTTGCTTTCTCATTCAACCAATGATGATTTTCGATAGAAAATCCAATTGCAACTAGAAAATCGCCAGCTTTAGGAAATTTACCTTAATTTAACTCAGGTTATATAAAATTAAAGGGTTTCACTCTCGCACCGATGCAGCCTTTAACACAAAGTACTTACAGAAAGCTTTGGCATAATGGTCCGTTTAAGTCGTCCAAGACGAGACCAGTGAGGAATCTAAAGAAAAAAATACTTTGTAACATGAACTAAAGCTAGAAAACACATAACACTGTTAAAGCTAGAAAACATAAGGCACTACAATTCCCAGTGTCCGCTTAAGGGACACTTTATCGTGTCTCTTTGGTGTCTTTTTTAGCCAAGGTCCACCGTATAATGGCCTATAATAAGCATAGCTGCAAATGACTGTCGGTCATCAGACAATGTTCGACCCAAATCGGCCCATGTCCGACGAAATCTTAACTTTGGTCGGACATTACTTTCGGACAAATTCCTTTACCAAATAATAAGTAAATAATGATAAAAAATAATTATTTCAAAAAGACTTCCACTTAAAAATAATAATTTTAAAAAAAGTCCGACCACATTTCTGTTTTTCCGACCAAAATGGAGACTTGGTCGGACATATGTCCTTTCAAGAAAGAAAAATTATTTGCAGCCCTGATAAGACTTAACCCTTTCACTCCCAGAGTCAGTTACAGAGACATGGATAAAACCCTATGGTGTGACCATTCAAATTAAACTTCTTCAGCAGTACTTTCACACACTACTATTTATATTTAAGTATTCTACAAAATGAAATTAGAAATTTGTCTTGAATTTTGATTTTAGGCACTCTTGGGAGTAAAAGGGTTAAAATGTGTAAAGGTGATCACAAATGTGTTTTAGTGACAGCTGATGGAAGCAATCAGTCAATGAACTAACCTTACAAGCATTAATTCTGTGCAGCAGAAGATCTAGATCAAATCCGTAGATGTCATGACCCTAAGAAATAACAAAACAATAAAGAAATTAAAGTTCAATTTTTTTCAGCCAAACGTCAGTAATACAAATGACTGACAGACAATCAGGAACTAGCTAGCTGAAAACTTTGTTGTAAGGGACGAGTGCTGTTATGTCCTGAGTACACTTAAAGTCATTATAGAGATGAAATATAACAATCCACATACCACCAACACATCGGGGTCAATTCTGTGAATCTTGGCCATAAACAATCCTAAAAGTGCTCTCTCTGATGTTGTGATCTCCATCTTAATTTGCTAAAAAGCAATAAAAAAAAGAACAGTTACAAGTAATGATTTGTTTTCAACTTAGATTGTCTGATAATTCGAAAGGAAAACGTTCTTCAGTTAAAACCAAAGCTCTTGTATGCTATCAGACCACATTTACCTTTTTTCTTACAAGATCTTTGAAGTCATAAGGGTACATTTGATCATTTGGTTTACTAACAGCTGAAAGAGAAAAGAAATTAAAAAGATCCAACAAAAGTCTAGTATGCAAATTTGTAGCCTTCACAAAACACTTCTTGTGTTAGCTGTTACGTTGACTCCCTTGGTTTAGCCTGCAGAGCAGGTGTATTTTGCTGGGCGAGCGATGAATGTGCTGGACGAACGATGAATAATCCGATATACTGCCATCTTGGATAATGAAACTGACAGAGGCAAAAAATGATTGCAAGGAAGAGATTTTTCACTTGCTTACAAAATGGCGGCCTAAGGGATCGAAGTTTAAACGAGCATTCATTTCGTAAAAAAGGCCTGCTCTGCAGGCAAACCTTTGTTATCGTTTTCATGTTTTACTTAAAGCAAAAATGCAAACAATGAAATTGAATTTACTATTAAATCACATAATTTAATGTCAAGATGAGGAGCTTCCTTTTTTGTTTAACGTACCACAAAAATGATATTGAAATTTCTGTTTTGGTGCAGCTTTATCCAATGACACTGCATGGTGAACCAGAGCCGACACAGCCAAGATCTACAAACCAACAAGATAAAGCAATAATAGTAGTAATATTTCAAACATGCCATCAATTCATCAGTCAGCCATCAATGGGGGAGCAGGGATGGCACAGTGGTGAGAGCACTCGCCTCCCACCAATGTGGTCCGGGTTCGACTCCCAGTTCCAGTTTCATATGTGGGTTGAGTTTGTTGTTGGTTCTCATCCTTGCTCCGAGAGGTTTTTCTCCGGGTACTCTGGTTTTCCTCTCTCCTCAAAAACCAACATCTCGAAATTCCAATTCGATCTTCAGTCTCCCCGATTAGTAGTGCACTTGTGTACGGCTATAAGATTGAGACTATAATAAAGTTACTTGATTTGACTGATTTGAATCCATAACAAAGGACCTGAGGTATTATTGCAAAGGGAAAAGAGACCAAATTACTTTTATGAGGGAAAGGAGACAGCGATGAATCCTCTCTACCTTCTTATTTTTCAAAAATATAACGACCAGAAAGTCTGATACGACTGTATTTTTAAACTTAAGATGCATTTTACTCTGCCCCCGGCCCACCATCCATTTGATCCAGGGGTCCATTTCTTGAAAGTCCCGTAAACGTTTTGGGCCCTGAACTATATTTTAAAATCAAAATCTCTAGAATGGTGGTATAGCTTTTACCCCGTAAACCAGCTCGACTTGTTTCGTCAATGTACAATCTTACTGCTTAGCTTTTAAAACTAACAAAAATTGGAATATTTGAGGAGAACCTTGCGCTCATAAAATACCTTTCTGGGCCCAACAAGTTATCGGGACTTTCAAGAAACAGGCCCCAGGCCAGAGTCATAGTTTTCCTTTCAACCAGTTGACTTAAAGGTATTGATAAAGATGGAGAAATCACTGTTAACCCTTTCACTCCTAGACCAAGTTATGGTGAGATGATTTGTCACTCTAACTTTTTAATCTGTTGACAACATCCTTTCCTGTTACCATTCAAATTAACCTCTTTGGCAGAAATTTTGCATAGGACTATTTATTTCTTAGGATTTTATGAAATGAAATCTGGAATTTTGGGTAAATTTTTTGCTTTGGCCACTTTAGGAGTGAAAGGATTAGAATGTATCTGTTGCAGGACTAATAGAGTGCAGCCACTACATACCTCGTGAGTGTGTGTCTTAGGGTTCAACATGGTCCTAAAACTGAGACTCATAACAACCTAAAGAAAACAAATGATAACATGCTTCAGATAAAAACAAAAGTGATTTAACTCAATCAACCCCCGTCCCCCACCCTGTAGCCGAGAGGTTTGGGAATCTGACCAGTCAGGGGGAGGTCATTTAACCCTTTCAGCCCTGATATAAAAATGCATATTCTCCTTACTGTTTTCTATACATTTCTCATGGAACCAGTAAGGAGAATTTGTCTAAATATCAAGACATCTTATCCTTGGTGATCATTTCCCTTATTCTCATCACCTGAATGTTTGAACAAGCAGTGATAATGTTTAAGAGAAATTTCATTTTCATCACTGTTAGGGCTTAAAGGGTTAATATGATGGAGCTTAACATTTGCTATCCCTCTCTTTATTGCCACACTAGCTGCTCATAACAAAACCGATTTTAGCCAGTTGGACATTTATAAGTAACATGTTAAGGTATTAGTCAGCTACAAGTCTTCCTGAATCTCACTGATTACGGCATCTGGTTGTGTGCAGCAATGCAGAAGGTCACTGATTTCCCACAAGGGACTTAGTCCAATACTTTTGGCAATTTGAGTACAATTTATGTAACTTAGTGGGGGCGCAGTGGTGAAGTGGTTGACGCATTGAACTTCAGATCCTAAGGTCAGTGGTTTGATGCCCAGTCCCTGCCTTGGTGTTGTCTCCTTAGACAAGAAACTTTACCCCACTTGGCTCTCTCCACCCAGGTGTATAAAATGGGTACCGGCGACATACTGCTGGGGGTAACCCTGCGATGGACTAGCATCCCATCCACGGAAGAATAGCAATACTCTCAGCTGCTCCATGCTACAGAAACTTGTGTGCAACTTTACCCTTTACCTCTTATTAAACCTAGTTTCTCTCTTTCAGTAAATAGTCGATACTTCTACTTACCATGGGTGGTGGAGGGTCTTGTTCACTTGCTACTTCGAGGTAATCAGGTTTGGTGACTACGGCCTACAAGAAACAAAAAAATATTCTTGCCTAAGAGGTTCAGGAAGCCAAGCCAAATTTTAAGAAAGTATTAGCCTCATGTGGCAAAGTTTGTTGAATATTGTATTCCATTTTTTGTATTGAACATTATCATTAATAGTCATTCTAAGTTCATTGCGTGGTGTCCTGATTTGTTGGCTCTTCTATGATCTAATTTAGCTCTTTAATAAAAATTCTTACCTCGACTTTACACCAACTGACCGGTTGTTGAGGTAGCTCTATTCACAACGAAAATAAAGAGAATAATATTCAAGTTGAATATGCTACATAAACTCCCATGCCTTATGTGCATCACTAAATGAAAAAATCGAAGAAACAATATAGGTGGATCCTTGTTTATGTCGGCAGTCTTTGATCTAAGAATTACCATAAATTATTGAAAATTTTATAGTTAGCTTGGCAAATGGAAATATGAAAAATTGAAAGATACTGGCACAATTAGTAAACATAGCAAATATGAAAGGAGAATGTTGAAAATTGAAGGAGATATTCCTTTTTTAAAAAGGTCAAATTTACAGACATTTGTATGGCCAGGTGGCAACTACAAATGTCTGTAATTGTTGTAAGTTTTGAAAGTATCATTTGAAACCGGTTTCCATCCTTTTTCTTTCAAAATTTGTATGTCAACTAAATGTTATAATATTATGCTTACGAGGCATCTTGATGTTCAGCCAACAAGGGCCTTTCATCTTCCGGCTCAGAAGAAGAAGCTCAAGACTAAAAACAGAAAAAAAACATTGACCAGGTATTTTAAAATTGTAATCATGTATTGCATATAGTTCATGATAGTTAGAATAATATATTTTTTAGATACCTGTTAACATATTTTGATTATCATTATTTTTAGGGAACGTCCTCGACAGGGATAATCTATGACATTCCCTTTTCAGTAAATTTCTAAAATAATATTAATAAACTTCTTGTTTCTTTCTCTGTTTCAAAATATGAAACCCTACACGTACCAACACATTGGCATTAAAGAAAAACAAACAAACGAACAAAACAAAGATGAAATTTGTGGCAAATCAAAGAGATGCATACCTGGACGTATTGGTACCAAACACATGGCTGAATGTTTCTCCAGAAAGATCAGATGGCAACTGGGGATATTCAGCCTGTCACATGGCAAGACATTTAAATAAATTATCCCTTAACTTCCACAGCAGCAAGTACAAATTTTTCATAAATTTCCACCTCTCAGGAATGAGAGGAATGAGCTAAGTAAAAAAAAAGGGTCCTAAGCAATTTAAATAGGGATTTGAGGCAACCCAGAATAAGCATTTTGTCAGGGATCTAAGTAAGGAAGGAATTTGGGCTCCAGGGCAAAAATTTGAGGGCTCCAAACACCCCTCACCTTTTGGAACCTAAAGAAACTCTCAGCTTTTGTGTACTGCAACTGCATCTTATTTTGTCATTTTACTATTTACATCAAGGGCTGAGCAACGGGCAAATTGACCAGCTGTTAACATTAGTTTTCCTGGCTGCTTTGAGCACCTTAGCCAAATTTTTCATTATACAGAAGTTAGAATAAAACACTAATTAAATAACTGAATTATTTTGTCTGGCTATGAAACCAGTTGCCCTCCTGTTCAAAACCTTAATAAAACCTCAATGAATTATGCAATGACCTTAAGCCCCTAAATGCTTAGACGAGGCATAAGATTGGCATACCGAATATCTAACTTCTAAGTACTCTGACGTGACTGGAACATCTTGAATCTCAAAAGCATAAGCCTTCTGGACTTTCTGAAGAGGAAAATGTAAACAAACTTCAACAGAAGTTGCAGAAAGTCAACAATAATTATTGACCAAATTTTAAACATGTTTTGAAAGTGTTACCCTGGATATGAATTTCATGATCTTGTGTTTTGTTGCAATCTTCTCATTGAATTCCTGAAGAAAAACAATTTATACAGTAAGTCATCAACCATTACCAACCTCACTGAACAGTACTGGCAGTCAGTTAGAAAATTAGACAATAAAAAATAAATTGAAATTAAAGGAACTATGTCACGGTATTTACATCCATTTTTCTGATCTGACAAAATTATTTTCTTATTGAAGAGAATTTCAAAATAATCGTTTCCTAAGGTAGAAAAACACCAAAGAAGTAATAATAAACCAAAACTGAACAAGAATGGTTACGACTGAGGGAGATTAAGACGGATTACGAATGACAAACTTGAAAAAACTTGCCAGTTTTTTCAAGATGCGTTATCCATGACGTAGCTCCTTTAACAACTATAAAATCATCATCATCATCATCATCATCATCCACAAAAGCAGCACAACTATTCATCATACATTCACAGTCCTCATCTGGTCACCACTGTCAGCAATAGCGACCTTCAGATCTGACCATGAGTACGAGATTGAGTGTGAGTATGACTTTAGAATTTCAAAACCTTTATGTTCTCAAAGCCCTTGTTCCTTCCTGTTGTCGACCAGCAGAGAAGAAGCTATGTAAACAATACCCATACATCAGATCACAACCAAAAGCCCATGACCAGGAATTCAAAAGTCACACTTGTGCTCAGTCTCTTCCTCATAGTCCAATCTGAAGGTCTCTAATGTTATCATCACTACCATCACCACTGAGTACTGCCAATCATCATCATCACCACCACCACCACGGCCATCATCATCACCACCTTCATCATCACCATCACCTTGAACATCATCATCATCAACACCATCACCTTCAGCATCATTGTCATCAGCACCATCACCATCACCTTCAACATCATCATCATCATCATCACCATCATTGCCTTCACCACCATTATCATCAACACCATCACCATCACCATCACCTTCAGCATCATCGTCATCAAGACCATCATCACCTTCAGCAATATTATTGTCATCAATGTTGCTGTCTTTGTAATCATCGCCTTAAAAACAAAGTTCACCTGATAAACATCGATAAATCCAACAGGCTCATCAGTCTCTGAACCATCAACACCACGCTTCTGTTTTATAAAGAAAACAAGAACAGTTAACAGCTGTGGCAACCATGATTTGGTACTGAAAACTGAAATTTAGAATTTTCTGATGGACAAGTAACACCACATTCCATCTAAAATTATTTTCTCACCTTTTCTCTTGGAAGGATAAATATTTGCCTTTCAATATTCTTGACAGCCACCGAACAACTGAAATAAAGATATTAAAATTTAGAAACTTTACCAGAACAAGGGGTTGTTTGAATTTCAATAGATTATAAGGGAGATGTCATAAAGCCAAGGTAAATGGCAATCCAAGGAATTTCTTTACCCTTTCACTCCCAGAGTTAGTTGTAGAGACATTCTTAAAGGTGATTCTGACTTTTGATTCTGTGGGTGAAATTCAATGATGTGACTATTCAAATGAAACCTCTTCAGCTACAGCAGGACTTTCACAGGATACTACTTATTTTTAAGAATTTTTAAGTATTTTTAAGTATTTTTGAAAATGATATTTGTCTTGAATTTTGATTTTAGGCACTCCTGGGAGTAAAATGGATTAACAGACTGCAGAAGACCAATGCTTGTAAGTCCTCCCCCCCCCCCTCAAGTCTGGCAAATGTGGAAGTTTGAACTGAGTTGCACAATGAGTCATTGAAATTAGAAATTAAATAAAAATTCATGGATTTCTTGACTTCTCGCCCTTACTTACCCCCTGGATATTTTTCATGTTATCTTTTCCAAAACAATGGAACAAAAACTGAATTGTTGTATGGGGGCAGGTAAGATGAAATATTTACCTGACATATGCTTTGGCAGATTCAATCCAAACTTTTCCAAACAGGTACACAGTTCCTGAAAGCGAGCACAAAGCACCGTGACCAATGAGCTTACAGTACACCTAGTGATGAAAACTACAGCATGCTAATGTTTGAGTAAATGATGTACCAGTTACCTGGTTGTTTAAATCTATCTTCATAAGCATCAAACCAGTAGAACTTGAGGACTTTTTCTCCTGCAAAAATAAAGCACAAAATGGCATTTCATGATGTGAGACTGCCTTTGGCACAGGCTGTTTGTGTTCCACTCTCATGACATGGCCGTTCTTTTGAAAGATCATCATTGAGAGTGAGGTTAACAAATTCTTGTTCTTCATACTAACCATCAACCTCTTTTAAAGGGAGAGAAGCGGAGTCCACGTTAACATCTGTCAAAACCTAAATGAAGGTAAAAAAAGAAATAAATATCTAGAATAAGTCAAATGAAAATAATGTTGAGAATAGGACAAGTTTCTGCAAAGTCACCCAATATTTATATTTTACTCGATGTACAATGGTTTCCCTGAAAAATGTTTGCACATGCCATGCTTTTACTTAACCCTTTAAACCCTGATATGAAAATGCATATTCTCTGTACTGTTCTCCATACATTTTGTATGGAACTAGTAAGGAGAATTTGTCTAAATATCAAGACATTTCATCCTTGGTGATCACTTGCTTTATTCTCATCACTTGATTGTTTGAACAATTAGTGGCACGGTAAGGAGAAATTTCATTTTCATCACTGTCTAGGGCTTAAGGGGTTAATGCTAATTGCTAATACAGTCAACTCTCTCTAAGCAGACACCACTGTAAGGCAGACACCTCTCTACGGCAGACGGACATATACTATATGGCTGGTCCCTGCTGAATTTCAATGGTTTACCCGTAACTAAATTCTCTCTAAGGCAGACACCTAGAACTGGTCCCAAGGGTGTCTGCTTTAGAGAGAGTAGACTGTATTCTTAAAAACTTGGGCACTTCAGCATCTATGATCATCTTTTTACCTCTTGCTGTTGTGATTCCTCATTTCCTAAGATTGTTTCCCATCCTGAATCACCTGGAAGTTCTGTTGTCCTGGGAAATACAAATGAAGGTAAATATATATTCAGACCTCTGTGTTACCAGGTCAAATAAGATGATCAGTCATGGAAGAAAGGTACAATAACCAATTTGATTGTTACTGGTAATAGAATTAACATAAATAATCAGTTATATTACATTAATAATTGGTGTAATTAGGACTACATACTTTTGTGGAAAGGCACATCTTTTATCACTTGGTTTCTTGTTTGCCTCAACCTTTGAAGGGAAAGCACCAATCAACTAGTTTGTAAGTACTTTTGGTTCTGGTAAGGCTTTATTTTCTAACCAAGGTGTTTCTTTGGGAATTACCCGGGTAAAATCTTACACAGGGTAGTTAAGGAATTTTAGGAATATTCATATGAGAAGAAATTATTATTGTACAGTAAAACCTTCCTGTGACTGCTTGTCAGTGTATCAAATTTTGTTAACAGTCGAAACACTGTACTTGAGAAAAAGGAAGGGAGGAAGGGTTGGAGGAAGGAAGGAAAGGTTGGAGGAAGGTAGGGTTGGAGGAAGGAAAGAAGGAAGGAAGGAAGGAAGGAAGGAAGGAAGGAAGAAAGGAAGGAAGGAAGGAAGGAAGGAAGGAAGGGAGGGAGGGAGGGAGGGAGGAAGGAAGGGAGGTAGGGAGGGAGGGAGGAAGGAATGAAGGAAGGAAGGATAAACTGCTTTAAAGGAGGGTTGATCCAGTTGCATTACCTTGATTTGTGGTTTTTCATCATGATCCTTTTCTGCATTTGATAAGGCCTGGATAGCTTCTGCATCACCAAGATCATCATCATCTCCAAAGTCATCACAGCCAGCATCATACTCTGGCATATCATCAGGAACATCTAGCAAAAATTAATTTAAAAAGTTTCAAAAGGGTGTGGTTTCATGTCAACTCTTCTCCACCTAGATTACATTAAATTTTTTATCGAAAAAATTTTTGGTGGCTCTTTCTATAATTTCTCTTTTGGTTCTTCTAGATTGATTTTCCTCCAGCAACTTATGATACTATGACATTTTATAATAAACATAGTGATACATAATTAATAATTAACTATCAGTATGCAATTTATTAATAAAATATTTGGTTTAATAAAAAAATGGAAAATAAATAATTTAAACATAAAAAATCAGAAATAATGAAATACAAGCAAAAACAAATAAAAACAATTAAATTAAAACACAAATATTATAATTTGAGACTTAAGGAGGTGCGCAACAGTTTTTTTGGCCTTGGAGTGTATCTTTCAAATCAAAATTTCACATGGAAGAAAAGCTTAGATTTTCTTGATACTACACCATCTTTTCAACATATGACCAATATTAAGTTTTTCATTGGTTTCCCAGCAACAGACAAAGAGATTTTATTATGGGAAGGAATCACGAGTGTTAATTAGGGCTGTACTTGATCGTAATCTTTGTATTCAGCCAAAAGAAGCCTAAAGTAATCTTTGATTACAACAAGTTTGATACCAAAGAAGACAGTTCTTCTATTTCATACCATCCATTCCAGTATCCATATCCTCTGTTCCATAGCTACTTTCTTCTTTCACTTCTTCTCCTACCATGCCGCCATACCGCCCTTCCATTTCATCATATGGTTCAGTTTTCACAACTGTCCTTCTTTTTGCAGAGAGACTTGTTGTAGTATGGTTGGGTTTAGGTGGGGACATAGGCTCCTCTTTGAAAAGTGGTTGTCTTGGGCCGGAAAATTCCTGCCAAAGTAAGCAAACTCAAGGTTACGTGAGAAGGATGCAGCACAAAATATGTTGGAAACAGCTTCAATGAAAACAATATAAGGGATGTTTAAGTTTCACTATTTTAAAGAAACTGTACTTTTCTAACAAAGTTATGCTAAATTGTTGTCAATAGGCTCCTCTTTAAAAGTGGTTGTCTTGGGCTGGAAAATTCCTGCCAAAGTTAGCAAACTCAAGGTTACACGAGAAGGATACAGCACAAAATATGTTGGAAACAGCTTCAATGAAAACAATAACAGGAATGTTAAAGTTTCACCATTAAAGAAACTGTACTTTTCCCACAAATTGATGTTAAATTGTTGTAAACAGACTGTAGTCTAAATCCAGATTTCTTTGGAAAACATGGCAACTCTCTTTAAGTTTTATTCTTTCAAAAGAATGGATAAGATTATTGCCTTGTTTTTGCTTTCAAACTTCTACGTGCTGCTACCGCTTGGTATTTTGGACGTTAGACATCATGTGGTTGATCAATAGTTATTTATAAACAAAAGAGCATCTGCTTCCTCACAACAACAGCAACTGCATCTTGTCTCAAGATTCAAATATAATTTTTCTTGTTTCTAAAGAAAGATGAATTTGGAGTGGATTTCCAACAGGAGTACACAGGCTCCCTTTAAGTTGAAATAATTTAAGTCAGTTTTAGCAAGAGAAAGCAAAGATTAATTGCAGTCTTTCTTCTTCCAGAAAAAGAAGTGGACAATCAGCGTGGATTACTTACCTGAAGCCGTCTTGGTGTTTGGCGACTTGAAGAATATGACGTTGGGGTTCTGGAGAAAAAATGTTAAAGACAACATGCTGGTATATTGTCAAGATAAAAATATAATAAACAGTTGATCATAATCATTACTGATAATGTCTGTGCAAATTAGGGAGACAACCAAAAAATAAGTATTTGTGATACCTTGATATTTGACCCTTGCCCTTCGACATTTTTACTGGAGCTGGTCTTGGATGCTTTACAAATGAAACAAAAAAAAGTACTCATTGACAGGCTTCAGCTACTACGAACAAGAGTAAGTAAACAACATAACATAGATATATCTCTCTGCATACAGTACCTCAACTTCCTTGAGGAGATCACTTAAGAGGTCATCTTCACCAAGAGATGTTACTTCTTTCTAAAAGAGATTATTCGAGAAGGATTGAAGGAAGCCTGTACAGTTGTTGGTTTTGTTTAACTAGCGGCAATGCTAACAAAAAAAAAAAACACATGCATTCCTAATCCTATTCCTAATCCTTTCTCAAATCAAGTTGTTTCTCACCTTTGGTTTCTTTGCTTTTGCACTTGCTGCTAAAAACATCTTGTTGATTGTTTTTGGCTTGACCGCTGGTTTCTTAACATTCTAAATAAGGAAAAAAAAACAAACAAAACTTGACATTGGTAAGCTTTGGGAATACTCAAGTAAAACATAACAAAGGATAGCCAGGGCAGCTCAATTTTCATTAAACAGCACAGGAGTACATCCAGAAATTATCGATGGGAGAGACTTAAATGGCAAATTGTAGTCAATACTTCAAAAGCCAACCAATTACCGGTACAGTTTAGTTCAAATTTGCAACAATCAATACGATTTCCTGGTAAACTTGGTTTACTGCTCTATGCTGTTTTCTTCCTTGAATGCATAATTTGTTTATTGCAAAATCAAAGAGACAAGAGTAGGCTAGGAGCATGGAGGGGGTCCAGACACCCCTGGATTCCCCCCTAGATCTGCCACTATAACATGCCCATGTGGTGATAAATGGCAGCCTTCTTAATGTTCAAATGTTCAAATTTTTTACTTGAAAATATTATACAAATACTACTTACTGGTTTCTTAGGCTTGAATTTAGGAACATTCTTCCCTAAAAGTCAAATGTGAATACAATACCATTAAATACAATGTCATTTGAATTGTTTCTAATCAAACATAATTAGAGGCCCTGTCAAAGGAATTGTTTTACTGACCAGTAGCTGGCTCATCCTCAAGATCATCATCAAATATTTCTCTTCCGTCATCCACATATCCAGTTCCATCTGAAATAGAAAAAAAAGTTTACACTCTTTTCAGGGATAGCACTTGAAATGCTGTACTTCTCACCCTGTTTCCCTTTATTTTAAAAGGCAATCATTAATGAAACAAAACCTGCTATTGAGAATTTTTGGGAATCGATTACTGATACAAATCCAGTAACCCAAAGTCCAATCTGTGTGGTTTTTTTTGGGGGGGAGGGGAGGGGGAAGAAAACTGCTTACCAAGGAGGAGCACCAGTGTCATAGCATGGGGGGTACTGTAGTGAGGGCAGCTGCCCCCTTTCTATAATAATAATAACAACACTTTATTGAAGAATACGGGTGTATCTACAGAATAGCTATTCATCTTCAAATACACATTTCTTGAAGATATATCTCATGAAGAGCTCTAAAAATACCATTTCAGGACCTCTAAATTTGAAAATTGCCTAGGGAGGATACCCTCTGATTCCCCTACCTGGCTCACACCTTAAGCCCCCACGACAGTATCCTCCTCCCATTACAAAAAACCTAGCCACAGTCTATGTCCTGATGCTGCTACAGCAGCTTCCTGCCTGGCAGGAATCCTCAAGGGACACCCCTCCAGGTTTATCTCTTGAAAACATGAAACGAACACAAAAAAAACTGATTTACAGGAATATCGAGGTACAGCAGAGGAAACTTTCCGTTCTAATTAAGTGACTGTATTTTCTTGATTAAATGCCGAGCCCTTAATTAAACGCCGGGTATAAAAGAGGGAATTGTAAATAAGCCCCCCAGACATTTATTTGTTGTATAATAAACTTAAGATTTAAGGGCAAGATACATGGCTGCCAAGAAAAACGAATAATAACCTTTTTTTAAAAAAATGGCAGGCCCAAATAAACTGCTGATTTAAAGAAATGCCTGGTCCACCATGCCAAGTTTGAAATAAACGCCGGGGGCATTTAATTGAGAAAACATGGTATATTACAGTAGCAGACCAAAACCAGCAAAACATTGAGCCAAAAACTTCAATCTTTATTCGTCTCATGGTGCTCATAAGGACTGATAGAGATCATTGATAACAACTTAATCTATCATAAAAATGTGATGTTTTACCAACACCAGAGTTCAAAAGCTGTCAAAGATCTACTAACCATCATCAATCACCCAGTCCTCCTCCTGACGTTTTCTGACAATGTCAGAGTATTCATCTTCGTTTACAACCTGATAAACATTTTGCATGTCACTGACCTAGGAGGGAAATTTACAACAGTCAAGGTCACTTGAAAAAAGTGTGCCTTATATACAGGTGTCTCGGTAGTCTGTCAAGAGTGATTATCTGAGTGAGAGTTGACCTCAGAAGAGGCCCTTTTAGGGGGGCTACGAATGTCACTAGTCTGAATTTCAAAACCCTTCGTTTTACGTATTAAGGAGGAAGCCATGTCCCTATCGGCATTTTACTACTGTATTTGAGCTTGTCTTCATCGCTGTCGCAGTTTCAATCCATCTTTGTTTCGCTTGTCGCCATTTCATCTCTCTTATGTCGCTGTTTCAAGGCCATGTTGCCTCTGAGAACAATAATTGTTGTTGGAGACATTGATTGTTGTTTAAACATCTTGAGTTGAAGTCAAAATGACCATCAACTGACGATACACAATTTACTTGACTGTGATGAAGACGACTTCTGCTCAAGAGGTAAAAATGCCAGCAGCATCAACAACAGTCCTTGTCAGAACTTTTCTCACCTGGACAATCACATTAGACAGACTACTGGGCTTCCTGGGTTCTACCATTTCCAAAAGACCACAGTCATAGTTCAGTATGCCAGGCACCATTAATCCTCACACTAAAAACCTTTGGCATGAGCAGCATGGAATATACCCTGATTATCACCATTCAATGTCCATGAATGATCAACATTGAAATTCTCTAAAACAATAATACATTTTCAAGTTATCGAGTTATAATTATCGAGAGGACGGTGTACGTGTCTTGATAAACCGCCATTTCTCACAACTAGATTAAGAAATGACGGTCACGACAGTAGTGAGGAGAATTTGGTGTTGATCTGGTACTACAGGTAGTTGATAATTGGACTTTTTGAACCGACTTTAATTTCCTTCTCTCATTCTCAACCGATCATTAAAAAAATAATAATTTCCGAGACACAAACTACTCCTAAATTAACGAAGGTCCACTGATTCCCGTTAAATTGATCAGGACCTCAGATCAACCCCAGTGTAAGCATGCGATGAATGACTTGAAATTGAACTCATTCTAGCGATTGTTTAAAAGCAAATTTTTACCTCATACTTCGATCGCTCCCCCGTTTCACGGAATTTCCTAGAAGAGAAACAAATTTAATATTACTTTCTTAGGCGATCGCAGATAAAATCCAAAGCTAACACACTGCAAGCATCGTATTAAAAACAGTTCCACTGAAAAACCTGATTTTATCGAGAGCAGAGGTTGCTCCTGTATTGCGTTTCGCGGAGCGCTTTGATCGACGCGTCGTCTGAGAATCTACAAGAAAAAAGAGAGCACAGGCTTCAAACCTAACTTCCTTTTCCTGTAATTTTTCTTTTAAACGACAAAGTTAACAGTTTAGGACATACCATCTTGGGAAGCTTTCGTATCGTCCTCGGTAGAAGTTGGCGCCATCTTGAAATGGATTATTGAAAATGGCGCGAAAGCGAGATAGAGAGTTCACTTCCATATATGGAGTGAGCTAGTAGGGTACGGTAGGGAGTATGAAACATTCCTCACTACCTCTCCGTGGGAAAGCAACGTTAGCAAAATGGCGCCCGCACTTCGCCCGCAGTAGTAGTGTAAACACATTCTTTCCTTTGGAATGTTTACTGGACTTGGCCCATGCATATGATCTTTCACGCAGTCACTAGGTTTTAGTCGATCTTGTAGATAAGACGTAAATTGTTTCATAGAGAGATGAACCAACCTTCAGAATATGATGTCGCAGTCATTGGTGCAGGGATATCGGGGATTGCTACAGCAAAATGCCTGTTAGATGACAACTTCAAGATCATTGTTTATGAGAAAAGTGACCACATTGGAGGGCTGTGGCAGTTTACGGAAGATGGATACGGAGTCATGAGATTTACTCACATGTAAGAGGGAAGCTCCTGTTGTAATTGTGTGGTTCCAGAGAATATCAATGCCCACACCGCAGAGGGACATTGGAAATTCTGAGGAGGAAGGGGGTGGTGGGGGGGGGGGGGGGGGGGTTTAAAGGCCAAAATTTTTAATGGGAAGTATTAGCCTAAACTGGAATTCCCACAGGGGTGGGGGTTCAAACCAAGAAGACCCTCTGTGAGGGGAATATGGATATTTTCTGGAACAATACATTCCACTCTCCTGTACCCCCTGTAGATTTCAAACTCTGTAAGGGGCACCCTCTCTAAGCACTCCCCTCTGCCCTTGTCTATGAAGTGGTAGGACTGGCTGAAATGCAGAATGCGCACATGCTAAAATGCCACAAAACTCAGAAGCACAGATTGGTCAAAACTGAAATCACTTGTGCACGGTGCGAGTTGTCTAGGATACAAAAGAACAGCACACCCTGCTTCTAGCCTTAGTGTTTTTGTCCCCTATTGTGTACTTAAAGGTCTGCATGTACAAAGAGAATACACAGAGTCCAGTGTCTGCACAAGGGGGTTGGTAGCAGTGACTTGATGTAAAACTGTAGCCTTTGAGTTCACTCATGGGACTTTTTGCAGGGAAAGGGGAATTTTCAACGTACCACTGCCATGGTTGACATTCACACCTTTTACCTGTTTATGCCACTCCTTGATTTGAATATTATATTTTACTTGATACATGATACCTGCAACCAGCCTTCATAGCACTTTGCTTGGGGTGATTATTCACTTCCACTGTTTGTATTTTTCTTGTTCTGCTTACCAGCAGTGTTGAATAGTTTTCAAAATTTAGATAATTTTTGATTGTCCCCTTATGTGACTAATAAAACCAGTGAAAAACTCCAAACTCAGAGAAAACACTGTTGTACACTCTGATTTATTCTCTGAACCAATGCAACACTGCCTTAACCTCTGGAGTTTATTTCCCCCCTTAACTATTTTATTATTGCACCTTTCAGTAGCACAGAAATCCTGAAATTCAAAACCCAGCTGACAGTTTCCTTAACACTTAAAGCCCCATTATAGTACAACGCTAAATTTTGGCGTGCTCCCATTGGTCAAAATCAATCATGTGACACAATAGGGTCTTCCTCAGCAGGCGCCTATCAGTGCATAGTGCCCATTTTGGCAATTTTTGCTCAAAATTTAGCGTTGTACAATAAAAACAATAGAGTTCTTCTGTCTCAGGCCCTATGTGTGATAGGTTCCCTCAGAAATTTGATGTGCAAACTTCATATGAGCCCTTGAACTACGTTCTCGGGCTAATATTTGTTGTGAACATCAAATTTCCTCAGGCAGACGGGCAACCTATCACATGATAGTGCCCTTGACAGAAGAACTCTATTGTTTAAATAGTGATTAGCATCAAATTTCTCCTCACCATATCAATTCATTATAACACATTACAGTTATGAGAATTGGGGAAATGATCACCAAAGATGAATTGTCTCGATGTCTTAACAAGTTCTCCCAATTAGTACCCAGTGAAATGTATGGAGACCAGTAAGGAGAATTTGGATAATGATGCGGGGGGGGGGGGGGTTAAAGGGTTAAGGCCATTCATCCTAATTACATCTCATTCAACAATCAGTGAGAAGTGAAAAAACAGAAACTGGAAACTGACAAATGGGATCAAAATCCAGCAATCTCATTGCACAAATTATTTACCCTGTTTGGCTGAACTTCTAAATACCTGCTATGATGACTGGAGACAGCGAAAAATGTAACTGTCGATCCTTAGAGTTGGCACATTATTGAAAAGTGAAGTAAATGGCAGAACTCAGTTTACCAAACTCATATTCATAAATCCATCTTCTGGATTTCTTACACAGCAATGTCTCCAAATACAACTACTGCTTCTCAGATTTTCCATTCCCAGATGATGTGCCCGATTACCCAAGCCACTCCCATATGGCAGAATACATCAAAAGTTATGCCAAGCATTTTGATGTGGAGAGGCATATTAACTTCAACACTGAGGTGATCAAAATTGAAAAGGCTTCTGAGGGTTGGAAGATCACATCAGTCCAAGTTGACAACAAGAGAAAGCGTCAATCTGAATACAAAGAAGTGTTTGTCAAGTTTGTTGCCATAGCAACTGGACATCACACTGAACCAAGTATGCCGCATTTTGAGGGCCAGGAGACATTTAATGGAAGGATTTTTCATAGTGTAGATTATAAAGATGCTATAACTAATGGTCTTGTAGGAAAAAAAGTAGTTGTTGTAGGAATAGGTAACAGTGCAGTTGATGTAGCTGTAAATGTAACTGAATTAGGAGGGGAAAAGCCCATAAATATTTCCACAAGATCAGGTGCATGGGTTGTTCCTAATTACATCCAAGGGTACCCGACTGATCTTTATGCTTGCCGTCTATTCTTTTGGCTTCCTTGGAGCCTATCAAATTTTGTCTTTGAGCTTCTGATCCAAAGTGTGTTTGGCAGCCCATGGCACTGGAATTTGAACCCCAAAATGCGTGCTCGCCAAACACAGCCCACTGTAAGCCCAACATTAATTCATCATATCCAGAGACAAAACATTGTAGTTAAGCCTAACATTGCTGCATTTAAGGGAAACAAAGTCATTTTTGCTGATGGATCTCGTTCTGTGGCAGATGCAGTAGTCTGTTGTACTGGTTACCGTATTGATTTACCATATTTAGGAAGCGACATCAAAGATCTGGTTGTAGAAGAAAGCACTAACAGAATCAAGCTTTTCAAGAATGTCTTTGCTCCAGAAATTGGTGCTTCTTTAGCATTTATAGGTTTTGCTCAGCCAGCATCTGGTGGATTGCTATCAATTTCTGAAACACAGGCCCGATGGTTCTCAGAGCTGTGTAAAGGTACGATCAAACTTCCCCCTGCAGAAAAAATGCACCAAGAATTGAAGCAAGACCAGCAAAATACCGAGAGCATTTACTATGCATCAGCAAGGCACACTATCCAAGAAGACCCCATGACATACAACGATGAAATTGCATCATATTTTGGTGCAAAGCCACAGCTATGGAAGCACCCCTCACTGGCATGGAATTTAATCGTGGGTACTTGTGGTGCAGCACAATATAGATTGCAGGGCCCACATAAGTGGGACAGGGCTAAAGAAGTTGTACGTTCTGTTCCAATCACCCCACTTATGCATTATGGCACATTGTTTGTGCTTGTTTTACTACTTTTCATGACAGTGTTCATTGCATTTAAAATATGCTTTTAACCTAGATGACATCATTTATAATATTGTAATGTTTCTGGCATGGTTTGTGTTGTCCATCACGTCTGTAACTTACTTCGGAATGGGTTATCATAACATAATTACTCTAAGATGCAGTGGAACCACACCATACAGCCACGCCTTTAAAACAACTACCTTGTGATTTAATACAAACACTTCTTTTCACCCGAAAAAAGCTAATTGCAAACATTTTATATGAAAACCTTATTTTGACCACTCTAATTAATAACTTGCGACAAGGCCAAATTTTAGCAGCACTCTCTTGTTCTCTCTTACATGGGTCTCTTGCAGGTTAGCCCGTCGACAGAACCACATTTTTATGATACATTGGACAGGTAGAGTTCCACTGTATTTTAAAATTCTTGTTACTCCTTTACTTACGTAGATTAAGGTACCTCCCTAAATAGTTTGTGTTAATGATGGCAGAGAAGAGAGGCCAGTCAGCTTACAGTCAACATAGATGTGCTGGTGCTTCCGGCTTCCTGATTCTGGCAAGGCAGCCAGAACCTGTTTAGAGATGTAGTGCTAACTACTTGATTGGGAAGTAAAATCCAGATTCTAATTTTGCATCCCTGGTAGAAATTCTGCCCAGGATCCTAATAAGATCCTAATAGGATCTTGTAGGATCTTAACCAGGTTCCTGACAAGATCCTACATAAGATCCTGTAGGATCGTACAGGATCTTGTTTAGGATCCTGTAGGTTCCTATAGGATACTACAGGATCCTAAACAAGATCCTATAGGATCCTAACAGGATCCTAGACAGTCTTAACCAGGATCCTGAAAGACTTTGCAGGATCCTGAGTAAGATCCTAAAAAAACATGGTGCCATTTAGGATCCTGGGTAGGATCCTGTGTGAGCTTACAGGATCCTGTAGGATCCTAGAAAATCCTGTAGGATCCTGTATAGGATTTGTCCACAGGGATCTTGGGGGAAAAAAAGAGTAACTGAAAGCTGTTAATACAATGATGTGTAGTACGTAGTACACAAGCAAGATGTTCAGTCAGGAAGTGTACATGGAACTAGGCCATTGTAGAAATTATCAGAGACAAAGAAGAATTTCTCCCAAGGTAGTAGTATAAAAAACTCATGGGTAAATAGATAAATGCGTACCAGAAGACCCAGCATCGACATAAATGTTTTGAATTATTGTCAGTAGTATGTTGCATTCAAGTTATTAGACAATGTGTTATTTAAAACAGTGACAGTACAGTGAAGGCCAAGTAATATGAGCAACATTTTCCTGTAATTTGTCGTGCAGAAATGTTGCATTGGAAGTTGAGGTTGTTTCATGTTACGTGAAAATGTTGCCTGTGTTACTTGGCCACTGGACATAAAGAAGCTGTGCTGTGCGTTAATTTACAAAATAATAAAGAAAATATGTTCAAATACAAGTAAAAATATAGTAATCATATAGATTAAAATGACAACTTAAATAGTAGAGGATCAACTGACGTAAGGTTTTAGAGGATTATATGAAACTAAATAAAATTTAATTATGTAGGATGTAGAGTAGCACTTTTATTTTTTTTCACTGATATTCTGGTAAATGAATTGTGGCAATATCATCAGAATGTAATATTTTTGTTTCATTTTGATATATTTAATACAATTTGACAAAACTAGTATTCAATACCACATACTGGGTCAATGGCTTTATTCATATGAAGTGTAATTAATGCCATTGACTTGGAAGGTGGTACTATGATCAATAAAAATCAATACTAGTGTACCTTGATTGAAGGGCTACATCAAAAACTGCTGAGTGGTGATTTGGCATTAGAATCCAAATTAGCTTTCACTACTTTGGTTTACTTTTCAAATTTTTAACCCTTTCACTTCCAGAGCAAGTATGGTGAGACGATTTGTCACCGTAACTTTTTAATCTGTTGACAAAATCCAGAAATGTGGTCAGACTTTTTTTTTTGATTTAGTTATTATTTTAAGTGCTCCTAAAGTTGCATTATTATAATCATTATTAGTTATTATTATTAATGACAATTTCTTACAAGATTCAGTCATTTAGCTATAGGGAATTTTATGGTGTCCTTTGAAAACAACAACAACAAACATTAACTGGCATTCATTTTGATAGTTATGTCTGATCATTTTTCGTGAAATTATATTGACATTTTAGCATAAAATAAAAGTTAATGTTGGCAAGCAGTAACTTGTGAGTGTGCAGTTCACTGCAGTTTTTTCTCATACGCGTTATCTCCTTATTTGGCAAATAATAATTCTTATATTATGCTCTTGTACCTTTTCAGTCGGCACTTTCTTTTAGTGCTGCAAGTCTCCAGCAGAAAAGTTTATCCCTCCCACCCTAACGGTTATTGCAGGCTCCTTGTCTTTGCGTGACTCCTTTTGGCTTCCATTATTCATTGGCTGTAATATTGCTTGTTTTGTCACTTTACTTGGAATTGATTAATAATAAACTAAGGTCAGGGAATCGCTGCTTGTTGCACCCCTTCAGCCTTGTGCTGAAGCCCCGTCAGGGAGGAGGCATTGGTATTCAGCTGGACTTGGTTAACTTGGCCAAGGACGTAACTCCACCCACACGGATGTGCGACTATACCTGCCTTAAAGTACAGGCATGAGGTGCATCCCCGGTATGGCGCCACATCCCAAGGCCACTCATCCAGTGGTTTTCCGATCAGTAGCTTCTATCCGAGCCTTGCTGGCTTTTTCATGCCCAACTTTGTCCATCAAAGTCTTGTGTATTGTCTGTATTTGCGTGCCATAGCGTTAAATGACTATTAGAACCTTTCTAAAAACCACTGTATTTGATTGGGGCATCCTGGTTGAATATTATTATTTTTATTAGTAGTAGTTACTGTAGTAATCGAACATGTGGTTGGAGGAGGCTGATTAAATTTATTAAATTAAATCTGATGCATTTGATCAGAGATCATATTTGTGACACATACACCTTATCCTTGGTATCGGTATAATCATATTATGTAATAACTTGGAATTCACCCACACAAAGCAAATTTGGAACTGTGTTTTATTTCTCACATATCTGTTCCATCAAAAAGTAAGCGAATTAAAATATTTGTTAGATATATTTTTTTAAACTTAAGGCTGTATGAAGTTTAACACTCTTCAAGTGATGAATACTGATGAGAAAACTCAATCATGTGACATTGTGTTGCCAAATAAATATTGTTGTTCCAGAAAACATCCACACTCTCCCCACAGAGGGTTTATTTGGTTTAAACCCCCCACCCCTCTGAAAATTCCAATTTAGGCTCATACATTCTATCCTTTAAAAATTTTGGCCTTTAAGACCCCCTCCCTCTTGGAATATCCAATGACCCTCTGTGGTGGGGGTATGGATACTTTCTGGAACCACACATTGATATTCATCATATATTAGTTTTGTATGATGTGCACCTATAATTCTGTTGATGTTGTGTGGTAAAGTCGAAAGCAAAACTTAAGTGACTGTGTTTTTTAATTATACTTTTTCCATATGGCATGAAATTTTTTGCATTTTGACGAACTTCTTGATGTTCTGCAGAAAAAATATCCTGCAAGTTTTGTTACAAAACTAAATGAAAGCAAGCTTCAAAACATCCACTATACTGTATGAATAAATTATGCATGACCGTTACAGTTTTTTACTTCATGAAATCCCAAAAAATCAATCCCTCTCCATTTAAATTTCAAAACAACGATCCAAAATTGTCAGTACGCAAAACAAAAATTCCTGCTAAACTTTCAAGCTACAGAGTAATTTATGGACTGTGAAAACAGATGTTTTCTTGCACCATGTTCCATTTAACTTTACAAGATCTTTGTAACCTCTCCACAAAATTAAATAATTTCAAATGTTACAAATTGAATTTGTCTATATTTATTTTACACTTCATTTTACACAATTCATCTAAAACCACACATGGATGTGCATGTACAAAGGAAAACACAGTTCCCCAGATCATATTCATTTAAGAAATCCTTCTTTCATAGAGAATCAGGACACTGCAGCAAGAAAGCAACATTTCATAAGGACATTTTTGGTTTAAAATTGGAACTTGTTATCTGTAAAAATAAGGCATATTATGGAGATGATTAAGGTACGGTCAAGTCGCACAAGAGCCAAGGAGGCCCACACCGCTGGAACTTATCCTGGTTTCTGTTGAATGAAGCAACTGAGGGTATTGATATTCCCCCCTGAATGGGATGCTAGTCCATCGCAGGGTTACCCCCAGCAGTATATCGCTGGTATCCATTTATACACCTGGGTGGAGAGAGATGATGTGGGGTAAAGTTTCTTGTCTAAGGAATAAACATGATGACAGGGACTGGACGTCGAACCACCGACCTTCAGATCTGAAGTCCAACGCCCTAACCACTACAGCATTATGGAGATGATGGTATTGGGAAAAGAAATTCATTTTTAAGATATAATATTTCTAATCTTTTCACCTGCATCTTTGAGCACTAATTTAAACGGTAGAATTCCAGACGGACCTTTATATATTTGCTCTGATGTCCTGAACACTCACAGTAAATCATTTTACCAAAAGGGCTTATTGAAATATTAGCCTCTAAGCCCTCAACATTAGACTGACAAGTAAATGAGTTAATCATAATTATCGTTTTCTCACGACTTCACTTTTAAATGTTTTAGCTGTCTAATAAATAATTAAATATAATAAACTTCTATCTTAAGTTCTGACATTGTACATTAAACTTGTACAATAAGCCACCTTAACATAAAGGTTCATACAGTGAAGTGCACATAATTACAAACAACCTAAAGTTATTTTGCATATCCAAGATTTTAAAAAGAATTTAAGGTTGTGAAATAAGGTAACAGGTCGCAAGGACAGGTTGCAGCCATAATTCCCTTCGTGTGACGTGCTGTTTTAATGAAAAATCCTTGTTGAAGTGACAGAATTTTGTCCCCGTCAATTTAGGCCACAAAAATTCAAACTGTTTTGAATTCATGTGTTAGGATGAGGGGACGAAGTGGCACAAATTGTCACCGCACTTTCACTGCTCATGTGACCTGTTCCCATAACAAAATGAAAATCAACCAATAGGAAAGCATTATTTATTCTGGTTCCCAGGTACCCTTATAATAATTTTAAGGATTCGTGTCAGCCATGTGTCTCCTGAACAGTGCATAAGGTGGCTTAGTGCAAAGACCTGTCCCTGCAAACTGTTGCCTAATGTGTCTCAACCTTGATGGCCACCACTGCAAGCTACTGTGCCAAGACTGTGGTCCACTTCAGTTCATTACTCTGTTATCACAATCTCACTTTTAGTTAAAAGCCTGACTGAATTATACCCGTAGGACAAATTGATACAATTGACCAATTCTCCTGGATCCAGTTGTTCAAAAGCTGGTTAACGCTAACCTGGGGCTAAAATTTAACCAAGGTTCCCGTTTCTCTTATTCAAAAGAGTTTTCACAGCAAATTCTAAGTGGCAGTTTGAAAGCAACCAAAGTCAAAACGTAAGGCAAAAAATAAATGTACAGGAATCTTAACCATTTGGCTGTAAAATTGAATTCAAAACTGATGCTAATCCTGGGTTAGCTTAATCCTGCTTCAAACAACCGGGCGTTCATCAACACTAACCATTTGCTGTTGAACACTGAACATTGGCCAAATGTCACTGTTGGCCAATGTTGGCTAATGGTGTTAGCCAATAGTGACCAATGCTTTTGGCCAATATTGGCCAATGTTGATGGCAATTTTATTGCAATTTATTTTTCATTTTCGATCTGCATCACAAAATTTTTCATTTAACCAATTAGCTCTTGTTCAGTAAACCCAGCCCTCAATGATTACGACCAATGAAACATTAGGCAACAATCCTTCAGTAAACTGACTCCCTTGCAGCTTCTTTTTCAGCATCGTCACCTGTATCATCATCGTCGTCGCTTATCTCAGGGTCAAAAGAAAGACGGGGAACTTTAGGGGATCTTGTTGGAGAGCCGTATGGGGACACGTCAAACGCATCAGGATCCACATTTCGTCCAGGTGACAGTGCCCTCTTAATGCGCACCCCTGCATCAAATATTCTGTCTTTTCCTTTCCCAAACAGTTGGTTCTGTAGAAAGAAACAACAAAAATTTGTAGTAGTTGTATTACTCATCTCCTTCCAATTTCCAAAAACTTTTCGAAAGTAACATCTGACATCCTTTCATCTTAATCTTAATTCTAGCTTAGTTTTAAGTTTGCTGTAGGAGTGTCACAAATTTCAGTTTATTATACTGTTCAATGCTACCTTCATGATGTAAAGTTGAATATTATGCTGGAAACAGCTTCTGGCAAATTCCTATTCAAGTTTCAATACAAATACCATTTAACCTTTGAAATTCAGTTCATTTATACTACTGTACAATACCTTTATTGTTATGTAATGGTGTTTTAAGTGTATTACGGGTTTAGTATTTAAAAAAAAAAGTATCCCCTAAAATTTTGTTTCCAAACCATTGTCTTTTAAGACAACAAAAAGATGCAATAAACAGGTGTCACTCCACTTGTGAGCCAAAACTTAAAATAATTATTGCTATCTAATAGGTAACAATTGGTTAGTTTCAAACAAAAGATTTCAGATGAGGCAAATAAAATTCTTATTAAAATTGAAAAAATACCTTTAAACCTGAGAGGTTATGACTTGGTAGAAGGCTGCACATCTTTATGCAGAGCAGCATCAAGAAGGCTACACACATTGAGTCTCTAAAAGTGTTAGTTTTAATAGTTGCTTAAGAAGCTTAGGTTAACAAAAGTTTACCACTTCAAATAATGTCGACTCTTGTTTTATTTCATCAAAAGATTTAAATGGTTCAGAAAAATTTACAGTTATCATAAAAACCCTATTTAGCGCTGTATTTGACCTTTATACATCCTAAGTTTATACTTGTACACTAAATTTAAAAGTTTTCGAAGTTTAATTCAGAATTACTGTTTACTTTTAAGTTGTTTATATATATATATTTAATTTCTTACTTCATATTGACATCAGCAATTTCAGTTTGTTCTGCATTATTTAAATCTTGAATCAGATTCAATCTGAATGTGACTTAACTTTTTTCAACAGCTTGTTCATGGAGCTACATCTTTCTATCTCTCTAGTGTGGTCTAGCAATTATATCTTATTACCCAGTCACTGGAAAGTGAATTTTATTTGTAACTTTACAATAACTGTTTTTACATTATTTTTTAAATTAACACCAGTAGGCTTAAATCATGCAACAAACGAGTGATTAGTAGGAGTAAAATTTCTCACAAAACATAACTTGGTCACAACTAGCCTTTAGGCAGTGATCTTTAGTTTTCGCTGTTTCTTTTCGGAGCCAAAAATATTAACAAAATCAAATTGAAATTTTATTGGTTTCATTATATTGGTGAGGTTACACTTCTGAATAGCAAACTGTTGAAAAGTTTAAAAAGTTAAAAAGGCAAAAAAAGGATGATACAAAAGTTAATAATTTCAAAAATTAAGCAAACTATCCAGCATATAACATTTAGTCAGAAAGCTGTATCAGAACTACCTAAACACACTGTATGTAAAAATTAATAAAACCCTGTAAAAGAATACACACAGGACATTGTTGTGTAGTCAACATTAAAGGTCTAGGAAAAATATCTTTCAAGGCACCCACTCACTCCTTGCTGGTTTCATTGTTATTTTCATCTTGAAAAATGTCTGTTTTGGAAAAAGACCTGACCAAGCTTACCAATCGCCCATCCCTGCCAAACATGTCGATAAAGCTTCCGATAAAGTCACGCGACTTTTCTTCCCACTTTGTGAGGATCTCCTGGGACTTGTCTGTGAGTCTTTCTTTGATTTGATCCATCTTTTGTCTAACTTGAACTTCTTTTTCCTAGAAAGTAAGATACATAGAGGTTACATCCAGTTATAAGCCAAAAAGTCTCTTACTTCAAGTCTGACAACACTGATCACAGTTGCTTAAGAGAGGTGGCTACTTAAGAGTGGTTACTCAGTGAGACTACAATGTAGTTTTCAAAGCCCAATATATATTTTATTACAGGGAAATCTTTGAAATCCTTAAAATTCTTTAAGGATAAATGCATGAGAATCTGGCAGGATCTTGACAAAAGGTCATTTTGAACTTTAACTAATCAATCTTTGAGGATTATCCTCAAAGAAATGTTAAGACACTGCTAAGACTAAGAATCATTAGCAGGTCCTATAAAGATCTTTTAGAGATTTACTTTTAAAGACTCGCCACTTTTTTCATCAAAGAACAACTTCCAACATTGACTACCAAAGGTACCAATTTTTGCCAATTAATGACTTAACTTCAAAGGTTAACTTCACCGTGAAATATTTACCTTGATAAAACTGACATTTAACTCTTTAGCAGTGTAGCCTCTTGCCAAGTTTCTCCTAATGTAGACATCATAATCTTTAACCACTCGTGCTATAAGGTCTGATGTTGAAATTCCTTCTGTTCTCTGTGTTGCCACAAACTTCCCCATAGCTTTAACATCCTTGTAAATGTCTTCAGCACCAGCACTCTTGTATGGCAAGTCATCGTGGGCAACAAAGTCAATCTAAAATAATGGTAAGGGTTTAGGGCAACAGGCAACAGGCAGAAAACAGAACCAGAGGACAATGAGTTGTTCCAGAAAAATCCATAGCCGTTATGAAATTCCAGTTTAGCTTCTTAGTTTCCCTAGCTCCTCTCTAAAATGTGCCAATAGCGGTATTTGGGACCACCAGTATGTCAAAAGGCATATTGCAATAAACCACAAGGTGTATATTTCCACAACCAAATTTTAAGGGTTAACAAATTTATAGCCACATTTGCTGAGATGCCCAAGGGTGATTTACAGAAAATTTTCTTGTACAAGATGTAAAAACATGAAATGAGGTTATGAGCAATAAATGCTTGGTAACAATACATCGTTAGTCATGCTAGGAAGCCAAAGTGGAGAATTTAGAACATCTAGTGAGCTCCAGAATTGAAGGAATGTTACAACTACCAGTATTTTTATTTGTACCTAAATTCATGAAAGTTTGAGCCACAGTGAACTACATGTACTCAATGACCTGCTGGAGTCTTCTCTCTCCAGTTGGCTATTGTTCCACTCAGTCAATTTTACTTGAAAGCCATTTACATAGGGCATTAATAAACACAAGGATGGAACAGAAGATACTGGAATGAACTGGAAAGGTACTTCAATCAACTGGAATGACGCCTCCTCCAGTGTGAGGTGGAAAAAGAGTGCAGGGAGCGGGATTCCCAGGGTGGCGGGAAGTGGGCAAAATAGGGAAAATCATGCAACATTGTGGAATATTTTGCAATTAAAAAAGCTTAAAAAGGTGGGAGCCAACGAAGATAGGGTGGGGACTAGGATTAGAGGGTATATGAAACGGGAAGATTAAGCTCCCCTGTCCCCCTATATCAAAATGTTACAAAATGAAATGGAATCACACTGAAAATGATCTGGAATGTACCAGATCATTACTGTGTCATTTTGGTTTCCTTCCGGTATAAAGTGCTTTTGAAATGAGTGTCGTAAATCCAAAAGCAAAGTAATTACTGCAGCTAATCACAACAAACACAAACTACCCAATGAGCCACTTAGAACTCGAAGCAAAAATACAAGTATTTAGCGCCAAGCACAGAATAGGGCGTGCGACCAAGTCACAATTGGTTTGAGTCTTACTTCTGATTAGTTGAGAAAGTGGCGCGAGATTTTTTAGCCAATCACAGAGCGAGGTAAAGCAAAACGCAAATTACTTTTGACTCTTAATTGAAAACCGCTGTACAGCCTACACGTAGCCATACCTCCATTCTAGGTCATTCCAGTATAATCCAATCTGGTTTTTAGAAATGTACTATTTACATACCCTGTGAAGTTCAATGAAGTCAGGTGTAATGCTCCAGGGTGCATCACGTATGACCTCATCAACATAACGGCAGTGCCTAAGAGATTCATACCGTTCATCTTCTGTCATAACAGTGAACCCTTTGTACTTGTGTGTTAGCTCATCATTGGAAACTGCAATGAAAACAAAAATTATTTACTGTAAACACTGACGGATATGCTAAACTTGGGGAAAGCTGTACCCCAAGTTCAGGAGCTTAAATTTAAAATAAAAAATATAAAAAAGGTGTTTTTGAAAAATCATATGGCCTGTGACTGGAACAGAAAAGTGCGATAGAATGTACTTTTGGATGAGCGTGAATACATGACATACTCATATGTACTTTCATGGGAAGTTTTTAAACTTTTTTCATGTGTTCTCAGGAACAAGCTGCAGTCCCCGATATTTAAACAAAAAATCCCAGGTAAACATGCAAGTTATCTATGCATCTCTCTGGTAATTTCCTAATTTTTCATTTGTATGGCCTCTGTTATGGACATTTTGGTGAGCAAATCTACTGATCTTATTCATATCTAGTTTTGTCCATGCAAACTTTTGAATTTCCCGCTGTGATGCCTTATTACCTATGATGTACTTAATGCCGTGAAAAGGTCTGGAGTATTTATGGTGGCATAATGTTTCAACCACTAACATTAATTAATAACTTTGGACTTCAGACTTGAGTCAGGGATTTAAACCTCAGCTGAGTGGATTTTGAACCTTATAAACATCAGCTGATGAAACATTATACAGCATTAAATATGAAAGGTCAACAGTTATTGCCGTTCCTCAAGGTTACCCGGTAATTCGTATTTTTAGAGGCTGGTTTTTACAGATTCTGTCACAGGCAAAATTAAAATAAGAACTCAGTAATTCTGAATTGAAAACAAAAAAAATTCAAATTGCATTAAAAATTAATTTAAGTTAAAAGCTTTCTCCGTACCTCCAACCATCAGATAAACTTCCGTCGGGAAAGCTCGCTTAGCTTGCATTAAAGCCCTCGCATGACCAAAATGGTACACATCATATACACCGTCCGCATACACACGAATTGGTCTTGTTGCTAGAAGGAAAAGCACTCATTGTTTTCAAAAAAAAATGTGAGTCCCAACAGACACTTTCCTGTTGACAAAATGTTGAATGATGCCTGAAATTACTTATAACCAAAGAAATTTTAAAACAAGCCAAGTTAGTTATTACAGACAGCTGACATAACAGAGTCTGTGTAGAAACAGTTCAGTAGTTTTAAGATACCTACCTTTTCCATTTTTTGCGTCCTCTAAACTAATGGGTTCTAGATATCTATCTACAGGATTGTCTGAAGAAGAAATAGTCAAATCTGGCTCGTAGAAGCAAGCCGGCTCACGCGGCGCCTGGAAAAACAAAAAGTATTTTGTAAATTAGGGAGATCCGCGTTGGTTAAAATTTATAACATCTCTTGCACTTAGCTTCTATTGCTAATTGCCGGAAGAATGCAAACATACGAGCTACAGGTAATTATCTAAATGGGGAAGCCGGTGATTCAAAAGGACAACACGATACAAGAGGCTTTCGCATTGTTTTCGTCTATTGTGCCGGGGTCTCTCGAGTGACGCAAACTAAATTGTACATTCAACAACGGTATATCAAAATCGCTTGAGTCGCAAGAACTAGAACCAGTAGGGACAGAAAAGCAAGAGAAATCTCAATCATTTTAAGCTCTTGTAGCTTAGTAGCATGGCTACGTAGAAAAATATTTTTTCCGGTCCAACGTGGAGCAAGCCAAGCGCGGAAAATTAGCTCACAGTTTGTACAATTCTTACCACGCAAGAAGCTTTGTTTTTTGCTGCTCCGTTTATGTCAGAATCCTGGTCGCTAGGACGCTTTCTTTTCCGTGAACCATTCTGCTTTCTAGCTTCTCCGGGTGAAGTTTTCGGAGAAGACATTTTCCTCGCACTTCCTCTCTATCAGAGCGTCATTTGTATAAACTTGAACGGGAATATTATGGGAGACTGGTACCTAGAAACGAAAACTTACCGAGGATTTTCGTAAGTTTTCGCCAAATCTCCGTCGTAACCCGTCATCAATGGTTACCATGGAAATAGGTGAAGCGGTCATCTCGAAGCAAGAAAGCAATCCAGAAATGGCGACTGCAAGTTCTCAAAGACCATTGCTACTTTTGCGGCGGCCCTTGCCACCTAAGCAGTCGCCGCCACCGGCTTCATTCCGCTCCCGAATACAAGATAAATACTCAGAGAATGAGGATAATTACAAGGTGTTGGCAAAATCGCCTGATGTGTCTAACGCAAAACGATTTACAAACGCGAAGTCAAAAGTCGAGGAGTCAACGGAGAGAGAGGTGAGATTTCACGGCGATGTTCCCCTTCCGATAACATCCGTTGTTAAGCCTTACAAGCCAAAAGGACCCGATCCACTACCTCCAAGACCTCCGAGAAAACTGAGAGAATTGCCTTTAGAAGCTTTCATAAAAGATTCATACTCAAGACCGCCTCCAGAATTCACACTAAAAGACTTCGTGAGAAGATTGCCTTCCCGCCCTAAGGTTGACGATGATGGCGCGCCGATGATTTCAGAGCAAAACTATGAAAAATTAACAAGCTGGTTTGCTGCCAATAAACCTCATCAAACTACGATTCATAGTCTGGGAATAGACAGTGAGTAATCAAAGTTTTATTTCTTTAGGAATGTAATTAATTCATCTTTTGCATTTGTTTGTATGGCAAACCTTATTATAAATCTTATTATAACATATGGCCAAAATATTACCGTCGCCCTGATTGGTTTCTTAGCTCTTTGGTAATATTTAGTTCTCAAAATTCCAGCAGTTGCAAAAATAATAAAATAAATAAATATTTAAATGAAAAAAAGGAATTTGTAGTAGCACATCCACTGTCATCCAGATCAGAGTGAAAATTGGAAACGTGATGTCATGCAATGTTATATTGTTACTCCTTCCATCCAAAATTAAGCAAAATTTTACGATGTTCTTGTATTAAACAGATATATATATCATCAAGGTACTGAGATTTACTTGTTATTCACCTTTATACGAGTACGTGTTGTTACCAATGCAATGTTTTTAGCCGCACAATTTCCCTTTAAATGGCTTTGATCAAATTTTATACAATTTCTTCCTTAAAATTTCACCAGTAAACTCAGTACAAAATATGAAATAACCAAACTACATCATGGAGACTGCCAATTTGAAAGATTTTTTTATTATTAATTTACTTGTTGAAGTGCTTTTTCTTACTCCTCCCAACATGTCTGCTGGTATTGTGTTTATGTCTTAATATATATACAACAGAAGAATAGTTTTCATTCATGTGAAAGAAAGTCCCTTGTGTTACTAATTAACTTCCCAACAACTGTCTCAAATTAATAAAAAATATGACTGCACCATCTTCAACATAATACAGGGTCCCAATGGGATTAAATTTAAGGCTCCAGGGCTCCAAATACAGAAAGGTAGGGGGTACTAGGGCTTTTTGCTTTACTCCAAGGCTCAGTATTTAGCCAGAATTGGCATTTTTGTCTGAGCTCCAGGTAGAAAAAGGCTTCGAGCTGTGGGCTCCACACTAGACATTTCAGGGCTTTAGAGCCCAGCGGGGTTACTCCCTATAGTGGGCTATACGGGGAGGCTCCACCTGAAAGGTGTGCCTTTTTTAAGCTTACAGTATATAAAAAGGTAGGGAAAATTGCCATTTTAGTATACGAAAGGGTTACAATATCAGCTGCGCAAAGTGGAAGAAATGGTGGCTAAAACGAAGTATATCAAAGGGTACCACATTTTGGCAGAAATGACTACACAACTGAATCAGAAGGACTGAAAACGCGGGAAAAACGTGGCGATTCCAGGAAATTCTATAATGTTTTGGCTTATCTTTGAGGTATAAGAAAGGGGTTCAATGTTGCTCTTGGTATTTGAAAGGGGTACCATTTTGGTAAAAATTAGTATATTAAAGGGTAAGGGGTTTAACCTCCAGGCGGAGCCTCCCTGTGCAAAACTTTATTGAGTAGCCCCCCTGGGCTTCAGAGCTCCAAAGGCTCCCCTTTGGGATACTGGTAATAGGCCAAAGTCTAAATATGCAAATTTGGTTGATACACAGGTGGTGTTGATATTCCAGATGTTACTCCAAGAGTACCAGTGAGGCAACTGCTTATAGGTAAGAAAACGGTAACCAGCCACTAAGTTCCACTAACAAGCTGACCTGGTGCTCATTGATGACTTCGAAACAGTTTTTGAACCTGGTATAAAATGACCTAGCTCACAACATGCCTCCCTATAACTTAATGGTTAGAGCATCCTTAAATGTCCAATTGTTCCTACAAAGATCAAGTGCAATTTTACACATCTGCTTCAAAGTGTTACGTAGTCAATAATTACAATAATAATTGTTACACGAATACATTATGCCCGGGGGAGGGGGTACTTCCTTATGTAAGCTATATAGTTATGTGCGGCGCCAAAGGGTATGGTTTTTGAGCCATTTTGGTCTGAAATAGGGTATAGATTTTGACCATTTTGGTCTGAAATAGGGTGAGGTTTTTGTGCACTCTGATATGGGATCTGGTATGGTTCTTACAAGAAGCTATCTTTTTATTAATTTTCTTCTCCAAAGAACTGAGGTTTGATTAACGTTGGGAATTTAATGCCCTTCTCAACTGTACTTACGCAAAAAAAAGGCAAAGGAAATAGGGTTAGGGTCATGTCTGAAATAGGGTGTCAAATTTTGGGTCAGGCCTGAAATAGGGTAGGGAAAATCACATATTTTGGTCTGAAATACGGTAAGGGTTTCCAGAAGTGTGCCACACACCCGACCCAAATCTTCGGAAAGTACCCCCCCCCCCCCCCCCCCCGTGGGACATTATGCCATGTTCCCGAAAATTGGAGTACCGATCTGCAGTCACACCATTACACATCTGAACTATATGCAGAAGGACATGACTCTTAAGACTTTTTCTCTTTAATAGTTTGCTTATGTCTAGCCTGCGTAGCAGGTGTAAATGGGAAAGGGGATGGGGAGCAGGGCACGGGAGAAAAATGAGGTTCTGGGAGCTAGGGAAGAGGGAACGCCTGCTACAAAGACCCACATTTTTTCATCTCCGCCCACTGATTTTCAGGTAATCCAATTAAGTTAACCGTCAATGCAACCACCAATCAGAAACAGGCGCGCGCTTTTCTGCATGACTGACTTCACGGAGGAATTCAATGAAGCGTCTAAAAATGAAATTAGGATGGGAATTTTTTTTTTAAATCAAAGAGCAACTTACACTCAATTGCACTCAATTGCTCTTATTTTCGAAGTAAGAGACCAGAAGCTTTTTAAAATAAAAAGATTTATTAAGATAAACCCCTCTTTGCTTCTGGAAACCAAACGTGTTTAATTTTCGCTTCTAGGAAAGGTAAGCTTATTTTAAAACACGTAAGCGAAGAGCCGCGATACATTTTGAACTAAATTTGTTAACCGAACTGCACGTTTTTCAAAAGTTACGCGAAAGCCATAATATGAAGAATCGGAAAATTAAAATAAATATTTCAATACAAATTTACAATCAAAAATGTAATTTACTTTACCATGGATTCCCTAAAAAGTCACCTTGATGTTGTCTTGCAACGGCAGATTTCTCTTTAAAACAAACGTCTGTTCTCAAAGAACAATTTCTTCACTCTTAGTTCTCTGAATTCCACTGTTTAAGGTGTCGAGCGTTTTTTAGGGCTTCTTCTTCCAATTTATAGTTCTCAAAAGGCGAGTCTTCATTCTGATGACGGGATATTTACACTGCTGCGAAATTCTCGCGTGAAACAGTCTAATGGGCAATTCCAGAAAATATCCATACCATACCACGGACGGCTTCCATATTTTAACTCCCCCCTCCCATTCAGATTTTCCATTTATTTGTCAAACCCTTCAGAATTACCTGCAGGGTTCGCTAATATGCCCAATTTGGCTTATTTTAAGGAAAATTATTTCAAATGACTCTACTTCTGTTCAGTACAGCTGGTTATAGAGGGAGTCATTATGACTCCGGAAATTCTGGCAGAAAATTTTAAAAAAATGAAAAGTTTTCTCCTTACCACTGTTCAACAGATGCAACCTACATTAACTTTACATTGCCCCAAACTGGTACAGAGCATTAAAATAAGAATATCGTGTGATGTACGTGTGTACACTCGGAAGATATTACGATCAGGTGTATTTTCGTTTCCGCCATCTTGAATTTGAGCCATCGGGGTCAGCAGTCGCTCCCAATCCCACAAGCTTTCAAAAATGGCATCCTCGGTCAAAATACACGTATTGAGGAAATATTGAAGTCCTACAAAAATTCGAAAAATCTTTTGGTTGTATTTATACAGAAACTGCCTTCAAAGATATACAAAATGTGTAGCATTTCTGCAATTAAACGGCGTCAAAAAAAAGTTGTCAAGTCTCATAATTGGCCATTTCCCAAACGCGAGTTTTCGCTGTTCATGCGACGGGAGTGCAAGAAATATACAAGCGGTGAGAAACATACTAGATTTTTCATATTTTATTAATCTGATAAGAAATTCATCAACGTTAAGGCGTCTGGAGCTTGATGTACAACCCATGTTTTGTCGGTTTTCTTCTGCAAATGAACACGAACACATGTCTGATCGATCGATGCTTGTCTTGTATCCTGCTTCCGCGGTAGTCAGTAGTGTCGTCAGTTCATGCTTTATTTGCGAGCTCATTTTAAAAGTCCACAAAATTAGCTTTTTCAGGAATACACTCTTGTCTGTCTCCTGTGGAAATCCCAGATCTAAAACCCCCCCCATGCCTTCGGAATTCCAATCGTAAGTATCCCCCCATGCCTTCAGATTTCCAGTTCAAAGAACCCCCCTTGCCCTCGGAATTCCGAAAGGCTGTCCATGGTATGGTAATGGGTGATTCCAGAAAATATTCATACCCTACCACGGGCGGCATCTTCATCGAGACCCCCCCTTGCCTTAGGAAATTCCAAAATGCTCAACCCCCCCTTGCCCTTGGAATTCCAAACCGTTCTACCCCCCCCCCCCCCGTGCCTTCGGAATTCCATACATTCCAACCCCCCTTAGGAATTGCCGCTTTTTTTCTTCCAACTGATTTGAAAAGCCCTCTCTATATTCCAAACACCTTTATTAAACCGAAATTAATCCTTTCACTCCCTCCGAAAGATAAAAAACGTAAATTCAGCACAGCAAACAATCACCGTTGCGTGATCTCAAACAGCGGCCGACTGAGTGATATTTTACATTGTAAGCTTCCACGGCAAAACGTACACTACCGATAATCCGTTAAACGTTAGAAAACTCAAACGGCTTTGAAGTCACTCCAATGCTTGGTCCAGTGTTTAAACGTGTGTCTATAATTTTTGGTGTCGAGGGTTGCCGTGAATAAATTTGCGTGCCGAATGCGACGTAAAATTAATAAACAACAAAGCTGAAATTTTCAGAATTGAAATTGGAAATTGCGTTTGCCAGACTCAAACCTGCCGTCAAAAGCGAAACTGTTGAATGCAGCCTATTCTAAAAATCGAAGGTTATGATGTTAGGAAAACAATTAGAGTAAAATAGCAAGCTTTTTTCCTGCAGTTATTTTTAGTTCACAGTGAACTTAATTTGCATACTGTACTGCAGCCTCAAATAAATTGCGTGAGAACAAATCAAACTTTTTTCCCCGCACTTTATCCTTCGTTTAAAATTAAAATAGTAAATGAAACTCACATTGAAACTCAAAGTTAATGACAACTTTAAAAGAATTTGTACAAAATAGTGAATGTAGTCTGATCAAAAGCGCATCAAATTTGCATAACGCGTGAAATCTGACCTTTTCAATGAATGTCGCATGGTATGTAACGCAACAATTTCACATGTGTCTCGATGATATCTGCTTTAATATAGGGGCTGAAAACCCTTTGCTGGGATCTACAGTATTGTATTCGAGCAAAACAATCGAAGAAAAGCCTACGATCGCTTTTGTGGCCGATCTTCTGGCAAGTGAACAGCTTTCAGCCGTCATGTTTAAGCATAAACATTGAAATGTGTGTCCGGCATGTTGTTTGAGTTGAACGTGTCTCGTGTTTACGAGTGAATCATCGTCCTTAGATAACTCGTTTTTGACGAGTTTACCTTGAAGAAACTTGATTACACCAAACTGGAAGTTACTCTCCTGAAAATCCCCCCATGCCTTCGGAATTCCAGTCCTATGAACCCCCCCATGTCCTCGGAATTCCAGTCGTCGTTATCCCCCCTCCCCTTCGGAATTCCGAGATGCCGCCTGTGGTATGGGTATGGATATTTTCTGGAACCACCCAATGTTTTTTTGAAATCTTATCTGACAATGATGAAATCTCTTCTTTCTAGGACCGTATCCCGTTGGCAAAACCGCTAATTAAAAATATCTCTTCCCTTTAGAAGAACTCTAACTGCCATTTCTTGCTTTGGTTTCAAGATAATTTCACTACCTGGCCACCAAGTTCAAATCTTCTAACAGCATGTCCTGGTCAAATTACTTAATTCCCGAGGGACTTACTGTCAAAAATTAACCAATCAGAATTTTGCGGCAGAAATGAAAAAATGGGGTCTTTGTAGCAGGTGTTCCAGCATCCCTAGCCCCCAGTCCCCCATTTTTCTCCCACATTCTTTCTACCCTTCCCCTTCCCTGTTTACGCCTGCTACGCAGGCTAGCTCATGTCAAGCTGAATAATCTGTTTGCTTATAATTTGACCACTGGCTTAATAGTTATCACCATAATGTTTGCCTTGGCTTTCAGAGAAATCAATCTTTTTTAATTAGCTGATGATTTATTTTAAATTACGTATCATACCAACTGTCTGTATGAAGGGACAAAGTGATATCAAAATTTAAGAGTGAAAATCTAGTGTTGCAATGATTACCGGTACTCTTTATAACAATCATTTGGTATTTTTCCCCAGAGATGCAGTTTCAAGGAATGGATATTCCACCTTCACCCGACCAGGATTTAGCATACACTCAAGATCATTCCTCTACAGTACTTCCTGTTACTCCGGCTGCCTCTAAACTGACAATACCTGCTTCAAGATTTGCGTTGTTACCACCAATAGAAACTGAGCATGTTGCTGACGCCCACAAGGATGCCCTGGTGTCTTCTGAAAGAGATGATCTTAGGCAGGCCCAGCATATCCCTGTGAGAACTTTTGGCCAGCCTACGGCAGCAGAAACTATACCAACACCTTGGGAGAAGGGAGTGGAAAAAACTGTGGTTCCACAAAGTGAAAGGGTGTACAGAACAAAAGACTTAAGAGCTAGATTTGTTGAGGATGTGACAATAGGGAGTGCAGAGGGAAAAGATGCAAATACTTTGTTAAGAGACAGGCATGGGGAATCTGTAGACAATCAGGGAACAATGGTGAAAGAGAGAATGCTTAATCTTGAGTTGTAAGTTTAAAGTTACCATATCTCCTCTATCTTAATAGCTTCCCTATTTAGCCCCTTGTCAAATAAGCTTCCGTCCAAAACATCTGAAAAATCTGCAGGTTCCTCCCTCTATGAGCCTCCCTCAGGCCACATACTGTGAAAGCTCTATTACAAGATGCCTGTCCCCTTCAATTTCCCCTCTCTAGTAAGCCTCCCTCTCGAACAATTCCCCCCCCCCCCCCCACACACACACACACCCCCTTCTGCACCACCTTGGCTAGACACTATCTGTCTGATAAAAAAGCATATCATAATATTAGCAGTCTTGGCCAGGTTGCAAAAGTTTGGATGAAGAGTCACTTGCTCAGTTTCTAGTCAACCAATCACTGTTTTCCAAACTTGACAAGGCTGTCATTTTTCAGGTGCTTTGTCATATGACCAGTCTCTTGATTTCAACAACTCATTTCCCAGTCCTTTACTCTTTTCTAAAGTGACTATAGTATGAAATAATATGAGTTGCAATGTTACGAAAACAAAAAGATGATATTACCTGTATTCCACATAAAACAAGCTTCATTTAGTTTTAAGTAATTGCTTGCACATAAGGGTATAGTATAAATGGCACTATTTACGATGTACAACCCATAAGTGTTACATTTCAGTTAACGGCAAAATAGATTCAGAACGTAAGGCCCCCTTCTCTATGTAGGTCCTTATCTCTCAAACCCCCTGTATCTATTAGGCACTCTCACTAATAAGCTACCTTCTCTATTCACCCCTCCCCCCCCCATCTGATAAGCACCCCACCCCCCACCTTTATTTAGGCCCTATTTCAAGTACTAATTCACCAAACATAACACTTTAGACCGAAGTGGTCAAAATCTATTCCCTATTGGATTTCAAACCAAAACAACCTCAATTTCTTCATGTAACAGCTGTATGAAGCACAGGGATACCAGTAAAATAAGTTTGTTTGTTGACATTAAGACTTTTATAATTGGTTGTTGGTACTTCTCATGTAGCAAACCAGCCACAGCTTACCAGAATGTGGAGGTCATTCTTCCAAGTTCACAACCAGAGTATTTTCAAGGAGAAGAACTACCAAGAACATCTTCACCATTTGGTGAGTACAGTTAGATCCCTTGTGCCTCTCAGAATACCGTACAACTGTAGTACAGCATTGAAAATGTTCTTTTCACTTTGGTGCAGACTAGAAAAAAGAAACAGAAACACTGCAAAACACTAGATAGTATCCCTCAACAGTTTAAATTTGAATGCCTTCTTTTGTTACTGTGCATATGTTCTGGGCATCTCGGAATATTTGGGTTTCTTAAGGAATTTGCCCACTAATACATTATATTCTTGCACGGTTTATGACTATGTGGAAAAAGCAGATCTTAGCAAGGGCTATCAGAATCCAAAAAGAAAATTGTGTGTAGCCACACATTTTTCAGAGATAACTGGGCTTAAATTTGGAAAGAAATTGCCATAAATGTTTTGTATTTTAACATTTTTTTAGAATTATGGTTGCTTAATTTTTCTCTGAAAAATGTGTGGCTAGCCACATCCCTTGCTAAGATGTACTGTTTTTTGATAGTCATAACCTTTGCAAAAATACGGCCTAGGAAGTAACCCAGTAGCCTAGAAAGTAACCCCAAAGGTCATTTGTTTCTTCAAAAGTATCAATAGATACACACATGGTCATTTGTAGTTCACGCATCTGCCACAAACACTTAAGGCAGACTGTAGTCATTCTTTCAGAGTATGGTCAATAATGCATTTTTTGATTTAAATTACCAGAAGACGTCTTGTCATTAACACAAAGTCAAGAATACTAGGATATACTTTTCATTAACCTCAAAATGCCCCTACCAAACTCTTTCTACCACCCCCCCCCCCCTCCAAAAAAAAATCAGTTCAAAAATTTTCTGCTCAAAAAAGTCCTCAAATTGTTAATTTAAAACCCAAGAAAGACATGCCCATCTCCTCCATTGCTAATGTTCTTGAGTACCCCCCCCCCCCCCTCCACTGGGACTTCACTTTCCTATGCTTACACTTACAAGACTTGCTTCCAAGTCGAGAACTGGTCAAAAGAACTGTTTAACCCACAGAAGATGTTTTTGATGACCAACTGATGCACCAGGCAAAATTCTAACAAAAAGTACCTAAATGGCAGAAGTGAGATAAATTAGACCAGAGTTACAAAAAAGAAAAGTGAGAAAAGTTTCCTTTATTGAAGAAAAATTGGCCTTGGCACTGGCTGCTACTTCTTGTTAAAAATTTCCTCTTTCCTGAAATTTTAGGTAAAATGTTTTGGGGGAAAGTCTATCAAACGGCCAACAAACCTACCAAAAAAAAAACACATCGAGAATCAAAAACAGTGGGACTGGGCCACTACATCATAAAGACAGCCTGGTACAACATTTTTCTCATTCAAAAACTAATCTCAAAATTTTAAAATTGTGCACATGCCCAAAATCCAATTTGTAAAAATGCCACGGAAATGGATGTAAAGCAACCAGGAGCCAGCATTCATGGCTTAAAATGGCAGTTTTGCTGCAAAGAGACCACAGTTAATGGGTTAACCCTTTCACTCCCAAGAGTGCTTAAATTAAAATTGAAGACGAATATCAGTTTGTAAAATACTTAAATATAAGGTTTCATTTGAATAGTCACACCACAGGATTTTGTCCACAGAGTCAAAAGTAAGAACAACCCTAATGTCTCTGGGAGTGAAAGGGTTAAAAGAGAGAAAAAAGGTATGTCATATTATTTTCTCTTTTGTTGGTCTTTTTAGTCAGTGCTGATGTCTATGATGCGCAGATGTCTCCATTGGAAGCTGTTGTTCTAAATGCGATGATGACAGGATCATCAATTCTTAACCTCAGAGCACACTTTCTTAATCGACTTCCTAATCTCAGTGGACTGGCAGGAATGCTGACACACTTGAATCTCTCCTTTAATGACCTCTGGGTAAGTTAAGTCGATTGTGAGTGTTTCAGTAATTCGTAATTAAAAGTAAGTTGCGATGATCAGATCAGAGTACAAGTACAAAAATTTTAAGTACGGCACAATTTTTCAATTCCTGATTGCACGCTTGAGATTGTCATCTGCCACTGTCATCAATGTTGTTCCCTCACTGCTTTCTCCACTGGTTAACAACACGTAGAACAAAGGCTCTGGAAACATGTACTTGTACTAATTTTTGTACTTGTAGTCTAGTGATCTGAAGGTTGTCAAATGTTACTCTGTGCACACCTGTGCACAGGTGTCAGTCAACCCTCACCTTGCAGTCACCTCGCCATTACGGACACCCCATTATTAAGGAGAGGAGCTGAAATCCCAGCAGAGAAGACTAAACTGAAAATAACTCCCACTATTGTGGAGTCTCTCCATTATGGACACTAAATCTTGGTTCCAATGGTGTCTGTTGTAGCAGGAGTTGAGTGTATTGGGAAACTGGGCAAAAAGAAATGCTGGGAAGTGAAAGAACAGGAGGGGAGGGGGGGTGGGGTGGGAAGAGAAAGACCTCCAGCTGTCCAGTGTCCGGCTTTCTCCTCAGTCTGTGCTTGCTTGTCCCAGTTGTATACCTGCAAAGTGTCACGCCTAAGGCGTGATTGTCACGCCTGCGGATCGAAAACTGCGATCTCATGCCTACTCACGCCTGCGTTCCCATTTCTCACGCCTGGTAGAAACAATTGAGCCATTACAGCCTTAACTGACTCATTTTGAAAAAAAATATAAAGTATTTAAATAAACTCAAACCAATGCGAGAAAATATTGATCATACTTTCGCGAAATCTCGGGTTTTAGTAGGGCAAGTCACTGGAGACATGGTCATACTCATCGAGACGAGCTCCGCCTTAAATGATCAAAGCATGACGATTTACTGGCCATAAGTCGGAATGTCTTCGGAACGTCTTTGGAAATCTTCTGACGTCTTCGGAAATCGTCGGACATCTTCGGATGCTATGGGTCCCCTACGAAAAATCTTGACGCTCTCAGGATAAAAATGCCATGCCTATGTATCACAAAAAGTTGGCAGGTATACACTTGCCAATTTTTTCTTTAGTCGCCTACACAGCCGTTTTAAGTTTTGTCACGCAATGCTCTTCCCCACAAGCATATTTTTAAGCTTACCTTCACGATTATAAGGGTTGTTTACGAACAATCAGTCCCTCTTTTTGAACTTCCCTACGTGGCAACTGGCAAGCGAAGCACAATCTCATTGACTTGTAGAAGTCGTGTTTTGCTAAGCTCAGCAACGAGAATATTTCTAAAATTTGCAAAGTACAAGTATCGCCATGATGTTTACGGGCTTTCTTGCTACACAGATCTGTTGATACACCAAATACCAAAGTCACGGGATGATAGAGGCATGCTAGCAATATTTGTTATTCTTTCTATTTTGATCATTTCCCCTTAATTAGTTTGCAGTTGCTATAGCAACTGAGAACTATTGGGGCTGTCCTGGCGTAAACAGTCGTGTTAGTGCGTTAACTTTTTGGCAACAAGCCCACAAAGCCATTCAAAGTAGAATCCTTCGAGGTGTAATAGACAAGTTTTGAGGGGCTCTTAACCAAGTTTTGCGCAGTCTCTATGGATGAAGAATAAATCGGAGTGTTTGGATCCTCGAAAATATCGCAGATTTTGATTTGCAAAGACAACGCAGGAAGGAATCGCAAGGAAAAGTTTACTCAGGAGCATGTTAGGACTCGCTGGTCTTCAGTTTAGGTTGGCGTTCGCCAGCGGGTTAGCAATAGCTGGGCGAGGAAAGAAATTGGTTGTTAAGTTTAGTTGCTGTCGAAAAGATTGCAAAGAAGTCTTTGTGTGTTGATGTTTCTGATCTACAAGTGCAAACATTTCTTTATGCATAAGTTGTCTGGGGGAGACAATTGGTCATAATTAACGAAGTCCACGAAAGGCGATTGTGTACGTTTGCATTTGGTACGGGCTTAAGTTATAAACTATCAAAAAAATCATCCACACTTTACAGAGTTCAAGGACTTTACTGACAGCTTTCAGTTTGAGTTTTATGTGGTTTACTTTGAGCTGATATATAGTGTATGTTGTTGGGAATTATCGGCCAGTCAGGATTTTCCCCGTACGCGCGATTTAATGAATTATAAAAATATTCCATGCACCATTGCCAAGAGTCCTGACTCTTTCCCGTTATTGAGCTCTCCAGAATCGACTGTTATTGAAGTTTTCTTGGTTTCTGTATTTCATGTCCGCAGTTTAGTTTCGTATTTCCCACAGTTGAATGTATTCGTGGTTATGACATTGATCTGACGATTTACTCGTTATTCTGAACTTCCCAAATGATGTTTGTTCTTTGATGATCACCAGAAAGATTCTTGAAATCCTTGTCATTAAGCTGCAAAAATGTTTTGTGTTTTCTCTCGCTTAGCCTTTTAGAACGATCATATTCGTGAGGTTTTCCTGACACGAAAGCTATATTTGATTTTGATAATTCAATTAGTAGAATGTTTACGTAGGTGTAATGTTGGCATGATTTCTGACACGAAAGTAAAATTTTGTCAATCACAAGTTTTTAAATTAACTCAAACAACTTATATACAGGCAAAAACTAGGCCAACGTCTGTTTCTCTTTAATTATGTAAGCATTCTTCTACATTCATTCTGTTATTACGAAAAGAAAAAAAGATTTCCCAGACTTGTGATAGCATATTTCTTTTCAAATGCCAGACTACGTTTTCGTGGTTTCCCCGTTATTCTTTAATTTTGAGCTGCCTGTTACCCATTTAATGGTGACGCTCTCTATCATGCAACCAATTCCTGCTCCTGATAACACTGATCAGTACACTGAACAACAAAGACAGCAGAGACAAAATAGTAGTAACATCGAAAAAACAACTGCGAACTATCCGAACGGATCCGCTCGTTTTGTTTGTGCGTTTTCTTGATGGCGTTCATGTTGAAGTAACGTTATGCGCCGATCAATTGGAAAGTTCAACATCCCCCCCCGGGCAGCCCCCCGGGCATTTGAACTTTTGAAGATTGGCTTGTTCAAATTCCCTCCCCTCGGGGCAAAAAAGCCGTTCAAATGCCCCACCAATTAGTACTGAAATACCTCTCCACCAAGCCAAATTCGTCTTCAATCAAACACTTTACACGCTTTTCAGAGACAGATATGCCGTAATGATACTTTCAAACTTCTTTCAAAGACGCATTTGAAAGAGTTGTTCAGAAACCAAAGCGAAATTCTATCTTGTGAATCCGTCAAACCCTGTAAAGACCGAAAAAACTCACGGGCGTATTACGTCAGAACAAGAGATAAATCCGGTTCAAATTCCCCACCCTTTCAATGCAACGTTCAAATTTCCCCCTCCCTGGGCACGATGCACAGTCAAATGCCCGGGGGGGGGATGTTGAAGTTTCGAATTGATCGGCGCATTAATCAGCAACGCTGTGACTCTTCCAGGGAATTCTTCAATTAAATTTGGATCAGTTGCTTCATTTTTAACACTCTCCCTTCTTGAACGAGATTTTCCAGAGGGTTGGGGGGGGAGGTGTTTGTCATACTGTGGAAAATCCGGAGGGATGGGGGGGTCAGAGCTTACCTCAAAAAACGGAAAATCCGGGGAGGAGGGGGGTCCTTAGTGAGGGCTGCATAGGAAACTAATTTTTCTTGTGCTTTATAGGAGCCTGTTCACAGGCTAAGTTAATGTCAGACCTTCTTTGATTTTTGCTAAAGTAAGGAATTTTCCATAAGAATTTCACCAAATATATAGACAACTAAATATAAAGCAGGTTGCTTGAGTCCATAATAATAAAGAAATTGTAATCCATAAGAATTTAACCAAAAAATAAGACAACTAAAGCAGGTTGCTTGAGTCAATAATAATAAAGAAATTGTAATCCATAAGAATATAACCAAAAATAGACACCTAAAGCAGGTTGCTTGAGTCAATAATAATATGAAACCTGGTGAAACCTGATTTCTGTGCACACTCCAGGCATGATTGGTACTACACACTTTTTAAAGACTACTTGAAATGTTGTTTAATCAATGGACCCTGAAGAAACAAAAACATCCAAAACAGATTGCTTTCCACCAAACACAACACATGATCTATTGAACCTGTTGAATTTAACTTTGTGCCTGAGACATTGAAATTTCTCTTTACGTTATCACTGCTTGTTCAAACACTCAAGTGATGAGAATAAAGGAAACAATCACCGAGGATAAGATGTCTTGATATTTAGACAAACTCTCCTTACTAGTTCCATACCAAATGTATGGAGAACAGTAAGGAGAATATGCATTTTCATAACAGGACTTTAAGTGTTAACAGAGACCTTTTTTATCTTACAGGTTTTCCCTTTAGAAATTCTTGAGCTGGTGAACTTGGTTTCTCTCAAGTTAAGAAACAATCCTATTAAAGAAATTCCCAATGGTATGTTAAACTTACAGTAAGGCTTGGGCCTGGGGGGGAGTACTGGATGGATTTCAGGTGACAGGGACGTGCTGTGGACACCTAAATTAAAAACCCCAAAAATCCCTGAGGCTTGGAGGAAAACCAAAAATTCCCCTGGACCAAATTGAAACCAACAAAAATCCTGTTCTGAATTTTGAAGCCTTGCAAGTACCAAGAAGGGATTAAATAACAAGAACGAAGAGTACGTTTTGAAGGATAGTATTTCTTTGTTTATATTTCCCTGGCCAATAAACTTGCCCAAATCAAATAGTCACTCATCTTTAATACCACCCGAAAAAATACTTGCCAAAATTCTCTTACCCATAAAAGTCCTGAAATAATGAATTTCAACCCCACCCCCCCTGCCCAAAAAAATCCCTCACACCTCCCTGACACTTAAAATCTGGAGGACCCCCTGGAGTTTGGGTAACATTCAACGTTGTTGAATACCTTATGCGTACCTATTTTCGCACGTTTTAATTTTTGCAATTTTCACGAATTGAAAAAAAAAATTGTGAAATTAAAGACTTGCAAAAAATTTACCCCATTAGAAATTTACATAATAGATCAAAGAATGTTATTACAAGTTGGTTGGTACCAACCTACTTACTACCGTTAAAAAAAAAATACTTACTACCGTTTGTGGAGAAACGAAAACTCCCCCCAGAAGATCCCTTTGAGGATCTGGATGATGTTTAGATCTGCAAAAACTGTCGAACGACCGAGTGACTTGAGTCTATGTAATAGTGTTAACAACTCCCTTTACCTTAGGGACTGTTTGTTAATTATGGCTAAGAGGGGGCCGGTGTTTTCTTCTAAAAAAGACACAGTGAAAAACGTACCCCTCAATATTGCGTATTTACAAATTAAAAACGTACCCTCCCAACTTATGTGCTGTCCAGAATCTGTACCCCCCCCCCCCCCCCCCTCTCTCTCCCCCCATTTGATCTGAAGCTTCCTCAGTCCCCGTTCACTCGTCAGGGTAGTGCATAACGCCTGGGAGTTTATTATTGTATCGTAACAGAAGCAATATGAACAGCGGAAATAACGTATTGAAAAAATCCTAATACAGAGCCTATTAACATCACCTGGGCTGAAAACGATCTAAAATCAGAGAAGCATCAAAGGTGGGAGTTTTTGTCAGAAAATCCCTACAAGAATTGACACGAGAAGATGCTCTGTTGGCCCTAGAAGCTCATATACAAAACTATCTAAAGCGGGGGTGATAGATCCGCCCGACTCCCACGCTCGTGTTTTAGCCGTTTTCATAACTTTGCTTTTAAGGACCATTCTTTCTTATATTATGTTAATGGCGGTTCTTTAAAGATTTCGTTAAGTTAATGGTTGTTTTTTAATCAAATGCCATTTGTTCGTGCTGATCTGTTTCAAATTGTTCACTGAAGTTCGGAGTTCAAAGCATTCCATAAGCGGAAACATCGTTAATAATATGAAAACTAAAAATGTACCCCCCATTTTTTTGCGGAAATGAGAAATGTACCCCCATTTTCGAATGCTTAGCAAAAATGTTACCCCCCCCCCCCCCTATTCTGAACACCAGCCCCCTCTTTGCCATAATTAACGAAAACTCCCTTATGCTGATAATTCGTGACCTCTGTAACGTTTAACGGGGTGGCCAAACGCGTTCAACATTTTCAATTCGATCAATTCAAGAATGTAGAATGGTGACACTTAAAAATTCTGCAAAACCAGTCCAATTCAAGGGGTGGCCAATAGTCTTAGCAAAGATTAGTGTCTCGCAGTCTTGTATTTTGAGCGATTTTTTGCATCTGGGAGTGTCGAATTTTCGGCAAAACAGTCTCGGAGTGTCGATTTTTTTATCAACCTGCCGTCTCAGGATCTCAAACTTTTTGCCAAGCCGCCTTGGAGACTTGACTTTTTAAAAGGCTGTAAAATTAATCTCGAAGTTCGGATGTGCTTAGGTAACGTCTCTAGTTGCCTGAAACTGACCTGAAAGTCTCAGGCTCGAATTTTTATGTTCTAGAACGTTTTGGGCTTGCATTTAGAAAACTCTAAAAGCTCGGTCTAGCAATTTAAAAAATTAAAAGGGTCTCAGGCTTGCACAAGAAAACGATCATCTTGCCATTGTGGAAAAGGCCTAGTTTGTACGTCGAATTTAATTCAGACGAATTAAATTTACATTAAATTAGTCTATAAGTCGACATTATCCGTTTTAGACGTCGAATTTAATTCTCTGAACTTTTGAAAAACAACCATATCCAATGTACCTGAAGCGTGTCAAAACACACAAAAAAAACGGTCAACGGACAGAGATTTTGAAAATCAAATTTGCTTTTCCCTCTGCAAAGCGTTGCCCTCGCTTAGTTTTCGTTTAACTTTCAATGCTTAGACCAATGTCAGTTCATTCACGATATTCTTGATTGCTTTTCTTATCTTCTGTGACTTCTTTTCTACAGCGTAAACAAACTGTGTGCTAAACATAAGCGATTTTAATTATACAATTTCTTGGCTAGTACAGTAAACGCTGGAAGGTGAAGTCAGATTATTGGCATGATGTCATATTTTCAGTATTATTTTGAGTTCAACTCGGTTTGCAGCTCGGTTTGTTCTAAGGTTTTCGAGAATTCGCGCCAAAAAATGAGTGAGTGTGAAGGGATTGCCTGGGTACTAAGGTACTTTGAACCAATCAGAGCTGTTGTTATAACGAGATAATTGCCTTTCATGCATTGTGATACACTGTAATACATTAAAATAATATATGCATTTAATTCGACGCGTCGTTAGTGCATCGTTTAAACTGAAGACGCTCTATCGATATTTCATCCGTCTTGACCAGACGGATAAAACGTCTAAGGCCTAGTTTACGTACGTCGCAGTATAGTAGAATTTAATTCAGACGAATTTAATTCAAGGTCCCTTAAGCAATTAAATTTGACGATAGTGCGACGTTTAAACGGAATTAAATTCGTCCGGTGAATTAAATTCGTCTTAGACGTTTTATTCGTCTGGAGCGTCTTCAGTTTAAACGACGCTCTAACGACGCGTCGAATTAAATGCATATATTATTTTAATGTATTACAGTGCATCACAATGTATGAAAGGTAATTATCTCGATATAAGAACAGCGCTGATTGGTTTAAAATACCTTAGTACCCAGGCAGTCGCTTTCCGCTCATTCATTTTTTGGCGCGAATTCTCGAAAACCTAAGAACAAACCGAACTGCAAACCGAGTTGACCTCAAAATAATACTGAAAATATGACATCATGCCAATAATCTGAGTACACCTTCCAGCGTTTATTGTACTAGCCAAGAAATTGTATAATTAAAATCGCAGATGTTCAGCGGACAGTTTGTTTACGCGGTTTTAACAATGAAATAAAAGTCACAGAAGATAAGAAAAGCAATCAAGATAATCGCGAATGAACTGACATCGGTCTAAGCATTGAAACTTAAACGAAAGCTAAGAGGGGGGAACGCTTTACAGAGGGAAAAGCGAATTTGATTTTCAAATTCTCTGTCCTTTAACCGTTTTTTTGTGCTTTGACACGCTCCAGTGACATTGGATATGGTTGCTTTTCAATAGTTCAGAGAATTAAATTCGACGTCTAAAACGGACTGTGACATAATATCGACCTATAGACGAATTTATTAAATGTGAATTAAATTCGACGCATAAACTAGGCCTTAATGACGAATTAAATTGTCCGGACGAATTTAATTCGATTTAAATGTCGCACCGTATCGTCGAATTTAATTGCCTATGGGACCTTGAATTAAATTCGACGATATTGCGACGTATGAACTAGGCCTCAGATTTACCATTCACCACCCCTAATTCATTGTCAAGATATCTGCTCATTCCCATATTTTCATCAAAGCAATGCTTAAAGAAAAAAGCACTCTTATGAAAATAGATTTATTTGCATGTGAACAAAAACTCATCTCATTTGAAAGGCTTGCTTGGAAAGAAGATAAAGCCAATGAGATTTGTAGAAATAAACATGTAGAAGTGGTGACAATGATACTTCCAGTTTTTATAATGATGTATTTATTCCTTTTTATAAGTGAAATCTGAACTAAATATGGCTGAAGTGTCAATATCAATAATGTAAATTGCAAAAAGTGTCATTGTGTAAAAAAACCACAAACGTTTTGGATATCGCCCTTAAATATATGCCTACGGTACCGTTTTCTTTTAGATATAAGCCTTCAGATAAAAAACTTTTGGACGATTGTCACGCACAATTCACGCATTATTTTGGACGATTTTCTTTTTATCATTGAAACTCCTTAAAACAGAATAAAACAGTCCTTATCTGACACTGGAAGAAAGTTTATTGTTAATATTACCTTGTTTGCGACTTTACACTGCCCCACAGAAAACTAACGACAGTTTATGATCACATACAATAAACAAACTAGCTGTTTCCAGGCACTGAGATAGTTGCGCAAGAAAAGGAAAGAGATTGAAAACAGAGAAAACAAGAAGAGATTGGGGAGAGAGGCGAGTTCTTTTGCTGTCTCTCCCGAGTCTCTTCTCGTTTTTTCTCTGCTCTCAATATTTACTGTTCCCGCACCACTATCTGAACGCCTGGAACAGGCTATAAACAAACACTCAACTAAATCTTTGATTACCCATTCGAGCGTAAGTATTACAGTCTTCAGTGAAGTGATCATGAACATTATCTGTTATTTTAGTTCACAATAAGGTTGTGAGGTAGATTTAGATCTAGGTTCGTTATTTCAGTCCTCTTATTGATGTAATGTTCTATATAAACTTAATCCCAACTTGCAGAAGCCTCCTTTACAAACGTTTGGACATCTTAATGTTCACATGCATCATTTTTTAGGCTATTTATTCTTAGACATTGAGAATTGAATGTCTAAGAATTTTGGAATTTACATTGTCATGCAGTACAGTCAAAACCATTCATGCTATTGCATTTTTTTATGGCCTTAACATCTTTTCTTGCCTTTTCTGTAGGTTTTCCAAGTGTTTTAACGTTTCGTTGTAACATTTTTCCGTTTGCAGATGTAAAAAAGCTAAAGAGGTTAATAGTGTTTCAGATTTCTTTTAACCTCATCTCTTCGTTGCCTTCAAGGTATGCTTTTGTCATAATCAATAGCAAATTATTTGAAACGTTTATTTTATGAAAAGCTTCATTTTATTATAGGGACTCTATCACAGGGATTTTTCGTTTTGCGTTGAAAAATGTGCTAAAATTTAAGAGAAGGAAATCAAATGATTTTCTGAAAGGAAGAACAAACCATAGTCAGTAACTGGGATTTTCCCAAGAAACAATGGAAAAACTTGAAAACATCAGGCTGATAAGAAAGATGTTTTAATCAGTTAATGACACAGGCGGCTCAGAAAAAAATCCGTGTTCTCCCAACCGGAGTCGAACCAATGACCTTCTGGTTACTAGTCCAGATGCTCTACCACTGAGCTATAGGAGACTCGTGGGAGCTAAGGCCATTAAACTACGTTCATGTGACAAACATCCTGCATACTGCTAGAACTGAAATGTCGATAGGTGGCATATTCGCAATGATATAAATGTGATGGTGAATTTTAAGCGTGGTGGATATATGAGATAGATGTTTTAATCAGTTAATGACACAGCCGGCTGATGTTTTCAAGTTGCAATCCATTTCCATCCCAGCGATCAGCAGCCAAACACATCTAATTATAGTCTCAGAGAGCTCAGGTAGAATAGTTTTAAACGATTACTCAACCAGTAGTTTTGGGTTTCCTCTGATTAGAGTATGTTGTTTAGCTTTTCAAAGTTGTCCTGAGAATTGGTGACAGTGTCTCTTAAACGATAATTTTTAGAAGGCAAAGAGAACTTTAAGTCTCGTTATTTTAAGATTATGCATATAGTTTGCAAATTCTTTCTCTCTGGCTCATTACTTATTTCATTCGTTCAGTCTGTCAGTCGTTCCTCTCAATCCATTAACAACGTTTACTGTTTTTCAGTCTTTTTCAGCTAAGGCATCTTGAAATTTTAGACCTGGCTTACAACTGTCTGACGTTTATCCCTTCAGACATTGGAAACCTAAGGTATAGCATAGAGGTCAAGTCATCAATCCTCTTGTTTTGCACTACTTTAAGAAACCCTCAGTTGTCCCCCCCCCACTGCCCCCCCCCACCCCCCACTCCCTGGAGTTTCTGCCAGACTGTACATGCCCCCAAAAGTTGCAGTTCAGCCATTTTAGTCTGAAATTGGGCTTGTTTTGCCCTTTGAAAAGGGGAGGGATGTATTCCCCAGTTTAACCCTTTCACTCCTAAAGTGGCCAAAGCAAAAAATTCACTAAAAATTCCAAATTTCGTTTCGCGTAATCGTAAGAAATACATAGTCCTATGCAAAAGTTCTGCCAAAGAGGTTTCATTTCAATGGTAACACGATAGGATTTTGTCAACAGATTAAAAAGTTAGAGTGACAATCATCTCACCATAACTTGGTCTAGGAGTGAAAGGGTTGAGTTGTCATGCTTTTCCGGAGTGGGTGAATTAACTGTGAACGTTGATGTCATTTCTCTTTCCTCAGTCACTGCAGCTATTCCGATATTCTAATTCAGCCTAATTCAGCTACACCGGGATTAGCATAACTCCAAATTCTGTATTGTAAGTTATCAACTATTATTTCCGCAATCTTTTTGTCCAGCAACTTGGCTATACCTGATGCCAAGCTGTAAGTTGAAATATACAGTCAAACGTGCCTCAAACCACCAGAAATAAGAACCTTTGTTAACTAGCTTTCGAACAACCATGCCCTGCGTTGCTACTTTGAGCTGCCCCTCACTGCAAATATAAAATGTGCGAAGATGAAACCTACTTTGTTTTCTGTTCTAGTTCTCTCAGGGAATTAAACCTTGAAGGAAATCAGCTTGGGGCTATGCCGATCGGAGCTCTTTACCTAAACCTCAAGTATCTTAGAATAAGCAACAATTTTACTCATCCTCTTCTGTGGAGAGAAACAGCGGACAACCAACCTCAGGTTAGATATAAGAATAATATAAATAAGTAGAAAGAAATTTAGCAGTGGCACGCCCACTAGATGGCTCTTCATCCACTGTATCCAGATCAAATTGGAATATGAAAATGTTGGGTTTTAGGGGGGGGGGGGGGGGGGACAGAACCGGGAGAAAAACCTCTCAGAGCAAGGACGAGAACCAGCAACTAACTCAACCCACATACCACTCCAAGTCCAGGAATCGAACCCGGGCCACATTGGTAGGAAGAGTGCTCTCACCACTGCGCCATCCCTGCTTCCTCATAAATGAAATGTTGTGCCGATCAGCACTCAGTATTTTTGGCTTGCACATTACGTCATGGCCGCTATGTTAATGCACCATTAATAGAAGGTTTCTCATTAGCTCCTTTGTTATGGTACACCAACATGGTGACAGCGACATTGTCAGTTGAATCTCTAGGGATTGGTTGCAAACCACCAATACACAACTGAGAAATCAGATAATTTTAAAACCCTTTAAGCCCTGATATAACAATGCATGTTCTCCTTAACTGTTGTCCATACACTCAGGGCTCGAGACTAACGGTAGCCAACTAGTCACAGACTAGTAGAAATTCCGTTTTGGCTAGTAGGTTTTGCGCTTTCACTAGCCATTTTGGCTAGTGAAAATTTCAAAGCACTAAAGCACCGGATGGAAACCAAACTAAATATTGCTTCTGATAATCGGATCCCAAAAGCCAATTGAGTGAACAGAAAATAAAACTTATTCCGTAAACGGATATCATAATGTTCGTATGATACTTTTGTCCTCTCAACATTTCTCCCTACTAATTCTTGTCTCAGTTGGCAACGTTTTCTCCGTCATTGCCACGTTCGAAAGAAATTAGCCGTCTTCAGAACGTTTCACCATACGTTTCCTTGAAAGGTCCATTAATGCGTCCATATGATATTTGTCTACACGTTGTTAGTACATGTACGTTCACACAATTCGTTCGTACAATATTAGCTTCTCTTCGCAGCGTTTCTCTCTGCGTAACGTCTTCACATTTCTCCGTATGTAAGTAGGTTCGTCGTTTTATTAGTCTAGCCTTCTCAACGTTTCTCCGTACATTAGCACATTTGCACGATATTGTTCTTGTCCTCCCAAGGTTTTCAGTGTGTTACTACATTTGCACGATAAGTCTACACTTAGCGTTTCTCTGAACGTTGGTATGTTCATGCGGTATTAGTCTTGTCTTCTCAACGTTTATCCGTACGTTTGTGCGATACTAAATGTCTCATCTGTTTCTCTGTAATTTACTGTTCCACTGTAATAGTCTAGTTTGTCCGTTCTTCCGTACGCTACACACGTTCTTACGGAATTGGTTTTGTCTAATAACATTTCTCCGTAAGTTACTAGTGGCGTATTTTATTAGTCTCAGTGTCTCCTCAACTTGTCTCTGTATCTTGGTGCGTTGACAGTGTATCTCCCTACTGTACTGCATTTGCAACCAACGTGTTTGATATGACTTCTCAACGTTTCTCCGTATCTTAGTAAGTTCGAAACTTATTAGTTTTGCTTTCTTAACGTTTCTCCGCACTTAAACACTCTTATAATCTACTAGTCTTCTCTTGTAGACGTTTTTTCCATACGTGAGTTGAGTGCTGTATCAGTCTTGTCTTCTTGACGTTTCTCCGTACCTTACAACTTCGTACAATGTCAGTCTTGTCTTCCCAACCTTTCTCTGTACGATGACATGCTCATATAAGGTTATCTTTTCTAGATATTCATCATGATCTGACCGAAACGGAAAAGACAGGCGTGAACTACACTGCGCCAGGGAATTTGCCATGAAGGCACATAATACTTTGTATTCGTGTGAGGATCTTTAACCGTTGGAAAGAATGCTCAACATTCCAGTTCTTCTCTCTTGAGATTACAGAGAGGCATGTTTACAGTACTTAACTCGGCTAAAAATTTGACATATTGAACGCGGCATGAGATTACGCAAAAAAAAGTCTGGCTAGTGAAAATTTATTTTCGCTAGTGAGATCAAACCTGTCACTAGCCACTAGGCTACTAAGCTGAAAAGTTAAACTCGAGCCCTGATACACTTCTCATGGAACTAGGTAGGAGAATCTGTCGAAATATCAAGACATTTTTTCCTTGGTGATCACTTTCTTTATTCTCATCACTTGCATGTTTGAACAGGTGGTGATAATGTAAGGAGAAATTTCATTTTCATCACTGTTAGGGCTCATAGGGTTAATAACTGGTCTCATAGCTCAGTCGGTAGTTCATCGGTGGGGGTTACTCCCTATAGTGGGCTATACGGGGAGGCATCGCTCGAAAGGGGTGCCTTTTTTAAGCTCGCAGTATGCTAAAGGGTCTGGAAAATCGTCATTTTAGTATATGAAAAAGTCACAAAATCTGTGAAAGAGATGAAGACTAAAGCTAGTGTATGAAAGGGTGCCAAATTTTGGCAGAAGAAACAACACGAAACACATAAAAGCTTGGACCCCTTGAGCAACTGAACCAGAAGGACTGAAATTCCGGGAAAAAGTGGCAATCATAAGAAATTCCATTGCTTTGAGTTACCCTTGAGGTATAAAAAGGGTGCAATTTGTGCCATTTTGTAGAATATAGTATGGTAAGAGCTTCCCCGTACACCTTGTTATAGGAAATTAACGCTTGTGTTAATTAAGGCATTTGAAATTAACGCGACTGAATTAACGCGAACTGAAGGGAAAATTACTTACCAATAAAGGAAATTAACGCGAAAGAGGAGGTAGAATTTCAAAATGAGGGAAATTAGCGCGGTTATCAAAAAGAAACACAGTTGGTGGTCACAACTGGAACAAATTTCTTTCATGACTGAATTTAAAAATCCGAACAAAACAGAACTACAGGTGTGTGAGGCAATTTCTTTACAGACAATGTGCTTTAAATTCCACCTTAATGTAGGGGTTAAGAGAGGCAATCTGACCACTTCGAACATCACAGAAATTAAGGTCGCGGAAATTAACGCTCCACTTTAATAATAAACAACGCTCACAAAAATTAACGCGACCTAAATTAACGCGAATTTTTACAATTCGCGTTAATTTCATGGAGCGTTAATTTCCTATAATAAGGTAAAACTTTGTTGAGTACCCCACCCCCAGCCCTCCATAGATCTCGCTTTGATCTTTGCGGTTTCGTTCTCTAGTAATTGCCATCAGCAAAGTAAAAACTAAGTCTCCGTTACGCCTCACGCACGTAGGTGTGAGGTGTAAGTTCTGGCTGAAACTTCCAAAATTTCTGCGTTCAAGTCTTTTGATTTACAGAATCACGAGTAGAGATGTAGCTTAATTTTGAGTCTTCTGTTTTTCTGTTCAGCGGCTTGGTGATCTGTCAGCTCTAGCAGTGTTCAAAGCAGGAATACACATCAAGACTCGCAATTTACCCCCAGCGATAAAAAGTATCATTGAAAGGTGAGAGTTATAAATCTAGCTTGCATGTTTCCATCGTAAGGACGGTGCCTTCTGATACAGAAGTATTTTGGCACATTTTACGACTATGCACGAACCACAGATCTTAGCGAGGTGTTGGAATCCAAAAAGAAAATTGTGGGTAATTACGTATTCTTTAGAGCTAAGTAATCAACCATAATTCTAAAAAGCTTTTAAATAGACAACAATGTATGGCATTTTCTCTCCAGATTTAAGCTCAGTTATTCCTGAAAAATGCGTGGTTACCCCCAGTTTTCTTGCTTAGTTATAACTGCGCAAAAATACCTTTCTTTTAATAGGAACGGGAGAAAACCCGAGTTTCTCGGGCGATCTCGAGATGTGAAGATTGTATGCGCACTACCAAATGGAGGCTGGTCATGTTCTCAAAACTAATTTTAAGCCCAGGGCTCGAAGCTGGTCTATTGTGTAGTTTAATTCAGTTTTTTTTTTTCTACCAAGTGTGACTTTCTCGCACGCGTTTTGCCGCGCTTGACGCTAGTTACATTTATTTGCTTGGAGTTCTGATTGGTCCATTTTTTCAACGTGTGTTTTGATTGGTCTGAGTTGAATTACTCTGGTTTTGGTTTAACGACTCATATTGAAACTGTTCTAAGTGTAACTAATGTTGTAACAGTTAACAAACAGCAAATAGCAGAAAGTCGTACGGCAGACTCAACTGACTATAGCATCGTGATCTGTCGAGATATAGCTTCGAGTTTCTCGTTAGCGTTGCAGCAATTCACAAGGCCCTTTCTGAACTGTGAAAACGCTTTCGCTTTAAAGGCCTTTAAAATTATATTTTTTAAGTGCAACCAGTTAAGTAGGCAACTACTGAAGCTAGGGTGGATTGTCGGGAACCCTGGAACCCTGTGCAAATTTTAGATTACAATCGCCTATTCCAGTCCCTGCGCTTCTATACAGAGCTTTCAGACCCCTCTCCCCTCCCCACCCTACCCCCACCCTCTCCCCCCCATACACACACACACACACACACACACACACACACCCTCTTTGATTTTGACTTTATCTCGAAAGTCAACATACTTGTCTACAAATTTTCCCTCATGTGTTTCTTTAAATAGTTTCATCTCTTCATTCGATGTAAAATTGCAATTCAACTTGATCTCTCCAATTCCTTCTTTTTCTAGTTATACTCGTTGTGATTGCTGTGACGGCCCAATGTTTGGTCCTGGAGTACGAGTGATCAAGGCTCCTTCGGAGATGTTCGGCATCAAACATCTTCCTTTTCTTTTCAACGCCTGCACACAAACTTGCAGAAGACAGTTTATTAAAAATCCTCAGTCGCTAAACGAGTGGACGAAGAGAAATGTACCGCTAAATTCAGGCTTTTGACTCCAAAAGAGTGTCCGTGTTCGGAATTAGCAAATATATATGCCAAATATTATTTTGATAAAACAGTACTGCATGACGGCCGTCATTTAAATGTTCATTCTTAAGCCTTTAAGCCGTGATATGAAAATGCAAATTCTCCTCACTGTACTCCATACCTTTCTTATGGGACTAGTAAGGAGAATTTGTCTTATCCTTGGTGATCACTTCCTTTATTCTCGTCACTTGAATTTTGAACAAGTGGTGATGATGTAAAGAGAAATTTCACTTTCGTAATGTTAACTGCAAACATTTAATCCACAGGAGCAAAAGTTAAAACTTCGTTTTTAGCCACAGTAAATAGTGCCACAGAAAACAACCTCAAAAGTGGCAAGCATCTAATTTCTCCTTACAATATCACTGGTTGATCAAATGTACAGGTCATGAGAGTAAAGGAAATGATCACCAGACATGAAAAGGACATGTTGTTTAATCAAATTCCCCCAACTAATGACAGGAAATATTTAAAGAACAGTGCGGAGAATATGCATGTGGGTATTAGGGCTTAAAGAGTTAAAGTTAGAAGCATGTTATGTGAAGCAGGTAATAAAAGAAATTAAATCAATAAGTCAGACATATTTACCGTCAAGGTTTTATCATTACTTCTATAATTTATAACAACATTGATAAGAGAAAGGGGGGTAGAAGTGTATATTGCCTACGAGAATGTCATAAATGACCAAGAATCGAATATAGCGAGTGTCTTAAGTCTTTTTGCAATTGCTTGTAGCTCAGTCAGGTCTGTACAATGCAGGAACTTATCCCAAACAGAATTTCAAAAGTCTGCACATGCCCACATTGCGGACCCGCATTTATTATAGCCCTCCACCAATCACAACGCAAGAAGTATACGAAAGCTTGAGGCATTCTCGCGTTAATGACCTGCGGTGGTCTAATGTTATTAGCTTTTAGTTATTCTTTCTAGCTTAAAAGGAACCCCGGAGAAGCAGTTCAAATTTACACTGAGGAATGAGAGCAAAAAATCGTAAATGTGCAACACACCGTCAACTGCCGCTTGTAAGCCCTGGGCTTATACAACTTCGTAAGGGGTTTTGGAAGGGCTTAAAAACGGAGGGGCTTATAAGCGGAATAAAAAAACCAGTTTCGAAATGAGCCACAGCAGTGTTGATCGAAATACGTTTTTAATTTACTAGTTTTTAACCTTTAAAACGTCATAATAAAACAAATTCATTTCAATTTTAACAACAAAATACACGAACGTAACAAAACAGAAGCTCAGAGTTCATCCTCGCAGTGTTCTGTGAGAGTGCTTACAATATTAAGGAAACAAGGAAAACTAGAGGGGGGCTTATATCCGGGGGGGCTTACAACCGGATGTATTTTTTGGTTTACAGGTAGATGGGCCTATAATCGGGGGGACTTGTAAGCAGAGGGGCAGTTTACGGTAGTCTCCCACGCAGCCGTCAGTAGTGGACGTCACGCAACGCTTTTCCCCGGGGAGGAGCATTGCGTGACGACCATTAGTAACATGGTAACAGCTGCAAGGGAGACTACATGGTCTAGAGGAACGAAATGTCTTGAGCAAACGCATACGATAGTCGTTCCATTGGCTAGTAATGTGAACCGCTTCGTTTCCAAGTCTTCTAGGCCACTTGAGCCCTCACAAAACGACGCCTGAGTAACGAGCACAGAAATTCCATACTGATGACGTGCCACTGCCCAGATCTAGTAGTGCTTCTGATTGGTTGAAACGCGAGGAAATTTCGTTTCAACCAATCAGAAGAACTACCAAGATCTGGGTAGTGACACGTCATCAGTATCGAATTTCTGCGCTCGTTACTCAGACGGCGTCGTTTTGTGGCGACCTCGCGAGACGTCGGCTGTTTTCTCAGGCTACAAGTCTTCAGGCCTACAACCTCGTCCAACATTGCAGTCCTTGGAATTTTCCTCATTCCATGATAATTTTAGCCTGCGTGCAGACGTCTCCTATTTTCTTTGCACGCAAGCTATGATAATTTCAAAGTGGACAACATGTAGTCCAAATATGATAATAACTTTTACATATTGATATAAATACAACTCTACAAACAAAGACGTCAACAGACTACATATCCCAACACCCATACACTCTTTTATTAAATTTAGTTTAAAAAATTACAAAATATTGCAGAATATCACACTCAGCAGTTATGTTATTTTTGTCTTGGCCTTCACTCTCCCTTGTGTGACATTTGACTACAAATCATCAAGACCAACAACATATTTAACTCACTTATTCGGAAAACTAAAGCAACACTGATCCGCAGCAGTTCTCGATATTAAAGCAACAGTATACTTAAAACGTAAATACTGATTTCTTCCCGTCTTTCATAAAATTAAACACTCCTTTGTTCTAGATTTTTGGTTAAAACGTTTACTTAAAACTAAATACTGATTTCTTTCCGTCTTACATAAAATTAAACACTCCTTTGTTCTAGATTTCTGGTTACTTAAAACGTATACTTAAAACAGTATACAAGGTAAATACTGATTTCTTCCCGTCTTACATAAAATTAAACACTCCTTTGTTCTAGATTTCTGGTTACTTAAAACGTATACTTAAAACAGTATACTTAAAACGTAAATACTGATTTCTTCCCGTCTTACATAAAATTAAACACTCCTTTGTTCTAGAGTTTTGGCTACAAATTATGTTCTTTAACAAAATCAATTTGCAACCAGTGAATCAGATTTTACTACATATTCATAATAGTACAATGAATAATAGTATAGTTAAAGAAAGTATAATTGCATCAAATCAATTTTCATTGCTAAGCTACCGTGTGGCACTAAATTTTTGCGGGTTCTAATTTTTGCGATTTTTTTTGGCGATCCGCAAAAATAAGTTCCCGCAAAATAAAATTACCGCAAATTTTTTCGCCGCAAAAATTTACTCCACTGTAGAAATTATATACAAAAATACTGATTTGAAGGAGAAAATGCCATAGATAACTCGGTGGATAATACATCAAGTGGTACCCTAGTTATTTTCGATCCATTGTAGTGTAGTAGAGTGACATACCATGTTGTTTTATTTGTATTTCGATTCCTTTTAGTGGGCTTTTCTCAAAAAAAAACCAAAATGTTATTAGCTCCATTTGAACGCGACTTCGAGAACATCGCAAAAATTAATTCCCAGCAAGAAAAACCAGTCTTTTCAAATCGCAAAAATTAGTTCCCGCAAAACACAAAAAATCGCCAATCCGCAAAATTAAACTCCGCAAAAATTTAGTTCCACACGGCAGTTTGGCAATTTAATATCAAAATGCCATTTTATGCGTGTGTATTGAAGAAGAATACTTTAAAAAGCATTCTTCAATACACACGCAAAAAAATGCTCATTGTAAATCTCAGTTGTTGCCTGCAAATGAAAAAAAAGGGCTAAGACAAGGAATCAATAGGGGCTGATCGGCATTGTAATTGTGCTGTCCAGCGTCCTAAGATTATGCTTCACGTTAGCCTCGATTGCATGTATATTGTACCGGGAAATATTACCCCCGGGCCAATTCCCAGATTTACTCTAACTTGTCTCTAGAGGGAACCACCGATCCTCACTTTTTTCGCTAAAATTTTATGCCATCAAAATGATGTGCAAACTTTTGCGATTTTTTTTTAATTGCACGTGCTCTCTTTTCAGTCCCCTTACTTAACAATTTCACCTGGGTAGGTAGCATAAGAATGAAATCCAGGATCCAAATTTTATTACAGCGAATTTGCATGTTTGCCGTTTGAGGCTTCTTTGTCAAGAAAACCACTTTGTTGGAGAGAACAATGTTTGCGTTTGTCTTTTTTATGTCAGTTAATTTTACTGTGCTTTTGAAACCTTAGAAATCAGTGCAATGTTCTTGTCAAACGATTTTCGTAATTCAGGTGATTAAAATTCATTGAATGTTTATACCTGCCAGCCATTCCTCTTCGTTGGGGTTCTCTGCCAAGTTCACCGCTCGAGTTGGTTGGACTGGTAACTTCAAAAATTGCCAGGGAATGTAGTTTGCTCGGTCACCAGTACGTGGTTTACACCCACGGTTTGGTACGTCACATCTGAGTAACAAGCGAAATCAAACGAAAAGCAATAACAATGACAACATAATCATCGTCTATATTTACGGATCGAACAAAGAAAATTGTGCTTGGCGGCAATTCCAAAATACTTGGCAACCCGAACTAGGCAGTTGTTTAGTTGGGGTTTGTAGTGGATGTCCTTCACATGTTTCATGTCATTTTCGACTAACAAACCCTCAAAACTGAAACGAATAAAACTTTGTTTGGGCTGCAACTAAGTTTATTAAATGTTCAAAATTGATGAATTATATGAATGATTTAAAGAACACCGACTACAAAGATGCGTTATCTTCTTGTAGAAGTCAAAGCCAGGGTGGTTTAATTTGTTGTTACGTTGTGATGGTGCAAATTATTCATGGCTCGACTTTTTGCCTACCGGTACCTTAACGAAACGAGGAACTTTCTAACGGGCCATTCTTTGCGTAATAATGCCTGTTTGGATGTTTATCTGGTGGCTACCACGTTTTTATGTCTTACTGCTTACATGTTATCAATGATTTATTGCAAGCTAGCGTGCTCCGAGCGTTCATTTTAATCTCGAATTTTTAGAGTAGCCCGTTGGCTAATACCAGAAAAAAAAAACCAGAAAGATATCTATTAAATTAGCATACTAAAATACACATTAAATATACACTAAAAATATCTTAAGTTAAGTTGCCGTAGTTGGCGCTTAAAATCCGTCAGAGAAATTGATGTCCTGGTTTTGTCTGGATTTTTTTGTCTTTTGAATTGAATTGGAGGGAGTTCCATAATTTAGCAGTATAGTATCTAAAGAAAAGTAAGCCAAAAGTAGTAGTTAACGGAGTAGAACAGAGGAGACTAGAGAAATGCAAATGTAAGGAGAAATAAGATTTCAATCTTACAGTCTATTTTTGGGGCAGCAATAGGCATCGTGACCTTTACCACAGCACCTGTGGAACAGTAAAAACAACGAGGAACAAACGACAGAAGAATATCAAACAGTATTAAAACAATTGGAAATACACAATGCTAAACAAGCGTGATAGAGGACTGAACGTGCGACATTTTCAGGGATAAAAGGTGATTAACTCAAGGGGGGATTTTAGTTTGATTTTTAAGAAAAATGATGTGATATTGTATATCAGTAATGAATGAACGAACGAACGAACGAAGGAACGAACGAACGAACGAATGAATAGTTAGGGTTGGTATGGTTTTCTCATTGAATTCAACACTCAACATTCAACATTCTAACAGGCCGTTTTTTGCACGAGTGCCCAATTGGCATTCAGATGGCTGGGGGCGGTGGAGAAAAATGCAAGCGATAAAAAAAAATCTACTCAGAGCCAACTTGTGAATGCTAAGGCTATAATTTGCCCTTTGAACGGAGTCAGGTCGTTTCTATACAAAGTCTTTTCGATACAAGTCACCTCGATATCGATATTAAGTTGTTTCGATACAACCAAACTTACCCTCAAAATATAGTCTGGCGACTGTATCGAAATGACCTAAGATATATCGAAAGGACTTGTATCGAAACGACCGTAAACCCTTTGAAACGGCTTTGGTACCACTACTTTTTGAATAAAATGCGTTTACCAGAGAAGCTTGCACCAGCTGATTAAATAATTTGCATAACCATCAGAGGCGGCGGAGCGTTTTGAAAGGTGGGGGGTCTCATCGTACACCAAGCCAAGCGCATACCCCTACTCAAATTTCCCTAAAATGTCCTTTGCGTAGTTCGTTGGCACAAGCAAACCTCTTTGCCATCTTTTAAGATATTAAAACATTGTCCAGTGCGTCCGTAATCGATTTGTGACAATGCATAAGTAGGCGGCTGTTCAGACGATCCTGCTTCATGGTGCTTCTTAGGTAGTTCTTTAGTCGCCGTCGGAGGGTAGAGTAACATGACGTACTTCGGGCAGCACAGTTCTTACTGCATCATTTACGAGGTGAAGCTGCTGCCCTAGCCTGCCACAGTCTATGTCAGTTCCAAAGCAAGACCTTTGCAGCTCTTCCAAATGCTCGCTGAAGTCGTCACCGTTTGCTGCGTCCACAAGAAGTCTCTCCACCTGAACTTGACTTGGTTGAATCGGCTTTCTAATTGCGTCTTAACTTTGCTGCAGGCTTCATAGTATTGCACCCTACAATAATCCTGAGGAAATTCAAACCGATTAGGAGGAGCTCCGTCATAAGCCTGGCAGGGGCTCTCCTGTATCGTGGCAGCACTGGTTCGCCAGACTCAGTTACCTTCTGAAAAGGAGACACATGACTCGTAAACTTTATTGAACTCTGCCTCTGTGCGCAGTTGTCTGTAGTGATTCTTGGCTAGATTTGCAGCGGTAATAGCTTCTTCCAGTGTCGTATCTTTCTCCTGTAGTGAAAGCTGCTCTCTAGCTCCAAATAGAAGATAGCCAAGTTTAAGACCAAACTGAGTCAAATTTATCGAAGCTTAATAGCACTCCGTTTGCCCTCTGTCCATAATCGTCGTGTGTGTCGCTTATTTCTTCCATTGTCTGCTGAAGTACAACGTAGTCTTCAAGAACAGCATTGAATGTTGCTGGAGTTGTTAACAAAAAAAAGTCCTACAACATATTGTTTCGCTAAGGGCGATCCTGGTGAAACGATTTGTGAAAAGATCATGACACTGAATATTTTGCCAAACCAATTTTATGCTGCGCTAGCGATATTTTCGGCACCTAAACGTGGGGGGTCTCAGCCCCCCTAACTTTCCGTTTGGGGGGGGGGGGGGGCTACAGCCTCCTTGCCCCTCCTGCTCCGCCACCTCTGACCATCTGTTATTATTATGTGTTGGAAGTGTGTCAAGTTTCCTGAAATTGTGAGCTTTCGAAAAGGTGACGAGAGAGTGATTGAGGTAAAGAGGAGGGGGGAGGAGTGCGACACTACGTGACACATATATGAAGACTCAAACAGAGCTTTGGAGGAGTGGGTATCTGCAGGCGGAATATCTCCACCCGGCCCCTTCCCACTTAGTTTTCATCAGAAAAACAAACCAAAAGCATGGTTGATTTCGCGTCCTTCGCGGTCGGTTCCTGCTTTTTTCCGTCCACGCAAATGACTTCATTTCACTTTTCAATATGTTTTCCCTAAACAAACGCTTGCGTCCAACTCAATGGAACCCGATCGATCGAAGCGAACATCTTGGATGTTGTGAAGTCACATTGCAAACCTTGAATGCCTAATTATGCTCCTGTCTTACAGGTGCGGCTTGTGTCGCTCAGTTGATAAGATGCAGAACTATGACTCCAAAAGAGTACGATATAGGGTCCAGCAAGAGACCTCACCCAAATTTGTTTTTGAGGTTTTTCTGGTGAACTGGAATAAATTAAAGATTAAATTAATAAAAACATTAAATTAATATGAAGTTTAAAGAAGCCATCAAACGACTGAGCGACCGACAGACAGATGCTTGTTCACTGCTTACGCATTTAGGAGCTAACTACGGGAGGACCAAAAGGAAATGCGATTTTCATTGTTACCTTTGACTGATCTGATTGCAGCAAACATGTTCACCGTTGCAGCACCTGTGTAACAACAATAACAACATTGACTCAGCGACATAAAAATATTAAACAAGATTAGTATAATACTAAAGAGCCAGTGTCACCCAAGGTGCTTTGCGCGGTTGTGTTTTTGTTTTGACGTTTGGCTGGCGCGTTTGCCGGAAGTTTCGCAAATTATACCCTGCTGCACTGGCCTTTCAGCAAGCTGATATTTACAGTAGTAGCCTATGAAAATAGTAATATTTTCATCGCTAGATATTACCGGAGAAAAAAACTCTAGATCTGACTTTGTAGTCAACGCGTATGGAGCTTTTATAACAACCGATCAATTGATCGATCGATCTCGATACACGTCAAACCAGAGTAGCCACTTCCACTCGATAGTAGTAATGTATGCTTGTTGGGCAAGATGAGCCTCGTTTTGATGTAAGGATGACGTCATAACCGGAACCGGAAGTCACGTGTTTTTAAGAGGGGAAAACCGCTGACCAGTAAGGAAAAAGGGATCGCGGGCTCATGCAACCGGAAGTCACGTGATTTGGAAAGGGAAACCGCTGACCAGGTGGAAAAAGGGATCGTGGGCTCAAGGGGAAGTAAACCCGCTGAGAAAACGTGGGCTCAAAAGTCCAAAGTCCAATTGGGGGAACGAGGGTGGTCCTTGAGTCTAAAAAAAACAAGAAAATAAAAAAAATAATTTATTGTTAACCTTTTTTTTTTCACAACAAGTGAGAGAAAACAAAGTCTAATATGGCGGCTTGCGACGGATCCATGAAGATATTCACAGATGATTTCTTCTTAATAGGATCTTGCTCATGCTTGGCTTTCTTCTCTCTGATGCCAGCCAGTCTGGCATGACGTGCCTTCCACCAGTTTTTGGATAGCGATGTCTTAGACGTACGATAGGTTGTAAACACACCCCCAACAGAAATGGTAGCAGCTGACGTTTTAAGGAAGGAGACGATATGGTTTTCGATGAAATAGTGGAAATCCATGTTGCTCGCAGGGGGTACTGTGGAAAGATTTCCTTTCAATAAAGTGTCCTCCAAACCACAGATGTTTATATGAGTGTTCCTATTAATGAGTTCCTTTTGATAATATATGAGTGTTCCTTTGAGTTCCTTTTAATAATATGAGTATTCCTTTGAGTTCCTTTTAATAATAATATGAGTGTTCCATGATGAGTATTCCTTTGAATAATATGAGTGTTCAATGATGAGTATTCCTTTGAGTTCCTTTTGATAATATGAGTGTTCCTATTTCACGTAATCGTTTGATGAGTATTCCTTTGAGTTCCTTTTGATAATATGAGTGTTCCTATTTAATGAGTTCCTTGTCACATCGACATCCCCCAGTAGTTTGGATTGATCCAATGCAAAGTCCTACCGCCAATTGACTCCCAAGGTAGCAAGCTTGGGACCTGCATCGGGAAGCCAAGGTGTCCTTTGGTCCATGTGGTTATGAGGCGTTAAGGACCTTCAGTAAGGCTCTCAAGGCAGCAAGCAAGTAAGCAAGTCACAGCCACAGATGACAATGACAGCGAGGGAAGTTGTGGAGGGAAGAATCCGAGGGGCAACGTTTCTCATTGGTATCCATAAGGAAACGTCTGAAACGTGATAGGATCCACGACTCTCTTGTCGTACACGAGCTGGTATTGTTTGTATTCTGGGAAGGTGTACAGTTGGTAGTGTTGGGGATCGCGCACAATTTGATATGATTTGACGACCTGGGTCTGCCTGGGTTTGAGGAGGGGCTTCTGGATTTCGTCCAGGACATTCTGACGCATGATGTTGTAATTCAATTGGGTTTTGCCTTCGCTGTTAAGGCGGAACCCTCGCACCTTGCACTCGACGTGTCCCTTTTGGGTTTGGTATCCATAGTTCTTGGGGCCCCCTGAGACAAATTCTACGATGTAATCCTCCTTGTCCAATTCACTCGTAAACTCGCCGAGGTAATCGCCCAAGACCGGGATGGATTGATTCTCGTCTGTCCAATAGATGACGGAGTCCGTGTCGTAGTAGAGGACACGTTCCCCTAGCTGTTCCAGGGCGGCATACAGTCGGAGCCGGGCCCAACAGGTAGTGAAACACGCCACGAAGATATTGAGGTTCGGTGACACGGGGATGTCTTCGTCTTGGTACTGGTAATGTACCTCCACTAATTGGTCATTGATAACGGAGACGTGACGCACGTCCAACGTACTGGTATCTAGAAAACGGTGGAAGGCTTGAGGGTCGTCAAAGGTTTGGACTTGGGTCTTGTTGAGTCGTTGTCCAAACTTGCCCCACATGGAATTGAGCATCATTTTAGCGAGGGTACGCAACCCCGGATTCTTTTGGATGTTGTTGTACTCCAATTGGATGCCTTCATGCTCGAAGTACTCCCGAAGGTATTGCTGACGTTTGGTTTCGTCGTCACCGACCCAGGATGGCCACCCGCTGGCTTCTTGCTTAATTTTTAACCAGGTGTTTACGTAGTCCTTAAAGAGGCCCTCACACGTCTCGTCAAAATGCCAGACCTCATAGATGTACAGGATGTCGTACCCCAAGTCCACCGCTTTAGATAATTCGGGGGTACACCATGTTCCCGTCAGGGCTCGCTGTTCGTCGGTGTGCACACATTCTGCGCATCTGTCTAAGGGTCGTTTGACCATCTCTTGTTCCACACAGGCAGCACAGAGAGGAAAAAGGAGTTTGGAGGCATGACGGTAAGGCAGGACAGGATGGTAGAGATGACGTGGCGGCAGGACTTGGCATTTGACGAGGCCAAAGTAGAAACTGATGTCGGTGTGTCCCGGATTGAAGATGAAACGAGGATGGCCTTTGGGGTAGACACAGGTCTTGTTCACCCAGGGGTACAAGGAGGTCACATCAATGTAATGTATTTGTTGATGGGGTGTCACGTGATGGTACAGTTTCACGGCATTGGTACGACCCCCGCAGAAAGCGTCACGGGGATTCAAGGGTTCTGTGAAGTCAAGGGTCCCCAGGAAAGTTCTGATGTCCAAGGAAGTGTCTTTGAGACGGGACCAATCACATTCCCACATTTCCACGACATGGTATCCGAGCTCTTTCAATTGTTGGATCCTTTGCTGGGTGGTCTCGTAGACATCTTGCATGGTTCGACCATAGTGACGTAGATGGCTTTCGTGACGAATGGGGTAACAGCGACGACACCCATGCCAGAAACACCCGTGAAATTCGTAGATGGTGTTGGTACTGGGATCGAAACCATCGACATGGAAGTTAGTGCCAGGGATGCAATACTCGCCGGCATTACGGGCATGTTGAATTGTGTTTTGTTGTTGTGCACACCAGGTTAACCATTCCAGGGCCACTTTGGAGTAGTTGATATTGTTCTTCCAACCACGCACGGGTTCACTGGCAATACTGTTGGGGATCATGCGATTCATGCGTAGATCGCGGTTACAAGCAGAGGCAATGGTGATGTGGTCGAAGGGGTTGAAGCCCGTGAGCGTTTCAAACAACCGTTTGAATGTCAAGCAACCTTCTTTCAAGAGACGTACATCCGATTGGCAGTACTTAACCAGTTCTTTGCGGAAGTTAAAGACTTGGTCGCGTTGCTCTTGATGCCAGGTTTCCAAGGCTTGCTTGCCTTCGGGGGACATGGTTTCAGGCATGTAGTAATCGAGGGCCGGGATGGGGCCTACGTAGTTTTGATGATCTGGATGATTGAACTTGTGGGGGAAGTACCCTTTGCGGAGTTCTGTCAATCCAAAGGTTTTGGGAAACGCGGACAGAGGCATCTGGAAGAAACTCAAAGAGTCGATGAAGCGGATACGGTCGTGTTGGACTTGTAAGAGTTTACACCCGTTCCGGAGCTGCTCGACGATCCTGTTGTCACCATAATATTGATGAATGATAAAGTAGCCATCGTACCCTTGGAAGTTATGGGCCAACACATTAACTTGGCGGGTATCGTTGACTGTTAAGGTATCCAACCATTCCAGGAAATCTCGGACGCAATGGTTGCCATGGAAACACACGGGTTGGTCGTCGTCTTCGGTTTCGGCCACCACGAGATTCGCAATGTGTTGTTCTTGGGGTTGCATGGCTTCAATATCAAAGAAGACATGAAGGGGTGGTAGGCTGTCTTCCTCCTCCTCCTCCTCGGGTGGGGCATCCACCCTACGTTTAGGGCGAGGCCCTCGTTGTCGTTTCCTCTTTCTTTTCTTGTCTTGAGTGGCTATTTGAATAAAACAACGATGAGTTGCGCCGTCCACGTACTCATGACAACAGGGACAATCCATGTAGCCACATTGATGGTTGTCCATGTGGTGAGCAGGAAGGAGGAGGAGGCATTGAGCACACCGACGGCGCCGAAAGCAGACGGAGGAGTCTAGGTTGGTCACGGGTTTGCCGGCGTGGTCCTTGACGAGATGCATTTGGAAACAGGTGTCTCCAAAAAAGTCCCGATGACATTGTTGACAACGTTGCGTGGCTTTCTGGCCTCGAGGGTACGCCTCCAGGAAATCAGGGCACTCTTTTTGGCAACAGGCCCTGCAATGACGTTTGTTGTTGCATCGATGCTTTCCCTCAACCTCATAGGGTTTCCAACAATGGGCACAGACGTAACTGGATCCGAAAAAGGCTGGCAACTTGGTAATGACATCATAATGGCCTTTCTCGTGCAACAGGATCAATTGTTTGTCTTGAAGGGGACCAAAGGTGGTGATATGAAAAGAACGGTCGGCATCCACCAACAGGATCTGGTAACCGGTCAGGGAAGGAGTGGTACTGAATTGGGTCAAGGCATCGTAGCCACAAGGGCCGAAGGGTACGTTGGCCTCGTGATGGAGCAAGAGAGCCATTTCTTTTTGCAGTTTAGTTCCTTGGCGGATGCTGTTGTATTTGGGGTGTTGATCCACTTTGGCTTTGGCGGTGACGAGGGCTCTGGCACAACAGAGATCATCCTTGTTTTGGATCTGGATAATGGAACGTTTCTTGGGTATTAAATTTCGTAGAGGCTGGTGTCCGGGTCTGTTCTGGCGTCGGCTGCCGGTTCCTTGAGGGGCATGATGGACTTGAGTAATGGAGACTTGAAAGGAGTCGTCCATTTCAAATTGTTCATTGCTGTTGAGGGCTTGGGCTAAACGTTGGAATAACGCCTCGACACGGTCGCCGCCTTGGCGCCATTCTCCTGCACGTAATCCCCAGCCCTGAAAATTATTATGGAGTCTGTTGGAGGCGATGGTAAAGTACAGACGATCTTGATCGTGGAGGGGAGGTGTGGTGGTGGTCAACACTTGATTCACCGCGCGACGTAACCCCTCTTCTAGAGCTCGAGTCATGCTCTGATTGGGAATGAAATTCCCCCTTTGGCGTAACTGGGTGTTGAAATGACGTTCACGCACTCCCAGACGGTTGCTCAAACGATCGACATAGGGTTGGAGTTCAAAGTCAAAGACACCCTCCGCATTGGCATCCAAACCTCCCCCAGTTTGTTGAAGAAGATGGGTTTGAAACGCACGTTGGCGTTCGAAGCGATCCAAGGCCTCTTCACAAATCTCATCACTGTCCGGCATGTCTTCATGGCATAACATAGGCCCCACACAGGAAGTTGTTGTTGTTGTCTCGTCTTCTGGCTCTGAATCGGACATCTGTAGGCCAAGCAGGGCCAGGACCTCGCTTCTAGCGAGGCCACTGGGCCCTGCTTCCTCTTCTTGGCGAGAGGACATGATCAGATGAACTTACTGGAGATCGGGGCTCTGTTTTTATAGAGAACCAAAAGGTCACGTGGGAGGGGAAGGAGCCAATCACTAAACAGGGTGCCCCCCTGAGCGGGGGTGCCCTAGGGAGGGGTGGGACGAGGTGGGGGGACCCCCCTCCCCCCTCTCTAGTTAGGGTCCAGGGTGCATGACGGGAACGAATGAGAGACTATAAAACAGATCGACCCTCGAGGTGAGTCATCTCAAAATGGACGCTGGTCATGAGAAGCTATTAGAAAGATTCGAAGACTTTGAAGTAGATTTGGAAGTAGAGGAGATCTTGGAGAAAGTGAAGAGGGAGTTGGTGCTCGACCCAAGTGTCGTGGAGTTTGGTGAGAAGTTAAAGCGAAGAGAGCGGGGACCATGCAAGTCGTGGAACCCCCTCAATGTGACTTGGATGACCTTTCGTTTTTTTTTTTTTTTTTTTTTTTTTTTTTTTGCAAGAAACTTATTGAAAGACATGTCACCCGACGATTGGGAGCAGGTCATGGACGATGTCGAGGATTTTGATGTGGAGGCATTGGTGCCCCCTGATGGCATTGTTCATGACATGTCACCCGACGAGGGTGTCGATTTGATGTATGATTTGGTGTCTTAACCCTCGTCTCAGTATTTTGGCAGAACTTTTTTTGAAATCATAGGACTATTTGGCAGAACATTGAATCATTGTGGTAGAACTTTTTTTTTGAAGACACAACTCATGAACCAATGAGACATTTTCATTTTTTATTCTTACTCAACATGTAACTGGGGATGTTATTAAATTTACAATTTTAAACGTTTCTTGGCTTGCATGATTTTCTTGACCACCCGTTCCGTCTTGTTTTTCTTGCCGGGTAATCGATCAATGGCTTGGATCATCTTGGTATCGGCTTTCCATTTATCTTGCAAATTCTTAGCACGGCTGTAATCAATGTCGTGTTGCTTAGCAATTTGGTCCAAGCGATTGATCCCGGGATCCCCACGTTTCAGACGTTTAGCCAAATGGGTGCCAGGGCCCATGTACTGATAACCGGGCCAATGAAATTCTTTGCCGGTTTTCGCAATCCATTTTTGGACATCCAAGGCCCCTCCTCGTTGGGGGCGTTTCCGTTTAATACCCCTTCTCCTCTTGGTGGGCATGTTTTAGTCACTGTCGTAATCCAATCGACGTCGTAACTTTTTGCCACGAGCCCAATCTTCCCAACCGGGTAAAGGTTTCAATCGTTCCACTTCACGAGCGGGTCCTTTGCCTTTGCGACTCTCGGCTAACTTTTTTTCCAAGGCCTTGCGTTGTTCTCGAATGACTTCTAAACGTGACCGGCTATCCCCTCGACTGGTGGATGGGCTCCCTTTCTTAACAATGGGAATCTTACTGGTAGTGGCTGCTCCTTTGCCTTTCTTGGTTGCAGGCGTAATGGGTGGTTTGGGGGTCGACGGGCTGCCTTTTATCATGCGCTTCAACCATTGTTCGACGGGTCCCGTCACCAAATCCCCGGCTTCTTCTTCTTCTTCGCCTGGTGGACCACCCGGGGCACCCGCGGCACCAACCCCCACCCCACCAGGAAATTGACGAATGCGTTTGGTTAACTTGATTAATTCTTGACTCAACGGTTTGGTTTGAGCATTGACCAAGGCTGGGGGTAATTGAGGGTTGGCTAATAACACATGTTTTTGGGCGGCGAGCGTTGCGGCTTTGTTCAACAAGGCATTTTCGGTGAGTTCTCCTTTGTAATATTGAATGAGTTGTTCCAAGTCCTTTTGGGGAATCATGTACACCTCGTCCATGTTCGTTGACTACAGTCGGAGCAAAGTTCCCCGTCTTCCTGGTCACGGCAACTCTTACAAAGACGGGCCCTCAAGATGTGTTGGTACTCTCGATACAACAGGTGATATTTATGCTTCCAATAATGACACTCGTCTTTCCACTTGTCGGTGGCCCGATTGGCCTCTTGTAATAGAGTCATCCACGTAGGGAGGGTTAACGAACACATTGACATAACACCTCGTGAAGTCCTTGAAACAATCCGCTTCCTTTTTGTCGGACTAACCACTGACGACGTTTTTTGACGGAATGTCGACGACGTCCCAAATCACGTAGTACCTTTTTATAGGGTTGAAGTTTAGCCAGCATGGGTGGGGTGACGGGAATCTTGTTTTTTAAAAAGTTCAACACCAGTTCACTCACAGCATTGATTTGATCGGCATTGGCATGTTGTAACAATTCTTGACGTTTGGAACCATTGGCTTCTTGTAACATGGACCGTAAAAACGGGAATTGACGTCGAAGACGTTTCATTGGATACAACACTTGTTAGGTTTTTTGGCATAGCCTTTGTCGATCAACCAACTGTTGTACCCTTTGGTACCCCCTCGTCTTTTATACGCTTGATGTTGTTGTTTGTACCCCGATATCATCTTTCTCCCTTCGGCAGCACTCATTTGGGGTTTTTTCAAGGCCTTCACCAAATCACTTGTGACTTCATACCCCTTTTTCACGTCGACGAACCAAGGTATGCCTTCTCCTTGCTGGGTTCTTCTTTTTCTTTTTGTCCGTCTTCTTCGGGGGGCCATGGTTCTAAGAGTGTGGGACTGGGAGGGAGCGGCTTTTTATTGATCCAATACTCTTTGGGTCTCAAGGGACGAGGACATCCGTCTACATAGCATAGGGCTTCCAAAGGTTGGTACACAAAATGACCATGGTAATCTTGCACACATCGTTTGGGTAACGGAGGGGTGAAATCCACAATGGTATCATCCAAGGTTTGCATCTTGATTAAAAATCGTTCCAGATCCTCTAAGGGAATACCCCGCACATGGGTTTTCAATTCGGTCAAGGCTTTGGCATAGGTGGTAAACGCAAATCGACTCATGGTCACTTTAAATCGGTATTGTTTAAAATCATTCCATCCTTTGACCACGGTCCCCACGGCCGCCAAACACGCTACCAACGTACTGTTTTCCAATAGCGGGCCCGCAATCATACCGGCAGCCATCAGGAGTAAGGCCAACCCATTAAACAAAGCATTGATACACTTGTAATGATTCAACATTTTTCGATAACACCACCATTGTTGATGATAAAAGGCATACAAGGAATCCATCCGTTGTAATAATTCCGGGGGGAAGGGAAGACCATGTTGTTTCGATCCATTCAATAACGACACGACGGTTTTCATCTTTACGGCGAAACACGGGACGACGAGGTTTGTACGCTCGGTGCTCCTCCCTGTTTATAACTGGTGACAATGCTATTGGTCATGGTGACATTAGCAATTTCACGTCCTTGGGCCAACTGTTCTTGATCTTGTAACAGCATCCGTAAACGTCGTTGTAAATCCGCTTGACGCAAGGTACGAGGCTGTCTACCAGAACTCCCAGATGTCCAAGATCCTCGAGGGGTAGCTGGATTGGAGGCAGGTGTCAAAGGGGAAGTGGGGGTATTTCGTCGTCGTCCTCGTATTCGAAACGGTCGTCGTCCACGACGACCCCCACCACCACCACCACCACCACCACCACCAGCACCACCAGCACCACCAGCACCTCCACCACCACCACCACCACCAGCGCCAGCACCACCACCACCAGCACCAGCACCACGTCCACCACCACCACCACCACCACGTCCACCACCACCACCACCACCACCACCACGTCCACGTCCAGCACCACCACCACCACGTCCACTACGTCCACCACCACGCCCATTACCCCCAGCACCCGCTGCTGTTCGAGCACCCGCTGCCAAGGGTACGCTAGGAGGACTCGCAGGGGTTCGAGCACCAGAAGACAACGGGCTGGTCTGGGGGCTTTGGAATGATTGATTTCCTGGACTTCCTACCCCTGCTGGGGAAGAGGCCTGGGCAGGGGGCACACCATCTCTACCGGTAATGGGGAGAGCTTCCATAAACTGAAAGAGGGGCTCGGCTTCCATTTCCTCCATGGCCACGTCGAGAAGGCCTTGGTCTCCCGTGAAATACAAATCTTGCCAGGCGCTTGGGGACATTTGATTGCCGCTGGCCGCCCCCACCCCCGCCGGGGACACGGTATCGTACGATTGCGGAGGTTGACGGTCATCATCATCGGCCATGGTTTGCTTTTCTCTTTTTACCTGTTCCAAAGGGCTCCCTTTATAGACGTTTTTGATAGGTGCGAGTCCATCCTTCGTCTTTTAACAGGTGACTCAACACCCGTTGTTGATCGGAGGAGGCGGGATGTAAATCCAAGACCAAATACCCATACGGTCGTGTGGTGGCTTGATGAAACGTCTCCAACGTGTCTTTCCACGTGGTCGGAAACGATTGAAGCATGACGTTGCGTACCCCTAATTGATCTCGGGGGTTCTTAAACGCCACGATGTAATGGGCATTGCGGGATATACTTTTCGCATAGCGACCCACGGGAAACATGTCTTGGCACAAGTAGAGCACCGTCACCCCTTGATGATGCGAATGTTTGGTGAATAAATCCAACACGCGTTTATCGTGACTCCCTTCGTCCATTAAATCATCCAAGACCAGGACCCCCTGTCCTTGAGGAAACCATTGCACTAAGGCCTCATGATCAGGAATCCCTTCGTGAAACACCACCCCTTGATCTTGCATGCCTTGAAATCGATCTTGCCAGGCCCCATAACAATAATGCAATTGGGTCGGTGGGGTTTCAAACAACTCCGGGTTGTCTACCAAGAGTTTTTCCGTAAACGCGGTTTTACCACATCCCGAAGGACCCACTACCAAGATAGAGGAAGGCGTATGAAAACGAAACGGTTTCCCCGTTTGCATGATGATGACGAACTACCCCTTAGAAAAAAAAGGCACCTTTTTATTGGAATCGGTGGGACTCGAACCCACGCACGACCCTCCTCATGTATTCGAGGGGGGATCCAAAGGCTCTACCCACTGAGCTACGACTCCGACACCACTTTTTTCCAACAAATTTTATTTAATGATTACACTGATGATACGGATGACAACAAAGTTGATACCATCTGGCTTCTTGGCCTACAATCAATTGTTGAAGGCGTTGACCGGCTTGATGGTCATTACTAACATAATCATGATCCGAAAACTCATTTAAAAACGCTTGCAAGGTCCGTCCACGGGCTTTGGCTTTCAAGTACAACAAGGCGTAATCACCACAACTCTTGCTTGTAATGGCTTGGAGGGACTTGCCATTGGTCACTACATACTTCCAATGTTGGACGATCCAATCTCGTAACGGGGTCGCTTGCACGTACGTATCCAATGGCAAAGCATAACTGTCCAGGACTTCACACACCTTTCCATCCGTCCACACCGCTAACCAATGTTGTCCCGGTTGATCGTGTGGGTCGGTATTCACAATGTACCCTTGAGGTTGGGTCTTGACAGGAGTCTTGGGTAAACGATCACAGGCCACCGTCCCGTAAAAGACAGGGTTCAATTGGGGGTCGTCTCGGGCTAAATAATCCAACTGCACATTATTCAAGGCCACATGTTCCATTTCTTCAGTGTTGGTAAATGTTATACAACACGGCTCCGTTCCTGTCAATCTCCAGCAAATTCTCAAATTCTCCATACACGAGTACGGTTATATTGACACCGGGGGCAGCTCCAAATTCCAACACCAGTTGTAAATCTCCCGTTTGCTTGGGGTTGAGGTTTTGACTGTCAGCACATCCATTGGTCACATTGTCAAACATGAACAAGGTACAATTTTTAGCTTGGCCCCAATCCAGCAGTTCTACCATGTTGCCTTTCTTTTTACACCAGGCACCACTGGCTTGCAGAAAACGGAAGTAGCCTAGATTATCTCGGGTGCCATTGTTGTGCACTAACTGGAGGGTTTCATAAGGGTATTCTTCTCCTCTGACAATCTGTTTAATGGACGTCAGCCCAAATTTCTGGAAACAGAACGGATCTCGGGTCACATCTCCATTGAAGGCGCGGCTGTCCAGTAACCCCACAATCAATCGGTCAGGTATTCTGTTTTGAAACAGGTTAGGGATATCAAAGCGGACCAGGTTGTTTTGCATGCTGAAAGTCCGGATTTCACTGCGGACGGTCGGGTAAGCCGCCACTTGGCCTTCATTGTGTCTTTTTTCAGATATACTCTGGTAGATGGCGTCATTCAAACGCAGTTGACAGAGATGAAACCGTAGTTTCACATCCCCTTCCATCAATCGGCCAGCTAGAGCCACTCCATTCAAAAACAGGCTGGGACCATTGAAATGAAATTTCATCTTGATTTCAATACCAGGCACCAACAGTTTGCCAGTGTGAAACACTTCCAAGTGCGGGGTAAACACTAGACTGTGGGTGACACCTGCAGCATACTTCTCCACTTCGGTCGCAGAGGCATTGAAGGCCGCTTGATGATTAGGAGGCAGATCTTGCCAATGTTGATGGTTTCCTGCTTTGTCTGTGTTGGTGGCAGTCCATTCGGGTGGGAAATCCACTTGATTGAACCATCCTTGGGGTCCTAACACGGTCTTGCCATCTTCTCGGTCATAATTCAGCAAGGTTTCCAGGTAAGCTTTGTAATGATACGTGTCGGATTGTGGACTGATCAGCGTGCCATTCAACTGCAAGTCAATTTGTTTGATGATGGAATGGGCCAAATTATTGACGGGCCACAATTTCTCCGCGGCCACCAAGTTCGCGCCATTCGCCTTTTTCAAACTCAATTCCATGGTAAAGTAACTGCGTCCCAAATCCACAAAATCGTCCAACCCTGGAATGATGAATTCCATGGGATTGATACCCGTGGTGGTGGGTTGGATGGTGACCATGCGATAGGCATTGATGCTAATGTCGGTCGGTGGCACCTTGAAAATCCGTAAGGCAGGGTTGACGGTCCCTTCGGAACGCTCGTGAGCCGGGGCGGTTTGTGTACTCACGTCAGGCATGTTTAACGTCGTCGAGTGGTACCCCGTCGTCGTCGTGAGGGGTTTTTATAGCGTCGTCGTCGTCGTCCTAAACGTTGTCTCAAATCAAACCCGGGGACTCTCATCACCTCGGGACTCAACCAGCCACCACGTTGTCGTCGTCGTGGCATGAGTTTCCAAAACGGATACAGTCCACCCCATTGAGACAACCCTCGATTACTACGAATCCGTCGAGGTCGTGAATGCACGGGTTCCATGTTCACACTCCCAAAATATCACGGGCACGTTTGGTTTGTTTGGGAAATAAGGCAGTGGCTACACGCACGGCGTCTTTCACGTTCTTATGACTCAACGCTTTCTTGGCTTGTTTGGTGATTTCTTTTTTAAGGACGTCTTCGGCTTTGCGTTTGATACCTCGTGTTAACCCTGCATTCAATCCTCTCTTGATATTACTAGGTAGTTTTAAAGGATTTCGCGTGCTTTTAAGGCCTTGGAACCCACCACGCATCAGATCCGTCACCAACCCTTTGCCACTTTGACCATGTTGATCATACCACTCGTCGGTTCGAAATCGTGTCAAACTTCCCCCACGCATGGTGCCTTCTTCACCAGGGATAAACGTTTTGTTTAGGCTTTATGGGACTCCCCTTTTTATACCGTCATCATCGTCGTCGTTTTTTCCGAAAAGCGGCTTCCAACCCTTTTTTAGCCCCGTAACTCGCGGCACCACTTGCGGCACCCAACGCCACAGCTTTTCCTCCAGCGATCAAGGCTGGAATGAGGGCCGCCAGGGGCAAGAGACCCCCTCGTTGCCTTCTTCTTCGTCTCCTTCGACGCACTCTTGTCTTGGGCATCTTTGTTTGTTTTCACAACTCTTGTTTTCTTTTTATACTCACATGACGTTGCACGTAAACGATTCCCCCGCCCACCGTTTGCGTTTCCCACTTCGCATTTCTTCCATACGTTTCTTCGTTGATCTTAGGTAATTCTTTTTGGCTAACTTTTCTACCCCTTTGGTGATGGACCAAGCGGCCTTAGGAATCCCGGCAATCACCGCGTTGACCCCTTCCCCCGCTTGTGGACGCTGTGGTCGGCGTCGTCGTCGTCGTCGTCGTCGTTTCGGAGGCATGATTGATTTGGGTTCCCTTCTCGTCTCTCTTTTTTATGTCTTTTTGAAGTGTAACGTGACAATGGTATGGCCTTCACCAAACTTGACCAAGTCTCCTCCGGCACCAATCGTTTCAGCCACTTGAACGTGAATGATTTCCACCACTTCGTTACGAAGAGGTAGGTATTGAATGTGCAACGGTTCAAAGTACAGGGTGCCTCTGCCTTGTCGCTTGTACTGGATTTCACGCAACAAATCAGTCACGCGATTGCCCACCACACTGCTGCCTGCCACGTCGGAGTACACGTGCAACGTTCGTGTAGGGTCACCCACCACCGTACGAAACGCTACATTCAAATTGGTGAAACGCCAATTCACGCTGAAACTCAACCAAATCCACGTGGTCCCAGCACCATCCACGCTCACTTGATAATACTCCGGGTCGTCCTTGCTATTTCTTAATTCAATGTCACTATTGTTGGGTACCTTGTCATCACGGAATTCCATGTTCAAGTTGGGTCCCAACTCATAGTTTCCTCCATCGTTTTTTTTAAACCATCCCATTTTTTCGGCCATGAGATGATGAATGGCAAAGTGAGGGACGAACATCGTCGTGTTGTCTTTGTATGGAAGCACGTACTTGTACCGCATGATATTGCGATTGTTCATGATCAAATCCTCGCCGTCCCACTCAAAGGTGGTACACGTCTTCTTTCCCCGCTCCGCATACGGTGCGCCATAGTAGCCCATGTAAGCATAGTTCATACGTTGCCTCACCCAATGGAAAAAGGCTTTCATGAAGGTCACGCCATCCACAATGGAATCATCATGTTTCAAATCGTCCATTTTCATATTGAAGCTAAAGACCTTACGTCCCGCGGAGGACGTCATTCGATAACAAGAGGTACCAAACACGAACTGATCCGATGGCAGCAGATTAAAAATGTTGACCCCCGTGTCCGGTAAGGAAATGGCACTCAACCCCACTTGCCATCCACCTCCCGTGAGCTGTAACGGTTGAGGTAAACGAATCTTGAAGGAATTAGGTTGGTTGTTGGGAAATTCACGTCGGTTGGCATGACTGGGTAACGTCACGTAGAACGACATGTTGTCTTCTTCTTCACACCGTCACTTCCCTTTTAAAGTGGAGGGTCAGGAGGGTACGCCCTTCACCAAATTTCACCAGATCCCCATTGGTTTCGGCCATCTGGGTTTCGACGATTTCCACCACTTCGTTGCGTACTGGGATATATTGAATATGTCGAGGTTCAAAGTGCGTGGTGTTTTGAGGCTGGTACTTGATTTCTCGTAAGAGATCGGTGATGCGACCCCCTACCATACTGCTGGTCCCTACATCACAATACACGTGCAAAGGACGCGTGGAGGGAAATTCCAACGAGGGACGAAAGGTCTGGTTCACATTCACAAACCGCCAATTACACGTCATACTCAAGTTCAGATAATCCCCATCCACTTTCCAAAAGGCGGGCTTGTTGCTGCCATCCAGGACATCGGACGGGGTGGGAATGGAGTCCGTATGAAATTCTTGCAAGAGATTGGGCCCCAATCGATACTGACCGGGGGACACTTGTTCAATCCATCCCATTCTCAGCGCCAAGGTTCTGCCCCATAACACGCGTGCCACTTGTCGTTTGTAATCCACATTGACGGTATTCAACACCAAATCCCCTTCGGAGGTCCATTCAAACGTCGGGTACAATTTGACGCCATTGTCCTCGGCCCATTTGTTTTTGGGTTCGGTTTGTTTGGCACGGGCTTGCACGTAACGGTACACCAGTTGATGAAAAAAGTGCGATCCCGTCGACGAGGCCAATTCCTTTCTCATATCTCGACCGTAGACAGTGAGTTCGCGACGTTGATGCCACCATCGATCGTTGCCTTGATCGTCTTCGGCATACACCCGTTCGTGCCATCGTACATACAACAGAGGATGGGAATCACCCACGCCTCCTTCTTCCGCTATCACGGGAATGGTGGGTAAGGATAAACTCACCATACCCACCATCCATCCTCGTCCCACAAATCGGATGGGTTTAGGCAATCGGTTTCTGAAATGATGACTCTTGTTCCCAGGAAACTCTTTGGTACTCGCATGACTCATCAACGTCACGTAAAACGAAGAATTGGGCACCAACGTCATTGTTTTAGTCGCGTCGTCTTTTGGGTGGGCTTGTCTCTTTAGTCTTCAGTTGTCGTTTGGGTGGGCTTTTCCTCTGGGGTGGTTGGAGAGACGTGACGTCTTGACTACGAATCCAACTATTGTACTTGTCGGGCCACCCTTTCCACTTGACCAACCAACGATCTTTTTGTCGCTTAAGTACCTTCTCAATCCGAAACACCTCGGACACATGGACTTTTTGTAAATCCTCTTCATAAAACGTGCCTTGGACGGGGGTATCATCCCATTCGCGAATCTTATACGTGGGGACAGGGCCAGGGATCACACGATGCACCACAAACACTTCTTCGGTCCAACCGGGTAAATACCCTTTTTCAAAGGTACGATGAATCTTATTGAGACGGACACGATCTCCGACTTTGAATTTAGGTTTTTTCTGGTCTTTCAACCGTTGGGCATACAATCGTTTCCACACGGCTTCTTCGTTGTCCCATGTCACGTCTTGAGGGGCCATACCAATACTTCGATGACGGGTGGCATTATAGCCTTGCACCAACTCGGGTAAGACATCGTCAAACTGTAAGGTGTTGGCCGCGGTGAAATAACGGTACAACCGTTCTTTCAAGGTGCGGTTAAATCGTTCCACCACACTGGCTTTCGCATCCCCTTCGGTCGAAAAATGTTGAATGCCTTGCTCCTCCAGCCATCGTTGAAACGTCCGATTATAAAATTCTTTCCCTCGATCCGTTTGCAATCGATTCGGGTGACGTCCTTTCAAAATCTTGTCAAAGGCATGAACCAAGGCCACCCCGGTTTTGTCTTTCAACGGTTGTACCCACGCGTACTTGGACAACACATCCAAGACCGTCAACAAGTATCGTATACCCCGATTATACTTGGCCAAGGGTTGCACTTCCACTAAATCCGCGACCCATTGATCATCTAATCCTCCTACGATCACGGGGACGGTGGGAAAACGACGACGTCGGGGTTTATGTAACGTATAGGCCAAATCCCGTTCCAAGACCCGTTGAGCTTTTTTCAAAGGGAGACGATGGGCTTTAGCAAATCGTTGCACCCCTCCTAAACTGCCGGGGGCTCGAGGATCGTGGTACCGATTCAACCATGATGGGGAGACCTTTTTCTTTCGAGGGGCCATACGTTTTGGCATTCACCCCATAAGGTCGATATGGTAGGGACCGTGTGGGGATGCGCCTTTTGAATGATTCGATACCATCGCCATGCCTCTGGGTGAGCTTTTAACCATAAGACAAACACCACCCATCGATATAGGTTGCGGTCCACATGGGTTTCTTCAAAGAGGTGGAGAGGATGCGTGTCCTCGGGACATGGGGGTATGGGGATTTGGGTGCCGGGTTGGTGATCATATAAGACTTGACAAAGGGTTTGATGACATTGCCATTGCCCCAGGGACAAGACAGACTCCCACGCATCACACACAGACTCCATGGTGACATTGATAAAAAATTTTATTCGTTCTCTCATTTTAAAAGAGACCTAGACGGCCGTAACTGACGGTCTCTAGACCTTTCTGCCAGTTCTCCACACTGTCACTGTACTTGGGGGGTGGTGGTGCCGGGGCTACCATCATTTCTTGACGGTTCTTGAGATCTTGAATTTCTCGTAACAATTGTTTCTCATAGTCTGTCAGGGGTCGTTCTCGTTCCACGTCCTCTTTCCTTCTGACTGGAGGGCCAGGGATGTCATAGCCCCTCTTGGGATATCCTTGAGCATCACGGGTGGGTGCTTCAGCTTGTTGGTCGGCTTTTTTGGGAGGGTTGTCATGAAACCACGTCCAGTACTTGGGACCCAAGGGTTGATCAGCCCATCGGAAGAAGCCACACGTTTTCTTGGAACAAGTCAGAAACAACCGATCGGGGTTCTGGGTCGAATGACTCTGTTGAAGCGTGGCGGGTTCACGGCAAAAGCATTGCAAACCACCCCACATGTCCAACACTTCTACATGAGGTTGACTATACACGGCTTTCATATACTCCAGAACTTGATCTTGACCACAAAACAGCAAACACGGTTGCATGGGACATTTCACATACTTCCATCCCTTTTGAGATTCTCGGGCCTCCAAACGCACCTCATGGTAAGGACATACCATAGTGTCCACTGAACTGGGAGGATCATACACGGTCGTCAAGGTGAATTGAGGTGATGGGGGTGATTGCTCCACCATGTCATTCAATTCTTTCATCATATCTTCCACAGCAGCTCGGGTGTCTTCCACCACGTCGCACACCACAGGATCACAGTCCACGGGCGTCATCTGTTGAATGCTCTTCTTCTTCTTCTTCCCCTCTGGGGGATGGGTTGATTTTCTCTTCCGATCGGTGGACATCGTACTCAAAGGTTGATGTCACCCCTACCGACCATGCCTTTTTATACCTTAGACCCTTGACTGTCATTGGTCAGCTTATCCTACCCATATAAGGACTTGTTATCTTCCCATTGGTCAGCTTGTTCAATCCAAATAAGGTCCTCTTGTCTTCCCATTGGTCAACTGTCCCTATTTAAGACGGTCCCTTGGTCACTAGATCTTCATTCTCAAAAGCCATGCCCCCTGACATGATGATCGGAGAACAAGATCTCGGTGCCTTGGAACTGCAAGTGGGTCATGGCCATGTGGTGTACACCGGGGGAGCCAAAGGTACGGATGCCCTCGTGGAAGAACAGGCCAAACACTTTGGGATGCAACTAGAAGTCCTGGTCCCCCCGAACCATCCTCGATCCACTTTCATCACCCCTTCTACGGTGGAAGTCCTGATGCTGGCCAACCCCCATCTTCACCAGGCGGCTGAGAAACTAGGCAAAAAAATGCCCAGTCATTTTTACACCCTGCAATTGCTGCAACGCAATTATCAATTGGCCAAAAAAGCCCATACCATCTATGCCTTTGGCATCTTGGAACCGGATCATAAACGCGTGAAAGGAGGCACTGGTTGGACTGTGCAATTGGCTATGGATCAAGGCAAACCCGTCTACCTGTTTGACATCCCCAGTCAATCATGGTACCGCTCGGACCATTACTACCAAGTCAATGAGAATGCCGCCACCCTGGTCACTGGCAGTCAATTTGTCCCTTGGGGACCTAAAAAGCCCACCCTACATCAAAGCAGTGCTATTGTGGGATCCCGGGATGTGGACGAGAAAACCCGAGCCGAAATTCAAGCCTTGTTCAACCGCACCTTCTGTCTACCCGAGAACATTGATCAATTACGCATGGAACTGGAAGACTTTCATTTGTAATTTCTTAGTTTTTACTTTTGGAATTGTACATAGCTTTCTTTTTTAATTTTTTTACTTTTTATTTTTTCAAATTGTAGATAGCTTTTTTCAATTGTACATAGGAGCGCCCCACCCGCGTGGCAAAGAAGACCAACCACCCTTTGTAACATCAACTCTTTTTTTAATTAAAAAATTTTAAAAAATGACATCACTGGTTTTGCACGTGGATCATAAATAAATAAATGTCTCTTGACGCACAGCTGCCTTGACTCACAATAAAATGGGAGATCCACTTCAAATTCTTCAAACTCTTGGAGTAAGTCGTCTTGACAGACTTCATGCTCGTGATCACAACCACCACCACCACCACGAAATCCTGGATTTGTGGCAGATCAAATCATCCTCGTCACTGTCCACCATCTCTTGCAGGCCCTTGCACGTGGATTATAAATAATTTGTCTTGACTCACAGTAGCCTTGACTCACAATAAAATGGGAGATCCGCTTCAAATTCTTCAAACTCTTGGAGTAAGTCGTCTTGACAGACTTCATGCTCGTGATCACCACCACCACCACCACGAAATCCTGGATTTGTGGCAGATCAAATCATCCTCGTCACTGTCCACCATCTCTTGCAGGCCCTTGCACGTGGATTATAAATAATTTGTCTTGACTCACAGTAGCCTTGACTCACAATAAAATGGGAGATCCGCTTCAAATTCTTCAAACTCTTGGAGTAAGTCGTCTTGACAGACTTCATGCTCGTGATCACCACCACCACTACCACGAAATCCTGGATTTGTGGCACCCTGTGCCCTGGTTGGTGATTGGTTCATCACCCCTCCCACGTGACCTTTTTTTCTCTATAAAAAACCGCCTCCACTCCCCGTTTTCACTCCCAAGCCAGCAAGCAGTCAAGCAAGCAAGCAAACAAGCAAGAATGTCAAGTAAACGGGATAGCGGTAAGTCATTTTATTCCTCATCTCTTTTCAACAAACCAATCTAAGTAGTTAGCCTGTTCTGGAGCTAACCGGGCTAGGTCCCACGTGCTCCAGGATTTAATTAATGATTCGCTTTCTCTATAAAAAAACAACCACGTCATGTCCGTTGACTTTTTCTGGAGAGTTGAGATGAAACTATTTTTTTTTCTCGCCTCAAAAAAAAAAATTTGAAAACCGAAGCGGTTCTGTTTAGCTTGCAATGTTTTCCCATTCCCCGCGTTGTTGTGAAAAAATCCTTTTCTACCCGAAAGACTATTTGATTTATTTTTACTCACTCTCTGTATTTCTTTTTTCCACAGTCCAACGATGTGCTGACTGTAACGCGGTGAGACAAACGAGATGACAACTCGTATTTTCGCCGAGAAGAAAGCGAGCGGCTTGTTGAAAACAACAAGCAAACCTCCACGCAAAGTAAGCATCATTTTTTTTTCTTACTGTCAGCTAAAAAAATATATAGATTTAGCCAAGCCTAAAAGCGGAACTCCATATCTACCGGTTACCATCGGCCGCCTATAAATTCTTCAGAATTAATCTTGTTTACTGTTGTTAACTTAGGTACTTGACCTCGTTAATTACTGTATAGTTTTATTAAGCGTATCATTTTAGTATAAACTTAGAGTTATAATTCTGTTTCGTGATTCAAGCAAATCTAGTTTATCTATTTGTGCTTTCACTTTAAGTTCGCTAGGCAAATTCATTTAATCGTTTATCGGCATTTTTCGTTTGTTTTGATTGCTGTTATTTTATTTGTCGCTTTGTATTTTGTAATTGGAGACGCGTGTTCGCTTCGAAACTACTAGAAATTCTCTTTTGGTTTTGTTTACAGATTATTTCACAGTGTTGCACACATTTGACACATTTTGTCGTAAATTCAATCTGTTTACTGTGAATAAATTTAATTCTGTTTTACAACTGTCAATTGGAAAGCTATGTTCTTCTAATTCTGTTTGGCGACCGGATACGCTTCATTCGTTTTAAGTTCGCTAGGCAAATTCATTTAATCGTTGATCGGCATTTTTCATTTGTTTTGATTGCTGTTATTTTATTTGTCGCTTTGTATTTTGTAATTGGAGACGCGTGTTCGCTTCGAAACTACTAGAAATTCTCTTTTGGTTTTGTTTACAGATTATTGCACAGTGTTGCACACATTTGACACATTTTGCCGTAAATTCAATCTGTTTACTGTGAATAAATTTAATTCTGTTTTACAACTGTCAATTGGAAAGCTATGTTCTTCTAATTCTGTTTGGCGACCGGATACGCTTCATTCGTTTTAAAATACAAAGGTCATGCTTTAGGTCAGAATTATTTGTTCGCAAATTATTACTTTTCTGATCAACTTATACTCTTTCCCAGGGCGCGTGTTCCTTCCCAGGACATTGAACTTTGGACTCCGTGCCGCTGCCTGGCTTGCATAGTTCGTCATTGTGCCCTCGTCCTCTACCAGGTGCCTCTCTTCATGGAATCATGCCTCCAGACATCGTCGCAAGCCACCATATCCAGTTTAGACTTTGGACTCATTTTTGTTTTCTCTCACTTGTTGTGAAAAAAGGTTGACAATAAATTATTTTTTTTATTTTCTTGTTTTTTTTAGAGTCAAGGACCACCCTCGTTCCCACAATTGGACTTTGGACTTTGAGCCCACGTTTTCTCAGCGGGTTTACTTCCCCTTGAGCCCACGATCCCTTTTTCCTACTCGTCAGCGGTTTCCCTTTCCAAATCACGTGACTTCCGGTTGCATGAGCCCGCGATCCCTTTTTTCCCCACTGGTCAGCGGTTTCCCCCTCTTAAAAACACGTGACTTCCGGTTCCGGTTATGACGTCATCCTTACATCAAAACGAGGCTCATCTTGCCCAACAAGCATACATTACTACTCTCGATATAAAACAAAAAGACAAAAACAAGTAGCAAGAATATTGACGTCTTCATCGCTAGATGTCACTGGAGAAAACTACTCAAGGTCTGACTTTCATTCAATGCGTATACATGGATCTATTACAGTCCGATCGATGGATTGCGCGATCGATCGCATCGACCGATGTCGATGGACGCAAAACCAGAATAGCCACTTACACTTTTTGTAAAAATAAAACATAAACAGACAGTGAGCACAAGGAATAATTAAGCAAAACAGCACAAGCTCATTACCATAAGCATTATTTTGGAGCAAGCCCGTAGCTACTGTTATTTTGTGGTAAATCAACGTTCCTTCTGTTTTCATTCGGCAACGAATGTAGCACTATTTCGGCAAATACAGTGTCAGTACTATTGCTGAAACCCGTAAATGTTTTTCTTCCCCTCCGCTACTGATACACGGACTCCTTCAGCCGTACAACTTTGGCAGAGCCCGTAAGACTCGGCCTTCGCCTCAACTTTCCTGAACCCTACGAGGCATTCAATTTAAAGATCTCCTTCTCCACCGCGAAAACACTTCAGAATTCCGAAATATACCACGAAATCGATACGGCGACACTTAAATGTCAAGTCAAAATTCACACTAGTGCTTTCGGATCGCTAACGGCAGCGATGGAAGAAGATACCAATCAGACTTCACGACAACCAAGACAATGGCGTATTTTTCATATATGAAAAATGTACCTCCGCGCGCAAAGCACTTTGGGTGACACTGGCGAAATTAACCTCATGCTCACCCACGTCACCCGGTGAATATAACATTTCAAGGCGCGGCTGCTAAGCTACGTTCACTTTTTTTTTTCGTGTGTTGTTTGTCAAGTAGAGCTCGTTTTTTTTTTTTTTACTTTTTGATGTCCACATCTGAAAATTATACTAAAACAATTATTTTACAATAACTGAGCGAATTCTCGCGCGCTGATTGGCTAATTTTTATTGTCAATAAGAGTACAGACGGATGAAACACGTACAGCTGACGCAATCAGCAAAAGTTTTGTCAAACTTTTCATTGCTGCATTCATGATGAGGCGATAATTGTACCACAAATCTAGTGGTCTTCAATGAGGAACTCTTCTAAAATTTATGGGTTAAAACTGAAGAAACCATTGCAACCTTAGAGCGAAAAGATGAGGATGTTTGTTGAGGACTCAGAACTGAAAATCGCCACGGTGAGCGGGAATTTGAGCTGTCGATAAAATTATGCTGAACAACATGCTGAACTGTGTTTTAGCGGATTGTTTTGTGAACACTTTTCACTCGATTAAAGGTTAGCTGAGCAATTCGAAGTTTTCCTTGTATTTCTGGCCTATTCTTACCAAAATTTTAATTTACGAGGCTGTGATTCTCCGAATTACAGCGATGAAATTCTGATTAGTGCGGCAATCGCATCTTCCATTGACTCTTGCATTTCTTTCCTTCGTTTGAAAATCAGATTTGGCTTTTTGTTATTGTAAAAAACTAATTGACGTCAGTTTTTTTATGAGAGTTCCTCATTGAAACACAGTTTGTTGTAGATCCACTCGCCTGCGGATCGTGGATCTACAACACTTTGACAATATTATGACGAAATTTATCATCAATAAGAGGACAGACGCATAAAAAAACTGACGTCAATTTGTTAATTCGCCTCAGGCTCAGTAAATATTGGCGAATATTTACCTCGCCTTCGGCTTGGTGAACATTCGCCGATATTTACGTCGCCTTCGGCGAATAATTGTTAATTGATACGATAGGAAAGAGTCAACACTTAAGGTGATTCCATTCAATTGCATTACGCATCCTTTCTGCGCATCATTTTTTTGCGTGATTAGCGCGTGCACGAGCGCGCGCACCTTCGGAACTTGATAGGTTTTCTATGAAAGCTGAGCTGTTCAGAGAAATAAATGGTCGTTTTCTCCTAAACGAGCTCGGTGACCCCCATTTTTTAATACATGAATTCAAATGGCACACGGTCTAGTACAATATATCGCGATTTTGAGGAAAGTTAAAAATTCTGCTTTGATATATTGTTATTTTAATGCCGAAAAGAACACGTCTTTAGGTGCTGCAGGGTATGTACGCTTGCCACAAATTTGTAAATTTATTTCATAATCTTGATTCCTGTTCAACTAAAATTGTATATAATACAAGATAAATTTTTGTTTTGGTGAACTGCTCCAATATTTCAATACAAGCAATGACTTTTTAAAGCATTTAGGGTTCTCATTCTGATTACCAGGGTTTCTCAGGAAAACCTTGCGGGTTGTATAGTTGCTATTAATGGCTATCCATTTTGTGAAAAAACAAGCACGGTGACCCCCATTTTTTATTGCATTTTTGAAATGTTCTAAGCACAATTACCAACTGGACCAAGTTTTAGAAAATTTTAAATATTCCTTCTATTTCGATGGAATCACCTTAAGACACACGATGGAAGACCAAAGGCAGAACATTTTCAAGGGAGTATTGTAGCTAGATTTTATAAAATGCGATGTAGTATGGTGTATTATCATATTATCGTATGGGTCTGATGACGAAATACCATAGAAAAAGCATTGGCAAGTTGAAAAACTGTCACGGTGTCGCGCATTCATCATTCGTTCATTGAATGCGCGCTCACTCTAGCATTCATTGAGTAATTACAAGCATCATTTTAGAAATTTTTCGGCGAAAAATGTCGTGGCCCTCCCACTTCCTGGAATGGATTAAGTATGACCCTTCACAAACACCCACATAAAAACATCTGACCCTCCCCACACCTATTCAGTAGTTCCTTCATGACAAAAATAACCGGAAGTGAAAATAACTATCTGGAAGTGTTACTCGTAGAACCGCGTTCTGGTCGTTCCATCTGCGCACAAAGCAGCTAATCGCGCGGCGTGTGATTGTACGGTGAAAACTTGAAGATGGGCAAGGATATACAACAACAACAACAACAACAACACTTGCGCTTTATTTTCATGACCATAAAACATTACAGTATTGCAAAAGCATAAGATAATATATAATAACAATAATTACAATAAAAAGTCATTAAACAAAACTAATCAAATAATCACTGATCAAGAATTTGACAATAATTTGTCTCTCATTTCAAAACAGGACGATATAAACTGCACTAATTGCATATTAATATAATAGTCAGTGGAGTTCATTAATTGCACAATCAAGGTTGAAATTGATAGCTGCTTGGGATTCGAAATTACATGATCTATTTTACTGAAAAAGTTGTCTCTAAGTGATGAATATCTTGGACAATGAAATAGAAAATGGGTTTCATCTTCAACATTATGCCCACAAATAGTGCATAGTCTGTCACTTCTGGGGACATTGTTATATCTTCCTGTTTCAATCAGGAGTTTGTGATTACTTATTCTTAGTTTCACAAGCGTTTTTCGATTGGGATTTTTTCTAGTCAAATGTAAATAAGGCGAAGGTGTATAACTGTCTTTAATAGTATTATAAAATTCTAGTTTTTGAGAATTACAAAGAGAATGTTTCCAATAAGCGATATATTTCTTTTTCATTTGATCTACAAGGTACGTTATCTTAGTGTCATCTAAAGTGTCATGATTAAAGTTAAAGGGAATGTCATAATAATTGAGCATATTTATAACACTGGAATAGAAACTATTTTTACCATTACAGTGCAAATCTATTGACATTATCAGTGATTGCACGACGAAGGAGTTTTGATCTTTATTTTGAAGATAACTTATGTACTTAAGAATTCGTTTATTTATATCAAAGGTTAAAGGGAAGCGACCCATTTCAGCCCGGCATGCAATATTAGATGCCTTGTTATTAACTTGTAAGTAGCGTTTGCAAAATTGTAAGTGACTTTTTTCAATTGGTGAAGTGTCCCAAGACTTGAAATCTGATTTAGCAAAGACACCCCAGGCTTCGCTATTATAAGTCAAAATGGGTGAAATCATCGTGTCGAAAATTTTGCAAGCAAGAGAGGGTTTTAAACGGCTTAAGTCAACGTGCCGTCTTAAAGCAAAGAGAGCATGAAGAGCCTTTTCTCTCAAGTGATTCAACGACAGTGTGAAATTTTCAGATGAAGAAATTCGCGTTCCTAGATAAGTATAATTCTGAACAGTGTCAATCTTTTCTTTGTCAATATAAAAGTTACATTCATATTTTTTCGCGCGTTTTTGAAAAACCATTATTTTAGTTTTCTTAGGATTAATCTGTAACATCCACGATGTACAGTACTGGGCTAATGCATTGAGACAATTTTGCAGCCCTGTTTTTGATCGTGATAGTATAATCAAGTCATCTGCATACAAAAGAGAGTTTAATTTGGTTCCATTGGGTAAAACAAATGGATCAGATAGAATATTGTCGAAAGAGAAAGGTAAGTCATTAATGTATAGGTTAAACAGAAGTGGACTCAGAATGCAGCCTTGGCGTACACCTCTTGCATATTGAAAAGGTCGCGTTTGGTTATTGCCAATCCTTATAGAACCAGTAGAATTGTAGTAGAGGCTTTTGATTAGGTTATAAAAATTTCTTCCAACATTATTTTGCAGCAGTTTATAAAGGAGCCCATCGTGCCATACCGAGTCGAAAGCTTTCCTGAAATCGACAAAACAGGCGTATACCTTTTCATGGTGACAATTAACGTACTTATCTATCAATGTTCGCAAAGTAAGAACATGGTCTGCAGTTCGGTTATTCGGTAAAAAACCGATTTGAGATTTGTGAAGGATGTTCAACGAGTTGACATGTTCTAGAAGTCTTTGATTTAAAATCGAACAAAATAATTTTCCTAGACAGCTAGAAACGCAAATTCCTCGGTAATTTGAGGGGTCATTTCTTCCACCAGACTTGAATATTGGTGTAATGAGCCCACCACACCACATTTGAGGCATTGATCCCAAATCAAGAATATTGTTGAAAAGTTTCTGATAAACGAGTATCATTTCATTTAAACTAGTTTTAATCATTTCGTTTCGTATTTTGTCTGAATAGGGTGATTTGTTATTCTTTAATTTTTTTACTGCTGTACGTATTTCGGCTTCTGTGATGAAGAAGTCCAATGGATGCGATTGCATTTTGTTGTCTTCTTGTTTTCGTAACTCATAGATAAGGTTTTGTTGATCGGAGTTAAGAGGGTCATTTGAATGAAGAGACTGGAAATGTTTCATCCAATTTTCTTCTGAAATCAGTGGAGTATGTTTTAATTTCACTGAGTCATCAATTGATTTCAGACAATTCCAAAAGTGTTTCTTGTCTGAATCGAGGGCGGTTTCCTCTAGCTCAGAAATCTTGTTATTGTAGTATTCATTTCTTTTATTATTTAGAAGGTTCTTATACTGTTTTAAGACAGTATGATATTCTTCACGGAGAATGACGTTTAAGGGATCTCTGTGTTTTTGATTTGCTAATTTTCTTAATTCATGTCTTTTCAAGCGACATTCTTTATCAAACCATTTTTTGTTTGAAGATAATTGGGCGCGTTTATGTTTTTTTATAGTTTTTATCTTTAAGCAGCGTTTTGCAGTTGCGATGAAAATGTTTTCTACTTTTTGAAGGGAGATGTTAACATTTGCGATTGATTCGTTGTCGTTTAGAAACTCTCGGATTAACGTTTGGGTACTTGGAGACCGTAGTGCCTCTTTGAATTTTTGTGTGGAGTCATGCTCCCAGCAGAACTGTTTCGGTAAACTCGTCAAAGTATCATTTGCAGGTATTGCATCCCGATTAGAACTATTCGTGTTAATATTCAGCCAAGTCACTATTGGGCTATGATCTGATAAACAGGATGGCTCTTATACAAGGATATACAAGGAATCGAAAGAGGGAAATGTGGTTGTGGTGAATGCGATGATTTTGTGAGGTCAGATGGAGCAACTTGTGGCTATTGTGGCTGTTTGCCGACTCGCCATTCTAAAAAGGATGCCCGCTCCTCCTCTGACTCTGTTTTGAGGCATCAAGAAGACGGCACACCGGACGCGGGAACAAGTGGCAGTGCAAGTCCAGAGAAGTGGAAAGATGAAGACCTAGTGTGGTTCCCGAGCCCAAAGGGCGAATATGCTGAATTCTGTATGTGTTGTATAGGCGAATGTCGTGCCAAGAGCCCGGGGGGGGGGGGGGACTCCCATATGAAAGTGACGGGGATGCTCGTCGTCTCGCTTAGGGTTGTAAATTGCAGATTTTGGTCTCACTTAGGGTGTTGAGGACGGAAAGCCAATATCTTTACCCACACAGGTATCGCTTAGGGTTGTGTGTGAAGAAATATCTGTATTATACTCTGTTAGTGGTCTAGAGCAGCACAGAAATCGCCGTTGTTAAAATTAACTCATAGAAGACAGCATTCGATTGCAACATGTTTAGCGCAATTAACATCTCTATAGCTCTTATTTAGTTGTCTGTTTTTGCATGGTCTCCCTTAGGGGTTAAATAAAGCCGGAGCCAGGCCCAGATTAGTCTCCTTTAGGGTGTTAATTCTAATTTTCTGACGAGCATCCCCGTCACTTTCATATGGGAGTCCCCCCCCGGGGCCAAGAGCGAAATGGCCAACTCTGTAAATATTGCGAGAAGGATGAGACTACTAGTGCTCCACTTCCAACTCGACGACCATATCCCGACTATAGCAAGCTGCCAAACTTCCATTTATTATCTCTCTTGGACTGAAACCCACACCGACGGGCCGTGAATTGTTTGAGGAAAGTAAACTAGTCAGTAGGGACAGTGAGGCCATTAGAGAGTTTTCAGATAAGTACATTGTCCCCGAAAAGCTTGTGGCAGAGTATGTTGAGCACCTTGCCCAGATAAAAATGCCCAAAGAGAAGAAAAAAGAGGAGACTGAAAGGGAGCGAATGGAACGGCTGAAACGGAAGTTCAATGACATTGACTGGGTTGGACTGTACAACTCCGATAAGCTGTCGTTCTTGAGGGTGAACGAGCTATCATTGTACTTTTCCCATCACAAGATCACCTTCAAAGGGAAGAAAGCTGAAAAGGTCGCAATGATCAAAGGGTACATTGGCAGTTTGCTGTACAATTCTACGGAGCGTCAACAACCTCGGCAGCCCCTGTTAAGAAATGTGCTACAACAAGTGACCTCATCGCTTTCCGAGGTCGAAACTGACTCGCAAGGTGGATAGGCACGCAATGTGCACAGAGCAGTGACGTTTTGTTTCACAATACAGTATGATGAAATTCATCACGACAAACTATGGGTTTTGCCCCAACGTTCGGTCCCACCCTAACCCCTCAACCCTACCTACCCCCCCCCCCCAACAACAGCAACAACAACAAAAACTTGCATAAAACTCGCATAAAACCGGGTAACAGGGACCGCGCGGCCTATTTTAAAGTGGGGGGGGGGGGGGGGGGGGGCTAACTCGATCGCTCAAGTGTAAGGGAGCGGGACGGGTGGAATTACAGGCTGACGCGAAATTTTTGTCCTCTTGAGTGGCTATCAATGCATCTAGGGCGGCCAAAAGTGTTAAAAGTTGTCAGTTTTTACCCATCAAATAGACCGGTATAAGTAACGAGTCAAAGCTATACTAAAGAGGAAAAACACTATCGCGTCACGTGATCGATTTCCACTCTTGATTTCCACCAATGGAAGCACGCCAAAATTTAGCGTTGTACTATAATCCGGAATAGAAGAGAATATACTTTTACAGTTTTCTCAGTTTGGAGATGATGATTCCTTTCGCTCAGTAATGTACCCACGATAACAAAATGAACGGAATGTGGTCGGAGCGTTTTGGTTTACTCAGAACAGAAAAAATTGTATTCTTTTAGGGAGTCGGTATTCTGGATATTCCTAAACCGGAATAGGAATAGCCGTGCCAGGATAGTCCTAAAGTAATGTGCCTGAGCCTCTTGTTTCATCTCTGCACACATTTTAAGACGTATTCGGCAAGGTGCAAACCCTTCACGTATTCGCATTTAAGATCTCAAACTCAAATTTTTGTTTGCTTAAAACTTGTGCAAGCAAACTTGTTGTCATTACAGAATGAGGCAAACTAAGAAAACTGAGCTAAGTATTATGAAATATGTAGTTCACCAAAGTCAATCTGTTAGTGTGTCCTGAATGCCTCATTTGTCATCGTCAGGAGCAAAAGAGATCTTCCGGCAGCTATCCTTCTTACAAAGTTTACACGCATAGAGAGGCTTGAAGAAGTCACGTTGATTTTAGGACCAATAAGCATGGCATAGTCGTTGAAGCACTCCGTTAAGCGCCAGCTCCACCGTACAAATGTGGTAGCTGTTGGCCAGTCCTCTTACGGCATGCGAATGGACAGGTGGATAGGCACGCAATGCGCGCAGAGCGGATGACGTTTTGTTTCACAATATGCTGAAATTTATCATGATAACCTATGGGTTTTACACCAACGTTCGGTCCCACCATAACCCTAACCCCCCTCCCAACAACAAAAAAAACTCGTAGTTAACCAGCATAACACCGGGTAACGAGCAGCATGTCTACGCGAGAGTTAATTATGGCGTGTCATTAAAATTGCGCGCGAAGTAAATAAAGCTCTCCCTTTTTCTTCCCTTCAAAGACAACATAAACTAAACCTAGTATTATTTAAACTCGCTTTCGAAAAATATTGCTTGCTTTCCTCTGGCGAAGACCAGAGGAAAGTACACTATTTTACTTCAGAAAATAAAATGTAAGCTGCAGTTGTTGTAGAGGTCATGGACAGTCAACGTTCAATAGGGTATGTGACGTTCGGTATTATTTTTCCCTGCTAGCAGAGGCCCCTTTTCCTTTGTATTCGCTGAGCTGACGGGCGGGAGGAAAAGGGACCTCTGCCCTGGGTCGAAACTCGCTTTGATTCAACCACCGTCCATGGTCGTGGACGGCGGCTTCCGAAACGCATGCTCCCTGTATTGTTTGCTGACCGTAACTTGAGCCCACTGTATCTCGCGCATACCTTTACAGTTATTCCGCTGTTATTTAGTGAGCCCGCATAGTAACATGCCGTCCTGGAAGTCGTCCTGGAAAAGAGAACTGAACTCGTGAAGAGTTACAACGTTTACTTTCTTTCGTTTTCGTTAACATGGACGACGGAAAGATAAAAAAATCGAAAGAAGAAGCTCTAAGGAACACTCGACAAGTTCAGTAGTCAATGGAATTTAGAGCTTTTAGAGCGAAGAAAACATCTGTCAAGGCGAAGGACAATCTTCCATCTCCAAAGATTCAGTTTCGAGTGCGGACTTTCTGGAAAATGCTCCAGCACTTCTACGAGTCTACGGTAGAGTAAATTACACATTTGATTGTAAATTTGTATCGAAATGGTTTTTTAATTGAGGGATTCTTCATATTCCTTACACAGACCTGCCAACCTCCAAAACATGCAAATCTGGAGATGTTGAAAAAAAGCCAAGAAAAACCTGGAGATTGGGACCTCAAACCTGGAGATTTCCAAAATATGTGTTAAATGAAAATAAAAATGGTAGATTTCTTGTTTCAAGGTATTCTTTACCTTATCTGTGCACCTATTGTATTCTTTTGCCGCATATTTTGAAGAGTCAGTTTCTGTTTCGCTGTCGACGCGAGGCGCCAGGTTGAGTTTACTGTTCACAGCTGTAGCCTTCCAGAGACCTAAGCGCACCTATGTTTCACGGGAATGAGGCTGGAATTGTACCTAGGTTTTCCTCAAACATCAGATGTGACAAATTTGGCCATTTTCAACACGGTTTTTCAATATTGCTTCATACTATCAATTTTGTGGTTTGATTTCACGCGCGAGACAACATGAGAAATCTCTTGCGGAAATTTTGAGTTTGTATTTTTGGCTAATTCTTGATTGACAACTGGTGTATTTTATTTAAAAGTTAGAAATTGTAACTATTCTAGATCAAGTGAGTGTTGTTTTTCCGAGCCTATAAATTGTCCTTTCGTACTGCACGTGGGGTTGTTTATTACCAACTGCTAATTTAGTGAAGCGACCAAAAAACACGCGGCCGCCAATGGGTTAAAATTCTCTTTGATTCCTGAAGTTGTGGTCCGTGTTAAGAAAGCTTCCTTGTCCAGATAACTTGAAATAACCGCAGATTAGACAACAACTATCTCTAGACGAACTGTCTACTTTTTTTAGGGGAGTTTTTGGTGAACTCGCCATTCACGACAACAAAACTGCGCAGGTCTTTTTGGCGCGCCAGCCGCAAGTTGAGAAAGGTGGCAGTCGTCAGCTGATCACGTGCTAAAAGCATCGCTGGACAGTTCGGTCGCTAAGTAACCGTGGCGCATGCTCAACACAATTCATTTCGACCCAGGGCAGAGGTCCCTTTTCCTGCCGCCCGTCAGCTCAGCGAATACAAAGGAAAAGGGGCCTCTGCTAGCAGGGAAGTATTATTTGCGCTACACGTGTCAAAACAGCAATCTTTCGTCAAGTGTACGTTTCCTATGTTTACGAAATTTTCATCCAAAATAGTCAAAACTAGCGTTTATAAACACGATTGAAATAGTTTCTTTACCGTATTTTTTTTCTTGTAGACTGAAGCCGTCACAAAAATGCCTTCTCGCTTTGAAGCCAAGTCATCTATAGTATTTTTAAGTAATTCTCGTCTGTTTGCTCCTCGAAGCGACCAAAGCGTGCCTCTTTGTTTCCATTTCTAAATTGACACTTGACTGCTATTAAATTCCCAGTGTATTTTCCCATGTTATTTTTAAACTTACCTAGATAGTAGACGGCAACAATTCTTTCCGCTTCCACAGCAAGTGCCGGGGTTTGGACAGCAGTGTGTGTAATAACCACCCGGTCTTTCCAAGCAACACTGCTCCCCAATCGGACAAACATGAATGCCATCACGACAGGGTACTGGAAATAAAGAAGAAAGACAAAAGTTGAGAAGAATAACATAAAAGGACGATTATGTCATCAAACTAATTCTGAATTGAGAATTAATATGCCTCCTGGTGGTAAACAAAAAAATGGTGACGATGATGACGATGATGATAATGATTTCGTGCTCGCATGTTTTCATACTTATACAAATCAGATAGTGTCACCTACTCCTAAACATACCTGTGGTGGCTCAAGATTAGGTTACAAAAAATGTATTATTATATCTTTTAAAGAATGTTTTTCAAGTATTGCTGTTTTATTGACTGATTTTACTTGTAGTTAGGGATGCTTAGAGATAATGATTTCGTGGTCCGAGTTACTTGCCTTGTGCACTTGCTTTCCCAATGGTATACAAGAGCGTGAAAATGACAACAATCTTCGGAGAAAACATTTTTTTCTGAAAGCAGAACTGTAAAGTAGGGCAACCTAAAACCAAACAAGATGAAATTGAGTCTCCTCGTAGTTGACATCAGTGTTTCTTTGTAAAAAAATTATAGGAGAAAGTGGTATGTGTATTTAAGAGGCGAGGGACAAAATATGTTCATAAAATGGTTTCCAGTTTAGTACCATGAAAAATCGTAGCAGCAACTTGATTTTTCAGTAAACTCCATTTAAGTTTCTAGTCAAATGTGTTCAGACACAGCAATGACAAGTAAGAAGCGAAAGCATAGCATATTAACGAATAACTCCTTTCACCGAAGTGCGTCTTAAGCATATGCACCAGGTCAATTTTGGTATATTTTGCACTCGCCAAAAAACTACCGTAAAAACCTCCATAAAAAACCTGTATTTTTCTAATTTAACCACAAAGATTCTTATATATTTGGTATCTACTGTTGAATTAGGCTTTTTAGGTTCGTAAATAGGTTTTTAATTTTTAAGGGAAAAAGCTTGTTTTTGGTCAGAAATTAATTTAATCAATTAGTGTGGTCCCTTGATTCTGTGTCATAAACGTATGTTTTGCCGGTTATGACTACATTCAAAACAAACACAGACTATGCTCTAGGTCTCCTGCCCTTTAATCAACATGAGAACCTGTTTTAATTTTTAGGCTACAAGGATCGAGTTTCTTACAAATTATGACCTACAAGTTTTAATCCACTAGTGCCCTTATATGCGGATTTTAGATAACTACACCTTGACTACCTTGACTAGTACTGCTGTAAAAAGTTATTCACACCGAGAACTTTTAAGATCATAATGAGATCTACAAAAGGTATAGAAAACGATGAAATTTTTTTTATATTTATCATTAAATTGCTGACTAATGTTTACAAACACACTGACGATTACTTAATATTCCCGTGGCTTTGCGGGTTTCAACTTGTACCTCACGCGCTTTACTTAAAGTCCATGTTATACTAAAACTTTTGTACAGCTACTGTTTCGAAACGCCTCAAACTGCTAAATACAGGAACCGCGTGGCCAATTTTAAAGTAGGGGGGGCTAACTCGATCGCTCAAGTGTGAAGGAGGGGCAGAAGGGGGGGTTGTTTCATAGCCTCACGCGAAATTTAGTGACTAACAAGGCCTTCAGAGTGGCCAAGTACGTTAAAAGTTGTCAGTTTATACCCCTAATATATACCTAATAAGTAAAAGATCAAAGCTATATATAGGGTATGAAACTCTTGTGGCCTACCAGTGATTAATAATGTCGATACTTAGGGCACGTTTTGGTTGCCTAATCTGGAATAGAAGACAATGTACTGTTACTGTTTTCTCCGGTTTAGACATCATTTCTTTCCCTCATTAATGTATCCATTGTAACAAAATGAACGGAATGCGGTCGGAATGTTTTGGTTTACTCAGAATAGGAAAAATTGCTTTCTTTTAGGGAGTCTCTATACTGGATATTCTGTTATTCCTAAACCGGAACAGCAATAACCAGCATAATCCCAAAGTAATGCGCCTGAGCCTGTTCTTTCATCTCTACACACCCAGCATGGTGTAAGCCTTGATGTATTCGCACTTAAGATCTCAAACTCAAAAACATTTTTCTTGAAACCTGTACAAGCAAACCTGTTATCGTTACAGAATAAGCCAACTGAGAAAGCTGAGCTGAGCATCATAGAATATATATTTCACCAAAGTCAGTCTGTCGGTAGGTCGTGATTCTTGAAGGCCTTATTTGTCATCGTTAGGAGCGAAAGAGACCTTTATGCAGCCACTAGGTGCAAAGTTTACATGCACAGAGAAGCTTAGAGACGTAACGTTGTTTTCCAGAAAATATCAAAGCAATGCTGCTGCTGATCCTGTCTGGAGACAGACTGCAGTTCGTATTGTCAGGGCCAGACGAGAGCGAGAGTCGACAAAAGTTCAAACTCTTTTTAAAAGAGCAGAAGAGAGTCAATGAGAGTTCACGCTGCGCTCGTTCGTAAAATATTGTGAGGCGGCGCGACATGCCTAGGCACGTCGCTGCCGTCTTATAAAATGCAGCGCACATTCCTGAATTGTCGGAAGTCAGTAGACTTAGTCTCCGCACGGGCTCTAAACAATCAGGCTCGTTATAATGACGTGGATTTTACGAGATTGAAAGCTAATGTTTCAAATACCGGGCGATTTGTTAGTGACATGACCATTCTTGCATGTGAAGCGTAATTTTGTTGTTTTGAGTTTCGCGGCGTATTGAAGTTGAGTAAAGGTAAGCGTTGAAATGTTTATTTCGCTGTTTTTGAGGACATTTCGTTTTTAAGGGGCAGTGTTTACAAAGGCTAGCGAGAACTTGGGAGTTGTGTGCGTTCAATACCCATCCGCGCTCACGTGCGTTCTCTCAGTGCACGAGACTGAAAGCAATCTATACCTGCCACTGTAAACCCGGCCCTCACAGAATCAAAGCTGGAACTAACTTCTATAGTTTAATAAATAGCGTCCCAAAGAACTGTAACACTAAAAAAAGGAAAACAGTAAACAAAAAAATTCGGTGGTGATGAAATCTCAATCAAATAACAAACAAGCCTGAGTATCACCAATCTAAATTGATTCCGGGGACGAGCACCAGGTCAGAAATACATTTCTGCTTTTCGGTTCTGCCCAATTTTTAGAATTATGGTTGTCTAAACTTGTCTAAGACCTTTCAGTCTTTCGTTTATGTCTTTCCACGGTTTCAAACTAATTTAATAAAGTCTCATTCATTTTAGCCTGTATTAGAGCACAGGTTAAGACGCAAAAATATAAACGTCACGAGTCGGTTAGCTATTTGAGCATTGACGTGAATATGTCTTCCAGATGTCTCTAGAAACACACCTTTCTGGCGATAAAAAATTGGTCTAAACCCCCCTTACGTGAAATCAAGGATACTAGACAAAATGAAGTTTGAGCTCAAAAGAGGAGAAGTAAAGCACTCTGAGCAAAAAGCGTTTCCGCCTGTTGTAGCTTAAGGATATCACGGTTTAAGAACGATTTGAAAGAGTCGTACAGAGGTCACTGGTTACAAACAAACGAAGTTCTCAAGTTGCATAATAATATATACATTTAATTCCTTACATAACGGAAGTGCAAATTGTCCATAACAGGTCACCGGAAACTACGAACTACTAAAGTTAAACCTTTTTTCCTTAAAAAAAGGGGATGGGGTGGGGGGGGGGGGGGGGGGGGCTGAGAGACTATGCGCCACTTGTAAATTGTTCGGAATTTCTTGTTTTTACCACTCGAAAACAAAATTGATATCTTTGCGCCGCCGTGTAATGTCCTCTATATATTTATTCGTTGTTCTGATAAACAAACGAACATTCTCCTATAGCCTGCGCACCAGGCGTAAACGCAATCCATTTTTTAATATCAAACTAAATCTATGAACTCAAATCTGAGAAGCTGACCTTGGGATGGATCACAGCGAGATCTGTAAAAAGTATAGAAAACGAAGAAATGTTAGATTTATTGATGGCATTGCTGACTTATTTTTGCCACAAATGACAGATACATGATATTCCTACAGCTTTGCAGGTTTCAACTTGTATCTCACGCGGTTTACTGAAAGTCCATGTTATACTAACACTTCTGTACAGCCACTGTTTCGAAACGTTCGAAACATGGAAGCGAAACATGGAAGAAATCGACTTCTTAACTTCTGCCGGAAAATCAAGATTTAGTCTGATCGTTACTGAAAGCAATTATAATAGTTTAGGGGTGAACAAGTTGTTTTGGTAACTCCACAGAATTGAAATATTTAGTCTCGGGTTTATCAGTGTTTATCAACTCCAGCCGAGGTCCTCAAACTCGTATAATTGCAGTAGAGTCAAGTTAAATTTGATAGATTTCTTTTGTTTGTACGATATATATTAAATATCTTCAGCTCGTTTTATTCCACGTATATTTATTCGTTGTTCGGATAAACAAACGAACATTCTCCTAGCCTGCGCTTTAGGCGACGTAAATGCCATCCATTTCTGTACATCGAACTAACCGTTCGTGATAATTAAATAATTATCGTTTAAACTTGTTAATCAAGTGACTTTGGATGGATTACAATGAGATCGGTAAAAAGTACAGAAAATGACGAAATTTTATATTTGTTGATCGATGGCATTAAATTGCTGAATGATTTTTGTGAACACATGATGGTTGCATGATATTCACGCAGCTGCATGTGTGGGTTTTTGTTGGGGCGCAGTGGTGTTGGACTTCGCACCTCAAGGTCGGTGGTTCGACGCCTATAGTCCCTGCCCAGGTCCTGTCCCTGCCATCGTGTTGTTTTCTTAGACAGGAAACTTTACCCCACTTTGTCTCTCTCCACGCAGGTGTATAAAAGGGTACCGGCGATATACTGCTAGGGGCAACTCTGCGATGGACTTGCATCCCATTCAGTTTATACCCATCATATATACCGAATAGGTAAAAGATCAAAGCTATACTTAGGGTATGAAAATCTTCGGCCTACCAGCAGTGTTTATCAACTCTAGCTGAGATCTTCACACTCGCCTAATTGCAATGTGTCGGACTCAAATTAAATTTGATGGATTACGTTTGTTCGTACGCTATATATTTAATATCTTCAGCCCATTTTATTCTACGTACATTTATTCGTTGTTGGGATCAACAAACGAACATTCTCCCAGCCTTCGTGGCAGGCGTAAACGGGAAAGGGTGGGGGAGGACTGGGGCAACGAGAATGGAGGAGGAACATTGTGTTGAACGAGGGAGGTGAATAGGTGTATGCAAATCCGCCGATCCATGCTAGTTTTTGGCCCGATCCGTCGATCCGACATTATTTTCGTTCAAATCCGGATCTGCATTACTTAAAACTTTCCGTGTGATTAAATATACTGCATTTGGGTATATATATTTGTTTTCTTTTTCTTCTACAGTATTTAGATTTTACCCGAAGTTTTCTGTCTTTATTAGTGTTTGAGAAAGTAGCGTTATAGCATTACAAAATGGATTAATAAATACTTTCAAAAGTTGTTCTGCAATCGCAACTACTTTTTTCTCGCGACAGCTTCGTAAATTCTAGCAGAAAAAAGTTGGACAGTAATATCTTTTTCACACAATTCAGCTCAAATAATCTGCGAGCATATAATAAAACCAATTGAACAGTGTAATGTTTTCCGATAATTTGGAAATTATGCAAGTATCTGGTATGGCGTGTAAAGATTTTGTAATCTCTTTAGTTACATCACTTTGGCCAATCTTCTAGCTTGCAGCACGTTTTAAAGTAGGCAGCACTCCCAACTACTGGCAAGTATTTTCCACGGTATCATCTTGGACCTCTTGAGTCCAGGATCTTTAACTTTTTTTTTATCACAGTTACATTTGTTCTCGATAAAATAGTTAATACAATCATGTCATGGGCTTTCTAACCTTTCCACTTGCCAAAAAGGACGGGTAAGTGGCTTGCCTATCTCCATTACAAACTGCATTTGTTTTCCGGCTTAGATATAATGTTTCATTTGCAATTAGTTTGAGTCACAGTTAATCCTAGCATTAAATATGAGGGGGAAAATGTAAGCTGCATTCAGTTTATCGAGTCCCTGATCAATTTGTAAATCTAGCGTAACGGTCCAGCGGAAGTGATTCCATAAAATTTTATGCCGAGAAGAAAATTGAAACTGAAAAAAGAATTAGTCGACAAAACACCAAAATACCGACCAAGGCCGACTGAAAATGAATGATCCGATCCACAAATCCCACAATCCGAACTTCTAGACATACAGAGCCCGGAATCTGGGCCACAATTTGCAGCTGATCCGCGATCCACGGTATTTTTCAAATCCGCGAATCCGCTTAATTTATCGCTGAAATCCGCAATCCGCGCGCAAAAAAAGGCCAAATCCGCCGATCCGCAAACCTATTCACCCCCCTCTTAAACGCAAGCTAACATTCACCTTGTTATCAACTGCGTGGCCGTCACTTCGGCGTCTGGCATTACTACCAGCTGTCATTAGCTTAGAAACTTGGTAACCTTCATTTCTTAAGCTTGCTCCGTGTTTCACAAGCTTATAAGCTTTTTCACGATAAGTAGCGTGATTGCATCCATTTTTAAACATCGAACTAAAACCGCGATAGCTGAATAATTATCCTAAAACGCAGTACATACCTTTTCGTCTAGGTGTAGATTTTTCTGTTAATCTTGACGTTGGATGGATCGCAGTGAGATCTGTAAAAAGTATAGAAAAGGACGAAATTTTACATTTACTGATGGCATTAAATTGCTGACTAATTTTTGTGAACACATGATGGTTACACGATATTCCTACAGCTTTGCGAGTTTCAACTTGTACCTCACGCGCGGTTTACCAACAGTCCCTGTTATACTAACACTTCTGTACAATTACTGTTTCGAAACGCCTTAAACTGCTAAAATATGTAGTAACCCATAGTTTCTAAAATTAAGTCAGAACACATCAGATGTCTAGTTTCACCAATGTCTATTTATAAGTGAAAAATGAAAGAAATCGACTTCTTAACTTCTGCCACAAAATCGAGATTTTGCCTGATCGGTTTTTTAAGTCACTCATAATAGTTAGGGGATGAAAAAGTTGTTTTGGTAACTTCACAGAGTTGAAACATTTAGACTCGCATTTATCAGTGTTTATCAACTCCAGCTGAGGTCCTCAAACTCGCATAATTGCAGTGTTTGGAATCCAATTGCATTTGATGGATTTCTTTTGTGAAAAATGAAAGAAATCGGCTTCTTAACTTCTGAGATTTTGCCTGATCGTTACGTAAAGTCACTCATAATCGTTCAGGGGTGAAAAAGTTGTTTTGGTAACTCCACAAAATTGAAATTATCAATCTCGGGTTCATCAATTTTTATCAACTCTAGCTGAGATCGTCAAACTCGCATAATTGCAGTGTTTCGGAGTCAAATCAAATTTGAAGGATTACGTTTGTTTGTACGCTGTGTACACCTTCAGCTCATTTTATACTACGTATAGTTATTCGTTGTTCGGATAAACAAACGAACATTCTCCTAGCCTGCGCACCAGGCGTAAACGCCATCCATTTTTTAACAACGAACTAAATCCGAGATAACTAAATAATTATTCGAAATTATCGATTAAACAGCAGTACATACCTTTCCGTCTAGGAGAAGACTTTCCTGTTAATCAAGTGACTTTGGATGGATTAAAATGAGATCGGTAAAAAGTACAGAAAATGACAAAATTTTATATTTATTTATCGATGGCATTAAATTGCTGAATGATTTTTGTGAACACATGATGGTTGCATGGTATTCACGCAGCTGTGTGGGTTTTTGTTGGGGCGCAGTGGTGTCAGACTTTGCATCTTAAGGTCGGTGGTTCGATGCCCTTCGATGCCTAGTCCCTGCCATCGTGGGTTGTTTCCTTAGACAAGAAACTTTACCCCACTTTGTCTCCCTCCACGCACGCAGGTGTATAAATGGGTACCGGTGATATACTGCTAGGGGTAACCCTGCGATGGACTGGCATCCCATCCAGAGGGGAGTAGCAATAGTCTCAGTTGCTTCATGCTACAGAACTTGGTTAAGTGTGGGCCATCTTGGTTCGTGAGCGACTTTACCTTTGTGGGTTTCAACTCGTCTGACTCGTACCTCACGCCCCTAAGACGTTTACCAAAAGTCAATTTTATTCGTAAAATTCTATACATGCTAAAAGGATGTAATAACCCTAGCTTCTAAAATGAAGTCAGAATCATGGTTTATAAGTTTTTTTTCACGATAAGGGACGGTGCAATAATTACGTGGAAAGGGGGGGGGAAGGGTAAAATACGGCTCAAAAGTAAGTCGCACCCCCCCCCCTCACTAAGCAAAAAGTAACTTTAAACCCCCTCACCTACTGATTCTATTATGGTCAACCCCCCTCCCCTGTTTCCTCCTCCATTGGTTCGCTCATACCTAATTTACATGTTGTATATCTTCCTCAGTCACAAAAAGTACTTCAAACGACTCTTCAACGTATGTTTTCTGTCCATCAGAATCACTTGACTCTGCTTCTGAAGTTGTGTCGTGTTCACACGAGTTATTACATTCTTCACCTTCCAGAACATCTCTGGCAGCATTTCCACGTGCGTGGCTGAGAACTCGTCATGTTTAGTTAATTCAGCCTTCCTTTCGCTTATCTTGAGACCATGTTGTTTCACATACATTTTCAGCTGGTTGTAGGCGCTTCCACATCTTTTTCATTTTTCCAAGAAATATTAGACGGAAGAGCTTTCCTTTCTGCTACTCTTTTTTTCGCCTTTGCATCCAAGAACTCAAGGTGCCCTACATAACTTTTACACGCAGTCTCGCCCACGTTGTACTGAGAACAGAACTTTTGCAAAGACCTTTCTTCAGAGGAGACAATTTTCCCTCGTTGAACAGTTTCCTTATCTGGACACTCGGGAGAAGTATGTCGGCCTCGTCCCCAGTGGACGTTGCCGTAGTGAAGCTCAAAATGTGATTACGGAGTTCCTGTCTGATTGAGTTTACTTTGGCTTAATTATAAGCTTACTTTGCTAAATAGTCAAACTGTTTTATGTATTTACATAGTTTGGTTTTTCATTTTCTTTAATTATAATACCATGTAGGCTATCCTGCATTAGCATCTTTCTTTGTCATTGAATAACATTATAGTGCAACTTTTACAACGTTTAAGGGTCCCTGTTTCATTAAGACCTGCCAATAAAGTAACACTGTTTTAATATGTAACACAGGCATCCCTTTCCTGCTGCATGACAGATAGAAAAATATTAAATAATCAGCCATTTCAGACATCAAAACCCTGGAGCTTACATTTTCCCAGTTTAATTCCAGTGTAAGCAAGTATAAATAATTATTTGAACTCTAATAGCTTTCCTACCACTGTTCCAGTTTGTGAAAAAGAGTGAAAAAAGTAATGCCCCCCCCCTGTATGTATTACAAATTACATCCAACCCCCCCCCCCATCTCTCCAGATGTGATTTCCCCTATGCCCCACATCTGGTTTCCCAACCCTCCCCTCCATGTAATTATTGCTTAGTCCCTAAATAGCATAATTACATTTCACGCGATGATCCAACTAAATAATTATCTTGTAACGGCGCAGTATGTGTCTACGTTTGTCTGATTCTTTCAGACATATTATCCTTGGGACGAAAAGTTTTTTTTCCGTTTTTAGGCACATTTTGGGTTTTATTTATACGATTTTCTTGTGTGGAGAAACTGGTTAAATCCGGTTACTACAGTCATTACAACACGCAGGAGCTTGCAACACGGGGAGATGAGCTATTTATTTATTGCAACTTTGACGACCAATTTTATAATTAAAAATTTCCAGAAATGATTACATGATAAAACATGAACTACGCAGTTAGCACTACCAAGAATCTTGAGATGTTTTGAATACCCAAAAAAATCCCTACTTAAATCGAGCCACACACACACAAAAAAATACTTGCCAAATTCTCCTACCCAAAAAAATCCCGAAATCGAAAATTTCAAACCCCCAAAAAATCCTTCGATCATCCCCGTCCCTTGAAATCCGGAGCCCCCCCCCCCGGGGGGGCGTACGGCCCAGCTGTCGCAATTCTATAGAAAACGCCAATGTTTCGACAGCCAGAGCGGAAGTAATCATCACAGTCAACTGACGATTTAATTCACTCGATTCTGTCTGATGATGACTTCCGCTCAGGTTGTCGAAATGTCAGTCAATGTCACCACAAAAAGTCCTTCTCAGGACTACACTCACATGGACGATCATAATCCACCGACTAAGAACTTAAAGAAACGGGTCGCACACCAGTAGTAACCTCCCCTTAGGGGAGGGCCAGGCATTTGTATACTAACCCTTGTCAAACTAAACAAGAGAGGGACAGAACCCAGAAGTTACTGTTTGAAAAGAGGGGACATAGTTCCCAGTGTTAGTTGTTCCTGCCTTTACGCGGTACTGGTGAACAAACTGTCAACGTTCATGTCAATTGTCTTTCTGTAGATACTGCAACAATTTCGTCAATAAAATAAACTTCTTGGCCTATTTGTTCAAAGCCTAATTAAGCTCAACCAAACAATGGGCAGCAAACTGTTTTATGTCTCCAAAATAATTTATTTGTAACGACCAACTTATACACTTTAGTCTTGCAATTTTCACATTCACTAATTTCAATTACATATGTACAAATACGTTTTTTTTCGAGATCTTTTGAAAAAACTTAAGCTTACTAGGTTTACTTTGAGAGTAAACTACGAGGAAACTTTTATGTGATGGTTTAGGACATTTTAGCTGTAAAATACACTGCAAGAAAATGTCACTTTAAATAACAGAGGAAAGCAGGCTGTATTTTGAATGCGACCAGACGGAGGAACACGCCAGGGCCCTGGTCGACAATCATTGCTGAGCTGGAGAAATGGTGCCTAGTTAACGATCACTGTTGTTTCCCGTTGACTGCTGGGAGCGGATCCTTGTAGCCGCGCCTTCTTCCCGGCATCCTTTGCCCTTTGAAGGTGAAGCGGCAAGGGAATCTTGTCAAGTCGAGGGTAGTTAGGAAGGCGCATAGCATTCTGATAACGATCTAAAACAATACTAAAGAAAACGGAAACACAAGGTGTTATGAGTTTTTCATTAACACAAGAGATTCGTTACGTAGAGGCGATTTTAACGCACGTGATTTTAAACGCGTTTACTAAAATTCGATTATGCACTAACTGCCCCAGTGGGAGGGCCTGAAGGGAAAATATTTTGCTAGAGGTCATTTATCCCGAGCTCCAGCTCGCCCCTACCCGCCCCACCCAGTGGATGTCATCTCGCGAGTAGGGCTGCAACGATACACCGATGCATCGGTGAACCACGATATTTTTTACAACGATACGAATATCGATATTTAAACAACACATTGCAATATTACGATACAATAAAATATGCTACATCAACAAATTTGGGAAATCACTGTCTTTAATATTCCTTACCCAAGTTCTACATTTTAACCCTTGTAAGACGATTTGATGTTGTGTTATCACTGTGTTGAATTTATTTTTATGGAAATAAATTATTTAAAAGTAGTGTAAGTTGTTCGTAACAAGTTTTGTCGCGCACAGTAATGTATCGTATCGCGTATCGTGTGGTGGCCCTTGCATCGAGATATGTATCGTATCGTGGGAGAAGGTATCGTTGCAGCCCTACTCGCGCGTCTCACTAAACCAGCAGGAAGGCATGTTGGTTTGATCATGTTCCTTATCAAAAGACTCATTATTTTGGGTGACACAAAGATAATTCTGTATATGGTTTGTTTGAAGTACGAGTCATATCATAAGTCGGTGAAGTATGATCGTCCTGAGAAGGACTGTTTGTGACGACACCGACTGACGTTTTGATAACCTGTGCGGAAGGGTGATTTCCAAGTTCAAAACGTAACTCTTGTGTTCGACATTACAGCATTGAAGCACCGACTTAGGAAGCAAGGACGTTTTCATTCAGATTTCAAAGGGTCGCGTACATGGGTGTGATTGTCTGTTGTTTGGATGCAGAGGTTCATACAACGCGTAAATAAACCGCACTGGTTCGGTTTTGCTGGATCTCGGGTGTAGAGATGCTAGAGCAAGACGTCACTCGAAGTGTAATGGAAAAACTGAATGCAAGGCTGGCCAAATATTTCGTCTAACAAAATCAGCCTTAGTCAGGGCCAGCGCTACACAAAAGGAAAATGCTATAACGGCTCCTCAAATGCAATAATTAAGTTTTGAAGTCCAGAGCACGCGCTTTGCTGAAAAGATTACATACAAACCCCTAAAATGGCATATAAAAAATGTCTCCCAATACTTACTTAACAAACTGCTTCACTTCTGCAAGATGTGTCTCGTAACTGTCTCTACCTGTTGGAGTTTTTACTTTGGCGACAGCCTGCAGAAATATTTTATCAGTTGTAAATTTTACAAAAGATTGTATTGTATGCTCATATTTTAATGTAGATAGTTAGTTAGTCAGGCACTTATACTTTTGTAATGTAATGAATGAATGAATGAATGAATGAATAACCTTTATTTAAACACGATAGAAAGTTAAAGCACAATGCTTGTGGGGTCGTGTATTAACTAAATATTACTAAATACTGATAAACTAATATATTTCTCAGTAAATTACTACTAAATACTTATATACTAAATTGGATTGTAACTACTTTAAAAATAATTAATTACACAACAATCAGTAACATTTAAAGTCATTGTAATGCCTAGGGAGCGACCGAACCGACTGAGCACTGAAATTAGGCTCCTTAATATAATTATCAATTTTCACTTTTCGATAGAAAACCGAAAATTGGGATCCTGTATTATACGACGAAACAGCATTCCATAGGATGGCCCCCCTATGTCCAATTGAATTTTTTACAAAGTATGAATTAAATCTAGGGACCACGATGTTATTGTTTCTTCTGAGGCTGTAAGAAATCCTGGCTTTTTTCGCTAAGTGTGACAATGCAGCTGGTGCTTCACCGTTTACCACCCTGTAAAATAGTTTAATTATCCAGAGTTTGTATAAGTAGTTTAGTGTGCTCCATTTCGTATACTGGTAGACTTCAGCGGATGGCATATCGCGGGGCAAGTTGTAAATCACTCTGGCCGCCCTACAATGGAGCACTTCCAAAGAATTTAGTTGCTCTGCATTAACACAACCGCCCCAGACGACAAGACCATAAAGAACTGCCGGCGGGATGACCTCTTTAAAGGGGCTATGTCATGAGGATTTTGCTATTTTAGGTCAATTCTGTGCTTAAATCATTACCTAGTGCCTTTACTCATACACAGAATGCTCCTGTAAAACTATGAGGAAGATATCAAATGAATTTTATCAGGGAGAGCTAACCATAAGAATTTTTCTGGTGATTTTTGAAAACGTAGCATCAAAACTTGAAAAAATTGGCCCAATTTTTTCAAGTTTCAATCCATTTCCATCCTTCCCATCGGTAACAACAAATGACAGGAAACAGTTTCAGTGTCGTAAGATACACTTTCATAACAAAGCTAGACCATTATTTTTGGAATTCAATTGATGTGAAGACACTTTTTAGCTTTGCAAAAAGATACTAAAATAGCGTGACATAACCCCTTTAAGCGCAAATAAGGTGCTACCCTATCATTACCCGAAGATTGATCGTTTTTTAGTCTTAATTTGCAAAATCTTTGCCTACACACAAATTCTACCATGTGGGTTGAACTCAAACACTAAAACAGCGCGATACTAAACAGTAAACCATTAATTAACCTGTAAAATTAAAACGGTTGTTTAACCTATTTGCGAACGCAGCAGGTCACCAAAAGCACCATCCGGTTCCCTGTTCATTCTACGCTGACCTGATAAGCAAGAATCTAAACCTATCCGCTACAAAAACACGAGCGGCCGAACGGTGCTTCGGAACAACAGCAGTGCAAAAATCAGCGTTTCGTTTCTGAGCAAAACATTTGCCGATATCGTTTTCGTTGACTTTCGTGTAAACGGGCTGAGATTGAAGTTAGTCCGTCAAGGATGAGTCTCCGCCCTCTTTTTGGTTGAGGTGTTTTTCGATTTTTGGCATCGAGAAAATGGGATTTTTTTCTTCCCCAACGTTTGTGAGGCTAGAAAAGGAAAACTCTTTCAACGCACGGAAAAACGTGCTATGCTGGCCAAATAGAAGACAGAAGGTACAACCAATAAAATGTAATTTATTTGGATTCATACCTTGAGTTTAGATCCAACATTAAAACGAGCTGTGTGTTTCCCATGATTAAAGGTGAGCACAGTCTTATTCTGAAATTAAAAGAAAGAATAGTTAGAAACAGGCAATAAACATTAAGGTTATGAGTTTTTATGGAACTTTAACAAAACCTCAGGACTCTGCCATTAACGAGAACATGTTTAATTTGTCTTTGTACGAGAGTTCGTTTTGCTGTTTTAGATTTGAAGTTCGGAATTGCCAGATTGTGACGTCACAAAGGCAAGTTTGAGCTCACGCACGCTTAGTGAATCGATTGAATTACACTGCGCATCCTTAAGGGGCCTTCACACGACAAACTTAAGTTTGCAAACTCGTGTTGGCAAACTCAAGTTGGTGTGTGTGAACGGCACAAAAACAGTTGGCAAACATGTTGGCAAACTGTTGGCGACAAATAGAACTTGTCTCTATTCTCGCCAACTTTTTCGCCAACTTTTTCGTGTTGGCAAACTCGAATTTGACGTGTGGACGATTGGCAAATGTGTGTTGCTATCTTTCAACCAATCAAAATACGCGCTTTAGTCACGTGATTTGCGTGACACTTCACAAGATGGCGGACGAAGATCGCGATGCGACGTTCAAATTTATTGAAGAAATACACAATAATCCTGCTGTTTGGGACGTTTCATCGCCATCCTATAAGGACACAAATCTTAAACAAAAGTTGATGGAACAGATCACCGAAAAGCTGAATTTGAAAGGCGGTAAGTAAAGTTTTTTACACTCAGATTTCACTCCTCGTTCGTGCACGAAGTTCTCTTCGAAGTTCCATACATTCACGACTATATCCATTTCTGGATGTGTTTGAATAACAATGTGACGCGAATTCGTGAAGTGAATTTACTGTACTATGTTGCAAATTGGCGTGTGTTTTGAGTTGACGCGAGTTTGACGTGTGAAGGCATGAGTTTGCCAACTTTTTAAAGTTTGTCAACACGAGTTTGCAAACTTTAGTTTGTCGTGTGAAGGCCGCTTTACTGTGCATAATTTGACAATAGCTCGCGCACGTTCAGAACTTGAACGAGAGATAGAGGGGTCGTTTTACTTCTAAACAATGCAAGATGATCTATCTTTTTTAGCACATAATATTTAGCTCTCCGATTATCTGCGTGTTGAAGAAAGTTAAAAAAAATTTCGTCAGAAAAATAACTTACCGCCAGAAACTTAAACTTGTACACTACAAGAGGGGATGAAATCGCGACCTCGATAACACGAAAGCGCGAAACGTTTTAAGTTAATACCGTTTGACAATGAGTTCGCCGTGCTCGATACACAAGTTCTATCATACTGTTTTAAGCTTGCCGTTTCGTTCGTCTTCCTTATTTCACCAAAAGTACCGTAAAATAATGAAATAAACGTGTGTTTTATAGGTGACAATTTTCGCCTACTTTGAGTCGACCGTATTTCCTTCGCTGGGCTTGGGGACCCACTCTCCTTCTTCTTCTCCATTTCAAAATGTTATATGGTAGTGAGGAGATAGACAGTTTTACAAATCGTTTGTCAACTAGTCTATTTTAAGGGAATGTCCTTATTAAAAGCAAAAGCAATACACCGCGGGCACATCTGGTAATTTTTCGCTGACTTTCGAGATTTTGTCATACTGCTACACATGAGTGTAATCTTAATAGAAGTCATCCTGGCCCTCCCTTTCAGAAGCATGTTGTGATTGCTGGTCAGTGTTAATAATCACTCTACTGTAATGCGCATTTCATATGTAGATCGGGTATGACGTCTGTCGTGAACCGAGACAATCCACGACATGTACGTAGAGCGTATCTAAATTTTTCTACTAAATTTCCGAGTTTACTCCAAAGATAACTTATTGCTGTATCTGTTAAGTTTCAGAAAATTTGTTGCGGAAACAAAGGTTACGAAAACTAACTGGAGAAGTCTCCCTAAAAATGACGTTTCAACAAAACAATTGTATTCACCTTGAAAATTCCTCATCGTTACGTTCACAGATTTCCTAACTTTACGGAAAATTGTTCGTAGAAAGAAAAGCATTTCAATTCCCTTTTATACCTGAGATAAGCATCTGATTGACAGCTGCTTGGTGATCATGAATGTGATTGGTTGAAACGGAGGTGCGTGAACGTGCTCTTTTAAATTATGCCATAGCCATTTCTTTTTCCTAGCTCCTCGACTGTCCAGAAGAACTCCAAAGAATGGATTTAATACCAGCCTGAAAAGAAATGAAAAAGGAAGAGAATGTTAGTTGAACAAAAACATCTCAAATCACAAACGGCAGAAATACCACGTGATCAGTAATTTCCCGCCATTTTCACGTCTGCGGTTACTAGAAAGTAAAGAAAGGTCTGTTTTCGCGTCAGCCAATAACGTGAGTGTTTATTTGAAAAGGCGAGTTATTTGGCTGTCATCTTTAAGGAGGCTGTAGATTCTTTTACGAAAAGATGCCCAAATTATGGTCACTATGCAGTTACGTCAAAACATCCCCAGGAAACCACATCAACTAGCAAATTATTTCTTTTTATGTATTCTTTGTTTTTGCTTAGGAAGAAATGTTTCATTTTAAGGTGGCTCGATCGGGTTTTTGAGCGACGATACCTCTCAACTTTGAGCAACTAGCGTACCACAGTGAACAACTCAATAGAAAATCGATCGTTACTGCTGACCTAGAGAAAGATGAAAGTTTTAAATGAGGTAAGTTTCATCGAAATCGGAGTTACCATAGCAACGTAATGACGTCATCCCCCATTTTACATGAGAGCCGATTACTTGTCACCAAGAGATAATTCTGGAAAGCGCTCGACTGGATCTTCGACCTGACATATTTGTTTTCACGTCTGCAAAATTTGAAGAATTTCTATGAGAGCGTTTTCGAGAAATTTTCGGGTGAAGTTTTAGGGTGTTAAAAAACAACAAAAACAAAATAATTTTGATCTGCTATTGAAAAGTATGCCCACAAAGGCTTGATGAAATAACATTTTGGTTTTAAATGAATGTTATATCATCTAATTACTTTGTGTGAAAATTTTGGGGAAATCGTGCCGTTTGATTTTTAGAAACGTTGGTTTGAATATGAACTTGTTTAGTGTGTTACTGGGCTTTTTTATCAAAAATTGACACTACACTTATTAAAATGGTTATGAATTAAAAAGCGGTAGATGAATTTTTTTATATCTTTGTCCTCAAGGAGAATAATCAATATTCAATACAATCCCAGCGTTTCAAATTCATTGAAACGTTATAAAGCTGTCAATTTTGAGCCAAAACTCAGGAAAATATTGGACTGATTTTCACGCCAGTGGCTTGTTGCTCTCATTATGCATCTCCATTGTTTTAAATCGGCGTGCAAATTGTAAATTTCACTACATCATGAATTCATATAACGCTTGATTGCTTTCCGAAGATGTTCCGAAAACGTGCTGAGACTGGGATAGGATTGTGGGAGACCCACGTCTACTGACCTGTTTAAATTTTTCGTTGACTCCTTGCAATAAGAATCTGGAACACTGACTGAGCACAGCAGCTTTCCGTTTGCGCTCTCTGCTAACCGAAGCTTGCGCTTACTGCTAACCTTGAGGTTTGCACTCACTGCTGTCAGCCTGTCCATTGTTATTGTAATGCTAACCTGGTACATTAGCACGTTTTTCGGAACATCTTCGGAAAGCAATCAAGCGTTATATGAATTCATGATGCACTGAAGTTTACAATTGCACGCCTATTCGAAACAATGGAGATGCATAATAAGAGCAACAAGCCACTGGCGTAAAATTCAGTCCAATAATTTCCTGAGTTTAGGCTTAAAATTGATAGCCTTACAACGTTTCAATGAGTTTGAGACTCGGGGATTGTATTGATTATTGATTATTCTCCTTGAAAGCAAAGTTTTAAAAAAATTCATTTGCCGCTTTTTAATTCATAATCATTTTAATAAGTGTAGGGTCGATTTTTGATAAAAAAGCCGCGTAACACACTTAACCAGTTCATATTTAAGCCAACGTTTCTAAAAATCAAATGGAACGATTTCCCCGAAATTCTCACACAAAGTAATTAGATGACATGACATTCATTTAAAACCAAAATGTTGTTTCATCAAGTCGCTGTGGACATACTTTTCAATAGCAGTTCAAAATTATTTTGTTTTTGTTGTTTTTTAACACCTTAAAACTTCACCCGAACATTTCTCGAAAACTCTCTCATAGAAATTCTTCAGATTTTGTAGACGTGAAGACAAATATGTCAGGTCGAAGATCCAGTCGAGCGCTTCCCAGAATTATCTCTTGGTGACAAGTAATTAGCTCTCATGTAAAATGGGGGATGACGTCATTACGTTGCTATGGTAACTCCGATTTCAATGAAACGTACCTCATGCAAAACTTTCATCTTTTTCTAGGTCAGCAGTAACGATCGATTTTCTATTGGGTTGTTCACTGTGGTACACTAGTTGCTTAAAGTTGAGAGGTATCGTCACTCAAAAACTCGATCGAGCCACCTTAAAACGGCGGACTGTAAACGGCAGGTTGACGTTTTACTGTTTGCCGCAAACGTTATGTTCAATCTCTAAAAGTGCTGTTAGACGATGCAATTTTTTAATTATTAATAACAATTAATAATTTAGAGGTTATATAGCGCATTTTCTATATGGATATATTCAAAGGCGCTTAACAAGCAGGTGGAATTGGAATTTGGATTTTTTTTCTGCAACTTGATACACAACGCCGTTGCGAGATAAGTGGCGGACGAAATTACGTGGGTATTAAATACCTCCCCTCTTCGCAACCTGTTTCGCAACGGAAAATTGCGTTGCAAGTTGCAGGAAAAGTACACTTGTCTAGTCAGCTTAAACTAGTCTTCTACTTTTCGCAAAGTTGCGAGACACGTTGCAGCGTGTATCATGAATTCTGCAACTTATCTCGCAAAGCGTTTGTCATTATTGAGTTGCAAGTTGCAGGAAAAAATGCCTCGTAAAGCGCCGATCAATTCGAAACTTCAACATCCCTCCCCGGGCAACCCCCCGGGCGTTTGAACTTTTGAAGGTTGGATCGGTCAAATTCCTTCCCCTCGGGACAAAAAAGCTGTTCAAATGCCCCACCAATCAGCAATGAAATACCCCTCCTCAAAGACAAATTTCGTCTTCAATCAAACACTGTTCACACTTTTCACAGAGAGATTTGCCGTGATGACACTCTCAAACTTCTTTTGAAGACCCTTTTGAAAGAGTTATTCACTAACAAGGGCGAAATTCTACCTTGTAAATCCGTCAAACCTTGCAAAAACCGAAAACACTCACGGGAGTATTACGCCAGAAAAAGAGATAAATCCGGTTCAAATTCCCCACCCTTTGAAGGCAATGTTCAAATTCCCATTTCCCGGGCACAATGCACAGTCAAATGCCCGGGGTATGCCCGGGGGGGGGGGGATGTTGAAGTTTCCAATTGATCGGCACATAAAGCAGCGTTTATCGTGACACACTTCATGTTTACCTGACTGAACCATCTCTATAGTAGCAAGTTCCGTGTCCCGAGGGCTCAAATATCGCTAACATCCGGGACGGGTTTGCATCGTTATCTTCATCGTCCTAATTCATAAAAAAAAGAAATAATTCTTTTATCCTCTCAAAGAGAATCAAATTTCCAGTGACAAACTCTTATTCTTTGTGCCTATACTTACATCAAACACTATGTATGTAAACTTTCCTTTTTCTGTAGCAGTTATCATCACTGCAATGTTGCCGCTTGGATAGCTGAACAATGATGTTAAGAGTTCAATGAGAGTACTTCATGAATGGACATACAGGCTAAAAAGATAAGTAAGCTTGGCTTGTGTGGGCTCATAAACACATTTTGTTCTGTTCGGATTGTCAGTTTAGCTGAAGATTTTACTCCGAATTTCCGAGCTGCTGTCGGCTTTTCGAAAACGTTAGCTGCCATTGTGTCGCACTCTAAACAACTATTTGTCCCTCCGAAAACAACAAATGCTTTTACTTTGCTCCAGCCTGAGAATGATAGAATTGCAAAAAGAAAATTTGACCAGTTCAGTTGTAACAATCACTGCATTCACTGTTCGCAGTTCGTCGTTCATGTCTGTCCAGTGTGGTGTCCTGGCGGAGGGATGGGTTGCAACAGTGAGGGGGTTCAACCCCCACCCCACCCTTCAGCCTCACCCTACGGGCATACTATTTTTTAACTGAAACTGGTTGGGAAAGTATTCTATTGGAACACTTCGACCAAGTCAAGTGAAATGCATTGAGATAAAAAGCAAAATGAGAAGGAGCCCTTCATTAGGGCAAAGCAGGAGCCCATTACCCGGAGCGTCCAACTGCCATAAATTCGTGCAACAGCGTTTTTACAAGTAGGTTTATTTTAAGATAAGCTTTTCCCGCGAACATGACTGTTTCCAATGACGTCTGCATTAAATCTAAGCTACTACTTCCCTTGTAAATACTGAAATTATCGCTTGAAATACTGTCAGAACACTCCGATAAAGATTCCTCGCTGGTCACTGGTATCCGTTATGTTTATTTCCAGCGTAGACGAGTTGTCGTAGTTTCGTACTCAGTCTATTATTAATTACGCAATCGCTTTTTGATTGGCTATTTCAACCAATTCGCGGGAAAAGCTTATCTAAAAATAAATTCACTTGTCAAAATGCCGTTTCACAGACGCAGTATGGAAGTTGGACGCTCCGGGTAATGGGCTCCTGGGCAAAGTGAGAATTAGAGCCCTTCAATAGGTACGTCAGTTGTGAGAGCAAATCAGATGACATTCACACCTTGCATCAGAGAGTTCAACTAACATTAAAGGATACTAGCAAGTTCCTGTGCCATCTGGAAGAAGAAGAAGAAACCTTTGTCCATTGTTATAAAATCTCTCCAGAAATGCCTGCTTCCTCTGTAAGAGAAAAACATATGGCAACGCAAAAAAAATTACATAAGACCAATTGTTAGCTCTTGAAGAAGTGCAAAATGGCTGACCACACCCCAAAATCACTTATGGCGCAGTTAAGTTAAAGAGACATTCAGATCGTGGGTGGTCCCCATGAGGAGAGCTAAACCTGGATTCTGTGGCTTGAGGTGACTTGGAGAATTACTACTCCCCCAGGATAGGACGCTAGTCCATCATAAGGTTTTCCCAGAATTTGGTTAGATTTCACTAATGGCTCCACACTACCCTTTATACAACTGGGTAGGAAGAGACAACGTGGAGCAAAGGTTTCTGTCATAGGAAACAGAATGAATGGTGAGCCAACTTTTGACTGTACTACCATATTTAGTGCATGTGTGAGAGCAGGAGAGTAAGCAAATGCCCTTAGGCTAATGAATTTCCACAGGCTGACTGGACTTCTTAAATCCAGGGGTTTCAATAAAATTTGAAGTAGGCAGCTGGTTTGAGTAGAGTAGCCGACTGTATCAACAAGGTTTGAAATTACTTCAATTTAGGGAAAATAGTAGCCGACTTCTTTGAGCGAATTTGCAGACGCTTTTCGTTGGTCATTGATCGGTGCTTACTGAAAGCACTGTAAATTGTACTTACAAGTTGAAGAGGATTCACTTCAATGACAAATGGATCATGAAATTGCTCCGTATCCATTGAAGATGGAGATTCTGGACGAACTGTCCAACCTTCTTCCATGCACTTGGTAGAAGCCAAGGAGTAGGTGATGGTCTTCATTTGACGAGTCACTAAACAATAAATATTTATAAACCTGAGTGCTTGTTAGATTTTACTTCCAATGAATTCTAATTGAAGCTCTTTTGTGTATCTATGAATATGGCACGGGGAGTCAGCAACTTCAACAAAAATATCAATAATTTATAATTTTGCTTGAGTTGCTCCCTCCCCCCTACCACTTAGTATCACTCTGGATGTTCAGTTTTGAGATGTTCACACCTGCCGTTGTCGCAGCTCCGGGGGGTGGGGGAGGTACTCCCAGGCATAACCTATATAGGTATGTGCTGCTTTGAAGGGTATGGTTTTCAACCAGTTTGGTCTGGGATAGGGTATAGGAATCAGGGAGTTTTGGTTTAAAGTGGGGTCTCAATTACCTGGAAACTGATCAGTGGTGTCAAAAATTTAATCCAAAATAGGGTTTGAAAAACTTGCAAATAAAAATGTAAATTCAGTCATGGCAACTTTGTTGATTGACAGATGGTTTTCTTTTGGAAACACTATGTGGTTATATTTCTGATAGATAGCTGGAAGATAGCTAGTCTGGGATAGGGAAGGGACTTTTAGCATCTAGTCTAGAATAGGGCTGCAAAATGGAACTGAAGGTGGTCTTGTATAGGATAAGGGTTTTATAGTCCCAGCAAAAATTTTCTGAGTACCCCCCCCCCCCACCCCCGGGGAGTTGCAGTGCCTTTCAAGGACAGTGCCTTTGAAGACTTACACACAGAATATATTTTGTTTGATACTACCGATTGCATGTCCAAAACAAACCACAAAAGCGTCAGTAAATACTTTGTTTCGATGCCTCCCAGGGGTAACAAAAGTCGCACACAGAAAAAAGAGATTAAGTTAGCTTTTGGGTTTTCATTCAGGCTTTCTGATGCACACCGGCCTGGTACTTTCAGGGATCCATATTAGCAGTCGTCAGGTCGTCCAAGACAACTATAAAGTCCTGCGGACGAGTATCAAAAATTACAAACTCATCTGGCGGATGAGTAAGTTTTAAGGAGCCAAATTTTTTCTTCAATTTCTCACCAGTCAATGCACCCGTGTTTTGAATGTCCACCAGCCATTCAGTGATTCCATACTGTAGTAAACAGAAGATTAATGTTCTCTAAACATCGTTTCATTGCTTGTACGACACCTTATGTGGTACTCTCAGAAGTGAAATGTTTGCAGGCATTTTTTTGTTCTTGACCGCTGATGTACTGCAGCAATATGCAAACACAAAGACTCTTGCTCTTTGGCCGCACTTGAGTTTTGCAAAATGTGGCGCTATAACTTCAACAAAGTCTCGGCACCACTGCGAGAGAAAAGTTCTAAATACAAACAAGAGCAACAAAAGCGTGCATTTTTACCATCGTGGATGAAAGTTTGATCAAAACTGAAAGTTTGATCAAAAAGTAAATGCACAAATCAAATGTTCAACAGTGAACATTTGACATGCAAAGTAGGTCTATCTTTTAAGTCCGTGTAGTTGAACTTGTAAAATGAAAGTGTTTGACAGGAGCCTTACTGGGTCTCACCGCGGTGCTGCTGCAGTAACATAATGAAAATAAAATGCAATCTTTCCACTTACCTGTTGTTAACTTTACGTTTTTGAGTGTATTTTAATATTATTACGTAATTTTGAAAGGGCAAGTAAAATTTTGTCAGGGCAAGTATCTTTTCTGACGTTCTTGCCCGGTTGACGAGTTTGAAAAAAAGCTAATATGGATCCCTGTACTTTTGAAAATGAACTTTTTTCACCTTAACCCTTTAAGCCTCAAGACTGACAAGCATCTAATTTCTCCTTACAATATCAATAGTTGATCAAAACAGATGGGTCATGAGAATGAAGTAAATGATCACCAGACATGAAATGTGTTGTGTTTAATCAACTTCTCCCAACTAGTAACATAAGAAATATATGGAGAACAGTGAGGAGAATTACTCACATGCATAAAAGTTTGTTGGGTTAGCTCCAGCCGCCCGTTGCCTCTCCATTTCACGTTCTCTAGCTCGTTCTGCTGCCCTTTCCTTTGCCGCTCTTCTTGCAGCTTTGGTGCCATAAGGTGGGTGAGGTTTAATGTCAATCATCTCATCAACCAAATGAGCTGTGTCAGTTCTCTGTGCAAGCTCGAATTTTATAAAGCGTTCATACTGTGGACAACAGTAGAGCTGAAAAAGAAAAATACCAATATCCAACATTTCTTCTTTTAACTCATTTCACCTAGTCCTCACTCCACTTAACATGCTTACATTTATCGTATTTGACATTATGAGCCTGCAGTAAGGCAGGCCTGTGTCACATATGAACCTAGTTATATGGCCTCACTCACCACGCATCCCCCATAGCTCAGTGGTTAGAGCCTCCAACCAGCACCTGGAAGGTCATGGGTTTGACTCCCTTAGGGAGGACTCAGATTTTTCCTGGACAAAAACTACTTCAACATTTCTTTTATCCACATTAATCAAGGGATACAGAATCCCCTGAGAAGTCAAGACTCTTGTTCAAAAATCCACACCCTAGTGTTACTTTTGGTAACACATTCAGTCTCAAAGTGTAAAATTTCAAAAAAACATAGAAATTAAAAGTACTCAAAAAGCTTTACAGAAAGCATTCAAACCCTATGTGACAATGAATGTATTTTCCTGAGTGGATTTTTTGACTATAAACTCAAAGATCCATGTTTTAAAATCAGAGATTACAAGATGGTCAGGCAAGCCCTAGTCTTTTAGAGTCCAAAATAATGTATGTTTTAGTTCCTTTTTTTATTTATGGAAATTAAAGACATTAGGGCATCTGATTACCATTCAAGTATGAATTTCAAAATATTTTAAAGTGAAATTTTCCATTTTTGTTCACCTGTTATGATAACGGTAATTTTCAATTAACATAATGGTTTATTATTACAACAATTAAATCTGTTACCAATACCTGATCTGGTGTTAGCCTTTCCAGTTCTTCAACGGTTGGAAATGGAAGTACCTCCTCTTGACAAAACATGCATGGACCGCTAGACATACTCTTCTTAAGCATCTCACTCTTGGCAAGTTCCCGTCTGTCTTCAACCTCCTCATTTGACATTGGAGGGTGCTGTGACTCTTTCAAATACTGCAGGATTGCTGGAGGGCCAATACTTGGTAGTAGATATTCCTGTTCAAGCTCATAATCGTCATAATCTGAACTACTGCAAGATTCAGGTTCGACTGTAGCTGGTCGGAATAGAATGTCTTCTCCCTTGGGAGTGCGAGGTAGTGAGGAGACGACAGATTGACGAGATCTAGGGACTCCACCAGACAACTTGGACTTGCTTCTTCCTGTACTTCCTGTCCATGAAAACAATTAAAACAGAATGCGTACCGATTAATTAACCTTTTAACCCCAATATCAACATGCATGTTCTCCTTACTGTTTTCTATATTTTTGTGGTTCAAGTTATGAGAATTTTGTTATACGTCAAGACATTTCATCTTTGATGATCATTTCCTTTATTCTCAAGACCTGTTTCTTTGGACAAGTAGTGATATTGTAAGAAGAAATTAGATGTTGGTCACTATTGGGGTTAAAAGGGTTAGAGGGCTCAGTGGAGGAAAGGCATACAATTGCAAGGTCATGTTGCTATAAACTTAACTTGTGCCTTGAAATCTAAATTGCTCAATTCTAGCTCTACTTTGGCATAAAGGTTGGTTATCATGTATAAATAAAAGAAACATCACAGCAAGTATATTTCTTGACTCAAGAGCTTAAAGTTGAAGCTGTTACCGAAAAAACACTCAGCTAATACCCAAGTGAATTAGCATCAACAATTCTTTTGTTTTAGTTTAAGGATGGTGCCTCCTAATATAGATGTGTTTTTGCAAAGGTTATCAATATGGGGAAAAAGTAGATCTTACCAAGGGTTATTGGAATCCAAAAAGAAAAATGTGGGTAACCACGCATTTTCAGAGATAATTAAGCAACCATAATTCTAAAAAAGCGTTAATTTCTTTCCAATTTAAACTCAATTATCCCTGAAAAATGCATGGTTACCCCCAATTTTCTTTTTGGATTCTGATAGCCCTGCTAAGGTCTGCTTTTTCCACGTAGTCTTAAACCGCGCAAAAATATTGTTGTTAATTAGTGGGCAAATTCCTTAAGAAACTCAAATATCCCGAGATGCGCAGAACGTATGTACAGTAACAAAAGGAGGCACCATCCTTAAACAGAGAAGAGCAAGGTGAATATTATCTACTTTTAGGAGATACAAAACAGTCAACATTAACCTTCCTCTAATCCAGCAGAACTTGGTTTGGCCTCATTTCCTTCTTCCAACTCTGGGAGTGACGAATTTTCCTCATCTTTTATCTGGGCAGCTTTCTCACTACTCACTGAGGTTCTTCTACTTCCAATTGACTTTTTTTTACGTCTTTTAATGGAGCCTGCATGGCTGTTTCCTGGATGGCAATTTTCATTGTTAGCCCCCCAAGGGGGTAGTCATTAAAGTGTTACTGATATCTTGGCAAATAAATAAATAAAAAAATTAATACATTCCTCTCTAAATCATGTAAGGCAGCAAGAGTGATAATGTACAGCAAGGGCTCAGGGGCCTGTTTCTCGAAAGTCCTGATAACTTTTCGGGCCAAGAAAGCTATTTTGTGCATGCAATGTTTACATTAAAGGCTCCAATTTTGTTGGTTGTGAAAATTCTACGTTGATTAAACAAATTGGGCTCGATATGGGGGCTAAAAACTATGCCAACGTTCTATAGATTTTGATCTTAAAATATAGCTGCGGGCCTGAAAAAGTTATTGGGACATTCGAGAAATGGGCCCCAGGACACCTTGCCTGCTAGGGGAACTCCCGTGAATTCCATTGTAAAGCAGGCAGCAAAATCGGCATCTACCAGCATATTTTGAGAGGGTTGTAATGGTCTGTAACAATATTCAGCTTTACAGCCTGTTAGTTCACATTACTGAAAACACAACCTAGAGAAGGTCTTGAACTTCAAAGCTGCTGGAAAAAACTGGATCAGTGTCACAAGCTTGTCACTGGTAAACAAGAAGCAATCCCACTTTTCTCTCAAGGATGATTAAGCATAAAGAACAAGTGTCAGCATGCTCAAAAGTTGTCTTGCTTAATGGCAGGTGACTTTTGCACATGCTCTCATGTTTTTTGTGCACAACTATCCCTGAGTGAAGGATTTCTTGCCGGCCATGTCAGTTATCCTGGTCTTAGGACCACCACATGATGAAGGTACCAATATTATTCTTCCTGAACCAGTACCCCTCCAATAATGTTTCTGCAGTAGTAGAACTCCAGTTTGCACTGCTAGTGACCTTTTGCAACACTTAAAAGATGGGTGATGGAAAAGGGAAATTGTCCTTGTGTGGTCTGTGTGACAGAGAGTTACATCAATTTCAATCGCACCTAATAAAATTCGGCTTCACTTGTTGTCTTCACGTTGTAATTATCCAGACAGCAACTAGTCTCCTATGCAGCCGTTCTTAGATTCATCACACAATGCTTCTAAGAACGTCTGCGTAGGAGACTATGACAGCAACTTAAGCCAAAAATTGTATCAAAATGAGTGATAGACTAGCTGCATTGCTGGTCACACAAGGACATTTTCCTGTCCTCTCTGCTTGGCCATCTTGTTGTATAAGCTATGAATTTACCTGATGGAGACTTTGGAGCCTCCTTGGAAACCTTCCTTTCTGTTCTTTCTGCCCATTCGGGCTTAGATCTACTAATCACTTCCTGATAGAGTTCTATGTCTTTCAGCCAACTCCATTCAGTCTGTGTACAAATTGACACCACTTCAACAGTGGTGTTACCCGAATGAGATATAAAACTCCTTTCTTTTTTGAGCAAATGGTCTTCATTGGAAGCTTGAAAAGAAACTTCTCTTCTGTTTGTTTCTTCTGCTACAGAGGATGTCGAGCTTGCCGATGATGGACGACTAATTGATGAGTCTTTGTTAAAGAAATTTATTTCCTGCGATGTTGCAAAATCTTGCTCTGGGGCTGTTCCTGTGTCCTTGTTCAACTGTTCATTTTTGATTTGCAAAGAAACCTCATCTGTTTCCTGACCATTTTCAATCTCGCATGCAGCTATTAACATCCCACGCATTCCAGACTGTGGTACAGGTCCTGAAAATTTCTTAGGGTTTACAATTCCTCTAGCAGCCACATCAGCTGAAACTTTTCGTGGGTCTGCTGTCTTATCTTCTTGTTTTGCCACAAACACATCATCTTCTATATGTTCTGGAGAGCTTGTTCTACTAATTACAGAAGAAGCACTGGACTCTGGCCGTGGTATTTCTTCGCCCGTAGGAACTGAAACGTTTAAATCTCTTTCGTTTCCACTCATTTTACTGAAAGCTTAGGACTTATGTTGAGGAATTCGGAAATTAACGCTAAGCCGGCCAACAGGTCACTGACCGAGGTAAGTTTTTGATGGCAAACAGCCACCTCTTTCATCCGAATCTTGTAAAAGATTAATCCTTATCTATTCCAATAGCAGATGTACCTTCTCAAAATCCAATCGACCTTCTCTAAGGTCGGCAAACAGTTTAGAAGATACATAACTTGACTTCGCGAGTCAACTTGTACTTTTCACGAAGCCAAACATCAAAAATCCCACTCGATTTTCGTTGCCATGACTAGCAAGCCTCGACTACAAACTGACAAATTGCACTGTTGGGGTAGGGGTCAGTTGTCGGAAGACATTCTCCGAAAAAATAACACTCGGACATTCTTGGTGTCTTCCGAATTAGAACTGACGAAGGTAAAAAACTGTTTTCCTTCATGCCTGTGTGAATGGGGATAATTTTCGGAAGTTATTCAATTAAAAATCGACGAATAACGGTGTTTGGCAAGCAGTGACAAAATTCAACCGACAACTTTCGGACATTTTCGGTACTTCGGACTGCAAACCGATCGAATCCGAAAATTGCAAACGTTTTGAATTCCTTCCTTACTGGGGGTTAGTAAAACAAAGATGACAAGTACCCTTGAGTGTGTACTAAACTGGTTGCTGTAGTGCGCACGTTTCGAAAGATCGTTAGAACATGTGCGCGGGTGTGATCTATAGGAAGTAAGGTTGTTGAATTTTGGAGGCCTTCCGGCGTTTAACAAGCTCTCTTCGTTCTTCCTGTTTGCTAATAAGCGTCTGAATGCCTGAAGAAACTGTCGAAGACGAAGCATTCGTCAGTCTCGTGACGAACAACAGCTATGCAAATGGCGCGCTGGTTCTTGGCTACTCCCTGCGACGTGTCAATACGACAAGAAAACTGGTGCTCCTCGTCGCAAAAGAGGTTCTGGAGCCTACCAGGTACGAATTGATTTTTTAAAATATATGTATTTATATGGAAATCAAACTTTTGTCCTGTAGAAGGTGGTGTGCAAAGGGAGGAAATTTTCTTTTTTAATATTAATATATAAGCTTAACTTATTTAGACTCGACATTTGGGCTTATTTGAATATTTTGACCAGCTGTACGTTGTTTACGTAACCATTGCCGTAACGTTCAGTAAGCTTTGAATTCCCCCTTTTTATTCCCGCAATTTACTGCAATTCATGCTGCCGAGAAATTGGCTGTAGGCGCACTTGATAAATTATCGTAAGGAGCAACCGTATCAGTTCCACCCAAACGGTGACTTCTTTGATCTAATCTGATGAATCGAGGTGCATCTAATTTCGCTCATCAAGGGTTCACGTGTCTCCCACACTGTCTTTGTCTAGAGACAGTTAATTAATAAACTATGCTAATACATTGTTACATTCCATTGAGTCTTCTCAGAAATTTAGTCTCAAGTGATTGACCTTGATACCTCTAAGTGTCAAATCTTTGTCTAGCTTGAGGGTCTGGATGAAGTCGTTCATAGGAGGTTATACTGAAATTCTGTTCACATCTCAGTTTTTTTCCCATTAGTAATTGCAGCAAAAAATATTCAGTCTTGCACTTTGGCCCTGTCAGAGGATGAAGGGCTTTTACTCATTTAAATCTCCACCTGCTCCAAGATCGATATTGGACTTGAACAAACCCTCCACATGTTGGGACCGGGTCCTTGTCCCCCCTGTCCACCCTACTGGAGAGGGGGACTCACTTGTATAATCTATTTTGGGATATAGGTATGTGCCACGAGGATGTGGTTTTGTAAGCATTTTGGTCTGAGACTTCCAGGGTGAAGATTTGGGATAATGTACAGTCACACTGACATTACAGTTAGACGAAAATCACACCAGACATACTTAAGCCAATTTCACCCCCCTTATTGAATTGGAAGATGCAGTGTTTTCTAGCCATTCCTGCAAACTGGTGAGGTAATTTTGCCCCTACCCTACCCTACACTATTCCTGACTAAATTGCTTGAAAACCGTGCCCTTCACAGCAGCACATTTCTATATAGCCAGTACCTCCTCCCTCCCCTCCCTGGGATGGCAACCTCCAAGTAAGAGGCGGGAACTAAAAGTGAAGGCTACAGGCAGTGGGAAGCTTACACTGCATCAATATCTCCCATTCCCCTATTCCCACACCTCACTCCTTACCCTTTACAACTTAAAGTGCACCTAACCCCAAAATATTTTTTTCCGCTAAAACAAAACTTTGCACCTATTTCAAAAACATTTACCCATTATTGGCAGTTTTTGACTTTTTATGGGCTTTAAAACTTATGAAAAACTAAGCATCATTTGGTACAAGGGGCATGGGTCTATTCTTGATTTGACGTCACAAACTGTGTTGCATGCTTGTTCACAAAGACTTACCATGATGCAAATCAGTTTGTGATGTCACATCAGGAATGGACCCACGCCCCTCACTAGTCAAGTCAAGATTTGGTTAAAAAAAAGGTGCAATGTGTTTTGAACTGGTGCAAAGATTTATTTTAGCAAAAAAAATATTTTGAGGTTAGGTACACTTTAAGGTCTCCATGTACATGTATGTCTACATTACCTTCAGTAAACAGAAGAATTTTAATGATGTTTGTACTTTGTTTCAGAGAACGATTGGCTCGTGTATGGGACCACCTAGAAATTGTTGATTTGCTAGATAGTGAAGATGCAACTAACTTGGCGCTTTTAACAAGACCAGAGCTAGGGATAACATTTACTAAAATCCACTGCTGGAACTTGACACAGTATAGAAAATGCGTGTTCTTAGATGCTGACACTCTTGTTGTTCAAAATTGTGATGAACTTTTTGAAAGAGATGAGCTCTCTGCCGTGCCTGATATTGGATGGCCAGATTGTTTTAATTCTGGGGTGTTTGTGTTTGAGCCTTCCAGAGCTACTTATGAGGCTATATTGGAGCATGCTATTCAGAATGGAAGTTTTGATGGTGAGATATTTTGAAAGATAAACTACTGATTTGTATCTGTTTTTAGCTTCTTTGTGGAAGTGTGGTGACTAGCATTTAGCTTGAAATTTAAGTTACTGTCCTGGACGCTTGTTAGTGGTGTTAACAAGGGCCCAGGTTTTGGTAATTTCCATGACCTCTGTGTCTTCCTTGATAGTACTCAAGATGTCGACAGCCAGGGAAAATTATCAGGCATCTTTATGGTTGCTATTATTTTGTTTGTTTGTTTGTTTGTTTTGTTTATTTTTCTGCCTTATTAAAAAATAGGTACAGTAATGCATCTTCACTTGTAAAAATCTTATAAAGCATTGCTAAATTGTTGGCCAAACATTTGCTTATGCCCATTGACAATGGCCTAGTGGTGTGCGTGTATGGGTCAATGAGAACTTGAGTAGAAGACCTACGTAGGATCCTAAAGAATTTTGTAAGATTGTCTAGTACATTACCCCTTTCAGCCCCAGTAGTGATCAGCATCAAATTTTGCCTCAGCATATCAATGCACTATATCACATAGAGGTCATGAGAATTTAGCAGGTGATCACCAAAGATGAATATTATTGTCTTGATGTTTAAACAAGTTCTCCCAATTAGTAATCATTTAAATCTATGGGGACCAGTAAGGAGAATTTTCATAATGATCTTGGGGCTTAAAGGGTTAGAGTATAGGACCTGAAAGGACCAATATAACAGCTGAGTATGCCAGTACAGGTGTAGATGCTAGCTAAATACTATACCGGTATTCTGCATTTAGCATTTGGCAAAAAACCCTGCGAATAACAAAGGGCACGAGGGTACTTGCACTTGTTAGATTTCACCAATTTTTCTTTGTTTTGTTGACAGGTGGAGACCAAGGACTGCTTAATTCATTCTTCAGCGACTGGAGAACAGCAGACATATCTCGGCATTTGTCTTTCATCTATAATATGAATTCAAATGCTAGTTACACTTATGCTCCAGCTTTTCAACAGTAAGAAAATTTTTCTTTTGCAATTTTTTCTTGCAGAGCTTTTAAAATTAATGTGTTGTTGCAGAAAATATCCATACCCCCACCACAGAGGGGGTATGGAGGGGCTATAACAGGGTTGTCCACAACTTTTCAAGTAGCTGGCAAAAATTTCTAAGTAGCCGGATAGTGATTATCGAGTGCCAAAGGCGATCCCTTCTAGGGGGGTCTGGGGGCATGCCCTCCGAGGAAATTTTTACATTTTAAGTCCCCAGAAACAGAATTTCCTTGATTCCGAGCACAAATTTCCAATAATGTCAGTTCCAAAAGTAATCGTAACTTTTCAATTGTAGTGTAATCTCATGCCTTCAGTGGTGTTCTACATGTAATTCCCAGAAATCAATGTAATGAACTAATAATCATGTATCTCTGTGCCAACCAGATTATTTTTAAGTCAATAAACTGCAATGGGAAATAAGTTTCATTTTCATATATCTGTGCCAGTAAAGGAACAAATAATTTGTCTTGAAAAACGTATATATATCACAAAAGTAGCCAGCACAAACAACCCAAGTAGCCGGTTAATTCTGCCGGGTGCCGGCTGTTAGGGACAAGCCTGCTATAAACCGTTATTATTATCATTATTGGAAATTTCGAGAGGGAGGGGGTCTTAAAGGCAAAAGATTTTAAAGGAAAGTATGAGCCTAAACTGGAATTTCCAGAGGAGTGGGGGATTCAAACCAAAAAACCCTCCATGGGGGGCATATGGATCTTTTCTGGAACAACACAATTTAAAAAATCTATAAATGTAGTGTTTAATCATATCTCAGAAAAGGCAGCCTTTTGTCCATACTAGGATAAAATCCAATCTCATGGTGTGAGGAACAAGCCATGCATGTATGTATGCACGAGGTATATTCCAAACCATGGGGACAACACAAACATCTGCAGCGCTCCAAGCTGCGACCGTTTTGGTCGCCATGGCGAGTAGAAAAAAAATTTGGCGACTAAAATTTCTGCAAAGGTCGCCAATTTGGCGACTTCTCAGCCTGTTCCAGGCATTCAGATAGTGGAGTGCTCTTTCGGTCGCTTTAGTTTTCGCTCGCACTCCACTATCTGAACGCCTGGTACAGGCTAGCGACTTCTGTTCTGGCGGTAAGGAGCTAAGATGTTCTCTCTCTTATTTAATTGTTAATACAGACAGAATGAAGTTTGACCATGTAAACACAGTTTTTGTCAGTATCAGTTTCCGTCATACTTTCCTCAGTTCACTTGTTCTGGTTGCGTGAAGTCTTCAACGGATACGTATGCATCACAATTTGATTTGGATGTAAGAGCGGCTATTCGTGAAAACGAAAATGTGTGGTTCCAGAAAATATCCATACCCCTCCCACGGAAGGTTTTTGGTTTGCATCCCCCCACCCCTTCGGAATTTCCGTTCCAAGGGGGTCTTTGATGACCCCCCCTCCCCCCAGGAATTTCCACGTTACGCGAACATGGTTTTTGGCTTTACCTCGGTGTAAGAACCTGTGAAACTCACGGATGACGTAAAACAAAGGAAACAAAAACATTTTAAACAATACCGTACAGCAAAACAAAAGCTAACAAACAAAGAAAATCTTGTCAGGTTCTTACACCGAGGTAAACCCTGGTTTTTGTTGTAACAGTTACTATTATAACATCCATTTTCAACATATAACGCTTTGTTATTGTTCTATACTATTTGCATGTTTGCTCTCCGGTTTGAAATTTTCTATGTTTTTCACGAAAATTTGTTAAACCGAGTGTTTTAACGTTCTATTAACGCTGGTGCCGAGGGTTGCCGCGAATAATTTGCGTGCCGAATGCGACGTAAACATTAACAACGAAGCCAAACTTTCAGAATCGATTTTGTGTTTTCCACACTCAAACCTGCCGTCAAAAGCGAAACTGTTGAATGTAAATTACACTAAAAATCGACGGTTATGATGTTCGAAAGAGAATTAGAGTAAAATAGCAGCTTTTTTCCTGGGATTATGCACAAGTGAATTTGCATACCGTGAGTCTAAAAATAAATTGCACAGAGGGATAACAAATCGAACCTGTCTTCCCGCACTTTATCCTTTGTTTAGAATTGAAATGCTAAATGAAGGTCAAATGGAAACTCAAAGATAATGACAACTGTAAAAGAATTTGTAAGAAATAGCTAATATAGGCTGAACTTTTAGTTTCAGTTCAAAAACGCATCAAATTTGCATAACGCATGAAATCTGACCTTTTCAAATAATATGAGCGTCACTGTTTATGTAACGCAACAATTCTATCTCGATGATATCCGGTGAAAAGCGGCTGAAAACCCTTTGCTGGATTGCGCGAAATATTTTTGTATTTGTTTAAACAACTTTGGTGTTTAACGAAAAACTTTCCCATTGAAAGGATTGAAAACGGTGCAATGTTCATCGAAGGCCAAGGAGACACGCAATTTTCCGTAAACGCGAATATGCAAATCAGGTCTCCCGAAATTTTATATAAATCAAAGTCGCAAAATTTGGCATTTCGGTCAACATATTTGCGTAGTTTTGAAGGTCAAAACAGCCTACGTAAGTATTACTTCGTGCTTGGCATCAATCGTGCGTTGCTTTCAATTTTTTCGTGTTTCTTCACCCTCTGGAAAATGAGCTTCCTATGAACCCCCCACTCCCCTCGGAAATTTCTGCCTTTGAACCCCCCTCCCCCTCGGAATTTCCAGTGACCTTCCGTGGGAGGGGTATGGATATTTTCTGGAACCACACAATGTACATAAGAAGATAGATCTACAAATCTTTAGACTACAACGTACAAAATCAACTTTTCTCCAGCCCTAGCCCTTAGTAGCTACATAGATAGTGCAAAGTTGTCTAGTATCAACGTGGAGAAAAGTTTCCTTTGCAAGGTTCTTTTCCCCGGGTGATTGGGTTTCAAGTGAGAAGAAAACGAGACAGTGTGATACCAAATTTCATTCTACACAAAATTTGCATAACTCTCAGCTTTGAAATCACTAGCCAAATAAATTACTCAGTCTATTAAAATGGGCAGAGCACTGAAAAACAACAAGTAATTCTGTTCAGGTTTGTTTTTTCTTTTCAAATGAAAGATATTTTCATTCACGAAAACGAAATTTCCTTTCCAGACATTGCAGTTTTTCTTAAGTTGAAAAACAAGTGCTTAATTAAATTACTGTACAATACAGACGCATTAAGCACGCAACAGTTTTGTAGAAAGTTCAAATTTTTACAGGACATTACAGTTCCACATATGAGGAGAACGGTAATGACTTTCACTTAGGAATGCTTCGTCCGCTTTCTGGTTTATTTCCACTTGATTTAAAACCTCAGAGAACAGTGAAACTGCTCAGGCAATCTGTACAGGCTACAAATTTGTTGAATACAAGAAAAGGTATCTTGTTTTTCAAGGCATTTAACAGAGCTTTTTTTATTATTATGAATGTTGTACCAGTCCAAAATCACTAGCATTTAAACAACTACTGAAAATAAACATTGTGGATCGCAAAATTCAAGAAAAAATGCTTGTGTTATGGCTGTACGGTCACAATTTCGGGGCCTGAACTCAACCGGGTGTTTTTCGATTTGTATCATCTTTTATCATCATTTTTGTTTTTGTTTTTGTTTTTTTTGGATGACTTAAGTGCTCTTCTGAAAGACCATTGGTAAAGTACATGTACTACAAGAAGTTATTCGTAGTAAATAAATTCAGGAATCGAGTCTTAACTACACACACTCTATTACTTAAATTAAACTTCTCCGGTACATCTTCCAGTAGAAATAGAATGAAACGAAGACTTTTGGTTACTTGGGTTACCACTTTTGCAACAAACTTGGGCGCAATTTAATGCCCTGTGATGCCAGAAAGACTCCATATTTGGTAGAGAAACATGGTGATGGAAAAAAGAATGTTTCAAAGCCAGGAATTGGCATAATTAAGGTGTTACAATTGGCTAAAGGTCCAAAAAAAAATTTTCTTGTTATTTCGCTTATTGTGTAGTTTATGTATTGTTATGTTGTTATTTACAAAATAGCGGCTCAGTGATCGCTAGTTTCCGAGAAAGAGAATTTTGAAATTCGTTGTCATGCGGCCATTTTGAGCTGCCATCTTGGAATTTTGCATGTAGACTCCCTTCCGGTCTCGCGCACGGCTGAATGTCTTTGAATCTACAGCAGCGAAGCTAAAGGTATCGAGAGTAAAAGAAAACATAACGAAAAGCTACATCAACCTGAATACTAACAGACTTTTTGGTGATATTCAATTGATATTCCACGCATCAGAAAAAATTAAGCTCAGTTTATCATATTAAAATACCCGGGCATATTTATACACAACAGGCGAAAAGCGTACCGCACATTCATGCAGCAAGGTAAAGTTGACAAATCAAAAGAGCACTATAACAATTAATTTCCGGCTACAACTACCTCATACTAGAAGTATTACCCAGGTACATAAACTCCTCATTCATGTAAGTGTCTCCATAATTATTAAAACCGGTAAAATCTTCAATCTTTGGTTCAAAATCATGCATCCTCACGCGGTCCACAGTCGAATGTTTCCGCGATAAACTTCCGATATTTACACCGGCGACATTGACATATAACTACCCTGTGAACAGATTTACATCAGATACAAATAAATCTACCGCATCTTTGAAAGTTTTAGAATCTCTTTCAGGCAAATGTAAGCTGCCTACTTCTTGCACGCTTACGAGCCAGCCAAAATATCATCACGTCTTCGTATTTGATCGTAGGAAAACACGAAAAATCAAACTTCTTGAGTGCTGTAAACGCGAGGGAAGGCCCACGATTTCACAGAAGATTTCGCTTCCCATTCAAAGTCCATTCAACAAGAAAAAATGCACCCGATAAACGAAAGAAACACTGTTTCGATCGAATCTGTTTCGCCGAGGAAACCAAACACCCACGTAAATACTCGATATCTTCCTCGAACACGCGCGACATATGTGCGTAATGACTTGTGCGCATTGTCACCGCTGACAAAAAGACCGCAGTGTCATTGTTTATCGTGGTTGCTAGGGACTCTGCGAGAATTGATTCTAGGACGCGTTACACGCTCGAAATACGCCATTTTCCGCATTTCTTCCACGAAATGAGTGTCCCAGAAGGCAATGCAACTTGTAACACAGAAAACAAACATGGCGGACTCGAATTGAGCAAACGAAAGCGTAAAGACGTGCAAAATTCGACGGATTATCAGTGCGTGTGAGGTGAAAATAGGAATATTTTCCAAGCATTTTAATCAATTCTGCTGAAAGTTGCCAGAGTTAACAAACACAAATGGAGCTATTTTGCCTGACTTAGCCGCAGTTTCACGTTGCATCAGAACGATGTTGTGACATGCCACGTGCCTGGTATAGAGGTCTTCGGTTTTTTCCCGTAGGATTTCTACCTGGGTTGTGGCTAAGTCACACAAGAATCCCTTTTACATAGGTGTTTGATAGTGCAAAGAAGAAAGCTTTCAAACAAAAAGAAACGAAGAAAAGAATATATTTATAAATTTGCGTGACATTTTTAGGTGTTAATTTTCACACCTTTCTGACTGGAAATTCAAAATTTTGACTTGAAATTCAGATTCTACGGGAAAAAATACTAGCGAATGTTTATGTTTGAAATTTAAACAAAGTGGATAAAGTATTTTAGAAGACTCCGTTTAGAACGCATTTTAGCCAAATGTACCACCTAAAGTGTAAATCAATGAGGAAAAAAACTTTTTGGCGACCAAAATTTTGTATCTGGCGACCTTTTTACCGGTGCGAGTCGCCACAAGGCGACCTGGGAAAAAATTCAGCTTGGAGCACTGATCTGCAGACTTTAAAAATTTTTGGTCCTGTGACAACTGGCATCTGTTTGAAATCAATTAGCCACCTGCTTTGTTAATCCTCAAATGTTTACGAGAAATAGGCTCAGACACCCCTCTTTTTGTGGTTGGTTCTGACACTTTCTTTATGAGTTACCAAAAAGCCTTACATTTAGGTCTTACATTTAAATTTACACACGTTAACAAGAGATTCATTTCTTTGTCAGAGTGGAAATGTTTATTTGTTGACTACATTATTTTAAATCTCTACAGGTTTGGTAGAGATGTAAAAATAGTTCATTTTATTGGCCCCATGAAGCCCTGGCATTACTCATACAATCCTGCAACTGGCAATGTGAGCATGCCATCTGGGAGTCGAGGATATGTCCCACATGAGCGTACCTTCCTGCAGCTATGGTGGGACACTTACGTGACTTTTGTGCAGCCAGAAATGAGGGTAAGTAGGAATTGTGACCTTTAAGTAACCCCCTTGTCCCTAGTAATTTATTGGTTTAGAGCTTGAGGCAGCCTTAATACTAAGTGTTACCACTGATATCCCCTGACGTTTTATCAACTAGAAGTCGAGGTATTCAGCTGGGGACAGTTGCGTCTGAACTTCTCACTTTTCCGTACCCATTTCTTCTGGTTTACACCCTTCTATGGCGGCTCTCACCTTTGCTCTTTTGCCATCGCAAAGCATTCTACAACAGCTGCACTTTCGCACTTCTTACCTTTGAATCAAATTTTGACCACGACCTTAACCCGTTAAGGCCCAATAGTGACATGCATCTAATTTCTTCTTCCAGCAGCAGGTCTTGATCATACATACAGGTCATGAGAAATAAGGAAATGATCACCAAGGATAAGATGTCTTGATGTTTAAGCAAATTCTCCCAACTAGTACCATAAGAAATGTATGGAGAACAGTGAGGAGAATATGTGTGTTGATATTGGGGCTTAGAGGGTTAAGGCCCATAAAAAAAATGTATAGGGTGGGATGAGACCCACCAATCAACATCCACAAATTGACCTTTTGAACCTGTTGAACCTTTTTCTTAAGCCAGCAACACATGAATCAGGCAATTTTTACACTTGCTGCTATGAATTTTGGTCGCTTGCTAAAGTGGCCAGGTGTACCCACTGCCTGCCAGCAATTTTGCCAGCAATTTTAATCACCTTGATGAGCGATCGAAACTGTCTGACTTGTTAGATATTCTCCGCAGTTCTACAAAAATTGCCGGCAATTGCCTAGTGTTTCCACTTCTGCTAAAATTTGCTAGCAATTGCTGGTGGTCCATTTTCCCATGAGAAGTGTATTAAACTACTGAGTGTGTTGCTGGCTTAAGGCAATCAATAGCAGTGTAAAACACACTGTTGGTTGAGTTTTGTACTTCAGGGCTTGCATGTTATTGAATTCTGTGGTAAGAACTCTTGTGACTAGATTGGTTGGTGACTCGGGTTGCAAAGGATAACTCCTACGCAGGTGGTGTTTAAGCAGTAAATAGCCAGCTTGACACCATCCATTCATTTGGAATTATTGTTTACATATTTGTGTTAGAGTGCAGTGTTGTGTTTTTCATTGTACTGTTTCCATGTTTAGGAATGAAATGTTTCCATGGCTAGAAATTCTTTGGCAATTAAGTAGAACTAATTGTGTGTTATCAATTAAAGCTGAAATTAAATTAAGTTTTAGAGATATGGCTATTACAAAAGACAAAGCATAAAGTAATGAGAAACTCTGTAGTGCTCTACCTAAGTTAAAAGTAGTTGTGTTTTGGGCTACTTGTTGTGTTAAGTAAATCTAATTCCTGCAGATGTAGTCCTCGATAAACATGATTGTAATGAGTAGTTTTAAGAAAAATGGCATAATCTTATTGTTAGAAGATGGATAAAATTCTCACAAAGTGTGGACATAAAACTTGATAACATGAGCTTGTTTAATAGCTGCTAATGACTAACCTGTGTGAACCATTTGTATGGCTTATTTATGTGTGAACTCGTGAAGTCTGCCTGCTCATTTTACAAATCATTTCTACCATTCCGAATGCTTGTTAGATTTATATGCATTGAAATTAACCAACAGTTTTCATGCCACTTTTGTCTTTCATGTGCTTCTCACAATATTTTGCAGGTAACTGTTAAGCATTTTGAATTATACAGAACACTGTTCTAAGTGCCATCAATTCTACATGGCATGTCCTTGATATTGGAAGTGACCATGGTAGTGAAATTCTGGTGGAAGCAAGCTACAAAAAATGCACCTTATTCTTAGGGGACGTCCTCAATTTTTGCTCCAAATTATTCATTCCTTTTCATGAACATCGATTCACTGTTGTTCTTTTCCAAAATTGCAGCGTTTCTGTTTCAGACTGCAGTTGGCCAGTTTACTCTATTCATATCTCTGTCGAACATTAATATCAATGTAAAATCCTGACTTTGCTTTAGGTCCCCATTAAGATTTAAAACCTATCATCTGATGAAAATCCCGGCATCACACTGTACCTGGGAACAGATCCTATCAGGAAAGGTAGTGTTCAGGCAGAGGCACTTGTCTAAACAGGATTTCATCAATGTTGTGTTCCATTATTTCACTTGCAAATTAGAGGCAGCAGAGTTGCTGAGTAAGTAGCTAGCAAGTTAGAGAGAATGTCAGCATGCTATGCAAAAACATGAACTGTTCGTTCAATCCTTACGAAGCTACCTCACCCCACAACTTTACTCAAGCTCATATTTTGCTTGTCTTGCCTAGCAATGCAGTGATGACCAGGCTGACGACTCCGCATTCAGCAATCATTATGAGCCTGAACATCATTTCGAACCAGCCCCATACACTCCACCACCACAGCAGTTTCATCACGAGCCTTTCATACCCCCACCTGAACAGTTTTACCACCCACCCCCACCTCCTCCACCTCAGCATTATGAACCGCCTCAACATCACGAGCCCCCACCACAACATCACGAGCCCCCTCCACATCATGAGCCCCGTCCACATCATGAGCCCCCTCATCATCATCATCATCATGAGCCCCCGCCACAACATCACGAGCCCCCTCCACAGCATCATGAGCCACCTCCTCCACACCATGAGCCACCTCCTCAGCATCGTGAGCCTCCTCGTCATCATCATGAGCCCCCTCCACAACATCACGAGCCCCCTCCTCAATATCATGAGCCTCCGCATCGTCATCATCATCACGAGCCCCCTCCACAACATCATGAGCCCCCTCATCATCATCATTACGAGCCCCCTCCACAACATCATGAACCCCCTCCCCAACATCACGAGCCACCTCCTCAACATCATGAGCCTCCTCCTCATCATCATGAGCCCCCTCCACAACATCATGAGCCTCCCCATCATCATCATCATGAACCCCCTCCACAACATCACGAACCCCCTCATCATCATCATTATGAGCCCCCTCCTCAACATCACGAACCACCTCCTCAACATCATGAACCTCCACCTTCACCCCACATGACTCAGCACGGTTGGCCAGCAGAGACGGGGCAAGCCTACTCCGACCATCAAGAGGAGTTTAAACACGTAGGCATTGTTGTTTTGTTTGGTTGTTGCATGGCATATAGGATGTTCTGCACATGTACGTTGTGTTCTGTTTGGTGCCTGGATAGTCAAGCATGCTTTGTTTGTTTGCTTGTTTATTTATTTATTTATTTTTGTTTGATTTGTTTTGTTATCCACCCTCGTCATTGCTTATTCTTCAGGACTTAAGGTTTATTCTTTCTGGAAAAAGCAGCCCTTAAAAATCACAACTTTTGAAAAGTTTATGACACATTTGCTTGCTTGTTTGAATCTGTCTGTTTGTTTGCTTGTCTGTTTTTGTTTCTTATGGTTTTCCATCCTCACTCCCATACTCTGATTCTCTTTTGACATTGCTTAAATCTGGAATAAGTTGCTCTAACGCAATATAAAAATGACCACATGAAACATAATAGCAAGTATAATACGTGAAGTTTCAATTCGAAGGTTTGTCAAACGCAATATACAAATGACCACTCAAAAAGTAATGGCAAGTATAATATGTGAAGTTTTAATTCGAAGGTTTGTCAATCTGTAACAATTCAAACATTGATTAGTTTCAAACTTAATGGTTAACTAGTCAAGATTAAGCAAAGAAAGATACTGCAGTGACGGTGGTTTTGATACAAAGGTTTTGGAGTTGCTGACACAAGTGGCACTTGCTGTTTATTGTTGGGCTTGTTTGAGAAGCTGTTTCCAAAACTTGATGATTGTGTTTCTTCGGAATGTCCAAAATAATGTCACCCTCAACTTGTCCTGTTGCTGTTACGCTTTGACCTTTCCTATTTGACATTGAAACACTTCCGTTGAATCAGGGATACCCTGTTGTGTTTGACTTATCCCTTACACAATTGTATCAAGTACAGAGCTAATAAGTTCATGGTGATAGTTATGCCGGTTTTCTGTGGAGTTATGTGTCAGTAACTGGGGCATCTGTTGTTGACAATACTCTCAGAATTAGAATACTCTTATTTGTTTGAATAATTGTGCAATGAACACAAATGTGGTCATCACAACCTTAAGCCTTTCTATTACTGTTGTGATTGCACAGACACACATAGCTCTTGGCATAAACCTTTCTGTAGTCATGTTTATTTTATTGAAATTATTAAAGTGCATTGAGAAGATTCTGTTAATAATAAATTAATGAAATCCAGGCTAGGATAATGTTTTGCTTGCATATTGAAGGGTGGACAGTTAAAAGTCTTAAGTGAGAAAATGTGGTACTATTTCCTTCACCATTAAAGACAAAAATAATAAAATGTATATTTAACTTGAAATGATGACCATCCAAGAAAAATTCTGTAGGTTAGATAATGTCTTTTTTAAACTACTTTTTTTCATAAGTGACACATAATATTCAAATAAGTTACGGCAACTGTCACTTGTTATTAAACATACATGCAAGCATGACTATTTCTTCAAAAAATAAATAAATAAATAAAAATATAGAACTTAAATTGAATAAAGGGATACTCTCAAACCTTAGACCAGATGACAGGAAAATGCTTTTTATGACCCATGCTATGGTTTTGCTAGAAAGAGTCTACCAGCCGTTTTCTGACTTCGATTTGAACTCAAGTAACCACCTCCTCTTTGCCTTGATCTTCACTATAACACTTACAAAAAATTTCTCACATAATCACTAAGATTGGCTAGATCTGATAACTACCTCAAAAGTTATTAGCAAGACAGGGCAACATAAAAAATAACGGGTATGTGTTACGTGGACTTATACGGACCAACGGGAATTTGTACAGGTTTCAAAAGACCATGCACGCATATCATCACACTTGGCAAAGGAAGAAAGTGACTAGATGAGAAGTTTGTGCTGCAAATGGGGAGTGTGCTTTAAGTTTGGACAAGGCAAGACAAGACAAGCTTTTCACTGATCCTTGCACCTTGCATTATCGTTAACTTTGATGGCATTGTTGAATTTTGTGAAACCTCAGAGAAACAATAAAGGAAAAGGCTAAAACTGGAGAAAAACAGCCTTCAGGCAAATTGCCCTCTCAAGAGGTGGATAACAAGTCTATTCAATTTGTATGACCTTGTACTTTTATCTTATTGTTTCTTAAGATTAAGCAGTTGAAATAATCTGTAATAGTTCATGAGAATTTAGATTGCTAGAAAATACCAGTTGCCTTTACTTAGCCCTACCAGTACTGGTTTAATGTCTGATTGTAATGTTGTGGTAACAATTACTACTACTAATTACTAGCAATTATTGTACTCATATAATAGTGCAATGTAATATCGATTCTTGTTTGACACAGAATTGTTCATCTACTTTCATGTATGCATGTGAAAATTTACAATAATTGTAAGTGCATCTAAGCAAACAGACAATCCTGAATGTGATGCTGAATTAAGAATGGTTGTGAAACCCACCAATCAGTATCTGAGTCCATGTAACAGTGCAAGATGCAGATCGATCTGCACACTCTACTGTACTACTCTCACACTCTACTGTGTAAGGGCAGATTGTCATCCCTTTTACTTGAATTGAGGGCTTGGCACTTAGAAGTGAGAAAGATGTGAGAGCTAACTATTCCTTTTGATTTGAAAGTTGTTGTATTTGAATTCAAAAGAAAAAGATAAAAGTGGTTTTCTGCTAAGTCAAATTATGTGTCATCTCTGTGAAGCTGGGTGATGTTTCATCACTTTTAGAAACATTGGGCTTCTCTGTTGGCTTGACGACAATTTGCTTGGATGAAAGCAGTAAAAAGTGTGTTGCATTACAAGTTCAAGTGCAGCTGCAGTAAAGCTACAACTGTTGTTGCTTGGTGTCTAGGTGTATCAGGAACTTTTCAGTGATCTTTGGCAGTGGCCTGTGAGAACAAGTTAAGCTGGACAAGACGTCGAGATCTTTAACTGCCTCTCATCATTTTTAATTGTCTGAGCCTGGATCGAGGCTGCAGGAACGGACAGTTGTCTTCAACTGGACTCACTCTTTTATAAGTGGTCCTTTGTCACTCACAACTAGTGAGCATATTGATTATCTAAGCTGTAAACTGGTGTGGTTGGGTTACTATAGAAAGCGGCCATTTTTGGCTTGGTGCATGCACAGTGATGGTCACCAGAAAATTCTCAGAGCCAGTTCTACTTCTTAGCCTAAACTAAGGTAAGTATTGCAAATGAAAAACATGCACACGTTAACGTAGGCACATACATTATTGTTTTCAGGTTGTGATTCCTGAACAGGACACTTCAGAAAATCCAGCGTTTGGTGACAATGAAGGTTCGGTTTCTGTAGAGTATTCTTCAGAATACCCACCCCAGACACATGATGTTGCTATGCAGAGAGACAGTTCCACTGTGCAACAAACAATGCCTTTGTACTCTTTAGAAGCGATCACGTTTCCACAGGTATATGCATTTGACAATTCAGGCAAACTCAGTTCGTGCAATATAAGCTTTAATAGCAATTTCGAAGTTCAAAAGACATGAGTTGAGAACTCATTATCTCAAAGTTTCAGTAAATGTTTTTTTTTCCAGGGAAAACTTGTAAATAGCCTGATGTTCATAAACAGTCAGATGTCGCACCCTGATTTGTTGGGGGGGGGGGGGGGCAGTTTATCTAGTGGTTTTTTACAGTTTTAAATTTCAGAGAGATGTAAAAAATTATTGATGAGTAAAGCCCAGTTCTCACCTCTAGATCACAGATCATCCAAGAAGAAGTTTAAAACTTCTTGTTTTTAAGGATACAAAATTCAAAAGCATCAATGTATTTTTGTAATACTTTTATGTAGATAATGACAATAATAACAAGTTCAACAAAATATTGGTTTTTGGTTGAGAGTATCGCTTTAAACTTTCCAAATGAAAGCTTGTGTTTTATATGTACTAGTGGATGTTGTTAGTGATAGAACTTCATGTATCCTTAATTCAACATAAACAATAAATCATCATGAAAGTGATTTCGGGGGACATAAAGTGACCATTTCAACTAACAGTGACTTAATTACCAGTACTTTAAATTCAGTGTAAAATTTGCTAATGTATGAAATCTGGTAGTTGGTGAAGGGAATAATTAAAATCATACTTAACAATTGTATGGAAATCTGGAATTATTGTAATGTAAGCTCCCAGGGAAGGGAGTCTAAACTTATAGTGATGAATCTTTTGTGTTACATTTATACACTATTATAAGTTGTTGGTGAAGGTAGCTAAGTTTTTCACGCTTGCACTTAAAGGAACTCTGTTGTCATTAAACTTCCAGAAAGAGAAGTCTTAATTGTCCTGTAGATATACAGTCATCACTTTCTTTGTTACTTAATTTGTGTGTTACTCTCGTAAACTAATTTATCAACTTATGTTGTGCATTGTCCGTACAAATAAGTTTGTACATCACTTGTATGACCTCTACCTGTCACTTTGGTGTGGGCTTCCCTCTGGTTGTCCTAGCTTCTCCCCAGGTGTGGGTCGTGCTGTGTGGTCAATGTAGGATCTCTTTGCCTAGTTACTACCTTTTTGCAGAGGATTGCAGTGGGATCTTGAAAAGCTTGTCTATGTTGCTCAATATAGGTTTTCTTAGCAAAGTGTATATCAGAAATCATTACATATAATTGTTCATTGTGCTTACTTTGTTTTGTGCATGCTGTTGTGATTTTATGACACTCTACACTGTGCACATTTCTCAGGGTCCCAAAGGGTTTAGGGCTCCAGGGCTCCAGGCTAAAAGATGCAGGGCTCCAAGATGGAAAATGCGGGGCTCTAGGGCTCCATTGCTTCACTCCAGGGCTCCATTTAGCCTAAAACAGCATTTTTGTTCAGGCTCCAAGTAGAGGGAGGCTTTGGGCTCCAGGCTCCACGACAAAAATGTGAGGGTTCCAGGGCTCCAAAGACCCCCCCCCCCCCCCCTCCCGCAACCCTTTGGGACCCTGATTTCTTTTGCTAGATAATTCACTGCACTGTCAGTAAAGTATGATCATGCAGGTGAATGAAGCCCTGAGAAGGACTGTTGATGATAACATTGACTGATGTTTCAACAACCTGAGCAGAAATAAAATATTAAAATAAATACGAATTATGACAGAAGAAATGCTTGACGTAGTGTGATGTGAGTCCCTGTAGGCATTAATAAATCCATGCATTTTGAATTTGTAGTTCCAGTGAAAATCTATTTGAACCTGAACAGATCACTGCTGAGACTGAAATTATAGTAAAATCACTGCTTTGGCTCAAATACTAAATAGGTGCTTGGCACTGCATACTAAAAAAAATTTTGCCCTTACTTTGGCCTTGAACTTATCCCTTTCACTCCCTGAGTCAGTTTTGGAGACAAAGGCAATTCTAACTTGTGAGTCTGTGGATGAAATCCTATGGTGTGACCATTCAAATGAAACCTCTACTATTTATATTTAAGTATTTTCCAATGTGAAATTTAGGAATTGTCTAGAATTTTGATTTAAGGCACTCTTGGGAGTGGAAGGGTTAATTAGAACTCAAAGTTCAACTGAGAAATTCCTTTGATCCTAAACTGGTAAAACCCTCACTGGATCTATTGATTCATTTTTTAGGCTGATGCACTGGCTGATGAGATTTCCAATCTTCAAATCATTGAAGAAGAGGAAGAAGTTGATCCAGAGGTTCTAGATCTTAGGCATCGACAAGCTTGGGAAAGTGGCGAGATTGATTACGGTGGCCGAGACAAGTTTGATTTCATCCAGGAGAGAATCTGGCAATTTATTGGAGATGCATTAAGGGAGCCCACAGATGTTCCTTTGTTCTTTCTTTAGACAGTTTGGTGAAACGTAGCTGATTTCATAATTGCATGCAAACCCGGGGTTTTCAAGCATGATTTGTCAGCTTTGATGTATGATCATGATATGACAGAGAAGTGGAAGCTAAAAACCATGCTTTCCAAAATTTGAAATGAAAATTAAAATGCTTTGTTATACTTAATGCACTAATTTCTACTCATTAAAATTGCAGGTGATTTCCCCTCCATTCTTGACCCAAACCTTGCCACAAATTATAAACTGCAAATCTTGTTTTCAAGAAACCGTGGTCTGCAATAAAACAGTGAAATCACGATGGAAACCAGTAAATGTGGCCAAGATAGGTCACTTAAATCTGGCTATATTCTGAAGGGGGGGGGGGGGGGGAGAGATCGTAATGTTCTTATGTGTTTACGATTTTTTTTAGCTTTTATTTGAAGCAAAATATTTGCCGTAACTTAAGTCAAAATGCTTAATGAAAGTCATTCCCAAATGATAAGCGGAACGCGCTGAGTATTTCGACTGTAAATTCCATATGATTTCAGTTACATGTATAAGCCATTGATTGCACAACCTATAACAAGAGGAGCTTTTCTGTGGGAGGAGTGGGGGCTGAAAACCAGTGGATAGGTAGTCACTGTACTGTCACTGTATACCTGATTACAGCCATTTTTTGCCACAATGTTATTTCACGAGTTTCAAAATTTATAATCTGATCAAGATGAACTGTTCTTAAACTCATTAATAATTCAAAAGTGTTTGGATATCCTGATGAAGTGCTCTTTCTCGTGTTTGATATATTACTTCTTAGAACATCAAATTTTTGAAAAGAAAAGTGTAAAAAATTTCTGTAATGATGTAATCCATTGATGCTTGGTAAAGAATCCCTAACCAACAGTCCAGAAAATTGCATACTAATATTGTGTAATTTTGGAAAGTCTTCTGTTGTGATGTGTTGCTGCCTTGACAAAAAATGATATCTGGAAAGAAGTATATTTCTTTCTTATTGAAATGTATTATTATTACTTATTAAAATAATGCAGCAAGGGAAAATAGAGTTTATTTGTAGGCAAGGGCCTTGTCATTAGTGTATTACTGTTCTTTTGTTGTCCTATATATGGCCCTGCAGTTATACTTTTCAAATACCTTGCAGTCCCATTTCTATCAAAGTTATCAATCAGGAATTTACACTGATTGGCTAATAGTTAATAATAACAATCAGTTAATATTTAATTTATCACTGAAAATGATTGAAATTATTATTTTGTGATATCTGCTAGCAGTAGAGTTAGTAATATTTTGGAACCGGTCTTGTATTAGAGGGAACCTATGACAATGCTTAGTTAACCCTTTAATTGATTTCCAGTCCGTACTGCACAGGCTCAGCCCTGAATTGTTTGTAAACCTCACATAATGGATTGTAAGGAAAAACATAGATAATTTATGAAATAGAGTGCTTGTTTGGAGCTGTACAAAAATTTTTCCACATGGGAAAAATGAAGTAGAATTAAATACCTCGTCATTTTCGGAAGAATCTTCCTGCAACACACACACTGTGTTCATACACAAGCTTGAGGTTCCTCGTGCTCGATGGCAACTGCCGGGCACTACGATGCGGGCAGGCATTTCCTCCTGTTTCCCGTAAACAAAACCTAGTACATGTACACACCGAGATCTTATCTCGTCCTGGCCGTACGGCCACCTCAATGTCTCTTTCTTTAATTTCGCCGAGAGTAAAGCTCACATCCATGATGGCAGGAGACAAAAATTGTAATTTCACATTATGTAAGACATCACAAATTGGTACATTTCATAGAGTTGTATATGACGCAAGTAGTTTTTCAAAACAAAAAACCAAAACAAACCATTGAACCTGCGCAATATGGACTGGAAATCAACTTTAAGCCCTAACAGTGACAAAAACGAAATTTCTCTTTACATCATCACTACTTGTTCAGACATTCAAGTGATGAGAATAAAGGAAACGATTGCCAAGGATAAGATGTTTGACATTTAGACAAATTCTCGTTACTAGTTCCATACGAAATGTGTGGAGAGCAGTAAGGAGAATATGCATTTTCATATCAAGGCTTAAAGGGTTAAGCTTATATCCAACCCACAGGGCAGCTGGGTGTAATGTGGCTGGCTAGTTTTAGAAGAAATTAATGGTTTCTAAGTTATAAGAGGCTTTTTGTCCAAGAAAGGCATAACGGGGGATGAGAGGTAATATTTGTCTAACTTGCAATTGCATTGTCGAGCCCACTGAGTTGAAATAGATTCACTGAACTGTGAGTTGAAATATATCCATTGTTAGTTAACTTTTACTGTTCACGTGGCCAACAAAGATCCTGTAATAGAACTTGGGCTGCCTACAGTTCAAATCTCAAACAAACATTTAACCATTCTTTTCATAGAAATAGCAGTGAATAAAAAGTGGTGATGTGTCAGCCATTTTCTTGGGCAAATTTCCAAGTAATTGTAAAATAATGTTTTGCATCACAGTATAGTAAGGGAGAAAATCCATGAGAAAATAGTTATTTTTTAACTTAATCTGCTACAATGTTTACTATATGTTAAATATACTGCGAACTGTTAAATGTTGTCCGTTTGTTATTGCCACTCAGATCCATTGCAGTATGCACTCCCTTAAATCAACAAACAAATCCTTCTATACTGAAATGCTGATCTGGCTGTACATTTTAGGAGAAATACCTATTGGGTACACAGGTGGAGTTTCAAAATGATCATATATCAATGCAGCTCTGAAACCCAGCTCAAACGTCGCGCTTTTGTTGTGTGGAACTCATTTGAAACAAAAGATAATTAGGTGGCTTCTTTTGATCCAGTTGAATGCGCAACGTTTGAACCAGGTCTCGCATCCCCTTGTTAAGAAAACAGCCTGGCACATGTACACTGCTGCACGTGACCCATGTTTGGGTATAGGGGTGCTGATGAGGGTTTAAAACCCTGATTAGGACAAAAAAGACCTAAAAAACCCTACCCCTGTGTAGGACAACACCCTACATTTTAGGTCCCTGTTTAGGAGAAATAAAATACACATGCCCTTGTTTTACAGAAGTTTTAAGTGCTTCAAAGACCAGCAAACGTCCCCAATCTAGGGATGCTAAATACTGTACGTGCCATATTTAACAATGACAATTGTACTGAGCATACCCTGTTTAGGACAACTTCACACCCTGTTTAGGACAGGGTCATTTAAAATTATATACCCTGTTTAGGACAGAGAGGGCAAAAACCATACCCTGTCCAGCGGCACATCCCTGTGTAGACCATAATTATGAGGGAGTACCCCCCCCCCCCCTCCCCGGCATCTTCAGTCTTGTGCCGTTTACAAATGATATTCTTGTGGTAGTCTGTAAGAATTGGTCATTTGCAACCACTGTAATCCGTGTAATGCCGGAATACATGAGCATTGACAAGGTAATGATTGTTAGATAAATAGTTACTGAGTTAAAGCTGTTTAGTCCATCAAAGGGACATCGATGGAAATAGATGAAAACTTTTTCTCCAATCAATCATCGACTCCCAATATCAATCAAATTGACATTTATTATCGGTTGAATTATCCTGGACTCCATCGATTGGTTAGCAAGGAGTTCAAGGGTTCAGCAACAGCCCCCTCTTCTCCTTTGGAATGAACTTTTCAAATCCTATTGGTCTCTGGAAATACACCACCTGCTCAGGTTGGGAATGTTTGTGACGTTTTTTTCCTGTGCTCACTGATCGTTCGATCACCGTGAACACACCAAAATGATCACTGGGTAGAATTCCAGACTTGGTCAGCTTATCACCAACAATTCTCATTTCCTTGACTTTGAAGTCAGACAGTCTGCAAAGGACGCGATCGAGCCTGGCTTTGTAACTGGTAGCATTTATAGTCTTTCTAAGCACTGAAGCGAATGGTGTCTTACTCCGATCCCAGGTTAGCCCATAACTGTCGGTATTTCCAGGCAAAGACAACCATGCATCGATCCATGGCGAAGGCAGGACAACCTCACCGTCAACTTTGTCCTCAATGTTCAAATCCCCCATGACACAGACATTTTCGTAGGCAGAGAGAACTGTGAATAACTCTTGAAGCTGCAACTCCCGTAGTTGAGTATTTTCACCGGCGGGTTCTAGATGTGTACCTGCAACTACAAACTTAAGGCTAGACGAAACAGCACTCTTGGTTTCAGCAACGACAAGCTGACGTTCCCGACCTAAAAATGTCCTGTAAGAGTAAATAAACCATTTGTTCACGGGATACAAACTAAAAATGTAATTTTCAAGAGATTTCGCGACTTGTTTCGTGACTCGAGGTGGAATCGAATGATACCGAGAAAACCAGCTCTGTTCTCGCAAAACTGCTAGGTTTTCGGGCGTAATTTCTTGAAAGGCCAAAATATCCGGCTCGAAATGTTCTACGATTTGTCCCAGGGCTTCTATTCTCTGTAGCATTTTTTCAGGTGAACGCCAAATGTTGTATGTAAGCAAACTGATCTGTGATCGAAAATTAGTTCTTCCAAAGGCTGAATCACTGAAGGGGACCCTCAGAAAAGCACGGAGAACGAACACAGCAATGACAAGAATTACAAGAACCACCAATGGACCTCGTGGAAAAAGAAACGGAGCCTTAATCAAGGGCATATTTGATGTATAGACTGTCAAGTAGGACATTAATAGCCCTTTTCACAGTTAACTTTTGTCATTTGCATTACAATGTTTTTGAACGTGGATGTGAGGCAATTTCGGGCTAAAAGAGCAAAATTGCCCGAAATTGCCTCACATCCATGTTCAAAAACATTGTAATGCAAATGACAAAAGGTAGCCTGTTCCAGGCGTTCAGATAGTGGAGCGCGAGCGAAAACTAAAGCGAGCTCTTTCGCTCGCTTTATTTTTCGCTCGCGCTCCACTATCTGAACGCCTGGAACAGGCTAGACAAAAGGTAACTGTGAAAAGGGCTATTGAGCCGCCAAACAACAGCGAACAACAAGTCACGCGATCACGCGAGATAGCTCATCCTCAGTCTCCACCGTCTGGTACAAGAGACAGGGCCCATGGGGCAGCTTTCACACCTCTTTGCGATCTTTGAAGAGAAGAAAATTCCTCCCCTCCCCCCCTTCCCCCTAAAAGGAAAACACCCTGCATTGTCAACTCTTATGTTGTCGCGTGGGGGGGGGGGGGGGAGGTTGGGGACGGGGGAGGGTGTTCAGAGATATTCCATTCAGTGATGTGGCCCGGGGAGTTGCAAATGAGGCTAAATTTTTATACCCCAAAAAGTCCTATTTGGCTGAAACTGAGCCCAAAAAGAGTCCAACTGCCGAGAATATCACTTTAAAAGGTCGTTTTCATCTGCATAAAAAAAAGAAAAACGTTTTTATCTGCATAAAAAGGAAAACCATGAGAGTTTATGCTTTCACCTTTCTTTATTCAGGTCATGCACAGAACGGAATCTAATTATTTGATATAAAAACGAGAAGTAATATATCAAACACGAGAAAGAGTGTTTCATCAGGATATCCAAACCCCGAGAAGTGGGTTGGAAAAACGAGGCGCAGCCGAGTTTTTTTGACCGACTTCGAGGTGTTTGGATACCTGATGAAACACTCTTTCGAGTTTTTGATATGGCTTCTCAAACCATTCATAATTCTTGGAGAAATTCAAAGCAAAAGTTCGCAAAACTTTATGCTAATTAAGATCCGGTATCCAAACCACCGTCACGGTAGTGATTTCCTTTGTTTTCTCTTTATGAATTATTAATGAGTTTGAGAACTCTGAGGTAAGCACGCTTTTTAGTCAACCCAAGAAAAAGTCCTGTCAAAATCTTTCGACCTAAACTGAAAGTCGACCGGAAAATTTCTAGTTCAAAAAAGCCCCAAATCACTAATTTCAAACCCCAAAAAAGGTCTTTCCCCCTTGAACCTCGCGGTATAAATAGACGCGATGAACTTAATTAGTTACTTTTCAACTTTTCGTAGCCTATCATTTTCTGTTATGCTGTATTTCAAACCCATATATGTAACGGTCGTCTTGTAGTTGTATTCACTCTTCTTTTTTAGCCCCCGAAGAAGGTTTGTTTTGCAAACCGAAATATCGGGCAAATATATAACTTAATTTCATTTCTGTTTCCATTTAATTTCTTAATCTTTTCGCCGTAAGGATCAGTTTACTGTTGTTTACTCTCGTCTTTCCCCCTCCCCGTCTTTAATATTCCTGAGTAAACCCACTCCCCCGGTATTGTCCAGTAATGAGAAAACTTATAACGATAGGCGAATATATTGTGAAATTTAATACAGCTTAACTCTTTTTGAATAAATGCAGTTTCATTAGTAATCGATATTCACATCTCACATCTACAAATAGCTTTGAATACATTAAAGACAAACACCGGTTTAACACCAGATCGATCGGCCGCAAGTGGAAACCTCTCCATACCTTACCTTCCAAGACAGGACAAAGATCCTTCCTAGCCTAGTATCCAGGCATTCTCTTCTCGCTCACGCGACTGGGTGCGAAATCTCATTCGGTGACGTCACGACATTTCGCACGAAGTCGAATAGAGTGACCGGAAGAAGAACGCAACATACTGTGAAACATACTTAATCAAAGCAAGCGCACAAAAGTAAGGATTAACTCTATTTAGCCTTGGGGGGGGGGGGGGGGGCACGTTGTGTCCGCGCTGACTTTAAGTGACCTTTCCTAAAATTTATTAGAGAAAATTTTACTGGGTCAAGGACATGTCTTTGATGATTGACATTTCCATAGCAACCAGCTAATCAGGAGTGTATTTTGACTACTTTCTGTCTTTTTTCAGTTTTTTTTCAGTTTTTCCCCTTCGGTTGTAAGAAGAAGTTAACAAGGTATGTAGCCGTAACATTTTACTCTTTTTAGTTTCTATTATTCTTGTTGTTGAAAATTAGCGCATTCTAGTATATATATATTTTTAATTTTTGGGCTTTTTAAAATTTTTGTTACAACTGTTATTTTTTATTATTGCAAACTGTAATATTGAGCCCGGGCCACCCTAATTAACTTCGTGTTAGCTCTTTGGTGCTACCATCTTTAAATATTAAATATTATTACTATTATTATTATTATTATTATTATTATTATTATTATTATTACACAGCAAGACATTTTACATAACATTTGAGACATAAGAGTGGCTGGGATTCAAGCCATACTTATTGCGTGTTAAAAGCCCCCGAGAGGCTCACACATAAGTTGAGCGCCAAATATTAGAATACATGTAGTAACAATCGTCTTTCTGCATTTAGATTTCCTAGTCATGTCAGCAGTGTACGTGTGTAAAAGTTAACTTAAGAACGTCGTTAGAATGTTCTCAAGCTCAATTCGCCCCCCAAAATTTTAGTCCCAGCTCAGCCTCACGTAAAATAATTAGACACTGTCACGAAAAAAGAAGGGTTAATTTGCTCCAGGAAAGAAGAGTTAGTAGACAGGGAGTGTGTGTGTGGGTGAGGGTGGTTGGATCTTAATTAAGGGGTTTGGGGACTTATTTCAAGCGGATATGTCTTCTTCAAGAAAATGCGTATTTGAAAACTCTACAAACTTCTTTTATTTCACTTGATAAAACAGAATGGGAAAGGGTTATGCATCATGGCTGCTTTTGAAACAAATTTGCACAGTAGAATATGTGCTTCTACCCTACAACCGTCGTTAAAGGTTAATGTGAAGCAGGAGCATATGTGTGAAGTTTTGACCTTTAATAGGATTTTAAAGTCATTTTAAATTGATGCTGTTGTAATACCCAGACCAAAAAATAGCTATTTACCTATTTGTTATACCCTGTTCCAGACCAAAATCATGCAAAATACCCCAAAGCCATACCGCATCCAGCGGAACAAACTTTCACAGTTCCACTGAAAATTTCCGAGACAATCGGAACTTATAAATAGGGGTCCCCTTTCCCCAGCTATAGCGTCCGAGCAGCGTATTTTAGAGTTATAGGGGGCGGGGGGGGGGAGGGGGACTAAACCGATTGGCCTCTTTGACGGCCATGAAAATGGAACAACCCATCTTCCACGGAATTTTCCGTTCGGTATTCTAGCAGGAGTTCTGTTGTTTCTCATTTCCCATAACTGTCGACCAACCGAAAAGCTGTTTGCAAATAGCCATCAGTTGCACATTAAAGAACCTCGCGATCCGAACCGTTCCTATTCTTTTATTTATTTATTTTTTCCCTTTTTTCCTGCTTAAACTTGTAAACGGCCATTTCCTCTTGTTTTCCGATGCCCTAAACAAGCGCTCAATCGGTTAAGCTGATTTCACCATATTAAAAACTAATTGAAATATGGTTTTGTTTTGTAAACGAACTGTTGCGAGAAAAGGAAAATAAATCTTCATGTCAATCGACGCCCAAACTTGAAAAACGGATACTTTGTATAACTTAAACATGAACGTACCTTACAGTGGAAATTCAAGGTTATTTAGTTATTGTAAGGATTTTAGACGATTTTCTATGAACTAACCGCTGGCCGGCCAATATGTCTAATTTGTACATTAAAATCTTAAAAGTTCCTTGTAAACTTCGCGAACTTTCAGCGCCAATAATACTGATTTATTTTATGTTCAATATTAATTTCTAGCTTCATTCAACCATTATTTTTGCTATGTTTTATCTAGCTATCGTATATTTCGGGTCTCTAATGCAAATTTAAACGTCGCGTATGGACGTGTTAATCTGTCTGTCGTTGTTTGTCAGGCAGCTTAGCGTCAGTGGTTTTTGATTTGCATACATGTAGCTTTGTTTATCCTGACATGCTGTGGACGCGATTAAAATGTTAATTTTCCGCTTTACAACTGTTTTCCCTTGGCAAATCGTATTAAGCGGTTAATCTTGTCCGTTGAGCCTTTGGAAGGTTTCACTCCAGCCTCCAGCATGTTAATTGATAAGTTAACCTTTGCAGTGTTAACTCTACACGTTTTAGTGTTTGCATTTGTCAGTTCCGCATCGAGGAATCGATCCACTGTTATTTTGCTGTCTTTGGACGGATTTCGCTGGGATTACATGGCAAAAGCTGACACTTTCAACATGGATTTCATCGCAAAGACGGGGGTGCAAGCACCCTTTGTTAAAAACGTTTTTCCGACCGTATCGATGCCGAATCTGTACACGATTGTCACAGGATTATATCCGGAAAGCCATGGAATTATCGCAAATGAGATGTTCGATCCTGAATTTAGAGCTGCATTTAATAGCAGTAATAATGAGTCGAGATGGTGGAATGGCGGAGAACCGGTCTGGGTTACGAATCAGAAGCAAGGTTTCAAAAGCGGCGTGTGTTTCTGGCCCGGGTACGATGTCGCAATTCGAGGCTACTTTCCAAGTTTCAGCTCCAATGGGACGAAATATAACAAGCCCTTCGTTTACCCGTATGCAAATCGCATGCCTGTGAAGGAAAGAATTGACATGGTAATAAAATGGCTGACTGCAGACGACCCCCCGAGTTTTATAGCGATGTATTTCTTGAACACTGACACGGCTGGGCATCGATTTGGGCCCGATTCACCGGAAGTTAAGGCTGCTATTGAAAATTACGATGTGAATGTTACAGGTTACCTGTTAAATCAGCTTCGAGGAGTTAACTTGTTAGATGAAGTAAATATTATAGTTACCTCAGACCATGGTATGGCTGCATATAACACAAGTAACTTTGTTAACTTTGATGACTTTGTTAACACCAGCACCTACGATGCCTGGTCAGGAAATAAGGCCTTTTTCACGATCGAACCGCACCCAGGAAAAGAAAACTACGTGTACGAAAGCCTCAAGGAAGAGCAGAGAAAAACACAGCTCTTTGAAGTGTACAAGAAGGAGGATGTTCCTGATAGACTTCATTTTAAGCACAACAGAAGAATCGCTTCGATAGTTGGGTTAATGAAAGAGGGGTGGTACGCTCGTAGCTCAAAATTACCAGAACCCAAACAACCCGACGGCGTCATAAGGGGAGACCATGGGTACAAAAACTCAATCAAAAACATGAATCCTTTTTTCATTGCCCGTGGACCGGCTTTTAAAGAGAACTTGACCTCGGAGCCTTTCGAACTGACAGATATTTACCCGTTGATTTGTGACATTCTAGGAATAGAACCTGCACCACACAACGGCTCCTTGAATCGCGTAAAGCAGCTTTTCAAAGAACCGCCAACGAAGCAAACAACAACCGATTCACCGCCTGAAGGTACAACTGGATCGCCGGAGAACAATGGAAAACAGCGAAACGGAAACAAAATCGTCAAAATTGCTGGTTTTGCAATTCTCGGCTTTGCAGCTTGTGTTAGTATAGTAGCCACAATCCTGTTGACGATTCGTTGGTGCAAGCGGAGAAATCAACCTCCAAAAGCTCTGATAGAGAACGAAGAAACGCAAGGACTACAAGCAGAGGAAGCGGCGTGAAACTGTATCAGGCAACGTACAAGACAATTGCAGTGATGTTATTCACAGCTTGCCTCTGTGCATTCGCGGAATTTAGAAAATACTCTTTTTTAACTCTTAACTTTCTAGTACAACGTGGCTACCCCAGAGGTCACAACTATGCAAGATTCACAAAAAATGACAATTAAAACCTCTTGTATTCAAGGTCGACAAGTTGGGGCCTTATCGACGAACTACGTAAGTTATAAAATAACAAGTTTCAGTATTTTAAAAAAGTGCTCTTTGCAGTAGCACATTGAAGAGGAAAAGAACAGCAAGCTTACTGAAGAATATTTTACATTTCAGTTAATTTATTTCTATTCTAAATTGGATATAATTCAGGAACATGTAGTACTAAAAGTTTTTTTTAATAACATTGATTGAGTTGAGCATAATAAGCATAAAGAAAATAGGAGATGCACTGATACGCACTTACATGAAATAAGGAATACTACTGATTTGTCTCACCGGTTCTGTGAACACATGTTAAATCAGCTCGGCTGATAAGCTGACGTATAAGCCCATAATCTCACTAGTATAGCCACAATTTATCTCAAAACGTGTTAATTGTCACTGTTGGAAGCACAGGTTCAATATTCATTATAAATTTACGAATTCCAAACCAATATTGATGTTTATGCGGTGTTATTCGCACGCTCTCTAAGTAACCATCCACCGAAAAAAAACCACAACAAAAATAGAGGCTACGAGCTTGGCTAAACTAGGAAACATTGCTGTGGAAACGTTGTTTCTTTCTCATTATTTTTATTGTGGCTAAACTGTGAGACATCTGTTTCTGAGGCAAAGTTTGCATTTAGGAGGCAGCAATGTTTTTGACTTGATTCACAAAAAACATTTTCTCGTTTCCAAGAAGCAAAAGTTGTTTCCACAACTCATGTGTCTTGCGTGAACCAGTTGCTAAGGGGTTGGTTAAACTAGTAAACACTATTGTGGACGCAAATGTTTTCCAGTTTATCAGCAGGAGAGTAGGGGAAATACACGTTCCGGAAAGAAATTTTGCTTCTTAAAACAAGAAAATGTTTTTGAATCGGGACAAAAACAATGTTGCTTGCAGGATACAAATTTGCGATATGTTCCCCGGTTTAGCCACAGAGGAAACAATAAGAAGAAACATTCCACAGTAATGTTTCCTGGTTTAACCACGCCCCAAAGGCTTTGTTACACGAGGCAATTTTTTCTGCAACTTGCAACACAACACCGTTGCGAGAAAAGTAGCGGGCGAAATTGCGCGTGCAACAACTCCTCTTCGCAAGAAAGATAGTCAGAAATTGTTTAAAGGCGCTCAGTGTAGATTGCCATACAAATGACACCGACGTTTCTGTTTCGCAACGGAAGATCGCACTGCGAGTTGCAAGGACAAGCAGATTAGTCCTCCACTTTTTGTAACGTTGCGCGATAAGCTGCAGCGTCTGACATGTATTTTGTAACTTGTCTTAATACCAAATAACTCTACATAAATACCGTAAAATCCCGGTTAAAAGCTCCCTCCCCCTCAGTTATAAGCCCTCCCGCTTATAGGCCGATCTACCTGTTAACAAAAATTATATTCCGATTATAAGCCCCCCTCTGATATAAGCCCCCTCCATTCATCCTTGTTTCTTACTTTTACAAAACAAAATACAACTTCAAATTGAAAATTAGGAAAGTATAATGCGAGTAGAGTGCGGAACAATAAGTTTAATCATACTGATATTCCAAATACTATTGAACTAAATCAGTTGTTCCAAATAAAGGTATTGAACTTAACCCTTTTCCTTCCAACCACGAACATTTGTGTGGAAAACTACCGCATGTCTGTCTTTAGAGCTCTGTGGGCTCAAAATAAGGACCTAGACCTTTAATTCCCTATTTATTGTGACGCTTCAAAGCCTAGCTAAAGACGTAAGTAAATGGAAACCATATTTGGTTAGCGCTATATGTTAGTCTTAATTTATTTGTTATCTGCTCATTCCGCAACAGTTTTTTATAATATAATACACTGATATAATATATGATATATCTTATATAATATAGATTTAGAGCATTTTACAAAGTCTCAATGCTCTTACAGTAACCTAAGAAAAGCTAAAAAATCTTGAGAAAAGAGAAGAAAAATTTACAATACATAAATCTCTGGAGAAACAAAGAAAAAACCTAAAACTAAGCCCCCCTCTTCCCCCCCCCCCGCGTTTATAAGCCCACACAAATAGGTGGGATGGATTATATGTGAATTTTACTGGAACTGGGGGTAGAGGGATCATTTTTTTCCTCACACCACCAGATAGATAGGCCCCACGCAGGACTGAACACTTTGGGTTGATAGTGAACTGTTTTGGTTTCCATTTCTAGTACAGATTATTGCCTCTCAATTTTTCTTATTTTCCCTTAAAGCAATCTCTCCGCCTCCACCCCCCCCCCCCCCCGCTTCTCCTTAGTGTTAACATCCTAAGAAAAAAATAAATAATAAATAAATAAATAAATAAAATAAACACAAGACCAGGCCGAAACGCATTGCGGTTTAAGTGCCTACAAACACATAATGGATTTTAACAGTCAAAGGGTGCAAGGAAAAATAAAAGACGTTCGCTGATGGCCCATTTTGGCATTAAGAACGCCTAAAATAAATTTTTCGATACATCTTTTTGCCATTTTCTTCGATCTTCCCCCCGTGATATTCTGCCCTATTGAAAATCACGAAGTTCGAATTCGAACCTAGCCATTTATTGAGCGGCCCTGAGAACCAGGAAGTGACGTCTTTGTTAGATAACGTGATCGCGTGACTAAGGTTTAGCCGTCGTTTTACAGAACTATCCGGAATATGCCTTCGTCTCGTATTCCTAGAGGTCCACTACTGCGGATTCTTGTAATTCTAATAGTCGTTGTGTTTGTACTTTGTGCTTTTCGGAGTATTCCTTCTGGTGCTTCAACCTTTAGAAGAAATGGATCTCGATCACAAATCAGTATGCTAACATACAATATTTGGCGTTCTGCTGAAATGATGCGTGAGAGAATCGAAGCTCTGGGACAAATCGTCGAAGATCTCGAGCCAGATATTTTGGTTCTTCAAGAAGTGACACTAGAAAACCTGGCAGTTCTGCGAGAACAGCGCTGGTTTTCACGATATCTATTGATCCCTCCAGATGTCACGAAACAAGGAACTATTTCTCTTGAGATTATTTTAAGCTCATATCCTGTGGACAAATGGTTTATCTCACCATACAAGAATTCTCCACGTAAGCGTAAACTGGTGGTTGCAGAAACGAAAAACGCCGTTTCATCGAGCGTTAAGTTCGTAATTGCCGGTACGCATTTGGTTCACGCGGGCGAAAATACTCGCTTTCGAGAGTTACAACTGAAAGAGGCGCTGCAAGTTCTCACTCCTTACGAAAATGTCTGTGTCATGGGTGATTTGAATATTGAAGATAAAGTTGATGGTGATGTTGTTCTGCCTTCGCCATGGATCGATGCATGGTTGTCTTTGCCTGGGAATACCGACAGTAATGGGTTAACCTGGGATCGCAGCAAGACACCATTCGCTTCAGTGTTAACGAGGACTGTAAATGCTACAAGTTACCAAGCAAGGCTGGATCGTGTTCTTTGCAGACTGTCTGACTTCAAAGTCAAGGAAATGAGAATTGTTGGTGATAAGCTGACTAAGACTGGTATCCTGCCCAGTGATCATTTTGGTGTGTTCACGGTGATTGAACTATCAGTGAACACTGGGAAAGAACAAGACAAAAATTCCCAAACTGAACAAGGAGTTTATTTTAGGAGACCACCAGGCTGGGAAAAATTAATTAATCAGGGGAGGTGAATGAAGTTCTTTATACCAAGCTTTTTAGGTGGTACCAGACGTTTTTCTTTTGTGCTTTTGAATACTTTGAATACTACCAGAATACTTTGCAATACGCAACTGAACATGGATGAGGATTTCAGAGTTCCACCAGCAAGCCCCCACCAAAAATTCTTAGGGTACCCCCTCCCCCTGACGTAAGCTTGAGAGGGTTTCACTGCCGTTTTAAATCCCGAAAGTAGTGATACCCCTAAGTTACGACCCTTTGGCGACTTCACGCTATTAAACTTGACTGTCGTACGATAAAAACAATTTGTGTACCAAAGCTACTGACTTGAAACTTTGGCTCTGGCCTATGATTGTTCCATGAAGGCATGCGAGAGAAACCTCTGGTGGGGGGGGGGGAGGACATGGAGAAAAGGGGGCGGGAGGCAGGAGAAGAGGGGTCGGGAAGCGGCAGAAAAAGGGGAAAATTTCGCAACATTGCGCAATATTTCGCAATTAAAAACATGCAAAGAGGCAGGAGCCAACAAATACAGTGCGGGGACCTGGATTAATGGGTACGGGAAGCGGGAGGTTTAAACCCCCTGTCCCCCTCGGGTACTCAGGGTATATCAAGGTGAGCACTACGCGATAAAGCTCATCTTGCGGGACACCCAAGATTGTCAATGTTAGCAATACAGTCGAAGCTGTCAAAGCAGACACTTGTAAGCGAACAGCTCCACTTAGGCCGCCTTGCCAAAACACTGTTTAAACTCGCACACAAACTCTGTGTACTTGCCAGTGTCAAACCATTTTTAGAGTTTTTTCTGTGTATTTGAACATAGCTGTAAACGGCCATGGGCAGTTTCGAAGGGTTCAATTTAATTTTTCCGTGTCTGAGCTTTCGCAAGTAAGACACCCAAAGCTTAGGAAAAAAATTGGCCTCAAAAATCAAGAACCTCACACAACCGTTTGTCAAGCCTGTTCCAGGCCCAAGGATAGTAGGAGCGGCCAAATATCGACGCCCCTTTCTTTTCAGATACCACGCGTCTTACTTTTGCATTCACTATCTAATAATGTTCGCCACCCTACTTATCTGAGAGCCTGGAACCGAGGCGATGGATTTGGTGTGTATTTGTCTTGTCCTGAACAATGGTATTTTTTCGCATTAATACTGTACATATACTGTCAGTAGCTCCTACAAGTGGCTACCAATCCCTTATACTACCAGTGGCCACTAAAGAGAATCATTCCTATAGGCAGCTAGCCTGTGTGGCAAGTGTTTCAGTAGGTTTTTCGACCATTCCAGGCATTTTTCGCTTATTAGGGCAAGCGCAAAAAGTGGGGAGTAGGGAGGAGAAGGGTAGGGCCCTTCTTGCACCTTTTTGTGCCTGCCCCAATTTTCGCGCTGCCAAAAAGCGAACAACGCTTCAAACCTGTGGAAAGCCCTGTGGAAACGCTCACTACACAGGCTAATGGGTGGCCAGCTCCAGTTGCGGACACATTTTCCGCTTCCCCAGTGCGTCCATTTCTGGGAGCTTCCACTGTGGGTCAAAATAAAAGCACAGGTACCCAAGAAGTACAAGCGCTGATCTGCCCTCATCATGAAAGCGTCAGCGTCATGTAATTTGACTGTCACTGTGATAATACTAGTTGTGTAATAGCGTAAATTAAAAGGATTTGTATGGGGATTGAACCAACATCCTTAGGAGTTTAAAACAAGAGAAAAAATATAACAGATGCCTCAACTTACCTCTGTGTTTTATTTGTTGAGTTTGTGTGGTGTATTTGGCCATTTCAGCACGATTGCAGCGGGTCTTAGTTTTGCTGTTGTCCTCGCTACCGGAACATATAATTTCCTGTTTTAGAGACTAAATGGCTAAATACACCACACGAACACCACAAATAAATCTCAGAGGCAAGGTGAAGCATCTTTATTGTTTTCCTTTTCATGTTTTACTCCTAAATATCTTCGTTAATATTTAAGCCTCAATATCAACATGCAAGTTCTCCTCACTGTTCTCCACATATTTCTTATGTTGCTAGTTGGGAGAATTTGCTTACACATCAAGACAACTCATCTTTAGTGATCATTTCCTTAATTCTCGTGAGCTGTACGTTTGATCAAGTAATGATACTGTAAGGAGAAATTAGACACTTGTCACTATCGGGGCTTAAAGGGTTAAATCCCCATACAAACCCTTGTAATTAACAAGCTCCACACATAGAGCTTGGGATACCTGTGATAAAAGAGAAGGCAAACACATGAAAGGCCATGTGTATATTTAATTAATCTCCCTTTCAGACATCTACAGAAGCAGGCAGGTTTACACTAGACTTGCACCAAGTTAATCACGCTGAGTTGGTGAAATGATATTCTGCCCGCTGGTTCCTCATACTGAGAACGCACGCAGACTCTAAAACTCATTCACGAGTGACTTGGGGAAAGCTTAGAATGTTAAATGCATCTTATCAGTTACAGCATGTATGACTAGTCCTTTGAGGAAAAGAGGTTTCCTTGTCAACATTAAGCATGAACCAGAAATTAAAACAGTTTTCTTTCTACCACAAGTAACTGTAGCTGCAGAATTTTCAGACTGAAAATTTTTAGATTTGACATGATCCATCTAACCTGTGAAAACGAATTGCATGACACAGTGTTTGACAGCAGAAAATCTGCAAGACGTGGCCAGACGTCAACAACCGGTTAATCAACATAATGCTATTGTATTCTTCACTGTAGTAAAAATGTTTCCTTGTTCAACTTGTAATGAATAACGACATAATTTCATTACAGAGTTTATTTATAAGAAGTTTGATTTCAGATAACTGTAGAATTCTTGCTTGGGCCTTGTCCCAGCTTTTACTGTAAAAATACAACAAGAGACAACAATAATATCAGTATATTTACACTGTATTTTCTGTTGCATAAATTTGGAGAATTTTTCAAAGCTTTTTTTTCTAATAAGGAACACTCACTAAACTAAATATTTGCAATTTCCAAAAAAAAACAAAACAGTATTATTAAAAGCTGAAGTATTGTATTTTGTTGTACATACCACTTTCTCTCCTAAAAGTCCATGCTTGAAAAACAACATGTATGGTGTTTCGCCCCGATATTCTAGAACTGCCAGCATACATTCTCCTTTGTCAGGGTCGGGATCATAGCTTTCCCCACGGAAAAGCTGAATATCATTGAATTTCCCCAAAATTTTCACTACAGCTTTTTGGGCATCAGCCTTAAATGCTGCAACTGCATCCGGATCTGTTTTTTGAAGATGTTCGACGATCTTGCCAATGTATAATTTGATGTGTTTTTGGTAGTCCTTCTTTGTGTAACCTTGCCACTCCTGAAGTTTGTGTCTTAATACAATGTTGACACCAGTCACTCCTTGGTCCTCCAGGTCTTCTGCTTGCTCTTCGGCAGATTTATTACCACCAATCAAAGAGTCATCAACGTCAGTTTTCTCTGTTTCAGTCTAGGGGAAAATAATAACATTTACTATTTTACTATTTTGGGTACTTTCATGAACATTTTTTCAAAATCGTATTCTTGTAAATGTAATTCTGCAGATTTTACTTCAACCTTTCACATGAAAGTCATTACCTTTTGTAAGAGACTACTTGTCTCTAGGGTTTACATTTTCCCAAATTTTTCAGGATCTTGTGCTTAAAATTTGTTTGCAAAAGCTTCAATACTCTCACAAAACTATTGCTGCACGAACAGTTGACTTGCTCAGTGTTCCTTTTCATTAGGAAGCTTAAGCAACCACGGCAACGCCAAGGAAAACATCACTTTAAAAATGATGTTCAAATATTTCAAACTTCTTCGTGATAGTTTCAACTTGTTCAGTCTGTCTAGTGTAGCCGAACAATCCGGGAGCTGATTCTGTAAGGACGGCATTACAGTTCAGTTAGAAAAAAGAAATTCACTGTCGTGTGTTCACGTTCTACATAAACTTTGAATTTGGTCATTTCACATTGTTGTTTTGCAGAGAACAGCAAACAAATGTACCAAAATCTGTATCACACGTGCAGGGACATTGTTTTGCTAATTAAACCTTTTGCTTTGTGATGTTCTCGTCAGCCGTCACTGTTGTGTTTGCTTAAGTTCCCTATTATTTTGATCATAGGGAGTGCACCCAGTCAGACAAGCATACTGCCGAAGGGACAAGGCACCAGTGCTTGTCCAGATTGTTTTATGCATTTCAGATAGGAGGACTTATTGCACACACTAGATCAGGGAGCAAGTCCCTCCAAGTGTGTCAAACTTTAAATCTTCCTTTTCTGTTAAAAAAAAGTGCAGCCTGACCACAGTTGAATGAAGTTTGGTTCATTTTATGAGTAGGTTAAAAATGATCTACAGATCAGATTGATGTAGTCCTGAAAAAGACTGTTTCCACTGACAGTGACTGACATGACAACAACCAATGTGGAAGCTTTGGATCATTCCACGTTTCTGGGAAACCCCCACCTACCCTACCCCTACCCCAACATTTTTCACTTATTATCACTTAGAGCAAAATGATGGGTTAGGGGAGGGGTAGGTGGGGGTTTCCCATAACTCCTGGGTTTGTCTTTTTGTTAATACTTAACTTACTTTGCCTTCCACTTCATAGAGAACACCTTCGACTTCTTTGAGGACAAAAGCATCTGACAACATTTCATCTCCTGTAAATCCAACAACAACCAAAGGAGTCACATTCCACTATAAAATAGCTCACATCTTTACTTTAAATTTTTGTCGCAGGTGTACAGTTGAGCCTTGCGACCTAGAAGTCTCAACTGCAGGGAATTCAAAAATTGTTAGCGTGTCCAGCTACACAAGACTTGTCCTGTTTTCACCAGAATGAACTATCAACATGATGAGAACTTAGAAAGATTCAGCTACTCTCAGTGACTCATTCTATCTGAAGATCACATTTCCCAAAATAAGAGCTTCTAAAAATGAGCTGCAGTTAATCTGTGAGTGCCACTTGACTTCCACTAGTGTCTACAGTGTACACTGTTATATTGGTTATCCTAATACACTTGGTCTAGTCCAGTGATGCCTGGATTTTGGCTCATCATTTTGCCTTTAATACATAAAACGTTTCATGACTACCATTTTGAATGCAGGGCAAAACATGGTGAAAATGAAGTGTTTGTATAGGAATTCAATTTCAAATTATTTTTTGCAAATGTTATTTCTGACATGTTTTTAAACTACAAACTTAACAAACCAGAATAAAGATTCTACAAATCAAATTTGAGAGTTATGGCTGTACTGATAAGCAAACAGTTACATTTGAAGGGCCCGGTGGAAAAAGGGCGTAAGTGACGATTTGAGGTTAAAATCAAAATTGCTCCTATTTAGCTGAACATTGGCACACAGGCTGGTTTTCATGTGAGGAACGCCGTAGCGCACTTATTTCTTGACCTGAGATCTAAAATTTGAAGAATTAGTGTATTACTTTTGCTTAAAACTGACACAAAGAAAACAACAGGACTGCGGATTCTAGGTTGAATTCCTTTGTTTTAGTTCAGGCAGAGAACAAAAGAAATCTTTCACGCATCACTTGAGCGAGTTCAGTTCAACAACACTTTTCACGCAAAAGTAATACGCTAATTCTTCACATTTTAGATCTCAGGTCAAGAAATAAGTGCGCAACGGCGTTCCTCACATGAAAACCAGCCTGTGTGCCAATGTTCAGCTAAATAGGAGCAATTTCGATTTTAACCTCAAATCGTCACTTACGCCCTTTTTCCACCGGGCCCTTCATTTGTAATTTTCTGTAGATTCATACAAGTCCTGGGGACAATTTACAGACAAAAGTATGGAAAATTGAATATGCTACTGCATGCTTCTCAGCACAGCTACTTCCTTCAAATTTCATCAATATACAATATACAGTAACTCGAACTCTGAAGGGAAACGAAAAACAGTTCGAGATAGCGGGGGTTCAAGTTATCTGGGTCAATTGAATATTCAATTTGCTATGTTAATAATTGATAGTTTACTGAATTTTCAGCACTTCAGTATACAGTACAGTGCAAATTAAACTTATCTCGTCAGAAACTGTAACACAATCATGCATTCTTATGATAACACAGGACTGTGAATGTAACGCAGTTACAATTACTCGGGAAATGGCTGTCAAATACGCGATCTGTTCGTTGCACTATTTAACGTCAAATTGATGCAGTGTTAGTTTTAATGTTTTTACCGATTTATAACATGACAAGAAGAGCTAATGGGATATTTCAATGGGCATCCGTGGTGAGTTGCAAGAAAAAAAATTCAAGTTATCGGGGTAAGTTTTGATCAAGGGAAACAAAATTTAGTTCCAGTTAGCGGGGAATTCGAGTTACCCGAGTTCGAGTTAACTGAGTAAAAATGACTGAAAAGTAGGGTCAAATCCAAGAGAAATGGGACTTGGTTTGAGTTAGTAGGGGAGTTTGAGTTATCTGAGTTTGAGTTACCAGGTTCTACTGTATTTTCTTGTCAGAGATCTCAAGGCAGCAGGCTGGGAATATTTTAGAAATCAAGTCTGATGGACATTGTTTTTTTACTGTGCTTTGCGCCATGGCATCCTTGATCTACCTTCAAAATAACAGTCATGACCCTGGTGGGTACACAGTAAATTTTTGGGTGGGAGAATGAGCTAGGACTCTAAAACCCTTACCCTGTTCCACACCAAATTAAGCTGCATTTCCCTATTCTAAACTAGACACCAAAAGTCCCTAACCTATCCCAGACTTGCCAGGGGCCTGTTTCTCGAAAGTCCCGGTAACTTTTCGGGCCTGGAGCTATATTTTAAAATCAAAATCTATAGAATGGTGTTGTAGCTTTCAGCCCGCAAACCAGCTCGTCTTGTTTTGTCGACTTAGAATTTTACTTCTTAGCTTTTAAAACCAACAAAATTTGAATCTTTAAGGTAAATTTTACGCTCATAAAATAGCTTTCTGGGCCCGAAAAGTTATCGGGAGTAATGGGCCCCAGGTGTCAATTCCTATTTTAGACTAGCTGCTTTAAACCACTGATTAGTTTCCCCTTAACCCTTCGAGCTCTGATATAAAAAATGCATATTCTCAATGCTGATCTCCATACATTTCTTATGAAACTAGTAAGGAGAATTTGCCTAAATATCAAGACATCCAATCCTCAGTGATCAGTTCCTTTATTCTTGTCACTTGAATATTCAAACAAGTAGTGATCATGTAGAGAGAAATTTCATTTTCATCGGGTCTTAGTGCTAAAAGGGTTAAATAATACCCTACTCTTGACTAAAACTCTCTGATTGCTATACCCCACCCCGAATACACTTAACTCTTGGAGACAAGATATGAATGGTTCTGGTTTTGAGTCTGGTTACATTACAAAATTTACACTAGTTTTTGAAGAAACAGGCTTCAGAAAGTATAAACCAAGCCAAGCAGATATTTCCTTCGATACTCAATCGAAAATCAATCAAATCATTCATTCATTTCAAAGCTACTGCAGATTTCATTTCTGGCGAAAGTTTACAGTTCACCCGATCTTGATCAAGCAATTGTTGTTCATATAATCTGAATTAACAATCACGTTTCCGTTGAATGTTCAGTTGAAATGGAAAGTGCAAATTACGATCTTTAATCTTGACTTAAATAGCATGATTCTCCGCATTCATTGACGAAGCAAGGCGACCAAAAACTTAATCCATAGAATATAATCAATACACCCAAAACATTTTTTAAATAGCGTGAGAAATATTCACATATTACTAAGCGGAACCAAAGAAATAACGTCACAGAAATTATCACAAAGGTAAGAATTAAGGATCGTACCAGAAAGGATGTCCTTAAAGATCTTCATGATGCCGATGGACGAAGATTCGTGAAACGATCTGAAGAAAACTCAGAGAATCACGAAAGAAAAGGAAGGACCGGAAGTACTTGCGCAATATATGGGACCAAAGAGTCAGTACCAGTGATCACGGCCAAGAAAGACAGTGAAAAGGACTGGTGATTAATTAAAGAAATCAAATCAAAATGGCAACCAACGAAATTTAGATCATTTTGCAGCCAAGAACTCACAAATGAACGTTTGAGGAAGGGGATGATAGATAATTCACTAAATTCAAACATTTAACCCTTGGTACCTTTCTTCAGTACTATTTTATTGGTACAAAGCCAGTCTCACGAGAATTATTAAAGTTGAATGTTTTTGAGCACGAGACATACAGTTGAGGAAAGAGATTCGATTCGAAGGAAATGATTACACGTAATAAAATGAAAATGTAGTACGTTGTTTGTTTCAAGGATTTTCTGGGCAAAGTTTCTACACAGCCTCATATATTACCGGTAATTATGCAAGAAAATTATTAAAGAAAAAAATGAATGGGCCATTGATTAAAATCAATCATGTCTGCACCCCCTCCCCCTATTGAGGTACAGGGAAATCCTAGGGGGAGGGAGGGAGGGAAGTCATTTCTGAAGGGGTAGCTATGTCGGTACCTTTGATCTCTCAAAAACGTCTCCCTTTTGTTAATTCTCTGAAGGGGGAAAATTCATAATTATACTTCTAGTGGGGCCGGGGTGCAGACATTAAATGGAATGGCCCAATCAAAGTAGTTGAATGCATAACTAACGTATGGGGTTGCATGGAAACTTCACCATTTTCTTTCGTGTGTAACACCAAGTCAGTAGATGCTGGTGTCAGCACTGCAGTCGTGAGCTCAGAGCTGTTTTGCCGCGAACGGATCTAAGCTATGCTGGGCCTAGCACTAACCCTGGGTTAAAAGTTAATCAAAGTTCCAGTTTCTCTTGTTTTAAAGCATCTCCACTGCTAATTTTATGTGGCTATTTGAAAGCAATCAAAGTCACTGAAATTTCTAATAAAAAGTAATTTACAGGAATCCAAATTGTTAAGCTATAACGGTGAGTTCAAAATTGATGCTAATCGGCCTAGGTTAGCTTAACCCTATTTTGAACAACTGGGCCCTGTTGTTTTGTATAATAATAGGGAGCTTAAGGTGTTTCGATACAGTTTTTTTGGGACCATACCTAACTTTTTGAATCGGCTCTTAGACAGTCTTCTCCTTGTCAGATCAACGTGAAATTTGCAATACTTGTTGGTTTTGGATTGAACTTTAGCGTGGTTTACATTTTGTAAAAATCGATATTTCCATGACAACGATAAACAAAAATCCTCGAAAACAGTAAAATTGAAATTTTGCACGATCCAGCTTTCGCTTCGAAAAGAGAATACCAGCGTCTTAAACTGTGGTGTATGGCAAACAAAATATACAAGAACAAAAAAATTCTGTATGTTTGTTTTGAAGTAAATCACAAAAACATTTTTAACCTTAGTTTTTGCCTAGTAATAGTAAATGCACTGAAAAATAATCAACGCTTTGATGGAATGGCTAGTAAATACTGTTAAAATGTGTCTTTTACTTACTATTTTACGCCTAGAAAGTTTTGTTGAAACTGGTGTTCGCGATCTCGAGAACGACTTGTTTTTCTAAGATCATTCGCGTAATAATTTTGTTGTAATTTTTTATTTTGAGCGCTTTTGCGAAAATCTTAAGAACGGCTCGATAGATTTTTTTTAAACATTGAACATGCGTGCTTGACGATGTGACCAATTTTAGTTTTGAGTCTTATTAACATTGATTCACTGGAACACTTTTAGATTTAAAGTTAAAGAGGATGTAGGAACCGACGGAGAAGGTTGCGTTACAAATTCACAGTTGGCAAGTAGATGCTAATATATTCAAAGTAATGCGTTATTCATTGCTTCGTGATTTTTATCTGGTTTCTTTGTTCTTTGTTGCACTGTAGATTACAACGAAAAGTAAAACTCACGGAGGAATGCATTGCGCATTACTTTGAATATATTAGCATTTACTTGCCAACTGTTTATATGTAACGCAAGCCTTTCCGTCGGTTCATACATCCTCTTTAACGTTAAATCTAAAAGTGTTCCAGTGAATCAATGTTAATAAGACTCAAAACTAAAATTGGTCACATCGTCAAGCACGCATGTTTAATGTTTAAAAAAAATCTATCGAGCCGTTCTTAAGATTTTCGCAAAAGCACTCAAAATAAAAAATTACAACAAAATTATTACGCGAATGATCTTAGAAAAACAAGTCGTTCTCGAGATCGCGAACACCAGTTTCAACAAACTTTCTAGGCGTAAAATAGTAAGTAAAAGACACATTTTAACAGTATTTACTAGCCATTTCGTCAAAGCGTTGATTATTTTTCAGTGCATTTACTATTACTAGGCAAAAACTAAGGTTAAAAATGTTTTTGTGATTTACTTCAAAACAAACATACAGAATTTTTTTGTTCTTGTATATTTTGTTTGCCATACACCACAGTTTAAGACGCTGGTATTCTCTTTTCGAAGCGAAAGCTGGATCGTGCAAAATTTCAATTTTACTGTTTTCGAGGATTTTTGTTTATCGTTGTCATGGAAATATCGATTTTTACAAAATGTAAACCACGCTAATGTTCAATCCAAAACCAACAAGTATTGCAAATTTCACGTTGATCTGACAAGGAGAAGACTGTCTAAGAGCCGATTCAAAAAGTTAGGTATGGTCCTAAAAAAACTGTATCGAAACACCTTAAGCGACTGTACATGTGATGGCAACACAAAGGAAAACGTCACTTTAAAATAACTTCACAATCTCTTAAACTTCTTCACTATTATTCTGACTCATTTTATATGTCTAATGAAGCTGAACTATCCAGGAGCTGAATTTGTAAGGACGGCGTTACAGTTCAGGGAGAAAAACGAAAATTCACCATTGTGTGTTCTGACGTTCTACACAAAACTTTCAATGTGGTCTGCATTCCACGTTGTTGTTTTGCAAAGGATGGCGAAGAAATGTACCAAAAAGTATAATGCACGTGCAGAGTCATTGTTTTGCTAATCAATTTAGCTATTGTTTTGTGACGTTCTTGTTAGCCGTTGTTGTCGTGTTTGCTTAAGCTCTCTAATACAATAAGGGGAGCAGCTCTTTCATGAAACAGTTTAAACACACTTTGCAAAATCTTATTCACTTCCTTGCAACCAAAATTAACACAAACGAAAGCTGCATAATTCCTGAACACACTTACCTGTCATAATCCTGACTAGAGAAGAAATGATTTCTAGGCAGAATTTTAACTTCCTTTTGGCTGTTTGTCATGAGTTTTTCTTTTCGTAATATCTGTGACCAGTTACCATGGAGATAAAGAAGAGAGGCGAGAAACGCAGAGAAATATTAAGGCCATTTATAGTGCTAATGAAGCGATGACGTCAACTTGACTGCTTAACTTGCAGTACATGCAGTAGTTTCATTTATGAGCTATATGGGTACATGTATGTGCTGCTGTGAGAGATAGGGTTTACCAAGCAAAACCCTAGGTGGATTGAAGGGTCGTTTGGTTTCCCCAGGTAAACCTACCAGTGAGAAGCCGAGTTCTGCACGCTGCATGCTGGTGCAATGCGTGATCGGTTAGTTGACATAATTTACATTTGGCGTCATTGTGTAAAAGATTTAGTGGACACCCCAAAGCAAGGGAACAATATATTTATTTGTATTAACCTCAGTCTCATGAACGTCACACTACTGTTTGTCAGGATAGGTTAATTTACAGTGTATTTACAGTATAGTATCACTATGACCCCTCCCCCTCCCCGTCCCTTCCGAGGATAGGTTATTCTTACAACCTTCTTTCATAGTATAGCGGGAGGTCGGATCATAAATTTGTTTGCTTTGTCATGAATCAACAGTGGACTTTTTTTCACCTTGACGCTGTTAAGTTTGAGTGATGCAAGCTTAGTGGGGTGAGTTATGTAAAACTTAACGTCCGGTGTAACTGTTGACGGGGGTGCAATGGTGTAGTGCTTAGCGCACTGGACTTCAGATCTGAAGGTCGGTGGTGTGATGCCCAGTCCCTGCATCGTGTTGTTTCTTTAGACAAGATATTTTGATCCACGGTCAGTGTTCTCCTTATCAGGCGGTAACCGGTAAAATTTACCGCTTGTAGCACCGCTTGTTACCGGTTAGAACCATACCGTATACTAAGGCCCGGATTATAAATATCCAACAAAAAAGTTTGGATTATGGAAAGATTTATTATCAGATGTAATTATGAAAAGACTTTTGACAATCATACTACGCTAGTCTTGTCTTAATAAGTTTTCTCATTATGTCCAGACATTTGATCATCTCGACGTTTCTAAGTTCTTTAGGTGATAGTCTCATCTTCTAGACGTTTCTCCGCACTTTCTGTCCTGCGTAAGCTGTTAGTCGTATCTTTTTAACATTTCTCTGTACGTTCAAAGATTGCCAAGTACGATAGTACGCTCGTCAGTGTTTGTCGTCTCGACGTTAGTATATTTGTAAGGTGATGCTTCTTGTATCTCCTTGACATTTTCCCCTACGTTTAATAGCATTTTCGTAAGATATTCATGTTATCTTCTTCACGTTTATCCGTCAGACGTTGTTTTTTTCGGGAAGTGCTTTTAGTATCATCTCCTCCATGTTCATCGTTTGTGACTTTGTAATGTGTTTAAGTCTTGCCTTCTTGGAGTTTCTCCATAGTTTGTTTAGGTTGCTGTAAGTCTTTTTTTCTCGAGGTTTATCTGTATGTTATACGGTTCTTGAAACGGAAATCGTAAAACGTCAGGTGTTTTGAAGGATTTTCGAGCTGTGTGAGCCTAATGTCATGCGCGCAACATTCCGGGTCTCATGACGACACTTCCATCCCAGGTTGAAAAGGATTTCTACCGGTCTGAAAAACTGACTTACCTGTTGCCCTGAAAATTAGGGAGAACACTGCCCACATTGTCTCTCTCCACCCAGGTGTATAAATGGGTACCAGCGACATAGTGCTGGGGGATAACCCTGTGATAGACTAGCACCCATCCGGGGGGGGGGGGGGGGGAATAGTGGCCACCAATTCACTTATGAGAATCATTAATCATTCCCATCAATGGCCACCTCCTGCAGACACTAACATGTTTTCTGCTTGCCCAGCGTGTCTGCTTATGGGAGTTTTGACCGTAAATCAAAATGAAAGAGCAAGCAACAACGTGAAAGGTCAATTTAATTACTCTCATTCAGTCAGCCTACAGGAGCAGGTTTACAATAATAAGACATGCTCCAGGTTGCTTGTTTTGAGTCAATATTCTGTAGCTGGTTGCTCACACCGAGAACACATGCAGGCTCTAAAACTCACTCACAAGTGACTTGGGGAAATTTTAGCTTACAGTACTGAATGCATTGTTTCAGTAACAGTACATTTGACAAGTGCCGAAAAGAAGGTTTGGTGATCAATATTTCATATCATGAATCAGCAGTTTTTTTTTTGCACAGTACCGTAAACTGCCGCTTATAAGCCCTCCCGCTAATAAGCCCCCCGGTTATAGGCCCATATACCTGTAAACAAAAAAATACACGCCGATATAAGCCCCCCTGATATAAGCCCCCCCTCTAGTTTTCCTTGTTTCCATTATGTTAAGCACTCTCACAGAACACTGCGAAGATGTCATCTCTGCGCTTCCGTTTTGTTCCGTTCCGGTTACGTTCGTGTTGTTACAGTTTTGATTTCGTTCTTAAAATTGAAATAAATTCAATTTATTGTGACGTTTTAAAGCTTAATTAAACACTAGTAAATTAAAAACGTATTTCGATCAACACTGTTGTGGCTCATTTCGAAACGTTTTTTTTTTATTCCACTTATTAGCCCCCCCGGATATAAGCCCCTCCGTTTACAAGCCTTAATAAGCCCACCCAAAACCACTTACGAAGTTGTATAAGCCCAGGGCTTATAAGCGGTATTCTTTACGGTATGCTACAAAGAACTGTAGCTCCAGAATTTTCAGAATTAGCATGAACCATCCGCTATGTCACGCAATTAATCATCTCCTCTTAATGGAAAGTGTATTGCATGACACAGTGTGACAACAGAAAGTGTGCAAGACACAACAAGTCATCAACAACCAGTTAATCAACACAATGCTATTGTATTCATGACCCTTTAAGCCCCAATATCGGATATGCATGTTCTCCTTAGTTTCTAATGGTACTAGTTGGGAGAATTTGCACAAACATCAACACATTTCATGTTTGGTGACCATTTCCTTTATTCTTGTGACCTGACATGTTTGATTAAGTAGGGATACTGTAAGGAGAAATTAGATGCCTGTCACTATTGGGGCTGAAACAGTTTACTGTTGTTAAACATGTTTCCACAATAATATAGTGCAATTTGTAGTGAACAACAACGTAATAGTTATTTCAATAGTACACAGTTCGTTTATAAGACAGTTTCATTTCAGACAACTGTAGAATTCTTTCCTTGCCTTGTCCCAGCCTTACTGTAAAAATACAAAGGGAGACAGAAATAACATCAGTGTATTTATTTTCTATTGAACAAATTTTGAGAATTTGTGAGAGCCTTTTTTTTTAACAAGGAACAGTCAAATAAATCAAATACATCAAATACATCAAATAAATCAAATACTATTCACAATTTCAAAAAATAGTGGTATTGGAAGGTGCAGTAATGCATTTTGTTGTACATACCAATTCCTCTCCTACAAGTCCATGCTTGAAGAAGAACATGTACGGGGTTGTGCCACGATATTCTAAAATTGCCAGCATACCGGATTCAGCATGATAATCACTTTCTCCATAGAAAAACCGAAGCTTGTTGAATTTCGGCCATATTTTCTCCATGGCTTTCTGGGCATCAGCCTTAAATGCTGCAACTGCATCTGGATCTGTGATTTTAAGATGATTATTGATCTTGGCAATGTATGCTTGGATGTGTTTTTTGTAGTCTTGCTTGGTGCAACCTTGCCACTCCTGAAGATTGTTTGCAAATACAATATTGACACCTGTCTGTTCTTGATCATCCAGTTCTTCTTCTTGTACCTCAGCAGATTTATTTCCACCAATTGAAGAATCACTTATGCAAGTTTTCTCCGTGATAGTCTGGAGAAAAATAATAAACTTATTATTTATATATTAATTTCCAGATTTTCGGTTGCTTCTATAAACCGTTTTTTTTTTAAGAAAAAAGGAAAAACTTGGTCTTACATGTGATCTTGTTAACTTCTCTGATGAATTAGTGAAAGCGACATGAATAATAACCTAAGCCGACAGCGACTGCGAAGATTCAAAAGCGTTTGCGTGACTTGAGTACGCTTTACTATTTTTACATACAAAAAAATCAATTTCACATGTCTGACAGATGATCACGTACATCAAGTGTAAAACTATGAACTTCGATCTCACGTGCTCATATGAGTCATATGACATCAGGTCTTTGTCAGGTCAGACAGGTCAGGTTTCCAGGTTCTCCGTCTCGCTCGCCGTCTCGATTGCCATCGATTTCACAGAGGTCGCAAGGCCAATCATTCTTGAGAGAAAAAAATTAGAGTATGGGGAAACACAAGGGGACACAAAGGTCACAAAGGTGATACAGGTCGGAAAAAACACAAAAGTCACAAAAAGGAGAAGTCCCAAAGGAAAGAGAAACTAGGCGAGTGCCTATCAGAGATCATCAAATTTAAAAAAAAAAACTAAAAGTTTCAATTGAATGAATCATTTTTTGACAATTTTGCAATGTTTACAACAAGCCTGTTCCGGGCTCTTAGACAGCTTAGATCTTAGTCATCCCACATACTATCGTGGAACGTGGAGCAGGCTAATTGACAATAGATTTGCGAGAGATGTATACTTCTCGTCTTCGATTTTCAATGCATCTCTTTATGAGCGGCATCAAAAAGCAGGGGTGTTTCTTGGTGTTGCAGAATTATTGTTGTCGCAAAAGCTCCACCAATTCCCTTGACTCTTGTGGTGGAGAACTTCTACAGTCAGATGAGTTCCGAAAACCAGTTCGCCAGCTGAGCGTTCGTAACCAAAGTACAAAAGACAAGGTGGGGACGCTTCCACTGTACGCATACACGACACCGGTCCTCTTCCAAGGCCTCTGGATTTTTCCGCGACAAACGAAATCACAGCTACACATACAGAGGTCACAGAGATGCAGCAAGTTAGCGGAGGGGCATGTTTATTTGAAGCTAATAGTGTAGTGGTAGTGAAACGCGATCATATTCGTGGATTCTCGCTTAGAGGACCCTTCTTTGTAGGAAGTATTCTAACCGACGTCAGCGACAAAGAACTTAATTCTCTTTGTGAAATTCAATTATTCGCTCCTTCATTTGAAGACTGTCTTCTGTTTAGATTACATGGAAGAGTAAGCATTCAACGAGATGGCATAGTGGGCAAAGTAGAGGAAGGGTATTTCCAGAGAGAGACAAATGTTCTCAAACTGAGTGAGGCATCGTTCGAGACATTTCTCAGATATCAAAATGACATCGAAGACCTTCTGCCCGAGAGAGGAGTAGAGAGTTGTGAGGAGGACAGTGATCAAGATTCTGAAGATGATAGCCCTGCAGATGCGTGGTCTTTGGCGGAATGCTTCTATGCACTGCATCCGGGAGATCAGTCATTCATCCAAATCGCTTGGACCTTTAGCATATAACATTCGCAAGTTGTTTTTCTCTTTTTTTTTTCAATTTCCCCTACAGCTAGCTTTACAAGACACTGAATTGACTGAGAGTTAAAACTTCTATACTACATTGTTCTTCTTGTAATACGCTAGGTGCCAGGAATATAGGCGAAATTTTCTCGTGCTCATTGTTAATTCGGCGTTGTTGCGCATGGGATGTCATATTCAAAAGGCAATGACAAGTGTCAATGGGAAAAAAAGGAAGTCAAGTTACGAAATTCCGACGGGCAACACTGGAACGTTCTGAAATTGCGACATTACTAGTTTTGAAATTCAGACGGAGGACTTAGGTACCTCCCCTAACAGGGCCTCAATTGTGTGTAAAGTGTGTAATGGGCCTACGGTGTGCTTGATTACCAACCATTGTTTCAACAAATGATGGACATTAATATTGACGTTACGTTTAAGTGGATAATGTTGTAGTTTTTGTTTTTCTTTTAATTGATTAAGTATCCTCCTTTTAGCCGAAATTTTAAATAAGCGCCCGGGCACTTATTCGAGATAAGCGCCCGGGTTCGAGGAAATACAGTAATCTTTTAGGTGGGAGTATAGTTCTAGCTGTAAAGGACTGTTACCAGTGACAGTGACTGATATTTCGACAACCTACGCGAAAGCTTAATTCATCAGAGACTTCAAACAGTCTCTGCTGTCAACAACAGTCATTTTTAGGACTACACACACCCGGACAATCATGCTCAAACTTGTTATAAATCACAAACTTGCATAAATTGTGGATTCAAATCAGTTACTACATGATAAGTTCATTTTCGTAACACTTTACCGGTACTTACTTTGCCTTCCACTTCATAAAAAACACCATCGACTTCATTGAAGACATGTGCATCTGAAAACATGTCATCTCCTGTCAATTCAATGACAAGCAAAGCAATCAAGTTCCACAATAGTCTGGGAGCAATGGTATTCTTGTGGAAATTTTGGACGAAGGACTTTACGAAAGTCTAGAGAGGTCAGGGACCTAAAATGAAACTAGTCAGGAAATGGTATTTCCTATTATTTCTGGAAACGAAAATTCGTGTTCAGTTTAGATGATGTCATTTGCAGGGCTGGCTACAGGAAATTAAGCCTCCAATTCCGGTCACTTGAACGCTATAACTATTCCTATAAGTTATGATATTTAGTTGGACATCTCAGACTATTGAAACTGATAACAGCTTATTCCAAAATACCAGTAGTCCACCACCATGCCCCTACGTCCCTTGAGTATATTTCCCTGCCCTTTAGTGTACCGCAAGCTTATAAAAAGCACCCCTTTTGGGTGAAACCTCCCTGTATAGCCCACAATAGGGAGTGTCCCGGCCCCCCCTTTGGATAGGAACCAGAGTAATGCAATGTAATGCATGCTCGGCACGGGAGCACAGGTGTAATGGCTATCACACCTCGCACTCCAGTGCTGCGCGCATTGTGCAACATGAAGACAACTGGGGACGGGTCAGAGTAGCTGGGGCTTTTCAATAGAAAATCAGTCAAATCAGTAGCTCCTTCAGTCATTTCAAAACCATTGTACATTTCTAGTAGATGCCAAGTTGGGGAATCATCCTTTCTTATGTGCCTGGTGCTGGGGAACGGAACGCCCCTGGAAGTGGGGGAGTGGGGGGTATCTAACAGATAGAAATGAAGCACGCAGTATGATGAGAGTAGAGCGTGATGATTCATGCATTCATCGACGAAGTGACTGCGACCAAATATTTCGTTCGTTGAATCAGTAAACCCAAAGTATTTAGCGTAAAAAATTTACATATTGCAAAGCGAATCCCAGGAAATAACGTCTCATAAATGATTACAAAGGTAAGCTTAATAAAGAATTAGGATCGTACCACTAAATATGTCCTTGAAGACCTTCATGTTGCCGATGGCGGATCATTCTATTCATGGGAGGATCTGTGCCCTGCATGTCAGAGGCTTTCCCGACAACTACTCCACGAGAACAGGCGAGAGAAAACCTCTAAAACTCGGAGAATCACGAAAGGAGAAAAGAAAGAACCGGACATTTTAGTGCATACTCTGGGGAACGGGTTCCGAATTTTACGATTCTGACGGAGTACCAGTCATCACGGGCAAGAAAGGCCGTGAAAGGGACTGGCGATTAATTACAGAAAATCAAAATGGCGCGGGAAGTGACTCTTTTTGCAACCAACGAAAGTTTGAACATTTTGCAACCAAGAACTCGCAAAACAAATGTTTACAGGTATGGTATTTCACTAAAATTTGACCCTCGTTATTTTTTCAGTGCTATTTTATTGGTGCAAAACCATTTTCACGGTATAAATACTACCTGCAAGCGTTAAAGTTGAATGTTTTTGTTTAGGATTTGCCCAGCCATTGATAAGCTTCGCGTATCGGTTAGGCTGTATGATCAAATCATTGTTTACATATCTCAGCCGTAGTTTTCTCTTAACTTAAAGAAGGAGATGAAGAAAAGAGGGGAGAAACGCAGGGATATATTGAGGCCAAGCCCTAATGAAGCGGTGAGGTTTACTTGACTGAATAACTTTTATACTTGATCTTTATTATTAATTTTCTGTCCAAAATGTGAATGGTTTGATGGAGTGGAAATTCCTCTGTTTGGCTGTCTGAATTGTAAAGCAATGTTGTTTTGTTATCTTTCAGGTCAACATACTCCAAAATGAAAAAGAAAAAAGGAAAAAGCTTCGTCTTAAACAGGTAAAATTGTACTGGTATATACTGAGCAACCACACAGTACAGGGACTTTTTTGAGGGTGTATGCATAAGCTGCTCGATCAGTAGCCTTCAGTTTGAGTGACCTCACTTCAGGATTTTACTTTCTCATGATTAATGAACAACATATAAAGTTCACCACAGGAATTAGGAAACTGTCTCCTCAAATAAAACTAACAATGAAGTCAATATTGCAATAATTAACTTCGCTTTTTATTCTTTGACGGAAAGCTTATCTTGTTTCAACTATAAAGGGCTAATTTCCTTTTTGGTACCTAGATGAGAGAGCAGGAGAAGGCTTTTTCTCGCAAAGTGCTAGAAGATGCAAAGAAAAGAAAAACTGTTGAACTGAAGCAGCTAACAAGCCATCTGAAGGTATTTTAGTATACTGTATGATTCTCAATGGAAGTATAGATGCATACTGATGTATGAAATTTACTAGCTTGTTAGATCAACCAGCCAGAAGCACATGGCTTCTGATGGCACAACTCTGAGGGCGTAAAGGCAGGCAGGCTTCCCTGGCACAACATGGCATAGCTTCAAAGGAAACATGTTACTATTAACATTCTTGCTTAGGGTATGCTGTATAATTCTGATAATAAGCCACCCCTCCTCCCCCGAAGGTAAGCCTTCTGATAGTAAGCCCCCTCTCCCGAATATAACCCATGGGCTTACATCAAGTTTACTTCCCAAGAATGATTACAGCATAGTATCTTCCAATTATACGTCCCTACATAAACTAGCATAGCGTATTAATCTATCTACATGTATGTAAATAACAATAATTATTTGAGTATGATAGATAGTAGTACAACAGCATTGGGCTTGCTTACCACAACAGTGTGCTATACAAAAACAAACGAGCAAATTACATTGTATGAAATGAGACAATTTAAAAGTTCAATTGTGTGATCATCATTTTTTGTCATTTTGCATTCCTTATACTGTGCTTGTATTTCTTGGGAGCGTGCAGACAGTAATATTCTGCAAGAAAGTTCAATTCCTCAACCTCGTACCCACATTCCTTCTGGCACAGAATTTTTTGACAAAAAATCCTTTATTTTGAGATGCAAAATCCCCTCCAGATATAAACTGAACCACTTTTGAAGCACAAAACTTCCTGGATAATAAGTCCCCCCAAAAATAAGCCCACCAAAAAAGCCTGTGGGACAATTGTAAGCCTGGGGCATGCTATCAAAATTTTACGCTATATGAAAGGCACAACTCTGGGGTCGTAAGGACATGTAAGCAAGCTTCCCTGTCACAACACTGCACAGCATCAGAGAACAAAATTCTTTGGAATCCTTACAATATGTCCAGAGGCACAACTCTAAGTGGTTATGTTTATGGGAATGCAAGCCTCCTTGCCAAATCACATGACACTGGTACAGCTCTGGGGATCATGAGGGCAGGAAGCCTCCTTGCTGCAGGATAGCATAGCATCAAAACAGGATGTGTATCCCATAGCACAGTCATGTAGCTTTACTGTATGTCATTATTTTCATCATTTTAGCCTATTGTTGGCCTTACATTTTTGTCCTTTGTCTCAGAACCAATGGGAGAAAGAACACAACAAGAGACAATCAGATCTGGAACAAAAATATCAAGAAAACCTGGCGGAGGTTGGATTAGGACATAAAACAGCCTCTGAGGTAACCTAAATGTAAATGTAAGATATTATATGCCACCTTCTGGTACAAAAAAGTTCTTTCCCAGTGCACTTCAAATGAGATCACCCCATGTCTGAGTTATGCTGGCATTGTAAAATCCTGCTAATATAACAGTAAATGATTGTAAGAATTGAAGCCCACTCCATGGATCTAGTCACTCATTAGTTAGTAGGACCAGAAAACATAGTGGAGCCCCGGTTATCCGGCCAACAACAGGCAACAAACTACCTGGTTGACTGTATTTATGAGATGATGGTATTTAATCCTTTAAGCCCTAACAGTGATGAAAATGAAATTTCTCTTTACATTATCAATACTAAATCTTGTTCAGACATTCAAGTGATGAGAAGAAAGAAAGTGATCACCAAGCTTAAGGATGAAATGTCTTGATATTTAGACAGATTCTCCTTACTAGTCCCATAAATGTATAGAGAACAGTAAGGAGAATATGCAGTTTTATATCAGGGCTTCAAGGGATAAAGGTTTTTCTAAATAAATTGTAAGAAAATGACTGTATGAGTCTCTGGTCAGACCAAAATCTTGAGTCCCATTCTCTGCTGTCGTATTGACAACTGTTGTTGTAGTTTTATGTATTGTCTTTGCATACTTTGTAGAACCAAACTAACTACAACAAACCAGAGCTAAGTGAAGAGGAAAAACAGAGGTACATGAGCTTTGCAGTTTATAATGTAACTGATTGTTCACTGATTTGTAATGCACAAACAGTTACGTTCTCAAGTAAAGACCCTGCCACTTTTGTTTTAGCAATCTTTTCTTTCTCTACAGTGGACTCCTGAAGTGAAATAATGAACCCCGTATAATTTTATTGATATTTTTAGGGCATCTGAAAGGTACAAGAAAGCACTAGAACAGGTACGGATTCCAACTGTCTTGTTTCTTCATGGACAATTTATACTAAATAATTGATATAGCCAAAAGAGCCACCTTCAACACATTCACCTCACTGTTGTCATATTATTGTCACTGCTGTCTTAATATTAGTTAAATATTGGTTAACATGATTATTGCAATCTTCATCTTTGATCCTGCGTGGACATTGTCAACACTATCATCATCACTATCATTGTTATAAACATTACTGACAGCAGCATCATTGTCATCATTATCATCATCGTCATTAACACTGCCATCATCATTGTCATCATTGACTGATATAATTATAATAATAATAATAATAATAACAAGGTGCTTAAAAACACATTTTACAACCTATGTCATTGTCATCCTCAACACCACCATCATTGCCGCCGTTGTTGTCTTCATTGCTGTCAAACTGTCCTCATTATCTTCATCGGTCTTACCACATCAGTATCATCACCACAATCGTTGTCATCATTATTATTTTCTCTTCTCACCACAATTACCAGGAGTCAAATGAACAGGGCTTGATGAAATCTCCAATTCCAGCTTTCAAAGCTTGCTTGGCTGTGCAAATGTCTCTCTGGCCCAGGTTAAAAGCCATAAATGTTTCGGGAAATCATACACTCTGTCATGTTTTAATATATAGCCTTTTATTGTCGTTTGATCTGTGATGTCTCTTACTTGAACGCTTGGTATTATTCTTAATAAATTAAAGAAGATGTATTCAAAGTTGATGGAAAGTTATTGCCAGGGCCCTTGCCTGTTGAGGAAAAGAACAGGTTTTGCTAAGACAATGATAAAGAGGAACAGTAAGGAGAATTGAGAGGTTGATCATGCAATATTTATTGTCAGCTGATGTATGACAGAGCCAAGAGTACCCAATCAGAGAGAGAACGGGCTGAAGCTAGGTAAGACACCTACCTCATTTTTTCAGCCTAACAAGAATGCTGTTTCATGATATGGTGGTGAAGTAACTGCTGCAACTGTTAGAATTAATGCAGATTGCTGACAGAGAAATTAATTAGTAGTTGCTTTTAGCTGATTTGCAGTGTACGCATGGTTGTATATTACATGGGTGGCATGTTGCACATAAGTTCAGAAGACTGAAGGGTTGATGATCCAGTGCTGGTCTCTGAATCATGTCATGTTGTTTCATTAACCCTTTAAACCCCGTCATCTTTATACAAATTCTCCTTACTGGTCTCCACACATTTCATTGACTACTAATTGGGAGAACTTGTTTAAACATCAAGACAATTCATCTCTGGTGATCATTTCCTAAATTCGCATGACCTGTATATGTTATAGTGTACAGATATGATGAGGAGAAAATTGATACTGATCACTATTGGGGTTTTAAAGGGTTAAGCCAGCGACACACTAGGCAATTTTATGCACTCTTTGGGGTGAATTTTGATCACCAGCAAAGTGTGCCCATTCCCATGATGGCAATTTTTTTCAACAATTTGATTGCGTGATGAGTGATAAAAATCCCCAGTATCTGACATGTCAGATATTGGTGAACAAAATTCACCACGATTCTGCAAAAATCGCCTAGTGTTTCCACTCGTGGAAATCACTTGTGATCGCTGGCAATCAATTTTGCTGTGACAGATGTATAAAATTGCCTATAGTGTGTTGCTGGCTGCAGAGTAGAAACTTCACTCCACATTGTCTCTCTCCACCCAGGAGTATAAATGGGTATCCATGAGACATTAGTAGCGAAAGCCTCGCAAAATGCTGAGGATGACCCTGCAATGGTGCAAGCATCCCACCAGAGGGATAATAAAACTGCTTTTACTTGCTTCATGCTACAGAAACTGGACCTAAGCTGTCCCTGATGAGCCACCCTGCATTTTCAATCTGCCAGATTGGAGATAGACTCCTTTCACCTCCTATCTTTTGTTGACCTGTGCTTTGTTATTCCTTTTTCAGACAGCAAGCCTTAGAAACTGAGCGACTGCGTGCAGCTAAAATTGCTGCTTTACCTCCACCTGTAGATCCCATTGGGGTGAGAATAATTGAATCTCATTTTTAAAGATACTAGACTAAGTATTAACACATGTACCTATAAATGTTAAGCTGCATGGGCAAGTGTCACAGATGTGGCATGTGCATAACTTTTTTGTCGTAGATCAAACTTTAGGATTGATTAATAATTAATTGCTATTATTCTGGTCATGCATGTTTGTTTTATCCATTTATTACTAAGCATTGTAGTTAATATTTATCTTTTTATTGTTTTCCTTCCATAGGACATCTATCTGAGAAAAGGTACAGTGTAAACGAAGAATATACAGTCATGTTTTAATGGGCAACAACAATGACCACAGAGAATTTGTAAATTGGTTGAATATTTACAGTTAGATATGTTCAGGGGTTTCAATAGAATTTGAAGTAGGCGGCTGGTTTGAGTAGAGTAACTGACTGTATCAACAAGGGGTTTGGTCCCAGTTACCGTAGTTGCTCTCACTGTAAAGTGAACCAGGCATACCATTTTTTGTACCAGCTAGTGGCAAATCTCCCAAATAAAAATTACATATTTCAATGTTTTTTACTTTTTGTATTTTTATCTCACACACAACTAGATCAGAAGAATTCTGAGCAGGAAAATGTAGACAGCTATAGCACATCACGATTCCATTTACGTCCACCTGTTCATGTAGAACGGGATATGGATCCAAACCAGGTATAACTAAATAAACAAGAAGGATTCATCCTACATTTACTTAATCAAATTATTATGTTGCCCTGTTCATTGTGTAATATGTTGTAGTTCAATTTTATCCTTGGTTCAATTTTTATTTCCCTTTGTTCTTTTTTATGTTAATATATGATAATGATTTCATGTGAAAAAAAGAAAATAAAAACTGAACTACAACATATACAGTTTTTGCAGTATTATTTTTAGTTAAATTAATATTTCCCTAAAACGTATTTGCATTAAGTGTAACAGGGACATTCATTTGATGTCTACTTTTGAAGGCCACAGAGAAACAATGAGTTCAGACTGCTGAGTAACCCAACCGAGCCCCCTTGAAGGTTTCATAACGCTTTGATTCCCTTCTTTTGCTGGGCTGCAAACTTGTCCCAAATCTCCATCATGATCGTAACCTTTTACCCCATAAGCAGACATAGTGAAACCAAGTAAAAAGGCTGTAGAAACTTGTCTTGACTTTACTGAGCCAATGTCCAGGAGTATTTGATTGTATGTTGTCATTATTATATGTTTATAAGTACATTGTAGTGTGACATATTGATAACTTAACATAACAATGAAAGTATGCATTGTGTAAATTCCTGTAAATTATCTGAGTATCCAGGAGATTGGAGTAGGTATTGATGACAATCAAATGAATGTAGTTGGAAAATTTTTTTGTGGCTATCAATTGGTCATTGATTAGCTGATGCATTCAGATTTCTTTGAACATGTAGAAATACTGGGGAGCTTTAGTCATCAGCTTGTGTATCGATAAAACTGTAGGGAGTCACCTTAAAGAGGTTTCCTTAAGTGGAGATCAACCATATTAATTCATGTATGAACATTTAACTTTTTATTTCAGGAAGATGCCAGGCAAGCTGCCAAAGATGAGGAACAAAGAATACAGGATATCATGGAGGTTGGTGTTGTTTGCCTGGCTAATATCCCTTTTAGTCCAGACTGCTGAAGTCAAAATGGCAATTCTCCATACTGATTTCTGTTACTGTCTGTTATCCTAGTCGTGAGAATTTGTAAGTCATTAAAAAAGTGATATCCCCCAATTGATAATTTTTGTTGTTTTGCTTCATGATCTTGGTGCCTGCTTTTACAAGGACTATCTAGCTTTCACATAAATTTGATATGTAATTTTGTATGCATTTACATTCATTTGATTTGTGTAAACCAGAAGAAAAACCAATGGGGCATTGGGAAATTAGCTGTTCATAAAACCAGGTTAACCAAGTCAATTTGAACCCTTCTCTGTCAACTTTGTTTAGACCACAGTCTATAGCAGTTACCTGATAGCACCATTTAAATTTATTTATTACCTAAAATTGCTATTGGCTGAATGTGCTACATCTTCGAGTAAAGGTATCCATCTAAAGTATATATTCCCTGGACTTAAAATGCCCTGCTTGCCCCCACTGCCCCTCTTGCTCCCCTCTTTTTCTTGCAATGTAGAGTTGATCACTGCAGAGCTTTGTGAGGTGAACTCAGATATTCACTCTTTCTGATGGCAGGAAGTGCATCGGGAAAAATCAGAGCAGACTGAGAAGGCTCGACTGAGACACAAGCATGCGTTGTCACTACTGCAATTGGAAGAAGTAAGAATTCTGAATGTTCCTTTATTTGATCTATGGATATCAACTTCCTTGCCTACCAGGATAGACTGGCCCCATCTACCCTGGGCGTGTCAAAATGTCTGTTCCCTGTTAACTGTCACTTTGTCATCACGCTGGGCACATTGCCTTGTTTTCACCCTGAGGAATTTTCACCTTTAGTGTTTGGCGTGTCGACACCTTGTCTTGTACCTGGGCACATCACCTTGTTTTGACCATGGGTGATTATTAGTAATTAGTATAATTGCTCAGGTGATTATAGAGAAGTGCGCACACTGATTGGTCAAGGATTATGTCATATCTTGTTATAATCACCCCACGAGAGGTGATTATAATACTGAAACACTAATTTTCAAAATGGCCACTGCACAATTTTTGATGTTTCTGGAGAAAAGAAAAAAAGATGCATTTGGTCTGATAATCACCTGAGCAATTATACTAAAACAATTATTCTCCTCAGGCTCAGCAAATATAGTGAAATATTCACTTCGCCTTTCATGAATAACTGTTAAATAAACCTCTTCCACCGGCTGGTATATTGGATGATAATGCCCAAGGCCGAAAGATTGTCCGAAAAATAAACAGTGGCCCAGAAGCGAAGATTTGAGGGCAGCTGTGAAATTTTGAGGACAATCTTTCAGCCAAGGGCATTATTCTCCAATACACCAGCATGCCAGGAAGAGGTTGACTTTATTTATTTTATCATCCTCCGATTAATTTCTACATAACGTGCATACTTCATTGTGGTAAAGAGAAAAAACATTCAGCACATTTGCAGCTAAACAAATCCAGGCTGGTTAGTTTACTCGATTTTATTACACTGTGATTGGCAATTAAAATCCGAAAAAGTGACTTTCTTTCTTGTTTTTCTCATGTTAATAAAATCGGATTGAGGGTACCGCCTGATGCCCACCGTCCAATTTTGTACCATGTGATGTGTTTCATCCAATGAGCGCATGCGAAAATTAATCGGTGGGTGATAATCACCTTTAGCCCTTGTCATCTTGTCTTGACTGCGCACATTACCTTAGGTGTTTTGACCCTAGACGACTGTCACCTTCAGTCTTTGGCATGTCACCTTGTCTTCCTGAGCATCTGTCGTGACCCTGAGCACGTTGTTGCCTTAGCTTGTTGTGGTGATAGAGCTTCAGTGTCTTGATGACTGTAAGACCTCTGGCAGCTGTTCAGGCCCTTGGCCTTTGTCAGCTCTTCAACCTTGCAGGATCAGTTGGCCTGACAAAGGAGAGTGCATGGTCCTCCAGTTTGGGGCTTTGGACTTGGTGTCTATCATCTGTCAAACAGGACTTTACAACAACAACAACAACTGACAAAATTATTATTAACTGAAGGTCATCTTTCCATAGAAGTTTTGGTCACCTGTATTGAACAAGAATGAAATAAATGTTTATTAATGTTCCCTTAGATATAGAAAAGCTTGATATAAAAAGCAGGTAATTTTCTGAAACGGAGGATTAAAAGTGGTTTTGTTAAATTTGACAGGATCACAAGAAACTGTTGGCAGAACTGGACAACTTAGAAAGACATGACCGTCAACGGAGACAAGATGCTGTGGCCAAAATCCCTGTAAGTTTTAACATAAATTGAAATGTTCTCTTTACTTGTCATTGACATTAAGGGGTGGTGCCAACAATACCCTGCAGGCACTGGGCTTGACAAAACTTAAATTCCCAGTTGCCTTTTGGGCGAGCAACTCTCAATAACACATAATCTATCAACAAAGAAAAATTTGAAAAATGAACTTAATTGTTTTAGTGGTCAGTGAATGTCTGAGAGAGTAACAGAAAAAGTTCATTTTTTTGTTACTTAAATTGGGGTGTGGCTTATAAGTTGGTGGGAGCATTACAAACAGGTTAAATGGTTAATTTATTGTAAGGCCACTCTTATCGATAGTTTTCACATCTGTTTCTTCTAGGTCCGCATATTTCAGCCACCTCACAAAAGATTGGAAGATGCTGAAGATCGACAGAGAGACTTGGAGCAAGCATTTGAAGACATGTACATGATGCAAACAGGTTGGTTTTAGAGTTGATAACATGTTTTTGGAGGAGTTCTCTCAATTTGGTGATTTTTCATCACAATACATATCTTTTGTCTGTTTCAGGTTACACTGGTGACCTTAGTGTTGCTCTTGAGCCTCGTGATCAATTAAGGCCAGCGTCACAGGATAGCGTACAGTCAGGTGAATATTGTGTTCCTTTGCTTGTATTAATATTGTTGTAATGTTGTGATGTTGTAATGGTTAGCATTTTGGACTACAAATCCAAGGGTTGATGGTCCAAAGCCTGGTCTCTGCCATTGTGTTGTTTCTTTAGGCAAAAATCTCTACTCCACATTGTCTCTCTCTATGTAGGCGTATAAATGGGTACTATAATTAATATACTGCTGGTAGGAACACTGTGATGGTCTAGAGCCCAGGGGTGGGGGGTGGGGGAGGGGGGATAACCCTCATACAGCTACAGCTGTTGATAGGTTTGTGCATTGCCAAACAGTATGGTTTTCGAGCCATTTTGGTCCAAAATATAGATTTTGACCATTTTGGTCTAAAATAGGGTATAGATTTTGACCCTTTTGGTCAGGGTAAGGTTTGTGCATTCTGGTCTGGAATAGGATATGGTTTTTAGAAGAAGTTACTTATTTCATTACCATCTCTTGAAATGTGGGTTTTGATTCAGTCAGGAATTTGAAGCCCTTCTCAAATGTTTACACAAATCATAGCAGCCCCTGGGTAGGTCTGAAATAGGGTATTGAATTTTGGGTGAGGTCTGAAATAGGGTAGGGAAAATGACAATATTTTTCCAAAATAGGGTTAGGGTTTCAAGAAGTGCACCACACAACATTGCCCAAATTTTCAGGGACCCCCCCCCCCCCCAGGGTCTAGAAAGGACAGCTTCCCATCCACTGGGGAGTAGCAAGTTACTTCGCATTGCTTGTATGTTACCAAGCTGGGCATGGGTTGTTTTTGGGATCTTGTAAGAGTTTCTGTAACCTGAAAGTTCAGGGGCAATTTTTGTTGCTTTTTCCTTGTGGACCATTCTTGTGAGGTTAGGCCTTTTTGGGACCAAATCCCCAGCTGGCAAAGCACTCGGGATCATTAATAGGCTGAAGCTAACAGTGAGTAAAATGGGTTTTATTTAAATGGATTACAGTTCCTGAGAGTGATCAAGGATCAGTGCAACCTGAAGGGGACGGAGAGGTGTGTGGAACACATTATTGTTTTTCATTAATTATTTCTTAAGGTGCAGTTACACGAGCAATTTTTTGCTCGCGATGGTGAAGCGATTTGTTTGCAAATCATTGTGTCGCTGGCATGCGGTGGTGGCTACACTTGGCAACAAAGTCCGTGATTTTGTTGTAAAAATTTCAACTCATTGAATTTCTCGAGATTTGTTTTCTGTGACTTTTTCGGCTGTCACGTCACCTGTGTGAGCATGGCTACACCCGATTTTCGTCACACGCTGGCGACGCGACAATTAAAAAAATCGCATCACCATATCACCATCAAAAGCAAAACATTACTTGTGTAGCTGCGACTTTTAAGTCTAATGGTGACAAGGAAAGTGTCCCACATATCCCATGCAACTCTCTTCTGCTTCTGTCACATAAAGCATCTTTGGAGGAGTAGTGATTCAAATTTAAGTTTCGTGATATTCACTTACCTCAGTACATGCAAGTGTATTCTTTCACTTATAATATGTCATTTGACAGCCACTGCGACCCATACCCACTGCTTTTGGTCCTGATGGGAGATTGGAGAGAGTAGAGCACCGTGGTGAACAAGAAAAGGAGCCTGAAGAACCACCCCCACGTGATAGTGCACCAAAGGGCCCTTCTGAAGGTACTAATTTGCAAGTCTGTTCAAATGATAGGGAGTTTACAGGGTCTAAGGGAGGAGGGGGCGATCTTTGGAGTCCTGTACCCCTCGAAAAATTTTGCTGTGGTGCCTGGGCCCCAAACTAGCAAAGCCTCTCACTTCTTCGAGCTTGGTCAAAAGTGCTGATTCTGTTTAAATAGAGCCCTGGAGTAAAGCGATGTTGCCCTAGAGCCCTGATTTTCCCCTCTTGGAGTCCTGGAGCCTTGCAGTCTTTAACCCTGAGCCTTGGAGCCCTGCAACCCCTTCGTGACCCTCAGCTAACACCCATCTCAGATGTTCTTCTACTAAAAAGATCACATTAAGTTTGACATAAGCTGAAGGAGAAGTAGAGAGTATGAAGTGGGAGTTGCTTGTGATATGATAGTCTGGAGGACAAAGAGAAGGAGTACAGTAATGCTACTCCGATATCACTGCCTCCACCACAGGAACAGACCAGGTCACAGCACCCTTGCCCCACCTTAAATGGATTAGTAATTCTTGCCTCTGTCATGCAACTGAATATAATAAAATAAAGTTAAGGCTGTTCTGAAAGCCTAATTTACTCCACTTCTAAACATTAGTGTACAGATTCCCTTGTGTCCCAGTCCACTGAAGTTGGTTTGAATTAAATGTGATTTGATGAAAGCCCTGCATTCATGACGTGACAGTAGCATGACCTAATCCAAGTAATCTGAGGTGGTGTGACAGTAATGTGATCTACTCCTTTTAAGGCGGTGTGACATTAGTGTGACCTGATCCACCGTTTAAAGGTGGTGAGACAGTAATGACACCTAGACTGTTTAGAGTGATTGGTGTGTGACCTAAATAACTGAAGATGGTATGACAGTAGCATGACCTACTCTATGCAATTGTTCTGCAGACCCACTGCGACGTCTTTTGCAGAGGATTGAGAGACAGCGTGACCAGTGGCGAAGAAGACAGCCTGCAGAGGAAGAAGCTCAACCCCCGGCTGCTGAAACCATAGGTTGATTTCGAAGGAAGCTTCTTGAATCAATTTTGACAGTAATTTAAAGGGGGTCACTACTAAGTGTGGTGACTTGCAAAAATTGGAAAAATGTCTTTATAATTTCTTTTTGGTCTCTAATGCCTGGAAAAAAGTGGCAATCTGTTTGTTTGGTAGATCAATTTTATTTGCAGATGCTGCAAAGTCCTGGTTTTAAACCATTGGCTTGTAGGAAATCATAAGGACTTTTGGAAGGGGGTTGGGCTAAGGATTGATGGTGATCCAGGGGAATCTCATGTCCCATATCAGGGATGGAGGAGGGCTATCAGAATTCAAACATTTCAGACATTTCTATGTAATTTGAACTACACTTAGAAGTAATGAAAAGTTCATTCTTTCACGCTGTAAATAACATTTTAATTTGTGAATTTTTGCCAGGCATTCCTCGGACTATGCCTTCAACAGCATCTCCATTAGACAAGCAAGAATACAGGTAGATAAGTTTCTGTAGAATATGGCGTAACTCAAGTTTGAGCTACCTTCACAACCACTTGATTTCCGGGCAACCTCTGGCAAGAAGACACCTCTTATAAAACGACACTAAATTGTACACTCGTCACCCCTTACCCACTAGTAGATCATGCTCGAAGGCAAGTGGGGAGACCGTCCCTTTGAAGTTTGGGTAGCGTTGTGCGGCGGAGACATAAAGATGGAAGTTGTTCGCTCCTGTTGAAAGATACTTGGCTCATCCCATTTCAGACCAAACATTCCTTATTCTGTACCTTTATGGCGGGCTTTTAGGCAATAAGTACCCTATTTGAGACTATGATGTTTCAATACTGCCTTAAAGACTCACTTATTCCGCAAACATTTTAACTAAGTAGAATTAATGCCTATAGTGTAAATATTAGTAGTTAGTATTCTTATATATTTATGTTCTCCTATATATATATTTTAGTTAAGTATTTTAAAATTTTATGGTTTTTATCACTGATGTAAATTTTTTAATCTATTTTAAATATTACTATTACGCTGTAAAGTGCCATGAGCCCTTGGATATGGCGCTATAGAAATGCTTTTTATTATTATTTATTATTATAATACTGTGCCCTAAAAGATTGAAACAGCTCAAAAAACATACCATTTGGGTTATATTGGGTTACACATACGTATAAATCTGATGTGAGGGACTCCCATTTCCAGGCTAGATATCAGTTAGGGTCTTGAACACCTCCGACAACATGAGCTGAGTTGCATCAAACTTTACTTCGGGTGTAACTGATAATGTCAGACACTGACAGAGTGATTTTGAACGGGCAAAATGTCTGATGTTAGCGGTAACACTTCCTTTAAGTATTATGCAACTCGTCCCAGGATTTTGATTGCAGTAAAAAGCTACAGCATGCATACAGATTGCAATAAATTTTAGCTAACCGTATTCTCTTTCCTCATCTTACCTTCATCCCTGAAAGGGTTCCAGACACCATTCCCTTTTCTGCCTCCCCTGAAAGTCTGGCAGAAGCGGAACTGTCTGAACAAGAAGCAGAGGATGGCAGACATGAAGCACCTGTCAGAGGAGGAAGAGCACACCCTGAAGACCGTCAGCCACCTCCTGTTCCGGAACATGAAATGGCCACACCTCTCCCAGCTGTGAGCGGCCCACGGACACTTCTTCATCCTCTGGAGGCTGCCCAAAGGTCACGCACTACCACTCCCTCAGGACGACCAGTATGTATCGTTTAGGGAAGGGAGAGTGAGGGAAGCCTAGCAAATTAATGTAGGAGATGTACCATGGAAGTGGAAAAGTAACACTACCCGAAAGTAGCCTTCTCCCAAAGTTAATAACAAATCTTGACCTTCCCAGAGGAAATTTATTGTAGGTAAAAAGAGCTATGCAAATGCCATCACTTTTTTGTTGGCAAATTTATGCTACTATTATCCTGTGGTCTTGTGTGGTGAAAATGAAAAAAAAAAGATAGGTACTGTGTAACTCTATTTGGACGGTGCCTCCTTTTGTAACTGCGCATAAGCTCTGCGCATCTCGGGTCTGGGGCCCGTTTCTCGAAACTCCCGATAACTTTCCGGGCCCGGTAAGTAGTTTTTCGAGCTCATTTATTTGTCAGCTAATGGTAATTATTGGCGCAAACTAAGCGATATACTTCACGAAATTACAAAGATTAAAACTTAGCTTTCAAAATCAGTGAAAATTGTATAGCTATTTGAGAATATTGTGCACCCAAAATAGTTTTCGGGCCCGGAAAGTTATCGGGAGTTTCGAGAAACGGGCCCCTGGTCCGAGAAATTCGGGTTTCTTTAGGAATTTGCCTGCCAATACAACGGAATTTTTGCGCGGTTTTCCCCCATAGTCATAACCTTTACAGAAATACCGTTGTTGTAGGTTGCAGGACGCACCGTCCTTAAATGATGTAAAACAAGGAACTTAAAGGAAGTCATCGTTGCAACAACCTTATTTGAAAATTTTCCATGGAGTAAGCCCTCTGGTCTGTTTTACGTCTCGTTGGAAGGCCTGTGATTTGTCACACTTGCGAAGTCCCATAAGACAATCAATTTGATTTCAGGTCACAGCACAGCTTACCCAACAAGAAGCGCTTCTGGAGCAGCAGAAACTTAAACTAAAACTACAACAGCAAACCCTCCTGCAACAACAATTGGAACAACAGCTCCAGGATTATCAGAGGCAGCTAGCAGAAATATACGGAACTGCCGAGGCACCTGGAAGACCCTTAGTGTCTGGCCTTGGGGCTTTGGAGAGAGTGTCCCTGGAGGAGCCATCCCCTGAGGGAGCTCCTTACGATGGAGCCTCGTCTTTGGCTGATTCTGTAAGTATCGTAAGTCGTAAAGGATGTTTTACAACAAAAACAAAAACAACAACAAAACCTTTATTTAGACACGATGGGGTAAAAAAGCTACATAGCTTGTGGGGTCGTGTGTAAATAAAACATAAACACTAGTAGATAAAAACATTAAGATGATTTCCGCTCAAAGTTCGAGCAATAAGTGCAAAAATTAAGTTACCAAAAAAATACTTGCAGCACGGTCACATTTTGAGAATGGATAAAAAGAACTTATCGTTAATTTTGTTCCCAGGCTGACCCCGTGAGAGAAAATTGGATTAGAAATTATCCATATTTCAATTAAAAAGATGCTTCATGTCAGTTCAAAACAAAATGGCGCCCGTATTTAGCACATTTTTATGAGATTTGACATTAAGTTTCTCGAGAATGCTTGAGAATTTCATCACGGGGTCACTTGGAGAAGTGAATTAAAATGAGATGTTTCAAATAGCATTGAAAATGCTATCGTGCTATGAGTAGTTTTTTGGTAAATATTTTTTGCACTTATTGCTCGAACGTTGAGCGGAATCCGTCTTAAACTATATTGAGGTAAAAAACGCTAAACTACTCGCTAAAAATAGGTAAATTGCTAAAATTGTTACAACGATAAAAAGATAAAAAGCGCTAAGAACTCTTACAATAGAGGTTGTTAAAATCGGTATTTCAAATTATGTTCGACGTGTTCATCATTTTCATAAAACTCCTGAGGGATATTGCTTCGTGACACTCTCGCGGTAAAAGGTTCCAGAGCACTGCCCCTCTGTAAGATGTTGAAAGTTTCATGGAATTGGTATTAAATGATGGGGGAATTAATAAATGTTTTTTTCTAAAATTGTACGAGTGTTGAAACTTGGTTACAAGTCGAGCCATGTAGGAGGGGGAGTCATTTTATTAGCTATGCTCATAATTTTTTTTTAGCTATGCTTATACGCATGTCCACCTTGATGAAATAATGGTCGTACCAACTATGTGGCATGAAATTTTCGCGGGAGCTTTAATTTCGCGGACTGCCGATTTTTGTATCTTTTGCGAGAACAAATTTTCACGGATTTCGAGCAATTTTCTCTCCCGCACGAAACTTTCTTGTTTATTTTAGTTATTTACTGTACTCGTATCACGAGTCGTCGATTGTAACTCAAAGCTACCGAAAGGTGTGATTTCATATTCCAGCTGGGTTGAGAGATACACGCAGTGGTCTCGTCCACAGTTGTTATCAATTTTACCCAGAGACCGCAGAGACTATTCGTTATGTTTCAATTGTAAAGACGGAGGTCGTGGTATTTTTTTTCCCAGTCAATTTTACTGAAATTCAGTAACCTAAATACGTGGAATAAAGTTTTGCGGATTATTTTTAGTGGGAATTTATTTTCGCGGGAACAAATTTTCGCGGATCGCTGGAAAACCCACAAAATTCGCGAAAAATTGATCCCGGGGAAATGTCATGCCACACGGTATGGCACAATTGTTCATGGAGAAAAAAAACAAGTGTTCAGGACATGTTATTTGGGACTGTTTGCGAATAGGAATATCCGGAATAGACGGTGAACATCTATTCCTTTTTCCGAATGAATGAAAGAGTATTTCGTTTATTCTTCTATCGGGAGCGGAATGAATCGAAGGGACGGACTACTACAGTATACTCGAAATATATAAAGTTACATAGTTGTATAAAAAAGAGCTATGGTTTTCTCCGGATAGGCAGAATTACATACTGTAGAGAAGGTTTTTAATTTGCGCAGAAGAGACCACGCCCCAGCTGGACTGTTCACAATATTTTCTTTTTGTTTTTGTTTTCCTTTTTTCAAAAGTATTTGTGATTTGCACTAGCAAAGCCGAGCGCCAAGCTGCAATCACGAGCACAAGTATCCATCTCCGCGATGTTGATAACAATGACTTGCAGCAACCACTATTGGTTCATTGATCATCGAGGGAAAGCGAGAGCTGCGGGTACAGATAGGTGAATTTCGACCATGAGCGAAGTGACCATGAGCGAAGTATTCCAACGCAATGTGTCTAGCTGTATGTCTCAGCAATCAGAAGGTCAATGGACAGGCTATGCTCCACCCTCCTCCCCTCAGTAATAACTTTTTTTTACCCTCTGGTCATCTTAGGCAACAGTTAATTTCTCTCCTCAGTTGATCTCAGCCGTGCTCTTTGTGGATCAAAATATACATCGTACTGTTTCCTTCCGTTTTCCTGTAGACTTTGGAGCCATTTCAGAGACCAGGAGGTGTGGCAGTCTCTCAAGACACAGCCCTCCCAGCTTCAGTCCCTACTGTATCGTCACAGGAAGGGTCTCCAGTGATGTCTGAGGTCCTTGAATCCTCAACACTGGGTAGTGTGACTTCCGATGAATCAGAAGGTGGGCTTCCATCGGAATTCAGATGGACATTGGCAGCTGCCCGAGCCACGGCTGATAAAGCAGCTGAAATGCGGCAGAGAGAGAAGGAGGTTTTAGAGGAGCTTAGCAGAGTAGCTGAAGATGTACCATTCAGCAGCCGCACCCAGTCAGAAAGGGGCTTGTGGCCAGAAAGTACTTCAAGTCTCCAATCACAGGAGCTTGTCAACGTTTCCACTCCTTCCACTCTGTCGCTAAGCGTGACAATGTCATCCGAACTTAGCGTGACAAGCGTCATGTCACGCACTTCCCAGACCCGACCGGCCCCTCATTTCTTTGATCGCACGCTTCCATTAAACGCGCAAAGTCGATCTCCTTTTTCTGATGCTGCTAACACCACCAGCATTTCAGCTGCAACATCTTTACTTACGAAGACTTCTCAAGACTTTGGATTCCCTCGACCGTCATCGTCAACCACTCAGCCTTTATTCGTGTTAGCCTCTGGATCCAGGCTAGACACTCACATCTCGGGGGTTTTACCTTCTACAATATCCAGCAGTCGGGCAGTAGCAGAGCCTTCTGTAAGAAATCCTTTATTGTTTACTTCTAGCAGTGGATCAGCACAAGCTAGAGACTTTAACGTACCACAGACCTCAGTTATCCAGCAGTCCAGTCCGTCTTATTCTGCAGCACCTGGCAGTAGAGTCATAGCAGATCCTTCCGTAAGAAACACTTCAGTGTTTACTTCTGTCAGTGGATCAGTTGGGATTCCACAGTCCTCTGCCTTCCAGCCGTCCAGTCCGGGTTACTCTCCCGGCTATTTAGACTACTATCACAAAAAGATCGAGGAGGAGCGCCAACTGTTTGAAGCTCAGAGAAACCGCATTCGGCGTTACAGTGACTTGTTTAAGAAATCGTCCCAAGAAGGTCTTGGAGCTCAAATGTACCAGGTCTCAGGGAGCACGAGCAAAAATGTTCCTCCCGTGGAGCTCCATGCGAAAACAACCCCATATCTATCAGGTCTGCATGGTAGTGCACCTACGTACTTGGTAAGGAGGGGGGCGATTGGTTTCGACACAAACAAAGAGAATGAGGGCTATATCGCAAATACTGCAGGATTTAGGGGACAAGACAGATTGCGCAACATTTCACAAAGGCTCGGGGCATTTGAAAAATCGTTGACTACCGATGCCCCTTCTACTGTCGCCACGTCATCCACTTATACGTCCAAGCCTTTGTCAACGAGTGAGTGGAGTTACGGCTCTAGTAGAACAGAGTACATGTCGCTTCCGCGAGAATCCGCTGGTTTGGGTTTTGCGGGTAGTGCAGGCTCAACATTGTCCTCGCTCTCCGAGTTGACCGAAATGATGACGAGGTTAACATCAACTAGTGATGAATCTGAAGATAAGTCCCCCAGGGTTGGAGCTCCGGGAGGTCAACCGCGAGCCGATCATGCCCCTGAAGGAACGTCAAAAGTTGGACTTGGCTTATCAGTTGGCCAGACGCCACTGACTAGCTTAGAAAGGGACCTCATCTTAAGGGGTTCTTCAAGGGACCGGATTTATGTCCCCAGCAGCGTTCGGACCCTGGATATTGCACGTTCAACCTCTAAGGATGCAAGTGCCAAAATATCTGGTCCTCAGGAGCCGTCTGTGAATGTCCTAGAGTCACGCTGGACTAGGGGCTCGGATGGAAAGCAGTGGTTCATGCTTTCGCGGTCAAGCACATTGTCCTCTGTCGGTGGGGTGTTAGGAAAGGACAGTATACCCCCAGCAGGGGAGGGAGAGGATAATGTGTTTCCTGATGCTCGGGAAGACAAAAGTAAGTCTTTGTACTATCTTCATTGAAGTTGCCAATAGTGCAAAGTGTCGCTTAAGGATTGTGGGTGCAAATATAGAGGTGTTTTTGCACAGGTTGTGACTTTAGGGGAAAGCAGATCTTAGCAGGGGTAATTGGAATCCAAAAAGAAATTGTGGGTAACCGCGCACTTTCAGATTAAGCAACCAAAATTCCAAAAAGGCTTTGAAATAAAGAACAATGTATGGCATTTTACAAATTTCAGTTCAATCATCCCTGAAAAATGCTTGGCTACCCCCAATTCCCTTTTTGGATTTCAACAGTCCGTGCTAAGATCTACTTTTCCGGCATAGTCATCAACCGGGCAAAAAAACCTATGTATTAGGTACCGTCCTTAAGAAACAGGAGTTTCTCAGAGTATCTTGAGATGCACAGAATGTGTGCGCACTAACAAAAGGAGGCATCGCCCTTAGATAGATAGCTTAGATAGATAGCTTTATTAAGATGTAAAATCATTGCAGCCCCCGGGCCGGCTGAAATGTGACCTACTTTACAGTGTAAAGTAGGTCTTAAGTACAACCACCAAGTGGATTTCCACTGTCATGTGATTTTTGCATTTGGAAGTAAAAGGGAAACTTCTTGAGGGGCTTGCGTGAACGTGAAGAAGTGAACCACGCAAGTCGTTTCATGTTACTCAAGCCGTCCATACGTCTCTTTTTTATTTTCTCGCGTAAAGCCAGTGAAAGCTAGTTAAATTTACTTCCGAACGCACAAGAAAAATAGGCGAGAATGGAAATCCAACTAAGGTGGAGATCAGTTTTAATCAGAATTTGTCTGAGATAGCTTCCGACTTAAGGTCATAAAAAAATTTGAGGTTAGCTGATTGGCGATCCTTTCCAAAGAATGCTAATTAATTAAACCTGGTTACATTTTGGCACTTTTCCCTGTTACAGTTCTCATTGGATAATAAAATTGGTCAGCTGACTTAATTTTTTCTGTTAAGGTCCCGTATCAGGCAGTGAGGAGTCTGGGTCGATAGCAAGTCTCCCATCAGGCACTTTGAGCTCTGACAAACCTGAAAGAGTGGATGAGTCATTAACAAGCAGCGAAGCTCACGAACTTGCACCATCTACGGTAAACTGACAGTAATATGATTGCACTTCTGGGCCCAGTTTCTCAAAGCCTGACTATGGCCAACGACAGTTTTTGTAAGCAGACTTGGTCTTTGCGACACGTTCCATGAGTTGATACTCGCTCACATTGAGAGAACAAGTCCCGGGAAGTTTTCCACTCGATTGTGATTGTTTCTTCTTCTATACTGCTCGTGGAACAAGTTCCTATCAAACAAATGAAACAAAAACAACCGCAGCAAGAATAAAAATATTAAAAAATAATAATGAACCAATCAAAAAACCAAATTGGACTGTCCCTGCAACAAGTCCTCTCATGTGCATGCTCAAGGAACTTGTCCTTAGAGCAAAGTCTTGCGCATCCCTTCTTGTTAACAAGAAGGGGTGCGCAGGGGGTATGTCCCGGCGACAGACTTTCGTGGACTTTCCCCTTTGTCAGTACGTAGGCGTCCACCTTTAAAGGAGCTACCTCCCGGATAACGCATCTTGAAGAAATTGGCATGTTTTTTCAAGGTTGTCATTCGTAATCCGTCTTAATCTCCCTCAGTCGTAATCATTAGTTTTGTCTGGTTTATTATTACTTCTTTGGTGTTTTCAGTTTCTACCTTAGGAAATTATTCTTTTGAGGCTTCCTTCAATGAGAAAATAATTTTGTCAGATCAAAAAAATGAATGAAAACGCCGTGACGTAGTTCTTTTAAGGACTATTCCCATCCGAACAATACTATGCAGATATCCCGGTACTCCTGGGTTGCAAATCACTTACTGTGTATTTTGCTGTTCGTTGTTAGTTGTCTTCTGTCTCTAATGGATCACGCGGAGGCTCGTCTCAAACCAGTGATTTCCACGGAAACCTCAGCGAGGAATCAAACACTGGAAAAACCTGAGAAAAATGAACCGGAATAGTACAATGTCAGAACTCTGTCTTTACAACATGTGTCTAGAGGACGAAACCAAAGACATAGTCAAGGCCATGAGGACACGACTGAAGCCTTGTATGCAGGCCAGACAGCGTGTAACACAATTGCCTGCTAAAGCGGGGCGGAAAAGCAATTATCCCTTTTCAGCCTACAAATTTGACCAACGAAAAAAATGATGCCACCCACTAGATTTCATTTAAATGGTCATATTTTAGGATTTTATCCACAGTCTCGAAAGTCAGAATCACATAAACGGTTACCAAGAAAATAAATTATACCTGATACAAATCGCTTTGAATGACTTAAAACTATGAAACGAAGGAAGCTATGGAGTTTCGGGTTCAATTGCAATAAAAATTTTGTTGAAAACGCAAAAACGTTTATGTTATTTTACCCGTTTCAGACCAGACCGTTGCAGTTTATTCAAAACGCTTGCTTCGTCCACGTTAAAGTGATTGTCGTTTTCTTTGTAATATCAATAACTTCCTACGGCGATTTCGACGTTTACTGTATTGTCTCAATATCAGAGTAAAAATGATTGTGTTTGTCCAAAAATTGGCTGGCCTGTTCAGAGACCTCTTTTCTTACAAGATTATCAAGCGTGCAAGGGATTAAAAACTACAGGAGAATTTAAGCGTGAACTCGTATTCACTCTGTTTTCTTCTTTAAAAAGCGAAGCGGTTGTCACTGAATAGACTGATAAATGGCAATCTCAATTTTGAAAAAAAATGGTCATAAGTTATTTACCAACGATATATTACACGTCCGAAAACAATTGAGGATAAAACAAAATGCCCTCCTCGTTAAGTTTTAAGCAGCTATTAGAAGCTTCAATTGTGTCAGTTCTTTTATAAGTTATTTTGTAGAAGTCAATCAGTCCGTCAAAATTACTCGATTTTGTGTAGCGCACGAGTCAAGTCCTCATGTTCAAAAATTAGCATTTTGTCGTCTTGTAATTAAATTTATCTGTATAGTATTAAAATGTTTGGTATTAAGAAAACATAATTTAACGGAAACTATATTTCTTAGCTAACTACCAGTAGCTACACATTTTAGCTATACTGTTAAAATCGAGCATTCAGTTATAAATGAGATTCAAACTGCAAAGTGGTCTACTGTCGAAACCTCGAGAAGCCAGAAGTTTGAAGGTAGAAAAAGGCGGTGAATTGATTACACACTGTCGCAAGGCAGCTGGTCGTTTCTCACCCTAATGGAAAGTCTCCAAAGAGACATGAACATTTTACTCCTTTTGAAGTAGTTTTCAAGTAAAGGAAAAGGCAGGCGAAATAATTTTCTACTGACGTACACCTTCACATTGCATGTGCTCTTTGTATGATGTAAGTTCACAAGTTTTTCAACACAACTAAAAATGACGACCTCTTCTAACAGCTCTTACATCGTTCAATGTCCTGACATGTACGAAATATTTTGGCGAGTGGAGCACCTGAGAAACGTTACGTACAAACATCTTGTTGCGATAGCCACTCTCAATTCGATCCTAATGGTCCCGACCATCTTTTTAAATGCGCTAGTCATTTTCGCTGTGGCGACAAGACACCGTCTGCGAACCAACACGACTTTACTCTTGGTTTGTCTGGCAGGATTGGATTCAACTGTAGGATTAATCATTCAACCAACTGGCATCGCTATAGATGTGAAGCGTATCCTAAATGAGGGGCCATTTTGCACCTTGGAGAAAATACATCAAGCAGGCTTTTTTGGAGTTGGTGTTGGTTCAATCAGTCACTTAGTGTTAATCAGTTTAGAACGCTATATCGCCATCAAACAACCTTTGAGGTATCAGGACATTGTGACAAAACGGCGGCTAACAACAGGTGTAATTTTGGCCTGGGCAATTACTGTGGTTGTGGTTATTCAAGAAATTGTCTTGGGTTTCGTAGATAGCAGTGCGAATATTTACTCAGTCTACGTGAATATAAGCACTATCGTGGTGAGTCTTATCGTCGTGATCTGCATCGCTGCCATCGGCTACACTAATGGATACATTTTCTCCGAAACACAGCGCCAGAAGAAACGGCTGAAAACAGAACAGCCATCTCATGAAGAAGCCAAACGAATCAAAAAAGACCACAAGGCAGCCATCACCCTAGTACTCCTTTTAAGTGCGTTAATAATCACTTACATTCCTGGAATAACATTTTTTCTGATGGCAGCTTCTTCAGCTAACTCAGTAGAACCGCATATTTTAAACATTCTCTGGAGATGGGCTTTTAGTTCCGTTTTTCTGGGTTCTCTTTTTAATCCCATTATTTACAGTTGGCGTACGAAGAAGCTGCGCCATGCTTTTCTAGAAATTCTACATTTAAGACAACCAGAAAATAGTCCACCACCGATAGAAATGGAAGTAATACGACGTCATCGACCGGGAATTCGGCTTACCACCTCTGAGGCTTTCTCAAGGCCCCAGGAAAGACAAGAACCGGTTTTGCTGTCATTTCACCATATGCGAGCCGAAGAGATTATTCCTATCGAGGAAAACAATTAAGAAATGCTGGAGTAACATAACATTTATTTCTTTTCTTTCAAATAATTGTAACCGTGTGTATCTCGCCTGTTTTCACAAGAGGTCATGTTCGTACGATGAACTAACAAAAAGACGTATAATATCAGTTTTTATTATATAGACGAGTGTTTTAGTGGAAAATAGACCACTCGTAAAGTTCATACGACTCGACTCGAGTGGCGTATTTTCCATATCCTCACCAGTGAGGATATCGATGACGTCATTTCCCGCTCTTACATTGTTGTTTGTGCAAATATACTCTTGTCCAAATAATAAAAAGAAAATTACACGGTGGCTTGAAGATATGTATATTTTGTTTTTACCACTCGAAAATAAAATTCATATCCTCGCGCCACCATGTACTATCCTCTATATATTCCGTTCAGTTGTATTTATAGAACAAGAAAGCCCAATGGGCATCTTAACCGGCTGTTCTCACCCACCCTACCCCCAGGTTAACAAATTTAACTCAAACGTTGAACGTCGGTATGAATTCGCCCACAACTGAAAATACAAATAGAATACAAATAACGAGGATAGCAGTAAAAGCAAAATATAATGGTCGATAAACACGAGCAGATCATCAGTCTGGGGAAAACGAAATCGCCACTTCACGGTTAAACGCGTTTAGTCATATCTCATGACGTGATGTTTAAATCCGGATTGCTAACCCGGGAATCCTCTTACAAAGGTAAGCGAGTTGACTCGGAATTCGTAACGTTTTAGTTAAATTGAAAATGGAAAGGATCTTTTCGAAAAACAAACAAAAGGTTTGGAATCGAAAACAGGTAAAACGAAACAAACTAAATACGTGCTAGAGTTACAAAATTCAGAGTGCTGCTTTCTCTTCTCTGTGATCTAACGATTCCGCTGTCATTAAGTTACTCAACGTGCGAGGGTCACGATGTGACGAGTCCGTCTGACGCGGTGAAATATTTATTTGCTTTAGGCAAAGTTGAATGCATTACCAAGAATTGAGTCGAACTTAGTTGCGTATGTGTGGAATGTAAGGTACGCTACGTTAACTACTGCCCTGCATTGTTAACAACAATTTATCTCCGTCATATAAGTAACAAGCGGAGAGATACCAGTAACAATACGTTTGTTGCGCATGCGCTGTATGTAAGACACGAACCACTACTTAACTACCACGAGGCCAACAGCGGTTTGTCTGTATGTAATAAGTATGGAACGTTGCTGGTGCGATGTGACACATTTCAATTTTGTTTACCTTGCGTGACGATATCATGACGTAATGTCTCCATGACGTCATAACCTGAACCGGAAGTTTGAGGTAATCGGTAGGAGAAAAGCCGGAAGTTTATGGAGACTGTATTGGCCGAGACAAGATCGGACAAGACTAAAGCAAGTGACTATGTCGACATGGCGACAGCCGGTTAACAACGTTAAAATTTTGGTGGAGTAAATAAGAACTTGATATAAAATTACTCTGTAAAGTAAAGAAGAAAATAGTTATTTCGCAATTATGGCATAAGAAATGACAACTAACAAATACGGCATGGTTAAATTAAAGTATAGGTCGAGAAAAAATAGCGATCATTCAGTTAAACAAGAAAAGCCCCAGGGGCATTAGAACCCGCCGTTGTTCCCCCCCCCCCGGGGGGGTGTAAAATATGTTACGGTCATTTAAGATAAAAGCCCTTGCCTGTGTAGTGAAAGACACGACGAGTATTTGTTTGGCCGAGCAAAAACCGGAGGTCTGGGGCAAGTGACCACCAAAAAAAAAAGAAGAAAAGCCCCATGGGGATTAGACCCCGCCGTTGTTCTCCCCCCCCCCCCCTCCTGGGGGTGTAAAATATGTTACGGTCACTCAAGATAAAAGCCCTTGGCTGTGTAGCGAAAGACACGATGATTATTTCTTTGGCCGAGCGAAAACCGGAGGTCTGGGGCAAGTGACCACCCAAAAAAAAAACCACGGAAAAAAAAGGGTATTACTAGACCCCGTCCTGACGGCAGGGTAAAAAACGACGGGAAAAAAATGGGTATTACTAGACCTCGTCCTGACGGCGGGGTAAAAAGTCTATGAACTCTATGGCACAAGTCTATGAAGAGTTTGCGAGCTTTCGGAAAAGTCAACCTCGTCCCCAGGGACTTCTCGGCTTTCAATATGGCGGCTGCTCGGAGAATACGGAAAAGTTAACTTTATTGATCGTAGGACATGAGCTAAAAAATGGAAGGCTAGAAGTTTTTTGTTTTCCTGTAGCTTGACGGTGTAATTTGGCTTTTGTTAATTGCTCAACATCACTTGCTTTTAAGAAATAAACGATTTCATGTTCTTTATCACGTTCTTTGACCTCCTCAGAAGTCGTTTTTCGACAGTTTTTTTTACGTTTCCAGGAACGAAAAATATCAATAGAAGTTCACATCAGAAATATTAATTCACCTTTGGCCCAATATCACAGAGAAACTGATTTTATGAGGTGGCCGTTTTCAGTTAAAAATCCTTTAACAAATCTGCTTATAAACGGCAAAAGCCTCACTTCAGGTTTCACGTTGTAACCTAAAATTGCTTTTAAGTGCCATGCTTGGATGTAGGACGGTAAGGTCAGTTATATATTGTAAAAGAAAGGGGGGAAAAAGACCATATATTTCATATTCAATCTTTTGCATAGACATTCACGGAATATTCGGCCAACTTTGAAATGGGGCAGACTTGCTTGTTTGTGCGCAAAATACAGTTTTTGGACAGGAAAAAAAGCAAAATGCAATGTCAAACAATTTCCATAAAATTTATACTCTGATAAAATGTTAATTGTAAACTTAGATGAAAGGTGAAAGATTTTTCTTTCAGAAGTTGGGCGGTGTAGCCAGCCTAGAAGGCAACAAATTATTTTGTAATTTTCCATACGTTTATCTGTTAATCTTCACAGCAGACTTTGATAGGGTTTAATAGACAAATGTATGGAAAAACTAAAAATATGTGCAAAATGCTTCTAGCCCAACTCAAGAGAGGATTATACCTGGTATCTCTAGTTTCCAATTCAAAGTTTTTGTTACTTTTCAAATTTTACGGAAAATTTTTGTCATGGGATTTGTGTTTTTGTTAGACACTGTTCACGTATTTCGTACCGTTTTTGAATTATTTCCAAGATGGCAGATCTTACCGTGAAAAGGTCTATCCACCCACTGTAAACGTAAATCGCACCTTAAACGGGAAATAAGCTAGGTAGCACGATTTGTGTATAGCTTAAAAACATGTTTAGCTGTAAGGAATAACTAAAAATGTGATCACAAAGATTCTAGGCCAGCTCGAGAGAGGATTTTACTTGGTATCTCTAGTTTCCAATTCAAAGTTTTGTTTAATACATTTCAAATTTTACGGAAATGTTTGACATGGGATTTTGGTTTTTCTTAGACACTCTTCATGTAAGAGTTATTTCGTGCCGTTTTTGAATTATTTCCAAGATGGCGGATTTTACCGTGAAAATGTCCGTCCACCCATTCTAAATGTAAATCGCACCTTGAACGGGAAATAAGCTAGGTCGCAGAATTAATTTACAGCTTAAAATCATGTTTTTCAGTAAAAACAAAACACTTTAAAATTGCATTATTGAACTTACGGAAATTAGAAGCACATCAAAATCGCAATTTCAGATAACAGATTAGTATCATTAATAGCCTTATTCTTATAACAAACGATGTTCACCTTTCCAGACTGTCTCAGAGCAGGTGGCTTTTCCTCCTAGAAACGGAAAGTCTTCTTTTAAACATCCAATGAGATTAGAACTAGACTTTGTTCAAGAAAAGAAAAACTCGCAAGACATAATATCGTGTTTTCCACACTCCCTTGCATCGCATCTGTCGTTCGCTCGGTGTTTCACAGTTTTGTCGACGTAACTGAAAATGACGACCTCTGTGCCTTTATTCAACAGATCTCATATAGCAGAATGTCCTGATCTGTACGAAATATTTTGGCGAAAGGAGCACCTGACAAAAGTCACATACAAAAATCTTGTTGCGTTAGCCAGTATCAATTCGATCGCAGTGGTTGCGACCATTTTTTTAAACGCGCTAGTCATTTTTGCCGTGGCGACAAGACATCGTCTGCGAACCAACACGACTATACTCTTGGCTTGTCTGGCAGTATCGGATTTAATCGCAGGATTAATCGTTCAACCAGTCGGTATTGCTGTAGATGTGAAGCGTATTATAAACGAGGGGCCATTTTGCACCTTGGAGAAGATTTACCAAGCAGGCCTTTTAGGAGCTAGCTTTAGTTCAATCAGTCACTTAGTGTTGATCAGTTTGGAGCGCTATATCGCCATCAAACAACCTTTGAGGTATGAGGATATTGTGAGAAAACGGCGACTGACAACGGGTGTAATTTTGGCCTGGGCAATTACATTGGTCGCGACCATTCAAGAAATTGTCTTGGCCTTTATAGACAGTAACACAAACATTTATTCAGTCTATCTGAATGTGACTGGTTCGATGCTTGCCATTATCGGTGTACTTTGCATCTCTACTATCGGCTACACTAATGGCTACGTTTTTCTCCGAAACACAGCGCCAGAAGAAGCGCATTAAAACGGAACAAATATCCAGCGAAGAAGCTAAACGAATCAAGAAAGACCACAAGGCAGCCATCACCCTGTTGCTTCTTCTTAGTGCGTTAATATTCACGTACGTTCCTGCAATAATAACTTTTTTAATGGCAGCTTCTTCAGTTAACCCAGTAGAACCGTACATTTTAAACATTCTTTGGAGATGGGCTTCAACTTCCGTTTTGTTGGGTTCTCTTTTAAATCCTATTATTTACAATTGGCGTACAGCGGTAGTGTGTTGTGGAACGGCTTGCCTCTGGAGGTGCGGCAATTGACATCCCCTAGTATATTTAAGGGAAAATTAAGAGACATAAATTTTGATTGATAAATAATTTAACTAGCGATATTCTGTTTTTACACGCAGCCTCCTTGAAAAGCAGGTGTTTTCTTTTCATCTTTATTAATTTAATTTCTTTTATCTTAGTTTTTACATTAGTTAGGAAGTTAGTTTTTTTTTTTTTTTTTCTATAAATGTATACCTGAAGGAAATACCGTGTTTAAATAAAGTTACCATACCATACCATACCAAGAAGCTGCGCCATGCTTTTGTAGAAATTCTACATTTAAGACAACCAGAAAATAGTCCCCCACCTTTAGAAATGGAAGTAAGACAACGGCATCGACCTGAAATTCAACCTACCACCTCTGAAGCTTTTTCAAAGCCCACGGAGAGACAAGAACGGGTTTTGCTGTCACTTCACCATATGCAAGCCGGAGAGATTATTCCTATCGAGGAAAACGGTTAAGAAATGCTGGAGTATCATAACATTTATTTCTTTTCTTTCAAATAATTGTAACCGTGTGTATCTCGCGCGCCTAGCGATACTAATCCTACTTTATGCGCGTTTTTACAAGAGGACGTGTCCGTACAATGAACTAACGCAAAAGCAAATAATACCAGTTAATATGTATCTGTATTTTATGGAATAATGTTTAAATTTTGGAGGAGTAATTAAAAACTTGATAGACTGCAAAGTAAAGAAGGGAATAATTATTTTGCAAGTATTGTATAAGAAATGACAATTAACAAATTAATCTAGGTCGAGAAAAAATTAGCCACCATTCAGTTTAAAGTGGTTTTAATTTTTAAGACTGAGCAAGGTTAAACCAAAACGATAACATAAGGTGGTGGAAAGACCGACGGTGTAATTTGGTTCAAGTCTATGAAGAGCTTTCAAGCTCATTGTTGAAGATAAGCAAGCCTTTGTTCGGACCTTTTTGCTGTCTTGTGCGGATGCTTTAATGTCACCCGCGATATTACCAGCGACTGAACAAGAAGTTGTGACGTCAGCGTTCCTTTTTGCCGTCCACACCAGAACAATAGACCTCCGTTTTCTAAAGCCTCCAGTTTAGAAAGGGTTTTTAAAAACCTCCGTTTTATCGAAAAACATGTCCGTTTTCGATCGTTTCAGTGTGGACGGTCGACAGAGACGCATAAAACGTATGTGTTTTCGAATAAAAATGCATCAGTGGGGACGGGGCCTACGTGGAGAATAAAGACAAAGAATGGTGATCAATTAATTAATTAATTCCCTATATAGCTGTATGCTAGATTTATTGACATTATGAGGGGAAATTAAATGTTCTTACGGTAAGAGTTTTTTAGTAGCATAGTTTTTGATTCATCATAGGAAAAACCCCGGAAATTGAAAAGTGAAGAATTTTAACCATTGAAAAAATATTTAAAGTTGTTACTTTTTTACATAAGGAAATACACTTGAAAAAAGAGAGCTTAAAAAAATCTTCAATTTTCCGGTTCACAGGCGATTCCCTTCGTTGCATGGACATTACAGTATGACTTACCGCTTGTAACAATCTGATAAACAAGAATAACTTGAGCGACTCCAATAGCTCCAGTGAAATAAATATCTAGATGAAATCCAGTTTATTCATAACGTTTGCTTTGCCCTGAATCAAAAGGCATTCATTCAATCTCGCAGGTGTTTTGATTTTCTTACTTGACTTAATTCTCAGTGAACAGAACCACAAAGCACAACATCTTGGTAAGATTTCTACAGTTGCTATTTCATTCTGATCTGTTCAAAAATCCTTAAGCATTGCTTTTATGATCAATTTGGCGGCGGGGTGTGATTTTGGAATGCCGAAGACTGAATAACTGCATAATCGCGTACCCAGATCACCTGTTTTCAGTTGCGTACAAGGAGGGATCTGAGTAAATCATTAGATTTCAAACTGTGTGACCATTCAAATTAAAGGAACTATTGGTTTTGAATCAGTGATCGGTTCCGGCAATTCTACTTTTCAAGAAAACCTGGATTGAGAAAACACAAAATGCCATAAAATCAGCTTCTTGATATGTGGTTTTACACGCAAAACGAAAAATATCATACCTTTTTGGTCGATTTCTCTCGCCATTTTTAAAACTGAAATAAGTACCAATTTTTCTAAAAAATGGCGGGGTATTTTTGGGATTTGTCTCGGATATTGCTTCATCGACTTTCCCAACTTTTTGTTTTAATTCACTAATGCGAAAAAGTCAAAACGAGAAACTTCTCGAGATTTTTCAGCTTTTCACCGTTTTCTTGAAAATCGAAAAAAGTAAATTTTTTTCAGCTTTCTCTCTTCGACCCTCTTGATTGAACCCTGCCAGCAGTCGTTATGGCGTTTCGCGCTGTTTGTGGACTCGTGATCTGGTAGTGATCTGCCATGTTTGAATTTGGCGCCTTGTTTCATTGTGGAGTACTTTAAACATTAACGTTATAAGGAGTCAAGAAAAAGCAAGCAGAAAATATAAGGAGATCAGTGATTTATTCAAGTAAAACTCCCCGGAAATAAGAAGAGGCTTCTCTGACAGAAACTCGCGCTTGTTTTGTTTCAAACATGGAATAGGTAAAATGGCGGAAAGGAAGATACTGATGCCATCATTCAAGAATGAGTGAGCGAGGAAACCACGAGCCTCCTGCGTTTCATTCGTCATTGAGTCCTATCGCATTATTCGAAGCAAATTCGTCTAAATTTTGTGTTGGACCAACTTATTGGCGAGAATTAACGACTTGCTATGTTCGTAGCAAAGGCTTAATACTGAGGGGAAGAAAGATATTAAAATCTTTTGCCCCGTGACCTCTTGTATGACAGAGGAATTCCCAGCGCTGTAGACTGCTCAGGCAATTCTAGTGAGCTCCTTGAGGTCGGCCTTATTTTTTGCCCGTTTACTACATATGTCTTGTCGTGGTCTTCAACGTTGGAAACTCCAGAGTCAGTTAGTAGACTTATTACGCCTAATGCTTCCTCACAGTATATGTAAATGCTTTGATTTACAACAAGTTAAGAAATCATCGGTAGGTCTGCTGTAGTAAGATCTCGAATTGAAGGCTTAAGCCTTAGAATCTTTTCTTCCATGACTATCTTTACTTTTAATAACATCAACATCTATATTTGCAATCTTAAAAAGGTGCAGAATGAATGTAACTGAACCCCGCCGTTGGTCCGAGTTTAGCACCATTTTTGACAACTGCCAATCAAGAGAACTGAAAAGAAAAAGCGGGGAAAAACTTGACTGTTTTCGATTTTCAAGAAAAAGGCAAAAAGCTGAAAAATCTCCAGAAATTTCTCGTTTTAACTTTTTGGTGATTGGCGAATCAAAACAATAAGTTGGGAACTTTGATGTAACCAATATTAGAGACAAATCTCAAAAATTCCCCGCCGTTTATGAGGTTTTAAAGATGACGAATGAAATCAATCAAAAAGGCATGATAGTTTTCGTTCTGCGTGTAAAACCCAAATCAAGAAGCTGATTTTAATGGCATATTGTATTTTCTTAATTCAGGTTTTCTTGAAAAGTAGAATTGCCGGAACCGATCACTGATTCTGATGCCATCATTCAAGAATGAGTGAGCGAGAAAAGCATAAGCGTCCTGCGTTTCATTCGTCATTGAGTCCTATCGCATTATTCGAAGCAAATTCGTCTAAATTTTGTGTTGGACCAACTTATGGGCGAGAATTAACGACTTGCTCCCCTCGGTATTAAGCCTTTGCTACGAACATAAGAAAGATATCAAAAATCTGGTATGACAGAGGAATTCCCAGCACTGTAGACTGCTCGGGCAATTCTAGTGAGCTCCTTGAGCTCGGCCTTATTTTTTCCCCTTCATTACGTATGTCTTGTCGTGGTCTTCAACGTTGGAAACTCCAGAGTCAGTTGTAGACAGCTGCCAATCAAGAGGACTGAAAAGAAAAAGCGGGGAAAAACTTGACTGTTTTCGATTTTCAAGAAAAAGGCAAAAAGCTGAAAAATCTCGAGAAATTTCTCGTTTTGACTTTTGGCGATTGGCGAATCAAAACAATAAGTTGGGAAGTTTGATGTAATCAATATCAGAGACAAATCTCAAAAATTCCCCGCCATTTATGAGAAAAAACTAGTACTTATTTCAAGCTTTAATGATGACGAATGAAATCAATCAAAAAGGCATGATATTTTTCGTTTTGGGTGTAAAACCCGAATCAAGAAGCTGATCTTTATGGCATATTGTTTTTTCTTACTTCAAGTTTTCTTGAAAAGTAGAATTATGGGTGCACGTAGGCTATTGAACAAAATTTGGCGAGTTCTGTCTCTGGCATCTTTTAGGGGTGGAAAGGTTAGTAGTTGGCAATAAAGGGAAGTTATAAGTATTTCTTTTTAATTTGCTGACTTTGTGGTTGGACCTTAATAATTAAAGTACTGTGCATTTACTGCTCTGTGAGGAAAAAGGGGTATTTATTTGGTTGACAACGGTGGTCGAAATAATTATGCGACATTTTCCCTGTTTTTTTTAGGTTGTATGCCGTAAACTTGATTGTAAAACGTAACGTGTATAAAGAGGAGGAGACTTGTGAAAAAATAAGGATGTTTTTTTCAAGTAATTCAAAAAGAGAGAATTTACGGTTTCCATGAGCCGTGGTTCGCCATATTCTTTGGCGTGAAATGGCAGCCGCCTTTCTTTGTTGTTTTTACTTTAGTAAGCAGCCATAACAGATGACTTTTCGTTATTATCCCCGTATTTAGCGAGAATTGTGTTTTAATTTGCCGTGAAAGGTATTTTTCTGGCCATCAAGCGAAACTTCGTTAAAGGTGATGAACTGGAATTTACGTGAAATAACTGAAATGGTTCAGTTTAATTTTCTGTGAAAAAGGGGGCGTGTCAAAATATGATAACTTGATCCTAAAGGGAAGGAAGCTCATAGGCTGAATGAATTAAAGGACGATCATTTCAAAAAAATGCAACTCGTCGTGTTGTAATTGTGATCTTTCATTTGTAAAATATTGCATGTGACAACTTAATTCAACTGAAATTATATCTGGATTTATTTCTTAGCTAACTACTAAAAGTTGCAGTAATACTATTAAACTTATTGAACATTTATTTGGTATAAAAATTAACTTCAATTTGCAAAATGTCGAATGTCGAAGCCAGAAGTGTTTTAAAAGATAATGCACAGCGTCGCCAACATTTTCCACGTCAAATACCGTTTCGTGGAAAACAAACCAGCTGACGAAAAGACCGAGTGTTAAAAGTCAGTCAGTCCTAATTTTGGAAGTAAAACACCCGGTAAATTGATGTACAGAATCGCACTGCAAGTACCCAATCAGGTAAACTTGATTTAATCCCTGCTTACAGTAAACAGTAAACTAGCGTAATAATCATCTATTCATTGAACTAACGGAAATCAGAGAAATTCACTAAACTCATTGACCAAAGAAACCTAAGCACAATAAACGTTGCAAAGCTTTTCCAAATTGAACTCCTTGGCAGCTGAGCTGTTCTCACCCAAATGGAAAGACTTCTCTTCTTGTGGTTATCCAATGAGAACTGAACGACTTAACCCCCTAAAAATAGTTTCTGTTCAAGCGAAAAGCATAACGGACGAAATAATTTTACACTTTCCACACAGCCTCAAATTGCATCTGTCCTTCGCACGGTGTACTTTCACATGTTTGTCGGCGCCACTGAATATGGCGTCCCCTCCTGTACCTTTATCCAACAAATCTCATATAACAGAATGTCCTGATTTGTACGAAATATTTTGGCGAAAGGAGCACCTGACAAAAGTCACATACAAAAATCTTGTTGCGTTAGCCAGTATCAATTCGATCGCAGTGGTCGCGACCATCTTTTTAAACGCGCTAGTCATTTTTGCCGTGGCGACAAGACATCGTCTGCGAACCAACACGACTATACTCTTGGCTTGTCTGGCAGTATCGGATTTAATCGCAGGATTAATCGTTCAACCAGTTGGTATTGCCGTAGATGTGAAGCGTATCATAAATGAGGGGCCATTTTGCACTTTGGAGAAGATATACCAAGCAGTGGTTTTAGGAGCTAGCTTTGGTTCAATCAGTCACTTAGTGTTGATCAGTTTGGAGCGCTATATCGCCATCAAACAACCTTTGAGGTATGAGGATATTGTGACAAAACAGCGGCTGACAACGGGTGTAATTTTTGCGTGGGCAATTACATTGGTCGCGACCATTCAAGAAATTGTCTTGGCCTCTATAGATAGTAACACAAACATTTATTCAGTCTATCTAAATGTGACTGCTATCCTGCTTGCCATTATCGACGTAATTTGTATCGCTGCTATTGGCTACACAAATGGTTACATTTTCTCCGAAACACAGCGGCAGCAGAAGCGCATTAAAACGGAACAAATATCCAGCGAAGAAGCTAAACGAATCAAGAAAGACCACAGGGCAGCCATCACCCTAGTACTCCTTTTAAGTGCGTTAATATTCACTTACGTTCCTGGAATAATATTTTTTCTGATGACAGCTTCAGCTAACTCAGTAAAACCGCGTATTATAAACATTCTCTGGAGATGGGCGTTTAGTTCCGTCTTGCTGGGTTCTCTTTTAAATCCTATTATTTACAGTTGGCGCACCAAGAAGCTGCGCCATGCTTTTCTAGAAATTCTTCATCTAAGACAACTAGAAAATAGTCCACCACCGATAGAAATGGAAGTAAGACAACGTCATCGACCTGAAAGTCAGCCTATTACCTCTGAAACGTTTTCAAGGCCCATGGAGAGACAAGAACGGGTTTTGCTGTCATTTCACCATATGCGAGCCGAAGAGATTATTTCTATCGAGGAAAACGATTAAGAAATGCTGGATTATCATAACATTTGTTTCTTTTCTTTCAAATAATTGTAACCATGTGTATCTCGCACTTCTGGCGAAGCCAATCCTACATTACACGAGTTTTTACAAGAGGCCGTGTTCATACAGTGGACTAATGCAAAGCAAATAATACTGGTTAATATGTATCTGTATTTCTGAAATAATGTTTAAATATTGTAGGAGTAAATAAAAACTTGACAGACTGTAAAGTAAAGAAAGGAATAATTATTTCGCAATTAAGGCATAAGAAATGACAATTAACGTAACCTCGGTCGAGAAAAAATTAGCGACCAGTGGCGACGATTCAGTAAAAAAGGTTTTAATATTTAAGACTGGATAAGTTAAAACTAAAACGATAACATATGGTGGTGAAGGAGATCGACGGTGTTATTTGGCGCAAGTCTATAAAGAGCTTTCGAGCTCATTGTTGAAGATAAGCCAGCCTTTGTTCGGACCTTTTTGCTGTCTTGTGCGCTTGCTCTAATGTCACCGGCGATATTACCAGCGACTGCGTAATAAGTTGTGACATCAGCGTTTTCGGAAATCTCCCTTTTTACTGTCCTCTCAAGAACAATAGACTTCCCGTTTTCTAAAGCCTCCAGTTTAGAGAGGGTTTTCAAAAACCTGCGTTTTATCAATAAACATGTTCTCTTTCGATCGTTCCAGTGTGGACGGCCGACAGAAACGCATAAAAGGTATGCACTTTCAAATAAAAATGCACCAGTGAGGACGGTGCCCATGTTGGGAGAATAAAGACAAGGAATGGTGATCAATTTCTTAATTCTCTATATAACGGTATGCTAGATTCTGTATTGGTATCATGAGGAGAAATTAAATGTTCTTATTAATAGCAACGTTTTATATTTATCAGTCATAGCAAAACAAAAGCAACAACAACAACAACAACAACAACAGAAATTGAAAAGTTAAGAATTTTAACCATTGAAACAATATTTAAAGTTGTTACTTTTTTATATAAGGAAATACACTTGAAAAAGAGATCTTAAAAATATCTTTAAATTTCCGGTTCACAGGCTAGAAGATTTTTATCTTGCGATTCTGTCGTTGCATGGACATTACAGTATGACTTTCCACTTGTAACAATCTAATAAACAAGAATAAGTTGAGCGACTCCAATGGCTTCAGTGAAATAAATATCCAGATGAAATCCAGTTTATTCATAACGTTTGCTTTGCCCTGAATCAAAATGTATTCACACGATCTCGCAGGTGTTATGGTTTTTTTTACTTTACTTCTCACTGAACAGAACCACAAAGCACAACATCTTGGTAAGATTTCTACCGTTGTTGTTTCATTTTGATCTGTTCAAAAATCCTTAAGCATCGCTTTTGTGATCAATTTGGCGGCGGGGTGTGATTGCGAATGCAAAAGACTGAATAACTGCATAATCTCGTACCCAGATCATCTATTTCAGTTGCGTACAAGTGGGATCTGGGTACAACATTAGATTTCAAACAGTGTGACCATTCAAATTAAAGGAACTATTGGTTTTGAATCAGTGATCGGTTCCGGCAATTCTACTTTTCAAGAAAACCTGGATTGAGAAAACACAAAATGCCATAAAATCAGCTTCTTGATTTGTGGTTTACTGGCAAAACGAAAAATGTCATACCTTTTTGGTCGATTTCTCTCGCCATTTTTAAAACTGAAATAAGTACTAATTTTTTCTAAAAAATGGTGGGTATTTTTGGGATTTGTCTCGGATACTGCTTCATCGACTTTCCCAACTTTTTGTTTTAATTCACTGATTGCGATGAAGTCAAAACGAGAAACTTCTTGAGATTTTTCAGCTTTTGACCTTTTTCTTGAAAATCGAAAAAAGGTAAAGTTTTTTCCGCTTTCTCTCTTCGGCCTTCTTGATTGAACCCTGCCAGCAGTCGCTATGGCATTTCGCGCTGTTTGTGGACTCGTGATCTGGTAGTGATCTGCCATGTTTGAATTTGGCGCCTTGTTTCATTATGGAGTACTTTAAACATTAACGTTATAAGGAGTCAAGAAAAAGCAAGCAGAACATATAAGGAGATCAGTGATTCATTCAAGCACAACTCCCTGGGAATAAGAAGAGGCTTCTCTGACAGAAACTCGCGCTTGTTTTGTTTCAAACATGGAATAGGTAAAATGGCGGAAAGGGAGATACTGATGCCATCATTCAAGAATGAGTGAGCGAGGAAACCACGAGCCTCCTGCGTTTCATTCGTCATTGAGTCCTATCGCATTATTCGAAGCAAATTCGTCTAAATTTTGTGTTGGACCAACTTATTGGCGAGAATTAACGACTTGCTATGTTCGTAGCAAAGGCTTAATACTGAGGGGAAGAAAGATATTAAAATCTTTTGCCCCGTGACCTCTTGTATGACAGAGGAATTCCCAGCGCTGTAGACTGCTCAGGCAATTCTAGTGAGCTCCTTGAGGTCGGCCTTATTTTTTGCCCGTTTACTACATATGTCTTGTCGTGGTCTTCAACGTTGGAAACTCCAGAGTCAGTTAGTAGACAGCTGCCAATCAAGAGGACTGAAAACAAAAAGCGGGGAAAACCTTGACTGTTTTCGATTTTCAAGAAAAAGGCAAAAAGCTGAAAAATCTCAAGAAATTTCTCGTTTTGACTTTTTGGCGATTGGCGAATCAAAACAATAAGTTGGGAAGCTTGATGTAATCAATATCAGAGACAAATGTCAAAAATTCCCCGTCATCTATGAGAAAAAACTAGTACTTATTTCAGACTTTAATGATGACGACTGAAATCAATAAAAAAGGCATGATATTTTTCGTTTTGGGTGTAAAACCCAAATCAAGAAGCTGATTTTTATGGCATATTGTATTTTCTTAATTCAAGTTTTCTTGAAAAGTAGAATTGTCGGAACCGATCACTGATTGTTTTGGGTCCACGTAGGCTATTGAACAAAATTTGGCGAGTTCTGTCCCTGGCATCTTTTAGGGGTGGAAAGGTTAGTATTTGGCAATTAAGGGAAGTTATAAGTATTTCTTTTTAATCTGCTGACTTTGTGGTTGGACCTTCATAATTAAAGTACTGTGCGTTTACTGCTCTATGAGGGAAAAGGGTATTTATTTGGTTAACAACATTAGCCCCTGTTGTTTTAGGTTCTATGCCGTAAACTTGATTGTATAACGTAACGTCTATAAAAAGGAGGAGACTTGTGAACAAAATAGGATGTTTTTTCAAGTAATCCAAAAAGAGAGAATTTACGGTTTCCATGAGCCTTGTTTCGCCATATTCTTTGGCGTGAAATGGCAGCCGCCTATCTTTGTTGTTTTTACGTTAGTAAGCGGCCATAACAAGTGATTTTTCGTATTATATCTGTAATATTAAGCGAGAATTGAGTTTTTGTCGTAAAAGGTATTTTTCTGGCCATCAAGCGAAACTTCGTTAAAGGTGATGAACTGGATTTTACGTGAAATGACTAAAATGGCTCAGTTTAATTTTATGTGAAACGGGGGTCGTGTCAAAATATGATAACTTGATCCTAAAGGGAAGGAAGCTCATAGGCTGAATGAATTAAAGGACGATCATTCTAAAAAAATGCAACTCGTCGTGTTGTAATTGTGATCTTTCATTTGTAAAATATTGCATGTACAACTTAATTCAACTGAAATTATATCTGGATTTATTTCTTAGCTAACTACTAAAAGTTGCAATAATACTATTAAACTTATTGAACATATATTTGGTATAAGAATTAACTACAATTTGCAAAATGTCGAATGTCGAAGCCAGAAGTGTTTTAAAAGATAATGCACAGCGTTGCCAACATTTTCCACGTCAAATACCGTTTCGTGGAAAACAAACAGCTGACGAAAAGACCGAGTGTTAAAAGTCAGTCAGTCCTAATTTTGGAAGTAAAACACCCCGTAAAATGATGTACAGAATCGCACTGCAAGTACCCAATCAGGTAAACTTGATTTACCGTGTGGCACTAAATTTTTGCGGGCTCTAATTTTTGCGATTTTTGCTGTTTTTTTCGCGATTCGCAAAAATAAGTTCCCACAAAATAAAATTATGGCAAATTTTTTCTGCGCAAAAATTTACTCCACTGTAGAGATTATACACAAATATACTGATTTGAAGGAGAAAATGCCATAGATAACTCGGTGGATAATACATCAAGTGGTACCCTAGTTATTTTCGATCCATTGTAGTGTAATAGAGTGACATTCCCATGTTGTTTATTTGTATTTCGATTCTTATTAGTTCCATTTGAACGCAACTTCCAGAAAATCGCAAAAATTAATTCCCAGCAAGAAAAACCAGTCTTTTCAAATCGCAAACATTAGTTCCCGCAAAACACAAAAAGTCGCCAATCCGCAAAATTAAACTCCCGCAAAAATTTTGTGCCACACGGTAATCCCTGCTTACAGTAAACAGTAAACTAGCGTAATAATATTCATTGAACTAACGGAAATCAGAGAAATTCACTGAACGAACTCATTGACCAAAGAAAACTGAACACAATAAACGTTGCATTGCTTTTCCAAATTGAACTCCTTGGCAGCTGAGCTGTTCTCACCCAAATGGAAAGACTTCTCTTCTTCTGGGTATCCAATGAGAACTGAACGATTTAACCCCCTTAAAATGCTTTTGTTCAAGCAAAAAAATAATAATAAAACAGAAGAAATAATTTAACACTTTCCATACAGCCTAAAATTGCAGCTGTCCTTCGCACGGTGTACTTTCACAAGTTTAACGGCGCCACTGAATATGGCGTCCCCTCCTGTACCTTTATCCAACAGATCTCATATAACAGAATGTCCTGATCTGTACGAAATATTTTGGCGAAAGGAGCACCTGACGAAAGTCACATACAAAAATCTTGTTGTGTTAGCCAGTATCAATTCGATCGCAGTGGCTGCGACCATCTTTTTAAACGCGCTAGTCATTTTTGCCGTGACGACAAGACATCGTCTGCGAACCAACACGACTATACTCTTGGCTTGTCTGGCAGTATCAGATTTAATCGCAGGATTAATCGTTCAACCAGTCGGTATTGCTGTAGATGTGAAGCGTATCATAAATGAGGGGCCATTTTGCACCTTGGAGAAGATATGCCAAGCAGTCGTTTTAGGAGCTAGCGTTGGTTCAATCAGTCACTTAGTGTTGATCAGTTTGGAGCGCTATATCGGCTTCGTCATCAAACAACCTTTGAGGTATGAAGATATTGTGACAAAACGGCGGCTGACAACGGGCGTAATTTTGGCCTGGGCAATTACATTGGTCGCGGCCATTCAAGAAATTTTCTTGGCCTCCATAGACAATAACACAAACATTTATTCAGTCTATCTAAATGTGACTGGTATCCTGTTTGCCATTATCGTCGTAATTTGTATCGCTGCTATCGGCTACACAAATGGCTACATTTTCTCAGAAACAAAGCGCCAGAAGAAGCGAATTAATACGGAACAAATATCCAGCGAAGAAGCTAAACGAATCAAGAAAGACCACAAGGCAGTCATCACCCTAGTACTCCTTTTAAGTGCGTTAATATTCACCTACGTTCCTGGAATAATAACTTTTTTAATGGCAGCTTCTTCAGTTTACCCAGTAGAACCGCGTATTTTAAACATTCACTGGCGATGGGCTTCAACTTCCGTTTTGCTGGGTTCTCTTTTTAATCCTATCATTTACAGTTTGCGTACGAAGAAGCTGCGCTATGCTTTTTTAGAAATTCTACATTTAAGGCAACCAGAAAATAGTCCCCCACCAGTAGAAATGCAAGTAATACAAGGGCATCGACCTGAAATTCAGCCAACCACATCCCAAGCTTTTTCAACGCCCATGGAAAGACAAGAACTACCCTGCGAGCAGAGGCCCTTCGATCTTCCTAGATAAGTCGGGAAGAGGAAGGTCCCTTCCTCTTCGCGACTTATCTAGGAAGATCGAAGGGCCTCTGCTCGCAGGGTAGACAAGAACCGGTTTTGCTTTCATTTCACCATATGGAAGCCCAAGAAATCACGTATTTTCCGCGCCATGAAGTAATGCAAAAACATGCATTGCTTTACTGATAATCATATGTCTACTTGATAACTTCCTTTATAAAGCTTAATACAATTTGCCATTGTAAAAGTAGGAGTAAATTTTTGACAGTTTGCAATAAGCAAATTATTAAGAAGATAGCTGATATATCGGATTCCCACACGGCAATCATGTAAAGCAGTTGTAATTAGTTTTAGTTATTTACTTAATTAAGCTTAACTGATGATTTTCCATGTTTAAATAAAGTTTTACTTACTTACTTGTGAATTTCTATCACAGGAGGAATTGTTTCACCTGTGAAACAATGTTACGAAACTTGTGGAGCAAACACAAACTTGATATGCTCTATTTTTCCTTTGGCTGTTTCTTGATAACTATACCCGAGAGCAAGCAAATAATCATCACAAAAGATTCACACCAGTTTTTCATTTTTTTATTTCTTGATTATAGCAAAGAATTAGCAACAGTTAATAAATTTATGGAGAAATTAATTTGTAGGCAGAAAATATTTGCTGGTCATTTACTTAAAAGAAAGCTTTTTTTCTAATCAGTTTATGACCCATTAGTTTTCTTTTCATTTACAGAAAGGGCAACTGCTAAATTTATTTTGTACAGTGAACTTCATTTTCCATGACTTTCCAGGACAAATGCTTAATTTCGATGACTTTGCCAGGCCTGGAAATTGAAAGTGTAAAATTCCATGACTTTCCAGGTTTTCTACGACCCAGACGAACCCTGTCACCATCATTATCATCATCACCATCATCATCATTATCACCACCACCACCATCATTGTCATCATCGTTACCATCATCAATTCATCATCATAATCATCATCATCATCATCATCATCATCATCGTTACCATCATAATCATCATCATCATCATCATCATCACCATGTTCATACTTTATTTGACAGGAAGGTTTTACATATGGCACCTAGACCTTATATAGTCAAAAAAGTAAAACATGACTATATACAAGTTGACTAAAATAACAAGAAAACCTAGCTAAAATGATATCACAATATTCAAGTAAGATAACTAAATTCAGATGGCCTTGAAAGGTTAGTCTCTTATTAAGTCTTAACAGGGACATTCCAGTGAGGTTTTTAATACCCGCATGACTCTCTTAGGGTATGTTTTCAGAGTCTAGGTTTTGAACAGGGTAATTTTTGGGTATTCAATCCCCTGGATAAATGGGCCATTGGCTCAATCTGTCATCATGCGTCTGTAAATAAAATCCTAAAGTGTGTCAAGTAAAGGCTACTGAGCAGTACTTCATGTGGTGCTGTTTTTTTGTGCTGTACAAGCTGGTTCTATGTTTTGAGTCTGTGGATGAAACCCTAAAGTGTGACCATTCAAATAAAAGCTGTTGAGTAGTACTTTCCTGTAGTTAGCTGCGTGACCATTTAAATGAAACCTATTGAAAAATAATTTCTTATGGTTCTGATTTTTCTTTCAATTTTTCTTAAACAGTTTTTATAGACAAAGATCTCTTTAGTTTTGTACTAATCATAAATATTTTAAATTACGTCGATTACATGCTACTGATATTTAAGGTTTCCCCATGGATTTTAAATGAGTCTGTTGAACTTGCATTTTCAGAAAATCTTTTGTTCATTGTCATTGAAGTCTGAAAACAAAAAGAAAACAATAATTAGGATTAACATTTGCAGCCATTCCAGTGAATTATTTTGTTTTCCATCGCCAGACCATTTCTGTTTCATTGTCTGCTCCATTTTCTTGGGTGTTTCTAAGTTTTAACATGCTTTGCATACTCTCTTTTAGAGCAACTGACATGAATCACCCTCATAAAGATGTCTTCAATTCCTTTTGAAGAGCTAGTGGCTCATTGTAATGTTTCATTTGTGGTCAGGATACACCCAACTGAAAAAACGTTGTTGGGTAAAAGGCATAAATTGTCATTAAAGATGCATAAATTATTGACAATGTGACCCAATGGTGCTCTTGGGAAGCATGAAAACGTGCCTCTATTCTAGAGCACGTGCACGTGCTTGCCTTAAGAAAATATTTTGAATATCAAGAAACGAAACCTAGTAACAAACTTGCCCCTGCCATCTTCCCAGAGTTCCGCTGTGTCGGATTGTCCATCATTAATACTTTTCACCCGCCAACGTTTTTTCAAATTGGTGTATATTCGGCTGTACATAAGGCTCGCATACTTGAAATTATTGACGTTTGTAGTGTCAATATATATCATGTTATTTATTGCGTACCGTATTTTCTCGATTAAATGCCAGGGGCGTTTATTTATAACTCGGCCTCGTAGACCTGCCGTTTATTCAAACCCTGTGTTTATTCGGGGCCTGGGGTTTATTTATTAAATGCATTTTTCATTGTTGGAAGTTTATCTAACAAAGAACCAAATTTCAACAAAAAGTTTAAAAAATGTGAAACAATGTCATCAACTTTGTTTCATCTAAGTGAATCTGGTAAGTTAGTTATAAAAAAAAAAAACATCACTGACAGAAACAGTGATTGAACTCTTCTCAACGTTAAGTTTCTCCGTGCATGAAACACGGAGGAGTGTATCGGTAATTGCTCGACAGCAAACGTACTGTGCAGCAATTTTGAACAAGGTGGTGGCAAGGTTCCTTCTCCATCATTTCTGAGAAAGGCAAAATTATGGAACGATTCAATTGCAAGGAACTGCTGGACAAATGCTAGAGAGACCCTCGAGATGACCCTTGCTTGATGTACAAGCCTGCAGAAAAGTTACCATGATTTAAAAGAGATTGACAAGACACCTGATGCATAGTTTGTCTCATCTGTCTTAGTAAGAGGTACTTTTGTAAAAGGTAGTTTGGTTTGAATATTAGTGTATAAATTCAAATATAACGGTAGAAAGAGAACTAGTCTGCAGTCACGACACATAATCCTGATTTAATATACCCATCTTGAAAAAACGCCGGAACCTCTAATAAACGCCGGGACCCCGAATAAACGCCGAGGGCATTTATTTTAAACTTGGCCCTGTAGACCCGGCGTTAATTTGCACCCGGCATTTATACGGTACTATAGTTTTGCCTGACCAACTGAACTACTTTCAAGAGAGAGGTCAATGGGAAAAAAACATTTTATTAGGATGGTCTATTGGTGGCTAACAATTTCTAAAAATAACAATCAAGTATCACACCCCTCATCCATTTTTCGTCTAGTTTCCTCTCTCTTAGTCTACTTTATAGCTTGCCCCATTTATTCTTATTTTTCAGGTAATGTCTGAGGGTGGATTTATTTTCAGCATACACATAGTTGTTGCATTTGCCCATGCAAAGTGCATATTGTTTTTAACCCTTTAAGCCTTGATATAAAAATGCATATTCTCCTTACTGTTCTCCATGCATTTCTTATGGGACTAGTAAGGAGAATTTGTCTAAATATCAAGACATCTTAAATATCCTTGGTGATGATCACTAACTTTCTTTATTCTTGTCACTTGAATGTTAGTATCCTAATTGATAACGTAAAGAGAAATTTCATTTTCGTCGCTGTTAGGACTTTAAAAAAAGGGCAGAAAAGAAATATATAAATTTTTGAAAATTCCGAGAAAAAAGTTTAATTTTCCTAACCAAATAAATATAAGTCACAGACATTAGTGGCCTCTGTTCTCTCCTTGACGCCTACACCCACTTAATTATTAACAACAGCTCACATTGTTCATTCAGCCAAAAAAAAAAAAGAAAATATCATCAAGATGACAGTTACCTGAAATTTTTCTGGCCTGTTAAAATTTCAACTTTCCCTGGTTCAGAATACAATTCACAGACTTTTCTCTGACCTTGAAGAATTTTTTTCCTTGATCATTTCCTGACCTGTGGCAACCCTGATTTTGCTACCATGTGGCATGAATTTTTTGTGACAGATTAATTTTCCAAATTGACAATTTTGGGGAGTTTGTTGGGTTCAGATTTAGGACCATCTGAGTGAAAAATGGATTAAGTAGGAATTTTTGCTGCAATCCTGACTAAAAGTCAACTTGCAGCCATTTGGTTAGTCCAACTATGGTGTGTACAGAGAAGCTTAGACACACAAAATGGCTGAAAATCCTACCTCTGGCATGCTTTGATTAAATAAATGATAAACTTACCTTTGCTAAAGGAATTGTGAAGTTCTGCTCCTTCAGTACAGACACCTGAAGACATAAAAATGGTATAATCTGATTACAGTTGACTCCCAGTAACTGGAACCTCCCATTAACGAGGCCCTGTTAGGGTGAATTCTGACGAGTGACAAGGCCTTGAAACAGCAACATAAGACAGATGAAATGGTGACAAACGACACAAAGATGGGATGAATCTGAAACAGCGACAAAGACTAGCACAAATACAATTCTTACAATAACTGATCGAATTCTTGCATGCTGATTGGCTAATTTTTATTGTCAATATAAGAGTACAGACAGATGAAACACGTAAAGCTGACACAATCAGCAAAAGTTTTGTCAAACTTTTCAGCGCTGCATTGATGATGAGGCAAGAATTGCATCACAAATCTAGTGGTCTTCAATGAGGGAATCATCTAAAATTTATGGGTTAAAACTAAAGAAACCATTGCAACCTTAAAGCAAAAAGATGAGGATGTTTATTAAGGATTCAGACCTGAAAATCAGCGGTGAGCAGGAGTTTGTGCTGTTGATGAAATTAAGCTGAACTGTGTTTTAGCAGATTATTTTGTGAACATTTTTCACTGGATTAAAGGTTAGTTGAGCAATTTGAATTTTTTCTTGTATTTCTGGCCTATCCTTACTAAAGTTTTATTTTAAGAGCCTGTGATTGTCCGATTTACAGCAATGAAATTCTGATCCTGTGGCAATCGCATCTTCCATTGACTCTTGCATTTCTTTCCTTCGTTTGAAAATCAGTTTTGGCTTTTTGTTATAGTGAAAAACAAATTGACGTAAGTTTTTTATGCGTCTGTTCTCTTATTGATGATAAATTTTGTCCTAACATTGTCAGTTTGTTGTAGATCCACTCGCCCGTGGCTCTTGGATCTACAACACTTTGACAATGTTATGATGAAATTTATCATCAATAAGAGGACAGATGCATAAAAAAACTGATGTCAATTTGTTAAAGTGAAATACCGACAGGGACATGGCTTCCTTATCAATATGTGAAACAAGGGTTTTGAAATTCAGACAAGGGACATATGTATCCCCCCTAAAATGGCCTCATCAAATGATTTTTTTCCTTTAGGTTATTTTCTTCATAATTTCCCCCTCAATAACTCGCAATCCTGATAAATTAAACCTTTGTAGATTTCCCTTGAAGGTTCAAGTTATTGAGAGGAAACTGTATGTTACAAACTACATAAAAAATCTATTAAATAGACAGCCTTTGGTTATTATGAGATAGCCATGAGATAATCCCTGGATATGAGCAAGTGCATAGTCTGATTGTTTATCTTCTAACAGTCCATCAGCTGTTATAGTACAACACTAAATTTTTGGTGTGCTCCCATTGGTCGAAATTGAACATGTGATGTGAGTGTCTCTCCTCAGCGGGCGCCTATCAGCGCATAGTGCCAATTTTGGACAATTTTTGTTCAGAATTTAGCATTGTACAATAAAAACAATAGAGTTCTTCTGTCTCAGGTAATATGTGTGATAGTTTCCCTCTGAAATTTGATGTTCAAACTTCATATAAGCCCCCAAACTATGTTCTCAGGCTAACATTAATTTTGTTGTGAACATCAAATTTCCTTGGGCAAACTATCACACGATAGTGCCTTCGACAGAAGAATTCTATCCTACAAGAAAAGGTGGGTGAAATGGATGGTAAAACATTCTTGTGATAAGTCGATAGATTTTCACCAAAACAAACTCGTTTGTTTTAGTGAGTTGATGACATTTACCATGTGACAGGGATAACCGGATTGTATAATATACAACATAATATATATTATGTGGGGAAACATTATTCCACAAAGTTGAGTTTTACGTGACCTCATAGCCACCTTGGTGCTTCAAGACCTTTCTCATCTCCAGGTTCTCTCTTCCTCCTACTCCCAAGAGGGAGAGGGGATGGGAAGAAGAGAGAGACCCTAGGAATGAGGCTGGGTGCTAGAAGCCTTATCTTCTATTAGCTCATGAATGACTTGAAAAACGCAACATTCTGCAACAATATTCCTAGTAGAAGTCGAACCCATTACCCCAACTTCACACACTAATCAGATGACAACTGAGCTATCCTAAAGGGGTTCCCCCCCCCCCCCACCCCTTCCAGGGTTCCAGTCTAAAACATCCAGGGCTCGATCGCTTCACTGACCAGCGCTCCAAGTAGAGTCTGGGCTGAATAGGGGCTCCAGGGCTCATTTTTACGAGATTACAAACTTGTTGACATGGGATGATCCAAACGAAACTTGATTGACATTAAACTGAAAAACTTACGGCGTTTGTCGAGTCTCTTCTTCGTGGAGTTATTTTTTTCTTATTGAGTGTGCGGTGTCGTCGACTTCGTTCATCATTCAATGCCTTCCACATCGTGTAATACTTTCTCGCCAGCGACAGATACTGTTCCGATTTTCGCTTCTCGGCTTCAACAAGGTTCTCTATGTGGGCTTGCACTGTAGAAATCATGGCACCGATCTGTTTTTCAACCTCTGCGCGTTTCTCGGCAAGTTGCGCTTCCTTTCCCTTCGCTTTCCACGCACCGTTGTGTTGTTGTTCTTTCCACTGATTACATTTTCCTTCGGGAACGAGATCTGTTTGGTCGAACGCTCCTTTGTCATCAGTTTCACAATCTGTAGCATTCAAAGGATTGGTTATAGGTAGATAAGGGTTTGTTCCTTCTTCTTGAATCTCCTCTTTGTCAGTCAAAAAGGGAATATAAATTGCCGTCTCAGTCGCCATCTTTGTTTGAATGTTTTCGGCTTTTCGCGCCAAAACTTTTCCGAGGGCAGGCCTGGTAACTAACTTGCAAACGAGACTTTTTGGTACCCAGACTTCTCTCACATGGTAAAACTACTTGCTGCCGATTTAATTAGACGGAAGAAATAAGCAGGGGCAAAAAAGGTTAAAATCCGAGACATTTCGGGCTTAGCCCTTCTTCAGTAGGAGTCAAGTTGAATCATACTGTAGAATCTTAGTGGAATCTTAGTGGGCTTTGAATCTTAGTGGGCTTTTTTCTCTCGTTTTTCTGGTAGTCACACAATGTTCTTAAGAACGGCTGCGTAGGAGACTAGCGCAGATGCATTGATACTTCTATTCTTCTGCAACTGAATTCCAGTTACCCTTTTTGTGTGGTCTTTCCATACACACACACAAAAAAAACACACACACAGTATAACGATAATAATCTGAATCGAAACGTATTCACAGGGTCCCAAAGGGGGGCCCTTTGGAGCCCTGGAGCCCTGAAATTTTTGTCGTGGAGCCCGGAGCCCAAAGCCTCTCTCTACTTGGAGCCCGAACAAAAATGCTGTTTTTGGCTAAATGGAGCCCTGGAGTGAAGCAATGGAACCCTAGAGCCCCGAATTTTCCGTCTTGGAGCCCTGGAGTCCTGCATTTCCTAGGCCGGAGCCCTGGAGCCCTAAACCCCTTTAGGACCTTGTATACAGTATCATACACTCGCCAAAAAATCTCCAAATTGTCAATGGCCCTTCAGGCAGTTTTAGTCCCCAAATCCTTACCTTGACTGTTTGCAGAGAGTCCGTTTGATTGAACCTTCTAAGTCTTAAACGTTGAAAGAATAAAGCTTTCCAATACGCTAGCATATAATAAATGGAATTTTTTTTCATATTTCGACACTTTAAAGTGAAAATGGGTTACACACAATGCAAATATAATCGCGACGCCTAACTGAGTGTGACTGACTTCTAAATAATTTGCACACCTTCTTGAGATTTTTCAACCAACCAGAAGACCAGGATAGCAACAAGAAAATTAATTAAAAGTGGCCATACTTTTAGACGTCGCACTGGAAACCGTACTGATTAAGTCAATTGAAAATTTTCTATGGAAACACGGTTGCCCACGAAGCATGTAGTATTAAATACAATAGATATATTTCTGGTTATTATTATTCGGTTTACTTATTCTTAAAATTAAATGGGTAAGAACACAAGATTGTGCTATCCATTGTGAGATATATTACAGAAAAGATTGACTCTCTAAAGAAAATATGATAAGAACAGCACCAGAGTGTAAGTCTTTGAAAACTATTTTCTATTTACTTTTTCTATGTACACTCGTTGTGTTGACGTATGAGGCTTGGAAGGTGCAATCATACGGACCCTCTGCAAACATTCTAGGTAAGAATTTAGAGATGCTGGTTTTTTTTTCGATTTCTATGTATGTATGTACTATGTGGGTTACTTCTAATGTTATTGCATGATAACGATGAACCCTTCGTCTTTCATTCTTTGTCCCTCATTTAAAATACACAGTCAACTTGCGGACACCCCGCTATCGATTTTGCTTTGACGTTTTTGAAATTTTTGAGCCCTTTATCCGCTCGTGGCCGAATAATGTTGAAAAACTAGTAAAAAAACAACATTGCCAAGCATTTATTTCTTTGTCAAACTATATCATTTGCAACATCTGTTCCTACAAACTCTTGTTAACAAAATGTTCATGTAAACGGTTACGCTGGCCTTCGCGGTTCAATGTTAAGTGAACTCCAAAGTCAAAGACAAAATAGTATAACTCCTGATGCACTTAGTCTATCATTTCTTAAGCGGCCTTCACACGTCAAACTAATGTTGGCCAACTTGTGTTGGCTCAAATTGGTGTGTGTGAACGACACAACAACAGGTTGGCAAACTGTTGGCGAGAATAGAGACAAGTTCTATTTGTCGCCAACAGTTTGCCAACATGTTGTTGTCTCGTTCACACACACCAATATTGAGTTGGCCAACATTTGTTTGACGTGTGAAGGCTGCTTAAGTCATACACATCAGTTTAGAACCCTGCGAAATAAACTTCTTTCCTTTTTTTTCAAAAATTGTTCCAAAAATTGTTCATGCATTTTTTTATGCTAGGTCTCCAAACAATTCTTGTTAATCCGCCAACTTACGTAGCCTTTTTAACTTCTGACATGTTGACATTTTAGGGATCTCTCTCTCATCACGTCAGTTTCCCGATCAGTAAGCTAACAATATACCACTGCATTTTATTCATGAACAACGGGTTTATCACGAAATCATCCAAACATAAAAATTGAAAAAAAAAATGGTTTGACACTGGCTAAAAAACGTTAGAAAACGAACATTAAAATTACAGGACGTTTCGATCAAAAATCTTAGATCTTTATCCGCGATGGAAAAAAATGTAACACCAAACTGATATACGGTCCTAAATTATGTAAATATCCAAAAGTAAGAGAGGGAATGCGAGACGCTGAAAATTAGCGCAGAGAGGTGTAAATACTCGGAATATGTCAATATGATCGTTTCCTGAGGGAGTACCACGCTTCAAGGGAGAGTCTTTTATAACAATTTTTGTCATGATTCCATCCAAAACATAATTTATTCCTACCCACTTTCATCAGATACCTGCCCAAAACTGCTAATTCGGTCGCTCTGTCAATTTAAATTCCTTTTTCTCTTCTTAGCAAGGCCTGCTTTGCAGTGTCGCTCCTATGAATAAAGTCGTCTAGTCTGTCCAAATGGTTTCTCACTGCCGTAAATTCTTTGAGTAATGTACTGTAATTTTTCAGTCCTATGCAACTTTTCCGCGGTTGATTCCTTTTCCACAAATTACGTGTCGTCGCTTTGTGGCTAACCCTCCTTAAAAACGATGTCACTGTTCTCGATAAACCCACGGTATACGGCCAGCCATGCCTTAAGTATCCTAATAGCAACTTTTTACTGATGGAGGAAGAGGTATACACTGCGCCGTATTGAACGATATTTTGGAAGACAAGTAATCCCAATATATTCTTAGTGAATGATTCCGACCTCCGTTGAAAAAGGTCCTTAGCAAATGTAAGTACTAAATGTAAAAACCACAAGGATCGGTAAAGGATACATTCTTCAGTATACTATTATGCAACAAAGCGTATGGAATTTCTGTCTTTAATTATATGCAAAAGCAGCTCTGGGATTGATACTGCCATCAATGTAGATGTAAATACATGTAATTCCCTGCCGACAATAGATTTTTTTTGCAACCCGCCATTAAGGACACCAAATTGCAATAACGGGACGGTTGACTGCATGTAAAATGATTTTATGTTCTCTTGTCGTATATCTATCTAGACTTGTACTTGTTACTGACGTTACTGTGTGACAAAAACCGTGAACACTTTTGACTTTGTCCATGTAGCTACCACTCGTGGGACACTGACAAAGATGCGGACCCATAGGTCCGTAATGCGTCCGCACATAAATGGTTGTGCAATGTGTGCTCTTGAGGTGCACTGAGAACATCCCAGTCGTGACTTGTCTTGAAATGAAATTTCAACCTCGACTTCCGGTAAATGGAGTAACTTTAGAGGAGATTTTTTCCTTCACTGCGAATACAAATTTGAGAAAGAAAACCAGATATGAATATTGGACCATCTAAACTTACCGCAAATAGATTTTCAGGCTTAAAGAAATCAGGCTTAAAAATTTGCCGGTGCAAATACCTTAACTGATGTCTGAAAAGTGGTGTTTCCTGAAAAATAAATTCACTCGTGAGGTGACCGTTATACAGTTTACCACTCTAAAGTATTCTTGGCTAGAAAAAGTCGGGAAAATCACGCAAAAGGATAAAGTTCATTCACCGACCAATATTTCAAAACTTGAGTTCAGCGTTTGATTTATTTGATGAGCTTCTATAGCTTTTAAGTGTTTGGATCAGTGAAATTCGGAAAGTGTTGCCATTCAAATAAAAGACATTGAGCGGTGTTAAGTTAAACGTCGGTAAACTCCTGGTCATTGCTCTGATTGGTGGACGAACTCGCCATGTTATTGGTCGTCTGTCGGTTAAGCCGTGATGTTATCTGTTGCGAAGGCTGTAAAACGTGATTGGTGCGTTAAATTCGATCCGTGTTTTGCTAGTCAAATGTCCTTTGGTCTATTGTTAGAAGAACTAGTCGGTTTGTCTATTGTTTCCATTTCAGTCTCGACAAGGCGAACTGAAAAGATAAAGGAAATAGGCCTTATTATCGGCAATTGGTCGTAAGCGCTGGCAGACAATTCATCGAGACTGATAACTTTTGTGGACACTTAATGAAAACGAAAACCTGTCTCTAGAACATGTTGACGATGATCCTCGTAAATCAACATCGTCAAACAATTTGGAAATACATTAATTTCTCCCTCATGTGTATTCACCTACAGCAAAATCGCCCACAGTGAAAATAAATAGTCCTCACTTATAAACTTGTTTTAACAGGGGCACCCAATGGAAAAAAATTAGTGCCGTTTCGTCCCGTCGTCTTTTAAGGGATATTTGTGTGGGCTGATACAGGTTAATTCGTGCGTGCTGGATTGCAAATTATTTTACGACCCACGTTTCAAGGATTTAAAGGGATACTTCGCCCAAGAAGACTCTAGGTTTTTCTCTATAATTAATTCCGAACGTAAGGCCTTCCGTACACAGTTTCGCACCGAAATGATCCTTTGGGTGCCCCTGATAGTTTAAAATCGATTATCCCGTGCGTGCTAAAGTTACACGTGAGATGACCACAGCAGGGTGGGGGGTGGGGGAACGATTTTGTTTTGGACAAGTCCTAGAATATGGGAGAACAAAAAGTGAGCGAACAGACTGATTGTCACGATTATGCAAGTGTCATTTCGAATAATGACGCTTGTATTTTAAGGCGATAACCAGCATCGACAAAACTAGCTTGGCCTGAGCTCCTTCTGTGGCATTGGTAAAATGTATTTGAATTTATTTTCAGGTCCTCTTGTGAGTGTAAAATCAATTTTCCAAAAGGCAAAATCGAACCTCCACAAGTTGTTTCTCCGTTACAGGCCAATGGCGGAAAATAAGGTTTGCCTTTTAAACTTTAAGTAGCCAACCGAGCACGCTGCCCGGCAGAACTCCCCCAAAATTTGGGTGGGGGAGTACGGCGCACCCCGTTGAAACCCTTACCTTATTTCAGGCCAAAATGTGTGATTTTCCCTACCCTTTTTCAGACCTGACCCAAAATTTGATACCCCATTTCAAACCTACCAAGACTGCCTCGGTTTGCGTAGACATTTGCCAAGGGCTTCAAAGTTCCGATATTGTCAGAAAACTGACTTCTCAAGGGAAGATAGTAAAGAAAAGTAGCCTCTTCTGAAGACCATACCCAATTCCAGACCAGATCGCACAAACCTTACCCTATTTCATTTCAGTCCAAAATTTTACAAAATCTCAATCCTCCATTCCTCACTTAAACGGCTCGAAAGCCCTACCCTTTGGGGCTGCACATGCCTATCTAGCTTATATAAGGGAGTACCCCAGGGGATGACTTGTCAGTTAATTTTGGGTTCAGTAGATTGTGACACCAGAACACAGGGGGGTACTTGGGAGAATTGGCGGCTTTCCTGTGGGAGCTTAGGGCGAGAGTGTCTCAACAATTCTGCAGGTAATTGTAGCTTTCAGCAAGAGACAAGACGGGACCTCCTGGATCCTTAGGCGAACCAAGCACACTATCTAATAACACAAACGTGACTCTTGCACAATATTCTTCTGTTGGGAAACGACACCACGAACAAGACCGACCCAAAAATTTGGTCATAGACTTTTTATTAGTGGTCATAGATTGCACCATGTTCGGATAACTGAGGTTTATTTTCACAGCTTAGGATTTCATCCACAGACTAAAAAAGTAGAACCACCTTGCACAGGATAATAAAGAGGTCCACAGGAAAGTACTGCTCAGTAGCTTTCATTTGAATGGTCACACTTAAGGATTTCATCCACAGACTCAAAAGTTAGAACCACCTTGTACAGCATAATAAACAGCACCACAGGAAAGTACTGCTCAGTAGCTTCCATTTGACTGGTCATACTTTAGGATTTCATCCACAGACTTAATGGTTAGAACCACCTTGTACAGCATAATAAACAGCACCACAGGAAAGTACTGCTCAGTAGCTTTCATTTGAATGGTCACACTTTAGGATTTCATCCACAGACTCAAAAGTTAGAACCACCTTGCACAGGATAATAAAGAGCACCACAAGAAAGTACTTCATTTGGGTGGTCACGCTTTAGGAATTCATCCATAGGTTCAATAGGTGAAGTTAAGAACTACAGAACAAAACTCGCTCCTGTGACTGAAAGGATAAAAAAACGTAACCGCCAGGACTTTTTCCTGTGTAACTGAATCATTTTGCTATCGCAGGGGAAATTTAACAGCTCAAATCTTAGCCCCGAAAAGAGGCAAGTTGCCAGGAAACAACATCTTAAAGAATACTGCCTCAAGAACAGGTTTGATAAGAATCCATCCCCGGAAGAGCTACATATGCTTGCTGTAGACGACGAACAGAAATTTATCTATTGTGTTATATCAAAGGTGGGAACTACAACTTGGAAGAAAGTGTTAGCTCGCCCTCGAGGAATTCGGCCTGGTACAAACCGCTGGATTATGTGGAAACGATTGAGTAATTATACAGAGGAAGAAAGGTCACAGCGACTTAAAACATATTTTAAATTTGTATTCGTGCGCGAGCCGATACAACGCATGCTTTCGGCGTATAAGGATAAGTTTTTACTTCATGAAAGGTATACCAAAGACATCAGAGAAGAAATAGTTAAAGCACTTCGACCGAAAAATTACAAACCTGAAGGAAAGAATTTCGTTAGCTTCCCAGAATTCCTTCAGTATTTTTCTGATAACAAAACCCGAAATCAGCACTGGCGACAGTACGAAAAGATCTGCCATCCGTGTGTTGTCGACTACGATTTCATTGGTCACATGGAGACATTGGAAGAGGACGCCACTCTCCTGCTAAGAATGATGGGAATTGATGACCGTACCAGTTACCCGCCAATTCGGAAGCAAAGGACTGGTTCTTCTGAAGTGCTAAAGTACTATTCCCAGGTCCCTACTCAGTACATCGAAAGGATTGGAGAACTTTATCGTGGTGACTTTGATATGTTTGGTTATGAGTATCTCGGCCCTGTGAAAGAACTTCTCAAGAAAGAAAAAGCACAACAAAACAACGAAGGCTAACTGTTATAAGTGTTATTAGGCGGGGCACGTGCCTAGCACGTGTGGCCGTCTCATAAAATGCAACGCACATTCCTGAATTTTCGAAGTCAGTAGACTTAGTCTCCGCGCGGGCTCTAAACAATCAGGCTCGTTAGATTGAAAGCTAATCTTTCAAACACCGCACAATTTGTTCGTGATATTACCTCTTTTCCATCTATAGCTTTGACGTAACCAGATAGAAAAAACTGGTAACTGTAGAAAGGAGCGTAATTTTGTTGTTTTGAGTTTCACAGCGTATTGAAGTTAAGTACAGGTAAGCGTTGAAATGTTTATTTCTCAGGGTGGTATTGACAAAATACATTAGAATCACTGGTCGGCACTCGAACAATCGCTTGTTGTTATCATGAAGTAAATTAAAATGGAAGTGCATCGTTGTTTAAAAATAGATTGCAATTAGCCAGTACTCGTGTCGTGAATGCCTAGGGGCCGTACTTAACGATATCACGGTTTAAGAACGATTTATTTCTCCAGGTAAAGCCACAGGTTTTCTCCTGGAGAAAGAGTCGTACAGAGGTCACTGGTAACAAACAAACAAAATTCTCAAGTTAGATACATACATTTAATTCCTTACATACCGGAAGTGCAAATTGTCCATAACAGGTCACCGGAAACCACGAACTACTAAAGTTATAAGGTTTAAGACGGAATCCATTAGGAAACTGAGTAATTTTAATTTTCAGTGGACAAAAATCTTGTACCAGAATAATTTAAAGCATATTGCATTCTTTTTTACATTTTTTGAGAGCTATGGATGTAATTTGTTATCTGTAATAACCCCAAAGACAATTTCTTATGGGAGCCCGAGAAAATAAATTTCAAATTTCACAAAATGAAATCTTACGCATAAAAATTTACCTATTTTACCCGTATTTACACAATTCCTGTGAAATTTGAAATTTAATTTCACGGGTTCCCATAAGAAATTCTCTTTGGTGTTATTACAGATAACTAATTACGTCTATAGCTCTTAAAAAGTGTAAAAAAGAATGCGATAAACTTTAAATTATTCTGGTACAAGGTTTTTGTCCACTGATTACTCAATTTCCTGATGGATTCCGAAACCTTTTTTCCTTAAGAAAAGAGGAGGAGGGTGGGGGGGGGGGGGGGGGGGTGAGCGACTATGCGCCGCCTGTGAATTCTTCAGAATTTCTAGTTTGATATTAACCTTGAGGGCGATTCAGACAAACGGGCTTCAAGATTTATTTTATCAAGCCCCCCTTCTATCACCCCCCCCTCTAATAAGCCCCCCCTCTGAAAGTCGAATTATTTAAATAAGCCCCCCTCTCTCATAAGCCCCTTCCCACTTTGGGGCATCAGGTTTTGTAATATGACGCTCCTAATCTCTACTAAACCTCTCACCTCATCACCAGTCGGTTTATTTAATAAAGGCTAGGAAAAAATACACAAAGTTGGCGGTTCTTTCTTTCAGGTGATCATGTTGAGAAGTGAGTAAACAGTGTTTGAGTTTTGTGCAAAATAAGACCCCTTCTCTAACAAGCCCCCACCCCATTCAAGAGACCTGAAATTAAATAAGCTCCCGGTGGGCTTAATAGAGCTTATACGGTAAGCGTATTTTGAGTAAGACTCTTCAAAGATTTTTGAGGGACTGTTTTCATGGAAGGGAAGCCTGTATAAAGGTCTTAATTGGAGTAAGGCGCAAAAGAAACTAGGGAACGGTGAAATTCGTGTGACATAAATTTCTCACACACAACTTTAGATTTAACGGTAAATTTGTGTTTCTAAAAATTAATATTAGTAGATGTCAGACTTTTTATTAGTTTCTCCTAAATTTTCCCCTTAAAGTTTGTAGTGTAATGAATACTAATAAGCCTTTCATTTATTTGAGTGTCTATTATTGTCTATTATTTGAGTGTCTATCCAATTAGCTTTACAGCTAATTGAATACTAATATACTGAATATAATGAATTAATTCTTGACATTAAAATGTTTATTCTAAAAACAAAATACAACCATAATAGCTATTAGGAAATCGCAATTTTTTTACTGTTCTTAAAAACCAACAAGACAACAATTGTCATTTACATTCTACATAGATCACGGCAGTTACTATTGTCTTAACAATTCTCTCTAAGTCTTGTTTTCTAATGTTTCGCCTGGAGGCAGGCTAGGTATTGACCTCAGCTGGCTCGAGCGAGAGCGCGCGGGCGAACGCAAAAATCACCTCCTGCATGGCAACGTGTAGCACGCGTGGTCAGCTCGATTTAGGCGCTGGTGTATGGTGGCAGCTTCCTACACCAGCGGCTCAAAACGTGGGCAGGGGATTCTCACGCTCGTTCGCGTGTTCTTTTTACTTGACTAGCCCTGAGCCGAAAAAAGAGACTGTTCGTAGTCTAAGTGAATGTTTGCCAATCAGCGTACGGAATGAAACCTTGAGAGGTTGAAAATGTTATTCCTTAGAGAGTAATTAGGGGTTTTGCTACTGTCAAGTTCCAACCCACAACTCGTTAGAAGTCGGCGTTTGACTTTGCGAAATCTTGCAGCCTTCTATTGAATAAAAATCGTAATTTAGCCCGCTCAAGGAGCTCCGTTCTTGTGAATTAAATGTTCCAACACAGATTTTCATTTTCAGCCTGACGTCAGCAAAATCAAACGGTGTTGCACCAGACAAGATCATTTAATAAGAAATCAAAACCGGAAATCGACTGTTCTCATCGAGTGTGTATACTGTGTATGCTCCTGACAAAAACCTATCCTAAGAACACACCGCTGTTCGCTGTGTTCTTGGGCTATTTCTTTTAAAAATTTTACAACGCATTGAAATGCTGAGCGTAAAATCACTGATAAACGACGACACAAGTTATCAATATAAACAGCAGGATCCCCACCGCCTAAAACATACATCACCGCCTAAAAATGACCGGAAAGTGTCTCCGACATAGCCCGATGATAAGGCGAAGTTTCTCTCGTGGGAATACCGAAGATCTCGCGAACATCAGCGAATCTACACGACAGCTCACGAAAATAACCACAGGAATGCGCTTAACTCCACTATAATATCTCGTAGTTGCTAGCAACCACGAGATACCCAATTCCAGACAAGAACGCGCACAACCTTACCCATCTTCGGCCCAAAATTAAATGGTCGAAATCTACACCCCATTTCAGACCAGAAGGGCTCAAAAAATACCCTTTGGAGTCGTACATATCTATTTGGCGTATATAAGGGGGAGTACCCTCTCCCCCCCCCCCCCCCATGGTGAAAGTGTCTTTGTTAATACTGAACTCTCATAGGAGGTTACTAAAACCTTAATCTGTCGATAAAACGCTAGGGGCGTTTATTTAAGACTAGTCCGTGTTGACCTGGAGTTTAATTGTCACACGGTGTTTGTTTGGAGCCCGGCGTTTATTAAACAGGGGTATTTTTTTAGGTTCGTCAGTTCTGATAGCCTTACTTTTTGTCTTCAATACTTAGAGTTCACTCTGGAGCCTGGGATCCTGGTTCACTAGAATCGCAGCAGCAGATAGTAATAACATAACTAAGCAAACCAGGTATAAGATGTCCTGAAAGCTTTGAAAGCCATGAAAGAAAGCCTTCATGGTATTTGAACTGAGTCTTGTTCCCAAGTATTTATCGTCTAAGTTTGTTAAACGTGATGGAACGCGCTATTCCAGTAAGAGACTCTGTGAACAAACTAATTGTCCCTGTTGACCACGTGAACCTGACAGTTATTTGAACCCAGCGTTTATTCGAGAAAATATGATGCGTCTTTCTACCTCAGGTCAAGAAGAAAATAGACTAAATTATAAAAGAAATCATAACAGCAAGCAGTTCTTTAGTCATTCCGCAAGTATGGTCGATGTCCGGTAATTTATGAAGTCGTGAGAAAACAGATATTCCAAGACAAAAATTCTCTGATTCCTATACCTTATCTCAGACTAAACTGGTTGAAAACCATACCCTTCACAGCGGCACATTCCTTTTTAGCTTATTACATATGGGAGTACGCCCTCCACCCCACCCCCCCGCCCAGGCTCTTTCAAGGTCTTATTTGTTTCCAGGCTTCCATGGCGGATGGTAACCTCCCACTGTTCATTGCAAGTGTATTTTGTTGACGCCATGTTGCACGTGTGCAAGAAAACTTTGGGGAAAAGAAACTTTGAGGAGGTAAGCTTATGTTCTTTTTATTTGTTTTTGATATTTAAAGCTAAAGCACTGTATGGTCGAACTTTTTGTGAGCCGAGAAGGGCATTACACACAATTTTTTTAATAGTACAGCTGAGGTGAAAGGATTATGCGCTTTTTTTTAGCTTGACACCTTGGTTTTTTATATTGTTTTCTTTTTGGATTCTAAAATACATTGTAGTGCATGTTAACTCAAACGCCGTATTTCAAGTGCTGTGTTTTTAAAAAATGAAAGAAAAAACCTTTTCTTTGGAGTGGGGGCTGGGGGGCAGGGGGGGGTGTTGGGTAGTTATTTGAATTTTTTCTGTGGAGAGCAGATTTAGGACCAGGGGGGGCTGGCAGCTACCTTTGATCTTGCCGCTTTTGGCCTCTACATGATTGCCCCAGTAAAGAAATCTGTCAATCATTCGAAAACTCTAACGAGCATGCGCGAAGTGCAACGAAGTCTCGCGGAAATCTCGCGGACGCGAACTACTCGAGAATATGTATTCTTTTGTTCGTGGTGATTGTGGAAAAGGAATTCGTTTTTTGTTGTTTATTTGCTGTTAGTATTTTTGGCGACAGTACAGCGTTTGGGCACCACATTTCTCTAAATTCTGGATTTGTGTACACTCCTGCTGTGTATTATGTCAAGAACAAAGAACATGAGCGTGATGGTTGTGTCATCGAAAATATATATAAACGTTCGCGGTGTCAACAGCCACTTGACCTGGGAAATGGCATTAAAGTTGCAGCTTTCGACCTTCCATTGCGATCCATTTCTGTTTCTGAGACCATCAAAATCGATGGCATGAAGGACCAGCTTTATTTTAGGTTAGTAGAGCAGTCAATATTGAATATGCAAGTGACAAGTTTCGGCCTGAGATTTTCCCAGTTGAGTGTTGAACAAACTACGCTCAAATACTATATTCTAGCAGATGATTGTGGATTTCGTCATCTCAGGAAGATTTATAAGAATCTTTTTACTGTGGAAACTGTGGAATCGTCCAGCCAACAAAGCGAAAAGAGGAGATTTCGATTACGAGTCTTCTTTAAGTCTGTTTCACAATGAAGACAAAATCGAATGCGAAGGCTTAGAATGTATTAAAAATGGGCTTGAACTTTCACATGCACTTGCCTCAAGTTTTTTGCGTCTTATTTACAGCTGTAAGCGTAATTACGTGTAAAACACCACGTTTATTTTATGGAATTCTTCTTTTTGTGGCTTGAGTGTTTCTTGGCGGCAGTTGTTTCTGCAAATATATTGGTTGGTTGCAGTTACAAGAAAAATAAGAACATTTGAGATGATAGAATTTTGCAACTGGAAAGGATAGCTTATAAAGGACAACCAACAAAAGAAGAATGCTTGACCTTACAAACAGAGCTGTCTGAGGTTTGCTTGTTTTGATAAGAGAACTTAAAGAATTGGCAAAGTAAATACACCTAGGTTTAGGAAAACTCCCTAGTTCCATATATTGTACTGACATGCTAAGTTTAATTCAATGGAAATGCAATGAACTATCACATTTCCAAGCATTTTCCCACATTACGCATGCAACTGTCCAATGAGAAGGTTTATAAACATTTGCTAGGGTAATCTGAAAAGATTGAAGGATTTGCAATTATACGATTTTTTGTATTTTGCCTGTAGCCTGTACAAGAAGCTTAATTGAAAGGAAAGACATTCAGGCCCATTTTTCTTAAGTGTCAGTCAAAAAATTTGTAGTTTGAGTTCAGTAACACCAGGTGAACTATGCAATAATGGAGTATTAGACAATGCAAAAGTTCTAAACGGTCCCTTCTGTTAAAAGAGCAATTGACTTCTGCTCATACCCTTTCAGACATTTTTGTACTTCTGATGAGGAAACAGTTCCAATTGCCAAGGAGAATTCAGTTTTTTTGAAGATGGATACATATGAAATAAATCAGGTGTGAACTGCCTGATGTAACAAATGTGGCCATAAAGGGCTTGCAGTTTTTAAAGTGCACCTGACCCCAAAATATTTTTTTCGCTACAATAACTCTTTGCACCTGTTCGAAAAGCATTACGCCTTTTTTTATGAAATCCCCCCCAGTCTTGACTTTATAGGCTGTAAAAGTTACGAAAACTAGCCATCATCTGGAACACGACCGAGTTAGTGACGGCATGGGTCTATTCTGGATCTGACATCACAAACTGATTTGCATCTTCTTAAGTCTTTGTAAACATGCATGCAAAGCAGTTTTTGATGTAAAATCAAGAATAGACCCATGCCCCTTCTAACTCGGTCCTGTGACAAATGGTGCTTAGTTTGTCGTAAGTTTTGAAGCCCATAAAAAAGTCAAAAACTGCAAATAATGGCGAAATGTTTTTAAAATAGGTGCAAAGATCTATATTAGCGTAAAAAATATTTTGGGGTTAGGTGCAATTTAAATGTTTTCAACTTGAGCAGTTGAAAAGGCAAATTTGATCCTGATTGAGACTGAATTTTTTCAAGTTTGCTTTTTCAACTGCTCAAGTTGAATGCATTTAACTGTGAGGATCATTATTTCAGAACTGTTACTGATAAGGTAGGGGAAAACAGGTCAAAACAGTGTTGAAAACGAGGCTGGCATGCATTCAGTAACTGTTTATAAAGGAGATGTGAAATAACCCCAGAATGGCTGATCAACCATGGTTGCTCTAAGTGTGCAACAGTCCTTTTGAAGTGTTTTCAGAAAATTAAGGATTAACATAGCTGTCCATATATATGTCATCAGTCAAAGTCCCTGTACAACCAAAACCTTTGCCCAAAACATATTTATCAACATGCACCTTGGATAACCAATGCCTGCCAGATCAAAGTGATGGTGTGTTTGCCAGAGTATCTTTACTTTACAGACTGTCGGAACCTTTGCAAACTCCACCCCCCAAATGATTGTTTTGTTTGCAAAAGCTGTTCAACATCAATTGCACTGTCAAGAAAAGTTCAAGTCCCTTCAGAATTCAAATGCCAATTTTCCACAAACCCATTCAAGTAAATATGTGAAATGACTGAGCAACCTGGCCCCTTTAAGTTTCAGTTCTCACCCCAGAGGTGTGATAGACAAAATCTAAATGAAAAATTATTTCACCTTTTTCTCCAAAAAATGAGCTTTATTATCAGGTATACCTACACACTGTAGGCAATATCTGTGACTCACGTGGCGAAGTCAAAGAGCAAAGTGTTGTAAACATCACCTCTCAGCTTTTCATCATTTAAGGATTCTAGAGAGCTGTACATGAAAAAATCTCTTGTGGACTGTGAGGTAGTAACATAACTTGGGTAAAACAAAAAATAATTTGGATCAACAAAACCTCCACAATTAATTGTTGACTCCTCCTGGGTAGTTCCTATAAAGAAAGAAAAATCTACAGTGTATGTCAATGAAACAAGGACAAAGTCTCAAGTGACAATTCTTAGTGAAAGAGGAGAGCGAATCTGGCCGCTGTGAAATGTGTCAGAAAATGCTTCAAAACTCGTAAAATCAGTACCAGAAAAAGCAGAAAGGGCAACCAAATCAGATAGAAACAAAGGTTAAAAAAAGCGATCGAAACCTTCCCTTGAATGTTTAAACTTGGTATAACGGAAATAACGCTGAACCAACACAAACACGCGTACACCAAATAACGGCTAATTCGGCTAATTCTCCTTCCTCGCCACCGCCATGTTTGTTTGGAATAAAATTAGTACACAGTCCTACTCGGCCAAATTTCTTTACTGGGGCGATCATGTAAACTCGGTTCCAGACCTCGCTGCCAGCCCCCCCTGTTTAGGACTTTGTGGCCAACTAATGGTGCAACACCACGTGACTAAAGCATTGTTACACGAGGCAAATTTTTTCTTCAACTTGCAAAAATGTTGTTCAGGAGGCAACAGTATGGTATCTAGCACTGCAACAAAGGTTTTTTAATTTAAAGAATACTTAGGATAAATTTTAGTCAAGGAGGATATTTTTAACAATATATTGGGCCCAGGTTAAACCATGAAACTTGAGTTACCCTGCGTTTTTGACTTACAGGTCATGTTCAGAGCAAGAAAAAAGTTGGTTGGAATGTTGTGTTTACAGCAGTAATGTCACTTGGAGCTGTGAAAGTTTTTTCGAAGGTAAACTCAAGTTTGAATTTATTTACCTTAAAAAGCTTTGAATAAAATCCCCATTGTGCACATTTCATGTGACTGGGAAAATACTGAGAAAGTTTTAGGAGTTTCTGTTTTGCTTTGACTGTTTAACCTGATAGAAGAGTAATTTTTCCCACTGAGATCCTTTCTGGATGGGATGCTAGACCATTACGGGTTCTACCCAGTTGTGGATGCAGGGGCCGCTCCATGATTTTGTACTTTAAGCCATGATGGCGACCGCCGGTTTATAAAATGGACACGGTTTTTGGTGAAAGCAAGTTGGCTTAACATACGAAGAAAGTGCTGTAAAGCTTGTGGTACGGGTACTCAAGAGCGGTACTGTCTTATACAAGACGCATGCGCATGTTAGTCTTCTGAATGTTACCTTCCTATGTTTTTGTCTTTTAATTTACAGTATTTAAGATGTGAACGGCGAAGGGTTGTTTAAGTTTGGGGTTTTTTGTACAGTACAGCCCAAAAATAATGCACGCGCAAGAACTTCTTTTTGCGTCCGCAAGCCGAGAACTTCTTGCGGCTACTTGCAGGATGCCTGCACTTGAATACTGCAAGCCGCAAGAACGTCTTTGCGTTTAGAAGTTAAAACCGCAAGAACTTCTTTGTGGTAAGATATCTGGACCGCAAGTAAGCGCAAGAACGTCTTTGCCCTAACATCTTAAAAACCCGGAACCCGGAGAAGGTAAAAAAGAGACCACTTTATAACGCAAGGCACGTTCGAAATTGGCTGCCTTTGTAACTTGCAATCAGTTGTTTATTTCGTCCCTTGTAAGTTTTTTTCTTCGGTTTTGAATTTTTTATCCGATAAAGAGTTCACTAGGTTCTGAATTTGACACTGGTCGCCCTCTATGTTATTTTTTAACGGCTAGGGAGAAACGAGACTCAAACGAAGCACGCGTGTTATTGTTTATGTGTCCCGGAGTCCCAGACATGCGGTACGCTTAGCGGCGCGAAAGGTTTCGCTCGATTTATTTCACTTAAATGAGGAACAATGGCAAAGCACAGTCCATCAGTCACATTATTAAAGAACCGACATTCACCTGTTCAGTGTTGCTGTACTTCCACCAACATATTAAACTCGGACAAATACTTTTAATTAGTTGCGCTCACACGTGTGAGAAATGAACATGGTCACTCAGATGAGAAGAAATAATACCCGAAGTCTAAATTGGAAAAACACATTATGTTTGTAAAAATAGTTCCACTCATTACGCTGAAGTCGATATCACATTTTAAATCTTCGAAGTAAACCAAAAAAGTCTGAAGGAAACTAAAACTCCGCGATCTGAAAGAAATTCGGCACGTCAATTCTAACCTGAGTAAACACAAATCTGCCGTATGCAAATTTGGTATGATTTGCTTGAATGACATTTTGTAACGCAATGCATGAGCAGTTCTCTAAGTCGTCAAGACAGCAAGCCCCGGGCAGCAAGCTGTGTCGAAAGGCGAATGTGTGGTTGAAATCATATGTCTATGCTATTTCTTCGAGTATCCCTTTTTTGCTGGGAAATTAAACTGGTAAAGATGCAGGGATTCTTGATGACTTCACCCACGCGATGGCATGACCTCCTGCATGTGTAAGTCTGGTCTTGTCTTGCCTGTCAAAGAAGAGTTCGCGCAGTTTGCCGCAATTATAGCTTTTGGACCTTTTTGTTTCTATTTCTTGGATGGAATGAAAAACTGAATTGAGTCAGTTCTGAGTTGAACCCGTATCACTGTATCTGAGACACGCTTAAAAAATTGTTCATGTTTTGTCATGTGCCGGAGATCATGTTTACCGGGTGTTTATCTTGCAGTCGGAAAGCTGGCGGATATTCCATTTCGTGATGTGAATTTTCTTCGATACTTCGGTTGTTCGAACATTTGCTTCCTTGATTTTTTGATTAGCCTTGTGAACTTTCGCTTGACTTGGCGAATTGTCGCGCCAACACGCCAACACGACGAAAAATCGCTCGAAAGCTCGGTGATATTTCAAAGAGAATAGAGCGCGAGATTCGCTCTCATTACTTTTGCAATACCTCACACTAACACGAGCACTACAAGTTTCTTCGGCTGGACCCTCACTACTTCTTGCGCCTTCTTGCGGCTTGCGGTAAGATTAGTAACTTCTTGCGGCTAGATTTTCAACTTCTTGCGTTTCGAATGTTCTTGCGGGTAAACTGCAAGAACCTAGCACTTTCACTTCTTGCGCGGGCTTGCGTGTTCTTGCGGCGCAAGAACTTCTTGCGCCACTTCTTGCGCGTGCATTATTTTTGATAGGATTGAATGCGAAAATAGGATTGAATGCGAAATTGACTGTGTTGTCTGATCTAGTTAGTGGCTATGGTGAAATTTTTTTTAGCGCAGGAGTTTTTTTTATTGGGATTGACATTTTGAGGGGTGTAAAAATGTGGGAGTCAGAAGGATTTGTGAATGTCAGGACCATATCACGCTTCTGTGAATGTGATTTGCTTTGAAAGTTGCGTTTTGCGTGAGAGGCAGTTTCCCTTGGCGTTTTATGGGGGGGGGGGGGGGTGGTTTGCGAAGTGGATTGTAAGGTTTCTGATTGGCTAACTTGTATTTCGCAGCGGACAAAAAGGACAGTTGCGTTTTGCCGGCGTGGGCTAGGAAGAGAAGGAATTGGTACTAGTATGATGATGCAATATTAGTTGATTGCACATCAGTACATGATAGTTCTTGTGAACGGAGAGAAATGAGTGTTTATTTGAGGCGAGAAGTTGATACGAAGGAATCGTCATTAATAAGGAGTTTTTTTATTAATAAGGCAGGTGTTACGAGTCTTTTTGCATTGAAAGAACGAAAATATCTGAATATTATCGACGGATTTGTGTGGTTTGCGTGTGGTGTTCGCTAAAGGCTACGAGCAGTCTCACTTTCCGTTCAGAGGTAGATAGTGAAGGAAAAGAAAAACAGGCGAGTGAGCGCGAAATCGATTGCGGCTCGACAGGCGCGTTAGCTTTCAAAGACGTGGGCGACTTTCGTCCCCGCTCGCTTGTTTACCTGGTTAGCGGGTTAGCAAACTGGATTTAAACATCACGTCATGAGATATCTTGACGTGCCCCATACTCTGACGATCTGCTCGAGCTCGTGTTTTTTGATTCTACTGCTATGTTCACTGTTTGTATTTAAGGTCTAGGCACAACAGTAAATACTTCGTCGTCCCTGTGTGAGCATTCTCAGTTGTGGACGAATTCATATCGACATTCAACGTTTGAGTGATTTTGCGCTTTTCAGCACAAATAAAGCGATAAGAAAGATAAGCTGAGTCATCAGAGTTTAAACATTACGTCATCCAGTACCGCTATAGTCAAAATATTGTGTCACACAATCACACTTTTCCTCACGCCGGTTCGTAAAAAAAGAGGATCGCGCTAACATTTGTGAAACCTAGGGGTGGGGAGGGTCAGAATGGCCGGTTAAAATGCCCAATGGGCTTTCTTGTTTGGAATAAGTTTTGGCCCCATCCAGGATGATTTTCTTTGGGGAGGCGGGGGGGGGGGGGGGGGCAAAAAAGGTTTCATTTGTATCTGTCTTTTTTTTTGGGGGGGGGGATTTAAATGGTTTCATTTGTAGCTCCCTGTTACTCTAACTATAGTACCCCTGGGGGTGATGAATTAACCTATAGGGGCACTTGGGTAAGTGCCCTGGGCATCCTAACGTTCACCATGATTTTGTACTTTTAGTCCACAGGTATGTTTTTCATTAAATTTTGGCACCTTTTGGTTGTTTAAAAATGGGGTTTTTCAAACCTCTCCATCACTCTTTAGTGCTAGTACTCCCATTGGGTGATGGATTAAATAAGGGGTACTGGGATAGGTTTTTTGGGACCCCAACTTTCTGAGGGCCTTACTTGTGCCTTGAAATGCTTTTGGGGGTTTTAAATTACTTTGTATGGTTTCATTTGCACCTCCCTGTCACTCTTAGACCATAGCAACCCCCCCCCCTGGGTGGTGGATTAACCCAGGGGTGCAGGGGTAGGTTGCATGCAGCCACAACTTTCTGAGGACATTATAAGGTGCTTTGAAATACAAACATATAATGTTACATCAAATGAAAAGATTAAAAAACCAGCCAGGAGTAACATTGTGGGTGAAAAATCACCAGTAAATATTCGTCGACCTTTTAAGTGTGTCAGAATCACAAAACATACAACAAAAGGGGCGTTTACCTCCCAGCAGAGCCTAAGCATTGCCACACAAATTATGCTCCTGAAATTGAGTTTTGTGCTTCTTGGTTCTTTTTGAAAACAGATCACTTGACTCAGAAAGACCACTGGTTTTCAGAATACAATGCTAACATGTTGTCTCACTTGGAACTGACAGGCTTTGTTTATCTTGTTTTCACAGATCACATTCAGCCAGGGAGACAATCAAGCCTCAGCAGTCAGGATTCAAAGGTTATCTCAGTACATAGTGCTGCATGTTTTGCTTTGTAATCCAGCTCTTGAGTGAACCACATAAACACAAATGGGCCTGTTAATCATGTGACAGGTTCATGACTGACTGATTGACCAAACGTGTAATAGGTTGCTGTCTGAGTGACTGATTGACTGTGTGCTAGATTGACTGATTGAATGACTGACCAAGCGATAGGTTGACTAACTGACTGAATGACTGACTGACTGACTGACCAGACTGACTGTGACTGATCATGTGGTAGGTTAACTAACTAACTGACTGACTGACTGACCATGTGGTAGGTTAACTTACTGACTGACTGACTGACTGACTGACTGACTGACTGGCCATGTGGTAGGTTAACCAACTTACTGACTGACTGGCCATGTGGTAGGTTAACCAACTTACTGACTGACTGACCATGTGGTAGATTAACCAACTGACTGACTGACTGGCCATGTGGTAGGTTAACCAACTTACTGACTGACTGACCATGTGGTAGATTAACCAACTGACTGACTGACTGACCATGTGGTAGGTTAACCAACTGACTGACTGACTGACCATGTGGTAGGTTAACCAACTGACTGACTGACTGACCATGTGATAGGTTAACTTACAGACTGACTGACTGACTGACTGGCCATGTGGTAGGTTAACCAACTGACCGACTGACTGACTGACCATGTGGTAGGTTAACCAACTGACTGACTGACTGACCATGTGGTAGGTTAACTTACTGGCTGACTGACTGACTGACTGACTGGCCATGCGATAGGTTAACCAACTGACTGACTGACTGACCATGTGGTAGGTTAACCAACTGACTGACTGACTGACCATGTGGTAGGTTAACCAACTGACTGACTGACTGACCATGTGATAGGTTAACTTACAGACTGACTGACTGACTGACTGGCCATGTGGTAGGTTAACCAACTGACCGACTGACTGACTGACCATGTGGTAGGTTAACCAACTGACTGACTGACTGACCATGTGGTAGGTTAACTTACTGGCTGACTGACTGACTGACTGACTGGCCATGCGATAGGTTAACCAACTGACTGACTGACTGACCAAGTGATTGTTTGATTGATTGACCTATTGACCATGTGATAGGTTGACTGACTCACTGTATGATTGGTTAATGGAGATCGAGACTGATCATGTGATTGGTGATGGACTGACTGACTGACCATGCGACAGGTTCATGACTGACTGATTGACCAAACGTGTAATAGGTTGCTGTCTGAGTGACTGATTGACCGTGTGCCAGATTGACTGACTGAATGACTGACCAAGCGATAGGTTGACTGACTGACTGACCAGACTGACTGTGACTGATCATGTGGTAGGTTAACTAACTGACTGACTGACTGACCATGTGGTAGGTTAACCAACTTACTGACTGACTGGCCATGAGGTAGGTTAACCAACTTACTGACTGACTGACCATGTGGTAGATTAACCAACTGACTGACTGGCCATGTGGTAGGTTAACCAACTTACTGACTGACTGACCATGTGGTAGATTACCCAACTGACTGACTGACTGACCATGTGGTAGGTTAACCAACTGACTGACTGACTGACCATGTGATAGGTTAACCAACTGACTGACTGACTGGCCATGTGGTAGGTTAACCAACTGACCGACTGACTGACTGACCATGTGGTAGGTTAACCAACTGACTGACTGACTGACCATGTGGTAGGTTAACCAACTGACTGACTGACTGACCATGTGATAGGTTAACTTACAGACTGACTGACTGACTGACTGGCCATGTGGTAGGTTAACCAACTGACCGACTGACTGACTGACCATGTGGTAGGTTAACCAACTGACTGACTGACTGACCATGTGGTAGGTTAACTTACTGGCTGACTGACTGACTGACTGACTGGCCATGCGGTAGGTTAACCAACTGACTGACTGACCAAGTGATTGTTTGATTGATTGACCTATTGACCATGTGATAGGTTGACTGACTCACTGTATGATTGGTTGATGGAGATCGAGACTGATCATGTGATTGGTGATGGACTGACTGACTGATCATGCGACAGGTTCATGACTGACTGATTGACCAAACGTGTAATAGGTTGCTGTCTGAGTGACCGATTGACCGTGTGCCAGATTGACTGACTGAATGACTGACCAAGCGATAGGTTGACTGACTGACTGACCAGACTGACTGTGACTGATCATGTGGTAGGTTAACTAACTGACTGACTGACTGGCCATGAGGTAGGTTAACCAACTTACTGACTGACTGACCATGTGGTAGATTAACCAACTGACTGACTGACTGGCCATGTGGTAGGTTAACCAACTTACTGACTGACTGACCATGTGGTAGATTACCCAACTGACTGACTGACTGACCATGTGGTAGGTAAACCAACTGACTGACTGACTGACCATGTGATAGGTTAACCAACTGACTGACTGACTGACTGACCATGTGGTAGGTTAACCAACTGACCGACTGACTGACTGACCATGTGGTAGGTTAACCAACTGACTGACTGACTGACCATGTGGTAGGTTAACTTACTGGCTGACTGACTGACTGACTGACTGGCCATGTGGTAGGTTAACCAACTGACTGACTGACTGACCATGTGGTAGGTTAACTTACAGACTGACTGACTGACTGACTGGCCATGTGGTAGGTTAACCAACTGACCGACTGACTGACTGACCATGTGGTAGGTTAACCAACTGACTGACTGACTGACCATGTGGTAGGTTAACCAACTGACTGACTGACTGACCATGTGGTAGGTTAACCAACTGACTGACTGACTGACCACATGATAGGTTGACTGACTGACCATGTGATAAGTTGACTGACTGACTGACCATGTGATAAGTTGACTGACTGACTGACTGACCATGTGATACAAGGTTAACGGACTTACTGACTGACCAACAAGGGGTAGGTTTACTGAGTGACCATTATCGGTTACTGATTTTTAGCCTAACTTACAATTTAGCGATTAGGTGAGAATGTAATTGGTTGAGTGCCTGAAAGATGGACTGAGTGGCTTAATTGACTGAGTAAATGTTGAACTGACTGACTGACCATGTGGTAGATTAACCAACTGACTGACTGACTGGCCATGTGGTAGGTTAACCAACTTACTGACTGACTGACCATGTGGTAGATTACCCAACTGACTGACTGACTGACCATGTGGTAGGTTAACCAACTGACTGACTGACTGACCATGTGGTAGGTTAACCAACTGACTGACTGACTGACCATGTGATAGGTTAACTTACAGACTGACTGACTGACTGACTGGCCATGTGGTAGGTTAACCAACTGACCGACTGACTGACTGACCATGTGGTAGGTTAACCAACTGACTGACTGACTGACTGACCATGTGGTAGGTTAACTTACTGGCTGACTGACTGACTGACTGACTGGCCATGTGGTAGGTTAACCAACTGACTGACTGACTGACCATGTGGTAGGTTAACTTACAGACTGACTGACTGACTGACTGGCCATGTGGTAGGTTAACCAACTGACCGACTGACTGACTGACCATGTGGTAGGTTAACCAACTGACTGACTGACTATGTGGTAGGTTAACCAACTGACTGACTGACTGACCATGTGGTAGGTTAACCAACTGACCGACTGACTGACTGACCATGTGGTAGGTTAACCAACTGACTGACTGACTGACCATGTGGTAGGTTAACCAACTGACTGACTGACTGACCACATGATAGGTTGAGTGACTGACCATGTGATAAGTTGACTGACTGACTGACCATGTGATAAGTTGACTGACTGACTGACTGACCATGTGATACAAGGTTAACGGACTTACTGACTGACCAACAAGGGGTAGGTTTACTGAGTGCCCATTATCGGTTACTGATTTTTAGCCTAACTTACAATTTAGCGATTAGGTGAGAATGTAATTGGTTGAGTGCCTGAAAGATGGACTGAGTGGCTTAATTGACTGAGTAAATGTTGAACTGACTGACTGAATGACTGACCTGCTGATTTGTTGACTGGCCAGTGTTAACTGACTGATGGGCTGAGTGAGTGTCTGTCTGCCCATCTGTTTGACTGAGCCACTGATGACTGGCTAATCAACTCGTTGACTGATAGGATGACTGACTAACTGAATGCTGAATCAAATGACTTATTTGTTGACTAACCAGTCTGGCTGCTTAGTCAAATGGCTGATTGATTGATTCACTGATTAATTAGATTGCATGTCTGTCACATCTGCATGTCTTTTTACTCTGATGGGTGCATTTCAAATCTCTCTTGTGTATCCTCAACCAACCTGTGGAAAAAAGTGATGCTTTGCAACACCACTTTAATACGTGCCTACAAAATAGCCCTTTTCACAGTTACCTTTTGTCATTTGCATGACAATGTATTTGAATGTGGATGTGAGGCAATTTCGGGCAATTTTGCACTTTTTGCCCGAAATTGCCTCACATCCACCTTCAATTACATTGTCATGCAAATGACAAAAGGTAACTGTGAAAAGGGCTATTATGTCTGAACAACAACCCTGAAAATTCCACAGTGATGATGTTGCAGCACCAAAATCTGGGCTGTACATCTGATTGGTAATTTTTTTTTCAATTACTATTTAACAAGTGCTACATCATTGGTGTAGAATTTGTTTACCTGTTGCTCAGGCATTGTAGTTGCCACTGTGGGTGCAAAGCATACTGAATGATTATTTTTCAGCTCAACTTTTTTTAAGAGAATTTGGTTAAAACATGCTGATACCTAGCACTGCAGCAGAATTTGTGTATATGAAAATTTTTGCCTTTTTTGATGCAAGTTTAGTTATAAATTTTTAACACTTTTCAATTGTGTCATTTACTTTGTGTTAATGACTGAACATAACATGTGAAGCAATCTTCTACATGTCTCAGATGAAGTTTCACTAAAGCAGGGTGTGAAATTTACTCAAAACTTTTGCCAGTTGTGCTGTAACCATGAATTTTCAAATTTTATTTGGTGTTTGCTCCTGTGAATTTCTTGACTAAAAAAATTTACAGTGAACCTTAAGAAATTATCATCATAGTTTTAATATTATTGGATTTTTTTAGCGTTGGACTTTGAATTTTATCGCAAAAGTCCAACTAGCAAAATTTCCAAAACCAAAACCTATGTTGATTTATCACAGAAAACTACACCACTGCAAACAGCAAACAGCAAACAGGATTTGCATTTGTTTACATTACACAGTTACTCTCATGATCAGTGTTACAAACTAGCACATTTATTGAAATATTGAAGAACAACTACAATTTCTGCTGCTGGTGTGTTGGATAGAATCGGCACTGTGTTTCAGGCTAAGGTCACTTCATGCTGCAGACCAAAGATTGCAGACTTGTGTTGTCGAGTACAAGTTGTTGTGTGCATACATCAGAGCTTGTTAACATATTGCAAGATGTACACACATGCCAATCTTGCATTTGCCAACATAGGTTTGCAAACATAAGTTTGCTATATGAAGGGACCGTATTTGTATGAGGAAGCACGTCTAGAAGAGATTTGGAAACACTCTCAACCTATTCAGTCCCAAGCGTGGCCAAAATAATATTTCTCCTAACAGCAGGCATGTGATGAGAATATATTTTGACTACTAAATTCTCAGGACTAGCAGTTCCAAGAAACGTTTAGTAATTGGTAAACAGAACTTATAGTTTGATCTTGGGACTGAAAAGGCTAAGTTTGAAGTTACGTAAAAGTCTTGATTAAAGTGCCACTGGGACGAAAATTCATAGGTTTATTTCCGCCATATTCTGTCGCAGAATATCGCGTTTTGTTCATATTTCCCCAGAAAACTGAACAACAAACCTTCCATCCTAATATTTTTTAGCTCCAAAGTCGTGTAAAATGTGTCCGCCATTACCGAAAATGTGTTCCTGGGTGATTGCGCAATTTAATAGCTTGTGACGTCAGAGGCTCACCTCAGTCGCGTTTCCTTCAGGGTCTGGAAGGGGGGTCCTGATCCCGCATTCCCGCTCCTTTTTCACGAGAATCCCGCATCCCGCACTTTTTTCATCGCTATCCCGAATGTCGTTTCTTCTTTCCCAAAAATACATTATAAAAGACTCATTTCTGCAAAAGCTAATAAATTTAAGATGTAGATTGGCCCTTTCGATTGATATTTTGCGCTCGCCTGGTTGATTCGCTTTTGCCGCTATAACGTTTTTTTTGGGTCGTGACGATTTCCCGAATTCCCGACAGACAGGCAACAAAATCCCGCATCCCGTACCCAAATTTTGGTGAATCCCGCTTCCTTGGTAGCAGTCAAATCCCGAATCCCGTCAAGATATTTTTCGTTTTCCCGAATCCCGCACCGTATTTTGGTCAAATCCCGGATCCCGAGAATACCCTTCCAGACCCTGTTCCTTGGGTTTCCTTGTGTTTTGATTGAAGATGTCTACCGTCGACTGCGAAACCTCCGAAGAGTATTTCTACGATTCGGAACAGTCTTTAGCTTCCGAAGCCTGAGGATTCGTTTCATTCGGCAAATGAAGAATTTTTCTTACCGTACGATGTAAGAACTGATGTGAGGTTTCAACTAGTAATCTTGTCAACAAACTGTTTAAAGCCTTTTTTCTCGCCATATTGTTTGAGTTATTTGGCGGGAGTTCAAAACATAAGCGAAATATGCTTAGACAATGATTGTAGTTCAGGCCCCAGTTGCTCAAAAAGTGGATAACTCTTTTTCAACGGATAAGTCGCTGTCCGGTGGATAAAATTTATTGCTTCATCTCGGTTGTTCAAAGCTTGGATAGCGCTATCCAGCCAGCTGTTCAGCCGCTATCCAGTGATCATAAAGTTGTCCATTCCAAGGTAGGTTGTGTAACTGTTATCCACTGTAACCTGTAGCAAAACAGACATGGCTATTCGAAGAATTGATCTTTTAAGCTGTGGAAATTTAGACAAAACACCTATGAAAACTTTAGACTTTGATGCTCGCGAATTCTCAGCCATGGGTCGATCGATGTTACTGTTGGCGTGGGAGAAAATAAAAGAAGCGATACTTTGTCTGCCGTTGTTTATGTTCATTATATATTATAAAAAAGCATTGATGTTTTTGGCCATTCTTGGCATAGTGGGGGAAACTTATTGAAAAACCGTAATTCAGTTGTAGTCAGCTGGCAGGCAGCTTATCGTGTCTATTGGGGTAGACGCGTCACCTCATTCCAAGCCTTTAACGACTGGATGGCTCTTCCCATGGACTTGAGGAGGCCCATGCCATGCAATACATTTAAAAGGCTCTTGAACATCTTTTTATCAAAGCAAATTATATGATTCAATAGTTTTAGCAAAATATGTATATATATTTTAAGGACCTTTGATCTATTTTTACCATATTTGTACTTTTTATATTTTTAGTTTTAGCTTGTATCTATTATAATGTTTAGTTTTATTTTATTCTTTTGTTATAGAGGACCTCCCTGAAAACCACTCAACGTGATGGGAGTATCCTCTTTAAAGATTAATTATTATTATTATTATTATTATTATTATTATTATTATTATTATTATTATTATTATTATTATTATCATAGTACAGTGGTCGCTCAACACATTGAAACACAAGTGCTTGGCGCTGCTAAATATTTAAACAGTTTTATAGAATTCTTTTTCTGAGCCGAAAGAAGTGAAATAAATCAAAACCCTATTTTTCAAGAACTGGAGGCCTTGTGTGACCGGAATCTAAATATTTGTAGTCAAAATTAAAAGCCACAAGGAAAATTTTCCGCTGCTCAACAACAACATGCGGACCGCCGAGGAAACGAAGCTTTCGCTTGCCTTATTCGCTGCGTAAAAATAATAACTTGATATTTAATCATTTTTCTTAGTAGTTCATTTACTAAGATTGCTATGACAGGTAGAAGAAATAAAATTGTTAAACTCTTAGGCAAATAGTGGCGTGTGATATTTTTTCCCAACTTCAATTTCCACGCACCGACGATCCGATCGAACAACAACAACAACATTTTATTTGCATTCCCAATTACAAATGCCATTGCACATAGAAAAGAGAAAGAAAAAAATTGCAAAATCGATTAATTTACAATTCCTGTGTCTATTGATCCATTTCTTAATGCAAAAGCTTCGTAAATGAAGTAATCTTATTGTTTACAAGTGAAAGCGTCAATGCTATTTAAGAGAAATACAATTTTACGAATCGAAATCGGAATATTTACTAATAATATCGTCCATTAAAGATTTTCTAATTGCATCATATCTATTGCAAGATAAGAGGAAGTGTACTTCGTTTTCAACTTCATTTGAGCTGCAGCATTGACAAATTCTCAGATGCTCAGGAAGTCTAGGGGTGGAATGTCTTCCATTTTCAATTCTTAGGTTGTAATTACCTAACCTAAGTTTCGCTACTGCCCGAACCATAATGTCAATCGACTGTTCACCGACAGGGAATAAAGAGAGAAAAGTTTGTCCACATTCAGGACGGTATGTTATAAAATAAATGTCCATGCTTCTAAGCGATTACTGCTCTGAAATTAACACACGCGGAATTAAAAAAAGGAAAAGATAAGCAGTACAAACTACATCAGCTTAATCACGGCGGTCAGGATTGCATTCGCCGAGGATCTTCGCGCTAGCACACGGCAGAACTGAAAGGGTTTTCCACGACGATAATAAATTTCAAAATACGTTAAAAGAAAATGAGTTTTGCACAATGGTGGATGCATTGAAAAGGAAACAAACTGTCACTTCAACTACGTTATTAAAAAAAGGAAAAGATAAGCAGTACAAACTACATTACTACACTACGCGCAGATAATGTTTTTTTCCAGTTCTTTTTTCCATATAGTTGGAATAGGCAATGGATTGATCGACCTCTGGGATCTTGCGACATGAACAGCCCTCTGGAAAAACTCGTCCGTGAAGTGATCAAAATGCCTCTCGGGTTGAAATTCGCACTGTGTGAGTACGAACATTGTCCTTTTTTCCATTGCGGGTCCGCTAGCAGGGCTTCAATGAAGCAAAATACCAGCTCGGTGGTTGGATTTATTGTTGTAGCATTGTAGCAAGGAAGATTTCAAAGTCGTGCAACAAACAGTTGGCAAGAAATCTTTCCTCGAGGACAATTTACTTTCCCGTGCGAAGTAACCATGTGAAGGCACTAGGTTTCAGGTGAGCCTCTGACGTCACTTCCGCTCATTCGCAAGCCAGCTTCCGGAACAAGGGCCAGTGATGGCGGCCGCAAAATCTCGACAAAAACCGTCCGGAAAAAGCAACTTCTAGTCGTCGTAATAAGTTGCAATTTGGCAAGGTGAGTAAGAACCACAAACTATGTTCGAAAATGTAAAAACATGGAATACCAAAATTCTGGTCCCAGTGGCACTTTTAAGCTTTGTTGTGCAGTGATGGATTGGCTTTAATAAAAGGTTTGTTTCTTCTTTCACTGTAAGGCATAAATGTGTGCAGTATGAAAATAATGCAACTCCAGTGGTCTTGTTAGCAGTTGTTCTCAGGGTCTTCACGCAAGGAGTCAGAGCGTCACGTCATGTAACGCTTTTCCCTTTGCGTGACACCTTTAAAGAAAAGGATATTTTGTTTCAAATGTTTTTTTTTTGCCATTAAACCTGATTAATCAACCAAAATCTGTCTCAAGAGTAAGACTTGTCATGATAAACGATTTTAGATTGTTTAGTTAAAGACTTTCACACAGTTTAGAAACGTTGAAATTTACTAGTTGAGTTTTCTGATACCAGCGCACAAATTTATGGCATACATTGTAATGGGAGAGTAGCTGTTTACTAAAGTCAAGTCCAGGTTGTACTTTGAAGCTTTGTTAAGACTTCATCAAAAGCAGAACTTAAACCTTGGTCAAGCGGATTCAAATACATCATCCGACACTGTTGAATACAACTTTGTTGTACGAATGTTTGATGGCGAGACCATTTAGCGTCATCCAAAATCCTTTAAAATCATTTAACATCATTTATGAAGGGTGCCTAAACGCGTTTCGGTAGCCAAATTCAATAGTGTTGAACGGTGTTGGATGGAAATGTTGAATCGGTGTGGCCGGGGTTTAGACTTTGAGTTGTTCCTCTTTTTGCTCAGGGATAGTCCAGCAAAAAGGGCCTGCGAGAACATGCAAAGTTACCTGCTGTGCGGAAAGGCTTCTTATCCATGTGATGCCTTTATGCACTGCAAGTGATTCTTGTGTGTTCTCGCATGTTTTTCTCGCTTGACTATCCCTGAATGGAAAGAGAGACTGCTCATAGTCTCAGCAGAACTTGGCTTATTATGTGGTTCATTCAAGCAGTTGGATTACAAAGTAAATAGCACGAGTACTGAAGATAACAGTGTTTTATTGAAGAAAAAAAAGTAATATAGCCAATCTCGTTCCTGCTTATTGGGTTGCTTCAACTCTGATCCGAGTCGGTGTGCATTCTTCTGTTGTTATTTAATATTCCAACTTTAAAATCGTGGTCTGTTTCATCTGATCCTTCATTGAAGCCAGGGGCAGTTGGACACTTAACAAATTTGTCCGTTTGTTCTCAAGTGGAGAGGACAGCGTCAAGGAAAGTGAGAGTTTGCTCCTCATGTCTCCAGGGTCTTATTCAACTATGTCACAATACCACACTAACTGAAATTAATTTAGAGTTAAAATATGTCAAAGTGATTTAAAATATTCGCAATTTGGTTGAAGGTGCGTGTCTGCAAGTCAACATATCATGAGAAGTAATAATTTGTTCAAGTGCTGTCCGCTTTCCCTCCCAAATTTTTGATCCAAACCAAATTGAGTTGGGAATTTCCAGTCTTGGACAAGAAAAACTGAAATGCTAAAGTGTTAAGCTCAATTTCAGTGAATCAACGTATGAAACCAAGGAAAGAATTGAACACAGAATCCGCTAGTCTGACTTCTCGTCCAAACCGCCAACCAACTGTCTCCCACAAACTCCACCAAAGAGCACAAGTCACTGGAAACCTCTCATCTGCGAAGCGTCCAGTGTCAGATTTCTCTCCCCTATTATTTACTTGGAGAAAGATAAACCTATATTAGGTTGAGAGTAATTGCAGTGCAAATCTTTGGTGAAAATGGGCTTGTGAAATTAGAAGAAAATTGTTTTGGTATTTATTTTGAAAATTAAAGAAAAATACTAATATTGCGCTGCGTGTTTTTGAAAAGGTTTTGCGTTAGAGTTTTGCTGAAGCGTTTTATTTTAAATTAATAATCGCAGGTAGAATTATTTTCAGATGAAAGACAAAATAAACGTAATTTTAGCTTTTATCCAAAATAAGTAGACGTGCGTTGAAGTAAAGTTATTAAAGTTTTGGTAGAGTGTCGAAAATTGCGTGAAAGGAATTATTTCTTAAATTACTGTTTAGTCGAGTTTTTATTTGGAGTGAAGTATTGAGTTTTTCCAGATCACCTTGATGTTTAGCATTTCAGTACTCTCATTTGAATAACTATTCGATTTAATTTTCGTATTTTGCTATCCCGAGAGAATTTGTCTTCATTGGAGCCGTCACTTGATCGTAACGCAACGCATATCCAGCGAAGAACACGCATTGCGTGACCACCGTAACGACCAAAGAGAATAGGAGAAACCTGGAATGCAAAATCACCGACGCAGGTTAGGAAATTGAAATAAAATGAAAGATTTAACTTTCATTTCATAACAGTCGATTTATTTAGCACCTGAAAGAACTATTAAATAATAAATCAATAGAGCGACTATGAAAGAATTTGTAGCCGAAGTTATGAAAATCAATTTCGGGCTCGAGGAATGTCACATTAACCTGATGAAACACACGGTTCAAGGTATTTTGCTCTATGACCCACTTTGAGAAGCGAGAAAGAGAGCAGAACATCCCAGACTGTCTGATAAATCAAGCGAATACGACAAGACTTAAACTATCTTATTTTACATTACCTTATGTATTTAGGGTTTAGTGTTTGAGCTATTGTAGTTAAGCTAAGAAACTGTTAGACTGCACCAACATCCAGGTTTTGCACCTTGTTTCACTCTGGTAAAACAAAAAGTGAAAAACCTGGACGATGATGTAGGCCAACTTTAAGTTGGTTTAGATGCTTTGAGCCAAAAATAAAGGCAATGTAGAATTTGGATAGGAAATAAGGTGATGAATTTTTGTTGATCTATTGATTCTAAGTTGAAAGATGAATTGAAACAAAATGAATTTGTTGATTATTATTATTTTCCAGGAAGTTAGAAAATATGCCCCCCTGCAAGCACTGTCCAAATGGGAGGGTGCTTGCAGGGTAGAATATTGTTGTATTTATGGATCAGAATTAAATTATGAAAATTAAAGTAAAATTTGTTGGCAGTATTAAAAAATTTGCCTGCAAAAAGGTTTAAATGAAAATAAAAAAAAACTGACCATTAAGCTAAATTTATTTAGTAATTCCTAGTAAGAAGTTATTTATATTGGCTTATATTTAGTTCTATGGTTGGTTTAGGATAACTAGGTTGCTAAAATTTTAATTTATTATTTATATTTAAAGTTAAAAATGAGAGAAACCCTTGACCAGTCACCACCCATCAGAGAGATTCCCAGGGACTATTAGCTCAATTTGATGTCATTTGTAAAAATCCAGTCAAGTCAGACCAATGAAATTCAGTGCCCTCCTCTGTCCTCGCTTCCTCCGTAGATCCACCTTCCTTGAGCTGCACAATTTAGCATCCCAGTTTGACATCCCAGACAAAGGAAAGTTCCTGGATATATTGTTTGCAGACAAGCACCTTACATTTCCGAAATGGGGTTTTTGGAAAGGCGTGGTATTATAACATATTGAATGAAACCCTTAAAGACATGAAAAGCAAACTCTCACCTTCCTCCATGCTGTCTTAATTCCCCACTTGAGAACAAATGGCCAAATCTTCCAAGTGTCCAACTGCCCCCAGCATGAATTACAGGATCAGATAAAGTTTCCCAGGATTTCTCAGTTGGAATATCTCAGAGGACATCAGAAACACACACCTTCTCAGAGACAGAGCTTCTGCAACCCAGCAGGGACAAGATTGACTAGATTAAATCTGACCATCTTTGTTCTTGTGTGTGTGCCACCCGAGATCTGAAATTAAATAAGAACCTAACATCTTAAGTAGTAAATATGCAAGCTCATAATAGCACAGAGTATAAATATATACTATTAAATTTAAACAAGAATTAAAATAGAAGTTTCTTGGTGATGCGAGTCCAGAAAGGAAAGTATACAACCCCTCGACACTGTGGCTACTTCTCGCTTTAGAAAACTGAAAAAAGGTCATTCTACTAAACCCCGGTTGTTGGAGAAAGTCAACACCATGTGACCAGAGGTCTCTTTCATATGCTTTTGTAGAGCAATCACTGGCCAAAGGCAGAGTCTTCTTGCAGCACAAATATGAGAAAATATAAGATGCATCTGCACATGCATGGCTGCATGTGCAAGAAATGCCTCTGGCTCTTAGGGCAGTAAGTAAAAAGCTTTCAAAAAACCCTAGTAGAAATATATAAAAGTAGCATGACTCTTGCAACACCAAGAAATCTATTTCAGTAGAAGTTGAAACTTAAATCAACAGTCAATCTGCATTGTTCAAGGTTTTACCCATAATTTTAAGGAAAATATATTTTTGTTTTCTGATTAGAATGACAGCAATTTGCTCATTATTCCCTGTTTCTCAAAGTGAAAAACGCTGAACCTTTGTTTTTTGTATTGCAGAAATAAAATGAAAGGCAAAAACAAAATGAAACAAGCAGAAACAGACTGTTGATTTAAGTAATGGACAATTGCACTTAATTTAAAATGACAATTATGCTAACAAATAAAAAAAGGTACCTTAAGGTTACCTTTCTTAGCAACAACTTAATAAATTTATGCAACTTTTAACTAATTTTTTGTAACTTTATGAGCAAAGTTTCAATTAAATTAGTAATTTTAGAGGAAATCAATGTTTTGCCTAAATTTTTCTGTCAATGAAAAAGTAACCATAAGATACTGTAAGTGATGCTACATTGGACAGGAAAGAAAGGAAGAATTTAAATAAGAAAAATTATTGATCCACATAAATCTAACTGAAAAAAAAGGCGACTAATAAGAGAATTTTATTTTTTAGGCCTGACACTTGTAGTTCAGTGTTTTCCTTCTTGCCTGTTCAAAAAAGGGGTGATCAATATTATTAATAGTACTTAGAATCTTATATGAGTTTTTGTTAGAGTGCTAATGAGCTTGCTGCGAGTTAAAGAAAATCAGTATAAACAAAGGAAGCATTTTTCAAATTTTTTATCATGACCAAAATGTTCCAAATTATTAAGGTTGTACCTTAAATAATTGTTGCTGAGATCAGCAATGTAATGTGACAAAAAACAGAAATTTAAATGTGCATAACCATGCAATCATTATTGCTGTGAAAGTTCTTCACCCACATAATATTATTTTGCGATAACTTAAGCAATTTAATTAAATAAATGCGTCCTTTGTTACTACACAAACAATCACCACCATGCTTACAAAACATTATGAAAATTGAACTTGAAAAATCAGTTACTTGGTATAAAAGGGCTGCAATCATTATTTTTTAACCAGAGAAAATAGATGCCTATTCAAGGAAACTATTTATTGTAACAACAAATTTTTGCGATTGCTTGGGAAATTGCAAAAATTACTAGCTGCAGTGATTTCTACTCAGAGAGTAATTTCTACTCAAAGGTTACAAATTTAGCCACTTCCTTCCTTATTGTACAAGTTATAGACAAATTTTAGTTGATCTTTGTTCTTTTTTTAGGTACACTAATTTTTTGTCAAGTGCTGAAATCGGTTGTTTTTTTTTCACATTGAAATCTTTGCAAAATCATCAAATTAAAATACTCGAAACATTATTCTCCAAAGGCGAAGTGAATATTGTGGAATCGTCTCGCTGAGCTTAGGGGAGAATAATATATTGTTTTAGTATAATTGCTCAGGTGATTATAATTATCAGAGCAAATGCATTTTCTTTTTTCTTTTCAACAGAAACATAACAAATCACACTGTGGCCATTTTGAAAATTAGTGCTTCAGTATTATAATCACCTCGCACAGGGTGATTATAGCAAGATATGACATAATCCTCGACCAATCAGTGTGCGCACTTCTCTATTATCACCTGAGCAATTATACTGAACACCGTTAATTCCAAAAATACAAAATTAAAGTGTCGAATAAATAGTTGCCTTATGGTAATTTCATACGACAAGGAGGAAATCACATTAAATGCCCGCTCCTTGTAAAGACTCTAAACCTGTAAGCATGATGTTGATTGTAAAGAAGTTAATTTTCTAAAAATTAATTTTCAAACCCAAAAAGATGATCCAGTGTTTTAGCTTGGTCTAAAGGCTAAATGAAGTCTAAAAAATCTATTAAATAATAAAAGTAATGAGTACTTTCATGTTTGTGAACAGCCTCTTGCTTTTCATGTAATTCTTATGCAAAGTTAATTCACTTGTTAATTTTGACACACAGAAAATCATCACCCTGCCATTCCAGCCTTGCTAAAGCACTGTGATCAAGACAGTACAATTAATGTTTAGTTGACAAGCTTCCCTTAGAGCAGTGGAGTGAAATTTGCTTAAAATTGTTTGTCCCTATTTAATTAAGGAAAGTTAACATACTGGTTGAAAACAAAAAAAAAGCCCGCTTATTCAAGTAATCAATTAATTCCTTAACCAAAATATTGAAGATTTGCACTGAATAAAAGTATCTGGTTATACCAAATCTGACTCAGGGACCGTGCTAGCTTTTTTCCAAATTCATATCCCTTCTAGGTTGTACAAGTGCCTATTTCTTTTCCTCCATGTAATTGAGAGCATTTACCATGAATCTCTTTTCAATTAAATCTTTGTTTTCAATTTCCTCAGCTCTTAATTCATTTAATTTAGTTGACACTTTGAAGATGGTTAAATGCAAATTTATGAAGATTTTCCTCCGAAATATTGTAAAAAATGTATATATAAAAATGTCTTTAACGCCACTGGTGCTTTTTTGTTTGTTTGTTTGTTTGTTTTTTTTTAAAGGTTAATAATACCTTTTGAAAAACGAACGTTTGAAATAAGTGAACTATTGCAGAGTTTAGTGTGAATTTATAAGCAATTTCAATTACAATGCACCCTGAGTCCTGTTCTCTCCCACTTTGTTGTTTCCTTAGGCAAGACGGACACTTTGTTCCACATTGGCTCTCTTCAATTAGGTGTGTCAATGAGTACAACTTAACCACTAGGGAATCCTAGCAAATGTTGGGCCAAGTAGCCATGCTATGAACCACAGTTGTGGCATCCTAACCAGGGGTAGTGTGAGTAGTTAGACTCCTAGTTGCTTCATGCCCATTTACAGGGGAAACAAATGGGGGGGGAGAGGGGTTTCAAATTCCCGCTTCCCATATCCTTTTATCCTGGTTCCCGCCCTATTTTTGTTGGCTCCTGTTTTTTGCACTTTTTCGATTGCAAAATTAATTCCCAATGTTGCATAATTTATACACCAGGGAATTTCTTGTCCAAGGAAACAACATGATGACAGAATGCAGGAATCAAATCATCTAATTTCGGATGAAAAGTTCCACATTCTAACCACCACAATTTTGGCCTAATCACACTTCAAAAGTTTGAAAAACACCACCACTGCTCAAAGGACTAGTGTTGAACCCTTTAACCATTACAAATTAGTTGAGCAAACAAGTGTACTAATTACCACCAATTGGTTAATTGGATTAACTGGAACTAAGGTTAATGAGATACCAATGTGGTTGAATTGAACATGCAGTAAGCAATGCACTACTGCAGCTGTACTCCAAACAGTGAAAAGAAGATATGAAACAGTTACTTATACAAGAGTGGGTTGACCAGCTGTGCAAATTGGGTTGAAAAGTGATTAAATTAGCTTCATCTCTACTGGATAACAATCAAGAGGTGAAATTATTGAAAAAGGACAAAAACATTTACATCAAAATCCTACGTTTTCCCTTTTACACTTGTTTGTTGTGATGGTGGCACACACACTGGCATTATTAATGCAATGATGCTATCAATATACCATACTATGTACAATAAAAAAAAACTGCCAATTGAAAGCAAAAGCTAAATTGAATGTGGGGTTGTGGAACAACAGCTGGGTGAAAAACCTCCCCATACGTCCACTTGCTCCTAGGAGGAAAACCCCGGGCCAGCCGTACCCCACATTCAGTGACCTCCCGGGCTGGGTCAGAGAATTGAATAGATTTCTAAAGTAATAGGTCCCTTAACTTATTGTAGGAAATTTTCAATGCATGTTTTTTCATGATTTGAAGAGAAAAAGGAGCATTTAGTGATTTAGATGTACATATTTTGTCAAAGGAAACAAACACTGTTTGGAAAAATTTGGTTCTTCACTGCACTTATTCAACTGTGAGAACAGAAAAACGGTAAGGTTGAAAAAAATTGTTGCTGATTTTTTTCTCAGTAATGACCATCATGAAAGAGGTGGGATTTTGTCAAAAGTGATTTTTGAGATTTTTTTTCTTGGAAATCAATGTGGCCCAGCTGTACATTAATTTTTTCCCAACCTGACCTTTATTTGTTATGTTTTTACCTTAACATTCAGATATAAATCCCACCTCTTATAATTAATTTTACCACTACAGTATATCAGTTAACTAAGGATGCTATGCATGGTATATATCACTTCATAAATGCAAATTATATACCAAGCTAGCATTACTATGTTTTATCCCCTCAATAAATCATTTGGAATGTTGGAAGAACATAATTTACAGAATTTTGTAAATCATTTGCCTAATGCTCATGATTAGCAAAACCTTCATGTAATGACCAGCATCCCACTAAATTTAACACTCACTCAATTCTAACGAAATGTGTACAGTACTGCTACTTTAACTAAACTAATATATTACAATTATTGTTACCATCATCCTCTGATTTCCCTCGTCATCATCCAATCATGTTGCATGTGGACAGCCTCTCTACTTTACTCTGGTCTGCTTTTAGTGGTCTTGCTTTCATCTTGTGCATTCTCTCCTTCACCCAATAACAAAAACAGCATTTCACCGTTAATTACAGTCAAATTTCACCTTGCACTTCGTTATTACAGAAACCTTGTTCACTGTAAATGGTTTGAACCCAGGAGTCATTAATAAGTTGGTGAAGTATGATCGTCCGGGTGAGTGTAGTCCTTAAAAGGACTATTTGTGATGACATTGACTGACATTTTGACACCCTGAGTGGAAGTCATCATCATTGTCATTGTTGTTACAGACAGGAACTAAAGTCTAGGTGAAGCAGTGTGTAGATTACAATTACTGAAAAAACTCCCACCGTTAAGGACTTTCTTCGTAATAGACACAAAATCTTGGTCCAATAGAGTCTATTACATTGGGAGTTGACTGTACTGAAAAAAGGATTGTTGATTGAAATTTGTTATCACAACAAGGCAGCAACTCACCTATTTAGCAGGTTATGATAGAAGGGGCTCGAATGGTGAATTTAAAGCACAAGAATCAGCTAAGAACAGCATAAGGACCTTCCTTCCACCTCGCACAGGGTGATTATAGCAAGATATGACATAATCCTCGACCAATCAGTGTGCGCACTTCTCTATTATCACCTGAGCAATTATACTGAACACCGTTAATTCCAAAAATACAAAATTAAAGTGTCGAATAAATAGTTGCCTTATGGTAATTTCATACGACAAGGAGGAAATCACATTAAATGCCCGCTCCTTGTAAAGAGTCTAAACCTGTAAGCATGATGTTGATTGTAAAGAAGTTAATTTTCTAAAAATTAATTTTCAAACCCAAAAAGATGATCCAGTGTTTTAGCTAGGTCTAAAGGCTAAATGAAGTCTAAAAAATCTATTAAATAATAAAAGTAATGAGTACTTTCATGTTTGTGAACAGCCTCTTGCTTTTCATGTAATTCTTATGCAAAGTTAATTCACTTGTTAATTTTGACACACAGAAAATCATCACCCTGCCATTCCAGCCTTGCTAAAGCACTGTGATCAAGACAGTACAATTAATGTTTAGTTGACAAGCTTCCCTTAGGGCAGTGGAGTGAAATTTGCTTAAAATTGTTTGTCCCTATTTAATTAAGGAAAGTTAACATACTGGTTGAAAAGAAAAAAAAAGCCTGCTTATTCAAGTAATCAATTAATTCCTTAACCAAAATATTGAAGATTTGCACTGAATAAAAGTATCTGGTTATACCAAATCTGACTCAGGGACCGTGCTAGCTTTTTTCCAAATTCATATCCCTTCTAGGTTGTACAAGTGCCTATTTCTTTTCCTCCATGTAATTGAGAGCATTTACCATGAATCTCTTTTCAATTAAATCTTTGTTTTCAATTTCCTCAGCTCTTAATTCATTTAATTTAGTTGACACTTTGAAGATGGTTAAATGCAAATTTATGAAGATTTTCCTCCGAAATATTGTAAAAAATATATATATAAAAATGTCTTTAACGCCACTGGTGCTTTTTTGTTTGTTTGTTTGTTTGTTTGTTTTTTTTTTTAAGGTTAATAATACCTTTTGAAAAACGAACGTTTGAAATAAGTGAACTATTGCAGAGTTTAGTGTGAATTTATAAGCAATTTCAATTACAATGCATCCTGAGTCCTGTTCTCTCCCACTTTGTTGTTTCCTTAGGCAAGACGGACACTTTGTTCCACATTGGCTCTCTTCAATTAGGTGTATCAATGAGTACAACTTAACCACTAGGGAATCCTAGCAAATGTTGGGCCAAGTAGCCATGCTATGAACCACAGTTGTGGCATCCTAACCAGGGGTAGTGTGAGTAGTTAGACTCCTAGTTGCTTCATGCCCATTTACAGGGGAAACAAATGGGGGTGGGGAAAGGGGTTTCAAATTCCCGCTTCCCATATCCTTTTATCCTGGTTCCCGCCCTATTTTTGTTGGCTCCTGTTTTTTGCACTTTTTCGATTGCAAAATTAATTCCCAATGTTGCATAATTTATACACCAGGGAATTTCTTGTCCAAGGAAACAACATGATGACAGAATGCAGGAATCAAATCATCTAATTTCGGATGAAAAGTTCCACATTCTAACCACCACAATTTTGGCCTAATCACACTTCAAAAGTTTGAAAAACACCACCACTGCTCAAAGGACTAGTGTTGAACCCTTTAACCATTACAAATTAGTTGAGCAAACAAGTGTACTAATTACCACCAATTGGTTAATTGGATTAACTGGAACTAAGGTTAATGAGATACCAATGTGGTTGAATTGAACATGCAGTAAGCAATGCACTACTGCAGCTGTACTCCAAACAGTGAAAAGAAGATATGAAACAGTTACTTATACAAGAGTGGGTTGACCAGCTGTGCAAATTGGGTTGAAAAGTGATTAAATTAGCTTCATCTCTACTGGATAACAATCAAGAGGTGAAATTATTGAAAAAGGACAAAAACATTTACATCAAAATCCTACGTTTTCCCTTTTACACTTGTTTGTTGTGATGGTGGCACACACACTGGCATTATTAATGCAATGATGCTATCAATATACCATACTATGTACAATAAAAAAAAACTGCCAATTGAAAGCAAAAGCTAAATTGAATGTGGGGTTGTGGAACAACAGCTGGGTGAAAAACCTCCCCATACGTCCACTTGCTCCTAGGAGGAAAACCCCGGGCCAGCCGTACCCCACATTCAGTGACCTCCCGGGCTGGGTCAGAGAATTGAATAGATTTCTAAAGTAATAGGTCCCTTAACTTATTGCAGGAAATTTTCAATGCATGTTTTTTCATGATTTGAAGAGAAAAAGGAGCATTTAGTGATTTAGATGTACATATTTTGTCAAAGGAAACAAACACTGTTTGGAAAAATTTGGTTCTTCACTGCACTTATTCAACTGTGAGAACAGAAAAATGGTAAGGTTGAAAAAAATTGTTGCTGATTTTTTTCTCAGTAATGACCATCATGAAAGAGGTGGGATTTTGTCAAAAGTGATTTTTGAGATTTTTTTTCTTGGAAATCAATGTGGCCCAGCTGTACATTAATTTTTTCCCAACCTGACCTTTATTTGTTATGTTTTTACCTTAACATTCAGATATAAATCCCACCTCTTATAATTAATTTTACCACTACAGTATATCAGTTAACTAAGGATGCTATGCATGGTATATATCACTTCATAAATGCAAATTATATACCAAGCTAGCATTACTATGTTTTATCCCCTCAATAAATCATTTGGAATGTTGGAAGAACATAATTTACAGAATTTTGTAAATCATTTGCCTAATGCTCATGATTAGCAAAACCTTCATGTAATGACCAGCATCCCACTAAATTTAACACTCACTCAATTCTAACGAAATGTGTACAGTACTGCTACTTTTAAACTAAACTAATATATTACAATTATTGTTACCATCATCCTCTGATTTCCCTCGTCATCATCCAATCATGTTGCATGTGGACAGCCTCTCTACTTTACTCTGGTCTGCTTTTAGTGGTCTTGCTTTCATCTTGTGCATTCTCTCCTTCACCCAATAACAAAAACAGCATTTCACCGTTAATTACAGTCAAATTTCACCTTGTAGACACTTCGTTATTACAGAAACCTTGTTCACTGTAAATGGTTTGAACCCAGGAGTCATTAATAAGTTGGTGAAGTATGATCGTCCGGGTGAGTGTAGTCCTTAAAAGGACTATTTGTGATGACATTGACTGACGTTTTGACACCCTGAGTGGAAGTCATCATCATTGTCATTGTTGTTACAGACAGGAACTAAAGTCTAGGTAAAGCAGTGTGTAGATTACAATTACTGAAAAAACTCCCACCGTTAAGGACTTTCTTCATAATAGACACAAAATCTTGGTCCAATAGAGTCTATTACATTGGGAGTTGATTGTACTGAAAAAAGGATTGTTGATTGAAATTTGTTATCACAACAAGGCAACAACTAACCTATTTAGCAGGTTATGATAGAAGGGGCTCGAATGGTGAATTTAAAGTACAAGAATCAGCTAAGAACAGAATAAGGGCCTTCCTAGTACATCATTATAAGCGTTTCTAAATGGCTTGTCAGTTATGCGGATAACTTCCTGCAATGTAGATCTGTGTTGTTATTATTAAACATCATTTAGAAACTGCTGGTTCAGGTTGGGTTTTGAAAGCACAGAGGATTCCTATGCCTCTGCATAAACTTTGATGTCACTATAAGCTTGACCATGAAGTCTTCTTGATAAAACTAGCACCTCCTCATGAAAATAAACCTGCAGGAGTGCTTATTTAATCCATAAGCTAATTGGTTGAGGAGATTACCTTTGATTTTTTGTATACAGGTGTATACAGCAGCAGTGAAACAAAACAATGGTGTGTGAAATGGGCTTTTAAAATTTTTTTGGGTATTTAAAGGGACGACTGTGTTACTTTTAGTCCCATTAAATGTACAGTAGGTCATACATATAGCTAACTTACCATGACATTTTCATTTCTTTTATTTCGGTTCATCTCTAGCTGACCTCCTGACCACTTCAGTGACTTCCCTTCTGTCCGGTCTGAAGTCAGTTGTCTATCCATGTCCAACTGCCCTCAGTCCACTTACATGTAAGGCTGTCCATGGTCCACCAACAGCTTGGGCTTGTGCCCATTCTGATCTGTCCTCTGGGTCCACCCCTGCATGGTTCACTGATAGGTCTATCTTCTGTCCACTCCAGTCTGTCCTCTGTCTCTATCTTTGGATCTGTCTTTCCTCCAAGTAGACCTGTACCTGGTCTGTCTGTCCTTTGGTGGGAATGCATGGTCTGTATGTCCTTTGAGTCTGCCTGTCCTCTGGGTCTGACCTTTTGATCTTCACTTGATCCACTAACAGGTATGTCGTCTGTCCACTTTGTTCTGTTCACAGTCCACTGGTTAAGGTCTGTCTTCTATCAACTCTGGTCTGTCCTCTGGGTCTTTCTTCGGTCCACCAACAGGTGTGTCTTTGATTCACTCCAGTCTGTAGTCTGTCCTCTGGGTCTGTCCTAGGACCACCGACAGGTCTGTTCTCCGGCCAGTCAAATCTACAGTCCACTGGTAGGTCTTTTGTGTGTTTCCCTCTGTCAGCCCCCTTTCAAGTTGAAGTCCTGTGTTTGGGCTTTAGTCCACTCAGATCTTTCTACTTTCTACTGGTCTGGTTGCCAATCTATCAATCATCCTTCGATACAAAGTTAATAGACAATTTCAAAAAATACGTAACTTTATTGGCTTCTAACCCTGAGTGGTTTTACAACAACATATCTGACACAAGACTATAACAGAGCAACATGGCTGCCTGTGGGACTCCCTCCCCACCCCTCCCCCACAGTTCCCCAGGGACCTCAGAGCAGCTCCGACCCTCCCTGGGTTAGCCAACCCTCCACTCGAGGGTGTCTGCCTGGCTAGACAAAGCTCTGTGCACAGAGTCAAGCAATCAGTTTGCCCTCAAGAGCCAGTTCACACTTCTATTTCAGATCTTTTGCACAGCAAAGCTAATGTTAAGCCTCACTATCCCCCCCTGAATGGAGTCCCAGACCCAACTTTCACCAGTGATCACAAAGCTTGGTCCCCGGGGAGCACGGTGGTGTGCCGTTTGACACCGGGGCCCCTCACTTTTGCTCGGCCGCAGAAGTTACGGCACAGTTTTTTTGAATTTGCCCAGATATATGTTGAACAAAATTCAACATTGTTGGGCTGTTGAGGATACAGAAAACTGAAGATTAAGGACATCCTAATGTTTAGTTTTCCCTTTTCCCTCCCTCTTGTGAAAATGGGATGGGCCAATTGCTAAAAAAACAAGTTGAGAGATAAATAATTTCACAGATGACTGTAAATCCTTTCTGCCCTAATTTTGACTTTGGTTGCTTTCAAATGGTCACTCTGAGTTTGCTGTGAAAACTCTTTGGAATAAGAGAGACAGGAATCCCAGTGACCTGTTTTTAAATAATTGGGCCCTGTTTCCGTTAAAATGATCACATGCTCTCACTGACTTACCCTAGTGAACTGTTCACAAGTTAAAATTTGATAATGGGGCTAATACTGGGGAAAAAGCCAAAGTGAGACATTTGAACTCTTGCCATTTCTGATGGTCTCTTTGAAGTTGTTCTCTTCTAACTTATTACAGTGCAAAATACAAATGAAATGAAAGATTAATAAACTTCAAGCCCTGACAGTTATGCATCAGCAAATTCTAGCAGTGTTTTAACCCTCCAGGTCATTGAAGAGCATCTGCTCAAATGGTCAGTTCTGGGGGTATGGCATTCCAGGACATTTGAGGGTCTTGTAATTCTGAAAACAGAGATTTGTGGCTTTGTTTCATGGTGATGAGTTCATAAAATGTGAATGCTTGGGAGGGAGGAGGGGAAGAATGTGAGGATGAGGCAGCAAGGGATGATGGGCACTGCTGGAATTGACTGATGCATAAATTATCCTTGTAGTCTGGTCTGTTGTTGCATTCATGATTTTTGGATTTCTCCAGCAAAACTCACTCTGCGATCCATAACCCACTGAAGAAGGTTCTACATATATTCATTCAGTTTGGATACAACGCCCTTGGATGGAATGAAATGACACCAGCCCTTGCACAACAGTGGTGGATGTAGAAATTTGTCAAAAATTAAGTAAAAACTGTGTCGAGACCGAGATGAGTCCGACCGCAAAATGTGCAAATTTTTTAATTTCCCGCCCAATTTAACGGAAATAGCATTACCCCGACAAAAATAGAACTCACGAAAACCTTCTCCTCAGACAAGACCTCGAGCAAAACAATTCGAACATCGCTTTTGACATTTAAAGCTCCTTTGCAGAAAGCAGAAGGGCAGCCTAGAGGGGCGGTAAGGGGGGGTCCTGTGCACGGTTCACGGTTATTAAAAACGACAAATAACGGTTCACGGTAATTAATGCTCCACTTTCATGATTCACGGAAACTAACACTGTAACCAAGGAGGATTTCAGCTGTGAAGCCCTTCACGTGTCTATCTGTTTTATTCTTTACTCTTAGAATTGATGAGTACAGTGTATGTTATCTTTTGGGAGCTATCTTTTCTTGTGCCTGACAACAGTGATGAATTTCACCTGATGAAGATTGCGCGTATAGACTCATTTGCATTGCTCGGACAGTTCTATATTAACATCCGGTCAGACGATGGTGTTTTTCTCTCCCAGGACTGACGAAAGATGTAGGGGAAAGGCCTGATCACAGGCTAGTTTTTTCGCTCAAGTTGTTATGACTTCGAGAGGAAAGTCATCGTTTCCTCATGGATACACTCTAGATCTACAACTGGAAGTTCTCTTCCAGACTCAGTGCAGCTAGTGTGTAGGATTTAAAAAATGGTTCGAAGACCGAAAGCTTCCTTTTTTAATTATTTTAATTAGCGAATACTTTTATGAGGCTTATCATTTTTAGAATATGTTATTAGACTCGATGATATACTTTTTAACCCCCACAAATACTGTAAGTGAAGGTGAAGGTAGTGAAAGTAAATCGATGAAGAATAGTACTTAACGTCAACGTCATTTTGCCTTCCCTTGTCTCTTACCTTAAACTGGTCTAACGAAAACTCAGAAGAACTTGGATGTGACTTTTACAATTCTTCCGCTACGAGTAGTAACTGCTCGAAGAAAAGTCATTTCGTCCTCGTTGTCTACTCGATCTTCAATGTCTGAATCTGTGTCATATTCTGATTCCTGTTCACAATCCCCTGTATCTCTGCTACCTTCTCTTGACATTTCTGCCGCATCCTCTTGTTGTTCGTTCTGATCAACATCTACAGGAGCTTCCGAAGGTCTTGTCTGGAATGTCACTTTCTCGTTTTGCGCAACAGAAGTGGCATACATGTTTAATGGCAGTGTGCCTGCTTTAAACATCGTCGTTTCCTGACGCACGGTGCGTTGTCTGACGGCCTTGCCGTAGTTTTCTGCCCACTCCCTCATCAATTCTTTCTTGCAGCTGTTCAGCTTCCGTATGGGCTTTAGGTGGTTCATTTTTGAAATGAGAGCATTCAGTGGTGTCATTTGAGGAATTACAGGTAGTACGACTTCTCGTGGGTAAAGTAGTAAGTAGCCCACCGTACAACTCGTTTGATGCTTTCATAGACAGTATTTGCCAGATTTCGAGAATCCTGTAAGCAAGCCGCTGGGAAATTGATCCTTAAAATGACCCATAGCGTGGAGGTTTTCCACTTGGACAGTAAGGCAAGTGTGAGGATCTACTTCGTAACTTGTGTTGAACTCTTTTAACAGCTCTGCGAGATCTTGAAGACCTTTAAGTATCATGCTAACGGACGATTGCGTTTGACTTGATAATTTATAGTCCCCTTCGCTCCCATGGGTTTGCATGGTTTGTCAAAGGTAGAAATCACTTCATCTGTTGATCTCTTCAAGTAGCCATCCAGGACTTTCAGGAGCTCTATAGCGTCAGCCAATGAAATTTTTGCCACCACCTGATGTTTTTGTTGAACGGAGAAGGCTTTGTACAACATCCCCAAAATGTCGAAGATGTATGGTCTTTTGCTTTGCTTTGCGCAAATCAGGTTGTGTTACATCCGGCTGGAATAGCTTTGTGGATGTCTGTAAACAGCTGTATACAGCCAGAACATCTGCTTCTCACAATGAAGCGTTTAAATCTTTTTCAAAAAGTTTCAGTTTTGGGAGAATAAAAGACCCAGGCATATAACATTTTCGTAATGGGGAATTGAACGAAATCCCGTCACAAACCAAAAAAGGATGTAGGCTGCTTTGACCTTAGCGTCTTTCAGTGACCATTCACAAACACATGCGAATATTAAAAATAACTGCTCACCTTGTAATGCTGTTGTCGATGGTGACTTTAAAAAAAGAGGTTTCTCTTCGTCCCACTGTGCCTGTGTGTTTATAGCATAAGCTTTGCTGCCCTCTGCGGACTTTGCTAACCGGCAGAGTTTTAATTCAATACAGGATCCATCACCACGCTTTTCCGATTCAGCTTTCAAACCAGCATACTCTACTGACTCTATAACGTGCTGCCTTAAAGCTTCTAGAGAAGAATGCGTACTGGTGATCGGAATACGGATTCTTTCCTTCCCTCCAAGAAAAGCCAGAGTTCCAACAGATTTGGGGTCCACATAATAAACTACTCCCTCTAATAACATTTGTTCATTGTCTGTATTGTCGGCCATTTGTAGCTGGCATACCTGGACTGACCCTGACGGCAGTACAAAGGTCAAAATGTCATGCGGAGACTGAGGTCTGCCCAAGGTCATTGACGTCATCAGAGATTGTTTTAAAATTGATCTTAATTATCACACAGTCTTCAAAGGCTTCAAATAACAAAGCAGAATCCTGCCATTTGAAACTTTAAAACAGGTGAAAAAAAACTCCTGTGAGGATCCAAGAAGGCCCAAGAACGTTACCACCCATGTAATCCATTTTCACGAGAAATATTTCAATGATAATCACGAATATCGGATAATCTTTTTTATGTTTCACGTATCACGACAAGCACAACATTCACAGTTCACGTATTATAATTTCACACTTTCACAGATCACGGAAATTAAAACCGCTTGATCACGTATCACGCAAAACCCCCTTTCATCCCCTCAGCCTAAATATTGAAATTAATCACTGAGTTGTGCAATCTTCCCCAATCCTAACTTTACATGACTTTAGGGTCTAACAACACATCTCTGGTATTTTCAATCTCACTTGACTGTTATTTTAGGTTTCTGTTGACCAGAAGAATTTTCTGTATGTTAAAATAAAACTAGTAAACACTAGGACAGATCAGAGTTCAGTTTCCTTTTCAGTGTCACTGTCACTGCGCAAAACGTGACCTCCATTTTGGTCATTTGCAGCTGGAGTAGCGACTTGTCCTACATCCAAATATTACAAAACGAGAGAGTAGGTAATTCAAAAGGTATCTGTTGCCAACGCTGGAGCTTTAGCAGAGGAATTAGAGTCAAAAATGGAAAGTTTAAATTATCCAAAACACTCAGATCAGACGCCATGTTTGAGTTCTTTATCGTTCCCAGGGCCCGCAGCGAATCATCACGGAAAACGAACGAAAATGGTGTTTTGTAAAAGCAAATCAGGGGAAACGGTATTCCACATATTATACCAAATCAGGAGCCATAATCGGGGATGGAGACCGTAACTAACTGCCATTTTCAGTATTGGCGTTGGCCCCATCGAAAAAGACAAATGTGCTATTTTTAGAAAAAATTGTGCCATCGCGCGTGACACACGCGCGTGTGTGTTGCGAGGACTCCGCGCAGAGAAAAACAAACAAAATGGCGTCGGAAATTACCTTTGTTGGAGACGAATAAATTCAATTTCTGTCATCAGTGTCACTTCCTAAGTTGAGGCAAGCCCTTGGGGAGAACGTTCTGGATAGTGACTCTGGATATGAGGATTATACAAGTGATTCCGATGATGGCAGTGAGAATATTTTAGAAAAATCCTGTGGTGAAGATCTGTCGGACATGTCGGACGAGGATTTCCCCGTTAGACGGAAGAAACGTTTTACTGGCAAAAATGGCGTCGAACTACGAAAAAATCAGTTGAAGGCGAATCAGGCAGAAAAGGGAAAATACATCTCGAATATATATTTCCTCTGAGGACGTACAGAGATTGAAGGGCAGCCGCAAAGACTGTAAAATGATTTTCCAAGCACGTACTGAAGAAAAGTAACGCACTGAAAAATCGTTGTCACTTTTTTCACTGCAAGAAAAATAGTAACATATATTCAAATACCGAGTCAGCAAAGAAAATGTCTGTCCAGATTTCTCAGCGTATGTTTTCTGAAATAATGCCCGCCTTTACCGAAATGGCCGAAATGTTTATGATGAAGACCAAGAATAGTGAAAAGCGCGCCTTGTTTTCAATCAAATGCTCTCGTGGTGCGTTTTCAATCGTCGACAAAATAGAGAACTGGAAAAACACCAAGAGAAAAAAAACTACTTCCGTCGATGAGAAGGAGAAAAATGAAGTGAAACTCCATGCTGCCCTAGTACTTAATATTACTTTCTGGGCAATTTACGAACCTAGAAGGGTTTCAACGACAGAGTGAGCTTAATTATTTTTCTCTGCCAGCAACCCGGCGAGAAAAATCACTTTGTATCGAAGCAAAATTAAGAACAAATTACGACTGAACGTCACTAAGACACAAATCTAAGTTGTTTCAGAGTGCTTGAATTCTTAGGACGAAAAGAAACTGTAGAAATAGAATTTTAAGTATTTAGCGCTTTGTTTACAATTTCTTTCATCGTCCAGTCAATCACTTGTTCTTAAAATTTCACAAACAGCAGGTTTCATACGGAAGGCTTTGACTCCGAAATATCGAGACAAGACAAAATAAAGCACAGTAAAATTGGAAAGAAGCATTTAATAAAAATTGTTACACTTTTTATGGCGAGTCAGTACAAAAATCATGCAACAGTCTGAACGACAAGCATTGACCAAATCCAGTACCAGAAAAGGCGACATTTTTTGGCTATACCGCGCAAAATTGACACTGGTTTACCTGTACTCGTTGTGGCTCTATCTGTGTTCTCTTGAGCAGCTCCAGACATTTAGACACAAGTCAGATGCCATGTAAAATACGTTGAATCGCTTTCACAGTTGTTTGAGTGTTATTTTTACCATTCCGTCGGCGGGCTCTAAACTAAGAAAAACTGCGTTTTGTGGTTTGCGTTTAAAAAGTAAGATGGTGAATTCTAATGTTCCTCACCTCCGTAGTCTTGTTTCCGTGAGCTGCATAGTAATTATCGTTCAAGTTTAATTATCAATCCTGTCTTCAGTTCGATCAAACAAACACATTATGGCTCCGTTGTCAGCGTTGTGCGAACGGAGCGATTTCAAACTCGTTCATTTGAACTCCCGCAGCCATAACCAGAGAGTTGAAACGCAATAATAATAATAATAATAATAATAATAATAATAATAATAATAATAATAATAATAATAATAATAATAATAATAATAAATAACTGGTAAAATTAAATTCCCCCTTTTATGACGAAGATATTATCTGGGTACTAGCTGATGAACGTGTATTGCCGCCCACCCACCACGTTCACCACCACCAAACAGCCTTTTGTGGCCTCGCCTTTCGTGGCCGTTGCTTGGCCTGTAAAAGCACTGGAGTGCCATATCCGGAGGACACATAACAGGAGACTTCACTGGCATGTATACAAAAAAAAGGGAAGGCGTTTCTCACTACCGTGCAAGCAAAGCAATAAGTACCTCGTAAACGACGTCGTGATTTTCGTCATCACCTTCATCATCATCATTATCGTCGTACTCGTAGTCATCGTTGTCGTCATCATCATCATCCGGGGTATGGGTCTCGCATCGTCATAGCCTTCACTAGTTAAATTAAGAAAGGCCTGGTGGCCAGAAAACGAGGACTTGAACTCAGATCCCTGAAAACAAGCCCAGTCCCTAATTGCTACCACTACGGCACACGAAATCGTACTGTAATGAGTAATATCTCTCCATATTTTCTTTTTAATATTATATATTTCAGGCATACCTTTTCCTTGATAACAGATCGAAAACATCCGTCATTTCGTTAGATGCTCTTCGCCCTAGACTACATGCAGATCTTTCTTAAGAAATCGTACATTAAAAAAAATATATCTATAATTATATTATTACCGAATCGCAAAGCCGCCGGGGCGAGTTTTAATTAACTTCCTGAAGACAGATGGCTTATGAAAGCATCACATAATTAAAACTTGTGTTCAGTCTTTATAAAGATCATAAAGTATAGTAGTGTCACATCGCTTTTCTTTACCGACAACAAATTTTAACGCCTTGAGGAAATTAACGGAAATAACGCCCTAGCTCAAAGACAGTTGATTGCCGAAGTTAGTTCAAGGAAACAAAATCCGGTACAATATCCGTTTTTCGCTACTTTTAATAACAAGAGGTCTTGAATTTTAAACAAAATACGAACTTAAATGTTTGTTCCCAGACCGATATTCAATATTATCTTTTATTACCTTTGTGACACTTTTATGTTTAAGTAGACTTTCTGTAGCCAAACGTGTTGGTTAATTGAAGAGTTTTAATGGCACGATCACTTTACATCCGGAATTGTTAAAACTGAACATTGTTCACTAATTTCTTACTTTCGTCGCTAATCGTGGTCATTTGCATGGTTAGGTCATTGTAAAGAACGACTGAAACTGCAGAAGACGGGTCTTTCCGAAAAAGTAAGTATAAAAGCTTCGGTAGATAACAATCTAAACCGCTTATTTTAACTGGCAATTGCATTTTTTAACATAATCACGGAACTGTACACCTAACGTACCGCTGCCGATTTGAAATCGTTCTTCTTCATAAATTCTACAGGTCCAATAATTTACTCGCCTAGAATTTTAAAAATTATATATAACATCTTAGAGCCGGTGGCATTGAAGAAAGCTTACTAAATCGAAGTCACACATAAAAATTCAGTAGAAATTATTATTATCGTTATCACGAAACACCGGCGTTTTTTTCACAGTTTTACACATGTACAAACCCAATATTTTGGAGGCTCTTGCTGAATCGAAGTCAAAATAACTAAATGCTCTCCAAGGTTTGCAGTCAAGTGTAATGGAACTCGAAATTCTAGTTAAGCGTGCAAGAAGTTTCTTTTGTGATTTGTCAGAAATGTACGTAAATAAACTTTAGAACTATAAACAGTGGAACTGAATTCAGGTAAATACAAATTTGTCTTTTTTTGGTGAGTGGTTTAGTGAATCATGGATGGGTTGGGCATAAGCATCGTTAGTCACCCAATCTTCTTAACTCCTCTAAAAGCTCTAAACAGATTTTGGCCTTGTGGCGTACTCAATTTTGAAAACATACGAGAAGACAGTCTGAAACGTGGCAATTTTCGTGATATAGTGGAACCTTGATTTAATGAAGTGCCAAGGGACCGGGAAAATTGTTCGTTATATCGAGGCTCCTTAATATCGAGGTTCTTTTCCATACATTACGCTATTACTGGGCTTAGAATATCGTTCCTTATAACGAGAACTTCGTTATATAGAGGTTCGTTAAATCGAAGTTCCACTGTACATGAACTTTTGCTCCATTTGCACGAGAGGCCTCCAACGCACCTGCATGTTTACGAAATTCTGTCAAGTCAATGGACGTTCCGACTCCAAAAAACTCTACCTATTTGAAAAGTAACCGGCTCAATAACTTCCATTTGGATGGTTGTACTCTAGCATTTCATCTTGATTTGAGCTGTTCTTTCTTACGCTCTTGCGCTTTATTTTGAAACCCGTGTTTTTTTTTTCTTGAGAACCATGTTATTGTCCAACTTAATAAACAGCAATTTGGTAAAGCTTCCATTTGGATGCCAGGTCACACTTAGGGATTTCGTCCGTAGACTAACATATTTTATAGCCATCTGGTATGGCATAATTAACACCACCACGGGAAAATACTTCTTAAAAGCGTTCATTCGAATGGACAGATTCAAAATTTTTTACTGGAACTATTGTAGCTTTGGCAACGACAAAAAAGTCCAAAAGTGTAGAAAAAACAACTCCTATGATCAGCGGCGGAAACCTCCATAGCTAGATTTGGTAAATGGAACACACATATCAAATGCCGCACACTCTTTGAACTTTAATTTAAGTACCTATGGAGTGAAAACAGTGCTTAGTTACAAGGCCTTTTAAAAACGAGAAAGGATGATATTTTCGTTTTTGTATCATCTTCTCCCTTTCCAGAGATGTTCAAGTTTTCTGACTGGTTATGCAAATTAGTGAGCTGATAACGTCGTGGGTGGTCACCGCAATATCTATATATGGAAATGAAGGGTTAAGGTAATTGAAACGTCACAAGACAGTGCATATCATGTATTGCCATGGCAACATTCTAGGTTCAATCTCTCCAATCTCTGGATGCTGTTTGTGAATCCAAAAAGAGAATATCATTCCCGCATGAAAGAGATCTGGCGTGCATTTCTCAAAAGCTCCGAAACTTTTCGAGACAATCTCGGGCACGATAATTTACAACGAAAACGAAGACTGAGGTTTCTAAGCGTGAAACTTTGCTATAAGTTAAATATATTTGTTGTGTTTAAGACACGTTAAAATGGCAGGTTCGTAGAATGATTGGTTCTTGTTTTTACAAATGGGTTTTCGGGGCTGAACAGTTAGAAACGCCCACATGGAAGCAAATTGTTGCCACGGAAACATCAAGGGATGCATCATTTGTTTTTTGCAAAGTCAAGTTCTGGGAACGAGGTTGCCTCTTACTGGTGCCAAGTTTTGGTTACATTACCGGAATATTTCTAGATGTATTTTGATTAGTCTCCATACTTTGACTGTTAATGACGCTATCGCTTGTCTACATTACGTAACTGACAAAAACTTGTATTATCTTTGGAAAAGGAGACGATATCACAGAAAAGAAACACCGTTCTTCTTTGTCATTTTGAAGGCCTTCAAGTAGTTCAAACTTGTCTTTCACTTCACAGGCACTTTAAGTAGTAATACCAAACCGTTTTGAAAATACCACAAAGATAATGCAATGGGGTATTAGTTTGAAAATTGATTGAAGTGCCACGATTGGAACTTATATCATCACAAGTGGCTAACATGTAGATTTTCTGATGGTCGTATTTTTGGTGTGACTGTGTGTATTGATGGGGGTTATAAAGGACCTTTGCTTCCATCCGGCTGTATCTAAACAAATATTGAATTTAATCGTATTTTAGTTTACATTAATCAACTGTTAGAAATTTTGACCATTTAAACGAAAGCTATTGGTAGTTTCATGAATGTGGGGGAGTTTGTTATCATCGTGCAGAGTTGTTGAATTTTTCTAATTTATTTCATGGAGGTTTTTCTTTCTTAGGTAATAATCACACGACACGTTACCATGTTGACATCGCAAAGGGTTTGTCTAGTGTTTTTTTTCCTTGTCCTTGTGCACTTTATAAACGCTCGACCCAGGCCCAAGCACAGAGACAGAACCGAGACTTTTGAAAAGTCGGAAATTCCTGGTGCTAACGCTAACAGCTTTGATGAAGTATTAAGGTGAGATGAAAGCTTTTTTAAACAAACGAGTTCTGTGAGTTTTGTCCCAAAAAGGTTATTTGTTTGACGGGCGCAGGTTAACAATATAAATTCCAGAGGAATACAAAAGCGGCGCTAAGCGAAACGTTACCTCATGTGCCAGTGTTAAGTTTGGACAGTTTAAGAAAGTTGGAGTATTCTCATTTGTCACAAAGAATAACAGCTAAAAAAAATTCACCTTCAAAGGTGGTAAAATCGCTGTTCACATACTGCCTATTTTTGGGAGCAAATTTGGTTAGCCTTCAACGCAATCGTTTTTAGGGGAGTCGTATTACCCTCCTCTCACATGTGCGTGGAAGGCTAAATTTTGGCAGGATTTTTAGCATCTTAACACGCGACAAACCCAAAAGTTAAGAACAAATAGCAGGAATTGAACTTGAACTAGTGTGAAGAAATTCATACTACTGGACGACTTTTTTTCCTTTCAGTCTAAATAAGGAAATGAACGATGAAGCTCCCTGGAATGATGCGATTGCTCCTTGCCGATTTGCACCAACAGATCCATCATGCTTTGGTTAACACGTGAGTAATAAACCAGACTGCTGGTTATGTCACAAGTCACATGATATGATGATGTATTTTAAAACATAATCTAGAAGCTATGCGTGCTCTGATTAGCCAAAAACCACGTTGAAAAAAATGTAGAAATGTCAAAATCACTCACCGAACAAAACTCCAGCTAAAAACTATTTTTTTAAATATAGCTTAAAAGCTATAAGGAACTATTACAGGACATTTTTGCGATTTTGGAGGGGCAACATTTCGCGAAAATAAATTTTAGCAAACTTTAGGAGTTTGTTTTAACCCTCCTACAATAGAGACCAAGGTTTTGCTTTTGCAGCAGCAAATAGTCGCAATTCCAACGAACAAATAAATAAATGTATAAATGAATGAATAATAAGCAAACAATCAAACAAAAAAGGGTAATTGACAATTTGATGTCGGGAAACTCGAACACAGAACGGGATATCATTAAGGAAGCCTCTAATGGTTCTTCTTTTATTTTTTTCAGAAACACCATGCCAGTGTAATGATGTCGATGACAAAAAGTATTCAGTTAATTGTACACATAAACCTCAAACTCGTCAAAAACGATTAAAATAAAATAAAATATGGCCAGTTTATATTTATAGGCTGTTTTTCTTTATAATGAAGAATCAATCATTGTAATTGAAAGGGTGCCTTTTTCGTCGTTCACCCTTAAAAGCTGCGACTGAAATCCTAAAGTGGCCATTCAAATGAAAGCTTTTTCAGCCTAGTCACTATGCGATGCGTTTCAGGCTCGTTTAGGCCTGGATCCTACTTTCGCGCTGTGACGTCACCGGATAGCACTCACCCGCCCTAGGCTTTACGCAGACAAGGGGACAACGAGGCAAGAGAGAACGCTTAGGGACCAGGCTGAAAGGCATTACTTTCCTATGATACTAGTCAGTATTATGTTGTAACAAGGGGCTCTAACTTTTGAATAAGTGATTGAAATCCCAACGTTTGAAAGCTACTGAGCAGTAACTAGTTGCCTGTGATGCTGTTTATTATGCTGCACAAGGTGGTTCTAACTTTTGTGCCTGTGGATGAAATCCAAAGTGTGTCCATTCAAATGAAAGCTACTGAGCAGTACTTTCCTGTGGTGCTGTTTATTATGCTGTACAAGGTGTTTCCAACTTTTGAGTCTGTGGATGAAATCCTAAAGTGTGTCCATTCAAATGAAAGCTACTGAGCAGTACTTTCCTGTGATGCTGTTTATTATGCTGCACAAGGTGATTCTAACTTTTGAATCTGTGGATGAAATTCTAAAGTGTGACCACTCAAATGAAGGCTATTGAACAGTACTTTCTTGCGAGGACACCTTCGGAGTGAAACTGTCCTAAAAATTGTACCACACCGAAAACACAGTTCTTTTAGTCAAAAATTCACTTTGTCTTTCTAAAATAAATTTCCGTAGTAGTCATGAGTGACTTGGAAAGCAGATAGTGTTTTTTTTTAAACTACAACACAGCTGAAATACCCGACTCAGTGATTAGTTCATGGTCTGTCATGATTTTTCTTTTGTGTCTTTTTCAAAAAGGATTTGGAAGAACATAACAGTATAAATGCAATCTCCTTTGCAATCAGTCAATTGTGTTGAAAGCAAATCGATTGATTTAATTCCACGCCCTAAGAACAAGATTCATTGCATGAGGCCAGTAAAAAATTAATTAAATCAGGGTTCATGTACGACGAGCAATTTTGCAAATAATATTAAACAGCAGGTTCTCATTTGACTCCTTGATTGACACCTCTGCCGTGGAAATTGCTTTTGAGATTTAACGTGGGGCTAAAATGAATAATGCTTCTGTTAAGAAAAGGGCAGCTGCTGAAACACAATTCGTTTCTCTTGCGAAAGGAGAAAGGAGATAGTAATAGGAGTTCTTAGGCGAGAAACCACTGAAATTCATTTTCGTGTTCATTTTAGGGAAGGTACGTTTTTTCTTGGTGGGGGAGGGCTGGGGAATTTTGGTATTTTTTCCCAAAAAAGTGTTGGCCCTCCCTTGCGTTTTAATAAAAAACTCCTGACCCCCCACCGTTTAGCTTGTGAACGCAAAACGTTTGAATATGAATATATCTCGATGTTGAATGTGTGGGCGTTAAAACAAGGAAAATGCGAACAATCAGTGTGGGATATTTACGTTTTATAGCTGAAGTTTGAATATGGAAGTATCTGAGTATTATAAAAGTTTTGAACATAAAATATCTAAGGGAAAATACACGCGCTTCTTTCTCCACCTAGCCGGAATTGCCGTTGGTTATTCCGATCAGAAAGGTTTATTTGCTTAGCATGCGAAATCTGCCTCTCAAAAACAAATATTTGCTACATTTCCGACACTGGGTAGAGTGCATTGTTGGATCTACTGGTAACTCTTTAGAACTAAACGACTCAGGAGATCAGGCAGCGGATAGCCAACAGCAAGAAGCTGAAGACACGATACCTGAGTCAAGTACTTCTCAATACGGACGAAAAAAGACACGAGTCCTCCGAGAAAAACTATGTGCCATGGCATAATATACATGTAGAATGTAACCTAGTACCTATAATAAAACACCAAATTAAATCAAAGTAGGTGAAAAGAAAAACTTAATCTGTAAGAAAAATGGAAAGCAACATCACAAAATTCTCATTAAAAAATTCGGCAAAAGATTTGTGACCCTCCCTTGAATAGCTCACATGAGGTATGGCCCTCCCCTTTTGGTGCTCACTTTCACTGATGACCCTCCCCTCTGAGGCCCCAGCCCTCCCCCGCCAAGAAAAAACGTACCTTCCCTTATACTCGCTTGTTCTTTTGGCTAACCGGTTAATCCAGTCAGACATGTCTGCTACACCGCCTTCCGTAGTCACGAACAGTTTCGTCAAGGCGAACAGCAAATGTACGTCAAATTTCGTCAAAGGCGTATTTGTAGTCTTCGTGAATATTCTGACAGGAATTTTCGGCATAGTGTTCAACAGCTTGGTCGGCGCAACCGTCGCAAACACACGGAATCTCCGAACGAACTTCAGCTTTCTAATTTGCAGTCTTTCCATATCGGATCTGCTACTGTCTTTGGTTGTGAAACCAATGCTGGTATCAATAATGGTACCAGCGATCGGCCATGATTGTTCTTCGAGCTCATACGCTCTGTATTACACGGCGGCGGTATTTTCGTTAGCGTTAAATGCAGCTTCCATGGGAACACTGATTTTCATCAGCGTGGACCGATGCCTCTGTGTCGTCTTCCCGATAAAGTACCCAACTATTGTTACGCCCGGAAGAATTAAATTTGTCATTGGTTTGACTTGGTTAGGAGCGTACCTTTGTATTGTCAGCGCTTTCATTCTTTATCCTGCTATAATGAAGTCAGAGGCCATGAGAATCTTCATTTTAACCGGGTTGTGTTTTTCCTACTTAGTCATCTTTTTGTGTTATTCCATGATTTACATCAAGATTCGCAAACAGAGTGCCGTACGAACAGAACTGCATGGTTCAAGAGACAAGAAACCCACTTTTCGAGAAGGCTTTCCGCGAGAGAGCCGCAGCACACCCAATGTTTTCGTGCGTTTCCTGCGGTCGAGCAACTCTCCCTATTCTCAAACGAGGGAGAGAAAACTTGCTCTAACAATGGCTCTTGTAGTTGTCATATTCACTTGCTCCTGGGTACCTTTGGGATACATAGTCTTAACTGCACGGCATCAAACATTTGCCTATTCTACAATAATATGGACGGCAACTTTGGGTCTAGCTAATTCAGCGATTAATCCACTCTTGTATTTCTTTAGAAGCCAGGAATACAGATGCGCTTCAAAAGGGCTGCTTTCTCGTTATTTCGGATGTTTTGTAGCGGCTAGGAGGAGCCCGAAGGTTAACTGCGCAAGAACCGACACAACAGCCAAAACCTTACGGGTTGATGGCGCTGCGAGAGAGTTTGCTCTCTCTTGACGGGAAACCATGAAGAAGCTCTTCGGTGGGGAGGGGGAGGGGGCGAAAGGAGCTGTAGACCTTATACCGAGCTTCCTTGTAATTTACCTCCCGGTGATCCGCAGAGGAGAAAAAGTGACCGTCGTTAGAGAGCTCGTTTATCTTATTTTTCGGGTGTGTTCTGAGCTTTTGTTAAATTTTTGTTTCTGGTTCAAGTTGCCTCTTATGACAGTTATAACTACATACATACATCACCTTTATTTCACCTCGGATTTACAAGGGTAGCTGTATGGCTAATTTCTCCGAGAAAGAAAAGAAGAAGAAAAATAAATAAATAAATAAATAAATAAATAAAATAGTATTAATAATAAAAATAAAAATAAAATCATATATTATATACAGTACATTAAAATACTATTTACATAGGTAACAATTGCATTGATGTTCGAAAGAGATTTGGCATATTTTAGTTTTGAACTCATTCAAGGACGTTAGTGACCTCAGGTCCTCTGTTAGTTTGTTCCACATGTTTGCAGTAGTGTATCTGAAGGAATGAAGACCATAAGTGGTTGTGTTAACGTATGGGATAACAAGTTTCCTTGATCCTCGACGCTGCGTTCAGTATTTCTCATTTGAAAGAGACCACGCATGTACTTTGGCATCGTTTCGAACTGGATTGTCTTAAAAACTGTTTTCATCATGTCTTGGCATCTGATACTATACAGATCACTAGAATTAAACTTGTTCAGTAGCTCCTGGTAGTTCAGAGACTTCTCGTCTAGAACAATCCTGAGCGCCCTTTTGTTAAGATTCTCTAATTTGTCTCTATTTCGAACCCCACAAAAATGCCAAACTGCTGAACAATATCTAAAGTATGGAACAATAAAGGCCTTATAAAGTTTACATTTCACAGCTGTCGGTACTGTTTTTCGAAAGCGGGAAATTACATTAACTTGATTGTTGACCGTAGTACAAATATTTTTTACATGACTATTGAACTGCAGATTCTTGTCAATGTTCACACCTAAGAGGTCAATGTTATCTTTTACTACAAACAATTTCAAGGAGAATCCATATCGGTGATGTGTGCCGCACTGAAAGACTGAATAAAGGTCTGCTCCCTCCACTAAACTGAAAATGGTTCTGCATGTTTACCGGCAAGAACATAAGACAAATGCGGATCTCTATGGAGGGTTTCCAGTCCTCTCCACTGGGATCAAACTAGACGGCGCAAGCTTGCCGAACACAACCCTTAGCGTGCTGGATACCATTACAGGGAACTGTGTCACGTGGGGGGTAACACGGGGCATTTGTGACTACCCTACCAGGGGACAAAGGTTGGGAGAAGCCTGCTGAACTGCTGCCTTATTTTCACAACGGATGCATGGAAAGCATCATTGGATCCGAATTTGAAAATTTAGTCCATCTCAAATTACTATATAATTTAACAAAATGAACTAGATTTAAAATTAATGTAATATGATGTCTCATACAGTGGAACCTCGATTTAAACGGACCTCTATATAACGAATATCCTCGGTGTAAGGAACGATATTTTTCAGCCCAGTAATAGCGTAATGTATGGAAAAGAACCTGGGAACGAGGATTTGTTATATCGAGGTTCTTTTCCATACATTACACTATTACTGGGCTGAATAACATCTTTCGTTATACCGAGGTCTTCGTTATATAGAGGTTCGTTAAATCGAGGTTCCATTGTACAATGAACCCTTGATATAACGGACCAATTTCCCTAGTCCCTTTGCACTTCGTTCCACTGTATTTCTCGGTTCTTCAACCGTCGTTGACCGCCATTTGGTTGACTCTACGACAGGGCGCGAGAAAAATATCTTGTACAAGCCCAGCACAACTACAGGTCTAAAGCGGGCAGCAGACAAATTCTAAGTCCAGACGTACACCAACTGAATTTTGTCCAAATTAGATGTGGCCTCCTGTCTCCAATGGGAAGTCTTTCTCCAACTGCTTTGAAATCAGTCGTATTTTTTCCGCGGGATCACTGACATCTTTGTATTTCTCAAACAGCGCTTCCATTTGCTCTTTAGCTTGCTCTTTCGCCAGTGGCTCCAACTTCAAGTTAAACAACCTGATTTCTTCTTAAGCCAGGTACTGATTGTATTCGTCGTCATCGTCGATGGCTGACTCTGCCTTCGTGCAACAGCGGTCCAGTGTAATTAAGATCGTTGCAAAAAGAATAATCACCGACAACAAAAGAAGTGCTATGATCTGAGACTCTGCCTGGGTAGATTGGAAATCGATTAAGATCGCGGAATGTTGGCTGGGTTCAGTTTTGTTGAGGCGGGCCTCTAGCGAACCTTGTTTAAAACAAATGTAGTAATCAGCGTCAACAAAAACAAACAAAAACCACACGACGGGTGGCAAACTGCACAAATAGACATATTTGCGCGTGCGTTTCCAAATACTTCGACGCCGGCTTCTCGGAAGAAGACAACACCCCGACACCATTTTCCAGAAGGATCTTGATATCATTAAAGCGAGGCAGAACAACACGACTGCTGGCACGAATATGAACAGCAGACTGTATAGTTCATAATTTCGTTCTGGACACTTAAAAGCTAGCTTCTTAAGAACTTCTTTCAAGCCAAAAACAGCTGCCGATATGAAAACATTTTGCAATGGAAGTTCGATCTTCTTTAAACTGTCTTTGAGAAAGGAAAGGCCGTCTGAGATTCTTTGGCTAAAACTTAAGTAAACAGGTGCTTCTTCCATGTTACTGAACTTAGTAAGTTCGCATCAGAGAACTTAGTAAACGTATTCAAAATAGATGGCTGACAAAGTTATCGTGTTAGTGCAAGAGGTATTATTTAATAATGATGGTGATTAACTTTGTTTACTGGAACAGATACTCCCCTTCCACCCGTTATTACCTGCCGCGAATGAAAGAATCCATGAATCATGTCTTTGTTTGTAAAAGAGTTCTCAGTTCCATTTTAAAATCTCACTGCGTTAGGAAACAATGCGTGTAGTTTCGCTGCGTTCGTGTAACGTGATGAAAATTTGTTTTTAGTTTATTTGTGAAGGTTAGAAATTAAAGTAAGCAATCACACAAATATATTGGGTAGCCAGAAAGAAAGAATAATTTTTGACCCTTGTGGGATTTAAACCGAGGACCTCCGGATCAAATCAACCAACGAGAAACGGGCTCAATATTTCCATCACCGGCAACAAAGTTCAACATTGTTGAATCCAACGTGTTTTGGCAATATATTTTGTTTAGCGAGCACAGTTTAACAACAGTCAACTTCATCCAACTTCATTACACAGTGAGGCCAAACATGTTAAATGTTGAATTCAGTAATGTCGGGCGTTGTTAAAAAATGATGGAAATGTTGCCAGTGTATCTTTATCGGTCCGGGAGGCTAACTAAGAGAAGGTTTTGTGAAACCGTTCCTGGTGCGGCAGAGTATTTTTCTTTCGTGCATTCGAGGAACACTCAGCTAAAGGCAAATAAAAAACTATACAAAGCACTGTGAGAGTGCTGGAAAACCCTCCAGAACACAAAATGGTAGCATAAAACCTCCACTAATCTCACGGTTGTTTTATGGAACTGGGTCCCTCGCGTTTCTCGAAAGCCCCGAAAACTGTCGGTCCCGGAAAGTCACTGATTTTTTAAAACACGAACCACTCACTCTAAAAAGCTGTTTCTTATAACGTTTTAAGATTAATGATGTTTAACTTACAGCCAGATTTTGCGCTCAGAAACTTCTTTGATTACATGATACAATGTGAATTATCTTGCCCGAAATCGAAACGTTTCGGGGCTTCGAAAAGCACACGTCAGAGCTAAAAATTCATTAGGGCATTTACTCACTTTGTAGCACTCACACATATATACTAAAATTAGTTTCCAACATTTTAAAGATAGAATGATTTAATATTCAACCTGTCGCGAGCTTGGGACAAGGAAAAAATTTGAGTTCCGGACGGGAATCGAACAAGTCACGTTCCATTCACCGGTCCGATGTTCATGTCATGGATTCCATTCCCTTCGGGTACCCCTAAGTTTTTTTTCATTTGTTGCACGCTCGTGACGTATCGAATAATATATAGATTTAGCCAAGCCTAAAAGCGGAGCTCCACATTTTTTTTTCAGTGCTGGAACCTATTAATTTGTGAAAATACTCTCACTCAGGTCGTTAAATAATAAAAAGAAGAAAAGAAAAAGAAAGGAAAAGAAAAAATTCATGCCCCCGCTGAGTATCGAACCCGGCTTGTTTCTTCTGCGCGAGTTTAAAATTTACTTTTGTTAAGAATAGTTTAATTTATTTGTCCCTCTTATGATAAACTGTTTGAAGTTTTGGGAATAAGGTAAAAGATGGCATCCCGTTAAAAACGAACACCTTAAAAAATAAGGACCGCGCAGACTGTCCGTAATTTAACAGGTGTTCGTATGAATGTTTTATTAATATAGAGAAAACCAAAGCGTGAACCGTGTACATCAATGTGTGCAAGGACGTGAGATCTTTGGGAAGATCTTGGTTATATTAACAAGGAAATGAGGAATTCAAATAAAATTGAAATTAAATAGAGATCTGATTGCGGCGTTTTCTTGCCTGTAATTCACACTAACAGCCAGTTCTCGTAATTTGTGCGTTTTGTGTCTCTTATTAGCTTGGCAAGAGTTTATTAACTTGGCAGTTAATAATAATTGGCTGTTATTGGCTTGGCAGAGAAAACTAAAGCATGAACCGTGTACATCAAGGTGTGCAAGGACGTTAGATCTTTTGGGAAGATCTTGGTTATATTAACAAGGAAATGTGGAATTCAAATAAAATTGAAATTAAATAGAGATCTGATTGCGGCGTTTTAATTTCTTGCCTGTAATTCACATTAACAGCCAGTTCTCGTAATTTGTGCGTTTTGTGTCTCTTATTAGCTTGGCAAGAGAGACCAATGCCTGCTAAAAAAACTACCTTAATAAGAGAGACGGACCGAAATTCCGGCATGTGAACTCTTCTCGTAAACACCTGGCGCAGTGGTTCAAACAACAATTAAACTGATCCAGTATAAGCTTCAACTTTAAAGCTAGGTAAATAACTAATCAGTCAGGTAAAGATTTTTCCGAAGCGTTTCAGCCCTTCATTTTTCACTGGTTGATTTTTCCATTTGATGTTGATGTTGCCTTTTGAAAGCATTTTTTATCGACAGAGAGATAAAACCCTTGGTTAACTTATAATCCTGGATGAGCGTTAAACGGCGTTTGAGGGCAGGGAGCACTCCCCCCAAGAAGCTACGTGTGTATCTGCCGCTATGAAGGGTATGGTTTTCGACCAGTATAGTCTGGGAAAGCCAGGGACCATAGAAATCAGAGAATTTTGGTCTAGGAATACGGTATCATTTACCGGAAAACTAGGGATTGACACTCGGCGAGTCTAGGAAAGGGTACAGATTTTTTGGTTTCTGGACTAGAAAAGATTTGTACAACATATGGAGCTGAACAAGGTCTGGAGTAGGGTAAGGATCTCAGAGTCCCAGCGGCAGACAACCACCCAAAAAAATGCAGAGTACCCCTCGCCCCTGGGCGTATAAGCAAACGGGTCTCACTACAGACACTCCCAGCTTCTTTTGAATTACACTCTTTTTATTTTATAACAACCATTTTTATAAAAACGTTGAGGCTGAGATTTGCCCCCTAATTAAAGAAAATGTATGGGCTAAAATTAGAACATCCTCAGGCCCGGCCAAATTGTATGCGTTCTTATAAGAAAAAAAAAAAAAGAGTGTAGTCCCCCGGATAACTTATTAGCTCGTGCCGGTCCCTGTGAGTTCGTTTTTCCCTGTTCCTCCCAGGGTCGAACCTCGATTCGATATTTTGCCGGGTCTTTGGATGAAACCTTACTTGTGATCATGAACAAATCTTCTCACAGTAACGCGCAAATCGTCGAGACCGAAAATGCAAATAACATGGGTACAAGGGTTTGTGATCGCTCATAGCCCCCTTTTATTGAGTTCCTTTGCCTTTGTAAAGTGTGTCAAGAATCTGTCACGACATTTGCGATGATTTAAATGACAGAATGTACGATCTGAAAGACCAACAGACAAAGTTTACACGGCGAATGAGAGCAAGGTGCCGAAGGAATGTTAACATAAGATGCAACAATAGAAGTGCAACAGTTATCAACTTTGAAATATGCGTTCCGGCGCCTGACGCAGTTGGCAAAGCTTACTTCCATAACTTTCGAAGCAACAAAGAGCACAATTTCTCTGTTACGCTGCCAAGCTACTTGTGAGAGACTCTATACAATCAATACTGTGGCTGCCTGATGAAAAAGATATTATTTGTCGACGTACAGAAATCGCTGTTTGTAAACAAGAAGTCAGTGAATAGATTTCGCGATGGCTGGATTCGAAACTTATTCTGCTAAAGTTCTCCAGTTCTTCTTAATTTGGTTCGCCTTTTATGGAGGTAAAGTAGGAAATCATTAAGTCTTGTTAGCTAGAGATTTGCAAGAACTAAAATCAAAGAATTTTGCATGTAACTGCTGTCGATTTTTTCTTGAGTGGCAAGGTTTGGTTTAGAATCTAATTTCCGGCGTTTTCCTCGGTTTCCTCGCCCTTCATGCTTGTTACAAAATTTTCAGGTTTTCTAATCTTCTAGCTTTCTTTACGTTTACCCCAGGAACTTAAACTGGGACGAGCAAGATTTGTATACACTGGCACATTTTGTCAATAATCGCCCGCATCTGTTTATCGCCGGGACATAAGCAAGCAATAAAATCTGTCAAAGTGGTTACATAAGATGCATAAGATTAAAAATGTGTTTGTTTTGCCTCTGCGGAGGGGCAGATTTGTAACGCAAAATAACACAAGCTACAGTTAACCCTTTTTAAAACGTAGATTCTTTGTAGTTAATTTGCACTAGGTTAACAAAAAAGCAAGGTGTCTTTTTAGCAATTTGTTTAAAAAGATAAACGTAGAAAAATATTCCGAGATCAATCAGTTTGCATTGTCTCTTTCTGTTTTCCTCTCATCCTCTCCAACCCCAGTGAAAGGATCAAACAGGGGGCTGCCACTCGTGCTATTTATTTTACCAGTCTGGTTGTATTTATGACGTTGGGTTCTCAGCCTCGTCCACGCATATCCTTTAAAATCATTTTTACTTGAAAACGAAGCACACGTATGCGAACGAAATCGAATGGAAACGCACAGAAAATGGAGATTTCTGAAAGCGAAATGGAGAAAACGGAGACGAAGCAAATTTATACAAACGAAGTGGAATGGAAGCACTCACAAAATGGAGATTTTTGAAAGCGAAATGGAGAAAACGGAGATTTATGATTTAGTACGGAGAGGCCAAAAAAAAAACAACAACAAAACCAGGGGAGGTTTTTTTTAAAATTACAGTTTGGCCTTTCGTTCACTCGTTAACAGCGTTTTTCGAAAACGGTTACGTTATAACATTGGACAAATCATTACAAAGTTGCGGTTTTCTATCGTTTTCCATCGTATTTGTGTGGACAGTAAAACCAATGAAAACGTATTCAGCACTTTGGAGCTGAAAAAGATCTTTAAAATTTACGGTGTACGTGGGACGCAACTAAAACGACTTGGGCAAGCACGTTAAAAAAATCTCCGTTTTCAAATAAATACGACTAAAAACGGATACACTTGGACGAGGCAAGGATAGATAAGGAAATGCTTGCACCAGGTCTTTCTTCGGGCCATGAAAAGAGCCCTCAATAACTAGCTCAGTGCCAGTCATAAATATCGATTGGCAGGTCTTAGGGCGGATTTTACTTGTTTCCCAAATGAAAAACGCCCATCAACGTCGATTTATTTGAGATAAATTCACACCACTCAATCGACAATAGTTTAAACGGCAGAATTAAAATTGCGCCTAAATCACTGCTCAAATTGCATGCCGTAAATGTTGCATAGAAAATCCCAGCGTGAATAAACCAAATGGTAACATCACCCCTCTTGACGGGTTAACTGCAGGTTCGGTGGTTTTCGATGCGAGTCTTACACCTACTTTCATGATGTGTTTTAAACAGACGACAAAAAAGCGGTCCACGGGTAATTTGTCTGTGCGTGCGCGAAGCCTTGGGCCAAACCTGGGAGATATGTTTCGTGGTTCACTGCACTTATTTTTTTTCTCTGTTCTTGACACAGTCCCAACCAATGGCGTTAAAAATCTTACGATTGGTGCATATGCTCCGCTGACTGGTCCCTGCTGGGGTGGTGGATTCGCTGTGAAGATTGCGATCGAGTTGGCTTTGAGTCAAGTGAACAGCAGAACAGACATATTACCAGGATATCAGCTGAATATGGTACTGAATGATACAAAGGTTTGTGCAAAGAAGTTGTCGAGTGTCTTGTGTCAGTGACACAATTTGTCTTCGTTAAAATTCGTAAGTCTTCGGGTAATCTTCGGGTAATCCAGTCGGTCCTTAAGGATACAAAGGTTTGTGGAAAAGAGTTGTTGAATGCAGTGTAGCACACGAGTTAATTTTCTAAAATTTTTAAATCTTAGCCATGCAAGGGTAATCTTCGACAATCTCGGTACTTAACGATGCAAAGGTTTGGGTAACGGATTTCTATGATGCAGTTTGGCTATTCAGTTTTTAGTTAATCTTAGACAATCTCGGTTCAAATCTCGGTACTTGTCAATACAAAGGTTTTTTTTCAAAGAAGGGTTTGAAGGTAGCGTGACTAGCGCTCTGACACAGGAGTTATGCATTATGAGCACATGAAAGTCTATGCGTGTGCTCTGTGGGCGTATGAGAGTCGATGAGAGCGCACGAAAGCCGAAAGTGCATGAGAGTTGACGAGAGCACGAGAGCTGATGCGAACACATAAGTTAGGTAAGAGCGCATGAGGGTCGATGACAGCGCGTGAGAGTTGATGAAAGGGCATGAGAATCGCAGGTCTAGAAAGAGTAAGACTGAACTCTCGTTTAACCAGGACTTTGCACTTTTCTGATAAGAGTTGAGGCATTGTTATTAGGTCTGTCATTACACTTGTTTGTGTGTTGCTTATGTTTTTCTTGCATTTTTATTTTTGCGATTCAGTGTGACCCAGGAGTCGGTATGCACATTTTATACGACCATATTTACAACGAGCCAACGAAAATCATGCTCCTGGGAGCCGCTTTCTCTCCAGTCTCTCAACCGATAGCCGATACCTCAAAGTACTGGAACCTACTGCAAGTGAGCTATGTTCATAAATACGACAAAGCGGAATACAGTTGTAGCGCTTCATGTTTTTGAAGTGAAACTTTGTTGCTTTACCGATGGGCCGATATAAACGGTACAACTTTAACGCATGGGACATGCTTACGACAATAATACGACTGGAATACGACAAAATTTGGAGCACGTTTTAAAGTTCTACAAGAGCAGGCTCACCTAGTGTTATCGGCCCGAGTATCACGGCGGCAGAGCCGCTATTTGCGAGCCTGCTCGCTGGTCCCCCTTTCTTAATCATATCATTCAGTAACTCTGTTTTATGATGTTTAGGTGTCTTATGCATCAACATCCCCAGTTCTGAGAAACCGAGAATTGTATCCTCGTTTTTTCCGCACGATTTCTTCGGACTCCGCCTTTAATCCCGCAAGAGCAGCATTGCTGATCAAATATGGATGGAAAAGAGTCGCCACCCTGCATCAGAACGAGCCATCAGGGATATTCTCACAGGTATGTCAAATGATAGGTTTTTGCTGTAAGGAAAAAAATATAATTTCGTGAAAGCCCGATTTCGGCCTGACGGTTTAGAGATTGTCACGTCGATTGTACTAGTCTTGGGTTCTGCATCGTGTTGTTTTCGTACTTGGTTTGGTTTATTTCTTCGCTACAACAATTATTAAATACCATAACGATTCGATTTAGTGCCTGGGGCGCTAAGTTACTTTTGGCAACTTAAGGAAGGGCGATTATTGGAAAGGGGGCGCTTATTAGTTGAATGAAAAGCGTTAATTGATACCGTGGGGATTATGCGTGTTGACTTGGCTTGATTTGAAAAATCTAAATCTAGAATTTTTAGATTCCGTGTTACCCTGATGTAGAGAAAGGCCGCAGACCCTCACGTGTTGGCTAGAATGATCAGGGAGATTGAAGTATCGGGCAGCCATTTTGGATGCCTCCTTGTTATTTCTTTTGAAGTCTTGTAGGTGTTAGTGGAAACGATCGCCTAGTCTCTCCCTATTTCGCCAATGTATACTTTTTGCATAAATTGCATGTTATGCAATAGATAACTTGCGGAAGTTATATTTGCACAACCCACAATTCCTTGATTCGCTCTGACGAAGGTCACGAAGGGCTACCGCTCGAAACATCAGCTCTCAATTTCTCTACGGTGACCAAGAATTTACCTTATCAACTCAGTTGATAAATCCAAAATTTTCATCTTCAACGTCACTTTTTGCGATAAGGGCTTTTATTGGAAGAGGGCGGTTGTTGGCATGGGGACGCTTGTTAACAAAACGACGCTTAAGGAGCAGAGCTTAATAGAAAGTGGGCGCTTATTGGAAGGAGGGCGCTGAATCGAATCATTACGGTACATCATTTTCGAAGGGGATATGGAGATCCTTGTCTGGTTTTTTACTCCACTTTATCTAACTGTAAATGGTTCCTGGCCAGTATCTTCCTATCTCCCTTGGATGAGAGTGGTAGAATTGCTCCTGTCTAGGGAGGGGGGGATAGTAATGCTCCTATTCACCTTCTTGTACAGAAGCTGGAGCAGAGTGCCTCAGTGCCCTTCTAAACCTTATGTATTTCAGTAATAATTGTTAAAATCAGCGTTCAGTTTAACTTAGAACTAATTCAAGCCGGATTTCACAAAGATGGTTGCTAAAGGGGAGAGGGACACTTACAAGATCTAATATTTTCAGAGAACCGAGTCCACGAGATTTATTAGCTTACTTAGTAGTGGAAATGATCGCTTACAAGAGTGGTGACTAAGAGAAATTTAACTGCATACTGAGTATTAAAGGAGGCCATGTTTCATTTAGGCCACCAAGAAACTTCACAAGCTTCTCCAAGACTTGGACATACAGATCGTAGCAGGAAAAAGCTTCACGGAAAATCCAGCCAATCAGCTAGCGAGCATCAAGGTAACGCATGCTAGAAAGAACATTTATTGCGATGGAGTGCACTGTTATAAGGAGGCGTAGACAGATGCTACCCAATACTATAAGATTTGTACGTGTTAAGACTATTGAGGTAGGCTGCGTGCATTAAACATCTATAGGAAAAGTGTATAGACACAACTGCGATCTATGAAGGTATTCCTTTGGCGCCAATTTCAGTCACACATGCAATTATCTCGTAATCATCGAAAAAATCTACAAAAAGGAGATCTGCTGCTACGTTTTGAACCTGCCTTTTCTCTCCCCTCCCCCTCACTCCAAGGGAGTGGTTGGAGGGGGGGGGGGGTGGGAGGGGAAAAGAGAGAGCTCGCGGGTTTAAGAGCATTTTGTAACTGTTCTGTTATAGCATTAACTGTCTGATAATTTCCCTCAATTATAGCGTTCTATATCTATATAATAGGAAAAAGACGCAAGAATAATCATTGGTAGTTTTTACGAAGAACAAGCCAGGCATGTTTTCTGTGAGGTAAGGCTTAGATTTCTTCTTACTTTATCTAGAGAGGTATCTCAGGAGCATTTATATACATTTAACAAGCATTTTCAGTCATCGATCGCTTGGGAACGTTGAGTTATTGATGAGTGGCGTTGATTGTGATTTTCTTCAGGCGTACAAACAGAGAATGTATGGTAAACGATACGTGTGGATCATCATCGGGTGGTACGAGGACAAGTGGTGGGAGAAGGGCCTGGATGAAGAACACATCACGTGCAATGCACGTGAAATGGGCGAAGCAGTTGAGGGATACTTGGCTACGGATCACATGAAGTTGAATGAGGATGAAATCACTTCTAAGGAAAAAACAGTGTCTGGTTGGGTGAGGAATTGATATTTTCTTTTGAAAAGAACCTTTTTTGAGTCAGAGGGGATCTTTAGGGCGTATTAATCCGGCAATATAAAGTTGGCAATTTCGAACGTGCAGACTCTAAAAATGGGCAAACGCGGTTGTCTTCTTCGACAAACCTCTAAACCTGGATCAGTGAAGTTTCTTACACTCTTTTTTTTTTTTTTTTACATAAGAATGTATTTTTTTCATGCCCAGGCTGGATATTCTTATTTTTCTGCCGACTTAAGGGTGAAAATATTCTTGTGTACATTCTTAGATTACAGAGTACCGTATTTTCTCGATTAAACGCCGGGGGCGTTTATTTAAAACTCGGCCTCGTAGACCCGGCGTTTATTCGAAGCAGGCGTTTATTGGGCCCGGCGTTTATTTATTAAGTGCATTTTTCAACCATTTATTTTGATCATCGGTACTGGAGGTTTGTTGAAATTAAGATCCAAAAACGTTAAAAAAATGTGAAACAATGTTACCAACTTTGTCTTCTCTCAGTGAATCCGGTAAGTCATTTATCAAAAACATCTCCGACAAGAACAGTTATTGAACTCTTCTCAACGTTAAATTTCTTCGTGAAACACGGAGGAAGTATATCGGCAATAATTATTCAACAAATTGTCACTATGCCCATATATGGTAAGGAAGCCCTCAATATCTGTCATCCTACATGACAGATATCCTGCGATATACGTAAATGACCACATTTGGAAGTGCACTGCAAGTTTTCTTTCATTGCTTGTTTGGCGGCCATGTTGAAAAGCGAGGCAGTTTTAGCAGTGTTCTCCGTAAATTTTAGCTCTCTGGAAGAAACTTTCCGCGATTAAATGCTCTCAAAATGTCAACAAGTATTTGCTTCAGCTCACAAAGATATCCAGAGGTTGACTTGGAATTTTCATAGTGAGAAATCAATCAAGAAAATGCTATTGCGAACGAAGCAGCACACTTGCTCACGGAAAGTTGTAAAGACTAAAGTTGAAAAGATTTTAATTCACAGGAAGAGGACTTATTCTCGGTAAGGTAGCAATATTTTTTTCCTTTGTCTTGTCATTTCCAAGCATGAGTTTGTAAATAAGTCTTTTTAAGTGAACGGTAGTAAACTTCGATTTCTTGAAGTTCTGTTTTGATTTTTATTAAGCTTTATGTGTTGCTAGCTTTAGCGTTTTTATCATAGAGCCATAGTTTTTCTCGTTCTGAAAATGGTAGTCGATGGGAATTTGTTGAATAATAAAACAATTATCCTGCTCAATCTTGCGGAATATCCCCTGATTTAGCCAACTCGGCCTACGGCCTCGTCGGCTAAGTATCAGGTGATATTCCGCGCGATTTCGCAGGATAATTGTTAACTGCTCGACAGCAAACGTATTGTGCAAGCAATATAGAATAAGGCGATAAATTCAATTAAAATAGTAGAAAGAGAACTAGTATGCAGTTACGACACATAATCCTGATTAAATATACCCATCTCGAAAAAACCGGGACCTCAAATAACCCCCGGGACCCCGTTTATTTTAAACTCAGCCCCGTACACCCGGCGTTTATTTGAACCCGGCGTTTATTCGGGGTCCGACGTTTAACCGAGAAAATACGGTATTGTATATGTCGATCAGGTGTCTAGTACTGGTTTTCATTGGTTTGTTAGCTAGTTTTGTTAGAAAAAGGAAAGAATTTACGGTACTTTTCAATGGTGAAATAAAGTTCATTTAAAAACATTGTGTGATTTTATTGAAAAAAAAAAAGGTTCTTAACATAATCTCAGCCTTGGGTATATTCTTAACATATTCCTACAATTTCGCCAATTTCAGCCTTAATATTCTTATTAAAAAGATTCTCATATAAAAAAGAATGCACTTTACCGCCATTTGCTCTTGTAACCCTCTGCTTGACGTTCTTTGTGAACTTTCGAAGAAATGTTGCATATTCAGAGTTACCATAAATATCTTTGATAACGTGAAAAGAGGTGGATCGATGTTCTCTTCAGCAAATGCCATTTTAAAATCACGTGAAGAGTGCACAAGGTGAAATTAGCTAAAAGTAAACAAAGCATGGTTAACAAACATTCAGACTCACATCTGAGTTTGCAGACGCAACTGAAATTTCTTTAAAAGTTTGCAAGGATAGAGACTAGTTCTGTTAGACGCTAACCCAATTTTGCCAAACAGCTTGGCCAACGTTCAAGGACGTTGACTGGTATTTGCCAACACGAGGATGCAAAGTAATTTTGCCGTGTTGGAAAGCGCCTTTAATTAAGATTAACTTAGCTGGAGATGGAAACATACAACATACACCTGAATGAAAAGACCGAAGAGAGAAGATAAGAACACGGATCACACCGCTGGAAAACAGTGGATTACAATTTCTGAAGCTTTGCCAACAGAATGACAAACTAGTGTTCATTTCTCGTCCTCAGACAGCCCAGCAGTACGCCAAAGAGTTCAAGAGCTTAACTGGAATCCACGCTCGTCACGAGTCCTCCTTTGCATATGACGCGGCCTGGGCAATAGCTTTGGTGTTGAACACTTCTGCACAGCGGCTTGCAGGTAAATTTCGTTATCATGCGCGAATTTGCGCATGCACTGATTGAGTTTAATTGGTCATTTGCACTAAGAGTTATTACACTATGGGACACATGAAGGTCAAATCCAATGCAAAAGGAGCTTAGCTAATGATTAGGAGGCAAGTCGGGTCGGTCTGTAAAACTTTGTTTCCTGAGTCGACCATGACAACACGAGATACCGGCCCTACGTCACAGAATCTCGGGTTGAGTTGATTTGTCGGGACTGAACATCATGTTTTCGGACGGCAAGTCAACTGACCTAATAATGAGAGGGGATACCGCTTCATATAAGCTAAAAACGATATGTGCATCCACAAAAGGTGTAGTTTTTGAGCCGTTTTGGTCGAAAAGTAGTCTATGTTTTGCCCCTTCTCTGAAACAGGGTATAGATTTTTACTTTTTGATCTGAAAAAGGGAAATATTTTTTTGGAGTTTAGATGTGGATTAGCTAGGGTATAAAAAAAATGAAATCAAAAGTTCGAGGAAACTACATACCCCCTTCTCTTCGTAATCCCGCCTGCAAATAAATTTACAGGAAACAAAAATCAAGACTAGTTCTTTCACCGACAATATGGAAACTGTTCGTCTTCTTGGGTGGAACAGTCACCTCTCGGATTTCTTTATACCTGCCAGGGATTAGTCAAGAGTATATTCAATGAATTATTTTGATTCGCTTTAATTTTCATTTTAATTTGAAGAGCGAGGCAAATTCTTGGAGAACTTCACATACACGGACAAAGAAATGGCGGATGTATTTGAGGACACATTTTACAACACCAGCTTCCTGGGAGTAACGGTAAATTAAACTTCATTCCTAACGCTAGCAGGCGCTTCTTACCTTACTGCGCCTTAATACGAACAGCACTCGGCAGTAGTCGGAAGTTGGGAGGAGCCGCCGAACATTTGATTGACAGCAGCGAAAAACGCATTTGTCGGTTGAGCTTTGAATTCTAGAATCCGCACGCTATGGAAAGGCGCAGTAACCACAGAAGTTACACAACTAACATGCTAAACAAGATGAGTAGCCCCGCAGCTCTTAACAACCTCTAATTTCATTGGACCTTGGTATCACGCAGCTCTATTGTTTTCGGGGCTAGGGTCCATTGTTTTGTTGTTTGGTGTATTGTTTTCTCAGCATATCAGAGAAGACCTTGTAAGAGCTGCGACATCGCCCAACAAGATGCAGGCTAAAGAATGCTTTTCGTCAAATTTCAGGGTCAAGTTTCTTTTACAAAGTATGGCGAAAGAATTGGTTACATTCAAATTGAACAGCTACAAGGTAAGTAATCCAGGAATAACAACTGAGGAGCCCACAAAACCGTCAAACGTAAAACATCAACGTAGCGGTGCCAAGCACTTAGGGCCCAGCCTCACGTTTGTTAAGAAAACGTCGCAAGATGTACATCTTACAAACCGCATTTTACTCCTGCAGAACTGGATTACAGTTACTAATTTTTGAAGAGACTAAACTTAAACATCTTGCACTTTCAGTAATGTGGTAGTTTCCAGATTTGTCTTTTTTTTTTTTGGTTGGCTTAACCACAGCAACCTTTTAGTAAGAAATGCGCATGCGCCACTGGTTTGACTGCTTTAAAAGGCGAGGGAGGTAATAATGTTCACAGGCAGCAGTCAAAAATCTGCGCGCGTGGAAGTAAAAGCACGCTTACGTAACCTAATGCAAATATGAGAGAAATTTGGGGAATTCGTAAGCTTATTACACACAGAGGCTACTGTCAATTTCTTTAATAAAATAAAGTCAGTGAAGTTAAATATAACGTCATCTGAAACAGATATTCAACCAATCAGAGAACACGTAATTTTACCAAAATTCTATAAAATTTAATTCGTTCTTCATTTTCAGATGGTGAAAGTAAAAGAGTTGGTGTCTATGACGTCACAACAGATACCATTATCATGAACAAGCGGGAACCAATCAAATGGCAGGGTTAGTTCAGTTTCATGAGACACTATTAAAATTTCCGTAATCAAGTTTTCTTCGCCATTTTTCATGCATTTTAAGCTTTTCAAGTTTGATCCGTTTTAACCTTGTTAGAAGTAGTTTAACTGAGGCCAATTCTAAGAATCTGCTGTTTTTATATCTTCCAAAGTTATCATAGTAGGTTTTCATCGGATTGATCGTTATTTTCTGTAGACTTTCAATAAACATTTATCATAACTTAACATACTCTTTCCTTTTAAATACGACAGGCTCTGGTCCGCCAAGCGATCGAACTATTCGCGAGACAGAGCTGCAATCAGTTTCGACGGGACTGTACGCTTTTATGGCAGTTGTAGCTGTACTTGGAATTCTACTGGGGATTTTCTTTCTTTTGATTAACTTTCTGTACCGTGAAAGAAGGTATAGCAAAACTTATGCCCTACTTCAACAACCGTCTACCGTTGAGCAGACCGCACTCTGTAGTAAGAGTTCTGGTCATTTCTGCTTGCGCCGTGTCCGTTGTCACTTGAACAAAATTTTTGATTAGTTTTTGACAACTTTTTGATGGCTTCCGCTTCAACGAAATTTCAAATCCAAGAACTATCCTGGATAAACAGAATGAGAGTAGTCTCGAGTGGCAGAAGCCCATTACCTGAAGCGTACAACTTCCATAGTACGTCTCATTCGTGATCGGCGTTTTCTTAAGATGGGTTATTTTTAGGTAACCCGAAGTCTTCCGAAGATGAACCGAAGGTTTATGAAGATTTTTGCTTTCGAAGATAGCTTAATACCACCTAAAGCCGAGAGAGGGGCTAATCTAAAAATAAGCCAACTTGCTAAAAAGCCGTTGTGCGAATAAACGGGGGTTAGGTGCTCCAGGTGATAGGCCGCCTGCGAGTGCATATCAGTGTGAAACTACACAAATCCGCCTCTTACACTTTTAGTTAAGTAGCCAGGTAATACGGAAACCTTGAAAAAGTTATTCAAAAGACGAAATATAAGTTTTTAAAAAAATTTTCATAAACTCTGTGCTAGTGGCAGCAGTAAGGCTCCCAGTACTGTGACAGTTGATTGTCGCAGTCACGTCAGGACGACGGAAAAAACCGCCGATTTCGCGCACGGCTGACAAGCATACGTACCGACACTAATAGTGTTACGTTGGACAAATAGCCTTAAAGGTTTTCAGTCGGGATAATTATTAATGTGAATTATCTTTGATACCACTAGGATTATCAAGATGTCGAGTCCTCGCCTTAATAACGTCATAGTGGTGGGATGTATGATGACGTATTTCTCGGTGATTTTGTTTGGATTGGATGGTGGACTGGTACCTACTGAGCAATACGGAAAAGTGTGCATTGTAAGTTCGATATTACACAGCAATTTTTATTCGTTTTAGTTAAGTGATATGTTGTCATAATCACCGGTGACTTAAGCTGACTGAAGTGCGACCTATCAACTGAATGAGTTTATTGTTGGGTATTGTTTAATATAATCGCTTCATTGTTACCCTGTAGAAGGTGGTTGTAACGTTTTGACTGTGTGAATGTGACCATTTAAATGAAAGACTGAGTACGCTATCTTGTGGTGCTGTTTATTATGCTGTGCAAGGTGGTTCCAGTTTTTGAGTCTGTGGATGAAATCCAAGCTGTTTAGCTTTGCTTTTTTGTAATTGTGTTCGGTTTTCAGTTATTTTCTTGAGTGGAATTTTGTCAAATACCATTAACGTTCAGTTCACAGTTCCAAAAAAAGGTACAAGAATTCGAGAGCCAAAGGTTTCTTAGGCATTAGACTGCAAGGTATTAACAACTTTAAGCAAGTGCGATGTGTTCAGTTACCCCTGTTTAGAAACGAGTGCGTCACCTATTTTTGTACAACGGTAAATGTAACCTGTTCTCACTCCTATTTTGTTTTTCTTCAAGGTTCGTGCCTGGATTATGTCCATTGGTTTTACCCTGGCGTTTGGTGCAATGTTTGCTAAGACATGGCGAGTACACGCCATTTTTAAGAGCATAACTCCAAAAAAGAAGGTGAGTTTGCTATTTATACCTGGATGTTAACGTTTAAATTCACTTTGTCGGTGTGGTGCATACATTTTTTACAGAAAAGGTGGAAGAATTTGCCTTTTGAAACATTCGTCGCAAATTCACTTAATACGCTGTCGCCAGTTTTCGAGTCGTTATATTCGAATGCGCCTCACGTCAAACGCAAGGTCCAGAGCACCAGGGTGGACCAATGGCTAAAGCGTAGTGTGCTTAATGACCGCCTCTCTCCACGAAGGTTTACTTTATCTTACTTTATCAGTAGCCAACCTACCGTCACTGTAATTGATCTAATAAGCGCCCACTCTCCAGCAAACACGTTAAATGGGCATTTGGCTATCAGCGCCCCTCTCTAACAAACGCCCCTATTGACATTCATTATAACGGTCATAATAGTTTTTACTCAAGTCTCATGAAAATGACTGACTATTATAATTTCTGTGACTTTAATTGTAATTCATTGAATGAAGGTAAAATCAAACAATATGTAGATCTCATGAAAAAGAAATATATCTCTTATTGGAACCAAACCCTTCAACATTTGCAAAAACTTAGTTTTTATTACACATTCAAAAAGAATTATAGCCTTTCTGCCTACCTAGATCTAACAAGAAAGAACCCATCTAGAAAATCATTAGTAAAACTGAGAATTAGCAGTCATAAACTTCGGATTGAAACAGGTAGATACGACAAAATACCTCGCGATGAGAGGTTATGTAGTCTCTGCAACTGTAACAAATTGAAGATGAAACTCATTTTTTACTAGATTGCCCGAGCTGTTCTTCGATAAGAGACAGGTTCTTTTCTAAAATAGAACCTAAAATCCCATTTCTACGACTATTGTCATATGAGACCTTATTGTCACATCTTATGAATTGTACTGATTATTTTATAAATATTCAATTAACTTCATTCATCTCGTCATGCTTTGAACAGAGAGACAAACTAGTTACAATGGCTACCTCTCCGAATGGTTAAAAATAAGAAATGGTTGTAATCTCTTAAATGGCTTTTGCAATACTGTAACACTTTGTTATAGTCATGCAAATAAAGCTTGTTGTTGTTGTTGTTGTTAGTGAACGCCTTTTCCAAACAACTGTTTGAGTTGAGCGAGGTAATCTATCCAAACTATCCCGAAGCGGGTATCGCTGATTCTGATATTGCAAAACGAATGAATGAAAGAAAATAAAAAGAGAATTGAGATAATGAAAAGAGAATAATGCTATTGACTGATCGAGGAGCATGTTGTAATGTTTGATTTTTCACATTCAATGTTCATCTCCTATTTAGTTCAAGGAAATTACCTTTTCTTTATACCTGTTTGGGCAAATTTAATAAACGCCTCTCTCAAAAAAAAAAATAAAAAATAAAAAATAAAAACGCTCCCATAAAATCCACAAAATTTCATAAACGCCCTGGGCGTTCTGATAAGTTCATTTACAGTAACTGCTTTCGTCGATTGCTCCCCCTTAGTTTCGAGTACGTAGCTCACAAAAAATGCTGGGGGGGGGGGGGGTCCTTGAAGCCTCATTCCCTTGACTGAGTAAATCTCTTTCCTTCATATTTGTCTCTAGGTCATCCGTGATGAGCATCTGTTCCTGATGGTGGCGGCTTTCGTGTCGCTGGATGTTCTTGTTCTCTCCTTGTGGACTGGAATCGAGCCGATGCATACTGGCTATCGACAGTTTGAGGAGAAGGTTACCAATCAAATTTCTCTTACACATTTCAACCTGTATCCCAGGCTTAAACAAGCAAACGCTGCCTCTGGAGCCTCTACTTACTTGCGCGCTTGAAAGATGTTAAGGTCGGTGCACGCGAAGGGATGAGGCCTGTGTAGTTTTAACTTGAGAGGACTAGAAGAAGGCCTTGTTAAAAAACTGTGTCATGGGGACACGTCTCTCGAAAGTACACTACAGGGGAGAGGGGACTTGTTGTAGGGACCATTCGATTCAGTTTGTGATTGGTTTCGAGACTTGTCTCTCGAACAGTACATACAAGATTATAATTAAAACTAGCTTGCATCAAAGGCGAGGATTCTCCGCTAAACCAAAGTTTATTCTTCACGACCAGCTTTTTTTCAGTACTAAAATGAGTCGTTCATACGAAGAAACTTCTTCATGAGATTTATCCGAGATAAGCCCCTTTGTGTGTGCCGATCTTCTATTTTTTAAAACGGTTGCGCGTTCTGTTCAGCGACATTTTAACAGCGGTTGAGCTAAGTAAGCGATGATGTCTATTTCTTCCAGATGCGAATAGAGGACGACAAAGAAATTATTCCAATGGTGGAACACTGTGAATCCGAGACACTTTCGTATTGGCTGGGAGCAGTTTACGCCTTCAAAGGACTATTACTGGTGTTCGGCGTTTTTCTAGCTTGGGAGACACGTGGCGTTACAATTCCTGCACTTAACGACTCGCGATACATAGGTACGTTTTTACTTTTTTCTATTTTGTTTGCTTATGTTGGGATCAGGACTGTGGTTCCGGTCGATCATGACGAGATGTATGCTTAGGAGAGGTGTCCAATACGGGAAGTGATAAGGGTGGTGTTTGTGCGTGTGTTGCTAGGACCAAGCGCGAGTGTCGACGAAAGAGAGACGTCCATTATGGGAGTTTGAAACGTAGTCCTTGTATGGAGATAGGACCGTTAGAGAGTGCCCAAGTATGGGAGATTAAAATGTGGTATTTGTGTGTGGTTGGGGTACGTATGAGTGTTCGCTTAAGAGAGATGTCAATTTATGGGAGATTAAACATGCAGTGTTAATGTGCCTGATATGTGTCTGTGAGGGAGGGAGGGGGGAGGGGGAGGACAGGGCGGTTCAAACTTCCCCCTTCCCGTACCCCTTCATCCCGGTTATTGTCTCACCTTTGTTGGCTCCCACGTCTTTTTCCAGTGCCTGTTGCAAAATATTCTGCAACCTTGTGTAATTTCTTTTTCCTTCTTTCACCTGCTTCCTACCACCTCGGGAATCCCGCTTCTCGCCCCCTTTTTTGCCGCTTCCCGTACACTTCCCGCCTTTTCTCCCCGGGTTCTCCCACCCTGCCCCGCATACTGAGTTCATGTCGTAGTGTCCTTGCACTGAGGGAGGTTCATATGCAGTGTTAGTTTGTGTTTTTGGAACCTAGACTAAGCGTCGGCTTAGGAGAAATGTTGCTTTGGGAGACCACAAAACTCAAACATATTGTAGAATAAGTACCATATCTCAGTTGCACGTAAGATTTGATTGGCTACAGTATTCAGGAGTAAGAATATCTGGAAGAGCCTTGAAAAAGCACTTTTTAAGACATATTTCAACCATAATATGATAAGTCTTGTCGGCACAAACTGCATTTGGTTAATCGATAATGGCTCTCAATTCTGTGCTGTGATCTTTCCGTTTATGCTAATTCTGGAATTAAGCCAATTGAACGTACTCTTATCTTGAGGATAAAGTATATTCTCATTTTTCAAAGAATGCTCTATTTTTCGTTTGACAACTCTCCATTATTGTTTCATCTCAGTACTTTCCTTTTCGATTAATGACAAGTTTCGCAAACTGTAGATTAAGTGTTTAATGGAGTTTGAACAATGACCAAACGAGACACGACTTGAAGAGCAGCAATAAGTCATTAAAATTAAAGCTTAAAAGTTTCTCTTTCGAGAAAGTCTCTTATGTTATAGTTTCCAAAACCACTTAACAGATTATAATCCGTACTCACAAGTTAAAATGCATCTGACGACTTCTGCAAAACAAAGAGCTGTGGATGTTTAAGTTAAACTCAGGGCAACCACTGAACATCAAACCGCTTGTTCTCGAGTGGTGAGCTTGGGCGAGGCTATACCAATTTGACTCCACAAAATGACGACTAATTCCACGGCTTCTTTCAACTCAGACAGAACAAAATGCAATTATCAGTATCACGATGTCGTTTGGCGAAGGAAGTACTTTACAGAAAACATGTTTAAAAATCTAGTTGCTGTGGCCAGTATCAATTCAGTCGCCGTCGTTCCCACCGTCTTCTTAAACGCGCTGGTCATCTTCGCCGTCGCAACAAGGAGCCCGCTACGCTCCAACACGAATGTTCTTCTAGCGTGCATGGCCTTAACAGACTTTTTGTCCGGGATGATTGTCCAGCCTTTGAATGTAGCGGTAGAAGTGAAGAATATTCTTGGCGTCGGCCCATTTTGTGCCTTGGAGAAGGTTTACGCTGTCGCTCTGGCAGGAGTTAGTTTTGCCTCCATCGATCACCTTGTCTTAATCAGCATAGAGCGCTACATTGCTATCAAATACTCCTTGAGATACCAGGACATAGTGACAAAACAGTGGTTAAAAATAGGAGTATCCCTGGCTTGGACTTGGGCAGTGCTAGTGACAATCCAAGAAATCGTCTTGACTGTAGTAGACACTCCAACAAAACTTGCCTATTTACAGCTGGTGACTGCAACATTCTCAGTCATCGGCTTGACCTTTATTATCGTTATTTGTTACACTAATGTCTATATCTGTTTGCAAACGAGGCGGCACAAAAAACGCATTCAAACCGAACAAGTATCCTACGAGGAAGCGAAAAAAGTGAAGAAAGACAATCGAGCAGCCAATACGCTCGCAATCATTCTGGGTACGTTAATTTTAACCAACGTGCCTTCACTGTTTCTCATGGTGACTTCCTTTTCAGACAGCACCATGGAGCCGAATCCTAGAAACATTCTTTGGAAGTGGGCAGTGACTTTCTCGTTATTAAAATCTCTTTTAAACCCAGTTATTTACTGTTGGCGCGTTAAGAAGCTGCGCAGAGCTTTTCTTGGGATTTTACACTTACGACAGCAAGAAAACAGCCCGCCAGAGATGAGAGAAATGCAACGCAATCGAGGTAAAATTCAGACTCCCATTTCTGAGGCTGCTTCTATGCCCGTAAGAGCGGAGAGACAAAATCCAGTTTTCGTGTCATCCTGTCATTTGCAAGCTGAAGAAATTTTTCGTATCGAAGAAACCGATAAATGAGTCATAATATTATGTGTGTGAACAACTTGACTGTAAAATTACATCAACATAACTTTCTTAAATTCACTATGCGTTCCAAACGGTAGCTAGAATAGGTATGCCATGCGAAATCTAGTAGAAATTGCATTTGTTGTTTAAGTTCTACCGAGGTGGAAATAAAACAAAGGGCGAAAGGCAGTTGTAACATGTCAAAAGAAATAAAGTTGTTTTCCTTTAAGCTAAGACGCCTCAATTAGATTGGGTTGTCATAAACACCAGCCTAAGTTTTTTGTTTTCAATCCGGCGTGATTTGCTTGGATTCGCGCCGAGCTTGGAGTGGTGTAGTGTAGCCTGGCGTGAGGCAAGGGCCAAACAGTGACCGCCGGCGATATGTTGCAGGCTAGATATAAAGAGATTTAGTTCTGTTTTCTTTTATCGGAATTTGAACAATCCATTTTTGTAGCTGCTGTTTTCGTCTTGCTACTAGTTCTGCATTTGGTTGGTAAACTTAGAGTTTGGAGGGGTGAATCTTCAAACACTTATGAATTTAATCAGTGATCGATGTTGTTGCAGTTCTTAAAAAGCGCTAAAAACGCTTGTTACATTTTGTTATGAAAATGTTGGTTAATTCTAAGTTCGTAGGTCTATTTAACTCGTTAATTTCCAGAGTACTGTAAGACGTTGCCTCACTGTCTCACTGTTTCGGAGGAAATGCTGATTAACTTTAACATCGCTACAAAGTCATTGTTTTAAGCTCCATCAAAAAACTTGTAGAAATGCCGCCAGGTTAACATTCAACATGATGAAAAAGGAACTCATTAAGATACAGGAGGAGCAGACTCAAAAGGGCGTAGAAGGATAGGAAACAAAAACTTTTATACTCTAGAAACTAAAACAACGGTTGTTTCATATTAAGAGCTTTTTTCCACGTTAACCTTGATCAGGCTGTTGTCCGTCTTCGTTTCCCTTGGTAAAATATTTCCTTATCGGCAAGCGCCAAACGAAAAGAGAGCCGTATCTTCAAGAGGTCTCATTTGAGAGAAAACAAAGGCACTGAGAAATTAAGTCTGATCGCAGGTTCTTTCTGCGTAATACAGCTACACGAGTTGTATAAAAGTCATTGTTTTAAACTCCATTAACTACTTAAAGAACTGTTTTCGAAATTAATTTCCGACATAATCGAAAAGGAAGTAATTAGCGTCAGAAAGCGATGCCGAAACAAAGTGGTGCAAGCAGATGGAAAGAGAGCTAATATGTAATTATGGTTTTCATGATAAGTCAGACACGGATTAAATCAGTAATAAGCTGTCTAAACTGTGTGTGAGAATAAAAGTGACCCGCGCTGTAGTTAGCCAACAGTTGTAAAAGAAATTCTTAAAAATGCTGGTTAAGAAAACGCGGGAAAAATGATTCAAAGTAGAAGCGTTCTCATGTGCGAAGCAACTTTGGCCTTTCAAAGTGGTTGCAGAGAAATAAGGTGTGAACGAGATGGAAGCTCCAACTTGTACTATTCTGATGCAGCTGCTCTAACAACTGATACATAAACGTACACTGGGAGTTAGGTCAGTAGCTAGTTAAAATTCTTACTGCGAAAACTTTGTAATCTGAGCCAGCTACTAAAAGTGCTATAAAGGTCAACAGTTCATGTACGCATTGCGGGCCTATGTTTTCAATGTTTCTTAACGCAACTTTAAATTCAGTGCTAGACAGCATTTAGCTTTTGCGTTGTTTAAGGCCAAGTAATACGGGCATCATCGAGAAAAATCAAGAAAGATGTCAAAATTCATTGCGTTAGCGACCAGTCATTATTTAGAGGTGGGGGAGGGAGGGCTGGTACAAATAGGGGGAGGGTCAATGATTTTTATGCAGGGAAAAAAAGGGGGGGGGGGCACATAAATTTATGCACGCATGTTAGGGAGCTTTGTTATACAAAAGAGGTAAGGGGGAGGATCAACAAAAAATGTGCTTCACAAAGGGGAGGATTAGGAGAATTTGAACATGGCCTCTCTCCATTTGCACCCGCCCTCCCCCCGTCTAAATAGCGACCCGTCCCTAAAATACTGAAAAACAGACAGAAACGTTGGGAGGAACTGCTGAAAAGCTTGCATTTTGAATGGTCACACCAAAGCAGTTTTATACCCAGACTAAAAAGCCAGAACCACAGTATACGAGGACAAGTTTGGGTTTGGAATTAAGTGCTAATGAAGAGATGGATTTTTGAATTAGAAATTAAAACAGCTCTTTTACGAGTTAAATGGAGCCTAAAAACAGTGTATCTACAATAGAGTGTGTTCGCAGCGGCCATGCTGGAGGAGAAAACAATAGAATTTGTTTCCACTGGGAAAAAAGTTATATTTTTATGCAAATAGATTTTACTGTTTTGCTCCTCCAACATGCCCGCCATGAACACACTCTATACCATGGAATGGTTGTAATGTCTAACGTGGAAACATAGCTTACAAGTTACACACTTAACTGACGAATTCGACTCAGTTAAGAGGATTTAAGTGAGTTTAATAGCAGACAAAAATGAAAATGACTTGACTGAATATTTTAGGGGCGTGGCCAAGGGGGGTCGTGGGGGTCACCGTGTCATTTGTTCGAAATTTACCTTAACCGGACTTCGCTGTTTATTAGAATCGAATTAGTTCAACCAATACAACACCAGCCTGCTTCCAAACTGACCATTTGACTACATTAAGCACTGCGTTTCAAGTTTCACGGAAACTTGTTTTTTTCCAAGAATTGTAGAGGGTAGGGCGGGAGGGCAGCGGTTACCAAGTTAGGAGAGCAAGTTTGTTACAAAAAGAGAGATTGTTCTATTGAAACCAAAACCTCCCTTTTCTACCCGAAAAGTCTACTTAGGCCTTCCAACTGTTAACATACATACAGTTGCATTTCAGATTCATCCTACTGGATCAGGGAGTAGTAACCGTTGAATCCTTCGTTTTCCCAACGTTTTAGCCGTTTTTCGTCATTAGTTTTCTCAAAGTTGTAGTGCGTGGTACCATATATCCTTCAGATTTTTTAATGATTTTTAATTTAAGTATAAAATGTATAAAGAAGGAAAAGGGATGAATGAATAATCAATTATATTTAAACTAATTGCGATTTTGAGACGGCAATTCTTTAAACTAATTGCGATTTTGAGACGGCAATTCTGCATTATATTGACGGCTAGTTGGAAGAAAATATATTCCCTATTGGGCGGAGTCGCGAAGCGATGGAGCCCAATACGGAGAATATATTTTCTTCCAACGCCGTCAAGATAATGCAGAATTGCCGTCTCAAAATCGCAATTAGTTTTGTATCACGATTCAATCGTTTTTCGGGCAAAAGAAACGCAAAACTGAGAATTCCCGGATTGAAAGATAAATTCTTACAACTTGTCAGGTGTTAAACACGAACGTTTGTACGCGCTATTATCAAAATATGGACTTTTCTCGCCATAAATCGGTGCTTCACATAAATAAATTCAAAGTAGCACCTTTATGTAGTTTTGTTAGGGTTCTAGAAGTCGACAAAACAGGTAAAATGACGCAAACTCGACGACCTTTTCGTTCTAAACTTTTTTACAAACATGATTACGTGATTACCGCGCGCACAATAACACTTCGACCATTCTCGTCCCCAGAGGCCGCGATCCTTGTGGTCAGCCCCACGGATCGAGACCTCTGGCAGGGACCGAAGCAGGAAGTCCGCGAATCACGGACTTCCGGCTTTTGTGCGCAGCCTCAGAAATTTCAAACAAAAATGGGCAGCTATTGCGCTTGCGCATTATCCTGGCCCCTGTTAGAGGTCTCGATCTGTGGCGCAGGCCAAAAGGATCGCAGCTCTGGGGACAAGAATGCACCTCGACAAACATAAAACTGTCAAAAACAAACGAAAACACGTTTTAATTCTCGTCTTACCTTGTTTTTTCGATAACGTGGACTCTAAAGTTGAATATCGCTCTCCTTTATCTTTCAAACGGCAAAGTAATTTACATCTTTGGCCGCTTTTTGATGAGAAACTTTGAATTTCTGTTTTGAATGGAAGGAGCCCAACAAAAACCGGCGCGAAATTTTCAACCAATCACTGGCTCGCTTTTGAGACGTCAATACGTAGTTATATTGACGTCTCAAAAACAATCGAAAGAAACTGAGAATCGTGATACTAAGGGAATTGAGAAAACTATAGGAATTTAAAAGGATTGAAATTAAAGTTAATTATAAATAGCTGGACATCAAAACAGTCCGCTGACAACACGAATTGCCCTTGCGTAAACAGCGGTCTATTTGGGTGTGTCTATAGCCTTTTCAATCTTAATTAAAAAACTTGTTTCTTTTTCAGGAATGTCCGTTTATAACGTGGTGATACTATCCATCCTTGGTGTGGCTATCACGTCTGTCATTCGAGATCACCAAAACGCAACGTTTGCCATAACTGCTGTCTTTACCATCTTCTGCACCACTTTGACGCTCTGCTTCGTGTTTCTACCCAAAGTAAGTGATTCCTTCAGCTCTTACAGTCAAATCTCAAGTCATTTACTTTCTAAAGTTTAGCCATCAGGCTGTTGGTGAAAGCAGTGTGAGCATTTATCCATGCACAGCGTAACACATGGCGTCTTGGAGATATTGTGGAGACGTGGTGATATAGTGTTAGCGCGTCCCACTTTCGATCCAGCCTCGTTCCCACCGTCACCCGACGAGCTCGGCGGGAAAATCGCGCTCCTTTCCAAGCCTTCCACTGTCCCACTTCACTCGATAGCCCATAAAGGCATGGCGACGAGGCTGCTTTTGATCGGATGGTTGGAAGATCGGCTGGTTCAAGACTGGTTGGTCTTCATATCGTCCCCGCTTTCAACCCGGGTGCAAAAAAATGGTACCGGCGAAAAAATGAACCCTTACATGAACGAGCATTCCACCAAGAGGAAAGTGGGGGGGGGGGGGGGGGGGGGAGCAGAACTAATTCTATTTCCTTCATTTTAAAGAAACCGGAGCTAATCACTGGTCATGGGGGGGGGGGTGGGGTGGGGGGTTGGGGGGTAGCATGCAGCCCGTGTGCGACTTCACTTTTTTTATGTCTTGGCGATGATGTTGAACTACTCTCACATAACTATGCGTACAAAACTCTGCTTGAATCGGCTCTCAGTCAAAGGCTGCTTTTAGAATGTCTCTCAAGCGATCGTCCTCTGTCTTCCTCATGTATGTGGTGGTCGTTCAGGGAAAGATTTAACCACCTCTGGACACCTCACTCGCTAGCGTCGAAGATTGAGGAGTCTCACTCAGGCCCCATCCCACAGTTACTCGCCTCACGGGTTCTACGCGGTACCTCACATTGTTTACTACATATAGACTACTTGTGCGTACGGTATTTACGCACGAGTTGGTCAAGTATCGGAAATCGAACGAGTGAGATTACTGATACAAACCAACGAGTATACGCATACACTTTCCATGATGTATTATGTTTATTATATACATACTGAGATTTAAATTCTTGTTTAATGACAAATTGTGTTGTACAGATTCAAGTCAAAAGCTTATGAAAGATGTAAGTTATATAAGGTTAAATGTTTTGACTGTAGACATTTTCTAGTGAATTCAAACTGTTTATCGTTGACGATACTCACCACGGGGTAGTTATTTTTCTTCAAAAACCTCTCAATACTTTAAACAAGACATCTTAAGCTTGAGGGCTCATAATCTTCTTCGTCTTTACGTCTAACAGAGCGAATAAACCCCGCAAGATACTTGTTTGATTCTGTTGGCTATATAGTGTGCACTTCTCGCTCGTCGTTCTTTTCGTTTCTCAAAAATTCCTCCAACAATTTCACAGCTCGCTTCGTCTTCTTTTTTGCGTGTTTCCTTTTGAGACTTTCCACATAATCCTCAACCGAAGTATCATGGGCAACAAATCTTTTCTCGCTCATATTTTTCATGAGTTAAAAGAAAGTTAACTTCAACACTTGGCTTGCGAGAGACTTGAAAAGCGCAACGGCCTGAATGAGAGTCACTAGGAGCGGAGTCACCTTGTTACGGCTCACACGTCAAAAAACATGATACCCGGCACCGCATATTTCCTTTTCGTAAACGGTCGTTACCATTTTTAAGGCACTTAGAAAATTTTTGAACTGTTATTGAAAGTTTTTCTACTAAAAAGAAAGACATTCACACCCAGAATCGAACCCGGTCCTTTCGTATGCCAATCTCTCTCTCTCGCCATTACACTACCACGCCAATCCGCCACAATTCCGAAAAATTAAAGGATATATTATAATTAACTGTCTTTCATAACTGATACGTCTATAATAGGTGACTCTAGCCCTTTCCCAAACTTTTAACGTAAATTCAACTTGGGCTTAACCTTTGTTCTTTCTCAGAGTATTTAAATATGTATTTGTTACCTTAATGTAACCTAATCCAGAGCATATATTACATCTTCCATGACAAAAAGCTTGGTTACCAATGATGGCATCGACCGTCAAAAATGGCAACGACCGTATACGAAAGGGAAATAGGCCGTGGCACCTGACTGGGCGTATCGTTTTCTTCACACGTGAAAAAATTCATATGCTTTCAGCTACTTAGACCAGCTTGTGAACGAAAATTTATTTGGCGCCCTTTCAGTGGGTAAATCTCAGTATGTATATAATAAATACACATTGCCGAACATTGCCGAGTCTCACTCCGGCCCCATCCCACAGTTATTCGCTACTGCCGAAGGTTACCGAGTCTCTCTCCTGCGCCATCTCACCGTCTCTCACTAATGTCGAAGATTGCCGAGTCTCGCTCGACATCTCACTCACTAGCGCCGAAGATTGCCGAGTGAGGTCCCAAGATTACTGACTACTGTTCAAAAAAGTCATGTTCGGAAGTGAAATGTATGAAACATCATACAAAACGCTTTCGCAACTTTCTTTCTGCAACTAGTCTTTCGAGCAATATATTTATGCTTATTAAGCATTTAGTTGGGAACCAATGGATAAGATGTTTTAACAGTGACTTAAGATATCATTTTTTCAGTGATAAAAACCCCGCTATTAAAACTAACGATCATTATTAAACTGTATTATCATTGCTACAGGCGACAAAGCTGTGGTCTTCTGACGGTGGAGAAGAAGCCAGCACGACCCGCAAAAGCAATGCTAACGCTGAGACCATGTCCAGCATGGATAAAAATGCTGTTAGTATGACTATGGAGAATTCGCAACTTAAAAAGCTTTTAGCTGAGGTAAACTGGTTTGGAAATTTTCTGTAAATCAAAATGTTTACAATTAAGGACGGTGCCTCATTTTGGTACTGAGCATAAGTTCTGCGCATCTCGAGCATTCTCGTCCCCCGAGCTGCAATCCAGCTCTGGGGACAAGAATGCATCTCGAGATATTCGGTTTTCAATTTGGCTACTAATACGAAGGCATTTTTGCGTGGCTTATGACTATGTGGAATAAGGAGATCTTAGCAGATGGGGGTAACCACGCATTTTTCAGAGATAGAAAGAGAATACCGTACATTCCTTGTATTTTTGACTTTTTAGAATTATGATTGCTAATCATCTCTGAAAAATGGCGGTTTCCCATATTTTGTTTTTCCAATGGGTCTTGCTAAGATATGCTTTTCCCCCATAGTCACAACCTTTGCAAAAATACCTGTGTTAACACCCTCAGTTATAACCCCACCCTAGACTCCTACGTAACCGACTTCCCCCACCCCATCACACCAAAGTTCAATTATAGGTACACACAGACTTCCCTATATTCCCCGTGCTCACTCTTTACAGACGACTCGCTAGATGACAAAAAGAACCCCTTACAGATTTAAAGGGGCAGTGTCACGGGAATTTTCCTCGCGTTTCGTCAAAACTTCGCTGAAATTGAGATTAAATGCCTTCACTCACACACAAAATGCTCCTGGAACATCAAGAGGGAGATATCAAGTGAATTTTTGCAAGGAGAGCAAACCATAATAGGTTTTTAATGATTTTTGCAAGATACAAGCACAGAATTTGAAAACGTTCACCAGACGTTTTCAAAATGTAATCCACTTCCATCTTGGCCATCCGTGGCCAAAGATACTTAGTAATAGCTTCACTGAATTAGTATGGTGTCTGAACAAGAAAATGACCAATATTTTTAGGCTTTCGTACATGTTAATGTGACTATATATTGGCTTTTCAGTGGGGTCAAACGCGAGCAAAATCCTCGTGATACTGCCCCTTTAAGCCTCAAAATCGTTGAATAAGCACCGACAAATTTTGTGTGAAAACGTTACCGTATTTCAGAACATTTAAATAGCTCTGGCGCACAGGTTAGCCAGTCTCTCGCTGGAAGCCCATCAAGGCCCTTTCCCCCATGTTATCAATTCCCAGAGATTATTACCGAAATTGTTTGATATCATCTGAGGAGACGTACACAGTGCTTTAGGGTTGGTGCTGGTGCTACACATATTTTGGGTGGGCACATCGGGGTTCAATGGTATTAAAAAGCTATTCGTATTTGTTTTCCTCTCATATTCAGCGGGAACAGCATCTGATGGAACTAAAAAGACTCTTGGAGACGCTACCCCCAGAAGCCAGGGGAGACGAGGATAGTAGCTCTAAAGAAAACCGTGCTAAGCAGTTCAAGAAAAGAAAGTCGTTAGTTCAATTCAGACAGCCCGAGCCATCTTACGCCAATAAAAGCTTTGTCCCTGACGAGGAAATAAGCAAAACGAGTCAGGGAAAGGAGGCTTCAAGCTCTTCGAATCGCGGGGACAGGATTTGAAACCGACTGTAAACTATTCTGCCTGTTCTACGAGATACACAAAGCTATGTTAACACTACAACAGGACCCCAATACTGTATAGAGCACCTTAGTTCCGCCAAATGCATTTAAAGGAGGAATTTCACCTATTCCAAGACATACCCACCTACCACTTATATAATCATACATTAAGACAGATCACATGAGAGAAGAGAAACATTATCATCTTATCACAGCACAGGAAATCAAGAGTGACCGGCAGGTTTGAGTCCGTACAACAGTTTTCGTCAAATCCCGTAGAGGCGAGGGGATGTAGTGTTCGTACGTTGCAGTTTCGATCGAACGTTCTATCGGAAGGTCAAGGTGTCTGTGGTTCAACGTACGTTTGGTCTCTGCATCGCGTTGTGTCGCTTCCTTAGACAAAGAACTTTTCTCCACAGTGTCTCTTTCTACAAAGGTGTACAAAATGGGTACCAGTAAACCCTGGCAAGTAACCCTCCGACACATTGACTTCCTATCGAGAGGGAAGTAGCAACGCTCCTAATGGCTTCATGTTGGGTATCCTGTGATGGACTCAGTAGCATCCCATCCATAAGGGAGTAGTGATGCTGCTATGCTAATCGCTACATGCTGGGTGTCCTCTGATGGATTAGCATCCCGTACAGGAAAGAGTAGTAATAGTCGCTTTATATTGGGTATCCTGTGATAGACTAGATCCTAGAGTAATGCTCCCCGTCGCTTCATGCCACAACAAAAAAAGCCCCAAGGGGCATTTGACCCGGCCATCGTGCCCCACCTGACCCTCTACAAGCCTAGGTGACATACGTGGTAAAACAACACGAAACGGCCGAAGAATTCGCGTAGTTACCGGAAGTTTGCGACGAGAATTTGCTTGGCCGAGCTAACACCGGAAGCCTGGAGCAAGTAACCTACCGGGTAAAAACCGCTTCTAAACAACTGGATGATAAACCGACTGCCTGGAATGGACAGAAGTCTAGTTGCCAAATGGATCTAAAGGAAAACGACACACATACTTACATGGTCCATTTCGTTTGTCTGTAAAATGATAATCATTGCCCCCGCAGGGATTTTGCCTAGAGGCAAAATCCCGAGGAGGCATCCTTATAGCTCGCGCGTATAGAAAGTAAAGGGAAGTAAAGTACTTACAGTTAAAATATACAGTATATATACCAGATCAAATCTCGATTTGCCAGAACAGGGCGCACACGGAATAAGTGGGTAATGATGACGTTTCATCACTAAACGCCCGAACGGAATAAATGGGTAATGATGACGTAGCATCAGTATATAAACCCGCAGAGCAGCTGTTTTGAAGGCGGAAGAGAAACTGAAGTTTTTAGTTCCGTTTGCCTCATTTCACTCCCGTAGGAAGCCAACGTAAATTTCGAGTAAATTCTCTGGCCTAACAAAGTTTGGATTCAGAGACGTACGACTATTTGTCAGACACGCATCATACACAAATCATTGATTGGAAACGATTTGTCAGACACAAATCACTTTGGGGGACTGAAAGACTCGGTCCACAAACAAACAAGCGTTGTTAAGCGAACGAGTGAATCTCAACACCAGTAAACCCTACAGACATCAGTTATGTTTTCTAAAACTCGCGAGAAATATTGCGTTACAAGATTGTACTAGGTCGCGTGGAAACACAGCAACTGTAGCACTTCCCCTCAGAAATAGCTCATGGAAACAGTGAATTTCTTGAGACAATTCTAGGTCGAATTTTTTAGTTTTTGTATACTTGCAGGTTGAGCCGCGACCTAATTAGTTACAACTTTTCAGGTTAATACATTGCAAGATGTTTTGGGCGACTATGAAATTTCAGTACATTAACAAATATAGCCGCTTTTGGGATTTTACTTGATTGATTTCGAATTTAATTCATGTAGTTGATTGTCTCTGTGAAAAATCTTGCGTGTAATGTAAAATATGCTTCCGGGAAAGCGCATTTTATATCAAAGTTACGTTCGTGGTACTTTGTTTTCATTGCGCATACGGAAATTATTTCTATGTCGCAGGAAGTTGCTAATTTGTCCCTCATTCAATTAATAGGTTCGACTGATTTGCACCCAAACAATACCCAAACAAAGAAGTGGCAGAAAAAAACAGAGATTTGCATTGGAGATCAACGCGTTTCAATAGGCACGATTCCGTATTAAATGTCAGTGAAATCTGGCTTGCTTCTGCAGAAACAATCTAAAACCTAAATTGTACTACAGAAAAATAAATGCCACACAATAGCGTTTCCAAGTAAATCAAGAAAAAGGAAACCTTCAAAATCAATAAGTACGTTCAAAAAAGCTCTTAACAGCGGGGGCAGCTGTAGTGTCAACTATTACTAGTTTATAGACTACGGCAAGAGTAAATGTTTAGTTTTCGTAGAACAGTAATCCACAAATATAGAAATCCATAAGGTAAATTAAAATGATTATGAATAATGAATACGAAAATGGATGACAGCATGGACTTGAAAACAAAAGAATACTTTGGTGTGCTTAATTTTGGTTTAGAATCTGTTGATTTCTTTTAGCCATTTTTTTGCGTCAAAGTGTTACTTTTCAGCAAATACCCACAAACAGTACTAAACCATTTACCACTCAGTATGATTTGAAAGCGTGGAAATGATTAAGATATATCTATTTTATTTGACTCTGGATGTTCAAAAGTTACAGTTCTGATTTTGATTTTGTGTATTACTTAAAATACTATTTAATTTATTGTCTTCTTTACAGAAAAAAAATACATTAGATATTAAAGTGCACCTAACCCCAAAATATTTTTTACGCTAATATAAATCTTTGCACCTATTTTAAAAACATTTCGCCATTATTTGCAGTTTTTGACTTTTTTATGGGCTTCAAAACTTACGACAAACTAAGCACCATTTGTCGCACGACCGAGTTAGAAGGGGCATGGGTCTATTCTTGATTTGACGTCACAAACTGCTTTGCATGCATGTTTACAAAGACTTAAGGAGATGCAAATCAGTTTGTGATGTCAAATCCAGAATAGACCCATGCCCTCACTAGCTCGGTCGTGTACCAGATGATGGCTAGATTTCGTAACTTTTACAGCCTATAAAAAGTCAAGACTGAAGGGGATTTCATAAAAAAAAGGCGTAATGCTTTTCGAACAGGTGCAAAGAGTTATCTTAGCGAAAAAAATATTTTGGGGTTAGGTGCACTTTAAGAACCACATATTCTGATCACGTTTTAAAACCTAGCTATAGTTTTTATCCTTTTTCAGTAAGCTACACATAGTGTAGGAACCTTTATTAAGTAACCGTTTCAGAGTTAAAAGTTAACCTCTCCTTGTTATCAGCGTAAAATGCGTCAAAAAAGGGTTATGGCGAGCGTTTTGCACAGCTTAAAAGGAGGATATGAAATCTTGGTGTTCCAGACTTGAATTTCTCAAAAAGTGTTACTTTGTTATTTTGAAGTTACAGCAGTTGCTTATTCACCTCAGCTTTGGTGAACAGTGAAGGAAATCCTACGCAAATCAACCTGAAAGAACTGAGAGTTGATTTTGATAATTAACTCCACACTGTGTAGTAAACACTGCTAACTGTAATTTTTAACTAGTTAGTAGCAGGTTAACATTCTGGTCGACGATACTCTCTTTAATTTAGACATGGCGCATAAAGGGGACCACATCGGCTATTTTAGTAACGTTACACCATGTGACATAAAGCGTTTAAATCGTGGCGATAGTAAGTTGTGTGCAATAATACGACAGGTATAACAATGGACCAAACATCTTGGGCCTAAACGCAACTTTTCACGTTACATTATAGTATCTATAACATCCATTCTTTTAATTGCTCGTGTTAGTTACTTGTCATTGCAAGTCACTTACACGAGAAAACAAAAGTAATATACACGTGCAATCACGTAATTACTTGGACGTGCAAGTTATGACTAGTTGAGGGTCAATTGCACGTGAAAACAGTGTACTTGTACGTAGACAAACGTTAGTGTGAAGAAAAGTGGTGCACGTGGGATGTGCAAACGAGTTACTTGCAAGTGATAACAAGGTACTTGCACATGCGAACACAAACCCTCCACGCACGCTGCACGTGCAAGCAAGTCGTTTACACGTGAAAACAAAGCACTTTATGTGAAGACACAAGTCACGCACGCACACTGCACATGCAAGCAAGTCATTTGCACGTGAAAATAAGGTACTTGCACGTGCAAACAAACCACTTGCACATGCGTTTGTACAGAGGCTCTGGCACAATCCAGTAGCACAGTCTTATTGATCAGGGTGATGTTCGATTTCCACCATAATGTCTCCTTCACCCACTTTGTCCCCAGCTTTATAGTGCACAGCTTTCACCTGGATGAAAGAGAAACAAATCGCCTTTTTAACGGGGATTATTGTCAACAGTGGTTAAACGACCAACAGACCCATGGCCAGATGAAAGATGAAAGATGAAAACAACCGTGTAAAAGAAATTTTAAGGGCCCTTTACTTAGGCGAGTTTTGGAACATTTTTGCCAGTTAAAGCAACCTGCGTAAACTACCGGCGCATTTCGGAGCATTTTTACGGCAATCTGATTGTGATTTTTATGTGACAGGCGCAGAGCGCATGCAATGTGTGGCAAAAACAAAAAAAGCTGTTTATACTCGCTGCAAAATCACTACCTACTAATACGGCATCTATTTTACATAAGATATTATCACTGCGTATTAATTCTACCAAATCATTACGTACATCCGGGTTACCATGAGATGCGCACGCACCGCCGCGGGTCAGTGCACTGATCGATCGCCGTGGGTTCAGACGTGTTGTTGATTGCTCTCGCGTTTATCGGTTACTCAACCGCTATTTGACTCGGTAAGTTTACCTATTTTTTGTTGTTTTGTATTTTGTTTGCAGTGGACGTGTTCCACCATTTCTTTAGGTCTTACAACCTGAATTTTCTCGAGTTTTGTGACGCGTCACATTGCTCAAATCGACAAACTTGTCGAACGATCAGACTGCAGGACGTGTCCTCAGTCGAAACACCGAGGTATAACGCGGCTTATACCTATTCACTCTTTAAGAGGTTACTGGGTTTATAAACCTATTATTCATTTTCGTTACAACGAGTTTGTAAGCGAGATAAAGCCGTATATTTAAATCGGCTTCAAACCACGTGGTGGACGTGTCCGCCATTTTTAATTACAGATAGTTTTATCTCACGTCTCTTCGTTCTGTGTCACAGACGATGTGTGAAGAGGCCAAGGCCGATATTATGGATCAGCCAGGCCGCTCTAATTCTCTGTCAACAGCAGATTTCAAGGACATGTTTGCCGAACTTTTAATGGTGCCAAACAAGATATTTTGGCCCAAGTGAAAGGGTCCATTGACCGAGTATATATGGATTTCGAAAGTGTTGAAGTTGAGTCTGAGGATGCTCAACCCGATACAGAGGTCAACTCAGAAGACAACCCAGATTCTGCAGTAGCAGGACAAATTGATGAATTCATTCAACCAAAGAAACCTGTCAGTGACGAGGAAATAAACAATGACTCCTTTAAGTCACTTGCAGAAAAATTCAGTGTTACTGAGAAAACATCTCCTGCTATTGATGCAAACTTGGCTGAGATAGTCAAGAGTCTGCTTAATGAGAAACTTCCAAAGGAAAAGTTAAGTGAGTTACAGGCCAAAGAAAATTGCACTAACCTGGTGGCTCCCAAAATTAACAAGCAAATTGGCAGCAGTTACGTCAAGAAACAAGAAACACTGATTCTGCATTCCAGAAGGCACAATCCCTGCTAATATCAGGCCTTTATGCAGTTCTCCAGATGTGCAATAGTTCAAGTGGGGAACAAAAGAATGCTGACTCATACAGCAGTCCTTCTGTTGTCAGCAAACAGAGATCTCAACCTGAAACGCAGAGATCTCATTCGCCCTGACCTGAACAAGCAATATGCTTCACTGTGCAATCCTTCCACTACCATATCAACCTTTGTGTTTGGTGATGACCTTCACAAGGAGGTGGAAGAGCTGACTAAATCAAACAAGCTCAGTAATAAGGTGACTCCCAAGCAGCGCATGGAACCGTACAAGGTCCCAGGTGGTAGAGGTGTGCGTGGTCGTGGCCGTTTTAGCCATATTCCTGGTAGGGGAAGAGGCTCCAGGTCTACTAATTCTTTTTTAGTGCGAGGCCGGGGCCAAGCACGGCCCCATCAAAGCCCCAGGTCATCGTCAACCAAGACCCTGTAGGATCCTCTGAGGAGGTAAGTCAAAGTTCTGTGGCTACTATTATTGCAAATCAGACACCCTTTAAGGCGGGAGGTCTGCAAGACTCTCTCCATGTGTGGGAGAAAATCACATCTGATCCATTTATCTTGGATTCAGTCACTCACTGTCATATTGAATTTGACTTTGAACCTGAGCCTCTTTTTAGTGCCACCAGACCGCATGCCTCATTTACTGAAGTTGAGCAAACTGTCATTGACGATGAGATAGAGAAATTCCTTCAGAAAGGAATAATTAGGCTTTCTTCATTTGAAGATGGCCAGGTGATATCACCTATTTTTACACGGCCCAAGAAAGATGGGTCTCACAGGGTTGTATTTAACCTTAAGAGATTGAATGAGTCAGTATCTTATCACCATTTTAAGATGGAAACATTAGAAACAGCCATCAAGCTTATACGCCCTTCTTGCTTTATGACATCTATTGATCTTAAGGACGCGTATTATTCTATCCCTGCCGGATTAGAACATCAGAAATATTTGAAATTTATTTGGAGAGACCAGTTGTATGCTTTCACTAGTTTACCTATGGGCTTGTCTAGTAGTCCTAGGGTTTTCACCAAAGTCATGAAACCTGTCTTTGCTTACCTAAGAAGTCAGTTTAGTCACACTTGCTTAGGCTATATTGATGGTTCTTTCTATCTTCAGTTATATGGAATGTGAGTTAGCCACTTTACGTGCTGTGCAGCTTATTATCAGCTTAGGTTTTAAAGTTCATCCTGAAAAATCAGTTATCATACCAACACAGACTTTAGAGTTTCTAGGATTCGTTTTGGACTCTATTCGTATGATAGTGACTTTGACGTCTAAGAAAGTTGATAAAATCTTGCAGCTGTGTCAAAAGTTTTCTCATCCAAATAAGCAGTTCACTATTCGTGAGGTTGGATCTTTTCTTGGGACCCTAGTCTCAAGCTTCCCTGGCGTACGGTTTGGCCCTCTTCATTATCGCCAGATTGAGGTCGATAAAGAGAGAACTTTAAAATTGAATCAAGGGAATTTTGATGCACTTATGACACTGTCTGAGTGAGGGTTGTTGGTGGATCTCTAATATTCAATCAGCTTCAAAGAGTATCCAGGATCTAGCAATGTTGATGCTCATCAGCTATCTCGAGATTTAAAATTAGACCTTGAATGGATGCTTTCAGTTCATTTATTTAAGAGAATTTTGTTGCTTTGTTTGGGCAACCAGACATAGATCTTTTTGCTAGCAGATTTAATGCACAAGTGGAGACCTACGTTTCGTGGAAACCGCATCCAATGGCAAAGTTTGTGGATGCCTTCACTGTTGCCTGGTGGCAGTTTTTCTTTTATGCATTTCCCCCTTTTGTCTTATTTCTAGATGTGTGCAAAAAATAATCCATAACCAGGCAACAGGAATTTTGATAATCCCGAAGTGGACTACTCAGCCATACTTTAGATTTGTGCTGGGCCTTCTGACAGACACCACGAGTTCTAAGGGCTTCTGCTCAGAATCTGGTTCATCCAACTCTGGCCAGTCCTGATCCACTACATCACCGACTGGAGTTACTGGTATGCAAATTATCAGGCATTCCTTGCAAAAGTCAGAGTTTTCGCCAGACATTGTCGACATTATCATGCATTCCTGGAGAGATAGTACTCACAAACAATACTAACCTCTTACTACCTGAACGCGAGGGCCGTACTGGGGAATATTGGCCCGAGGTCGTGACAGTACGGACCGAGCGCAGCGAGGTCCGTACAAAAACGACCGAGGGCCAATATTCCCCAGTACGGTCCCGAGCAAGTGAAGTTAGTAAGTAGTTTATTATATGGCATCATTTTTCGTACGAAACAACACTTCCGGTAGTTCATTCAAGTCAATTTCCGGCGCGATGTCAATGAAAGAAGCCCGCGATTTTAACTGGCTTTCAAATCAGTTTGATGAGTGGGTCGTTTGATGCATGATCGTTGCTGTCGATCGACAAAAACTTGCGTGGCTCTTGAATGAAAACTGCTCTGCTTCTATTATATGTGTCAGTTTTTCGTCGTCCTCTACAACACAAGATAGTTTTATTGGAAAATACTTCTCCGTTATGGGCGGAAACAACTCGGGAAAAAGAAGAATAATGAAAAGGCGGCGATAAAATCTCGCAAACGTGCTTCTCAAACTGGAAATTGTGGCAGCGTGTTAGTCTGTAATGTGAACAAAGGAACACTCGAACTTAAAAAAAGGACACTGGAAATTATCTCTCCATCAAATACTGCAAGTTGTTTGCTTCAGTTGCTTCATGGAGAACTTTGTGGATGCTGAGAGCAAATTTTCGTCGCACCTAACAAAGTTGTTTTTAGCGCGAGCTACATGTACAGCAACAGCAGACTTGAGAACAAGCTAAAAATTATTTTCAAGGATGTCCACTACAACAGCAAAAATCTCGCTGAGGAATGAAGGTACACTGTTATTTTAATAAATGTACGTGTAGCTTTAATTTGTTCTTGTGGAAAGCGGACTCAAGCGATGGCCAATATTAAACTAGACCGTGATCGTTTCCTTTCGATTTACAGTTGCCGATGAAAGCCGTTTGCTACTTGTTTTGCTGGTTTCCTTTTTTTTCTTGTGAGAAACGTACTCTTTTGTTAATGCTGAATTTTAAAAATTATTGTTTAAGTCTTGGCCGATTTACTCGGCTCTTTACAGCTTACAGTCTATAGCCGTACAAAGACAATAAACACACACAGTCACTGAAGAACGTTGCCCATGCTTTTTGATTCACTGCTGGCGAGTCTTTTACTTATATCAAACATAGGCGCGCAATACGCGCAGAGCCAATGACGTTTTTTTTCACAATATGGTGAAATTTGTCCTGACAACCTATGGGACTTTACACCTCCGGTAAGTCCCACCCTAACCCCTCAAAACAGATCTTGTGGTTATCCACTATAAAACCTGGTAATGATTCAGCAGCGTGACTACGCGGAGTAAAAAAAAAAACCGAAGAAAGCTCTTTGTTTCACGGTTCTTCAAAGAACACAGACAAAAACAAGTAAACTTAAACTTAAACTCACCGTCGAAAAATATTGCATACATAATTTAGGCAAAGATCAGTGGAAAGTTAACAATTTTACTTCAGAAATAAATGCAAGTTGTAGTTGAACCTTTTAATTTCTTACTTCTACCGGCGAATATCCAATACTTTTCAGTGCTCATAAATGGTCAACTTTCTAAAGGGTGCCGTTTTGACGATCTGCGTGATTTGCGTGACACGCGACTCGCTTTACTTTGTTTAATTTGTAAGGTTTCAGACGTTTCAGGCAACCACTTACGTTCTTAGTACATTGTATTGTCAAAACAGGAGTCTGCCATCAAACGGCGTTTCTTGTATCCACAATATTTTCGTTCGAAATCGGTTTGAACTAGCGTTTATAAACACGACTGAAATAGTTTTGCAACTATATTTATTTCCCCTGTTATTTGAAGTTGCTTGCTTTGTAATCAAGTCGGCTATAATAATTTTCGTCTTTTTGCTTCACAAATCGACCAAAGTATGTTTACATTTGTAACTTTCCCACGGTACAAAGTTATTTTTAGCTCACGTGTTTATTTGGAGTCTCAACTTACAGCCGAATAAATTTCGTTTGCTTTACCTTCGAACAGTACGAAAATGTTCAAATCCAGCTCGCTTTCCAGTAGATCCAACAGGTCTCTGTTAGAATGCTTTGTCACATATCTGTTGTTGTTAATCTTTCGGTACTGTTTCGGTCGGTTCGAGATGTTTCAAGTGTTGCGTTACATTCCTTATAAGGCTGAAATTACAGCTGTCAACTATGCAAATTTCTCAACATACGCTTTACACTTTGAGCTATGAATAACCCCGAAATAACGTTTAGTATCTTGGTAAGATTTTACTACATCCATCCTCTAATTCCTTGATCACCACTGTGACTTGGATTTTAATACTAGTTTCATTCAAGTTTTGCAGTTTTAAGAATAGCTAGCAACAAGCCGCGCAATTTCCGATTTAGTTTTAATTGGGTTCATGTTTTATAACACGCACACAAAAATGACACTGCAAATTTTAGATTCGCTGTTACCGAGAGATAATCCCGAAAAATTTTATGCTGTTTTACTCTACTCTTTTCACTATCGTTATAAACTTGGGCTTTAAATATTGTTTCTTTCACTGTTAATTAGGGATCGATGTAACGTTAATTTCCACGTTCTGTTCATACAACATCTCAAATTGGCAAGTCCGTCTTGTATTTGTTGCTGTGGAAAAATGTACTTCAGCTAAGTAAACACAGGACTACAACGCGAATAAAATCCTGCCAGACCTCACGTACACAAAACAGGCATTCGAAGTAGATCCACACTTGCGAATGCAAAACACTTCAAAGCCCGGGGGTCTTACTCCCATAACATTAGCTGTATGGGTTTGTGCCGCTGATAAGGTAAGACTTTCAGTGTCCCGGTGCACACCCCCACCCATCGTCTCACAGAATATCCCCCCAGCCTCACAAATCGTAAGACAGACATCGCACGTACGTACGTCTATCGTTGATTTTCAGGCTCTGACAGTAGCCATATGACGTCACTAACGTGACGTCATTGGCTAAAAAGTCGGTAAAGTTAATCGAAGAGCGCTTTTTCTAAACAGACGTGTTTACCTCGTTCATTACCAGCTCCAAACCTTTCCTTTTTTCATCTTCTTGCGTCTTCGCAGTTTGAATTTTGCGGGAGCGGGAGCGCGAAAAAATATATCCAAAAGGACCGTTTCCATGGTAATGGTCCGTACTGTAAAATCCCGACCGAAAACTAACCAATCAGAGCACTCGATTCAGACTGGAGAATTGCTTGCCGTATAATAAAGAGTGTATATCAACAAGTGACTACAATTTTGTAGTGAAGGATCACACGATCCCTTGCATCCCACTGTGAGGCCCATGTTATTGTTCCTGCATAGTCTCTTCGAGAAAGGCTTAAGCTATTCGGCACTGAATGCAGCCCGTACACTGTCCTTGATTACCTGAGTTTATATTGGCCTTTGGATAAGATTACTTTGAAGGAACACACCTTGAAATTGGTCATGTTAATTGCGTTGACTACAGGACAAAGGTGTCAGACTGACATTTTTGGATATGTCAGAGAAGTACATGCAGAGGAATGGAGAATGCTTTAACTTTGCCTGAAGCAGGACAGACCTGGAAAAGTATTTGGGACTGTCTGTCTGTACAAGTATCCTGTTAAGGAACTGTGTGTGTATGAAACATTAAATTAAACCTTAAGGCAACTGAGAATTTAAGAAATTCGACTAGATTGCTTGTGTCATACATCAAACCATATAGGGCAGTAACCTCATCCACTACTGGGCACTGGATCAAAACCATGTTAGGCCAGGCAGGCATTGATACAGAGCTGTTTTCTGCCCATAGCACTAAATGTGCTTCACCGAGTGAAGCTATTGCATCTGTTTCCACTGATGTTATTCTTGCTACAGCTGGTTGGACTGAAGAGTCCACATTTACAACAAGCCAGTTGCTTTGACAAACCAGATGAGCTTGTTAATTCTTGAGTAGATGAATACTTCGCTATACATTGTATTTTGCTGCTGTGTGGGATTAAATATTTGCTCTTAGCTGATTTTCAGTTTGTTTGCTTGGGTGCCTTGTCATTTTGTGCTCACTGCTTTAAAATCTCATGGTAACCCGGATGTACGTAATGATTTGGTAGAATTATCATCAAAGTTCAACTTACAGGTAAGTCTTGTTTAATTTTCAATTATATCCGATAGTATAGTACGCACTATGTCATTTGTTTGTATATTCTCAGACCCCTCCTTGTAAATTAGCTTTTGGCTACATTACGGCTAGAATCAACATTACCACATAAAATATTGCCTTTTTAATTAAGCAGGAATAGCTTGTGGTAAAGGTCTGTTCGTAAAGCTAATTATAACTTCCCTTGTCCTGCTCTCAGAATAGGACATGCTAGACTGAGGTTTAAGCAGATGATGTGAGATAAAATGAGATACGGTTGGATGGATTAAGGCGAGATAGATGAGATGAGATGAGAAAATAAGAATGTAAGCTCACCGTGCCAGAAACTCCAGCATGCAAACTGTTCTGCATCTTCATGGCTTCTACTACTGCAAGTTCCTGTCCCTCATGAACCTGGGAACAAGCGCAAAGAATAATGTTTGATGTTGTCTTTTATAACTCAGTGGGTAACTAGTGGGAGGGTCAAGGAGCAGTGTCCTGAAGGATTTTGCTGTTTTTATGGTCAAACATCCGCTTAATTTATATTTAAATGTCGTGCTCATACATAGCCTGCGATTAGGCGTTCTTTTTTATGCTGTTTTTTGACGCTCGCGAAAGACGCCTGATCACGGGTTAGCTCGTACACGAATCGATTCCTGAGCGCCATTTGGACGATACCAAGTGGATATTTAAAGGGAGAAGAAGTCAAAGTCAGTTTTAACCAATTTCTGTCAAGACACAAGATTCAAACCGGAAAAGTCAGGCCAGACATGATCACGTTGGAATCGATTCCTATCCTAGCCATCCGCATTTTTAGCCAAACTGGAGCATTTCATGTTAGGTTTCTATTGATGCAGATGTGGTCTTTTGGGTTTCTAAGCCGCGGTGACACTAAAAATAGATGCCATAAAGTCCCGTTACGAGAAACCGCATGAGTGAAAAACAAAAATAATCTGAGTAGATTGCTGACATACAGCTTCTCCAACAGTAACGGCAACTGACACCACTGTTCCAGGCATGGGCGACCTCAGGAATGGAGACATGTCCTCCTGCGTACAAAGATACAGCAACAGTGGTTACTAGTGCATTGTGTATTGGGTATTGTAATAGACACCGAAAGCTGCACGCTCTGTTATTGGCTAAAAAACATGCTTTATCTGAGTATAAAGCATACAAAGCGTGTTTTACTGTTTTCGAGGTGGGTTCTGCAGAAATGTTCGGTAAGCTATATTTCGAATGTGGACAATCAACAGTGATTTGCAAGGAAAAAGGAAAAGAAAACACAGAGTAATGAAACAAAGCTTCAAGAACTCGTTTGACAACACGAGACAAATGCAGAAAGCACTTGCCTTCAGCGGCTTATGCTTTCTGCATTTCCCTCGTGTCCTCAAATGCCTGTTGTTTTTGCCTTCCTACTTTGTTAAATAATATTAAAGTGAACTACATTTAACGTACCTCTTTTATTTCTGGCATGTACTTCATGTAGTCGAACTGTTCCTGTGTGTGCACTCGCAGCTTGTACTGTAACAAAAACGGAAAAATTGTCTGGTTTACGATTTCATGTCCTCTTCCAGCAAGACAGCATAACATAGCACTTACCGTTGTTCCATAATGCTGGATTTTAAACAGATTCCCTTCTTTCTTTAATGTCTGTGGGTTGAAGAATAAAACCATGTTGATTATCGTTAATCTCACTCAAAACAAATAAACAAACAAAAGATATTAAATATATTAACCAGTTCGTCCGTCCTTCGGTCCGTCCTCCCTGTGCCTGACTGTCTTTGTGTCTGCCTGTCTGTCTGTCTGTCTGTCTGTCTGTCTGTCTGTCTGGCTGGCTGGCTGGCTGTCAGTCAGTCAGTCAGTCAGTCAGTCAGTCAGTCAGTCCGTCAGTGCATTAATTTGTTTCACGTAAAACAAACAAAGTTCGATACTCTCACCTGCAACAAAACGTTGTTTCCATTGATTCTGGCCTCAAACACTGGATCTGACAACGCTGATGAAGTGCTGAATTCCACAGTGCGTCCTTCTACGGTGACCTGCAAAAACATGGGAAATCTTCCTATATATGGTACACTGTCATTACTCAGTATAGAGCAGGGGTGTTAATTCCAAATATATACATACAGTAGTTAAAGAATAAGGTAGAGATCGAGTTCTGTGCACTGATTGGCTCTTAAGGACGTTCACGCTTATTGTTTCAGCCCATCCTCACTGCGTACGCAATTTACATCGCAATGTCGTGTCACGTCATTCATAGAGCACGCGCGCTGTTGAATAAATGTAGAGATATATAGCGCTAGTGGGCATATTGATATCTATGCACGGGTTTAACTCTCTTCAATGTTCGGTTAGCCAGCTTTTCTTTTGATAGATCACTTTCTTTGTCGATTATCTACGTTATATGAAAAACTGAAGGAAAACTATATTGAGGAAGTTTGATTGTTTTCAACTTTTCTGCCCTCGTATCATCGAATTCCGCTATTATTTTAGCTGCACGGTGTTCGCAAAAGCCCATCTTTTAAAGGCTGACTTCAACTGAAAGGATGACACCGGTTCAAATTATTTACTTGACAGACCCACTTAAATAAAATTTGACTGAGAAAATAAAGTGGGTCTACATTATTGTTCAACTAACAACCACTGAGGCCATGTCGACTTGCGGAGGCCGATTTGTCAAAATTGGGGTAGTTTTCCACGCGCTTTATTTCGAAAACGAAGTCAGTGACCCCCCAATTTTCTGACAAAGGTTACTCATTATCTGTCCGTCGCAAAAGTATGAAAAAAAAAATCGGTGTTGTGGAAGTTTTTGGCGCGAACGTCCTAGGTTATCAGCCAATATTCTAATTGTTGTCTGCCAAACAAATGGCGGAGGCAGAAAAAGAAAAAGATTTTTCATAATCCAGGGATTGACTATTATCACAGGATTCAAAGAAAAAAAGAGAGAAAAGGGAGATAAAAGGTAAATATGAGCACAATAATTTATTAATTAACATAAAAAAGAAAAATACAACGAAAATTATAAAATTCGAATTAAAATTAATTCTTGAAAAGCGGACATAAAGTTAATGCTTTTCGTGGGTCATGCAACTCAATTACGCTCTTCGTTGTTTAGTCTCGTCTTGGCTTTCAGTCAGGACGTCAGTTCTGCATAAAGGATAGTAGTGCAGTTCAAGATACACAGTGTTTACGTTCTAGGTAGCGGGAACTCCGCTCGCCTCGATTAGCCTCTGTTATTCGCGGGCGGAACCGAACCTTAGTACTTTATAATTTTTGTATTTAATAATTTGTATTTTTGTGAATTGTGTGTGTGAATAAACTTCTTCTAAAACTGCTGCAGATTCGAGATAACAGAGTTCGCGATAAGCAACAACGGTTAAAAGACGTAAAAGCAGAAAGTGGCACTAAGGGAAGCAGGTCATGCACAGCTTGAGATAGCGGAGGATTCTTGATATCCGGGATTCGAAATAACGTAGGTTTACTGCTCAATCCCGATGACATGTAAAACGAAATACATTTGCGAAATTGACACGTTTTAGTTTGAGCCAACCGAGAAATCGGTTTGTGCCTTCACTCTTTTCATGTTTTCGGTAAGAAACCTCGGATAAGCGCTTGCCGATGAACCGCTAGAATAATTCATTCTAGACTATTTTAAAGTGGAATTTGTTCTTCATTTTTAAGGTCCACTAGTTCTGCGTAGACTTGATTTCCATTATCACTCTTGTCTACACTTAACAATTTAACTTGGCGAACAATTAGTTTGTCGTTTAGGAGTCCGCATTCTTGACTAGGGTCAGGACAAAAACAGTTTGTGGTAAAAAAAAAAAGATATCGTTCCACTGTTATGAACACAATAATAACAAACATACATTTGCTTTCAAGTTCTAGAATTTAAAATGCAATTCATTTATTGATGTTTTCTCCTTCTTTACAGAAGAGACAATTTTGTCAGAAAATCAAGATTCCATCGCGGTAAATATAAATCGTGAGGTTCAATAAAGATAAAATCGGGGTTTATTTTGACTGATAGCTTTATATCGAAAAACCCTCTCTTTGTATTATTATGACCAAAAATGTAAAGAAACCAGAGAGCTGAAACTATTTATATGTTTTAGAAAAACCAAGACAAGAGAGTACAAGACCACAGTCATTGTTTAGTTAAAGCTTTTTAAAATTAAAACTAAGTTGTCGCTATTGACCTCAATACATTGGAAGTTGTTTTGACAGGAGTGTCAGTTGTGCATATTTAATCATTTCGTCACAATTTCTTTGCGAACAAGTTTTTTAGAAGAATTTTTCGTGTTCGATGATTGTTTACTTTTAGTAGCCTCAACAAACTTACAAAAAGAGCTCAAAATACCTAAAACGTAGTCTTACCAAGTGCGTTTATTACTTCAGTCACGAACAGTTGTTCAAGAGAACGTTATTCCCAATGGCACTGAAGATGGTTATGATATTTGTGGCTCTCGGTTTTCTGGTAAGTAAAATCTCTTTCACTGTGTATTTTTTTTTCACAAACGCACTGTTAACTTTATTCTTTTTGTATATATCGGTCGTTTTAATGTCTGAATAAAAAGCACAACCTAGTTTCGAGAGACGTACGAATAATTCCCCCGAATTGCACAATTTGTTTTTCTTAATTTTTCTCGCTAGTTTACTGCTTGCATCATATGCTGAGCCACACATTACGATACTAGAAATTAAAGAAAGCAAACCGTGCGAAAATAGCACCTAAGACAAGCCAATGGTCACCCTCTTTCTATCTATTATACTTGTTGATGAAGATTTCTAAATTCACATCGCATTAAAAAATTAGAACACATCGCGATGCCGCTGAACATCGTTGTAGCTACTTGGACTATTATGCCTAACAATGTGACAGAAATTTAACCGAAGTTGTTGTTGCTTAGGGTTTGTCCGTCGCGGATAATCAAAGTGGCAATCAAACCAAAAAAGTTGCCTCTGCAGGATGTAAGGTAAGAAAACAACCTCTTATCACGTTAAATTAACTTTTAGTCTCATCTCATTTTCCTCATTAACACGTTTCCTCGAAGAACCAATGTTTTAGTCACGTCGTTCAACATTTCTGACAACGATGGTAAAATACTTGCATGCTACAATCGATGATTTTCTTTTCGCGATGCTTATTCACCGTTCCATCTCTTGCAAAATTAAAAGTAGAAGTTTGTTTTGTTTTCTATTGCATGCGTACATTTTTTATTTCAGGGGATGCCAATGCAAAGGAATCTTCAATCTTTTCCCACTGATCAACCATGACTCGTTTTGAGGCAATCGTAGTCATAGTTGTTTACGCGCGTTATCGCATATTACTACTGAACGGCGACATTGATCATTTTCCAGAATCACTAAAGCAGGCATTTGTTTCTTTGCAAAATGCAGCTACTGAATAGCACCTCTCCAACTGGAATAGAAACAAAATTCGATTCTATGCGTTCTATGAGCGACACTCTACGTTTTGGAATCATTAAAAGAAAATGATGTGACACATTTTAGTCAGTTATTCAGCGACTTGCAGTACAAATCAAGTAAATCGGATGTGTTAAGCTTAAAAAGCATGAAACGATTTTTATGGTTTTCAAGGAAGGATTTATGGAATTCTTTCGTGTACATGCATGTAACCCGTAATTATTTCGTTTATATTTTCAGGAGCAATCTTGTCCTCAGAAGCAGGATACATTTCGCCCCTACTCTTGTCTCGATTACCTGAAAAAAGGTGCGTCCAAGTGTGGAATCTACAAGCTCTTCGACGCCAGCGGTAACAGCTATCCTGCTTATTGCGATCTGCAGTCGGAGCCCGGAAATGCCTGGACCTTGGTGAATTCATTTAGCCTTTCTTATAGCAAACTTCCCGTTTTCTATTCGGCTCCCTTCAAGTACAACAATCCAGTAAACGAGAACTCCCAGAATTGGAATCTTTATCGCCTGAGTTTGACACGAATGAAGTCTCTGCAGGATCACTCCACCCACTGGCGAGCGACCTGTAGCTACCCGAAATATGGCGTTGACTTCAGAGACTACGTGCGTGGAAACTTCAAGGATTTCAACGTCGTCGATTTCCTTGGGGACGAACAATGCAAAAAAGTGGAATTCATCAACATTCGTGGGCACATTGGCATCCATCTCACGGTACCTTTCTGGCAGACTGCTAACAGGTTTTCTTTACACACAAGTGTTTCTTCTAAATGTCAGTTTGACGCATCGTCTGACTCGGTGCCAAGCGAAGACAACTTCGGCCACTATTATCATAGCAGCATCAACCCCAAGTTCCGCTGCACAGAGCAAACTCACTCTACCACACAGTGGTGGTTTGGAGGTCATCTGTAAGGCGCAGTTGACCATCAAGTCGAAGAAGCGAAGCGCTTCAAGTAGATCTCGAGACGAGAGAACTTAGACATTTATAGCTGATGTAACGTAGATCAAAAGAGGAAAAAGGTCAATGATGAAGTTGATGAATAAAACAAATTTAATTTGCGAACATTTTAGTTTCGTTTTCTTGACTCTGCAAAACGTGGTTTTGTTCTCTCTGTTCATTTTCTTTTTCATGCAACCCTGTGAACACGAAGGTGTGAGTTGGCTAATCGAAATCGTAAAATTTATTTAATTCTTTCAATTTGGAAGTGGTTTTCTTGATTTTTTCTGAGGTCGCCAAAGGCTCACCCCCCCCCCCCCCCCCCCCCCACACACACACACACAAAAAAAACCGGACAAGTTTAGGATTGATTTCTTCTACGGCACTGAAAAGAATAAAGAGACGGAAATTTAAATCAAGTGCAGTTGGCGAAGTCAACACTTAGAAGCCGGAAAGCTAGCGCAATTTGGTCAGAAGACCGACTGAGATCGACAAAATATAAATTTACCACATATCATTAATACGTCTTTGAATATTTCGAAAGGAAATAAGGTCTTTGCGTCCCTGTCTAAACCGTTTTCTTCGGTTCGCGTTTTCACATTTGCTATTAAATTTACTTGTTTTGGTAGTTCCAAACGCGTAGCCAAGTTCGCCAGCGGATGCGACGTCAGAGACTCAGACATTTGAAATGGAATAGCATTTGTATCGGAAAAACGAAAAAATTTTAAGGATGATTTTAGCTAATTTATGCAAAGAAATGAACAAAGGGGAGGTACTCAACTATGGCTGGTGTTTGTCGACAATTTGAAACTGAAAGCACGGAAACACGGAACACGTGACTTGCTTGATTTTGGCACTTTCACGACAGAACATGAAGAACCAAAGGAGACGTATTCGACATGTAAATAGTCGAAGTTTTGCTGTGTGTCGAACGATTTGCAGCCGAAAGCACAAAAGCATAGCGCCGCAATCAAGAGTCCACTGGATCGCCATACATATTTTAAAATTAACACAAGTGTTCAGATTCGAACAGTGAAGCGTGATGTCAAACATCTTGGAACTGATTGACTAGTTAGCCACAGTACCTTTACCAGTTTCCGACCACGAAAGACTTAAACTTGTGTTTTTCTGAAAGTACCTATGAAACTTGCCTAGTTATTCAAGGAGAAGATTTGAATCTAGGTGTCTAGGTAAACATGATTTCCCCAGTATAATTTTCCCTCGTTAGGAAAGCTGGGGTTTCTTTTTACCTGAGTTGTTGAGGTTACATCTACCTAAAGGAATTCAAGGGTTTTTTTTCTGGCTGGGTAACTTTCGCGGGAGAAAACATGGACGATTGATTCCTGTTTTTTTTCCCATCATTTTATAACTTGCGCCCATCAGAGCAGTTTTCAATTTAGTGTCAAAAAGTAATCTCTTTTGCTTTGGTTTTGCCTTACTTCACTCTATGATTGGTTCAAAAAAACCGCGCCACTTTCTTTAATCAATCAGACGTTAAACCAAAACCAATTGTGTCTTTGTTGCACGCGTTTTCCCGCGCTCGGCATCTGTCACATGTATTTGCTTCAAGTTCTGATTGGTTCGTTAGGTCGTTTGCCTGATGCGATTGGCCAGGGTAATGGCTTTGGTTTTTCGAGCATCATCTGAAAACCACTCTAGCTACATAATAAAACAATTATTCATTATTATAATCTGAGCTCCGAGGTTAACCGACCTGGAATCTGCCGTCTAATGCCTTGACCTTCAGTGGGTAGTGCTCTTTCTTCAAAGTAATCATTAGATCCCAAGCGTCTTCCTCCTTACAAACAGCGTTTTGTCTGCAAACCAAGAAAAATGATTGGATAATGTCACACAGGGTGAAACAGTAAAGCTGTGATAGCAAATTCAAAATACTAATTTGTCACGAAGCTTGCATTCCACTGCTGTGATTGGTTCAAATCCTAAACTCGTTCAAATTAAATGCAGCATCGAGACAGTCAAAACAGATTTGGTCAAAAGTTGCTTGACGGCCTAAAGGCTAAATCACTATCCAGTATCCGCTGAAAACAATAGAGCTGCGTGATACCAAGGTCCAATGGAATTAGAGGTTGTTAAGAGCTGCGTGGTATCTGGAAAGTTTGAACACATAAAGAATAAAGGATAACGCGAGCAATTCCATCGTGTCGGAAAACATACAACAGACACAAATAAAGAAAACGAAGTTATACTTCGGTACAAGCTAGACCATCATCACACTAAGGTTACATGAACTGAGTATACTGAATGTACTCTTTTGTTTGTTTCTCTTGTATCTAATCTTAGGGTGCGTTTTTTTATTCACAATTCTGGAATTAGAATGGCCAGAATGTAAAATAGACGCGTTTTTCTATTCCACATTCCTATTCCGGAATGGACAGAACGCCATTCCATCCATTCTGCTCCCAGGGGCAGAATGAACAGAATGTTGCGAATGATAATCCAAGATGACGGACGGCGAGATGAGCACTGCCGATTCAAATACGTCTCTACCGGAGAAAAAAATCAGGTTACACTTTCGGACACAATGAAACACTGCTTCTAATTTCATTGTACCAAAAGTACGAGGTTTTTTTCAGTGATGTTTCGTACAAGAAGAAGGCAGGACCAGGACCGCGCATCTCGACGGGCGTTTTCTTATGCAGACAATCCGAATTATTCCTAGCATTCCGTACCAATCATTCTCATTCCAGAATTATGAATAAAAAAACGCGCCCTTAGTCTGATGCATGGTATAGCTTGTACCGAAATATAACTTCGTTTTCTTTATTTGTATCTGTTGTCTGTATTTCTGACAAGATGCAATTGCATCACTATTTAGGTGCCATGGTGAAGAAATTGCCATTAGAGCAAGTATACGAGGAAGTACGGATCAATCTTAAAAACACACACAGACAAACTGCGAAAACCCGGTCATTTTTTGGCCAAAATAACCATTTGCATCAAATTTAAATCTTTCAGCGCTAAGATCGGTAAGAAATATAAGGATGTCTTGACCCACCACATGTAGCCTCCATATTGTTTCTCTACTTACTTGAACTGGCTTTTAAACGCTTTAGCTCTTCGTGCTCTCTGCACGAAGAAATAAGCAGTTGTGGCCAACAATTCATCTCTCTCCTGCTCTGTCAACTGATGTCCTATTACACAAGAAAACTAAGGTCAATGCAAAGAATAATTGGCCCACTTTTTGGGAAGGTCTTGTGTTAACTCTTTCACTACCCCGCAAAAAGAAAACCTTGTTCTTTGGAGAAAATCCTCAAGTGTTACCGTTTAAATGAAAGCTGAAGAGCAGTACTTTCCTAAGGTGCTGTTTATTACGATGCAGAATGTGTTTGTACCTCTTAAGTCTGTGGATTAACCACTAAAGGTGACCGGTGAAATAGAAGCTATTGGGTGTGGCGCTGTTTATTATGTTGTACAGGGTGGTTCTATCTTTTGAGTCTGTGGATGAAATCCTAAAGTGTGACCATTCAAATGAAAGCTACTGAGCAGTACTTTCCTGTGGTGCTGTTTATTATGCTGTACAAGGTGATTCTAACTTTTGAGTCTGTGGATGAAATCCTAAAGTGTGACCATTCAAATAAAAGCTACTGAGCAGTACTTTCCTGTGGTGCTGATTGTTATGCTGTACAAGATGGTAATAACTTTTGCGTCTGTGAAGAAAATATCACAATTTGACCATTCAAATGAAATTTATTGAGCAGTACTTTCTTTACCTTTAAATCCACTGGGGTACTCCTGTGGAAGGAACTTTGTAGTAATGTCACCCAGACGAAACTTCGGATGGTTGAGCACATCGCGGAGAAGCGAAACATTGTAAGTGACGCCTACAAGGAAAAATAACGTTGAATGTACCTGTAGATTGACTGTACCTATCTGGGCCGGGTCGTTCGAAAGCCGATTAACATTAACCCTGGGTTAAAAGTTGTCTAAGGTTTCTGTTTCGTCAGAAATAACACGACTTTTTCTAATTTTACAAACATGTTTGACGGTATCTTCCGTCATCGTCAGTATAACGGTTGTTTACAGAAGTGCTGAATTACTTAATTCAGCAAAGTAATTCAGCACTTCTGTAAACAACCGTTACACTGACGATGACGGATGTTACCGTCAAACATGTTTGTAAAATTAGAAAAAAAAGTCGTGTTATTTATGAAGATTTCAACATTGTTGCTGTCTCGAACCTTTCTGTGTCTCTTGTTTAAAAGCGCTTCCAGTGTTAATTTAAGCGAGACATTTTGAAAGCAGCCAAAGTCAAATTTCAAAGCGAACTGAAAATAATTTGCAGGAATCTACGTCATTAATTAAACCGCAAAGCTGAATTCAAAATTGACGCTAATCCTAGGTTAGCTTAACCCTCCTTTGAACAACCGGGTGCAATTTACACTTTAAGTATGACTACTCAAACAATACTGGTTTTTACTAACAGACAGGCACCTCCCGCCTTGTGAACATCTCATTTTTTCGAACACCCCATACTACGGACAAAAGTTGAAGTCCCGATGAAGAAGAACTGAAAATAACTCTTGCTGTCACGGTCACTTGATATTACAGACACCAAATTGTGGTACTGAACGTGTCCTTATAGCAGCGACTGACTGTGTGATAATCTAACGACTGAGCACAATTGCGTTTCTGTATGTGGCTCTGGAGGCCAAAGTCTGAAGGATACAGGGAGTTGTAGGTGGGGGGTGGGGGGTGGGAACGGAATGAAAACAGAAAGGGTACGGAGGGTGATACCCTATGCAAGTGTATGTTCAAAACCTAGAATCAAGTTGAATCTTTCTACTGCTCTGAAAATGTGACTGCTTTTCTTTGCCTTAGTGCATTCCGGCAAGGCTCTGTTCGACACTGATATGGGTATTACACATTCCAGAGCCTAAGCTCCTTACTTTCGATCTTACTAAAGACCTGAAAGATGTTGCACTCTTATTGAAGGCTGCCGTGTAGGGAGATAAAACTCTCGTGTTTGTTTACCTCTGATAACGTAGGAGTCTAGCGCTTTATTCATGGTATCGAGGGCGTCATTTCTTGTTGCTCCATGAGTAACCAACTGCAAGAGAGATAGCCAGAATCATATTGTAATCTGAGGTTGAGAATGCCCAAATTAAGCTGCAGCTTCATGAACATGCAAATAAACCCAACCCCACCCAAGAAGGCGTTAGAGACATAGCTACGTATACACGTGCTGCTAAAACCCGCTAAAACACTCGCGTACGCGTGATAATAAACTTCATGTTCAAACTTGCTGTGATTTTTTCATATATCCGTACTACCTGAAAGAAAATTCTAAAAAAATGCAAACTTATTTTCCAAGAAAACTCTTACCCAGAAATAAAGAAACCCAGTTTTGGCCCTCAAAAATAGGGGTCGACTTATACACGTGATCGACTAATACACGGGTAAATACGGTAAATCTTCTAAATTGTTGTTGACAATTTTGACTTACTGTACAAGTAAGTGTCCCCAATTAGCAGGGATGCTAATTCTTTTTGACACGGAAATAATTATATTATTATAGTGATGTGGGCATGTACGTCACTTACAGAAGCCATCTTCGTAGTCTTGTTATTTAATTGTAATTTTAGAATCATAAAACAGTCCAACTTTGATGCTCATTCAGATCTTTTAGTACAAACAGTGCAAATTGTCTGATTTTTAGAAGCCATTTATTCATTTTTATCAAGGTAACGCTAAGTGTATATGACACTTTGACGCCCTGTTGATTTTGCTATCAAGTAGACTGACGTCACATTCGCTAATCACGTGACATTTTGGCCGCGCAACACGGCAACACTTTTCAAGTCACATTTGCAAAAAGGCCGTTTGAGAAGTTTGATGCTGGTTTAAAGCTTAGAATCGTTTTTCATACACATAAAACTATCAAAAACAGAAGGAAAAAATTTCGTGTCATATATACTTTAAGTACCTCCTTTGTTGCAAGACTATCTCTTACGAATACAGTACAAGACAGAAGCTCCTGCAGGTGGTGAAATGTTACCTTTGATATCATAGAGTCGTAGTAGATGCTGATTTCACTTCCTTCAATAATGCCACTGTCACAGCGAACCTAAAACAACAAGGGTGGGAAAAACATCACGATTAAATTGGTCGTATTAATTATCTTGTAAGAAGCATAATTCGAATTGTAAAAAATGGTTTGATACTGGCTAAAAAACGTTGAAAAACGAAAGTTTAAAGTTACAGGCGCTTCGATCGAACATCTTCGATCCTAATCAACTGATGAAGTGCCAAATCATTTCTTTACAATTTTTACTATGATTCCTGGCTGCAATTTGAGTATTATTTGATGCATAATTCGTGTGAGATGCATAATGCTTCTGACACAAATTATGCATGTACCTAGATTTTCGGGTTTTATCTGTTGCATATAATACTTTGTAAGTGGGAGTTAGAAAACATCAAACACTACTGTAAATACTCACATTTGGGATATGAGTTGGCTCAATGTACTTGTACAGCCTTCCAATGGATGGCAAACCAAAGTTCTTGTATGGATCCTGAACAAACAAGAATTTTAGAATGTAATTCTCCACAGGCAGCATGAATGCTCTGTACGTTGCGTATTGTAATACTACAAGTTAATAACCTTTCCTGGAAACATCACATAGACTACATTGCACTAAAATTAAGTAAAACTATTGGGATTATATCACGGCTGAGACACTTTATACCGACTTCCATTCTTCTAGATATTTATCGTTCTTTGATCCATCCATATATTTCCTATGGGTTGCCGGTCTGGGGCCAAACTACAAATAGAATCTTAAAAGAATTCTAATCCTTCAGAAACGAGCTCTGCGTTTGATTTTTTTCCTAAATAAGAAAGAGCATGCCATTCCATTATTCGTACGTGCTAATATTCTTCCTGTGGATATGCTTTATTATAAATCTATGTCTATCTTAATGCATGTATCATCGTACGTGTACAGTATTTGTCACAATTCTTAGATTTAGATGTTTTAACCTGAAAATGGTACGTGATTTAACTGTAGTTGAAAGTAGTAATTATCCATCCGGAAGTAGTGATCCCCAAAAGAAATAAAACTAAAACAGGTAAAAGATAAATTGTATGCATGTTCTCCCAAGTGTTCTCCATGTATTTCGTATGGTACTAGTTGGGAGAATTTGCTTAAACACCAATGAAGATATTTTATCTTTGATGACCATTTCCGTTTTTCTCACAACATGTATGTTTGATCAAGTAGTACTGTCAGGAGAAATTATGTGCTTGTCGCTACTGGGGGGTTAAGCAAGCGTTTCCGTAGGCTTTTCCGCATGTTCGAATAATTTTTTCTTTGGTAGTACGTTTTTAGCCCTCGCCCCAATTTTCGCGCGGCCAAGAAGATAAAAGTGCTTCAAACGTGAGAAAAACCTTACGGAAACGCTTGCTACGCTGGCTAGGGTTAAAGGGGCATAGTCACGCTATTTTAGTTCACTTTAAAAATCAAAAATATGTCCTCACATCAATGAACGCCCACAAATAATGGTCTAGTTTTGTTACCAAAGATTATATTACTTCACTGAAACTATTTTCTGTCGTCTGTTGCTACGGATGGCACGGATGGAAATGGATTGCAATTTGAAAAATTTAGGCTAAACTTTTCAAATTCCTTCAGTGTGTTGACATTAAATCGATATTAAATGGTGATGGTTTGTTTTCTCATAGTTAAATTAGTTAATATGTTCCTTTAAATGTTCAAACACAGTGTTAGGCATGGATAAAGTTAGCTACCGATAATTTTAGCACAGTTTTGACCAGAAATCAGCGAAATCCTCGTGACTATGCCCCTTTAAGTCAATTAGTCACCTCAGCATAGACTCGGCATTCCACTGCCCAGCCATTGATTGGAATGTCTGCCTGGGTGATGCTCAAAGGATGACCTGCAAGAGAAGGTCAGAGAAACAAGAAAAGAATAAGAATAAAAAGAGGAAATGTATTTTTGTGACTTTTGAAGTGAATTTCACAGAAATATAACACAAGGAAAGGATGACAGCCGATTGAGGTTTTTTGAAAAAGATGTCCTATACTTATGGCATTTCCACAAAGGCCGCTTGTGAACTATTTTGATCAATCATGAATGGTTGTGCACCTTTGTGGTACAAAAATGGCTACCCTAATGGTAGGAACATCTTAACTGAAGCACATAAATTTTGTGTGACTTTCGATTCTAGTAATGGATATAAACGAATAAAATGTGATTTTGTTTTGCACAGGCTGAGCAAGAATTAGATGTCTAGAGTGAGTGATGCATTGGCTAAGGGAAAACTGGTTGTTCAGGTAAGTTGCGTAAGTATTAAAAACAAGCAAGCAATATTGAAAACAAACAAGCAGACAAATAAAACAAAACAAACAAGAAATGTTTATAACAATAGAACTGGGCTGGAGTGGTTAACAAACACATACCGTGGATTTTATTGAGCAGTTGTAGTTCTCCAGGGAGCAATTTAGTCATCATTTATATATGCATCAAGTAAAAGACACTCATTCAACAGTAATTCGTTCGAAATTTTCATCAAGAATTTGAGGGAATTTTGAAACCAAATAGAAGCTTTTCTAACCTGCAGCAACTCTGATCATGTGTTCCACCAGATCAACTCCAGCTACCATCTCTGTGATGGGATGTTCTACTTGCAAACGAGTGTTCATTTCAAGGAAGTAGAAATTCTTCTGTGAGTCAACCAAGCACTCAACAGTACCAGCAGAGTCGTACCCCACTTCCTTAGCAAGTGCCACAGCTTGTTGGCCCATTGCTTTTCGCATTTCTGGATCCACAAATGGGCTGCAAGGAAAACACATATTAAGACGTTACCTTTTTTTAGGTGGGAAACAGAATAATGCCTTCAAAACTCAGAGCTCCGCCTTTCAATTTTTAAGAGCACCTTCTTGCAGGGTTCGTACTCTTTTTCAGAAACAGTTTTCCAGGACTTTTCCGGGACTCAAATAGATTTTTCCAGGTCTCCCAAATGCACAATAAATGAAGCAATAAACCATTACGAAATAGAAATCCAAAAATAATACTGCAAACAATTGTTTTTAAAGAAAACTTTAATTTTATACTTTATTACAAGAGTTAATAGATTTCCAGGACTTTTCAAGACCTGCATTATTTTCAGGACTTTCCAGTGCTGGAAAATGCCAAAATAAAATTCCACGACTTTCCAGGATTTCCAAGACCCATACGAGCTCTGTAAATCTTGGTTCTTTGGGTTCAATGTTTTGGTGACGTGGCCATGTTTAGATACAAATGGGAGTATTTTTACAGGCATTTATCAGACAAGCAAATTTTACTCCCTATCATACTAGCAGCTACAATATACTGAATACTAATGGTATGACTACATCTCAAAAGGCACAGTACATCAACAAATTCTGTGCATTAACCCTTAAAGCCCCAATATCAATATGCATATTCTCCTTAGTGTTTCCCATATGTTTCTTATGGTACTAGTTGGGAGAATTTGCACAAACATTAAGGCATTTCATGTTTGGTGATCATCTCCTTTATTCTTGTGACCTGAATGTTTGAATAAGTAGTGATATTGTAAGGAGAAATTAATAGTTGCTTGTCACTACTAGGACTAAAAGTGTTAAAACAAACTCATATTACCTGGGTGATTCTTCAATGACCTTCTGGTTACGTCTCTGAATGGAACACTCTCTTTCATTTACATACACCTAGGTACAAATGAAACTTCCCTCTTAATTACAATGGTAACCTCTTTTATGGTAAGCTTAAAACTTTGAAAACTTTAAGAGTCAATTAATTTAAGGTGGCTCCCTAAAGTTTCCACAAAAGCGATTATACGAACTGGCAAGACTTGCAAAAGAAGCCCTAGTTCTGTTGTCTTCATATCTTTGATCCTGAATTTTACCAGTAAGGTTACCAACATAATTACCCTTATTTTTCAGGTTTTGCTTCTTAGGTATAGGCTGTTGTCATGGCAACAAAGCATCTAAGGAATGATAGATATTTGCCATTAATTCGTCTTTTTTCTTAAATATTTTGATTTTCCCTCAATGAAATTTTTTTAAACTTTCCTATTTTGTGCAAATGATTTTGACCAACATTTTGCTGGTGAAAAAATATGGGGTCGTTCAGACGGTTTCACCGATATCACGTGATTTCTTGTTTTTAACCATTAAACTGAATTGCTCTGACAGAATTTTTCCAAAAAATAATACGTGAAAGGTAGCGTTAGTATCTCAAAATGTGCAAAATTAAAAAAAAATTCACTGAAAGAAACGCGAGAACATTAAATGTTAACTTTGTTTTTTTTGGCTATGCTGATGTCATAAAATATCAGGAAAACCTATGATTTTATGTGAGTGCGCGCGGATTACTACATCTCGCAACATCAGCGCGCGCGCAGTCATAAAACTATAGGGAGCCACCTTAAATGCAATTTAAGAAAGTATAAAAAACTGAACTTACTGCATTTCCATATTTGTCACCCAGCACCTATGTGGAAAAAAATTTAACCCTTTAAGCCCCAAGATCATTATGAAAATTCTCCTTACTGGTCTCCATAGATTTTATTGCTTACTAATTGGGAGAACTTGTTTAAACATTAAGACAATTCATCTTTGGTGAGCACTTGCTAATTCTCATGTCCTATATGTGTTATACTGCACTAATAAGACGAAAAGAAGTTTGATGCTGATCTATGTTGGGGCTTTCTATAAAGGGTTAAACATAGTTCATAGTGAATGTTGTGACCAACATGATAAAGTCAAACTTGTTTTCGGTGGTTACTTTTGAAAGATAGGAGGCAACATGTTTGAAGTGACAACACAACTAGTATGAGGATAAATTCTGATCCTGCTGTGCAACAAGACTTTTTTCTTATAAACAAATTGGGTTGGAGAGTGGACGGTTCCCTCACCTCTTTGTTCCCATTCCCAAATTCCCAAATTACCTCTTCATCAGCAGCTCTTGATACTTAATCTCCATTGTTGTTTTCACATTTATGCAGCAGTTAATTTTATCTTATTCTGTCCCCTAATTTCCCTAGCTATTTCCACCTCTTCAGTCCTCTTCCCCTTCTGTGCCCTGTTTCTCACCCCTTCCTCCCATAAATTTACCACCCCTTTCTTCACATTTCCCACCTCTTTGTCCCATTTCCCACCACCCTTCTATCATTTCCTCCAGTTTTCTACCCCCTTTCTCTAATCTCCCTAGCTTTTCTCCCATTTCCTACCATGTTTCTCCTATTATTTTCTCAACCTCCTTTTCTTTTTCCCCCTTTTCCCATTTCCCAGTTTCCTCCCCCTTTTCCACATGGTCCCCCACTACTGATTGTTCACAAGTGGTGATTTACACAAAAAAGCATCCTATTTCATTGACTCTATTAATTGTATTGCTGACTCTAAAAAGCGCCGCGGGGATGAATGTAAACTATGTATTTCACATCCCCATGACTTGTCGCTAAGTGTCTGCTGACCTCAAATTACATTTATTCACCTGAATCTCAATGTGTCTTGGGTTGTCAATAAACTTCTCCACCAACAACCTGTCATCTCCAAAACTTGATTTTGCTTCTTGTGAAGAAAGACGGAATCCTTCCCTAATCAAGAAATACAATTTTTATGTATTAGCTGCCAGTTTACAACTGAAAACAAAATATGTCGTTTAAACTACAATATATTTTTAAAAACCTGAGTGAATCAACAACAACAACAACAACAACAACAACAAAAAAACAAAACCTCTTAATCCTCTTCAAAACAGGTAGGGAAGGCTAGCATTTAGAGTTCTTCCCGAAACAAGCAAACTGTCCCAAATAATGGAAGGACTCATTTAAAAACTAAGCCAAGTAAACCAAGTTTGCTCTATTTGGCAAACTGACCTTTTAGTTGTCATGTCAGAAACATAGTTCCATATTTCATTTATTTGCCCCAGGCCCTGCTAGAAGAAGGTTTGAATTTGAAAAATTAGCTTAGTTTACTTTTGCAAACATTTAGGCAACTTAAAACAAAATATATTTAATGCTTGAACGATTTCTTTTGTTTTGGTTCAAACAGAGAACAAAAGAAACCTCAATTATGTCAACCTGACCAGCCCATACAACATACTTTGATAACCTGCAGGTGACTGTACAATGTATTTTTGAGGATCAGAAGTGTGATATTGTTTTATAACACTAAACACATCTTACTTGGTTTCCTCGTCATTCCAAGCGATTCTCATTCCTTTGCCACCACCACCAGCAGAGGCCTTAATCATCACTGGATAACCTATGAATTGAAGAAAAGTTTGGTTAACAGTACAAGCAGTGCCCAGGAGGACAGTGTGTTGGTGAGTTATGAGTGTTGGACAATGAAAAGGTGAAGGTAAAGTCGCACACGAGCCAAGGAGGCCCACAAGGCCGGAACTTATCCTGGTTTCTGTAGCATGAAGCAACTGAGAGTATTACTACTCCCCCTGGATGGGATGCTAGTCTATCGCAGGGGTACCCTCAGCAGTATGTTGCCCCTACCCATTTATACACCTGGGTGAAGAGAGACAATGTGGGTAAAGTATCTTGTCAAAGGAAACAACACAATGACAGGGACTAGGCCTCGAACTACTGACCTTCAGATCTGAAGTCCAACGCGCTAACCACTACGCCACCGCGCCCCCACTGGACAACGAAAAAACATGACATATTCCTGGTGGCTCACTGCAGCAGTGTTTGAGCATCTAACTGGTGTTTGGAAGGTCATGGGTCCTGTGTTCCCATCTGGGACTAAACTATTACAAAATTATTACATCTACCAAATTATTACATCTTTTTGCTTGTAAAAAGAAACATTCCCTTACCAATTTCATTAGCTATTCTGACAGCATCATCGTCATCCTACAAAAAAGATAAAAACCTGATAGATGATGGTTCTGAAAGCTTTACATCTTATTTTCAACTTTTACTCCTGATAAAGGGGTGGGGTGGGGGGATGGGCCATACATGATAATTATATTAACAAGACACCATCCCTGAAAGTGTAAGGCCTGTTTCAAACGTTGTGCTACTGCCGTGCCAAACTCAATTGATCGAATGAAATTCGACTTCAGCATGATGTTTGAAACCAAGTCGTGCCACTGCCACATAGCACGGCAAGCTTTGCCATGCTACGTGGCAGTAGCACAAAAATACATTAAACTACACTTATTCAGATTTATTCCTACAACTGCTGGTCAGTGTTTTGTTTTCGACAACAGCTATTCCATTCAACTGAATTAAATTCGTGTCTAAAACCAAGTCATGCTGCAGTCCAGCCAGCTTAGCACAGCAGTAGCACGACGTTTGAAATGGGCCTAACATGCTGAACAAAAAATTGCAGTAGATTCATAACTGCCTCCTCATGCAGGACGTCTATCACTCACAACTGATTAGCAGTGAGGACATAAAGTAGAAGCTGGGGATTTTCTAGTTTTGTTAAAGCCTTAGGGCATGTCCAAGTAACTCTAACTACAAAATAAATGCAGTTAAATTAACTAAGTTAACAACAAAGAGCAGTCAGTGGTCAGCAGCTGATGTCCTTAGCACATGCTCATGTGAGTCATTTAGTCACATGGAAGCAAGCATCGGCAATCTTGTGAGCTGTTCGCATTCAGTTGTATACCTTCCCATCCACTCCCTCTCTATTTCCACTGCTTGTCAGTGATGGGTGCCTGGATGCCTATGTGGGCGCACATGGTTCGGTTGCGGGGATTGCCAGCCACGGGAGCTGTACTCAGCTTAAGGACTGGCTGGCCAGCCTCCAGTGGAAGCCCCTGGACATCTCAGGCACCCAACCTCCATTTAGCGATGTGGTTAAAAATTTTTTTTAAGAAGCTTAAAATTATTATTAATATTGACTGTACAGGAGATTCACCTTAACAACTCCTTCAAACCCAGGAATGATACTGACACCAGCCTTCTTGCCAATCAGTTTACTTTCAATTTTATCCCCCATTGCTCGCATGGCAGCAGCGTTAGGACCAATGAATGCTACACCTGCTTTTTCCTGTTATGAGCACACAGTCATGTAAAAGATCAAAGTTACCATCTAAAACATGTTACTACAATGAAATCTCCACTGTGAAATTATGCTACAAACTGAAAGATTAGGGATCAAGGTCATTCTAAAGATGCGATTTATACTTACAGAAGTATTCAAGGTTGTCATTTAACAATTATTCCACAAGGGTGCATTTGATATGAGGTAACAAAATAAATAACCAGTGAGGCATAAACATCAAGTTGACAATACAAACCTTATATCCAACAAACAAGCGGCATAAGTATTAAGATTTGAACAACCTGAGCAACACACAAAATATTATTACAAAAAGCATTCCCGTTATGTTTATGTGGGAGTCACCTCCTGAGCGGGGGGGGGGGGGGGGATAATATGACTGAGGAAACTCACCAGCAAGGCAACAAACTTGGAGTTTTCAGAGAGAAATCCATATCCTGGATGAACCTACGTAACAAAACATCAAAATGAACATTAATTCTTTAAAATAATTTAAACGAGGACTTACTAAATATTCAAGTTGTCACCTCCAGCACAGACAACTCAAACACGGGCGTGCCTGAGTGCGCATTGTGGGATCACGCGCGGGCTTGCGAGTCGGTGACACAAGTGGAGAGGACATACTATGTTCCCAAGCTTTTGTTCACTAATGTTATGTCTCTTGTTCCAAAACTCATTATTTGCAAGAGTTTATGAACCGAAACAATATCGACCTAGCATTTATCACAGAGACATGGCTAAGAGAGGGGATAGCTGATAGCGTTGTTAGCATTCCAGGATATACGATCATGCATCAAGACAGGGCGACGGACAGCCACGGCGGTGTCTGCCTATACACCAAAAATGATCATTTCAAATGCCAGCCCTTGGATGACGTGAAATGCTGCGACAACCACGAAATCCTCTGGGCCCATCTGAAGCCCACTCGGCTCCCTAGGGGTTTCTCTGGCCTCGTAGCTGCAACTGTGTACCATCCAAAACAGTCCACTGCAAACAACAGTCTTTGGGAACACCTGTTTGATTCGCTGACACTGGTCGAGGCACGCGACCCCAACTGTGCTCTTCTCATCTGCGGTGACTTTAACCGTTTTAATACTCAAACCACTTCCAGTTGAAACAGATCGTTAAGGTGCCAACAAGAAAGAATGCAACTCTCGACTTGATTATGACGCACTTGCATTCTCACTATAGTGATCCTAGAGCATTTCTGCTTTTCGGTCTGTCTGACCACACAACAGTGTTGGCGTCTCTGAGGATCAGATGTAAAAGTGCCAAGTCTGAGAAATATATCTTCAAGAGATACAATTGCATCCTTATTAAGCCGTAAATCTGAGTTGGGGCAGTATTTAGGTGGCCTCGACTGGTCACTTCTTCTATCGTCTGTGAACACCTGCCATCAACTCGAAGGCGTTTTCCGTGAACGCGATTAATTATGCACTTTTGGAACCACTTGAGGATTACCGATTGGCAAACCCCCTTGTCCCACTCCCCTTGGAAGATGTCTGTCCTGAGTTCCTGGAAGTCACAGAGCATTGCGTTTTTAAAATGTTATGCAAGCTGACCCTACAAAGGCTTGTGGGCCAAACACTGTCCCTAATTGGTTGCTGAAAGAATACCCTATTACCACAATCTTGAACTCCTCTTTCAAGGAGCAGCGGCTGCCCAGTGTGTGGAAGCTCGCCGATGTGACACCAATTCCCAAAAAGAAACCTGTGAAGGACTTGAAGAAAGATCTATGTCTGATCTCTTTGACACCTTGTATTTCTAAGATTGCTGAGGACTTTGTCGTCTGTGATTACGTCAAGCCAGTAGCACTGCAAGTACTAGACGACAACCAACTCGGCGCAGTTCCGAAGTCCTCTACCACACTGGCCCTGCTAGAGATGCTTGACACTTGGACTGAGACCACAGATGGAAATGGTTACACCATCAGAATGATCCTTTTCGATTACAGAAAGGCTTTGACATTTTAGTTAGTAAGTTAAGATCCCTAGATTTGCCTGTAAGTATAATCAACTGGACAACTGACTTTCTATCGGATCGATTTCAGAGAGTTGAACTCGTGGAAGGTTGTGTGTCAGAATGGGAATCGGTTCCCTCCGGGGTCCTTCAGGGCACTAAATTAGGTCCCTGGCTTTTTATCATAATGATTAATGATTTAGCTTCTTACGACGCTCTCTTATGGAAATATGTGGACGACAAAATGGTGTCAGAGGTTGTCCCGAAAGAGCAGGCAAGTAATGTTCAGAAAATAGTGGACCGTGTAGTGGACTGGTCGAGGGTGAATAAGTTCCAGCTTAACAGTGACAAATGTAAGGAATTATGCACATCTTTTGCTAAGAACAAAGTAGACCTACCCCCCATAGTGGTAGATGGCCATAACCTTGAAGTTGTAGACCATGCCAAGTTACTTGGAGTCACTATTACTAGCAACCTTTCTTGGAATATGCATGTGTCCGAGATAGTGAAGAAAGCATCTAAACGCCTGTACTTTCTTAGGCAATTAAACCGCGGTCAAGTCCACAAGGCCGATCTACTTCAGTTTTACACCAGTTATATAAGGTCTGTTTGTGATTATGTGATTCTTGTGTTTCACGCTTCGTTACTTCAGTATCTAATTGACAATTTGGAGCGCATGCAAAAGAGGGCCTTTTCCATCATGTGCCCCACCTTACCTTACGACAACGCCCTAGCTTCGTTAGACCTAGAGTTATTAGTGGTTCACCATCAGTGCCTATGTCAGTCCCTTTTCGATAACATTTTAGAGGACAGCGATCACTGTCTCCGTCACTTATTGTCTGACCCGCATAGCTCAAAACACACTCTCAGGCATGCCAGGGCTTTCGATGTCAAGTTTAAAACTTGCAGGGCCAGGAGCTGTTTTATTAATTCCCAATGCCTCCGGGTAAACTTAACTTTGTTCGTATTTTACATATTTTATGTATATACAGATGTTCTTTATCGTTACAACTTTTCTTAAACCGATTGTAATTTATGCGTTTTGTAATTGTAATTGTAATTGCAATTGTGATTTAGGCGTATTTTCTATAATATTAGTAGCTTTTATCTTTTACATGTATATACGTAATTCAGCCTCTGGCTGCAATGTTTATACCAATAAAGTATCTATCTAACTCTCTATATATCTCAAGCCAATTACTATGAAATAGAGCACTCGTGAAGTAGAATGTTTGTTATCTAATGTATCTACTTTTAGTGAATTTCTTAAAGTATAATTTTCTAGTAAGTAACCACATAATTTAAATTTAAAATTGTAATATTATTATTTTTAGTAAGTATTTGTAAATTTATGATGTTTTTGTAAATGAAGAACAGATTGCCATGTACACTGCACAAAATGAAAGTTACCATTAGGATATTCCTTGGTCAAAAGAAAATAACAAAATCATTATCTTAACCCTTTACGCCCTAACAGTGATGAAAATGAAATTTCTCTTCACATTACCACTACTTGTTTAAACATTTAAGAAGTGATAAGAGTAAAAAATGATCACCAAGGATAGGACGTCTTGTTATTCAGACAAATTCTCCTTACTAGTTCCATAAGAAACGTATGGAGAACAGTAAGGAGAATATGCATTTTTATATCACGTTTCCTCACCGCTTGTGCACCAGTCAAGTTTATTGCCTCCATAATAGCATCCATGTTTAGATAACTCTGATTGGTGGGCGGAGGACCCACACAGAATGCCTCATCAGCCGTCTTTACGTGGAGCTGTAAAAAACATAATTCAGTGAATCATATTACATTCCATTCAATCACCTTGTTGTGGATGGAATATGAAACTAGACCAAGGACTCCCCACCCTGTTTGTTATGTTTCTGGAGTCATTTGAAGGTATTCATTACATGGTGTGGTTCCAGAAAATATTGGAAACTTAGAGGGGGAGGGGGTCTTAAAGGCCAAAATTTTTAAAGAAAAGTAATAAATGAGCCTCAACTGGAATTTCCAGAGGTGGGGGGGGGGGGGGTCAAACCCAAAAAAAACTTCTGTGGGGGGAGTATGGACATTTTCTGGAACAACACCTTGTCAGGACACACCAGGTAACAGGTAACATGTTGTTCATTTTTTCAGAATTCAGTCACCGGGCATTGAATTCTCAAACTTACAGCATTTGCATCAGCTTCACTGTACACAGCAACAGTTTTGATCCCAAGACGTTTGCATGTTTTCATCACCTGAAAATAGTAAAGACAAAAATTAAAGAACAAAAGATGAGTATGACACAGCAATAGGGACAGTCAAGAAAAATAAGTTAAGTTTGAGATAGCAGGCAAGAGAATTGTATTCAAAAATAAAAAAGCTGCATAGCATTAAATCACTGAGAAGACAATTGCATAAACTATTACATATTTCAGGGCTGGAAATAACGGCCGGTCAACGGACAATGTCTGGCCTGATTGGGGGTTTGACCGGTCAAATGTTCGCCTTGCTGGTCATGTTGACCGGTCACATTCGATCATATTGAAATGAACTAAAGTTTCTATGCTGTATATGTCCGTATTTTTTCGGTTACAAGCCGCACCATTTTCTTTTTCTTTCTTTTTTTTTCACGAAAGCCATTATTTCTGTCAAAAATTATCGCTAATTCAGGGTGCGTCTTATAGACGAATATTTTCTGGCAACAAATTCTAAAGATCTCGATTTTTCATTAAAATTAGGCTGAAAACAAAAGAGAAACATTGTTAGTCGTTGACGTTTCTGCAACATCAAAAACGGTTTGAGAAACAAGATAACAAAGCCGTAGTTGCATATAGTGCGTGCTTGAAAGCACGTGCTCAGTAACATGATATTGTCACACACTAAACCTCGAACACATCATCTTTCTTTTTGACAACGTTGTTGGATTGTTAGTCAAGAAATAACCTGCGATCAGGCTCTATTTTCGTTTCGCTCGGTGAAACATTCAGGCGGGACGGGCGAAACGAAAAAATAGAGCCTGATACAATTCTTCTACGGAACGTCTACCGCCCACTTTTTTTGATTGATTGACATTCAACAAAACAGCCAATCAAAATTTCTTCTGCTTGCACGATCCTCGGTATGCAAATTTCCCACAACGGCAATTCGCAAAAAGTCACGCAAATGTCGGCAAAAAAAGAAAATCATAGGCTACCATATATCTTCTAGGCACAAGCACTCAAATTTACACGATTGCTAACTTGAGGGTTCCGGTATTGTACATAGTTGCTCTGTCTGAGCTGAAATCGAATGATAATTCAAAACACGACGAGGTTGTCACGTACCAAAATATGCATGCTTGAATCGTTACCCATTTCAGGTGGTATCCGGAAATATTCTCTTCGCATTTGTCACCGATTTTCTGCATAAAAAACCTTGGGCAATTGAGAGAAATACCTTCAGTTTCATTCTTTAGAATAAAGATATAAATAAAACCGTTTATAAACAAAGGAGTATTTTGTAATTTAATTTAGTTCCAGAAGTGATAAATATTTGAGATTAGCAGCGAATTTTATCTCTAAGCAGCAGCGAATTTTAAAACGAAGAACATTTACTATAAAACTAGTCAGATCCTTTTATGTCAATGTCAGAGATCAATAAAACGACATAAGTATTAAACAATGAATGAATAAGCTGAAAATTGTTATAATAATTGCGACTTGATTGCGGTTCTCGCCAAACATCAGTTTACCATTAAGTTTACCGAATTATCGGTTGACTTGTTGATCATTCTTGGCGAAAGATACTTGCTCGTCTGTTCGTTTTGTTTCGTAAAACCCGGAAACAACCACTACTCTGTTCATGTTATCAATACTAGCTGAAAGCCGTCAAATGAAAATTCCGAGACACGATGCGATAAAACGGAATACATACTTCACTACTGTTGCTGTACTTCTCTGCTCCAGGTGAGAGACAGCTTGCGTCAAACTGAACGTCATTCTCACGGGAGAAAGAAATGGTGACAATTCTCCTAGAATGACGAGAATTTATTAGAGCAACACATTTTACTTCGGCAGACTTGTTCCTTGGTTGTTCCTTGGCGATGGTGGTCGGATCGAAATTATGGAGGAGTCTTGTAGACAATTTACTTCCGTTGACAGCTCTATTGTTAAAGGGCCAATCAGATTGCGAGATTTCCACGGCCAATTTGGCCGCCGACACGAACTCCTGTGACAGAGTGTATCAGGCCCTATTTTAGCGAGAGACCAACATAAGAGAATATGAGAGCGATGCTAAAATTCGGCCTGATCGCAGGTTAGTCAAGAAAGGAAACCTACCTTCTTCATCCACCCCGTGAAACTTTCATCCAAGGTAGCGCCTGGATTTTCAGGTGTCTAATTCTTTTGAACGTGACATTCGGGGCGAGTCAGTTTTCGCCATTCGCCTTTACTGCTCACTGCGACGGTGAAACTTATTGGCACAGCAAGTTGTTCTCGGCACTTTTCTGCTCGTATTTATTTTAGTTTTCTTGCTGTACTTGGGCAACACGAATCAAAACAGCATTAACTGAAGATGTAAGTCATTGCAGTTTGACAAAGTTTTAGCTTTTGTTTACGAGTGTGACAATTTCGCTTTTATTAATTACCGAAAACTCGTGCGCTCGTGTTTGTGCAAATGACTTTTATGCCGTTGTTTATGATCTCACTTTCGGCTGGCTTGATTGTAAGTGAATTCAGTTGTGATTGAAATAAACTTGTATCCATGTATTTTAGTGATATTTTTTAGGTTTGAAAACTTGAGTTGCAAAGTCTGGGATGCGTCTAATGGCCGAGTATGCCTTATAAAAGAAAAAGTACGTATATATATATTTGTCCGGTCAGAAACAAAGTATGACCGAGCTAGAATGTACATGTATTTGGCTGGTCATCTTGACTGGTGAATGTCCAAAAATTATTTCCAGCCCTGTATTTGCACAACATTTGAATAAACTTCCATACATCTGCAAAACAAAACAAGTACACTTGAATATGTGAGGCGGCATAGCACCCTGGGTTTGGTATATACTCCATGGGATAATGCCATGGATGCATTGGGCATAAAATTATAATCAATACACCCCTAACCCAGAATTAGTGTCAATCTTGGTATACATTTAAAAACAGGGTTAGCTTTTGAAAACCTTGGCTGTTTAGGACTAATTAGCTTAGTGGTGTTCAAGGAAGGAGGAAACAAATAAACATTGTATTTTTCTGTCATTTACCCTGCAAGCAATCTCTCCTCTGTTAGCAATCAAAATCTTGTCAAATAGCTGGAAAGCAAACAAAAAAAGAGTAACAGAGAGCGGTTACAACAGGAACGAATGCTTGTACAAAATAAAATTAATATAGATGTCAAGACATACCCGAGTTTGAGACAGCAGAAATCTGCTGTATTTGGAATCATTTTTAATTTATTAAAATTTTTTTTTTGCTGTAAAAACAATTATCCTCTATCTAATAAGCCCCCCCTTCTAGTGGAAGAGGGGAGGGCTTAACAAGGGGGGGACTTTTTCCCAACCACGAATTTTAAACAAAACTCGTAACATTTTGTATTTTTTCCACAAAATTTACAACCCTACTTACTAAAACACAGTACTGATATGTAGTTGCATGTCACAAATACAATGCCATTTGTAAGCTAACAGAACAATACTTTTGCACATAAAAACTTGACCAACTTAATCATATAAACTGATAGGACCTTTTTTTTCCAAAGGAAATCAATACTTCACTTATTATCATTTCTTATATATCTATTTGTATACCTGTTTTCAAAGGAAATTGTGTTTGAATTTTTTGACCACCTGGCTGCCTGAGTTTTGAAGTACTTAATGTTCTTTTTGTGGTTTTCTTACACAATTTAAGCAGCACCTTAATCCTGACAAGTTCGGGGTGGCGGGGGCAGGGGCCACAATAGGTAGGAGAGATCATTACAAAATCTGACCTCCCAAGGGAAGGGCGCTTATCACAGAGGGGAAGCATAATAGGGGAGGGTAAGGTAAAGTCGCACACGAGCCGAGGAGGCCCACATGGCTGGAGCTTATCCTGGTTTCTGTAGCATGAAGCAACTGAGAGTATTGCTACTCCCCCCTGGATGGGATGCTAGTCCATCGCAGGGTTACCCCCAGCAGTATGTCGCCGGTATACACCTGGCTGGAGAGAGACAATGTAGGGTAAAGTTTCTTGTCTAAGGAAACAACACAATGACAGGGACTGGGCCTCTGGGGCAAGTTGCATAAAACTATACGTCCAACGTAACTTTCAACATCAGACGTTCACTCCAGTCAAAGTCACCATTTTAATGTCTGACGTTAGCAGTTACATCTGGCATTAGATTTTATGCATCTCACCCCAGAAGTCCAACGCGCTAACCACTTCACCACCGTGCCCCCACAGTAGGGGAGGGGCAAGGCATTTAATAGAGCTTTTGCAGTATGCTTACACCTTTTAATGTTCTAAAATATGTTAATACTTAAATTGATTTTAATTAATGATGTTATTTTGATGTGACTTCACAAGGCCTTTTATATCATGAGTTGTGAAACTACAGAATAGCTAGATTAATACAGTATTGCGCAAAAGTAATGCAAACGAATTTCGCTGAAATTTCGTGCTTTGTTATCACGAAATATCGCCGAAATTTCGCCAGCAGTTTGCATCGCCTTAAAATGATAATTCAGCGAAAAGGCTGCGATATTTCGCCATGTCAAATGAAATTTCAGAAAAATATTCACGACATTTTTGCCAAGTAAAACGAAACCGTTGACGGTGGAGAAATTTCCCCTATATTTCGCTTGAAACAAAAATTCGCCATTACTTAGCCGAAATTGGTGAAATTCAACGAATTTCATCGAAATTATTTCGTTTACATTACTTTTGCACAATACTGTAGTTAACATTGTTTTACTGTTTTTAATGGTACGTTCACTGCAGACCTGTTCGTTTACAACTGGTGAAGTCCGCAGTCCTCTAAAGCGCATCTGCTGATATCCATTGAACAGAAAGGTTTGTTGCTGTTGAAGACAGAAACACCACTGACAAAAATTACTGGCATCATAGACAGAGCATTCTATTAAGACACTTAAGATGATTTCCACTGAATGTCAAGCAGTAAGTGCAAAAATAAAGTTACCAAAAAATGCTCATAGCATGGTAACATTTTGAATTAAAAAAGAAGAAATTATCAGTACTTAAGCTCCCAAGCTGACCCTGTGAGAGAAAATTGAATTTGAAGTTATCCATATTGAAAAGGTGCTTAACGTCAGTTCAAAACAAAATAGCGCCCGTTTTTAGCATATGTTTATGAGATTTGTCATTGATTTTCTTGAGAATGCTTGAGAATTTAATCATGGGTCACTTAGAGAAGCAAATTGAAGTGAGATGTTTCAAAAATGTTATGAATAGTTTTTTAGTAAATAATTTTTGCAGTTATTGCTCGAATGTTGAGCAGAATCCATCTTAATATATCATTTTGACATCTACAAGTAAATATCATGACAAACCTTTCTGGTATCTACAATGTCTTGTGAGACCATCAGTTTTAAAAACTTGGAATATCTTAGTGGACCTATTCACAGTTTCTTGTTTACTCAGAAATAAACAAGTGAGAAGAAAAAGTAAGCACATGCAAGAGTTGCCCGATAAATGGAGAGCCAAAATACAAACAGGGAGTATATTTGACTTTTGCTTTTGTTCATGCATTCTTTTAATTTCAATTCAAAAGAAAGAAAACCAACAGAATATATAATAATGTTATACCTGTTAACGTATCAGACCAGCAAACAAAATGTATCCCAGATCTATGATCCAGAACTCCCCATGTTTAAGAATAGTCCAGTGTATCAGATCAGTTACAGGTTAAATTTTAGACATGTACATTGTATTATAAATGTCACATAACTTTTACAGCTGTATGTAGGCATACTTTCCTATGGCACTTTTTGCTTTAGATATATATTTATGTACAACATACCCCCCCCCCCTCCCCCCGGGCATACCCTGGGCATTTGACTGTGCATCGTGCCCGCGGAGGGGGGAATTTGAACGTTGCCTTGGAAGGGTGGGGAATTGGAACCAGATTTCTCTCTTGTTCTGGGGTAATATGCCCGTGAGTTTTTTCGGTTTTTGCAGGGTATGACAGATTTGCAAGATAGAATTTTGCCTTTGTTAGTCAAAAACTCTTTCAAAAGGGTCTTTAAAAGAAGTTTGATAAAGGTGTCATTATGGGATAGCTCTCTCTGAAAAGCGTTAACAGTGTTAGATTGAAGACGAAAATTGTCTTTGTGAAGAGGTATTTGAGTACTAATTGGTGGGGCATTTGATCAGTTTTTTTGCCCCGAGGAGAGGGAATTTGAACAAGCCAATCTTCTAAAGTTCAAATGCCCGGGGGATTGTCGGGGGGGGGGGATGTTAAAGTTTCGATTGGACTGATACATTACAAAGTGATAATTGGGGATTTTTATTTTAAACCTTGGTATCCTTGGCAAAGATGCTTGTAAAAATTAATTGTAAAGTTCATGAATAACCATTATAGACACCCACTGATAAAGGTATAAAACAAAAGTTAACTGCGCTTTTCAAAGTTAGAAAATGTGTACATCTGTTGTCGAGGAACACCGTTACTGTACAGATTAAATTAGTTTTACGTGACATTTTTGTAAAAAAGGGTAACAACATCTGCTAACGTCAAAATCTAATGAAGTGGCATGGACGTGAAGGATGACAAGTTGTTATGCAGTTCGACTCGGTCTGATAAAAATAAATGAACTAAAGGTCGAATTCTAATAAGGTTGGAAAAGGTTCTTCGATCCCGCTATTAATAAACTTATTAATGGCCATATTAATTAGAATTAAAATCCTCTAGCTGTCTAAATAAAGCCCCAGGCTTTGATTTTAGGCAAAAGTAATAAAAACACATTCTTGGGAAAATTTCTCCCTCCGTGAAAGTCTAGAGGTGGAGACAAGTAAAATTTGGGCTTAAAGCCAAGTTATTTTAAATGCAGCCATTTTAGTAATGCAACGTGCAGGCTCACACGACAGAAAACAAAATGTTCCCATATCACACCAGAAAAGATTTCACGGAAAAGAAACATGATTCAAACACTTGAAAGCATAAAGCAAGTGTCATACCTTGCAGAATCTGCAAGACCCTTGCAACAAAGACGAGACACCGAATCCGATCCCTCTAGACGCCATGTTGAAGGTTGGACGAAGATGAACTACTGAGCCCGCGGCAGACTCTTTCAGCGGATAATCGAAAAAGAATAAAAATTATGTCCGTGAGAGACTGGGATCTAGCGCCTACCATGGAGTATATACCACAAGTTCCATCCTCATTTTCTGACGCACCACCAAATCGAAGTTGAAGTTGTTTGACATTTTCTGTTACATCTCGCAGATTAGTAGTTACAAAAGGTAAATAACTTACTAATATTCATATTTACTGATATTTTAGCTCTTTGATTACCTCTTCATGAGGCTGTAATGGCTCTTTTGAGAGATTTTGCACGTAAAAATGACGTTTCAAGTTCTTTATATGTCACACGTGCATGTAGACTTGTGTCGCGTTCTTTGAGCTTTAGTGGTTTTGTTGTTCGCCCTCTAGTTGTACCTGAAGATCATGATCATTCCAGTTCGTTGTTTTACGTGTGGAAAAGTTATTGGAAACAAGTGGGAAGCGTACCTTGGTTTACTACAAGCAGAGTACACGGAAGGGTAAGGATGATTAAATTTGGTTGAAGCATTTCCAGAGTTAGAGGAAAAGCTTGAATGCTTAAAAGTTATTGCTCCCTATATTATGAGGAATGGGTAGCCAAAAACTTTTTTCAAGCTTTTGATCCAACCTGAAAATGCTGTCAATGATTCTGCGTACAGTAACAAGTAAAACATGTAGTCCTCAAAAAAACGTGGAGTCCTCAGTTTTGTGGCTATCACGAATTGTCGTTAGGCAAAGGTGTGAGATCTTTATCCTGGAGGTATCAGGGTCTCTGAGAATGTCCTAACATTTTTTACGATAACCCAAGACTTCCAAAGATTTTACAAAGGTTTGAAACCATGTCCAAAATGAACCTTTTCTGTTCAGTTTAGTTTATGACAGGAAATAGTCAAAACCATTTTCCACAAAAAGCGAGGCAGTTATTACTACCCCAACACAGTCTTACTAGTCCCAGACTAGTGGACCAGCATTACAGTCAAGCACTGGGAAGTTTGGTAGTGATCATTGCTTACAATGAGCATGCTTTGTTTCTTTTCCATACAGTCATATTGCATCTAATGGTTTAGTAGCATGGTACCTGACATATTGTTAGAATCATATTGTGAGTATACAGTACCGCTCGAAAGTATTGGTGCATAAGCACACGGCGAAACCTTGTCCGCAGCCATTTTGTTTTCCTGGGTGGGACGAAAACCACAACCTCAGTAAGGACGAAAGCAACCGCATACCACGGCTGACTTGACACGACAATGCCTCGGTAACCAAACAATAGTGACTAATTTCTATTGTTTTGGCATTGTTTATACTTTATCTCACTAATAAGCTTTCTTTTCACAACTGCAAAAGTTGTGTCTATAACGGCAATGATCTTTCTTACATTTAATAAACTTCTCTTGTTCACTTCAGTGATGCTCTTGATGCCCTTGGTCTGAAGAGATACTGTTGTCGAAGGATGCTTCTTTCACATGTGGACCTGATTGAGAAACTGTTGAACTATGCACCACTTGAAAAATAGACTGGACAGTCTTCAGAGTATTGAGTCTGGATGGAATCTCTAAATCTTTGAAGAAATGGAAACAAGGTTGCAACTACAGATTAAACTACAAGCAAGAGGTCTTTAGAAGGAAATTGCATACTGTGATGTTGATGACAGTAGTAAAAGTGCATTATACGTTTGCCATGCACACTTGTGGAAGTTTTTATGTAATTAATTTTGATACCTATTTTTGAATTATCTCTTGATTTTATGCCTCCCATTTTAAATTGTTTGTAACTTGAAAAGTGAGGAAACAGAAGGATGTAAAAATATGAATGTGCAAAGTATAGCTGAAAGAAAGTTAGAATGTACTATTACCTTTCTCACTAAAAACGAAATTAACATGGAGGATGTAGTAAGGGCAAGAAATGTGCAGTGCATGCAAATAGCAGGCAAGTATGGAGTGTTTTTCAATGTTATGCCAAAATTGCATTATACACCCCTTTTGCATTATAAAAACCTTGTAAATGTACATGTACAGGTACATGTAGTAATGAGTCATTTTGCATGGACAGGTCAACATGATGTAGAAAGTTCTCAAGTCACATTGTCAACAAGAAGTATTTAGCAGTATTTCACTGCTTGTCATGTATGCATTGTTATTAAAAACAAAGCACTTGAGCCAAAGTTGCCAATGGAGCAATAAACACTATGAAGCTGCTTGTCATGTATACATTGTAAGAGTATCAGTATGCAGAACATTTGTTGTACATAGTTCATGGCAAAGTGGTCAGTGTCAAGGATCAATGCTCATGTCAATAAAAACACGTTTTAGTTATACGCAGTTGTATTTCACTTTTTGTTTATGGTTGTATGCTTGGGTATGCTTGTCAAGCAGTTTAGTCTGAGATAGGGTATAGAAATAGAATTTAAGTTTAGATTAGGGTATCATTTGGTCACATTGGGAAAATGATCAGTGATATGAAATTTAGTCTAAAACCAGAATTTTAGTCCCTTGGTGAGTCTGGGATACTGTAGGGATTTTTTTTTTAGATTCTAGAAATGGGTTCCGAGATGCAACTAAATATGTTCTCGTGCAGTGGAACCTTGATTTAATGAACCTCTATATAACAAAGTCCTCGGTATAGCGAAAGATATTTTTAGCCCAACAATAGTGTAATGTATGGAAAAGAACCTCGATATAACGAACCCTTGATATAACGAGTCAATTTCCCCAGTCCCTTGGCACTTCGTTAAATCGAGGTTCCATTGCGCAGGGGACGGTTTTCAGCCTCCCAGCAGCACACCTCACCCAAAACTTGAGAGATTACCCCCCCCCCCCCACTTCCTGGGAGATAGCTCCTCTGTAAACAGGTGTTGCATCTACTACGTTTGAAAAGTTGTAATTAATGTTCTACTTGTGCTAAAATATGGATGGTACAAGGGATAGACAAATTAAATTCCAGTAAATTTATAACTGCTGTGGACCCCTATCGAGGTAAGAGTGGAAACTAGCTAGTTATCTTTCTATTGGTTGATGACAAGCTGTTCTCTGGAGAGTAGGTACCGTATTTTCTCGAGTGAACGCCGGGGGGCGTTTATTTAAAACTCGCCCTCGCAGACCCGGCGTTTATACAAACCCGGCGCTTATTCGGGGCCCGGCGTTTATTTATTACATGCATTTTTCAGCCATCCTTTTTTTGTCTTCAGTACTGCAGGATTACTGAATTAAGAGCCAACTTGGAACAAAATAGTTAAAAAAATGTGAAACAATGTCACCAACTTTGTCTCATCTCAGTGAGGCTAGTTGAGTCATTTATTAAAAAAACATCACTGACAGGAACAGTGATTGAACTCTTCTCTTCGTTACATTTCTCTATGAAACACTGAAGAAGTGTATCGGCAACTGCTCGACAGCAAAAGTACTGTGCCAGCAATTTGGAACAAGGTGATAGCGAGATTCCTGCTCCATCAGTTCTGAGAAAGGCAAAATTATGGAATGATTCAAGAAACTGCTGGTGAAACGCTGGAGAGACCCTCGAGGTGATCCTCGCTTGATGGACAAGTCTGCAGAATAGTTACCATGATTTAAAAGAGATTGACACCATACGTGATACGTCGCTTGTTTTATCTGTTTTGGTTAGAAGTACAATTGTGAAAGGTAGTATGGTTTGAGTATCAGGGCATAAAGTCTTATAAAATGGTAAAAAGAGAACTAATACGCAGTTTTGACAAAAAATCCTGATTCAATATACCCATCTCGAATAAACGCCTGGACCTTAAATAAACGCGGGGACCCCGAATAAACGCCGGGGGCCTTTATTTTAAACTCGACTCTGTAGACCCGGTGTCACAGCGGATTTTGTCCCCCCGCCGATTTTGTCCCCCCGGACCAAATCCGCTAGCGGATATTGTCCCCCCGGACAATATCCGCTAGCCGATATTGTCCCCCTTCGCCGAATTTGTCCCCCCCTCAACAATTGTTATTTAAGCTTTGTTTCCCTCTTACTCAGTAAACTTTCCATTTGCAAACTTTTTTGCAACGTTCCCTCGAATGACAACACAAAACGTGTTATAATTCTGCCATATTTATTATAGTAAATATAGTCACTTCTTATAATAGCGATGCAATTTTGCGTTCTATGCTGGTCTCTAAGTTATTTCAGAAATTTACTATAATTCATTGCAAAGCTTGTCGTAAACAAAAGACCTGACTAAACACAGCGTCTAACTACGGTTCCTGTTAGCAATGAATCGAAAACGTTAATCTTAAGCTTGTTTGAGTTGCGGCTTTAATAATCGCTCTTTGTTTTATCGGCAAGCGAAAAACTGTTTAATGTCGGAAGCTATTTAAAAGAAATCTATTGTCTAGAGTAAAAGTCGAGAAAACTGCTCTTTGTTTTATCGGCAAGCGAAAAACTGTTTAATGTCGGAAGCTATTTAAAAGAAATCTATTGTCTAGAGTAAAAGTCGAGAAAACTGCTCTTTGTTTTATCGGCAAGCGAAAAACTGTTTAATGTCGGAAGCTATTTAAAAGAAATCTATTGTCTAGAGTAAAAGTCGAGAAAACTGCTCTTTGTTTTATCGGCAAGCGAAAAATTAATTAGAGTCCAGTAATCTTATTGTCCTGTATCTTTTCAGGTTTTTGTAAATTCACTCAACCGAACATTTATTCTAATAAACAAACTTGACACTGGGACTTGTTAGCCGAACATTGTTTATTAGTCGAAAGTTATGTGCAACCCTCGTAAAACAAAGTTGATTTATTTAATTTCAGACGTATACAACAAACTAACAAAAAAAAGCAATTGTAAATTTGGTTCTGCACTTTAGCCTAGGATCAACAAAAATGACACTTGATTTTCGATTGGAAAACGTTGCTTCGGGCCGTGTTGAGAAAAACATAGCTTTTCCAATGCGGTGTTTGGTAAACACCGAGACTTACCTTGTCTATTTCGTCTTTTCAATGTTCATGAAATATTCGTATTCACATTTAATCGTCTTTTCTTTTATTCGTTTACGACTCCAGGAGTACGATAGCGAAGTATGATCACTTTTGACGGGGGGACAAAATTCGCGAAGGGGGGACAAAATCCGCTAGCGAATATTGTCTCCCGGGGGTCAATATCGGCTAGCGGATATTGTCCGGGGGACAATATCCGCTAGCGGATTTGGTCCGGGGGGACAAAATCCAGGGGGGACAAAATCGGCTAGGACACCGGCGTTTATTTAAACCCGGCGTTTATTCGGGGTCCGGCGTTTAATCGAGAAAATACGGTTATGTTGCAAGCTATTTACAATACTTACATGTACCAACTTTTATGCGCGCAGGTCACTGTTCTCGACGCGAGAACGCTTCACTACACTTCTCTTGTGTGCATGCACAGTTAACTTAGCCCAAAGCTTCTAGGGTAAAGAATGGTGCGCAGGTGTGTAAAACTGATTACATCCATACGCAATAATTTCTCATGCCTGACACAGATGTGGGGGACAAGGAATTCCTAAGTTACTACTTCTTTTACCCTTCTATCCCTTTCCCCAACCCCGTATAATATTGTTGGCATTTACTACTTTGTTGAATATTTTTCATGTTTCTCCTCTTTTTCCGCTTTCCGAGCAATTCCCGTCTTTGTCCTCTCCCTAGTAAATCTAAAATAAGCCCCTGCGTGCAATCCAGCTAATCAGAAAACAATAAAACAATACCTCCTGAGAGGCCCTCTAACCGTATATTACAACATTATATTACTGAGTTTTCCAAACAGAATGACCTTATTATAAAACTGGCTCTCGATCCGTATTCAGCAAACGTCATTATGAAAGTCTTCGCCTCGACCTTGGCAATCTTCGAACATCTTTGGAAGCTGTTGGGTCATCTTCGGAAATCTTTGGAATCTTCAAGGATAATGTCGTGAATCTGACTCAAAAAATTTCGCAGCTATAATTGTTTGTAGACTGGAAAAGAGTCGATTTCTTCAGTTTCTCAAAACGCGAGAAGATGCTGCGAGTCGGCGGTAAAAGCGCTGACACTCGTGCGCCAAAAGCGTGGATGCTCGTGTTCGAGCCTTGCACAGGGCGTATATCTCTCACCAAACCACTCATCCTATTCCCACGTGTTCCAGACCGTACATACGTTCTAAGACCGCGCGGTATTACGCACCGTGTTGACGTTCAAATTGTTGCAAATTTGGTGCTCCTATATATAATTATATCGTCCATATTTGCAGTCTAACTTTGTGCTGATGGGTTGCTTTTTGATGTTTTACGTAAAGGGAAAAAGGGACATTTGCAATTATTACATGAACTAAAACTCATAGAAAAAGCTAGTGAGGGCTTAGTGTGTCCCCTTCAGAGTATTAATATAGTAAAAGGGACGTAATGATTAAATTGCGTTTAGCAAGGGTTTTTGTATGTTGAACTTTTAAAGTTGCTCTAAAAGTAAAAATAGGGTAGAACTGCTCCACGAGTGTAATAAGTAAGTACGTAAGAGAGTAAGTAAGAAACTTTATTTACGTGTCAAACCATGTAGCTTGGGATAATCCCATACTAATTTGGGGACACAAAATAACAATATACAAAACTTAAGATAGAAACAAAAACGTAATAGAACTATTAAAGAAACTGATACTAATCTAATAAACTAGTAGTTGCTAATTCTAATCTGATAATCTGATAATCGAATAATAGTCGCATAATAATCGAAAAGTAATCACTAAAAAGTTAATGCAAAAAGTGATAAAATCAAACAGTTATGATGAGCCGAGGGAGCAGCCTTTGTATCCATCATTCACCAGTGAACTTACATCACATTTACGAATCTTATTTTTAAGAGTGTTTAGATTTTTTGCCGATCTAACATCTGAAGATAATTTTCCCCATAACCTAGGCTCAAGATAACGCAAAGAATGCTACCATATGTCACAGTATTTTAACAAGGAATGGAGAAGTCTGATTGTCTTAAAAAGTAGGAAGAATTATGATCATTAAAAATATTACTGATGTAATAAGTTGGACATAGTTTATGCTTCACTTTGTACATAAGGATGCATATATCCTGCAAGCGTCTATTAATCAGCGTTGGCAGCTCAGCCCTCTTCAGTAATTGTGAGTAACTTGCATGCTTGTCTCTGTATACCGCCCTCAGTCCTCTTTCTTGCAGTCTTTCTAGTTTTCGCGCATCACTTGATTTACAAAAATGCCAGACTAAATGACAATACGTAAGGTACCGTAAGACCGCTGATTTAAATAGTACTAGCTTAGCCTTTGTTGGAATTAAGTTTCTAAGTCTCATAAGAACGCCGATTCTTTGACTTGCCTTCTTACAAATTGAGCATATGTGATCAGTAAAGTTAAGTTTGGAATCTATTGTAAAACCTAAGAGCTTGAGATTATCTACTGTTTTAATTTCCTCATTGTTCACACAAATTGCATGCACTGCACTGTTATTGTCCTGCTTGTAACCAATGAAGCCATTGTCCTGCTTGTAACCAATGAAGCAACGACAAGATTGCTAAATCTTGTTGTCGACGTACCTTTATTGCCCAGCTAGTACAGAGATTTTTCCTTGTGCTCTTTTTAAATATATAAGAAGTAGCCAGTCTGCCATTAAACAACAACAACAACAACAACAAAAACAAAAACAATGGACATGCACATAAGGAAATTGGATTTATAACATTCATCGGCAACGTTCGAAATTTGCAACTTGATTACACTGTTTTATCATTATAAGATCGGATTAGAGAACACAAGAACCGTAACGTTCAATGCTTGTTGCCTTTGTGATTGATGTTTGATCTTTTCATTTATGGAGTCTTAAAACGTTTTTTAATTGAACTCGAAAATAGTTGTTTGTTTTGAGGCCGCTTGCTGAATTCGGTGGTTAGCTCACTCTTAGAATAGTGTAGTACTGCCGTAGTTCTGCAATCAGCAAACAAGCTTTTTTAACCATCAGGAGAAAACCCAAAACCAATCGTGACCATGCTAAGTAACCTTTACGAACAGTTACACTGTAACACAATTGATGCCGAGATTTCTATGAACGAAAACATGATGAACCAGAGATGCAGACAGACGGGTAGAAAATCGCCCATAGGAAACGCAGACGAGTAGTCTTATTTATATTAATGAACAAGAAAGGTGACAAACCAGCCTAGTACCGACCCAGGGGCAGATATTGGGTCGAGGGAAAGTCGGAAAGGGCCCGCAGCTGTCCTAAGGTCTTCCACGATTGGTCCGCTAAACAATAGAACAAACAAAAGAAACAAAGAACGACGCGTAAAAACAATAGAGCTGCTACATATAGCGGTCCAATGAAAATACAAGCTTTTGAGAGGTGCTACACTACTGCTCGCCCCACTATATATCTGCCCCTGGGTCTCCGAGGATGAATGTCATGACGTCAATGAATGAGACGGAAATTTCGCACCAAGTTGAGTGGGCAGGAAGAGGATGCCTGGGTACTAGGCTGGTGACAGCTATCAGTTTTTGATAACCAGCTTACAACGTAAACAAAATCATGCAAATTTTACTTTCGGAAGCCTGCAGGACGCGAGGTCGCTGACTATCGTCGAGTACCGGTAATCCGATATGAAGGAGCCAATCAAATTCGCCGTAGGCCGTGGGAACTGTCCCCAAAATACAGGCATGTTGACGTATGGGTCACGTAGTTCCTTCCTTGACCAGCAAGGAATCTATCTTTTTTATTACACCAAAAAACTGTTTGATCTCTCTATGCTAGTCCTTGAATACATAGGTTCTCTCTTTTTGCCCGCTCGCGTTGACAGAGCTGCGCAAATAAAGGCTGATCCGGTGCCTGCCACAAATATAAAGAAAGCCCAGCTTAATTTGCAGTGTCCCAGCTTGTAAAAATTAGCTTCGTTCCCACAAGCTTGCTTGAATTCAACACTTCCCCAGCCAGAAGGGTAGATACCACAGGATATTGCAAGAAAAAAACCTGCAAAACAGAGCCAGTATCAGTTATTTACTGTAATATTTGTAATGCGCATTTGATTATTCTTATAGAAAATGCGCAATATAAATATTAATTATTATTATTATTATTATTATTATTATTATTATTATTATTATTATTAATTGGACAGAGAAAGTAACGTAGAAATGACGTCCGAAGATCTCTTAGCCGAAGCAGTGTTAGTTGTTTTATACATAAAACTTGTAAGGCTGGGGCCACACCCGGAAGGCACCCTCTTGTATCAGCTATATAGATGCCTGCCACCCCAAAGCGTATGGTGTTTGAGCCGTTTTGGTCGGGAAATGGGTATGCATTTTAACCATTTTGGACTGAAAGTCTAAAAATGGGTGTGTTAGATTGCTAGCAGTCACTTTCTGGATAGTCGAGAGGGTGCGCGAAATAGCCGTGCAAAAAAGCCGGAACCTGGAGCAGCGCTGTTGATAGCTCGCGCTCTCAGCTATTTCGCTCGCCCTCTCGACTATCCAGAAAGGGACTGCTAGCAGTCTATGGGTGTAGATTTTACAGATCAGGTCTGAAAATGAATATGGATTTTACAGATTATGTATGAGATGGATATGGATTTTGGACAGGAGGTCTGAAAACGGGCATTGGAAAATTTCATATGTTGGTCTGAAATAGGGTCAGGGTTTCAAGGACCAGGTGGCACACCTGCCAACAAAAAAAAAAAGGCATACTTTTCACACTCTACAATGGATTTCAATCTGTTTAATTTTGACAACCACAGGCTTTTACAGTTGCGTTAGTTTGCTACATTTTTAGCAACAATCTACCCGCTGTTCAGTTTAAATGCACGTCTTAATGATCGTAGACGTTGACAAAACATACCTCGTTCCCCTTTTAAAGCTTGACTTAACTTTTTAAGACGAAAAAACTATTATAAGCTGATTAAAACTAATTGAATTAACTCAAATCTTTGCGTGTTGGCATGCACTACTTTAATTTCCTCTCTAAATACTTGTATTTAATAGTACAATGTTTCCTTATACTGCTGATTCTCCCAACAAAAAATCATTAAAATGATCAACCGAACATGAGCGTCTTCAGCTAACCGCCTCCAACATCCACTGCCTCAGTATTTCTCCCTGCAGTTGTTTGTTGGTCATTGATAAGGCTAATCAAGAGCAATGAGGCCGAGGGATTAGAAATTCCATTTTTCAATTCCAGTTTTCAACTTTCATTGACAAAAGCTCAAAGGACTGACTGATTTCTGATAATAATTCTTATAACTTGGGCGATCGTTGACTTTTTTTGTCACACTCTAATAGCCGATACAAACCTCGAGCTTACAACCACATAGCCAATCAGATTCACGTATTAACCCTTTAATCCCCAATATCAGCATGCATTTTCTTCTCACTATAGTTGGGAGAACTTGCATAAAAATCAAGACATCTTATGTTAATGATCATCTCCTTCATTCTCGTGACCTGTATGTTTGAACAAGTAGTGATATTGTGAGGAGAAATTAGATGATTGTCACTGTTGGGACTTAAAGAGTTAGTAATGTCGTGCGGCAAATGACTTCGTGAACAGTTCTGAAATAAACGATGCTTTCAGGAAATTTACTAAGATTTCGTCCGACCATTCTAAAATTACACCTTGTTTACGCAAGCCAAGAATTGTCGTAGCGTAGACGTTTTAAAAGAGTTTCTAACAAGAGTTTTTCCTCACAAGTTAAGTAAAAGAAATAATTAAAATCCAATCATAAAAATTGCCCTCGAGGCAAAAGATCACTTGAAATGGCGGAAATTTTCTGAAGAGAGGGCTGGGACAAACTAATTACTGCTAACTCTCAGCTATGCTAGTTATTCAGAAATTGTTTTGTGGAATGTTGTAGGAACAGTTTGGATATTTTAGCAAAGACTGGAAGTCAATATTTAGCATATTCTTCTTGACATAAACTGTTTCAAGGCGGCAGGTATTAAATTCAATGGGCATTAGTTCATCGGTTGCATTCCAAGTCGTTTAAGCCGGACACGGCATTTATATTCACAGCATACTACTTGTGTATTCGATCTAAGTCTTCGTTTTGGAGACGATAAAAACCGCACATAAAACTTCAAAACCGGAAAACGCACTTTTGTTCGAAAAACAATGCGTGTCGATTTCCAAAACGGCAAAGGGCACTTTTTGTGGTTAAGTGATTGACCTCACTAGATTGTGCTCGCATTTTATTCATAACTCACCAATGAAGTAAAATGTCTGTTGCATCGTTGAAGCGATCTACTCAACTATAAACCATCGGTATTAGGAACATTTGTTTTGCTTAAATGTAAGATCAATTCTTTGCCAATATCTCTGTGAATTAATACCCAGATAATTTAAGAGTTTTTCATATGGTTGTGACCTTCTGCCAAATTAAAAGAAACAGGGCGGTAGATTACAGAACGCGGAATTAATATCCTTTCCAAATTGATGTAATTTGTAGTTCACTTTGTTAAAACTTAACATTTAATTAATTTACTGAAAGTTTGAAGGGGAGCATAATATTAGAAATGAGAAGATTAAACATTTCCGTTCTTAGTGTAATAAGTTCAACAACTGGTAAAAAAAAATGCCAAGTTCATCAGTCAGGCAGCAAACGGCAATAAAAGCAAACAGAAACTCGAGAAAGAACTGCTCAGTAGATTCCATACCACACTGTAGACATCACTGTTCGATTTTTACAAGAAGCAAAATTTTTAGTGAAACGTTTTAAACCAGATAATTACTATTCTGTGGTATTTGCTTTTGCTTGTTTAGGAAAACATTTTCGTGTTTATTTTATGACTCGATGTCTGACAAGATTTAAATCTCATGTCATGAACACTTCAAAGACAAACAGGTATTAGGCTGAAAGCTTACTGTGCGCATGGATTTTCAATGGAACACTATCAAATGATTCTTGCCAGTAGATAAGACATATCTCGTTGTCGGTAGATTAAGAACGCGTTTATAATTCCCAGAACGAAAATCAATCAGGAAAGCAAGCATCGGTTCATATATAATACCGAAAAGGTGTTTTGCTCAAGAGCCATTAGGCACAGAATAAGTGATCTATAAGTACTTTGCTACCTTTTTAATTAAATGAAATTAAGCACATCTATGTTTGCGAATTGGCTAAATTAAAATGACACGAAAACGTAATTTTACTTACCAGCGAGAAATTGAAAGGCGCCTCCAACACGAGCCGAAGTCTTCGTAACAATGTCTTTGCAACAGCATGAAAACACAGCTGTTAAGGCGACAAGAAGAAGGAGCCCACAGCCGATTCCAATCATCACTGTACTAGCTCTCCATGCCTCTGATGGAATGTCTTGAAAACTTGCATACCTGCCACAAGCTTTCTTTAGATATGAGAGACCATCCTCGCCTTTTATCAAGAAGTTACAGCGACGAAAAACACCCAAGTACACGGTCGAGTTGTAAATCTTTCCTTGTACCCAGTAGGGAAGAAAATATCCCGTGCAAGCCAACAAGGCACTAATAATCGACAGCAGAACCCAAAATAACCCCGTTGTTGTCAAATTATGGCACATTTCGATAGTAAGAGAGTCAGTCAACGGAGTAACACGTTCCTTACGAGACAAGCTGTTTACGAAGCCTTGTCATTCTTCTTCGTAGGGTTACGAAGCTTGTTTTGGGCTAAAAACAGCGGGAAATTCCAAAGATCGTCGGCAATTTACATCTCTGAGAGAAATGAAAAGTCAATTGCCCGCGAACAAACACCGTGAAATAGAGTTTGTTTGCGGTTTTTGCTACCAAAGAAGGGTGACAATTCTTGATCATCAATTGATGCCGCGGAACTCGTTTGTTTGTTGTTTTCCTGTTGAATCGGCTCAGTTCACATGGATCTCACTTCTGACGAAATCACTAAATGGCAATCGAACTTCAACATTGGGCAAAATGCGATTATGTTAATCTCTTTGCAACATGTGCTTTGAAAGCACTTTTGTTCGTTTCGAGGTTGAGTGGACGAGAAAAAAGGCCGCTAAAAACTCTTGAAACAATCAGAGTGAAAACATTCATTGATATCAGTTTAGCTTTGCTGATAAACAGGTAATGATAGACGGATCAGACCTTTGTCAGCATTGTATTTCCGACGAAAGACTGAAAAGAAATAGCTTTCTTATAATGACGTACTACCTACCACGACCATCACGGGACGGTTATTGCCAGTTAACCCTTAAATATCTCAAACAAAATAAAAGCGTGAATGTATTTAAATATCCAGTTCGGAAAAATTAGAGCATAAAGAGTACCACAAGAAAGAACTTCTTAGTAGCTTTTAATTGAATGGTTACATTTCAGGAATTCATGCACAAACGTGATCAGTAGGATAGTTAGAGCCACCTTGTACAGCGTAATTAATAGTGTCATGCATCTGACTGAATGAAATTATTAATAAGTTATTTATTATTTATGAAGAATAATATTTTATAGGATGGTAACACTTTGGGAATTCAATCGCACACTCAAACGGCAACCGTGAACAGCAAAACCTGAATCAAACCCAGGCAGTGCCACAGCAAAGCCGGTAATGCTCAGTAGCTCTCATTCCACAGTTCACACTTGCAGACTTCATCCATAAACTGAACTGACTTAAACCACCTTGTAAGGGAACGCAGCAAATTTCTGTTCAGTAACTTTCACCTGAATGGTGACCATTTAGAATCACACCCAAAGATCTTTTTCACACTGTAGGCAATGTCGTGATCCGGCAAGAATTCAGTCGGAGTCAAAACTGGCTGATATGACCTGTTTTGTACGAGACAAGGAATCTTATGCTTCCCTCTTTGTTATTCTGGAATCCTTTGGATCATGCTCTGGTTTGCGTGTGAATCACGAAAAAACGGAGATTTTAGCACTTGGTAATAGTATTCTACACGAGAAGAATTTCAATAACCAGAGGGTTTGTGAAATTATTAAGATCTTGGGAGTTTATTTTGGTTATGACGAAAAACAGAGGAACGACTTAAATTTCCGACAAACGTTAAAATCTATCAAAAAATCAATCAACATGTGGAAATGGAGGAACTTATCTCTTTTGGGCAAAATCCAAATTATTAAAACCTTCGCAATTCCCAAGTTAATGTTCAGAGCATCAGTAATTCCGATATCCAATGACCTTGTTAAAGAAACTAATTCGATCTTCTACAACTTTATTTGGAATGGAAAAGATAAAGTTAAGCGCTGTGCGCTCATTTCAGATATTGATAAAGGTGGGCTGAAGATGCTAGATATCGAGTCTATGGTCAGTGCTAGACGTGTCATTTGTTTAAAGAAATTCTTAGAAGACTACCCAAGTACTTGGAAATCGATTTTAAACAGTCTTATTTTACCTGTTGGTGGGAGTCTAGTTCTGCATTGCAACTTTGACACCGTCAAATTAAAAACTCAGCTCCCGAAATATTACAAAGAATGTTTTGACGCATGATCAGGTTTAAATAGTAGTACGCCTGTCACTTTTAATGATATTATGAACGAGATCATTTGGAATAGTAAGTTTATCTGCATTGATAAAACGTCTGTCTATAGAAATGATCTAGTTAACTCAGGAATCGTAAAGGTGGGCGACCTTATTACGGATAACAATCTTTTCTTGCACGAAGACCCCTATGTGCCGATCTCTCCTGAACAACGCTTCTTTATTATGGGAGTCGTTCACTCTCTTCCATCGGATTGGAAAACGATTATTAGATCTTCTGTCTGTACAAATGAAATAAAACCCATCCCTTGCACACCATATATTAAACTAAACTGTGGCTCTGTCCCTATCTCTGATGCCACCTCTAAACAGATATACGACTCTTTTTGCGCAAAAAACAAACTCCTCCGACAGCACAACAAAAATTAACAGATAAGTACTCAGAGACATCCATTAACTGGGAAAAGGTTTACTCTCTCCCTTTCCGTACTACACTTGATTCCAAACTGAGAGAATTTCAATACAAAATTCTTAACAACATTGTCTTCACAAATGATAAATTATTTCGCTTTGGCCTTTCGCAATCTCCTAATTGTACGTTTTGCAATGAAGAACCAGAATCCATCGAACATTTACTCTCCCGTTGTAAAGTGTCTTCTGAATTTTGGAAAGAAGTCTTGTCCTGGCTGAAAGATAACAACATCATTATAAAATCCTTAAATGAGATAGGTTTGTTTTTAGGGAATTTTGAAAAAACGGAAGATTTCTTTATAATTAATCACATTCTGTTATCAGGTAAATATTACATTTATGTAAGGAAATGTCATGGAAGCTTACCCTCATTGAGAGGTTTTATTGCCAGGATAAGACGTGTTTATAACATCGAACTCCATATTGCGAGGGAATGGAATAAACTCACTACTCATTTTAAAAAATGGGAAAAGTTGGTAGCTGTCATGAACACTCAGTAGAAAATAACCTTGTTATATCTAATTGGTCTTCTTCACTTTTAGTTAACAACTATTTGCTTTGTATTTAATTTTTTCGTAACGTGTACAGTAATCAAGCTATTGTAAGTAATATATTGTAAGTATTGTAACGTGTATTGTAAGTAAGTAACTGTAAGTAATGTATTGTAAGTACTGTAACGCTTTTTGTAAGTTAAGTGACTGTACGTAATGTATCCTAAGTACTGTATTGTTTTGTTGCAAAAAAAATAAACAAATTACAAAAAATAAAGAAAAAAAAAACTGGCTGAATCGTCAGTCGTGGCTCGTATAATGTCTAAAAATTAAAATTCATGCGTGCAATTCTAAGTTTCATACTCTTCACGCGCATAATTTGATTGGGCCAGTATAGATACATCTCTGGATACATCTTTTAGGACCTCAGCTGGTTCAATTTTTTTAACCAATTGGAGGCAGTCCTTCAGATCCGCTGAGTACTCCGTCACCAGCATGGAATTTTTCCGATCCCGGCCCACGGGTCTCTTTCCGGCGGCTCAGGTCTGACATATAAATTCTAGTTTCACCGTATTTTGTAGTTTCCTTCCTGTCGTCGTGCATTCAGGCCATGACTCCAAATAAAATGAAAGACTAGAAAAATCACAAAAATTAAATCCTCAAGTGCTGACAGCTATTGAGAAGTATTTCAGATTGTGTTGCTGTTTATCATGTGCTAAGCTTGCGAAGCCCGGGGATCACAGTCCGGTCACGCGATCTGTAGCTCAATGAACAAGGGGGTCTGTTTCTGAAAAAACTATGGTGCTGCGTTGGTAGAGAAGAGAACATAAAAATTTGGATTTATCAACTGAGTTGATGGTAAATTGGCCTCCGTAGGGAAATTGAAAGCTGACTGCTGACGTTTCGAGCGCTGGACGGGCTGACGCTCGAAACGTTAGCTTTCAATTTCTCTACGGTGGTCAATTTACCTTATCAATTCAGTCGATAAATCAAAATTTTTGTAGCTCAATCACAATGAACCTGTCCTATAAACCTGATATACCCGAAGTTTGAAGAAATGCCCGTGTGTTCAAGCTACAGGTTGTCAACCCTGGCCCTGTCTAGGAAAAGTCTTTTATTGGTCCCTGAAAACGTCTCTTTCAATGACCAATCTTATTTGGCTATTAAACAGCAAGAAAAAAAGCAAAGAAATCACAGAGTACTCTGTTGCTTCGAAAACCTCACACGTGATGAGCTTCTGACCTTCCACCAAGTCCCGGGGGGGGGGGGACTCCCATATGAAAGTGACGGGGATGCTAGTCGGAAAATTAGAATTGACACCCTAAAGGAGACCAATCTGGGCGTGGCTCCGGCTTTATTTAACCCCTAAGGGAGACCATGCAAAAACAGACAACTAAATAAGAGCTATAGAGATGTTAATTGCGCTAAAGATGTTGCAATCGAATGCTGTCTTCTATGAGTAAATTTTAACAACGGCGATTTCTGTGCTGCTGTAGACCACTGACACACCGTATAATATAGATATTTCTTCACACACAACCCTAAGCGATACCTGTGTGGGTAAAAATATTGGTTTTCCGTCCTCAGCACCCTAAGGGAGACCAAAATCTGCAATTTACAACCCTAAGCGAGACGACGAGCATCCCCGTCACTTTCATATGGGAGTCCTCCCCCCCCCCCGCCCGGGCACCAAGTGCCATTTACCGTTGGAAGACTAAGTAGGAGTCTTGTGGAGAGATCACTTCACCTTACTTGACGCCCTTTCCGGAGTTTTGACGTGGACTCCAACATGGCGGTCGGCGAGTTTTTCTTTACTCCTTTGGTGCTTTTGATCGTTCCTAAACACTGCCATGATGAGTTCTTTATCAACTTGAACTTCTTTCACGGTATGAAAAACATCATTTTCACAGAAGTGGGCTTGCATTTCTTTATTGAAACGCTCTGGATCTCATGCTTTTGTGTTTATACTTGTCCGTAATGAGAGGGCCAAGTTACATTTGACCTTTGATGCAAGGCGATTTCTCTATTTTATCTGAATTATTTTTTATGAGATAGTTTGTTATTTTGCAGTTCCCTGTCTGAAGATCGCGATAAGCAAATGTCTGGGTTATGGCATCGTCGTTGGATCCGCGATGAGTAAGTACCGGTTACAAAATATTTTCATTTTGTTATAGTCAAAATACTCAGCGCGTTCCGCTCATTGGGCTATTCCATTTAATATCTGCAACCCCCCGGTTGAGGACTGACCTTTCCCTCTTACCCCTAAAGAATTCCATTAAAAAGTGTTACCCCCTGAAGACTTCCTTAAGAAATGGGTTTACCCCTGAAGAATTTCACACAAAAAAAACATTTACCCCTGAAGAATTCCATGAAATCTCTGTTTACCCCTGAAGAATTCCACTTATAATATGGGTTTTACCCCTAAAGAATTCCCCAGCTTCTGGCCTTTACCCCTGAAGAATTCCACCACTTTTATCCCTTACCCCTGAAGAATTCCACTGTTCCTCAACTGGGGGGGGGGGGGGGTGCAGATATTAAATGGAATAGCCCATTATCTAGGAATGATTTTCAATACTCCGGAACGGATTGCATTATTGCAATCAAAATTCCATTTTCAAATTGAAGATTGAAATCTTCCAACGGTAGACTCATTCAAAATAATGAATGTTGATTGGGTTACATAAACCAAAAGTTCACATGCGAAATATGAAACCCGGCTGTTGGTTTCAATCGGTTTGACATAACAGGAAATTTTTCTCAATTTTCAGGAACATTTTTTGTGCATTTACAGCAGGCTTGTTTTTAAGAAATTATTCTTCACGGTTTTATAGCAACAGACTGCGTCTTCACTTTTAAAAGTATTTACGATTAATATTTTGTTGAGCGAACACAAATCAAGTCAGGTAGGTCAAGCCGCTAACGGTCTGCTACATGCACGTGAACATTCGCCTCATGTCAATAACAAGAAAATCCCCAGGGGCATTAGACCCCGCCGTTGTTGTCCCTCCCCTTAAGTACAAAATATATTGTGGCCACCTAAGATATGAGCCCGAACCTGTGTAGCTAAAGATGCGACAAGTATTTGTTTGACCTAGCGAAAACCGGAGGTCTGGGGCAAGTGACCACCATAAACGAACTGACATCTCAGCGTAATTCTAAATTTATTGATAAAGAAAAATAATCCTAAAATCTAAAGGGAACAGTTATCTACCAAAAAAAGAAATGTACAAGTCTACTTTTAGGCCACAATTTGATGAATGATTACTTTTCCCATCCCTCATTTCTTGGTCATTCACCTGTTCCAGCACTCTCGAAAAAAGAACGTGGTGAAATAGTTTGACCATAGCGTGACTCAACTAATTCTTTTTTCACGAACTGACATCTCCACGTAATTCTAAATTTATTGATAAAGAAAAATAATCCTAAAATCTAAAGGGAACGGTTATCTACTGAAAAAAGAAATGCACAAGTCTACTTTTAGGCCAAGATTCCATGAATGATTTGGTGAAAGCAAGGGACTTTCCCGAATCGGCTTCTATGTTTCAGTGATATAATGTTTACGTGCCAGGGCAAGTTAGGCGAATTCATCCCAGCTTCAAAGTTCGCTAGCACCTTCGTCCTTGCTCTCATCAAAGAGAAGTCAACTCCATTGAAAGTCTTGTACTTTTCTACACAACCTTCCCTGAAGATTTTGGCGAAGCAAAGTAAAACTGCCAAAAAAATGCTTGCATGTCACTGTTGAATTATTCAACTTGGCGAAAGTAAGGGACTTCCCCGAATCGGCTTCTGTGTTTCAGTGATGTAATGTTTACGTGCCAGGGCAAGTTAGGCGAATTCATGCCAGCTTCAAAGCTCGCTAGCACCTTCGTTCTTGCTTTCATCGAAAGGGTTTTTATGCCATTAAATCGCCAGTAATTTTCTACACCAACGTTCGTGAAAATTCTGGCGAATAAACAATAAACGAACGAAGATTACCCACAAGTATTGTTTTGACCGAGCGGAGGTCTGGGGCAACTGACCACAACAAAAAAAAAAACGTGTATCCCCGTCCTGACGGCGGGGTAAAAAAAAAAAAGGGTATTACTAGACCCCGTCCTGACGGCGAGGTAAAAAATGGGTATTACTAGACCCCGTCCTGACAGCGGGGTAATAAACCAATCAGCATTCCATATTTGGAACAAGGCTACCGTTGTAACATTACACTATTCAATTTGAAAATGGAATTTTGATTCCGATAACACAATCCGTTCCTAATTAATGAAAGTCATTCCCAAATAATAAGCGGAACGCGCTGAGTATTTTGACTATAATTATTCAGTTTATTTTAACTTCTGATGGCCAAGGGCTCTGTTTTTGTTGCACCGGTGTCAGTACCAGTTTCTAAGAGAAGGCACTTAAAAGAGACTCAGTTATACATGCTAAATCAGATACAAGGATGCAAAAAAACTATACCCTGCTAAATATGCAGTAGCTACAGTAAGTCCCTCTTTGGGTTAAATGAGGAAACTGCATACTATTTAAAACTCCAAAATAATAATAACATTAAAATAAAAACATTAATAGTTCTATTTTAAACACCCGTCACATTATCTGGAGGAAAAAGTTGTCATCTGTACACTCCTATCCAGCTTTTTGTACTTTGTTAGTAGTGAAAATACATTGTTTTATATTTTTGTGTTTGATTAATATGTCTTTTTTTTCTGTTTTCAGTCAAAATCCCTCAGATAATAAAGATCGTACAGGCATCTAGTGTGGAGGGTCTCAGCTTGCTGTCATTTCTTCTTGAGTTGATAGCATTGACTGCTACTGCAAGTTATAGTTTTGCCAAGAATTTTCCATTCAGGTAAACAGACACACTACACCTGTAGGTGTTTTCTGTAGCTCTCTCACAGGCAACAAATCTCACATAAAATCTACCCCTTTTAATAGAAAAAGTAATTATGTACATATAGTGTTCAAAAGGCTTGGGGCTTATTTTTGTTTCACTAGGGAGGTGTTTAGCATTTTTTTATTAGCTTGTTTATCCCATTCCTCTGCTGCATGCGTCACCACATGCACGTGAAATGTTTTTCCTGTGTTAGTGATCCAGATCTAGAAATTGCTGTACAATGTGATTAACTTGTAGCCTTGGATAGGTGCTTATTGATCACGGAGATAAGTCTGAATTGTCAGCTGTCCCCTCCCCTGTGCCCCTGTTGGGTTAGGGGCGAAGATGGCATTTCAGCAATTTCTGACTGTGTACATGTATGCATCTCAACGAGCACAAGTTTGAGAAATTTTCCTTAGACCTGGTTCGAATACACTCACAAACGTGATTGCAATTCTCTCATGCAAACATCTGAAACTTCAAGTTGAACAAGTCCAAAAATTGGATAATGCCAGCTTACATCAGAGGACACAAGTTTTTACTCCAACCAGCAGGATCCCATGGAGACCCTAGCTATAAGATAGCCATCAGATCCCCAAAATAGACTAACTATCTGAGATATCCGATGATAGAGCGAAGTTCCTCTCTTGGGAATACTGAAGATCTCTCAAACATCAGCAAATCTACATAGGAGCTCATAGAAAAAAAACAGGAATGTGCTCAGGAACGTCCTCAACTCTGCTACAGTATCTCATACTAACGCGAGATGAGAATACTGACCTTTATTTTCCTTTTTTTCAGTGCTTGGGGTGAAAGTCTTTTCATGTCAATCCAGACCACTCTTCTTGTCGTCATGTACTTCTACTACACCAACAAACCTCTTCTAGCTGTCTTGTTTCCTTTGCTGTATGGAGCCATTGTTTATGTTCTTGTGTCTGGTCTAACTCCCATGGCTGTTTTGGTTCAACTTGTTTCACTTCAAGTAGCCTTTCTCGTGATCAGTAGGGTGAGTGCTGCATTTTATTTGCTTGCCAGTTGAACCCAGTTCTGTGTATGTGGAAGCTAAGGTTACATGTAAAACTTTTCCTGTTACAGTGCACTTGTCATTGCGGCGCTCCTCTACAGGTGCACAAGGGCCAAGCACTAGTTTGTAGAAACAGAGTTGTTTGCAATACAAGCTTCATCTTTCCTCAATATACGTGAATTATTTTGCAGAGTACCCGTTGTTTTGATTTCTTTTTTTCTTCTTCTTAAAGCTTTTGCAGATAGTCGCCAACTTTCGTAATGGTCACACAGGTCAACTGTCCTTCATCATGGTTCTGCTGCTGTTTTTAGGGGCGATGGCACGCATCTTCACCACCATCCAGGAAACTGGGGACAAAGTCATGCTTGTAACATTCCTTATTTCCACTGCACTGAATGCTACTCTAGTATTCCAAGTTCTATATTACTGGAATGTCAAACCGGACTTGAAGAAGAAGCAAGCTTAATTTTTTCCTCAAAGTTTTCTCTACTGGTTTTCATTACCACTTTAAGCCCCAACAGTGACAGGCATCTAATTTCTCCTTACAGCATCATTACTTGATCAAACATACAGGTCATGAGAACTGAGGAAGTTGTCACTTAAGAGATGATGTCTTAATGTGTAAGGAAATTCTCCTAACTAGTTCCATAAGAAATATATGGAGAACAGTAAGGAGAACATACATGTTGATATCGGGACTTAAAGGGTTAACTTCTAAAAACATTTTGAACTCTTGAGTTGTTATTTTCATTCTGAAAGTGATGCAAGCTATACCCTAATAGGATGGTTTTCTTAATTTGTCACCTGTATAATTTTTTTGGCATGCCCAAAGACTTACAAAATCAACAGGGATTTCAGTTAGAACTGGTTGGGGATAAAATTCCTGGATTTTGTAGTCTTTTCAACTGATATTTATTTTGAAATTTATTTTGAATTCAGTATTTGGGTATTTTAGTGAAAATATGGTAGTTTCTGTGTGAAAATACACTTAGTTACAGTTTTAAATAGTTGAATTACATTTTTTCATTGAAATTCTAAATTAGTACACACGTCAATGTTTACCTTATATACCACCCACTCAACATGGTACAGTATGGAGGAAACCTGATTTTCCATACATTTTACTGGTACTGGGCTGAAGAATATTGTTAATTATTCTGGGGTCTTCATTATAAACAATTGCATACCCAGAGTCCTCAGGCTTCTTGGTCAATGGCTGGTTGCCGGGAGAGATTCAGGAATCCTGTAGTTAAGGTGATTCCATTCAATTGCATTGCGCGCGCATGAGCGAGCGCGTGTTTGGAACTTCATAGGTTTTCTATGGAAGCTGAGCTGTTCAGAGAAACAAATGGTTGTTTTCTCCTAAATGAACTCGGTGACCCCACTTTTTTATTCCATTTATTTAAGGAAAATACGGCTTTACATGATATATTCAAATCTGAAGAACTTTTCATTATTCAATTAAATTGAAATATTCCGGTTGATTCACTATTACAGCCAGATTTTAGGCGTTTCACTGGAACCGTGTGGACGCTCGATTTGCCTATTATTTCAAATTAGTTTCATTGTTACGGCAATTTTAGGGCGTTTTACTGTAACATTGTACTTCTATCATAAGAATAATGCTTATATTTCATTGCTAGTTATAACTTTGTTGAAGTAATGGGTGTCCCTAGTACAAGGATAGGTTTTTTAATATTGCTGTCTAAAGATAGCAAAGTACCTATATACTACAGCCCTGCAGCGTGAAATCAGATACGGTCACCCCCTCTTTTTATTTTATTTTTTTTGATGTACTAGGTGTAATTAGTAATTGTGTAAAGCTTCAACAAATTCTCATTACAGCTTCTTTTTCGATGGAATCACCTTAAGGGTTCTTAGGTTTGTACAGTGAACAGTCAATCAACAGCCAATCAAAAAATTTTCCATTACTCCAGAGTCTCTTCTGACGACCACCTGCTGACCGAGAAGCCTGAGGACTCTAAGTACAAAGGGGCTCATTATGGGGGCATCTACTGTACAAACAGACCTTTTGTTACCCCTTGAGTCGTGGGTGTACCAAACACTGATTTGACAGTGTTCCAAAATTAATCTTTTCACTTACTGGTACAATGTAGATTATAACTGGCAAAGGACTTACCAGTAAGCAAATTAGGGCTGAATAACTTTCATCTAGATATCTTGTTATTACCACCACATCATTTTTTTTTGCAACCTACTAAAGGCAAGATCTGGTAAAGTGGGATGGGTTAACATCAAGTTGCTTTAATGTAAACTGTAATTCTGTTGTACTGACCTCACTTTAAGGCAATCAAATCAGAAACTATTAACACATTGACCCCTGAACCGCCCGTAACCGCCCTTCTTTAACCACGTCCCTTGTACCACTTGTGACGTCATCAGTTTTAACGGTCCTAGACAACTTTGACAACTACCTTGTGCAGGGAGATGAGATCTTTCAAGCCATACCCAAATGAGTGCGATTCAGTCAAACAGACCAGAGAAAGACGTAAAAAACCGTGTAACTATGACCAGAAAATTCCAATGAAAATCTTGCCCCACTACCCACTGGTACTTCCTTCAAAAAAAATTCATGATCCTTGAACGTTTTGCAAAATCTTTTCCCACCAAAAGGAAGCCTAGTAAATGCCCCACAAAAGAAAAAAAAGGGGGAAAGAAAAGCAAAAGAAGCAGGGAGGAGAGAAAGCAAAAGGTAAAAGACGAAAGGGCAGCGAAACTTTCTCGCTGCTTTCCGCACATGCCCGAACTTTGAAAACTGTAATTTGGCATCAGGAACAAAAGCTAGTCCAGTGCCCGACTTGTAAACAATGTTTTGGACAGTTTGGATTCTTTTTGGGTAGACAGCGACCTAAAAGTAGCTTGACTGACTTCAAAAGGCATTTTTTGGCAAAATGTCCAGGAGTCAATGGGTTAAAGAAAACTTTAAGGCAACTGAAATTGTCCAAAACAAAAGACTGGAATTCAGTTTTTGAATTTTTTGCTCTTACCTGCCTGTTATGTTCTGGGCAGGTAAATGGAGATCTGGGTTGATACTAATCTGAATGTTGTTAACACAACACACCCTCATTTCTCCTTACACTCCTGTACTTGTATTACATCAGAGTTAAGGAAAGAGCCAAGCAAAGTGGACATGTTAATTAAACATAACTTAATAATTCAACTACTGATGAGCAGACCTTATAAGTAGACAATCTTCATTGTTTATTTTTAACAAAATAACTCAGATGGGCACAATTTCATGTTTACAATAACGATCATAATCTTTATGTTTGGTGGGACCACTGGCATGGATGACGTTACATCAAGGAAAGTCATTTTATTTTGAATTAATGGACGGTAATTTATTTTAATGTGGCTATGACGAAAGTGGTTTTTTTTTCATGATTTACATGCATGTTTGTGAATGAAGGTTTAACATATTGTGTGTTTCCGTTGCACTATTTAATAAAAGTGATGGTATTTGAGTAAGTTGTGTGAGATTAATATGCTTGTGTCTGTTCATTCAATTTCCAATAAGAGTCACAAGTGTTCTAGAATCTTTCTCCTCTGTAGGAGGTTTATTCTTGGGAGAGAGCAATCCTGGGAGGAGTGGGGATACCAGACTAAACATAGAGTATTAAAAATAATTTATGTTTGCTGTTTTGGTTTGAATTAAGGTATTGTCTTAAGGGCTATAGGGGTGTGGTTACTTAGGTCTGAAAGGCTGTAAGAGTTTCAACCTCTGTGTTAACCTCTGTGTTGCACATCCCTCAAATATTTTAGCCTGGGTAGCAGATGCAAGAGTTAGATGTACAGCTTCAGTTTTCAAGGATGTGTATACATCTTGCTGCATCAAAAATGTAATCAGAGAGTACTCCCTGCAATTGGAGATCTGGTGAGTAGCACGCAAGCACCTAAGTCAATTAGCTGAGTGCTGTATTTACTCTTATCCTTTCTTCCCTTCCATCTGCTCTTTTGCCCTTCCTTTTCTCCTTTTGTTTCTGTCCTCTCCTCTCCCATCCAGTTTTCTTCCCTTTCCTTCTGTTCCTTTTCCTTCTCCCCCTTCCCCTCCACAACAACAGCAACAACAATAATAATAATAATAATAATAATAATAATAATAGTAATAAACCTTTATTTATCCACAGGGTCCTAAATCACCAATTATGTGCTCTCCCTAGGAACTGTGCTAAAGTAACATAAAATCATTGCTGTGTATAGTGAATAAAAATATACAGAAATATAATACAAGTTACTGTTCCCTTCCTTTCTTTCCTTTCCCCTCTTCTAGTTCTTCTCCTTCTCCAAAGGAAAAGTTTTAAAAAACACTTGGTTGATGGTTGCAAATTCAATGTTAATGGTTGATTTTTAAATTAATAACCATGGAAAATCACACCTGCTTAGCAGATTGGTGTGACCATAAATCAGTACCTAACCTGGCATGATCATATTGACCAATTACAAAGCAAAGTTGCGAAGAGGTTAGGGGTTTTAAGGAGAATTAAGCATCTGCTCCCTGTTTATGCAAGAAAGATCTATGTCACAACAATGGTCATCCCAATACTTGAATATGCAAGTATCGTATGGGGCGACAAAAACAACAAAGCTTTAATGGATTCTATCCAATTTCTCCAAAATAGAGTAGCCAAGATGGTCCTGGATAGGGCGCCACATTCGTCTTCAACTGAAGCACTTGAAGATCTGAATTGGGTGAATCTTACAACCAGAAGACAAATGAAACGCTGCCTTTATATGTACAATTTAATAAACTCGGACAATAGAAACAACATGATCATCCGAGGTTCGGACCGTCACAGTCACAACACTCGGTCAAAGGACACTGTTCGAATCATAAAATCAGATACTAACTGGGGACTGCTTAGATCCCTAAATAGTGCCTTACTTGACTGGAATGCCCTGCCTATGGAGATGAGAAACCTATCTTATAATGTATCATTACATAATAGGTTTAAATTTTAAAATAGCTTTCCATTTTCTTCAACTTTTAAGCAGAACTTAGGTGTTTAATCCCTGCTAATTCTTTTCTAATATTTCAATATCAGCATTTTAGTACTTTACTTAAATTTTATCTTGTTATATTTTCACAGTGCCCTATTGAAAACCACCTTGCGTGATATAGGCCATCTGTATAAAGAATTGCATTATTATTATTATTATTATTATTATTATTATTATTATTATTATTATTATTATTATTATTATTGTTATTATTATTATTGTGTCTCACGAGGAAACAAAACCAACAAACCAGTCATTTCATGTTTCACACCAAAAAATGTCATGTCACGGTTAATTAAATCCTCTCGGTCACCCATTTGATTTCATTGAAAGCTAAAAAAGATATCGCGTGACCGAATACGTGTCTCGCGTTACTGAATATATATCGTCTGCATCACTGACCATTCACTGGACAAAGTCTACGTCACTGATAATGAGTAACTTGCCTTTAAATGTTTATGTTTCCCACGGGCTGTAATAAACACATAAAATTCGCCCTTGAAGATGACGGTCAGGGAATTTTTCTTCACTCCTTTGGCTCAATTCATCGTTCCCAAACACTGCTACGATGAATTCTTCGTAAATTTTAACTTTTTTCACGGTAAGTTTTTACATCGTGTACAATAAGAAAATTTTGTTGTCTTTTGATCCGGCTGTATGTTCGTGTTTAGAGAAGTTGCCAGAAATTTCTTTAGCTTGTGGGGAAGTACTAATTGTGGTTAACTTGATACATTTTTCTTCAGTTGCTTGTCTGAAGATCGTCCTCAGTAAATGCTTGGGTTATTCTATTGTTGCTTTAGCTGTTATAGGTAAGCACAAAATTAGTTGTTACATCTATATTTCATGTTGTAGACGGGATTGTACAGCGAAAACTTGTTTTCGACTAAAAACAAGAATTGGACAAAGTTTCAATACGAATGATTCGGAGAAAGCCAAGCAATTAAAAGCGAGATTGCAACAAATTTCAGTTTGCGTGATTGGAGAATGAAATTCACACCAAGCAGTCACGCGATGATACGATAAATATTGGAATGGGATCGGACTGCAGAAGAAGAGAAAAGATCTCGAGCTTTTCGAAAAAAAAAACGTTTTTTTATAGTTTATAGAGACCAAACTTTCATTGAGTGTTTAAAACCAAAAAATCACACAGTGTAGGCCTAAGCTTTTAAGAGGGGATGTCCACTAACATCGAGCGAGTGGCGGCACATGATGAAAAATAAAATTCCCTCATAAATTTTCCATGGATACCCTATGGCAGTCTAAGAAATGTGGTGGCATTTTTTTTCTTGAAAAATTTTTTTAAGCCCGAAAAAAAAATTTAACATGTTTACGCCACACGTGTCCTGTAAACACGTGAAATAAACGTGTATCATACCTTCTCGTAAACTTCGCTCTGTTTGATTTGCACCACAGAAGACCCCCATTTTAAGCGTGGAAGTTTGCTTTTAAAGTGTGTAGGAAGTAATTGAGTCCTGTTTTAGATCTGTGAATTAATTTTCAAGGTCATGGCGAGCTGCTGAAAATCACTAAAATTCGCTTGCTTTGAATTCTCAATTTGGCACAATTTTTCAAGACAAAGTTTTCCTCTCCGGTAAAACACCAAATCACTTGAAATTCAGAATACTTGAAAGACGAAATACCATTCTAACATCAGGTTTAAAAATTAGTTTCGGGCTTTTTATCAGCACCGAGTACAAACGCTCTCAAAATCCCGATAATTATAGCATTAACCTGTCAACCAGTACAAACAATAGGCTCGCGCCTCCGACCGAATAGCCGAAAACTTGGAATTTTTTCCTTGTTTCCTTTGGTATTTGGATGAAAAGTACAGGATAAAGGTCATATCTAGCTTACCTTGAATACGATTTTGTCTAAATGCCAGGTTTTGTCAAGTTTTAGGTGTACTGTTCAAGGGCCATCTTGACGCGTGGAATCGACCGTTATCTCCTGGTATCTCCAGATTGACTTTCAAGTAATGAGTAACGACTCCGCCAACACATTCACATCCCTTAACGAATGGCAAATGAATTTTTAAAATCTCTCCGTGTTAATTCCCTGAAGAAACTAAATAACTTTGCAGCGTGATCTCCACATTCATCTCAGAAACCGCACTGTTATTATGGTCTGATTTAACTAAATTTGTCTGTCACGCAACGGGTTGTGGTCAAGTCACAGGATAGGTTTTGGTGATGGCATTGCAAAAATGGGGAAAAAAATGGAAAGATTAGGACGTCTGAAATAACTTAAGCTATGAAAGAAATTATACAAGATAGAAGGCGATGTAAATAGTGATGGCGTTTGTTTCAGCAACTCGACCGGAATGACCGTTTCGCGTTGCCGGACTACCTCAATGTAAAAACAAACCGCAGAGATAGCTGATTTTTTTCCCATGATTTAAACTAAAGCATATCGAAGGCTAACAAAGAAGGCATCCATTTGCTTTTTACAAGTTTCCTGAAAATTTTAAGTTCACTTTTCTCTATAATCGTAAGTTTTCAATGCGTAGCACTTGGCTACAACTGTGTTTGTTTTACTCACATTCCGTCCTCCTGTTTGGTGTCATGTTACACCGCCGAAGTTATGCCTGAAATATCTTTCGACTAGTAAAATAGAGTGATACTACATATGACGGGGCTATTCACCACACAATTCTGACCTGTGCAAAACAAGTTGCAGATTACATAGATGTACATTTTGTGACGCTCTGGCGAGAGGAAAAAATTGTGACGTGTTCACTAGAAGCAGAAAGTATTAGCTTCCGATAGTCTAAAATAGCAAACATCGAGATGTTTTTTTATATCTTATGCAGAGTTCGACTTTTCAAGAGTTCGACTTTTGAAGTCTAATTAATTTCACGGTGAAGGATTTCAATATTATTTGCAAGCCACCAGTGTTGCGTCGAGGAAGGCGCCTCGAGAAGCTGCCATTTGCGGAAATAATTTTCTTGTTGGAAATCAGGCGTGTGAGAATTTCAGGTGCGGCATTATTGGAAACTAGACAAAATGTCTTAAGTACAGATCGGCTTTGAGTAAATGTTCAAAAACTGATAATTTTCGTGAAAAAAAAAGAAAAAAAAAGGAAAACGCCAGATTTAACACGTAGCAGTTGTAGAGCGCTTCCTCTATATCGCGCCATTGTAAAAGGATAGGTTCTTTGGAGTTCTCGCAGTCAGGACCCCTGTCACCGAGTACAATAGCCAATCAAACCATTATCTCCCTTGGCTGCGAATAGAGGTCACTTATTCTTTTCAGAAACTAGTTGCAGGCGTTTGCGCCTTTTACAAGCGATATGAACAAGCAGTTGCTATTCCAGTTGCAAAAAAAGACTTTTCAGGTCACACTTGCAGTATTGGAATCAGCGATACCCACTCAGAAGGTGAGCTTCGTTGATTTTCTTTTAGCACGCGCAAAAGTATTTTTAATTAGTATTCTTAACATGGACCATTTGCCCATCCCATCGCTCTTGTCTGGGAATAGCGCAGAGGGAACTAATCGACGTTGGTCGTGTTGAGTTCTACCAGGGCTGTCTAAGTATGCCTCGAACGGGAAAGTGAGAAAAGCAGACCGTGGAAATGACAAGTCGGAGTCCAAAGCCATTTTGCAACACATCGGTGTCTTCCCTCCAGTGGGCTCTGGTAAGTACACTTTTTTCTCATACCCAGTTTCGTACATTCCTCGCTGTGATGGCACACGTCATTAAGCAGATTCACTACCATACCAGCCCTGAAGACAGTCAGCTTCCGGCTACCACTGCAGGGCCTGCAGGGCCACCATAGTTTGCGCATTAGTACTAGGAGCAGAGCTGGGCGTGGTGTTCAAACTCTTGGCTCCCTTCCCTTCAAATGGAGGGAAGGGAGCCTGCGACCGCAAGGCCGGCGGAGACTAAGTCGGATACATTTGTCCTCCTAATTTCCGGACACGATATCAAGATCCCGGTGGAGAACCATCCTTAAGTGTCATCCGGTGCGCGTCCATTGCAAGCCGTTTAGTTGCCACTTGGAAGATCGATGGTGTGAATATACAGTTTTCTAAAGAAGGAATCCGTCCGTGTATGAAGAGCATATGGTCTATAAGACCAATATCTGCGCTGAAAACTAAGGCCCTGTCATCTGATGGTCTACCGTCCATAGCAGTGCTCTAAGCGAAACCGAGTTCGTTCTCCTCAACCGTGAGAAGACGGAGCAAAATCGCACAACCAACTTTCTCTTGACAAACAAGGGGGTTAGTTTCTAGAGAAACTGTGGTGCTGCATCGGTGGGGAAGCGAAACACAAAACTTTGTATTTATCAACTGAGTTGATAAGGTAAATTGAGCCACCGTGAAGAGATTGAAAGCTGACGTTTCGAGCGTTAGCCATTCGTCACAAGGATGGTTCTCCACCTTCGTCGCCTGCACTGCTCAGAAGATCAGGCGGAAAGCGACAAAGAGCCCTAAGCATTAGGGCTCCTTGTCATGATGAGTTTCAACATGAGTTGAGTTTCAAACTCAACTTAATTTCGAGTTTTCATGTTTAAAATTGTAATCCGCTAGGTTTGCCATAAAATGGTTTCACAAGCTTATAAAGAACGAAAAGGACGGTTCCAGCACCCCTAGCCACATCCCTGGTTTGGGCTTGAGTAAACTCAACATACATTTTTACATTCTCACTCCTGTCTTGACCAACTTTTGAAGACCAATACATAAAGACCTAACAGTAATTTCTTTTTCAAAGCCCTAGTAACAGGCAAGGTTTTGGCAAGGCTTCACTGCCTCTAATGATACTGATAAATACATAAATACCGTTAACTGCCACTTATAAACCCAACCGCTTACAAGCCCCCCCCCCCCCCCCCCCTCGGTTATACGCCCATCTACCTGTAAACAAATTAATACATCCGGTATAAGCTCCACCGGATATAAGTCGCCCTCTAGTTTTCCCTGTTTCCTTAATGTTAAGCACTCTCACAGAACACTGCGAAGATGAACTCTGAGCTTCTGTTTTGTTACGTTCCGGTTACGTTCGCGTTGTTTTTGATTTTGTTGTTAAATTAAAATTGAAATGAATTCGATTTATTGTGACGTTTCAAAGGTTAATTAAAAACTGGTAAATTAAAAACGTATTTCGATCAACACTGCTGTGGCTCATTTCGAAACTTATAAGCCCCCCCGGATATAAGCCCTTCCGTTTACAAGCCCACCCAAAACCCCTTACAAAGTTGTATAAGCCCAGGGCTTATAAGCGGCAGTTGACGGTAATCGGTCCTTGGGTCCACAGATTTTCAAAGTTCTCATTGCTTTGTTTTTGTTTGTTTGTTTTTTGCTTGCTTGTTGTTGTTGTTGTTGTTGTTGTTTTTTTTGTTTTTTTGTTTCCTGTGCATTTCCCCCTCCAAGTCAAACCCGACGTCAGGTAAAATCAAGTGCGTGACATTTTGTTGCGTGACTCAAACTTAACAGGCTTGCTTTCGGCAAGAAATTATCGTTTCGAAATTTTACAACGAATACAGATCAAGAAAAGGCGTCTTATAGGAGAAAACTCTTTTGAAGTTCAAATAAGGCAAAATCATTTTATTCCTGAAGGAGGCGGGATGGAAATAAGTCATTTGGGTTGATTGCCAATACGCGATGCTTCAGTGATGTTGTTGACCCCGGACGCCAAGATGGTTATTATGAAAGAGTACGCACAGAACCTGACATTTAGACAATACCATATTCAGATGAGCTAGACATTACCTTTCTGCTGTGGATTACAACCGAATACCAACCAAAATAGAAGAAATGTCCACATTTTCGGTTATTTGGTCGGAGGTATGTGCCAATTGTTGACGTGTTAATGTTGTAATTATCGGGATTTTGAGAGCGTTTGTACTCGGCGCTGATAAAAAGCCCGAAACTAATATTTAAACCTGGTTTAAGAACGGCATTTCCTCTTTCAAGAATTCTGAATTTCAAGTGATTCGGTGTTTTACCGGGGAGGGAAACTTCCTCTTGAAAAACTGTGCCAAATTGAGAATTCAAAGCAAGCGAATTTTAGTGGTTTTCAGCAGCCTGCCATGACCTTGAAAATTAATCCACAAAAGAATAATTTGACTCAAATTACTTGTAAACTCTTCAACAGCAAATTTCTAAGCTCAAAACAGGATTGTTCCATGACGCGAATTAAACAGAGCGAAGTTTACGAGAAGGTATGATTCGCGCTTATTCGGGGTGTTTGTAGAGACACGTAGTGCGGTAACGGTTTTTTAATTTTTTGGAGGTTTAAAAATAGTTTCTCAACAAAAAATGCCACCACGTTTCTAGAGCTACCATAAGATATCTCTGGGCGAAAAATGGAGAATTTTGATTTTTCATCATGTGCCACATATTTTCGATTTCGCTCGGTCTTAGTGGACATTGCCTCTTAAGGCCCGAAAATGGCTGAATTCCATTTTTTCCTCAACTTGCGTTTACAATGAGGGGGCAGCTTACGGGCCTAATAGTATTTGGGTATTTTGTAACCTATGGATACTTGTTTCTGCCGGTCAGATGGAATAAAGTTCTAAGTATTCCAGTTCATTACGATCTTGTCCATATTAGACAATCCGACGTTCTGTATTACGCCCTTCTTTTTATTTTCCGATCTTTCGAAATTTGTATTGACGATGTGGCAGTTCTCGCCGGAAGTACCGTGACCTAAACCCTTCTTGTTTCAACCGATTCAAGTCTTTTTGTGTAACAAACCTTCAAAAAATATTAATTTCATTTAGCAAAATATTGAGGAAAAAAGGGTACCGCATGAGAATACTGCTTCATAGCTTTCATTTGAATGGTCACACTTCAGGATTTGATCCACAAAATCAAAAATCAGAACCACTTTGTACGGCGCAATAAACAGCACCACAGGAAAGTACTGCTCAGTAGCTTTCATTTGAATGGTCAAACCTTAGGATTTCATCCACACTGACTGAAAAATTTTTTAAGCCACCTTGTCCGGCATAACCGCAGTGGGTGAAATAACGGGAAAAAATCAGCGAGCAAAGCGAGGAGCGTGTCCCGTTCTCTCCCCCAGTTCACGCAAGGCTTATCCCCTTTTTTTCGCGTTATTTTTCCCATCGCGAAGCTTGTTTACAGGCTATAAAAAGTATTTCAGGTAAGTTTTGTTCTTCTGGTCTTGCTTCAGTTAAGCTGCCTCAGATAATCAAAGTTTTACGAGCATCCAGTGTGGAGGGCCTTAGCATACTTTCATTCATCACTGAACTTATGATACAAACAGCAGTATTTAGCTACAGTTCAGCTAGGGGATTTCCATTCAGGTGAGTTACTCATTTCTTATCAACCCAACCTTGTTCTCAGGTCTCCTCTTAAGAAAAGCATGATAAAAAAGATGTGGATTTTGGGAAAGACTGGTATTATGGGAAGTTACACTTATACCTCGCGAATTAACCCGTCTTAGATAGAATCCCTTTGTGCCTCACGACTCTGCGATTTATTGAATAGACGTTAGACGTCATATATCTGCCAACTCTTTTCGAGACAGTCCGTCTCGTAGTTCCAGGACTTCCGAAGATTTCCGAAGATGACCCGAAGAAAGTGGAGATTGCTACAGATATTCCCGAAAACAGTACAAAAGCTAGTTTAATAACAAGATCAATTCGTTCGGAGAACTCTTAACACGGCTACTATGATTTCTTACGGTTAATTTCTTCCAAACGGATGGACTGTAAATATTGTAAGAAAGTGGTTTATTTTAGATTTATTAGCCTAGAATTGGCTCAGGCGTTAAAAACTGTTCTGTTTGACATGTGTTTGACCAGTATGTTTTGACCAGTATTTTAAATCATGTAAATGGTTTTGATCGTAAGGTTTAATTTATACTTACAATTACCTTTCGTTCTTTGCCTACTCAACCTGCTGCAGACCATGCAGATTACGGAATTGGCTTCTCTACCGAAATCTTCCCACGAAGAATCCGCAATCATACACTTTTCGAGCCTTAACTTTTCGTCAAAGCAAATTTAACTGCTTTAACTGTGTTGTACGACGAGCAAAAGTCAATAGTTCCATATTTTTTCTTGTTTCAGTTCGTGGGGTGAAAGTGTAATAAAAGCCACCCAGACGTCTTTCCTCGTCGTCCTGTGTTTTTACTATACCAACAGATTTTTGGTTGCCGCCCTGTTGCCTGTCCTGTACGGTGCCATTGTTTACGTTCTTGTGTCTGGAATAACACCCACGTCTGTTTTGGCTCGACTTGTTTCACTCAGCATTCTCTTTCTTGTTATAAGTCGGGTGAGTCGTGATCAGCAATTTTGCCTTTAGCCTGTAACCAGTTTTGCTCTGTGACCGCTATGTTACATAGGTTTTTTGGGTGAGAATCAAAGCATTTTACAGAATTTCAAGCCCACTATCATAAACATACACCTGTTTCAAATTTGAAAGTTTGTCCATCCAGACTTAAGGTGATGTTACACGGAACGATTCACAATGACGATTTTTAAAAGTTTTCTACGTAGTTTTTGCGTTGCAAGTTTTTGAACCAGCTTTAAAAACGTTAACGCGCAACGCCAAATCAAGAATTCTGCTCAAGTTGTTTCGTGTAACATACCTATCGTCAATTTTTTTGCGCAAGGCCTTCCCAGAAACCTATTTGCTGCCCCTGTTGCGTTGCCCCCGTAACACGTCTGTTGCCAACGGATTTCGCGTGCGCATTGCACTAAAAATCGTCCCGTGTAATATGCATTAAAAATCGACGCTGAGTTGCGCTAAAAATCGTCGTTGCGACGCGTCCCGTGTAACATCACCTTTAAAGAACTGAACATTTTCCTGTGACAGCAAATTCGACATGCCCTTCCACATGAACACGCTTAGGAGAGGCAACAGAGGGTCTCTTTCCTCATTCTCCAAAGGAAAATGCAGGGTGCCTCTCAATTTCCCTAGCGGTAATTTAAAGTTCCCCTAAATTCTTAGGGAAAGGGTCACAGTTCCCCATTCCCAGTTTTATAGGGGAAAGGGCAAGGAGCATCTAAATGTTTACTAGGATAACGGCAGTTGCTAAACATTTAAAGTAGAACTCCACCTTACAAATAATGATAAGCAAACTGTAGGATTTGCTGCCTCAGCCGTTGGGCATGACCATGATCTAAGGCTACCAATTGCTTTAGCCACGTTTGTTACCAAACTATGTACGCAACTAGGACGTTTTTCTATAGTTTTAGGGACATTTATAACTGTAGGTTATCGATAGTTTTATGGCTTTTTGAAACTACGGATAATTGTTTTCACGATCGTTTTTGAGCTTGTAGTAACATTATAGTAGAAGAACATTCATTCTAGATCATGCTGAATCAGTCTCTCATATCCACAGGTTTCACAGATCGCCACCAACTACGGTAATGGTCATACTGGACAGCTTTCGTTCGTCATGGTGCTCATGATGCTGTACTGTCACGGGGCGCGCATCTTTACTACTCTACAAGAGACTGGTGACAAGTACGCGCTCACGATGTTCACCATTTCCACCATATTTAATATCACTATGGCAACACAGATTCTTTATTACTGGAACGTGAAGGTTGATCAGAAGAAGAAAACAACTTAGTAAATGTGCGCGCGAAAATCAGCTCGTAAATTCTTCATTTCTTAGTACCCTAGAGAATAAGTTGATTTATTTCCAGAATTCCGGGATTACTTACCTTTGGCATGAATAGTCAAAATGTCTTTTTACTATCCATGGCAATACACTGCATATTTTCTAACGTTCTTGTAAAAACTCGTTACCAATCCCTGCACTAAGATTTAGAACAAATTTAAAGGAACACAAACTTAGCTGTTCTGAAACGTAGTGAAAAGTTGTAAGCCACACAACAGCAAGTTTAACTATAAGCTCTGTTTTTGCAACTGAACAACCCCGACAAATGGCCGCTAAATTAAAAAGCCCGCGTTTCGCACCGCTGGCCATTTTAAGGGACTATTCTGCTCTGTCTTGGCTCGGCAAGGAGGATGTTTAGAGAAGGAAAAGGTATTTCCTGACACAATATACTTAAATTCAAATGTTTTTAACCGTTGTGATTATCTTCTCCATCCGATGCCCGGTTACTTTTTATTTGTAGTGTGGACAGGTCTAGGGGAGGGGAGAAGAGACCCTAGGAATGAGGTTGTGCCAGCCTAGTACCCAGGCGTTCTCCTCCCGCTGACTCGACTCGACTTGGTGCGAAATGTCGTGACGTCATCGAATGACGCCATTCGGTGACGTCACGAAATTTCGCGCCAAGCCGTGTGAGCGAGAAGAGAACGCCTGGGTACTAGGCTGTGGTTGTACAGGTCATATCAACCTGTCACCAAAATGACATGTACATGTCATTTTGATCACATGACCCACGCGACCTTGTTCCTTACTTTCCTTTCCAAAAATATTTACGAAAATCCCTGGAAGAGGCTGTTCGCGTTAGCTAACATCACGCTTGCACGATCATGATCAACAGTTTCAAGTAAATTACACACATACTGGTCATCTCGGAGATAATACTTTTATTGCAAATCTCAGCAGAGCGGTCACTAAATTTTGGGATCGCTTGCTAGCAGACTTAGACATTAATGTGCACATCTTGAAATAAATAGGTTTTACATAAGCAGAAAACACAATTTTACCTTCTATATATTAATTTAAATATTAATCGTGGTTCAAGTGAGCAAATCTAGATGTAACTCCGGAAGAAATGACACTTTCTTATTATAAGTATATATACCTAATTCAATAAAGGTTGCTTTGGCAATTGGTCATTGGCAATTGGGCATTTGGAACACAATGCAATGCTTTGCTTGAGTGACCGCCAAACAATAGCTTCCCAATGTGCAATTGCCCAATGCCCAAAGCAACCTTTATTGAATTAGGTGTATACCATATTAGAGAAGGTCAACTCAATAAATACACCTTCCGAGAAAGAGAAACATTTTTTCCCGTTTACGCTATGAATTAAATAAAATGTGGGTAACACCCTTTCTAAGACATTTTTATGTCACATATTAAATGTAACGTTCGACAATTTTTAAGACAAACGTTTTTCCATCTTTTTCAAGTCTATTTTAATAAAGTATTAAAATACTTCGTAACACAGGTGGTAAATGGCCCTATGGACACATGCTATTGTCATTCATATTTTGCGAGCAGTAATATCAAAATGGTTAGAAAAAGATTTAGTCCCTAAATGTCTCTTATAAACTTGTGCAGTTTTTGTTTTCATCATTACGAATTCAGCCCTCTCTTGGCGGCCTGTACTACACGACATTTTCCTTAAAACGCTCGCAACAGCAGGACACGTGCCGTTTCATTTTTTTAAATTTTTATTTTGGTAGAAAATATTACAAAATGGGCGGAATGCACCTTTTTTCTTAACCCTTTCAACCCTAAAACCAGGACTAAACGTTGTTATTTTTTGGTTATCAAGACATACTAAGTCGTTTTTTGTGTCGGGATATCGTAACCATGCACGAAAAGATTAAAAAAAGTAACACATTGTTGATTTCGATCTTGTTGTGATCACTGACACCACCCATTTGATCCACGACACCGCCCCTTTGATACACCTTTGATCCTTATCACAACCTCTTTGATACCCCTTTGATCCCCAACAACACCCCTTTGATCCCCGACCCCACCCCATTGATCCCCGACCCTACCCCTTTGATCCCCGACCCCTACCCATTGATCCCCGACCCTACCCCTTTGATCCCCGACCCCTACCCTTTGTTCCCCAACAACACCCCTTTGATCCCCGACCCCACCCCATTGATCCCCGACCCTACCCCTTTGTTCCCCGACCTCCTTTGATCTCCTAGCCTACCCCTCTGATCCCTGAACCCATACACTGCATGTATACTTTACAACTACTCTGCTCTCTCCAGATTTCTCTTGCCACAATGTTCAACATTGCAACCGTACCATCCAACCCCACAAAACGTGCTTTTTGAGACGTCATGCCGCTAATCAGATGTTACATTACATTGAGTTTATCGCGTAGGGGATAGTGCTGTGAACAAAACTACCGGTCTAGGGTTCTGCAGCATTGTGTCAATTTACTTATCACACAGCGTCGACCAGTCGAGTCGCGGAGTGACAGTGACATACGTGTATTATTGGTGTTCGTCCTTCACGAGCAAAGATGACCTTGTTCATCAATACCTGATGATGGTGACTGATGAGGCTTATTCTGGTTTGGAAGCCTCTGACACAGTGGGGAAGGACAACGGGGTAGTTAGCCGGCACAGGGAAATGGCCTTGCGTGCTGTGAGGCAGCCTCTAGTCAACAGGATCCAACGAAAAATGTATTTTTCCACCGTCAGCTCAAAATTCACCCACCTCTTTTATAACGTCACGTTGGCCAAGACATGATTGTTAAAACGACAGTGCCTGTTGTGCAGATCGGCGAAACTTTCTGTTCTATTGTATTGTGTGGCTGCGACAACTCTACTAGTCTACATTATCCGTATAAATAATACCCATGTGTTCCTCCAAGTCTTCACTTAAACTCTTGCTTCATTGTGTCCCGATGGCTAAGAGATGATTGTTAATACTCTATCGCCTGCTGTGCACGACCCCACAAGCTGCAGAGCTTTAATTTTAATCGTGCTGAAATAAAGGCTGTCTGTCTGTCTGTCTGTCTGTCTGTCTGTCTGTCTGTCTGTCTGTCTGTCTGTCTGTCTGCAGATTGGTGAAACTCTCTGATCTATTGTGCTCAGGTGCGGCTGCGACTAGTCTACATTAACCGGAGAAATAATACAACATGTATTCCTCTCATACTCTTCATTGTGTCCCATTGGCCAAAAGATGATTGTTAACACGCCAGCGCCTGTTATGCTGACTGAGAAAGCTGGAGTTGTCCCAAGAAGAGCTATTTAATGCCGTGAAAGTATGGTTTTTCAAAGAGTCGACATCAACCGATGCTGTCTGGTTGTAGGGCAATAGCTGGATGATTTCAGCAATGTTAAAGCCAACAGCAGTTAGAAAATAGGCGAACACAAAATACTGCAGGTGATACAGATAACGTGACAGGGGCACTGGGACTCTGAGGTGACTGAAAGGAAAAAAATGAAGTACGTCAGAAAGGCGGGAAGGCATTCAGTTTGACCTGGAAAGAAGGAAGGAAGGGTTTCCGACCTAAAGGACCGAGGTTTGCAACGACATCTCTGCGATCGTGCAGAGTTCTTGGACAAGAGAGTATATTCCACCCTGTCTCTCCAACAAAGTAAAATCTAGGAACCAGTAAACAACATACTGGGAGGCCACGCCATGGACTAAGATCACATCCAAGTGTTGGTTTGTGTGTTTAGGGGTGGGTTTGTCCGGTAGCAGTTTTCCTTATCACTTCACATCTGCTTTCGTAATCGACGATGAGCTCTGACCTCATATCAGTTGGCCCCTTAGCACAAAAAGCAGCTACCCTTTTACCAGAGCGCCAAAGTCGACAAGTTATCGCACCTTAGTAAACGCAAGTACTGCTCAAACGGAATTAACCGAATTTTGTGACGACCAGTTTCTAGGAATTTACTGCATTTTACTTTTTTGCCTTTAAAAAGGACCAAATCAAGGCAATGGTCGGAAAATTTGACCTCACCTGAATCTCTGGCCGTGTGATCGTCTAAGCATGAGGATGATAAATACTCCAAGCTCTATATTTAACACAATTGAAGCCACATTCCCCAACACTGTTATAGTTCCCTAAAACAAATCACACCGGGAACAGTTAAAAGGCTAGCCATGCCTGTCACCACTGATAACCTTAAGGACAACGCAAGGCTCGAATAAAACTTGAATTACAGGTACATTTTGGGGAAGCTGCTCCATTCTTGTAATTGCCAGGCTACGTCCTCCCTTGCACAGATGCCAGAATTTTAGTTACTGTTTATAGCTGTTACTCGCCCGACAGCAAAATCTACTATATCTGGATACTAACCTGTGGGTTTAACACAGCTACAGCAAACAGAAATCCAAACAGCGATAAAAGAATGCTTATCTTCAAAAACCTGTCAAGCAAAAACAAGAACAAAGCTAAGTCAGAAGAAGAAAAGTCAGAAGAAGAAAAGTCAGTGATCGAGTCACCACGGCACATTCAATATGTGTTTGTACTTATAGGCCTCAGTCCGTGCAGGTTTTATTTCCTGACATTGCTGAACAACCAACTTGAATAAGAAGGGGAGCGAAATTAAAGGAGAGCGCACAACTGCTGGGAAGGGGGAAGGGGGGGGGGGGCAAAAAGAGTGGATATTGTGGGGGTGGGGTGGGGCCTCCTAACCAGGCATTACTTACCATCTAATATTGGCTCGGCAGTATAGGCCTTCCCATTTGGATTTCACCTCTTGCCAGTTAGTTTGTGTCGTTGAATAGAAAGAGTCAAACCAGCTGTCAACTGTGGAATTAAAGGGACTCTGTCAGCTATATTTGGTAACTCTCTGAACAGCCAAAAGTCACATGTGCATCAATAGAAAGCTACAAAATAATAGCTTAGTTTTGTTGAAGGTAACTACTGTAAATGATCGATTAAGCGCCGCGGCGCTCATTTAATTTTCCCTGTTAAAGGTGCGGCGCTTATTCAAGAGCGGCGCTTCTTTCAACTACGGGTAAAACACTGAGGGGAATATAGAGAGAATTAAGTGAGGCGCGCACTAGATATGCACAATTTAATATAAAATTAATTCGAATGAAATACAAGAGGTAACATGAATAAAGTTTCTCAGTCTCTTTGTGAAAGTATTGCTGTTCAAGTACAAGAGGTAACATGAACACAGTTTCACAGTCTCTTTGTGAAAGCCTTGCTTCTACATGAACACAGTTTCACAGTCTCTTTGTGAAAGCCTTGCTTCTACATGAACACAGTTTCACAGTCTCTTTGTGAAAGCCTTGCTTCTACATGAACACAGTTTCACAGTCTCTTTATGAAAGTATTGCTGCTACGTGAACACAGGTGGGGCGTTTATTTGTAAATACCCAAATTAGCGCCGCGGCGCTTATTCGAGAGAGGCGCTTATTAAATTATTTTCGGTAAAGGTGCGGCGCTTAATCGATCATTTACGGTATAGTAGTGTATCAAAACTATCAGTGAGTGTTTTAAGCTGCGGATGGCCAGGATGGAAATGGATTGCAACTTGAAAAAGTTGGGCCAACGTTTTCAAATTGTATCGTTATGTCTTAGAAAACTGAATCACTGAAAACTAGTTGTAACTTGCTCTCCCTTCGAAAATTCACTTGATTTATTCTTATTGCGGTGATAAGGGGCATTTTGTGCATGAAAAAGATTAATAAGTTATACTATTAGCACAGTTATGACAAAACATGAGCAAAATCCCAGTGACATAGTCCCCATAAACACTCGATTTAATCATCAATATTTAGTTCTTAATAGTCCAGCTTCGAGTTCACCAAGACCGCTGAATAAAAAAACTAACGGCACAGTTTTAGCTGAAGTAAGATGCATGCACGAACAAATCAGCAGGAAAGTGCTGAATCCTAACCCAAATCAGAACACAAAGTTGTAAACAGTTTATAATGCAACTTGCATGGAAAATATGACTAGAAGAAGCGACAGATGAGACAAATTAGGGTGGGAAAAAGTTCAGTACAACTTGTGTAATAGTAAATACCACCAAATATTCATGGCTTTCTTGATATATCCTATATTGATACACACGTGAAAATACAGTGTAGCTCTGGTGTAGATAGCCTGCCTGTAGCCGTACCCCTCCCCCGAAGAGAAAACGGGGGTTGGAGTACGGCTACGCGTAGGTTATGGTGTAGACCATCTTACCCATGTGCTTCATTCCGGCACCCATTGTGAGAAACGACACAGTGATGCTGATGATGACAAATACTTGAATGAGAATAGCAATCCATTCACACTCCGGATAATCGGATTGGACGATCTACGTGTTGTACAAAAATAACCATGATGAGATGACAAGTAACACAGAGAAGTTACGAATAAACAATACTGTGGTTAAGTACTGCTCAACAGCTTCCATTTGAGTGGTCACACTTTAGGATCTTCATCCACAGACTCAAAAGTTAGAGCCACCTTGTACAGCATAATAAACAGTACCACAGGAAAGTACCTGCTCAGAAGCACTTGAATGGTCACAGTTTAAAGGACTCAAAAGTTAGAACCACCTTGTGTAGTATAATAAACAGCTCCCAGGAAAGTACTGCTTAATAGCTTTCATTTGAATGGTCACAATTCAGGGTATCATCCACTAACTTAAAGTTCAAACCACCTTAGAAAACTGACGTTTTGATGCTATGGAAGGGAAAGGTAAAACGCACTTACTTTTGCAACAGGAAGGGCTGAAATATGTCCACTTCCTGCAGCCCTGTATCAGTATCGAAAATGACATCTTTAATAATGGAGCTGGCTCTATGTTACTGAGATTAAATTTACAACTAGTGAAATACATGTACTACATATTCAGTAGCAACACAGAAATATTGAGGTGAAAGCAAGCTGGCTTTAATTTCAAAACTTAGTAATCCAAAGCAGCAACCTTACCAAAGAATAATGATGACGACACTGGTCAGTATTCCAGCAACAACAGATTTACAAAAACCACGGATCTGTTGAGGTTCAAAATAAATAAATAAATAATAAAAGAAAGATTTATTTCATTGCTCATATAACCCTATAATTCCTTGCAGCTGTGGTCAGCACAATTTTCTGGGTAATTCCAGCTCTAAAACCAACTCAGTTTTACCAGCTTGAGGGTGGTATGGGGATTGAGGGTTCAGATCACAGATCACATGTCACAATTGCTAACTAGCAATAATTACTATTACTAACTACTGTATTACCATAAACAGCAAAATCAACAAAGAACTCCTTTGACAATTCTCATGTCGTAGAAAAGGATTATGTAATATCATAGTCCAGAGGCATTTCATAGATCAGGGTATTCCACACGTTCAACCAATTATATGGCAATTCACTACTTAAGAAAATACCCCTTCCATTATCTATAATGGTGCGTGGCGCCAGGGGGAGAAACAACCATCAGAAAATGGCATTAGTGAGATGGCAAAGTGCAGGAGTAAAAGCAAGAATTAAGAATAACAATTTCACAATATTTTACAATAGCAAGAGTGGCATGACCTAAAGTGTATGTCACTAAGGAAGGGCTAGGGACAAGGACAGAGGGTACAGAAAGTGGGAGGTATAGAACTGCCTGTTCATCCTCCTCTTCCTTTGAACACGGTTTTAGATTGAACATTTTGAGTTCAATAAAGCAAGCCTAGGCTATGGTATAGTACTTAATCCTAAACACTACTAACACTCCAGTAATATCACCAATAAAGTGCAACACATCTTAACTGTTAACAGTTTATACCTGTGAAACAGAAGGGTTTATTTTTGCAAATAGCACTGGAAGGATATTCACAACAACTCCTGTGGAACAAAACATAGTATGTTTATAAGTAACTTAAGGTACAGCGTAAGGTATAGTAAATAATAAAATAAATTGGAATTTGCAGTGGCATCTCCACAAAGTGGCTATTCGTCCACTGATTCCAGATTGAAATGGAATTTGGAAATGTTGGTCATAGTGAGATGAGAACAGGTATTAAAGTAAAGGGAAGAGAGGTATGTAAGTTAAGGTAACAACTTTATTTTCTTTGGGTTAATTGGGACAGAAATTTACAGACTGACTACTAATTAAGTTGTGGCTCACAAGTTTGGCCACTTAGGCTGCTCGCTTGCACTCGGATAGCAACACTTCAACAAAAATAATTCTAAATATTAGTTTTTACTCACCCATAGCTACTGTACTCAACACAAAAGACTGACCGATGTGCTTGAATTCTCCTTGAATCTGACCGTGACTTAAATGGCTTTTTATGAACAAGGTAAGACAGACCTGCCAAGGATAAATGTGAGGGTACAGTGTGTTTAGCATGATCCTAAATATAGAAAAAGCTACCGGCAGTAGTTCATGTGGTAATCTGGGAACCCAAGCATTTGTATGTGACATGACAATGGTGGCTCCCAAGGCACACTCATGCCAATGCCATACAGCATGCCAAGGCATTTTACATTCTATAATGCCAATGTTTAAAATCCATAAATTATGCATAATGCACTTAATGCACAATGAATAACTTATTAAATATACAGTAGGTTATAAAATGCACCCTGGAAAGTCTTTCAGACAAAAATGGTCAAGACTACCACATAACAAGCCATAAATTAAAAGGTGACAGACCTAAAGGCATGTTTCTTAAAAAAAAATTAAATTGATGTACAATGTGAATGCCTGCGAGGATTTCTCTTAAACTTTTCCCTGACCTCTAGATAAAAGTTTCGCCAAGACTCTTGTGAGGTGACTCAGGCATAAACACTGTTCAGGAAGCTGGGTTAAGACACAAACTTTAAGGTGAAAGTGATCTTTGGCAGTGCTTTCTTACAACACTGAACCTTCAATTTTATTTAAGACATGCCAGGAGCAGATCCAGTAATACTTGATAGGTGGGGTAGAAATGGCAAATTGTAGTCAATACATCAAATTCAAATTTACAACACAGCAAATTTTTGACAATCAATAACTGGTCTAAAATGTGTTCTTTCTTGTTATTTTTTTTCAGTTTGAATGCAGTTGAATATTTCAAAATCAAACAGAACAAGTTTGAAAGAGGGTCCGGACACCCTGGACCCTTCCTCTAGATCTGATGTTGAGTTTCTTTCCACAGAAGAGCAGATCAAGAAGGTAATGTCAGCAACAGAACTGATTAAACTACTTTAAAGACATGCTGAAAACTGTTCTCAACAAATCATAACTTAACTTACTGTGACAGTGAGAAGAAGGCAACTATGGAGAAATGTCAGCACTGACACAAAGGGTGCAACACAGGAATTAACAAAGATGATCAGAAATGCACAGCTCCAAACAAATACTGCAAGTGTGCACCCCATGCTGTAACAAAAACAAAAAATTTAAAACATATTAATATATTATAAAAATATAAAAATTAAAATGAAGTTCTGAAGAACCCGAAAATGCAGTTGAAAATTTTATGCTTAGATCCTGTATTTTTATAGTGAATTTTAATATATTGCACATATCTTATCTTGTACTAATTGTTTTAAAATTTCTTCATTAATTTGAATTTTAACTTTTATTTTGCAGGGCCTCCCTAATAAAATAACACCAACTGTGTCAAAGTGAGCTCTCTGGATAAATAATAGTATTTAATATTAGTATTATCATCATCATTATTATTATTACACGTATCACTACTTTTATTATTACTACATTTGTGTTCAGTGTATGTGCTGCAAAACCCCCCTGCTGAAAAAAATGAGCTAAATAAAACAGCTCCCAGATAACCAGCCAGAAAGAACTCACTTGACATTCAAAAGCTGCATATAAGCTTGACCTCCTGCTAGAGCATAGTTTATGAGAATGGAAATGCTGAAAAAACAGACAAGGAAATGTTTATTAGTTTTATGAAAAAAAATGTACAGTATTTACAGTGTCCACAACTTTCACTGCAGGAATCAGTCCTGTCACGAGCTAATTATTTTCTCAATTCTCACGAGATTTGATTCTCGAATCGATATGTTCTCCAAGCTTGATTTACGATTCTCGATACTTTATTCTCACGAGAATCAAGAAGAGAACCTGTGCTCAATAAAGACTGTTGTCTTACGTTTGATCAGTAATGGATGTACATGGCCTAAACCTCCCTTTAATTGCAGAGTCAAACTGTGAATACTGGTGGCCTCATCTAAGAAATGCTTTTTCGCAAGAGATTGTAAGTAGCGTTCTAAGCCATGATAACTGATCGAGTATAATGGGATTTCATGAAACTGGTGGTTAACAGAAATGGATGCTTGTGAGAAAGGCTGCTCATAATTCAACTGCACAGATCTTCCTTGGCTGTCTATTGACAGAAATGCACTTGTACATTAGATTAATAATATTATAAAATTGCTCTTACAACATAAGCAGTGCCATCACTTTAAAGATCTGCCTTGACCCATTCGCGAGGAAGAGTTCTGCTAGTGTGTTAAGACTGGGATAACCATGTGCTGCATCCAGGCTTTCTGGTGCTGGTAACACAGTTCCATTTGCCTCACCTAAAGACATTGGAAAGGTGGTGAAGATCAGTTTTATTCACATTTCAGGTGTCCATTAAGGATGTGTCACCAGTGATCTAGTATGATAGTGAATATTCATTATTCTATATATTCACTATCACCATCCACGGGATTAGTACAAGTTCACAAATGACCAGCTCCCAGTTGGCTTGATATAGCTTAGTTGGTTAATTAGAGTGCTGCATCAGTATAGCAGGTTCATGGGTTCAAATCCCATTCAGGCTTGAATATTTCAGGTTCTTCTTTAATTTTCAACTGTGAAAGTTGATATTTCCACTGCCAGGTCATCATAATTTCTCAGTGATCTAGTAGTTAGCATATCAGACTTTTAATCTGAAGGTAATATTGTCTCTCTCTCTACCCAGGTGCATGAATGCAGTGTACTGAAGGAGCATAAAAATAACTCAAAAATTGCAGCAAATAAAATGCTAGGGGTACTGCCTTCTGATGGACAGCTTGCATGACACATCAGATCAACTAGACTTAAGCACTACATGTAGTTGTGCCACCTGTGTTCTATTAAAACCGTGCATTTGTGAAGTGTTAACTGCATGCATGATTTGGGCAAGCTGACTGTAGAGAAGGAGGAGGATGATTTGGGCAAGCTGACTGTAGAGGAGGAGGAGGAGGAGGAGCAGCAGCAGCAGCTGCAGCAGCAGCAGCTGCAGCAGCAGCAGCAGCAGCAGTGGGAGGAAAAGCCATTTACATTACAGGGGTCCCATACATATAGTGCTTCCTCATATTATCCAGCTGTGCTCAAGTCTATGCTGTAGAATGGTAGAAAAGATGGTTTTCTGCCAAGGAAAGCATGTGTTTTCTACTTGCCATTGGTACTGTAATAGAATATTTATAAGGACATGTACATACGTGGACCATCACTATTTATTTTGAACTCCATCTCTGGTTTGTCATTTCGCTCTTCTTCCTCGACATCACCTTCCATTTCATGAAGGAGAACACCTTCATCTCCAGCAAACTACAGAAGAAATTAAAGTGTTTTAAAATGTTACTTGTTATATATTATTACAAATACTTTGCAGGCAAATAGGCCCCCTTAAACCTACATGTAGGGGGCAGTAAATTTTCTGTCAACCCTCTCCCCCACATAACATGGTAAAGTTGCAGATAGGTTGCAAGTAGCCCACAAATCCAGCCCTTAACTCCAGTTTATGTACCATGAAACAAACAGGAGTAAGAGTATTACTACTTCCCCGGAAGGGATGCTAGTCCATCACAGGATACCCAGCATAAAGTGACTAGGGGTATTACTACTCCCCCACTGGATGGGATGCTAGTCCATCACAGGATACCCAACATACAGTGACTAGGGGTATTACTACTCCCCCACTGGATGGGATGCTAGTCCATCACAGGATACCCAGCATAAAGTAACTAGGAGTGTTACTACTCCCCCACTGGATGGGATGCTAGTCCATCACAGGATACCCAACATACAGTGACTAGGGGTATTACTACTCCCCCACTGGATGGGATGCTAGTCCATCACAGGATACCCAGCATAAAGTGACTAGGGGTATTACTACTCCCCCACTGGATGGGATGCTAGTCCATCACAGGATACCCAGCATAAAGTAACTAGGAGTGTTACTACTCCCCCACTGGATGGGATGCTAGTCCATCACAGGATACCCAGCATAAAGTGACTAGGAGTGTTACTACTCCCCCACTGGATGGGATGCTAGTCCATCACAAGATACCCAGCATAAAGTGACTAGGAGTGTTACTACTCCCCCACTGGATGGGATGCTAGTCCATCACAGGATACCCAGCATAAAGTGACTAGGAGTGTTACTACTCCCCCACTGGATGGGATGCTAGTCCATCACAAGATACCCAGCATAAAGTGACTAGGAGTGTTACTACTCCCCCACTGGATGGGATGCTAGTCCATCACAGGATACCCAGCATAAAGTGACTAGGAGTGTTACTACTCCCCCACTGGATGGGATGCTAGTCCATCACAGGATACCCAGCATAAAGTGACTAGGAGTGTTACTACTCCCCCACTGGATGGGATGCTAGTCCATCACAGGATACCCAGCATAAAGTGACTAGGAGTATTACTACTCCCTCACTGGATGGGACGCTAGTCCATCACAGGATACCCAGCATAAAGTGACTAGGAGTGTTACTACTCCCCCACTGGATGGGATGCTAGTCCATCACAGGATACCCAGCATAAAGTGACTAGGAGTGTTACTACTCCCCCACTGGATGGGATGCTAGTCCATCACAGGATACCCAGCATAAAGTGACTAGAAGTGTAACTACTCCCCCACTGGATGGGATGCTAGTCCATCACAAGATACCCAGCATAAAGTGACTAGGAGTGTTACCACTCCCCCACTGGATGGGATGCTAGTCCATCACAGGATACCCAGCATAAAGTGACTAGAAGTGTAACTACTCCCCCACTGGATGGGATGCTAGTCCATCACAGGATACCCAGCATAAAGTGACTAGAAGTGTTACTACTCCCCCACTGGATGGGATGCTAGTCCATCACAGGATACCCAGCATAAAGTGACTAGGAGTGTTACCACTCCCCCACTGGATGGGATGCTAGTCCATCACAGGATACCCAGCATAAAGTGACTAGGAGTAGTACTACTTCCCCTGGATGGGATGCTAGTCCATCACAGGATACCCAGCATAAAGTAACTAGGAGTAGTACTACTTCCCCTGGATGGGATGCTGGGCCATCACAGGATACCCAGCATAACGAAACTAAGAGTATTACTACTTCCCCTGGAAGGGATGCTAGTCCATCACAGGATACCCAGCATAAAGTAACTAGGAGTATTACTACTTCCCCTGGAAGGGATGCTAGGCCATCACAGGATACCCAGCATAAAGTAACTAGGAGTATTACTACTTCCCCTGGAAGGGATGCTAGGCCATCACAGGATACCCAGCATAAAGTGACTAGGAGTATTACTACTTCCCCTGGAAGGGATGCTAGGCCATCACAGGATACCTGACATTAAGTGACTAGGAGTATTAGATACTATTCCATCACAGGCTACCCAGCATAGAGTAACTCGGAGCATTACTACCCCCCCCCCCCCCCCCCCCCACTGGATGGGATGCTAGTCCATCACAGGATACCCAGCATAAAGTGACTAGGAGTATTACTACTCCCTCACTGGATGGGACGCTAGTCCATCACAGGATACCCAGCATAAAGTGACTAGGAGTGTTACTACTCCCCCACTGGATGGGATGCTAGTCCATCACAGGATACCCAGCATAAAGTGACTAGGAGTGTTACTACTCCCCCACTGGATGGGATGCTAGTCCATCACAAGATACCCAGCATAAAGTGACTAGAAGTGTTACTACTCCCCCACTGGATGGGATGCTAGTCCATCACAAGATACCCAGCATAAAGTGACTAGGAGTGTTACCACTCCCCCACTGGATGGGATGCTAGTCCATCACAGGATACCCAGCATAAAGTGACTAGAAGTGTAACTACTCCCCCACTGGATGGGATGCTAGTCCATCACAGGATACCCAGCATAAAGTGACTAGAAGTGTTACTACTCCCCCACTGGATGGGATGCTAGTCCATCACAGGATACCCAGCATAAAGTGACTAGAAGTGTTACTACTCCCCCACTGGATGGGATGCTAGTCCATCACAGGACACCCAGCATAAAGTGACTAGGAGTGTTACTACTTCCCACTGGATGGGATGCTAGTCCATCACAGGATACCCAGCATAAAGTGACCAGGAGTATTACTACTCCCCCCTAGATGGGATGCTAGACCATCACAGGATACCCAGCATAAAGTGGCTGAGAGTATTACTACTTCCCCCTGGATGGGATGCTAGTCCATCACAGGACACCCAGCATAAAGTGACTAGGAGTGTTACTACTTCCCACTGGATGGGATGCTAGTCCATCACAGGATACCCAGCATAAAGTGACCAGGAGTATTACTACTCCCCCCTAGATGGGATGCTAGACCATCACAGGATACCCAGCATAAAGTGGCTGAGAGTATTACTACTTCCCCCTGGATGGGATGCTAGTCCATCACAGGATACCCAGCATAAAGTAACTAGGAGTGTTACTACTCTCCCCTGGGTGGGATGCTAGTCCATCACAGGATACCCAGCATAAAGTGACTAGGAGTATGACTACTCCCCCACTGGATGGGATGCTAGTCCATCAGAGGATACCCAACATACAGTGACTAGGGGTATTACTACTCCCCCACTGGATGGGATGCTAGTCCATCACAGGATACCCAGCATAAAGTGACTAGGAGTGTTACTACTCCCCCACTGGATGGGATGCTAGTCCATCACAGGATACCCAGCATAAAGTGACTAGGAGTATGACTACTCCCCCATTGGATGGGATGCTAGAAATAGTCCATCACAGGATACCCAGCATAAAGTGACTAGGGGTATTACTACTCCCCCACTGGATGGGATGCTAGTCCATCACAGGATACCCAGCATAAAGTGACTAGGAGTATTACTACTCCCCCACTGGATGGGATGCTACTCCATCACAGGATACCCAGCATAAAGTGAATAGCAGTATTACTACTCCCCCCCTGGATGGGATGCTAGCCCATCACAGGCTATCCCCAGTATTTCACTTAAAATCAGAACTTTATGGCATTGATATGTATGTTATTCACTGGCCGGGAGGTCCGTATAGGGAAAAACTGTGCCCGAGGTCTTGAGTACGGGCGGCTGAGGGCCGACCTAGGCCGGTGAATAACATGTTTATTTTTTTGTTTTGTTTTGTTTTGTTTTTCTGTGGAATATTGGTTTGCAGGCAATTTTTGTGCCGAATTTTCGGTGAAGCTGTTACAAACCTTAAAAAGAAAGTTAAGTCTAACTATAAAACTGAAGTCTTCTAATATTAAATACTGCAAAAAATCAACAAACAATCAGAAATAACTTTTCTTTATTGCTATGTCCTGTCAAAATCGGTAACAGCCAGATAAAAATCAATGGACTGTAAAAATGTCATTCAAATTTCACGCTCCACAGCTCCTGACTCCATAAATGGAAAAACATCAGCTGACTGAAAGCTTTTTAAGTCATTCAAGATTTGGCGAGTGTTCCTCTCATTTGTCAAAATTTACATTTAAAAATGATCTAAAGCGTTAATCTTCACAGAAATGTAACATGCACATATTGAAAACGTTCAAGAATGACTGAAAAGGGAAAACATCGTTCTTAATCTGAATCCGAGTCATTGCTGATGATTGCGATACGCTTCTTCCTTTTGACTGGCCGCAAGGTTTCTCCATCTCCTGAACACAGTGCTGAACCAGGCACGTTTAAGTTGAAAATGCATCTATCAAACTTGCCAATTGTTGCTCCAGAAAAGAAACCTCTGGTCATTGAGGTTGAAGCTTCCTGCTGAACAGACAATTTGGACATTTTGGCTTCTTGAATGCCAGTCTGGCTAGCAGAACTCTCGGTAGACCAACTCAGGACCATTGATGACTGTGTGATGACTGTGTGATGGCTGTGTGATGCCGATTTGTACGCATCTAAACTTTTCAAGTTTTTATGTCCACTGAGTTGGGCTACGTAGTTTGCAGATCCATCAAACGGGATATGCAGGTTTTCCTTACGAAGTGGTTACTAATATTTCCAGGCAATCTGGTGGCTTTGGCTGCGTTTACAAGGAATTTTCCAAGAGGACTGTTGGAGTACGTACCAGTTTTGTGATCCTGGCTCTTGCTTGTGGCTGATAGCCAAGAAAAATGGCGAGTCCGGGTGTTTCATCTGTTCCGGACGATGAGCGGCGAATTTCTTAAATAGCTTTACGGAACAATGCTCGGTGTTTATGACTTGCGTGGCTGGATTGAATGCTCTTTGGTGCGTACCTTCGCCATGTCTCGTTTTGGAGCCTCTTTCAACTGTCCTGCACACAAGCATTTCTCCGCCACTTTCTGGATCTCTATTAAGGGAAATATTGTCCCATCTTAATTTTCTTGATTCGTCACGAGCTCTAAAACCAAATTTTATGCAAAGATAAAACCCACCAAAGGGTTTTCTGGAGCACCTCAGGGTCATGGTCACCGAACTGTTTTGTTTCAAACAGCAAATCTTCTTCGGCTGCCGTCCAGGATCTTGCTGCTTGTGGCTGATTACCTTTGGTGTGCTTCTCTACTAGCTCTCTTTTTTTTTGCGAGGAGTATTTCTCTTGACTTAGCAAATTCCATGTCTTGGAACAGATTCAGTGTGGAATTTTTGTCCTTCATGTCCCTTTGAATGCTTCTTTGGAAGGAGGACAGGGAAGCTGGTTCGTAAACTCCACCATCTTTCTTTTTCACTTCCATAAAAAATTTGCACAGGAGGATGTTGAGATTGGCTGCTGGAATGTTCTCTAACTCTTGCACTTCTCCAATGGAAGAACAAAATCTTTTCCAGACATTAATGTCATAGATGGATTTTTGGTCGTGATTTCTGGCCTTTGTGCTTCAGTGAATTCTTGGATTGTTGACATTTCTTCATCTTCAGTTCTAGTGTTGTTAAGCTCACTTCTGTTGCCATAATTTTTGTTTTCTTGAAGTACGTTTTCCTCGTCGGGATAAAATTCACTGTCGCTAATCAATGATAGCTGTCGTTATCCGAATCCATATTACGATGTCACTCTTTTTAAAGGTTTACATTTCACGTCGTGTTTTTAAAAAAATACGGCAACAAACTTTTCCTAGCTGTAAAACTTGGAGCAGTCCGTACGCAGGGTCTGGATGGGAAAATCCGGACTGCTGGAACGCGCATCATTAACCAATCAGATTCAAGGAGTTAGGATTCCGGACTGCTGAGATGTTTCAGAAAAAAATAAAATATTTATTTAACTGGGACCAATCCTTGCTACTTACAGTTATTCCTAGAAGTTCTTGCTGTTTAGCCAGATATCCTCGCTGTAAGAGCTCCACAAAATAAAACACTACCAATATCTGCAAATTGAATTAAACAACATGATTCAAGATTTGATTCTGGGAGTAAAAGGGTTTTCTTAAACTATAGAAAGAGTTGTACACATTAGGGCACTTTTTATTGAGTGTTGTAAAGCCAAAACTACACAGACTGTGAAAAGTGATTACCCTAGCCAATCACAGCAAACACAAACTACCTAATGAATTGCAAAACTTTGGATTTATCAACTGAGTTGATAACGTAAATCTGTAAAGAGATTGAAAGCTGACAATTCAAGCATTAGCCCCTTCGTCAGAGTGAATTTATTATTAGCAAGGGCTAACGAAGGGCTAACACTCAAGACGTCAGCTTTCAATCTCCTTACGGTGGCCAATTAACCTTATCAACTCAGTTGATAAATCCAAAGTTTTGTGTTTCACTTCCCCACCGACGCAGCACCACACTAACCCCCTTGCTAGCTAATGAATCAATCAGAACTCAAAGCAAATACAAGTAACAGGCATCAAGCATGGAAAAATATGTGCCATTAGGACAAAATTGGTCAGGTTTTACAATGTATTTTTATTGGTTGCAAAAGTGGTGCTGTTACACTGGAGTGGGAAATTTTTCTTGCAACTTGCAATGTCGATGCATATGGCATTGCAAGACAATTTGCAGACGTTCAATACATATCACACAGTGCAACTTACATGTATTTCACAATCGTGTTTGAAGCTGAAGACTAGCTTAATTGTGTAGTTACAGAAAATATCCATACCCCCCCCCCCCTTATGGAAGGTCAATGGAAAAATCCCAAGGGGGAGGGGGGGCTAATGGGCCGAAATTTCTGAGAGGTGGTAAGGTGCCTATGTGAAAAATTTTTCTGCAGGGTAATGAAAATCGAAAGTAACATACGAAATTAACTTGTTAAACTTACGTAAATTATAATTAATCATCACGAAACAAAAAGAACCAAATAAATGTCCTGTTGATTGAGATTGGCTTTCAAGATGTTTTGTCTTATAGCATTTCTATTTTTGCTCCGAGTTTGCTGTCGTGTCTTGGAAGGACGATCGCTTGATCTTTGGACCACAATTCACATTTAACACTGCAGGTGTGTCTTTAGAAAGAGCATCGTCACTCAGATGGGAAGGAAAAAATTTACAGACTGAAACGTAACGTTTGCAAAAATCTTTCAATTTAAAACGGCTTAAGTTAATATCATATCGCAGAAAACCAGGAAAGCACGAAGGAAAATAGCATGTAACTGGAGACACCAATTCTATTCTGAGTAAATACGAGTGCAAATTTTGCATGCTTGCATGAGCAAGAGTTGCATGATTGAGTTTTGTAAGGCAATGAGAGAAAGTTGCTCTCGTCACTGAATTAAAGGAAATATGTTTCTGAAAATATATTTTGCCATTATTTCAAGTATTATTTCGCCAGGAAAATGAAGTACATCCGCGATAAAATCAGATATTCTGATGTAACCTATAGCATGTGGCATTGGATGGCTCGATTAATGAATTTTAAATGTAAGTTGTTTTATCTCATCACGCGCAGTTTGTTGTAATTTATATCGGTATTGGACTGTCAATTTTCGAAACATTTAAAGTTTATTTCTAGAATGGCACCAAAAACTGAATATTTATTAGCAGTTCAGCCCGTCGACTGTAACTGTAATGGTGTGAGACACAGCGATTGTTTACATTTTGCATAAGAAGTCACGGTCATGTTGCAGCGCGGAAGTATTCGTTTGACGTGAATTTTCCTCGACACTTTGCTCGTTTGAAAATTTCCTTTCTTTCATTTTTTGAATGGCTTTTCGAACTTTTGCTTGACTCTGAAAATTGTTATCGAAATTTTCTTAAATCGTCGCTTGTCCGCTGCCCAAAAAAAAAAAACAATCGAAAGTTTGGCGATATTTCGTAGAATATTCGCAAGAAAAAAGCACAACCTTCACGGAAATTCTTTCTCTTAACTTTTGCATGATGCTGCAAAAGCAGGAGCCTGTTTCAAAACACTATTTTACTATCTTGCTGAATTGGTGATCATCTGACTGCATACAGCATTTTTCGCTGCGTGGTACGGGAAACTCTGTCACGTGTCGAATGCCGAACTGAATTGCCTGTACGCAAGAAAATGGTAATAAAATGTGTGTAAAAACCAAGTGAACGTTAATGTTTTAAGTTTTACAAGAAAGCCCATTGGGCATTTTAACCGGCCATTCTGACCCTCCCCACCCCTAGGTTTCACAAATGTTAGCGCAATCCTCTATTTATACGAACCGGCATGACGAAAAGTGTGATTGTGTGACACAATATTAATTTTTTTGACTATAGCATTACTGGATGACGTAATGTTTAAACTCTGATGACTCGGCTTATCTTTCTTATCGTTTTTATTTGTGCTGAAAAACGCAAATTTACTCAAACGTTGAATGTCGATATAAATTCGTCCACAACTGAGAATGCTCACACAGGAACGACGGAGTATTTACTGTTGTGCTTAGACCTTAAATACAAACAGTGAACATAGCAGTAGAATCAAATATAACGCTTGATAAACACGAGCTCGAGCAGATCGTCAGAGTATGGGGCATGTCAAGGCATATCTCATGACGTGATGTTTAAATCCGGTTTGCTAACCCGGGAATCCCCTTGCAAAAGTAAACAAGCGAGCAGAGACGAAAGTCGCCCACGTCTTTGAAAGCTAACGGGCCTGTCGAGCCGCAATCGATTTCGCGCTCACTCGCTTGTTTTTCTTTTCCTTCACTAGTCTGAACGGAAAGAGAGACTGCTCGTAGCCTTTAGCGAACACCACACGCAAACCACACAAATCCGACGATAATATTCAGATATTTTTGTTCTTTCAATGCAAAAAGACTCGTAACACCTACCTTATTAATTGATCTCCTTATTAATGACGATTCCTTCGTATCAACTTCTCACCTCAAATAAACACTCACCTCTCTCCGTTCACAAGAACTATAATGTACTGATGGTGCAATCCACTAATATTGCATCATCATACTAGTACCAATTCCTTCTCTTCCTAGCCCGCGCCGGCAAAACGCAACTGTCCTTTTTGTCCGCTGCGAAATACAAGTTAGCCAATCAGAAACCTTACAATCCACTTCGCAAACGACCCCCCCCCCCCCATAAAACGCCAGGGGAAACCGCCTCTCACGTAGCACAATATTACACCGCTCCTATACAAAACGCAACTTTCGAAGCAAATCACATTCACAGAAGCGTGATATGCTCCGGACATTCACAAATCCTTCTGACTCCCACATTTTTACATCCCTCAAAATGTCAATCCCACTAAAAAAAACTCCTGCGCTAAAAAAATTTTCACCATAACCACTAAGTAGATCAGACAACACAGCCAATTTCGCATTCAATCCTATTAGCTGCTTTACTCAATTGCACATGCGTTATCCAAGACAAAAACAAAAAACCCCAAACTTAACAACCCTTCACCGTTCATATCTTAAATACTGTAAATTAAAAGACAAGAACACACGAAGGTAACATTCAGCAGACTAATATGCGCATGCGTCTTATATAAGACAGTACCGCTCTTGAGTACCCGTACCACAAGCTTTACAGCACTTTGTTCGTATGTTAAGCCAACTGACCATCACGACAAAACTGTGCCCATTTTATAAACCGGCGGCCGCTATAGTGACGGCCGGTTTATAAGTTGGGAAATTGTAAAGGCTGCCAATTAGGGCAAAAAAAATTGGAAATTCCTGGAGTGTGGGGGGATAATCAGAAACTCCCTGGAATGGAAATTCCAGGGTGGGTGGGGGGATCTAAACTAAAAAAACATCCATGGGGGGTATGGATATTTTCTGGAACCACACATTACGTTTTCCAGCGATTTGCAACACAACTTTTCTGGCAAGGCAAAATCCTACTGAAAGTTGTAGGACTGAAAAGTTGTAGGAAAAGTAAATTAGACTTACCTTCTGTGTGTCCACCTCTCATAAGCGACCACTTCCTGTCAGTGACCACTTTTTCAAAATACCAAAATTTTTCAGTGAAATTCCTATAGCTGGAACCTCTTGTAGTCGACTACCTCTTGGAATGGTTACTTTTTGGACTGCATTTTAAATTTTTCATAAATTGTTTTTAACCTGCGGTAAGTGACCACTTGATGTATGATCCCATCTCACTGGGTTAAAACCGAACGGAATTTTTTTTAGCACCATACAACCCATTATGACTTATTTGTTAAATGTAATGTTCCTGTGATTCTTGTTCTCTGCTAAAGACAGTACACTTCATTTTGGGTTATACGTTTATTTGAGCATGGATTAAAGAAAATTAACCTTGGAACAAAATCAAAATTTTAACATCCTATGGTCTGACCTCTCGCATGCGACCACCTGCCGTAAACGGCCACTAAGGCTTGACAGTTTGGGTGGTCGCTTACAGGAAGTTCAAATGTAGTCATTTATGTTCCATAGCAAACTGTGGGACAAGCTGCAACATGTAACAATAATATTCTGCAACTTGTCTTCCAATGTTCTTGTCCCCGTGGCATAAAAAGTTGCAAGACAAATTGCCCTGTGAAACAGCATCTTTAAATTATATTAAAAACAGTCTATAAAGGCAGTGACGTTACCATGTAATAATGATGTCATGTAATCAGTACAAATTACTTCCTTTGCAATGCATGTACCTGTATCAAGGCCTCAAAAAGGAATACAACAAGAAATGGTATGAGTCCTAACTGAGGAAGTGTCACTGGCAACCCTAAACAAAAATGCACATTATAATATGTTTAATTTCTTTGTGATGGATGAGTCAGTCTGAATTTTAATAAAAATCATAAAATTTTGATCACAAAATTTTTTTCATTTATGATCACGTGCAATACAATCATTACACAGTAACACACATGCTGATTAAAATTTTGCTGCATAGCCAATGTAGATCAGCTTTCTTTCATGCAGTTAATATGAGAATGAGGAATGTTACACAACATTTTGTAGGTTTTCATTAAAAAAAAAATAGAAAACGTACACTTCGTGTTCATAACCAATTCAGGTTGTAATCTGATGCAAATTCTCAAGAGGGTTTGGAAAAAAACTCAGTTGACTACAGTATCTCAATATTTATAGCAGGGCATCTGACAGGGTACAATGGTGCTGATCTGCATAATTCTCTAACAACCGCAATTCTTGATCCTCCGCATCATCAGAGCATTTTCTGCATAAAACAGAAAGACTTGCCTAATATTAGTGATAAAGCAGCTGCTTACCATCCTCACAAACATAAAAGCCAAATCAATTGATTATTTTGAAGCAGTTTTTCACCTATAGTAAACATCAACAAAAACATGCCGCTTCGTTTGCGAGTGATTTTTAACCTCCAGGCGTTCCATGCATCTTTTGGGGATGAGCCTGGATACTAGTATTGTTCTTACACTGTTTTCTATTGGACGAAAAGCATTGACATTTCAGTGAATAGCAGTAATCAATAAGAAACTGCCTTTGACGACTACTTGCATGGGAAAACTTGAAAACTTTGTCTTCTTTTGCTTGTTCAGCTTCTCAAAGAATCACTGGATAAATTTGTCATCAAAGAGATGAAGAAGAACAAGGATCCTCACTTAGCAGTTGGCATAATAGCAAAGGATAGACCTAACCAATATCCTGGAGTTCTTGATGCTGACAATGGCCTCTTGTTGATGTTATAAATTGTTTGAATTACCGCACAATCCAGTCTGTTTCCACATAATCAACATATTTCCTGCATAAGATGCCTGCGGAAAATTCCCGCATAATTTTTTATTTTTAATTCAGTACCCTACCAGATGGCCTGAATTATAGAGTTCCCTTGCCTGAGGCACAATTTTTTCACAGAAACTTGAGAATTTTCCCAAATCTCCTAAAGCATTTCAAGAATTCACACCATAATCTATTTCTAAACATCAGATATGATGAATAGTCTGTATGTGAAGTGCCTGGTAAAAAAGACTGGTTATTTAACAATTTCCTGTGAAATCGTGCGGAATATCACCTGATACTTAGCCGACGAAGCCATAGGCTGAGTTGGCTAAATCAGGGGATATTCCGCAAGATTGAGCAGGATAATTGTTTTATTATTCAACAAATTCTCATTGACTACCATTTTCAGACTACCATTTTCAGACTAGCATCAATGGTTCTATGATGAAAACGCTAAAAGCTAGCAACACATAATAAAAATCAAAACAGAACTTCAAGAAATCGAAGTTTACTACCGTTCACTAAAAAGACTTACTTATAAACTCCATGTTTGGAAATGACAAGACAAAGTAAAAAAATATTGTAGCCTGCAAGCAGGCTCACTTACTTATTTGCACAAGTATCTTGGCGGCGGAAGGTGCCGAGCGAAGCGAGCCGGCGAGAAGACTGGGGCCAGGAAAAGTGAGCCTGCATGAAAGCCATTGTGTTTTAAATTGTCCGCGTTTGTCCATGAACGCAGCATTCTGATTGGTTTGAAATGACAGGCGATAACAGACTTTATTACTGTGACAAACAACAAGCACGGTGGTGTTATTGTTTGTTGCCTTTCTCGGTTTTTTAGACCGCGAGCAGTCTCTTTCTTCTCCTAATTTTAGTGAGAAGGAAACTAGGATGGCTGCTCGCAGTCTTTCGGTTTTTCAATCGATTCAATTTCTTAATGTGACTCGGCTGGTTGCGTCTGGTTAGCGATTGCGCTTTTGTGCCATTTTTTGGAATATTGGCCACGTTTGGTTCGGTTATTGTAGCCTGGTTTTAGTGCGTGTTAGTTTTCAAACCTCTCTTCTTGGGATCTCCAAAATGACAGGATCTGTAACATTTTATTACACCATGCAATGGACATTATCTTGCAGTCTTCGTTACACCGAGTTCGGTTATTTGTTATTGTGGGAAGATGGTATTGCTTGTTCCTGTTTACAGATGTTTGCAACGCATAATGTAAGGGTGAAGTCTTTTGCAGTAGCGGCTCAATACTCTTTGTAATTGCAAGTTTCATGTCCCTGGAATTTGATATTTTAAAGTTCTTATGCGTTCTCGCGCATCGATTCCGAGTCATCGGCACAAATGCCTTTGCGATTTGATTTCTTGAGGATTCCTAGTTCCATGCTGATATTGACTAGAACACACACGCAGCAAAAATTGTCAACTGTGTTTATAATTTTCTTTTGCGCTATTCCCGCACATTCATTCGATCCTCTCGAGGGCAAAAATCTGCTTTCATGTTTGTTTACATTTTGCTTTGCTTGTATTGGTTAGATATTTGATACCTTGACAGTTAAGACTTGTCACCTCGTAGGGGCGGAATTTAAAAATTTAATGGCTTTTGTGCAGGCTCACTTTTCCTCGCCCCATTCCTCTTGCCGACTTCCAGAGCCAAGGTACTTGTGCAAATAACACACTTAGTGAGCCTGCTCGCAGGCTAAAAATATTGCTACCTTTAATACCGAGAATAAGTCCTCTTCCTGTGAATTAAAATCTTTTCAACTTTACAACTTTCCATGAGCAACTGTGCTGCTTCGTTCGCAATAGCATTTTCTTGGTTGAGTTTTTACTATGAAAATTCCAAGTCAACCTCTGGATATCTCTGTAAGCTGAAGCAAATACTTGTTGACTTTTTGAGAGCATTTAATCGTGGAAAGTTTCTTCCAGGGAGTTAAAATTTCTGGAGAACACTGCTTAAACTGCCTTGCTTTTAAAAATAGCCACCAGACAAGCCGTGAAAGAAAATCTGCAGTGCACTTCCAAATATGGTCATTTACGTATATCGCAGGATATCTGTCATGTACGGATGACAGATATTGAGGGCTTCCTGACCATATATGGGCATAGTGACAATTTGTTGAATAGTAACATAAAATATATGCAGTTACTGTAGTTGTGTTTATACCTGCTGCATTTTTTGACCATTTTTGTCGATGGAGTTTTTGGTCGAGCTCGATGTTGCCTCGACTGGTTTGTGTAGCATATCTGTGTGGTTTTTATTTCCTGTTTTGTTGTGTTAAGGTGAGTTCTGTTGTGTTGTGTCTGTTGTGTTGCGTTGCATTGTGTTGTAATCCATTAACATGTTCCATTATGTTGTGTTGCGTTGCATTGTGTTGCGATCCGTTGTGTTGTGTCTGTTTTGTTGCGTTGCGTTGTGCTGCGTTGTGATCCGCTGTGTCGCTGTTATGTTGTACTTGTTGAGTTGCATTGTGATCCATTCCGTTGTGTTGCGTTGTGAGCTGTTATGTTGTGTCAGCGTTGCCTTGTGCTGTGCTGCGCTGTTGACAAGTTCAGCATTTCTAGTATTCCGTCTATGTTAAAGTTGTACATTAGTAGACATATTCAACCTCACTCACTGGCAGACAATCCCTACACCAGAGAACTAGACAAACTCAACCACCCTCATCAAATAGATAAACTCAACATCTTTCACTTACTTTAAGACAGTACGAACCCCACTACGTGACCAACGCGACAAACTCCAAAACCCTCACTCACTGGCAAAAACATCTCCTCATCTCGACATCACTCGACAAACAAAACGACCCTTACCAATGAGACAAACTTAACAATCCTCACTTATTTTAAGACAGTATGAACCACGCTGAGGCAGACTAAAACTTCACACCTCGACCCAACTCGACGCAAGAACTACACAGTAAAAACTACACAACTCGACATCCTCAACAAACCTCACTCACTGGCAGATGAAATGTTCCAGACCTTGGCACAACTCAACAAACACAACGAGCCTTTAGTTACTAAAAAATCAATCTACAATCCTTACATACTATAAGACAGTAGGAACCCCACCACGCGAACCAACTAGGCAAACTTGACCGACCAGCAAAGCATCTTGACAATTCGACAAAGCCAACAGACGGATTTCACCGCACACTGTAAACTCGGCAAACGACCAACTCAACAAACTCCACCGACTCTATGAGCCAACTCATCAGTATATTCTTCCGAAAGATTAAACTTTCAACCCTGAAAACTCCGCTGGCTTTACTCAAAAGCTAGACCAATTTTTTGCAATTGAATATACAGTATTTGTTAATTAAGTTTTTGGGTAAAGGGGTGCCTTGTTAAAGCTTGCATCATATTTAGAGGGGCTCTGTCACCGTGATTTTCAAGTTCAGATTTTGGTAGAAGAATGTTCTGAAAAATATTTCATACATGTATATCTTTTCCCATACATGAAATGCTCCTAGAACATTAACAGAATTAAAGGAATATATCTCTTTTAGCTTTTTATAGCAATCCTAAAAATTGTTTACAGTGCCCCTTTAAGGCTAGCGATTCTTTTTAGCATATGAAATGGTCACTAAACGCGCTTGTTAGTGAAAGAGATGAAATTTTGGCTAACTTAACCAGGGCAACTGAAGGCACATAAAAAAGTAGTCGTGGTTACAAAAATTCAAGGGAGAAAACAGTGTTTCCCTGTGGAGAATACACAATGGAGTTTTGCATATTAAGTCGTCGAGTTGGTCAAGCTGGTTGAACCGCTGTACGTCCGTCTAGTTGCTGCGTCGAGTCGCGCAACAAAGGAACAGTAAAACTGAGAAATTTTAAAGCCAACAAACTAGAGTAACAAGTAAGAGACAGATCACAACACATAACATCACATCACAACACAACACAACGCAATACCAAGCAGACAACAAAACGCAACACAACCAGTCGAGGTAGCCTTGAGCTCGACCAAAAACTCCACAAAAAAAATTGGTCAAAAAAGGCTGCACATTTGGTTGTGTTTGTGTCTTTTTTTGGGCTGGTGGCTCAAATTTGAAGAATATTAGATTTTTGTCTCCCACAGACTAAAATTTTCGGTTAGCAAGCATCAGATCCTCTTTCATTTTCAGTTGCTGGGTTCTTAGCAAATCAAAGCAGTAAATGGACTCAAGTAAACGTATGTTTAACATCCTAGGCATTAAAACCTAAACTTAACTAGAATTAAGATATAAGTTTAACCACACCTACCCAATGCTCCAGTTGCCAATATTGCAGCAATGGTAACAAAATCTTACAGTAGGGTAAGAAAAAGAAATGTCAGATATTGCAACATGGAAATGAGGTTTTACGTATATACTTTTTTTATGCATGTACAAATGTAGGGTTGTACAATGGTCTTTCACAAGTAATGAGCCTTGAAATCTTGACATTTTGAGACACGTTGCATGAAACCTTCCTTATCCTGTAAATGTACCTTTGTACAGAAATGTAAAATTTTATACTGTTTAAGAACTCCAGAGGAAAGTTTCCACTTTTCCTGACAACCCTTCGTGGAATAGGAATTTTCCAAGATTGCTATTTGAGTAATTAAATGAGTAGAAAAAGCAGATCTCTTCCTTCATTGAGAATTTGACATGGAACTTGTAAACTTTGAATAATAAATAGTAATAAAAGCATCATTTGGGCTTAAAACATAGTCATGAAGCCATATGTTCTTTGATCTGCTTGAAGATAACTGCTTGAGAGCTAAAAGAATCAGTGCATAAATATGAATTAAACTCATGCACCCTGCAGGAAACTCAGAATGTCATGTCTAAATCACCAACCTTCCCCTAGCACTGAATATTGCCAATATGCATATGCTGAACTCTTAAAAGAATTAATTAAAAAAATCAGTGCATAAATATGAATTTAACTCATGCACCCTGCAGGAAACTCAGAATGTGATGTCTAAATCACCAACCTTCCCCTAGCAATATTGCCAATATGCATATGCTGAACTCTTGTACAAATAATTTAAGAAGTTTGCTCTCATTCACTTTCTTTCACTTTTTTGCCATTATGCTATAACTGTCTTTTAAATATTCATTTTGCAATGGTTTAAAAGTTGGATGAACTGTGTACCACAAATGTTCATAATAACTTACAAGCTGTTTTATAAATATGGGTCAAAATTTCGTATGAAAATATATATAACGTAGGAATCTAGTTCACATCCATCACCTATTGTGGCTTCTGGGATACTTTACAAATTGTGCTATTATGAGGCCAGGCCAACATTCCAACATCAGACACTTCATCCAGGGGTCTCAATAGTCTATATACCAGTTTCAGTTTCATTTAAGACTCTCAAAATCAGCCCACATGTAACTTCACAAGCTTTGATTTGTTTTGAATGTTACAATGTGCACAATTTTTTCAGTTCCATTTCAAACACTGAAGAAGACAAATAAACCTTGAAATGCCTGGTTTCCTACGTTTTTTCATTCACAGTTTTGGCGCATATTTACTACTAAGCTTATTAATTTTAGGTAATTAGCATATTGTTTATGCAAATTATACTTTTAAAAATTAAAACGTCCAGAAAAAAACTGTTTGCCAGAAACAATGTGCCATGAATTTCTTTGACAGACTAAATATGCAGCCAAACTTATTATTTTCTATAGGCAACAGTTGGCTGGAAAGAAATTGTTGACTTCATCAAGGGATGCAAAAACGAGAACTATCATGCAACCCCGCATCAACCTGAGGTGAACTGAAACTGGTATTCACGATTTGTTTTCAGTATTAATTAAAGACGCACCGATTGCTTATTTTTGGGGGAATAAAAGCTGGCCCGACTCACAACACTGAATATATCTTAGCACTACCCGTCTAAGCTCAACTGCTCGTGAGCTTACAATAAAGGAGTTATAAGCTTTAATAAGCTCATGTTTGAAGTTATATAGGCTACGTTGAAAGTTACAAAGTTAGGGATGCTTGTTAGGATTAAAAAGCTGACCACACTTACAGCATTGAAGATATCCTAGAGCTGTCCATCTGTTTGAGGCGTTTCGAGTTACTGCTAAGCTTTGCAATTCTAGGTTCTCCGAAACGGAAAGTAGTTTGTCTCCATCTGTTTCGCGTTCCTCCACATCTTCATCGTCCATGTTTTCAATGACGGTTTGCAGGGTGTTCTGGGAATGCGTAGCTCTGTAGAAAACCTCGTCGGGTGAGGAGAGGGGTGCAAAAGGAGTGCGTGCCAGGGAGGGGAAGGGAGCAGGAGCGAACAGAGAAAAGTACAAGATAATACTGAGTCTGCGTGACAGAAGATATTCATTTTAGGACGCGTTTTTTATTCACAATTCTGGAATGAGAATGACCAGAATGTTAAATGCGCGCGTTTTTCTATTCCGCATTCCTATTCCGGAATGGACAGAACGCCATTCCATCCATTCTGCTCCCAGGGGCAGAATGAACAGAATGTTGCGAATGAAAATTCAAGATGGCGGTCGGCGAGATGAGCGCTGCGGATTCAAATACGTCTCTACCGGAGAAAAAATCAGGTTACACTTTCGGACACAATGAAACATTGCTTCTAATTTCATTGTACCAAAAGTACGAGTTTTTTTCAGTGATGTTTCGTACAAGAAAAAGGCAGGACAGGACCGCGCATCTCGACGGGCGTTTTTTTATGCAGACAATTCGAATTACTCCTAGCATTCCGTACCAACCATTCTTATTCCAGAATTGTGGATAAAAAAACGTGCTCTTAATATTATAACATTGATTCATATTTTTAAAAGCCACTCTTGAGTTACGATATTCGAAATGTTTAAGTTGAAGTCTTTTCACGTTGTTTAATCAGTCCCTGCTGTACACCACAGTCTTTGACAATCATTTATGTTTATCGTTTTGAAAACTGATCACGATCTTTTTTGCTCCGACGTTGAACAAGGTTGATCGTACACGGTTACGATTCTGCAGTAGTTTTAAACCTTGACCTTTCAGTTACTCTTTAGTTGCTATCGCGCCTCGGCCGAGGGCTCCGGCCCTGGGCAGATTTTTCTGTTTCATTCCTGTGTATAATAGTATTTAAACTAGTAAAAAAAAAGTGGACGTGAAACACACATGGCAAACGTAACCTTCCCTGCTGTTTCCCTCCCGCCTTTTTGTCAGTTTGTCCCGTCCCGTTACCCACCACGAGGGAAAACCCGCTTCGCGCCTCTATTCTTCCGGGTTCCGTCTCCCAGTCTCCAATCATTTCTTTAACACCACGTTCAATTTTCCAGTGCTTGTTTTTATTCCAACTTTATATGTAGCTCCCAAAGGAATTTGTTTACCTTTCCCTAATAGGGGAATTACTTGGAGCCAAACAAACAAAAACAGAGCTTGACACAACATAATTTTATTGGACTCTGCACTCAGATCACGCGAACACTCAGTTTATTGATCACCCGATTGTATCATGCCACTGCCCTGAAATCAGATCACTGCCAACGACCAATCACAAACCGCGCATTTTTTTTCCGTTTCGCAACTCTTAGGGCTGTGCCGTGGTGTGGGGGGGGGGGGGGGGGGGGGGGGAGGAGTGAATGTGGGTTGTGTCGATGTGTACTTGGAAACAACTTCCATTTACTGGCATATTTCCCTGCACAAAGAACGAATTGAAAACGTGCAAAACCTCAAGCTGATCTTTTCAGCAGTCCTTCAACCTGCGGCTAGTTGAATTTACATATAGGTCAACTCCTGCACGCTTTGTTTCTTTTAGCTGTCAGCAGTCCTTTAACCTGCAGCTTGCTGAATTTGCTTATAGTTCAACTCCTACACGCTTTTTTCCTTTGACCTGATTTGTTTAATCAAGGGCGGTCCCATAAGTAAGAAACGGCGTGTAATATGACCGCGAGAAAGCCTCTGGCACCCAGGGTATCATGTAGGACGATCGGAGCGCCGTATAAATGCACAATAGCCTTCCAGGACTACCAGGAGACAATATCTACATAAAACTTCATCAACTCTTTACTGAAGCGCCAAGATTTGATCCTAACACAACTTTATCGAGTAAACCACAAACCACATTAAATTAAAAGTTCTTCAGAGTTCTTTATAGTGTTCTTCACAGCCTGCGAAGAATTCAATGTTTTTTGTTACAACATATTATGAATCGCATTTTATATTAACACTCCACATGCTGATAATCGCAACAGATTAAATTAAAACTCTAGCAGTTCGTAAACACTTCTACTTTTTAAACAACATTTCTAGTAACTTGTTTTTAAAGATATTTGAAGTTCACTTAGCAAAGTTTTATTCAGCTGCAAACCAGCGTTCGATCGATCATTCCATCGATCGATTGTTCCATGGCAATTACCTGCCTCCTCATCAGCCTGAAATTTTAGCCGAGAACTGGAAACAAAACAGGTACTTGTTCGCCTGGTCTTTCAAATCAAATACGGCTACCACCTCTACGCTTGGATACTCATCCTTGATCGGCAAGGATAGTTTCAATCCGACTTCCACCCCCTCTTTCAAGGGACACTTGAGACCGTGATCTTTACAGGCATCTGGGTGAGGCAATGGAAAAGGTACCTTTAGAGGGCCAAGTTTCCCAGACGCTTCCAGTTTTCCATCTAATACATCTTCATTTGGAGTAAAAGAAATGGTAGCATTGACTGTAGTTCCTTTGTGGAAAATGCACGGCTCTGACGGACAAGGTGTTACATCCACGGAGTTGAGTTTTGCCAACAGTTGCTTTACGCCCTCACATGGCCCAACTTTAATGGCATTTTTTACCGCTGCAGTGCTATGAAACACAAGAAAACTAAACAGGACCAATGCTCCTTGGTTCATAAACATTTTGCCGAGGTTTAGCCCTAACTTTCTCCGCCGTCACTTCGAGGTAAGAGCTGATTTGTGTTTCTCAATCTTTGCGCATTCTTTCATTCGCGGTAGCGTGACAGTTGACATGCGTGTGTTTTGATTACCAAATAAGGCACAGGGGAAATTTCGAACCGTACTCGACTTGCAAAACAGGACTTGGGAAATAAAGGCCTGTGGAAAAGTAAGCCTTTTTTCTTCGTCTCGTTTTTGTCTGCAGTAAAACAAAAGAAGAAGAAGAAAAAAAAGACAAAAGCGCCAGCAAACAAACAACAACAAGAGAGACACGCCAGAGACAAAAACAAAAAAGTTGGTAATATAAAGTAGAAATATATGATGTAACAAAAAATTGCTCGATATTTCGGTTTGCAAAAGAAACCTTCTTCAGTGGCTACAACAACAAAACTCCTGAAGAAGGTTTGTTTTGCAAACCGAAATATCCACATGCTGCCCGATTTAGGGTCAACTTTTTTGGGCGCTTTTGTGTAACAGTGTTACATGGTTAGGGTCAGGGTTTAAGGTTAGGGTTAGGGTTAGTGTTAGGTTAGGTTAGGTTAGGGTTTAGGATTAGGGTTAAGGTTAGTGTTAGGTTGACAGTGTAACACCGTGTAACATCGTCTTATAATTACATGGTGTTACAGTGTGTTACGCAGTGTTACAGGGTGTCAGACAGGGTGTAACACTGGAACACCTTTGTAACACCGTGTGACACTGTGTAACACCCTGTAACACTGTGTAACATCTTGTTACAGGGTGTTACACAGTGTTACAGGGTGTAACACTGTGTAATACATTGTAACACCCTGTAACACAGTGTAACATCTTGTTACAGGGTGTTACACAGTGTTACAGGGTGTTACACTGTGTAACACCTTGTAACACTATGTAACACCATGTAACACCGTGTAACACCCTGTAACACTGTGTAACACCCTGTGTAGCAGCGTGTAACACCCTGTAACACTGTGTAACAATTCTCATGACAGGGTTCTAACACAGTATAATAGGGTGTAACACCATGTAACACCCTGTTTCACTTTGTAATTCCCTTTAACACCCTGTGACACGATGTTACAAGATGTTAAAGAGTGTTACTAACCTTGATGTGACCCAAACCCAAACTCTAAATCTAGTGCACTAGTGTGTAATTTTAATAAAACCTGTTTCTGCATACTTTTAACTCTATTGTGTATAACATGTAACAGTGTTACACAAAAGTTGTCTAACTTTTTTGCCCTAAATCGTGCTGTAAGGACCAGTCTTGAGTACTTTACTGATCCAGGTCTACTTATATAGATCCAGCAATTTTCAACGTCTTGTCGCTCTGATCTTACTATAAACTTTAACGTGAAAAACTTTCGCTCGCGCCAGAAAAAAACAGACAACTGAAAAAAAAACAGAATAAGGTTTTATCATAAAATGGGCTATTCCATTAAATATCTGCACCCCCCCCCCCCGGTTGAGGACTGACTTTTCCTTCTTACCCCTAAAGAATTCCATTAAGAAGTGTTACTCCCTGAAGACTTCCTTAAGAAATGGGTTTCACTGAAGAATTTCACAAAAAAGCATTTTCCCCTGAAGAATTCCATGAAATCTCTGTTTACCCCTGAAGAATTCCAGGAAATCTCTGTTTACCCCTGAAGAATTCCACTTATGATATGGGTTTTTCTCCTAAAGAATTCCCCAGCTTCTGGCCTTTACCCCTGAAGAATTCCACTACTTTTATCCCTTACCCTAAGAATTCCACTGTTCCTCAACTGGGGGGGTGCAGATATTAAATGGAATAGCCCAATTAATCTTATCAGTAAAGATGATGCGGGTCCTGGAAAGGACGATGTCATGTTTTTTTGGACGACCGCTAGAGGTCCTAGAGTAGAAGACCGAGGCTCAATTCCTCGCCGGAGAACCATATTTCACATGGCTTGTTATATCTTGCTCTGTCATGTTTATTCACACATTTACCCCGGCTTGTTTATATACTTCATGCTTAATTTAATTCACCCAAGCTCTAAGTTCAGTTGTCTCTACAACCGGCCCTGGATTTGTAACATGTCGATTTTTCTTAGTTAGAATAACGAACCAGAATTTATTTATTTTGAATTGAAAACGTATTGTCTGTAGTTTTACAGATAATGAAAATTTTCCCAGTAAGAGCACACAACAAAATTTGCAGATATACCAAGTCTGTCAGTACACTGTTTTCTTTTTTCATTCTAGAAGTCTTTTTAAGTTCATTCACGCTTAAGCACTATAGATATATTAGGGAATGAATGTTGATCAACTAGGGCCTCAACTAGCGAGTCTCTGGATTGAACAATCCATTGATTGGGCAAGCCCGCCTTGTAAAAAGTCAACCAACAATTTTCACCGAAAACTGAATGCAAAACAGGGACTTGTTGGTCTGGTCTCTCATTCCAAACTGCACAATCAGCTGCCAAGAAGGATAAATTTTCTTTACTGGCAAGGATATCTTCAATTTAATTTCCACCCCTCCTTTTAACAGGCAAGCCAGGTTGTGGTCTTGGCAAGCGTCCAGTTGAGGCAATGGAAACAGGAGTGGAATACCCTTAATAATTCCATATACCTCCAGTTTTCCGCTTGTTACATCAGCTTCGGGGGTAAACATGATGGTACAATTCACTTCGATTCCCTTGTGGAAATGGCATGGTTCTACAGGACACAGAGTTACACGGCATCCACAGATGCAACCTTTGCACGTAGATCTACATTCGGGCAATCCTTGTACTGAATAGAATTTCCAACTGCCACAGAGATATAGAACGCCATCAACCCAAACAGGATTAATTTTCCTTGCTTCACAAACATCTTGCCAGTGCCAATGAACTCTACAAAGAAAGACTGAGTATGTTAGACTGCGAGTAGTCTCTAATTTTGGCGATGGCGATTGTGGCGCGGGCCACAATCGCCAAAATTAGAGACTACTAGCAGTCTAGATCAGTATGTATATTCTGCGTGATAACATACTGACAGTACCTTGTGATATATTTGCGACATACTGACTTTATCCCTCACGCCTCTTGCGCATGAGAGGCCTCACGGCCCACGAGGCGCGTAAGGCCCCTCGTGTCCCGCGCGCCTGACCCGAGAGACATGACTCAAAGGTAACTTAAACGGCAAACCTAACATTTAGATCGAAAGCTGATTACTTTCTTTCTAACTTTAACTATGACATCGCTGATGTGTAACTTATTCCTCTTGAAATAAGAAGGAACTTAGTCTCAACGAGTTTCAATTGCATGCCAGCGCATTTCACAGATAAATCTAAACTCCCTAACAGTGACGAAAATGAAATTTCTCTTTACATTGTCACTGCTTGTTCAAACATTCAAGTGATGACAATAAAGGAAACAATCATTGAGGATATAAGATGTTTTGATACTTTTAGACAAATTCTCCTTACTAGTTCCATACAAAATATATGGGGAACAAGTAAGGAGAATAAGCATTTTCATATCAGGGCTTTCTGAATAAATGAGATGAAATACACTATTCTCTTTTAGTTTTTGTCTTATATTATTTACTGTGTCACAACATTTTGCGTATGAGAAACGTTTAATACTCGCTCAAGTAAAATTAACATCTGTTCCTATATTAGGTAAGTTTGACAAGTTTAGTTTTCGAAATTCAAATTGAGATTTCTGTGGACGTTGTATACATATTCAAAGCTTAACTGTTTAGTAGTCTTTGGGCTGCACATTATTCTTAAGCGTGAGCCAGCTTGCATTCTGTAACTGCATGTTCCAACATCCCACCTTGTGAACAGCTTGTGACATTTTCAAATTTTTGCCTGAGGGTATCAACAGGAATGTACAATTGGTTTAGTGTTTAGGGCGCTGGTCTTTAATTTAGATCGTACTATCGTGAGTTCGGTGGTTGAAGGCTTACTCCCTGAATCGTGACGTGTTGCTTTCCCGGGGGGAGGGGGTTACCCCCTTATAATATAAGGGGGTAACTATACTGGGACATGCCGCTGGACAGGATATATATGGATCAGGTATGGTTTTTGCCCTCTCCGTCCTGAACAGGGTTTATAATTGTATGCGTCTGTCCAAATAGGGTCTGAACTTGTCCTAAATTAAACAGAGTGTGGTTGCACGAATGTCGTCGTTAAATGCGAGGTATACAATCTTTTGCAATCCTTGATCGGACACCTTTACCGGTCTTTTAAACTTAAAATTGTGTAAAACAAGGGAATGTGTATTTTGACATTTGTCCTAAACAGGGACCTAAAATGGCGAGCGTTGTCCTAAACAGGGTTGATATTTAAGGACTTTTCTTGTCCTAAACAGGTCAGGGAGCTGCACCCCTACACCCAAACACGGGTCAAGTGCCCCATGGTTTGACCATGGTTAACCATGAACGTTAAATGGCACAAATTCGACCATGGTTGACCATGGTCAAAATAAGTTGCAAATAGGCATGAAAAAGACATGGTGAACCGTGTACAACCATGGTGACGTTGTAGAACATGTTTGGCCATGGTGTACCATGGCTGAAACCATGAAAAAACATAGTCAACCATGTTTCAGGTTTAAAAGAGACATGGTATAACACGGTCAACCGTGTTCTGTTTCCATAATATAAACCATGGTATGACATGGTCAACCATGTACCTAGGAATACAAAAAGCATGGCATATCATGGTCAACTGAAGGGCCCAGTGGAAAAAGGGCGTGAGTGACGATTTGAGGTTAAAATCGAAATTGCTCCTATTTAGCTGAACATTGGCACACAGGCTGGTTTTCATGTGAGGAACGCTGCTGCGCACTTATTTCTTGACCTGAGATCTAAAATTTGAAGAATTAGCGTATTACTTTTGCGTGAAAAGTGTTGTTGAACTGAACTCGCTCAAGTGATGCGTGAAAGATTTCTTTTGTTCTCTGCCTGAACTAAAACAAAGGAATTCAACCTAGAATCCGCGGTCCTGTTGTTTTCTTTGTGTCAGTTTTAAACAAAAGTAATACGCTAATTCTTCAAATTTTAGATCTCAGGTCAAGAAATAAGTGCGCAACGGCGTTCCTCACATGAAAACCAGCCTGTGCCAATGTTCACCTAAATAGGAGCAATTTCGATTTTAACCTCAAATCGTCACTTACGCCCTTTTTCCACCGGGCCCTTCAACTATGTTTTTTTTTGTTGGGGGGAGAGTAAACCATGTCAGAACATGATCAACCATGTTTTCTGGTTCACACAAACCATGAAATAACCCAGTCAGATCTTAACAAACCATTCTCATTTAACATGGTCAAGCATATACTTAGATGGAAAACAAAGCACTGGATACATGTAAGATGGCAAATCCATCCTGTTCAACTTTCTTACATTGTCAATATCTGGGGCATGCTGTCAAAACTCTTACAAAAATGTAGGGAGGAGAAGAGTGAACAAAAATTGTAGAACATTCACTGATTGATAAAGTCTTGAGGAAGTCAACAATAATTGCTACATGCTGAGCTCTGATTTTTGTAATGCTTTAATTAATTAATATCCATACATGACATCTAACAAGACAGAACACAAACAGTAATTTAATGTATGTGTACATGAGAAATATGTTTTACACCAATCAGTCAACCATAACAGTTTGCAAGACTTTAAGCCCCTTAATTAAAACTGCACTGGTCAACATCCTCACTTTATAACCACCAGCAGTGCCCATGCTTCCTCCACAGGGCTGTGATTGGATTGTAACATTTGCAAATGGTAGCCCAATTAAATTGGGATGATTCACAACTAGTGTTACAGTTAGAAAATTAAAATAAAAAATAAACCAGGGTCGTTCAACACTGTAGTACCAAAATAAATTGAGGGTTCCTTTGAAAGTTCCAAAAATGCTACATCTCAGTATTATTCCAGTAATAATTTTGTTACACACAAGTCTCCACTTCTGAGTTTTTAAATCACATAAAAATGTTATTTTTACTTAATGAAGTCTGAATTTTTTAAATAAGATTCATGAAACATAGCAACGACTAACAACAAAAACAACAATAATAATAAAATTAGTAGTAATAGTAATATAAATAACCTATAAGGGTAAGGCATATCTTAATTTATTGATCCAGTCATAAATTCACTCTCTTTTCTAGATAGCTCATTACTGAAAACAAAGCCAAGATTCTTTGAAGATGGATTCCCATCCCTGGGGTAGATTCTGGAATAACATAACTCTTGAATGCCCCATCCATGGGTTTATAATTGATATGAGCAAAATCCCCACTCATGCCTTGGGGGGCTGGCTGGGCACTGCTGGGTTTGACTGAAAATGCTACGAAGCAAGCCTCTATATTCTACAGATGACATTAAAACTCTTAACATACTCCTGGTTGTCAGAGGCTAATTGGCACCGTCTATTCGCCACCAAAACATGTAAGAAAAGCCTCTGGTACCCAGAGTACAATTTTTAACCTTGTTCCAAAAGAACATGTTCCTACAAATGACAAATACAATTTTATAATTGTGTTTTCACTGTTCAGGGCTCGAGGCTAACTTTTCAGCTTAGTAGCCAAGTGGCTAGTGAGAGGTTTGATTTCACTAGCCAAAATAAATTTTCACTAGCCAGACTTTTTTTGCAAAATCTCCTACTGTGTTCAATATGTCTAATTTTCAGCCAGGTTAAGTACTGTAAACGTGCCTCTCTATCTGTAATCTCAAGAGTGAAGAACTTGAATTTTGACTATTCTTTCCAACGGTTAAAGATCCTCACACACGGAATACAAAGTACTATGTACCTTCAGGGCAAATTCCTTGGCGCGATGTAGTTCATGCCTCACGCCTTTCCGTTTCGGTCAGATCATAACGAATAACTCGAACAGTTAACCTTATATGAGCGTGTCATCGTACAGAGAAGCATTGGGAAGACAAGACTAACACTGTACGGACATTGTAAGGTACTGAGAAACGTCAAAAAGACAAGACTGATACAGCACTCAACTCACGTATGGAAAAACATCTACAAGAGAAGACTAGTAAATTATAAGCATATTTAAGTGCGGAGAAACATTTAGCAGAAAAAGCTAAGAAGGTTCGAACTTACTAAGGTACGGAGAAACGTTGCGAAGTCATATCAAACATGCTTTTTGTAAATGCACCACAGTAGGGAGAAACGCTGCCAATGTACCAAGATACAGAGACTAACAAAATGCGCAACTACTAACGTTATGGAGAAACGTTATTAGACAAAACTAATTCCGTAAGAACGTGTGTGACGTACGGAAGAACGCCGAACGGACAAACTGAACTATTACAGTAGGACAATAAATAACGGAGAAAGGTAAATGAGACAACTAGAATCGCACTAACGTACTGATAAACGTTGAGAAGACAAGACTATTACCGTATGAACATACTAACGTACAGAGAAACGCTCAGGCCAGTGTAGACTCATCCACGTCATCGTACGAATGAACCTAACACGCTGAAAACCTTAGGAAGAACAGAACAATGTCATGCAAACGTGCTAACGTACAAAGAAATGTTGAGAAGGCTAGAACCAATAAATCGACGAACCTACTTACGTACGTAGAATAATGTGAAGATGTTACGTGGAGAGAAACGCTGGGAAGAGAAGCTGTCGAACGTAGCAAAAATGGAAAAAAGTTGGTAGCAGAAGACTAAAAAATTGTGTGAACCTACATCTACTAACGTGTAGACAAAATCATATGAATGCACTAATGGACCCTTCAAGGAAACGTATGGTAAAACGTTCTGAGGACGGCTGATTTCGTTCGAACGTAGAAAATGTTGCCATCTGATACAAGAATTAGTGGGGTGAAACGTTGAGAGGACAAAACAAGTATCATGGAAACATTTAATGATATCCTTCTACAGGATAAGTTTTAGTTTCTGCTCACTCAATTTGCTTTTGGGATCCAATCATCAGAAACAATACTTATTGTGGTTTCCATCCGGTGCTTTGGTGCTTTGTAAATTTTCACTAGCCAAAATGGCTAGTGAAAGTGCAAAACTTACTAGCCTAAACGGAATTTCTACTAGTCTGTGACTAGTTGGCTACCGTTAGTCTCGAGCCCTGCTGTTCCACACTTAGCTCAATAACTGCCAGTAAATTTTGTTTGGTGATACTGCACTTCCAGCAAACAAACTGCATCCACATCAATCAGAGGCCATTAAACTACAATAAAACAAAAACAAATGTGTTGTTAAAACCAGCATCATTTTTTTCTAACGGTACGCATTTGTTTAATACCTCCTCTCCAGTCACACCAGTGATATTCATTTTACAGTAGCTTAAAATGTTTACATATAATAGTTGCATTTGTGCCAGTTAAAATTATCTATAAGCTGGTAAGCTCAAATGTTAAGCATGGCCTGCCTGAGACAAATTAAACATGTACATAATATTCGTCTGATAACATATCCAGCTTTTTTTCATTCATCAAGAATTAAATCATATCACTGTGTACTCTAAGAACTTCAAAATATTTAAAGAGAGGTCTAAAATACAAACACTTCATCCAACAAATTGGGTTTTATAAACTAAGAAAATTATAAGCTTACGCGCTTTACAGCGTTTGTGCATTTAAGTTGATCTTGCCTATCAAAAGTCATCATTTTCAAAAGTTATCATCTATTATTAACTTACCTCGTTTTTAAAAATGTCAGTGATCCATATTTACCGTTTTATGAGTCATTTCAAAACAATTTTCTCCAAGAAAACGTGAAGAAACTGACCGTTGATCTGCAATGGCGAAATCGAACGATCCCTCTTGTGAAAGGCCGCTGACCACTTGCTGACCACACAGGCTTATCTAGTCACCAGCTCTTTCGCATCCTTTTACTCAAAATGACGCCTGGTCGTAACATTTACATGTTACAGATCAGTCTTTTCTTCCCTGTTTAAAGGGTTTATGCTTTACTAGAAAACAAAGAGGGACCATTTAAAGAGATCTATAGATGACAAGGAAAACTTACATCTATATTCTTGTAAAGCAAGGAAAATATGGAATCCCATTGTGAGAACGAACTTCACTGCCGGCTGCCACGTTGCCCGCTCCTTCGAAGACTGACTCTAAAATAGGATGAAGCTCGAACATACTAGAAAGGTAAAGTCAGGTTCACGGTCAATTAACCTTGAATTGAATAAAAATGTTATAGTGCATTCCACTGGCAAAACCGAATCAATTTCAGTAAAAAATTTGAATGAAAATGGTCTCGTTATTTTTCTGACCTACATGGTCCTACATAGTTAAACATGGTCGGATGAGCAAAGAATTGTTCAGGATCTGAGGATTATGGCTTTTGTAATCTATCGAGATTTGCTAGTGTCAAACGAGCCGGTTTTCAAAGTATTTCTATGTTTACTCACAAACTGTTGTTAAGACTTTTTTGTTTTGTTTTAATTCAATTCAACCTTACACAAGGTCTTTCGTTAGTATTAAGAAAACTGTTGATTGACATGATTTTTAAATCACTTTAATTTAATACGGTTACTACGTTCTTCTCATCACCAAAGCATTTCACGTGTAGTAGGTACTTGTCAAATAAATATTAAAGATGGCTTACTGAACAGTAGTGTTGGTATAATTTTGGGAGTGACATAATTTGGTTAATATTTAATTAGCAAAACATGGTTGAACATGATTTATCATTGTTTCCAAACAAAATCAAATATCAGTATTTTCACTGCTACAGCTCAGTGTACATTAAAGCAATTTTTATAGTTTTCATCCACCATTTGTTAGCCTGCAAAGCAGGCGGTTTTGCGGGGGGAATGATTCGAAAACAGCGATTACGAACGACCGGCCGCCATTTTGAACGCGCGAACAAGGGAGAAACTGGGGAGAGGAAAAAAGAGAAGGGAAGGGGGTGGGGGAGGGGAAAAAGGCGAGAAGAGGGGGGGGTCCCTTTTCACTTTTTTCCTCTCCCCAGTTTCTCCCTTGTTCGCGCGTTCAAAATGGCGGCCGGTCGTTCGTAATCGCTGTTTTCGAATCATTCCCCCCGCAAAACCGCCTGCTTTGCAGGCTAACCATTTGTACATTTTGCTTAATCATATCACGATGTCAATTATTACGTTTCAGAAAAAATTCAGGTTCAAAAACTAAACCATGGTTGAACATGGTTTACCATAAACTGTGGGGGGAAAATCAGTGTTCTCCAGAAGCGCCGGCGGCCAGCGAAAACGCCGGCTACTCGTGTCTGAAATGCCGGCTACTTTGTTAGACCAAATTACAAGACATATTCAACTTGTGTTCAGTTCCGTACTAAACTAATTTCAGTTATTACAATCGTTTCATTCCTGTGTATAATAGTATTTAAACTAGTAAAATAAAAGTGTCCCCGGCACCTTTAAATACCATGCTTCAAGGGTTTTTAACACTTTGCCATCCACAGTTAGATCTAGTAAGGACAATCATGAATTTCGCCGCTTGTCTGAAGCACACTATGTTTCGAATGCTGTAAATAGACTGACTGAACAATAGTTTTTATTATTTTCAATATTAATTTATCTTAGTAGCTTCTACATTATAGTAATAGTAATGTATACATTATAATTATTTAGATATTTATGTAACATAGAAGAGCCAATTAATTTTTGGAGTGTTATTAAACCATTATTATTATTATTATTAAACACACATGGCAAACGTAACCTTCCCTGCTGTTTCCCTCCCGCCTTTTTGTCAGTTTGTCCCATCCCGTTACCCACCACGAGGGAAAACCCGCTTCGCGCCTCTATTCTTCCGGGTTCTGTCTCCCAGTCTCCAATCATTTCTTTAACACCAAGTTCAATTTTCCAGTGCTTGTTTTTATTCCAACTTTATATGTAGCTCCCAAAGGAATTTGTTTACCTTTCCCTAATAGGGGAATTACTTGGAGCCAAACAAACAAAAACAGAGCTTGACACAATATAATTTTATTGGACTCTGCACTCAGATCACGCGAACACTCAGTTTATTGATCACCCGATTGTATCATGCCACTGCCCTGAAATCAGATCACTGCCAACGACCAATCACAAACCGCGCATTTTTTTTCCGTTTCGCAACTCTTAGGGCTGTGCCGTGTGGGGGGGGGGGGGGGAGGAGTGAATGTGGGTTGTGTCGATGTGTACTTGGAACCTCAAGCTGATCTTTTCAGCAGTCCTTCAACCTGCGGCTAGTTGAATTTACATATAGGTCAACTCCTGCACGCTTTGCTTCTTTTAGCTGTCAGCAGTCCTTTAACCTGCAGCTTGTTGAATTTGCTTATAGTTCAACTCCTACACGCTTTTTTCCTTTGACCTGATTTGTTTAATCAAGGGCGGTCCCATAAGTAAGAAACGGCGTTTAATATGACCGCGAGAAAGCCTCTGGCACCCAGGGTATCATGTAGGACGATCGGAGCGCCGTATAAATGCACAATAGCCTTCCAGGACTACCAGGAGACAATATCTACATAAAACTTCATCAACTCTTTACTGAAGCGCCAAGATTTGATCCTAACACAACTTTATCGTGTAAACCACAAACCACATTAAATTAAAAGTTCTTCAGAGTTCTTTATAGTGTTCTTCACAGCCTGCGAAGAATTCAATGTTTTTTGTTACAACATATTATGAAAGAGAAGAGAAGGGGGTGGGGGAGGGGAAAAAGGCGAGAAGAGGGGGGGGTCCCTTTTCACTTTTTTCCTCTCCCCAGTTTCTCCCTTGTTCGCGCGTTCAAAATGGCGGCCGGTCGTTCGTAATCGCTGTTTTCGAATCATTCCCCCCGCAAAACCGCCTGCTTTGCAGGCTAACCATTTGTACATTTTGCTTAATCATATCACGATGTCAATTATTACGTTTCAGAAAAAATTCAGGTTCAAAAACTAAACCATGGTTGAACATGGTTTACCATAAACTGTGGGGGGAAAATCAGTGTTCTCCAGAAGCGCCGGCGGCCAGCGAAAACGCCGGCTACTCGTGTCTGAAATGCCGGCTACTTTGTTAGACCAAATTACAAGACATATTCAACTTGTGTTCAGTTCCGTACTAAACTAATTTCAGTTATTACAATCGTTTCATTCCTGTGTATAATAGTATTTAAACTAGTAAAATAAAAGTGTCCCCGGCACCTTTAAATACCATGCTTCAAGGGTTTTTAACACTTTGCCATCCACAGTTAGATCTAGTAAGGACAATCATGAATTTCGCCGCTTGTCTGAAGCACACTATGTTTCGAATGCTGTAAATAGACTGACTGAACAATAGTTTTTATTATTTTCAATATTAATTTATCTTAGTAGCTTCTACATTATAGTAATAGTAATGTATACATTATAATTATTTAGATATTTATGTAACATAGAAGAGCCAATTAATTTTTGGAGTGTTATTAAACCATTATTATTATTATTATTAAACACACATGGCAAACGTAACCTTCCCTGCTGTTTCCCTCCCGCCTTTTTGTCAGTTTGTCCCATCCCGTTACCCACCACGAGGGAAAACCCGCTTCGCGCCTCTATTCTTCCGGGTTCTGTCTCCCAGTCTCCAATCATTTCTTTAACACCAAGTTCAATTTTCCAGTGCTTGTTTTTATTCCAACTTTATATGTAGCTCCCAAAGGAATTTGTTTACCTTTCCCTAATAGGGGAATTACTTGGAGCCAAACAAACAAAAACAGAGCTTGACACAATATAATTTTATTGGACTCTGCACTCAGATCACGCGAACACTCAGTTTATTGATCACCCGATTGTATCATGCCACTGCCCTGAAATCAGATCACTGCCAACGACCAATCACAAACCGCGCATTTTTTTTCCGTTTCGCAACTCTTAGGGCTGTGCCGTGTGGGGGGGGGGGGGGGGAGGAGTGAATGTGGGTTGTGTCGATGTGTACTTGGAACCTCAAGCTGATCTTTTCAGCAGTCCTTCAACCTGCGGCTAGTTGAATTTACATATAGGTCAACTCCTGCACGCTTTGCTTCTTTTAGCTGTCAGCAGTCCTTTAACCTGCAGCTTGTTGAATTTGCTTATAGTTCAACTCCTACACGCTTTTTTCCTTTGACCTGATTTGTTTAATCAAGGGCGGTCCCATAAGTAAGAAACGGCGTTTAATATGACCGCGAGAAAGCCTCTGGCACCCAGGGTATCATGTAGGACGATCGGAGCGCCGTATAAATGCACAATAGCCTTCCAGGACTACCAGGAGACAATATCTACATAAAACTTCATCAACTCTTTACTGAAGCGCCAAGATTTGATCCTAACACAACTTTATCGTGTAAACCACAAACCACATTAAATTAAAAGTTCTTCAGAGTTCTTTATAGTGTTCTTCACAGCCTGCGAAGAATTCAATGTTTTTTGTTACAACATATTATGAATCGCATTTTATATTAACACCACCTGCTGATAATCGCAACAGATTAAATTAAAACTCTAGCAGTTCGTTAACACTTCTACTTTTTAAACAACATTTCTAGTAACTTATTTTTAAAGATATTTGAAGTTCACTTAGCAAAGCTTTATTCAGCTGCAAACCAGCGTTCGATCGATCATTCCATCGATCGATTGTTCCATGGCAATTACCTGCCTCCTCGTCAGTCCGCAATTTTAGCCGCGAACTCGAAACAAAACAGGTACTTGTTCGCCTGGTCTTTCAAATCAAATATGGCTGTCACCTCTAGGCTTGGATACTCATGCTTGATCGGCAAGGATAGTTTCAATCCGACTTCCACCCCCTCTTTCAAGGGACACTTGAGACCGTGATCTTCACAGGCATCTGGCTGAGGCAATGGAAAAGGTAGCTTTGCTTCGCCAACTTTCCCAAACGCTTCCAGTCTTCCAGCTGATACAGCTTCATTTGGAGTAAAATAAATTGTAGCATTGACTGTAGTTCCTTTGTGGAAAATGCACGGCTGTGACGGACAAGGAGTCACATCCACGGAGTTGAGTTTTGCCAATTGCGGCGGTTCGCCCTCACATGGCCCAACTTTAATGGCATTTTTTACCGCTGCAGTGCTATGAAACACAAGAAAACTAAACAGGACCAATGCTCCTTGGTTTATAAACATTTTGCCTAGGTTTAGCCCTAACTTTCTCCGCCGTCACTTCCAGGGAAGAGCTGATTTCTGTTTCTCAATGCTTCAGCATTATTTTAATTCGTGGTAGCGTGACAGTTGACATGCGTGCGTTTTGATTACCAAATAAGGCACACAGGAAATTCAGAATTCGAGTACTGGACTTGCAAGAAGCGAACACGCAAAATAAGGACCGAAACTGTAAAAAGAGGACTTTGCAGCACGGAACCGTACTCGACTTGCAAAACAGGACTTGGGAAATAAAGGCCTGTGGAAAAGTAAGCCTTTTTTCTTTGTCTCGTTTTTGGCTGCGGTAAAACAAAAGAAGAAGAAGAAAAAAAGACAAACGGGCGGCAAACGAAAGTTGGAGATATAAAGTAGAAAGAAACCTTCTTCAGTGGCTACAACAACAAAGCCCCGTGAAGAAGGTTTGTTTTGCAAACCAAAATATCGGGCAATTTTCCAGCTACATATACATTTACTTAATATCTCCAACTTTTTCGTTGTCGTCTTTTGCGCCTTTCTTTTATACTGCTGTAAGGACCAGTCTTGAGTACTTTACTGATCCAGGTCTACTTATATAGATCCAGCAATTTTCAACGTCTTGTCACTGTGATCTTCCTATAAACTTTAACGTTAATTTAAAAACTTTTGCTGGCGCCGGGAAAAAAAAGACTCCCCCCCCCCCCCCCAAAAAAAAAGCAAAACAAAACAAAACAAACAAACAAACAAAAAAACAAAACAAAAAACAGAATGAGGTTTTATCATAAAATTAATCTTATCAGTAAAGGTGATGCAGGTTCTGGAAAGGACGACGTCATGTGTTTGGACGACCGCTAGAGTAGAAGACCGAGGCTCGATTCTTCGCTGGAGAACTATATTTCACATAGCTTCTTATGATTCTTATATCTTCCTTTTACACGTTTATTCACACGTTTACCCCGGCTCGTTTATATACTTATGCTTAATTTAATTCACCCAAGCTCTAAGTTCAGTTGTCTCTAAAACTGGCCCTGGATTCGTAATATGTCGATTTTTCTTAATTAGAATAACGAACCAGAATTTATTTATTAATTGAAAACGTATTTTCTGTAGTTTTACAGATAATGAAAATTTTCCCGCTAAGAGCACAAGACAGATTTTACAGATATACCAAGTCTGTCAGTACACTGTTTTCTTTTTTCGTTCTAGAAGTCTTTAAAAGTTCAGTCACGCTTAAGCACAATACACTGTTAGGGAATGAACGTTGATCAACTAGGGCCTCAACTAGGGAGTCCATCGATCGGGCGAGCCCGGCTTTTAAAAAGTCAACCAACAATTTTCACCGGAAACTGGATGCAAAACAGGTACTTGCCTTTCTGGTCTTTCATCCCAAACTGCACCTTCAGTTGCCAAGAAGGATAAATTTTCTTTACTGGCAAGGATATCTTCAATTTGCTTTGCACCCCTCCTTTTAACGGGCAAGCCAGGTTGTGATCTCGGCAGGCATCCTGTTGAGGCAATGGAAACGGGAGTGGAATACCCTTAATAATTCCATATACCTCCAGTTTTCCACTTGTTACATCCGCTTCGGGGGTAAACGTGATGGTACAATTCACTTCGGTTCCCTTGTGGAAATGGCACGGCTCTACAGGACACGGAGTTACATCCACAGATGCAAGCTTTGCATGTAGATCTTTATTCAGGCAAGCCTTGTAATGAATAGAATTTCCAACTGCCACAGAGATATAAAAGAACGCCATCAACCCAAACAGGATTAATTTTCCTTGCTTCACAAACATCTTGCCAGCGCCAATGAACTCTGCAAAGAAAGACTGAGTATGTATATTCTGCGTGATAACATGCAGTACCTTGTGATATATTTGTGATACTCATTGGATCAGGTATCACAGACCATGGGATCGGGATCAGCAGTTCTTTTAAGGATCAGGGATCAGGCTGTACCATATTTGTGGGATCAGGGACGAAAATTGGTCACGCTTTTGGAATCAAGGATCAGAAATTTGCATAAAAATGGGATCAGCGATGAAAAAACATACCTCGTTACCGCACTGTGATACTGACTTTATCCATCACGCCCTACGCCTCTTTCGCGTGAGAGGCCTCACGCCCAACGAGGCGCGCAAGGCCCCTTGTGTCCCGCGCGCCTGAGCCGAGAGACACGACTCAAAGGCAACTTAAGATCTAAAGCTGATTACTTTCTTTCTAACTTTAACTATGACATTGCTGATGTGTAACTTATTTCTCCTGAAATAAGAAGTAACTTAGTCTTAACAAGTTTCAATTGAACTCAGCGCATTTCTTAGATAAATCTAAAGTCCCTAACAGTGACGAAAATGAAATATCTCTTTACATCATCACTGCTTGTTCAAACATTCACGTGATGACAATTAAGGAAACAATCACTATTGGAGAAGATGTTTTAATATTTAGACTAAGTCTGCTTACTAGTTCCATATGAAATATATGAAGAACAAGTAAGGAGAATAAGCATTTTCATATCAGGGCTTTCTTAATAAACCTGATGAAACACGCCATTCTCTTTAATTTTTTTGCCTTATATTATTTACTGTGTCACGACACTTTGTGTATGAGAAACGCTTGTAAAATTAAGTCTGTTCTCATATTAGGTAAGTTTGAAAAGTTTGGTTTTCAAAATTCAAATTAAGATTTCTACGTACGTTGTATACGTATTCAAAGCTTACCTGATTAGTAGTCTCTGGGCTATACATTATTCTGAAGACTCTTAAGCGTGAACCGGCTTGCGTTCTGTAACTGCATGTTCCAACATGCCACCTTGTGGACAGCTTGTGACATTTTCAAAATTTTGCCCGAGGGTATCAACAGGAATGGGGCTCAGCTTACAATTGGTTTACTGTTTAGGGCGCTGTTCTTTAGATCGCACTATCGTGAGTTTGGTGGTTGAAGGCTTAGTCCCTGAATCGCGACGTGTTACTTTCCCGCGGGGGGGGGGGGGGGGGTTACTCCCTTATATGGCTTGTACGGACACATGCCGCTGGACAGGATATGGATCAGGATATGGATCAGTCCTGAACAGGGTTACTTTATAATTTTATGCGAGTCCCTTAAACGAGTCCCTTATGCGAGTCCCTTTATGCGAGACCCTTAAACAGGGTCTGAACGTGACCTAAAGAGGGTGTGGTGGCACGATTGCCGTCGTTAAATATGTGCAGTCTTCAGCAATCCTTGATCGGACACGTTTACCGGTCTTTAAAACTTAAAATTGCGTAGAACAAGGGAGTGTGTATTTTGTCATTTGACCTAAACAGGGACCTAATATGGAAAGCGTTGTCCTAAACAGGGTTGATACTTTAGGACTTTTTTTGTCCTAAACAGGGTCAGAGAGCGGCAGCCCTAGCTACACCCAAACATGGGACAATCCCCCCCCCCCGGCGTTGCTTTCTTAGACGAGAATCGTTTCTCTCTACCCTGACGTATAAATGGTTGGTAAATACAATCACGTAACAGTAAAGAACCTCAAAACACACCTTGTCAGTTTGGCCAAACAACCAGAGGCTAGAATTCTAACTTGTTTCAGTCTCCGAAATGGTGGTTAAAGTTACTGATCATGAGAAAGCGCCAAAAAATCCCGCCGCCTCGTTCCCTTTCTAATTGCTGGTTTGCACGTGACGTCGTAAAATTTTAAAATCAAAACTCGCTAGGCCTGCTAAATTTTTATCGTCAACAGGTGTAAGAACACCTAAAAGTATGTCTTTTCACAAGTTTCCAGCTCAGTATCATCCTTTGTGTTTAAAATACAGCCTCTTGAATTTTCAAAAATGACGCCCAGTACTTGACCGGAGTTGACAAATTCACTCGTCGGGGTGCTAAAATTTAAAATTCTTAGCTTCTGATATTGAATGGTTTCGAATTTATTTTTTGATGGCGAGACAGTGAAAACCGGCAATTGTCGCCATCCCTACTATCTGGGAGCCTGGAACAGGCTAGAATAATTCATGTTAGGGTTATCAAACATACAATCTCCTGTAGCTACAGAGTCTTTTTACCATCAAGGGTAAGGACATTTCGGGAGGCTATATATGTTTGCTTGCTCTAGCATAAATCACATGCCGGCCCAGCTAGATGGGAATCAGCAAAAATTACGGGAAGAGGGGTAGTGATGGACTACTCCTCCCATCAAGGTAGCCCTGTGATGCAGTATACCATCCTATTCAAAGGAAAATAGTTGTACCCCTAGTTGTTTCATGCCAAAAAAAAAGCCAGAGTCAAGGGCCGAACATGTGATCTGCTTGCGACACCTACGGGACTTTACCCCCAATAGCATTAACGTCATCAGATAATTACAAACGAAGAGATTGAGTTTACTGTCAACCAGCAACCAAGGGTGAAACGTTAATGATGAGAGAAGTTTTTAAAGTCAGCGGCGAAAAATTAGGACACATTAAAAGGCTTTTCTAACCATGCCCTATAGCTCTTTTTAAACATTCGTTTGTTGTTCAAATGTGCCGACCACTGAAACTAAACAGCCAGTAGATCTTTCATTTAATATCCAATAGGTGACGTCAACGATATCTTGTGGGACTGAATCTCACTGTTCAACTTACTGATTGGGTCGGAGAACAAGAAAAAATATATCAATTTACATTCGCGTGCCGTAATTATTTCATGCACCGTCTTGCAAAGAGGTGCCATTTTTCGGGCATTTTCTACGGACGATATCACAAATCTCGATCCGGTTTCAGAAAAGTTTCAATGGGGGACGTCAGATCGATCGACCGAAGATTTCATAGATAGCTTAAAGGATTTTGAGGGTTTACCCAACGGTATCGAAACATATAAAGATTGAATTAATTTTTTTTGTAAGCGCGGCTTCGAAAAATGAATTCCAAGGTGTAGTAACAGTGAAAATGAATACTTGGAGCAGTATGTGTCTTTTCAACAGTGGTTTATTGCACATGGGAGCAAGCAGCAATGAAAATTTTTAAACAATTTAACACATACAGTGGCGAAGTTCTTTCTAGTTCGCTGTTTACTAGATAAAAGCTTGTACAATAAAAACTCTTAAAAATCACTACAACTAGTGCACTTGGATAATAATCCCTTGATTTCCTTCTCTTTAAGCATTTCGCTTTAACAAACAAAGGTGCATGATCATAATTTTATCACTGGAAAAATTAAATAATAACCGAAATAATCAGCGAAACAATCAAATACTAAAATAATCAGCGAATTAATCAGCAAACCTCATTCCCGTAGTAATTTAAAGTGATTTGCAGTACGATACTTTAACAAATGTAGCTAGAGTGATTCTAAAACAATTGAGAAACTCAGTTCAAATGATAAATTCATTACCTAATTTATAGCAGTTTTCAACTTAATCATCGTCATCGACTTTTTAATCAGCCGGGGCTTTAGCAAGATACTGATCCGCTCACTCAGCTGGCTATTGGACTTTTGCCTTGAACTGGATGCACATTACGACTTTCCCGTGCGTGTCTTTCACATCAGCCTGTACTGTCGTCGGGACGGGAGGCAACCACTCCTTCACAACCGTGGAAAGGTGGAATTCGTACTCCTTTCCAGCTTTCAGTGGACACTCCAAGTTGTGGCCTTGGCAGATGTCAGGCTGATCTACCGGCAGTTTTATCCTGACTCCAAAAGCCATCCCAAAAACCTCTAATTTTCCACCACCCTGCGGCTTCTTCTGAGTAAACGTGACAGTAGTATTGACAGTGGAGCCTTTCTTGAAAACGCACGGTTCTGAGTCGCAGGGAGTAATATCAACGCTTGATACATCGGTGTTATCTTCGCTCTTGCACTTTTTGAATGCAACGGATTTTCCAATCACATTAGACAGCCTGGCAGGCTCCGCAAGGATTGCAACTGAGCCGGGCATATACCTGTATGGTTCTCCAACCACCACAGCGCTGTAAAACGCCAGAAGGCCAAACAAGATGAACGCTCCTTGGTGCGCCGCCATTTCGTCAGTGTTAGACCGTACTGCTAGCAACTGAAATCTCGCCACTGCGTGCTAAACGTTTATACTGTTTTCAAGAGTGGATAAGTTTGACATCTTTGGACTATGCGTGTGATACATTCTGACGCCTTGTGATCAGTCTATGATCTGTGTGTAATACCAAATACATGATATCATTGATAACGGGGGATGGTTTGAAAGTACCCATACTCTTGAGGGGTAACGTTTACCTCAATACTGAAGACGTGAACACTGTATGTCCGTGTCGTCATTTGTTACTGTAAAAGTGATTTTTTTTTGGCCTGTTTGTGTATGTGCTATTGTTGCTACAACCCAGCGTAGTATTATATTAGTCCAGTTCTGGCCCCTCTCTCTGTCACGCGCGGAGCGTTGCGTGACAGAGAGAGGGGCCAGAACTGGACTATTGTGCGATAGATATTCTAAGCGGACTCTGCCTTTAGCGATCGATGATCTGGGCGATGAGGTCACTATGTTATAGTCTTACGATGACATCAAATTATTGCAATGGAAATCGAAATACACCGATTGAAATATCGGCAGGGGCGTGTCCTCGGCCCATGGGTCATGGGCTCCGGATATCGGTTAACTTTGTGATTGTGCACATTGTAAGTAAATAAATACTTCAAGTATCGCCTCACCCTTGAAGGAAATGGAGCTTTGACCCCTTTATCTCGAACAACTTATCTAATTTTCTAATTTTAGGGACTTTTTGAAATTAAGCAATTTCGTCAGTGATAGTGAAAGTTCGCCATTTTTGAAGTTCGCAAAATTCAAAATTTAACAATTAAGACTAAGGAAAAGTCAAAGCCAATTAATGCAATGAACGAGCTTTGTACAAGTGTGCCTCGATTTAATTTTAAATTGAAACTCCGGTTACCGCATCACCCTTGACGAAAATGGATTTTGGACCGCTATCCTCTCTAGTTTTAGCAACTCTGAAATTGAACAAATATAGCAATTCGTAGCTGAAAGAGAAAGTTCGTTATTGTAATCGATTTCGCAAAACTCAAAATTTATCTATAAAGCTTGTCAAAAAAAAAAGGGTTAAAAGACTAAGGAAAAGTCCAGTCCAATTAATTGAATGAGCTAGATAGCTCTAGCCTGTTCCAGGTGTTCCCGCTCGTTCCTGCTCTTTCGCTCGCTTTATTTTTCGCTCGCGCTCCACAATCTGAACGCCTGGAACAGGCTAGATAGCTCCGGCTGGTACTATAAAGACTCAGTTCACATGACGTGACTAGGAGAATGACTACTACCCCCGGGACGGGATGTTAGTCCATCACCATTTACATAACTTAATCAGGAGAGAGACAATTTGTAAGAAAGTTACTTGTCTAAAGAAACAACACAACACGATGCTGAGACCAGGCTTTGAACCACAGACATCTTTCGATGGAAAGTCCGAACGAATGTCCTGTCCACCGTAAGGGAAGCTCATCACACGTGCGTCACGTTTCCACGCGGTAGTGTATTATCGCGCGCGTTCTCGTGTTCCCTCGACTAACCCTGAACGGAAGGAGGAACTGCTCGTAGTCTACGCCCAGTTTGTTCGCGGAAACCACTACAAACACCACTACGCCTTCACAAAAGACTGAAGCAATCGTGAATTTTGAGTAGGCAGTTAATCCTTTCCAGGAAAAGTCGCTAGATTTAAAAAACTGCCAAAATAGTGAATTCAAAAAGGGTATATGAAGATACTTAACATGACATGCGGCTTCGGGTTACACGCTTTCCAAACAATCGACATCCAAAGTCCATGATTTTGTCACACAAAATAAACATTCATTGTCACTCAAAACAGGCTTAATTTCTTTCATTCAATCAATTTTCATAGCTTATAGTTTATTCAGATTGTTTAGATTTGCGTGCCAGCTGGAACAAAACTATATTCAAAAAGCTTTCCATGATTGTTAAACCTGAATAAAGGCTCCTTGCTGCGTGGAACTTAGCCGACCTGCGGCGAACAGCTCAGCGACAATGAGCTCAAAATTCCTTCTTTGATCACGACCGACACTCTGGTAAGGATGCAAAACTAATCTTCATCATCGCTTAGGGGAAAGGTCACAAATATTTAAATTCTGTTTAGTCAGCCTAAATTTTTTTAAATTATTCATTGCTGATTCTGATCTTTACAAATATTCGTCTACAAATTTCTCCTGTTTGCTGTTCGAAGTAGACCTTTTTTTGGGAACAGAAGTCTTGAGAAGAAAAGCACCCAACAATACACGATGGGGCTGGACAAACACAAGTATGTCTCTCCCACTACCTGTACCCGTGGGGTAGTCGATAGTCGATATAAGTCCACACAGCAACCACACTCGAATTAGCCTGCATAGCAAGCCTTTCCGTAGCGTTTTCAGCCCGTTCGAGGCGTTTTTCGCCTTTTGGCGGCGCAAAAATTGGGGCGAGCGCAATGCTCATGGAAGCTGCGGGGAGGGGGAGGGGAGGCGAAAAAAGGAAACTTTTCCTCCCCTCCCCTCCCCCTTCTCGTACTTTTTTGCGCTCGCCCCAATTTTCGCGCGTTCAAGAGGCGAAAAATGCTTCAAACCTGCGGACAGCACTACGGAAACGCTTGCTACGCAGGCTACATTCGAATCAAGGTCCACAACCGTGTCTCACGTTTCGCTTATATCATTTACATTTAAAGTCTAATTATATCTGTCAGTGGAAGTTGACATTCCCTTTTCACGTCCATACAAGTCCCTAACCAATTTTCGAGGGAATGAAATTATTTAATGCGAGGCCTACAAAAGGGTGCGAATTTCAGTCTCGACGATTACCGAAGATCTCCGCGGGGTAGGGAATTTCCTACAGTGGGCTATTTGAAGAGAAAATAAACCATCTGAATGCAATGGTCACACAACACAACTCCGCGGTATGACCAGTACCTTACGCATGCGCACAGCCATATCACCCGGCCAGTGGCAGCGATGGACAGCTGTTTCGTCCTTGTTAGGACTCATCAGCATGGCATAGCCAGGCGTGAGGGTCTCACATAAGATCATCGACCCCGCCGTTTACTGCCTAGGTGAGGGTAGAAGCACTCCTTTCAGCGCCAGTGGTAGCTGTGGCTGCGACTGTACAAGACAGTCTAGGCAATGCGTATGGAGTGTGGATCTCCTGAATTAACAGGGATGCGAGTGTGACGACATAAAATGTCAAAATAAACCATCTGAATGCAATGGTCACACAACACAACTCCGCGGTATGGCCAGTACCTGAGCTGGCGCTTAATGGAGTGCTTCTGCACTCGCCTCGGCAGTAAACGGCGGGGTCGATGATCTTCTGTGAGACCCTTACGCCTGGCCATGCCATGCTGATGAGTCCTAACAAGGACGAAACAGCTGTCCATGGCTGCCACTGCCCGGATGATATGGCTGTGCGCATGCGTAAGGTACTGGCCATACCGTGGAGTTGTGTCGTGTGACCATCGCATTCAGATGGTTTATTTGAAGAGGCTCCACCCGAAAGGGGTGCTTTTTTGCGCTTGCTGCATATGAAAGGGCAGGGAAATTTAATTTGCTGTTGTAGTATGTTAAGGGATTGCTTAAATTCACCTTAAACTGAAGGAGATACCAGCTAAGTCAGAAATCACAACGCAAAAATATACGAAAGTTGGATCCTTCGAGCGACTTAATTCCTGCAATGATGAACTGTTTTCGAAACAAAAGATAACAAATAGTAGGTTGTAAATCCCTAATCAACAGAGTCTCTTTTATCTTGCAATGGGTGTCCTTCCCTCCTCTTGCCAAAATTCCGAAATGGTCCCATTTCATGTTATGACCAGTTGACGTGACATGGTCGGCAATAGCACATGAGTGATTGCTACTCGTAACGGATTTGAAGTGCTCTGTTTTCCTGTCATACAATCTTTGTTTAGTTTTACCAATGTAGAACTCCTGGCAATCCCAACAGCTAGCGTTATAAACAACCCTGGACATTTGAGCACGGGTGAGTCATATGCAAATTTTTCTACTATTTGTTATCTTTTGTTTCTATAATTAGTTACTTATTCTAATCATCAAATGTAAGAAAACAACCTACCGTTATACTTCCGTGCGCTTACACCGATCAATAAATCATCGCGGCTTGTTAATATAAACAGTGGTATTTTGACATACCATGCGTGTCACGTTGAAAACTGCTCGATTTGAACAATTTTAAAACCAAAATGAGCTACAATTTGTTGAGGGCAAAACGGTGTGATGCAGAAATTTAGTTACTTATCTACTTACGTACGGAGAAGCGACCGATGAAAAGGTGAAACTATACGGGGACATGAGTCTCGACACTTACCGCCTTATGTACCAGTCAAATTGAAGCTTCAACATCCCCCCCGGGCGACCCCCCGGGCATTTGAACTTTTGAAGATTTGCTTGTTCAAATTCCCTCCGCTCGGGGCAAAAAAGCCGTTCAAATGCCCCACCCATTAGTACTGAAATACCTCTCCTCAAAGACAAATTTCGTCTTCATTCAAACAGTGTTCGCGCTTTTCAGAGAGAGATATGCAGTAATGACACCTTCAAACTTCTTTTAAAGACCGTTTTGAGAGCGTTATTCACTAACAAAGGCGAAATTCTATCTTGGAAATCCGTCAAACCCTGCAAAAACCGAAAAACTCACGGGCATATTACGCTAGAACAAGAGATAAATCTGGTTCAAATTCCCCACCCTTCCAAGGCAACGTTCAAATTCCCCCCTCCCCGGGCACTATGCCCGGGGTTTGTCCGGGGGGGATGTTGAAGCTTCAATTTGACCGGTACATTACCGCGTTGATGTATTGCAACGGTTAAAAGCAAGTTCCTCGTCCTTTCTTTCCGTTTTAAAATACATCTAACTGAGGAATCAGTTATCAAGAAATGTTGCAGAATGATCGATTCATGTTAATATTGCCTTAAGGAAAGTATGGCTTGTAAAACGTCGCCTTTGTTTGCGAAATTTTCTTACTGTTTCATGCACGTCAAAACACATGTCACGTGTACACAAACAACTTACATCAGCCCAAATGTCACGAGAGCCAAACACAGGCATTTGACAGATATGGCACTTTTTCGGTGAAAGCAAACAAAATCGTAGAGAATTTCCTCAAATTATTGCTAACTTTCCTCAACTTGACGGAGTTGGCGTTGAATGAATCTTGTGGCGTGACAGTACATGTACATCCCCGAGGGGTATGGCGAGGGGATATTCTTCGAAAACAAAACTCGGGAACGATAAAGAGACTGGGGTGTTATAAGTCGAATCCCTCCCTCGACACCCTGCTAAACAAAATCGCACAGAAAAAAAAAAACAAAACAAAAAACAAACAAACAAACAAAACAGTAACGGGATCAGCTGTATAATTCACCCTCCCAGCTACGTTTTTTTACTTATCCCTCTTCCCCGTCTCCAACTAACTGCCTCATCAAAACTTATCACAAGCGAGGACCACGATACAGGTGCATTGTTTTGCTCCATCTTCGACTGACTTAAAGCTTTTAGAGCTTATTCTCTTTAACCAAAGTGCAAACGTTGTAGGTATCGCAGACTCTAGGACGTTGCAAGTCAAGGAAACACAGATATGATTCTCTTGCACTGTTGAATTTCTGAAGGCCCCCTTTTTTGAGGGCAACTTTCAAGGGGTGAAGCACAGGGTGAACTCTGAATGCGCAGCCGCAACTAAGGAGGAGGAAAAAGATGATGAAGAGGAGTTTATGCAAATCCTGCAAGAAAAATGTGTTTGCGTCTTTCAGCGACAATAGTGAAAAACACTGTGGAGTTCTGAATTTCTTTCCGCACAGCAGGTGTCTCTTCCAACCTTGCTGCCAAAGGGCACCATCAGTTGGCGTCACAGCAAGACATCTGTACCGCAGAGGAGGACGATACCTTTTACAGTATACTGAGAATCAGTGCTTTGCTCCCTTGACTTACAACATCCTTTAGTCTACGATATCTATAATGTTTGCACTTTAGTATAAGAGGATACTTAAAAGCTTTAAGTCAACACTCTTCAAGAAATTTGTGTTCCTTGCTTGAAGATGCAGTAAAAAGTTGCACCTGTATTTGGGACGAGTGCTGTTGAGGCAGTGAGTGGGGACGGGGAAGAGGAGTAAGTACAAAAACGCAGCTGGGTGGTGAAGTTAGACTTGCCCACAAGTCGAGCTCAGAGTTTTTTTTTTTGGAAGCGCGATTTCGGAAGCGTGAAACCCCAAAAAACCGAGCGCGAGGGAGCGGGAGCTCGACCTTTGTGTGCGGGCCTACCACCGGAACCGGAAATGAGAAGCGAAGGACGTTTGAGAAAGTCTAAGGTGAAGTATACAGCTAGTGGTCCTCTCGTTTTCCTTCACAGTGTGCTATTGTTTGGCGGGGTGTCGAGGGAGACATTCTATTATAGCACCCTCAGTCCTCGTCGGTTGGCTTTTGTTCTCCAATAATATCCCCTTGCAGGACCCCCAGGGGATTTACATCTACGTGACTGTTGTCACGCAACACTATTTCGTTCAGCGCCAACGCAGTCTAGCTGAAGAGTCAGCAAGAATTTGAAACAATTCTTTCCCATTCTGTTTGCTTTCATGGAAAAAGTACCATGGCTGCCAGTTGTCGGTAAGTAAATATTGTATTTATGTGTATCCAGAAATGAAACTGCAAGAAAATTTCGTAAAGAACGGCGACGTTTACAAAGCCATATTTTTCTCTAGAGAATATTAACATTGGTCATCCTGCAAGGTTTTTCTTAAGAATTCCATGGTTATAAATATGTGTTTTGAAACGGAGAGAAGCGACGAGGCACTTGGATTCAACAGTTGCAAACACTGAAATAAATCGGTGAATGTCGAGATCTATGTCCCTGTATAGTTTCACCTTTTCATCGCTTGAAAGTTTCAGTAAGTAATAGGTAACAAACTTTCTACATTACATATTCACGCCCTCGACAAATTGCAGTTCATTTTGGTTAATTAAATTTTTTTAGAAGTTTTTAACGTGACACGCGCGGTGGGGTGTCTGTAAAACCCGGAACACTCCCGGAACACCCCGAAACACCCCGGAACACCCCCGGAACACCCCGGAACATTCCCGGAACACCCCCGGAACAGCCCGGAACAGCCCGGAACAACCCCGGAACACCCCTGGAACATCCCATAATACCCCGGAACACCCTCGAAACAGACAGGAATACCCCCAGAACACCAAAATAGTGGTCAGCGGTCAGACGCTCACGAATTGACTAAGCTGAAGACCTCCGAAGATTCCCAATTCTTCAGAAGACTTTTGCGGATCACCCTGAGATTTCCGAGCATTTCAAGAATGCTTCGGAATATTTTCGAAGCTTTTGAGAACAGCGAAATAACCAATATTTAATGGAAAAAATATATTATACCAGGGCTCCTGATTAATACACGTGTCCTTCAGATCAACAAGCTTACGATTTTTAGTTAAAAACAAAAAAGGGGACAGTTGAATTATTAATTCTGCATTGATATTTCTCGTGCGAAGTTTGCATTATCACGCTCAGGTTTGACCTCAAAGACACAAAGCCTAATAATAGAGTGTCACGCAATGTTATGAGGTCATTATTCCGAGGTGACACACACACAGGATCGTCATCGTGTTATTACCACAGGCGCATGGAAAATGCGGTTTATCCGCCGGTTCGGTTACGCTAATATATACACCTAATTAAAAAAAAAAAACATTTCACATAAAAATAAAAAAAAAAGAGAAATAGGAATAGATTAGGCATGCAAACTACACTCAAGGATTTGCTCTGACGCAGAGCAATTTTAATTGAGCGTTTAAAAAAGGCGTTCACGAGCGTTCACATTTTTAGCTTTTGAAAACGCTCAAAATGTGAGCTTTTAGATGGCCAATTCACCTTTTATCAACTCAGTTTATTTTAATTTGAAGTATCATACCGCATTGCAGAGTGCTTCGGGAATATTAAAATCCGAGAACGCAGTTTCCATGTCTAATAAATTCCCATCTCACAGCTTTCTCTTTTCATATCTAAATTACAACGTTTTTGCAATTGGGCCTGGATATATTTTTGGTTAACAAAAGAGCGTAGCTCGGAAGATAAATAAGTAGGAGAAATGTGCGCCTGCAAAAAAGTACTCACTATAAGTTTGTAGAGGTATCCGAGGGCTTATAATGTGGGCTGTCACAATGTAATCCGGGAGCAAAAGGAGTTTACACTCTTATAGCAAGAAAAGGAGCAAGTATTTTATTTACTGTCACAACCCGATCTAGTTAGACTTTAAGAGAAAAAATTCAATAAACAAAGAGGAAAATCTGTAAATCTGTAAATCTGTTAAAGACAAAGACGAACCGAGCGACAGACGGGGAGCAGTTTATAAAATCAAATGCTGCGACTGCCAGGCCACTTATATTGGTGAGACCGGCAGAAATCTGAACGTCCGACTGACTGAACACAAACGAGCGACTAGAAATGGTGATATCAACAATCACATTGCCGAGCACCATTTAAAAACAAACCACAGAATCGACTGGGACTCTGCTGAATGCGTTACCTACAGTACGGACTACTATCAACGAATCACTCTGGAAAGCTGGTTTACCAACTTAGAACAAACACCACTGAACCGTTGCCAACAGCTACCTGCACCTTACAAACGACTGATTGCCGACAATAACAAGACAGACAAACAATAGACAAACTGACTCATTTGACTAACAATAGACCAACGGACATTTGACTAACAAAAGACGGATCGAAACGCACCAATCACGTTTACAGTCTTCACAGCCAATAACATCACGGCTTAACTGACAGACGACCAATAACATCACGAGATCGTCGACCAATCAGGACAACGACCAGAGACTTATAACATCTCCTGACGATTTACAGTTCACTTGACTCTGATGATGACTTCCGCTCAGGTTGTCGAAACGTCAGTCAATGTCACCTCAAACAGTCCTTCTCAGGACTACACTCACCCGGACGATCACAATTTACCGAATTATGAAAGAGGAAAATATCAACGATGAGAGTACATACCACATTTTCTTGAACTTTGCAAAGTTCAAGAAAATGTGGAGACATATTGAAATTCTCAGCTCCGGAAGAAGTAACACTGTAGCCAAAGGTGATGAATCAACGTGAGGTTTTCCAGGTGTTCCATTGTTCTAAAAAGCCATGAACAGAAACTAAAAGTACCAGAGAATTACTCTAGATCACAGGAATCGAACTGAGCAAGAGAGTTCTCTTGACCTGAGCAAATAACAATAACAAAATATGCGTTGATTGCACAGGGTTCATGGAAATGTGATCACGAGCGCATTACAATATAATAACAAGTCCAGTTTCGACTTCACCAGCTGATCCTGAGTAAAAATACTCAAGACGCATTTTTACAGGGTTAGTCTCAATCCGAAGTAAAATATGCACAAATACCAGCAGGAATTTTAAAATCAAACAATACACAGAGTTGTTCACTTCAGATTGAGACTATACCCTGTAGAAAATCCGTCTCTTGTCCTTTTTTAGCGGTCTTTGTGAACTGGAAACTGGATTATTTTAAACATTGCTGCGAGTAACCCTGCGATGGACTAGCGACCCGCTCAGGCGTGGGTTTCCCAAAAGCTCCGAAACTTTACGGGTCGATTTTGGGCACGATAATTCTCACTCTATCTTGTGAGCAAATAGCCTGCAACAGCAGCCGCCTTTTCTTGCTTTGAAAGGGCGGGTGGGGGGGGGGGGGGGGTTATTAAGGTACTTTCTCTAACTGGGCCTGTTGGGTTTGATTCATAGGTTCTTTCCCGATTCAGTCCTCTAGCTGTATGTGTCCTTAATTGCGATCTGCATTATTTTCTGGTGCACAGCTCTTGAGTTTGGTTTTCTCGAGTCTTGTCCTCTGGGACAAGCGGAGGAGAAATTATCTTAACTCCGCGATTATGTCGATGGAAAAGTTTTTTGAAGCACTTTGAAGCAGTTTAAAATAGAATTGTTCCAATTGCTGCCACAATGAAGGCAGCTGGGGCGAATTCAAATTTCCTGTTTACACAGACAGAGCTGAATAACGCACTGCGCATGTTCGTTACGTCACTGCTCTCCTCGTGGTGAATGAGTCAGTTTCTCGCTGATTTTGTGTTCCAAGCTGTGGGATTTTTTTGTTTTTAATGCCGTTTTAGTACTGGGAGATCTTAAACGAAGAATACGATGCCTTTGGCGATATCATTACGGTAAGTAAAGCTTTCATTCAGTGGAAATTGTGGTTTTATTTCAAGCTGTATAGCGGTGCTTTTCGGTCGTTTCGCCTACGGTCAACCTCTTAACGCGCTTTAGGAACGAGAAATAATGTATGTTGCACTTTCTTTTTCCCAGAGCATCCACTTTCATTGTGTCTTGAAGTCTGCACCTGTCGTGGGAAAGAAATTTGGATTTCAGGTGTAAACAGTACAATTTGTACTTGTAATGTTAATGATGATGAGAACAATTTGTGTTGCAAGTTGTGTTGTATTCACAACATTTCAAAATGATGTTAGTCATTTTAATGTGTTGAGACAACAGTAATAAAATGGTAGATAATTCTCAATAGTTATGTATCTCTTTATTTGTATCTATCAGCCATGGGTAAACCGTTTGTTCTTATTCAACCTCAACGAATTGGGCATAGGGGGTACACAAGCAAATCCTAAATGTCTGAAAAATTTAAAAGTTATTAAAAAGCCTTCCATGGTTACACTTACTAGTCTTGTCTTTGCCGCAGTGCAGTTTTCATTTGAATCAAAGTATCAATCTAACTTTCTTTCCATTTTCGTACATTTGGTGCATCATTTGCAGCCTGGCTGATAATCCTGAACTCCCGCACCTATCTTATCTATTTGCTTGTAAAGATGCCTTGGTATTGGCACCAATGCCCTTGAGTGTTGGGTTGAATTTCGTGAAGGAAAAGAGCAGCGGTTGTTTGCCCTCATTACTTCGTCACGGTGGGAAATACAGAGATATTCTCCTACGTTCACACCAGCTCCTCTCGCTAACTTCTTCTGTGCCTTATATAGCTTTCCACCTTTGCATGATACTTTGCTGTTTTTCTCATTTTCTTTTTATTTCCCTTGGCACACTTATCGTTGGATATACTTGTTTTTAAATTTCCCGGCGTTTCCACATTTGGCCAATCGAGCTGAACGGGTTGTTGTCATGGTGTTGAAGTAGGAAATACCAAAGCTAAGGATTTGAACATTGTACTTGCATGTGATCATGTATAGTTAAGGGACAATCAGTTGATAAGCTGACCTTTTTTGACCTATTATCAGATGAAGTAATCTCTGCGCCACTGAGTGTTGGTAGATGCTATTGACCAAGAATCCCTAAAATACACATCGTCCCTTGCAATGGTGTGAAATTAGGAATTGATTCAAAGGGGGTGTTTACGAGGTATCACTGCAACTTTCATTCTGATTTGGCTGAAAACTTGTACTGTGTTAGCATAAAGTGTATTTTCTGGTGGTTTGAGTTTTGTGCTACAATCAAATTATTGAAACAATAAGAATGATACTGTGTTTACATGATGCAAGAGTGAAAATCTCGATCTGGTTTAGTGAACCTGCACTGGTATGACTTATTCTAGTCTGAGATTTTGTGCTGGTACCGTGTAAACAAATAAGAGCTACAAGAGAGAGTTTGGTGAACTCATACCAGAATGACAGTTGCACCAGTATCATGTACACACCCCTAAGACCATCATTGCTATACAATGTCATTGCAATGTACACATTGTAAGCAGTTGGGTCCAAAGTTATACCCTCTGAGGCCACAAAGATTTCAATACTTTTCCACATCCCACCTACCGGAAAAGAGCACATCCTAACTTTCACATATAACATCCCTTTGTAGCACTCTTTCCCATTATTCTCTGAAATTTCTTAGTGTGCCATCTTGTTGTTTTAAAGTTGTTTGCATGTTACCAAACCTTTGTTGGACCCTGATGATAAACCATTTTTTAATGTCCTTTCCCACAGTGATTACCGTAAAAAATTTAATGCTCTGTTAATGCCCCCTGGGGGCTTCTTTATTTTCAGGCATACTAGAAGGGGGACTTAATAGAGTGGGGGGCTTATTTAAAACTCTCAGGGAATGAAAGATGACGATCTTTTTTTCTGCGGAGTGCTGGCCAGCTTTAATAGATAGCGATACAGTCTTCATGCACTTGCCATGCACAATCTTAAAACTGAAACCCATCCAAGCTCATACAAATGTGTTCTCCTGAAGTGTAGCCCTCAAAAAAGTGATAACATGATTAGCAAGGAGTTTTGCATCCAAAATCAGGAACTAATCCTGAAATTTGAATGAACACAAGTCTCTTGGCATATAAGCTCTTCTTGAGAGACTAGATGAGCAAAACCATCATTGATATACTGAATACAGAACTTGATAGAAAAGTACTGAAACTGTCCCATATGAAATTGCAAGTTGGAAACGTTTAGATCAAGAATATAGTGCAATTATAACCCGACCTATGTCACGCCGTACCTTCTGTCATTTTGTGGCCATGGGGGGAGGGGGCTCAATAGAGAGGGGGCTTGAAGCTCAAGATGGGGGATTATTGGAGATCTTGATTCTTACTGCCTACTACTCCTGTCATGTTTGCTGCCCAAAAATATCTTAAGGGGACTGAATGCTGTTAACCAAAAAGAGGGAAAGCCTCAGGCCATAAACAAAGTCATCAATCAAAACGATAAATGGTATTATTAAAATGTTTATTTTAAAATTCCACATTTGTTTGAACAATATTTAACATAATAATTTAATTTACATCATTGTTATTCTGATACCATGTAATTGAGCGACCGCTGGCCGCTCCATTGCCGAATTAGCATTATTTGTAATGCTAGTGGCAATTACCATGATTAAAGATTAAAGACGTTCATGAGTATCATACACAAAAATACAAAATGTAGGGCATTCCAGCTAAATAAACATAAAGGGCTGCAATTAATTTTAAAGCAGCAGCTGTGCAAGGAACTAAGGTGGTAATATACTCAAGATAGCCTCCCACTTCCAAACGAGCAGGTACGGATACACCTGTACTGCCGATATTGTTTCTTCCCCGTATGAATCTTGGGAGATGACTATAGTTTTTGATGTTCCACTTGCGCGGTAAACTGTTCTATCGATGGAACAATTTCAATCCATTACAAGCAACTTTGAATGTTTATAGCAAAAAGTAGAAAAAAAATCTCCACAGTAGAAACGAGCATTACATAAAACATGGCAAGAACTACCTGTGTTATGAATGTTAGCTTTAAGTATTCAGAAATGACGTTGAAAATCCGCTAAATGTTCACATACCACTTGCCAGGTAAACTGTTCCATCGATGGAACAATTTCAATCCATCACGAGCAACTTTGAACGTTTATAGCAAAAGGTAGAAGAAAAATCGTGAAGGTAGAAACGAGCATTACATAAAATATGGCAAAAACTACAGGTGTTGTGAATGTTAGCTTTAGATACGCAGAAACGACGTTGAAAATGCGCTAAATGTTCACATACCACTTGCCCGGTAAACTGTTCTATCGATGGAACAATTTCAATCCATCACGAGCAACTTTGAATGTTTATAGCAAAAAGTAGAAGAAAAATCGTGAAGGTAGAAACGAGCATTACATAAAACATGGCAAAAACTACATGTGTTATGAATGTCAGCTTTAAATATGCAGAAACGACGTTGAAAATCCGCTAAATGTTCACATGCCACTTGCCCGGTAAACTGTTCTATCGATGGAACAATTTCAATCCATCACGAGCAACTTTGAACGTTTATAGCAAAAAGTAGAAGAAAAATCGTGAAGGTAGAAACGAGCATTACATAAAACATGGCAAAAACTACATGTGTTATGAATGTCAGCTTTAAATATGCAGAAACGACGTTGAAAATCCGCTAAATGTTCACATGCCACTTGCCCGGTAAACTGTTCTATCGATGGAACAATTTCAATCCATCACGAGCAACTTTGAACGTTTATAGCAAAAAGTAGAAGAAAAATCGTGAAGGTAGAAACGAGCATTACATAAAACATGGCAAAAACTACATGTGTTATGAATGTCAGCTTTAAATATGCAGAAACGACGTTGAAAATCCGCTAAATGTTCACATGCCACTTGCCCGGTAAACTGTTCTATCGATGGAACAATTTCAATCCATCACGAGCAACTTTGAACGTTTATAGCAAAAAGTAGAAGAAAAATCGTGAAGGTAGAAACGAGCATTACATAAAACATGGCAAAAACTACATGTGTTATGAATGTCAGCTTTAAATATGCAGAAACGACGTTGAAAATCCGCTAAATGTTCACATGCCACTTGCCCGGTAAACTGTTCTATCGATGGAACAATTTCAATCCATCACGAGCAACTTTGAACGTTTATAGCAAAAAGTAGAAGAAAAATCGTGAAGGTAGAAACGAGCATTACATAAAACATGGCAAAAACTACATGTGTTATGAATGTCAGCTTTAAATATGCAGAAACGACGTTGAAAATCCGCTAAATGTTCACATGCCACTTGCCCGGTAAACTGTTCTATCGATGGAACAATTTCAATCCATCACGAGCAACTTTGAACGTTTATAGCAAAAAGTAGAAGAAAAATCGTGAAGGTAGAAACGAGCATTACATAAAACATGGCAAAAACTACACGTGTTATGAATGTTACCTTTAAATATGCAGAAACGACGTTGAAAATGCGGAAAATGTTCACATACCCAGACGGTTCCCTACAAATCCCTTAAAATTTGAAACCATTCTGGACCCCAGACCTCTCCCCGTCGTGCACATGCGCAGACGTTGTTCAGCTCTGTCGTTTACACATTTAAAAGAAAATCTTCAATGGAAGCTCATTGATGGATTTGCTGTTGTAAAGGTGTTCACTGTGCTCTCCGATTGGCCACTCTCGATATATATACGCGCTTTATTCACATTTACACTGAATCATCCCCCTTTTACAGACTCGTACCCAGTCGCTATTTATGAGTATGGGGGAAAGGGAGAGAAGACTGGATTCTATTGAGGCGCAAGGGGTCCAATCTTCTCTCCCTTTCCTCCAGACTCATAAATAGCGACTGAGTACGAGTCTGCCCCCTTTTAGGTACATCGCTACTCGTGGAAACTCCGCTAAAAAGGCAAACTTTCACTTTTTTACTTAAATACAGCAAGGTGGCAAACATAAATTTTCCCCTTTGTTTACATATTTTCTCAAATTCACTTTAGTTTTGAATTTATCAGTTTGTGACTGTCAAGCGAGCCTCATGACTTGCAATTAAAGGAAAAGAGAAACTTGACAAGATTGACGTTCGTTTTTATTTCCGCATACGACGGATCACTCACGGTTTCTGTGAAACCAGCGGTGCGTTTCTCGAAAGCCCCGAAACGTTTTCGGCCCCGAAGAGCCATTTGTAAAATTATTTATCGCTCATTCTACAAAGCTGTTATTTTTAAGATGTCTCTGAGGTAAGAAATATTTAACTTAAAGGAAAGTTTCATGCGTAGAAAGTTCTGTGTTGGCAAGATGCGGTGTGAATTATCGTGCCCGAAATCGGCCCGAGAAGTTTCGGGGCTTTCGAGAAACGCACATCAGAGCTCTGATTTTCCCTTTCCGAAAACGGAAAGTGTACGTCTGTGGTCCGACTGAGTAACTTGCCGTTATCAGAATCAACGCCACAATTTTTGATCATGGTACAAAGTTAGGTTCACCCAGTTCGATAAACATAAAATGAATAAATATTTCATAATTTCTCAACAATTTTAGCTTTGGCTCATTAATTAATGAGCCCGTGAAAAATACGGGAGTAAGAAAACGTTCTAATCTTTGACAACTTGCCGTGTCCCAATACTTTATGGTCCTGTTAAGCACATGCAAATACTCCGGTTTATTTTGCGCCATTACCTTACGTCAATTTCAATACATTTCGCACTGCTTTTCTAAACTCCTTCTTTCGAATGGAGTAAATAACTGGATTCAAAACCATCATGGTAGCGTATAAACAGTGCGCTGATAGAATGGCCTCCGAAGACGGTTCTCCTCCCCATGTACGGTAGCAAGCTAGTATCCACATAGGAAGGTAGCACAGCAGAAAAACGGCAATTATGATCATGACATCTCTGGCGGCCTTACCCTCTTTAAGCAACTTGGCAAGTCTTTTCTGGGTCTTTCCAAGTGGTATTCTTCGATGTTTTGGATAACTAGGAAAACTGTCATCTCGTTGCTGCTGTACGAGGGTTTCAGATTTTTCGTCTGGAGGTGGCTTTGGAGTGGTGCAGTTGCGTGGTGTCATCGTATCGTTACCCAATTGCTCCGCTTGTGAGCTGCATCCACTTTTCTCACTCATCGTTTTAATTCTTCTTGGATCGTCCTCCCAGCATTGTTTGTTAGGTAGACATCTGGGCGAAACTGCATTTCTTTTCTTTAAAACGATCCTTTTCTTGCAACTGGTTTCGCCAATTTCACCTGGCTCTCCTTCGTAAGCGATATTTGGTCGTCCTTGCATTTCGCTACTGTTAATTGTCAGGGTGTCTTGTAAAGTAAGACTTTGTATTTCGACCTGTAGGTTTTTATTTCTCTGTTCGTCTTTCTCTTGCCGTATGTGTCCTTGTTTGCAATCAGCAACACTGCTGGTACCCTTCGCTTGGGTTTGGCACTCCAGACTCATCTCCGTCTGCAGAGGAATTATCTTAACCCCGCGTTGAAGTCGACGGACAACTTTGAGCACTCTGTAGCTTTGAATGAGGATCACCCCAAAAGGCAAAACAACGGAGGCCACTAAAAATGGGAACGGTGTTTGGTTGTCCCATCTCTGGCCGCATGCGAATATGTTTTGGTCATAAACGTAGCCTCCCCATCCCAAAAAAGGGCCGAAAGAGATTACGGCTGGTATCACCCACAGCAGCGCTACGTTTACAACGGCTTTTTTCGTGGTGATGCGGCCATTGTAGTTGAGAGGATTTCTAACGATGGCGTCGTATCGCTCGTAGGACACAGCGCACAGATGAAGCACAGTACTAAGATGTAGCACTCGGATGATGTAGGCTGATCCATGACACCACGTTGTACCAAAAACCCACTTCTCCAGTCCAGTCGCTATCATACGAGTACTTATAATCAGTGTCGCAATCAGAAAATCTGAAAGCGCCAAGCTGGCCAGCAGAAAATATCTCATGCAGTGAAAACTTCGATAAATAGTTACCACGATTAAAACCAAAAGATTTCCGATGAAGGCCATGACCGTGAACAGGCGATAGATTAAAGCAAATACAATCATTCTTTCGTTAGAACCGAGACCGAGTACTAAACCATTTTTTTTATCTAAACACTTGGAAACAATGTTTTCTTGACTGAGAACACAGACGGCAAAATGGTGTTGTCGTTAGCTTCTTTTGCGGTGTATTCAAAAGCCATGTTTTTTTCTTACATTCAACGAAGAAAATATTTGACGGAAGCTCGTTTGGGAGATCTACTGTGGTGTTGTAAAGCAAATCGGGTGATTGTGTTGCTTGCGCGCTCTGATTGGCGACTTTGGATAACTGTTATACTCACGGACAGTCATCGAGCGGCCTTGAGGATACCTCGATGTTTACAGTCTCGCCGATTATTTTACAAATGACTGGTAACGAAACAAACTGAGACGTCTAGCCACCTGGCCATTCTGTTAGTGGCACCCACAATATTTCCCTGAAAAGAACATGTTTAATCATACTTCTCTTGGAAAAAGGAATGAGTATTACTCATAAGTACCACTTTATGCTCGAAACCGTCTATAAGGCACATACGAATCATATGGAATGTTTAAAATGTTCGCTTGGTCATCATTTTTTCAGATCATGTATTTGGAAACACTACTTCGAAGTGATAAGGCTCGTCAGTTTAGGAGTAGTATTTCGAATGCAAAACATAAGCAGATGTTTCTCTATTGTACGCCATTGTTTTGCAGGACTTCGTCAAAAAGGAAAAAACAAAGACTTCAAAAATAACATATTCTGTATTTCACATCGTAGGCACTTATAAAAATGTCTTATAATATGTAAATATGTATTAAAATACCCCTCGGATTACAAGCAAAGTTCGGATTACAAACAGATTCCGAATTTACTTTATATGGACTTAAGGAAAGCTTGATTTTCAAGGTTCTTTCCATAAAAAAGAGAAAAAATTGGTTCGCGTTCGTTAATCCTAGAAGAACTTCCATCATCGTTTTTTATAAAGAATGATTCCACCCCCCATATTGCACATTATAATACAACGCTAAATTTTGGTGTGCTCTCATTGGTTGAAATCAACCACATGACCAGACAGTCTCTCTCTCTCTCTCTCTCTCTCTCTCTCTCTCTCTCTCTCTCTCTCTCTCTCTCTCTCTCTCTCTCTCTCTCTCTCTCTCTCTCTCTCTCTCTCTCTCTCCTCAGCGGGCGGCTATCAGCGCATAGTGCCCGTTTTTGGCAATTTTCGCTCAAAATTTAGTGTTGTACAATAAAAACAATAGAGTCCTTCTGTCTCAGACCCTATGTGTGATAGGTTCCCTGGGAAATTTGATGTTCAAACTAATATTTGTTGTGAACATCAAATTTCCTCGGGCAACCTATCACACGATAGTGCCTTCGACAGAAGAACTCTATTGTTTAAGTGTCATGGCAACTAACTTAACTATTCTGCACTGTTTGACTGATTTACTATTTGCTACGAGCGCGTCCTCCTTCTTCCCACCCCCCCCCCCCCCCAAAAAAGAAAACTGTATTCTAACTACACTACCACGAGTCATTCAATGTGAAATACATTACAAATAGATACAATTTCACGAAGGATATGAACCAGACTAAGGATCAGCGTTGTACCACGCCAGTACAGTAGTACTGGATTTCGGCAAGAGGTACAAAACCACGACCAGCCCGTCCCAAGAAAAAGACGCAAATGAAAAAGGCAGAGCATAAACAAGAAGACTGAGCACCGTAGAATAGTAAGTACTTCCCGCCAAAGCCCCAGATAGTCCCATGTTAATACGGAGCCTTTCTATCGGTCATTTTATTGGATAAGGAGGGTACGTTTGCAAGGCAGCAATATTCATATGTGAATCAAAATGTTGTACGCGCGCAAACATTTTTCCATTTTTTCTTGCCTCGCTTCTTTCGCCTAGAAAGAGCTCAACGTTGTCCATCCGTCAATGCCTGACCAAGGCAAGACAGCGTTAAAATCATTCCAACGCGAATCGATGCAGAGGTTCGCAAGGAGCTTGTCATTACCAAGACGAGCAGGGCTTCCTAGAATAGTACAGAAATCAGATCATAGCCTAAAACCTTGCTCGTCTTGGTAATGTCAAGCTCCTTGCAACAGGATGTTCAAGGAAGAAAAAGTCAACCGAAACATGTTATCTTATCGACACAATTTTTTTTCCACGTTCGATTAAACCTAGTAAGAATATATAAGACGCACGTCTTCTTGCTAACGCACTTTTATGTAACAGTCCAACTTAAAAATTTATCATTTCTATGGTCTCCGAAAACGAAAAATAAAGACTGAAAAACTAAATCATAAGAAAAGATAAAACAGGTGAACATAATGTAAGAATAGTGCAGGATATCTGAAGTATTCTTTCGGAAGCTGATAACCAATCACATCGCACAGAAAACACAATTAACTGTTTTCCTTTATACTGATACAGCAAATCCACCAAATGATCTTCCGCAAGAGATATTTTTATGCAACATAAGAATATTAAATTTGAAATAACGTAAAAGCTATCGAAAACACCAGCTGTCATTCTTAAAAAAGCATCGGTTTGAAGCGTGTCCCAAAAAAGAAGAAGAGGGAAAAAGAAAAAAAAAGGGGTAGCTCTTTATAGCAAAAAATGATCGTCCTTGCCACGATCTATGGCCTGTTAACGGTCATGGCTTTCATCGGAAATCTTTTGGTATTATTATTTATCGAAGTTTTCACTGCATGAGATATTTTCTGCTGGCCAGCTTGGCGCTTTCAGATTTCCTCTTCACAACATTGATTACAAGCAATCGCATGATAGTGACTGGAATGGAGAAGTGGGTTTTTGGTACAACGTGGTGTCATGGATCAGCCTACATCATCCGAGTGCTACATCTCAGTACTGCGCTTCATTTGTGCGCTGTGTCCTACGAGCGATACGACGCCATCGTTAGAAATCCTCTCAACTACAATGGCCGCGTCACAGTAAAAAGTGCCATTGCAAACACAACGCTGCTTTGGTTGGTACCAGCTGCTATCTCTCTCAGGCCTTTTATCGGATGGGGCGACTTCGTTTACAACCCAGAAGTATTCGTATGCGAGCAGAGATGGGACCGCCAAACAACCCTTCCGTTTTTAGTTGCTTCCTTTCTGGCGCCACTTATAATAATCTTCATTCTAAACTACAACGTACTGGGCGTTGTCCGTCGGCTTCAACACGGTGTAGAACTAATTTTACCCCAAACAGTCGCCACAGAGGACAGCATCCAAGATCTCCAAGACAAAAAGTGACGTCCCAGAAACAAGGAGATTGTTGTCCAGTGCCAACGACACCAACAGAAAGAGCAGGAACAGGGTAGGAACACCAGTGATGAAAATCAGAACCAGGTTCGAATGAAGAAAGTGATTGCGCCGGGCACCCTGGCTAGTGAAAGCAGTGAACAGCAAGGACAAGCAAATGTCGTTCACCAAGGAAAACCTCGAGATTTCGACGAACCCGACTACCACGAAGAAGTGGTTTGTCAGACGAGGAATGCAGTTTCACCCGACTGTCGGCCCAGTGTCCCGTCAGATGAATGCATAAATCAGTGTTCGGAGGACGATCCGAGGATAATGAAGAAGAACAGCGAGGAAACTGTATGTAGCTCCCAATCACAGCAATCTCTTCATCGGATGAGGAAGCAAGAGTTGCACTCGGAAATTGTCGAACATGATCAAGAGGGCTTTTCACCTGCATTGGACGTCCAGGTGGATAGTACTGAAGACCGTCACTTGCCTCAGCAGAGCTATGAGAACGAAGCCTTTAAGGATGTCAATGGGGCAAGCAAGGCCGAGCAGCAGAACGAACGTCCTGGAAAGAAAAGCAGTTGCCTCCAAGAACAAGCTCACGACAAAAGCATGAAAAATTGTAAGAGTCTCAAAAGAAAGAAACAACCTCGCATGGAGAAACAGAAGCAGGATCCAGCCAAAGACGGACGGAGTAGGACCCCAAACGTTAAGATCCAAAGCATGGAGCAATTTCAAAGCAAGTCAACAAGTTCGTCAGTGCTACCAACACACGAATTACAGCCTGGAAACGAAAAAGGCCCAATTTCCATCCACCGAAGACAACAGCAAAAAACCCAGAATGGAGATGAAACTGCTGAGGTCATTGAGCGCCTTCCGCAAGATGACAACAATCTGCCTCCAACGGAAAAGCAGGTAGAAACGAAAGGAATAGCGCTTGGTAAAACCCAAAAGAGACTTGCCACGTTACTTAGGGAGGGAAAGGCTGCAAGAGATGTCATGATCATCATTGGCGTGTTTCTGCTGTGCTACCTTCCTTTGTGGATACTGGCTTGCTACCGTGCTTTTGGACGAGAACCGTCTTCGGAGGCCATTCTGGCAACCCACTGCTTTTATGCTTCCATCATGGTTTGGAATCCAATCATTTACTCCATTCGAAAAAAAGAATTCAGGAAAGCAGCGAGAAAGCTACTGAAACTATAAGTTTTATTCCTTAAAGTTTACTGACGTAAAACAAATTCACATAATTTTTCCAACTTGTTATAAAGTAGCGAACATATTGAAAACCTTGGAGGCCTCGATCCTCCAGTAAACGAAACTTGAAACGGTGTGACTCTACCAAAGACGACACCATTATTATTCAGCAACTGCCAAGTAACTTAATCAATGTCCGACAAAAGATGTAATTATTGTTCATCGTAAGTATTAAGACTACATCATAATGCAGACCGCGGTTCGAACGTCGAACACCGAATTGTTTTGAGCTGGAGACGAAGGAAATGGTAGGCTAATCGGTGACTCTGATTTCGATTCTGACGTGGAACTTATTCACTCAAACAAACTGGCTAATGAACGCGAGCGTAAGCCACAAACTACCGGTTTTGATTCTCAATTAACAGCGGAAAGTTGTTGGAAGGGAGATACACACAGCATTTTATGTTATAATGCCTTTTTGCAGTGTTTTAATCAGAGTGGCCGGAAATCTTGATTCCCCCGCTTCTTGCGGAAAAACGCAGGCGTACGTAATTGACTCAAAACTCCAACCATCGGATCGGCTTATAACATTGAAAAGACACTGGAAAAGTTGAAAATTTACATACTATGTAAATAACATGTAAATAACATGTAAAAGGGTAAAAAGATACTGTAAAAAGTAAATTTACATGATTTTTGGACTTTTACATGTTCTCAAAAGATACTGTAAATATCATGTAAATTTCGGCATTGAAACATGTAAATATAAAGAAAGATACTGTAAATGTTGTAAGGCAAAAGAACACAGATCATGTAAATAACATGTAAATTTATAAGAGGGAGCCTGCCGAGATCCTGTAAAGACCATGTAAATTGAAAAAAAGGGGGCTGTCGAGACCCTGTAAATACCACGTAAATTAAAAAAGGGGGGCTGTGGAGATCCTGTAAATAACATTGTAAATACCACGTAAATTGAAAAAAGGGGGCTGTTGAGATCCTGTAAATACCACGTAAATTGAAAAAGGGGGGCTGTCGAGACCCTGTAAATAGCATGTAAATTGAAAAAGGGGGGCTGTTGATATCCTGTAAATATCATGTAAATCGAAAAAGGGGGGCTGTCGATATCCTGTAAATATCATGTAAATTAAAAAGAGGGGCTCTCGAGATCCTGTAAATATCATGTAAATCGAAAAAGGGGGGCTGTCGAGATCCTGTAAATACCGTGTAAACTAATAAAGGGAGGCTGCCCAGATCCTGTAAATACCACGTAAATTGGAAAAGGGGGGCTGTCGATATCCTGTAAATATCATGTAAATTGAAAAAGAGGGGCTCTCGAGATCCTGTAAATGTCATGTAAATCGAAAAAGGGGGGCTGTCAAGACCCTGTAAATATCATGTAAATTGAAAAAGGGGGGCTATTGATATCCTGTAAATATCATGTAAATCGAAAAAGGGGGGCTGTCGATATCCTGTAAATATCATGTAAATTGAAAGAGGGGCTCTCGAGATCCTGTAAATGTCATGTAAATCGAAAAAGGGGGCTGTCAAGACCCTGTAAATATCATGTAAATTGAAAAAGGGGGGCTATTGATATCCTGTAAATATCATGTAAATCGAAAAAGGGGGGCTGTCGATATCCTGTAAATATCATGTAAATTAAAAAAGAGGGGCTCTCGAGATCCTGTAAATATCGTGTAAATCGAAAAAGGGGGGCTGTCGAGATCCTGTAAATACCGCGTAAACTAATAAAGGGAGGCTGCCCAGATCCTGTAAATATCATGTAAATCGAAAAAGGGGGGCTGTCGATATCCTGTAAATATCATGTAAATTGAAAAAGAGGGGCTCTCGAGATCCTGTAAATGTCATGTAAATCGACAAAGGGGGGCTGTCAAGACCCTGTAAATATCATGTAAATTGAAAAAGAGGGGCTGTCGAGATCCTGTAAATACCACGTAAATTAAAAAAGGGGGCTGTCAAGATCCTGCAAATACCACGTAAATTGAAATTAAAAGGGAGGGCTGTCAAGGTCCTGTAAATAAGTTATACAGTCCTCAGTAAATAAAAATGTGTAATAAAAATACATAAAAACTTTATTGTTTCATCATTCTGCCCAATTCAATAAAAATTATAATTTGAACTTCGTGCTTTCAAAATATTTTCACATCAATATAATAGGTTTGTTAAATGTATAAATATCCTTTTGTTTCGATTCAAATGGTAATAATTGTTGTTTTTGACCAATTAAGTTATTTTAAAAGATACTACACATTTGTATTAATCATTCTCACAATTTGTTATATACACCCAATTGAAAAAACGTTGTCAGGTGAAAAGCATAAATCAGTGATGATGCAACCCAATGGTCCTCCAAGAATTATGACTGGTTTGAGAAGCCATATCAAAAACTCGAAAGAGTGTTTCATCAGGTATCCAAACCCCTCGAAGTCGGTCAAAAAAACTCGGCTGCGCCTCGTTTTTTTCAACCCACTTCTCGGGGTTTGGATATCCCGATGAAACACTCTTTCTCGTGTTTGATATATTACTTCAAAATGGTACCTTGCTATGAGTATTAGTAATTAATTCTTGCACTTATTGCTCGAATGCTGAGCTGAATCCGTCTTAAAGTGTCAAGATACATGTATTTGACTCTGGTATATTTCTAAGATTTGTTATGTAGATGCTGACATCATATTCTACAGCATCAACTTTCACAAAACAAAGGAAAAATTCATTGAACTAGATTTGATCGAATTGTTGTCTTGTACCATAGTTTCCTGGTGAAGTGGACCAGTGCTTACAACTTTGGGCTCACAGACACAGCATTCGTTTTAGTATTTGCAACTTTAGAATTTGGTACTCAGTACATTGTGGAGTGGTATTCGGTGATGGTTTATGCACACCCAAAGTAGTACTCCCATCGGAGAAGAATCAGTCTCATCAACAGAAAATGTATGTGTTCATTGTGTGAGGTCGACTTATGAATGCTGTTAAATTGTATCTTATTTGAACCCTGGTTTTTATAACCAAGAAAATATGTTACGTGTAAGCAAAGTTCAATTGCACATGACAAATTAGTACCGGTAGGTAAATCAATAGTTACGAGGTTATCATAGGTGATAAGTTCTTCATTGTTTTTACATTTTACTACATTTCTCACACAGAACCTGTCCTAGGGAAGTCAGTAGGTCTTGTTTAGGTGTCCCTGGCATGCAAGGAATGCAGTGATCCTTGCACAATGGTTTCAGTCTTTTTAATGTGACAGAGGAAACCTGTCTCTCTTTTGAAAAGTGGAGGGCAATCATAATTTCTTGGTCTCTTTGAACCTGGAAGAGAAATGTGATCAACAGTAACCATAAGCACAGACACTTGACTAATAAATAAATATAGTACCCACTTAATACAGACACCCTGTCAAAACCTGCATTTTCTTGTACACTGAATTCACTACATGGTTATTAATTAGTACACACCAAACTGAATTACATTCAAGATATTCAGCACATTCGCATATTTATTTAGGAATGACTTTCACTAATAATAGATAGATTTTATTAATGGAATCAAACTTTCAATTTTGCTTAGCCTATTGTAATATTCCAATGATATCCTGAATCCAGTACCATAATTTCAAATAACTGTTGATTGGTTTATTACTAGTGTCAGGCAAATGGTCACATGCTGAGTATTTTGACTGTGATGAATTGTCTGCAGAGAAATGGTGTTGTGACATACATCCAACACACTAAAAGGCTGGCATTGAGCTTTTAAGGCAATGGTTAAAACTTTTTTTCATGTAATCCTAAAACTAATTTTCAGAAAACTTACTGTTACATATATTAACGAGTAATAAATTAATACATGAATACTTACAAGCCCTGTTTGCAACAACTTCGGGGAATCAGCTTTTATGGCATCCAGCCTTTCCTTTTTATAATCAGAAATCACCTAAAAGGTAAATTGAAGGATTCCCCTTGAATGAAATGTTTACATGCATGTACATGAAAAGAGCTGATAGACTATTTTACTCTTTGAGCCAAAGCAATGATAAGAAAGTATCTTCACTAAAACTTGTCAAAAAGGTAAGTGGTACTAAACTATGAAATGATAATGACCGTCACAGTTAATGATATCAACTTATGCAGCTGATAAAACAACAACCTGAAAAAAACTTCAGGCGAGAAATTTTCTTCAGGTTGTTTTGTTATCAGCTGCTTAAGTTGATATTTTTTGTGGAATAAGGGTCCTCTGTGCATTTTTAAGCAAATCGGCCTTATATTGATCATTTTTCAAACACAGCATTCATGTCACAGAGATGCGGCTAACATATTATATGTCAAAATTATATGTAGATCATCACAGTGAAGGTGTTCCAACTTAAGCGGTTGAAAAGAAGAAACCTGAAAAAAATTCAGGCTTGAACGGGAATCGAACCCATGACCTCTGCGATACTGGTGCAGCGCCCTAACCAACTGAGCTATCAAGCCAACTGGGAGCTGGTCAATTGAGAGTTCATATTATCCCATAGATGGAGAATAAATGAACATGAATATATGAAATTCATATATTTGAACTGCGGATAAAGATAGAATTATATGTAGATCATCGCAGTGAAGGTGTTCCATCCTAAGCGATTGAAAAGAAGAAACCTGAAAAATTCAGGCTTGAACCAGAATTGAACCCATGACCTCTGCGATACCGGTGCAGGGCCCTAACCAACTGAGCTATCAAGCCAACTGGGAGCTGGTCAATTGAGAGTTCATATTATCCCATAGATGGAGAATAAATGAACATGAATATATGAAATTCATATATTTGAACTGCAGATAAAGATAGAATAATTATTGTATGTAGATCATCGCAGTGAAGGTGTTCCAACCTAAGTGGTTGAAAAAAAAAAAACCTGAAAAAATTCAGGCTTGAACGGGAATCGAACCCATGACCTCTGCGATACCGGTGCAGCGCCCTAACTAACTGAGCTATCAAGCCAACTGGGAGCTGGTTAATTGAGAGTTCGTATTATCCCATAGATGGAGAATAAATGAACATGAATATATGAAATTCATATATTTGAACTGCGGATAAAGATAGAATTATATGTAGATCATCGCAGTGAAGGTGTTCCAACCTAAGCGGTTGAAAAGAAGAAACCTGAAAAAATTCAGGCTTGAATGGGAATCGAACCCATGACCTCTGCGATACCGGTGTAGCTCAGTTGGTTAGGGCACTGCACCGGTATTGCAGAGGAATCGAACCCATGACCTCTGCGATACCAGTGTAGCTCAGTTGGTTGGGGCACTGCACCGGTATTGCAGAGGTCATGGGTTCGATTCCCGTTCAAGCCTGAATTTTTTCAGGTGTCTTCTTTTCAACCGGTTAGGTTGGAACACCTTCACTGCAATGATCTACATATAATTCTATCTTTATCCGCAGTTCAAATATATGAATTTCATATATTCATGTTCATTTATTCTCCATCTACGGGATAATACAAACTCTCAATTGACCAGCTCCCAGTTGGCTTGATAGCTCAGTTGGTTAGGGCCCTGCACCGGTATCGCAGAGGTCATGGGCTCGATTCCCGTTCAAGCCTGAATTTTTTCAGGTTTCTTCTTTTCAACCGCTTAGGTTGAAACACCTTCACTGCGATGATCTATATATAATTCTATCTTTATCTGCAGTTTAAATATATAAATGTCATATATTCATGTTCATTATTTTATTCTCCATTTACGGCATAATACTAACTCTCAATTGACCAGCTCCCAGTTGGCTTGATAGCTCAGTTAGTTAGGGAGCGCTGCACCGGTATCGCAGAGGTCATGGGTTCGATTCCCGTTCAAGCCTGAATTTTTTTTCAGGTTTCTTCTTTTCAACCGCTTAGGCTGGAACACCTTCACTGCGATGATCTACATATAATTCTATCTTTATCCGCAGTTCAAATATATGAATTTCATATATTCATGTTCATTTATTCTCCATCTATGGGATAATACAAACTCTCAATTGACCAGCTCCCAGTTGGCTTGATAGCTCAGTTGGTTAGGGCGCTACACCGGTATTGCAGAGGTCATAGGTTCGATTCCCATTCAAGCCTGAATTTTTTCAGGTTTCTTCTTTTCAACCGCTTAGGTTGGAACACCTTCACTGCGATGACCTACATATAATTCTATCTTTATCTGCAGTTCAAACACATGAATTTCATATATTCATGTTCATATTATATGTCAGCAACCAAATTTTAAGCCATCAATAAAAGCCTGGTGTACACTATTTGCCTTGATTTCATTGTGCAATAAAAACAGTGATTTGAAGGTTAGTCACTGCTAAGGCATAAATTTATCTTGCACAAAGGCCTTATTTTGTTCTCAAACTAACCCAGTCATGTGTTCCTGTCAGTTACAAACAAATGAATTCATTAATGGATATTTTTTGTTGCAATAAGTGGCTCTTGAAATAAACAATTCAAAGTGAAACTTGATCTGATATTCCATAATAGTTAATGCATGACTTCCAGCCTCAGGTCAGGGTGAGAGTTTGACTGACTTCGATTTGCATAGTTGCACAACCTTTTAAGGACGGTGCCTCCTAATACAGATGTACTTTTGCAAAGGTTATGACTATGGGGAAAAAGTAGATATTAGCAAGGGCTATTGGAATCCAGACAGAAAAATGTGGGTAACTCTGCATTTTTCAGAGACAACTAAGCAACCATAATTCTAAAAAAGCATTAAAATACAAAGAATGTATGGCAATTTCTTTCCAAACTTAAGCTCTATTATCTCTGAAAAATGAATGGTTACCCCCAATTTTCTTTTTGGATTCTGATAGCCCTTGCTAAGATCTGCTTTTTCCACATAGTCATAAACCGTGCAAAAATATTGTTGTATTAGTGGGCAATTTCCTTAAGAAATCTGAATATACACACTGTACATGTACCAAGATGCGCAGAACGTATGGGCAGTAACAAAAGGAGGCACCGTCCTTAAGAATACATAAATACCAGGCCTGGTGTTTGAGTTCTCTCAACATTTATGCATTGAAAAAAAAATGGGCAGCGAAGAGAAAAGAGAATAAAAATAAAGAGATGTAAAAATAAGGAAATGTAACTGACTGTTACAGCCAGATTATGCAAATTGTAAACCTATCAAATTCCTACTCCAGCTGGGTGCCAGAAGCCATTCATTAGTTTGTTATTGACAGGAATGCATGACCAGGTTTGAGTAACCAATGATTCAGTATACAGGGCTGTCATTAAGCTTTGAGTCACCTATTACCTTGAACTTCACACCCATAACAAACTTGTAAGTAAATTGTAAGGACAAGAAACCGAGTTCATCCATAACATTGAGGTCCCATCATGAATACTCAGCCATAACAGGTGTTAGGGTTTACGGCCCTTAATGACAGCCCTGGGTATAAACTGATCACACTAATAGATGTTACCTGTCTGTCTGACAGAAACAGATGGAATATAAGGTGATGTGGTCACTCACAATGGTACAGCAGCTTGACGATCTGACAAAAAACTGTCACTAGCAAACCGTACCAAGCATAAAGATCTCACATTATGAAATTAAATGTATAAACATGATAAAACCCATATTCAATCAGAGTCAATGTGGTCACTTGCAAATAGTACAGCAGCTTGAAGATCTAACAACAAAGCCATCACTAGCAAACTGTACCAAGTACCTGATGTGACCAATCGAACTTTTCAGTAATGGAACTCAATCAAACCCAATCAAACTAAATCGAATGACTAGGTTTGATTGATTTGGAAATCGAACACAATTGAACTAAAGAAATTGTGTGAAAGTTTGATTGTGTTCCATTTTGAAACCCAATCGAACGAATCGACAAAAATAATCATTCAAAATATATAAGTTTTATGAACAGTATGGTTCACAATGTGAGAACAACTTACAAATTAAGTTCATCAGACAACAGAAGATTATATAAATTTCAATTCACCCCAACTATTTTAAATTTTCAAATATGATTCATTTATTTCTTATCAGCATATGTAATCTTTACAATAACCCACGCAAAATTCAATGAACCAAGCCGATGATGTGGAAAGAGTTGGCATTGTAAGCTGCCGAGAAAAACTTGCATCTCCCCAGATTTGGCTCTGCTACCTCTATTTTCAATGAAATGTCATCCCACACTGATCATGTTTTGTGATTGCCTTGCCGTCGAACTGAATCAAACCTTATCGAACACAATCGAACCTAATCAACGTTTGATTGCTCCATTTTTTTTTGTGAGAGCTCGACTGAATTCGATTACCGAACCCAATCATATGATTGAGTTCGACTGGGTTCGATTGAATTTGGTTTATCGAATGTTCAATTTGGTTCGATTGGTCACGTCGGGCAAGCATAAAGATCTCAAACTATGAAAGAAAATGTGTAAACATGATAATTTAAAACAAAGAAAATATAAGCTTATTCCAGTCTTGATTTTAAAAGGTGTGGGAGCTCAGAAATGAGCCACAATTGATGTTGAGCTTACATCATGTACTTTTGAAGTCCCAAAGAAAGTGTCATCAAGAACACTTAAAGTGCGGGGCAATTGGCTTAAACGTGGTAAATATCAAACAAGGCACGAATATTTGGACATACAAGAGCCTTAGCTCACGTTTTACAGTCTAAAACTTAGCTTACCTGGGCAATTACAGCAAGAACCATGCATGATCATGAGCCATCAAATATGGCGGCCAAAAGTTGACTCGATCCAGCTTGTTAAATGGCAGAAAAACATTCCCACTGATCGTTAATCCGCTGTAAGAAGATTGTTTGCAGCTATTCAGAGACCGTGGAGCAGGGAGAAGGAATAGTTCACAAGCCATCTCTCCAAAGCGACAGAAATTTTAGACCTCAAACGATGAATTCAACGATCGGCGCCAAAAATACGAACAGCACGTCGGGAAGGGAACCACTTTGCGCATGATCAATTCGTACCCAAGGTCACTCGGCCAAACCCACCCTGGTACGAGATTGGGCCAGAACCGGCAAATAAATGAAAATGCGAACCGCTTTTCGTTTCATTTTCATTAGCTCTAATAATATCAGAACTCTAAATCTACAACAAATTTTTTTTTTCAAATTGCAACTGCGTTTTTTATTTTTTTCTTATCCGTTAAGTTGAGAAAATACCGCTGCGAAGGAGCAACGAGCCCGGTTGGTACATCAAATATGCATCGTTCGCCAATGAAATTAAACGGGGGTATTTTCAGATGAATATAATTAACGCCAGTGCTCTGTTTGAAACGTTTCTAAATTGATAAACTAACGCAAATTTGTAATACCTATAAATTATGATGCCCTGTTTGCGACGTCATGGTTTACAGCAGGAGCCTGAGATTTTATGATGCCCCGTTTGCGTCAATTTACAGAGTTTTTGTGGTGCCTCGTTTACGTCAATTTACAGAGATTTTATGATGCCCCATTTCCTTCATTTTACAGACATTTTACAGAGCCCCGTTTATGCCCTATTACAGACATTTTAAAGAGCCCGGTATATGCCGTTTTAGAGACACTGGTAGAGTCTAGATTCCATAGGTCCAAAGGAGGTCATTTTCTTGACTTAACTTACATTGAGAAAAATTCAAGACGGAAGAAAGAAAGAAAAGAAGAAGGAAGAAACCGGAACAGAATGGCACACCAACGACCGTTAATTGCCAGGAATAAAATTTTAAGAATATAAATACAGTGTTACCATAACAATTAATGAAACGTAACCACCCTAAGGCTCCAGCACACTCTTCTTTGATAAACCGGAACTCTATTCTCTCTGTTCAACCGAAGCTCGATCCTTGCCTACGTCAGTACTCGAACGATAACTGATTTACTAGATTAAATATACCTCACGTATCCTGGGAACGACCTCCTTTTGAGCTATGGAAGACCACAGACATTTAACAGAGCCTCGTACATGCCATTTTACAGACATTTTACTTGGCCAGTATATGCCATTTTACGTCAAAGCCCCGTATATGCCATTTTCTTTTCACAAAGAAATCACCTTAATTTCTTATCAGGTACAGGAGCCCATTACTCTGTCACTCTGTCTGTTCAAGCATCAACAGCAACCTTACTGTATCTGGTAAAACCATTTACATGTTGAAAATCACTATTTACCGCTCATTTACATGACACATGGAAACGATATGCGGTTCAATCGCCCCATTTTCTAGTAACCATAAATTTACGTGTTATTTACATTATCCTCAAATCTGCATTAGAACATGACCATGTAAAGTACCATTTACAGGACATTTACATTGTCCATGGAAAGATATCAGTTCCTCGTAAATTCAATTTACAGAGTTCTAACACTGCAGTTTTCTGTTAAGACCATTTACATGTTATTTACATGATGTGTTCAAACAATTTACATACTTTTTTACACTACAGATACTGTAAATTTGCCAAAAGGAATTTACACGTTTTTTACATGTTTTTCGAATTATAAGACCAGAAAGTGACCCTGTAAATTTTCATTTACACCACGTTTACATAATCTATTGAAACGTGTAAATTTCATGTAAATTTCGTTTTACAAAACCTTAAAATGTAAATTGCAATTTACAAATCCTGTAAATCCAGATTTACATGAAAATTACATGTTTCGTAAATTTTCAACTTTTCCAGTGAAGATTACAACCAGGCTCTTAGAAGTATATTTTGCCTATCTATAAAGGTAGATGTATTATACACCTTTATCTGTTATGAAGTAAATGTTATGCAATATAAAATGATATAACACAGTAGGTTAACTCAGGTGCAGCATGTAATCTAAGGAAATTTTTACGTACTTGTTGGAAAAGGAAGGCTGTTCTGGAAAAGGAATAGAATTTAGAAGATGTGAGAAAGAGAATGGGTTGTTTTGAATGTCGTTTACTTTAATTTCCTTTCGTTTTAGACTATAATGAGCGAGACATCTGCCATTAATCAAAAAGCTTTTTTCACTAAACAACCTTGATTTGAGTGCTTTTGCTGCGAATAGATATAAATTACATTTGTAAGAAAACACTATGTTTGATTTTTAATAGTTTTCGTTCTTCTGTACTCGATAAAGGCTTTCTTGCAAGAGTTGGTAGTTTTGTTAGCATTTTTAACGATAAATGATCTTGTTTAGTTCCTGCTCTCTTCAGGAAGGGATTGCGCGTGGCTAATTATTGTTCATATACAAGAGGGTCATACAAGTCACGTGTAGTAACTGTGCGTATGATATGAAGCGGGGATTATTTTCTAAAAACTAAATTGTTTTCCACCCTTTTCGATGAGGTCTTTGATAGAACAACTTGCACCAACAGAGTACGTAAATTATGCAACACGTGATGCGAATAGCTAGCTCATAAACGATTCTCGAAAAAAAAAGACAGGTGAAAAAAAAAATAGAACTAAAAGAAAATTTAGATAAAGCACAAACCAAAGTAGCCCCCTTTTGGCTCGTCAAGTTCCGCCTTTTCAAACAATTGATGTGTTGTTCGGCACGCTCCAAAGGCACCTTAGTTTATTTTTTCTTACAAAGCAGAAAGTTGTATACGGTACAGCTGTGCTAAAATTAAAATCAGTACCCTCGCTTGCTCACAAAATACTCCTAGGATATCTGCAAAAGGAAGACAACAAGTGAATTTTTGCAAGGGAAAAAACATAGTGAAGTTTTTTGAAACGATATCAGGAAGGATTTTTGCCAGAAATAAAATCAGCAGCTAATTAATCCGTTTTCACCTTTGCCATTCTTCGCCAAAGACACTTTGTAGTTGAGAGGTGGAAGGGGGAGGGGGGGGGAGTATCCGTTGTTGTTGTTTTTTTGGAAGAGGTTTTGTGTGGTTTATCATCGCACGCTGACAGGAACCGTACCTTCAATGAAAATAGGTTTGCCAGATCACCTTTAAGGTTGCGAAGGGATCCTTGACCTCATATATCGATCATGTGTGGTTCATCGTGACACTTTACGAGCATTTAAGGTGGAATGGTACTCTAGTTTTCGAGGTTTAGGTCGCAAAAGTCATTTTTTTAAACGACAAAATTGTAGCCTTTAGTCAATTGTGAATACTACCGTGAAAATATTTCACTTGATTTGCAGCATAAGTAGGTGAAATTGACGAAATCTGAACAGCAGTACGAATTTTTTTTCCATGGGAATGGCTATAGCAACCAATATTACATTTGTTAAATGCGAAAAAATGACATTCTAAAAGAAAAATAACCTCCTCCCCGCTTCTAGCGAAACACCTGCCTGAGAAGAGGAGAGATTTTTGGTCTCTGCGTTTTAATTTGCTAAACAAGTCCTAGTTCTTACAGAAAACATATTTTTCTGAACAGGAAAGTCGTTCAACTTAAATTTCAATTTGACAAATTTCATTTGGCAATAGTTTTAGAGCAATAAGCGACGAATTACTGTCGAGAATTCATTCCTTTTTCTTTAAGATCGTTTTTCTCGAATAACAGAATTTCCTGGAATAGAGGAACTCTTAACAAAGATATCTCCCTTACATTTTAACCCACTGTTGTGAAATTTCCATCAATATTAAAAAGTACTGTTTTTGCAGTGCAATGAACCTAAAAAAGAATATACAGGTTTGAAATGCGACTCATTAATTTACTCTTTGTGTAATAATTATTTCCTGTTCAACAGGAAATAATAATGATCTGACGTTCTGGGAAAAAAAAATCGAATGAAGGAAAACTGGCTAATTTATGAGGTTCATTGCACAGTCATGTCATTTATGTACACGTTAGATTTGGTTTGATACTTTTCCAAGCGCATATTACTGAGTTATCGTTGTTACCGCGAATATCACTTTTTCTAATTTAAGACACTAGTGTGCCCTGAAAAGACTTACATTGATGTTAGGGCCTGAAGCCCTATAAAGTGATGGTAGAAGTTTCCCACAAAGTTCTGTTCTAAAAAATTCATTGTTTGGGGTGCCATTCCACCTTAAATTGTTGAGTATGCCTAGAAAAGTTCAAGAACTTACGTTTCATAGTTTTTATTACATCTTCTTCGTTAAGCTTTCACCGACATATATAATGATTGCATTTATTTCGAGGCTGCTAATATGTCAGGGCACTTTCTATTCGACCAAAAATTGTGGTCAGAAGTTCCGCAGAGACCACTTGTCAATGAACAATATTTCCTGACGAGCTGGACCAACCGAATGGAACGGATATCATAAATGCATAATCAATGCCGCGTGTGTTGAAAATCTATTGAACAGAAGTGTGAGAAATAACTTTATTAAGCGTCAAATTATTTAAAAGCTTGGGCAAAATTTTTCTTGAATTCCGTTCAAAAGTGGGCGAACATGGGAATTCCGGGCGCCCTTGTAATGCGACTGGTCCTATCAAAAAAGGCCCCTCTTTCGAGTTGGATCGTTTGCTCCCGACCCACGCAAAGTTTGACCGAGAATATTGAAATTTTCGATTGAAAGGAAAGCGGTCTTGGTGTCGAGAAGGGTAAAATACAGTAGAGTGCCTCCAGTTATCATATTTCGGTCAAACTGATCTCCTCGACTGATATCCTAGGGTTTAAAACAACTCGTACAAAAGGGGCCTTCGGAGCCCTCCTATGGCCTAAGCAGTCCTCTACCCACAGTTCCACGGGTACTTGTCCAGCTGTGCGTGCGCAGTAGCCCTCCAGTCTCACGTGTCGGTATTCCATTCCAGCGAACAACTTGCTGCCTTGTAACCTGGCCTCTATCTTGGCGTCTTGACACTCTATCCCGTCAAATGCAAAGAACCACCGCTTGCAGCACGTTGTGCAGAAACCAACGCGCATGCTCCCTTCAAAGATCACGTGCAAGACACTCCCGTTGTTACGCTTGTTAAAAATGCATTCCTGGAAAATAAGGGGAAAAATGAAGTTAGTTTGATGGGATGAATCAGTCAGAGCAATAGTGAGTACAACGTGTGTAAGTTCCTGGAAAAAGGACAGTTTTAGGAAAGTAACGAAGGTCATAACTTATAAGAAATTTCATTCGTAATTAGTGACCTTCAGATCGGAGAACGAGTGCGATATTAATTTTAGAAGAGTAAGATTTTCGGTCATGCTCCTTGATCCTCGCTCCCCACGGTCTTCGACCAGTCACGAGAAAGGTTTGACGAGCTGCCATGTTGGTGTAACATGCAATTATAACCTAAAGTATGGGCACAAGGTTTGAAATTTCGTACTCTTACCTTCTTACTCGCTTTCATACTCGTTCATATTATCGAAGCTTGTTAGAAAGAAAGTTTGTTATGCTCGGGGACTTACTTCGGAGAGTCAATGGGTTTGGGATGCATTCAATTTCTTACCCAGAGTCCTCAGGTTTCTTGGTCAGCGTGTGGTCGCTGGAAGAGACTCTTTGGTAATGGACTGTTACCACAGGAACCCTCAGTGCGGTGAAGAATTTTTAATTTTTTTACAGTGAACAGCCAATCGACAAAATCCAATTTTTTCCCATTACCCCAGATCTCTCTCGGCGACCATCCGCTGACCAAGAAGCCTGAGGACCCTGGGTACGAGATTGGGATGCATTAACAAACGACTAAGTTTGCTTTTGTTTCAGTAGGTTCTTTAGCGTCAAAGGACTTCTCTTCTTTTGAGATTCATTAATTTAACAAACGACAAATGCTATTTTTGTGCTGGGGGATTCGTTATTTTTAGGAGTCTTTGCTGTAGTGAAATTTTTGTGTTTAAGACAGAGTTGTTTTTTCGGCCGATCGCTATTTTAAAGAATTATTGACAAACATCCAGTTCACCTGTAACTTTCAAGGGGCTGTTAGTTTACAGGGGAAGGTCACTCCCAGGGGGGAATCCCATATGAAAGTGACGGGATGCTCGTCGTCTCGCTTAGGGGTGTAAATTGAAGATTTTGGTCTCGCTTAGGGTTTTGAGGACGGAAAGCCAATATTTTTACCCATACAGGTATCTCTAAGGGTTGTGCGTAAAGAAATATCTATATAAAAAACAAAACAAAACAAACGCCGTTAATCTTTAGTGTCAATCTTAAGCGCAATTAAAATCACTGTGACTCTTATTTGGTTGTCTGTTTTAGCCTAGCCTCCTTTAGCTGTCAAATAAAGCCTAAGCCACACCCAGATTGGTCTCTTTTAGGGGTTTAATTCTAATTTTCCGACGGGCATCCCCGTCACTTTCATATGGGAGTCCCCCTCGGGACGTTTGGAATTCACTAGCTGACATCAGATTTTACTTTTACTCTCGAGGACTGGCTTATTTCAGGAGATTATTACTTTGATAGTGTTTGTTTTAACAGAAAATAAAAGGAATAAAGTCTTTAACCTGTAACAGTCCGTATTCTTGTAGAGGGTCATGTTTCCAAGAACATGTTTTCCAGCTATTTATAGACCCGGAAGTCCCCGGGAGACCTTTAGGTCCTCGGACACCAGGAAATCCCGGTAATCCCTTTTCCCCCTTGGGTCCGCTAACTCCCTTTTCCCCCGGATCTCCAGTAGGTCCTTTCCGTCCGGGATCCCCACGGAGCCCCCGTGTTCCAGGGTAACCTGAAAACAATAAAGAAAGCAATGAGCCTCGATTTAAGAGAACTTTAGGATGAAAGATATCAAACACGAGGGGCTTTTTTGATAAGGATTTCCAGGCAAATTAAAAAAAAAATACCGACAAGTTTTTTGGGACGAAATTTGAGGTGTTCCACATCCTTGTGAAGCTTTCTGTCAAGTGTTTGATATATCTTCTCAAACAATTAATTAAAGGATCTAACTGATGAATTATTAATGAATTATAAATAAATATGCGATATGACTGTGAACAAGAAAGTAGGTAGCGTCCTTGAAAACAGTTGAATTTTCGTGATTCTAAGTGGTTTTTTTCTCAATTAAAAAGGGCGAGAAGGAGTAGGAGTGTAGTGAAGAAAAGCTGTTAAGGAGGAAATGATAATCGCAGGCCACAAGGAACGTGGCGCAATGAAAAAAAAATATTCCGCAAAGAGCACCATTCTAAGGCACGTGATTTTTTCAATATGGGAGTCTGGGCCAAAATTTAACTGACATCTGACATTTATAGCTCCCCTTCCACCTTCTGACAATAATATGAATAGACCTTTTTACCGATACAGCAGCCATATTGATTTTGCCCCCATGGGCATCCCATAGTACTCATTGAAATTTATATATTCTTTTGTAGTGATAATGCTTCATTATCACAATGATAGAACCAATCCAGTATTATGGGATGCCCAGGGGGCAAAATCAATATGGCTGCTGTATCGGTAATAGGGTCTATTAGAATTACCTGGTTCTCCTTGTCTCCCCTTCTGTCCGAAGAGAGGAAACGGATCCACGATGTAGCTAAATCCTTTTGGTCCTCTCTCGCCTCTGTTTCCCTTGGGCCCGGGTACACCCGTTGGCCCCGGATCTCCCTTATCTCCTATTATTCCAGGTTCTCCAGTGAAGTACTGTTTGCATTTTCCCTCAACCTGGATATATCGAAGTTTACGTTTAAGAGTCGCAAGCTAATATCCCATGGCTACCGATCTGATCTTAGAAGTTAGCAGGTTTTTCCTTGCATAGGAATTTTTTAAATGATGATCACTCTTTGGTAAATAGGAAACTCAGCCTTCCTCCGAGCGTTTTGTTTCTGTGATCTCTAGCTTTCCTTCCGGCTCCACAAAACCAACATTTCTAAATTGCAGTTCGATCGGGAAAGCGAAGACCACAGATTTGTCAGTCGTAAGGTTCTTGAGTGTTGCATCAGTTGAGGTTTCGTTGTAACAATGCCTTAGCAATGCCATACATGAACATGTTATCGTCCGGATATTTACTTCATTAAACTATAAACGTTATTTAAATGCTGATTGTTAAAAGAATACCATAACCCACTTTGCACAGCATGAAGCGACAAAAGGTATTAATTACTTCTCCTCCCCCCTCTCCTGCTCCTGGATGGGATACTAGTCCATTGCAGGGATACTTCAACCCACCCCCTCCCCTTCAAGAGCGTTTTTCTAGTTCGCTGCTATCCGTTTGTGAAATAAGTAAAGGAGAAAGGGAAACAAAAAGACACAATACACAGACCAGCCTTAAACCACCGACTCTCTAACCTGCTCCAGCCTCTCTGACAGCGAGGACGGTTACATTAAACAGGGACAGTAAAAATAAGAGGCGTGGGATCTAGAGGATCTATCTCGGGGCCTGGAAAGGCTATCGACCCTCCGACCTTTCGATCGATGCCGTCAAACGGCTCATCTTAAAGTTATCTATCAAAAGCATCTTACCTGATCACACAAGCGTTTTCCCCAACGAATCGCGGCTTGTTGTGTCTGCGCTGTTTGGTAAAAGGCTACTAAGACCAGCAATGCTAAAATTCGTGTCATTATGATGAAAATCAACTGCGAAATTAAATTAAAATGATTAACAGTCGTCGGGGAGGAGGGGGGGGGGGGGTAAAGAGCCGTTACATTAGCTTCGGTAAGCAAAGAAAGCACCTCACTGGGTATCAGAGGTTTTTCTCGCGTGTTTTCGTCGTAGAGGAGTCGAGTCAGGCCGCCGTAATAGGTTGAAGGGGGTGTGTGTTCGAGCGCGCGTGTGTGTTCTCTGTCACCCATCCAAATAGAAGGAATTTCAAAATTTTCTCAAACTTGGTCCAATTGTTAACTATGTTTAGCACATTTCAAATATGCAATAAAAATAGGGTCTCCAAGCTCGTTTTTGCACGACATGGACAGTCATTAACAGCAACTATACTCCATCCGCAAGGTATTCCTTAGAAACCTTAGTAATCAGAAAGGAGAACTATAATTGCTTGCATTGAAATATTAGAGCAGTTCAACGAAATAGACATTTACCTTACATTATATGCTATTTTCATGAGTTGAACAGGAATTAAGATTATGAACTAAATTAAAGAATTTGCTGCGTACTCTACTGTACCTAAAGGAGAGTAATTTTCTTCATTCACTTAAAAATATCTCAAACCAGAATTTTTAACTTTACTTAAAATCGCGATATATGGTACTCAGCCGCATGTCATTTAAATTTATGTATTAAAAAGGGGGGACACCTTCCTTGTTTTGGAGAAAACGACAATCTATTCCTCAGTTCCCATAGAACTCAGTTTTCATAGAAAACCTATCAAGTTCCGAACGTGCGCGCGCTAATCACACTTAAGGAGAACACAACCAGGCAAAAAATCCATCATCGGTTTGGCTAAATAATGTGCAGTGTTTTGTACGACCACCCCTAGAAAATGAGGTTTTCAGATAACAAATTGGCCGAATAAACCTGTCTTCCGAGGAAAGAAAAAGTGGTGGTAATCTCAAGATGATCGTACTAGCGAGTGGTCATAAAGCGTCCATTGCATTACGTGTACGCCTACGCGCGCGAAGAAGAGCTGTAACGCGCGCGTGCGTGGGTCATAGAGATGGGGGTGACGTGTAAATTGCGCGCGGACGTGTCTACATTTTGTTGTCGCGTCTGAGCTGCAGGCGTTTTCCTCGCCTATCGCTGAGCGGAAAGAGAGACTGCTCGTAGTCTACAGGTCTTTTCAAAGAAGTATAACGAGCATAATATTTCTACTCACACACATGAAGGTTTGCAAAGAGACATTCAGTCCTTGATACGACCGAACGAACTCAGGGATACGAAGCATTGAAATCTTGTCAGCTAAATATTATTTTAAAATGGGGCACTTACCAGTTCTTACAGCAAGGCTCTGTCCTGAAGCAAGGTGAATTATCAGTGGAAAAGATGGAAATCACAACGCATCTTTAACCCTTAGCGTACTAAAAGAATCTAATGAATAAAGCAGTGTGCTCAATCACCGCATGAGTCTCGTATTGTTGACGTGAGTATCGAGTGTCTTCTTAGAGTTAATCATTTGTTATTTGAAACCGTCATTACTAGGGTTAATCATCCATTTCCTGCAACAGTCACGAAACATGGTAGCCTTGTCCCAAATTTCGCGCGGTCACGATGAAGCGAAAAACGCTTTCAACGCGCTGAACAAACAAGAAAAAAGCGGGTATAAAACGCGGTGGTAAACAGTGAAAGGGAAAGGAGGCGCACAAGAAAGGGGGGGGGGGGTATTAAGGGCAGGGTGGGTGAAGAGTCCAACCTCTTTGTACGGCCTCTATAAAAGGGCGGACACCTCTACTACGAATACTTCAATTCACTTGGCCTTGTATCTAGAAACGAAAATTCATAACGAAATAAAACTTTTAGCCAAACTCCCTTACCGGTATAAAGTGAACGCGGATTTGCTACAGTAAGGGAAGAATTTATGCCGGTTTGGTCCGAAATGGGGCAAATATTTTGTCTTGACAGGGTTCTGCGGAGAGACATGACAGCCCCATACAAAATTTCGAAGGGCACCCCCTCCCCCGGTGTAGATAACCACAAATTCCCAGCGACCCTCTTGTTTGACTTAATAGATAAAGTTGTTAGTTTTACTTACTCCAACTGGTTTAATAATTGGTTTAATTTATGGGCATTTTAAAGAGCATTCTTTAAGACGAAAATAACAGGTGCATATTTTACAAAAGAAGAATTAAGTAATCGAAAATAAAATATGAAAGTGGCAGCTACAGGTCTGAAGACTGCAACATCCAGTTAAAGCCCTCCTTACGTTACCCTGTGGGCAATCGTCTTCAGTCTCCGGAAAAGGACCTTAGTCCTCGAAAGTATCCTTTTTGGCTTTAAAAAGCTGAGAATTAAACTTGTGGAGCGGGAACCTCTTGAATGATTATTCGACTGTTAGGCTGAATAACACTGGAAATATTTCTCCGGTCTCTAGGATACCCGGGGCAGTCATCCATTGATAACCCCACGCGAACTGATCCCCTAGGGATAGAACTGCAGTATCCAGAGATAGTCCCGTGCATATAATCCGGCAGGGTAGTCTTTCCGCTATTTCGCGCCAACTGCAGAGCGCTGAACACAGCATTGATGCTTCCTGGATCGGTACACGTCAGGTTGTCAAACGTGAAGTACCAGGCCTTGCAACAGCCTTCACATAATCCGAGGTGGGTATCGCCCTGGTAGGCAACGTGTAGTGAGGTGTCGATGCGTTCTTTTTGAAACATGCAATGCTAAGACAAAAAGAAGGAAAAAAGTTAGAGGAAAGTTAACACAAATTGCGAATTCTTGGTTTTCACTGTCACGCCATGAAATATTAAAATCAAAACCAATTGATGAAAGAAGCCAAGAACTTGTAATGTTATAAAGGATACACAACTAAACAACTTCACCAAGTCTCAGATCTGTATGGCATTCCGTTGTTGAGTTATTTGCCGAAACGTTCGACTGAAATTTGCAGAGCTCAGTATGAAAACGCCATGTTGGTGTCCCTCGGAGGGGCACAAACATGGCCGCCGGAAATCAATGAAAACATTTGGAATTCACTTCTGCTCTTCCAGCGATTACTTTTCTCTCGTGAACTACTATATAACCACATTAATTTCTCTCCTAATGCTTTAACTGTCCAAACTGCTAAAAATCACAAGGAGAGTTCTTTTTCGCACAGGAGAAAGCTTTGTCACGGACGCTGTGTTGGTGTCACGTAGGGTGAAAAGCCAGAAATTTAATATTCTGTATTTCAAAACGAAGGACGCTACCGAGCTAAAAATTTGTGAAATGATATATTTTTAAGTCATCTTCAACCTCGTGGGGATATAAAATCTGAAGACCTCGCGATTTATGATTTTAGAATTTTATGACGTCACGTGAAAACCAGCAATAGTGCTAGGGTTAGATACTTGCAAAAGCCCCAAATTTTGTGTGCAAAATATTTCATAAAAGGGAAAGATTATCACAGGAGACTAGTGCTCAATCAGTAACTTTCATTTGAATGGCCACACTTTAGGATTGCATCCACAGATTCAAAACTCAGAACCACCTTAAACAACATAGAAAACAGCAACACAGCAAAGTATTGCTTAGTAGCTTTCATTTGACTAGTCACACTTTAGGAATTCATCCACAGACTAGAAAGTAAGAACCACCTTGTACACCATAATAAACAGAACCACAGGAAAGTACTGCTCAGTAGCTTTCATTTGAATGGTCACACTTTAGGATTTCATCCACAGACTCAAAAGTTAGAATCATTTTGTACAGCATAATAAACAGCACCTCAGGAAAGTACTGCTCACCAGCTTTCATTTGAATGGTCACACTTTAGGATTTCATCCACAGACTCAAAAGTTAGAGCCACCTTGTACAGCATAATAAACAGCACCTCAGGAAAGTACTGCTCAGTAGCTTTCATTTGAATGGTCACACTTTAGGATTTCATCCACAGACTCAAAAGTTAGAACCACCTTGTACAGCATAATAAGCAGTGTCACATGAATACATTTACTGCTCAATAGCTTTCATTTGAACGGTCACACTTTAGAATCCACGCAATCAAACGTTGAGCCCACACCCAGTGAACATAAACCAGGGGTTCACTCTGTCAACTGTACTTGCTACTTTTGAGGTAGAGTGGGTGCTGTCCCGGTATACTTTCGTTGAATATACTTACCGCCAACTCTCCCCTGGGTGTATTGATATCTGGTTTAAACAGGCATTGCTTCCAGTTGAGTTTGTTCACTCCAGGTTCTCCATCTTCCCCTTGGAGCCCGGTAGTTCCCTCTTGCCCAAGATCCCCCTGTAGTCCCGGGGGACCCAATGATCCCGTTGCTCCTAAACTCCCGGGGTCTCCAGCGTTCCCTTTAAAGCCTTTTGCGCCTTTTGGTCCGGGCTCTCCACTTTCTCCCTTCTGTCCTTTTATTGGGTAGCCCCCGCCTCCCTTTGGGGAATCGCCGGGTTCTCCTGGGAAGCCTTTTACTCCACGTGGGCCCCTTGTTCCTGGTTGTCCTGTGACACCTTTTGATCCCATTGGTCCCGGAGGACCTGGAAGGCCATAAAGCAACTCGCATGATTCCATCATCTGTAATTAAAAGAAATACAGAAATTGTGACGTGAAGAACCAACGCATCGTTTGACGAAAACAAGATTGTATTGATAAAAGAGGAATTGTCAACTATCTCAATCAAATTAGGCAACTGAAACTATTGGATGTAGGTGCAAGGCACATTCCTACAAAACAGTGCCATATAATAAGCCCCACCTCAACCTTTCCTCCCCCCCCCCCCCCGCCCCCACCTCTGTAGAACTCCCTTTGTCTCAGTAACCCCTTCATTCATTGGAACACTCAAGATTGAAAGAGGTAAAATGGTGCTGAAAATTCATTCCCTGAGATATCGAGAGACAAACACCAACACATGAAAGGACCGCCCGATAGCTTACATTTGAATGGTTACTCTTAACTTTTTCACCCACAGTTTTAAAGTTACACCGCATTACTCAACCAAGGTTTCGCTCTGAAAATGAAAGAGCTTAGAAGCGAGAAATATGTCTTAAAATGCTTTGACAAGGGGGCGTGGTAAGGCATGTACCACTCCATGGAAGTATAAGTCAGAGTTAGAGCGCTTTACATCTAAGCCGCTAAAACTGTTTCTCTTTTTCAAGCCAAAAAAGCAACTTAAGATCAAAGTCAAAAAAGCTTCGAGTATCCTTCCCCCACTTGAAAGGGTTTCTGTGTTGCGCGAAATGGTACTTGATGGCAAAGGTGGGGGGTGGGGAGGGTTGGTTGGTTGTTGGAGCGGCGTTGTTGAGGCGGTGGGGAGGGGAGAGTTTTTCTACACAGCGACTACAGATTTCTTCGTTTCATTGGTTCCGAAGGCATACGATAATAGACTGAATCTTAAATAACATATTATTGCAGGAATTGGGATACTTAAAAGTGGACTTAACAATAACCTAAAGACAATGCTGAGCTATAGAAACGTCGGGAAACCAAAAACACATGTAAGAGAAGTTTTCGTGTACCTCGCGACACTCCGGCCTCGTCCATACAATGTCATCACTTTGAGCATCTATCACCTCGAAGATTGCGAAAGACAGAAGGATAACAGAGGAGACAGTTAACATCTCTTACTGCCTCGCGTCGAACTTGGTACAACACTAGTTTTCAACTGAAGCCTTCGATTGTTGTTTCTAGCGTGTTGCGTGACGCAAACTCGCACACTATAAACAAGTATGTCTTTGTTAGTTTAGTTATCGAATAACCATTTCCGGATTAGAAAGACACTGCAGCATAAGCTATCTATAATCCGCACCAACCCAGTCGTGTGAATTTGGTGTTACAAAACACTATTCATAAGCAAATAAAGAGTTTCTTTTATTTTCGTATAAGAGGATTTCTTTGATGTTGAACAGATGGGAGTCGAACGTTCGTGGATCACGTATCCGTACAAAAACATTGAAGAACCGCGCGAAATTGAGAGGGTCACACGAGGAGAAACCACGCGCGAACTCGCTTACCATGCGAGCAGTGGTTCCCGGCGAACGAGAGAGAGGCGGGAACCTCTCTCGCTCGCCGCGGGGATAAGAGGAGGGAACCACTGCTCGCAGGGTAGAACTCGCTATGTTCTTGGTAAGAAAAAATGCGCAGCTTGCAGCAGAAGACAAACAAACAAACATAACAACAGCAACAACAGAATGCCAGTAAAGAGCAAAGCAAAATCAGTTGCGATTTTTGTTTCACTTGATTCATGTCTGTTCCAGTGATTCTGTTCCGACTGACTGTTTTGCTCTTTGGGTTTATTCAGGTTCAGTCCCACCATTACAGTTTGGGCATGTAAAGAATGATAAAATGCAAACCTCGTTGATCGTTTAAGTAGTCTCCGGCTATCTTGAACAGGCAAAGGAAACAAGAAATTGTTCGAGATAGCGAGAGAGCAAGGTTCTGTGTAGTACAGTTATTATTATATAATAAGCTCAATTATGCACGCATTTTGATTGGTTCTCACTTATGATCTCTTAGAGGACAGACGCATAAATTATGTCATTATTTACTTTTTCTTTATTATGTAAACAAATAGATTCCATGTTACCCCGTGCGTCTGTTCAGTACTAGATCACAGAAGAAGTCAAAATGTGGTAAGAACATCAGTGACACACTCAGCTATCGCCTCGTGTACCACTTTTTTGTTCTTACCACATTTTAACGTCATCTATGACTTATGATCTATTACTGAACAGACGCACGGCAAGGAGAAACCACGCACGAACTCGCTATGTTCTTGGTAAGAAAAATTGCGCAGCTTGCAGCAGAAAAAAACAAACAAACAAACAAACAAACAAACATAACAACAGCAGCAACAACAACAACAGAACGCCAGTAAAAAGCAAAGGAAAACCAGTAGCGGTTTTTGTTTCACTTGATTCATCTCTGTTGCAGTGATTCTGTTCCGACTGACTGTTTTGCTTTTTGGGTTTACTCAGGTTCAGTCCTACCATTAGAAACCCCCTACTCTGAAATAAGGCTTTAAAACTACTGAAGATTCTGTTAAGATGAATATAAAGAATTTTAGGCACTGTAAATGGCACATCTGAGACTATGGCAGCAAAATATTTTCGCTCTTTCATTGACGTTCAATATTCCAAACACGATTTCAAGAAAGGTGTGTAACGTGAATTTCACTGCGAACTCGAGAGCTTTTGATAACCACTGTAAAATTTTACAGCTGTTATAAATACGCTTTGTGAATTAGCAGACCATTAAGTTTAAGCACATTAAGGCATTTGAACTTTTTTAACTCCAGCCGTGTAACTACACTATTTTTGCATGTGCTCTTGTAATAATAAATCTCTGGGTCATATTTTCCGATTATTTCATTGCGATGGCGAAACCTCTTGAATTAATATACTCCCAAAGCGATTGTACAGTTGTAGATTGTATGGTGTTCGAGAACTGGAATACGTGGGACAATTTTCCATCTGCAAGCCGACTCTGACTGGTCCGGAAGGAAACCTTGTTTCACAAAAGCCTTCGATTCTACCATAGGAATAGAACGGATAATCAAGGCTTAGACCTCCAGACATAACAGCATCGATTGGCCCTGGGTTTTTACATTCCACATCATCGAAGATGAAGTACCACCGCTTGCAGCAATCTTCACAGAGACCAACTTGAAGATTGCCTTCGTAGACGACATGAAGGGCCGAATTGGAGTCTTGCTTGGTAAAGATACACTCCTAAACAAAGATAAAAATACACCCTTTCTCAGACCGGTAGGCAAGACGTCAGCTTCATCATTTTAATTTAGGCTAAACTGCTCAAAATGTAAACCAAAACGGTTACAAAACCCTTCAAATTAGCCGCGGACATATCTCAGGCCAAAACTCAAAATATATGTTTGAACCATAGGAACTGGCAAGAGAGTAAATAGTAAACCATTGCAGGAGCATATCACGGAGATATACGCCTCTGACGGAAGATATACGCTTCTTCAAGAAATTCTGTCTTAAAACAAGCATAAAAGGCAAGAGCTATACCAACCTTCAAAAGGCCGTTATCTTTACTCCGGTTTATCTCCCATGAACACCGCGACCAGCTCCCCATGGTACCGGGGGATCCAACATTCCCAGGAGGACCGGTGTCTCCGGGATATCCCTCTTCTCCTTTAAACCCTTTATTTCCTGGAAACCCTTGGTACCCTTTTCTTCCCCTTTGTCCTGGAGGTCCAGGATCGCCACGATCCCCTGGTGGTCCGGTTATTCCACCCTGCCCAGGATCTCCTGGGGGCCCGGCCGGTCGTTGACCAGAAGGTGGCCCCGATGGCTGCCCACCAGGTAATCCCGGTAATCCCGGGGGTCCTCTGACTCCAGTGGAACCTTTTTCTCCAACGGGGCCTGGAGGCCCTTGGCTTCCAGGGAGACCTTTCCGTCCCGGAATGCCTTGGGCTCCTCGTGTTATTTGATCGCACTCACGAGACATCTGCAAAATCGAAATGTCAGTTAAACATTTAAATTTCAGATTCAGTGAGTAGGCCAGTAGGAATTTTGCTTGTAGGGCGATCCCATACTTAAAATTATTTGGAGTTCCATACTCATGAAGAGTAGGAGAGTATCGAAGAGTTTCGAAGAGTACTGAGAGAGTATTGACCTTGGACTCGCTCGCTCATTTTTCAAGACTTATTTTCTGATACGAAACGCGATCAGGGGGGGGGGGGGAAGATGTGGTCTGAAACTTGAGCTTCCTGTTTGCTGCTCCCTGTTTCCACTCCTGCTAACCCCTCCCCCCCCTAAAAAATGGTGACCCCCCGTGAGCATATATTCTTACCCTTTGGCAATCTCTGTTAGTCCATGGTCTAAAGAGCTGTGCATGAACACCCAGTAAGAAAGCACTTTGCAGAACCAGTACAGCAGAAAGCTTCATACTTCGTTAATTGCAACTTCCACCTAACAGAAAGACAATAAAGGAAAAAAGAAAAAGAAAAGCCGCAACGAGTCTTGAGTTATGCTGTTGCAATAATTGGCTTTGAATTTTGAAAAGACGGCAGTGTCTATGGTCTGTAAAACTTCGAGGTGTCCCTCTTTCCAAGGACACGCAAGATATGCGCGCGAGTGTGACGCGCAAGTGGCGATTCCAGGTGAGAGGTTTCCTTCGAGCTCGCTACACGTCCTTTAGCTCGTGCAGCGCTTTTGAGCTGCAGTGTATTCTAAAGGCCCAGTTCAACTGTTGGCAATCCGAGTAACAATCATAGTTCAATTTGCATTCTCAAATGACCAATCTTCATTCTTTTCATACATAAAATTAAGATATCTAATCGATCCACGCACTGAGAGATAATTGACTCAAATTATTGACCATTATAATACAAAGGTTAATAGAAAGTGGCAGACGGCAAGTTTTACCTCTCTGACCTATACTATGGTGCTTTAATGCTTTGCTGGCTAAATCTAGAGGTGTTTAAGAAGATTTGAATTTTAACACGGTAAAAATGGCTGCTACTTACCTCAAGCTCAGCAGCGTTCTCTCAACACGAGTGATTTGTTTGGAGACCCTTGCGTGTCGTTAAAACATGATAGTGGAATCGGATACATTCCTCACCTATCATCTTTCAATCTTGTCTGAGCGATGCCCTCGCGAGTTCTGACCAAAATTGCGCGCGTCCCCACGAGAAGCAAGAACTTCTCGAGGGCTTAGAAGGCGGCCCATTTTATACAGAGAAAAAAAAAATCAGTGTTCAATGAACTGGCCCGGAGCTTGAAGACTCCCATGGGCACTGAACAAATCGCATGGCACTATCTGATTTTTCATCCTTTCAATTTTCAAGCATAAACTAGCCCCTACAATTTTGAAACATTAGATCCCTGCTTTTTCGAACCTCGAACCTCCCACTATACAAAACTAAAATTCGCCTGGGTGATTGGCTCACTTATTATTGGCTGTACCGCCATCCGCATTATCTCGAACGATTTTTGCTTTCCCAAAGTAATCCTCCTTAAATGTGGTCAAAAACCCATAGCCAATGTACTTTAGACGATAACCAGGGCTCCTGCGATAACAGAACAATATTACACCCTTTAGGCAAAATATAGAACTGTTCCGAGGAATGGCAATGAGGGATAAAAATTCACTTAGATTAGCCCAGTTCAGTTCTGTTACACCTGTATACTATTTAAGTTTGTCATGTCGGGTTCATCAGGTTTTGTGGCGCCCTTTTGTTATTACGCATGCGTTCTGCGCATCTCGGGAAGGTCCGAGATATTCGAGTTTCTTAAGGAATTTGCCCACTAATACAAAGGTATTTTTGCTCGGTTTGTAACTGTGGGAAAAGTATTTCTTAGCAAGTGCTGTCCGAATCCAAACAGAAAATTAGGGGTAACCACGCATTTTTCGGAGATAACTGAGCTTAAATTTGGATAGAAATTGTCACACATTCTTTGTACTTTAACGCTTTTTTTGACAATACACTAAGGTAACTCAGTTTCTACGCCTTTAGTACTCTCTTTTTTCCGCCCTTGTGCATAAAACTTTAACGTTCTATCCTTATGTAGACTAATCTTTGTATTGTTGCTGTACTGTACTGTTTGAAATAAATTATATTAGTAAAAAAAGTCCATGACAAATTAGCCCGCAGTGTGTCATGGGGATCTCCCGAATTGCGTGTACACGAAGTACATTGCACGCAAAACTTCAGGTAGCAGCAAAGTTGCAGCTAGTCTAGTCGATTGGCAAATATTGCGTTGATTTTCCCTTTTGAATGAGAAACATTCTCGTGGTACAAAGTAACGCTTAGAATATAATTATCTTCCAGGCAAGATAATTATTACAACTGGGTGAAGAGGGCAATTAAGGAGCAGCGTCCTGTCAAAAAACACAAAACCATTTCTGAAGCCCCGCCTCAAAACACTTCGCTTACTTTCATGTGCAAGGTTTAACTCACATACAAAGTACTTAGAATCACCATGCCTCTAGCAAGTCTACCAAGGATCAGTAAATTGATGCAAAGCTGGATTTCAAACAAGACAACTTGGGCGAAATTTAGGACAACTAGAATCTAGTCCCTAAGGCAAACCCACTTAACCCTTGAAAGTGATAAAAATGAAATTTCTCTTTACATCATCACTGCTTGTTCAAACTTTCAAGTGATGAGAATAAAGAAAACAATCACCACAGATGAGATGTTTTAGTATTTAGATAAATTCTCCTTACTAGCTCCAATTGAAATGTATAGAGAAAAGTGAGGAGAATATTCATTTTCATATCAGTGTTTAAAGGGTAGGTAAATGTTACCTTAACATTGGTGGTCAAATGTAACTTGACAGTCTCACTCTCTTGAGATGTGACTTGATTCTCGTTGGATTTGAGAAGCATTTTTTGCACTGAGTTACTCAACTCGAGACAAACAAGAATAACAAGCTTGTTGCATGACTTATCTTTTGCAAAACTAGTCAAACAAACAGACCAAATGAAGAATGTTTTGATAAAAAAAACGAGTGTTTACGTATACCTTTAGATCGTAGCATGTTGAACACTGAGCACAAGCAACAAGATTTCTCAGTGCTTCTGTCATAACACAGACAAATGAATTATTCTTTTTTCAATCAAAGCCAACTGGTTCCAGCATGGTCCCTTCTATGTGCACACCTTTATTATAAACTGCATTTTTGTGGTGGTGGGGGGGGGGGGGGGCATTTTTTTAAATTCCGACATGCAGCAGCCACTGACAGAATTACTGTATTCTGCATGATGGCTCTCCAGTAAAATTTAGATATGGCATTACTTTTTCCTTGTGTAACAAACACATTCTTATTCAATCACTGTAAAAGCAGAAATCTTTATTGTTCACATTTTACATGTTTTGTCTTTGGCTGCTTAAGAACTTGATGCAACCTGTGGATACAAAACAGAAAAGAAAAAGTCAGGATAACAGTGCAGTGTACTTAACATGATGTATAAATGTACTTGCACAAGCACAACATGCCATGGTCTTCACTCTCATTATCACACTTGACTATGGCAGAATGGTTTGTTTGTTAGATGAAACAAGATAAATGCAATAAGACAGTATGCCTAGTTTTTCTAGGACATGTGACAAATGAACCTCATGAAAGTTACTAACTGCAAGACAATAAAAGGCAGCTAGTCACTTACAGGAGGAGTATCTTGTGAGAGATTTTACATAGAGCACTTGAAAAAGAAGCCAAGTGATTCCTACAGGATTTCATTAAAACGGTGGAGCATTTCTCAACTCCCCAATATGAACAATTGTTTTAGAAGCTAACTGCTAAGAAAACTGACCTTACAAAAATTATTGGGCAAAATATATCTTTAGGAGTTTTAAGAAACATACACCAGGTAGCTTGCAAGAGTGGATACTCAAGCTATGATACATCTAACTTTAACTGATTACTACACATGCACAAAACAAAAAGCCTTGCTTAACTCATCATGAATAATATTATAGTACAACACTAAATTTTGGCGTGCTCCCATTGGTCGAGATTGATCGTGTGATGTGATGATGTCTCTCCTCAGCACGCGCCTATCAGCGCACAGTGCCCGCTTTTGACAATTTCGCTCAAAATTTAACGTTGTACAATAAAAACAATAGAGTTCTTCTGTCTCAGGCCCTATGTGTGATAGTTTCCCCTAGAAATTTGATGTTCAAACTTCATATAAGCCCTCGAACTCCATTCTCAGGCTAATATTAGTTGTGAACATCAAATTTCCTCAGGCAACCTATCACATGATAGGGCCTTCGACAGAAGAACTCGATTGTTTAATTAGTGCCAGAAACAATGATGGCAACATTGGGTCAAAAACAAAAGAAGACAATTTTTAGTAAATGTAAGTTTACCTGGCATGCGATACGGTCCAAGTCCCTTTGTCCTTGACTGGTGATTGATCGACCGCTGAAACATACAGGATATTTGTTAACTATACTGAAAAGTCTAGTGCTGTTAACAGAAGGTAGCACCTATATGTGTATCTGGTTTCTGCCATGGAAAGCAGAAAGCAACATTTTGAGGTAGTGTACACTTTTTATCAGTGCCAACAGCCCTGTTAAAGCCACAATCGAGGTCTACTTTCAAGCAAGCATCTTGTGCCAAGAGTGTCCAATATTATGCCTGGTAAACGATCATGCAAGGAACTTGAACTTGACTATGTTTCTCTGACTCTTTTTGTATCTGGAGACCTTACTTTGCAGTTGGAAATGTCAGATATGCTTGAATTGCTTTTGCTGCCTTTTCTTTGGAGGACTTGAGCTGTTTTAGCCAAAATACGTAGCTACCGGTATGCAATTGAAAACATGTCTATTCCTTCCACATACATGTACCTGGCAGCAGTTGTGGTCAAGAACAGAATGAACTAGAAATTCAAAGTTTGACTTACCCACTGTTGTCTTTCTCAATCAATTTTAACTGTTCAAGACCTTTCAACACATGGCGAGCCACAGATGACGAGCTGCGTTCAAAGTGGCTTGGCCTTGAACCTCGTCGCTTGCGTCCTTTTAAAGAAAAGGAAAGGAGTCAACAAAACAGGTTGCTAAGAGAACCACTTTGATGATTCAGTTTATTTGGACATTTCTGACAGAAGTTCAGACTACTGTTCATCCAAAATAGAGAAACATGTTGAACTGCAAAATCCAGGCGTGGAGAAGCTTAAGATTAGCTTAAGCTGCTCTCGAGATTCTTCTGCCTGGGGCACTGCCTGCCTGCAGTCAACAAAACAGGTTGCTGAGAGAAGCACTTTGATTCAGTAATTGGACATCTCTGACAGAACTTCAGACTACTGTTCCTCCAAAATAAAGAAACATGTAGATCTACAGAATCCAGACGAGGGGAAGCGGAAAATTAGCTTAAGCTGCTCTCAAGATTATTCTGCCTGGGGCATTTCCTCATTTTTTCAGGCGCCCTGATTTCATTTTGGTTTACACTTGTACTTTAGTTTGGCAGTTGGCTTCATGAGATCACATAAAGGGATTTGCCTGACTTCAAAATCTGCTTGTCCAGGATGATGCATGGGAAATTTTACTAGCCCAGACAAATGTGAAGACTTGAACTGAATTGAAGAACATGGCACAATTAAAAAAATGTTAATCAGTTTAAGTTAACTGTTTGTACCTCCATACACACGGGTAAGGTGACCGACACCAATACCATTGCGAAGGTAGACATGACGGAGGATTGAGGCTGAAAACAAGAAGCACAAAATCCAAGTTCAGAATCCATGAGCACATTTTTTTTTGGAACCATTCTGGAATGAGAATACATGTACTTGGAATGGCTTTTTAGCACATTTTTTTCATTCCCTGTTCTCTTTCTTGAATCATAAGAATGGTAGTTTATGCCATTCCATGTATTCTATTATTTGGGGCAGAATCAAAAAGTTGTCAATCACTTAGCAGTAACACAATGGGTGACCAAAATAACAGTGCATTTGCAGAAACATTTTAATTCTCCCAACAAGTCCAGTTAAGAATGCCCGAGGTCAGTCTTTGGTCCATTTTTGTTTCATATTCCAATAATTCTGATCATTCCCATCCTGCCTATTCTCATTCCAGAAAAGACCATGAAAATGTCTACAAATAGCTGATAGTACTGAATGAGTGACAGTTTGCCATTTCTTAGTGAGGATCATTAACTTTGATAAAGAGAAAGATGATACAATGTTTATATACATGTGGAGCCTGGTAATGAGAAAACTGTACTCAGCATGTCACAAGTATGTGTGTTTGACTCCCAGACAGGAGTTGAACCAAACGTTTTCAGTACCAAGGATAGCTGAATGAGACTGAATACGTTAAGCACTCATACATGTGAACTGCAGCTGAAATATGAAATGATGACGACCCTCGCAGTTAACGATATCAACTTAAACAGCTGACAAAAGAACACCTAAAAAAAAATTCCGGCTTGAATGAGATTCGAACTCATGACCTCTGCGATACTGGTGCCTTGTTTTTTCTAGCAGTTAGGGTTATTTAAGGTAGCCAGTATTCATCTCTAAATTTAATAAACATGTAAATGTAGTTAACTCTCTCAAAGCGGACATCCCTAAAAGGCTGACACCTCTCTAAGGCAGACATCAGTGACTGGCTAGTTCCACTCTACATTCACTTAATTGTCCGGGTGAACACCTCCCTAAGGCGGATAGCTAGAGCTGGTCCCGGTGTCAGCCCTAAAAGGCTAATACCTCTCTAAGGCAGACATCAGTGACTGGCTAGTTCCACTCTACATTCACTTAATTGTCCGGGTGAACACCTCCCTAAGGCGGATAGCTAGAACTGGTCCCGATGGTGACCAGCTTAGACAGAGTTCACTGTATATTTACAAGAAAAACAAAACAAGTACAAATAAAGTTGATGTTGGCTTTAACTAACAATTTTTAGCCAGTGCTCATGATCTGATGAATAGTTTTCCTTTCCATGAAATAGCTCCACACTCACCATCTTTCTTTCTTTCTTATCACACATGACACTTTCAACACTGCTTATTCTAGTGATATTTTTATTTAACAAGTTTGAAGCAAATGTTAAAGTATTGAACCAGGCCTTTACTGTTTGGGGTTTATTCATCTTGACATTGATTCATTTCCTTCATGACACAATAAACATTCAAGAAATTGTTCTTGTGTTCAAGCTTTCTGATTTGCACAATCAAGATATTACAATAATTTAAAAACAGAAAACAAAGGAAACCACTATGGTGATGGCAGTTTGTAGACTGGATCTTGATTAGCATAAAATTTTGCTTTGCGAACTTTTGCTTTACATTTCTCCAAGAATTATGAATGGTTTGAGAAGCCATATCAAAAACTCAAGAGTGTTTCATCAGGTATCCAAAGACCTTGAAGTTGGTCAAAAAACTCAGCTGCATCTCATTTTTTCAACCCACCTCTTGGTGTTTGGACATCCTGATGAAACACTCTTTCTCATGTTTGATATATTACAAGAAATTGCACTAACATGTTAGCATTCCAAATGCAGCAACTAATCATAAGTACTGACCTCCCATAGTAACAGCAGTAAGAGGCTGCTAAATGCAAAATTGTGACCCTATCTGGGAAAACCAGACTAAATGAAAAAATTGCATTGAAATGCATTTCAACCAATTTTCAACGCGTTGTGAATGCATGGCAACACTCTGATAATGATCCTCAACGCATTTGAACGTTTCAACACAAATTCTTGGAACGCAATGAATGTTCCACAATGTTGAGGAATGCTTTTGTACTGTTTCTCAATACATTGACCACTTTTCACAATGCTTGAGTAAAACACTTTTAAGATCAACGCTTTTAAAGTCAATGCAACGGCGTATGATTATTAATTTTAAACAACAGTAGTGTTTACTTTGTATGTAGTGGCCCTATGCAACTGGTATCAAATTCATTGTAAAACATAGATCGCCGTTTATATAATTTTACTTTGAAAGTTGTGCCTTTTTTATCCTATAGCATGGAAAATGGTAATATGTTTGTACAGCAAAACTATGGTGACTACATTGTAAGCTCGAACCGTCATTTTGCTACAACTGAATGTATGAGTATAGAATTCCTGGTTATAAAAGCTTCAAAACAGTGGAAGACCGAACTGTATAGCGAATCGACTTAAGCATGCTGTTGCCAGTGGCCAGTGAAAGCTACATACTTTTGACAGTTTGACTCCGCGGACGTGACCTCTGTGGCCAAGGCGGGGATACAATTGAAACTTAACTCATTAACGTCCGTGCCGGCCTGAGCCGGCCTTGATTTTGCACGTGTTCGCTTTTGGCCCCAGCCTCCCCTAGAAAGGCTTTTTTGGTCCCCTTTTGTCCTAGTTGTCTTTGGGAATGTTCAACCAATCAGAATCCACCTACTGCGCATACATTTTAAGGCTTGAGGGGGTCCTAGAAGGGAAGACTTCTTGTCACTCTCCAAGAAGATCACATTTCACTCAAAATGGCTGCCGTGCTCTTCACGCGTGAATTTTCAAGATGGCAATATCTCACTCTCGGAAGGAAGTATTACCTTTTGAAGCTTAAAAATCGAAAGAAGAAGCTCTAAGGAACACTCGACAAGTTAAGCGATGGAATTTAGAGCTTTTAGAGCGAAAAATATATCTTTCGAGGACAAACTACCGTTTTGTTAAAGCGAAGGACAATCTTCCATCTCCAAAGATTTTTCGAGCCGCAGACTTTCTGGGAAATGTTCTGGCACTTCTACGAGTCTACGGTAGAGTAAACTTCACATTTGATTGTATATTTGTACCGAAATAGCTTTTTAATTGAGATTCTTAGTGTTCCTTAAAGTTTTTGTAAAAGTTTTGAAAAACGTGCACGGTTCGCATCAGTAAATGCTCTTCAAAATAACTTGCACATCGAGCGAAATCGCTTGCGCGTAGCTTCCCTCGAAGAAAGAATTGGACGCATTTGGTTTTCAGAAAGGAATAAAGGCGTGTATTTATAAATGTACTACTTAGAAAAGCTTACTGTCTCTTCTTCTGTGAATCTTCGTTGATGAAAATTTGAAAAATAGTAATCTGGCCTAAACAAACAGAAATCCTCTGTTGTGGTTTGATTTCACGCGCGAGACAACATGTGAAAGCTCTTGCGTAAATTTTCAAAATTTTGACTTTGAGGTTGTATTTTTGGCTAATTCTTAATTGACAACTGGTGTATTTTATTCGAAAGTTAGAAATTTTAACTATTCTAGATCAAGTGAGTGTTGTTTTTTCTAGGCTATAAATTGTCGTTTCGTACTGCACATGGGGTTGTTTAGTACCAACTTCTAATTTAGCGAAGCGATAAAAAAACACGCGGCCGTTAATGAGTTAATAACATTAAGTATCCATACGAAATTGAGGTTGGCCAACATTTTGTGTTGTTTTCTGACATGATACCCCGGCATGATAGCACCCTGTATGTCGCTCTGTTTCGAAGTGCAATTTATTATTACTATTTCTTAATATTATTTGCACCTTCAAAGTAAAGCGACTGTAAAATGTCTAAAAAATAATGCTGCCTGTACAGTTTGAAATCGTTGCGAGGTGAAATTAACACACCATAACTATCTTTAATAGGATACACGGAAGAGAAAAAAAATCGAATATTTCTTGATTCCGACAAAAATTCATCTGTACTAGAGGGAAAAAGGGCTATCAAATGGTAAAAGTTTTAGGTTAAAATCTTATTTGGTTCAAGAGATATAAACGCAGAAAGTATAAGAAAGTGTAAGATTGATGACAGGTGAAGTCAAACATTGCAATTGTCAAATGTCTGAAATGTTGCACACGATGTTTGTTCTCTTTTTGCAAACTTGCGAAATTGCAGTACTCTCCACCAAGTTAGCATCTTCCAAGTCGGTGTTTTTTAAAACTGTTCTGTTACTCAACTGTTAAATTTATTATATCACAACAAAATCTACCGGAAATCACTCAGGAAAAAAGAAAATGAAACCTAACGTAAATCATTGATCAAATTTCAATCGGACCAGATGAAGCGAGGCAAAGGTCCCTTGAACAATCAATTTGCCCAGAATAAATGGTAACAGAAGGGGCTAGTTCAAAAAAATACCAAAGAACAGTCCCAAAAAGAACACAGAATCGACTGCAGAGCTTCAGATAGCAGTAATGCTTTTTTTTTCAATTCAAAACGGATGAATGAAGCGGCCGCATGTTTGTAATGACACCGTCCATTTATTGTAGTAGAACAATATGGATCAACATGGTAACTTTGCGTACGTGTACAGATTAAATAGAGGGAAAATTCTTTAGTTGTCTGTTTTATTCATCCCAAAAATGTCTATTGCCATTTGTAGCCTCAAACAAAGAAACGACTTGAAGGCATTTCCACAGCTCGAACTTGAACAAATTAACTTCAATACACGCATCAAAATACTAACTTTGTTTTCCAAAGACATTCTTTCTTCCCCCTTTGTTTGCCTTTTCTGTCTCTGCTACAACAACTCAGTCCACTGGTTGAAGCTTCCTCCATCGAGGTCAGTTACACAGGGAAGTTAATTCTCCCAGTTTAGGCGCAAAACTGGATCAATGATCAGCGAGTTTTGCTGTATTTCTGTTTTACTGTATTTCGCCGACTGGACTGGACTAGTAAAATGCGGGCTTGCAAAACGCGGATTTGCAAAACGCGGACTAGTAAAACGCGGACTTGTAAAACGCGGACTGGTAAAACGCGGACTAGTAAAACGCGGACTGGTAAAATGCAACAAAATATTCCTCTTTATTTAAACGATAATCTCTTATTTAAAGAACTTCTCAAGTGACCTGATAATCAAGTTATCACAATTTCTAACAGAAACATATACAATAATACTAAGAGCCAGACCCGGCATGTCATCTCATCGTATAAACGCATTGCTACAAACAAATGTTGCTGCATTCTAAATCAATAAAAACTGAAATCACAACGATACTTAGGGCCAGTACCATTAAATCACACATGGTATTTCATCCCATAAATGCAAAGCTGTAAAGCAAAATTTGAAAATTGGGGTGTTTGTCATAAACAGCACTTCATCCTTCCAATACTTCACGATTGAAATTCTGATTTACAACAACCTGATCTATAACTTGCTAGAAAATGTAATTACAGTACCGCTCAAAAGTAAGTTACCACCCTCTCTCTTGTCTCGAGAGACGAGACACTCATCTCTAGAGATGAGAGTCTCGTCTCAAGAGACGAGAGTCTCGTCTCGAGAGACGAGAGTCTCGTCTCGTGAGAGGCTGAAGAATACTGTAAGTACCAATGCTTGCCGTTCTCGCGAGATAAAGACATCTATTGTGAAGTTACGGATGCGTTGTTGCAAAGCGAGTTGAATTCACCGAGTTCCTTCTATCGCAAGCCCATCCCCATCGATCGTAGAAGTGATCGAAAACTAAATCACGGCAAATTTATAAAAGGTCATAACTCCGGTTTTAAAAGGCCTATATAGATGATTGAAACGGGAAAACACTCCGCATTTATAGGTGCAATTTGCAATAAGGATTATGCGTCGAGTATTTCTCAGTGATTTCTCAGCACCATATTGCGAGCGAATGATCATTAGCCTCTGATAAGCACATCGGTAGCGCTTTTGTTTTGCGAGCGTCACAGCAAATTTATAAGTCATAATGCCAGTTTTAAAATGCCTACAGAAAGGCCTATAAAGATGATTGAAACGGGGAAACACTCTGCATTTAGAGGCAAATTTGTAATAAGGATTACACTATGTGCAGGGCTAAAAATTAACTTCAGTGCTTGGTCGCCACTTGGGCCAGTATCCCTGAATTCTTAGTCGCCCAGGCCAAAATAAAGTAGTCCTCGAATTTCCTCTACTAACACAAAAAAAATCTAAATCATTTTTGCTTGAATAAACGCCTCATGGCTGTTTGAGCCCATGTTTTTTAGTAAGGTGTTCGACTGAAACGCCAAAAGAAATTTGCTTGATCTTAACTTTGTCTTGAATGCTCACATTTGCCAACGTACTGTCGAGAAATTGGTAAAATTGTTATAACAATAAAAACTCTGTTCAGTCCGTGTTGGGGATTATTCGTCTTGTTCTTGTTTGCTATTTTCTTCACTTACAGGTTCTGACTTGGTCCTTAAATTTCTAAAGAAAAACTGGACCATTATTTGCCAAATACGGACAAAACGATCTTGTCAACATCTATAAACTTCAGTATCACGATTCTCAGTTTCTTTCGATTGCTTTTGAATTCAGGTGAAAAGTAAGTCTATTATATCGTAGCCTGTTCCAGGCGTTCAGATAGTGGAGCGCGAGCGAAAAAGAAAGCGAGCAAAAGAGCGGGAAAAAACGAGGGGAGACTGGGGAAGAGGACGAGGGAACGCCTGTGAAATTAATTTTAAAAAGCCCATGCCGCCCACTTCAGACCACCGACAGCGGCAGAGAAACATGAACCCAGGGTCAGGTCAAAGTAAACAAGAAAGTTATGTAATTATGCTCATCGAAATAGATTTCACCCGAGTTTGAAGCGTTGGGAAAAGTGGATGATGCTTTAAGAAATCTAACATGCCAAATGGACATTGCAAAATTTTCTGCGATACGGAAACGCAAATGTCATCTCCACTACTGGACCAATAAAGGTAACGAGAATCACAGACAACTTTATATACACATCGGTTTATCAAATTGATGAATAGAAAGCTTTTCACTCTGTGACGGAATGAACTTCGTTGTCTTCATCGATTGCGATGGCTACGATATGTTTGTTGTTGTTCTTTTCTCCATTCCTTAGACAGCAGGCTTTCAGGACTTTCATAAACAATCTAGCCAATCCATTTTTCCTGCTCCTTCTTCGTCTTCTTCTTCGTCTACTCCGATAGCCAGCGCTCTAATTCCATGCTTTGAAGCTGTTCTACTTGGTCTTTCATGATTGCGACAAGCGGAGTGACCACAATTAACTTAGAAACAGCGTTTCTTTGCAATGTGTTGATTAACCTTGGAAAAAGTTGAAAGATCAAGCTATTTCCAAATCCTGTTGGAAGAATGGTGATGAGACCTCTTCCCAGAAACACGTTTTAAAGACAATCTTTTTATTCCATTTGTAAAGTATCCACATTTGGGAAATCGTCAAGCGCTTGCCGTGCAGTTATTCAACCGTGCGTGACTCGATGGAGGATGACCTTCGCACGGGCATGCCATAACGCATTTCTTGTCTGCGTCAACAACCCTCTGGTGTTGACAGGAGGTGTCAAATTTGGCCAATCAGAGGGCATATCAGATGCTGGTATACTGTCATGAGCTTTTTAAAATTAATTTCACAGGCATTCCCTTGTCCTCTTCCCCAGTCTCCCCTTGTTTTTTCCCGCTCTTTCGCTCGCTTTCTTTTTCGCTTGCGCTCCACTATCTGAACGCCTGGAACAGGCTAATTATATCGAACAGTATCGAGTAATTTTGCCGATATTCATGTTTGAAGATGTACCGCATTGAACTCTGGGTATGTCTGGATTCTCGTGTCAGTAAAATCAAAATGGCGTCTACATATCGGAGCGATCTAAAAACTCGATCACGAACGACTTTGAATTTTGTGCTTTAAAACTAAACCTTTACTACAATTGATGAACTTAAGAGTCGAGGAAAGAAAAGAAAGGTACTTCAATGAAAGAACATTTTATTTTATTGTTATTGCTACTCTTTTCGTACTTCTCAAATCGTAGTCGCCCTTCGGGCGATCAAACCTCAACTTTTAGTCGCCCTGGACACTTTTTAATCGCCACGGGCGACCGTGCGACCGCCAAGTTTTAACCCTGTATGTGTCAAGTATTTCTCAGTAACGTATTGCGAGCGAATGATATTTTTTTAGTAAACATTAGCCACTGATGAGCGCGTCAGTAGTGAGTCACTCAGGTGAGAAGGAATATAAATCCGAAGACTTTGAATAGAAAGCAACGTAATGTTTGCAAAAACATTTCCATTCATTACATTGAAGTCGATGTCACATCAATCTTCGCACAAAACGAGACAAAAACCGAAGAAAAGCCTGTGATCTAAAAGGTAATTCGAGACGTCAGCACAAATACACCGTATGCAAATTTAGCATGATTTGCATGAATGACATCCTGTAACGCAACGAGTAGTTCTCAAAGACAGCAAATTGCGATGGCGATGGTGTTGCTTAAAATATTATGTTTCTACGCTACTTCTTCGAGTATTCCTGTTTTGCTGGGAAATTAAAGTGGAAAAGATGCAAAGATCTTGGCGAGTTCATCCACGAGACCATCTGACAATCGGCCGTGACCTCCTGCACGTGGTTCCAATGAACTTGTACTGTATTAAAGTCTTGTTTAGAGAAGAGTTCGTGCTGTTTGCCGTAATTTTAGCATTTGGACTTGCTGTTTCTATTTCTTGAATGGAATAAAACACTGAATTGAGTGAGTTGAGCCTGTATCACCTCATCAGACACGGTTGAAATGATTGTTTATGTTTTGCCGCGTGAGTTCATGTTTATCAGGCGTCGGAAAGTTGACGGACATTTCATTTGATTTGATGTAAATTTTCTTCGATATTTCCCTACTTCGAAAATTTGAAGAAGCAATTTTTTGATTCGATTTTTCGCTTGCCTTGGCGAATTGTCACCGAAATTTCGATCGAAAGTTTGGCGACATTTCGAAGAAGACAAAGCGAAATTCGTTCGCATTACTTTTGCACAGGACTGTAGTTAGCTTCTCGAGAGACAATTTGCTTGTAATTTATTCCAAAATTGCCGCTTCAGTGAATCTCTCGAGACGAGACTCTCGTCTCTCGAGACGAGACTCACGTCTCGCGAGACGAGACTCTCGTCTCGAGAGAAACGAGACGAGACTGGTAACTTACTTTTGAGCGGTACTGTAGTTGAAATTTTCGAATTTCATGATCAAGAACGACAACCCCCAAACTACGGTGAACAGAAACACATACAATAATACTAAGAGCCAGACCCGGCATGTCATATCATCCTGTAAACACATTGCTACAAATAAATGTTGCTGCATTTTAAATCAATTAAAAATTGTGTTTTCCCAGATAACAATAACAACAACATTTTTTGAGTTGCAATTTGTCTTTAGCTTTAAACAGAATGTTTAGGCAGGGAGTATGAATGCTTCTCAATGCAAGACTGTTTCATGGAGATGCATTGTCAATGTTTGACAACGCATTGCAAACCTTTTGCAACGATTTCGAAATGGTTTTCAAAGTATTTCGGTTTCGTCGGGGAACATTGCCAACATTTTAAAACGCATTGAAAATGATCTCCAATGCATTCTCAACATTTGAAAATGCGTTGAGATGCAAAAACCGTTCAACGCTAATTTTGTTAAGCCTGGTTTTCCCAAATAGGGTCACAATTAATGTTTCACTTTACTTTCAAAACTTTACTGTACTGTCACATCACTCTTACCTGCCCTGATGTAATACCAGTCTGGATCATAAGGAGCAAGTTCCTTGCTTTTAGCTGTTTTCACCAGATCAACCCAGTCTGGCACCTTAAGCTTTCCACCCCTAATCAAAGATTAATGAGGTAGAAATCAGCTAATTACAAAGAATAGGTCCATCACATGAAAGAGCGAGAAGGTTTCAATGAAAATTCACTTGACTACAAGCTTTCAAGTATTGCAAAAATCCCATACAAAGTTCTCAGTTTTGAAAAGCTCTTCTCCCCTAACCATACTAATTCTGTAAATTGGTCAATTTTTGGAAGCCATTTATTGTGTTTTAAATTAATGGATTAGTTCCAAACTTGGCAGGATAGCCACTTTTGAAGTGCTTTATCAGAAGATGAACCTGAATTTAATCAATTGATTAATGCTAAAAACTCGTTGCCAGTCCTTTACTCATTTCTAAAGTGGCCAGTTGGCCATTAAGACCACTAGAACACACGTCAAAGAGTGAAGGCACATGGAGAGGTAAACTGCAAACTGTGGTGCTGCAACAATAGGCCTTTTTGCCCACCATTAATGTACTTCCAGTTATTTCTTTTTGGGGGTCTGTTGATGGTCTGATGTCAGTGTGAAACACGCTACAGTTGGGTTTCGAATTTAAGAGTTTGTTTGTTATGGAAAGATTGGGATTTAAGTTTGGCCTTAGCACAACATCTGAATCAAGGGTTTTACGATACTGCAAGTTCTCAGCAAAGGAATATTACAAAATTTGATGTTTAGATCGGATGTCAAGCTGGACAAAGTCAAAACTTCAAACAGCTAATTTCTTTGGGGTTTAGGGCACAAAATTACGCCAGTTCTCCAGAGTTGAAACTGTAGCTTTACAATTACTTAATAAAAAGACGAACTTTTTAGTGCGATAGTTGAGAGAAAATATTCGATCAACTCACTAAGCTTCGTTGTGAGTACCTTGTTTTAAGAACCGCCGAAATTACCATTTGAATTTTGCTCGTAACTTAGACTTTGAATAAGCTTATAGTTTTAGCAACAAAATAAGTTACGTTGGAATATTCAAGACTGCATGTACACTAACGTGTGTTTGAGAAACTCAGCAACTCAACAAGACAAGAAACGTACTGTTCAAGCCACCAACAAGACAACAAAAACAAGAAGTGGTTTAGCAAATCAACCTTCAAACTTACTTCTTCAAATGGGCTGCCAAAGCCCTTATGAATTCGTGAGGACAAACGTCTTTTACTGTCACACCACCGGGCATCTGATACGAAAAAACACACAGAGTTACTTGGCGTTGCACAAATGAGGTGCCAGATGGCGTTTTCACGCTACAAAAGGGCCATTTTTGCTGAATACACGTGGTTCACAAGAAATTCGGTCCGCCATCTTACCTTGCTGGAAGAGAAGAGAAAGAATGCGGGGCGCCCAGCGCACAACTAAGGGGCGTCACGCTTTCTCCAGGCTTCCACGGTCTGTCGCAAGTAAAATATTGGAATCGTGGATTCCAGGAAAGCGGATTGTACCGTTTTAACGCAACTGGCCTGTGAAAATTTTGAAATGCAATTAATGATAAAAATCAGCGAAAATACAACGACGTTTCGAATTCATCTTGACTTTATTGTCAAGTTTGAAAATAACGCTTGTTCAGGTAGGTTAATTTATACTCCCGAATCTGTCAGAATAAATAAACACTGACTTGGGAGAACTGTCCAAGGGTGCGCACTCAATTTTTGACACCCTTGAACGCTTTAATTAAGAACAGTCTAATATTCTATCGCAAGTGTCAATTTATTCCGACACATTAGGAGTATAAATTAACCCACGACAACCGTTATTTTTAAACTTGACAATGAAATGAAGATTGCTTCGAAGCGTTTTACCATTAGTTAGCCTGTGAAAGCCACAAAAAAGTTTGCAAATATATCGTCAGTTTCAAATGAGGAATGAAGGAATAACTTAAATACAGTGAAAGACTGTTAGCTCGAGACGCGGCTATCTCCATTCCCTCTGTCTCGAGCTGATAATCGTTTCAGTTCCCTGGACTGATCTTGATTCAGCAATTTCAGTACTATTTCCGATTTCGAACTTGGCTATCTTCAACTCCCCGCTTTCTCAAAGAAATGGTGATTTTCTGTGGCCTAAAAATGAGAAAAAAAAAAGAAAAAAAAAACAAAACAAAACAAAACAAAGCAAAAACAAACAAATAAACTTGATCTTTAGGTGACAACGTCGAAATGCCAAAATGTTAGTTGTGTGTTAACGGATAGGAACATTTGAAGTACGGGCACGACGAGCATATAGCCAATATCGGCCACACCGTTGCACATGTGAAGAGCAGACGCTATAAGTACCGGTAGTTCAGTAATAAAACACGAAATTTGACTCCACGCTCGCCATCACTGACGAACCCCTCTGGAATCATTTCATTCCCCATGAACCACTCCCGTGCGAGGTTTGTATAGCAGTTTTTTCCCGCACAAGTTCGGGCTCTATTGGCTCAGAATATTTAACTTTTCTGTTAAAGGGACACGCGTACGGAATTTATTCATAGCAATAGTTCGAAAGCCAAAAGCACATTTGCAGCCACGAAAGCTTAAGCCTGGAAATAATGGCCCCGTTTGGCTAAAATGGCTATTTTAGTGCATGGAAACTATTAGGCCCTGATATGAAGATGAATATTCTCCTCACTGTTCTCCAAACATTTCTTATGGAACTTGTAAGGAGAATTTGACTAAATACCGGGACATCTTATCTTTGGTGATCATTTCCTTTATTCTCACCACTCGGAATGTTTGAATTGTAGTGACGATAGTGATGGTGAAATTTCATTTTTATCACTGTTAGGGTTAATAGGTGTATTTGGCTACGGCTGGTCAGGATGGAATAATGGATTCTAACCTTTTTTTAAGAAAAAAGTCGGGTAGACTTCCCTGTTGTCTTAAATAAAATCAGACAAACTGATTGTAACCAGGAGCCATAATCGGGGATGGAGACCGTCACTAACTGCCATTTTCAGTATTGGCGTTGGCCCCATCGAAAAAGACAAATGTGCTATTTTTAGAAAAAATTGCGCCATCGCGCGTGACACACGCGCAGAGAAAAACAAAGAAAATGGCGTCGGAAATAACCTTTGTTGGAGATGAATAAATTCAATTTCTATCATCAGTGTCACTTCCTAATTTGAGGCAAGCCCTTGGGGAGAACTTTCTGGATAGCGACTCTGGATATGAGGATTATACAAGTGATTCCGATGATGGCAGTGAGAATATTTTAGAAAAATCCTGTGGCGAAGATGCGTCGGACATGTCGGACGAGGATTTCCCCGTTAGACGGAAGAAACGTTTTAAGGGCAAAAATGGCATCGAACTACGAAAAAATCAGTTGAAGGCGAATCAGGTAGAAAAAGGGAAAATACATCTCGAATATATATTTCCTCTGAGGACGTACAGAGATTGAAGGGCAGCCGCAAAGACTGTAAAATGATTTTCCAAGCACGTACCGAAGAAAAGTAACGCACTGATAAATCGTTGTCACTTTTTTCACTGCAAGAAAAATAGTAACATATATTCAAATACCGAGTCAGCAAAGAAAATGTCTGTCGAGATTTCTCAGCGTATATTTTCTGAAATTAAATGCCCGCCTTTACCGAAATGGCCGAAATGTTTATAATGAAGACCAAGAATAGTGAAAAGCGCGCCCTGTTTTCAATCAAATGCTCTCGTGGAGAACTGGAAAAACACCAAGAGCAAAAAAACTACTTCCGTCGATGAGAAGGAGAAAGATGAAGTGAAACTCCATGCTGCCCTAGTACTTAATATTACTTTCTGGGCAATTTACGAACCTAGAAGGGATACATATTCCCTGCTAGCAGAGGCCCCTTTTCCTTTGTATTCGCCGAGCTGACGGACGGGACGAAAAGGGACCCCTGCCATGGGCCGAAATGAACTGTGTTGAGCATGCGCCACGGTTACTTAGCGACCGAAACGTCGCGTGATGCTTTTAGCACGTGATCAGCTGACGACTCCCACCTTTCTCAACTAGCCCGCCAAAAAACAGCTGCACAGTTTTGTTGTCGTGAATGGCGAGTTCACCAAAACCCCCCAAAAAAGTAGACAGTTCGTCTAGAGATAGTTGTTCCCTGCTAGCAGAGGCCCCTTTTCCTTTGTATTCGCTGAGCTGAGAGGCGGCACGAAAAGGGACCTCTGCCATGGGTCGAAATGAACTGTGTTGAGCATGCGCCACGGTTACTTAGCGACCGAAACGTCACGTGATGCTTTTAGCACGTGATCAGCTGACGACTCCCACCTTTCTCAACTAGCGCGCCAAAAAACACCTGCACAGTTTTGTTGTCGTGAATGGCGAGTTCACCAAAACCCTAAAAAAAGTAGACAGTTCGTCTATAGATAGTTGTTGTCTAATCTACGGTATTAATTTCAAGTTATCTGGACAAAGAAGCTTTTTTAACATGACCACAACTCCAGGAATCAAAGAGAATTTAACCCATTGAAGGCTGCGTCTTTTATGATCGCTTCACTAAATTGGCAGTTGGTAATAAACAACCCCCGTGCAGTACGAAAGGACAATTTATAGCTTCGAAGAAACAACACTCACTTGATCTAGAATAGTCAAAATTACTTACTTTTAAATAAAATACACCAGTTGTCAAATAAGAATTAGCCAAAAATACAATCTCAAAGTCAAATTTTTGAAAATTTCCGCAAGAGATTTCTCATGCTGTCTCGCGCGTGAAATCAAACCACAACAGAGCATTTGTGTCTGTTTAGGTCAGATTACTACTTTTCGAAATTTTATGAATGAAGGTACACAGGAGAAGAGACAGTAAGCTTTTATAAATAATACATTTATTAAAACATGCCTTTACTTGTTTCTGAAGACCAAACGCGTTCAATTCTTTCTTCGAGGGAAGCTACGCGCAAGCGATTTCGCTCGATGTGCAAGTTATTTTGAAGAGCATTTGGTGATGCGAACTGTGCACGTTTTTCAAAACTTTTACGAAAACTGTAAGGAATATGAAGAATCCCTCAATTAAAAAGCGATTTCGATACAAATTTACAATCAAATGTGTAATTTACTCTACCGTAGACTCGTAGAAGTGCTGGAGCATTTCACAAAAAGTCCGCAGCTCGAAAAATCTTTGGAGGTGGAAGGTTGTCCTTCGCCTTGACAGATGTTTTCTTCGCTCTAAATTCCATTGCTTAACTTGTCGAGTGTTTCTTGGAGCTTCTTCTTTCGATTGTTTATCTTTCCGTCGTCCATGTTAACAAAAACGAGAGAAAGCAACCGTTGTAACTCTTCACGAGTTTAGTTCTCTTTCCAGGACGGCATGTTACTATGCGGGCTCACTAAATGACAGCGGAATAACTGTAAAGGAATGCGCGAGATACAGTGGGCTCAAGTCACGGTCAGCAAACAATACAGGGAGCATGCGTTTCGGAAACCGCCGTCCACGACCATGGACGGCGGTTGGATCAAAGGGAGTTTCGACCCATGGCAGAGGTCCCTTTTCGTCCCGTCCGTCAGCTCAGCGAATACAAAGGAAAAGGGGCCTCTGCTAGCAGGGAAGGATACATATAGCGCAATGGATGTGGCAAGTTCAACGACAGCGTGAGCTTAATTATTTTTCTCTGCCAGCAACCCGGCGAGAAAAATCACTTTGTATCGAAGCAAAATTAAGAAGAAATTACGACTGAACGTCACTGAGACACAAATCTAAGTTGTTTCAGAGTGCTTGATTTCTTAGGACGAAAAGAAACTGTAGAAATAGAATTCTAACCATTTAGCGCTTTGCTTACAATTTCTTTTACCGTCCAGTCAATCACTTGTTCTTAAAATTTCACAAACAGCAAGTTTCATACGGAAGGTTTTGACTCCGAAATATCGAGCGAGACAACACAAAATAAAGCACAGTAAAATTGGAAAGAAGCATTTAATAAAAATTGTCACACTTTTTATGGCGAGTCGGTACAAAAATCATGCAACAGTCTGAACGACAAGCATTGAACAAATCCAGTACCAGAAAAGGCGACATTTTTCGGCTATACCACACAAAATTGACACTGGTTTACCTGTACTCGTCGTGGCTCTATCTGTGTTTCCTTGAGCAGCTCCAGACATTTAGACACAAGTCGGATGCCGTGTAAAATACGTTGAATCGCTTTCACAGTTGTTTGAGTGTTATTTTTACCATTCCGTCGGCGGGCTCTAAACTAAGAAAAACTGCGTTTTGTGGTTTGCGTTTAAAAAGTAAGATGGTGAATTCTAATGTTCCTCACCTCCGTAGTCTTGTTTCCGTGAGCTGCATAGTAATTATCGTTCAAGTTTAATTATTAATCCTGTCTTCAGTTCGATCAAACAAACACATGATGGCTCCGTTGTCAGCGTTGTGCGAACGGAGCGATTTCAAACTCGCTCATTTGAACTTCCGCAACCATAACGGTGAGATCGTACAGCTTCAATCCGCTTTGAACGACGATTACAACAATTTTCAGGAAAAATCAAGCACGTACCACATTTCAGAGCCCATAATTGGGAGATTTTTCCCAGACCTTGTGCTTGTACGTTCACTTCGGAGCAGTTTCGTTGATTCATTCAGCTCCGCAAAGAAACGCTGCAACACTTCGCAAGGTTTTGGCGCCTTTTTCTGTCAGTCATGTGATCGCGATCGATTCTTGTTCCCTTTTAACTCAGTTTCTCTCTCTTTTTTTCTCTTTCTTCATTTTATAGCAATTAGTGATTGCGTTTTTAATAATAAAACAATTGTGTACTCGGGCATACTGGATATCAAATAATTATAACCATCTTGGTCATATCCAGCACGCCCTCGTTGTACGCAAATTTGCGTGTAGCCACGCGCGTTTATGACGTTGAGGGTGGCGCAATTTTTTCTAAAAATAGCACATTTGTCTTTTTCGATGGGGCCGCGTGGACCCCGCGCTTACGGTCTCCGTTCCCGATTATGGCTCCTGTTGTAACTTAGTCTTCTATAGTCCTCTTGATGGTCTAAAAGCAGTTTATGTTTAAGCCAGGTATTTGGATATAAACTTTGCAGACCAAAAATGGGAAAATCACTATGACATTTCCCTTTAACAGAAGATTAGCTTTGCAAGGTTTTTGAGAGCCACGTATTTCTAATTAACTAGGGAAGGCTGATTAAGCAAAGTCTGTTCGGGAGGCCACAACATATCAGAAGTCTATATGAGTTTCTTTGCTTTACACTCTACTAGGTCAGTGTTTTTTAACACTTCGAGTTTTTTTCTATTAATTCACACAAATTTCAGCGATGGGAAACGAAACTCAGTAATGAAGCGAATTAAAAATATCCGCAGCACGTATTGTGTACATAGTGTTGGAAACTTCTCCGGTTTTTCTTGTTTGCCACACAAGCGATGGTATTAATTGTCAAATATTGCCCAAGGTTGCACGTAAACGTCTCCTCGCGCATTTCTCGAAAGATTCGGAGACTTTTCGGCCCCGTAAAGCCATTTGTAAAAACACGAACCGCTCATTCTACAAAGATCTTATTTTAACATGACTTAAATCAAGAGAGGATGAAGTCATCCTCTCTTGCCTTAATATAAGAAATGTTTAACTCATGCATAGCAAAGTCTCACGCTTGGAAACTTCTTTGATTAGAAGATACAGTGTGAATTATGAACATTAATATATGAAATTCATATATTTGAACTGCGGATAAAGATAGAATTATATGTAGATCATCGCAGTGAAGGTGTTTCAACCTAAGCAGTTGAAAAGAAGAAACCTGAAAAAATTCAGGCTTGAACGGGAAACGAACCCATGACCTCTGCGATGCCGGTGCAGCGCTCTAACCAACTGAGCTATCAAGCCAACTGGGAGCTGGTCAATTGAGAGTTCGTATTTATCCCGTAGATGGAGAATAAATGAACATTAATATATGAACACTGCGATGATCTACATATAATTCTATCTTTATCCGCAGTTCAAATATATGAATTTCATATATTAATGTTCATTTATTCTCCATCTACGGGATAAATACGAACTCGCAATTGACCAGCTCCCAGTTGACTTGGTAGTTCAGTTGGTTAGAGCGCTGCACCGGTATCGCAGAGGTCATGGGTTCGATTCCCGTTCAAGCCTGAATTTATCAGGTTTCTTCTTTTCAGCCGCTTAGGTTGAAACACCCTCACTGCGATGATCTACATATAATTCTAGTGTGAATTATATTGCCCGAAATCGGCACGAAAAGGTTCGGGGCTTTCGAGAAACGCACACCGGGACACATTGGTGCGGGGCGAGCGTGCCATCCCTGCTGCTTGAGATTTAAGTATCTATTAGCCTGCGTAGCCGGCGGGATCGTTCGCGTGCGCAAAGTTTTGGCTTGGTAGAGGAGAAGAAGCCGCGCAGAGAATGGGGAGGAGACGCTTTGAAATCCCGCCTGCCGGAAGACTGGCGTTTTTTGAATGGTTTGGTCACTGTGCGGACGGAAAATTTTGATTGGCTGAGAACAGAAACACGTCAATCAAATGCTACTTGAGAGCTCAGACGCCTCCCATGGGAAACGAAAACCATAACATTTGTGTAAACTTCGCTGTTGCTGTAAAATGTCGACCATCGAGGATGGCATATCGAAAGCTCTGTCTTATCTGAACATTCAAGGAGAAGGCAGAATTTTGCTAAAGAAAGAGCAGGAAACTGCTACAAAGAAGCTGCTATCCGGCAATGATGTATTGGCTGTTCTGCCGACTGGTTTCGGTAAAAGTTTAATTTACACGATCTTCGCTTTGGCGAGAGAAGAAATTATGTCCACGAATACTTGTGCTATCATTGTTTCGCCGCTAAAAAGTATTATAGACGACCAAATAGCCGAGATGGAGTCGTTAAATTGCAAGTCTACACGGCAACTTGGATTAACGATCGCAACTTTTACTTGCGTGCTTTGATATGACAACAAATCGTCCACGTTCAAATTAAGTTCAACTAGAGTCTTGTTCAGTTGAGGTGTGATCATTTCCTTGTTCTTATCTTCGCTCGGAAGTTCATTCTCCGAATTTTCAAGAAATCTCGGAGACTTTTTGGCTTCAAAAGATCTTCTCTGGCCTTTTTTCGGTCGAGGGGTCCGATCTGGCGGCGAAACTGAGGATGGCAGGAGTCGTTTGAATCTCGCGGATGTCGAATCCTCACTTGCCGAATCCTGACATGGTGTATCTCGAGAAAGTGCCCTCTGTAAACTACCTTTAATAAAAGTATACAACTGAAAGGCGTTTCTTTTTCTCTCCCGCTAGGTCTGCAGACTCTATCAGACAGAGCAGTAGAATTAGCAACGTGCAGGCCCATCCTCGAGCACAGTTCCGCCAAAGTTTTGTTACACTCGCTTCCTTCTCGCTTAAATTAAAACAAGTTTTCCGTTGAAACATACGTTGTCTTTTTGAAATCCCCGAATTTCACTTTCAGATTACATGCACATAATCTACAACAATCATTTGCAGCTTTGCTTGACGGCCGTCCTCGTTTTGCTCGCTTTTTGGCGTATCTACGCGCGCCATGCACGCGCCGAAACAATTCAGTATTTACGCACCAGCCTGCATGCTGCTATTTTCGCGCCGCCTTCATTAATTTATTCCCTGGCAAACAGGTAATTGATACATGTGGGTTTCGCATTACACCCTTACTCTGATTGGCTGGTTATAATTAGTCTTAACGAAGTGCTATAAGTGGGCGGCATTTAAAAAAGCCAAGTTATCCGGCAGGCGGAATTTTCTCGCGCCTTCGGCGCTCGCTTCTCGCGGCGAAGCCGCGAGAAAGGCGGCTTCGCCGCCAAAACTACGCGCGCAAATACAATTCCGCCAGCTACGCAGGCTAAGTATCTATCAGTCTCATTATACATGTTGAAATTTAATTTCTGATTCTGATAGAGAACAAATTTCACTAATATACGTTTCGACAGCAAGTGCCACGATTCAAAATTCTAGTTGCATTTAGTTGATTAGTTGCCAAGTTTACTTTTATTTAAAGTATTTAGAGGCGAACAGTGCGTGCGATTTGAATTATTAAAAAATGACGCCTACAGTTGTATATATATTACATCGCTCCGATGAGAATAAACCCAATTTCCCTGTTTAAACTTAAGGAATAAAAAGCCAAAGCTGTGAAACCATCAAGTAAAATTAAAGAATCGATGGCGTACGAAACAACTGTCCAAACAATTCCAAATTTAATATTCGTAAGCGGATGACCGGGGTTATTCTATACACCTGAGCGAAGATAACTGGTGCATCTCTAAGTAAATTTACGTTTATAGATTGTGTCTCTTTATAAGGTAAATTTGAGTTTGTATACATCTTCCTCTTAACGTAAGAAAGCAATTTAGGTTCATGACGTACTCAGGCTTTAAACTCACAAGTCAACGGAAATGGGACATTAATTTCAACTGTCATCTTTTTTTTAAATCAATATTTGTACGGGAAACATTCAATTTTAGCAGTGTGAGTCTGATTCAGCAGTATGATTATAAGTCGCTTGTAAACGAACAGTGAGTTTGATTTGCTGGAAAACAATTAGAACTTGGATACGTGACTGAGCCATGGCTGATCCATCGAACTGCACGGCAGGATTATCCTCTATTTCAGCTGTAATTCTGGGAATTTTGAACGGTTTGTCTGGGTTGGCAGCCATAACTGGAAATCTAATGGTGTTGATAACTTTCTATAAGAACCAGTCCCTTCGACAGCCTTGTTATTATCTAATGGCGTCTTTAGCCGCGATGGATCTCATGGTTGGACTTGTGGTGAATCCGTTGTACATCGCGTTAACGAACTTCATCTCATGGCAGTATAAAGAAGAGCATCTACTGCAGCTGGAAAGCTTTTTGACCATGACGACCTCTATGATAATCATGCACACTTTGACTGTTATGAGTATAGACAGGTTCATAGCGGTAATCTATCCGCTTAGATATCGTTCAATAGTTACAGAAAAGCGCAGCGGTATTGCAATCGCGGTCGTATGGACATTTGGCTTCTCGCTCAACGGCCTGTTCTTTACTGTCAGCAACGATGACGTGCCAAAGTTGTGGATCACTTGCGGATTAGTAACCGGGTTAGTTCCATTAGTTATCATCCTTTTTTGTTACGGAAAGATTTTACAAGCGGCACGCACACAATCGCGACGAATCGGGGTTGTAGAAAGGTCTACTTCAAATCGTGATTCGCGAAACGACGAAGAGAGCACGGATGCGGGCTGCGAAAGACATGCTCAGTTGAAGGAGGCTAAAAGAGCGAGGAAGGCAGCTTGGGGTGTTGCGATTGCTGTTGTTGTAGTAATGTTCCTTTCGATGCCTGTCTGTGTAGTCAGCATAATGCAGATTTTGGCTGCAGACGATATTTGTCGCTTCAGGTACAATAGCCGAGTGTGGATGTGGGCTGTGACCCTGACACTTGCAAGCTCCGCTTTGGATCCATGGATTTATGCAATGAGAATACAAGAGTTTAAAGAATGTTTTAAGCGAACTATGCGCTTTAACTGATTGCCATGCTGTCTCTTATATTAAAAGATTTTACAAGCGGACGTATAAATTCGGCAACGCACTCGTGAATCTATTCGATGAGAATCCGGGAGATTAAAGAATGGTGTGAGAGAACCATGCTGTCTCGTACAAGACAGCACGATTTAAAAGTGGACTATGCATTTAATTGGCTCCAGTGGGATGGGACGATCAGTGTCCGCCTAAAATCTGACAAAGGACGTCGAGAATCTAACAATAGTAACAACAACAATACTGATGAAAACACGAACACTCATGTAACAGGACAACCCGCGCAAGATTGCCCTCTCGTTCAATGCAGCTAGAACTTGTGCCATTCCCTTTTCTCATGCTAATTAACTCTAGTGGGCTGCAACAGTCAGTGTCACTAAAATCTGACACTAAAAGGCTCGGCATTGAGGACATAATAATAATGATGATGATGATGATAAAACCAACATTTTAACAGGATAACCCACGCAAGCCTGCGCTCTTGTTCAATGCGGCTAGATCTTGTGCCATTCCAGATTCTTGTGCTAATTAGCCTGGCACTGTACCCGAGATTCTACTCGGTGAGAATTTAAGGAGGCTCGCAACAGTTTTTTGGCCTTGGAGTGTATCTTTTGAAATCAAAATTTCGCATAGAAGATAAGCTTCGATTTCCTTGATACTACACCACCTTTTCAACATATGACCAAAGTTTATTTTTCCATTGGTTTCGTAGCAGCAGCTGTCACCATAGCAACGGTAATGGACAACCCTCATTTTAAATAATGTCGAATATCTCGAAAACTAGTCAGACACTTTATGACGAAACTTGAACTATTTGAACCACTCAACCTATACAACTTGTATGCGAAATTAGAGAAACATCTGTAAGAGCGTTTTCACGTAAATCATGATTCATTTTATACGGGCTGACTTTGGCCATCCCTGCAATTTTCTCCAATATTTCAAGAAAGATAAAACTTAACACTTTCTCTTTTCAGTTGAAAGATCTTTTATGATAGCAAAACATTTTTAATGCACATTGAGCTTCCTAGGTGGCTGCGATTTTAAGATATTTATATTTAGAAACTGCTAAAATGTAGCGCAAATCAGTCAAAAAGTTCGTGATTTGCATAAATATAAATATTTCTAAACTGCCCTTACAGATTTTTCCCTTAAATTGAATGCCGCTAGAATAACAATTCTTTTTGATGCTCCAGTGAGATTTAGGCTGAATAAACATTCCGTTTATTAGATAAGAAGGCTGAATCTCGGTCAGGTTTCAGTCGTTATTAACTTTCAACGAGCAACAGCTTTATTTTGTTTTTCCTGGTCTATTTCACTGTTATTCACGTGCAATGAATATTTATACACGCTGCCGGCGCTTGTGTCCTCTCGTGCCTTTGTAATTCCTTCTCATAATAAAAAATTTTCGTCTTCTGAGCTTCTTCCTGTAGACTCTTTTCCATTAGTCTTTAAATACTGAATGACTTTTTAGCAATTTTAATTACGGATTGCATACATGTTAACGCCCACGACGGCATTACACTGGGGCCGAAAAATAACGAGAAACAAGCTTAGAAGACAAATAATTTTGCTTTTTGTGAGAGGGAATTATAAACACACGAGACGACACAAGTGCAGCCTGTATAAATTTTCATTGCATGCGTGGATAACTGTGAAATTGACCAGGAAAAATAAAATAAAACTGTCGCTCGTTGAAAGTTAATAACGACTGAAACTTGACCGAGATTCAGCCTTTTTATCTAATAACAGAAATGTTTATTCAGCCTAAAAATCACATCAAAAAGAATTATTATTCCAACGGCATTCAATTTAAGAGAAAAGACTGTAAGGGCAGTTTAGAAATATTTATATTTAGGCAAATCACGAACTTTTTGACTGATTTGTGCTGCATTTTAGCAGTTTTAGCATTTTAGCATTTAGGAAGCTCAATATACATTAAGAATGTTTTGCTATCATAAAAGATCTTTCAACTGAAAAGTGAAAGTGTTAAGTTTTATCTTTCTTGAAATATTAAAGAAAATTGCAGGGATGGCCAAAATAAGCCCGTAAGAAATGAATCATGATTTACTTGAAAACACTCTTACAGATGTTTCTCTAATTTCGCATACAAGTTGTGTAGGTTGAGTAGTTCAAACAGTTCAAGTTTCGTCATAAAGTGTCTGACTAGTTTTCGAGATATTCGACATTATTTAAAATGAGGGGTTGTCCACTGCCGTTGCTTTGGTGACAGCTGTTGCTAGGAAATCAATGAGAAAATAAACTTTGGTCATATGTTGAAAAGGTGGTTTAGTATCAAGGAAATCGAAGTTTACCTTCCATGCGAAATTTTGATTGCAAAAGATACACACCAAGGCCAAAAAACTGTTGCGAGCCTCCTTAAACTACGTGCTTTAATAGACCCCAGTTGAATTTAATGTAAATAACCGAACAACGCAGTTGAGAGAGTGCCTGAATGCGCTTCTCAGTTCCAAGTTAAAATGTTGGTGATTTGAGATGACCTCAGCAAACAATTTTTTTTTAAATTTCACTACATTAAGTCTGACATTAGTGACACCAATACAACTTAAAACATAGAGGGCAAAATTACTGAATGCTGATTGGTTGAGACAGAGGGCATTTTTTCCTAATTTTCTTTCTGACGAGGGCTCCGCGACTCGGGCAATTTTCTGAAAATGCGCTAGAAAATTTATACTTAATTCTACTCGGCCTCATGCGAAAAATGAGAGCAGGGATTTTCCTGCAATAAGTAAGTACTTGCTATTTGTTGTTATTACTTACTATAATAAGAACTTGAAGTGACGTTTGTCGGTCACGCAACTCTTAAAAACAATAACCTAGTTACAAAGCAAATTGTTCTGGGAAGAGGCTCCAGTCCTTTTTGGCTGTGCAGATGTACATGTGTAGAACAGAGGCCAAAAGCACCGATAGTACAGGTGATAGATCAGTAATATGTACCATAGTTACGTTTTTTCCCTGAACAAGAAGAACTTTCACTCCGCTCTCGCTATTGCTGAATAACCCCTCTATAATTCTTGAAAATAATAATAATAATAATAATAATAATAATAATAATAATAATAATAATAATAATAATAATAATAATAATAATCCCATTTGGCTAAAAATGGCTAGTTTAGTGCACGGAAAGTATTAACAAGTGTGTTTGGCTACGGCTCGCCAGGATGGAAATATAATAATGGTTTCTACCTTAAAAAAGTCGAATGGGCTCTTTCAAGTTTTTTTCTATTGTATTGAATAACGAGCGGATCCGTTCGGATAGTTCACAGTTGTGTTTTAGATGTTACTACTATTTTGCCTCTGCTGTCTTTGTCGTTCAGTGTGTATCAGTGGGTTATCAGGAGCAGGAGAGTCACCATTAAATAGGTAACAGGCAGCTCAAAATTAAAGAATAACGGGGAGACCACGATTGACGGGTTTAGAAAAAGTAGTCCAGCATTCGAAAAGAAACATGCTATCAGAAGTCTGGGAAATCGTGTCTTTTTTTTTTCGTAATAATAGAATGAATGTAGAATTAAGAGTACTTAAAGAGAATTAAGAGTAATTAAAGAGAAACCCGCCGACGTTGGGCTAGTTTTTGCGTGTATATAAGTTGTTTGAGTTTACACTTTCGTGTCAGAAATCATGCCAACATTGCACCTATGTAAACATTCTACTAATTGAATTATGAAAATCAAATTTAAATAGCTTTTCGTGTCAGGAAAAGCTCACGAATTCGATCGTTCTTAAAGGCTAAGCGAAAGTAAACACAAAACGTATTTGCAGCTAAATGAGAAGGATTTCAAGAATCCATCTGGTGATCATCAAAACAAACATCATTTGGGAAGTTCAGAATAACGAGTTAAATCGTCAGATCAATATCATAACCACGAATACATTCAACTGTGGGAACTACGAAATTAAACTGACATGAACTACAGAAACCAAAATCATTTCAATAACGGTCGATTCTGGAGAGCTCAATAACGGGAAAGAATCAGGACTCTTCTGGCAATGATGCATGGAATATTTAATTTATTATATTAAAGGGAAAGTATCACGAGGATTTTGCTCGCGTTTGACCCCACTGAAAAGCAACATTAACATATATGAAAGCCTAAAAATATTGGTCATTTTTTTTGTTCAGACACCACACTAATTCAGTGAAGCTATTACTAAGTGTCTTTCTCCACGGATGGCCAAGATGGAAGTGGATTACAACTTAAAAACGTCTGGCGAACGTTTTCAAATTCTGTGCTTGTATCTTGCAAACATCATTGAAAACTTATTATGGTTTGCACTTGTTCCAAAAATTCACTTGATATCTTCCTCTTGATGTTCTCGGAGCATTTTGTGGGTGAGTGAGGTCATTTAGTCTCAATTTCACTTGATATCTTCCTCTTGATGTTCCAGGAGCATTTTGTGTGTGAGTGAAGGCATTTAATCTCAATTTCACTTGATATCTCCCTCTTGATGTTCCAGGAACATTTTGTGTGGGAGCGAAGGCATTTCATCTCAATTTCAGCGAAGTTTTGACGAAACGCGAGGAAAATCCCCGTGACACTGCCCCTTTAAATACGCGCGTACGGGGAAAATCCTGACTGGCCGATAATTCCGAGCAAAATATATACAAGCACAAAATAAACCGCATAAAACTCAAACTGAAAGCTGTAAATAAAGCCTTGAACATCTGTAAGATGTGGATGATTTTTTGATAGTTTATAACTTTAACCCGTACCAAATGAAAACGTACTCAATCGCCTTTCGTTGACTTTATTAATAATTATGACCAATTATCTCCCCCCGTCAACTTATGCATAAAGAAATGTTTGCACTTGTAGATCAGAAACATCAACACACAAAGACTTCTTCGCAATCTTTTCGACAGCAACTAAACTTAGCAACCAATTTTTTTCCTCGTCCAGCCGTTCCTAACCCGCTGGCGAACGCCAACCTAAACTGAAGACGAGCGAGTCCTAACACGCACCTGAGAAAACTTTTCCTTTCGATTCCTTCCTGCGTTGTCTTTGCAACTCAAAATCTACGATATTTTCGAGGATCCAAACACTCCGATTAATTCTTCATCCAGAGACAGCGCAAAACTTGGTTAAGAGCCCGTCAAAACTTGCCTATTTATACACTTCGAAGGATTCTACTTTGAATGGCTTTGTGGGCTTCTTGCCCACAAAGAGTTAACACCACACGACGCCAGGACAGCCCCAATCGTTCTCAATTGCTATAGCAACTGCTAACTAAAAACGGACAAACTGATTGGGACTCGTTTAAAGGAGAGAGGTGAATTAAAAATTCTCTAGATATCGTCCCCTTGGTGGACTAAAGCAGCTTATATTCGAGCAAGGTATTTGGATATAAACTTAGCTGACGGAAAACTGGAAAATCACCTTGACATTGGCCTTCGAACAGTAGATCAGCTTTGCAACGTTTTTGAGAGCCGCGTATTTCTCATTAACTAAGGAAGGCTGGTTAAGCAAACTCTGTTCGGAAAGCCACAACATAGCAAGTCCAGATCAGTGAATTTCTGTGCTCTACTAGGTCAGTGTTTATTAACACTTCGAGTTTATTCCTATTACACAAATTTCAGCGATGGAAAATGAAACTTCTAATGAAGCGAATTAAAGACATCCGCAGCACGCATTGTGTACATAGTGTTGGAAACTTCTCTGGTGTTTTTTTTGTTTGACACATAAACTATGGCATTATCAAATATTGTCCTAGGTTGCACGTAAACGTCTCCTCTTTAGTATTGCTTCCCAGACGAAGGAAATCAGAGACGTCCGGCTGCTCACAAATTTGGAATACTTAGAGATAATGGCCACATCCGAAGCGCAAATTATGTACCTCAACTTGAGAACCTGGACTTATCCTGCTTGAAATACAAACGTAGTATGTTATTGTCTGCGCTAAAACATTAGTCTTTAAGTCCGTTATAAGTAAATTTCACAGTACAAGATTCGTGAATTGTCTTCGAGACTGGCTGATGAAGAAATAGTACTGCCAAACAAGAGACATAAAACTTTGTAGCGAAAATAATTGTACGAATTCGTTCAGTCTTTGTTACAAGGATATTTTTTAATCCAGAGCACTTGACCGAGATTCGGTCTGGGGCTATGAAATAAAAATTTAAAAGAAAATAATTAAGTATATGAATTAAATGCGGTGGTATATCCACAGAGTTGCTATTTTTCCACTGTTTACAGGTTGAATTGCGATTTATGAATGTTCACGCTTTCGTGGAGGGAGAAATACCGGAAAACCCGGAGAAGGAACCTCAGAGCAAGGAAGAAAACAAACAACAAACTCCACCCACATATCGCGTCCACCATATAGTAAAAGAACCCAAGTGCGCATTTCTCGAAAGTTCCGAAGACTTTTCGGCCCCGAAAAGCTATTTGTAAAAACATGAACTACTCATTCTACAAAGATGTTATTTTAACAAGTCTCAGTTTAATTTAAGAATTGTTTAACTCATAGCAAAGTCGATCCCATGCTTGGAAACTTCTTTGATAAGAAGATACAGTGTGAATTATATTGCCTGAAATCGGCACTTTCAATTTTCGATTCTGATAGAGTACAAATCTCACTGATACGTTTCGACAGCAAGTGCCACTGTTCAAAATTCAAGTTTGCATTCAGTTGATTACTTGCCAGGTTTACTTTAATTAAAGAGGCAAACATTAAGTGCGATTTGAATTATTAAAGAAATGTCATTTGTAGTTGTATATATATTGCATCGCTCTAATGAGAATAAACCAATTTCGCTATCGAAGCTTTGCAAAACAAAGCCAGAGCTGTGAAACTATCCAGAAAATTGAAGTATAGATGGCGTACGAAACAACTGTCCAAACAAGCCCAAATTTAACATCCGCAAGCGGATGGCCGGGGTGATTCTATACACCTGATGGCGAAGATAACTGGCGGATCTCTAAGTAAATCTTTAAGTAAATTTACGTTTGTATATGTTTTGTCTCTTTATAATGTAAATATGAGTTTGTATACATGTACCTTTTAACGGAGAAAACAATTTTGGTCCATGACTTACTTAGGCTTTTAACTCACAAGTCAACGGAAATGGGGAATTAATTTCAATTAGTATATACCACACAAGTGAATAGTGCTTTTTGTGCGTTCTGATTGGTTAACTCGGAGGTGATTAGCAAAGTACTGTTCACCTCCGAGCAGCCAAAGAGAAACAAAATGGCTTCCCGTTTCGCTTCGGTTTCCGAAGAGGAAATTATTTCAATAGACGAGGAGGTTGTACCCAAAAACACAAAAATGGCACCAAACTTTGGTTTGACAGTATTTTATAGTAAGTTATTCAATCTTTACAACCATATTCTTAGTTCTTTGTGAGCGCGAAAGTGTATCGCGCGGCGCGCGAGATTTTAATTTTCTGACCATTTGTATATTGTCAAAAATGAAGTAATTTTCGGTCTACTAGTTATTCAGCTTGTGTGGTGTATACTAAAACAATTATTCACCTCAGTGTCGGTGAAAGTGGTGGACATGGTGGATATTTACCTCCACTTCGGTGAATAATTGTTAACTATTATTATTTATTATTTAAATCGATATTTATACAGGAATCATCCGATTTTAGCAGTGTGAATCTGATTCAGCAGTATGAGTATAATTCGCTTGTAAAAGAAATGGTGAGTTTACTTCTATTTCAGCTGTAATTCTGAGAATTTTTAACGGTTTGTCTGGATTGGCAGCCATAACTGGAAATCTACTGGTGTTGATAACCTTCTGCAAGAATCAGCCACTTCGACAGCCATGTTGTTATCTGATGGCGTCTTTAGCCGCGATGGATTTTTTGGTTGGGCTTGCAGTGAATCCGTTGTACATCGCGTTAACTAACTTCATCTCATGGCAGTATAAAGAAGAGCATCTAATGCAGCTGGAAAGCTTTTTGACCATGGCGACTTCTATGATAATCATGCTCACTTTGACTGTTATGAGTGTAGAAAGGTACATTGCGGTGATCTATCCGCTTAGATATCGTTCAGTAGTTACAGAAAAGCACAGCGGAATTGCAATCGCAGTCGTATGGACATTTGGCTTCTCGCTCAACGCCCTGTTCTCTACTGCCAGCAACGATGACTTGCCAAAGTTGTGGATCACCTGCGGAGTAGTAACCGGGATAGTTCCAGTAATATATCAAACACGAGAAAGAGTTTTTCATCAGGATATCCAAACACCGAGAAGTGGGTTGAAAAAACGAGGCGCAGCCGAGTATTTTTTAACCGAGTTTGAGGTGTTTGGATACCTGATGAAACACTCTTTCGAGTTTTTGATATGGCTTCTCAAACCATTCATAATTCTTAGAGAAATTCAAAGCAAAAGTTTGCAAAATTTTATGCTAATTAAGATCCGGTTTCCACGGTAGTGATTTCCTTTGTTTTCTCTTTATGAATTATTAATGAGTTTGAGAATTGGTTGTCATCCTTTTTTGTTACGGAAAAATTTTTACAAGCGGCACGCGCACAATCGCGACGAATCGCAGTTGTAGAAAGGTGTACTTTAAATCACGCTTCGCAAAATGGATGCGGATGCGGGCTGCGAAAGACACGCTTTGAAGGAGTCGAAAAGAGCCAGGAAGGCAGCTTGGGGTGTTGCGATTGCTGTTGTTGTAGTGATGTTCCTTTCGATGCCTGTCAGTGTAGTTAGCATTATGTAGATCGTGGCTGCGGACGATATTTGTCGCTTCAGGTACAATAGCCGAGTGTGGATGTGGGATGTGACGCTCACACTTGGAAGCTCCGCTTTGGATCCGTGGATTTATGCAATGAGAATCAGGAGCCATAATCGGGGACGGAGACCGTAACTGAATACCATTTTCAGTGATGGGGCTGGCCCCATCGAAAAAGACAAATGTGCTATTTTTAGAAAAAATTGCGCCATCGCGCGCGTGAAACACGCGTGTATGTTGCGAGGATGCCGCGCAAAGAAAACACAAACAAAATGGCGTCCGAAATTACCTTCATTGGCGATGAAGAAATCCAGTTTTTGTCATCAGTGTCAATTCCAAATCTAAGGCAAGCCCTTGAGGAAAACTTTTTGGATAGTGACTCCGAGTGCGAGGACTGTTCAAGTGATTCCGATGATGGCACTGATAACATTTTAGACAAATCCAGTGGCGAAGATGCGTCCAGCACGTCGGACGAGGAATCCCCCGTAAGACGAAAAAAAGTTTTGCGGACAAACAGGACGCCGAACCAGACAAAAACAGATAATGGCGAATCGGGCAGGAAAAGGGAAAAGACATGCCGAAAGTATATTTCCTCTGAGGAAGAACAGAAATTGAAAAACAGCCTAAAAGAATGTAAAACAAATGTCCAAGCACAGTGTGAGGAAAAGTTACGCAATGATAAATCGTTGTCACTTTTTCCACTGCGCAAGAAGATAGTCACCTACATTCAAACCACCGAATCAGGAAAGAAAATTTTTACCGAGATTTGTGAGCGTATGTTTTCAGAAATAATTTCTGCTTTTACCGAAGTGTCCGAAATGAAGCCAAAAAATAGCGAAAAGCGCGCTTTGTTTTCAATTAAATGCTCTCGTGCTTTATCAGTCGTCGAGGAAATGGAGAGCTGGAAAAACACAAAGAAAGAAATAAGTACTTCTCTCGATGAGAAAGAGAAAGATGAACTTAACCTACATGCTGCCGCAGTGCTGAACATTATTTACTGGGCAATTTACGAAGGAATACATAGTGCAGTGTTGCAGAACAAGATTGACAGTGCAGTAAACCAACCAATTACAAGTGAAGGCGCGGACACTGTAGTTGACTCTGACATAGTAGACGTGGCAAGGGTTTCAGGAGCGGCTCTTTATCGACTACGAAAAGGAAAGGAGAAGATCATCAATGGGAAGAAAGGAGCTAAAAAGGTATCAGAAACTACTAAGGACAATTATGTCAAGGACGTAAAGCTTATGAACGAAATGACCTGTTCGGCAGAGGAGAAGAAGTCGTTACCAATGGGACTAAAAACGTTGGATGAAGGAAAGTTGACTTTTTTCAAGAGTAAGTTTAATGTCGTTTTACTAGCGTTAGACAAAAGGATAAGAGAAATGTTGAACAATGAAAACCAGAAGAGGTACCCGAAAAACCTCATGAAAATAACTAAAAAAGTAGTTTATCTGGATGAAGAACTATGTGAAATGTTTTTGGCAGCAGCTAAACTAGTGTGCACAGCACCCGATGAGATAAGACTTAAATCAATATGGAAAGATTTAGTTAAGAAAGTAAGTCATACTAAATTTAAAGAGTTTTATTGTGCTCAAGAGGAGAAGAGACTGTCAAAGGAAGGGAGGGTGGTTTCAGCAGACCAAAGTTTGAGAGACAAGCTAAAAACTTACAGCGTCGACAAGCGCACTTAGGCTCAAATTAATGCTTCTAAAAAGCTGCTTACTCGAATCTGTAAGTTTCTGATTGTATATCAAGCTTTGGAGAGCAGTTCTCGACTAGCAGTTTGTCATCATTTATCACTTTTTTAAACGATGTTGTCGATTTTTGAAGTTGCCATGGACCAGATATTTTATGGCTGGTCCAATAGTCCAATCCTAACCGTGATTGTCTTTCTATGTTGGAAAGTGAGAAATATGTTCAAATCACACAATTATAACACAAGAAAGTGTTTTTGCTTTGATACTGGAATTACACAAAGGACCGTTCCCCCATGGGACAGACAGACCATTGTGTATACTATCCAAAACATTTGAAAATTTTTGAAAACTCAGGGAAAAAGGCTATTTTCAGCAATTTATGTGCTGTTTTTTTTTGCGTTCATAATTTCGTATAACCATTTCTCAAATTTTAGTTTCACTTTCTTTAATGGAGAATTTTGCAGGGATTTGTCAGTTTGGACTATTTCAATTTGAGACAATGGGTAGTTTACATGAAGTAACTTGTTCCCACGAATTGCTGCAAGGAGAAATCCAACCTGAGGATTTGTGTACAGAAAAAGTTACTCATAAACGTCCATTTGTGTGAATATAATTTATTTCCAATTACAAGTACATGTAGCACTGATTTATTTGTTACATACTGAGAAATATTAACAATATAGCTACACACGTGAAATGATAAAATAATATTTGACCTCATGTTGTACATTAGCCTTTTAACTTTTGTCATGAACTTGAAGTGAAGAATACAATCAAAAATGAAACATATTTCACTGTTTATGCTCTGTAGAATAGTCAAATAATATTTATTAAGCCCTGCATGTGCACGATATAACATTTACATGTACATTTTATGGTCTAAGTTGACCTCCTTAAAATGACAGAATTTCTTTAACTTACACTTTAACTGTAATGTACCCAAGTAATTTGTGCAAACTTCATTGCACAATGAAAAAATCTTTGGAACGTTTTACCCAGCCATAGAATCAATTCATCCTCCTTGGCTGGTAGGGAGTGAGACAATATACAACCATACTCAAGATGGCGATGGCTGTCAAAGATGGCACAGGAGCCATTTTCCCACAACAATATGGCCACTGATTTTTGACAAGACACAAAAATTCCAACAGATTTCCTTTTAAGGCTTGCCCGATCCTTGACACACTGTATTAACCCCGAAAAATCACTATCTCTCAAAAAAAAATCCTTGGGGTCCTCATAGGATGCAAGTTGAAGGTCCTCTCCAACTGCATCCAGCACATCCTCCACATCTAACACCTGACCTGTAGAGAAAAATTCATCAAATATTTTGTTACCCTGGGATATGCTCTGTACCATATCCTGAAACCACGTTTGGTCAAGAACCTTTTGGGGTTCCTCTAATACACCAGAGTAAAATTTCTGACCCATTGCAAGGGCAATTATTGTACAAGCAGAGCTGCCCACTTCCTTCCCCTGGAGAGTGCTTTGAGAAATGTGAACAGGGAAGATGAACTCCTTGACCCCATGATAGCCATATGGAACATAGTGGGCAGGGACAGGAAGAAAAGTGGGCAGGGGATGGTTGCTCATGGGCGTGGTGGATGTATGGGCAGGACCTGACACCAAGGCTTCTTGGTCCCTGTAGTTCCTCTGGTCATGGCTTAGAGCTCTTGAGGTCAGGTTAAGCTCACGTCGTGTCTTGACACGCCCTAAAGATGAGCCGTAGTTCCCAGCACTGAGTGAGCCATGTGCCTGAAATTTTAATGTTCCGAATAAGGATTCCAACCGACTGATTGACATGCGAAGAGGGGACAAACTGTAACCTGGAAAGTTTTCACAGAAGTATTGTGAAAACTGGAGGAAGCTGTACACCATAACCCTTTGAAGGTCAAATGTCTAAGGAGAAAATTTGAAAACAAAACAATGAATTAAGTCAGGTTGCTGAACAGTTAATTGCTTTATTTAATATTGATGTGCAAAAATCTTGTTTTATTAATGATTAAAGGAATATCTGGGCTAAATAGGAATATATTTGGCTTGAGGTCATGGCGTACAAACCGAATGCAATAAGGTATGTGCTTTATAACTGAGAGCCAAAATACATCTCCCCATCTAATTCAACAGCTAATATGCATTTAATGAATAAATTACATGTAATAACAGTAATGTTTATTGTTGATTCAGATAGTATGATCCTAAAACAAGCTTTCACCTTTTTCATCATTGCTCAGCACAAAGTAAAAGTTGAAAGGACGCATACATGTACTTGTGGAGTCAACATCGTTTCAAATCGCATCACTGAGGGTAGCTGCCGTGAGGTGTTTGCGCCTCTAGAAATTAGTTTTGTTGGGGAAAATACACTCTTTAAGCTGTACAGGTCATTGTCAGCTGTTAACTTAACATTGTTTTTATACCTGCCAAGCTAGAAACTTCAAAGACCGTGCTTTTTTTGAGTTGTCTGCATACTCTAAAAAGCACCAAAACAAAAATGCAATAGTTAATATTATCATTTATTACTCTTTTACTAGCTGTTAATTCTCATTGGGCAATGACATTGAGCTGCTGGCCTTAAGTCATCATACATTAGAAAATGTACATGTACATTCACAATCAAGTAAATATGTGAGACATGTAGGTGACAGTGACTATAATGGAATAGTTGCAAATATTTGATTAAGCTGGTAACTGCACATTTTTAATCTCTGGTCCACGATGGTTAGGTGTTGACTAATGAAGGAAGGGCTGGGGAGATACTGATATAAAAAGTTGCAAATATGGATATTGAGAATTAAATAGGAGAAATCAGTTATTAGTTGTTCATACCTTTGTTATGATGCTCCTCTGCCCACTCTACAAAATATTCCCAGCCACGTTTAATGTTCTTTATAACGGCAGAATTCTCTACAGAGGTGACAAAGGCATGGCTCAGGATGCCTTTCTCAAATATCAAATTGCATGCATGGAGGAACTTTGCAGTTCCTCGAACAGCGCTGGCATCTGCAGGTGGTGGTTGCCCATTGGCATGCTCCTGTAGTGCTGCTATCATATATCGTTGCTATAAAAACAAACGAATATGACAATAAAATAATGGGTGGTACAAAATTTCTGGTGTGTTTCAATTAACAATTGGTTCACACATCAGCGTGCTTCATTGTGTTTGGAGAGCACGAAAGATGCGTAAGAGTTGTTCAAGGTGTAGCCGAGAGCAACTCTAGCTTCTTGAGTGCTCTCCAAACTTCGAATCCCAAGTTCTTCATATCTCGATGAAGCACAGCTGATGTATGAGCCAACTGTTTTATAAAATCTTGAACATTTTGTTCAATTTCAACGATCTTGTCTCAGATTGGTCAAAAACTAACAGGTGAATTCATGTGTGTAAAAAAAGTTTATCCCGTATTTGAATGTGGGAAAGGTGTATTGGGTTTAAAAGTGCCCTCCAAAACACAATGAGGAAAAACACTAGCTGAGCATTAACACTATACAAAGATAATGACTAACTTCAACTACATGTATCGTGGCCTTGTGAACAGGTTTTACAACAGATTTAACAAATAGTTATTGTCTGACAGTTTTCAAGGCTTAATTTCAAGCATATTAATGAAGCATTTATTTAAATTTAAGTTAATAACCTGCATGATCTTTGCGGGCATAACATTTAGTCGTGTCCAGCAATCTCGATCCACATAACTGTACCGTAGACCAGGAACTCGTCGCCCTAGACCCAATTCTACCCTCTTCTGGTCCCGACTGTATTGGTCAACGATGGGCTGCCATCCGAAAGATACGCATTCTTTCTCAAAAGACTTCTTCCCACTCCTTCTTGAGCTGTACAAGGCAGCAATGATGTTCTTTAACTGAAAGAAAGAAAATTTCAATTGCAATAATTATTATCTCACTACATATTAAAATTAACAGCTTAAATACTCCTTCTCAATTGCATGAGTTGATCCTGTAGAGATGAGATTACAGAAGTGGCAATAGGGTATCCTAACTCTATGCTTAGTACCAAGACCTGAGACCAGAACATGACAAGACCTCACAACCTAATGTTCATGCAAGACCTCACTGAGTGCTACTGGACGAGCTTCTGATCACTGGGACCTAAATTTCTGGATCAAAACAGGGGCTCCCAAAGTTTCACCAATCATGCACCATTCTCCACCCCTCAGTGATATCTGGTCTGGATCCATTTGAAACTGGTGCAGGACATAGCCTATAAATTTTGACAGAGCTATATCTACGTACTTCACATGTATATGTTATGGTTCAATTGTAAATCTCGCATGAGTGGAAATCAGTTAATAAAATATAAGTTAAAAGATTTTGTACAAGCAGTCTAAATGTCATAATAATAATAAATTATAATAATTTATTTACAAGGGTAGTATTGGTTTACCTGATGAGCAGGGCATATCATGACAAAGCATGTCTTGTCCGGCCTTGTACTGAAGGGGTTGATAAAGCTGGCCTTGAAGGTATATGGGTCAGCTCCATCCAGTCTTGGAAGCTGTGAATTGGCATAACCACACAGCCTCTTGAAAAGAGCTAAGTTACAAGATGCACCATCTCCAACCAGCAATATCACATGGAACCTGTACTTCTCAAGAGTGCTGATCACTTTGAACAATATATCATGGAGGAACTTGCCATCCAGGGGAACTTCCCTCAAGAAATATGGCCCAGCAAATTCAAATCCAGATGTCAAGTCTCGCCAATATGTTTGCAACACATAATTTGCCTTTTTACCATTGTTTGATTCTGAAGTGACCAGAGTTTCGTAAACATCATGTAGGCAAGACCAGTCATTTTGGGACATGGCATAGCCAATGGCCAGACCATCAGTACAGCGTATTTGAATCTTACTCTGGACCTGTAACCATAATGTATAATATAAAATGTTTACACATAGAGTACAGTTATGATGGATGTGTGCACATGTGCTATACTTCTATGTCAATAATGCTACCCACTTTGTTTGTGCTTTTAATCTCACATTAATTATAATAATAATTTAATACCGTAACTTATATGGCAATCAATAATAATATCGCTTACAATGTAATACAATGGAAACATTTTGTGTATTTTATAAGTAAAGCTTTTTTCTGTACCATTTTGGTGGTACAAATTCATTGAAAATTGACCAGTGCCATTAGCACTATTCAGCACTATGGAGTCACAAAATTTACCTTTGTTTCATCAAAGAGTAATTCTCCCACACCAAGTGGTTCAGGTCTACCACGAAGAACTGCACTGGTCTTGAAGCTGGCAAACAGGGCTGTTTGTTCTATAATGTGGTCCTCGTTTATCCCTTCCTCTACTGTGTTAGCCCCCATAACTCTCTCAAGTGATCTTCTGCATGGAAGCTGGAGGATATCCAGCTTCCTCAAGTCATCAAAGAGTACTGGACACCTTGCATAGATTGCCAGGGCAACACGCCAAGATGCCTGGCTCCACCGGTTTGAACGGGATCCAATTACTATACAGTAATTGAAAAAAAAAGATTTATTATGCATGTTGCATTACAGATCTATAGTAAAGTGGGCTAATGAATTGAAATTGCTACCAACCCATATTTTCAAATAATTTCTCAAAATTATACCATTTTTTATTATGCACCAGTCAATATCACTCCCAGCCCCCCAAATGCTGGGACTTTCACTTCCTATTCACACCATTTTGGTCCCCTGGTATTTTGGTGCCGTATAGTACAGTAATTTTGCGTACGTTACCCTCGTCCTTATTTATTATTATTATTATATTTTTAATTTCGTCCTTGATTTGAGGCAAAGCGAAACAGATACAGCGTTAGCTAGAAGACGAACCCTGGTATTGTGATTACAGATATTTCATTCTTTAATTGTAAGTCACCCTGCTCATCCAGGGAAAAACCTACAGCAGTTAACAGAAAGAGAAGAACAAAACTGTAACATAATGGTGACATTAAACAGTGTACTTTATTTCTCATGTGATGTACATTTTTTAACTCAGAAGCCCCCAATGGACATTGGATCAAAAACATTTTCAAGGGGGGGGGAGGTGGGGACATTTTCTGACTTTCACTGTCTACAAATTCAAAGTCCCTGCCCAGGTCTGGGTTGGGGGGGGGGGGGAGATTTACTTTGACTGGTGCATTACATGTATGCCAAATATAAAACGAATATAACATGAAGTTAAGAGCAGATCATTGCAAAACTACTCACTGTAAAAATTAAAACATGTTAGATTTGTTTAACCACTTTTTCAAGGTTCAATGCCAATAACTTATTAAAATGCATGAGTCAAACGATACTAAGTCCCTGTGTAGCATGTGTGTTCTTTAGAGGTGGGGGTGGGGGATTGTTGGTAGTCTGAAATTCTGTTTCCTGACTACTCTTACCATAGTTTTTCTTAGACTTACCATTTTTCCTCTGATCTTTCTGAAAATTCGCTTTGTCAGAATTCCATACCTGCCGTAGCAGGGCCCCAGTACCAGGTTTTAATCTCTCCGCATCTGCCACACATTTTTCCAATTCCTCTCTTCCTACGGGTGAGCTTTCCACCCTCTCCATCAACATGTCCAGCTCGGAGCTATGTCTATCAGATAGCAAAACTGAGAACTTCTTTCTGTATCTTCGCTCCCGCCTAACCATTGATTTCCTAGATTCCCGAATGTTCTTCAATCGCTTAGTTTGGCTCCCTGGGCTTAGGTAGCAGATAGGAAACTTGGATGACACAGACTGTCTGGTAGCCAGGTCTTCTTCGTTCAGCGAGTTCTTGTGCTCTAGACGTCTTGCCAGCGTAAACTGGACACGGCAGCAAGATCGGCATTTTGGCGGATACATCTTTTCGCTGGATCGCGGTGCATCAATTTTTATTAGTCGCGTGCAAACTTTTGAACAAACTCTTCGCCAAGGATGTTTATGTTCTTCCACTTCTACAGAAAGGTATCCCAATTTGTCGATTACTTCAAAATCGACTCCAACACACGGACGACTCTCAATAACCTCTTTCATCAAACTTCGTAACTGGTTCGGCTGTGTAATGTCAACAGTACCGCTTCTGACAAGAACAGCATGGTAAATAAATAAGTGATATGCGCCATTTGCGTTCAGGACCAACCGCACTTCGTCGAACGGAACGTTGCCATCGGAAAGAGAGGCTTTTTCCTTCTTCACGGCCACTAACGATGGCTTTCCTCCGCAAGAAACCACCTCGATTCGGATCTCTGCTCTTGGGTCCTCGAGATTTGAAGCGAGGGCTTCAAGAGATCGCAGCTCTTTGCTTTTCTCAAGAATGTGCGCGCGAAGACTAAGTCTCCCGACCTGTCCAAATTTAAATAAAATAAATTAACACAGTTCAAAGTATTACCGCAGATTAGCTGTTCTTGTTACTGTATGAATGAACTGAAAAATTATCGAGCAGTTGACGAGCGAACTAGTTGTCTTGAGCATCCCACTTTCTCGCTGTTGACGAAGAAATTTTGGAGCGCCATATTTGTTTATAGTTATCGCAATAGACAGCCTATTGTGTTATCGTCCGATTACAATTTTATATACAGTACAAGTCGCAATTTTAACACGTTTTACCCTCCTCAAATTCACATTAAAGGGTATTCTGTCCGCCGAAATTCCGTCTATGACGAGTTTCCCGTATTCTAATATGACTTCGGCCATTTATTAGTACATTATTTTAAATTAATAAAACTGCTTACTTGCAATGGTTTCCCAAAGTTTGTGTCACGGAAAGCTTCTGACACTGTTTTCAGTCGCTTGTTTGGCAAAATGGTTTCTTGAACCACCACATCATTCGGTCGTTTGATGGGATTCTCGCTTGCTTTGTCCATTCACCCGAGGTTTGTTAAGTTATTGTACATTTTACCTCATCGCTGCGATCAATCGGAAAATAAACTCGCGACTGCCAACAATGTGATCACGCCAAGGTCACGCAAGACAAATCGCGCCACTCTCCAGAATCTCACGCGAAAGCCCACGCAAATTTGCGTGTACTCACGCGCGTTTATGACGTTGAGGGTGGCGCAATTTTTTCTAAAAATAGCACATTTGTCTTTTTCGATGGGGCCGCGTGGACCCCGCGCTTACGGTCTCCGTCCCCGATTATGGCTCCTGATGAGAATACAAGAGTTTAAAGAATGTTTTAATCGAACTATACGGTTTAACTGACTGCCATGCGGTCTAAAAGCTTTTACAAGCGGACGTATAAATTTGGCAATGCACTTGTGAATCTATTCGATGAGAATCCGGGAGTTTAAAGAATGGTGTAAGAGAACTATGCTGTGACGTATAAGGTTAGTTTTAAAACTGGACTACGCATTTAATTGGCTCCAGTGGGATGGGAAGATCAGTGTCTTTAAAATCTGACATGAAAAAGCGCGGTATTAAGGACGTTGAGAATCCAACAATAGTAACAACAACAATACTGATGAAAAACGAACACACATGTAACAGGACAACACGCGCAAGATAGCGCTCTCGTTCAATGCGGCTAGAACTTGTGCCATTCCCTATTCTTAGGCTAATTGACTCTAGTGGGCTACGACTATCAGCGTCACTAAAATCTGACACTAAAAGGCTCGGCATTGAGGACATAATAATAATAATAATAATAATAATAATAATAATAATAATAATAATAATAATAATAATAATAATAATAATAATAATGATAATGATAAAACGAACATTTTAACAGGATAACCCACGCAAGCCTGCGCTCTTGTTTAAGGCCGCGGGTGAGAAACTAGATCATCAGTAGTCATTTATTTAGAGCGTATGCTCGAAGTGCGACGAATGGTAGCGACATTGCGCGAAATATTCAGTTTCAGATTCAGTTTCTGAATCAATAATTGCAGGTGCGTTAAATCGTGTGCCACGGATATCTTGGTTGTTTACCATTTACACGGGCAAACCGGTGGGTTTACCGTTTGGGTCGGTTTGGGCAAATGGTAAGCAAATTTCCGTATTAGTAAAATTCCGTTCGAGACAGGCGCTTACCATTTGCAGAAGTCCCTACCATTTACCAAAAAATTTGCACGACGGCGACGGCCAACGAGAAGGTCGCAAAAAAGAAGCTTTGATTAACAAAACAACGACTCTGCATGTGCGTTATTTTTGGTATATTTCTTTGCCGTTCTGCATGTGCGCAACTACAACTTGAAATGACCAAATTCAACGTTTTGTGTAGAACGCAAACACACGACGATGAATTTTCGTTTTTATAATAATAATAATTAAATATAAATAACTTTATTCACATGTCAAGTGATCTAGCACCCTGTAAAGACAGGGCGCTAATTGGAGACACAGCTATTTTCTAATTAATTTTCCAAATAAGTTCTTCCTGAACTGATATGCCGTCCTTACAAATTCAGCTCCTGGATAATTCGACTGCATTAGGCAGGTTAAACGAGTCGGCATGATCGCCAAGAAGATTCAAAGATTGTGAAGTCATTTTAAAAGTGACGTTTTCCTTCCCGTTAAGGCCGCGGGTGAGAGACTAGATCATCAGTATTCATTCATTTAAAGCGTATGCACGAAGTGCGACGAATGATAGCGACATTGCGCGAAATATTCATGAGTACGCTCTGCAGTATAAAATCTTTGGTTTATGCATCAATGATTGCTCGTGCGTTTAATCGTGTGGCAGGAAACATTGTACATTTTAAGTATTGTTAAATAAAAATTTTCATAATAGCAATAATAATAAATGCGTTGAGCGCTCGCTTGTTGTATCTGTACCGTTCTTTTTATTCTTTATCTGTTAGTTGAAACGTTAATTGCAACTTTTTAGAATTTTTCCAGCAAAACAAAACGAAAATAAAACACTGTTTCTGTCTCTCGAATAGTTATCAACATCACCAATTTTGTGTCCAATATTTATCAACATCTGGGTCTTTCGTAAGTGGAACTCTGTCAAGTTTTTTCTGTGTATATATACACTGCTCCACAGACTGGAAAATAATAAAAGAGTTCGATTTCGTTGTTCTTTTGGTTTTAATTAGTGTTTAATTCTACGTTTTAGTGGAAAAATGCCGCTTTGAAAATTTCGCTAGTAAAATTCTCTTTCTATTTTGTGTGTGGTATAAATATTAATTGGTTCAGCCACAGGCAGCCCAAGCTAAGGTTGAGAGCTGCGCATAAATTAGACTGTTTTTCCACGCTATGCATAATAATGACATCGGCAACATTTAAGAGTTTGTATGGAAATGATACAAAACGTCTCAAATTTCCACAAATCAGAAAGAAGTCGAAATAAAAATGATTTGCCTTATTTCATTGTTGTATTGGTCATTATTTGAGGGCTTCCTGGGCTGGTTTGAAGCTTTTTTGGGCGAGAAATTGAGGTTTATATTTTTCATGTTTACTGAACGTTAAGAATTAATTAAAGGCAGGAAACAGTTTCACACTGCACCTCACTTGAGGTTCGATAAATTCCATCACAATAAACAAATCGCCTTAAAACTTCAAAGGTGTATTCTTGGGTCTTGCGCATACCTCTGTTCTTTCTCGTGGGTTCCAGATCCTATTTTAAGCCGTCGAAAACCCCTCCTAAATACGAAACTGGCCTTTCCTGGTTTGCGTTTTCATTTGAAGTGCACACATGAATCATTGCGAGCCGCGTTTCGACGACAAAATTGCCATCAGCAGGGGAGAGGTTGAGTGAGATTGTCGACAAGCAAACACGACACTGCGGAGTCCAGAGAGGTCGGTTTGACGGAAATAGGGAAACATTAGAACGGCCGTGAAATTCACTCGCCTCCGATGTCATTATCATGCATAGCGTGCCGATGTCATTATTATGCATAGCGTGGAAAAACAGTCTAATTTATGCGCAGCTCTCAACCTTAGCTTGGGCTGCCTGTGGTTTCTGGAGTGTTAACAATAGCTTCTTAATTTTTATATCCATAATTTGCATAATAAAATATTCCTGGCTTAAACACTCGTGTTTCTTCGATTGGAAGCCCTAAAACCACCAATTTCGTGTCCAAGAATACAGCGCAGATATAAAATTTCCTGAACTGACACAGCAGACAGGTAAAATAGGTGTGTTGTAGGTTGTCACAACAGAAACACTTTTTTAAAACAAGCTTTTTAACAGAAGTTTTAAGTCTTCAAATTTAAACAAGGACGATTTTACTAATTTAAATGCTTATAACTTTCGGTGGAACTTGAAATCACAAAATCGGCTTCTGTTGTGACACAATAGAGGCTTTAACTGATCAATTAGTGGGAAAATCAAGAAGCGTTGTCTTCTCCACGAGGAGCAAACTTGGACAGGGAGTCGCGTTTTACCAAATCTTAACTCTGGAAGCTCAAAGCATCGCAAAGAAACGCAAATTATCGAAGGAAAAACAATTTGTTGCACTTCCAACATTCCTCAAGCCCTCTATTAAGTTTCAACGAAATCGGCCCCAAACGATCAAGATCTAAACTTTTTTAACGTACGACCTCCACCAAAATTTTGCCTTATAAATTTATTCATGAGCAGCTTGTCACCCGCGGCCTTAAGCTCCCTAATTAATTGTTGCTGGGACAGAAAATGGCCGCGAGAGCCTGAAACTGGTATCAAAGATTCGGTTTGAACAAATGGTACACGAATTTCCGTTTGGAACATTCCGTCCGGAAAAACAGGACTACCTTTTCCGACGTTCCGTTGCTCCCGGAAATTTTCCACTGGAACGACACGAAAAGTCGTGTACCATTTACTTTCCAACCGGAATTTCCGGAAGGTTGTTGTAAATGGTAAACAACCCTTGTGACTTATAAACATTTCTAGATTAAAAAAAAAATACTCTCGAAGCCCGGTTTTTTTTCACGTTCAAACGTAAATGGAAACTTTTTAGAAGTTTTCTAACAAAACAAAACAGAGACTAAAATAATACTCCTTATAGCTAACATGGAGCTTAAAGTGCCTATGAACTAAAAAATTTTTCTCCTAAATATGATAGTTTATGACTCCCTCAGTCTAAATATGTAAGTTTTGCTGAGTAGAACCCTTTGCATGGGATATTTTTCCAGCCGCAAAGTTCAAATTTGGCACCCGAATGTGTCTCCATTTTGCGCGCGGCCAAAACGGTCGCATTACAAGGCTGTGACGTCACAAATCGCGCAGAAAACAAGAGTGTTATGGCTGACAAGAGGGTTTCCAGAAGAGAAATTACTTTGGAGTGACTCGTGGGCCCAGGATTGTAAGCTACAAGGGCAGGATTCGCAATGAGAGCATGTGTGTGTCATTTCTCAAAAGGAAACGAATTAGGGAGAGAGGCGGACTCATTTGAACCGTGTTCGACTCCGTAAGAATGCGATTCGACCCGCATTACAGAGCTGCTTCTCGGAAAACTGGTAATGGCTGCAGCATTTGAATGTCGCGTTAATATATGTAACTTCCGCCACTGTTGGATTAGTTCTACTAGTAGCAATTATCGCAATTTAAGATAAAAGATCGGGATAAAGAAGGTTTTCAATATTTGGCCACAAAACTATTGCTATATATCTGTCCACTAGTACCTAAAAGCATCCAAGATCTACAACGCATAACTGAGTTACAAAGTTTTGTTTACATGTCCGTTTTTTTTTGGAAACCACATGCAATACTTTTCTCAAACTGGATGTTCACCATAGAGTTTGAAGGGATAACAATGAACGGAACTGTCTTGACCGACGACGAGACAAGACGTTTTAGTTAATCACAGATAGCTATAGGAATATTTATAAATTCCTCGTGATGTTTCGTCAAATAAAAGGAAGCAGTTCAGCTCAGCATTGATAATTTTTATTGCAAGTCACTCTGCTTCCACTGCATTTGATTTATGTGGTCCTCTTTAAACACCACACATTTCAAACAGATTTGTGCCTCTCTTCTTGTTGACCCTCCTCCTGTTATCTCAAGAGGACCATATAATATGAAATTTCATATATCACACTTAACACCGTCTAATTGACCCTTCTGCAGTACAGTCTTGGTGATGAAGGTTTAATTTGAATTTATGGCATAAGTTATTTAATCATTTTTATTACTGAAGGGCAATGAAAATGTGACCTTCATTTCCCATTATTTAATTTTGTGGCAGGCTTTGTATTGGAAATTCCTCACACACTGAATTGTCTCAGTCTCTTCTTGACCCATTCCCTGTACCCAAGAAAGCTACCACACAAGCCACCTAATTAGCCAACAGAAAATCAATAATGAGGTTTTAAAATGGGCCTTTTCGATCTCGTTCTCCACCTTTAATTTGTAATAATAATAATAATAATAATAATAATAATAATAATAATAATAATAATAATTTTTCCGAAAATTAGCTGCATGGGCTACGTTCCCGCCCTATGCATGCTATTTAGGGATTTAGCATATAAACTTCTTGTACTGCTTTAATAATAATAATGATGTATACACAGGATAGCCCCATCAGTGTAAAAACACTGGTAACGAAGGGGGGTTCTGTTACTAAATAAGTGCCCAAGATAGTAAAATACATATCTTCAAACATTAATAGTGGCATGCATGGTTATGTAGAGGAAGCCTGATGCAAACACAAAAGTGTTGGGAGAATTCAAAGGATTATGCGAGCTTGATCGAACACAGACTCTTAGACATTTGTAACTGAAGAGCATATCTGTTAACAACAAAAAAGGCTAATACACGCATAATGTGTACAGTGTACTGGGAGGGAACTGTAATTTAAAGGGTTTATGGATCCAAGGGAGCTGTCTTAACCTCTCCCCATCCCCCCCCCCCTCCTTAAACAAAAATAACACAAAAAATATGAAACTACACACACAAAGAGGGCAATTTCTACTTGGCACTGATTTCTGCCATACTTCATGGAATTGGAATGGGTGTATGTTTCAATGAAAATGGCACTTCAAAATGTACTTCTGGAGCAAATTACATATTCATCTTAGTGTTGAGATTGACCCAAGGGAGATATTGTCATATGAGACCAGTATACAAAGGGAGTTCAGACCAGGCCCCAGTTGTTCAAAAGGTGGATAAGTGTTAGGGAAACCAATTGCGTCATTCACTGGATAGAGATTTATCCGGTCGATAGCGCTATCCAACTTTTGAACAACTGGGGCCAGTATAACTGGACAGGTATGGTTAAGTTTATTTACATGAGACCAGCATCATGAAAGTATAAGTGATCACATAAAGCCTGTAAGAACTCAGCATACTAGCTCTCACCTGCCATAGCATGTTTCCATAAAATTGGTATGAACCAAAATCCTCAAGCAAATTGCTGAACAGAAGGACAAAAATCTCAGCTGGTCTAATATTGTGTAGGCAATTACTTAAACCAGTTCATGTAGTCAGAAGCGATGGATTATTACAAGGACAAAGCTGAAGTCACACTAGTCTGAGTTTGCACGCGTATCATACAATGTCCATCTTTATTTATCACAGTCATCATCCTCATAGCACCTCCAGGTGGAGTAAAAGACCACAAATGAGCACCATACTAAAAAATTCTTATTTATTTGCTTTGAGATGCTCCCTCATAAATGGCTTGAAATTTACAATAAAAGCACTGCACTTCCATTTGAAAATCATTTGCAGCTGCTGATTATAATAAATAAAACACGCTCTTTAGAAATTACTACTGATGTCTCAGCCATTAGGCATGTAATATTTCAAGCAAATTTTGGGTATGCTTATCTTCAATGTATAAAACACTTCCTGCTAACTAATAAGTTTACATCAGTGTTCTCTCTGCAAAAGTCCTCATTCGAAAGAGCCGAACAACTGAGTCTATCTTTCTCTTGGCGCGAAAACCTATGAAAAGATGAACAAATTAAGTTACAAACAAGTACACCGTAAACTTGAGCTTGTCTGGTATCGGTTAGAGTAAAATAATTGAAGTACATACAACGACGCTCTTAACAAAAGAAGTAAAGTCAAGGCTGCGTCAATCTCTCGTTATTAACACATAAAAGTACTGACCATTCAATTCTAGAAGCTTCTCCTTCAAGGCCAGTCAAGCCAGTAGAGCTGAAAGTTTAATAGTCAATCCCAACAATTCAATTCGCCATCTTGCTTCACACAAGATTGTTGTTGTCGTTGTTTAGGCTTTATCCACGGACGACAAACCCAAAAACTGCACATCTTCGAAATCGCTTCGAGCTGAATCTTAGCGTCTTCCTCAGTCGTCGGTAGCTTTCATTGTATATCAATATTAGCAAGGAAAATGTAAGTTTCCTCGCTCAAACACTTGACAAAAACCAAAGAGACAAACATTCTGCGCGATTTGTGACGTCATACGGCCCGCTTCCTCGGCCAACTCGTTCCCAGTCTTCGGAGACACGATTTTGATCATTTTGGGTACTTTCAGCGGCAAAACAACGGATTTTTGTTTCTTGCCATCCAATTTCTCTTGCCATTTCGGAATTAACACATAATGAACTACCAAAATGTGCAAAAAAAATTTTTAGTTCATAGGCACTTTAACGAAACTCCATGTTAAATATTTGCGACCTCTAAATTGCAACGAATTGTTCTTTTCTAGACAGTGGACAATAGCTGCTAGAATCTAATTTCGATAATTAGCATAATCTTACCACATTCGTGTTTATTCGGTAAGCCTTCGGAAGCCCTAAAACCACCAATTTTGTGTCCAAGAATACAGCGCGGATATAGAATTTCCTGAACTGACACAACAGGCAGACAAACTAGGTGTATTGTAGATTGTCACAACAGAAGCAATTTTTTCAAACAGGCTTTTTAACAAAATATTAAAGGCTTCACATTTAAACAAGGACGATTTTACTCATTTAAAAGCTAACAACTTTTAATGGAACTCGAAATCCTATAATCGGCTTCTGTTGTGACACAATAGAGGTTTTAACTGATCAATGAGTGGTAAAATCAAGAAGTGATGTTTTCTCCACGAGGAGAAAACTTGGACACGGAGTCGCATTTTACGAAACTTAACTTTGGGAGCCCATAGCTTCGCAAAGAAACTGAATCCGCCAAATCAAAAACAATCTTGTTGCACTTCCACCATTCCCCAAGCTCTCTGCTAAGGTTCAACGGAATCGGTTTTCAAACGTTCAAGATATTAAGTTTTTTAACGTAAGACCTCCACCAAAATTTTGCCTTATAAATTCATTCATGAGCAGCTTGTCACCCGCGGCCTTAATGCGGCTAGATATTGTGCCATTCCAGGTTCTTGTGCTAATTAGCCTGGCACTGTATCCGCGATTCTACTCGGTGAGAATTTAAACTACGCGCTCTAATAGACCCCAATTGAATTTAGTGTAAATAACCGAACAACTCAGTTGCGAGAGAGCCTGAATGCGCTTCTCAGTTCCAATGTTGGTGATTTGAGATGACCTCAGCGAACAGATTTTTTTTTAAATTTCACTAAATTAAGTCTTGCATTAGTGACACCAATACAACAACTTATAACATAGAGGGCAAAATGACTGAATGCTGATTGGTTGAGACAGAGGGCATTTTTTCTTAATTTTCTTTCTGACGAGGGCTGCGCGACTCGGGCAATTTTCTGAAAACTTTGAAAATACGCGTAAAAATCTATTCTGCTCGGCCTCATGCGATTACATATACTTATCGTATATAGTGGGATTTTTTACGGAAAATATTTCGATGGGTAATAAAATTTTGTGGCATCTAATTTAGCAGTTCATAACTAGAATTTCCCCAAAATTCCAAAATTCAAAACTTGTAAAAACTAAAATTGTCACGAGTAAGCCATTTACTGCATTCCCTGCTAGCAGAGGTCTTTCACGGCGAGAGAAAAATGAGAGCAGGGAATTTACTGCAATAAGTAAGTCCTTGCTATTTGTCGTTATTACGTACTGTAATAAGAACGTGAAGTGATGATATATAAATGGATATAAAATCAATAAATCACTTACATATAGTAGAAAACCCGCTATCTCGAGCCCCTACTATCTTGAATCCCCCTATGTCTCGATATGATATCCGTTTCCCTTGGTTTGGCTCACCATTCTTCAGCCAATTACTGGTTACCTTGAATTTCTCGCTATCTCGAACAAAGTGTGTCTTTCTTTGGGGCGACGACGTTATGTTTGTCGGTCACGCGACTCTTAAAACCAATAACGTAGTTACAAAGCAAAGGGTTCTGGGAAGAGGGTCCAGTCCTTTTTGGCTGTGCCGATGTACATGTGCACAATTGACGCCATAAGCACCGTTAGTACAGGTGATAGATCAGTAATATGAACCATAGCTAAGTTTTTTCACTGAATAAGGCGAACCTTCACTCCGCTCTCGCTATCACTAAATAACCCCTCTATAATTATTTCACTGCCCACAAAGAACTCCCTTGCGAGGTTTATAAGTTAGTTTTCTGCACAAGTTCGAGGTCTTTTGACCAAGAATCTTTAACCTGTCTGTTCAAGGGACACGGTCATCTATTTTTAGCGTCAGTTCGAAAAGCCAAAAGACACATTTGCTGAATTCCTGAAAATAATGATCCCGTTCGCCTAAAAATGGCTTATCTGGAACACTGAGACTATTAATAAGTGTGTTTGGCTACGGCTCGCCAGGATGGAAATATAATAATGGATTCTAACTTAAAAAAGTCGAATGGGGTTTTTCAAGTTCTTTTCTATTGTATTTAATAAAATCGGACAAACTGATTGTGACTCGTTCAAAGGAGAGAGCAGAATTAAAAATTCTCTAGATATCGTCTGCTTGGTGGACTAAAAGTAGCTTATATTCGAGCAGGGTATTTGGACATAAACTTAGCAGACCAAAAATTGGAAAAACACTTTGACATTGGCCTTCCAACAGTAGATCAGCTTTGCAACGTTTTTGAGAGCCACGTATTTTTAATTAACTTAGGAAGTAGTTAAGCAAACTCTGTTCGGAAAGCCACAACATAGCAAGTCCAGATCAGTGAATTTCTGTGCTTTTCTAGGTCAGTGTTTATTAACACTTCGAGTTTATTCCTATTACACAAATTTCAGCGATGGAAAATGAAACTTATAATGAAGCGAATTAAAGACATCCGCAGCACGTATTGTGTACATAGTGTTGGAAACTTCACTGGTGTTTTTTTTTCTTTGACACATACACTATGGCATTGTCAAATATTGCCCTAGGTTGCACGTAAACGTCTCCTCTTTAGTATTGCTTCCCAGACGAAGGAAATCAGAGACGTCCGTCCGCTCACAAATTTGGAAGATTTAGAGCTAATGGACACATCCGAAGCGCGAATTATGTACCTCAACTTGAGAACCTGGACTTATCCTGTTTGAAATACAAACGTAGTATGTTATTGTCTACGCTAAAACGTTAGTCTGTTATAAGTAAATTTCACAGTACAAGATTCGTGAATCGTCTTCGAGACTGGCTGATGAAGAAACAGTACTACGAAACGAGAGACATAAAACTTTATAGCGAAAATAATTGTACGAATTCGTTCAGTCTTTGTTAAAAGGATATTTTTTTTAATCCAGAACGCTTGACCGAGATTCGGTCTGGGGCTATGAAATAAAAACCTAAAAGAAAATTAAGTATATGAATTAAGTGTTATTGTCAGAGAAAACCGGGCAGGCGCAAAAGATCGAGGTCGGCCGTTTACCTCCTCCTTTCTACCATGTAAAAGTTGTATGAAAAGATTTACAATGGTGACATTTACTTAGATTGTCTTTCGTTTTTCTTCGAGATATGGCCATTCCAAAATTTTGGGCCTCCCAGCAGCCAAAAAATACGGAAAAATTAGGAAACTTCGGTTAAGCCTAAAAGGTACCTCACGCTTTTTCCAGATGTCTGTATATTTTATCCGTAATATTCGTCTCCTAAGGAGTTGGATGCAATTTTCTAAACGTCCTTCGCTTAAATCTTAATTTTTTTATAAGGCGCTAAAAATTGTCACTGCAGCGTCATTGAGCTAGACCTCAATTTTAGTCATTTTTACGCGAACGTTCAACAAAAGTGCGGTGGTTAAATTCAAAAGGAAAATTGTATCCCGGTAGTTTATTGCGTTGTTTTCAAAATCCAGTTCAGTTAAAATTGGTATCTTAAAGCAGATTGAAGTCAACGACCTCGGAAAATACCAACACACTGATCTTTCAGTTCTATTTCCCGCCCAATTCTCATCGGAGGGTGTCACTGCGTTGTTCAATTCCCCACGATTGTAGCACACAATTCGTTAAATTAGTAATTTAAAAGGTCGTAAGTATTTTAATTGAAACTGGTGATACTTTGAAATCGATGTTGCGACGAATGTAAACACTCAAGAACCGGGAAATCTATACCCAGTAGATGAAAAAACAGAGCACAATTTTCCCGCGAAACGGTTATGTTAAGTCACGCTGCATGGTAAAACCACAGTATGCACTAAGCCGGCTTTTTCACTGATAGAAAAAAACAATGTACGTCAGTGGTTGGGAGACAATGAAAACCTATCCGAAGTTACTTAAACAAACATTGCGATCGGTTTGTTTACATCCCGTGCTTTCTCTGCTTAAGGAAGGCGTGACGTGTCACGTACTAAAGGTCAGACAACAGGTGTGTAGAGTTTTCAAAGACTTTCATTCGATTCAAAACCATGAACTGTTCATTTGGATCAGAAGAATCCCCTTGCAATCTTAGTAGTTTTGGATCAATAATTCTTCCTTTAATAGCATGCAGACAAGATATGACGTCTCACCTTGTAAGCCTTGGAATAAGCGGCAAACGTGGTCGAGGAAAGACAGAGGTCAGCGAATCACAGTTGATTTTAAACCGTGCTGGCCTGTTTGGTGCTTCAAATGACGAGGAAATACAGGCAATGACAATATGTCCTAAGCATAGAAGAGACTTGACTATCGATTGGCTTGGTCGGAAAGGTCATGTTTGCTGCTATCCGAACCACCAAGGAACGAAGAAGAGAATCAATCTGCCGAGACGCGTTAACGCTGCTATGTCAGCAGAAATATTTGCTGCGTTCAATGTTGTGGTTCCCATTGGCTCAGGTGAGTCATCCTTAACTCCTTATATTTTAAAAAAATAGATACGAACGTGTTGCGTCAAATGTTAACAAAATCAGCACTCGCACACAGGTTCTCTGCAAACGTGTGGGATATACATTTTTACGTTTATGTTAATTTGTAAGAGCAACTTCAAGTTCTAGAAAAGTTTCATTGATTTATCTTAAAACATTCATGAAATGACATTTCTAATCATGTGCCAATATTTTGGATTCCTTGAGATATATTTCAGGAGGTTTAAGAAATTTTCGGCTTTTTGGATTACTAACATTCGCAGAAAGAGATGCCTTTTCCATGGACGCAAACTGTAATTGAAAACAAACATACCAGTTTTTTAATACTCCCGCGAAGATGTCACAACACCTGTTGTTCAGAAAGCGTTCGGAAAAAAATCTTGTGATGAAAAATGCATTTCGAAACACTATCAGTAGTTTGTGCATTATTTAAAACTACCTTAAATGTTACTGAAATATTTTAGGTTTTACAAACAACGAATTCTAGCGGAGGCGAAACAAAAACTTAATTGAATTAGTAAACTCGACGCCTTGAAAACACACTAGTAAAACAAGCTTTAGTCACGCATGCAAGGGAAATGATACTCTTAAAAATTTGTTCATTAGAAAAGTTTAAACAACAAAATTTTCCTTGATATTGCTCCGTCTACATTCCACTCGTTTCCTAAAGCTATTGCACCCTCCTCCCACTCCCCCCCCCTCCGGCAAACACCCTTCAGACGCGATTGTCAACATTAGGAGGACTCTCAAATGCGTCGGACTAGTTTCTGCGACAACTTGTTACAGGAAGAAAGTCCCTTCGTGTAAAGTACCTAAAATCTAGTCGCGTGGACTGAAATCAGGACTGTCCTCGCGACCTGTCCCCTGTTGTAAACACAGCAGGGGACTTGTCTTTGCGACTTGTTCCCGCGACTAGTTCCGTTGTGAGTGCCGTCTGCTGCAACCGAAAAGTCCTTACGACATCTCCCCTCGGCTGCCAACCTTTAACTGCAAAGCAGTTGTTAAAAAAGGACCTTGTAAGTACTTTACAGGCGTGAAGCGCAGAGTGCGTGGATTGTCGCGCGCGAGCCTCGCACGTGGCGTGTGAGGTGAGAAACTCTCCCCAGTCCCACACTCCATACCATCACACTTGCTCTAGACCTTTTGTTCTCTGGCTATCCGGCAAATTAGTCCAGTCAATCTATGGTTTGTGATCAAACAAATTGCAACAGAATTTTTCTCACTGCCATACATTCCAGGGTGGTCTGCTTAGCAACATACTAAAAATCCCCCAAAATCCGTTAAGGGCAACATGCCCAAATTTAACTTTTTAAGTTTGGATCTTTTACCACAGGACACCCAATTTAAGAAAACTCTCAAATTTTAATAGAATTTTTTTTATTATGTATTTCTTTGTCTAGGGAGCTTGGATAACATAAAATATCCTATATTGTGTATTTTGGCAGTTACAAAATGATAATTTTCCCTTTCAAAATAGTATAAATACTATCTCATACCGACCACAGGGACCCCAGGTAAGAGGAAATACACTTTTCTGTACAATTCGAAGGCTATTGTCGTTGTTAACTTCCAGTAAGCCTCAAGTACTACTCCGCGGACCTGAGAAAGCATTATTTTAAACATTAAAGACGCTCAAGCTGATTATTAAGACGCTCAAGCTGATTGTTTTGTTTTAAAGTCAAACATTATAGGTCTTCGTTTACAGTGTCAGTGCCAAAGTCTGGCGCGGCCGAATTTGTACAACTTTGGCCTTTACACACGCCACAAGCAGTTGAGCAGTCCAGCCCATGCTTCCTGCACGTACATCTTTGTGTGCTGCAACCGGCGCTACAATTACATCTAACGACCTCCAAAAGGGATTCATGAGCTGGCGGCAGGTCTGTTGGGTATCGGAAGTAGTTTTCCATCCGTTAGCCTCCAGCCCCAGTCTTCTGGCTCCAGCAGTGCTCCTTTCCATTGCTGTACCTGGAAGTACACCCTTTGACTGTGATATGCAGCTGCTGCAGACGTAGGTGGAAGGCTTTCCGGCTGCACAAAGGTCGTTCCTGTGGCCACTTTCTGACAAAATTTGGAATACCGCAGGGAATCGAGGCATTCATCAGATCTGGACTTGTACAAACATAGAAGGGACTTCTCTCCCGCCGCAATGACTTCATCCTTTGTAGTATCAGGACGGTTAAAGACAGTAGCTTGGTCACGGAACTGCATGTCTGTTCGGACCTTTGCCAGTGCCGCTCCTTTGCCAATTCCGTGGACCCTTGAGGTGGTGTCGCATCCAAGAACTGCGTGTACAAAGAGAATATTGGCGCATACATCTGGACCCAACACGGACTTGGTTTTCTTGATATTCCAGATCCTCCTGGTGTTTGATCTTTGCTTCGGTTCAGGTTTGAAGAACAGCTCATTTGCAGTGACGTCCGCATGGTAGCAAAGCAGGACAAGTAGGTCAGTGTCATCACCAATCAGCACGGTAGCGACAGATTGCGCAGATTGTATGGCAGTCTGGACAATGAGAAGATCTGCATCTCCTTCAGCGTGGAGAGTGGTACTTCCAGAAAGTTCCAGCTTGCCGGAGAGTAGGTTAATGAACTTCTGCTTGTTTTCCTTGTTTGAAAGAAAGTCCTCCTTTTTTAGTTTTGCAAGCATGGCACCATCAACATTTACAGTTGGCCCTTGTGTACCCGTACGTCGCTGGTGCGTACCATCCTTTGTTGACGGACCGTTCTCGTATCCATCAAACACCACCGTGGCTTTTCCATATCTTCTTTCAACATACTGAACATACAGAGAGCAAATTGCATCATAGGTAATGTTCCGTGGCCATAGCACGCGGTGAAGGAGAGCACCCCCATCAAGGACGAAGTGCACGTTACCTGTTGGTCCAGCTGTTTGGTTGGTCTTGCTGATGGCCCAAATTGCGTCGGCTAATGCCGGCTTGTTAGCTTGCCTTGGAAGAAGGGAAGAGTCGAATAACGCCGGGGTGAAGCTGCACATTTCGAATTTGAAGAGTGACTGTGGATTGTCATACTGTCCTCCAGTGGCAATGAGAGTGAGTCTCTGGAACAGTAGTTGCGGATCCACCTGAATGCTGCCATCCCTGAGCTTAACTGCAGTTTTCGATGCTAGTGTGACCACTTGCTCTTTCTTTCGAAATGTGTAGTCGCGAACACTCTTACCAATCATTGAAGTTAAAATCTTCTCTCCTACCTCTTTGGCTTTCTCGGCGTTCACATCTTCACCCGCAACAACTCCAGACGAAATACTGTGAAGGGAAGGATCAGAACTAAAGGGATTTCTTTGGGAAAGGTATGTGATGATCTCATTCGTATCCTTGTAATCACGCTCTTGTCTCGCCCGTGTTGTGTCCTTGTGTTGCTCACTTGTAACATACTTCACCCCAGTAAGATTCTGCATGGCATTGTTCACATCGGCACAAGCAGGCATGGATAACAACCAAACCAGACGCTGTGTCTCTGACATTCCTCGGCCTCTAGTTAGCCCACCACACGTCTTGACACTTCGCATGAGGACCTGTTCTATTACTAAGTCAGTTGATAATCCAGCCCAGTAGCGATCACTCCTTCGAACAACGTGCAGACCATCCTGAAAACTGTTGTGCACATCTGGATGTTTCTCTTGGAGCTCATGCATCAACTGCAGATAGACAAAGGCAGATTTGGCATAGAGGTTGTGACCAGCAGCGGCAAAGTAGGGAAGCATGTCACGTACTGCTTGAAGATGCAGTTTCCAGTTTCCTGTGCGTTCAGCTCTGATGAATTTACGAAGTATATCCACCATAACCATGTACTGCATCCAAAGGACGGCGGTGCGTTGATTCTGCATACACTTTCGGTTACTTTCCAGTTTCTCTGCGATCTTACTGAGAACATCTGAAGAGCACACTTGCTCAACTTTGCTTGCATCGTCAACAAGACTCTTAAAGAGCTCTCCTGCTGATTCTAGATCCTTCTCAGTAACCTGTGGTACATTTGCGTTCTCTTGTTGTTTATCTGTGCTTTCAGGCTCATTAGCTGTCTGGATTTCTCCATCAACACTGGTCAGCTGTGGCTCAGTTGCATTCTCTTGTCGCTCCTCTGTGCTTCCAGGCTCATCAGCTGTTTGAATTTCTTCATCAATACTGGCAAGCTGTGGTTCACTTGGGTTCTCTTGTTGCTCCTCTATAGAAGCAGATTGTTGGATTTCGTCATCAACACTGGTGTTGACTGGCAGTGGGATGTTAAATGCACTACACACCAACAATGCATTCAGAGCTGCATCAACGAGAAAATGGCCTCTGATCGCTCTAGCGACTGCTTTACCACTAAGCATATGCCCAACGGCGTTTTTTGCATACACCACTTCAAGTACTTCTTGTAGACCAGAACTTGCCATCAGATGACCAATGCAACCAAGGAAACTCATTTCGATGTGAAGACCTCCTAGCCTTAGAACAATGGATTTCAGCGCATTTTCTTGTGGCTCGTTTTGGACAATCATCAGGGCTTTCCACCATAAAGGCTGGTCGAATGTTACAACTGGTGTAAAATGATAGCGCCTTGCCTGTTCACTTATAAATACAAGTGTGGAATATATGCACGTCATATCGCCTGGATCCAAGTCAATCATCGGGAGAAACATGACTGACGACTGGCCAGGATAATTGCCATTGCATATCATCTGCATGGTGCCCGACCATGCAGGTCGTGGGGATCGTAGCAGTGGTTGAGACAGCTTCCAAAGAAGGTCAAGGTTTTCAGAACTATCTTGCACCCTCACATCCCTCAATTCTTTGTAAATCAGTTGTGGAATGTTCTCAGCAGGCCCTTGATAATGACAAATATCTATTCGCCCAGCTGAAGCTATTTCCTCTGCACTGACAGCTTTAATTGGCACCGGTTTTGTTGTTTTGGTAGCAGGTGTGATCATAGCAATGATACCCATCCCATGAAATGTTCCCGTTCCATCCAAAGTTCTCGTATTATGATCGACATTGTCAGCAGCATACTGCACGAAACAGCCTGGTATATGGCTTGGTATGTCTGTCCCTTGCGTTGCTGCTGCACTTCGTTCATACTTCTGGACTGTTGAATAAGAAGAGCAGAAGCCATGTGCGTGCAGAGAGTCTATAAGGAACTTTGATGCAAAATGGTGATGCATTTGAACGCCAAGGCCAAGCTGTAAAGGTGCCAAAACGACTCTTGGTCTTGCTGCTTGGACAATGGCTTGTCCAACCGAAGCAATTTGCAGTTCGACATCCTTGCCAACAAAGAGAATTCTCAGGAACAGCCGTAAAAACTCAGGTATGAACTCCAAATTATGTTCAACAGAAGACATTTGGTCGCTAGATGGGTAACTGTCGCTTGATACATCTAAATTTTTGATATCGCTCTTGAGAAGCTTTGCTGCTGTCTCAACAATTCTTTTTGCTTTCTCTGCTTCATCACATTCTCTCTTTGGCTGAAGATAGAATTCATTGATTATTGACTTCACTGTTCGCTGAAATGTAACAACGTTGGCTTTCTTTTGTAAATTAGTGACTACAATTTTATCACCAAAATGCTCCTGTAGCTTTGCTTTCATATACACTGCACTATACGCCTGCTCACCGGAACCTTCAAGATAGTCCTCCATTTTGTTGACAAGATCACTTATTGTAATTTGCTCCTCGTCATTCTGCTCTAAAAATTGCGCAACTTTTAGAAATGCCATGGCTTTAGCAGAGTCGACTGGTCTTCCCTTCCGTGGCCGCTTTGAGCCCTCAGTGCTGTCATCACTGCAGTGTTGTCTTGGGATTTTTTTCCCAGTGCGAAAGTTAACGCTGCATGCTTGATGGTATACAGCATCTGCGGCATGAAGATCCTGCGCATATTCCAATCTACCTAACACTATTTCTGACCATTCGTCTTCCCTTTGTCTGCATATTTCAGCTATTGAATCTTGAAAGTCTTTGGTTCTAACCGGAATGACGTCATATCCCCTTTTCCTTCCATTATTCTTTGCAGGCTGGCCGCAAAAGAAACAATGTTCTTTCGCGCTGAATCGAGGGTTGACAGAACGTCGACCGATAGCTGATTCTTCCACAATAACTTTTGACGTCGACTTTTTCGGTGGCCTGCACAAATCTCGCCGGCACTTCAGATGAACACTTTGACCAGCCCGTGATTGAATTTTATTGTCATCGCACGTGCCACTTACTCGATTAATACTATCGCTACCCTTTTGGGTCAACACAGCAGTAGGCCGCCCATCGCTTAAAGTTTCACCACAGATGCAACAATTCTCCATTCACTTTCTCCAGCCTCTCCTTAAGAAAATTCAATGAATTGATTCATTAACGACTTTTTTGTATGATCCATAGACTGACAGACCCCTCTAACATTAATAACAATGAAAATGTTTCAAAGGGGGAGGTTTTCAGTTGCTCAGTCGCTAATAAACAAAAATGCTATGAGAACAGGTTCGTATCGTACTCGCTTAAAATGTGAAGTTTTCATTCAGCTTAAGCAACAAAACCAGGTGCTTTAAAGTATAGTTAACAATTCAGAAACAGTTAATTATCATAAAAAGTTAATTAATTATTAACAGTTAATTATTCCCCATTCTTTGCATGAGAAGAAACTACGTGATCCAACAGTAGAAGATACAAGAAATATCTGCCTGTTGGTTTCTTGGCCATTTGACACCTTCAATTTGATGTTTTCATTCAGTGGATTTTAGTTTTCGTACACATCAAGAATTTTATGAGATTTATTGCTCAAAAGTCGTGAAAACTAAGCCATTGTTATTAAAAAAAAGTTTAATTATAAGTCAAAAAACAATAAAGAATACTTAAAAAGTAAATATACTCACCTTTTCACAAAAACTTGCTCAAAAACAGTGCAAATACTTCCAGAGACTGTAGAACTTCATTGAAAAGGCCGCCAGCATTAACACGGTCAGCAGTTTCCGTTTCCGTTTAAACTTCGTGTAGTATCAACGAAAAGTCTTTTCAGTTCTTTTGCTCTGGAAAAGCACACCGAACTCCTCCCGAGCCGACAGAATCGCAAAATCATATTTTTCTTCCAAGTATGATTTATGCTGGGATTCCTGTGGTAACAGTGAGGCAGTATTTATACAGGAGCCCATGATTTTGAAAGGGAAAATTATCATTTTGTAACTGCCAAAATACACAATTTAGTATATTTGATGTTATCCAAGCTACCTAGACAAAGAAATACACAATAAAAAAAAATTCTATTAAAATTTGAGAGTTTTCTTGAATTGGGCATCCTGTGGTAAAAGATCCAAACTTAAAAAGTGAAATTTGGGCATGTTGCCCTTAACGGATTTTGGGGGATTTTTAGTATGTTGCTAAGCAGACCACCCTGGAATGTATGGCAATGGAAAAAATTCTGTTGCAATTTGTTTGATCTGGACCCTCCAAAACTCATAGATTGACTGGACTAAATACCGACTGTCTTGCAGGCTACTGTAGGTTGTCTTATCTTTCGAACATCTTTCCTGGGTTTCTAAAAATGTGTTTTTTTTTCAGTCAAGTGTTTAATGCCAATAGAATATACGCCCCCCCCCCCCCCCCGCAACCCCTTATGCTTTTTGATGTAGAATTTAAACGGAGGCACCAGCTAAAACAAAACGAATTTTTGCCTTTTTGTTGTGTTAATTCGGCTATGAATTGTACCGTTGTTTTTCATAAATGCACAATGCCGATTTTTCAGTTGGAGAACGGGAGAGTGGATAGTTGTAGTAGTAGTAGTAGTAGTAGTAGTAGTAGTGAAAGTAGTAGTAGTAGCAGAAATAGGACTTTATTGAGGAGCGCTGATTGTAATTATTTTTTGTTTCTGTTATTTTTCATACATAGCACTTTGTACAACTTGTCGGCTGGAACACTATAAATCTCGTGCACAGAGTGAAGTTCGGGAAGATATCATCACAGAAAAGGTCAGCGTCAAAAATTTGCCACTCCCATGTGAAATGTCACTATCCTTTTGTTTGGAAGAAGTGTATTCGTCATGTGTCGCAGCCTGCTGTCGAAGTTGGGTACTCTTACGTCTTCTTTCTTACATTACAACCGGTACTTGTCCAAGAGTGGGTATACCTAGTGGAAAAGCTGTTTTACTAATTGTGTTACGGCATTAGAAAGTGCTGTAACGTTCTGTAACGAGGTATGCAAGTTCTTGTGAGTGGTGAATGCATGTTATCAAATTGATCAAGTCCAATATGGACGCTGCACAAATAGCGTTGTTATGATTATGATTGTGATTATTTATTTATTTATTTATTTATTTTATTAATTGATTGATTGATTGATTGATTGATTGATTGATTTATTGTTGGGTATGCACGTTTGCTTAATAGGACCATGGCATGCATCCTACATCAATGCAAAGCTGCTCGTCTACTAGCGGTGGAATAGAGGAAGCAGAATTGATTGGCTATGACACTGCCATGGCTGAAAATATCGAGCCACCAAGAGAAGAAGCAGATGAGACTATGACGTTATCGTCTCTAGACTCACAGGGTACTGAACGTGAGCAAGAGGTCAGCATTTGGTGCGACGAAAAGGAACTCCAAAACGAGAGACGGCAGACGCTCAATGATGCTCTAAACAACTTGACTGGTGGACGATTTAGTCCCATATGCTCTACTCTTAATGCCTCATGGGACGACATTTCATCTACCCAGCAAAAATATTATTCGCGCAAGGCACGGGAAGCTGTGACAGCTTCACTGTCAGTCATTAGCCCTGGGCAGGAAAAGGAACTTTGGAAATCTATCCAAAATGAATCGATAATTGAATTTGGTGGTTCATCCAAACGGAAGCACTTTGACACAAATACAGGGCTGATTGATGTCTTGGTTAAGGCGCACAATCAAGCAGAGTTGTGGCAAACCAAACGTCAGATTCTCTCTATTTTCGCGAATGATTTTACCCGCACAGAGTTACAAACACTTATTCCTGGCTTGTCAAAATGGAGGATTGACTAGGCGCGGCAGCACGCTACTGAAGCAGGGGAAGGACAACTTGTTCCTGAAAAACCAATCTTCCGAACACGAATCGATCCCATGAAAGTTGACCATTTCATAAATTACATTTCACGACCAGATCTACTTCAAGACGTTGTATTTGGGACTAAAACTCTTAAGTTAGACTCTGGTGAACGCATTATCATCCCAGCTGTTATACGAACATTGATCCCATCGCGAATTATCAGTCAGTACACAAGCTACTGCAAACAACAAGAATTTGATCCAGCAAGCGAGCGCTCTTTGTTTAGAATCCTCGAAATATGCTCCGCGTCGATGCAGAAGTCCCTTCATGGGCTGGATAATGTGACAGCTGAAGGGACGGAAGCATTCGACAGTGTACTAACCATTATGGAAACGTTACTTGAGAATGGTGTCGACGAGCAATGGATCCGAGCGACGCAACAGGAGATCAAAGAGGGAAAAAGGTACTTGAAGACGGATTTTAAGGCACCTGTCAGCCGAGACGAGAGCTGCAACGATCACTGCACCGTACATGCCCTTAGTGATCCAGGCAACGTCAACTTCCGTGAAGATTGTCAGCACTGTCATGACACCGAATGTGATAGGTGCGAATCCCTCGAGGTGGCATTAGAGGAAGTCTCAAAGAAACTGGAAAATGCAGACATGCAAGTGAACGAAGAATCGAGGGCCAGGTTAAATTTTGAATTTAATGGGTGCGCTCGGGCAATTAATTCTTGGAAAGCACATTTGCTTCGTTCTATTTATCAAGAGGAAGCCAAAGAAGACGCCCTAACCCAGCTTGATGAAGAAACATGCTTAATTATCATAGACTGGGCGATGAAGTATCTCCCCCAGCATTATCGCGAGCAGATGTCTGAGTTTTTTGGCAAGCGCGGTAGGAGCTGGCATATTAGTGCAGTCATAACGCACTTACGAGCGGAGGAGAAATACGAAGTTGAGTGCTTCGCGCATCTTTTTAACACATGCAACCAAAACAGCTTTGCTGTAATATCAGTCATTGAGCACTTGCTTCAGGTGATCAAACTTGAGTATCCTTCCATCAGGAAGGCTTTTCTGCGTTCAGACAACGCCGGTTGTTACCACAATGGACCTTTGCTCCTCAGCCTTCCATACATGGAAGAAAGAACAGGGATAAAACCATTGCGCTACGACTTCTCAGATCCCAAGCTGGTAAAGACATTTGTGATCGCAAGACCGCAGCCATGAAAGCACACATCAGGAGATGGGTAAATGAAAAACATGACGTCATAACGGCAGAGGACATGAAACAAGCATTGGAATCCCACGGTGGCCTAAGAGGATGTAGAGCAGCTGTTGTGCAAGTCGATTCCACCAAGGAAGTTGGCAAGGGTAACAAAATACCGGGGATTAGTCTTCTCCACAACTTTGCGTTTGAGCAAAATGGAATACGTATGTGGAGGGCCTACAATGTTGGACCTGGGCGCTTTCTCTCGTATGCTGAACTCAGTATCGAGAAACAAGGAGACACTGGCCTGAAAATAATCCAGTCTTTCGGTCCAAGAACAAAACAACGGGGTACTGTTATGGAAAGCACAAGGCCTACGGCTGAGATTTTCTCGTGCAGTGAAAGTGGATGTGTTCTCACGTTTAAGACAGAAGCTGAAGCAGATGCTCACATGGATTCTGGGAAGCACATTAGAGAGCTAGAATCCGAATCCCTTTACGACACTATCAGAAAGAAGTGGGCTGAGAAAGTAACTGGTGTCAACTTGGTTTCGCATGTTCGTGAACCAAATGCCGTACCTGAAGTCCAACCCTCCTCGTCATCCATCAACAGCAGGCGATCACCAGGTTGGGCTCTGACGACCACGAAAAAACCAGCAAGAATGGAGGATCATGTAAAGGCTTATTTGGTCCAGAAGTTTGATGCAGGAGCAAGGACCGGACTAAAAGCGGATCCAGTCCAGGTATCTCATGAAATGAAGTTCGCAAAAGATGCAAATGGACATTCTTTTTTTAAGCCAGAGGAGTGGAGAACAGCGCAACAGATTAACAGTTTCTTTTCAAGGCTATCGGCAATGCAACGGCAAAGGCAAAAAGAGGTTGAAGATCACGACGAAGAAGTTCAAGAGGAAGACCTAGAAGCATTGGAATCTGAAATTTTCCTTGAAAGTCTACGCAACACAGTGCTCCATGATATCAGTACACCCTACTATCCCATTAAAGTCGGTAGTAGAAACGTCTGCGAACTATCAAGAACCAAGAAACTCAACACGCTGAAAGTAGCTGAGCTCAGAGAAATATGCGAGATCCTACAACTGGCAGTTGACGGACCACTGTCGAGGAAGAAATCATTTATTAAGCCACTAGAAACCTATGCAAAAACATGCGCGTGTTTAAAAATTCAAAAGTGCTGTAGCTAGAACGAAAGCGTGCATTCTGAAAGCGTCCTTAAATATTGCAGCTTAAATATGCAACCCACTTAAAGTGTTTTGGTTTGGTGGGATCCCATGGCTAATATTCAGTAACCGTAACTGTGACAGAGTTTACTCTATCTTATATAGCAGACCATCCCCAAAGCAAATACGTTGAAAATATTTCATTTCCTTTCCCACCACGTGGGTGATGCCATATCAACTGCCATGCTATTAACAACCACCATATCTCCTCTTCAAGGGGAATGATGTTTTTACGTTTGTACAAAGGAGCATTTCGTATTATGGTCAGCATCTGCATTAGTAATGTACTTTAAAAAATTCTTTAAAGCCAGTGAGATGCTGAACGAGCGCTCAAAATCAATTGATGCTCACGAAATAATAAACAATTGCCGTTTGATTTGACATGTTACTTCACGTAAATAAAACCCTTTCCGGTTTGCTGAATCACTTTTAAGCCGAATTTTTACAGTGGTTACGACGGTTTTTTTTTTTTATCTCAATGGTCTTTGTTATAGTCAAATATCTACTAAACGGTACATAAGGTTTTTTCCATGTTGCGTGACATACGAGCTGTCTTGGCGGGAAACTTCTAACAATTGGTTAAGAACTACTCGGTATAAATTCGGCAGTTTAAAAACGCTCAACAAACACAAACAGCAATGTCAGACTTGTACTTTCAATGATGAGGTCATTGGAGTCAACTTTTTTTTGACTTACGTCCTACAAACGTGAAACATTGAAAAAAGTAGTGATATACGCCAATGATAATTTTGCGGGAAATAGTGCTGACTGATCAGTGTGTTGGTATTTTCCGAGGTCGTTGGCTTCAATCTGCTTCTAGATACCAATTTTAACTGAACCAGATTTTGAAAACAACACAATAAACTACAGGAATACGATTTTACTTTTGAATTTAACCACCGCACTTTTGCAAAACGTTCCCGTAAAAATGACTAAAATTGAGGTCTAGCTCAATGACGCTCCAGTGACAATTTTTAGCGCCTTATAAAAAATTTAAGATTTAAGCGAAGGACGTTTAGCAAATTGCATTCAACTCCTTAGGAGACGAATATTACGGATAAAATATACGGGCATCTGGAAAAAGCGTGAGGTACCTTTTAGGCTTAACCGAAGTTTCCTGATTTTTCCGTATTTTTTGGCCGCTGGGAGGCCCAAAATTTTGGAATGGCCATATCTCGAAGAAAAACGAAAGGCAATCGAAGTAAATGTCACCATTGTTAATATTTTCATACAACTTTTACATGGTAGAAAGGAGGAGGTAAACGGCCGACCTCGATCTTTTGCGCCTGCTCGGTTTTCTCTGACAATAACACTTAAATGGAATTTGCGGTGGTATATCCACAGAGTTGCTATTCTTCCACTGTTTACAGGTTGAATTGCGATTTAAGAATGTTCACGCTTTCGTGGAGGGAGAAACGCCGGAAAGCCCGGAGAAGGAACCTCAGAGCAAGGAAGAAAACAAACAACAAACTCCACCCACATATCGCGTCCACCATATAGTAAAAGAACCCAAGTGCGCATTTCTCGAAAGTTCCGAAGACTTTTCGGCCCCGAAAAGCCATTTGTAAAAACATGAACTACTCGTTCTTCAAAGATGTTATTTTAACAAGTCTCAGTTTAATTTAAGAATTGTTTAACTCATAGCAAAGTCGATCCCATACTTGGAAACTTCTTTGATAAGAAGATACAGTGTGAATTATATTCACCCGAAATCGGCACGTAAAATTTCGGGGCTTTCGGCTAGAAACGCACACCGAGACAGCCGGAGATTTTGTTAGCTATCAGTCTGATTATAAATGTTGAAATTCAGTTTTCGATTCTGATAGCGTACAAATCTCACTGATACGTTTCGACAGCAAGTGCCACTGTTCAAAATTTATGCTTGCATTCAGTTGATTACTTGCCAGGTTAAGTAGCAAGTATTAAGAAGCAAACAGTACGTGCGATTTGCATTATTAAAGAAATGTCGCCTGTAGTTGTATATATTGCATCGCTCTAATGAGAATAAACCAATTTCCCTATTTAAGTTTTGCAATACAAAGCCAGAGCTGTGAAACTATCAAGAAAATTGAAGTATAGATGGCGTACGAAACAACTGTCCAAACAAGCCCAAATTTAACATCCGCAAGCGGATGGCCGGGGTGATTCTATACACCTGCTAGCGAAGATATCTGGTGCATCTCTAAGTAAATCTTTAAGTAAATTTACGTTTGTATATGTTTTGTCTCTTTATAAAGTAAATATGAGTTTGTATACATGTATACCTCTTAACGGAGAAAACAATTTTGATCCATGACGTACTTAGGCTTTTAACTCACAAGTCAACGGAAATGGGGGATTAATTTCAACTATTAGTTATTTCAATCGATATTTATACAGGAATCATCCGATTTTAGCAGTGTGAATCTGATTCAGCAGTATGAGTATTATTCGCTTGTAAAACAAACGGTGAGTTTTAATTACTTTGCTGTCAAACAATTACAACTTGGATACGTGATAGCCATGGCTGAACAATCGAACTGCACAGCAGAATTATCCTTTATTTCAGCTGTAATTCTGGGAATTTTCAAAGGTTTGTCAAGGTTGGCAGCCATAACTGGAAATCTAATGGTGCTGATACCTTTCTACAAGAACCAGTCCCTTCGAGAGCCGTGTTATTATCTAATGGCGTCTTTAGCCCGGTGCGATGGATCTCTTGGCTGGACTTGTGGACTCTCTCTTTATAGAGTGAATTTGAGTTTGTATACATGTATATCTTATCTCTTTACATGAGAAAACAATATAGGTTCATAACTGACAAGTTACCGAAAATGGGGTACTAATTTTCAACTGTCGTTTTCGCTTGAAGCATAAGTTGCTTGAAAAACAAACGGTGACTTTACTTTACTGGCAAACAATTTGAGCTCGGATACTATGTTAAACTGATTGTCATGGCTGATTCATCGAACTGCACAGGAGAATTATCTTCTATTTCAGCCGTAATTCTGGGAATTTTTAAAGGTTTGTTTGGATTTGCAGCCATAACTGGAAATCTAATGGTGTTGATAACCTTCCACAAGAATCAGCCACTTCGACAGCCAAGTTATTATCTGATGGCGTCTTTAGCCGCGATGGACTTTTTGGTTGGCTTGTAGTGAATCCGTTGTACATCGCGTTCACGAACTTCATCTCATGGCAATCATGAAAAAGAAGAACATCTAATGCAGCTGGAAAGCTTTTTGACCATGACGACTTCTATGATAATCATGCACACTTTGACTGTTATGAGTGTAGAAAGGTACATTGCGGTGATCTACCCGCTGAGATATCGTTCAGTAGTTACAGAAAAGCACAGCGGAATTGCAGTCGCAGTCGTATGGACATTTGGCTTCTCGCTCAACGCCCTGTTCTTTACTGCCAGCAACGATGACTTGCTAAAGATGTGGATCACCTGCAGAGTAGTAACCGGGATAGTTCTATTGGTTATCATCTTTTTCTGTTACGGAAAAATTTTACAAGCGGCACGCGCACAATTGCGACGAATCGCGGTTGTAGAAAGGTGTACTTTAAATCGCGTTTCGCAAAGTGGATGCGGATGCGGATGCCGGCTGCGAAAGACACGCTTTGAAGGAGACTAAAACAGGCAGGAGGGCAGCTTGGGGTGTTGCGATTGCTGTTGTTGTCGTAATGTTCCTTTCGGTGCCTGTCAGTGTAGTCAGCATTATGCAGATTGTGGCCACGGAGGATATTTGTCGCTTCAGGTAAAATGGCCGAGTGTGGATGTGGGCTGTGACGTTGACACTTGCAAGCTCCGCTTTGGATCTGTGGATCTATGCAATGGGAATACAAGAGTTTAGGGAATGTTTTAAGCGAACTATGCTCTTAAAGTGACTGCCATGCTGTCTCTTATATTGAAAACTTTTACGTGTACAAATTCGGCATGGACTCGTGAATCTATTCGATGAGAATACACTTTAATGGACTCTAGCAGGTTGTGATGCTGTCTCCTGGAAGGTTTTAAAACTGGACTATGCATTTAATTGGCTCCAGTGGGATGGGACGATCAGTGTCACTAAAATCTGACACGAAAAAGCTCGGTATTAAGGACGTTCAGAATCCAATAGGACAACCTGCGCAAGCTTGCTCTCTCGTTCAATGCGGCTAGAAATTGTGCCATTCCCTCCTATCCTTATGCTAATGAGCTAACTAGCGTAACGGACTCTAGTGGGCTGCGACAATCAGTGTCACTAAAATCTGACACTAAAAGGCTCCGCATTAAGGACGTTGACATATGCAGTGGGAATCCAATAATAACAATTATAATGATGATAATGATGATGAGGATAAAACGAACTTTTTAGCAGGATAACCCACGCAAGCTTGCGCTCCGAGCTTGCCCTCCGAGCTTCACCGGAGCCCCGTTGGCCAGGCGTTTTCAGGGTTCTGAACAGGCCTTCATGGCTACTGCAACGGCTCGGGGACCAAGTCCTCCACCATACTTCGCCCTGAACAAAAGTCCCCTACTTACTGTTTCCAGCTACCATGACGTGGACGAGGGGTTGGACTTTGGTAGTCCACAGTATTGACAGAGAAGTGTTGTTACGTCATTATGGAATGCCAGAGAAATACATCATCCTCATACAGAAGACCTATGAAAAGTGCACCTGCAGAGTCATCCACAATGGAGCTCTTTCTGAACTGATTGAGATGCTCACCGGAGTGCATCAGGGATGCTTGTTGTCGCCCTTTCTGTTCCTGCTAGTCATCGACTGGATAATGTGGCAGACAACGGAGAAACATTGCGATGGCATACAATGGACCCTCACGACCCCGCTAGAAGATCTGGACTTAATTCGCTGACGACATTGCGCTCCTCTCACACAACCATCAGGGCATGCAATCCAAGTTAACCAGCTTGCAAAAATCTCAGCGAAGACGGGTCTTAGGATCAGCAAATCCAAGACAAAGGTGATGAGGGTTAACATCAGGAAAGCAGACAAGTTAGAGCTGGATGGGGAGGCAATTGATGAAGTGGAGAACTTCACTTATCTTGGCAGTAACATCGGCAAGGATGGTGGATCTGTTCGGGACATACAGATGAGGACTGGGAAGGCAAGAACTGCATTCGCAATACTGACGCCTGTATGGAGGTCAAAGGTGATATCCAGAAAAACCAAGCTACGGATATTCAACACAAACGTGAGGTCTGTCCTCCTTTATGGTTCAGAGACGTGGAGAGTAACAAAAGCAACCTTCAACAAGCTGCAGTCTTTCGTCAACAGATGCCTGAGGTCCATCATGGGTATCCACTGGCCGGAGGTCATAAGGAATGAAGAACTGTGGGCAAGAGCTGGACAAGAGAGAATCGACATTCAGATGAGAAGGTGCAAGTGGGGTTGGATCGGGCACACCCTCAGAAAGCCAACCAGCAATGTCACCAGGCAGGCATTGAGGTGGAACCCATAGGGGTAGGGGGGCCAAGGCCGTCCCAGGAACAGCTGGAAGAGAACCGTGGACGACGAGGCGGGCAAGGCAGGTTACACCTGCAGGCAGATTGAGAAGCTAGCCCAAAACGGAACGAGATGGCAGGCGTTTTTCATGGAGCTATGTTCCACGGGGAGTCGAAGGGAATAAGTCAAGTAAGTAAGCCATTGTGCCCGTGATTCTACGCGATGAGAATTGAAACTATACGTCTTAATACACCCCAGTTGAATTTAGTGTAAACAACCGAGCAACCCAGCCTCAATTCGCTTTTCAGTTCCAAGTTTAAAGTTTAAATTTTGGTCAGTTTAGATGACCTCAGCAAACATTTTTTTTTTCAAATTTCACTAAATTAAGTCTGAAATTAGTGACACCCGTACAATAACTTATGTTATATAGTGGAATTTTTTTGGAAAATATTTCGATGGGTAGTAAAATTTTGTGTAACCTATTTTCGCAGTTCATTACTAGAATTTCTCCAAAATTGCAAAATTCAAAACATGCAAAAATTAATTGTCAAGAGTACCCTATTTACCGCAGAAAGGCTCGAAGATTTGAGCACAATCTTGTTCAAGGGTAACGGGTCGCAGATCTGGGAAGTTTAAATAACCTCTTTAGGTACATTTTAGGTTGAAAAGTCAGTGTAAAACACTGTTGAAAAAAACTGCATGGGAACGAGTGTTTTTTAAAGAATAGAAAATCAATAAATCTCTTACAAACGGTAGAAACCCACTATCTCGAGCCCCTGCTATCTCGAATCCTTCTATGTCTCGATATGATACCCGTTTCCCTTGGTTTTGCTCACCATTCCTCAGCCAATTATTGGTTATCTTGAATTTCTCGCTATCTCGAACAAAGTGTGGCTTTCTTTCGGGTGATGTTATTTATAGCCATTTGGCTATAAATGGCTAGTCTAGTGAACTAGTAAAGAGAATTTGACTAACTAATAAGAAAACTTATCCTTGGTGATCACTTCCTTTATTCTCATCACTTAAATGCTTGAACGGTAGTGATGATATAAAGAGAAATTTCTCTTTCGTCACTGTTAGGGCTTAAAGGGGTTAATACGTGTGTTTAGCTATGTCTGGCTAGGATAGAAATATAATAATGGATTCTTGCTTAAAAAAGTGAAGTGAGCTTTTTCACCGGTTCTTTATAAAATCGGACTCGTTTAAAGGAGAGAGCTGAATTGAGAATTCTCTAGATATCGTCCCCCTGGTGGACTAAAAGCAGCTTATATTTTAGCAAGGTATTTGGATATAAACTTAGAAGACCAAAAACTGGAAAATCACCATGACATTGGCCTCTGAACAGTAGATCAGCTTTGCAAGTATTTTGAGAGCCACGTATTTCTAATCAACTTAGCAAGTCTAATTTAACAAACGCTGTTCGTGAAGGCACAACATAGCAAGTCCAGATAAATTTCTGTGCTCCACTAGGCCAGTGTTTATTAACACTTCATGTTTATTTGTATTATTTACACAAATTTCGGCCATCAGAAATTACACCAATAACTGATGACGCAAATTAAAACGCCGGCAGCACGTATTGTACACATAGCGTTGGAAAGTTCTCTGCTTTTCCTTGACAAATAAACTATGGTATAATCAATTACAACCCACCGATCAATTTTTGAATGCGCTCATTGGTAGAAACGCATCACGTGGCACAATTCCGGAAGACAGGGATCAGGCGATACTTATCGTTCGATTTGATATCCCTCGTCCGATTTTACTTCAACTACAACAAAACAGACATTCAAGTCAAAGTTCGGGTCAAACGTTCCAATTTTTCATGGAAGAAAAAGAAAATCATTGGATTCTTAACGTACAGGTCAACATGTTTACTGCCGAGCATTTTAGTGTCAGAGTTTAGTGACTGATTGACGCATCCCAGTGGGGCCCGATTAATTGCATAGCCGCCTTGTAAAGGCTTATACTAGACAGCATAGCAATCCGCTTGAGCCTGTTGAGGTGCACAGTTCTCTTACAGCATTTTTCATACTACCAGATTCTCATCGCATAGATTGACGGGTCCATTTGCCTGATTCAAACTGAAGTCCGCTTATAAGGGACAGCATAGCAGCCCGCTTGAGTCAGTTGAACCGCATAGTTCGCTTAAAACATTCTTTAAACTCTTGTATTCTCATTGCATAGATCCACGGATCCAAAGCGGAACTTAGAAGTGTCAGCGACACAATCCACATCCACACTCGGCTATTGTACCTGAAGCGACAAATGTCGTCCGCGGCCACAATCTGCATTATGCTGACTACACTGACAGGCATCGAAAGGAACATCACTACAACAACAGCAATCGCAACACCCCAAGCTGCCTTCCTGGCTCTTTTCGACTCCTTCAAAGCGTGTTTTTCGCCGCCCGCATCCGTGCTTTCTTCATCGTTTCGCGAAGCACGATTTGAAGAACACCTTTCTACAACCGCGATTCTTCGCGACTGCGCCCGGGCCGCTAGTAAAACCTTGCTATAGCAGAAAAGGATGATAACCAATGGGATTAGTCCGGTTATTACACCGCAGGTGATCCAAAACTTTGGCAAGTCATCGTTGCTGACAGTAAAGAACAGGACGTTGAGAGAGAACCCGAATGTCCATACGATTGCGATTGCAATTCCGCTTCGCTTTTCTGTGACTATAGTACGATATCTAAGCGGATAAGTTACCGCGATGTACCTCTCTATACTCATAACAGTCAAACTGTGCATAATTATCATAGAGCTCGTCATGGTGAAAAAGCTTTCGAGCTGCAGGAGATGCTCTTCTTTATATTGCCATGAGATGAAGTTAGTCAACGCGATGTACAACGGATTCACTGCAAGCCCAACCAAAAAATCCATCGCGGCTAAAGACGCCATCAAATAATAACATGGCTGTCGAAGTGACTGATTCTTGTAGAAGGTTATCAACACCATTAGATTTCCAGTTATGGCTGCCAACTCGGACAAACCGTTGAAAATTCCCAGAATTACAGCTGAAATAGAAGATAATTCTCCTGTGCAGTTCGATGAATCAGCCATGACAATCAGTTTAACACAGTATCCGAGCTCAAATTGTTTGCCAGTAAAGTAAAGTCACCGTTTGTTTTTCGAGCAACTTATACTTCAAGCGAAAACGACAGTTGAAAATTAGTGCCCCTTTTTCTGTAACTTGTCAGTTATGAACCTATATTGTTTTCTCATGTAAAGAGATAAGATATACATGTATACAAACTCAAATTCACTTTATAAAGATAGAAAATATATACCAACATAAATTTACCCAGAGATGTGGCAATTATCAATCCTAGCAGGTGAACAGGATCACCCAAGCCATCCGGTTGCGGATATTAAATTTGGCCTTCTCTGGACAGTTGATTTGTACGCCATCTGTACTTAAATTTAACATAGTTTTACAGCTTTATATTTCAAAGCTTAAACAGCGATATTTGTTTTTTTTCTCGTCAAAACGGTGCAATGTATGCCACTGTAGGCGATAATTCTCAATGATTCAAATCGCACGTACTGTTTGTCTTTTAACACTTTGCATAAAAGTAAACTTAGCAAGTAATTAGCTAAATGCAAACTTAAATTTTGAATCGTGACACTTGCTGTTAAAACGTATTAGTTAAAAGTGTGCTCTATCACTATAGGAAATTGAATTTCAACATTTATAATCAACCTGATAGACAATGACATCTCAGGCAGCAGGGATACCTAGCCTGCGAACGCAGACGTTTTCTCGGTTGTCGTTTCTCTCAGCCGAAAAGTAACTATTTTCAAAAAGTAGCCATTTTCAGCCGAGAGAAACGACAGCCGGAAATCCGTCTGCGTTCGCAGGCTAGGATGGGCCGGCCACTATCTCCGGCGAACCCTGGTGTCTCGGGTCAAGAAACTGTGAAAATGTGTTCGTTATAACGGGTTCGTTATATTGGGGTCCTTTTCCATACATTTCACTATTACTGGGCTGAAGAATATCATTAGTTATACCGGGGTGTCGTTATATGGGGGTTCCACTGTAATATGTACTATAATTAAGTTTTTTTCAAAACGACAAAACTTGACTCTATTCGCTATCACTAGACAACTCCTTTTAGAATTAATTCTTTGCCCACGAGGCACTCCTTGCAAGGTCTGTAAGTTAGTTTTCCGCACAAGCTCGACCGACTAAAGCAGTGTACGGTCCGTCTTACCGGAAGTCAGGTCGTGAGAGACTTGGAAATATGGCATGTGGGTCTTTTGGCAATACACCCAAACTGAGTCGGACCGACTAAGGCAGAGCACGGTCCGTCTTAAGGGGAAGTTGGTTCGCGAAAAATATATAAGGTCAGCTTCAGAGAGGGTAGAGAGGTCGGCGGACCGAGTCGATCGGACATGGGCCGTCAAGACCCGTCTAACAAAACGCGACCCGACAAAGGGGAAGTCAGTTCGCGAGAGACTCAGAAAAATATAGAAGGTCGGCTTCAGAGAGGGTAGAGAGGTCGGCGGACCGAGTCGATCGGACACGGGCCGTCTAACAAAACGCGACCCGACAAAGTGGAAGTCAGTTCGCGAGAGACTTAGAAAAATATGGCAGATGGGCTTCAGAGAGGGTAGAAAGGTCGGCGGACCGAGTCGATCGGACACCGGCCGTCATGACCCGTCTAACAAAACGCGACCTGACAAAGGGCAAGTCAGCTCGCGAGAGACTTAAAAAAATATGGCAGGTCGGCTTCAGAGAGGGTAGAAAGGTCGACGGACCGAGTAGATCGGACACGGGCCATCATGACCCGTCTAACAAAACGCAAGCCGACAAAGGGGAAGTCAGTTCTCGAGAGACTTAGAAAAATATGGCAGGTCGGCTTCAGAGAGGGTAGAAAGGTCGGCGGACCGAGTCGATCGGACACAGGCCGTCACGACCCGTCTAACAAAACGCGACCCGACAAAGGGGAAGTCAGTTCGCGAGAGACTTAGAAAAATATGCATGGCAGGTCGCCTTCAGAGAGGGTGGAAATGTCGGCGGACCGAGTCGATCCGACACGGGCCGTCACGACTCGTCTAACAAAACGCGACCCGACAAACCGGAAGTCAGTTCGCGAGAGACTTAAAAATATGTGGCGCTATAACGAGGTATACATGCACACGTAGTTTTGTTATTCCTCTGCTTGAGTTTACAAGCGTCTCCATTGCTTGTCTGACGCTTAGAACGAGGTATACATACGAGTGTTGTCTGCTTGCGTTTAAATAGGCGTCTACATTGATCGTCTGACGCTTAGAACGAGGCATACATGCATGTACAGTTTTGTCCTTCCTCTGTTTATATTGATAAGCTTGTCCATTACTCGTCTGACGCTTAGAACGAGGTATACATGTATGTCATTTGGCTGCCATTTTCCTCCGTTTGCGTCGTGTTAAGCTTTTGTTCACGAACTGACTTCCGGTGAATCGGGTCGAGTTTTGCTATGACGCATGACGGTCCGTCTCGGGCCGTGACGGTTCGCCAACATTTAGTACAGGCCTAGACCTCCTTTAGCTAACTTCTGGTCCACCTCGTTCCCAGGGTCTCTCTTCTTCCCATACCCCCGCTAGAATTCTACTTCCGGTAAGGCGTAATAAATTTCGCGACCTGACTTCCGCTGAGTCCGGTCGTCTGTGTTTATAGTCGGTCCGATTCAGTTCGGGTGTATTGGACATGAGTGGCCAAAAGACACAACCATTTGTTGCATCGATGAATTCCTGAAAATAATGATCCCGTTTGGCGATAAATGCCTATTCTAGTGCAAGGAAACTATTAGGCCTTTAAGCCCTGATATGACAATGCATATTCTCCTTACTGTTCTCCAGGACTTTCTTATGGAACTAGTAAGGAGAATTTGTCTTAATACCAAGAAATCTTTTCCTTGGTGATCACTTCCTTTATTCTCATCAATTGAATGTTTGAATTGTAGTGATAACATAAGGAGAAATTTAATTTTCGTCACTGTTACGGCTTAAAGGTTTGATAAGTGTGTTTGGATTCGGCTGGCCAGGATGGAAACATAACAGCGGATTCTAACTTGAAAAAGTCGAGTGGACTTTTCAAGTTCTTTCCTCATCGTCAAAAAAATCACACAAACTGATTGTGACTCGATCTTCCTTTAAAAATTCACTAGATATCGTCCTCTTGATGGACTCAAAGCATATTCTCCCCACTGTTCTCCATACATTTGGTATGGAACTAGTAAGGAGAATTTGTCTAAATATCAAGACTTCTCATTCATGGTGATCACTTGCTTTATTCTTATCACTTGAATGTTTGAACACGGTAGTGACGATGTAAAGAGAAATTTCTTTTTCGTCACAAAGTTTCTACATACCAGGTCCAGATGGATTTTAAGTCAGTATTTGTTAACACGTCGAGTTCATTTTTATTAATTTACACAAGTAAGTAAGTAAGTAAGTAAGTAAGTGAGTGAGTGAGTGAGTGAGTGAGTGTGAGTGAGTGAGAGAGTGAGTGAGCGAGTGAGTGAATAAGGAAGGAAGGAAGGAAGGAAGGAAGTGTTTTAGCTTACGAAGTGTCCGGAAGACTCCATAAGAAGCATTAGCGATGTCCTTGACATGATTATTCCATTTTAAGTTCTCTTGTAATTTCACTCCCAGCAACTTTTTTACACTCACTCTTTGCAATTGACAATTAGAAATTTCTAAGTTTAGGTTCTGATCATTTGAGACGCGAGAACAAGCCAGTTGGCTTGTGGACAGCAGCATCCATTTAGTTTTCACTGGATTAAGGGCGAGATTAGACTTATAAGACCCGGTGGCCATGTGGCTGAGAGAGCTATAAAAGTCAGCAACATTTTGCGCGAGATCTTTCACAGCGCATTGTTTATAAAGCGTGGTATCGTCAGCGTATTGATAACACGAAATGGAGCCACTGAGGCTATCCTGCAGATCGGCAGTACAGATGCTAAATAATAACGGACCTAAAATAGATCCCTGAGGAACGCCGAAATGTAAATATTCTAGTGTCCATTTGGTATCATCAATTTGGACGTACTGAAAGCGATCACAAAGGTCATTTGTCATCCAAGACAAAAAGGGTTTTAAGAAACCCATTTTTATACATCTCCTGAATGATAGTAGTCGATACAGTGTCATAGTCTTTCGAGTAATCGGCCCATGCCATTAAGGTAAGTTCGCCTTTTTGTCATGGCCCTGATAATATCATCTCTAATGCGTAATAAGACAGTCGTCGTTGGGTGACCCTTAAATGTCTCCAAACTACTTCCAAAAGGAAGGAGACAACTAGAGCTAATGACGCATATTCAGACAAACAAATCTGTAGCGTATATTATGCACATTAACTGAAGAACTTGGACTTATCCTGTTTTATATACACTTACTGTGCTATTGTCGAGTGCCAATGTTTCCCACGTTTGAGGAACTAGCAAATCTAAAACATTAGTCTTAAACGTTAGGCTTAACTTTATTGTACAATGTTCGTGGTCAGTCCGGCTATGGCCAGTGTTTAAGACCGGGTCTACGAACGAGAGATAAAACTTGACGGATTTGAACAAAATAAAATGACCGTACTAATTCGTTCAGTCTATGATGTCACATGGGATTTTTTTTTAAATTCAGAAAAACCCTAATGAGTACTAGAACAAAAAGCAAACTCAAACCACATGTCGCGCCTATTCCAGTGTCAGAACCGAGGCCAAACGGGTGCGAGACGAGCGTACCATCCCTGCTGCCCGAGTTTTCATTATCTAGCAGTCTGGTTTATAAATGTTGAAATGCATTTTCCTGATAAAGTATGCATTTCACTAATACGATTCGACAGCAAGTGCCATGATTCAAAATTTAAGTTTGCGTTCAGTTAATTGCATGCCACTTTTACATTTATGCAAAGTTGTGATAGACAAATTACGTGCGATTTGAATTATTGAAAAACGCCGCCTACAGTTGTACAAATTGCACCGTTTCGATTAGACGAAACCAATTTCGCTGTGTACCCTTTGGAAAACAAATCCAAGCTGTGAAACTATCATGTTAAATTTAAGTATAGATGGCGAGCTACACAACTGATCAAACAAGGCCAAATTCATTATCAGCAACCGGATGGCTGAGGTGATTCCACACACCTGCTAGCGTAGATAATTGGTCCATCCCTAAGTACATTTAAGTTTTTATTTATCTTTTCTTTTAACAAAATAAATTAAAATTTGAATATATCTTATCTCTTGATATAAGAAAACAATTTAGGTTCATCGCATACTCAGGCTTTTACCCAAGTCATACAATGGATCACTAAATGTTAACTGTCATTTTGGCCTTAAGTATAAGTCGCTTGAAAAATAAACGGCGAGTTTACTTTACCGGCAAACAATTGTGTTACAGTGATAGCCATGACTAATCCATCGAACTGCACAGGAGAAATATCTTCTATTTCAGCTGTAATTCTGGGAACTTTCAACGGTTTGTCCGGGTTGGCAGCCATAACTGGAAATCTAATGGTGTTGATGACCTTTTACAAGAATCAGTCTCTTCGACAGCCATGCTATTTTCTGATGGCGTCTTTAGCCGTGATGGATCTCTTGGTTGGACTTGCGGTGAATCCGTTCTACATCGCGTTAACTAATTTCATTTCATGGCAATATAGAGAAGAGCATCTACTGCAGCTGGAAAGCTTTTTTGCCATGACGAGCTCTATGATAATCATGCACACTTTGACTGTTATGAGTGTAGAGAGGTACATAGCGGTGACCTATCCGCTTAGATATCGTACAATAGTCACTGACAAGCGAAGCGGCATTGCAATCGCAACCGTATGGACATTCGGCTTCTCCCTCAACGCTCTGTATTTTACTGTCAGCAACGATGACTTGCCAAAGTTGTGGATCACCTGCGGAGTACTAACCGGGCTTATCCCAATGATTGTCATCCTTTTCTGTTATGGAAAGATTTTACTAGCGGCCCGGGCACAGTCGCGAAGAATCGCGGTTGCAGAGAGGTGTGCTTCAAATTCTTGTTCGCGAAACGACGAAGAAAGCACGGATGCGGGCGGCGAAAAAGACGCTTTGAAGGAGGCTCAAAGAGCCAGGAAGGCAGCTTGGGGTGTTGCGATTGCTGTTGTTGTAGTGATGTTCCTTTCGATGCCTGTCAGTGTAGTCAGCATTATGCAGATTGTGTTCGTGGACGACATTTGTCGCTTTAGGTACAATAACCGAATCTGGATGTGGGGTGCGACGCTGACACTTTTAAGCTCCGCATTGGATCCGTGGATCTACGCGATGAGAATCCGAGAGTTTAAAGAATGTTTTAGGCGAAGCATGCGCTTTAACTGACTCTGTCGGGCTGCGATGCTTACTCGTATAAGCTCTTATAAGCGGACGATGCATTTAACTAACTGCAATTGGATGTGACAATCAGTGTCACTTATAAGTTTCGCAGTGGACCCGTGAAAAACCCCGCAAGGTAAAAGAATGATCGAAGAGAACTATGCACTTTAAACTGACTCAAGCAGGTTGCGATGCTGTTCGTGTCTCTTATATGCTCTTACAAGCGGACTATACATTTAACGGACTCCAGTGACATGCGACAAATATTACGTTTTATTGCATGCGCTCAGAATTTGAACTACGACTCCAGTTGAATACAGTAATATATAGATTTAGCCAAGCCTAAAAGCGGAGCCCTTTTTTTTTTGTCTGTTTTTTGTTGTTGTTTTTTTTTTGGTTTTTTTGTTTTGCTTTTGCTGGCAGTTATTAATTTGTGAAAATACTCTCATTCAAGTCGTTAAATAAAAAAAAAAAAATCCTGCTCCCGCTGAGTGTCGAGCCCGGCTCGTCAGGTGGCTAAGTGCAAATAATTGACCGGATCTATACAGAGCGGAAAAAAGCACCAAATTTGGCACAGAGCTAACTTACAGTGTACTTAACAATTTTAGGACCGGTGCCCGTGAGAATCTCTTTTCCTTTGCTGGTACGGAAAGGAAATTAAAAATAACCAAAATTGACATTGCCTGGTTACCAAGCCGAAATGGAAAAATGCGTTTTCGGCAAAAGAATCGATGAAACCTTTCCAAAACTACTTAAATTCAATAAAAATAAGTCAAACAGCTTTGAAGCCACATTTAGTCTTTATTTATAATAAAAAGTAATTCCCATGATGCTTCGCAAGCCTGGTCAGGAGCCGTTTTCTAATCACCGAGTTACCTTAGGCTTAAGCAATACGTTTTTTTAGCATGCTAACAAGCTCTTCTTTTTTCACTGTCTGGGTATTTAACAACTCTAATTCTAGCAAATGAAAATATTCAACATGTTTACCATACGTAAACTTCAATTCAAGTACTGGTCGTGCTAGAACTATTTCCTGAAGGAAAAAAGAGCTTATTTCTGGAACATAACTACACTTGATGTTAAAGTTCATAAACTGTTCCTAATTAATGTGCACTAAGTTGAACACCAAAATAATCAGAACCTAAGACTTACAGTTATACAAAATGTTCTGTGGCACGTTGCCTGTTGAAATCTGGTTATATATAAGGTTTATATCACCGGAAGCCTCAATAGGTCATATTTCATGTAGGTTTTGACTTATTGAACATCACTACTGGCATTACATTTACATTTGCAAAGCGGTGTGCAGTCCAAGCTATACTTGACACATTTACATCGGGTGCATTCTTGCTTCTATGAACACTTGATCAGCTCTTGACAAGCCTTTGAGACCTCTGGAATGGTCATCCAAACTGGTTTCCACGTATCTTCAATCTTCTGCCACCCAAATCGATCTGGAGAAGGAATATCCTGGTTGCTCACATCACTTGTTGCCCAATGCCTGCCTGAAGAATAGCCCTCTCAACGTGTTTTAGAAGAGAATTCTAATAGTCAAGAAAGAAATATTTTTGAATAATTTTCATAATTTTATATTTACAATCATGCGTATTCTAACGGTTTTTCCACACTGGAGGAGGGGTTTTTTTGTAATAAACATTTCTGACACCATCAATCCTATAACGTAGTGGTTTCCTATCACATTATTTTGTGCTTGCCAACCGAAAAATCCTGATTGCAAAAGTTTTACGTCCAGGGCTTATAACCGTGCTACACTTCTGCTGTGCTTTTGACCTCATGCATTTCCCTTTCTGGGACTGATGTAGCTGTTGTCTTAAGTTCAGTTGGTGGGACAATTGCCTAGCTGTCAGGAATTGAATGCTTGTCTGTACAAGAAGGAGGTACTGTGATTGGCTGATGTACCTGACCAGGATTACCCTCTGTAGGAAACGTGAAGATGGATCTCCCTGTTCCATGAAATGATGATGTAACTGTTGTCGAGCTAGGGTTGTGGTAAGGATTATATAGAGCTCCAACTGAAAATAAGCCTTTCTTGAGGCAGACAGGCGATACAAAACCATCCTCTTCAAACCGCTTAGCAATTGCAGTGGCTAACCAATCCTCGATCTCCATTAAACGATCATATGACACGCTTAAACCTAACTGATACAGCTCAGTTATCAGCTTCCTGCATCGAGTCAACGAATGAACGTCAAGACTGATGTAAATCGGCAGTGGTGGCTCTCGCAATGCAGAATGCCGCAAAGAGCTGCATGATCGTTTCTTGGCATTAAATAGCACCGTTTGGCAAACTGTAAGGCAGCCTGGGACTCCTTATTTTCTTGATCCTTTACATTCAGACCATTCATTATCATTGAAATAAGGGACTTCAAGCTTGCAGGCAAAGAAATCTCCTGGCATCCGAGAGGAAAAATACCAGAGAACGAGAAGCCTTTTTGGGAGAACATATCTCTTCTTACAATCTTTGCAGCTTTTGTTAAAACAGCAGTATCATCGGAGAAGTCGCGCTCTTGTAAAGCTTCCTTCTACAATGTTCTGTAACCCATTTCTGAAAATTAACACGGTTTGCTTTCCATCGTCTTGTTCGTGCGCTTCCTGGAAGTGATCCAAAATTTTATTCTTAAGCCTAAATCAATTAACTGATTTGGGGTATCCTAGGTCACTAAGACGATTTTCAAGCAGCGAGTGTAGCTCTGGAAGTGGAGAAAACAGGGTTCCATTTTCCACAGAGTCCTCGATGTATTCAACTAGTTCTACAAATGCCCTTGCTTCATTAAATCTCTCTTCTTCTTCAGCATCCAACAATTCGGCACTTTCCATTTTTCTTTGGAAGGACCTGTGCTTGTTTCTTAAATTGGTCAAGCATTTCATATGGTACTTAGCTTCGATGGCGATTAAATCCCCACCAGAAATTTTTGCTAGCAGTTCGAAGTCCTGCAAATCAGTTACAATTCGACGAAGATTCCTGTCCGCCTCAATTGTTGAGAAGCTATGAAGCACACCAACTTTTTCATCACAAAATACACACTTTTCGTCATTCCCTGTCACTTTACGGCGTTTACTGGATTTAGATAGGCTGTCACCGTCATCAGATGTTGGTTTTTTTCTCTTTTGTCCTTTTTTCAGCTTTGATAGACTGAATTTTAAGTAGCAGGACTGATACCATTTTGCGTTATTGCTTAGGAGATCTTCAGTTGTTGTAGTATCAATACTGAACTTCAGTTCCACTGGCAGCGAATTCAGATCTTTAAAGTGAGCTACATTGGCAAGAAAGGTGTCTTAAATACTGCTGTCGAATGAGTGGGCGTTCATGGGAAATCTTAGGGGCTTACGAGTATTGTCTTGGCAGATAATACAAAGATCCCACTGTAGAAACATCGTTCTACTTTCACATTATCGAATCTGAATTTACGAAGGGAAATCTTATTATTGATAAAAAATAGCGCTCAAAGACAGCTGAATATAAGCAGTGGTAGTTTACAAAGACAATAAAAAACCTAAACTATTAAAATGTTTCAAAAGTTGCGTTAAAAATGGGCTTTTTCTCTGAATACTTACAGTTCGTGTAGTGACACATGAAGGCCGCCATCTTGGATGACCGAGTGAACACTGAGTACTAGTCAAACTAAAATTTTCAGAAACTGGTCTTTATTTAAGGTGATTCCATTCAATTGCATTGCGCATCCTTTCTGCGCATCATTTTTTGCGTGATTAGCGCGCGCACGAGCGCGCGCGCGTTCGGAACTTGATAGGTTTCCTATGGAAGCTGAGCGGTTCAGAGAAATAAATGGTCGTTTTCTCCCAAACGAACTCGGTGACCCCACTTTTTTATTCCATTTATTTAAGGAAAATACGACTTTACATGATATATTCAAATTTGAAGAATTTTTCATTATTCAATTTTGAAATATTCCGGTTGATTCACTGTTACAGTCAGATTTTAGGCGTTTCACTGCAACCGTGCAGACGCTCGATTTGCCTATTATTTCAAAGTAGTTTAGTTGTTACGGCAATTTTAAGACGTTTTACTGTAACGTTGTTCTTCTATCATAAGAATAATGCTTATATTTCATTGCTAGTAATAACTTTGTTGAAGTAATGGATGTCTCTAGTACAAGGATAGGTTTTTTAATATTGCTGTCTAAAGATAGCAAAGTACCTATATACTACAGCCCCGTAGCGTGAAATCGGACACGGTGACCCCCTCTTTTTATTTTATTTTTTTAATGTGCTAGGTGTAATTAGTAACTGTGCAAAGTTTCAGCAAATTCTCATTACAACTTCTTTTTCGATGGAATCACCTTAAACGGGTTGTGTCCAATTTTTGCTGATAATGATTACAGAAGGCAGTTAAGTGTTTTCCGAAGTATGTGTATCCGTTTTCTGGATAATTTGGGCTCAATTTGTAGCGTTTCCATTATCAACCATAGGGTACCCACCACAGTGGTTTTCTTGGGTAACTATTAGCTTAATTACTACAAACCCAGAAGAGATCCAATTGGGCACTGGTCTTAATATTAACTTGCATGCTCTAACCTACATTCACACAAAGTTTGGTGCTTTTGTCCGCTCTGTATAGATCTCGCCACTTAGCCACCTGACTATAGGCCATGGGTGTTCAACGTTACTTTAAAAGTTAATTGTAATACTTATTTCTTTCTTCGTGACAAGCTGCCTATCAGCATGAAAATGCTGGTGTTTTTCCTGCAAAATGTGTTCGAAACGCCGTAAAAACCATGGTTGTGGACAGAAAAAACCAAAAAGCACTAGCTCTGCTATATTTGGCGTCGAAACCGCTGCGAAAAGCTGCGAACTCAAGCGGTGTGCCGACCGAGTTTGAACAGAACCGACGAGGCAAATTTGAACTTTTTGCCTGAACTTTATCGCCTAATTTCTTTCGCCTAAATTGAACTTTTCGCCTTCCACCAAAAAGACAACTGAGTGTTCTTTTGAACTTTTTTTTCCGTTAACAAATTTGTTTTTGACTTTTGCTGTCTTTGCTTGTTTTGCTACAACGCGGGTCAACATGCGATTTCGCGCCTTATAACATAGAGGGCAAAATTACTGATTGCTGATTGGTTGAGACAGGGGGCATTTTTTCTTAATTTTCTTTCCAACGAGGGCAAAATTACTGACTCCTGATTGGACAAGCGCCAAAAATACTCGCATTTGATTGGCTAAGCGCGAGAGCGCGCCATTTGCATTTTGTACGCGTCTTGAAACGAAAAGCAGTTTTTGAATTGGATTTGAGTTGTTCAACACAAGAATATATATAGTTTCAGAGTTTAAATTTAGCCGAGTTGGTTGGCAAAAATGGTATGGTAATCGGCTGATAGTTCGAAGAGAAATTCCAGAAGGTGAACCTGAACGTTTTACGGGAAACAGCAAATGGTTATTTGTTCTAAAACTACCGAAAACCTTAGTTAATTCAGCGAGCAAGAGGTCGCTTCGCAACTCAGGTAAGCTTAAATAAATTTACTTAGTTTGAGTTTTGAGTGTGAGTTTGTCAATGAACTAGAATTGTAATTATCTCAAAAGATGAACATATGCATAAAAGACAGTTTCTTTTTATGTTCTGGACGCTGAGTAGCAGTTTAATAAACTGCTTGTGTGGAGAATTGTTTATTCTGAGTGCCGGCGGCGGATTGTGTTTCGACGTGCAATGAAAAGTTTTCAGGAAATTTTGCCCTCTATGTTATAAACAAGTAATCGCATTGAGCCCTCGTAGAATTAAGGATAAATTTTCACTTGTATTTTCAAAGTTTTCACAAATTGCCCTCGTCGCTACGCGACTCGGACAATTTTGTGAAAACTTTGAAAATACGCGTGAAAATTTATCCTTAATTCTACTCGGCCTCATGCGATTACATATACAAAAACACAGGGGATTCAGCACAGGGTTATATCCAGTGTATGAAGTGTATTGGTAGCCCTCTGGTGCGGACGGACGGACGTACGGATGTACGGACGGACTGTCACGTGACTATTACGTCACTACCAAAATTTTTTGGCTTGACAGGTTACTAAATTTCCTTAGGAATGGAGCTCCGCTGACGCGCTAGCGCCCTGGCTCCGCTATAAATAACAAAACAACTCAGTTGATAGAGGGCCTAATTGTGCTTTTCAAATCCAAGTTTAATGTTAAAACTTTGTCGCTTCAGATGAACTCAGCAGACAATTATTTAGGTTTCTTTTTTCGATCTCATTAAAAGAAGTATGGATTACTTACATACACACAACAACTTATATAGTGGAGATTTCTGCTGAAAACATTCCCGTGTTTTTCGCAGTACATAACTAAGATTTTCCCTAAAATTGCTGGCATCAATACAAACTCAAAAAAAATTATTGTCATTATCAAGTCATAAATTTTGCCAAATAAATTACGTACTTCATATCCTGTAATTAGTTACTGCAATAAGTACTTGAAGTGACAGAGCAGTTTTCAGATGAGTGTCAAAAGTAATGATGTGTTTGCTTTGGTCTTGCTTTACTTCGCTCTCTGATTGGAAGTTTGGGCCACTTTCTCAACCAATCAGAAGTTAAACGAAAATCAATCGTGACTTGCTCGCACGCGTTTTCCCATAGGTGGTAAATGAATGACAGTGAACATATGAATTACTCATATATGTGAACTGTGCATGAAATATGAAATGATGACCATCGCTGTTAGTGATATCGACTAAGCAGCTGACAAAATAAGAACCTGAAAAAAATTCAGGCTAGAACGAGATTCAAAGTCATGACCTCTGCGTTACCAACTGAGCTATCAAGCCAGCTTGGAGCTGGTCATTTGTGAATTCGTATTAACCCCGTGGGCAAGTGAATGAGAACGAATATATGAAATACTCATAAGTTGATTAGCTGATTAAGTTGATATCATTACCTGCATGGTCGTCATCATTTCATATTTCATCCGCAGTTCACATATATGAGCATTTCACATATTCACTCTCAATGATAATATAGTTGCAAAGCAAAGGATTCTGAGAAGAGGTTCTTTTCCTGCTTTGCGGTGCAGATGCACCTGTATAGAAGATACGCTGTAAGCACCGATAGTCCAAGTGATAGTTCAGTAATATGTACCATAGCTCAGTTTTTTAAAAAAAAGATAACATTGACTCCACTCTCGCTGTCTCTGGATAACCAGATTGCGTACGAGGCACTCCCTCGCGAGGTTTATCAATTAGTTTTCCGCACAAGTTCGAGGTGTTTTGGCCAAGAATCTATCTTTAGGGATCAGTTCGAAAAGCCAAAAGACACCATCACTTGTATCGATGAATTCCTGGCTGAAAATAATGGTCCCAGTTTGGCTAAAAATGGCTGTTCTAATGGCTGTTCTAATGTATTAGAGAGGTGTCCGTATGACGGTGTCTTTATGACACCGAAGGGACAGAGCGAAGTGTCCGTATTAGAGAGGTGTCCGTATGAAGGTGCCTTTATGACACCGAAGGGACAGAGCGAAGTGTCCGTATTAGAGAGGTGTCCGTATGAAGGTGTCTTTATGACACCGAAGGGACAGAGCGAAGTGTCCGTATTAGAGAGGTGTCCGTATGAAGGTGTCTTTATGACACCGAAGGGACAGAGCGAGTGTCCGTATTAGAGAGGTGTCCGTATGAAGGTGTCTTTATGACACCGAAGGGACAGAGCGAAGTGTCCGTATTAGGGAGGTGTCCGTATGAAGGTGTCTTTATGACACCGAAGGGACAAAGCGAAGTGTCCGTATTAGAGAGGTGTCCGTATGAAGGTGTAGTTATGACACCGAAGGGACAGAGCGAAGTGTCCGTATTAGAGCGGTGTCCGTATAAAAGAGGTCACCACGATGACGTCACTTTTATGACTCCACTTACATTTTTAAGTGTTCAGTAGCTAAAACCAGGCTCACACTCATCTTTAAACTGCATTTAAATTTATTAATTCACAGTACAAAGACACTGTCTTTCAGTAGCATACAACATTGTACATCTCAACTACAAAGTAAGTAGACAAATCACTGTTTTAAAATGAAACGAGCTACAGCGCAATGCTGCATGTAAAAAGTAACGTAAAGTACAATTCTGAAAGCGTCTTTCGCTATTTTGCAAGTGCAGTAAACAGTAACTAGAGTACAAAATGTAATAGAAAAGATCTTTATGCTATAGTTATTCAAGCCTTAAAAAAGTCGGTTATGTTCCTCTGTACACCCTTCGCAAATCGTTGTTTAATATACAGCGACTGGGCTTTTGAAATCACCTTGCATAGCCCATCCATACACAAACTATCATCACCTGATCACCGCAGTGTCCGTAATAAAGAGGTTACGTTTATATGAATTTACTCTCTGGGGCCGAGATTTATTGTCCGTTGTCCGTATTAGAGAGAGTCCGTATTATAGAGGTTTTTTTAAAAGAAAATATATGAGAAGTAATATTTTTTCGGGGCATTGGAAACTGTCCGTAATAGAGAGGTGTCCGTATTAGAGAGGTGTCCGTACCGAAAGGTTCGACTGTATACACGTATGATGTTCGAAATATAGGGAAAACACAACAGCGACAAGCAAAGATCATAGTGAAATTACAAGTTTATGGAATGATCAATATTCACCAGATGGTCGTCTTCAGTGTTTGATGTGCTCTCTGATCGGTCAGTAAGGGCTCATTAGTGATTGTTGTGTCTGATGATCACTTAATTATAGTTAATTAGGGATTGTTGTGCTTACGCGCGCATTTAATTAATTTAGGGCGAAACACTCCCTCCGCCAAATTTGTTTGTGACAAAATATAAGACCCTGATATGATAATGCATATTCTTATTCCGTTCTCCATACATTTCTTATGGAACTAGTAAGAAGAATTTCAGTAACAAGAAATCTTATCCTCGGTGATTACTTCCTTTATTCTCATTACTTGAATGTTTGAATTGTAGTGATAACATAAAGAGAAATTTCATTTTCGTCACTGTTAAGGCTTAAAGGGTTGATAAGTGTGTTTGGCCACGGCTGGTCAGGTTGGAAATATAATAATGGATTCTAACTTGAAAACGCCTAGCATTGGCCTGTGACATCACGTCATGTCACTCCCATATTAGAACCCAGGCCACACGGGTGCAAGACGAGCGTGCCATCCCTGCTGCCAGATCAGTTTTCATTATTTATCAGTCTGGTTCATAAAAGAATGCATTTCACTTACTTACTTCAAAATTTAAGTTTGCGTTCAGTTAATGGCATGCCATTTTTACATTTATGCAAAGTTGTGACAGACAAATTGCGTGCGATTTGAATTATTGAGCAACAAACCATTTCGCTGAGACGAAACCAATTTCGCTGTTTACCGTTTCAAAAACAAGCTGTGAAATTATCATGTTAAATTTAAGTATGGATGGCGAGCGACACAACTGTCTAAACAAGCCAAATTGAATATCAGCAACCGGATGGACTGGCCTACTAGCGTAGTTAATTAGTGAATCTCTAAGTGCTTCTCTAAGTGCATCTCACTTCATAAGTAAATCATAATTTCTACATATATCTTATCTTTTTATATAGGAAAACAATTCAGGTTCATCGTGTGTAGTACGTACTCAGCCTTCTACTCACCGAAAATTGATCATTAATTTTCACTGTCATTTTGGATTCAAGTATAAGTCGCTTGAAAAACAAACGGTGAGTTTACTTTGCCGACAAACAATTGTGTTACAGTGATAGCCATGACTAATCCATCGAACTGCACAGGAGAAATATCTTCTCTTTCAGCTGTAAGTCTGGGAATTTTCAACGGTTTGTCTGGGTTGGCAGCCATAACTGGAAATCTAATGGTGTTGATTACCTTCTACAAGAATCAGTCACTTCGACAACCGTGTTATTATCTCATGGCGTCTTTAGCTGCGATGGATCTCTTGGTTGGACTTGCGGTGAATCCTTTGTACATCGCGTTAACTAACTTCATCTCATGGCAATATAGAGAAGAGCACTTACTGCAGCTGGAAAGCTGTTTTGACATGACCAGCGCTACGATAATCATGCACACTTTGACTGTAATGAGTGTAGAAAGGTACATAGCGGTGATCTATCCGCTTAGATATCGTACTATAGTCACAGAAAAGCGAAGCGGAATTGCAATCGCAATCGTATGGACATTCGGAATCTCCTTCAATGCTTTGTTTTTTACCGTCAGCAACGATGACTTGCCAAAGTTGTGGATCACATGCGGTGTAATAACCGGGCTAATCCCAATGGTTGTCATCCTTTTCTGTTATGGAAAGATTTTACTAGTAGCCCGAGAGCAGACGCGAAGAATCGCGCTTGCAGAAAGGTGTGGATCGCGAAACGACGACGCTTTGAGGGAGGCTAAAGGAGCCAGAAAGGCAGCTTGGGGTGTCGCGATTACTATTATTGTAGTTATGTTCCTTTCGATGCCTACCAGTGTAGTCGGCATTATGCAGGTTGCGGTCGCGAACGATATTTGTCGCTTCAGGTCCAATAACCGAATCTGGATGTGGGGTGCGACCCTGACACTTCTAAGCTCCGCATTGGATCCGTGGATCTATGCAATGAGAATTCGAGAGTTTAAAGAATGTTTTAAGCGAACCATGGGCTTTAACTGACTCTGGAGGTGGCCGAAGTAGCCGAAGTACTACGCAACGTAGACCCTAACAAGGCGTGTGGCCCCGATGGCATACCCAATAGGCTTCTTCGTAATGTCGCTGACGAGATCGCCCCCTCATTGGGCAGAATTTTCAATCTCTCCCTTTACTGATTGGCTACCTGTAACATTCTGGAATACCACTGACAGGGGTAATTCCTTGGCCCACTTACGTTTCTTGCGTACGACATCGACGCTCCTGACAACATCTGTTTTAACTCAACTATCGCCCTCTTCACCGACGACTCTAAACTTTATCGAGCTATTGACCCGAACCTGGCGCCGATAACCTCCTTCAAGGAGACCTAGAATGTTTACATAAATGGAGCCAAGGATTTAATGGAAGCAAATGTAAAGTGTTGCATATCTCAAAGATGAAAACTTCATTCGCGACTAGGAGTAATTACACCCTTGACGGTCGATAGCTTGAATATGTACCTTCCATCACTGACCTTGGCATTACTGTGTCTAAAGACATGTCCTGGACTAGGCACATCAAAGCGACTGTTGTAAAAGCCACTAAGATCTGGAAAAATTAACAGAGTCGGCAGGGACATGCGGGACTCCAAAACTAGAAACTACTAAATTGTACCCTAGTCTGACCTAAGCTTGAATACAGCAGCACCCTAGGCCTGTGGTCACACTATGAAGCACCGCGCTCTCATAGGGAATGTCCAGCGAAGACTAAGGAAATTTATTTCGAACTATCCTCGGACCTGACTTATAATGAAAGGCTAATTAAACTTGATTCACTACCTCTAGAATACCGCAGGGAAAACTCTTTTTCAAGTCCAGAAATGGCCTTATATCCAGACAAAAGAAAATTCCTGTGCATCTTCGAGCCACGTTATAGAACGCAGAATTATGACCCAATATAATTAAAACCTAATTCACGAACGCAATGCAGGGTTACTATAGAGAATCATATTTTATTAGGAGTGCTACGGGAGTCTTTGCCATCTGAGTTTAAATCAAACAGTAATTCGTTAACTTTGTTTAAAACCAGCCTTTTTCAATTTAATTTGTCTTGGCGAGAAACTAAACTAAACTAAACTAAACTAAACGAAACGAAACGAGACGAGACTAGACTAGACTAGACTAGACTAGACTAGACTAGAATAGACTAGACTAAACTAAACTAATCTAATCTAAACTAAACTAAACTATCGGGCTGCGATACTGACTTGTATGAGCTCTTACAAGCGGACGACGCAGTGGGATGCGACAATCAGTGTCACTTATCAGTTTCGCAGTGGACCCGTGAATGTATACAGTGAGAAATGCGCAATTTTAAAGAATGATCAAAGAGAAGTATGCACTTCAACTGATTCAACCGGGTTGTGATGCTGTTCATGTCTCTTATAAGCTCTTACAAGAGGACAATGTATTTAACCGACTCCAGCGAGATGAGACAATGATTGTCACTTATAAACGTGACAGTTGAGCAGCGTGTCTATGCTTTGAGAATCCGCGAGTTGAATTAAAGAACAGCAAGAGAACTATGCAATTTAACCGTTGCGGTTAAGGCGGGCTGCGATGCTGTCCCTGTATATACGCTACTGGAATGCAATAAGAGGCACTCACTCCCTATTGGAATGCAATAATAAAAAGGTGCGCAAGTGGTCACGTGTACCTCTGCGTTGGGAATTTAATCAAGGTTTTAAGGAAACTATGCGCTATGCGCCATATCTTACACTAACCGGATGCGTTTCTGTCCTCATAAGCTCGGCACTGTACCCGTCCTTATAACGCGATGAGAATCTGAACTACGACTTCGGTAGAATGCAATGTAAACAATCAAACAACTCAGTTGAGGGAGGACCTGGATGCCCTTTTCAAATCCAAGTTAAGAGTTAAAACTTTGTCGCTTCAGATGAACTCAGCAGACAGCTTTTCCCTTTTTTTTTTCAGCTTCATTAAATTCCGTCTGGAAAACAACTTATACAGTAAAGAATTTCGTGTTTTTCGCAGTTTATAACTGGGAATATCTCAAAAATCACTCGCACTATTTAAAACCCAAAAAAATTTATTGTCAGTATTAAATCATAAATTCTACCAAATAATTAGGTACTTCATCCTTCTCGTAGCGGAGCTCCCGCGTGCGAGGCGCGGCAGCGGAGCATCATGGGTAAGAAAATCTGGTGACCTATCAATGCGAGAAATTTTGGTTGTGACGTCAGTGTACGTCCGTTAAGACTCTGGGGGAGAGGGAGGGGACTTCCAAGGCAACCCTACGGGGGAAGGAGAATGCCATCTTTTCTTAACGGGAAATCGCGCGGTGCTTTTGGGCAACCAGCGTTTTTCTTGGCAGGAAATCGCAACGGTAACGGAAGTTAACATAACCCCTTTAGGTACAGTTTGGGTTCTCTTGTCAATGTTAAACAGTACAGAAAACACAAGCGAAGAACGAGTTTTAGCACTCATAAATTCTTTGACAAGCTGATCTCGTCCAGCCGTACAGCAAGTTAAAACAAAACTCTTTACCTAGGCCTGAGACGCCAGTAGTTGAAGAACTTGAAACTTTTTCCACTTTTTAAAAGAACACCTTCCCATATTTGGTCGGATACACAAGCAATAAAATTTTTGTTATAATCAGAATCTTGGGTACCATTTTTGAGAAGGTAACTAACTGCAAGTCAGAAGAGCCTTTGGATGCGGAGAGATTAACTGTTCCAATTTTTTCGATACAAAGATTTTAAATTGTCGCACTGGTGTATTACCTAACGAGCCAGTGGAAAGTAATAAACATACTGTGTGGCACTAAATTTTTGCGGGTTATTGTTGATCCAGTGCCAGAACAATGAGTCATACTGGGGCAAGATGAAATTGTAATAGAGCAGGATAGAGTGACACTAGTTTTGATGAACGTGTGAACGTGATGAATATGTTATAATTCCAGTTTAACGCGTCTTCCTTAAAATCGCAAAAATTAATCTCCAACGAGAAAAACCAGAAACCAAAAACTAGTTCCCGCAAAACAAAAAAAATTGCGCATCCGCAAAATTAAACTCGCGCACAAATTTAGTGCTACACGGTACGTATCCGCGTATCTCAATACTCTATGCCTCGTTTTGAGCCCGAGGTTTCGTTAGTTCTGTATTTTGACCGGTACATTTTAAGACGTTACTTTAAGTCAACGATTTGTGACGTAATTTCCGTGACGTCATCGCTTGACCACTTCGTTCGACTGTCTTCGTACTGATCAATGAAGTGACCAATGAGCACGCGAGAAATTTGACAGTTAGCACAAAATACTCTGTAAAAGTATAGGAAAGGCAATCAAGTAATCAACGGGGATCAAGTTTAAACTTTTCCTTACATTTTTTATTCCATACTCCCCCGATGTGACTAGTTTGTCACGCACCCCAAGAATGTCCGATTTTCCACGACATTTTTGGCTTGGAATTGGTTTCGGCGAAATCTTTCCAGCGTCACTAGCAATGATGTGCTATTGTTTACTCTTCCTGCGCAAAGCTGAGCCGGCAGAATGGAACTAATTGATGAAACTTCGACGCAACATTCAAATGAAAGTTATCAAGCGGCTTATTATGCTGCGGTAATGCTATCAAGCTTTTGGAGCTCTGAATGAAATCCTGAAAACTATTAAGTAGTGCTTTCCTGTGGTGCTGTTTATTATGCTGTCCAGGGTGGTTCTAACTTTTGTGTATGTGGCTTAAATCCTAATGTATGACCATTCTAATGAAAGCTCAGTACCGAGTAGTACTTTCCTGTGGTGTTGTTTGTCATGGTGTATGAGGTGGTTCTAACTTTCAGAATCTGTGAAAAAATCGTAAAATGGACCATTCAAATGAAAGCTACTGAGAAGTACGTTCTTGAGGTGCCGTTCATTATGCTGCATAATATATGTAGCATTGCATGTGATATTTAACAATTATTCGCCGAAGGCGAAGTAAATATCGGCGAATATTTACCGAGCTGAAGGCGAGGTAAATATGGCCAATATTTACTGAGCCTGAGGCGAATAATTGTTTTAGTATAATTTTGAGCTGTGGACATCAAACAGTAACAAAAAGGGGGCTAAAACGTGACACACAAAACACAAAAAAAGTAACTTAGCTTAGCAGCCGCGCCTTGAAATGTTATATTCACTGGGTAGCGCGGTGAATATAGCATTAAAATTATACTAACTTAGATTATCTTCTCCTTAGCTAGTTAATTTAAATTGCTCATAGTTTGCATCTCGTCTTTCGGTAGCTTATCTTTTTCTCCTATGCCCTAAAAAAGACGTTTTTACGTTTTTGTTTTCATTTTTTTTTATTTTTACATTTAGATCCTAAAGAAAAATATTGAGAATCCCTTTCCTTGTTAACTTGGTGAATAAATAATATTATGTAAATTTTTTTGTGTCAACTGAGGTTTGCAGATCAGATTCATTAAAATGACTATTCTTGTCAAAAAATAACAACAAAAGAGCGCCATGGCGTAAAAGCCGTCCTGTGAAGCAGTAATTACAAGCCAAGATTCAAAACTGCCAAGAAATTCTATTATCTACGAAACAGAACAAAATGTTTTGCATATATCATTCTTAAAAACCGTCTGTCGTTTGCCCGCTGCTGCCGTATATTTTCTAGTGGCTTGCCAGAAAGCAAACGAGAGGCATCCAAGAACGGGAAATTCATTGGTAATTTAAGGTTTGTGTGGTTGACTAACTCGAATGAACGCTTGAACAAATGAACGAAAGAACGAACTACGAATGAATGACTGAAAGAATACTCAGCCTGATTGTCTTTGGTTTTACTTTTGCGAAGTCTACTACAGAAAAAGATAAAGACATGTCTGTTCACCTGTTTCACTGTTAAACCTACCGCTGAAACTTTTGGCAAGAACTGCTTGCTAAAACTGCCGACAGACTGAGCTAAGAACCGCTATTGCACTTAAACTGCCACATTGACCTATGCAACAAAAACTATTTTAGCAACATCACATCGCTGGCAACTACGTTTATTTCATGTATTTACTTAGTAACAACAACTCAGCGTCCCAAAATGTCCTAGATTGCCCTTTTTTAGAATGTTCTGGAACGTTTTAGGAAGGGAACATTGGCAATTTTTGAAATCTGAGTCAGGGTTTAATTGCCCCATAATAACTGAAAATGATTTTTCCGGTTAGTTCCGTGAGGGGTACAAATTTTCTTACACAGGACCCCCAACATAGACTTCTTGTGAATTAATTTCGCTGATTTGTGCTTGTGAAGATAATGGGTGCGATATTAGCGCCAAGACAACAAATTAAAGAGCCCTACTGATAAACCCGCCTGCAGCTTGATCCACCTTCACGACACAACAAACAGCACCACAGGAAAGTACTGTTCAGTAGCCTCCATTTGAATAGTCACACTTTAGGATTTCAACCACAGATTCAAAAGTTGGAACCACCTTATACGACATAATAAACAGTACAACAGGAAAGTACTGCCCAGTAGCTTTCATTTGAATGGTCACACTTTAGGATTTCATCCACAGACTCAAAAGTTAGAACCACCTTGTACAGCATAATAAACAGCACCACAGGAAAGTACTGCTCAGAAGCTTTCATTTGAATAGTCACGCTTTAGGATTTCATCCACAGATTCAAAAGTTAGATCCACCTTTTACAGCATAATAAACAGCACCACAGGAAAGTACTGCTCAGCAGCTTTCATTTGATTGGTCACACTTTAGGATTTCAACCACAGATTGAAAAGTTGGAACCACCTTATACGGCATAATAAACAGCACCACAGGAAAGTACTGCTCAATAGCTTTCATTTGAATGGTCATACTTTCGTAGTTTTTCCACAGACTCAAAAGTTAGAACTACCTTGTACAGTATAATAAAAACAACAACACAGGAAAGTGCTTCTCAGTAGCTTTCATTTGAATGGTCACACTTTAGGGACGGACCATTAGAAAAGTGATGGGGGGAGTGGGGAAAAAACCAAAAAAAAAATTCATGCAAGGGAAAATGTCCGAAAAAAAAATTCATGCAGAAGATGGGCCTCATTTTGATATGAAACCATAATTCGTTCTGCCAAAGTGCTCAAGTAGTGTCTCCATATTGTTTTAAAAGTTGGAAATTTTCTGGGGCTCTGCCAGGATGCTGATAAAATATTGTTTTCATAATTAATAGGATAAGCCGCACATTTTGAACTTCCCATCAAAAATCTAAAGCACCTTCGACAGAAATGAAACATGGATAAGTTTATACCTGCTCTGAAGCAAAGATGGCGTAAGCATTGATCTTTACGACAGTGACCACTTCATTGTTGCGGGATAAAATCGATCCTCAATGTCTCATTGTTTCCCCAGGAGGGGTTACTCGAACCCCCTTACATAAACAGGAACCCATGTGACATATTAAAGACAGATAGGTATGTGCGGCCCCAAAGGGTACGGTTTTCGCGCCTTTTTGGACTGAAATGGAATTAACATTTTCACCACTTTGCCCTGAAATAGGGAACGGATTGTGCGTTCTTGTCTGGAATTGGGTAGGGTATTTTAAAAGAAGCTACTTTTTTAGTATTAGTATCATCCCTTGAGAAGTGCGTTTTGATTAATATCGGTTCGGAAATACAGTATCGAATTCTAATAGGGTAGGGAAAATCGCATATTTTGTTCTGAAATGGGGTAAGAGTTTCAAGAAGTGCGCCGCACACTGACAATCCTAAGGGTTGTTTCACAGTTTGAGGGGGCAGCGGTCTTGATCGCAAGGAGTCACATCAACAGACGTGATCCCTCTGAGCCCCCATTCCCAGGGAAGTGCAGCCCCCTACCCCCCAAACACCCCCCACCGTCGTTCTCTTGCACTGTTGTTTATTAATAGGAGGGCATTATCGGGGGGGGGGGGGGCTGTATCAGTAAGTAGGGGGCTGCAATGACTACGATGGATTGTGGGAGAGGAACAGAAGAGGGCAAGGACTAAGGAAGTGCACTGGAAAAGCCTTCCACCCCCAGTGGCTTCCTACTCTCCCACTGTGTCTACATCCTCAAAAAGCTGTTACATTAAATTATAACCCTTAACTTCCCAACAAAGAGTTAGAAGGTACCTGTATGTATTTTATATCAAAAGTTTTAAAGGCAAATTTATGAGCTACGTTTTTGAAAAGAATTGTTTTTAAATTAAAGAAATAACAGTGTATGTACTGTATATTTTATAAATTAATCTTTCTGGACACCACTGTTTGTATCAAATCATTTCATATGAATACGTCTTTTACAAAAAATCCATACATGTATATCAATAATATTTCACTATTTTTCATTGTAAATCGCTATTTACTTTTGAAATCTCCTTCCGTAAATTAAATTTTTAAGCGAACATTATTAAAAAGTGTTGAAATGAAATAAACTTAAAAATGTGAAGTAACCGAACAGTACAAGCTATGTATTTAGTAAAACAAAGTTGCATCGTCTTTAATTAATTCAATAGCAAATTGTGCATAAGGAAAACATTTTCTCAAAAAAAAAAAGATTCATGCATAGGGCTGTAGCCAAAAAAAAAATTCTTGCACAGGAAATGGGCCAAAAAAAAATTCTGACAGGCTAAAAATCCCCCACCCCCCCCCCCATCACTTTTCTAATGGTCCGTCCCTTAGTATTTTTCCCACAGACTTAAATTTGAGAGCCACATTGTACAGTATAATAAACAGCACCACAGGAAAGAACTGTTCAGCAGTTTTCTTTGAATGATAACACTTTAGGGCCTCACGGGCTAAGCTAGGAGACATTGTTGCAGAAACATTGTTGTGGAAGCAAATGTTCCCTAGTTTAGTCGCGCGAGAAACATATGTTGCGGAAAAAATTTGGCTTCTTGAAAACAAGAAAATGTTTTTGTGAATCAAGTACAAAAACTGGTTCTTCTCGGAAACATGCCTCTTCCAGTTTAGCCACAAAGAAAACAACGAGAAGAAACGATGTTTCCGCAGCAATCAGTTTCCCATTTTAACCAGGCCCTTAATCACGACTGCACACAGACTCGAAACTTAGAATAACCTTGTACTGCGTGATAAACAGTACCCTAGAAAAGTACCGCTCAGTAGCTATCATTTGAATGGACACACTTTCTTATTTGATCCACAGATTCAAAAGTTACAATTACTTTGTACAGAACAATAAACAGTAGCAGACTGAGAAAATGACTGCTCAGTAACCTTCATATGAATCGTCACCCATTTGCAATTCCTCCCCATACTTAAAAGCTAAAATCACCTTTTATCTTTTACTTGTCTCAATTTTTGAAAGAAAGAACATTTTTTTCGCATCTTATAAAAATGGCGCATTTCACCACCACGAGGCCTTTTCTATGCCCTTCCGCCGTGTTCAAGTTTTAAATTCCGTGTTATTTACATAACGTCGGCTTTGCAATCAAACGAAATTAAGTACGAAATGTGGTTAACTTTACATTCAGACGCGTTGAGCTCTTTCCACGGACGACAAACCACACAAAATAATAGTTTTTGGACAGCTTTAGACGTGCCAATGTGTGCAAAGAATAAAACAAGCAAAGCCAGCGGCTCCTTGTTGAAAATCATTAAGAAAAGTGACAGCTCGCTCTGAACAGTTTCAATTACTATAATTGAAACATTCGAAATTATGGTTCAGGGAAACAAATAAAACCAAACTCATGTGGGCAATCTATGTTTACTTTGACAACCTCTCTTGACAGAATTCCTCAAACCCGGTATCGTATCTGCTCAAGTAATTTAAAACGTAGTTCCCGTTTAAACTACTTAAATCCACTTGCCGTTTCTCTTCTAAGCATGGCTTGCATAGACGTTCTTGAAATATATGGAAAAAAATTACTTGAGCACTTTCCGCGCAGTCTTTTTTGTCTAAGTGCGAAGTAATAGTCGCTGGTTAATTGCTGTTCGGTATAACACAGAACGGTGATTTGAACTAGAAGATTTTTACCGTACCAATGTTAAAAAGAACTCCCCAAAATATAAGATATTAGGTTTACACAAGCTGTTTGAAGGCAGGAAACGATCCATGGTTTTATTGAAATATTGGTTAGCTCAGAAAGGAAGCATTGCAAATTTGTAAGTCTAGGCGGTAGTCTGACTAATCACCCAATTCGAAAAGTGAAGTGGATTTTGAATTTACTTCACTCACTGTTTAAAGAAAACCGCTTAGCTACTCCAAATTAATTAAAGCATAGACCCATTTTTTTAGCCAAGCATTTCTATGTGGAATCATTTCCAAATTTAGCATTTGGCAATTTGGCTACTAAAAATCCCGACGTGTTAGCCTGCAAAGTTGCGCCGCCTTTTGACCGTTTTGTGTCGTAAAAATGTCACTTTGCGAATCAATTAAGGCGCAAATTTCAAGAAAAACGTTTGATTAATTTTGAGAGCGGAAAAATACCTTAATCATAAGAGATTCTATTTTACGCGAAGTTGACTGCTTTGTTTTGCAGGTTCTAACTGCAATTTCATCTACTCCCTGTCGGATATCTGAAAAGTCTTGTCAAGGCCACCCTTTCACAGTGTGACGTCTTTGAAAAATATACAGCACACACTGAAAATTACAGGTTTCCCTTTGTTAATGCCAAATTTGCAATCAGCCACCGTTTCCTAATAATATGTTGTGGAAACCAATAAAAACACGGCCTGTCGGAACTAGGTGCACGATATAAAAGCAAGAAACATTTTGAACATTTTAAAAATCAAGAGTTATCAGATGTTTAGACAAGGCCTGAAGCGTTGCTATATTGAGATCTTTTACGATAAAGAACTCTCGCTGGAAATTGAAACGGAAATCACCGACTTCGACAGCTAAAGAATATAATTTGTTGTCATGGCCGAAGACCAGTGCTCCGGCGAATTGGAATACGTGACTTCGATCATCCTCGCTGTACTCCATTCCATCTCAGGACTTCTGTCCGTTGTCGGCAATCTTGTGGTTTTGGTATCGGTTTACCAAACACCAGCCCTTCACACGGTTTCAAATTACTATATTGCGTCCTTAGCGGTTGGTGATTTTTTAGTCGGAGTCATAATTTGTCCATTGTGGGTCACAAAGAGTGCCCTAAACATTTGGCACAACGACCATCCTTTAACGGTAGCTGCCGAACTTATGTCCGTGCAAACATTGATAACAACTACCTTCAACTTGGCCGCGGTTAGCCTCGACAGATTTATAGCCATAACTAATGCATATTACTACCTGCAAGCCATGACTGTGTTTCGTTGCTCCCTTTCAATAGGGATGATATGGGTGTTTTCTATCGCTTTTGGTTGTATTCGTTTGATAGTCACCGATCCGATTGATCTTCCGAAGCTTTGGATAGCAGTCGCTATTGTTGGTTACACTCTTCCCTTTACGGTTATCAGCTACAGTTACTACTATATCTACAAAGCAGCGAACCAACAATCTCGGAGGATCGAAGCTGAAGCGAGATCGGTGTCGGTGGTCTGCGAAGCCGGGACGTCCGGCGCATCTTTAAGCTCCGAAACGAAGCGCAACCGAAAGGCTGCGAACACAATAGGCATAATTATCGGTATCTACCTTCTTTTGGCCTTTCCAAGCATGGTTATAGTGGGAATTCAGCTCATAACAACAAACAACTGTTTAAAGATTCGCATCATTCGATTCTGGTTCTGGGGGGCTTTGTTTTCGTTCAGTAGCTCAGCTGTCAATCCGTGGATTTACGCAGCGAGAAATCGAGATTACAGACAAGCGTTTAAACGCGTTTTCAAATGCTGGTTTCACACTACAATAAGGATTAACAGTAGCGCTGTGAGATCAATACAGAGTACACAAGGCAATGAACTGCCTAGTTGAAGACAAGTTGAACTGGATATTATTTACACTCAGTGATAGCCCACGGTTTTGCTCCGCCACAGTTAAGAACCAGGGTCTTCATGAGGGGTGGGGGGTGGGGAGGACAAACTGAAACTTTAGCAATGAAGAGGAGCATTTTCTAGCTTATAGACAGGAGTTATTGAAATAACAGTTTGGAGACGAAGCATCCGTTTGTTAAACGGATAATAGGTAAATTTTCCGGCCGTTTCATGGCAGACGGTAAAAGCCATTAAGACCTCGAACTACAAACAAACAATTCGACTTTCCACAAGTCGAAGACTTGGGAAATGAATGACGAAGATGCTGAGGACGAGTGACGAAGTCGCAAAGGACGAGCGAAGAAGTCGCACTGAAGACGCAGAACTTGAGCAACGAAGTGGCGAAACAAGAGCGCTGACAGTCACGAGACTGCCGATTTTGAGAGCATGTAAAAAATTTCCTTGTGGCTAGAGTTAGTTGCCTGTTGCGCTAACTGCAACGTTGGCCGTGTCCTTGACTAAACTAAGTTAGAGTCGAACATATGTCATTTGCTGAATACAGAAGGACTTATTTCCAAGTCAGTTATGTGGAGGGAAAACACTAATAATTAATAACAGAAATATGTACATATGTTTATCGTATGGCTCAATATTAATTCTGTTATTTTTCGGTAGAGATATTAAACTTTGTCGTACGCAGTAATCGAAATTAAAAGTGTGCGATTTAAAAACTGTTCTGAAGGTGTTGTTAAAAACGATTCACTACATGACTGAATAAAAGATTCTTTTTGTTAATATTTGATGGTGTTAATGTTTACTTTTAAACCGGCAGAAATTCTTGATAAGGGGAGTTTCTATGGGCACGCCATGTATTAATTTTCTTTTGGGTAAAATAGTCTATTATTTTCACGACCTCAAAAGTGCTTCTATCTGACTTTTTCCACTGAAATGATAAAGAGCTTTCTCATTTATGGTTTATGAATTGCGGTAATTTATGTGGCAATGTCGCTTTCATCAGTGACAGCAACGAGGTCTTTGATCAATCAAGCAGTATTATCAGTATAAAATACTAATGACACGTTCATGGTCTTTTTAGCTATTTTAACAATTTTCGCATAGTTCCTCACAAGCTCTAAAAGCAACTTTCAAAATAAGATGATGAATCTTGCTAATAGTTTCTTTTAAGACTGGCGTTCCTTGATTATTTCATGTCAAAGTTCTTACTTTACTGGTTGTTTTCTAATGTTTATGCTTTTCATCACAGGTAATCCAGAAACAATTGTATACGTGCACAGAGAATTTTTAAGTCGTTGTATAGGATTTGTTGTAATCTTTTTAGCTATTCTTTCTTGCTTTCTATTACTGTTCCAATGTTGTCTTCCGATGGACTGAAAATGTCAAAACAAAGAGGCAAACGTACGAAAAATGAAGTGTTTCTCCTTGCAAAATCGCTGCAGGGATTTAAATCTTCAATATGCTAATCCAATTCTTGAATTTCTTTTATCCTCCCTCCCGAAAAAAAAAGCAAATAAATACACGCTGCTCATGAATATCAATCAGTTTAACAAATGGGAAAAGCATTTTGCCATCTCAAAATCGCAACAGGAGTTCAAATTTTATTCCCAAAAATCAAAATACAAACATTGATATAAAAACTTAATATTTAGCCGAAAAAATACGTTTTGCCATGTCAAAAACGCAACGGCAATTCAAAACTTCAGTATTGGTATCGAGTTCTTGTGTTTGCTTTCCGTTCTGTTTATATATAAAAAATAAAAACGCTTTTTAATTTATTTTTTTTAAATTTTTTTTTCTGCAATGTTTTTTATTGTAGTCACAACAAACTTCACTTACAACACTTACACTACTACTACTACTACATATAGTTACAATACCATGGACATTTTAAACGTTGCAATACCTAAATATTATTAAAGGCTAAACTTAAGAGACTGCTAAATACAAACTGTTTATTTTTTATTTATTTATTTTTTAATTTTTTTTTACAACTCACTATACTACAGGAGTTTAACCTGATCTTTGTCCATTTACGTTCATGGTTGGACCGTTTGTTTTTTGACCTCATTAGTTGTACTTCTAGCTGGTAAACATAACTAACTTTGTTCAAAAAGATTTTAAAGGATGGATGGGTGCATTTTTTGCGACATTCATAAATGTGTTGCTTCGCTAAAATTAAAATATGATTGAGAAGTAGAAAGTCTTCTTTCCTCAGTTTGCCAAATTCCAAAAAGTATATCGGTGTTTCAAAGTTCCTCTAGAATTATATTCAATTCATTGCACCAACTAATAAGGTCCGACCAAAATTCCTTAGGGGCTGTTTACATTGAGGGGGGAAGATCCTAGCGCTAGGAAGATCCTAGAAGGCAGATCATCCTAGAGCCATATGTTTTCTGTATTCAGTTTACATGCAAAATGTTGTACTTGGCCCTAGCGCTAGGATCTTTCTAGCACTAGGATCTTCCTAGCTGAGAGATAGGAAGATCCTAGCGCTAGGAAGATCCTAGCACCATGTAAACTACCTTTGCCAGGAAAATCCTAGTACTAGGGACAGAAAAACAAATATGGCGGCGGCCGGGCGTTCAGCTGCTAAAGACCGTCAGTTTTATTTGATTTCCAGCAACCACGCCGACCGAAATTTTTGCATGTAAACCAAGCGAAAATTTGTTTCGCCTTCTAGGATCTTCCTAGTGCTAGGATTTTCCTCCCTCCATGTAAACAGCTCCTTAGTAAAAGAACAAGTAATGAATAAATGCTCAAGGGATTCGCTCTCTCGTTCACAAAATGTACATAAAGGTGAAGTTGCCAAACCTATTTTATGAAGAAATGAGTTTGCAGTTAAATATCTATTCAATATTTTGTACTGGAATTCTCGAGATTTAGTGTCTATGAGAACACTAAAAGGCAATTTATAGATATCGTGCCAATCTAAGTTGTTATGTCTCGGTCCAACTATCGTTTTCTTACGTAATCGAATTTCAACATTTTCCTCAAAAATTATCACGGAGGCGAAAAATATTCAAGCGTATTGCCGTTAATTCAACATAATATGTTTGAAAATGTTCGATCCTCTAGCTTATTGGAGATATAGCTGTGATATTTGTGGTAGCAGCTACCACAAATATCACAGCCATATCTCCAAAAATCGATTTGAAAATGTTACGTTTGGCCACAATGAATCATCCATATTTTAATATATATCTAGAAAGAGATCTCAGGAAATGTTTTCTTTAGCCACCTTTACTTAATACTACAGCCGTTTCTATCAGTCGCGCCGCATCTTTGAAAATCTCTGAAACAGCCTCTTTAAAAGCTCTGAAAACGTTTTCGTAAGTGACCTTAAACTTGGTGAAAATGTTTTTATTTTACCGCCTTAAGGGAGATTACAGTTGAATGCTATATTTTCCCAAAGTTTTAGTCGTGTTGTTTTATTACCTCAAATGCCGTCAAAGGTTTAATTTGTAGTGCGAGGTCCTGCGAATGTGAGAATTTTTTCTTTTTTTTTTGTGGATTGTATGTCAAGAAAGAAAAAAAGGAGGGAGGAATTGGGGAAGTTGAAAAATGGTAAGGGTTAAGGGTGATTGAAAACATTTACTTGGTTAATAGTTAGTAGATGGACACACTTCAACAGTTTGCTGTCAACCCTAACTGCCGTACTTGCGTGCCGGTTGTGTGAATATTCCTTATTCCTCTCCTATTTCTTTATCTAATCACATCCTATTTCAAAAGCATTCAGTTTTAATATCTCCTTAAAACATTATTCACAACTGCAACCTGCAAACTCTTTAGAAGGCCTCGTTTAGCCTCCTCAATAACAAGGCTGAACCTATTGAAGTCTCATAAATCACTGAAATTGCTTTATTTAGGCACATGAACGACGGCCGCTACTTTTAACGTCTCATAGATCTCTAAAAGTGCTTTCTTTAGACACACTAAGCGACGGCTGCAACTTTTAAACTCTCTGAAATTGCTTCGTTCAAAGCCGGAACTTTTTAGGTCATAAAATTCTGCAGGTGCTTTCTTTATTTTAACCGGCTTACTTCATGCTGTAGAAACTGGAGTCAGGTAAGTGCCAATCAAGTCCAATAGTTTTGTCTGTTCGTAAACGTTCATCCCTTAGGAATTCAACCACAGAAAAAAAGTTAGAACCACCTTGTACAGCATAATAAACAGCACCACAGGAAAGTACTGCTCAGTAGCTTTCATTTGAATGGTCACACTTTAGGATTTCATCCACAGACTCAAAAGTTAGAACCACCTTGTACAGCATAATAAACAGCACCACAGAAAAGTACTGCTCAAAAGCTTTCATTTGAATGTTCATCCTCTAAGGCCGACACACACTAAGGGACATGTTGCATGAAATTCAGCTGGTTTGATTTCGTGCGTCATGAAGCGAGGAAAAAATGACCCCAATTTCAATGTCGCATAGTGTGCACTGCTCTTGCAAACTGTCCCCGCTACAAAGTAGCGAGAACCAATAAAAACGTAGCCTGCGTAGCAGGCGTAAACGGGGAAGGGGAAGGGGAGCGAGAACGCGGGAGAAAAATGGGTTCTGGGAGCTAGGGACGAGGGAACGCCTGTTACAAAGACCCCCATTTTTCCATCTCCGCCCACCGATTTTTAGGTACTCTAATTAAGTTAACTGTCAATGCAACCACCAATCAGAAACAGGCGCGCGCTTTCCTGCATGACTGACTGCACGCAGGAATTTAATGAAGCATCTAAAAATAAAGTTAGGATGAGGATTTTTTTCCAATCAAAGAACTTATACTTGCCCTTTTTTCGAAATAAGAGACACGAAGCTTTTCTAAATAAAAAGATTTATTAAGGTAAATCCCTCTTTGCTTCTGAAAATCAAACACGTTCAATTTTCGCTTCTAGGAAAAGTAAGCTTATTTTAAAACACGGCAAGCGAAGAACCGCGATACATTTTGAATGGCATTTATATTGACTGAAGTGCACGTTTTGAAATTTCAAAAGTAACGCGAAATCCATAACGTGAAGAATCAGACAATTAAAAAAATATACTTCAATACAAATTTACAATAAAAAATGTAGGTTGCTTTACCATGGATTCCCTACAAAGTCAACAGCTTGAGTGATGTCTTATTGCAACCGCAGATTTCACTTTAAAACATGTACAACCGTCTTTTCTCAAAGAATAATTTCTTCGCTTTTAGTTCTCTGAGTTCCACTGTTTAAGGTGTCGAGCGTTTCTTTGGGCTTCTTCTTCTAATTTATAGTTCTCAAAGGGCGAGTCTTCATTCCGATATTAAACGGGATATTTACACTGCCTCGGAAATTCACGCGTGAAACGGTGCAATGCTTTCTTGAAATCCTCTCTGACAATGACAAAATCTCTTCTTTCTAGGACCGTATCCCTTTGGCAAAACCGCTAAAACATCTCATCCCTTTGGAAGAGCTCTAACTACCGTTTCTCGCTCTGGTTTCGATTTCGCTACCTGGCCCGGCCTGCTGGCTGCTGCAACCAAGTTCAAATCTTCTAACTGCACGTCCTCGTCAAATTACGTCATTCCCGTGGGACTTACTGGGGGTCTTTGTAGCAGGCGTTCCCTCGTTCCTAGCCCCCAGCCCCCTTCTCCCGCGTTCTTGCTCCCCTTCCCCCTCCCCGTTTACGCCTGCTACGCAGGCTAATAAAAACGCGCCATTGGCTATCCCATAAGTCATCATTCTGTCCCCGAAATAAAGAACTTTTTCGCAAAAACGGGTATGTCACACAAGGAAAACTGTCGCTGCAACATGTCCCCGCTACATGTCCCCTAGTTCGTGCCGGCCTTTAGGAATTGATCCACTGACTCAAAAGTTAGAATCACATCATGGATGAACAGAGGTTAAGAGACTCCAAACCAGTATTTGTTTGACCTAACGTATCCCACAGCCACTGCACGATTCTTCAAGTTTTTCAGCCTTCTTGTTTTCATGCCTTTCTTGACGCAGTGTTTTAAAAGGAGTAAACTTAATCTGGCCAAAATTTAGGGAATAAAGAAGGCAAAGCCATACATTACATACACCTTATTATTCGCTGGTTTTACAGGTAATGCTGGCGGAGATTTTACCCGAATTGTAGAGTATTATTCTGAACCTCACAGGGGTGAGGACTAATGTAGGCAATGGGTAAAATGTCCACGATTATTAACTGCAAGGCAAAGCCAAAGAACTAAAGGAATTATTAATCTTACTAGCACGTTATCTCCCTGTCATTTAGCTGTTTTAGACAATGAGTGTTGGAAATGTGGGATACCACGGTGGAGTAGGCTCCTAAAACGGGATATTACTGTGAAATTCGCTTCTACCTACTTGTTATTGAAATAGCGTGAGGTCCGTACTGGGAAGATATATATATATTTTTTAATTTATTTATTACAAGTAAGACATATAAATAATTACAACAAAAATGATAACCTAAAATTAACACAAGAGTTAAATTACAGTATATAAACGCACGCTTGATTGTAGCTGTAAATACTAATTACACCTTAGTACTAATACACCTAATTACACCTAAATACTACTGATAACTTACATTTGGGGTATACATGCTTTTTTTATCATTGCATAATTATTACACTGAAACTACACACACCACTTACTACTAACTAATTACACTGCTTGCCATACTACACTTGATTAGTTGTCACACTATTTGATTGCTACACACACAACAAACGGAAATCTCGATGTAATATCTCAGTTATTAGAAGGCTCCCACGCCAAGGCAACCAAGGAATTCGCGTCAGGGGAGGTTAATAAAATATACATATGCTACATACATAATTGATTTCTAAAATAAAGTGCTCAGGAGATCCCATTTTTTTGGAATAGAGTGCGCCGTTTTGACCTCTATGTCAAACATCGACTTAAGATATTGTAGAAAACCTGCTACTTGAGGTGAAGTTTCCTTTCTTTTACAAATCCATATAAAATGTCTAGCCATAAGATAACAGAAATTTAGCTGTTGATGACTTTTGGAAGAGTCCAGCATCAGTCCTAATGCAACAGAGATATTCATTGTGTAATTTTCCGGAAGGATTTGGGATAGAGTTAACCGCGCGTTTAAGCTGTTCCAAAAAGAGGCCACTTTAGGGCAAGACCAGAAGAGGTGTACAAGTGTCTCTGGTTCTTGGTCGCAAAAGGAGCACTTTGGGTTATCGTTAATTCCAATTTTGTTAAGAAATTCGTTAGTTGACAATCGTCTGTGTAAAAGCTTAAATTGAAATTCAACGAGCCTTGTACTCTTAGTACATTTGGAGGCTAGTAGGTATGTCTCACGCCAGTAAATACATTCATGACAGTTTAGATTGCAGTCCTTTATCCACTTCTGTTGATTTTGGGTAGGAGATATACTTTTTTTCGATATGAGTTTGGTGTATACGATTGGACTTGCTCTGTTGGATTTCAACAATCGTGCTAAAAAACTTTCATATTTAGCGTTGTTTAAAGTACATTTATTTTTAACTGTATTCCAGAGACGTTTAAGTGCAGACAAAAGTCCGCAGTACCCTAAAGGACAAGCATTTAGGTTGTATTTATTTTGTAGGTCAGTTAAGGATAGGAAATAGTTTGAACCATCTTTCAAATGTTTCACTTGTAAAACACCTTTCTGGAACCATTCTCGATAAAAAATGGGGTGGTTGTTAATTCTAATAAGTGAATTATGCCACAGGCTTTGATCAAGAAATTGACTTTCAGAAGTTATTTCTTCTTCAAAATTAACTTCTGCCTAAATTGTCAGAACCTCACTTATAAATTGATTATTAATCTTGAGGGACTTGATGGTGTCTTTCGTGTTTAGATTGCTTGTGAAGACTGTTGCGCCTCCGGATTTCTCTAACTCAAGGTCGAAAAAAAGTTTCCATTTTCCCCGGTTCTCTTTATCGAGATATTTTTTGATCCATGTAGCCTTTAGAGACTTGCTAAAAGATTCTATATCTAACATTTTAAGGCCGCCATTTGAATAATCATTGATCATTATGTCTCGTTTGATTTTGTCGCCTTTATCATTCCAGAGGAAAGAGAAGAATAGTTTATTTAGTTCTTTGATGGCTTTCGCGTATGGCGTAAGGGAGACAGCACGTAAACAAGTTGAGAGGCGACCAGGCTTTTTAGAACCGCTATTTTACCAATCAGAATGAGTCTGCGGTACTTCCAGCTGCTTAAAATGTTCCGAATTTTATCTAGTTTTTCGTTATAGTTTAAGGTTGCGGTTGCTTCCGGGTCAACTGAGAGCCAAACTCCTAAAGCTTTAACCTTGTGTTTTGGCCACTTAAAGTTTCTTCCAGGGAGTGATATTTCTTCGTTACCGCAGTTTGCTCCTATCCAAAGAGCTTCTGTTTTTTTGTCATTGAGCTTCAGACCGGAAATTTCATAAAAATCGTCCAATGTTTTGAGGGACGCTGTTAAGGATTCCCTCGACCCGTCTAGTATTAATGTCGTATCGTCTGCGTATTGACTCAACTTAATTTCTTTATTGTTTACGAGAATACCACTGATATTGTCATTTTTACGGATTGCCTTCGCTAACATTTCTGCCGCTAAAACAAAAAGGTAAGGCGAAAGAGGGCAGCCTTGTCTAACACCTCTTTGTATTTCAAAAAATTCGTTGCCCACCCGTTGTTTAAAACGCAACTTTCTGGCCGGTAATAAAAAAGATTTATCCACTTTATGATGCTAGCTCCGAAACCAAAGTATTGAAGAGTTTTCCTAATAAAAGGCCACTCTATCGTATCAAATGCTTTTTCAAAATCCAAAAACAAGAGTAATCCGGGTATGTTTTTCTCTTTGGCGTAACAGATGACGCTGTCAATGAGTCGAATGGTTTCTCCGATGAATCTACCTTTTATGAAGCCCGTCTGGTCATTATTGATAAGATTAGGGAGGAAAACTTTCAAGCGGTTGGGAATTGATTTAGCCGCTATTTTGTAGTCGCAATTGAGGAGGGTCAAAGGTCTCCAGTTTTTAATAAAAAGGGTTCTGCATCTTTCTTAGGGATGAGCTTGATGATTCCTCTCCTCTGGGTTATTGAGAGTTGGTCCTTTTCATAGGCGTAGTTTAGACTTTTAATTAGGATAGTAGATATGTCTTTCCAAAAAACCTTATAAAATTCGGCTGGTAGGCCGTCAGTACCATGGGTCTTATCTGATTCCATGTCTTTTAGAGCCTCTGGACATTCTTTTTCCGTTAACGCCCCTTCACATGCCTTCTGTTCGTAGTCATGAAGGACATTGTCGTTTCCATGCTCGAAAAAAACTGTTGTATCATGATCATTGCTTGCCTTATGTTTAGATGTATAAAGGTTCTTATAGAATAACTCACATTCAGATAAGATTTTTTCGCCAGAGGTAACAAATTCATTGTCATTTATTTTAACTTGGCTTATTGTCCCCTGTTTAAAATGTCGTTTTTCAAGGTTTAAAAAATATTTGGTGTTCTTTTCTCCTTCGTTATACCATTTAGTCTTAGATCTCAGAATTGCACCTTTAGTGCGAGATTCAATGATGTTCTCAAGTTCAAGCTTTTTTTTGTTAAGTTGTTCTTCGAGGTTAGATAATTGCGGGTCGTTTGCGTATCTATTGTCCAAATCATCCTCTAATTTGGCAATTGTTTGTTCTAGCTCTTTTTCACGTTGGTTGGTTTGTTTCTTCTTAATCTTGGAGTAGTGGAGTGATTTCTCGCGCACTTTTAACTTTACCATTTCCCATAGAAGTGAAGGGTTAACTGAATCGTCATCTTCATATTCATCTCTAATCTCCTGAATTGTTCTCTTAATTTGGTTGACATAATCAATTTCAGTTAGGAAAGATGTGTTGAGTTTCCAGAAGCCCGGTCCACGTGGATTAGAGTGCAGTAATAAGCTTAAAGTAATCATGGAGTGGTCAGTTTTGTAACCGGGAACAATGTCTGCAAGAGAAGTAATGTTGACGGCACTTTGACTAATTAAGAAAAAATCTAGTCGACAGCGTACTTTTGGGTGGCGCTGTCTCCATGTGTATCTACTAGTTTCTGGATGCAGCACCCTCCAGACGTCTACCAGATCTAATTTCTCTGAAAATTCTTGTATGATTTTAACACTGTTTTGATGCGTTTTAGCGAGGCCGCCTTTTTTGTCCTTTTCTGTGTCGAGTACGAGGTTGTAGTCGCCTCCTATGATAACATCATCGCATTTAAAGTCTGTGAGGTGCTCAAAGAAATCAAGGAAGAAAGCTTGGTCATCTTCATTTGGAGCATAAATGTTAGCCAAGGATAAACATTTCTCATTCGCTTTTATGTCGCAGATGATAAAACGTCCTGAGGGGTCAATAAAGAGCTTTTCAATTTGCAAATTGAAATTGTTGTTAAAAAGTATGCATACCCCTGCTTTATTGCTCCTGTAGGTGTTGAAGATAGTTTGATAACCCCATTCTGCCGACCATACGTGATTAGTGTTTTCAGTGGAATGAACCTCTTGTAGCATATAAATTGAGAATTTTTTTGCTCGAAGCCAATTAAACACCTCTCTACGTTTTATATTATCTCTTAGTCCCCTGACATTTAGCGAAGCTATTGTCAGAGCCATGAATAATATTTTGGTTTGTTTCTTTGAATAATTCCTTCCTGCCTTGGCGCTAGAACCCCGCAATCACTGCACATTACACTGACACAGTGACACAAAAGAAAAAAACACAAAAACACAGGAGCGAAAAAAAAGGAAACAAAAGTGCCACATACAACAAAAGAATAAAAAAGTTTTCTGCCGGAGAGCATATTTGTGTATACGGCTTACTTGCTTGGTTTAACGGTTAAGACCCAAGCAAAGCGACAAAAAGAAAAAAAGAGAGGTAATCGTTTACCAGAAGCCGTTTTGTTTCCCGCCCGTCAAACATGATTTCAATTTCTCTATAAATGGCGCATCGGGTGGCTGAAAAAGCTACTAGATTGGGGGATTGAAGTGTTTACATAAAAGATATTTTAAACTCATCTGGGTTTAGTGCCTGTAAATAAATACACTCACAGTTCTAGAGGCTTGCCAACGGGCCAGAGTTTCCCTCTGATGTACAGTTTATCAGGTTGAGCTTTGCTGAAAGCCACAGGAATGTTGCTGCGCTTAGCTTTCTTGAATGTTTCCATCTGAGTTCTCCTTCGCTCTACAATTTCGAATGGTAAATCCTGGTACATTTTGAAGTCGGTTCCTCGCAAACGGTGACCAAGCGAATAAAGTTTTTCACAGTCCTTATATCTTAGAAACCTGGCAAGGATGGGTCGGGGTTTCTCTTCTTTCTTTTTTTCTAGGCGATGAACTCGCTGTATTTCAATATTAGCAGCGTCACTGAAGCCTAGTTCCCTTTCTAGACAAGAGCGAAGCACCATCTCCGTGTCTTCTTTCGGATCCTCCTCTGGGATGTTCTCGAACTTTACATTTTCCCGTCTAGAATATGCTTCCAAGTACAGATTCTTATTCTCGATCTCCTTGAGCAAGGCACTGAGCTTGTTATTCTCTTTTTCTAGGGCTGCAAGTCCGGAATTTGTCTTTTCCTCAAACTTTCCTAGTCTCTCGGATGTCTTTTGTTTGACGTCTTCGTTTTTTGCATTTAAACTTTCTTTTAGTCCCTCGACATCTTGTTTGGTGGTTTTGTAGGCGTCTTCGAGGGTTTGTGTTCTTCCTTCAAGCTTGTCAAAAGATTTCCGGAGATCATTTACTGCTTCTTCGATGATGTCAAGCTTTTCGAGCTTTTCGATATTCTCAAGCTTCTTAAGAATATCCTGCAGAGTCTTTTGAAAACCTCCGGCCATATTCAATGCGGATAGAATTTCGTCACCTTCTTCACCGTTTTCGTCTTACATACATACATACTTTATTGTTACCTCCCCAATGGGGCTTTTCAGGAACAATTACTTAAATTACTAAGTTACTAATAACTATACAATCAAAATTAATCAAATTTAAGAAACATTTACAACATTATCTAAACTTTGTAGTCACCAAAATACAAAAATGAATAAAATTTAGGGAGTATTTACAAAATTGTCTAAAAGCTTATTCTTTAAGTTACGTTTAAAAACTTGAACTGAACAGCTTGATTTTAAAAAGGGATCTAAATTGTTCCAAAGTCCAATAGTTCAGTAATAAAATGTTCTTTGTCCTGAGGCTGTTTTAAAAAGAGGTATATCAAGCTTTTGGCCACTCCTGGTTGTACGCTTGGTAACTTGCTCGCGAGTAATGAATTGTGACGACAGATATTTGGGGGCGTGTCCGGAAATGCATTTAAAAGCCATGATAGCTTGGCGATAGTATAGAGCAGTTTTCAATTGAGTGTCGAAAGTAATGTTGTGTTTGCTTTGGTTTTGCATTACTAGGCTCTCTGATTGGTTAAAAAAACTCGCGCCACTTTCTCAACCAATCAGGCGTACAACCAAAACCAATCGCACGCGTTTTCCCGCGCTTAGCGCCAATTGCTTGTATTTGCTTCGATTTTTGATTGGTTCATTTTGTTTTTTGTTCCTGTTGTGATTGGTCAGAGTAATTGCTTTGGTTTTGGTTTTACGACACTCATTTGAAAACCGCTCTAATTGGGAGAATGGTCACATTCTCTTAGCTTCTTTACTTCCGGCGAAGAGTTTGATCCTGTTGAGTTATCAGAGGACTGTCTTGCTCTTCTTTTACTGAGTAGTATATCGATAAATTCGGCCATTTACCCACACGAGCGGCAAGAATTAAACGGACGGGTTTTTGAAACGTCTTCACGCCGCCATTGCTCCTACTGGGAAGATATTGGTAGAGTTCCTTTTTTGGAAGTTTAAAAAGAACGAGATCAATATTATTACGGCTCTTTACAAATTTGCGAACAGCAAAGGGTATTTCTATTAGTCAGCGGGCGCTACAAAGAACAAGGTTTCGACTTCATACGTAACTGTCGTTTCTTCTAAAATTTTTCCAAAACAAGATTTAGTGAGATCTTTTGGTGAGCGGTCCATCTTAGCGGTCCGTATAGGAGAATCGGGACCGCTCAGGGCACCAATCAGAAAGCTCCTTTTCAGCACGGACCAGTTCAGCCATATAATAAACTGGGATAATGCACGGTGCGATACGCTCCTAAAACGGGATACCTCATGGTGCAATTCGCTACTAAAACGGGATACTACGGTGGAACACGCTCCTAAATTGGGGTACTACATGGTAAAAAACGCTCTCATATCATATCAGTCCTCTTGTTTATGTGTGGTAAAATGGCGTAGTGGAGGTTAAATAAATTATCACAAAACACTTCAGGCATTTCATAACACGACAGAAATGTATAAAGCACCCGCCTATGGATTTCATAAGTCTCAGTCCCGCACGCAAATGTCTCCATTGCACGGATTTTGTTTCCAGTGCTTTCAATTTACACTAAAAAACACCGATTTCAAACTTTACTCTCATGGTCAATATAGCGACATTTTTTCGTTTGATTACATTCAAAACATGTTTACAATCTTGAAATTGCTGCTTGTTTGCATACAGTTAAGTACATGCATTACAATAACAAAAGACAAAAAGTGAATGAATGTACTCAATTTGTTTCAATCCCAAACGTTATTCTCCGACTGAAACAGCATCAAGCTAAAAAAGCCGATTTCTTTCTTCTGGCAGAACGTTTCTAAAGTTTCTTGTGAAGAATTTTCAGTTACCAAGCCGAACACGCAAGGTCCAAGGTTATTTCAATCCCAGGACAAATTCAATTGTGTCTTTTAAAACGCATTGTAGCGTAAATGTTTTGTAAAATGTCATCGGCGAACAACGGATTTACAATACAAAATGGGTCATTGTGCAAGGATTGCACAATACGTAACCGGGACGCCGACATCGGTGCACGAAGTTAGAGCACATTTCTTCGAAACATGTCTTGAGCAACGGATAGAACCTTTGTTTGCAATACGTTACCGAACATGTTTTCTTTAAGGAGTGAGACACTCGTCAAAATAATACAGCACGTAAGCTATCCACGTTCCTTCAATTAGGCCATGAACAGCCCAAGGGAATCCTCAACTGGGAATAAACATTGTTGATTAGCCAATCTAAATTGTGGGAAATTAATTAGAAATAGAATTCATTGATCTTTTTTTTTTAAGTTGGCGTCCCTTTAAATTTGTCGCAGTCTCTCTTGGCCAGCACACAAAAGGGACGCTTCCGAACCACGCTTGACCCGGCTTTGACTACTTTGCACGTAAACTGATTTTTGCCCATTTTGAGCTTTGATTGTTCCAAGATGTCCAACCTACAAGAGGTCACCGGAGTCAATTTCGAGATTGCTCTGGAAAAGTTCCAGCAAGATCTAGAGGACATAACGAGAAATCAGAAATCAGAGGTAAGCCTTGATTGTTTCTGTTTCCTAATGGACGTCCCGAAAACGTTTGGCTTTTAATTTCGATTAATGTGTCTTGGAACTGAAGAAAGAAAAAACCTTAATCTTTTTGTCAGCTTAGCGAGGTAAGATTAGGCTTTTTTGCAGGGAGCAGTAATAAGATCACGATGATAAGTTGGTACTATGAAGGTGTGGCTCAGTTATATTAATAAAGTACACCGAGGCTTCGATCTTCGCTGTAATTCTTTAAGTGTTTGTTAGATTTCACATTCGACGACCACAAAAAGTGAAAAAGAGAGACGATTTTACTACCTTAATGGAACTCTTATGAAAAGCCAAAGTATTGTACAATTCGCGAGTTATTTGTTCTTGTGTCAAAGTCCAAAGTTGCAAAACGTTTGTTTATCTGACGCAACTTTAAAGAATCCGGAGGAACTTGTGACTGGTTGCCAAGTTTGTTGAATTTTGTCAGTTGATGTCACAATCAGTATTGTTGACTTTTTCCCCCTTTTTGATCTGTCGAGAGAAGAAAGAAGAGTTATAATTGATTAGTTTGAATATACCTCTAAATCTCAATTATGCCAATTTCCTTGTAAGTTCTAGTTCTCTTGTACCACCTTAAAAAAGTTTAGGAGTCTGCGAAATTTGGTTACAAAAATACCCGTTTGGCTATCACAACAGTTGTTAAAGTTGTGCGGCCAAGGATATGTGGTCGATTGATCACATCGATTGAAGACTTTAATTTAAGCATAACTCTTTTTGTTGTTTACATGACACAACAAATTAACGAGACCTTGTTTGAACTGTGGGAAAACTCCCTCATCAAAAAGTAGAGGAAATCTAACAAGTTTCAAATCAATTCATCTCGTTTGTGCAGTGGATACACCTACAAACAGTTCAAAGCGTTGAAAGGATTCCAAAGATGTTTTTTTTGACTGGGAGACGATTACAAAATAACATTATAAGATGCGAGATCATGGAGCCAAAATTTACACTATTTTTAGGCGCTACTACCGAAATCTGTAAGCTGGTGATGTACTACTTTCCTCTTCATTACTTTTGAGAAGCTTTAAACTTAAAGCAATTTTGGCTGAATTTCGTTGGCTCACAAACTCATCACCGCTGAAGCACTATTACAAAAGCTCGGATTCGTCATTTAACTGATAACAATTGATTTAGATGGAGCGTTTGCATTTGACATGATATGATAACCGGGTACAAACACCTGCACATTTGTTAAAAATTTATGAAACTGCATTACCAAGTCCTTTAAGGTAGAAATATTTCTTTCGGAGAAAAAAAGGGAACAAAATTCTGTAGAAATGCTCGTTTGCTCGTTAGCGTCTTTTTTAATTGCTATTGAATTTTGCTTTTGAAAACAATCCATTGACAACCAGTGCTGGAATGTAGCGTTGCAACTGTCGAAATAACCAAGCAATAAGAAAATTTGCTCGCGGACAAGCCATCCTTTTGACTGCGGAAATATTATTGGAACTAACTTGAAGAGGACTTTGTAGAACGAGGCAAAATAACTTCAAAAAGGGAACAATGAACTTGTATTTGTGTCAACGAATGCACTTTTGTTTCAGCTGATAGAATTGACTCATTAATGTAAAACCATTGCGCACTTAACGACGAAGGCAAAAGGTAATCGTTCCAAAAATAACTGCCGGAAAACTCTTAAATCTTTTCGCCGTGAACAAAATGCTGACTTAAAGACCCCTTCTCAAGGGAACTGCGTGGTTTTGTTTGTTTTCAAGTGCGATCCTTTTGAAATTCGGACACTATAGCTTCTTGCTTATCTTTGAATATAGTTTATCACCATAGTTAGTTGAGGGACTGTTACGAAACCTTGCAAACTTCAAGTGCGACAACAGAGGTGCCGCAATTCAAATCAAAGCAACCGTTTCTAGGCTTTTGGTCTTACATACACACGCTATGGCTGAACGAACTTAACATAAGATTTCTACTGGGCGATCTGGCTTTGCTGACGCTGTTGCTCACATCTTGCGTTTAGAAATCCACACGATAAAGAAAAAACATATTATGACTCAAAAGAGCAACACAACAAAATAAAGTTATAGCGCCAAGTTTGGGTCAAAACGCTAGGAATGATGCATTCGGCAATTATAGACAATTATGTAGCGATTCTCTCCATTTAAGTGACGATTCTTTCCATACGCGTACGGCCACACAAACGTTTGTAAATTTGGAATTTTTCAAAAGGAAATAAATTATTCAATATTCAACGAATTCTTTACATATTGGGTAGTTACGGTCAGCATCTAATCTATAAGATTGTTGGACTACATTTAATTTTGATAAACTTATGCTAATAACGAGAAATCAAAGATCGTCGACGTGAACAAGAGGTACAAAACGTACATGTATAGTGGTGTGTACGAGGTCAAGCACCGAAACGGGAACAACAAAAAAAATAACAAAGAGGTTTGTCGTGCGTCTTTAAGCTATGGTACCATCAAATTAAGCAAAATACTGCCAAAAAGAATACAAAAACGTGCCAGCCAAACAAAACCTGACGAAAAAAGTATTACATACCTAAAAATCTATCCATGAACCGTGTTTTTACAAACTTTTACAGTACATTTCGATAAGCAAAAGGAAGTCATAATTTAAGCTCTATGCATGTTAAAATAAAGCCGAATACATTACAACCTTTGGCTACAAAAGCCATTTGGATGGGGCAAATATGATTGTTTTGAAATACGTATGGAAATGCAAAGTCGTAAACCAGATTTCCGCCCAAAAAGTCATCAGCCATTTAAGCTGTTTTTTTTTAAAACTAAACTATCTAAAATCGTTTATCATGACAAATCTTACTCGTTTGAGACTGATTTTGGTTGATTTATCAGGTTTAATGAAAAAAAAAAACATTTGAAACAAAATGTCCTTTTCTTTAACCCTTTCCCGTCAGCGTTTTTTCCTTAGAAAAACGCATTTTTTACCGCTAAAGCGGTTTTTTAAGTGCTATGTTGCCAAATGCCACTAAACTTTGCTACAAAAGCGTTTTCTTACAATTTAGCTAAATTTTGAGCCAGTTTCTGTTGTAAATTGTACAATATTTTACTTTCACGCTTCTTTGCTTTCCTTTTTCTCTCCCTTTCTTTTCTCTTTATCTTCTACCCTTTATCACCTTTCTATCCACTGGAAAAGTTTTGGCCTCAGCCTTTCTAAAAACCTGGAAATGGAACATTGATCAACTAGGTGACTTGGCCTATTTTACTACCAACTTTGCAGCCAAAATTGGACACGTTTTTTCTGGTACAGCTCTGCCAGAATTTGGTCGAAATTCAAAAATGGACACACGTATGGATGGATCTGTCCCTGCTGTGTTAGCTGCTTATCAAAACAATCTGGTGACGTCAAAAATGATGACGTCACAAGTGGCTCAATGGTTCCCGACTTCAACGTCGGGAAAATGCAACTCTTGACGGAAAAGAGTTAATCAAAACTGTGCTAACATTATGACTTTAAGTAGCTCAGCCCATAACCGAAATAATCGTGGAGCTTCAGAGGGAGAGTATCAAGTAAAAAATGCATATAGGGTTGAATACGTTTCCCTTTGTGGGTTTATAGCAAGTCCAAATTATTGGGGACTTTTTCGGTTAATTTTGGTAATCTTTACAAACATCAGTATGACCTTTAGTCAGCGTTTGATAATTCTTAGGGAGGTTTCGAAAATCAGTCGTAAAAAGCGGCTTGTGATTCCGGTTACACTGAAAAAAATATACATTTGAAGGTCAGTGGGTCATTATATTACTTGTTTATTTCTTAAACCACGGAAACGTCACAACACCTTCCTCCACTGTTCTTGATCAAAAAGGGAAATTTCCGTGAGTATTGCTCGAGAGCTGAATTTTAGAGAACAAAGCACAAAATTTTGGAATAGCGAAGGACAGGCTTCGTCCACCTTTCTAAAAGATTCTAGGGTCGGATACAAAAAGCTATGGGTAACCGGAAACAGAGAAGCTTAAGTGTGACTTTTTTGCTTTGGTGTAATATTGTTTAAAAAGTTAATCACAAAAATACAATAGTACATGTTCGCTTGAAGATATGAAATTTCTCTTTGATATGTCCTGAAGAAGCCCCTAGTATGTTTAATCCTGATGTTATTTTTGTTTGAAGGACACTTTGTCAAACTTGGAAAAGAAGGAACTCATCCAAGAAGTGACAACCTTAAACGGACAGATCAACTCCCTGGCAGAGGCTTTCAGAGGAGTGCAAGTGGAGAAAGGTAAGATTGACGAGGCGTTTGATTGTCTGAGGAAGGCCGCTACTCATGGAGAGGATAGCTCATTCGACAATCTTGACCTGGCCACTAAACGAATCCAAGAACTACAGGCGGAAATCAAACAAATGAAGGAAGAGTACGAGGGCAAGTCTAATAACAAAGGCAGCTCACTCACTCAATTTTCTTCCATGGAAACTGCTCTAAAACGCAGCCAGGAGAGGGAGTCGGAACTACAGGAGGAAGTGGTGAATGCTGAGAAAAAGATTTCCAGTTTAGAGTACCAGCTGAAGACAGCCAGCGAGAAGCTAACTACTGCGGAACTCTCCGTCAAGGATTCTGAGAGCCAAGTTGTTTCACTTAAGGAGGAGCTGATGATTGCTGTGAAGAAGGATTCAGCGCTGGCAGACAGCAACAAAAAGAGGGAGTACATGCAGAAAGAAGTTGCCGAGCTGAAAGCAAACATCAATGAATATCGCCAAGAGCTTTCAGACAAGGACGGTGACATCAAGAGACTCCGCGCCACCATAGCTGACAAGCAAAACATCATGGAAGGGTACGTTGCCGAGATTACAAGGCTGAAGGAAGGCCGAGACCGGACTGAGAATTACTCGAACAAGGAGCTCGAATCCTTGAAACTCAAATTTCATGAGGTTTGTAAGGAGCGGGATTCCCTTCAGCGTGAAGTGGCTCGCTTGGTGGCCAAGAGGCAAACGGAGGATAAAGATGAGACCATCAATCGACTTCGTGTTGAGAGCATAACCTTGCAGTCCGAGAACGATTCACTGAAGAGAGAGCGATCGCTGTCTACGCTGTCCAGTGCTTCTCGCTATGAAGAAAAGGAGTATGACACCCTGCAACGTCGGTATGACCGTCTTTGGAATGAAAAGGAAGCACTGAAAAAGGAGTTTGAGGATTTCAAGACTAGAAGTCGCTCTTCCACCTTGAATATCGAAAGCTCCCGTCAAGAGATCAGAGAGAAGGAGTTCACCATAGACAGGCTCCGCTCCGAGAACATCACTTTGCAGGCTCAGATTGAGGCGCTGAAAAAGGAAAATGCTGAAGTCAGCATCAGGTCTGACTACACCATGAGAGTCCAGTCCAGTACAGTGCAGATGGACAGCAACGAAGAGTTCTATCGCCAGGAGATCAAGGATAGAGATGCGGTTATCGACAAGCTGCGATCCGACACCATGACTCTGCGTGCTGAAATCGACGGCTTGAAGCGAGACATGAGATCTTACTTCAGCAGAACCGAGTATGAAGCCCTTCAGTTGAAGTACGATGAAGTTATGAAAGACAGAGATACCCTCCGTGAAGAACTTATAGTCGCCAAGTCAAGCAGTGAACGAGATGTGTCCATCCACATTGAAAGTCGAATGGAAACCTTCCAGCAAGACCTGAGGGAGAAAGATGCCTTGATTGACAAACTACGAACTGAGAACCTGAGCATCAAAAACGAGCTTGAAACGCTGAAGAGGGAGATTAGCGGAAAGTCCTCCGTCTCGGATGGCTACCTTGGAGAAATCGAACGTCTCCGGCTAGAAATCCTCCTCATGAAGACCAGCGTCACTGACTATGAGTCCCTGAAGAAAACATACGATGATGTCTGCAAGGAGAGGGATTTTGTAAGGAACCAACTGCTGGAGTATAAGGCTCAGAGCGAGCACGAGATCTCAGCTCATATCGATAGCTATTCTGAAGCGTATCGACAGGATGTTAGAGAGAAAGAAGTTGCAATTGACAGGCTGCGCTCGGAGACAACGACTTTGAGGGCCGAATTGGAAGGACTGAGAAGAGAAATGTCGACCTTCTATAACCGAAGGGAATACGAGGCCCTGAAGCTACAATACGATGAGATGTGGAAGGAGAGAGACACCCTGCGAGAGCAGTTGATAGATATCAAGTCGAGGGCTGAGAGAGATGTCATGATCCAGGTGGAAAACAAGACTCTGATATTTCAGAAAGAGATCAGAGAAAAAGAAATGGAGATAGCCAAGATTCGCTCCGAGGGCATGTCAATCCAGGTGACCGTGGATGGGCTTAAACGAGATGTGGAGAGCAAGCAGTATCTGATTGAAGGCTACCAATCCGAGATCGAGCGATTAAAAGGAGAGATCACAAACCTGAAGTCGACAACGGTTACCATCACGGAATATGAGTCGCTGAGAAGGATGTATGACGATATGTTGAAGGAGAGAGATGCCATTCGAATGGAGATTTTTGAATTTAAGTCCAACAGCGAGCGCGAAATCACCGTTCAGGTGGACAACCAAGTCAAAATTTACCGAGAAGAGATCAGGGAGAAAGAAGTCATCATCAACAGCTTACGTTCAGATTGCATGAAGTTCCAGACAGAGAGCGACAGGCTAAAGAGAGAAGTTGAAAGCAAGCAATACATGATTGATCGATACTTGGTAGAGACTGACCATTTGAAAGAGGAGATTGGTGTATTGAGAAAAACCCTAACAGAGTTCGAATCCTTGAAGAGGTCCTACGAAGAAGTCTGCAGAGAGCGAGATTACGCCCAAAGGCAGTTTACAGATTTCAAGTCAAGGAGCGAACAGGAGACCACGCTCCAAATTGAAATGCAAACAAATGGTTTGAGACAAGAGGTCAAGGAAAAAGACCAGGCCATTGAGAGATTCCGTTCGCAGAACCAAATGCTTATTGAAGAGGTTGATGGTTTGAAAAGGGAACGAAGCACCTTCTACAGCAAGTCAGAGTACGACTCCTTGAGGCAGCAATATGAAGAAATGTGGAAAGAGAGAGACGAATTACGTGGACAAATTGCAGAGCTCAAGTCCAAAGGTGAGAGGGAGCTTATCGTTCAGATAGAAAGTCGCACCGAAACATACCGTACGGAGATTAGAGAAAAGGAAACAATAATTGGTCGCTTGCAGTCGGAGACCATGAAGTATAAAACAGAAATCGATGGATTGAACAGGCAGCTACGAAACCAAGAGGCCTACCTCATTGAAATTGAACGTCTCAAGAAAGAAGTCAACACACTGAGATTCCCGGACATACGTGGAAGTGCAGAGTATGTATCCCTGCAGCGGTCGTATGAAGAGGTTTGCAAGGAACGAGATGGATTGCGAGGTCAAGTTATTGACATCCAGATGAAAGGCGAACAGGCCCTTGAAAACCAGGTGAAGATCTACCGTGAGGAAATCAGAGACAAAGAAGTGGCATTCAACCAGCTTCGTTCGGAAGATATGTCACTCAAGGCTGAGGTGGAAGGTTTGAAGAGGCAGCTGGTCAATCAAGAAACTTACCTCGTTGAAATTGACCGTCTTAAAGAAGAAGTCAACACACTGAGGTTCCCAGATATCCGAGGAAGTGCAGAGTATATCTCCCTACAGCGAACATATGAAGAGGTTTGCAAAGAACGAGACGGACTGAGGGCACAGGTGATTGACATGAAGATGAAGGGAGAACAGGACCTGGAAAACCAAGTGAAAATCTACCGCGAAGAGATCAGAGAGAAAGAAGTGGCATTTAACCAACTACGCTCAGAAGACATGTCTTTGAAGGCCGAAATCGAAAATTTGAAGAGGCAGCTGGGTAACCAAGAAGCTTATCTGGTTGAAATTGACTGCCTGAAGAAGGAAGTTAACACTCTGAGGTTCCCAGATATCCGCGGAAGTGCAGAATATATGTCATTACAGCGAACATATGAAGAGGTTTGCAAAGAACGGGATGGACTGCGCGCTCAAGTAATCGACATCAAGATGAAAGGCGAGAAGGACCTCGAAAACCAAGTGAAAATCTACCGCGAGGAGATCAGAGAGAAGGAAGTGGCATTTAACCAGCTTCGCTCAGAAGATATGTCACTCAAGGCTGAAATCGAAGGCTTGAAGAGGCAGCTGGTTAACCAAGAAGCTTACTTGGCTGAAATTGATCGTCTGAAAAAGGAAGTTAACACACTGAGATTCCCAGATATTCGTGGAAGTGCAGAGTATGTATCATTGCAGCACACGTATGAAGAAGTTTGCAAAGAGCGAGATGGACTGCGCGCTCAAGTGATCGACATCAAGATGAAAGGCGAGAAGGACTTCGAAAACCAAGTGAAAATCTACCGCGAGGAGATTAGAGAGAAGGAAGTGGCATTTAACCAGCTACGCTCAGAAGATATATCACTCAAGGCTGAAATCGAAGATTTGAAGAGGCAGCTGGGTAACCAAGAAGCTTATCTGGTAGAAATTGACCGCCTAAAGAAGGAACTTAACACACTGAGGTTCCCGGATATCCGCGGAAGTGCCGAGTATGTATCCTTGCAGCACTCGTATGAAGAGGTTTGCAAAGAGCGAGATGGACTGCGCGCTCAAGTGATCGACATCAAGATGCAGAGTGAGCAGAACCTTGGCAATCAAGTAAAAATCTACCGGGAGGAGATCAGAGAGAAGGAGGTGGCCTTAAATCAACTTCGTTCAGAGGACATGGCGCTCAAGGCTGAAATCGAAAGTTTGAAGAGGGAACTAGAAACCACTAGACAAAGAAGCCAGATCGAATTGGAACGCGTTCGAAAGGAGTCCTCTATCGTAAGCCCTTCAGTTATCCGCAGTAGTGCCGAGTTTGTCTCTTTGCAAAGATCGTACGAAGCCATCTGCCAAGAGGGGGACGCCTTACGCCAGCAGCTGGTGGAAATCAGGACGAAGAGTGAGCGTGAAGTTTCAATCCAGATCGACAATCAAGTTAAAGTCTATCGCGACGAAATAAAGGAAAAAGATGTGGCTTTGGAGAGGCTGCGTTCGGAAACTATCACACTCCGATCTGAAGTTGAGTCCTTGAAGAGAGAGATAGCCACCAAAGGTGCCTACACGGAAGGATACACCGTTGAGATTGAGCGTTTAAAAAGAGAGATCACATCCAGCATGGGAGGCTACGAATCATTGAAGCTGAAGTTAGATGAGGCCAACAAAGAGAAAGATCGTCTTGCGTCCATCAATTTTACTCTTGAGCGTGACCTACGCTTGGCAAAGGAGACGACAGTTCATGACACGAAGACTGAGCAAGAGCTGTACAATCTCAAGACCAAGTATGCAAAGCTACAAGAGGAGTATAACGTTCTTATCGTTGAGAAGAGTAAGCTGGAGGAGGATATGGTGATCAAAGTGAATAGTGGAATGGCTGACAAACAAGATTACATCTACAAGCTTGAGAAAGAAAACCGAGAGCTGAAGTCCGCGAACGAGTATTATGAGAAGACCGTGGACGAGAAAAATACAGCTATCGGCGATTTGCGAGTGAAAGTCTCCGAGCTTCAGCAGAGGGTTGAGAGCTTGAAGAAAGAGGTGTTTATTGCTGACGAAGCTTATGAAAAGGCCGAGCTTCGACTGAAGGAAGTGCTGAAAAGTGACTACACGCCAGTCACAACGTACGAGATCCGCCGCTACAGAACCACCTCGACAGTAAAAGATCCATCTCCCAAGATTGAGTACAATGCAGCAACCTACACGATGAACAATAAGGAGCAAGACGCTGACGCTTTGCATTTTAGTGCCACATCAACTCCAATCGCTGTGCGCACAAAAACCATGGTGGACAGCGAAAGCAAGGACGTCATCACTTCTGCCCCGCTTGACAGTGACTTAGCCAGAGCTGAGGGGAAATTCCAGAGCACAATCACAACTACGAAGACCACGCTGAACACCGACCAGGATGGCGAGTCTGATGCTGGAAGTGTGAGCTCTACAAGTGGCAGGACATACCGTTCATTCTATTACACCCAGCCATCCACCCGCAAGACCAGTGCTACAACAACCTACCGCACAGCGACTGGCTATACTGCAGGACCCCGTACCTCTGTCTCTGGAGGATCAGCCTACAGGACATCCCAATACTCAACCGGGCGCAAGTACTTTGGCAGACACTCAGTGACCACAAGAAAGTTTTACTAAACGTAACCAGGATTTGCGTTGCAGTATGGAAGGGAGAACCTTGATATTGTAAGATATACCTGATATACCTATACCTATACCTGACCTAGGTCACGCAATTCACACGGACGACTCTCACGCTAAGTAAAACATTTTTAAGCGATTTTGTCGCGCTAGATTGAGTTATTTTAGCGCAAAATCTGTGACGCTAGGTCTCACAAAAGTAGGCAAAAATATGTCACGCGAGGCCACGGTCTGTCAATCTAGATCACGCTATTTCAGGCGATCCCGGTCACGCAGTAAAACATATGTGACTTGGAAAACCTAGGAGGAGTGAGAAAAAAAAAGAACAAGGAAGACGAATGAAACGGATCGAAAAAAAAAATTTTTTTGCTCTGTTTCTCGTCTAAAATTGTGGGACCTAGCCATTTTGGTAAACTTGCCACTTTAACTTTTTTTACCCGTGTGTCTTTGTTATCAAAACGTTTTTTGGAGTTAGAGTGTTGAGAAAACAATGCACGTTTCCCTTGTGGAAAATGCGTGTTCATTTAGAGACCCTTTAGAATAGACCTATGTGTTGATTCCAACGTGGATGATATTTAAACATGTATGATAATAATACTGCACAGTGCTTTTTTGGAATATTGTGCGAGTATCCAAAATTTTTATGGAGAAAAATGTATCTCAAAATCTGAAAATGGCCTTTCACTTGCAATCCAACAACCTCAAAGGATGTTTAAACATGGAGTTTACTAAACAATGATGGCCATATTCTTCTTATATCATTGTAATTAACATATCTTAAATTTCCATTTTGAGGAGCCCATTTGCAAATTTTGAAAGGGCAACTGTCTTGGCCTGTGGACATGTTTTTTGAGAAATGGATTACAATTTCACAAGCCTGAAACATGGAATGTCAGTTGAGTGGTGAATAAGTGTGGGGGAGGGAGGGGGCTGGGGTTTGTCAGGGACTGTGCTACCATTTTCGTACACTACCCTCTCTGCAAGTGGTTTGGAATACATTTTTTTTTGAAATGTACAGTCTTGTTGCATTATTTCACGTGGAATTCATCAGGTATAAGATCATGCAAAGTTATGACTTTTCTCATAAATGGGGAAAAGCTTTCGAGTTTGACATCAGGTGACAGTTGTCCTTTAATTTGTTTACTTTCATTTCCTTATCATATTAATTGCTACTACTGTAATCCATTTTTCAAATATTTGGACATTTGTCTGCTTTTGATCATTTCAATTTCTTATCATATTATTATCCTTGTAATTTCTTCTTTTAACATTTATAAAATCCATTTTCAGATGTTTGGAAAAAATACTAAATTGGTGTATGGAACAGACAGATACAATTTGACATCATCAACAGCCATTCTCTTTAAGAACCATTTGTGTTGCAATGATGTTAGGAACCAAGTGACATAATTTGAACAGAAACACAGAGCTAAAAGAACAGCCTACAGTAATGTACTGGTCAAATTGAAGCTTCAACACCCCCCCCGGGCTTATCACAGGGATTTGACCATGCATCGTGCCCAGGGAGGGGGAATTTGAATGTTGCCTTGGAAGGGTGGGGAATTTGAACTGGATTTATCTCTTGTTCTAGTGTAATACCCGTGAGCTTTTTTCGGTTTTTGCAGGGTTTGACGGATTTACAAGGGAACATTTTGCCTTTCTTAGTCAATAACTCTTCCAAAAGGGTCTTAAAAGGAAGTTTGAAGCTGTCATTATGGGGTATCTCTCCCTTAAGAGCATTAACAGTGTTTGATTGAAGACGAAATTTGTCTTTAAGTAGAGGAGTTTCAGTACTAATTGGTGGGGCATTTGAACAGCTTTTTTGCCCCGAGGGGAGGGAATTTGAAAAGCCAACCTTCGAAAGTTCAAATGCCTGGGGGGTTACCCGGGGGTTGCCCGGGGGGGGGGGGATGTGGAAGCTTCCATTTGACTGATACATAAGGCTCAACAACAGTGTCTTGCTTGGCCAGTTATGAAACCTGTTTTTGTGGCTCAGATAGCAATTATGTTGTGTTCGGTTAGACTAACCAGCCTAGCAAATAATTTGACATGCTAGAAAATACTGTACTACATAGGGTGTTATCATCATATATAATGTAAACCCAAATGGCTGTACATTAGTTTTCCATTTTACATGTCCCCAGTCATGTCATGTAATTTTTTTACATTATTAATAACATTCAATAATAAAATAAATTTGTCATTGAGGCAATAACTGTTTGTGTTCAATGGTAAAAACTACACTCAACAAGCTGGCAGTGACAAACTTACCTTAGGTTTTGGAGAATTTCTTTTCTAATTGGAAGGGAAGAAGCTCATCGAATGTAGGTTTTCCCAAAGCTGTGTATGGTTTCACCATCAATTTATTAGTATATATATTGCACATCTGGATGATAAAAGGTAATGTCAGTGGAGTAACCTCAGGGGGGAAACACAAGCTAAGCTAAAGACCAGGGGCCGGATTCGCATAGCTCCCCTAATTGATAACCCTTTGAGCCCTGATATGAAATGCATATTCACGACATCTTATCCTTGGTGATCATTTCCTTTATTCTCATCACCTGAATGTTTGAACAAGTAGTGATAATGTAAAGAGAAATTTCATTTTAATCACTGTTAGGGCTTAAAGGGTTAAATGTGTTGTTATTGGGGCTTTAAGGGTGAAGCCAGATCGTAAGTATTACGTCTTAAAAAAAGCAAAAGAGGTACAGGCCTTTGTTTTTTAACAATACATAAGAAGAATGTCAACTGAGGAGGGCTTTGTGAATTTGCCCCCAGGACTCAAACAATATATCTCAAGCCTTCTACCAAGACGTTATTTGGGCTCACTCTTCTCTCTTATTAATTAGGAGAGAAATTACATTGTTGCAGGAAGATCCCTAGGGGGGGAGTACTTACAGGTATATTAATGATTGGTGGGAGGTGTGAGGGCTTTTTTTGCTTTCAAATTACTTTTGGGGGATGTAAGAAAATTTTGGTCATCTAATTTTGGGTGGAATTTTTTTACAAAATATGTGCTCATCTGAGGGTTATCAAAAAGGACCTTTTACGTTATGCTCTGGCCTGTTGGACTAATTTTGGGTACCTTAACAATACTTTTCTGGGTATAACTGTTGGCTTCATAAATTCTGCACCTCCTGGCCCCAGTTGTTCAAAAGTTGGATAGCGCTATCCACCGGATAAATCTCTATCCAGTGGATAATGCAATTGGTTTCCCTAACACTTATCCACTGGATAGTAATTTATCCGGTGGATAGCGCTATCCAACTTTTGAAAAACGGGGCCCTGATCACTAATATACCTGATTCTGCCCCCACCCAGACCATATCTGGGTGGGGGCAAGGGTCAATCTGCTTATAAGAGATGGGAACTGAACAGGGTGCAAGGAGCCCTTCACCGCCCCCCCCCCCTCCAACTTTGAGACCGAGTACAAAATTATAGATATGGAGAGGGAGAACAGAAGACCTGGACTCTTGTTTCATGATCCCCTTAACTGAATGGGCCCTTGGACCACTTTCATGAAACTGGTCCCTGGACAAGTTCAGTAAGTTCTATGTTTTGATTATCCAAACAATGTTAAAAAGGCATAATCTATTAAGCCAGAGACATGTTTAGGCTTACTAGTCTATTTTTTGGTAGGAACATAGAATGTCTATGTACCCCCGGTCTACATATGGCTGCAACTGGTCTATGTACCTGGTCTATAAGAGGGGTATGGTCCTGATGGGTCGAAATGGGGTTGAGGTTATGGGTAAAATTTCCGCACAGCCCCATGCATTACTTCTCAGTTCATCTACTTTCATATATAGTACTACTCTCAGAAACAAAGTGCAATGAGAATAGAGCTTGATTCACAAAATGAATGTATGATTAATGTTTGGAGTCGTACAGCAATTTTACCAGGTTTTGTCCTCCCATATGGGTTTACCTCGGTGTAAGAACCTGACAAGATTTTCTTTTTTTGTTAACTTTTGTTTTGCTGTACGGTATTGTTTAAAATGTTTTTGTTTTCTTTGTTTTACGTCATCCGTGAGTTTCACAGGTTCTTACACTGAGGAAAAGCCTCCCATATTACAAATAGAGGAGGTAGACAGTACCTGTATGCAAGTTTACTGACCTTTAATTAAAACGTCGTCGACCCTGAACCCTGGGCCGAATAAGCTCTTCTTTAAGCCACAATCTAAGACGTTTAAGACATCAGGTGGTGTAAATATCTGTTATCCATGTTATGGATAATTCTGTTTGGTTTCTATCGTCTGAACGCGCGTGACAAAGCGTCAAGGCAAATTGAAATTCCAAAACTTCCGCCATTTTGATTCCCAAAACTTTGTAACCGCTCGCTTTGTTCCCAGGTTTCTTTAGAGTTCTTTGTAATTTTGTTCGCTGAAGCCAAGAAAGTATTACTTAACACCATATTGATAAGGAAAAACCTCATTTGCCTTTACTTTCAACACACATTTACATACGCGACTACAATACTAGTTTCGTCAATAGACCTCGTCAGTTGGTAGCCATAGTCTGTTTTGAATTCCAGACGACTTCATATAATATTGCACGAAGAATAACCCTAGTATCTAGGCAACCGTAACGCTATATAATCCAAAATTCAAAATACAAAATAATCAATAATAACAATCAGAATAACAGCAATAATAATAATAGTAGTAGTAACTATAACAATAATCAATAACAAAATATATATAAAAAAAACATACAAAAGAAGTTAAAGTTCAGTTTCTACTGTGCAATAGTCATACGAAGAAATGTTTGAAGCTTCATTTCATGATTGCGTGACAACTGTCCTTGGGATCCGGAAATAGCTCCACTCGCCTTTCGTGTTGATCAGTTGACCTTCTCCAACCTGATTGATTCGGACCGATTCCGTGATCTGCCTCAACATCGCATCGTTATGAAACGTTCCTGTGACATTCATGGTGAAGCCTGGGACGTCACCACCATGATTATCACAGGAATGTCTCCACAACACAGAACTTTTCTCCCGCTTCTCAAGAGCCCTCAGATGTTCCTTACCGCGAGTGTAAGCACTTCTGGATGTTTCCCCGATGTGCTTATGGCAGCAAACTTGACATACCAGCTCATAAGTAACACCGGTGCTGCGACAAGACCCTTTTCCGTCAGTGCTGCAGACCAGACAATCGAAGTTGTTACATTGCTTTTCTCTGAGCGGGTCTGACCTTTATAACATTCTCTTCAGGGTTACACCTGATTGCTGGACCACCTTGATTTTAAATCCTGCCTCCTTTATTTCTCTTATGTACCGATTTTTCAGCTGAGAGCCTGGTGTTGCTGGTACGAAGATCACAGTGTCGAAACCACCTTTTCTGTACCAGGTTCCTTGCTTCCCCCGTCTCTCTTTAGCCCATTCTAACTGTCTCCAATCTCTCGGCCTGTACAATGGTTGCTCACCGCTCGCGTCTAGCTCTACCAGATCGTTGTAAGCTTTCAGCGCTAATCGCACTACTTCTGTTCTGAACCTCTGATCGTATCCAGAGTACTGAAGGTGTAACATCATGTGGTTCAAGTGGCTGACCACAGTCTCCCAGGGAAGCTCTCTACTGCAGTTCAGAAAGTTGAGTGAGCACGGTTCTCTTACAGCTCCACGGCAAAGCTGACCTCGCATTTATCACACATTTCGAGGCAACATCCTTGGAATAAAACTCGTGTAAAACCACACACGCCTCATTTTCTTCCTCTCTCCCACTTTTCTTTCTTCTCATCTCCACTCAGACCTTCAAATCCAGTATGGGTAGTTCATACCGTGAAGGGTAATCAACCTCCAACTCAATTGATGGGTGAATGCTGTTGCCAATCCTCTGGACTAAAGTCATGCACCTTCTATCAGCTTTGATGTCTCGCTCTTGCTCAGCTACGCTGTCATCCTGGATCACCCTACCTTCACTCTCAACAAATTTCAGGCCTGCCTTGGTAGCGTTTATAATGACATTTATGTCATCAACGATAGTTATCCATAGTGTCAACAGCAAACCTCCCCGACTTGTCTGTCTGGTAGACAACAACATTCTCGTGTCGCATGTCAACCACATGTGGAGAATGATCACACTGTTACAGAGAGTTTGCATGAGAGATTGCAGACAGAGGCTAATGCACATTCGGTCCTGTGGGTGAGACTCCTGAGTGCAGACGAAGTCGTTGGCGGGCAGGCAAGGATAAAGAGCAACATGTTTGCAAAAATATAATAAAGGCTTCTCTCTATTTAAAGACCCAGTTTAGCCCATTATGCTTCACGCGCCTCTATTATTGTTTTGGTCTACACGATAGCGAGGCTTCTATTGTTTTATCGGATTTCGCTTTTCTCGCGGCAAACAGTTGATCGCGGCCGATCGCGTGGAAGGGAATCGATTGTTTCACCGCTTCTGCTGTCCTTAATTTTGTTTAAACACATGTACCATGGACACTTCCATCTCAATTTCCGTATTGTCTGAAGAAAATGCCGCTGTGAATGCCTACGGATCGATTGTTAGAGACCAGGAAGCAACCGACAATAGCACAACGGAGGTTTGTTGTTATTTGTGCGATACTACGATGGAAAATTTCTCACTTCATTTCATTTCGCCTCATACACAGTTTTGTTTTCGAAAACTTGACCTTCTGTCCTTTTGGTTGCTATTAATTTTAGGACCGATCTTTCTGTGATTGTAAAGGCCATTGCGCCAGGAAGAAAGGAAGAGGCGCTTTGCAAGTGTCGCGAGGCCAACATCAAGTGTCACTACCTTTGTGCTTGCAACAAAGGAAAATGCAAGAACAAGGTAAAGTCTGTCGATACTTTCCAGGCCTGTATACATGTCTGATGCCCTTTCTAACTGCTCACTTCTTATTTCAGCCAAATGAAGATGAAAGTGCCGAACGTGGAGAGCATTTGCAACCCCGACCCGCTGCTGATGGCGAAGTGAGATTTCAACAAGAGATACAGGATGCCCAAGACGAGATAACGGTAAGATTCACAAAACAGGAATGATTTTTGTTCGATTGGAACTGTTCTATTGCGACAGATTATCCTGCTAGCAGGTTCTCTGTTTGGGTTTCGCTTCGCTTGCCGGCTCGTAACTTGTAGCTTGCTGCTCACTGCACACTTGCGCGCGAAACCCAAATAAGCAGTGGCCTGATATCAGGCTAGGGATTGACTGATATCAGGTAGGAACATGCGAGTTCATAAGTTTGGAGCCCCAAGTACATGCTTCATTCATAGCGAAAACTACATCCAAATGACCAGGGTGGGAAAGCAAGGTCCTCTAAATCCCGGGTGATTTTCTAAAGAATTGTAAATTATGTTTTTTCAGGAATTTTTGGCTACTCTTGATCCAGTCACAAAGGACAAGATTCTTGTCAACCTTCTCTCTATGGGTAGGGGAAGCCTCGACTTTGCCAAAAAGATTGCTAGTGCAGAGCCTGAGGAACCAGAACCACCTGCAGAGGATACTCCAGAGTGGTGTAAATGCCGAGTATGCAGGCGAATGCCTGATGACCAGGAAATTGTGTGTTGTAAAAGGGTGACTTGCATCACCAGCTATACAGCTTTTACAAACATCTGTTTAGACAGAGACATACTAGAAGTCTGTATCAAAGCTCAATGTGACATTTGTGCCAACAAGTTAAATTTCAGTATGGAGAGCTTTTGCAAAGCTGGTTACTGGCAGTTTGCCCTATGGCGCTACGGTAAATTAGGAAGGGGAAACAGAAGGGTCATCCCTGCAGGTGCTGTACGTAGGATCACAGAACACTATCCTGCACCAGATGGCAGATACATGGGCTTTAGAGCAAATTAATGGTCAGAGACCATCACACTGATTGATATGTCAGAGGGCCCGAATTATAGCACCAGGCAAATCTTTATAACACTCTTTGTAATTTGCAAGTCTAAATGTTGGAAATTGAAACCAAAACCAAAATTCTCTTCCTTGATTGACCAAGGTCAAATCACTACTAACTTCAACCAGGTGTGGCTTACTTAGATTTGTGGTGGAAAAATTGTTGACATGTAGCCTAGTAGTGTACCTGGATCCCACTGAAATTTGTAACTGTTGAGACCTGCCATTTGCTCTTCTAATATAAATGGTAGCAAAGATTGTCATGATTGAAGCCTCTGTAGTAGGTAGACAACAAATATAATATATAATTTGAGTTATTTTATTTCCATAAAAGGTTTGGTAGCAGACATGTTTTTAGTCAAAGAAATCTTCTACTCTCAATATATGTGTATCTCAAATTACACAAGACCTGAGAAATGGAGAGGGTAGGATTACTCAAACAAGTGCATTCTGTTGATTACAATATGTTATTTTTGCGTTGACCTAGTGGTGAGAAAAAGCTAGTTTCTGATCTTATATTTATATTTGAACAAACTGACATAATGGAGGGTAGCGTAGAAGTTCTTCGCTTTTGTCAAAATCTTGACTTTCAAAATATATATTGATTCATAACTCCAGTAAAGTTCTTTAGATCCTGTTGAATAAAAGTATTACAGTCATATTGACCTACAAACATCTTTCATCAATAAAATACCTGTACTGATCATCTGTGATTCTATGTTGTTCCCCGCAGAATGATATGCTATTGTTTTCTTTATTGGTTTGTTTTGTTTGTACATATAGTGAATCTGATTTGAAACAGATAGTCAAATATTGCAGCTTTCAAAACTAGATGTGCTGTACCTTTGGTAAAGGATATTTTATCTAGAAACATGAGGTTCTTCTTCAGAACAAAAAAAAAAGAGGTCAGCACAGAATTTCGAGTCATAAACTATTCAAATTCACTTCTGCACATTTTCAGTGTCTTTAGGCTTCAAGTAAAAACTAGAGGGTGCTTTCATCAGCTCTTCGGTTGGTGGCGGGGCCTTCATGGCGAGGGTCGGGGCAATCTGTTTGGGATTAAAATCGTCTACATCAGAGCGAGCTGAAAAACTGCCTTGGGATCTTCTACGTGTGTCCAACATCCTTGCCACCATGAATGGAAAGTATGCGTAGGCCTTGTCTTCCTTCACTATCTCAGCATGGTACCGCTGGGTCCGTTTTGAATACTTTCTGTGTGCCGCAAGTTCCCTGCCTGGGCTTTGCTTGGGCTTTCAAAAAAGGTGGAAGTTGTGGTCAATGGCAGCCAGGAGGATTCTCATAATGCAGTATGGGTAACTGGAAGTGAATGAAAAATTTGGGATGTTACAATTATTTTACAGAGAGATGAGGTGGGGGGGGGGGGGGGTAAGAAGGAAGAAGGTGATTATTAGGTGGTTGTGGTCAAGTTCATTCAGGAGTACTCCTATAATGAAGTAACTGGAAGCGAATGAAAAATATGGGTCAGAACAATTTAAGACAGTGGGGAAGTGGGGGTGGGGGAGAAGAAAAAAAAAGGTGATTAGGTACAACAAAATAACTTTAAAATGATTTCAAGAATAAAATATGCCTAAAAAATGAAATACATTCAACAAGATACCCATTAAAAATAAAAAGTGGTTTTCACTCTGCACAATTGATTATCAATTATGTGATTGTACAACATTGCAATTAGATATAACACATACTCAAATGCCATCCTCTTTGGTGCATACTTTGTCATCATGCTGTTGAAATTTTCTAGTTCACCAGTATGCCTGGAAAAAAGAGAGATTAGATATGAGAACAGTGCCAAACCCTGGATACCATAGGAAGGAACTGCCTGTGTTGATCAATTGTCTGTAAAGCAGACTGTATGGCTTACAAGCAAGAAAAAATAGACAATACTCACCGGAATCGAACATAGAAATGTAGGTTGCTGAGCCACTTTGGGTCGACTACGATCTTGTGTAGCGCAGCCATTGCCTTTGAGGACTTCGACAAGGGTTTTCTTGTTGTCTCTTCTTCAACATGAGGACCATGTTTGCATGGTGACTCAGCCCAAGTGTGTTCCCCACATACATGATGCAACACTCCTTCCCATGTGTTCTGAAAGGACAACAATGCCAATCAGTTGAATGTGTAAGAGCCGGGTCATTATTTAGAGATGGGGGGGGGGGGGGGGGGAGGGCTGGTGCATATGGAGGGAGGCCATGTTCAAGTTCTCGTGACCCTCCCCTTTGTGAAGCACATTTCTTGCTGACCCTTCCCCCCTTTGTATAACAAAGCTCCCTAGCTAATATGTGTGCATAAATTTATGTGGCCCCCCTTTTGTTCCTGCATAAAAATCATTGACCTACCCCTACTTGCACCAGCCCTCCCCCCACCTCTAAATAATAACCAGTCCCTAAAATGTGTCTTGGAAAAGTTTAATCAGTTTCTTGTAATCTTTTCATTGAAAGTGAAGCAATCACCTTATCAATCACCTCCAAGTCAACAACAACTTTTGACACATGCTCCATACGAGTATAAACACAATACCGAGCACTATGTCACTAGCTGACAAATAAGGGTCTTCCACCACAGTAAGTGTTGCTTCATCATCTTTTATGGAAATATTCATGTCAACTACATCACACTCAGCATCAGAAAGAGAGTAATCCCTATCACTGGAACAAAATATCAGTTCACAAAATTGAACATTGTCATTCAAATACTGTCAACACAGGGTTGTCATTTTGTTTTAACGAAGCGTGTCTCCACAAGGAAAGTAGATGGTCACAAAACAACAAAAAACCCGTGATATTTATTGTCTTTCAGTTACACTGCATCTTCAAACTAATCGTTGCTGTAGCTGCTGGACATAACAGCTGAGTTATTGGCTACTTGTGACAGCAGAGCAGTGAAATATCTACCGGACAACATACAATAAGGAAGTTACTGCACAGAACTGAGATGGTCCACATTACTTATCAAATAGATAACTAAAATTACCTAAAACAAGCAAAAAAATTCTGAAAAGTTAGCTTTCATCCCTTGAAGGAATGAATAAATGATTGTCCAAAATTGTTATAATTTATAGCATATAAAAAAAGAAAATACTGTTTACCTGTCACTATCTTTACTTTCATCACTTTCATTACAAAGATCCTCTATAATCGAATCCAACCTGTGTAAAAGGCAAATTCAACAAAATCAACAAAAACATACACTGCATTGGTTACCTTCAGTATAGACTACTGACAATATTTGTGGACAATTTACCTACTAAGCATAAGATCAGGGTGCACCAAAATAAAAAGAGTCTGTTACATTACCTGTCTCCAAATTTAAAAGGATTTCCAAATGCATCCACTGTCCTGCTCTCATCATCATCATCATTATCATCACTGTTGTCATCATCATCACTATCACCATCACTTTCATCTGTTTGGATCGTCACTGAATGAGGAGTAAGGATTGCCCATGACAGAGTTTACAGATGGAACTAAATTAAGATGGCTGGCTTGCTTGTTAGTGCTTGAGCTGTTCAGGTTGGAACATGTACCAGTAACATCAACATTTCTGCAAAATGAAAAAGTAATCACAATATCAGTTGAGAAAGCTAATGAGCAACAACACATACTGTTACGATCATTTATAGAACTTGTATTTTAGATGCCATGGAAAGGGTATACACTAAACATCTTGGTAGCTGAACCTTCAAACAGATGCTCTTTTGTATGAGAATATATTACGGAATAATCAATATATGGACTGCAATTGAAACAAGAAATAAGGACACCCTTCCCAGTAGTAAACAAAGGGGTCAGTTTCTAAAAAACTGTGGTGCTGCACTGGTGGGGAAGTGAAACACAAAACTTTGGATTAATTTTATCAACTGAATTGATAAGGTAAATTGGCCACTGTAAAGAGACTGAAAGCTGATCTCTTGTGCATTAGCCCTGCGTCAGAGGGAAGCTGACAAAGGGCTAATGCTCAAACCGTCAGCTTTCGATCTCTTTACGGTAGCCAATTTACCTCATGCATTCCAGTAGTAAGTTGTAAAAGAAAAATAAGGCTTGAACGGGAATCAAACCCCATGACCCCTCTGATGCCAATGCAACACTCAAACTAACTGTGCTACCAGGCCAGCTGAGCGCTGGGCTGTTGTATATAGATCTATGTTCTGCTTTAATTTTTGCTTGGTTTGAATATTTCCAAACCTGCAGGAATCGACATATTTAATATAATATACTGCTTTTAGTGCAATTCCCTTCGCCCTCAGAGGGTGTTACATGCTATGGACATAATTATTGAGGGCTAACAAGTGACAAACTTCATACTTTATAAACACAAAAAAGTAATACCACTGACTGAATATAAACTTACAAGCTTTCACTATGGCTGCTTTCAAGAGATAATCTCCGTTTTTTCGCCACTCTAACTGACGTCAAATTCGAACTTGCTCCAGGATTACGACGTCGCTTTGCAGTCGACAAGAACAGGCGTTGAAGACAGCAACGGGTCTAGATCACGAGAAATCTCTCTGTTTTCACCTGGCTCCAAAATTCCACAGCTGAAATTAATGTTTGCAAAAAAATGTCAGAACAATCACGATTAAAGCTGAAAGACTCGAAAAGCACGTAAACAAGACGGTTACGATTCGCTTGTCAAATAACAAACAATCAAAAACTCGCGCTTACCTCACAGGCCGTAAAGTTCTGTCCGTCGGCATATGAAGAAGAAATTCGGCAAACTCACTATTTGTGGCTCCCTCAAAACCAAGTGCTACCTTTCTTTCGTTCCACAGGACAAACACAGAAGATCTAAGCCTTATCTGGCGGACCGAACCCGCTAAACGCGGTCTTCCTCGCGTCGGATTCGACATGTTTTAACAGACATCACATTATATTTTGCCAGACTACGGATAAAACTTAAGCAAAATCAACAAAAAAAACAGTCAGAAATGTTCCCTGATAATTGTAGTACTCGATTGAATGCCTAAGAACAAGGATCAATCAATGAGACGGCCGATGGAAGCGGATTGGAAAGACCAACAATAATGCTCGGATTTTTCAACATCAAGAAAATGGCCGCCAATGCTCGCAGCGCGCAATGCATACTGGGCAAAACTGGGTCTTTAACGTCCCGTATCTAATAAACGTCCCCAGAAAAGCCCGAAAAAGTCTACTTGAAATTACTTACATCTTTCTATAATAAGAATTTATTGATTGGTAATAGTTTCAGGAGATATAATAGCATAAAACTGAGATTTCATTATTGACACGTTTGGGATCAAGACACTGATCAAGAGTGATGTCGGGAAAGCTGAGCTCTTTACAATTTCCAGTGCGTCTAACTAAAACGCAAGAAAAAGTACGAGAGACTAAGAAATTTAGTAAAAGTGTAGATTTCTTGAATACACAATGACCTCTCCGTTTGCACAGAATAACTCCAACAACAATTTTATATAGCAATGAAGCCACACTTGAAAACTTGCTACAATACATAAAACTGGAATTCAATTGTACAAAAAAGCCTAATTAACCGGCCTAATTAATTGGATCGGATAAGCTAAACCGACCAATCGGCCTAGCCATCAACATTTCATTATTAGTAAGATTTATTGGAGGCAACAAGCAAACAGGGTATATATAGATTAATTCATTTAACAAGTTTTATAAGTTTGTCAATTTCGGTTCACAGCTTCCGCGCCTTCAGAAGACACGGGTTGATATCTCACTTCAGGGTGATCTTCACGGTCATTTTTAATTCCCAGGCGCCATAACACGCTGTACATGACTAGTCCCAGGAAGGCAGTTCCCGCGAACAGTTGATAAGCTGTACGGATGCCGGTGAAACTGATGAGGGCACCTCCTAGAATGGCACCACCTCCTAGCCCCGCCCCCATGTATAGACCGAACAGAATTCCTGTGGAGAGATAAAACGCATAAAGAAAATTTTTGGCACCCTTTCCATATACGTATCGAGAACAAAACTTCATACCTCAGAAATAGGCCCCTAAGCAATAGTCGCCTGAAAGCTTACCAGCTCGTACGTGTACCTTACAAGGGCGGATCCAAGAAATTTTCATGGGAGGGATCTTAATGACAACTTGTGCTTGATACTTAGGAAGCCAAAGGATGATAGCTCAAATTTAGCAAATTTACAACCAATCAACAATCGATAAGATTTTCTGGTAAACGTAGTCTACTACAGTCTTTGTTGTCTTCTTTCTTTTTATACTCTCTCTATTTTTTTAATGCGTCTGACTATTTAAAAATCAAAAAGTCTAGAACAGGTTTGGGCTCCCTGAGCAGTCCTCCCCTATGATCCGCCAACCTCGCTCCCAGGGTCTCCTGTTTCCGTCCCCTAGAGTGAGCCAGGAAGAGGAGAGACCTGGGAACGAGGTTTAATCGGCCACTAAATTATGCGTCTAACCACCACACCCCACAAGACCAACAGCAAGTCATAAGTTAATGCTTTTGGTGTGATCGCTTCGAATCGTATTACCTTGTGCATTAGCTCCTAATCCAGCTGACGAAGACTCAGATCCAACATACGCTACGCTTGCCGTCCACGACAGTGCAAAACAACTCCCAGCCAAAGCGTGCAAAATGAGACCAAGCCATGGTGCCTGAATGACGGAAAGACATGCAAAAATCACCGTGTAGACCGCTAAACACAGGATTATCGCCCGGGAATAACCAAGAAAGTCCAGCACGTAATTTGCCACGAAGAATACCACCACGTTGAATCCGTAGTGTAAGCCGGCTGCTAGACCCACAATAACCGACGATGCTCCCAAATCATCCAGAAACCAGGTAGTGAATTCGGTTTGAAATCCGTCAAGCATACCAAGGATAATCGACGCGATCCAAAAAGCGGTTTTCGGTAACGAATTGAACAGTCGTTTGACTTCACGTAAGGAAGCCTTGTTTGCTGATTGGGAGCAATAGACAATCTTGATGCAGAAGATGCTGGCAAAACCCAGCGTCATGAATGCAGCAAAAAAGTAAAAGGCAATGTTGTAGTTCTTGCGTGCTTCTCCACAATAATAGTAAGTAGATTGATTTATGAGAATTCCTATTACCAGGGTACCTAAGGAGGTGGCTAGTGAGCTCCACAATCGGACCCGCCCATATAAACTTCTTTGTTCTCCCAGACAATCTACAAGACATCCATCTGCTATGGGGTGAAGCATTGCAGAAAATATTTCGCCAAATAAGGTCAAAACCAGGAGGATGTAAAAGATAATCACCATTTCTGTCTTATCAAAGTCTATACTGAATTGGTCTGAAGCTTCAAGTCCCAGCCAGTTTGGTTTAGATTCCTGTTTAATGTCAAGTCCACGTTGAAAAACTCGTCCGCTTATGTTGTAACTCTTCTCGTTTTCTTCAGGTACATGAGTTTCCGCCATTTTAATAACATTAAACCTGGAATACGGAATCGCTAGCTGCTTTTTTCCCTCCTGCCATTTATTATTTGTTTTGGGTTTTATGATAAACATCTTCCAGTTAAAAACACGGTTCAATATTTTTGAGTCCAACATTGATCGCCTTCCACGAAGAACCCTTTCTTCAAGTGCAGCTTTTGATAATGAGTTATTTGCATGGATTATCAGGCATTGTTGACGCCTAGGTTGAACAGCTAATATCAGCATTGTTTTCAATATCCAAGCCAACGCTCCGATAAATAAAATCAACCGTCGCTTTTTATACCTATCCGCAAGGAAGCCCCATATCGGCGAAACGAGAGCCAAGCATAATGGGCGAAGGCTAACCAAGACACCAGTTTCGATAGCTGAAAACCCGAGTTGCTTGTAGTATAAGGGTAGATATGGGATGAGGCAACCTCCAGCACCATAAATAGACGCATACAATAGTTTATAAGGAATAAAATCTAGGTCACTACGCACCGCGCCATAAAATCGATCAAAGATGTTCCTTTTCTTGTCACTGTCTTTCGTTTGACTGGTTTCTGTGCCGTCTGAATCCATGACAAGTTTTTATCCCTCCAACAGTATTGTCTAGCACTTGATGAAGCAATCTAAAGTGAAGAGACCGGTGAAAGGAATTGCTGTCGGTCACAAAAACGAGAATTTTAACCCTTTAAATTTTAATTACTGACAAGCATTTACTTATGACGTAAATTATGACGTAAGTAAAGATTGTCCTATACCGCCATAATTGGCAGTATTCGCAACAGTTTAATCCTGATCAGTTTTCCGTCTTTATGGTTGAACAAGTCTTTTTGGAGTAAGTGAACCGGTAAGAGATAATTTCCTATATTTTATTGTAAGCTCCACAGCCAAACATAAGATTATTTTCAGTCAATTAAAGGTCAAAATTTACAGATTACCAATTGTGTCCTCAATGAATATTTCCAGAATTGTTGTAGTTGTGCAGAAAACATCTTCATCATTAACCTCAACGCCATCTTGGCGCTGAACTATAGACCCGTTGCCATGGCAATTTTGTAATCTCACATGTGAAATTATAAATTAACGCTGAAATTTCGCGCCAAAATTAAGGAGTAATTTGTCACCCATGACAAACTAAAGGCTCGGGAAATTATTAGAATTTTGACAAAACGCGCGTGAAATTATTTCCTAATTTCACTCGTCACCATTTGATTACATATTTAGAGCATTTTGGAAAATTCAACCAAATTCAATAGTTGTTATGTTGTTGGCGGTCGCACTAATAACAATGATTGTCTGATCTTTCGCTCCCTTTAGTGAAAAAAAAAAAAAGGGAGGAGGCGGTATCCCACGGATATTTTAAGGGAACTGTCTTGCCCAAAGATAGAAATCAAAATGCAAGAGTTAGATATTTAGACCTATCTTCCAATAATTATTCGCCATTTTCAAGTCATAATGGCAAAAACTAATTCCTTAGCTTTTTTCAGACAGGCCAGTGGTACTTCCTTCCTCAGAAGAGAAAGGTAAACATATCCTTCTGTGTTCCACACAAAACAGTTTGTTTGAACAGATTGTTTGTCAAACAAAAAGTTCCAAAGGGCGAAAATTAAAACAATATTCATCTAAAATCCGCGTCGCTTCTTTCAAGAAAACGTTAAAAGAGATTTGCAGGGACTTTCAAGGGACAAAAGGAGACCAAAGGAGACAAGTAAAACTCCGGGGGGGGGGGGGGGACTCCCATATGAAAGTGACGGGGATGCTCGTCGTCTCGCTTAGGGTTGTAAATTGCAGATTTTGGTCTCACTTAGCGTTTTGAGGACGGAAAGCCAATATTTTTACCCACACAGGTATCGCTTAGGGTTGTGTGTGAAGAAATATCTATATTATACTGTGTTAGTGGTCTAGAGCAGCACACAAATCGCCGTTGTAGAAGTTACTCATAGAAGACAGCATTCGATTGCAACATCTTTAGCGCAATTAACATCTGTATAGCTCTTATTTAGTTGTCTGTTTTTGCATGTTCTCCCTTAGGGGTTAAATAAAGCCGGAACCACGCCGAGATTGGTCTCCTTTAGGGTGTTAATTCTAATTTTCCGACGAGCATCCCCGTCACTTTCATATGGGAGTCCCCCCCCGGGGTTAAACTTCATCAAATGACATTTTCCGGAACTTTCAAGGGACTAAAACCAATGGAGACCAGCTTGGACAAATACGATTGGTGTGACTTTTTCGCTTAGCAATTTCTTGCGTGTGTTAGTTGTACCCGAGAAGCTGTTTTGCTTTGAAAGATACTAAAAAATTCTTACCGAATCACTCACGTAGTCATTGGCAGTCGGCGCCTCGTTGTTTGATGATAGCTGTGTTAAGAGATATTCAAAGTTGTGTGATTGAAGAGAGATAACCTGCGGAAAATTTCGGTTTTTTTATTTAAGTGCCTCGAAGGAATGAATCGTTTGAACAAAACTTACGAGTTTTTCTCGCTAAGAATATTCGTCCATGAGTTCGTCAAACGCGCTGACCAATGGTATGCTAAGAGAGTATAGGAGGAGAGTGCAAAAGGAGCGCAGGGGAATGCAAGGGGAATACAGTAACAAGGCCCAAATCAGACTTACATCACTACAAATACCTTAGCTATTTTCAGACAGGCCAGTGGGAAAAGAACTCTTTATCTCAGACGAAAGGGAAAAAAAACATATCCTTTTGTGCTTCACACACGCACAAATAGCTTAATGAGGGAGTGCCCCCCCCCCCCCCCCACCGCCACTTTAGGTGATAGACGGCATCTCTATAAAACAATCACCTCCAGTTCGTCCCTGCCGTAATTGATTCAGTCATATTACTGTAGCCGAATTCTTTAGGGTGGGCACTGGGCACCTCTAAAAGAAGGATAGTGGTCACTAAGTGGTCCGTCTGAGAGAGACCACTCTATAGACAATTAATATTGGAAAATTGCTCAGACACTCAGCCCACAGTAAGCTGTCCTCGGATCACACAAATTAAAGGTACTAACTAGTCTTAAGTCGAAGTGGAGGCCTAATATCTATTTCGCTTGGTGCCTACCTGAAGGACTGATGTTGATGAGGAGGTAGAGTAGAATTTGGCGCGTTCAAAACACAAATAATATAAACAACGGGGTCGATTTTTCAGTATCTTCACTGACCTGAAATTAAGATAAACATGCATACATAATTATGCGCATGATCTCACTTAACTTTATTTATTTATTTTTTACTTTATTTAATACTCCACATTACTTACAGTACAGTACATTACATTAATATATAACGTTGCTGACATTACTTTGCATTACATAACATCGTGTTACACAAGCATACTACGTTACACACTTTTTAATTATACTTTACTTACACTACACATTACGAAACAATTATGATACGTGTTACAACTTAGTACAATCTCCAGATAACTTGAAAATCTAATACATTATATTACAAAAAGTTGATATTAGGCTTCCATTTTTCATCGTGAGTTCTTAGTTTGTTATTTTTAAAGGCAATAGATCGCTCAATAGATTCGATATATTTTGTTTTTATGATGACTTGAGAGAAAGAAGGTAAAAATTTCTTAAGCCGGTTGCAGTAAATGACCTGTTTACCAGTAACAATAATATGGTTTAGAAGGGTCCAATTGAGATTCTTTTGAGCTAAGCCAAAAATAATTTCGTAGTCATTTAAAAAGTCAATATTAATGTCTATGGATTTAAGCCAGAGAACCACGGACTTCCAAAAGGCTATGCTATGTTTGCAGTAACAAAACAGATGCTCCAGGGATTCATCAGATGTGTTACAGAAAATGCAAAGCGGAGAGCTGACAATCTTCATTTTGTATGTCGTGCGGAAGGATAGACTTGAATCGTCTCCACCAATTCCCAATATAGTTTTTTCGAGTTGATCAAATCAAGCGAAAAGCTTTTACCATTTAAATAGAAGGTGTCTTGCATCACAGGTGGGCCGTGAGATACGATAGAAATTCCATTCGAGTTAATTAGGCTTTTCCATGGAGAAGGAGAGAATCAAAAATACCCAGTAGTGAGAAAAAATCGATAAGCTTAAGCCCAGTAGCCGCGAAAGAGGGCCAAGGCTTTAACTTGCCATTATTGGTCAGAATGTCAGAGATGAAAATGGTACCCTTTGAGAAAAGTCTTCTATAGAAGATGGGTTTACAATTGATGCGCACGAATTGATTGTTCCACAAGATTTGTTTTAAGACTTCGTCTTGAGACTCAACAGGTTTAGCCGCTAATTTGGGCCAGACAGTGAGACAGTCTTTGTAAAAGCTAGGAAGGTGGTCGGGTAGGTCGGCAGGGCTGAAATTGCAATATAAGAGAAATTTTTCACCATAGTCCTTGAGAAAGAACGAAAGAAAGTGTTTCCATGGGCTGTCGTATTCCTCAATGTATTTTTAAGACGGATAATGCGTTGGGTATCAATAAGAGTTTTAATATGTGGCATTCTGAGACCACTGTTCTTATAATCACTGATTAGTGCTAGGCGTTTAATTTTGTCACTTCCTTTCCAGATAAATCTGTTGATAATTGAGTTAGGCTCTCTGATTATTTTTTTCGTGGAGCACATGAGTGATGCGCAAAACATAAATTTTGGTATAACAAGTGACTTTACGACCTGTATTTTACCATATAACGTCAGATTCTGCCATTTCCATCCTGCCAGAGTCTCAGAAAGCGATTTTAAAGTTTCATTGTAGTTGAGCTCTTGTTTTTTCTTCGAATCGTAGGTAAAATAGACGCCAAGAATTTTAATTGGTTTGTTAACTTTGTCAATGCCAGTGAGATGGGGTTGGTCATTATCGTGGCATTTCCAAGCCATAGGGCTTCGGCTTTCTCAGCATTGAGCTTCAAGCCAGAACATATCCCAAATCTATGAAGAGTCAATGAGAGATTTTCGAGGAAGTTGACATCCTGTAGAGACGTTGTCAGATCATCGGCAGTTGCAAGCTTGATTTCCTTGTCATCAACGGTGATACCTCTTATACCCTCGTCACTTCTGATTTCAACAAGCAACAATTCAAGAGCAATGTTAAAAAGGTATGCCGACAATGGATCCCCTTGTCTGACACCTCTTCGAACATCGCAAAGCTGAGATGAAAAACTATTGTTTAGAACACAGCTCGATATGTTACGGTAGAATACAGAAACCCAACGAATTAACGATTCACCGAAGTTAAAGGACCGTAAGGCTCTAAATAAGAAAGACCAGCTTAGCGTGTCAAAAGCTTTCTCAAAATCAAAAGCAACCATAAGACCGGGTAGCTGTTGAATTTTAGTGTACTCCATGATATCATCAATGGTGCGGATAGCTTCGAAGATCATTCTGCCCTTAACGTATGCATATTGGTCAGCCTGTATGATGATCTCTCCACGATTCTTGGAGTATTTCAGCAGCTTTGGCCAGGGGTTTCTCCGATCTGCCATTTTGAACGAGGAGGAGGCCCTGGGGACACGGTTGAGAGGAAAGTACTCCAAAGCTAAGACGCTTTCAATTGAATGGTCACACCGTAGGATTTAATGATCATCTACATACATGTAAGTATTTATTACAAGCGAGAACTTTGTCACACAACGTCTCATTCAAGGTTTGATGGTGGAAGTCAAAAATAAATGAAACCTATTTGAATTCCCTTTCAAAATGAGGAATGAAGTCGTCACACGACTTCTCAAGGTTTGGCCGTGGAAGCAAAAAATAAATGAAACTCATTTGAATGCTCTTTCAAAATGAGGAATTATGGCGCTTTTTTGATCACAACCCTGTTCATTCCAGAGATATCTACGTTGCTGTATTATGTAAATTTTGCATATTGTGGACACAGCATGGAGATAAATCACAAAATGGAGAATATCTCGGAATTATTGATCTAAGATAACTGAAAATTTTGCGTGGTTACTGACCTTTAAAAGAGGCTCATGGCTATGTTTATTGGCGGTGATGTTGTCACGGCAACATTTTGAGTCCACACATAAAAAAAATTTGATTCCACACCTCTCCCATAAAGGAAAAACTTTCCCCTTTTTGTTATTTGCCAAACATCATTACCTTGTTTTGGATGGAATAGGAGTGTCAGGTCAACGTAGGCGTTGTTTGTGAGTCGCATGAGACAATTTATTTCGGATAATGGAGTCAGAAATGTATAGCAACTTATGTTTCAAAGTGGAAAAGGACAGAAACTGACATTATTTCCATGGCAACGTGACGATATACATGTATGTGTATCTTTCTTAAAATACAAGACCATACAATACTTATGCATATGTTCAGTTAAAACCAGGGTAAGATCCAGGGTTGGAAGGCTCCCATATGACAGTGACAGGGGTGTTCGTCGGAAACTTTCAAAACGACCTAAGAGGTACCAGAATAGGAATGTGGGCGTAGCCCGAATTCATTTTTACCCCTAAGAAGTAAAAATTCTAAAACCACACATAAACTGATGTTTGGCAAAAGTTTTTTTTCTATATTTTTTCCTAGCTAAATAGCATGAAAGGTACTGGGGTAACGGATTACAACACTCTAAGAGGAACCAAATCACGATTCTTTAACGGCCCTAAAAGGTACGACGATCACCCCACCCCATCACTTTCACACGGTACTCCCCCTAAGGGGAAAAATTTGCAACTGAATTCACAACCGATCATTTTAAAGGGAAAAACACTGTAGAAATAAACTACTCGGATCACGTACATGTACGGTTACGAGTTTTCATCGTGTAGGACCATATCGTTCAGTATCTCGAAATGGAGTCGTATTTATGCTTTCGATCATGGACAGCGAGGTACGTAGTACCGTGTTGGATATGGTTATATTATGTACGGCGACATTGTTAGGAATAATTGTTTTATTATATGGACAACACCTCGATTATATAAAGGCTCTTGACAGAAGGAATTGTAAGGCTATTATTAATCGTCAGAATCTTCCTCTTGACTGGGTACTTTTCGATACTTTGATTTAGAATCTTCACTATTTTCTTCAGGGTTTTGCCCTTGCCACTGACAAGCGAGAAACAAGAACATTACTAATGCGAGGAAGGCAGCAAACAGTCTGTAGGCAGAGCGAATTCCTATTCTGCCAACCAATAAACCACCAAATATTGTTCCACTTCCGTTTCCTACACCAACGAATAGTCCATTTAGGATTCCTGTGAGATCAGAATAACATGATTAGGATAAACAGTTTTCACAGTTATTTATTTATTTGTTTATTTTCTAAATAAATTTATTCTATTATGAGGTCCATGCAACTTGAACCCATGAACGATAAAATAAAATAATGTAAAATAAACAATTCTTTTTCTAGCTGCTGTATCAATGTTGCGGTGTGCAGGTGAAGGGGGGGGCGAGGGGTCAAGGGGATCTGAGCGAAGACGATCACTGAGTTCCGAAGAGCAAAACCTGGGTAGAGCAAACACTACTGGGAGGGGGGGGGGGCGACCCTCACTCCATTTCATTACTGCCTTTCTTCACTCCTTCTCCTTGGCAGTTTTATACTCCCACAACGATCTCAGTGCTCAAACTCAGCCATCACGTTGGAAAACACTTCATTGTTCAAGTGCTAATAACCTAATGGCGCTTTGCTACTACCATTAAGCCCCCTCTCTATTAGGCCCCTCTCAAACGTGCTTGAAATCAGTGATTCCCCCCCTCCGGGGAGAAGGTTAAAAGAGGTTTTACCGTACTTTCGATTTGTTTTTACCTTGTGCCGCTGCTCCCAGACCGATAACAGTCGATATTGATCCGACATACGCCACACATGCGGTCCATGTGACAGCGAACACTCCTCCAACGACAGAGAAAAGCACAAGTGCAACCCATGGGCTTTGAGCAAAGGAGTAGCACACGAACACCACTGAATACGAGGCGAGCCCGACTGTGATAGTCCTGGAATATCCTAACACTTCCAGGATGCAATTTGCGACGAAGAAAAACAGAGTACTGATAATGAAGTACATTGCTGCCGCAAGTCCTACCTACGTGTAAAGAAGCGGAAATGAAAAATGAATATTAAATAAATCAAAATATGTTTATATAGATATCCAAAAAATCTGCGTTTCATGGATTTAGTGTGATATCTATTAAGCTGATTTATAGAGTAAGTTACCCCTTATTACTAAGTAAATCTCTCGCTTTCTTATTCCATATAATTGACTCTGGTTTTGGTGAATATGTTCTGTTTAAAGTAAAATTACTCCACTTGAAATTGTTTTCAGTTTTTAACTTTAATTTTAAAACGCAGCCTTTGTTGTCAAAACCAGCCTGGTCAAAACTATTCCCCTGATCTCTTTAGGATATATAAAACTTATAAAAGATCAATAACATGTAAGTAGTATATCATACATTGGTATTCGGTTATTAACTTGTTATCAGATCTTGCATGATCTCGAGTCAGTTATAATTAGGATATTTATCTTGTAACAGAAGTGAGAGAAGTCGCTCGATCATTTTTAATCCGGTTTGTGAAGTTTAAACTTCAATGCCGAAAATAATATAGCATAACAACGAACCCATTTCTCGGAGAGTAATGAAACGGCGTTTTCTCATGTTGGGATATTTTTAGATCACTCGAAGTCTTCCGAAGATTTTCGAAGATGTTCCGAAGTCGTCTATAGGTACCTTAAGCTAACCCGATGTTCTAGGAAGATTTGCGAAGGTTTCCCAAAGACTTCAACTTATTAGGATTGTCTTAAATTGAACACGCCAACTTGGGATAACGCCTTTGCACGAAGCATGGAAGTTAGGTTCTCTATGTAATGGACTCCTGCATAATCCAAACTCTGACATGTTCCGCCGTCTCTCTCCACGGAAGGTTAGGGTAAACACTGCTGACATTTTAGACTAAATATCACGTTTATTTCCTGCCATAGCAATGGTAATGAAAACGGTAATGTGATGAAAATAGCGAACTACATCTTCAAATGAGCTTTGCAATTACTATTTATAAGGGATCACGGACGTCAGCGAGCAAAGCCGCTCATGGCAACCGCTTTCAATACATTTGTGATCTCAAACTACCCACCCATTAACTTCGAGCTGCCCTAAAAATATTAATTTTGATTTCAATCCTCGTTCCGCTTCCCTCGAGTACTCAGTTTTTGAGTCTTTATGATATTTACCTGAAATGACGTCGCCTTGAGTTCGTCAAGGAACCAAGCGTTGAAATCAGCTTGAAATCCATCACCCATTCCAATGGCGATTGCCACAAACCAGAAGGAGAATTTCAGGCGAGAATTAAATAACTCCTTGATCTTCGATAGCGACTCTTTTGGTGCATCGGCATACACAATTTTTATAAAGGGAAGTCCTACGATCATGACTGCCATAAAAGCGGCAAATATGTAGAAGGCGATGGCGTAATGTTTTCGGATCTCCCCACAGTATTCATATGTGTAGTTGTTTATTATAAGGCCTGCTACTAAGTTGGCCAGGACCATTCCCACGGAACCCCATAAGCGTATCCGCCCGTACACTTTCCTTTCCTGGCCAAGATAATCGACGGTACAGCCATCTAAGAGCGGGTGAACTATCGAACCAAACAATTCTCCAATAAGGACGAGCACTAGAAATATGTAGAATATACCCAAGAGCTCTACACTGTCCACTTGAATCAAGTATTTGTATTTGTCTGGAGGAAGACTTGTAACCGCCGCAACCGATGGTAACGTATTGTTCACATGGGCGTCCAGTCGCGACTCTACCAAAGCTTCTTTCTTAACAAGAGTAGTTTCGTTTTCAAATGTTGCTGGTTTTGCCAAGCAGTCTACATGGCTTGGCCGTATGACTAGAATTAACATATTCTTAATCAGCCAAGCAGTTGATCCGATGAAGAGAATCGCCTTGCGTCGTTTGTACCTGTCGGCGAGAATGCCCCAAAATGGCGCCCCAATTGCTTGGCAGAGAGGACGAAGCCCAACAAGGATCCCGGTTTGTGAAGCAGACAAACCCAACTGCTTGAAATACAACGGGATGAAGGTGTACAAACAAGCGAACGCCCCATAACACGCGAAGAACAAAGCTTTGTACTGGGACAGTTCGAGCGTGCATCCATATAATATGTTGAGTCTTTCGAAAACGTTTGATTTTCCTTTACCAATTTCCTCAGAATCTTTTCTTTTGGGTGCCTTTTCTTGCATTTCGTCTTACTGCTTTGTCCCTGCAGTGGCTTTTATGTTTGTGATGCTTGATTTTCTGTGAGTCGGACCCTCAGCTTTTAATATGTGCAAATATCATTGAATGGCAGTGAAAAGCCTATGCAAATTCGTTTGAAGCTGTCATTTTATAAAAAGAATAAATTGAAAGTGAATAAATTTCACAGGAGAAAGAGCAGCAAGATCTCTTCTCGTGGACAGGCCGAGAAGCAGTTGAACAGCTAATGCGCACAGGCGCAATCTATTTAGTTTATGTGTCCCTCTTCCGACCCAGAAAATAATTAAGAAAAGTCTACGCACAGGCTCGAAAAAGAATTGAGGCTAATGGCAGTTCTTAAGCCCTTTAAAGTACTAGTCATTTACACTTTTGTATTTGATTTGTAAATTCTAGCGTGGAGTTTTATTGGTGGCCGAGAAATTTTAACTATCAGCTGAAATCATGAATCAGACGATTGACGACTTAACGTGAATCAGTTTGAATATGAATAGTGAATAATAAATATTAAAGAAAAAACATTGCTGATGGAAAGTAATCAATACATGCAAATGCAAATATTCAGTGCATTATCCCACTGCTGTGGACTAAAATGCTCGCTTGATATAATTAACAGAGAGATGACTTGAATTTAGCATTCAAATTTTAACTCTTCTATATTATATTAATTCAGTTGCTCTGTGATTTTACTTAGACGAGCTAGCCGATTTTGGCAGGTGCATCTTTCCGACTATTTCAATCATCGGTTTCCCACTCGGTAATCTTGTAAAACAGTGACTGAAGTGTACATGTATAGATATACATTTTTTATTACAAAATCGCCACTTTTTAATACACTGAAGTTTTTACCGAGGTTAATAAAGTTATCTGTATGCATGTATATGTATGTATGCTTTGTTGTATCGCTTCGGGGATGGGGTTTGGCGTGGTGGGGGTGGTGAGAGGGAGTTTGGGTGGAGGGCAATGAGTACCCTTTATCCTCGAATAAATGCCGGAAGCCATAATTTTTTTGGCACCAAAAGGAGGCGATTATTAAACGGAGAGTGCTTAATCAAGGAGAGGTGAGGGATTAATTTCAAATACTGCTCGCTGTAAGTCGCGCTCTAGATGCCTTATTATTATTATTATTATTATTATTATTATTATTTTTATTAATAGGATCTATAGGATTAATAGGATTTTTTCCTCGAAGAAATCTACACACACAACAAACTACCTAAACTCTGTTCTAAACTCCTCTTCAAGCTTCTTCTCTGTAATGTCACCAAGAGCACAGTCTTCAGCTTCAATGGCCACCTCTACAAACAAATTGACGGTTGAGGTATGGGAAACCCTTTATCTCCAGTCCTCGCAAATATCTTCATGGCTAAACTAGACTCCGACGTTGTCCGACCCTATAACCCACCTTTTTACGATCGGTACGTTGATGATTGTTTTCCAAGAAGAAGAAAGGAGAGCTTGATGACCTGCTTGAGAGTTTGATCAGTTACCATCCTAACATCGTTTTCACCGTCGAAGAAAACCGCGACCATTTCCTCGACACTGCATTTACTTATGATGACAAGTTCAACTGCAGAGTCTACAAGAAACCAGGAAAACTACCAACGCATTGGAAATCAGAAATCCCCACTACTGAAATGGAAAAGAAATTGTATTACTGGTGCTCTTCATAGAGCTAAGCGCATCTCTTCCAATTTTGACAGCGAGTTGAAAACACTGGAAACAACCTTTCTAAATGTGGGATACCCCAAACGTTTATTTCTCATACAGTGAAAAGTTTTCTGGAAGATTCATCCGCAGATGACAACTTAATTCCGAGTTTCCTTTTTGAAGAGCGCAAGAAGATTTTCATCAAGCTACCTTACTGTAACAGAAATGAAAGACTCGGCAAAACATTTATCTCCAAGACGAACAAGTTCACCGTTTTGAAATACATTTTCATCGTCCTTTGGCAAACAAGGCAAATTAAAAGTCTTTTCAATTTGAAAGACAAAAACATTCACAGATCGCATGTTGTCTACAAAGGGGACTGTTCTTGTGGCGACAATTACATCGGTGAGACTATGAGGAATGTGGAAGTGCGAATTCATGAACACTCAAACCCTTGTAATGACTCTGAACCTGCCCGTCACCTACGCGAGAATCCATCTCATTCTTTTAGTTGGCAAATTCTTTATACAGCCCATTCTTTTCACAAACGCAGAATTGTTGAAGGCCTAATGATCCAACAATGGAGCCCCAGTCTGAACAAACAAGCTCATTCTTACGTTGCGAAACTGTTCCCATCGGGAATCACTTAAAACATATAAAAATATGCACATAGCGGACGGTCTTTTTACCCTGAAGATGACGTAATTAGTCGAAAACGTTTGGTTTTCCTTTTTTTTAAACGTTTTTTAGCCTTGTAAATAGTGTTTTTAAATCATAAGCGATTATTATGGATATTATTATTATTATTATTATTATTATTATTATTATCCCATTTAATTGTAAACAGAAACTGGGTTACGTTTAAACGCTTTGTCCAAAACAAACCATTAGGAGTTACTCGTTTCAACACCTTATGAGTTTCTGTCTTAAGATAATCACATCAAGTAAGCTGAACACAGGCTATCTTGAGAACGGTGCCTTCTTTTGTTGCTGCGCATACGTGATGCGCATCTCGGGTCTGGTGTGCGTTTCTCAAAAGCCCTGAAACCTGCCGGGTCGATTTTGGGCACGATAAATCACACTGTATCTTGAAAACAAAGACGTTTTCAAAAATGAAACTTTGGTAAAAGTTAGACGTTTCTCATCTGAAAGACATGTTAGAACAACAGCTTTGTGGAATGAGTGGTTTATATCAAGTTTAATTTGCAAATGACTCATCGGGCCCGAAAAGTTTTCGGGACTTTCGAGAAACGGGCCACTGGTCAGAGATATTCAAGTTTCTAATAGAAATTCCCTACTAAAACAAAGGTATTTTTGTGCGGTTTATGACTATGTGGAAAAAATCAGATTTAGCAAGGGCTATCAGACTCCAAAAAGAAAGTTGGGGGTAACCGCGCCTTTTTCAGAGATAATTAAGCTTAACTTTGGAAAGAAATTGCCACACATTCTTTGTATTTGAAATTATGGTTGCTTAATTATCTCTGAAGAATGCGTGGCTACCTACATTTTTCTTTTGAGATTCCAATAACTCCTAGTATTAGGAGGCAACGCCATTAGTATGGTTTCTTGGACTAATTTTCAATGCCAATACCCTTGGCGTCGGAGCTCAAGTCATTAATCAGTCTTGCTGGCTCGGACTCCTCCTCATCCTCCATGCTTACCGCTATGGGTATATCTGCAAATGGGTCAGCGCGAGCAGCTGTGTCCAAGGTGTAAATTTTTGACTTGACGGGGTTGGGGTGAAACAAAGCGGGGGGGGGGGGGGTAGAGAGTAAAAAGGAGTTGATTATTCAAGGGACGTGAGGGAGTAGGGGTGGGTAGGGGAGGGAGTGGCGAATACCCCAAGGAGACGATTATTTCAAATATTTCAACCAAAGGGGGACGGTTATTCGAGGGGGGCGATTAATCAAATGACGGCTATTATTCGAGAAAATACGGTAACTATGGAGGAGACTCCCAGGTGCGTTCGTGGGAGCCTTGATTACCTAGCTAGAATGCCCAGAGTAAGACATGTCCAAATTCCAATTCGATCTGGAATCCAAGGGCCACAGAAAAACTGTTTAGTGTCACCCTCGTTAAACAAAGTCAATTTAATCTTTTTTAATTCTTTAAGACAGGTGACAAGGTGATTCAGATTAGCAATTTATTTAAGTATTAAAGTCATCTTGCAGTTAATTGTATAAAATCACCAGTTTGTTGCAAAGACGTGTGAATTCTAAATTAATAGGATTACATGGCCCCCAAGGTTACATAGGGTTGCCAGCTAACAAATTGCTGGAATTGTTTTGCTAGTTCATTAAGAAATACAAAAGGCTAATTTCATTTTCTATCTGATATCTATGCTAACGATTTTAAAAACTGGTTAAAATTTATTTTTTTTAAACGTTTGATTATTTATCGTCGACTGAAGTAGTACGAACCTCCTTAAATGAGTCATTCTACTAGAGTTAAATAAACTAAGCAGTTCTTACATTATGTATAATAACTGTAATTGCTATTTACACGCAGCCTATATTGCCTAATAAGATAGCATATTCACCTGGACCACAGATAAAATCGTTTGCTTATAGCCTGATGCCTGTCATATCTCTTGCACGGTTACTGACTTAAGGACGGTGCCTCCTAATACAGATGTATTTTTGCAAAGGTTACGACTATGGGTAAAAAGTAGATCTTAGCAAGGGATATTCGAGCCCAAAAAGAAAAATTTGGATTTTTCAGAGGTAATTAAGCAACCATAATTCTAAAAAGGCGTTAAATACAAAGAATGTATGGAGATTTCTTTCCTTATTTAAGCTCAATTATCTCTAAAAAATGCGCGGTTACCCCCAATTTTCGTTTTCTATTGTGATAGCCCTTGCTAAGATCTGCTTTTTCCACATAGTCATAAACCGCACAAAAATTTTGTTGTATTAGTGTGCAAATATCCGAATATCCCAAGATGCACAGAACGTATGGGCAGTGACAAAAGGAGGCACCGTCCTTAAACATGTATATTTTTTAATAAATCAGAGAAAATGTAGATTAACATACTTTCCCTTTACAGTTAAACCACATTTTGGGTAAATGCGTTATTTGTAAGTTAGCATCGATTTCGCAATTGGGAAGCTGTGAGTCTGATTTAAAGGAAACATTCGTGTCGTCGGTGACTACCAAGGCGTGTTGCATGCAGCAAAGTTTTACCATCTAAATCAGCCTCAGTATAGGCACTTCCAATTTTGTCAGATCTCGCTGGCTTGACCTGCTCCTGTAAGGGGAGTGGGGTGGGGTGGGGTGTTGGCGTCACTGCTATACGGCAAGGCGTCTGCCCGAAAGGGGTACCTTTTGAGCTTGCAATATATGAAATGGTGAGGAAATTTGTAGTTTTCTCATTTTAAGCACGGTGCCTCCTTTTGTTACTGCGCATACGTTCTGTGCTTCTCGAGATATTCAAGTTTCTTAAAGTGTATATGACACGAAAATTTTTTCTTCGGTTTTTGATTGTTTTATGTGTATAAAAAACGATTCTAAGCTTTAAACCGGCATCAAACTTTTCAAACGTACTTTTTTCGCTGTAAAAATAGCGCAAATTTGACTTCAAAAGTGTCGCCGTCTCGCGCGGCCAAAATATCACGTGATTAGCTAATGTGACGTCAATCGACTTGATAACAAAACCAACATGGCGTCAAAGTGGAAGGAACTTGGCAGAGTTGGGAAAGGTTTCTCGCAGCTGAAGCGCCTAATAAGCAGTGGTTTGCGTATTCCTTTTGACGATATGGTGGGAAAGTACTCAGTATTCCTCGGATCCAGCATTTTGGGACAAGGGAATCGAAATAATTACGTTGAGAGAGATGCAAGATCGAAGCACTCAGGCTACTCGAGATTTTGATGCTTGCTATGTTATTAACTTGAAGATATGGTTACGAACGGGCATTGTTTTATAAGGATCTGTCTCGATAAGCAAAGAAGTTTTACTGCAAATCCCAGGGATGCTTTTCATTCGCAAAGCAGGACAGGTACGATAGCGTGGTCTGACTTTCGATTGTACAGGCGAACGGTCTTTTTAAAATGAAATTTGTTTTTATTCTTCTCTGGACTTTAGTAAGACATTATGATGTCAATATAATTTCAACGACGATCGCCTACTCATAACATTTTTACACTGGACTGTGCATACACTGTCTTAACCTGACTGCACTGGATGAAGGATTTTAACTTAAATAAACCACCCTTTTAGCAAGACAAGAGTTTAGGATTTTGTTTGACTCCTGCCGTGCAGTCTCCTACGTAGCCGTTTTTAGTGGCGTCACGCAACACTCCCCCCCCCCCCCCCCACAAACGGCTGCTGAAAACTGAACCGCATTCCTTTCCCTTTGTGTTTGCGGTAAATCGAAAAAACCAATCACGTCTCGGCAAGTTGACAATGACGTTAATTTTCGGGCGAAAAAATCGGCCGGGGGTTTTCCGGTGATGTGCCAGATATCTTGGCTGTTAATAAATGATTCCGTTTCGGATGGCTGAAACACCGAAGAAATTTGTACGAAAGAAGAGAAGACATCGCAAATATTCGTCGTTGTCTGGTTTGATAAGACCTAAGACAGCTCTATTTTTTCTCCTATTTGTTCTTTCTCACTGTAGTTCTTGGAAGTTTCGAAAAGATCCCCGATACTGCTGAACAATGTCAATATTTTGAGGCGATTTGTAACAAAAACACTGCGTTCGCGGGAACGCAATCAAGTCGATTGACGTCACTATGCGGTAAATTCGGTCCCAGTCCCCAGGCCAGTTTTGAAGTGAAAAATAGGGTCTTTTGCCCTCGAAAAAAGAGGTTTTTAAAAATTTTTTAGTCAGGTTTTAAGTTAAGAATCGTTTTTTATACACATCAGACTCTCAAAAGCCGAAGAAACAAATTTCGTGTCATATACACTTTAAGGAATTTGCCCACTAATACAACAATATTTTTGCGCGATTATGACTATGTGGAAAAAGCAGATCTTAGCAAGGGCTATTAGAATCCAAAAAGAAAATTTGGGGGTAACCACGCATTTTTCAGAGATAATTGAGCTTAAATTTGGAAAGAAATTGCCATACATTCTTTGTATTTTAGCGCATTTTTTTCCACATTTTTCGTTTTGGATTCCGATAACCCTTGCTAAGATCTACTTTTTCCTCAAAGTCATAACCTTTGCAAAAATACATCTGTATTAGGAGGCACCGTCCTTAAAGGGTTGCTGAAGTAGGCCTTTAACTAAATTTTGGCAGAAATTACAACGGTAAAATACAAGAAAGCTTGAGGCCTTCAACCTGCGACTTAAAACCCTTTTGGATTACGTAAGGTGTTTTTGAAGACTAGGCAGAACCAGGTCTTTCAAAATGACATACATATATACCATTTACGAACTGCTACGATTAGCCGGCCAGTTCTGACAAATGACTCCTTAGGACCGATTTAGTAAATTTAGGATGTTGAGTCCACAATGATCTGTTTCCCGGCTTGGAAATGATTGTCTTTTAGCCGATCATCCACTCTAAAACTATGGGAAATAGAGATCTTTAGCCCCCGCTGAAAGTGGAGTCTTAAAAGTCAAAGGTGTGTTGCGCTAGTAATATATGTATTGTATTACGGAGGTTACCATAAAAACTGAAGTCCTGTATATAATTACGCGTGAATGAGCGGAAAACGGATAAATTTTAAGAAAACGCGAACTGTTAAGCTTTTGCTGCTATATAGATTCAAAAGATGTGGAGAATAGATTAAATTAATGCATCACTGGCGCTGTTTGGGCATGGGTACCGACCAAACTTGGTGTGGACAGATAAAAACGGATGATTATGATAAGTTAGCGAAGTAAATAGTTTAAGCGTGGCGTTACCCTAATCACCTTCATAATCTTTCCCGGTCTAATAATAATTTGTTTTTCTGATGGTGACCTTGATGTACTTGATGCCAACTCTTTCATCCTTTTCATGTTTATAAACCTCAAGAGTAAGACCTTGACTCAGCTTCAGCGTTTTACTGTACTCTGCCGTCTTGGTTAAGCCTCGGTCATGCGCAATAAAACACGAGCCCCATGGCCGATCCAGCTTGAGAGTGAAAACAAATTGGTCTGGGAAGGACATTTTCCCGCCGATAGGAAACGAGTAATTAATTTTATTAAAGGACGTCAGGGATGCACCGGGTATGGCCTCTATCCCATAACAGGGATTCCAGCCGTAGTAATTCAGTTGGTCAACTGTTTCAAATCCGATGAAATTGTCTCCGTCTGACAGGCCGTATCTTATATCGGCATCAGTTGATTGTGGGATGCTCACGTTATTGGAGACTGTTATTTCAACGGTCAGCGGAGTTTCATCTGACAGGTCACCTGCAGCTAGCACTGGCACTTTTAAAATCACATATGACGAGCCTGGATTGAAGGTTATTTGGTCGTCAACTATGTAGTGAGAACTGTCGATGAACGATGCATGCGCCTTGAGCCACAAAGGTGTCATGTAGTACTCTTTGAATGTCGGCTGTTTATAAAAAGTAAGTAATAATTAAGCATTTAAAAGGGTGAAATTATTAGATCCAGTTCGCATATCCATCAGCACGATGGGTCTGTCAACCGTCGAACTGCCTAAAGTCTGACCATCTGCTGTACAAAGCTTTACTTTGACAGTGCCTCCTTTTGTCACTGCGCATACGGTCTGCGTATCTCTGGTCTGGTCTGAGATATACTATGGGGAAAAACAGATTTTAACAAAGGCTACCACAATCCAAAAAAGAAAATTGAGGTTATCACGCTTGTCTCATAGATAATTGAGCTTAAATTTGGAAAGAAATTGCCCTACACCCTTTGTATTTTAAAGCTTTTTTAAAATTACTTTTGCATAATTATATCTGAAAATTGCGTGGATACCCACATATGCCAATAGGTCTTGCTAAGATCTGCATTCCCCCATAGTCATAACCTTTGCAAAAATACCTCTGTATTAGGAGGCACCGTCCTTAACTTAAAACCTTCAACCGTGAAAGGTAATCCCCCCAGCTGAGAACCTCCGATAAGGGTAACCTTCTGTGGAATGTTTTTGAAACTGGAATGCGAGTTAAGGAATTAAGTATAAAAGGGGATGCACCCGACTAGTTACTCCGCCCCACGTAAGAGCCTAAAGCGAGTGCCTTTCAGCCTGTTAGAAGTCGTTCTGATGTCCATCTATTAATAATTAACTCTAAATTGTAATTTTTCTTCTACATTATAAATATCTTCAATATTTCGTACTTTAAATTTTAATAAATTTCACAAATCCCCACTTCTCAACCATCCCCGAAAATCACCAAAAAATTTACGAAACTTCAAAACACATCGCAATACAAATTAACTTGATGGTTTTTTTTTGGGTGAACGATTAGTAAACTGATTAACAATGGTGAATTGCTGTCAGACTGACTGACTGATTGACAAGCGGGCAGACTAGCAGAGAGACTGCTTGGCCAACTAAATGGCTAAATAACGGTCTGGCAGATTGATTGGCTGTCTCATAACTCAGATTGACAGATTGACTGACTGACGAAGTGAATGTTTGACTGACTGACTGACTGACTGACGGAATGGATGACTGAATAGATGACTGACTGAATCAGTGACAGTGACTGCAGAGGAAAAAGAAATAATCTACGGAAAACATGCAGTGGACATAACTATAGTAACAGGAAAACAGTATTAGTTTTTGTCAGCATCCAGGTCCCTGCGCCTTTTTGACTTTCATGGCCCTGTGCCGTGGAGGGTGGCTCCGTATTACAGTGTAAACTAACGATGGTCTTACCTTGGAGGAATAGTCGTTATAGGCATGCCACGTTGAGCCGGGACCATAATCCCATGGGTGCATGTACCTGTCCGCGTCATTCAGTTCACAGAAAAGGCCTTTAAACCGGAAGTTGATGCTCTTGCACCGCGGCTCACTGGAACATTTAACCAAGCAGTCACCGATATGAGCTGCACTTCCGCTGGAAATCACGTGATCTTTCAGGTACTTTCCTTTGACTGAGTGTGCAGAGTTTGCACATTGTTGAGATGCACTTGTAGTCGTGGTGACAAAGACAACGAGTAACCATAGCAACAGCTCCATTGCAGGAAGTTTAGATCCTGCTATTGGCCCCATCTGTGAAGCTGACAGTAATCGGGTGGCCCTATTGTTAAGAAAATGATTAAATTCATAAAACATTTTTTATTTACAATTTAAGTCAAAAGATATCTGTACTTCTTTTTCATTTAAATCTACGTCCAAGGAAGGATATCATTACAAAAACAAATAGTATTTTTAATTTTTGCAGGTTTTGTACGACAACATACAGTGATGACCTAAATACACATCGATTGCTTAACTTCTTTAAAAAAAAACTGACTTTAAGTCACAGATTTATATGACGTCAAATTTTTGCGTTTTTACATTTTCTCTTATATAGAAAAGCATTGAATTAGCAAAGAAAAGTCGCTTATTGGTATATAGGGAAAAATTTCTACAAAGAAAGCTTAGAACTTATAGAGATCAGTATGGCAAAATATCGCCATATAGTCGCAAAATTAAATTGCAACGAAAATTATCCTCAGCGAGGTTTACTAAGCTAACTGAACATATCGAACGTTGACTTAATTCTTGCAAATGTAATTTTTTTTTGGGGGGGGGGGGGTCGGCGAACCCTTTTTTAGCAAAACTATTTCTTCTGTTTTTCAATTTCAAAAGACTGTTCACATTTTTTCTTGCAAGAGAGAGTTATTTTATAGGATTCACGAGCATTGAGCAGGTTGTGCAAATAAATTCAAACATGCTTAAAAAGATCGCGATCATGTTTAGCCATTTCTAGGACTCTTTTAAGAGAGTCGACGGCACCTGTTTCAAAAGATAAACTAGTTAAGACTGGTAAAGACTAGACTAGTAGACTAGTAAAGAAGATGTTGGCGATCTCAGAATGAACACACCCAACAAATAATTTAGTCCATACGGTGAACTGGTTTTTTGTTATACGTATTTTTACAAAACTGAGAATCCAACTGAAATAATATTAGGAAGCTTTCGTGAACAAGTATTTCCACACTGCGACGATTGCGTATAATTTTCCCCGCGTGGTAAAAAGTGAATGGTTCATCCAGTCTAAATAAAGAGAAATTTTCAGATGTCTCCTCCGTGGATTAATTTTCGCGATCCTTTAACGACTTAAACAGTAAAAGAACAAAGGGTGAAAGGGTGTGTGCCTTCTAGGGATTCAAACTTATTAAACACATTTCAAGTCGTTATTCAATTGCCACTTACCAAGCACATCTTCAGGTAGGTTTAGGTGTTAATAGCTGTTTTTTTTGTTGCCTGACATATATCTCATGATGCTTTAAAAAGTCAATATTATTAATATTACGTATATTTTATTTATGTCATGCCTTCGAATTCCCTCACGTCTTGAAGCGTTGTTATTTTAATTGGCGTGTAAAAATTCACCAAAAGAGTCGCTGAACTGAGTTTTATTTTATACTCTAGTTGTAAGGTGGTTTCGGCTAATAAAAATTGACAAAGGATCTTTAGTTGTGTGAAGAAAAGCCAGCAATTGTGAACCAACAGTGTCTTGTTTATAAATTTGAATGTGACCTGTGTAATGAGGGTTATGTTGGATTCAGAAGCGGGCATTTGCATCAACGCGTGGAGGAAGATTAATATTCCCCTTCTTTTTTCATTGGCGAGCACTTTCATGTCAAGCATTGTTTGATTCCTAAAGACAAAGGAAACGCAAGCAGAAGTAACTGCCTCTATAGTGCATGCAGCTTGGACCTAAAACATTCTAAAAACATCAACGTTCTGATAACTGCATGAATTCCTAAGGTAAATATAACACAAATAATGAGTGAAATATATACCATATTTTAATTTAATTTGTTTACTGCGTCATCGCTCACCGTTTTAAGTTGGTTTCTCGAAACTGAAAAGTCTTTTAGTACCATGGTTACCCTATTTGCAAAACACTACGCTGCTGTAGGATAATAGGATCGAATGTCTCCAACCGAGAATTTCCGGTTTCTACAGTCATGTACAGTGTATGGCGCTTGGAGCTAAAATCATCATTGATAATTAAATTCCTGAGGTAAATACAACACGAAAACGGAAGTCGAAGCTAAGTATGAATAAGAGGTCTCGTTGAAGTTTTCTTTTACCGTTAACCTCCATTTTTTAAACTCACAAATTTCATATTTCGTTTACCAAAAACTGCGCAAGAGTGAAACATTTGAGCAACAATTGCAATGCGTTTTCAAATAACACATAAATGAGTTTGGGTATTGATTGAAAGGTAAAAACAGTTAAATTTTTTTCGTAAATGCGTACGTTTCTTTCAACTTTGTCTTGCGAATTTCAAAATGAGTTCGATTAACAGAGGTAACAATAAGCTTAGCTAAGAAGTGACTTTACATAATGAGGTTCTACCTATTGAGAAAACAACACCGGTAAAATAATAAAAGAAAGGGAAATAGAAGGCATAAGTTGCGCATTCGTGTTTCATAACACTGTCAAACGTAAGCAAAGTGACAGCCCTTTCATTAGCTTTAAACAACTTCGTAATTATGTAGTCTACGAAGCATTTCCTGTATCTTGCTGGATGGATGCGTATTTTTGATTGAAAGACAAACTCGAAATTTATTGGAATGATAAAATAGAGAATAATTATTACGTTGAGAAGATTTCAAATATAGAAGTGAAGTATTAAGTAGCAAAAAATGGAAGAAACACCCGCAAGCATAAATGGCACAAATGTCCGCCAAAAGACGTACCGTTAAATATTGGAAAAGCGTGTGAGGCAATATCAAGCCAGCGTATTTTTTTGGCAAAATTGGCCTAACAACAAGTGTTAAGTAGCAGCAGTAGTGAAACATTTTGGTCTCTCATTAAAACTATAGGGGAAAACTCGATTAAGAAAAGTTCAAGTGGGCCGGACATCCTTTCATGTTAGTCTTACGATCTGCAAAACCTTGCGAGTTGCGACAAAGAGTGCATAAATCAACTCAATTAAAAAGACGGCGGGGGAGAAAGGACAAAATCGCAACTTTGAATATCATTTTGAAATGGCAAAGGAGTGCAGAGGCGAGAACTAAGAAAAGGGTGGGAACCTGGCGAAAATCTCGGACGGCATTCAGTACGATAGTTCAAGTTCATTCTCGCCCCCAGGATTATCTCTTAATTTTTTTCCTTTGGGTTCATCAACAAACATCGATCAGAATAGGAGACATTCCACTCTTGCTAATTGTAATCATTTGCAAATTTTACTTTCCCTGTCTCGTTAATTTTCTTTGTTCTAGACTATTTTCCACTTCCATTAGCGTTAATGTAAGCCGTGTTTTTTCAAATACACTGAGCTTAATAAAAACAAGCGTTAATTTTCTGTAATAATAAGGTACTTCTTGCTAAGAGAGGGTACTCTTGTCCGTGCGAATGTACTCAGTTTTAAAATGCTGTTGAGAGCTCGAGACCACAGCGTATTTTTTCCTAAACTTTTAGTGTACAGAAGGAATATTAACACCAGAAGAAATATAGAAGAAATATCAATACCACTGAAAAGGGTGAACTATCTGTAAATTTAAGAATTATCTCTTGGCTAGGTGCGAAGGTTTAAGACGGGCACTCCGACTGGACGTAATCAACAAGAAAGTTACGCTGCCAGTACCGGAACATTTCGCGAAACAAAACCACCAGCTCAGCGACATGATGGTGGCTGTGATCAAAGCAGGTCTTGGTGACCCAACCAGACGAAAACGCGAAGAAATGCAGTAAACTGCCAACTTCAAGACCTTGGCGCCACGTGGCTTGAACCAAGACTTTGGTTTCTTGTGATTAACTCGTGTGCCTTGCACGCGGGCAGCTTTTTTTCAGAGCGAGCGTGGTCTTCAAAAAATTTAAATTTTTGAATTTCCGTCGTTTTCTCGCATTACTAGCAACGATCACATTTTGACTACTGATGAAGGCAGAATCGGCCGAAACATCTAGATTTTAATCCTACAAAACGTTTTCTTTTAACATTTTACCCTAACTAGAGACGTTTTGCATATACAACAGTTTGCAAAAAATTCGAAATTCTCTGACCTATATATTCGTTTCTGCGCAAGATACAGGGCACACTCAAATTGTAAGGTTTTTTTTCCTACCTATGGCTCTTTTGTCCGAACATCGAAATACAAAACTTATGAAAAAAAACCTACGTGGTTGTCTATTTCAATACGGATACGTTTAACAGAGTATGGAACTATGGTGTGCTTAGCACAGGGATGAAATCATCCCCGTGGGACGAAATCACTGTAAACAGCACCTATAAGGATAAGACTAGAAAAGGAAACTCTCCGGTTATCGGGCCATGAATAGTTGACCATACGAAACAGTTGTCGACTCTTTAATCTGTCGTTTGCAGAACAGCTATATGGAACACTATTGTTACTTGTCGTTCGCATTCAGTTATTGAAAACAATTTCTCTTGCAAGTAAAATCCCTAAAACAACAAATCCTCAAAGAGATGTACCTACCAAGCATTGAAACTATTGAACCATTCCCCCTTATTTACTTACGTAGTGAATCTTTAGGTTTAGGTGTTCTGATAGTTATAATCTTCAAACTTATCTCCAATAATCGTGCTACAAACAGGCACATTGAATTAAATAATTCCATTACTTATTATACATCACATGACGCTTTGAAAACCCAGTATCAATTAATATATAGTTTGACAATAATGTTTTGATGGCATATAATAAAACGACTGAGTTTGGCAGAATGTTTAAATATTTGGCAGAATTTTTAAATATTTTACAGTTTATTTTCAAGGTGATTTTAGTTGTTGAAAATGGCAAGAATAGGTAAAAAAGGTCAATAAAATCTATCTACTCGAGGCATTAACCCAGAGCGGCTCATGCGGTTTGTGCCAGAACACCGTTAATAGCGGAGCCAGCGCGCTAGCGCGTCAGCGGAGCTCCATTGCTAAGGAAATTTGGTAACCTATGAAGCCAAAAAATTTTGGTAGTGACGTAATAGTCACGTGACCGTCCGTCCGTACGTCCGTACGTCCGTCTGTCCGCACCAGAGGGTTACCAATACACTTCATACACTGGATATAACCCTGTGCTGAATCCCGTGTGTTTTTGGCGCGAAATCGCATGTTGACCCGCGCTGTAGCAAAACAAGCAAAGACAACAAAAGACAAAAACAAATTTGTTAATGGAAAAAAAAGTTCAAAAGAACACTTAGTTGTCTTTTTGGTGGAAGGGGAAAAGTTCAATTTAGGCGAAAGAAATTATTCGATAAAGTTCAGGCAAAAAGTTCAAATTTGCCTCGTCGGTTCTGTTCAAACTCGGTCGCCACACCGCTTGAGTTCGCAGCTTTTTGCAGCGGTTTCGACGCCAAATATAGCAGAGCTAGTGCTTTTTGGTTTTTTCTGTCCACAACCATGGTTTTTACGGCGTTTAGAACACATTTTGCCAGGAAAAACACCAGCATTTTCATGCTAATAGGCAGCTTGTCACGAAGAAAGAAATAAGTATTAAAATTAACCTCCAAAATAACGTCAAACGCCCATGGCCTAGTGGACTAAGTCACCGGCATTTCACGCTGACGAGTCGGGTTCGACACTCAGCGCGAGCAGCTACTTTTTTTCCTTTTTTTTCTTGTTATTTTTTTAATTTACTTGATGAGAGTATCTTCACAAATTAATAACTGCCAACAAAAACAAAACAAAACAAAACAAAATAAAAAAGAAACAAACAAAAAATAACAAAAAATAGACAAAACAAAAAGGGGGGCTCCGCTTTTAGGCTTGGCTAAATCTATATATTAATTGATAACTCCGGTAATTAAGACTCGAAAACACGAGATGAAATCCCCAGAACCAACTCTCCAAGTTTGTTTCACCTCTGAACTGAAAGGTTTATGAATTCTATGGCTGCAATTTTTAATTTTTAGTTCGTTTTGCAAAATTGTGAATGTTGCAAGACTCAACAATTGCAAAACAGCTTCCATTGTTTATTGACATAACTGTGTAAATTAATTTAATTAATTTTCACAGTTAAACCAGGCAAAAACTTCCGAATGAACATTTTGTCGCTACAATACTGAAAAGTGGTCAAAATCAGTTCAGTTAAAATGTTAGAGTTTTTAGTTATTTCCACTGAGATGTTGAAAACGCCAGCAATAACAGCTGCGCCAGAAATAACAGAAAGGGAAAAGAGGTTACCAATTGCGCATGAGTGTGTCATGACATACAAAAAACAACATCATCGTCATAATTAAACGCCGTCGAAAGTTTAAAGGAAGCCTTTTCTACATTTGAGCTGATTTTCGGCTTGATTGGAATGATAAAACAACTTCAAAGCCAAATGCGATAAAGGATGCGACTGAAATATTGGTTTCAATCATTTCACAGGAACACCAGCAAAATTCGATGTTAGTGTTCTCCTCAATGTTAATGCTAATGTGCAATCTTAATGTTCTCCTTATCGCCTAGTCTATGATCGATGTATGGGGCAATGCACCTGACAGGGAGGTTCGAATGGGGCCAAACTTTTCTACCCCAAATAACCTGGAAGCCCCCCTGAAAATTCCTACCTACCCCCTCCCCCCAAATTCATGAAAGGTTATCGCACCTTACCGTGACTAGCATGAGTAATTCCCCGAGCTATGGCGACATGTCATTATGACATGTCAGGAAATTGGCTTATGTCTGGTGTATGACGGCCAGACTGACGTCATCACAGCACATTAACGACATGTAGCAGGAGGAACAGTGGAACAGTGGAACAGTGGACACAGATCTTCTCAGTATTTAAACTGTATCACATTTTAGCTGAGCTAATATTTACCCCGTACTCGGACTCGTAGTTACTTCATCGTTGGTTAAAAAGGGGCAGTTTTGGGTGGTTGTTTCATGCATGATTAAAAAGAGGCAGATTTGGGTGGTTATTTGATGCGTGATTAAAAAGGGGCGGTTTTTGGTGGTTATTTTCTGCATGATTAAAAAATGGCAGATTTGGGTGGTTATTTTATGTGTGGGTAAAAGGGGCAGTTTTGGGTGGTTATTTCATACATGGTTAAAAAGGGGCAATTTTGGGTTGTTATTTGATGCGTGGTTAAAAAGGGGCAGTTTGGGTGGTTAAAAAAGGGGTAGTTTTGGGTGGTTATTTGATGCGTGGTTAAAAAAGAGCTGTTTGGGTGATTAAAAAGGGGCAGTTTTGGGTGGTTATTTCATACATGGTTACAAAAGGGGCAATTTTGGGTTGTTATTTGATGCGTGGTTAAAAAGGGGCAGTTTGGGTGATTAAAAAGGGGCAGTTTTGGGTGGTTATTAGGGTTGTTAAAAGGAGCAGTTTTAGGTAGTTATTTCATGTTTATGTGGTTAAAAAGAGGCAGTTTTGGGTGGTTGTTTCATTCATGGCTAAAAGGGGCAGTTTGGGGTTGTTGTTTCATTCATGGTTAAAAAAGGGCAGTATGGGATGGTCATTTTATGTGTGTTTAAAAAGGTTCAGTTTTGGGTGGTTATTAGGATGGTTAAAAAGGGGCAGTTTTGGGTGGTCATTTTATGTGCGGTTAAAAGGGGCAGTTCTGTGTGGTTATTTCATGCGTGGTTAAAAACGGGCAGATTTGGGTGGTCATTTTATGTGCGGTTAAAAGGAGCAGTTTTGGGTGGTTATTTGATGCGTGGTTGAAAAAAGGGCAGTTTTGGGTGATTATTAATGCATGGTTAAAAAGAAGCAGTTTTGGATGGTTATTAGGGTGGTTAAGGACGAGGCCTCCTTTTGTTACTGCGCACACGTTTTGCGCATCTCGGGATATTTAAGTTTCATAAGGAATTTGCCCACTTATACAACAATCTTTTTGCGCGGTTTACGACTACGTGGGAAAAGCAGATCTTAGCAAGGGCTATCAGAATCCAAAAAGAAAATTGGGGGTAACCACGCATTTTTCAGAGATAATTGAGCTTAAATTTGGAAAGAAATTGCCATACATTCTTTGTATTTTAGCGCTTTTTTGATTTATGGTTGCTTAATTATCGCTGGAAAATGAGTGGTTAGCCAAATTTTCTTTTTAGATTCCAATAACCCTTGTTAAGATCAACTTTTTCCCCACAGTCATAACCTTTGCATAAATACATCTATATTAGGAGGCACCGTCCTTAAGGTAATACCATTCAATTGCATCGCGCATCCTTTCTGCGCATCATTTTTTGTGGGATAAGCACGCGCAGGAGCGCGCGCGCGTTCGGAACTTGATAGGTTTTCTATGAAAGCGCAGCTGTTCAGAGCCATAAATGGTCGCTTTCTCCCAAACGAACTCGGTGACCCCACTTTTTTATTCCATTTATTTAAATGAAATACGACTTTACATGATATATTTAAATTTGAAGACTTTTCATTATTCAATTTTGAAATATTCCTGTAATTCACTATTTACAGTCAGATTTTAGGCGTCTCACCGGAACCGTGCAGACGCTCGGTTTGCCCATTATTTCATTGGTTTCATTTTTACGGCAGTTTTAAGACGTTTTACTGTACTATTGTTCTTCTATCATAAGAATAATGCTTATATTTCTTTGCTAGTAATAACTTTGTTAAAGTAATGAGTGTCTCTGGTACAAATATAGGTTTTTTAATATTGCTGTCGAAAGCTGGCAAAGTACCTATATACTACAGCCCTATAGTGTGAAATCAGACACGGTGACCCCCTCTTTTTATTTTATTTTTCTAATGTACTAGGTTTAAGTAATAACTGTGCAAAGTTTCAACAAATTCTCATTACAAATTGTTTTTCGATGGAATCACCTTAAAAGGGGCCGTTTTAGGTGTTATTTCATAAGTGGTTAAAGAGAGGCAGATTTGGGAGTTATTTGATGCGTGTTTCAAAGGGAGCAGTTTTGGGTGGTTATTTCTTTTTTGCAAATAGAGTAGCCATTGAAAATTGAAAGACTTTTCAGTTTCGCGAAACCAACGTTTAGAGTGAGCGAAAACGCAGTAAACAAACGAAAATATGTTATATATTTGACTCATTTTTGTGTGTTATACTCACCTTAGGAAGTCAATTATAAATATTGACGTTTCAGAATGTTTTTAGATGCAAACTGCATCATACACTTTAGAACCAGTAACGTCTGCCTGGGTTCCGTTTGTCATTTTTAATGGCCGAAATCACCTTACAAATAGAGTATGAAATGAAACCTAGTTCAGCGAGTCTTTCAGTGAATTTTTACATGCCAATTAAAATAATTACGCTTCAAGGCATGAAGGAATCGAAAAGCACATCGTTAATAATTAAAAATATGTGTAACATTATTAATTTTGGCTTTCAGAACATTGTAAGATATATATGTTTAAGGTGACAAAACAACGATATATACCTGAAGACATACTTGGCAAGTGGAATGTGAAAAATAAGTTAAATCTCTTAAAAAACACTGATGTTTTTTTCCCCTTTGAGAAACCGAGATTACTCTTCAAGGCGTGAGGCTAGGAAATTCAAAGGCACAACGTTAATAATTTAAACTATAGGTAATGTTATTAATTTTAGCTTTTCCGGAGCATTGTAAGATATATATGTTAGGTAACGAAACAACGATATATACCTGAAGATGTACTTGGTGAGTGGAATGTGAATAATAAGTTTAAATACGTGTTTAAATGTGGTTAATAAGTTTGAATTACTAGAAGGCACATCTGTTTAAGTCGTAAAAGGATCGCGAAAACTCAGAATCCATAGAAAAGACATTTCATAATGTATATTTCTGTATATTTGGACTGAATGCGCTGTACTCTTCATCAGTTTTTGCGAATTCGTACGTGGCTGGCGGGGAAAATGAAAGGTTTATAGGTTAGCTAGATCATAAGCAAACGTCGCGGTATGGAACTATTTGTTTGTGAACGTTTTCTAATATCATTTCTGTTAAGTAAATTCAGTTGAATTTTCAGTTTTATGCAGATTCGTATAACAAACACCAGTTCACCGTATGTGGTATGTGGGGTTTGAGATCCGCCAACATCTTCTTTACTAAACAACAACGTAAGTTAGTTTAAAAAGAGGGTCGACCGGACTCTGTTCAAAGAGTTCGAGAAATGGCTTAACATGATCGTGCTGTTTTTAAGTTTGTTTGAAATACCATCAGTTCATTTATTTGCCCAACATGCTCCCTCAAGAAAAATGTGAACAGTCTTTTAAAATTGACAAAAAGGAAGAAATAGTTTTACTAGAAAGGGTTGCAATTAACGTAGTAAACCTCACTGAAGATAATTTTTATGGAAATTTAATTTTGCAACTGTGGTATAACGTATACGGCGATATGTTGCGATGCTGATTTTGTGTTACTTATTATAATAAGCTCTCGGCTTTCTTTGTAGAAATTTTTCAAGGGGATTTTCTTTGCAAATTCAATGTTTTTCAATACAAGAAAAATGGTAAAAACGCAAAGAAATCCTGTCACTAATTAAAAGTGTTTTTAATTTTGGTCGGTTTGTTTGAGTTAAGAAGTTAAGCAAACGATGGCGTTATTTAGGTCCTCACTGTGTGTTTACTGCAGTCGTGCAAAACCCGAAAAAAATAAAAATCTTATTTTTTTATATACTGAGTCTTTTGACGTGAATTATAAACAAAATAGTTTGAATTTATTATTTTCTTAATAATAGTGCCACCCGACTTAACTCTCACGTTCATAGCTGAGGGATAGGAGGATCTAACGATGGAGCTGTTGCTATGGTTACTTGTTGTGTTTGTCACAACGACTACAAGTGCATCTCAACAATGTGCAAACTCCGCACATTCAGTCAAAGGAAAGTACCTGAAGGGTCACGCGATTTCCAGCGGAAGTGCAGCTCATATTGGTGACTGCTTGGTTAAATGTTCCAGCGAGCCGCGGTGCAAGAGCATCAACTTCCGGTTTAAGGGCCTTTTCTGTGAACTTAATGACGCGGACAGGTACACGCACCCATGGGATTATGGTCCCGGCTCAATGTGGCATGCGTACAACGATTTTCCCACCAAGGTTAGACCATTGTTCGCTTACACTGTAAATTGTAACATTTAAAGAGTTGTAGGAGCTTCCCACGAAATTGGAATTCTGACTGTTTTACGGAGCCACCCTCACCGCATGAAAGTCAAAAAGAGGCAGGGATCTGGATGCTGGCAAAACCTAATACTGCTTTCCTGTTACTGTAGTTATGACCACTGCATGTTTTCCTTAGATCGATTATTTCTTTAGGTTAAAACTTTAAGATAAGTTAAAACTTAAGAAACATTGAAGATTTTTAAAATAAGATTTCACATTACAATTTGAAGTAAATTATTAATAGATGGACATCGGAAAAGACTTCTAACGGGCTGTAACAATAACAGGGAGTAACAGGTTACTGTATCGTTTAAGTATCAAAAACATCCAACAGAAGGTTGCCCTTAACAGAGGGTCTCGGTAGTGGAGGGATTAGCTTTGACGGTTGACAGTAAACCATATTATGACCCAAAGCAATTGTCAAAAATTTGTGCGGATGGATATGTAAACCGAAACTCGCGCGCTAAGTCATACTTTCACAGCTTTAAATGCGTAATTCGTATTTATTTTATATAAACATGTACAGCTGACATTCAAAGAGTACTACATAACCCCATTGAGACTCAAAATAATGCCAAAAACTTGTGTTGATAGATATCAGAACTGAATCTCGCGCGCTAAGTCATAGTCATAATTTCACACCTTTAAGTAACCCATTAAGACCCGACATTCAAATTCTCCTTGTTTAAACATCAAGACAATTCATCTCTGGTGATCGTTTCTGAAATCATCATGACCTGTATGTGTTATGCACAGATATGATGAGGAGAACATTGATTCTGATCACTTTTAGGGCTTAAGGGTTAAATGCTAAATTATTATTTATTTATCTCTTTATTTATAAACAGCCGACATTTAAAGAGTACCTCATGACTCCTTTGTGGCTCAAGACGCATGCGTCGTACATCGACAGTTCTCACTACTTAGTTGATGACCAAATCACCTTCAATCCAGGCTCGTCATATGTACTTTTAAAAGTGCCATTGCTAGCTGCAGGTGAACTGTCAGATGAAACTCCGCTTACTGTTGAAATGACAGTCTCCAATGACGTGAGCATCCCACAATCAACTGACACCGATGTAAGATACGGCCTGTCAGACGGAGACAATTTCATCGGATTTCAAACAGTTGACCAACTGAATTACTACGGCTGGAATCCCTGTTATGGAATAGAGGCCATACCCGGTGCACGTCTGACGTCCACGAATGAAATTAATAACAGGTTTCCTATCGGCGGGAAAATGTCCTTCCCTGACCAATTTGTTTTCACTCTCAAGCTGGATCGGCCATGGGGCTCGTGTTTTATTGCGCATGACGGAGGCTTAACCAAGACGGCAGAGTACAGTAAAACGCTGAAGCTGAGTCAAGGTCTTACTCTTGAGGTTTATAAACATGAAACTGATGAAAAAGTTGGCATCAAGTACATCAAGGTCACCATTAGAAAAACACGCGATTATTAGAGCAGTAAATGTAGTGTGTAAAGGTTATAAAGGCGTTTAGACTAAGGCAACGTTCACACTACTGTGTTTTCATATTACTCAGCTTTTATCTAGTCGGAAATCGGTAAAAAAACATTTGAATCCACACTTGCGTTTTCGAAGCGTTTACGGTAGTGTGGATGGAACGCATGCGCAAATAGCGCCGGTGATGCATTAAATCTACTCGCGTCCTCTATTGAACCAAAAAAAGCTAAACAATACGCATTTTCTCAGAGTTGATGTTTCTTCGCTCATCACCGGACATAGGACGTCCGCGTTTATTAAAAAAAAAACCCGTGTACAATACATACAATGACTATGGCAACAGCCCTATGATTCAAAATTCGGATTTACCAACTGAGTTGATAAGGTAATATGGCCACCGTAGAGAAATTGAAAGCTGACGTTTCGAGGGTTGGCCCTTCGTCGCTCTGACGAAGAATTATGCACTAGGTCAAAACGTTCTTTAATTTTACTATTATAGAGGTATTAACATAGAGTATATTGACAGTGGAAGGCAAGTATATTCATTTCCATTTTATCTTGTTTACTAATAATACAGATATGTATATAGACACACTTGACGTAACCCGCCGTATAAGACTGAGATTAAACGTGTCTGGCCGTTTAAGTATAAGTGCTTTTATCCGTGGTCCAGATGAATACGCAAGCTTATTAGGCAATAGAACAAAACTGAATGCAACGCTGGCACTACGGCAAAGGGCTAATTTTTTTAATGGCCAATATTTCAGCTAGCAAAATTAGCCTTCCTCAGGGCCAGAGCTATGCTGAAGGAAGGCCCTGGCCCTGAGGAGGGCTAATTTTGTTAGCCGAAATATTGGCCATTAAATAAATTAGCCCTTTGCCGTAATGCCAGCCTTGCATTCAGTTTTGTTCTATTTCATTTCGAGTGACGTCTGGCTCCAGCATCTCTACACCAGCGATCCGGCAATACCGAACCAGTGCGTTTTTTTTTACGCGTCGTGTGGACCTCTGCATCCAAAGGTTATATTTTTTAGGCAATATTGGCTGCATGTAAATAGGCTTTATACATAATATTAAATAAATATTAAAAGAAAGAAGGAGAAATGAAAACAAGAAAACCTGAATGTGTTTGCATTACGTTCTATTGGAGTGCACATTAAAACTTGATTCAGCTTATTGTGTTATAATGTGAAAGGAAAGGAGAAATTTTTTCTATTTGAGGGGGAAAATTGCGCCTGTTGCATACCCAAGATGAAATTGAAGTGCTTGTGAGGTAAAAGGTCTGGTTTTTATCCTAATACTAAAAATGGCAAAAATTAATCGTAATTGAACACTCTGCATGTTTATCTTCAAAGGGGTTGCATTGCAAGTCCAGAAAAGATGAATGAGAGTCTTCTTGTCATTTTGGCAAAAAAGTGCACTGATTAGTATCTTTTAGGTAATTACCTTTGCTAGAAAGATATTAGTCGCCAATCTTCTGTGAAGTAACTTTAACTGGGAAACGATTAATTTTGAAATTATTGCGCATAGCTAGTAATGGTGTTACGGTAAACTTTCTTCCAATCACTAATTTCATCTCTTTCAAGTAAGCAATCTGCGGTTCATTTTCTTTGGCTATCAACAGGTCTCTTCTGTTTTTTCTATTAGGCTTGTTTTCTATTAGGCCATGGGAAGTAGGAAAGTCTGTTCAGTAATGTTATGATTCTGTAAAATCAGGTCGCGCCTTTCCGAAATCAGATCATCAGATTACATGCGGTTTTTACTCCCTGTAAATACCATGATCTATAACATTCTGGACTGTTTTTGACACGTACAAGAGATTTTTGCACAGAAGTTTTGTCTTAAGCTGTTCAGTAGAGGAATTTAATTTTGTCTAGTATCTTGATCTGTTTTGCCAAATTGTCTTTTCTGAGGCTAACTCTAAAAACAGCTTCACTACCAAAACTGAGCTATGGTTAAGAAGGTGTTAAGTTTTCATAAACTTGGGTCTCTTGTACAGGCCTCGAAATTAATTTTTTTCCCAGGAGCAATTCTGCTCCTTTAAAAGGGTCAAAACTTTAGGAGTAAATTGGGTCTAACAAGGAGCAGAAAATGTATTTATTATGAAAATGGGCCAAAAGTTGAAGGAGCAAATTTGCTCCTAAGTTATTTTTTTAGGAGCAAAAGTCCTCGAACCAGTCGCAAATTGCACATTTGCGACCTTAACTTTCGAGCCCTGGACTCTTGTATTAGAGTGAGTAGCAACAGTGAGCACAAGGCTTTTCCTGATTGCAGTTGAAAGTGGACGGTTAAAAGTATTCGAATTGGTGGCTTCCTTATTTCTCTCAACAAAGCTTAGGGTACCATGCAGCATTACAGATGGAGACCGCCTAGCTAAACCCTTCCGGCTATTTGACCTCAACTAATACGAATCTAGCAATGAAAGTGTCAGTGTGCACAAATTATCAATTAAGCATACCCGCTGTCTTCGGTGTGTCAATCCCACTCTGACAGAAACTGCTTATCCAAAGGAATTGGCGAAAAACTTCTGTGATAAATTTGTATTCCACTCGGCAATAACTCGAAAAAAGAGCCTCACTACCAAAACTCAGCTATAGTTAAGAGAGAGGTGTTAAGTTTTCAAAAACTTGGGCCTCTTGTATTAGAGTGAGTAGCAACAGTGATTATCAAGCACAAGGCTTTTCCCGATTGCAGTTGAAAGTGGACAGTTAAAAGTATTTTCCCTGCTAGCAGAAGCCTCTTTTCCTTTGTATTCGTTGAGCTGACGGACGGGACGAAAAGTGACCTCTGCCATGGGTCGAAACTCCCTTTGATTCAACTGCCGTCCATGGTCGTGGACGGCGGTTTCCGCAACGCATGATCCCTGTATTGTTTGCTGACCGTGACTTGAGCCCACTATATCTCGCGCATTCCTTTACAGTTATTCCGCTGTCATTTAGTGAGCCTGCATAGTAACATGCCGTCCTGGAAAGAGAACTAAACTCGTGAAGAGTTACAACGTTTACTTTCTCTTGTTTTTGTTAACATGGACGACGGAAAGATAAACAATCGAAAGAAGAAGTTCTAAGCAACACTCGACGAGTTAAGGAATGGAATTTAGAGCGAAGAAAACATCTGTCAAGGCGAAGGACAACCTTCCACCTCCAAAGATTTTTCGAGCTGCGGACTTTCTGTGAAATGCTCCAGCACTTCTACGAGTCTATGGTAGAGTAATTTACACATTTGATTGTAAATTTGTATCGAAATCGCTTTTTAATTGAGGGATTCTTCATATTCCTTACAGTTTTGGTGAAAGTTTTGAAAAACGTGCACAGTTCGCATCACCAAATGCTCTTCAAAATAACTTGCCCATCGAGCGTAGCTTCCCTCGAAGAAAGAATTGAACGTGTTTGGTCTTCAGAAACAAGTAAAGGCGTGTTTGAATAAATGTATTATTTAGAAAAGCTTACTGTCTCTTCTTCTGTGTACCTTCATTCATAAAATTTTGAAAAGTAGTAATCAGACCTAAACAGACACAAATGCTCTGCTGTGGTTTGATTTCACGCGCGAGACAAATTTTCAAAATTTTGACTTTGAGATTGTATTTTTGGCTAATTCTTAATTGATAACTGGTGTATTTTATTTAAAAGTAAGAAATTTTAACTATTCAAGATCAAGTGAGTGTTGTTTTTTCAAACCTATAAATTGTCCTTTCGTACTGCACGTGGGTTGTTTATTACCAACTGCTAATTTAGTGGAGCGATCATAAAACACGCAGCCTTCAATGGGTTAAATTCTCTTTGATTCCTGGAGTTGTGGTCATGTTCAAAAAGCTTCCTTGTCCAAATAACTTGAAATTAATACCGTAGATTACAACAACTATCTCTAGACGAACTGTCTACTTTTTTTAGGGTTTTGGTGAACTCGCCATTTACGACAACAAAACTGTGCAGGTGTTTTTTGGCGCGCTAGTTGAGAAAGGTGGGAGTCGTCAGCTGATCACGTGCTAAAAGCATCACGTGACGTTTCGGTCGCTAAGTAACCGTGGCGCATGCTCAACACAGTTCATTTTGACCCATGGCAGAGGTCCCTTTTCGTCCCGTCCGTCAGCTCAGCGAATACAAAGGAAAAGGGGCCTCTGCTAGCAGGGAAAAAAGTATTCGAATTGGCGGCTTCCTTACAAATTTGTATTCCACTTGGCAATAAAAATGTAAGTCTGAGTTGATTTATGAATCCACGCAAATTATCAGCCAGACCTTCTTACCGACTGCTTTCGATGCACTAACCCTATTCAGACCCGAGGTGGGGGGGGGGGGGGGGGGGGGCGGCTCTTGAGGCCCGCCTCAACTTTGAAGTTGTGTAATTTCGTAACCGTCTATGCTATTACAACTAAATTTTGTTGCTTTTCCTAAAATTTAACTGGAACATTTTGGCATGAGTGTCTTGTGTCCTGCAAACTTGAAGTTGCCATGGCAATCGCTTTGTTACAGCCATGTTTTTTAAAAAATCACGATTCTCGCTTTAATCGCTACTAGTTTAATGTTTTCTAATCGAATTTGTATTTTTACATTAATTGTAGCAACAATTTATCATTTAGGAATAACCGCTCACTAAAAATAGGAATTTAGTGCTAATTTGAGGAAAACGTGAAATTTAAAACGTGAAAATCCAAGATGGCGGACTTAACTGGTAAAAAAGATGATTTCTCGCTATAAATTCCCTATTCGCCATAAATTTCAAGTGTATGACATTGTTAATTAATTATTAAAATAAATAAACGTTTTACAATCAACTGGCTTCATTTCTTGTTTATCAAATAAAGCAGATGAATTTTAAGAAATTCAACATGGCGGATCCAAGATGGCAGACACCAAAATGGCAGTTATATCTCTTATGTATCTACATAATTTCATGTATATTATAGATGGCCTTTATACCCAACAAAAGTATTTTTACTCCTTCAGTACGGTATTCAGTAAGTTTATTGCTGTAGAACTTTTAAGTGAAAGATTGAGAAACAAATGACGACATAATGACGTCATACACGTCACAGTGACATCACAGTATCTGTAGTGATTAGATTTAGCACATACACTATTCTGTGCAAATTTGGTTCCTCCCCCCCGGGCCCAGAAGGTCGAAAAGAGCCCGGCCTGAATAGGGTCAATGCCACAGAAAACTGCTTGTCAAAAGCAAATAACGAAGAACGTCGCCGATAAATTGATAATTCAACCAACATGAAAAACGCGTTGGCTGAAATATTAAAGTGAAAAAAAAAAAAGGGAACACTCAGCTAAACCTTCTATTTCCATAAGAGAAAACAATGCACATCTCAACAATGGAAAGTAGTAAACTTGACTGAATTCAATGTCGCCAAGAGTCCCGTTTCTCCTGTTGCCTTCCCTGTACTATGCCTTTTTTCTTCTTGAGAAAACGAGCCGCTAGTAGCCCTGTTCTAGGAAGACGATTCATGTTTGTCACTGCATTATTGAATGAGGAAACCTGGCAACTTCGTAGCTTGTAGTTTCTACCCAAAATTGCCTAACATCCTCGCCCCATAACACTGCAATGCAAATGAGACTGGATATTGTCATCAAAGGGGGCAAAACTGTCCTGCAAGAAAAACACTACCTGCAGCAGAATATGAAGGCAAGACAGTTAGGTACCGTACCGCGTACAAGCACACCTTTATTCGTAGAAGTTATTACCTCAATTTGCACGAAACAACACAAAGCCATTCATGTAGGTTTGGGTCTTGACTAATTAACGTGTAAAAATGTATCGTTCGCCTTACAACACATTTAATATTTTTCCTTTTTTCTCCACGGTTATTTTTGTTTTCCCAAGAAACTTTGACTCTTTTAGTGAAAATATCCTCTCTTGTCATTTGGCTATGATAGATTATTTCATTTAGCGACGCACTGATTGTTTTGAATTCTTGTCCTTGAATTTTTGAAGCTCTTGTTGAGCCTTTTTCAATCCCTGAAGTTAATTTAGTTCAAGAAAACATATATCACTAGTATAAGTATATATATATGAAGTCAGAAATAAAACGAAGCAAAAGAAATATGTAAGACATGCGTGAAAATCTGTTTCGTATCTGCAGCACAGCACCTGCTTTTCTCCATCATTGTATTTTTGTTTCTGAGTATTGTCAATATTTAGTTATTTGTCATAAATTCATCAAAAACAATGAGGAAAACAATTCATTAATAAATACATTAAGAAAGTGGTGAGGAGACTTAACGTAAACCATGGGGCTTATAAATTATTATGCTTCCTCGGTTGGAGAGTACAGATACATCAAGAATAAATTACAAAATCAAACGACGGCTACGTGTTACAATGCAGTTTCTACTTCTCAAGAGAAGTAGGGGGTTTGCACCAACTATATATATCAGAGTTGACAGAACTGTCAACGTAGTGACTTCAGAGTACACAGTATTGCCTAGTATCAGTTTTACAAATAGGAACATGGAAAGCATTTGCGTTCGAGAGAGGAAAAGTATTGTCATAGTTGTCGAACGAAAGAGAGCTTTAGTAACTTTACATAAATCGTTCTAATTGGAGAAGTCTTCTTTAGGATGCCAAGGGCTTTAATTTAAAGATTGGATCTGTGTGGGTATCAAAGTTGGACTTAATATTAATTCTGAACACACGTTGCTTTAAAATTACTAGACGATGGAGATAAGATGTGTTTTCGTTTCTCTTTGTTTAACACTGAAGGACAAAGGAATGCTCGCAATAATCCTGTTTACTTACCTGTATTGCATAATTATTAGCAAATACAGATACGGAGGAAAAACCATGTTTTGTGTTGTCAAATGGGGAGCAACTTATAGGCGGATCTTTGTTTATGTCGGCAGTCTTTGATCTAAGCATAAAATAAATTATCGAAAGTTCTATGGTTGGCTTGGCAAATGAAAACACGAAAAATTGAAAGAGACTGGCACACTTAGTAAAAATAGCAAATATGAGAGAAGAATGTTGAAAATTGAAGGAGATATTCCTTTTCAAAGGTCAAATTTACAGACGTTTGTATGGCTGGGTGACAACTTTTGTCACCCAGCCATACAAACGTCTGCAAATTTTGTAAATTTTGAAAGCAGCATTTGAAACCGGTTTCCTAAATAAATGTTGTGTGTTCTTTCTAGTTATAATCTTTTTTTGTTTCTCGGATGAATTTCAGTTTTCAAGATGTAAACAATGACGTCAGCAAGCATCCGCCTATAAGGTAAAAATGGAGAACAAGTGCTTCTTCCCAGGTTGGATTTTAAGGCACGTGAACCAGATATCTACCTTATTATAGGAAATTAACGCTCCATGAAAGTAAAAATTCGCGTTAATTTCAGTCACGTTAATTTTAGTGAGCGTTAATTTCCGCGTTGTTAATTAAGTGGAGCGTTAATTTCCGCGACCTTAATTTCCATCATTTTAATTCCATATCCTGACATTCTCAACATTCTTGACACCCACAAAACAGTAGCTTTCCTACATTTAGGCAGAATTTAACGCACACTGTCTGTAAAAAAATTGCCTCATTCATCTGTAGACCTGTTTTGTTTGTGATTTTTTTTGTGCAACAGTTTATTACATTCCTCTTGTCACCGTATTTTACACAGGTTTTAAGTTAGTATTTAATTACAATTTACTATTTGATTACATCCATTTTACAATAACAAGACTTCACAATTTACTAGTTATTTACAACTATTTGTCAATTACCATTACACAAGAGCTTGTTCGTGATTTTTACATTCAGTTAGAAATAAATTTGTTCCATGTCGCGAGCGTGGGACAAAGAAAAAATCTGAGTCCCCGACAGGAATCGAACCCATGACCTTCCGTACACCGGTCGGACGCTCTAACCACTGAGCTACTGGGAGACTCGTGGGGAGCATAGGTCGCCACGAGTCTCTTATTTCTTCTCCGAGCTTAAAATTTACCATCTTTCTTTATTTATCACCTACAGGGCACTTCGACATTGCTGATCCTAGCAGTATTCAGGACGCGTGTCACCACGAACTCAGTAAATATGACCGATGCTCGCCACGAGTCTCCCAGTAGCTCAGTGGTTAGAGCGTCCGAGCGGTGTACGGAAGGTCATGGGTTCGATTCCCGTCGGGGACTCAGATGTTTTCTTTATCCCACGCTTGCGACATGCTGAATATTCCATCTTTTCTTAAATTTGTTCCAGTTGTGACCGTAAAGTGTTTCTTTGTGTTATTAAAAGCGGAACTGGTAAAAACAGTTAACAGGAAGCCACATTGTGAAACTGCAAGAATTTCAATAAAGTTGAATAAAGTGAAGTTGAAATGAACTGAACTGATTTTAATTTTCAGTGAACCCGAATACTCCCTACGACTTTTACAACCTTTGCGTCTTCAAATCTTTAATTTTGTTAACAAGCTTTTCTCGATATCAGAACTTTGAGTAACATAGAAACTGATTTGACTATATCTAGTATGTTGGTTGTCGAATCACAAAATGCACGTGCGTGAAAAAGTAAGACTGCCGTCGCCAATTCTCAGTTGAACTGAAATTTGAATGAACTACTCCCCCGGCCTCCGCAACAATGAATGACTGAATGGATGAATGAATGAACAAATGAATGAAGGAAGGAAGGAAGGAAGGAAGGAAGGAAGGAATAACTTTTGTTAATCACGGTCGACTCAGCAGGACTTAAAAACACTATTTATATCCCAATGTATATCCCTTGATGACAACGACGACGACGACGACGACGACGATGATGATAATGATGATGACGATGATGATGATGTCGGTTTGTTCAGCATATGAGATGTGTCCGCTTGATGTTTGTATTTTACAATAAGACCGGCTACCGCTAACAGTGCACCTTTGAATAGTTCTCAAGATGACCCAAGTCTTTTTTTAAACATCAGTTTTTATGATGATGACTTTAACGTACTTGATGCTAACTCTTTCTTCTTTATTTCCTGCATAAACCTCGAAGGTAAGTCCCTGGCTCAGCTTCAGTCGCTTACTGTAATCCGCCCTCTTAGTGAATCCCCCTTCATGTGCAATAAAGCACCAACCCCGTGGCCTTTCCAGCTTAAGAGAGAAGACAAACTGTTCAGGAAAGGACATGTTTTCAGCGAGATGAACCTTCTCATCAATTCTCGAAATGTCGGTTAGCTCTTCTCCGGCAGATCCCTCTATCCCAAAACAGGGGGCTTTTTTGTCATATTTCACTTCTTCAACCGTTTTAAATCCAACAAAGTTGGTTCCGTCCGACAGGCCGTATCTTGTGTTGAACCCATGATCAGCTGCAGATTGGTCGATGCTGACGTCATTAGCCACGGTTATTTCGGCAGTTAGCGGAGATCCATCTGACAATACACCAGAAGGCACCAATGGAACTTTTAAAATCACAGATGGGGAACCTTTGTTGAAGGTTATCTGGTCACTGGCTATGGAGTGAGAACTGTCTATTTACGACGCATGTGCCTTGAGCCATGAAGGTGTCATTTTCTCTTTGAATATCACCTATCAGTGAAAACGAAGACTGTTCTTACCGTACTTGTATACGTACAAAATCAAGGTTTAACTTAAAAGCTCAGGTCAAAAAGCAATTTAAAATGTATACATAAATAAAAGAAAAACCAACATACAAATGCATAACATATGATATACTGAGTATATAAAAGAAAAAAATATACACCTTGGCGTTATAGTTAAAAACTATACACTGAAATGCTAAAATCTGGTGGACGGATGACGTAAAAAGATTAGGTTAGGTAGGGCATTCCACAGTTTCGATGTAGCAACCCTAAACGCGCGGTTACCTAGTCTCTTCTTTGATCCATTGGAAGAGCGGCACAGCAAGATGCCTTGCTCGTTAGGGCTTAACTCACAACAAATTAAATTCCACGTGAATTTCCTTTAATTATTTACATGATAGTTAGGCTTGAAGTATCGAAATCTAAGTATAGTAACTAAGAGAGTATTCGTTGTAAAACCATCGCTACTTATGTAATGCGAATGTTACTATAAGCCTTGGAGTAGACATACAAAGCAACATATTTTGTGCTACTAACCTTGGAAATGAAACCAGCGTAGGAATATCCATCTTTAAACTCGTAATCCCAAGGATGAGAGTGTCTATCAGCATCATTCAACTCACAAACCAAGTAACGAGCCTGGAAATTAACGCTCTGACATCGTTGATCCTCTGAGCATAAAATGAGGCAGTGGCCATGGTCTTTCACGTTACGTGTAGATACCACGTGACCTTTAAGATAACGTTCCAATATAGAATATGTGGTTTGGCATTGTTGGGTTGAGACACGGATGAGAAGAGACAACATCAAAAGAAGTATCCACTTCATTTCAGAGACATGGGAATAAGTTTGAAGGATTGCTGAGGGAACTCTACAGCTGTTGAAATATAAAATAGACCTTTGTTGGGGCATTAGTGCTGCCTATCAAATCCTCTTCATAACTTTGATCAATTGCAATCGTCATGTCTCCTTGTTTGTTTGTTTGTTTGTTTGTTTGTTTGTAAAAAAACATTATCCCAACGACGTCTTAACTTCTAGCAAATTTTATATTTTCTGGGGGACAAGGACCGTTATTTTAGTTCGCTATTATCTTGTACTACTTTCTTACTAATACAGAAACACTTCTGTAAGTTTATGACTATGCCGAAGTAGGAGATCTTAGAAAGGGCTATTGGAATCCAAGAATGAAAATTGTGGGTAACCACGTATTTTTCAGAGATAATTTAGCAGCCAAAGTTCCAAAAAGTTTTAAAATACATAACAACGTGTGGCATTTTCTTACCAAACGTAGGTTCAATTGTCTTTGAAAATCTCTAAGCTTCTTTACGGATCCCAATCAGATAGCCATTTCTTAGAACTGCTTTTCCCGCATAATCATAAACTGCGCAAAAATACCGTAGTTACCGCACTGTTAGGAAGCCCGAATTCTAGAACCATCCTGAGATGCACAGAACGTTTTTGCAGTAACAAAAGGAAGCATCGTCCTTAAAAATCAACTATTCATGGTCAACTAATCACGAAAGTGACGTAGACAAATGTTACCGTACCAAGCTAAGGAAACCAGAGCGCCAGCATTGTACAATTAACATAAATTTGCACTGGCCGTAGATCTTCTGCATCGGATCTCTAATGTTGATTCGTGATTTACAACTTGCCTTGAATGAAAACGTTGGCAGTGAGAAACGTTTTCTTTACTAGCTACGTTTTGTTTTGTTTTGTAGATTTCAGGCGTACGTCTGTTTGTTAATAATCTTTGGTCCAATATTTAAAAAAAAGTAAAATCAGTTTCACAAATAGATCTGCCATAATGAATCTAGCCTGGCAAAAAGTACGAAGTTTCGTATGGATCTGATTCAGACTCGAGGAAATATAGAAGATTGAATTCCACTCTATTCCATCACAGGGTGCACCTCCAGGAGAAACTCCATTTGTACGTGTGTTGGAGGGGGTAGCCTGTGAGCAAGCTCTCATCCTTCCGCTCCCTCGAGAGCTTGCTCGCAGACTAGGGGGGGGAGGGGGGAGAGGGGGCAGAAAGTTTTAGGAACAACACGACAAGGATTTGTCGTACAATACAAAGACGGCCTTGAATCACAGACCTTCCGTCCGAAAGTCCAACGCCGCGGCGACTCTCCGTTTGTAGACGACGATACACAAAAAAACCCCGTGAATTTCGATCGCAGTTTTCGGATCAGCCGTGCGTTTCTACCAGAAAGCCCCAAAACATTTCGGGCACCATAATTGACGCTTTATCTTGAAAATAAAGAAGTTTTTAAGGATGAAACTTTGCTATAAAATAAACTTTTCCTGCCTTAAGGACAAGTTAATATAACAGCTTTGCAGAAAAAGTGGCTCACAATTTTAAATGGGTCTTCGGGTCGAAAAAGTTGTCGGGACTTTCGAGAAACGGACCCTACAACCCTCATCCCACGTGCCTTCTCAGTTACGACGTAAGATATACGCCACTTTTATGCCGAGTAAGGGGCCGATTACATGGCGAATTTCAGCCCGGGCTGAAATTTCGGACCGCCTGACCGGGCTGAAATTCTGTTACGATTGCTTGGTGAAATTAGCCCGGGCGCAATGTTTAAAATTGGGCGGTAAAATTTGTAGGAAAGCGTTTTACATGCTTTTTTCGTGGACAACTAAAGCGGTGCGCATGCCCAAGTTCATATTTTAGCCCGGGCTGAAATTCAAATGCGATCGCATGAGGTTTTTCAGCCCGTTTGACCGGGCTGAAATTTCTAGCCCTGTTTGTGAAACCGCGCTGGAAATTTCAGCCCAGTCAAACGGGCTGAAACTCTCTTCACGTAATCGCAAACCTCTTTTTTGTTCAGGAAGCCGAGCTGAAATCTCAGCCCGGCTAACCGGGCTGAAATTTGCAATCGGTAATGTAATCGGCCCCTAACTCTTTCACGGCTGATACTAACAAGCATTAACAAGTCTTCAAATTAAATTCAAATTAACATGCCTGAATAAGGGTACAATTCCAGTCCTCAGATATACTATAGACTAAAGCCAAAGAGTGTAAACTATTGGCCTGATCCAACTGAAGATAACACTACAAGAACTGCTCCTTCGATACTGAGTTGTGTGGCTGAAAGAAGTCTGCCGAAATGTCAGAAATACTAGGACTGTATTAATTATTTAAACTATCTACAAAGAGAAAGTTAGTTTCAATTTGTTTTCCTTTAGCATTATCTATGAACAAACCTTTCATTACCACAACATAAACAGTGTACATATTAAACAGTGGGAAGTAGGTGTAAATTTGTTAACTGAGAACAACAAGGATATGGATGATCTGCATGAAAACCATCTGGTAATATGATTCTCTTTTATATAAACATCAAGATGAGTTGATTAATAGAACCTTGGTAAGGAAAATTGCTAAAGAGGGGTTAAACCTTTTTACTCCCAGACTGAGTGATACCTTAGTCTTTGAAAATTATTGTGCAGTACATGGTGATTTTACCTTTTGAGTCAGTGGAAGAAGTCTTAAATTGTGACCATTTAATTCAAAGGGCAGTACTTTCCTGTGGTGCTGTTTATTATCCTGTACAAGGTGGTTCTAACTTTTGTGTCTGTGCGACTATTTAACGTTGACTATTTCAATGAAGGCTACCGAGCAGTACTTTCCTGTGGTGTTATTTATTAAGCTGCACAATGTCGTTCTAGCTTTTGAGGATTATATATTAATGGTTTCACTTAGTAGAAAAGTAAAAGTTTGTTTGTAGATAAATATATAATTGCTGAAGAAAAACAAAACACGAATTGAATAATTAATAGAATCGTCCTCAGCTAATATTTTTTGTACAATTGCTTTTCAGTCCTCCACTTAACTTGGCGAAAAGCAGTAACCGTTCTTGTAGTACTTATTTCTGACCAGAAGTTATCGGCTTGGCATTGATCAATGATATATCAAAGAATTGTAATCTAGCCTAGGTGGTCTGCGTAGGGTGATAAATAATAATGGGCTGTAACGCTGGGTACATGAGATGAGGGGCACAGGCCTAGAATTGAGGGGACATGGGATCGGGAATTAGTGATCTTATAAAGGTGTCGTGCCTTCAAGCCCTTTATCTTTGCCACACAAATACTCAACAAGCAACTCTACGGCTATTCGCTAAAAAAGGAACCCATCAATAGCAAGACCGACAGCACATAGTGTGCCATGGAGAGAACCATGCAATACATTGATTGGTGAACACTCAATACCCCAGCACGCTATCCTGAAAAGGTTGTTCCGAAAACGCGGGGTCGGGGTGCGGGGTGCGGGGTGCGGGGTGCGGACTGCGGGGTCAACAAAATAAAAATAATACAATAAATAAAATAATAATAATAATAAAAATAATAATAATAATAATGTAGCTTAACTTCAAATTAAAAAAGAAAATGGCTAAATACTTTTAAAAATATAAGAAAAATATATAGATAAAGCGAGAACTGATCTGAATATTTGACTCTCACACGAACCAATAAATAAATGAATAAATATCGAGAAATTTTTATCATTTGTAATGGTCGTGAGGTCTGTGTGGAACACTCTTTTCTGTCGTTGTTTTATTTTATTTCATTTCCGGTGCATTAATATTTTTCACCACTTCTATGTTTTGGATATATAGTGAAGCACTGAGTTGTAAAAGTCAGGCAACCAAAATGCAGCTGAACGGTATGACGAGCGATCGGTGCCAAATAGAGTTAGCGGTTCGCACCATGTTGATTTCACGCACGAAAATAAAACCGTGCACTATTTTCATTGCATGGGAATTGAGGGCTATTTACTGGGGTACTCGAAGAGATGCCTTTGCCAGAAAGCAGCTTTGTCTGAGACTGGACATGGTTAGTCGATTTATCTGTTATTGAATATTGGTTTGTCTTTGAAAGTTCCTTTTTGCGTTGTTAAAAACTGATGACATTTCGTAAAGCTAATATTATCATCTTAAATCTAAATACCCGCTGGATAAGCGACGAGGAGACCTAAGTCTTATTTCGAATTAGAATGAATTCGCATCGCTCAATATTGACTCAATAAAAATACATTTTATACCCACAGTTTTAGTAATCGCTTCTACTATCGCCTTTGCCAGCTCTTCGCATCGCATGACGTCAGGGGAATCATCCGCTCTGTCGGTAAAGGTCTAAAGGATCTAGTTTAAGCGCATAGTAGTTTCGTATTTCTTGTTTGTTTAGTTGTTGTTATTGCCTCAAAAGCGAATTATAATATTTTTACGGCCATTAGTGCCTTTGAAGAGAAATGTCAAAGATAAGACGGAGAGGCTGTGCAGCTTGAGCCGAGAGCAAAGTGCGAGTCACACGTTAGCGATGGGCAAGAATCTTTACAAAAGTTACACGCTTGGCTGGCACTTCATGGCACGCATTTTTAGCTAAGGTAAAGTACGGGTTTAGCTAAACTTTCGGGTAAGAGATCCACTGGTACTATGACCTTGTTTAGTGTACATTCATTCCCTTTTTCCTTCCAAGACGAGAGCGCGGGCGATATTTGCCCTCTTGCGAGAAAACGGGAAGAGGGACTGCTTGTATGATGTATTGCTTGATGTAATTTTAATTTTACTACCTTAAATTATCACGCGATGTAAGTTTTGTAATTCTTTGTTTTCCTATTATAACTTCTTGGTCAATGTAAAGGACAATTGAGTTATAGGAAATAGCGATATAGAAATAAAGTTTATTATTATTATTATTATTATTATTATTATTATTATTATTATTATCATTATTTTTTTTGTATTTAATTAATGTTAGTAGATAATCCTTTATTTTTGGTTTGTTGGTTTTTTGTTGACCCCGCACCCCGCAGTCCGCACCCCGCACCCCGACCCCGCGTTTTCGGAACAACCATCCTGAAAAATAATTTTCAACAGCTGCAGATTTTCCCTCGAAAATCTTCGTATCAAACTGTTTTCCATATTTCTTAAATGAAGAGGGTTCTTCTTTTGATGTCTTCTCTTCTAATCGTCGTCTCAGCCCAACAGTGCCGAACCACAAAGGTAAGATATCTCAAAGGCCACGTGATACCTGCTCACAACGTGAAAGACCATGGCCATTGCCTCATTTTATGTTCGGAAGAACGGCGATGCCGAAGCACTAATTTCCAGTTACGTAACCTGGTTTGTGAGTTGAATGATGCTGATAGACACACTCATCCTTGGGGTTACGAGTTTAAAGATGGCTACACCTACGGTGATTATGTTGCCAAGGTTAGCGTCAGAAGTAATGTTTGCATGTTCACTCTAAACTGTTACAAATATGCCAGCTTATCGGCTTATTGTAACTCGAGGGTCCCCAGTAAGGTTCTTCAATCTCGTCATCCCGACCAAATTTTTCCCTCAATCCCGTAATCCCGACGGTTTTTATCGGCTAATGCCGCCCGATTCCGAACATGCGTTTTAAAAAGTGCCTTACAGGGATTCCAGATTCCCTCATTTCCGGTGAACCAGTGAAAGGTGGTGGGATAAGAAAAGTGGTCCGGTCAAAATAGGCAAGTGACAGGCTCGAGGAAAATGTGGGCAACTTCTGTTGTCAAAATGAAAGGATTTTTCACTTTTCATTAGCGGATACCGATTCTTTACAACAACATTTCCGGAAATCTCGCATCTTAAGACCGCCAAATCCCATATCCCGTTTTAATTACAATCCCGAATCTCGCCCCCTCCTCTAAAATCCCGAATCCAAATCTTGAAATAAGCCAAATCCGGGATCCCGAAAAACCTATTGCTTAACTCAAACTGAGCAGATTTGGAACAAAACTGAATACAAGCCTGGTGCTACGGCAAAAGGCTGATCTATTTAACGGCCAATATTTCGGCTAACAAAGTTAGCCTTCTTTAGGGAAAGGGCTATACTGAAGGAAAATTCTACAGCGACTCCTTAAATTTGAACTCCAAGAAAATATACAAGTGGTAAATGAGTAACGAATAAAAACAAAAAGTAAACACTAAATAACATGATATGTACAGGTATATATGTATATAATAGGGACAGCTATGTTGAGATGTTGGTGATATAGTTTTACCTCTGTCTATGAGGTAAAAGCTTGTTTAGCTCCAAAAAAGATTCACTTAATTGTTACGTTTAGAAAAATACTTTTTTCACTTTACAAAGTTATTGAAACTTCAATTTCTTATGAACTGCAATAACTAAACGGGACAAAACAATCACCCGCAATAAATATAGATTTCTTCATGGTTAGTGTGCGCGTGATTTTTATGTACGCGTTGTGTCTTGTGAAACATAACATCACAAACGAAAGAGCGAGCTTGCGAGCGAGTGAGTTTGTGACGTTTGACAAGACACATCAAGTGAATAAAAATCGTACAAGCGAACCAACCATGAAGAAATTTGTTTATTTTATACGTACTGAGATTTACAGTAAGAAAATTTTGTCTATGACTACGTCAATCACGCAAGACAAAACAACAACTAAGGAAACCAACTCTCGGCAACTAACCGCTTTTACTGCAGCAACTTAAATAAGCTTGCAGGTCATAATTTAGCATAAATCATTTCATGCTTCTTTCCTGGCCGACCACTTAAACAATAGCAAAAACAATTTACGAGCGAACAAGGCCAAATCATTTCAGGAAACACCTGACAGAATAAAAATACAAACTACGATTATTGAACGACAAACTGTTGAAAATATTTTTGCAGAATGGAAATAATTTAGAACTTGTGTATTAGGAACTAAGAAGGCTGCAAAAATTCTTATCTGTAGTTTTGATTATTTTTGGAACCTTTACTGAAACGAAAGCGCTGTCATTCATCCCAACTTTAAAGAATCGATCGCTCTGGGCAATTATCTCCAAGATATGAAAAAGTAACCTGAAAAAATTCAAAATTATACTAATTAGGCTGAGTTTATAACGCTAACCTTTTTCAATCAAGTTATCAGCTGAATCACTGCTCCAAGTTGTCTTGTTGTCATAGATAATTTGCGGATTTGATCTTATTTGTTTTATGTTGGGTTCGCAATCTTGCTCACCTTTCAGCGAATGTTGATATATGTACACCCAGGGGGAAACGGTTTTAATGTAAGGGCTTTCAGTGGAAAATGTTGGGATGTTAACTCTTTATACAATGAGAAAAATAACTTAACGTCCTTAAGGAACTCTCAAACAGGAAGAATAATTCTTGTGGCATTGCGGCAAAGATCCCATGAGAGACATTTGGCAGTTTTATTTCGCATTTTTCACTCAAAGAACAGATCAACTTTATGACACGGTAATCAATATGTTTGTCCTGAAAAAAGTGCTCGAAGATTTACAAAGTCTACATATCGAGACAGGATAGATTGGCACGTTTTCGATTTGTGTACAATAAATGTATCAGGATAAATAAGAAAATAATCCTTTCCTTGGCTGGTGCAGCCTTCAACTCTAAAGGATTCCGAAACACAAAGGGTTAAGCATAGATTATGTCAGGTGAGAAATTAAAAACGAAACGAACATCGAACCAACAGATAGATCAAGCGATACATGTACAAGCTTACCGCTAACAAGAGGAAATTAAGTGAGACAACTGCAGCATAAGAAGCCAATAAATTTAACTCGTAATTTTTCATGATCAGCTCCGATAGATTTCTTCCATCTCAAGAGAATCCAGGGACGGGTTATTGTCCTCGGTAGGGACAAAACCACGTACAAAACAGTCCCGTTTTTATGTTTTCTTCGGCGACTATCCTAATAAGCCTCGATTCCATGCTCAGCCGCTCACTCGCCCCAGGTAAGCCGCCATTCGGTGTATTGAGACCCTTTGTGAACTTGTGGGACTCGCATGTCGATTTAAAAAGAAAAATAGAGGATATTACATGGCGGCCCAAAGATGTGAATTTTATTTTCGAGTGGTACCACGAGATAATAAAATTCGTATCTTCTAGCCGCCATGTAATTTTCTTTTTATTGTATAGACAAGAGTATCTTAGCCAAACAATAGTGTAAAAGCGAGAAATGACGTCATTGATGTCCTCACTAGTTAGGAAATGGAAAATACGCCACTCGAGTCCCGGATGTCGTTTCGTATGAACTTTACGAGTCGTCTCTTCTCCACTAAAACACTCTTGTCTTTCTTATTAGGCGGCGCACGTGCTAGGCACGTGTGGCCGTCTTATAAACTGCAAAAAATATTCCTGAATGGGCGGAAGTCACTAGACTAAACAATCAGGCTCGTTAGAGTAAAAAGTAATCTCTCAAATACCGCACAATTTGCTTGTGATATTACCTCTTTTCCACCTATAGCTATGACGTAACCAGATAGAAAAAAGTAACCGTAGAAAGGAGCGTAATTTTGTTGTTTTGAGTTTCGCAGCGTATTGAAGTTAAGTAAAGGTAAGCGTTGAAATGTTTATTTCTCAGGGTAGTATTGACAAAATACATTAGAATCACTGGTCGGCATTCGAACAATCGCCTTGTTGTTATCACGAAGTAAATTAAAATGGACCTGCATCGTTGTTTAAAAATAGATTGCAATTAGCCTGCACTCGTGTCGTTAGGATCCGAATGGAGCCCTTGCCTGCAGGCTGAAACATTTGTCGTGAATGCCTAAGGGTCGTTCTTAACGATATCACGGTTTAAGAACGATTTATTTCTCCAGGTAAAGCCACAGGTTTTCTCCTGGAGAAAGAGTCGTACAGAGAGGTCACAGGTTACAAACAAACAAAGTTCTCAAGTTGCATACATACATTTAATTCGTTACATACCGGAACTGCAAATTGTCCTTAACAGGTCACCGGAAACCACGAACTACTAAAGTTATAAAGGGGAGGGGGAGGGGGGGGGGGGGTGGTGAGAGACTATGCGCCGCCTGTGAATTCTTCAGAATTTCTTGTATAATAAAAGCGTGCAACTATCATTCCATTGTCAGTTACCGTCAATAAAGCACAGTGTTATAAAATAAACACTATTACACAGGTTTGATGGCTGCTAATTAATTAACAATTAGTATTTAATTACAATTTTCTATTTGATAACATCCATTTTACAATAACAAAACTTCACAATTTACTAGTTATTAACAATTATTTGTCAATTACCATTGCACATGAGCTTGTTCGTGATTTTTACATTCAGTTAGAAATAAATTTGTTCCAGTTGTGACCGCAAGGTGTTTCTTTGTGTTATTGGCGTTAATTTCCCTCATTCTGAAATTTTACCCCCTCTTTCGAGTTCATTTCCTTTATTGGGGAGTAATTTTCCCTGCAATTCGCATTAATTTCAAATACCTTAATTGACAAGCGTTAATTTCCTTTAATAAGGTATGCCCTGCTCCTTTAGAAAAATTACACAGCAGGGTATGGGAAGCTGACTAACTTCCTTTAAGCCCCAATATTAACATTCATATTCTCCCCACTATTCTCCTTATATTTCTTATGTTGCTAGTTGGGAGAATTTGATTAAACATCAGCACATTTCATTTCTGGTGATCATTTCCTTTATTCTCGTGACCTGTTTGATCGATCAAGTAGTAATACTGTAAGGAGAAATTAGATGCTTGTCACTATTGGGGCTAAAAAGGGTTAAACTGGGAATAACAAGGTTTCTGTTTTCACTTGGTTGAAAGAGTTTTCGCTGCAAATTTAATGTTCCGTTTGAAAGAATAAAAGCGAATCTGATAAAAACAGTTAAAAGGAAGCCACATTGCGAAGCTGCAAGAATTTCAATAAAGTTGAATGAAGTGAAGTTGAAATGAACTGAACTGATTTTAATTTTCAGTGAACCCGAATACTCCCTACGACTTTTACAGCCTTTGCGTCTTCAAATCTTTAATTTTGTTAACAAGCCTTTCTCGACATCAGAACTTTGAGTAACATAGAAACTGATTTGACTATATCTAGTATGTTGGTTGACGAATCACAAAATGCGCGTGCGTGACAAAAATAAGGGTGTCGTCGCCAATTCTCAGTTGGACAGAAATTTGAATGAACTACTCCCCCCAGGATGAATGAATGAATGAATGAATGAATGAATGAATGAACGAATCACAGTCGACTCATCAGGACTTATATCACTATTTATATCCCAATGTATATCCCTTGATGACGACGACGTCGATCGACGATGATGACGATGATGATGATGGATGATGATGATGATGATGATGATGATGATGATGATGATGGTGATGATGATGACGATGATGATGTCGGTTTGTTCGGCATACGAGATGTGTGCACTTGATTTTTGTCTTTTACAATAAGATCAGCTACCACTAACAGTGCACCTTTGAATAGTTCTCAAGATGACCCGAGTCTTTTTTTAAACATCAGTTTTTATGATGATGACTTTAACGTACTTGATGCTAACTCTTTCTTCTTTCTTTCCTGCATAAACCTCGAAGGTAAGTCCCTGGCTCAGCTTCAGTCGCTTACTGTAATCCGCCGTCTTAGTGAATCCCCCTTCATGCGCAATAAAGCACCAACCCCTTGGCCTTTCCAGCTTAAGAGAGAAGACAAGCTGGTCAGGAAAGGACATGTTTCCAGCGAAATGAACATCTTCATCAATTCTCGAAATGTCGGTTAGCTCTTCTCCGGCAGATCCCTCTATCCCAAAACACGGGGCTTTTTGGTTATACTTGGTTTGTTCAACCGTTTTAAATCCAACAAAGTCGGTTCCGTCCGACAGGCCGTATCTTGTGTTGAACCCATGATCACCTGCGGATTGGCCGATGCTGACGTTATTGGCCACGGTTATTTCGACAGTTAGCGGAGATTCATCTGACAAGACACCAGAAGGCACCAATGGAACTTTTAAAATCACAGATGAGGAACCTTTGTTGAAGATTATCTGGTCACTGGCTATGGAGTGTGAGCTGTCTATGTACGACGCATGTGCCTTGAGCCATGAAGGTGTCATTTTCTCTTTGAATATCACCTATCAGTGAAGACGAAGACTGTTCTTACAATACTTGTATAAGTACAAAATCGAGGTTTAACTTGAAAGCTCAAGTCAAAAAGCAATTTAAAATGTATACATAAATAAAAGAAAAACCAACATACAAATGCATAACATATGATATATAGTATATAACAGAAAAAAATATACACCTTGGCGTTAAAGTTAAAAACTATACACTGAAATGCTAAAATCTGGTAAACGGATGACGTAAAAAGATGTGTTTTAAGTATTGATTAGGCAGGGCATTCCACAGTTTCGACGTAGCAACCCTAAACGCGCGGTTACCTAGTGTCTTCTTTGATCCAATGGAAAAGTGGCACGGCAAGATGCCTTGCTCGTTAGGGCTTAACTCACAACAAATTAAATTCTACGTCAATTTCCTTTAATTATTTACATGATAGTTAGGCTTGAAGTATCGAAATCTAAGTATAGTAACTAAGAGAGTATTCGTTGTAAAACCATCGCCACTTATGTAATGCGAATGTTACTATAAGCTTTGGAGTAGACATACAAAGCAACATATTTTGTGCTACGTACTAACCTTGGAAATGAAACCAGTGTAGGTGTATCCATCTTTAAACTCGTAATCCCAAGGATGAGAGTGTCTATCAGCATCATTCAACTCACAAACCAAGTAACGAGCCTGGAAATTAATGCTCTGACATCGTTGATCCTCTGAGCATAAAATGAGGCAGTGGCCATGGTCTTTCACGTTATGTGTAGATACCACGTGACCTTTAAGATAACGTTCCAATATAGAATATGTGGTTTGGCATTGTCGGGTTGAGACAACGATGAGAAGAGACAACAGCAAAAGAAGTATCCACTTCATCTCAGAGACATGGGAGTAAGTTTGACGGATTGCTCAGGGAACTCTGCAGCTGTTGAAATATAAAATAGACCTTTGTTGGGGCATTAGTGCTGCCTATCAAATCCTCTTCAGAACTTTGATCAATTGCAATCGTCATGTCTCCTCATAGGCGTACGGGCACATTCGGACTTGGGGGGGCGGCGATCTTCTTGCCCGAAAAAATTACACAATGCCCGAATGTGTAAGCGTTGAAATTTGGATATAAACGAAGTTAAATTGCAAGAAAAACAAAAAGGTTCGCAATTCTCACGTCTACTGAAACTGTTATAACTCCAAAAACAGTTGTTTTCAAACCTCGCATACTCTATGAACTCTATTGACAAGTCTACTCATGCGATCAATCTTGTTAAAATTAAAAAGTTATTAAAAGAAAAAGTTTTTCCTTCCGTGGCGCTGTCCGAAAGTGTTAATAATCTTGTTCATACTGTTAACAATAACTTTGTTCCCATAAGAGCGCTCAATGCACACGATAGCGAGGCTGTTCAGCCTATTTTGCCCCATCGTGCTCCGAAGGTAGGTCTTCAAGCGTCGGAGTCCGCTGAATGAGCGCTCCGCTGAGCAGGGACGTTGCGGGGATGACGGCCAGAACGGACGCGACCTTTGAAAATTCTGGGGTCATTTCATACAGGCTGTTTGCGTTCAACACTTCGATGACTTCTGCAGGTGTTATTATCGATTTTCCCACGTGTGCTGCCTTACACTGACAGAACAGGCGTTGGTCTGCCTGGAGTAGCTCCCTGTGCTAGCACTGGTGGGCGAATCACTTAGGGTGATGTCACCTAACGGACAATGTCACTTAACGCACAGTAGCTTCCTGAATAGGGACGTGTTCATCTTGGTCATCCTGCAGTTCCAGAACCACAGACACAGGCGAGATTTCAACTCTTTCAATGCCATCAGTTTGTACATTCCAACAGGAACCAGTGTTATCTTGGTCATGTGCGTCAGTCTGGTTGTCTGATCTGAAGAGCTTCTGTGACGGCCGCGACTCCGCAGAGCTCTTGGTGAAAAAAGCAAGCTGACTCTGATTACGCTCACGTACCATAGTGAAAGCAACTTTCTGTCCTTTGTGCACAGTTTTGGCATGATTATCTTTATAATCGGAATCGAGTTCCTTCTTACATACACCACAAATAACGCGCTGGCAATAAGGGCGTTTTCTTTTTCCTCTATCAGGCTCTTGATCCGTCATAACTCAAGGTTCACCTCTACCTCTCGATCTCCAGTCTAAAAATGGGACGTTGAATAGAGTACTTTACGGTAACCGTTTACTTTCTGAATAAATCGCTTTAAATTATGAAGTTGAAGCATCGGATGCTGTTCTTACCATTTCAAGCGTGACAAAAAGACCGTAATGCATTCCATAATAAAACTAAGTTGCGGAGCATAGTGCAGTGTGATGTTTTTATACGTACTGATTAGTAATGTTTATTAAAAATTCAAGATTATAAGTTTTGATTCAAGGATCTCTTTTTGCCAAAATTTTTTCATGTATTTCTAATGCAAATCGCACGGGACTGTACACGATAAAACTAAGATAAAACACAGCTTTTGCACACGTGGCCGGCATTTTGCTGTACATAACAGATCATGCAGCGGTCCAAAAATATATAAGCTTTCACTGAATGAGAAGTAATTTCGCCTTTTAACACGCTAAAGTGCACCCTACCAAAATCGAACAAAAACACCCAACTTATGCCGTTTTGGTGAAATTGGAATAAGCGTTTCTTCTAATCTAAAATCAACTGTCAAATTTGCAACGCGCTCACATTGTTGCTTTTAATCTCCATTCACGCAAATTTGGAGAGTTTTCCAAAAGTTTCACCGCCTAGCTTGACAATGACGGACAACGCTTAAGATAAGTCCGTTTAATTAAGATTACACCAAAGAAAAAATAAAAACACTCGGGCAAAAACCCGAAGAGCTAACCTCCTGCATTTTTTGCAAATCTTTATCTCCACGCTTTGGTAGTTGGTACAAGCCGACAAAATGCCTTGACTTAATTACCAATTATTTACCTTTCGTCTTGTCGACCGCTTGACCTTAAGGCACTTTCTACTTGATCTTGAACTTGAACTCTTTTCTTGATCTTGAATTTGAATTTTTTTTCTTCTTAAGCAACGGTTACTTTGACTCCACGAAGTCCTCAACTGAAACTCAACTACCTGTGAGCTGCACGCGATTCACAAAGCGTACGCGTTCTCCCGCCTTATGTGAATTGGCGCGAACGTTTGGCGCGAACTGCAGCAAATGCCAGGCTGCTAGCGATCGGCAGATCGGCAGCAAAGCCATTCAAACGTTTCAAGATGGACCGTTAGGTCGTGTTGTAGAAGCCGGACTCAATAAATAAATACATATTTTAATCAATGCATAAAATAAAATAAAAAGAAACTTTCAGGAAAAAACACGACAAGAATTTGTCGTACAATACAAAGACGGCCTTGAATCACAGACCTCCCGTCCGAAAGTCCAACGCCGCGGCGACTCTCCGTTTGTAGACGGCGATACACAAAAAACCCCGTGAATTTCGATCGCAGTTTTCGGATCAGCCGTGCGTTTCTACCAGAAAGCCCCAAAACATTTCGGGCACCATAATTCAGGCTTTATCTTGAAAATAAAGAAGTTTTTAAGCATGAAACTTTGCTATAAAATAAACTTTTCCTGCCTTAAGGACAAGTTAATATAACAGCTTTGCAGAAAAAGTGGTTCAAAATTTTACAAATGGGTCTTCGGGTCGAAAAAGTTATCGGAACTTTCGAGAAAAGGACCCTTCAACCCTCATCCCACGTGCCTTCTCAGTTACGACGTAAGATATATGCCACTTTTATGCCGAGTAAGGGGCCGATTACATGGCGAATTTCAGCCCGGGCTGAAATTTCGGACCGCCCACCGGGCTGAAATTCTGTTACGACTACTTGGTGAAATTAGCCCGGGCGCAATGTTTAAAATTGGGCGGTAAAATTTGTAGGAAAGCGTTTTACATGCTTTTTTCGTGGACAACTAAGGCGGTGCGCATACCCAAGTTCATATTTTAGCCCGGGCTGAAATTCAAATGCGATTACATGAGGTTTTTCAGCCCGTTTGACCGGGCTGAAATTTCCAGCTCTGTTTGTGAAACCGCGCTGGAAATTTCAGCCCAGTCAAACGGGCTAAAACTCTACTCACGTAATCGCAAACGTCTTATTTGTTCAGGAAGCCGAGCTGAAATCTCAGCCCGGCTAACCGGGCTGAAATTTGCCATGTAATCGGCCCCTAACTCTTTCACGGCTGATACTAACAAGCATAAACAAGTCTTCAAATTCAAATTAACATACCTGACTAAGGGTACAATTCCAGTCCCAGTCAGATATACTATAGACTAAAGCCAAAGAGTGTAAACTATTGGCCTGATCCAACTGAAGTTAACACTACAAGAACTGCTTCTTCGATATTGAGTTGTGTGGCTGAAAGAAGTCTGCCGAAATATCAGAAATACTAGGACTGTATTAATTATTTAAACTATCTACAAAGAGAAAGTTAGTTTCAATTTGTTTTGCTTTAGCATTATCTATGAACAAACCTTTCATTACCACAACATAAACAGTGTACATATTAAACAGTGGGAAGTAGGTGTAAATTTGTTACCGGTAACTGAGAACAATAAGGATATGGATGATCTGCACGAAAACCATCTGGTAATATGATTCTCTTCTGTATATAAACATCAAGATGAGTTGATTAATAGAACCTTGGTAAGGAAAATTGCTAAAGAGGGGTTAAACCTTTTTACTCCCAGACTGAGTGATACCTTAGTCTTTGAAAATTATCGTGCAGTACATGGTGATTTTACCTTTTGAGTCAGTGGAAGAAGTCTTAAATTGTGACCATTTAATTGAAAGGCAGTACTTTCCTGTGGGGCTGTTTATTATCCTGTACAAGGTGGTTCTAACTTTTGTGTCTGTGCGACTATTTAACGTTGACTATTTAAATGAAGGCTACCGAGCAGTACTTTCCTGTGGTGTTATTTATTAAGCTGCACAATGTCGTTCTAGCTTTTGAGGATTATATATTAATGGTTTCACTTAGTGGAAAAGTAAAAGTTTGTTTGTAGATAAATAATTGCTGAAGAAAAACAAAACACGAATTGAATAATTAATAGAATCGTCCTCAGCTAATATTTTTTGTACAATTGCTTTTCAGTCCTCCACTTAACTTGGCGAAAAGCAGTAACCGTTCTTGTAGTACTTATTTCTGACCAGAAGTTATCGGCTTGGCATTGATCAATGATATATCAAAGAATTGTAATCTAGCCTAGGTGGTATGTTTACAGTTTTATCTGCGTAGGGTGATAAATAATAATGGGCTGTAACACTGGGTACATGGGATGAGGGGCACAGGCCTAGAATTGAGGGGACGTGGGATCGGGAATTAGGGATCTTATAAAGGTGTCGTGCCTTCAAGCCCTTTATCTTTGCCACACAAATACTCAACAAGCGACTCTACAGCTATTTGCTAAAAAAGGAACCCATCAATAGCAAGACCGACAGCACATAGTGTGCCATGGAGAGAACCATGCAATACATTGATAGGTGAAACTCAATACCCCAGCACGCTATCCTGAAAAGGTTGTTCCGAAAACGCGGGGTCGGGGTGCGGGGTGCGGGGTGCGGGGTGCGGGGTGCGGACTGCGGGGTCAACAAAATAAAAATAATACAATAAATAAAATAATAATAATAATAATAATAATAATAATAATAATAATAATAATAATAATGTAGCTTAACTTCAAATTAAAAAAGAAAATGGCTAAATACTTTTAAAAATATAAGAAAAATATATAGATAAAGCGAGAACTGATCTGAATATTTGACTCTCACACGAACCAATAAATAAATGAATAAATATCGAGAAATTTTTATCATTTGTAATGGTCGTGAGGTCTGTGTGGAACACTCTTTTCTGTCGTTGTTTTATTTTATTTCATTTCTGGTGCATTAATATTTTTCACCGCTTCTATGTTTTGGATATATAGTGAAGCACTGAGTTGTAAAAGTCAGGCAACCAAAATGCAGCTGAACGGTATGACGAGCGATCGGTGCCAAATAGAGTTAGCGGTTCGCACCATGTTGATTTCACGCACGAAAATAAAACCGTGCACTATTTTCATTGCATGGGAATTGAGGGCTATTTACTGGGGTACTCGAAGAGATGCCTTTGCCAGAAAGCAGCTTTGTCTGAGACTGGACATGGTTAGTCGATTTATCTGTTATTGAATATTGGTTTGTCTTTGAAAGTTCCTTTTTGCGTTGTTAAAAACTGATGACATTTCGTAAAGCTAATATTATCATCTTAAATCTAAATACCCGCTGGATAAGCGACGAGGAGACCTAAGTCTTATTTCCAATTAGGATGAATTCGCATCGCTCAATATTGACTCCATAAAAATACATTTTATACCCACAGTTTTAGTAATCGCTTCTACTATCGCCTTTGCCAGCTCTTCGCATCGCATGACGTCAGGGGAATCATCCGCTCTGTCGGTAAACGTCTAAAGGATCTAGTTTAAGCGCATAGTAGTTTCGTATTTCTTGTTTGTTTAGTTGTTGTTATTGCCTCAAAAGCGAATGATAATATTTTTACGGCCATTAGTGCCTTTGAAGAGAAATGTCAAAGATAAGACGGAGAGGCTGTGCAGCTTGAGCCGAGAGCAAAGTGCGAGTCACACGTTAGCGATGGGCAAAAATCTTTACAAAAGTTACACGCTTGGCTGGCACTTCATGGCACGCATTTTTAGCTAAGGTAAAGTACGGGTTTAGCTAAACTTTCGGGTAAGAGATCCACTGGTACCATGACCTTGTTTAGTGTACATTCATTCCCTTTTTCCTTCCAAGACGAGAGCGCGGACGATATTTGCCCTCTTGCGAGAAAACGGGAAGAGGGACTGCTTGTATGATGTATTGCTTGATGTAATTTTAATTTTACTACCTTAAATTATCACGCGATGTAAGTTTTGTAATTCTTTGTTTTCCTATTATAACTTCTTGGTCAATGTAAAGGACAATTGAGTTATAGGAAATAGCGATATAGAAATAAAGTTTATTATTATTATTATTATTATTATTTTTATTATTATTTTTATTATTATTATTATTACAAGTGAGATCGGAAAACAATATTATAATTATTAGTTAATCATTAGTAATACACCTCTTATCAAATTAGAACCAGTGTTTCATAAATTTTAAATAAGCCTCTGTTGTAGGTAATATAAACTTAAATATCTAAGCAATTTAAATGCTTTATTCAATAAGTGATTTGAAACCGGGATACTATAGTGCAATACGTTTTCTACAGTGTAAGACGCTCTCATACTCATATTTTTCTCCTTATATGGTAAAATGACGCTATAGTTGAATGATGATGATTTGCTTGATTTTTCTTTCTTGACTGTCCAATAGTGGTAGTTACTCAGAAGGAGTAGCTTACTGGAGTTAATATGAAATATAATTTAAATTACTGTAAAAGTTCTAATAGTCCTGCTCTCTAATACGCCTTCTTACCTACTACTTGCTAATTACAAATAAACTATTTGCTTACAATTATGTCATGACATTGGGGCTTGAAAATTATTTTATGTTTCGACTGATGCCGGGTATTATTTTACTGCCAGAGGAAGATGCGAAGAAATGCAGCATTATGCATGTAATTACTTACATGTAATTCAGGTGAATCAATCTATTCATCTATTTTAAGTACCAATCAGTCAATCAATCAACCATTCAACCAACTGGCTGATAAATCAGTCAATCAGTCAATTAAAAACTCAATCAATCAATCAATCAATCAATCAATCAATCAATCAATCAATCAATCAATCAGTCAATCAATAAATCAATAAATAAATCAATCTGTGACTTCAGTGTTGCCAATGCGAATAACAAATGGTCCAGTAATGACTAGTGACTTTATTTGATGCACAGATTATGACTCACTCTCTTACTACCCCAGACCGTGATGGGAGTAGATCTCGAGACTTTAGTTCTTTTTGGTTTGATGATTTGTCATCAATAAGCATTGTTACTGATTGCCATAATCTGGTACCAAAGAAAAACAAAAGGAATAGCCTCTTCCTAAATCATTTCAGAATAGTCTGAAACCTAACAGGCAATGAACTGACAAAAAGGGATCAGACTGTGGTGAATCAGTCAATCGATCTAGTTTTCCCCATAAAGAGAATTCAATCAAATAGGTCTGACTCTTCATTCCTGGGATAGTAGTGGGGGGGGGGGGATACTCCCCCAAAAAGAGACATGGGGCAGGGTGTGCTCATCAGATATTTTGAAGTAGAGCCCTAAAAGGTGTACTCCAGGATTCATTCCATTTTCATACATCATCCACTTAGTAGTACTGAGGGGTCAGTCAAGCTAATCAATGACATCAAAATGTTAAGCAGAAAAAGACAAAAAAATATATAACCTTATTTCAAAACTGCTCTTCAAATTTTTTATTTGAATTGATAAAGTGTGTCTGGGAATATAGCTAAAAGTACAAATTTCTTAACCAAACCCTTAATAATAAACTGCCATATTTTCCTGACATCAGGTTGATGGAATAAAAACCTGTAAGAAAAACAAAGCAGATTTTTAATTATCGCAATTACCAATAGTAGGACAGTCAGTGTACACGCGCCAGAGAAAAATGAGAGACTGCTCGTAGTCTATGAGAATGGTACCAACTTGGGCCGGTACGACTTCAGATCGACTCCAAATGTTTACCTCTGTTTACACGAAACGTATGAAACATGAAGCTAGTATAAAATAATTATCATCTTAGGCTGTGTTTACATGAGTGATTTCATCCCAAGACGACTTTCATATCGGTGTCTGGTCATTTACCTGTAAGTTTTTACATGGTTTGGAGCTGAAATGGTGTTTACCCTGGGACGATTTCATCCCGGTGCTGAAGACCGGGATGAAATAGTCCGAGGGTGAACACATGTCAGCTCCAAATCATGTAAACATTTACAGGTAAATGACCAGACACCGCAATGAAAGTCACCCCGGGATGAGATAAAAGTCATCCCGGGATATAGTCACTCATGTAAACAGGGCCTTAGGCTGGTTTAACTCATCACTGCTGCTGAACCAATATGAATGACTCAGAACGGTTTGAAATCAGACTGGGGTGCCACTTAAGCATGAACAGGGTTCCAGTTGGTCTGAGATATTTGTTTTGGGTATGCACGTTTAATAAGTGGCGTTGGAGCATTCCAAGCTGTTGGATAATAGATAAACTGGATTTTTAAGGATGGGATGGTTGCGGACAATATTAACACAAACAGAGTTTAGATTGGTCTCAGGTAAACACTTCATGCCAGTCTGACTTTCAGACCGGTCTCATGTAAACAAAATCGTACCAGTCTGAGTTTGCACCAGTCTCATGAAATCAGGGCGTTACTGCCCCTGGGTCTCTGAGGATGTTGTTAAAGATTCTTGAGAGCTGCTCGACTTTAGGCTAAGGGGGTGTTTACATAATACCAGCATGATTTTCATTCTGGTACAAGTTCCTCCCGATTTCCTCTTGTTTCTCTGTATTTGTTTAATAATTACAGCACAAAATCTCATAACTGTACAAGTCATACCTGTGTGAGTTTGCCCCAGTAGTGGTACTGGGTCACAATAATCACTGTGGTACGGAAACCCATACATGGTATAACTGTTTGATTCCTTCTGCATTAAGTTTTAACCCTTTAACCATCAAGAATAAATCTTACATCACTGTGAAAAATGGATTTTGTAAGGTTTTCATCACCTACCCCAATGGAAGTCTTGATGGAACACTCATGTAAATGTTGTGATTTAATTTTATCCTTGGTTCAACTTTTATTTTCCTTTGTGAGTATTAGGATTGCCAATTTTCTTTTTCCGAAAAGGCTGTTTTAGCCACCCCGTCTTCTATGTGTTTACATGACAATATAAAACAGATCATGCTCAAATTCCACACTACAGAAATTTGTGCTTGTTCTCACACACTTAAAGGCAGATGGTTTAAATATCTGGTATATTTGAATGATTTTAAAACTGTTTAAATGTGCTTAATTATGTTTGACTGGGTTCAGAAATTGGAAGCAAACACTGCTATATGCATATTATTGGTTTAATTGTGTTCAACTACCGAACCCAAATTAAACCGATCATTGCATTTGACCCAGTTCATTTTACTGAACAGTGAGATAGTACATAAGCTGGGATAATTATATGATTGATATCTTCCATGTGCATACCTTCACTGTAAGAAAAGCTACATCACTGATCACTGCTGACATATACATGCCTAGTATAGATAAAAAAGGATCAGTGGAAACAACAACTTCGGGGCTAAAAATTGACAGTCTCCTGGTTGCCAGTAGCAATTTAAAACTGACCAGGGCCACTAAAAGTTGAGGTTTGTTTTTATTGACATGTGACTCCAGTCTTACTTAGAGTTCTACAGTATGTGGTACTTTTTCCACATGATTATTGGCGAAATCCCTGGATAAAAGACTTACTTTTCACCCCGGTTGGGAGGGGTCTATTCAAGTAAATATCGTTTTAATTTTTTTTATTTAGACTAGAGGATTTTGAAAGCCACTTTATCTAAATGGCCTGGTCCACTATACTAAGCAAGCAAGTGAAAACACCCTGGGGACAAGGTTGGAATTCAAGGATACTGGCCCGAGTTGCAATTCAATGATTCAAGCACTGAAGCTAATTTTTTACCCTGCAAATTATGGAATAACTTAATCAGTAAAAGTAGAGAATGAGATGTACATAAAAATTACATCCACTTGCTTTGAACTCGATTATCTTACGCATATTTCCCAAAAGTGATCAACACATAACTTTTAATAAAAGTTTTACATGTACCTAATTCGAAATTTAAATTTGTTGTTTGTCATCAAATCATGCCAACTATAGCTTTGAACCTTACTTAATCTAAGAAACATTCGTGAGTCATTAGATGTATATAAATAATTTGCAAGCAGTGAAGAAAAGCCCAGCTAATAAACAAATGGAGTTGGAGATAAAATAAAGTATGTTATGTGTTATGTTATGTTGTTATGAGATGTTTACAACACGTAAGCTTAAATGATGCTACACAAAAGAATTTAAGCTTATCTGCCAGTATCAACATTAGGAGAATAGCCTGACCTTCTTGCTTTAAGCAATAGCTGTTTGAAACATTATTTTTAACAGCAACGCTGTAATTAAAGTTACTGAAAACATAAAGGATGCGATGCTACACTTTTACTTGGCCAACAAACAACATACGATTCACAGACGAGTGTACAAAAACTACATCACTTCATATAACGTTTATTTTAAGACTTACGAAACTTAATAAACTTTAGTTACCAACCTAAGTGTCTATCTTTCGGCTTTTTGCTACCGGAACGAAAATGGCAAATTATTTAAGCACTGGACTAACGATAAATATGAAACATTAAACTATAATGATCGATCGGTAATATATTAAGCTGTTTACTGCAGACAATAAAAAGCTATAATTACACGTACCTGACATTAGCAATGCAGCGAAAAATGAAGTGCTGTCCTCTTTCCGAGAAACCATTAACAATTCTTTAGCAGAAATGGACCACAGAAAGCTAAAACACCTTTTCACTCCATTTTTCAGCTTTTGTCGCTAGCTATGGCGCCGCGCCTAAAAAGTGCACCAGTCTTCCTAAGCAATCCGTGACATTGGTGCCCAGTACTCCGCGTGCCTGCAAATTCACATCCCTGAGCTATATGAAAACGAATTTTTTCAAAAAAACTGTTAACGTAGTTAGAAAGAGCATAGTTTGAAACCAAATATGCTGATTCGTTTTTATATTTATATTAAAACCTCACAAAACAGGGGATTATCAAAAGTTTAAGGTTCATTTTCATCGTGTTTTTTTCAAAAGGAAAAATAATAATGGACGTTTTTGAATAACTTGCAATTTTTTCTGCAAAATTGCTGTGAGAAATTACGAATTTATTGAGCTTAAAGCAGTTTTAAAGTGATTTGAATTTTCTGTGCGCTCTGGTCACGTGACCAATGACGTCACAACAGTGAGCATATCATGGTCGTTACTTTCATGCGAAGTTCTATTAACCAGCCAAGCTTTGTTTCTCTCCGCCTTAAACTACCATAGTTACTGACTCCTTACCAGACCCCTGGGAAATGCTCCTGTACAGAGCCACCTTAACTTTCAAATGCCAGATGTCAACTGGCAATTTCCATATTGCCCATTCCAATGACTATCAGGGCACGTTATCCGCTTTTGAATTGATGGAGGCCTGTTCTTGCAGTGAGCGAAAACATATTTTTTGCCATAGTCACGTGAATAATGACGTCATCACCCTAACGTTAATATGAGGGATAACTTTCACAAAGTTGTAAATAACACATGGTACAGCATTCTCTTCGACCACAAATTAACTAAGTTATTTTGCATTGAAATTTTTGTGGTGCAAAGCATTCTGGGAAGGTTCTTATTATAATTATAATATTGTTTTTAATTATTATTATTATCATTATTTTTTTTGTATTTAATAAATGTTAGTAGATAATCCTTTATTTTTGGTTTGTTGGTTTTTTGTTGACCCCGCACCCCGCAGTCCGCACCCCGCACACCGACCCCCGCGTTTTCGGAACAACCATCCTGAAAAATAATTTTCAACAGCTGCAGATTTTCCCTCGAAAATCTTCGTATCAAACTGTTTTCCATATTTCATAAATGAAGAGAGTTCTTCTTTTGATGTCTTCTCTTCTAATCGTCGTCTCAGCCCAACAGTGCCGAACCACTTATTCCACAAAGGTAAGATATCTCAAAGGCCACGTGATATCTGCTCACAACGTGAAAGACCATGGCCATTGCCTCATTTTATGTTCGGAAGAACGGCGATGCCGAAGCACTAATTTCCAGTTACGTAACCTGGTTTGTGAGTTGAATGATGCTGATAGACACACTCATCCTTGGGATAACGAGTTTAAAGATGGCTACACCTACAGTGATTATGTTGCCAAGGTTAGCGTCAGAAGTAATGTTTGCATGTTCACTCTAAACTGTTGGAAATATGCCAGCTTATCGGCTTATTGTAACTCGAGGGTCCCCAGTAGGGTTCTTCAATCTCGTCATTCCGACCAAATTTTTCCCTCAATCCCGTAATCCCGACGGTTTTTATCGGCCAATGCCGCCCGATTCCGAACGTGTGTTTTAAAAAGTGCCTTACAGGGATTCCAGATTCCCTCATTTCCGGTGAACCAGTGAAAGGTGGTGGGATAAGAAAAGTGGTCCGGTCAAAATAGGCAAGTGACAGGCTCGAGGAAAATGTGGGCAACTTGTGTTGTCAAAATGAAAGGATTTTTAACTTTTCATTAGCGGATACCGATTCTTTACAACAACATTTCCGGGAATCTCGCATCTTAAGAGGGGATGTCCACTAACATCGAGCGAGTGTCGGCACATGATGAAAAATAAAATTCCCTCATAAATTTTCCACGGATACCCTATAGCAATCTAAGAAGCGTGGTGGAATTTTTTTCTTGAAAAATTTTTTTTAAGCCCGAAAAAAAATTTAACATGTTTACGCCACACGTGTCCTGTAAACACGCGAAATAAACGTGTATCATACCTTCTCGTAAACTTCGCTCTGTTTGATTTGCACCCCAGAAAACCCCCATTTTAAGCATGGAAGTTTGCTTATAAAGTGTGTAGGAAGTAATTGAGTCCTGTTTTAGATCTGTGAATTAATTTTCAAGGTCATGGCGAGCCGCTGAAAATCACTAAAATTCGCTTGCTTTGAATTCTCAATTTGGCACAGTTTTTCAAGAGAATGTTTTCCTCCCCGGTAAAACACCAAATCACTTGAAATTCAGAATTCTTGAAAGACGAAATACCATTCTAAAATCAGGTTTAAAAATTAGTTTCGGGCTTTTTATCAGCGCCGAGTACAAACGCTCTCAAAATCCTGATAATCACAACATTAACCTGTCAACCAGTACAAACAATAGGCGCGTGCCTCCGACTGAATAGCCGAAAACTTGGAATTTTTTCCTTGTGTCCTTTGGTATTTGGATGAAAAGTACAGGATAAAGGTCATATCTAGCTTACCTTGAATAAGATTTTGTCTAAATGTCAGGTTTTGTCAAGTTTTAGGTGTACTGTCCAAGGGCCATCTTGACGCGTGGAATCGACCGTTATCTCCTGGTATCTCCAGATTGACTTTCAACTAATGAATAAAGACTCCGCCAACACATTCGCATCCCTTAACGAATGGCAAATGAATTTTTAAAATCTCCCAGTGTTAATTCCCTCAAGAAACTAAATAACTTTGCAGTGATCTCAACATTCATCTCAGAAACCGCACTGTTATTATGGTCTGATTTAACTAAATTTGTCTGTCACGCAACGGGTTCTGGTCAAGTCACATGATAGGTTTTGGTGATGGATTGCAAAAATGGGAAAAAAATCGAAAGATTAGGACGTCTGAAATAACTTAAGCTATGAAAAAAATTACACAAGATAGAAGGCGATGTAAATAGTGATGGCGTTTGTTTCAGCAACTCGACCGGAATGATCCTTTCCCGTTTTCATCCCAGATGCCGGACTGCCTCAATGTAAAAACAAACCGCAGAGATAGCTGAATTTTTTTCCAGGATTTAAACTAAAGCATATCGAAGGTTAACAAAGAAGGCATCCATTTGTTTTTTACAAGTTTCCTGAAAATTTGAAGTTCACTTTTCTCTATAATCGTAAGTTTTCAATGCGTAGCACTTGGCTACAACTGTGTTTGTTTACTTACATTCCGTCCTCCTGTTTGGTGTCATGTTACACCGCCGAAGTTATGCCTGAAATATCTTTCGACTAGTAAAATAGAGTGATACTACATATGACGGGACTATTCACTACGCAATTCTGGCCTGTGAAAAGGAAGTTGCCGATTACACAGATGTACATTTTGTGACGCTCTGGCGAGAGGAAAAAATTGTCACGTGTTCACTAGAAGCAGAAAGTATTAGCTTCCGATAGTCTAAAATAGCAAATTTCAAGAGTTCGACTTTTCAAGTCTAATTAATTTCACGGTGAAGGATTTCAATATTACTTGGAAGCCACCAGTGTTGCGTCGAAGAAGGCGCCTCGAGAAGCTGCCATTTGCTGAAATAATTTTCTTGTTGGAAATCAGGCGTGTGAGAATTTCAGGTGCGGCATTATTGGAAACTAGGCAAAATGTCTTAAGTGTGGATCGGCTTTGAGTAAATGTTCAAAAACTGATAATTTTCGTTAAAAAAAAAGAAAAAAAAGGAAAACGCCAGATTTAACACGCAGCAGTTGTAGAGCGCTTCCTCTATATCGCACCATTGTAAAAGGATAGGTTCTTTGGAGTTCTCGCAGACAGGATCCCTGTCACCGAGTACAATAGCCAATCAAACCATTATCTCCCTTGGCTGCGAATAGAGGTCACTTATTCTTTTCCGAAACTAGCTGCAGGCGTTTGCGCCTCTTACAAGCGATATGAACAAGCAGTTGCTGTTCCAGTTGGAAAAAAGACTTTTCGGGTCACACTTGCAGTGTTGGAATCAGCGATATCCACTCAGAAGTTGAGCTTCGTTGATTTTCTTTTATCACGCGCAAAAGTATTTTTAATTAGTATTCTTAACATGGACCATTTGCCCAGCCCATCGCTCTTGTCTGGGAATAGCGCAGAGGGAACTAATCAACGTTGGTCGTGTTGAGTTCTACCAGGGCTGTCTAAGTATGCCTCGAACGGGAAAGTGAGAAAAGCAGACCGTGGAAATGGCAAGTCGGAGTCCAAAGCTATTTTGCAACACATCGGTGTCTTCCCTCCAGTGGGCTCTGGTAAGTACACTTTTTTCTCATACCCACTTTTGTGCATTCCTCGCTGTGATGGCAGAGGTCATTAAGCAGATTAACACTACTATACCAGCCCTGAAGACAGTCAGCTTCCGGCAAGACAGCGCTGGCTGCTACCACTGTAGGGCCTGCAGGGCTACCATAGTTTGCGCAGGAGTACTAGGAGCAGAGCTGGGCTCCATTCCCTCCCCATGGAAGGAAGGGAGCCTGCGACCGCAACGCTGGTGGAGACTAAGTCGGATACATTTGTCCTCCTAAATTCCGGACACGATATCAAGATCCCGGTGGAGAACCATCCTTAAGTGTCATCCGGTGCGCGTCCATTGCAAGCCGTTTAGTTACCACTTGGAAGATCGATGGTGTGAATATACAGTTTTCTAAAGAAAGAATCCGTCCGTGTATGAAGAGCATATGGCGTGGGACCTATAAGACCAATAACTGCGCTGAAATCTAAGGCCCCGTCATCTGATAGTCTACCGTCCATAGCAGTGCTCTAAGCGAAACCGAGCTCGTTCTCCTCATCCGTGAGAAGACGCAGAAAAATCGCACAACCAACTGTCTCTTGACAAAAAAGGGGGTTAGTTTCTAGAGAAACTGTGGTGCTGCATCTGTGGGGAAGCGAAACACAAAACTTTGTATTTATCAACTGAGTTGATAAGGTAAATTGAGCCACCGTGAAGAGATTGAAAGCTGACGTTTCGAGCGTTAGCCATTCGTCACAAGGATGGTTCTCCACCTTCGTCACCCGCACTGCTCAGAAGATCAGGTGGAAAGCGACAAAGACCCCTAAACATTAGGACTCCTTGTCATGATGAGTCTCAACATGAGTTGAGTTTCAAACTCAACTTAATTTTGAGTTTCATGTATAAAATTGTAATCCGCTAGGTTTGCCATAAAATGGTTTCATAAGCTTATAAAGAACGAAAAGGACGGTTACGGCACCCCTGGCCACACCCCCTGGTCTTGAGTAAACTCAACATACATTTTTACATTCTCACTCCTGTCTTGAACAATTTTTGAAGACCAATGCATAGAGACCTAATAACAATTTCTTTTTCAAAGCCCTAGCAACAGGCAAGGTTTTGGCAAGGCTTCACTGCCTCTAATGACACTGATAAATACATAAATACCGTTAACTGCCACTTATAAGCCCAACCTCCCAGTTATAGGCCCATCTACCTGTAAACAAAAAAATACATCCGGTATAAGCTCCACCGGATACAAGTCGCCCTCTAGTTTTCCCTGTTTCCTTAATATTAAGCACTCTCACAGAACACTGCGAAGATGAACTCTGAACTTCTGTTTTGTTGCGTTCCGGTTACGTTCGTGTTGTTACAGTTTTGATTTTGTTGTTAAATTAAAATTGAAACGAATTCGATTTATTGTGACGTTTCAAAGGTTAATTGAAAACTGGTAAATTAAAAACGTATTTCCATCAACACTGCTGTGGCTCATTTCGAAACTTAGAAGCCCCCCCAGATATAAGCCCCTCCGTTTGTAAGCCCACCCAAAACCCTTACAAAGTTGTATAAGCCCAGGGCTTATAAGCGGCAGTTGACCGTAATCGGTCCTTGGGTCCACAGGTTTTCAAAGTTCTCATTGCTTTGTTTTTGTTTGTTTGTTTTTTGCTTGCTTGCTTGTTGTTTTTTTTGTTTTGTTTTGTTTCCTGTGCATTTCCCCCTCCAAGTCAAACCCGACGTCAGGTAAAATCAAGTGCGTGACATTTTGTTGCGTGACTCAAACTAAACAGGCTTGTAAGCTTTCGGCAAGGAATTATCGTTTCGAAATTTTACAACGAATACAGATCAAGAAAAGACGTCTTATAGGAGAAAACTCTTTTGAAGTTCAAATAAGGCAAAATCATTTTATTCCTGAAGGTTCTTCATTTTAACAAAAGGAGGCGGGATGGAAATAAGTCATTTGGGTTGATTGCCAATACGCGATGCTTCAGTGATGTTGTTGACCCCAGACGCCAAGATGGTTATTATGAAAGAGTACGCACAGAACCTGATATTTAGACAATACCATATTCAGGTGAGCTAGACATTACCTTTCTGCTGTGGATTACAACCGAATACCGACCAAAATAGAAGAAATGTCCACATTTTCGGTTATTTGGTCGTAGGTATGCGCCAATTGTTGACGTGTTAATGTTGTAATTATCGGGATTTTGAGAGCGTTTGTACTCGGCGCTGATAAAGAGCCCGAAACTAATTTTTAAACCTGGTTTAAGAACGGCATTTCCTCTTTCAAGAATTCTGAATTTCAAGTGATTCGGTGTTTTACCGGGGAGGGAAACTTTCTCTTGAAAAACTGTGCCAAATTGAGAATTCAAAGCAAGCGAATTTTAGTGGTTTTCAGCAGCCTGCCATGACCTTGAAAATTGATCCACAAAAGAATAATTTGACTCAAATTACTTGTAAACTCTTCAACAGCAAATTTATAAGCTCAAAACAGGATTGTTCCATGACGCGAATTAAACAGAGCGAAGTTTACGAGAAGGTATGATTTGCGTTTATGTGGGGTGTTTGTAGAGACACGTAGTGCAGTAACGGTTTTTAAATTTTTTGGAGGTTTAAAAATAGTTTCTCAACAAAAAATGCCACCACGTTTCTAGAGCTACCATAAGGTATCTCTGGGCGAAAAACGGAGAATTTTGATTTTTCATCATGTGCCACATATTTTCGATTTCGCTCGGTCTTAGTGGACATTGCCTCTTAAGACCGCCAAATCCCATATCCCGTTTTAATTACAATCCCGAATCTCGCTCCCTCCTCTAAAATCCCGAGTCCCAGTCTTGAAATAAGCCAAATCCGGGATCCAGAAAAACCTATTGTGTAACTCAAACTGAGCAGATTTGGAACAAAACTGAATACAAGCCTGGTACTACGGCAAAAGGCTGATCTATTTAACGGCCAATATTTCGGCTAACAAAGTTAGCCTTCTTTAGGGAAAGGGCTATACTGAAGGAAAATTCTACAGCGAGTCCTTAAATTTGAAGTCGAAGAAAATATACAAGTGGTAAATGAGAAACGAATTAAAACAAAAAGTAAACACTAAATAACATGATATGTACAGGTATATATGTATATAATAGGGACAGTTATGTTGAAAAGTTGGTGATATAGTTTTACCTCTATCTATGAGGTAAAGGCTTGTTTAGCTCCAAAAAAGATTCACTTAATTGTTACCTTTATGCATGGTTCAATTCTACCTGTTACCATCCCCCCCGGGCATACCCCCGGGAATTTGCAATTTTTTTCTCACTTGGCAGTCTATTCCCCACCCCCGGGCACGCAGAAAGAGACAATTCCCCACCCCCGGGATTGCTCATCGACCACCTGAATCCGTTGTTTTGTGTACAAAACATAAATGACGATATTGATTTCCGTACAATAGCAAAACCAGACGTTTTGACAAGAACTTAAACGCTTTTCTAGAGTTTATTGAACGAAGGACACTACAAGCATAATATAATAAAAACATGAACACTATATTTGAAAAGGAAAACTGAAGAAAAAACTCTAACCGCACTGGCATACGGCTGGTGAGTAAAGAAATGTTCTTCGCCATGTGTTTTATTCTAAATATAGCGCATACGCACAAGAGGCCCGTGAACAAATTGATGGCAGCATTAAAGGAGTTTTTCTTAGCTTGTTTCATAAGAACACTGGACTGAGATCTCTGTTTAATATAAAGCTGTCGTCTTATTATAAATGTAAACACACTGAAGAAATATTTCTTTGTTTGTGACGACCGCCATTCATTCGGAGCGGCATCAAACGCACATTCGTTCAACAATTTATAATAAACGTACCGTCGAACACAGATTTTAATTTTTAGAGATTATTCTTCTCTAACCAGTCTGCTACAAATTCTACAGATTTTCCCTGGAAATAGGCAGTCTTCTCCATGCGGTCCGGGGCCTTCGTATCAACTGAGAAGTGACGTACTTTACATGAACAACAAGAAGTTATTTTCGATTTGCCCCGCCCCCCTACCCCCGGGACAAGACCGCTTCAACAAATTCCCCACCCCCGGGCCCGAAGGGCTGGACTTGTCCCCGGGGTTGCCCGGGGGGGGGATGGTAACAGGTAAAATTGAACCATGCATTCGAAAAATACTTTTTTCACTTTACAAAGGTATTGAAACTTTCAATTTCTTATGAATTGCAATAACTAAACGGGACAAAATAATCACCCGCAACAAATATAGATTTCTTCATGGTTGGTGTGCGCGTGATTTATATTTACGCGTTGTGTCTTGTGAAACATAACATCACAAACGAAAGAGCGAGCTTGTGAGCGAGTGAGTTTGTGACGTTTGACAAGACACATCAAGTGAATAAAAATCGTACAAGCGAACCAACCATGAAGAAATTTGTTTATTTTATACGTACTGAGATTTACAGTAAGAAAATTTTGCCTATGACTACGTCAATCACGCAAGACTAAACAACAACTAAGGAAACCAACTCTCGGTAACTAACCGCTTTTATTGCAGCAACTTAAATAAGCTTGCAGGTCATAATTTAGCATAAATCGTTCGCTGCCGGTAGTACAAAGATTTGCTTTTTACAACACAGAGAGTCTTTTTGCGTTTACAAACCTCAATTTTCATGCTTCTTTCCTGGCCGACCACTTAAACAATAGCAAAAACAATTTACGAGCGAACAAGGCCAAATCATTTCAGGAAACACCTGACAGAATAAAAATACAAACTACGATTATTGAACGACAAACTGTTGAAAATATTTTTGCAGAATGGAAATAATTTAGGACTTGTGTATTAGGAACTAAGAAGGCTGCAACAACTTTTATCTGTAGTTTTGATTATTTTTGGAACCTTTCCTAAAACGAAAGCGCTGTCATTCATCACAATTTTAAAGAATCCATCGCTCTGGGCAATTATCTCCAAGATATGAAAAAGTAAACCTAAAAAAATTCAAAATTAACTAAGTAGGCAGAGTTTATAACGCTAACCTTTTTCAATCAAATTATCAGCTGAATCACAGCTCCAAGTTGTCTTGTTGTCATAGATAATTTGCGGATTTGATCTTATTTGTTTTATGTTGGGTTCGCAATCTTGCTCACCATTCAGCGAATGCTGATATATGTACACCCAGGGGGAAACGGTTTTAATGTAAGGGCTTTCAGTGGAAATTCACAGGACGAAATGACAGATTTAATGTCACTTAAAGGTATCTTAAAGATAGAGTAAAGAACGGTTTTCTGTTTCTTTAAGTGTATCTTAAACACATTAAATGTTTATTTCCTTCATCTTTAAGAAATTCACTTAAAACACTTAATGAACCATTTACATGCCATTTAAGCAGTGTTCTTAAATGGGCAGTATCGAGTTTTTTAAGATCCTTTAAGTGACAACTTAAAGGACAGCATATAATCCTTTAAGAGGAAATGTTTCTTTAAATGTTAAGTAAATGGTAAGGAAAGTATCCTTTTCGCATCTTAAATTGAACTTATAAAGGGCCAGTAAAGAGTGTTTTAAGATCCTTTAAGTGACAACTTTAAGGACAGGATAGAATTCTTTAAGAGCCTTTGTCACCTTAAATGTTAACTAAATGTTAGGGAAAGTATTCTTTAAGTATCTTTAATTTCAAATTAAAGACAGGAAATGAAATTATATGAACAGGAAATTCCGTTTAATCGCCTTTGAGTGACAAATTAAAGGGACAGAATGCATATTCTAGCATCATTTTTTTGTTCTTGTTTTGCAATTACTGCCAATTTGTATATTTACTACACATTCGATGTAAATGAATTATCACCCCCACATATGAGAGAAAAACAAATACATAAACAACTTTCCACTTAAAAACATAAACTTTTTATTGTTTCCTTTCAACCTACTTAATGTTTTACAAAGGAACGTAACACACTGTAAAGTGGTATAAATACACTACAAGTAACATTAAAATTAGAGTTCTGTAAAATATATATCATTTTAACAATCAACAGTAGCTTTTTCTTTGTTAGATAAAAATTGTAATTTAAAATGGACTTTAATAAATATTCAAGATTCAAATTTCCTTAGATAAAAATTGAAATTCAAAATGGACTTTCATAAATATTCCAGATTCAAAATTTCCTTTTAATATGCTTCTGAAGTATATAAATCTGTAAACAATTTCTAATTCAGTGATGAAGTAATGAAAAGCTTTCTTAATACTTAGTAATAATCAAATACTGCACATTTAACATTAAAATTTGCAAGTTATGTACTTGTTGACTGAGTGGGAGGGCTGGATGGGACGACATTTGGCTCATTGGGTCATGGCATTTCAGTGCCAAATGGCGTATAGCAACAAATGCCCCAGTGCATCTGCTGTGTACAGGTAAACAGGTCACCCAAGTACACAACAGATAGATTAGAAACAAAACAATACTCACAACTTTCGAAGCTGCTCACTTACACTCAAAACAAACAATCATTAAAAAGTTACTTCACACAGGCACATAAATGCCCCAGTGCATCTGCTGTGTACAGGTAAACAGGTCACCCAAGTATACAACTTGTATACTACTGGTAGCTTTCGAAGACATGAAAAAGGCCCCTCATTACTCTCTTCACTGTCCTTTTTTCGGGAGTGTCTTGACTGCATAGTTTTTAAATTTTGTTAAATTTATATTTCCTTAAGCTCCTCGCTCTCCCAAGGAATTTCTTTGATGACAAACACCAACTTCTCGTCTTCTTCTTCTGACTCGTCTGAGGATGTGTAAAGCTGCCATCTTTCCTTTTAAATTTGCGCTCCACTTCTTTGCTTTATCCAAGGCAATAATCCTCCTGGCATTTTCTGCAGCACAAAAGTAAGAAAGGTTTTAAAAGCTGTAAAAAATCAACACTTACAGTTCTGGAGGGTAAGGCTAGTGTTTCTTTGAAGTTCTTACATGATTGTGTGTTGGGACAATGTAAACAATGAAGCCCAATCCTGGAGACACAGAGTGGCTCAGTCACCAGTACACCTGTAAATAAGGAAACCTTGTCATTATGGAAGGATTACAGTCAAGATTTTGCCTTTGTCTGCAAACAATAAGCACTAAGATCTTATATTATAAACTGAGCCTTTGTAATAAGCTGAAGTGCATTTTCAATCAAAACTAATAATTTCAAAGCTGAATCCAATATTTAATTAGTATAAATGTTCTCACAACATGCACACTTGTGCTATTCCTAGTGAAAATCGTATACAGGACTGGACTGTTTTAGCTCTTTCCCTGGTTCTTAAATGACAAGACACCTTATGAACACCTGCTATGGACACTAATTACACACATTATATCTTTTAATTACAGTAGCTCATGACACAAAATTATGTCACCATGCTCTATGAACACCTGCTGGCGAGGAAAACAGAGACTTTTCTCTGACCAAAGTGAAAATTTAAGTTTTCTCTTATATCAACCATCCATAGCAGTAGAACACAATTAAAATGAATTATTTTCATATTTAAAATAAGAAAAAAAAGACTGTTGCTTTTGACTGACATTTTCTCTTGAGGTTCAGACAAACAGACTGAATATTGTTCCATGACGAGACGCTACGGGGTCTAACTGGAAGTACATTAAGGAATGCGGGGTTGTGGACCCCGCATTCCTTTCATTTTTGAATTTTGATCAAGGCGCCGCGAAAGCAATAGGTGTTAAAATCCGCCGCTTTCGCTGTCAACAAAGCTTTTCTCTTACCGGAAACACACTGTTGTTGAATAAATATCACAGACCTTTTTGCAAGTTGATCGCAACGGCAAATTAATTTTTGTGGCTGTTAACAAACAATAAGATAATAGGCTATGAATAGCCTCTTATTTCTCTAGAGGATCGTAGCGCTCGCGGGCGGTTTTACCGCCTCTCCTTTCTCCGGAGAGGTCATTTGTTGGTATGTGATCGGACGTTCTGAGAGAAATACTTGAAGAGCATCTATAAACACAACATGGTCTTTCTCCCGTTTTTAACAAAATCGCGAATATATCGAGAATTATTCACAGAAACTCGATAAGCTTTCTCTACGAAAGAAAGAAACAGTAACAGTAACAAAAAAGATAAACTTTCGTTCACATAATCTGTTAGACTGCGAGTAGTCTCAAATCGTGCTCGCTCGCGCTCGCTATTTGCGCTTCGTTCTGCACGGATTTTAGAGCAAAAGAGAGACTGCTCGCTGTCTAATAATCTGTCCTCTGAACAGGCCATTTGCTTTGCCGTCTGAATTTGCACTAAGACTGAGCAAACTATTGCTTCCTACGCTTGCGGTCGTTTAGTCTCACAGACGTCTGCGCGCAGGCTAGCGGTCGTTTCGCCTACGAGTCTTTCCGCCCAAGGCGAGTTGGTTAACCTTTGACGCTCTTAGAGAACGAGAAATTAAATATATTGCTTTTTCTTTTCCTAGGGTAACACGCTTTAAGAACGAAAAATAGTATATAATTCATTTACTTTCGGCATTTAAGACGTTAGCAGACAAAAACAAAAACAAAATATATCGTAGACGAAACGGTTTCCCCTTGCTGACATCGTGATTTCATCCTCAGCGTTCTAATTGTTGGCCATGCTACTGGTTGCAAGTTTCACTTCAGAGCACTTAATTCGATTGCCCAAGAAAAGCAGTGGTTTCCAGGCGCTTAACAGGGACATCTAAAAGTCGCCTAAGAATAACGTCCCAACGAAGAAATGTCACTTTACGGGCTTGCCTTTAGCATTTGTCCAATTCGGGAGTTTGACAGTTCCGAGTTTCCTTCACCATCTCTCTGGCCTCGTGCATGATGCCGAAGTCAAAAACTGGTATTAAATCTGCAGCATTTCAACCTTGTTCTACCACAATGTTGAACTCAAATATTATAGTATATGGCAATTTAATATTGTACCGAATGGACTAAACTGCAGTTTAACGAAACTGTTATTATTATCACTGTTATGGAAAAACATCCAGGGATTTCTAATAATTGTGACACATGGGAAAGTGACGTGCCCCCCCCACCAACCCCCCCCGCAAAAAAAAAAAAATAAAACAAAATATAACATAACATAACAAAAATGCAGACCTTAAAATACCTGCTACAGCTAGTAACAATTTATTTTTAATCTTTCCTCATTCAACTGTACATATCATTGTTTGCCCCAATTCTCTAGACCTACACTAGCATAAGTACCGAATGGACTAAACTGCAGTTTAACAAAACTGTTATTGTTATCACTGTTATGGAAAAACATCCAGGGACTTCTAATAATTGTGACACGTGGGAACGTGACGTGCCCCCCCACCAACCCCCCCCCCCCGCAAAATAATAATAATAATAAAACAAAATATAACATAACATAACGAAAATGCAGACCTTAAAATACCTGCTACAGCTAGTAACAATTTATTTTTAATCTTTCCTCATTCAACTGTACATATCATTGTTTGCCCCAATTCTCTAGACCTACACTAGCATAAGTACAGATCCAGGAATAGGATTTATAGAAACAGGTCTTGAAATAACATCATTGTGACACCATCAAAGGCTTTTTTAACTAGCATGTTCTTTGTAAATAGTGATCTAAGGAATGCTAAACCTAAAAACTATGTTTAGAACAAATAAACTTTATTATCATTTGCCAATAAATTATTAACATGCTGTGTGCAAATATGAACCGAGAGTTAATTCCAATCAAAATCAATATTAATCAATGATAGTCAATAACAATCAATAGTCACTCAACTTTTAAGCTTTGAATTGTATTGATTTCCATAACCAGTCAATTCACTGGAATTGATTATTATTGATTATATTGACTATTTGTTTTCATTGTTTGATACTGCCAGGCAGAAGGCAACAGCCACACACTGTGATGACAGATTTGAATGCTACTGCTCCCCTTATTAGTAGCTAACTTTTAATTGAAAGGGATTGTTAAAGGTAACAGTCACACACACCGACGATACATCTGAATGTTACTGTTCCCCTCATTAGTAACTGAGACTTAAAATAGAAAGGAATTGTTAAAGGTAACAGCTGCACACTCCGACGATACATCTGGATGCTATTGTTCCCCTCATTAGTACCTGAGACTTAAAATAGAAAGGGATTGTTAAAGGTAACAGCCGCACACTCCGACGATAGATCTGGATGCTACTGTTCCCCTCATTAGTAACTGAGACTTAAAATAGAAAGGAATTGTTAAAGGCAACAGTCGCACACTCCGACGATACATCTGGATGCTACTGTTCCCCTCATTAGTAACTGAGACTTAAAATAGAAAGGAATTGTTAAAGGCAACAGTCGCACACTCCGACGATACATCTGGTTGCTACTGCTCCCCTCATTTGCTAATTTTCATTTTTATCTTTTGTGATCACTCCCTTAATTCTTATGATCTGTATGTGTTACAATGCATTGATATGTTGGGGAGAACGGTATTGGGATTAAAAGGGTCAATAAGGATTTCGGCAACCTAAGGTGAATCAGTTTTCTGCGTTGCTGATGGCAAGTAAAAGAAGTTAATGTCCGTAATGAAGAAATGTTGTTCTTTTTTTGTTTGTTTGGTTTCAAATGTATGGTTTCAAATGTATGAACGAACAAGAAAGTTGCATCAAAGGTTTTATTATTATGGCTACTTTAAAAATTTTTCGACAACGTAGCCATACACCCATGAAAATCGGCAAAAGCATGCGCCACAAATTAAGACCAAGGTTGATTGAATCATTAATTTTTCATGCCACTTTGGCAAGATTTCCACGATACACGAACTGACTACGCCAAACACTGGGAAATAGTTTCCTTTTGAACATTTTTTAAAGCCTAAATCATTGTCACCAGTGGAATTGGTTCGTAAGCGGTCTAACTCAGGCCTGTTTCAAACGTAGAACTTTTTCAGGGGCCGAATTCGGGAAACAAATGCAAATTAGCAAAAACAACAGCTTTTGCTCTTTAGGTCGTCACGCAACGACTAAATAACGCCTGTGTAGGAGACTACACTAGGCTCGGCACATGAAAAATTCGACGTTTGAAACAAAATTCGGAACTCGCGAATTGGTTCGTAAGCGGTCTAACTCAGGCCTGTTTCAAACGTAGAACTTTTTCAAGGGCCGAATTCGGGAAACAAATGCAAATTAGCAAAAACAACAGCTTTTGCTCTTTAGGTCGTCACGCAACGACTAAATAACGCCTGTGTAGGAGACTACACTAGGCTTGGCACATGAAAAATTCGACGTTTGAAACAAAATTCGGAACTCTGCGAGAACTAGTCAAATGCATCATAGTTTGGCGAAAGTACGTAATAGTTATCTTTACGTCTTCTTGTGTCCTTAACATATTGCGTAACTTGAAAGTAGGTAAGCATTGAATGACGTCACCAAAGGAATTTATTTCTAACGCAATTTGAGCTTCAATTGCTGATTCATTGCTTACTAGCTTAAACTGAATTAGATAGTAAGACCTTTTACTAATGCGCATCAGATCTTAAGTTCTTTGGAAATGGAAAAAGACATGAATTAAAATTCTTCGCAGCTTACAAGATTCTGCAGTTGTGGCATATTGAAAAGTGGCTATGGTGGTAATAAGATATCAATTATGGCCAACAATGCATTTGCATTCTGATATTGCAAACCGCTTTTTCACCTGTCCTTTTGGTAAATAATGGCTTCATATTAATTTCAACAACCTGCAGAACTTGTTAAAAGTGTTCCGTGTTGGCTAGTGTGGCAGTTTGTCTGTGGAAAGACAAATTGAGCATCCGGACCAGCTGAGAAGGTAAGAGAAAGAACTCAATTTATTTGTACCGTTAAGTAGCTTGAAATATCGTGCAATTTAGTCGTAATAAATCTAACTGAAAGTATTGAGATGTTAAAAAAGACCCAAGAATATTGCTTTAAAAAGTTAAGAGCCAGATTTTCTGCAAATTAGTTCAGTTCGTTATTTAAAAAGACAAGCCTTTCCACCCCGCGCAGGTGTTTTCTCATGTGGGTCTTTAAATCCAGATCTAACTGGAAATTGAATAACTGCTCTCTGTAATTTGGTGAAAAAATCCGTAGAACCTTGAACAAATTCTCGGAGCAAGGCGAGATCTAACAAAAATTATAATTCACATGTGACACCAAGATAATTAGACTTCAATCCTGCAGTGCGGCACCGGGTGAAAGCGAGTTTTCTCAACACTGCACCAAAATTCGGCTCCCCACCTTTTTACTATACAGATCAATATGTAGAATTTTGTCTCTCGTTCGGTATGGATTTTAGCGATCAATACCCGGTAGTTCAAAGAAGGGTTATGAGCCCCAGCTTAAGCATCGGGTTTTAATTCAGTTTTATAGGCTTAACTACAACAGGATTGGATTCCTGTAATTCTTTTTTGCCCTACACTAATTCTGACTTTGTAGCTGTCAAACTTACTTTACTTAAATTTAGCAGTAGAGACGCTTTTAAACTGAAAAGAAAGAGAAACCATGGTTAGCTTTAAATCGAGGGTTAACGTAAGCGTTAATCGGCTATCGAAAAACCGGGTCTAAAACTTAAGATAGGGGGTGCAAATCATATATTTTAGTCTGAAACTGAAGGTGGAAATTTTGAGACGCGAGCGGGACACATCGAACTACCAGAAATTCGAAAAGGTATTTGCCTCATGGCATCAAGAGAATGTTAGTTTCTGCCCTTTATATAAGAAAGCATCCTCGTTTATCGCGAATTAAATAAAAATGCTACAGAGTTTGAAACACGACTTGCTCAATAGCATTAGGCAACTTTTGCGTAAATTGTCTAACAAGTTGCAAAAAGCTTCCTTGTGCAGTTTCGAGACGTTTTCCTGCGTTCCCTCAATCGTAGGAAACATATGACTCGACTTGGACCTACCTTTTGCAAAGAGGAAAACGACCTCTTTCACTGAAGCAATACTATTGCGGAAGACTTTGCAAAACAGATATTACACCAATATCCGAACCAAGCTGTAACGTATTGCTTAGTAGACAAACTTCTACGTATTTTCTAAGCGTTTCTTCTCGAATTTTTCTTTTCCAAACAATTTCACAAAGAAATTTTACCATGACGAGACGCTACGGGGTCTAACTGGAAGTACCAACCCCCCCCCCCCCCCGCAAAAAAATAATAAAAAAACAAAATATAACATAACATAACAAAAATGCAGACCTTAAAATACCTGCTACAGCTAGTAACAATTTATGTTTAATCTTTCCTCATTCAACTGTACATATCATTGTTTGCCCCAATTCTCTAGACCTACACTAGCATAAGTACAGATCCAGGAATAGGATTTATAGAAACAGGTCATGAAATAACATCATTGTGACACCATCAAAGGCTTTTTTAACTAGCATGTTCTTTGTAAATAGTGATCTAAGGAATGCTAAACCTAAAAACTATGTTTAGAACAAATAAACTTTATTATCATTTGCCAATAAATTATTAACATGCTGTGTGCAAATATGAACCGAGAGTTAATTCCAATCAAAATCAATATTAATCAATGACAGTCAATAACAATCAATAGTCACTCAACTTTTAAGCTTTGAATTGTATTGATTTCCATAACCAGTCAATTCACTGGAATTGATTATTATTGATTATATTGACTATTTGTTTTCATTGTTTGATACTGCCAGGCAGAAGGCAACAGCCACACACTGTGATGACAGATTTGAATGCTACTGCTCCCCTTATTAGTAGCTAACTTTTAATTGAAAGGGATTGTTAAAGGTAACAGTCACACACACCGACGATACATCTGAATGTTACTGTTCCCCTCATTAGTAACTGAGACTTAAAATAGAAAGGGATTGTTAAAGGTAACAGCCGCACACTCCGACGATAGATCTGGATGCTACTGTTCCCCTCATTAGTAACTGAGACTTAAAATAGAAAGGAATTGTTAAAGGCAACAGTCGCACACTCCGACGATACATCTGGATGCCACTGTTCCCCTCATCAGTAAATAAGACTTCAAATAGAAAGGGATTGTTAAAGGCAACAGTCGCACACTCCAACGATACATCTGGTTGCTACTGCTCCCCTCATTAGCAACTGAGACTTCAAATACAAAGGAATACGATACATCTGGATGCTACTGCTCCCCTCATTAGTAACTGAGGCTTCAAATAGAAAAGGATTGTTAAAGGTAACAGTCGCACACTCCGACGATACATCTGGATGCTACTGCTCCCCTCATTAGCAACTGAGACTTCAAATACAAAGGAATTGTTAAAGGTAACATTCGCACACTCCGATGATACATTTGGATGCTACTGTTCCCCTCATTAGTTAACTGAGACTTAAAATAGAAAGGAATTGTTAAAGGTAACAGTTGCACACTCCGACGATACATCTGGATGCTACTGTTCCCTTCGTTAGTAACTGAGACTTAAAATAGAAAAGAATTGTTAAGGTAACAGTTGCACACTCTGACGATACATCTGGATGCTACTGTTCCCCTCATTAGTAACTGAGACTTAAAATAGAAAGGAATTGTTAAAGGTAACAGTCGCACACTCCGACGATACATCTGGATGCTACTGTTCCCCTTATTAGTAACTGAGACTTAAAATAGTTTAAGGGATTGTTAAAGGTAACAGTTGTCGACAGGTGACCTATCTCAGGGACACTAATGTTAACTTTGTTACTAACTGTAGTTTTCAAGTTGGAAGGGACTGTTAAAATAAGGCAAAATGCAGTACACTCTGGCATTACATCAACACCACTAGGCAAAATGTAGTGTGCGAGTCCTATTCTTGGCAGGATTCAAATCTCAGTAGGCATTCTTCATATATTTAATTGGTAGAGCATGTTCCATGGTATATTTTTAATTTCCTAAGGTCTCTTTCCATGGGACCTGAAAAATGACAGTGCATGCATTAAGCAATGATATATATTAAGTTACTATCAGTGATAAAGTGTCACCATAATGGAAGGTATGAATTACATGCAGAACATTTTGACTTGATATTTCTTAATTGGTCTAAAATGGTGACACTGAAAACCACAATTCAGTGATGGGATTTTATTAAACTTTGTCTATGATGGTAAACTCATTTGGCTGGCAACTTCACCAACAATGTGCCTTAGGCCTTAAATCTACTCTTGCAGGCTTAAGCTTATGTCCCAAAAATGGTACAGACAATAAAACAAATCCTGAAAAGGCAGTGTCATGTTAATTATTTGTAAAAAAAAAAGGAAAAAAAAACATGATCAGTTTTACACACCTGACATTGAGTTCACACAGATACTGTGTTTTGCATCTGCTGTTTGACGTCCTTCCTTCTTTTGCACAGTTAGACTGACGCCAAGGTTAACTGGGCCTTAACTTCTCAGTGCATTGTTTGCATCTTGTGGTGAATCAGCTTTGTAGGCAACCACCACAGTAGAATCCAGAAGTTGTTTGAGTATTTTGCAGTTCCAGTTGACCTAGAGGAAAAAAGTAACATTTTTATTTTAACAGTTCTTAATAAAACTCTCTTACAGCTGTAATCAAACTCTCAGGTGAGGTCTAATATGAACACCAATGTTAACTTTTCAGGGGTTTAGTTCTTTGCTGTTTCTTGTGTTACTATAGCTAGATGTTATGTAAGTCAAATGATCAAGTAGCTATAAACCTAAACAGGAGGAAAATGTTATATTCAGCAGGATAAAAAACATGACAATGAGAAGAAAGAATAAAAATTGCTTGAAAAAAAGTCATTTTCAAGAATCCCATTACGACCAAAAAGACCAATTTTATCTAAAAGAATTCATGACTACAGCAACCAAAACTGCAGATGTAGGTATGCATGCCAACTCTACATGTATCTGGGAGACCCCTCAATCAATCAATCAATCAATCAATAAACTTTATTTACCCTCAAATTTACAGTGTAGCACTCAAGTGCTAATATCTTCGAGCCAACTACATTAATAAATAATTATAATAAAAAGTTAATTCTATATAACAAATAAGATAACTAACTACCTAGACAACTAACTTGCAAATTATCATGATGTAGAAAGGTTTGCAGTTCCTGCCCTTTTAAGTAAATTATTGTTCCCCGTAGATATCAGTCGTCGAAAAGAAGTAAAATCAGAAATAGTGCGGTAATGGTCAGGAAGAGAATTCCAAGATGTTGCTGCCAGGTAACTAAAGGAATTGAGACCATAAGAAGTGGTCAATGGTTTGGGCAAACAGAGCATATTATGTCCTCTTAAAAAATAGGTGCGAGAGCGTAAACGAAACATATCTTTTAAATATCTTGGACAATCAGAAAAATGAAGACATTTAAAAATAGTAAGAATCGTGTTCATCTTGATATCATTTTCAAGGAAGAAAAATCATCATATGTTAATATATACCTGAAACAGTGTCAAATAGTTCTACGCTGATTAGACTCCTGGATACCCAAAAATTTAAAAATTATATTAAATCACCCAGTCTATTGTTTCGGTCACAAAATCTCCTAGACAACAGCAATCTTGGATCTTTCTTCCAAAAAAAATAAATAAATAAATAAATACAATAAGATAAGATTACAGAAATCGTTTCCACACAGCAAATATATCGTTTCTTTCTAAATGGGAAAGAAATTGGAAACGCCCAGGAGTACTCAGGAAAGGTTGTAATTGAGAATTGAGGTTGAACTTTCAGGCTCCCAATTTCAGAACGGTCAGAATAAGCTGGACATATATTTCATCAACAATTATATTTCTACGTCTTCGCCATTCAATTACCTTTCATTGAGGTCTGTCTCGGCCTTTAAATAGCGGAAATTTAACGCCAAAATGAAATCTCCCAGTAGTAATTTTCTTGTTTTGGGCAATGTACGCCATTTTGAATTCTCATTGGAAAACCGCTGTTCAAAGTGTTTCCGTTCTCACAAAGCCTAGTGTGTGACAATGGCGCAAAAGTGCGGGTCGATGAACAACTCATTATTTTTTATTCCTTGCAACGCAAGGATCGTATCAAAGAACAATTTTGCTACAAAAGACGCGACCTAATAAAACGATCGCAAATCACTTTCAAAAACAAAACATCTAGAATTTTTTTTCCAAATTCCTTTCATTTTGTGTTGTGATTACATAAGACAGGAAGTCAGAATTGATTGTAGTGAACTCAACACTGACTCAAAGCTAGGGCTTACCTTTTTGAGGAGCTGCTTGGTGAGATCGGCAAGAAAATACAATAGAAGATGGCAGTGGCGTCACCAAACGGCAATTGCAGGGATCGAGCTCACGGCCATGTGAGTGCAAGCTGACAGCTTCACCCGCCAAGGCTGAAAAAACCTTCCAAACGTCTCTTCTTAAAATAACCGCAAATTGGGCGCATGGCGAAGAAATATCGCAAACAAACCAAACGAAGAAGGCACGATTTCGTACTTTCCCTGGTACGGGGCACTTCGCGCGCTTCACTTTGCTACCCATGTGGGAATATCGAAAAAAATTGTTGTTGTTGTTATAATATCATCCGGAAAGCGGGCGGGGAACTTCTTTCTGTTTGTTACAATCTAACAGTTCCTGGCTTTTATCTGAGAAGTAGACGAACAGCACTTTCCTCGGAGCCATCGACCGGCAGTTCTATTTTAACCTCGAAGAGACCGTATTCTCAAATGACCTAAACATGTGACTCATGAAATTCGTCACTCGTCAAGCCTTAATTTGAGCCTGACATGTATCCTATTTGATCCCCAGTTACCTCGCTTTGTTGACAGAAATTTAATTACCGAGTAAACCGCAACTTAATTAATTCGGAAATCGGGTACTTCCAGTTCAAACCCACTTACGTCTTGTCATGATCCCATCAAGTGACATTAAAATTTTTATGGCAACATTGTCACTTTGGCCAGTCTGTTGTACATACTAACAGAGCATGCTGATATATATGCGTGAGCTACTGTATTAGTGGGGTCAGAAGAATTGCAATTACTGTCTGTTATGAGTGTCCGTATAAAGCAAGTGTCTGTAAAGTGAGATCCCACAATTTCTTTAGTAGCAGAAGGTAACTGCCAGTTTATCAGTTTTCAATTCAATAAAAAATATGTACATGTATACAGAATTAAATGCAACACAATTGGAGACTAAAGTGCAAGGGATAACAATGATCTTTACCTCTCTTCAAAGGAATCACCAGTAGCATCTTGTTTTCTCTGCAAAGTGAGAAACATATTTTTAACAAATATGGGGTAACACTAAATGTCTAAATTTAAAAACTTAAAGTAGTCCAGAGGTCACTGAGTGTGTCAGCTGATTTTCAACAATTAAGCCCAGCCTTGATTTCTACCACTCACTCGGGTAAGGCTTTCCTCCCTGAGAAAAAGGGTGGTATCTCTTGATAACATAACATTAATTACATGCACAGAACACCAAAATCATTTCACACATTATGTTACATTTGTAATTCTGCTCCTCAGTAATCACTGAATTTCTAAGTCTCTGATTGGCAATTGCACACAGGTTAACTGTATCTGCAAATAACTCTGCATCCCCGGGATCGGTAAATGAATTGACCAATGAAGCTGTTATCACATACAGTACAAGTCATGTAACTATATGTACATGTACAGTATTTATCAACAGCTACCAAACAATCAATTTTAAAAATGCAGTCCAGGGTTCTGACTGATTATTTGATGGCTGTCAATATGCCTTCTGTCAATATGCCTTCTGTAAAATAATTAATAGCTAGTACACATGTAGATAGAATGATTGTTTACAAGAGATTCAGTCAGGCTATTTTAATATAAGCCAGTCACCTTGTCCAAATTCATTGGCTGAATCTCTTGCAAACAGCTACCACTCATACATGTACTTGTTGTCACTCAGAGGAAAGAGAGCAGCTTTATACTCATCGCCAGGTAAAATTCCCGGATGGAGCTATTAGACGGGTTTTACATAAACTTTCATTTTCTGACTCAAGCACCACATCGCATTCAGTTCTCTGTGTTTATGGAAACAGTTGAATATAATTATAACTGATGTATGGGGCTGTGTGGATTTTACCCATAAATGGCGGTAGTCTGCTTAAATGCACAGTAAAACAGGCCAAGGGTCAGTCAAAATAACGAATCTTATAAGCTTACTCACCAATCGCGATATGTTGGAGGGACGTGACATTGCGATGCAGAAGGTACGGAAGATAGTCAAGATGTGTGTTTTCTTCCTCGTGTCTCTCGATGAATTTTAGCTCCACTCGAAGTTTCCGATCCTCAGTGAACAGAACGTCTGCATTCTCCACCGTAAAGCTCCCAAGGAAACGTTGGCGAACTTAACACTTCGCTGTTTGAAAATTCGATTTAATGCGCGCGCGCATTAAATCTATGCAACGTATTTTGGCGCTCAAAATACTAACTGCACCGGGAGTGGGAGGGGAAATTGTTCATCCCATCACCGTACTATTATCAGGACTCGCCTTCCAAAAGTGTTTATTGTTACAGATTTTTTAAATAAGAAATTATCAGGATATGTTTTTACTATGAAAGAGCGTGCAAATTAAGTCATTAAATAGCCATAACTGACTTAACCGGTCAACTAATGTCCCACCCCTAGACAGTCGATTCGCATGTTGACAGTACAACCAGTCAGCGGATGCAATTTAGCGCGCCAAATGCGCCAAAGCAGGGCCCAAAGCAGGCAAAGAAATCGCCAGAGAATCTTCAAAGAATGGATGAGTGGACGATTTTCACGAGAAAAACAAAACAAATTGGCGTTGTTAAGCATGGCGAGAATAAACACAGGAAATGAACGGGATGAAGCAGAGGCGTCGAGAACAAAACAAGACAAACCGAAAGCACTGCACTGCAATTTGTTTATCATTATTAGTTTTGAAAGTGGTTGTTGTTAACTTTTTATTAATCTATCTGTCTTGTCTTTGGATGACATTCAGTTGACTCTTTTAGGGATATTGCATGCGGCTTGTAATGTTGACAGCATTGCCCTAGGACACCTTTTTAGATCATTTTGTTGCCACACAAACAAAGTACACCACACGATTAAACTGACTGAGTGAATTGAAAAGGAAAAGATATGTTTCCTTTAAATGGGATTTAAGTGATGTCACTTAAATATTGTCTTTTATTTCCTTGCCTTTAAGTGGAAACTTAAAGGATTATTAAATGGATTTACAAGGGAAAATGATAACATGTTTCTTTAAGGAATTTAAGTGCCGACTCTTATATTCTGGTAAGACATTTACCTAGCTTTAATATCCGAAGTAAAGCTTATTAATGGTTTTGATCGATTTACGGACGTTCGCGCGAAAAACTTCTACAATACAGATTTTTTTAATAGTTTGGCTACAGTCAGATAATGAGTTACCTATGTCACAAATGCAAAAAAATTGGGGGGTCACCGACTTCGTTTACGAAATAAAGCGCGTGGAAAACTACCCCAATTTTGACACATCAGTCCTCGTAACTCGACATGGCCTCGGTGCTTGTCAGTTAAAAATGATTCGCTGTAGACCCACTTTCCTAGTCAAATTTTATTTAAGTGGGTCTGTCAAGTAAGCAATGTGAACCGGTGTCATCCTTTTAGTTAAACTCAAGCTCTAAGATGGACTTTTACGAACTCCGTGCAGCTACAATAATAGCAAAATTTGATGACGCGAGGGCAGAAAAGTTGAAAAAAATGAAACTTCCACAATAAAGATTTTCTTTAATTTTTCACAAAACGTAGATAATCGCCAAAGAGAGTGATCTATCAAAAGAAAATATGGGGTCACCGAACATTTAAGAGAGTTAAACCCATGCATAGATATTAAAGTGCCCACTAGCGCTATAGATCTCCACAGTTCTTCAACAGCGCCCGCGCTCAATGCATGACGTGGGATGACATCGCGAAGTGGATTGCGTGCACAGTAAGGATGCGCAGAAACAATTAGCGCGAACGTCCTTAAAAAAACTTTACTGGAAGACTTAAATACACAGTTTTTCAAGTAAGGTGGTGAACTAAATTTAACTTATCTTAAATGCTCTTAAAGACATATTAAAGCATGATACTAACTTTAAGTAATGTAAGAGTCTTTAATTGTAAAATTAAAGACTTTTTGATTCTTTAAGTGATCTTTATTTTTTTCATAAAGACAAGTAAATCTACCATTTCATCCTGTGAAAATGTTGGGATGTTAACTCTTTATACAATGAGAAAAATAACTTAACGTCCTGAAGGAACTCTCAAACAGGAAGAATAATTTTTGTGGTACTATTTCCGCATTGCGGCAAAGATTCCATGAGAGACATTTGGCAGTTTTACTTCGCATTTTTCACTTAAAGAACAGATCAACTTTATGACACGGTAATCAATATGAAAAAAGTGCTCGAAAATTTACAAAGTCTACATATCGAGACAGGAGTCATCCTTGCAGAGAGATAGATTGGCACGTTTTCGATTTGTGTACAATAAATGTATCAGGATAAATAAGAAAATAATCCTTTCCTTGGCTGGCGCAGCCTTCAACTCTAAAGGATTCAGAAACACAAAGGGATAAGCATAGATTATGTCAGGTGAGAAATTAAAAACGAAACGAACATCGAATCAACAGATAGATCAAGCGATACTAGCTTACCGCTAACAAGAGGAAATTAAGTGAGACAACTGTAGCATAAGAAGCCAATAAATTTAACTCGTAATTTTTCATGATCAGCTCCGATAGATTTCTTCCATCTAAAGAGAATCCATGACGGGTTATTGTCCTCGGTAGGGACAAAACCACGTACAAAACAGTCATGTTTTTATGTTTTCTTCGGCGACTATCCTAATAAGCCTCGATTCCATGCTCGGCCGCTCACTCGCCCCAGGTAAGCCGCCATTCGGTGTATTGAGAACCTTTGTGAACTTGTGGGATTTGCATGTCGATTTAAAAAGAAAAATAGAGGATATTACATGGCGGCCCAAAGATGTGAATTTTATTTTCGAGTGGTACCACGAGATAATAAAATTCGTATCTTCTAGCCGCCATGTAATTTTCTTTTTATTGTATAGACAAGAGTATCTTAGCCAAACAATAGTGTAAAAGCGAGAAATGACGTCATTGATGTCCTCACTAGCTAGGAAATGGAAAATACGCCACTCGAGTCCCGGATGTCGTTTCGTATGAACTTTACGAGTCGTCTCTTTCCCACTAAAACACTCTTGTCTTTCTTATTAGGCGGCGCACGTGCTAGGCACGTGTGGCCGTCTCATAAACTGCAAAAAATAATCCTGAATGGGCGGAAGTCACTAGACTTAGTCTCCCCACACTGGCTCTAAACAATCAGGCTCGTTAGATTAAAAGCTAATTTCTCAAATACCGCACAATTTGCTTGTGATATTACCTTTTTTCCATCTATAGCTATGACGTAACCAGATAGAAAAAAGTAACCGTAGAAAGGAGCGTAATTTTGTTGTTTTGAGTTTCGCAGCGTATTGAAGTTGAGTAAAGATAAGCGTTGAAATGTTTATTTCTCAGGGTAGTATTGACAAAAATACATTAGAATCACTGATCGGCATTCGATCAATCGCCTTGCTGTTATCACGAAGTAAATTAAAATGGACCTGCATCGTTATTTAAAAATAGATTGCAATTAGCCTGCACTCGAGTCGTTAGGATCCGAATGGAGCCCTTGCCTGCAGGCTGAAACATTTGTCGTGAATGCCTAAGGGCCGTTCTTAACGATATCACGGTTTAAGAACGATTTATTTCTCCAGGTAAAGCCACAGGTTTTCTCCTGGAAAAAGAGTCGTACAGAGAGGTCACAGGTTACAAACAAACAACGTTCTCAAGTTGCATACATACATTTAATTCCTTATCTACCGGAAGTGCAAATTGTCCATAACAGGTCATCGGAAACCACGAACTACTAAAGTTATAAGGTTAAACCTTTTTTCCTTGGAAAAGGTTAAGTAAAGGTAAGCGTTGAAATGTTTATTTCTCAGGGTACTATTGACAAAATACATTAGAATCACTGGTCGGCATTCGAACCAGGCCTTGTTGTTATCATGAAGTAAATTAAAATGGACCTGCATCGTTATTTAAAAATAAATTGCAATTAGCCTGCACTCGTGTCGTTAGGATCCGAATGGAGCCCTTGCCTGCAGGCTGAAACATTTGTCGTGGATGTCTAAGGGCCGTTCTTAACGATATCACGGTTTAAGAACGATTTATTTCTCCAGGTAAAGCCACAGGTTTCTCCTGGAGAAAGAGTCGTACAGAGGTCACTGGTTACAAACAAACAAAGTTCTCAAGTTGCATACATACATTTAATTCCTTACATACCGGAAGTGCAAATTGTCCATAACAGGTCACCGGAAACCACGAACTACTAAAGTTCAGTATAAAGTTTAAAACCTTTTTTCCTTAAGAAAAGGGGAGGGGAGAGGGGGGTGGTGAGAGACTATGCGCCGCCTGTGAATTCTTCAGAATTTCTTGCATAATAAAAGCATGCAACTATCATACCATTGTCAGTTACCGTCAATAAAACACAGTGTTATAAAATAAACACTATTACACAGGTTTGATGGCTACTAATTAATTAACAATTAGTATTTAATTACAATTTACTATTTGATAACATCCATTTTACAATAAGAATACCTCACAATTTACTAGTTATTAACAATTATTTGTCAATTACCATTACACATGAGCTTGTTCGTGATTTTTACATTCAGTTAGAAATAAATTTGTTCCAGTTGTGACCGCAAGGTGTTTCTTTGTGTTATTCGCGTTAATTTCCCTTATTTTGAAATTTTATCCCCTCTTTCGCGTTCATTTCCTTTATTGGGGAGTAATTTCCCCTGCAATTCGCGTTAATTTCAAATACCTTAATAAACACAAGCGTTAATTTCCTATAATAAGGTATGCCCTGCTCCTCTAGAAAAATTACACAGCAGGGTACGGGAAGCTGACTAACTTCCTTTAAGCCCCAGTATTAACATTCATATTCTCCCCACTATTCTCCTTATATTTCTTATGTTGCTAGTTGGGAGAATTTGATTAAACATCAGCACATTTCATTTCTGGTGATCATTTCCTTTATTCTCGTGACCTGTTTGATCGATCAAGTAGTAATACTGTAAGGAGAAATTAGATGCTTGTCACTATTGGGGCTAAAAAGGGTTAAACTGGGAATAACAAGGTGTCTGTTTTCACTTGGTCGAAAGAGTTTTCGCTGCAAATTTAATGTTCCCTTTGAAAGAATAAAAGCGAAACTGATAAAAACAGTTAAAAGGAAGCCACATTGTGAAGCTGCAAGAATTTCAATAAAGTTGAATGAAGTGAAGTTGAAATGAAGTGAACTGATTTTAATTTTCAGTGAACCCGAATACTCCCTACGACTTTTACAGCCTTTGCGTCTTCAAATCTTTAATTTTGTTAACAAGGTTTTCTCGACATCAGAACTTTGAGTAACATAGAAACTGATTTGACTATATCTAGTATGTTGGTTGCCGAATCACAAAATGCGCGTGCTTGACAAAAATAAGACTGTCGTCGCCAATTCTCAGTTGGACAGAAATTTGAATGAACTACTCCCCCCAGAATGAATGAATGAATGAATGAATGAACGAATCGCAGTCGACTCATCAGGACTTATATCACTATTTACATCCCAATGTATATTCCTTGATGACGACGACGTCAATCGACGATGATGACGATGATGATGATGGATGATGATGATGATGATGATGATGATGATGATGGTGATGATGATGACGATCATGATGTCGGTTTGTTCGGCATACGAGATGTGTGCACTTGATGTTTGTCTTTTACAATAAGATCAGCTACCGCTAACAGTGCACCTTTGACTAGTTCTCAAGATTACCCAAGTCTTTTTTTAAACATCAGTTTTTATGATGATGACTTTAACGTACTTGATGCTACCTCTTTCTTCTTTATTTCCTGCATAAACCTCTAAAATAAGTCCCTGGCTCAGCTTCAGTCGCTTACTGTAATCCACCGTCATCGTCATCGTCACCGTCATCCACCGATCATGATGTCGGTTTGTTCGGCATACGAGATGTGTGCACTTGATGTTTGTCTTTTACAATAAGATCAGCTACCGCTAACAGTGCACCTTTGACTAGTTCTCAAGATTACCCAAGTCTTTTTTAAACATCAGTTTTTATGATGCATGATGACTTTAACGTACTTGATGCTAACTCTTTCTTCTTTATTTCCTGCATAAACCTCTAAAATAAGTCCCTGGCTCAGCTTCAGTCGCTTACTGTAATCCACCGTCTTAGTGAATCTCCCTTCATGCGCAACCAACCCCGTGGCCTTTCCAGCTTAAGAGAGAAGACAAACTGTTCAGGAAAGGACATGTTTCCAGCGAGATGAACATTTTCATCAATTCTCGTAATGCCGGTTAGCTTTTCTCCGGCAGATCCCTCTATCCCAAAACAGGGGGCTTTTGTGTCATACTTCACTTGTTCAACCGTTTTAAATCCAACAAAGTTGGTTCCATCCGACAGACCGTACCTTGTGTTGAACCCATGATCAGCCGCGGATTGGCCGAGGCTGACGTTATTAGCCACGGTTATTTCGACAGTTAGCGGAGATTCATCTGATAAGACACCAGAAGACACCAATGGAACTTTTAAAATCACAGATGAGGAACCTTTGTTGAAGGTTATCTGGTCACGGCTATGGAGTGTGAGCTGTCTATGTACGACGCATGTGCCTTGAGCCATGAAGGTGTCATTTTCTCTTTGAATATCACCTATCAGTGAAGACGAAGACTGTTCTTACAATACTTGTATACGTACAAAATCAAGGTTTAACTTGAAAGCTCAAGTCAAAAAGCATTTAAAATGTATACATAAATGAAAGAAAAACCAACATACAAATGCATAACATATGATATATAGTATATAAAAGAAAAATATACACCTTGGCCTTAAAGTTAAAAACTATACACTGAAATGCTAAAATCTGGTGGACGGATCACATAAAAAGATGTGTTTTAAGTATTGATTAGGCTGGGCATTCCACAGTTTCGACGTAGCAACCCTAAACGCGCAGTTACCTAGTGTCTTCTTTGATCCAATGGAAGAGTGGCACGGCAAGATGCCTTGCTCGTGACCGTTGGGGCTTAACTCACAACAAATTAAATTCTACGTCAATTTCCTTTAATTATTTACATGATAGTTAGGCTTGAAGTATCGAAATCTAAGTATAGTAACTAAGAGAGTATTCGTTGTAAAACCATCGCTACTTATGTAACGCGAATGTTACTATAAGCTTTGGAGTAGACATACAAAGCAACATATTTTGTGCTACTAACCTTGGAAATGAAACCAGCGTAGGTGTATCCATCTTTAAACTCGTAATCCCAAGGATGAGAGTGTCTATCAGCATCATTCAACTCACAAACCAAGTAACGAGCCTGGAAATGCTCTGACATCGTTGATCCTCCGCGCATAAAATGAGGCAGTGGCCATGGTCTTTCACGTTATGTGTAGATACCACGTGACCTTTAAGATAACGTTCCAATATAGAATATGTGGTTTGGCATTGTTGGGTTGAGACAACGATGAGAAGAGACAACATCAAAAGAAGTATCCACTTCATCTCAGAGACATGGGAGTAAGTTTGACGGATTGCTCAGGGAACTCTGCAGCTGTTGAAATATAAAATAGACCTTTGTTGGGGCATTAGTGCCTATCAAATCCTCTTCAGAACTTTGATCAATTGCAATCGTCACGTCTCCTTGTTTGTTTGTTTGTTTGTTTGTAAATCCCAACGACGTCTTAACTTCTAGCAAATTTTATATTTTCTGGGGGACAAGGACCGTTATTTTAGTTTGCTATTATCTTGTACTTCTTTCTTACTAATACAGAAACATTTTTGTAAGTTTATGACTATGCGGAAGTAGGAGATCTTAGCAAAAAGGGCTATTGGAATCCAAGAATGAAAATTGTGGGTAACCACGTATTTTTCAGAGCTAATTTAGCAGCCAAAGTTACAAAAAGTTTTAAACTACATAACAACGTGTGGCATTTTCTTACCAAACTTAGGCTCAATTGTCTTTGAAAATCTCTAAGCTTCTTTACGGATCCCAATCAGATAGCCATTTCTTAGAACTGCTTTTCCCGCATAATCATAAACTGCGCACAAATACCGTAGTTACCTCACTGTTAGGAAACCCGAGTTTCTGGAACCATCCTGAGATGCACAGAACGTTTCTGCAGTAACAAAAGGAAGCATCGTCCTTAAAAATCAACTATTCATTGTCAACTAATTATGAAAGTGACGTACAAAAATGTTACCGTACCAAGCTAAGGAAACCAGAGCGCCAGCATTGTAAGTAACATAAATTTGCACTGGCCGTAGATCTTCTGCATCGGATCTCTAATGTTGATTCGTGATTTACAACTTGCCTTGAATGAAAACGTTGGCAGTGAGAAACTTTCTCTTTACTAGTTACGTTTTGTTTTGTTTTGCAGATTTCAGGTGTACGTATATAGCTTTAAGTATTTTAAATTCTCTTTATAAATATTTTTAATATCTGACTATCATAAATATTTTATATAGCTCTAAGTATTATAAATTTTCTTTCTACATATTTTTAATATCTATTAATTGTGTCCCCAAATTAGTATGGGATTTTCCCAGGCTATGTGGCCTTGACACATTAATAAAGTTTATCATCATCATCGTCTGTTTGTTAATAATCTTTGGTCCAATATTTTAAAAAATGTAAAATCAGTTTCACAAATAGATTTGCCATAATGAATCTAGCCTGGCAAAAAGTAGGAAGTTTCGTATGGATCTGATTCAGACTCGAGGAAATGTAGAAGATTGAATTCCACTCTATTCCATCACAGGGTGCACCTCCAGGAGAAACTCCATTTGTACGTGTGTTGGAGGGGTAGCCTGCGAGCAAGCTCTCATCCTCCCGCTCCCTCGAGAGTTTGCTCGCAGACTGGGGGGGGGGGGGGGGGAGAGGGGGCAGAAAGTTTCAGGAAGCAACACGACAAGGATTTGTTGTACAATACAAAGACGGCCTTGAATCACAGACCTTCCGTCCGAAAGTCAAACGCCGCGGCGACTCTCCGTTTGTAGACGACGATACACAGAAAGAACCCGTGAATTTCGATCGCAGGTTTCGGAGCAGCCGTGCGTTTCTACCAGAAAGCCCCAAAACATTTCGGGCACCATAATTCACGCTTTATCTTGAAAATAAAGAAGTTTTTAAGCATGAAACTTTGCTATAAAATAAACTTTTCCTGCCTTAAGGACAAGTTAAGTATAACAGCTTTGCAGAAAAAGTGGTTCACAATTTTACAAATGGGTCTTCGGGTCGAAAAAGGTATCTTGAGGTATTTTGAGAAACAGACCCTGCAACCCTCATCCCACGTGCCTTTTCAGTTACGACGTAAGATATATGTCACTTTTATGCCGAGTAAGGGGCCGATTACCTGGCGAATTTCAGCCCGGGCTGAAATTTCGGACCGCCCACCGGGCTGAAATTCTATTACGATTACTTGGTGAAATTAGCCCTGGCGCAATGTTTAAAATTGGGCGGTAAAATTTGTAGGAAAGCGTTTTACATGCTTTTTTCGCGGACAACTAAGGCGGTGCGCATGCCCAAGTTCATATTTTAGCCCGGGCTGAAATTCAAATGCGATCACATGAGGTTTTTCAGCCCGTTTGACCGGGCTGAAATCTCCAGCCCTGTTTGTGAAACCACGCTGGAAATTTCAGCCCAGTCAAACGGGCTGAAACTCTCTTGACGTAATCGCAAACGTCTTATTTGTTCAGGAAGCAGAGCTGAAATCTCAGCCCGGCTAACCGGGCTGAAATTTGCAATCGGTAATGTAATCGGCCCCTAACTCTTTCACGGCTGATGCTATCAAGCATAAACAAGTCTTCAAATTCAAATTAACATACCTGACTAAGGGTACAATTCCAGTCCTCAGATCTTCACCAGCTTCATGTTCAGCATCTTCTCTTAGTTCTCAAAATATGCCAACTCCCATGTTTTCAAAATGTGAGCCCCTATGTGATAGTGGCTCATCCTGGTTGGTGAATTATCAACTTCCATCTACTGTAAGTAAATATATTTTGATGAATTTTATGTATGTAAATAATATTTAACCCAGCTAGACTTTACATGCAACCAAAATTTCAAGTTCATCAGTGTGGACATGTTTCTTTTGAACAAAAAATATGATAACACAATGAATCGAAAGAAGCTGGACAAAATCCTGTGGACAACTGGCCCAAACGCTGGTGTTCAGCCTCTGCTGATACCCTTACATTATTTTATTGATTGAGAACTCAAAGGTGACATGCGTGATGACGACGGTGGCACAGATGCAGGACTCAAATGTGATGAGCTTCCTGATGGTGCTGAATTAGTCGAAGTTGACGAGCTCAATGTCTGCTCCCTCTGGGAACATCCCTGTATTTAAAGTGGATTACGCTTAGTTTATTGCAACTGATAAAAATAAAAACACACACACATGTCCACTAAGTTGACTAAGGTACAATTTAATTTACAATTTCAATCCCACCTCACTTGCTTTTACAACAATTGTATCGCGCAATCTCACCTCACTTGATTTCATAAAAAATCGTCCACTTGCCAACTTTATTTTAAGGACTTGGCCTGCACTGATACCACAGCTTTTAAGAAGTTCAGCAACACAATATATTTAGATTCTTGCATCTTTAAAAAAATTCCTGCACAGCAAACTGGAGCAAGGAACAAGTCGAGCAGCATTAGAATCTCTCAACTTCCCTCCTTCGATTACTTCTCCTTCATTAATAATTACGGGAACAAAAAGCCATGTTTCCTTCCCAGCCAGAAAATGTGAATATGTCAGAGGATAGCATTTTGGGTTGAAACTTGAAAGGTTGATTTCATCGTCAATTCGGATTCACTGAAACTTTCTTTTGCAGAGATTTTCTTGCCGTTTCGACAAACACTTGCCTTTTAGTTATGCCAATTACCTCAAACTCACCTCATCGTGTATAAGCTTATCAATGGACTCTTCCTTAACTGCAGACTGTAAAAGGTAACTCTCTAACTCTGCATCCATGATTATCTAAAGCTGATTTAATACAACAAACAAATTTATATTCAGGTACCTAAGGTTGTTAAGCTTATACATGCTTAGTGCCGGTATTCTCTTAAGTTTTAAAAAGGCAAAGTGCCCAACAATAACTTAAACGGGCAGTGTCGAGGGGATTTTGCTCCCGTTTTTAACACTTTGAAAAGGTAACAGTCACATTTAATTGAGAACCTATAAATAAGGGTCCACTTCTTGTTCAGACGCCATACTAAGTGAGTGAAGCTATAAACAACTGTCTTTGGTCACGGATGGAAATGGATTTCAACTTGACACGTTCACAACGTGACACTTACAACGTGAACGTTTTCAAGTTCTGTGCTTGTATCTTGCTAGAATCATTGCAAAACTTATTATGGTTTGCACTCCTTGCGAAAATTTACTTGAATATCTTCTCCTTGGCCTTCCAGGGGCACTGAATGAAAGGATTTAATCATAAGTTTAGCAAAGTTTTGATGAAACACGAGCAAAACCCTCGAGACACAATCCAAAGCTGATACTGTACGATGCATGCCGCATGCATCACCGCCTGCCATTAGCAGCATTGTCTTATAAACATAAACTCTTAAAGCAAAATAAATCGACAAATAGGAAACACGACTTTCTAAAACACTTACCTGATAAGTTTCTGTTGTATATAGTGTTCTTATGCGCCGATCAATTCGAAAGTTCAACATCCCCCCCCCGGGTAACCCCCCGGGCATTTGGACTTTTGAAGATTGGCTTGTTCAAATTCCCTCCCCTCGGGGCAAAAAGGCCGTTCAAATGCCCCACTAATAAGTACTGAAATACCTCTCCACCAAGCCAATTGCGTCTTCAATCAAACACTTTACACGTGTTTCAGAGAGAGATATGCCGTAATGATACCTTCAAACTTCTTTTAAAGACGCATTTGAAAGAGTTATTCACTAACCAAAGCGAAATTCTATCTTGTAAATCCGTAAAACCCTGTAAAAACCGAAAAAACTCACGGGCGTATTACGTCAGAACAAGAGAGAAATCCGGTTCAAATTCCCCACCCTTTCAACGCAACGTTCAAATACCCCCCTCCCCGGGCACGATGCACAGTCAAATGCCCGGGGTATGCCCGGGGGGGGGATGTTGAAGTTTCGAATTGATCGGTGCATTACAGATCCGAAAACGACCAAGTTCCACATACAATTCAAAACCACTGACACGCAACCCAACCGTCACGAGCGCCGATCGAACGAAATGCCCACGCATTCACTGTATGATTGATCACGTGTTATACCACGTGTTCTGATCATTTCGTGTAGGGTAGGGAGAGTGACAATTCGGCTTTATTATACTCTTAAAGAACTATAATTGCATTCGAAACGATATTATTGTGACAACTGTCTTAGTATACTGTGATTTTTTTTGTGTACCCTTCCATGGAATTAATTTTTCACCCGTCTTAAAACTGTAGTTCTTAGCGCCGCTTTCCCGCTAAAGCGACGCTTTACAAAAGGCTTTCCCGCCAGCGAGGCACTTCGACTGCAAAAGGGAGCAATAATGGCTTACCGCTGTAACCTTTGTGTCAGTTTTATTCCTATGGGGATGAAAACTCATTTTCGTATCAATGGTAAACGTGCACCAGTAGTCAATTGCATAAAGAGCCTAAAAGCAATTTGGGAATTGCCAATTAAGTGTCCCAACAGATGAGAAGTCCCCTCCCCCCCTCTTCAGAGTTAAAACAAGTCATTGAACAGATTCCATATATAGCTATAGTAATGGCAGTCTGTTAGGATCAGTGACTAGACAAATAATGTTTATTCACACAAATTCACTAAAATACTGATAGCATATTAAATACAAAATAAAACCGACTCCTCAAAAATGACTTCAAACAAGGAGTTACATCATCTCCTTTTGCAGAGTTAAAGTAACTCCAGGAAAATGACTCCCAAAATAGAGTTGTTCAGTGTTAAACTCTTGTTAGAGAGTAACAATCACTCCACAGACATAATTGAACAATATGAAAATAAGGAAGGTATGATACTCTTTCTAGATTTTGAAAAGGCCTTCGACTCCTTAGAGTGGGACTACCTTTTTAAGGTTCTCGACACTATGAACTTTGGCCCAAGCTTTCTCAACTGGATTCGCACATTCTACAGCACACAGGAAAATCGAGTGTGTTAAATAACACCGAGAGTGGTATAAATTTACACGATATTCGCGTTACCACGACACTGACAGAGTGTAATTACAACATTACACCAATTTTGCGTTAGATAACACCAAAATGGTGTAATCGAATCAGGATGCAGCACCTTCTTGGTGTTTTTTTACACTAAAGATGTGTAGCAAAAACCTTGCAAGGTTTTTTCAGGATTTAACACCGCTGGTATGTAATTTAACACTGCATCGTGTAAGTCAAGCACGAACAAGGTGTAAAGTAACACCAAATGTCAATTACGTTTTCTTGTCGGGCATCGATCAGGCAACTTTCTAAAACGACTAGATCACCTCCACATATGACGTCTGGGCTGCAAAATCAGCTTATAATCAAATAGAAGATATTGTACAATGTAGCTGACAAGATAGGTTTGCTATTTAGACTGGTGGATAGCTCCATATAGTTACCTTTTTATAAGATCTGAAAACAAATCCGCCATTAAATACAATATAATACTGGGGACATTCTGATTATTTGCTTTCGTGAGCAGCTAATGCGCAAAAGGTTTACCATAAGCCTGGAAGATAATAAGGGTTGCAGCGAATATAGCAAATTTCCCCGGTGAGCCCCGGTGAGACAAGCTGAATGCAAGTTGCACTAGCAGTGGCGGACATTGGATTACGCCACATTTTAGGGGAGTGTCATATGTATAATTTCTCTTTTCAGCAGCGATTGAAATAAATATTAATGGTCAGTGCAGATGAGAGTGTTTTTTTTTTTTTACTTTTTTCACGAGCGGATTGTCTACTACTGCCCGACAGTTATTGCGGTCAGCGGTGCCTCGCTGCTCTTGATGTGCTGTGCGCACGCTAACACAGAGCACATGCTTCAAGCGATTTTCGATGCTTTTCGTGTGCCTGTCTTTTATTCCTAGTACATTCTGGTTTCTGGCATTACCTGATGTCCTGCTACTGCAATACCGTCAATAAGACACGCGGTAAGTGACTTTATTTGGTAATTTTAAGTCAAAACGAGTGAATACATACTTTATAGAACTAGCTCTGACAGCAGACAACAATCATGTCATTAAGACATGCTTTGTTCAAATTGTAGCTCAACTCTTAACCCCATAATTATCACGCCAAAATCTCCAAATGCCCATTTTCAAAATGCTTTTCTTGTGAGTAAAATGAAACAGTTCGATGAATGGTTTTTCGGGTGTTCGAAACGAGCGCCATTTGCAGTCGGTTGTAAGACTTAAATTTGATTGTTTATGAACGGCAGTTTTGTTGTATTTGAATAATGTGGTCCAAAATATCGCCAAACACAGTTAATGACCTTTACTAATGTGAGAAAAGTAGCCTAGTACGAAATAAAGAATACAGATGGCCCAAACGTGTCAGGTTTAAGATAACAATTTGAAATAATTTTATGGAAATTTGGCGGTACGAAAATTTATGCAGTTTTACCATTTTGGCGCCAAAAGTCGTTGAAGACAATGTCGCTTCTACCCGCTCATTACTTGGACTGTGCTCCTTCAAAGATGGTGATTATTCATCAGAGTTTGCCAGAGCAGAACAGAAAAAATGAGAATAGGAAAATCAACTGACAAATCTTTTACTTTCTCTTTTCATTTTGAATTCAATGTCACCCTCTCTCTGAACAGGGGCACCCAACGGTTCGTTTCGGGAAATATCTGTTCGGAAAGCCTAAAATCGCCTGAGATATTCGGATTCAGTTGCGGTGAAAGCTAGAGAATTTTCTTTGGCGGAACATCACCTCGGACTTTCGTAACAAGAGGACTCATTAGTTCCTGTTGTTTTCATAGGGACAAATATGACGTTTAAAGTGCAAAAAAGGTCAGCTAGCATTTTCGGAGAGCCATCAGCAGCTGGGAAATTCGGTGGAAAGGATTCTGTTTCCTAAACTTTTCTGTGGCTTAAATTTTCAGCTAAGAACGCCGAATAGACCAATCTGTATTAGCTTACACAAATAGGCCTTTAAAAAGCTCTGAAACAATCTAAGAAAGCTGAAAATGATATCTCAAGTATTTTGCTAAAAGTTTCTCGTTGGGTGCCCCTGTCTGAAGGATACAGTGTGCCTTGCATAGTTGTGTAAAGTGGTTTTCCGCTTTTAACCAGCTCCAATGTTGAGTGGCTGTTGCCCGCTCATTACTTGGACTGTGCTCCTTCAAAGATGGTGATTTTTTGTTATGACAATTTGTTAAAGCAACACAGAGATATTCAGAATAGAAAGGTTAACTGACACATCTTTTACTTTCACTTTTAAATTTTGAATTCAATGTCACCCTCTCGTTGACACAGTGTGCCTTGTGTAGTTGTGTGAAGTGGTTTTCCACTTTTAACCAGCTCCAATGTTGAGTGGCTTCTGTCCGCTCATTCAGGGATCATGCTACTCCTTGAAGTCCTTGAAAAGTCCTGGAATTTAATTTTAGATTTCAAGGGTGCTTGAAAAGCACAGATTATATAAACATTGAGCACAGATTTTAAAATCGGAGACAGAATTTTCGAAAATATGCATCTCAGCCTGTGCTGTTACATGCTGGGTGGAATTCTGTGTTGTGTGCATTGCATTCTGGGATCAGTTTCTTAACTATGTGATCAGGTGGAAGCCATCTTGTACATCTTGTATGCATAGTTAGGGTGAACGGACGAAAACTCATCTAAACATGAATCAAAATGCCTGGCGGAGGTGAATGTGTTTTCAATTCTGATTTAGCTTGTAGACGTTGTGTAACAAGATTGGTTACAAGGTGTCAAAGATGATAAACGTGCTGCCTATTGTAGGCTGTGCTGCCGAAAGTTTAAATAAGCGAGTATAGGCCAAGCAGCTTTAAGGTTTCATATGGAAGGAGCAAAACACCAAACATGCGTTATGGATTCTGTAAATCCAGTTCCTATTGCAGATGATTTTCATGATCAGATAGAGACACTAAAATCATGTTTTACTGCCATTCTGTGTGTTCAGGAGTTTTAAAGTTTTCGGGCCAGAATTATGACAATTTTATCCTTTCCAAAAGCCTGTTGTACCTCAGTGTTGTTGTCAGTATGTGTCTGCCATCAACTTTCAGTCAAAAAAACAAACATTGCTTTCAGACTATATTGTTATTAAGATTATTGTTGAGATTATTGTTTGGTATAGTGTTGCTTTATTGGATTATGTGTTTGGTTTTTCTTCACCACATACAAGGCTTTTGGTCCCGTAAGAACTATGAACTTGTTATGCATCCCTGTTTATGAATTATTACAGACTTGATATTGATGTTGCATTTGTTTTAAAGTTGCTATTGACCAATGAAAACATATCAAAAGATAATGCAAGACGAAGTAAACTTGCCATGAGCACTCCTTGAAAACTCAGTTTTTGGTGCTTGAATACTCCTTGAATTTTATACCCACAAACCAGCACGAACTCTGCTCATTACTTGGACTGTGCTCCTTCAAAGATGGTGATTATTTATCAGAATTTGTCAGAGCGGAACAAAAATAATGAGAATAGAAAAATCAGTCGACAAATATTTTACTTTCTCTTTTCATTTTGAATTTAATGTCTGAAGGACACAGTGTGTCTTGCACAGTTGTGTAAAGTGGTTTTCCACTTTTAACTACCTCCAATGTTGAGTGACTACTACCTGCTCATTACTTGGACTGTGCTTCTTCAAAGATAGTGATTATTTATCAGAATTTGCTAAAACAGGACAGGCAAAATTAACTCACAAATCTTGCAAGGAGGGAAAAGACAGTACAATAGCATTGCCATTTTTTTTTTCCATCAAAGTAGCAGAGGGTCAGATTGTACTGTAGTAGAGTCCTGGCCCTCATTGCCTACATGTACAGTTGTAAACAGGAACAGACTGAGTGATACATCCAACTTACTGAATAATATACACAAGTGACCAAACACATCTAACAAAGCATTGGTCCCTCTGTTGATTTCGTTCTTTTGTTTCATGAAACAAAGGATTTAATTGGTTTCTTTTGTTTAGGTTTTTAACAAAAGAAAACAGAAGATGGGGCCTCATTTTTTGGCCTTTTCTGGAAAACTAAGTGTAAACCGGCAGGAAAAAAACAGGGTATGTTCTCTGAATTCATTGAAGCCCACATGCAAAAATTCAGGCACTTTCAAGCTAAAACAATTGACCAAAAAAATCTCTTGGGGACTTTCCACTAGCCTCTTCAAATGTTGTTTACATATAGAGTGGTCCAAAACTGACTGAGTGATACACACAACTGTCGAGCATACCACTCAGTAAGCCATGTTGTCAGTCACTGAATTGAATATACATTTCACTCAGCTGTTTATACCAACTGGTCAATTGTATAGACTGCTCGGTCGGTTTTGTGTACCCCTGTGCCAGTTGTCTTTTTCACTACAGCTGTTAAGTCAGTTGTATCACTAGGCGAGTTGTGTGGAGTTATCCACACATTTCAACTGACAACTGACCTGAATGATACAACTGACCCAGTGGTGTACACAACTGACTGAGTGGTAGCCCGCAGCTGATCATTAGTAACTGGGTGATACTCACAAGTTAGCAAGTGGTGCACACAACTCACAGGGTGATAAATGACTGAGTGAAACACAGTTGTAAAAGTTATGTGTTCTTAGTGGTGCACATAACTGACTTAGCAGACAAGACAGGTACATGTAGTCACAACTGACTGAGTGTCAAACTGGTGGTCCACCCTGCTCTTCCAAGTGGTATAAAGACTGTATGTAATATTACCCAACTTACTGAGTGATCCACATAACTGATCTAGTGGTATAAACAACTGAGTGAACTGATTGAGTGGTTTGCTCAGTTGACTGAGTGGCATACAATACTGACCAAGTATTAAGACGGAATCCATTAGGAAATTGAGTAATTTTAATTTTCAGAGGACAAAAACCTTGCACCAGAATAATTTAAGGCACATCGCATTCTTTTTTACCTTTTTTGAGAGCTATGGATGTAATTTGTTATCTGTAATAACCCCAAAGACAATTTCTTACAAATTTCAAATTTCACAAAATGAAATGTTACGCATAAGAATTTACCTATTTTACCTGTGTTCACACAATTCCTGTGAAATTTGAAATTTAATTTCACGGGCTCCCATAAGAAATTGTCTTTGGTGTTATTACAGGTAACTTATTACGTCTATAGCTCTTAAAAAATGTAAAAAAGAATGCGATATACTTTAAATTATTCTGGTACAAGATTTTTGTCCACTGATTACTCGATTTCCTGATGGATTCTGTCTTAAACACTTAACCCTTTAAGCCCTGATATAGAAATGCATATTCTCCTTACTGTTCACCATACATTTCTTATGGAACTAGTAAGGAGAATTTGTCATAATATCAATACATCTCATCCTTGGTGATTGTTTTCTTCATTCTCACAACTTGAATGTTTGAACAAGCAGTGATCATGTAAGGAGAAATTTCATTTCTGTCACTGTTAGGGCTTAAAGGGTTAACAGACTGAGCAATACAGTACATGTATGTACAACTGTCTGACAGAGTATTCCATCTAACTGAACAATAAGTGTTACTGAGGGCTGTTTTCTTTTAGAGCTGTAGTGGTATTTTTTAAATTTTGTATATAGCTGATCAAAATAAGTTTGTTTCCAGATCTTGGCGCAAAAAGAAATAAACTTGAATAAGTGACATTCAGTATTGCCTAATCATGGTGTGTACAAGTGGGTAATTAATATAGCATTACTAATTTTTATCTTTTTTTTTTCCAGTGGATTGATGAATCAGATGGAGGTGGTTTCTGAACTGGGTGTGGTTTATCATCAAAATCACTCACTCAATCTGCATTTATTGACTTCATTTTTCTATAACAACTAGAAAAGTACTCTAAATCAAAATGCCTTTTGAAAGGCCTTTTATTTTTGTATGAGTTTGGTTTTCATTATTTTGGCACATCAACTTAGGTGTTAACAAAAATGAAGTATACAGAAGTTAATGCACTGTTTGGACTGGAATCTTTGTAGCTTTCTTATATTTTTATAACTATCTTACTCAGTGTCACTACTTTATTGAATTCTAAGGCATTAGAGTAGCATCTTTGTAATTTATAGTGAGTTTCCACGGTTGCACTGAAAGGTTTATTTTTCTACATGTAGACTTATTGTTTTTGGCAAAAAATCGTTTTTTGGACGCATTTTGTTTTAAGGTATAGTATACCAAATAAATATTCACTGTGAAATAAATTTGGAAACTAGTGATGTCTGTCTCCTTCAGCAGCAATGATTACAATGTTTAAGTAGCCCACATCCATCTTTTATTTTAGTGTTGAAGTACACTAGAACAGTGTTAAGATAACACGTGGAGGGTGTTATTCAACAAAGTGTTATTTTACACAGTTTTAGTGTAAAATTATCTCTGGTGTAAATTAACCTTGTTTCGGTGTGCACACAGCTGCAAGTTGTTTTACACCATTTGGGTGTCACAAGTACACAAGATTAGTGTAAAATTACCTCTGGTGTAAATTAACCTTGTTTTGGTGTGCACACAGCTGCAAGTTGTTTTACACCATTTGGGTGTCACAAGTACACTTTTTGGTGTAAACTTACCCGAATTCCGCGTCTACATAACACTGTGTTGGTGTTTTTTTACCCAATCCAAATCAGAATTGTTAGTGGTTTACACTATTGTGGTGTAAATTTGCACCATGTTGGCGTTACTTTTACACTTAATTGGTGTTCACACAGCTGCAAAAATTTACACTTTTTTGGTGTTACCATAACACTCTCACTTTTTCTGTGCAATATTTCTAGCTGCGTTACTAACAATGGTCACTCTTCAGAGTTTTTTTCTTTACAAAGAGGAGTGAGACAGGGGTGTCCTCTTTCAGGATTGCTCTTCGTTCTCGCTTTAGAACCACTTGCACACCAAATAAGAATCACCGATTCCATTAAAGGTCTTGAAAACGGGAATAAGATCACTAAACTTAATTTGTATGCAGACGACACCACCGCCTTTATCCGCGACGACCCTTCTGCAGCGTCTCTATTTGCTCTCCTTGATCAGTTCAGCAATCTATCAGGTCTGAAAATTAATAGATCAAAAACTGAGGGTCTGTGGCTAGGTCGTTGGAAAAGTAGATTAGGAAAAGACGATCCTTTTGGTATTTCGTGGCCGAAAGAATATGTCACTGCACTTGGAATAACTTTCCCTTACAACGCTAATGTTGGTATCAAATTAAACTTTGAAGAAAAGCTTGCGAAACTTAAAAAAGTTCTTAACATCTGGTGCAAAAGACATCTAACCATCCTTGGCAGAATAGCCATCGTAAAGAATTTAGCAATCGCCAAACTTGTTTACTGCTGCTCCGTCTTAAACGTTCCTGCCGAATTCGTTAAAGAGGTCAACAGCACCATCTTCTCCTTTATCTGGAATTTCAAACCTGATAAAATTAAAAGAAAAACGTTGATTGGCCCAGTCTGCAAAGGCGGTTTAAATATGATTAACTTCGAGGATGTTGTAAAATCTCTCAAGTTTACCTGGGTAAATCGTTATTGCGAATCGGCCGGCAGTCACTGGTGTGCCCGCCTTGATTCCTTATTAAGCAAAGTCGGAGGAGCTTTCCTATTTCAATGTAATTTCGACCTAAAATTACTGAACTGACCTCAATAATTTACCACCTTTCTATAAAAATATTCTAAAGGTGTGGCAAGAACTGAATTTCAAAGAACCGCTAAATGCAAACGAATTCCGACAAGAATTTTTATGGAACAACCGGTTTATAAAAACAAATGGTAAGACGATATATTACAAAACATGGATTAATGAAGACATTTTAAAAATAAGTGATCTCCTCGACAATCACGACCAATTCCTTTCTTTCGAAAGTTTTAAACGCAAATTCAGCGTTCGATGCACTTTCCTCGACTACGCTGGCGTTCTTGCTGCTATCCCTAAAGCGTGGAAAAATGAAATCACGAGCAACATTGTCTGTGGTGTTAGCGAACTCTCAAAGGCTGTTTCTAATAGCGATGACATGGTTTCCACAAAAAAAGCCCGTTTGATGCTTACGGAAAGGTCCTTCTCTCCCCCAATTGTTGAAATCACACTAAGAAATCTAGTGTCAAACGTAAAGGATGTCTACGAACTTCCTTTTAGAGTCACCGTTGAAAATAAATTAAGAAGCTTTCAGTATAAACTCGTGCACAACATCATACCTACCAACCTTTCACTGTATAAAATGAAAATAAAAGAGTCACCACACTGTGAACACTGCCGCTGTCAAAATGAAACACTTCTTCATAGGTTTTGCGAGTGCCTCGAAGTTAAACTTTTTTGGGAAGACGTCATAGAATGGTGGAATACAAATCGCTCTGAAAATTTCAATCCTACTTGGTCGGAACTCCTTTATGGATACAGACCTGAGAACACCAGCCTTCACGCTTTTAATCACTATCTTCTTATTGCTAAATATCATGTATACCTCGCAAGAAATCTGTCAGAGACTCCTAGCATAAAGGTCTTTCTTGCCTTACTGGAAAGTAGAGTCAAATGTGAAAGACAAATGGCTATTAAAAACTCTAGCTTTAAAAAATATGAAGCAAAGTGGACCACTCTCTGCATACGCGATGCGGTAGCTTTTGCACCACTACCAAAATAAAGGAGCCAGGTTAAGGTGCTTTTTTTTTTCCCCAACACTTTTTTGTCTGTTTTATTTATCCTTTTCATTTGAGCCGACTGTAAAGGTATATTTATCTTTGTCATTTTACTTTGACTGTATATTCCTACTTGCCCTGTTGTTTAAAGTAAGGTGTTATATTAGTTCAGTTGTAATTAAGTCCTTCTTTTGTAAGTGTAGTATTAGTTCTGTAAATTAGCTCCTGTGTTTATGCATTGTATTAGTCTTGTAAACTAGTTCTTTTGTTAAAAAAAAAAAAACCAATCACTCCACAATTACTCCCTAAGGGGAGTTGTACTAACTCCTGAAAAATGACTCCTAAAAAGGAGTTCTTTTAACTCCCCTTGCAGAGTTAAATTGAAAATTTAACTCCAAACTGGAGTTCAATTAAATTTAACTCCAATTTGGAGTTATAATGACTCCCAGTAGTGTAACTCCAATTTAGGGGTTAATTTAACTCCCCTACCGAAGAGAATAACTCCTTTTTGGAGTTAAAATAACTCCCAAAAAAATAACTCCAGCTTAAGGAGTTAATTTAACCCCACCATAGGAGTTAAAATAACTCTTTGAAAATTACTGTGTGGCGCTCTGGTTTCCTTAGCTTGGTACCGTAACATTTTTCTACGTCACTTTTGTGATTAGTTGACCATGAATAGTTGATTTTTGAGGACGATGCTTCCTTTTGTTTCTGGGCCAATTTACAAAGTTGTTGAGACTAGCTCATTGCCTCCAACCTGGCTCAGAAGCGGAATTATAAACAGTAGACGGAAAATGCCATCTTTAACTATAGATATCCTTCTATGATCCTAAAAAATTTACATTTAATATTGCCATTTTAAAAATTTGAAATAGGTTTAAACATTGCAGCGGAAACGTTATGTGAAAACCGAGCGGTTGAAAGCGGTTTCAGTGAAGCAACATCCTATATTAGCAGCAGGTTTTATGTGGACTGCAACTTTCGAGCTACTAATTGGCCGTCCTTTAAATTTTCATTTAAAACATGACAAAAAAAATCACGTAAAAATGTTTTAAAAACCTCTGAAACTCGAAAGTTATTGTTCATCAACAACCCCCTTAATCCAGTAACCGATGTATTGAAACACCCGGTTTGCTTGTTATCGGCAACGTGAAAACTAGTTCTTTTAAGGTTTGAATAGATCAACTGTCAAATGTGTTTTTAAACATTAATATTATGGCTATTGAGCTGTTAATTATTTTTTCCAACTCATCGTTATTCAAAAACGCAGAAAAACACTTTTTTTGTCTTGTTAATTGATGCAGATGGCCATGCAGATGGTTTGTTCCCTCCTTTGATCAGGAGCCACTGCAAAGCTATTGCCATTAAGGTAAGTTCTGTAAAGAAATACAATCGCGAACAAAAGAAGGATGCCAACGTCCCGAATAAGTTTTGTTATCCTTTTCGTCCAGTTCTGTACTATTAATTTTAGCCGATATGTACGGTGAAGGGGTGAGGGCTGTATAGGCCCTGTGGCGGCGTAATAAATTCGGAAGTGAAATATGTTTTTCTTTCTCGAATCGAAGGTTCTTCGCTAGCCTTTTCTGATGGCTAACTAATGTCACGTTTCCCAAAAATACTGCTTTGAACTGAGTTATTGCAAGTTGTTTAGTTGTCAAGTGTTTAGTTTAGTGAAACAGGTTTTGCTTGAAAAGAAAGAGACCTCAACAAGCTGTTCGACTAGCGGTGAAAAAATGAAATGTTGGGGGTCGTGCCTAATGTCATATTTGTGGCTATTATTGCTTAGTTTGAACATTTGGGTGGAGAATTAGAAAAGGTAAAGTAGAAAATTGAATGGAATTAAAAAATTGGTTGAATTTATCATCTTCCTTGTAGCATAAGGCAATGAAAATTTGTTTCGCGCACTTTTTCGGTCAGTTATTTAAAACGTAATGGAGGTCTAAGAAAACGTTAACGCTTGACATGCCATTTGGTAAATCAGCTAAATAAATAGGATCCAGTTTACCAAAAGCACGACTTGGCGCTTTTAAAGGCGAATTAGCTGTAAGCTGCAAACATCTAAGCTGGGGCCTTTTTGAGGAGGAACTCAAAACGACAAATCGAGTGAAGTCTCGTTAAGTTCAGACGATATTCCGACGGCACAAAAGCTGCAATCAGTTATCAACAATACAGACAGTATTGCTCTACCGAAATGTCAAAACTGTTTAACACCGTCGCTTTTTATTAGAGCGGACTGCTTTAAAATTTTGTTCGCTTTCTTCTTCTTCAAAAAGAACTGACTCTAGTTAACCTTTATTTTCTCTCCTTTCTATAAAGAAAAAAAATGAAACTGCCAAATTTTCTGCTCTGTCTTAAAATTGTTTTGTCCAAAGTCAAAGACAAGAAATTAAATATGTAGAAAAAAGTCTAGCAATTTATAACTCGTATTTTTTGACGGGTAGCAAAATTCTGAATACGAGAGAAATTCCCCTCTCTGCACACTGCACGGCATTCATTCGTCACTGATATTTTGTTATCACAAAAAAAGTGTATTTCAGTAAACCCATTCCTAGAATTTTACCAGTATTTTTTTTAATTAAGCTGTACATGGACTGCAACCTTTCGAGCTACTATCCAGCTGATCTTCAAAATTTTCATTTTGCCGCTTATGAATCAAATACGATAACGTAAAAAAGAAAGAAAAAATTGAAAATCCTGAAACTGGGAGTTGAACTTTCATAGTAACCTCGGAACCTCTACGGTATACATATTTTTTCTCAACAAAGACCGAGTGTCGATGTTGTTGTTATCGTTAATATTTAACAATTATTCGCCGAAGGCGAGATAAATATTGGCAAATATTTACTTCGCCTTCGGCGAATAATTGTTTCAGTATAATTTTGAGATGTGGACAGCAAAAAGCAAAAAAAAAAAAAAAACGAGCTTAAACTTGACAAACACACGAAAAGGTAACTTAGCTTAGCAGCCTTGCCTTGAAATGTTATTACTTCACCGGGTAGGGCGGTGAATATAGCATTAAAATTATGCTAACACAGCTTATTAGCTGTCACTTATGTTCCACAACTCATCATTGTTCAACAACGTAGAAAGGCCACTTTGGACAGCCTATTGCCGTTTCAACTGATCATTTCTGAGTTCATTTTCATGTTTCTTCAGTAATAGTAAATTGGCTGAGGTTGGCTGAAGTTTTTAAATGCCTGGTAGTATAAGACCATGTAGTTTGAACTGTTTTTTACACACATCTTTTCGATTAATTACTTTTAAAACGTTATGCAAGACTGAGAAATTAAAAGACTAGTGCTTGACATGCCAGTAAAATGCATCACATTTTACAAAAGCGCAACTTGCGGTGTTTATGTTCTTTCCACTCCATTTCATTGTATGTTGTTGAATTTTTTTTTTTTTTTAGCAAACGGTTTTTAAGATCGATTCACAAGTGGATTCCGGATTCCAAACTTTATTGGATTCCGGATTCCATATCACTGTGGATTCTGGATTCCAGTCCACTGGATTCCGGATTCCAACAGCAAAAATTTCGTGGATTCCGGATTCTGTTACATGTGGCGATTCAGGTGTTTTGAATGCATTTGTGAAGCCATGCTCAATTCAATGAATAAAACCTTTGCCGAGTGATTTGTCCTTGTACTTTTCAAATAATTATTCAGAGTCTCTCATATTTTGCTGTTGGTTAGAAATACACAAAATCGTCGAAGCGTGGTTAAAACTTCCCGCAAGATTTTTTACATCATTTCACTCACTGCTAAATTTACTGTTAAATTGTTTTTCATTCAGCGCGCGTTGTTGAATTGTCACAGAAACAGATGATTGTCATCCACCAAAAACACATTTGGCCGTTGGGAGAAAAAACCTTGAAGGGCGTGTGCTTGAGAAAACCACTGTAAGGTTCCATTGCTCTCTTAGTATATGTTTGAGACCAGATAGTGCTGGGCAGTATTGCGTTACAAACTGCAATATTAGAGAGGGAAGTCTCAAGCTGTGATATGTTTGGAGTAATGGCCCGCGTAAAAACTAGGCAAAAACAAAATAGGCCACTGCAATAGTGGCAGTTATTTTTCAGGCGCTAATTGCTCTAATCAAATTAAATCTGAGTGATCTGATTGTCCCATACGCGAAAAGCACGAATTTTGAACTAACATTCGAATGAAGGTAATTTGAAGATGAGTCAAACAACTGTTTACACATTTTTTTTTATAAGAACGTCAATTTTTTGGCTGAGGCTGGACCGAATCCGAATGTTCTTATTTTTTGGGCGATTTGAGCCTGAAACGTTCTTAATAATGTTCTTAAGGTTAACTGTATAGCATTTCAGTAAATCATAAATCAGAATGAAAAAAAGAACAAATAGGTCAAGTTCTACTGACCAATAGTCAATTTTCGTATTCTCGGGCGCCCTGGGTATGACTAAGCCACTTTGCACGAAAGCGAGGCTAATGCGGGGCAAACTTTCGCGGTAAATATAAATTTTGTAGTGTTTGATCAGGTTCGACCACGAAATCTCGCCTATAATGGATCCAGAGTTTAATCGAATGAAAGTACCAGAGTTGAAGAAGTATTTGCAGGTGAGAGGAATTAGTGTAGCGAATAAACGTCGAGAAGAGCTGTTAGATTTGTGCCAGAAAGCTCACGAACTCGCCATCGAAGTGATCGACGAGCAAGGAGACCCGAGCGCCACCTCAGTGATCAAATTAACAACAAAAGATGGGATTATTCCTGGTCCATACTCGCTGAATTCCGACTGGACCACTGATTTTACGCCATTAGCGAATTACACTTTACAATGTAGGGCGATATGTACGCTTATTTGATTGTGAAAGAAGGATATGACCACGAAAGTCTGAAAGCTTACAAGTCACTCGAAGGATTGAGATTTCATTGGGATGGGCATGTACAAAGTCTCCAGACCAACACATCCACATTCTTTGGCTATCATCTTGTTAAGTTCAGTGTAAAACCGACAGAGCGAGAAAGGACTCAGATAGACAATAAACCTACTTATGATGGCTGGCTGGTACTAAAGGAGGATGGTTCTGTTCATTCGGCTCACTGCCCTTGTATTGGAGGGTGAGTATCTGCATTAAAAGTTTCTTATTTCTTGCTTGTGTTAATTGAAAACAATCTTTATCATGAAAACCTGTTGTTTCTTCTTTTTGTTTACTTCTATGAGATGCTATGTTTAGAATTTTTCTTAATTGGTGCCTTACACCTTATCCTGAGCCTAGGTTTCATTGTGAGAATTTCTTCCCTCATCATTAAGTAAGAAATTCTGTATTCTTTTCACAAGTTGTATTGAAGGCGTTATATTATTTTTCAGTTCTGATGGAGCTTGTCGACATGTGGGAGCTGCCCTGATAAACCTAGAGGAAACAGTTAGAGAAGGAAGTGTTGTGACATGTACTGGCAGAAAGTGCATGTGGAAGAAAAAGAAGAGGACCCATGAAGAGGTAACACACGTGGAAAGTATGAATTTTACCAAGCCCACAATTGGAAAGAAAAAGAAGAGTGCCTGGAAATCCAAGGCCACCATCTTTGACCCACGGCCGAGTTACATGGCACGCAAAGATCTTGCCACAGAGTTTAAGCGCATGCTTTTAAAATGTACACCCTCTGCTGTAGGTTTGCATGTAATGGCAGACTTAGAAACAGAGGAAGAGGATGATGAAAGTGGAGAGCAGGAGAGCCTAGAAAGAAATGGAAGTGCTTTGACTGCAACACAGGAATCCCAACCTACACTATTTGCAATGGAAAATCTCTCTCCTTTGTCAGAAGGAACTGCTATACCACGGATCAAAGAAGCTTGTATGGCTGTCAAAAGGGAACTTTGTTTTTCGGATGAGGAAATAGCTGTTGTTGAGAAGAAAACCAGGTTGCAAAGTAATTCTGCAGATTGGTATCGGTTCGAAAAAGGCCGGATGTCTGCCTCCAAGTGCAAAAGAGTTGCCAGCCTAAAACCCACTACTTCACCAAGTAAGGCTTTAAGGGAAGTAATGGATTATTCAGACATTCTAAAAACAACTGCTATGAGGGAAGGCCTAGGGAAGGGAGATGAAATTGCACAGGTTTTCATCTCAGAAATGAAAAAGCAGGGTTGTGAAGTGACTGTGGAAAACTGTGGGTTTTTTATAAGCACATCTCATGGTTTCATTGGGGCTTCCCCAGACAGAATAATTCATGTACATACCGGTACTCAGAGCAGCCCAGGAGTCCTTGAAATGAAATACATTCAAGTCAAGACTGGATTAACTCTTAAAGATGTCCTACTTAAACAATCAATTTGCACAAAAGATGAATCTGGATGTTTAATCCTAAACAAGAACCATAAGTACTATTACCAGCTATACCAACAAATGTTTTGTACCAAGTATACATGGGGTTTCTTTGTGGCCTATGGATCAAATGGGGAATTCTTTATGGAGAGGGTTGTCTTTAAAGAGGATTTCTGGAAACCAATACTACAAAAAACTCACTAAATTCTATGCGGAGGTTATGCTTCCTGAAATTGTGTTTCCTAGAGTCAAATATGCATGCCACGAACAAAACTGTAACTGCTTTAAAATCAACATTGGCACTCCTCATATGTATTTACAAGTATCTGAATAGAAAATAGAAAATGTAGGTTTCAACAGTGAAGACCACAAAAGAAAAGCAAATTTTCACGACTTGCTTGAAATAACTAAAACATAAACAACCATCTCCTTTTGATTTAGAACTGAGGTCAACATACATTGTATAGGTATCCGGTCGTTTCGATACAAAGTCGTTTCGATACAAGTCCTTTCGATACATGCCTAAGTCGTTTCGTTACAAACATGCAGTCGATTCGATACAACCCCAGTCGTTTCGATACAACCTGTTCAGTAAGAAATTATACTGACTGGGTAGTGTAATTTATATACTATAAGCTTATTGCAAGATATTCAGAACCTCTTTCTTTAGCTCCCGCATATGTTTTGGTGTCGTACATTTTGACACGTACTTTCGTTTAACCTTCGTTTTTGATGTGTTCTTTTCTTTTCTTTTCAGTTCTGAGATAATGCATGTATTTCCAGCTGTGAACATTGTAAAAAAAATCGATTAAATTAAATATAGATGCACGTACTTGATGTCTGCTGTTTACTTCGGACCTATTATCATACGTCTGATTCCTCCATCTCGTTTTAATGAGCGAGGTTCAGTGTTGGTACGTGCACTCACTTGTTTTATTATCCTATAGATCCACTTTGACAAGATTTGCTTGCGAGCCGATTTATGACTTTATTTTTCCAACTCATTTAAAGAGGTTCAAAACTATGTTTTCTAAACTTCTTCTCCAGCGCCTTGCATGGAGTTTGCTCCAGGCTTCACGCAACTTTTAATCAAGTTGTTTACATCTGCGCACGCAAAGCTGAAATCGTACTCAAGATTTTTTTCCACCTCAGGGAGCCGGCTCACGGGAATTTATTTGTATTACTTTTCACAAGACACTATTAGACAAATCGTGTAAAATAAATAGATTACAGAGACGCTAATAGACAAAATTAAATGATTATTGAGACTCCGTCCTTTTCGTGCACTTGTGATTTTTTAACATGACTCCTTCTTATCCAAAGGCACTCGCGGTCCAAAGTAACCGAAATTAACTCTTTTGCTTATGAAAGACACGCGTGGTCCTTGTGCGTTTTAATTAAGAAAGTAACAAGTCGCGGCCCTCGTTTAACTAAAAAAGTCACAAGACTTATTTCAATCAATCTTTGTTCGCACGAAGTGAGAAAATGCATCTTATTAACGTTCAACAATTAAAAAGTCACAAGTCGATAGTGCTACTGTATTAATTCAGCACACCTGATTCTCTGCATCTCGTTTATATTCACTTTAACGAGCGAGTTTCAGTGTTGAAACGTGCACTCACTCGTTTTATTATTCTCTAGATCCACTTTCTTCATTAAAAAACGTTCAAAACGATTCGTTCTCAACTTCTTCTCCAGCGCCTCGCGTGGAGTTTGCTCCAGAATTCACGCAACTTTCAATCAAGTTGTTTACATTTGCGCGCGCGCCAAGGTGAAATAAAATCCTACGCAATTTTTTGTAACCTCTTAGGGAACGGGCTCACGCACGCACGCACGCACGCACGCACGCATTTTACTAAGGGTTTCATTAAATTGCAAAGGCAAGCACAGACTGTGACAGTTTGATCAGCAACAGAAGCTAATGAAAGTGGCAAGACACCCTGAAGGACTTTAAATCATGGTCTCACTACTGGATTGTAGTCACTTATTTTACTAAGGGTTTCATTAAAGTGTATATGACAGATTTTTTTTTATTTGCGTGATCAAAACTAAATGGCATCCTGATATGAATATCAAAAATTATTTTTCGATTTCGATTTTCCTTCCCCACGCTTTTCCCGCTTAAAAACGTGAGATTTTACTTCCGGTCATGTCAAAAACCGCGCAAAGGGAGACCTGGGCTTAGTCACGTTGTGACGTCATACCAGGAACGGAGGCCATGCCAAAACAAACTACGTGGGCCGCATTGCGGAGATCTAATACATTTTATTTTTCTTTATTCCGTAACCGCCAAATTAAGCACGAAATTATGTGAAATTGCTGATGTTACAAGTAATCTGGGCAGTGATTTGGAGCTCTTAGAGTCAATCGAATGCGAATCGTTAACTTCTGAAGTTGAAAGCGAAACAGAACTCGAGATCGAGAAAGAAGCTATTCAGAAGCAAAAGGTCCTTACATGGACAATCGGCTTGCCGATGAAAATTGACTTCAGGAATACTATCAAGAGGTAGAGGAGACAAAACGAAGAAAACAGAATCTAGAAAACCTATTTGATGGTACCGAAGCGCTCGAGACGTAGTAAGAAGTGCCACGATTTCTCATCTCCCGGTGTATTAAAATATTATTATAATTGTGCTCGGCTAAATAAACCCTGTTCGCGCCCGTTTTTGCGAAAATCTCGATGGATTTTTTTTAAAACCTTTTCCGTCGGTTCATACGTCCTTTTTAGCGTTAAATCTAAAAGTGTTCCAGTGAATCAATGTTAATAAGACTCGATACTAAAATCGGTCACATCGTCAAGCACGCGTGTTTAATGTTTTAAAAAAATCCATCGAGCCGTTCTTAAGATTTTCGCAAAAACGCTCAAATTCAAAAATTACCACAAAATTATTACACGAATGATCTTAGAAAAACAATTCGTTCTCGAGATCGCGAACACTAGTTCCAACAAAACTTTCTAAGCGTAAAATAGTAAGTAAACGACACATTTTGAAAGTATTTTCGAGCCATTTCATCAAAGCATTGATTATTTTTCGGTGCATTTACTATTACTATGCAAAAACTAAGGTTGAAAATGTTTTTGCGATTTTCTTCGAAACAAACATACAGATTTTTTTTGTTCTTGTGTACTTTGTTTGCCATACAGCACAGTTTAAGATGTTGGTGTTTGCTTTTCAAAGCGAAGTCTGGATCGCGCAAAATTTCAATTTTAGTGTTTTCGAGGTTTTTTGTTTATCGTTGTCATGGAAATATCGATTTTCACAAAATGTAGACTGCGCTAAAGTTCAATCCAAAACCAAAAAGTACTGCAAATTTCACGTTGATCTGACAAGACAAAGACTGTCTAAGAGCCGATTTTAAAAGTGAGGTATGGTCCCAAAAAAACTGCATCGAAACACCTTAACAGCATACAGGAAACCGTCTTGTAAGCCACATTTACGGTAAGCAATGTTATCGCGGTATCTTATTAGAGCACGATTAGATGTGATCTTCTGGTTCGTCCAAGTTCTTATAGTAAAGTTAGATTCACTTAACCGAAACTCTTCGTTATAGACTAGGTTTAACTTAACTTACCAGGTTATAAGCCAGGTTTAACTTACACCTGGGTTAAATAATAACCTCATATTTTCTTTGTTAAAGATTAACCCTAGTTTGTGACAATGCTATTGTACACAGGGTATACTGAGAGACAAAACTTGAGTACTGTAGTCAGAAGTTGACATTGTCGGTAAACGGTTGGACACTGACTTGTTATGAGCTTAAGTCAGGTGCAGTAAGCAAAATCAGTTTGCAAGAATTGCGATTTTGCATACTACGGTCAAACCGGAAGACCTCTTAAGACCGGAATTGCAAAACACAAAAAGGTTGTCTCTGTGTTTGACTACAACTCTAAGTTAACATGCAGTGTCTGCAAAAACAACCATCAGCTGGACTTTGATAAACGCTAAAGTTGTTGGACAAAAGGCAAATTTTTACGGGCAACGTTTTCTGGAAGCCTTGGTTTCAACAAAAGACTTTAGTTTTGAAACATTATACGTGATAATTTAATTAGCTTCAACTCTTACCGCGTTCGCACGTGTGTGTACTGTTGTTTGACGCACGGGTAATAACAGTTATCTTTCAAACTAACTGCTATGACAGAGGCCACGCAGATGGTAATCACGAGGAAGGGTTTCCTGCGCCACGCTTGACGACATAAATGCTAGATTAGAAGAAGACATGCTTAACGGCGTAAGTCCTAGCAAGAGTGCTAGGTTGTCAAACCTATTACTGGCAATATACTAAGAGCCTTATTTTAGTACTGATAGGTGACGTTGAAAGAATACTACTTGACACCTTCATGGCTCGAAGTGCATGCATCGTACATCGACAGTTACCACTTCACCTCCGATGACCAGCTAACGTTTGTTAAATGCCTTGCGCTCTTGCTTTGAAGAAACACTAGACTGAGACCGGTCGGGAGGCACGAAGCTCTCGATGAGGAGCCGCGCTCTCAGTCAGCTCAACGGTGGGAGGGAAGAAACAAAACAAAAGAAAAATCAAATCAAAACAAACTGCGAATTATGGAACAGAAAGTGCGACTAAAAGTGATGTTTCATGAGGACCAAGTTTCCTTGCGAGCAAAAGCCATAAAAGAAACAAAGTTAACAATGCTCTCGTGGTTTTGTTGTCCAGTAGTTCAAAAATTGAGTCCGGCAGATAAGCAAGACGAGTGGGTATAGAATATTTTACTGGGAAAATACCATCCAGTTATAGTAAAAAGATCCAAAGAAGGAAGCTGCTAGTTTACGGTACACATATTCGCCATGCTATTAATTAACGAGAGCATTTTTACTGCATGGGGAATAAAGCCAGTTGAAAGGATTTCGAAGTAATTAAAGCCCAAAATGTAAATATTACCTTAGCGAAAAAATGCTTGGTTTAGCACCAGAAACTTTGCGCTTAAATTTGCTTACTTAGGAGCTCGAATTACGGCAGATATTTTTCAATATTATGCACAGCGGAATCGTCGAACACCCAACTGGAAAAGACTAAGGGCGCATTTTCGTGATCTCTTCGGGAGACCAGAGGCAAAATGGGAATTATCAAAATTATGGAATATGAAACAAGAAAAACGAACTTTCCAAAACTGGAATGAGAACTCAGACCGTGGGTTTTTTCCTCAGGCTCGGCAGGAGAGTTTAAATTTTCCGCGGATGAGCTGATGTTAAAATTTGGTCAGCCATTTTGTTATCGCCAAGCGTTTGACAACGTTTTCCGATGCTCATTCTGTTCATTCTGCCCCAAATAGCACAATACATGGAATGGCATAAATTACCATTCTGATGATTCTGGAATGAGAACAGGTAATTAAAAAAACGCCCCAAAAATTATTCCAAGTATTCTCAGAATTCCCAGAGTGGTTCCCAAAAACCCAGCGTTCTAAGTATCCGTTTTAAGGAGGTGCTCATATTGAAGAGCCAGTTGAGTTTGTATTTCTTCGGGTCTCTGTCCGTAATAGATAAATACTTTTATTATAGAGTTGTCCGTAAATAGAGGTTCGATTGTACTTATTGAATTGTGGCTTTTTGCATTCGAGTACACGAAGTGCCTCTATAAAAGGGATCACGGCACCCCCTTCAATTAACATATTTAGGGCAAGAACTGTACGTCAACTTCAGACACATTTTTGACCTGTGAAATAAATAATTATGTTGACCTTTGAAATAAATATGTTGTAAACCCCATGAAAGCAAACTGTCATCTCAGCAAAATAAATAACTTCTGTGATGATTTTAACGAACTTTCGACATCAAATATGGATGCATTTTGTGATTAATGTTCGTAAGAGAAACTCACGTTGTTTGAGAGTGGTTTGAACTCTCGTGGTTATATCTGACGGCTCATGGACACAATTGGAATGCTATACACCCCTTAACCGTTTCTCGTTTAAACAACGAGACCAAAGAAAGAGCCACTCGAAAGAGGAAAACTGAAGGGATAAAATAAAGCAGTTCTTTCGATTATCAGTTATAAAAGTCTGAGAGAGGAGTGTATATGTGCTACATATTATGAGCTTATCTATACTAACCCTGTCGAATGTGCCGCGGTCCCTAGTCTAAGATTACTGCTCAGAACTGACATATCGTGTTTAAATACGGGAACTAAAGTGATAGAGTGCAAGTGCCCCATTTTGAACTAGTAATTTGCTCGTAAGTAAAATCAGTCCTTTACAGGGCCTCAAAGTACCACCCATATTGACTTCATGAACAAAAACGTTTATTCAGGGCTCAAATTCTAATTAATCCGGTATTTACATATTGTAAAGCAACGAGTAGGATCAAGCAAAAAATCCTTGATTGAAGCTCACTGGTGTATAGCTGTGCTAGGACACAAATTTATTACTTTTTCATTATACCTTTGAGAAGCTCATCGCTTTTACTGATTGCATAACACTGAAACAAACCAAGAGTGGTCCATTTCTTTCTGATAATGGTTTAAATAATTAACAATTGTGTGCATGGAGACAGTATTTCAGTTCAAAAGCCCTTTAAGCTTCATGTCGTCAATTTTCAGTCCACACGACCCCACAAGCTATGTAGCTTTTTTACCCCATCGTGTCTAAATAAAGGTTTTGTTGTTGTTGTTGTTATTGCAGAAACAGTGGAATTTGACAAGAAACGCTCCATTTTGGAATTCAGTCAGATCAGGGAACTGAAAGTGGCTGGTAACGTGTCCTGTGCTGACTTTTGACTTAAATTCGATTACAATTCAATAACAAAGTTCACAATTAACATGAAATGAGTTTTAACAGCTTAAAACAAAAACTAAGTAAAGTTTGCTGGTTCAAAACTGATCATTCATGTCTAGGAGGGTGGCGTGGGTTGCGAAAATTTGTAACCAAAACATGGCAAACAAAACACTTATCACTAAAATAGCATATCCAAGTATGGGAACTGACTGAGAATGACAATTAAACAACACACAAGACCCCAGCATGCCATCATAAAACATTCATTCTCAACAGCTGCAGAGTTCCCTGTCCAATCTTCACATCAAACTACTTTTCCACATTTCAGAAATGAGGAGGGTTCTTGTTTTGATGTCTTCTCTTCTTATCGTCGTCTCAGCCCAACAATGCCGAACAACATATTCTACATGGGGAAGATATCTTAAAGGCCACGTGATATCTGCTTACAACTTGAAAAACATCGGCCAGTGTCTCGACACATGCAAAAAGGATCAGCAATGTCAAAGCATTAACTTCCAGTTTCGTAAGTTGGTTTGTGAGTTGAATGATGCTGATAGACACTCTCATCCTTGGGATTACGAGTTTAAAGATGGCTACGCCTACAGTGATTACCCTGCCAAGGTTAGTGTGAGACTAGAAATATTGCTAATACTTTCACTCTAATGCTTATGATGCCAGCTGTATATATGTTACATCGTTGCCCGGGTTCGGATGGCTAAAACTTAGTAACAACATGCCGAGAAAAAAACAAATCAAGTCAATTTCTAGCCTGTGTTGTTTTGGCGTTCATTTTAAGTACAGTTGCTCACCTAAAACTCTGCCAGGGAAAACATAAAACTTTTAAAGCTTGGAAAAAGTTATAGGCGAGACTTACGGTTTCATGTAATAGGTAACGCAGGAGAAACTACTCAACTACTCATTTCCGGCAGTCAGCGAGGTTCAATTTATTGAGATTTTGCTGTAGACATATTCATCATCAAGACTAGACTGAAGTAAAGAAAGATGTTAAACCAAATTAACTTTAATTTTTATACATGCGAATTAAAAGTCAAATTTTAAATATGCTAAATTAAATTAAATTTTAACATTATTTTAAATACTGGTCTCCCAGTGCCAAACAGTGTGTTAACTTCATAAAAACAACACATCAAGAATTTCTGAAACAAAATAAAATATCAAAACACTCACATTACCCTGAGACGATATTAATCCGTTAGACAGCCCACAAGGGAAACCGTTGCTACACCAATTTTAAGTAAGGTTATAGCTCGGTATCTTGTTAGAAAATGCCAAGATAACTGAGTTTCAGGTTTGCCGCCACCCCAGTGAATATGATTTTTTTCTGCACGGATAAGCCGTGAGTGCTCAGGGGCGTTCCCAGACAGTTTTTGGCAGTACGCACAAAGTCAGGTTGTTACTTATCCAAAGGGAGACAAACATAATGATGTGTTTACATATCAACTTAGGCTAAATGCGCTTTCCAGCAATGTTTTGATTTCCTGTCTAATGCAGTTGCACGCACTACAGTCAGTTTATTGTACTTCTGGTGGGACCATAAAATATGGAAAGGACGCACGACTTAGGCAATGTGGTAACGATATTTCCCCATTCAGTTGGTTTGTAACAGTGTTTCTCGTAACATGATAGCGTTGATGTTCTCTTGTTGTCTAGGCAACTCGAGACAATTACACGTACGGAGTAGTTACATTTGAAAAGGTAACCTACTGTTCTTCTTAGCGCAAAATTACCGTGCTGTACTTTCGGTGTCATTCGGAGTGTTTCTATAAGCATGCATGGGTCTTGACACTGAAGAAGGTACTAAATGACTTCTCTGGCCGGCGTCGCAGCAGACAAAAGCATTGTAAGAAGAATAGCGAGAACTGTTGTTTAATACATTTGGGTACAAAGTACTCGGACTAAGAGGTGTGATATATAGTCGAGAATGAAGGCAAGGGTGAAAGTGAAGAGAATGAAAATAGAAATTTAAGATATTAGACGAAAAATTTCAAATATTGTTTTCCTTTAAATTTTTTCACGTGTGACCGAGAGATTTGAAGCAAACACCGAATTCCCCCTTGCCGTGTACTTAGCTTCCGTTGTAAGTTTTCATCGTGTTATCTTGTTGAAGATTTTATGGAAATATAAGTAACTGTTAGTGTACATCCCAAACTTGGTTGTTGATACTTATCCCAATAGCGGAGTTTTTGGTGAGTTTGAATCTCGAAACGGTACGTAATGAATTTTCGCTAACAATAATTTCTTACAACTGATTTGAACATATTTCAGAAGACAATACAGCAGTTTCTTGGACTGAAAGAGATAATAGAACACCCTCAGACGCATTCTTTTGTGACATGGGCGGTATCGAAGAAAATACCGATATTGAATTGAAATCGCACAGTTTTACGTTGTCACTATATGAATTTTTAATTTCCGTTTCTTCCCACGCTTTACCCTCAAATGAAGAAAAAACATATTAAGGGTAGGAAATTCTGGTAAGCACTTGCGTATTTTGCGTAAAGGCAGGAACGCCCCTGGTGCTATTAACACTAGACTCTTCTTTTCAACTAAATTTGGAAAAATATCATCAAGTACAGGCTAGGGTATTCTAAGAGCGTTTATTTGTTATTGACAGGTGTCATTCAAAGAATACTACATGACACCATTATGGCTCCAGGCACATGCGTCGTACATTGACAGTAACCACATTATCGCCGATGACCAGATAGCGTTTCTGGGAGGCTCATTATTAATTGATGCGCTGCTTTTAAAAGTTCCATTAGTGGCTGCAGCTGACTTGACAGATGAAACTCCACTGACAGTTGAAATAACAATGGCCAATGACGCTAGTATCCCACAATCGGAAGACAGCGATATAATGTGTGGCCTGTCAGACGGAACTAATTTCATTGGGTTTGCAATGTATGACCTATGGAACTACATGCATCAAGACGTTGCTCCCTGCTTTGGGATGGAGGCTACATCCGGGGCATCTCTGAATAACACGCGGGAACTTGCTATAAATTTTCCCAAGCCAAGCGAGAAATTCTACCCTGATGAGTTTGTCTTCACTCTTAAGCTGGACATGTCACGGGGATGGTGCTTCACGCCGCATGACGGGGGTTTCACCAAGACGGCAGAGTACAGTAAGCGACTGAAGCTGAGTCAAGGCCTATCTCTTGAGGTTTACAAAAACCACCAACATGAAAGAGTTGGCATCAAGTACATCAAGATCACCATAACAAAAACTGATGGTTTATAGAGGGAAATGATCCAGGACTTATAGTCCTCAAACATTTCATGATGTTTCTTTACATGTGTCATAATTCTAAATGGTCTCAATCCTCATTTAATAGACAGCACAAACATTGAAATAAACCATACCTTGAAACTGGCTTGGGTTACCCATGCTACTTTGTTTGGGTCCACTTTGAACTCGGCAAAGTTTTAACAAATGGGACTTAGTGAAGTTGAATTTTGCCGTACACAAAAACACGGGAAAATTTGCTTCTTTAACCAAACGGGCTCGTTCTACTTCATTCTTGTTAATTTCCAGCATTAGCAGTCTTTTGCGTTCCAAAAAGAGGAAGAAAAAGCCCGAAATGGACGATTTTCACGTTTCCAAACTTCTGTTCCTTCGTGTGCAAATTTTCTTTGTAGATTTGTTAGCATTGCGTTACCAAATACCGTGACTAAATTGTTTGACCGAATTTGGGTATATGATGTCACAGGTGTAGCATATTAGATGACACGTTTTGTCGTGGTTTGCACAGATAGCTTACAATGATGACACCAGTATCGCTCAATTTTTTCTTTTCCCTCTACCTTTTTTGAGATCAACCGAACATTTTAGTTTGAAGCCATCATCAAGCACCAAGCAACGACGAAGAAAAGAGAGACTGTGTAGCTTAACACGGAAATTTTGGCGTATTTCGGGATGCGGCAAAGTTGAAGCCATTAAGCCCCTTTTGTTGAAATTCGCTGTGTTCGAAGTTTTCCCAAAGACAGTAGCGTGGATAACCCAAGCCAGTTTCAAGGTATAAATTAGTTCAATGTTTCTACAGTCTGTTGAACGAGGAATGGGACTATTTGGGGTTATGGCACATGTTAATTTATTTCACAGAATTTAGGTTCCAAACCAGTTTCTACGTGAACATCGGAACCTGCCTTTTAGTTTGGAATTGTTTGTGCTCATTAAATTTCGCTACTGCTGTTTTGTAACTGTCTAGTTAATGAAAAAGACTCGTTCTGTTAATAAGAAGTGTCTATCTTTTTCTCCGCGCTTTAGTTTACCAGCGCGATGCAAGTTTATAGTACTGATTTTCAAGATTAATTTCCTGTGATTTTGACCTCCCGAACCCGAGAATCGATTTCCTCGTTTTTTTTTTCGAAAATAAAGCGCCTCTGGGAAAAACGAACCACACCAGGTTTCTAGTTTTACCAATACCCATTTATGTGCAAAATATGAGAGAAATCGATTTTTCAACTTCTGCCGCCGAATGCTCGATGTTTACTGGAAGTCGCTCTTATATACATTTATGCTAGAAAATTGCGAATAACGGCAGGGAGAACACTGTAACGAAGGGATTATGCTTTGTCCCCAAACTGTAAATAGGCCATGTCCCTCCTTTTCAAACCGAAGTGATCTGCATGTAAAAAACTCATTTTCATATGAAAGGCTATGCAGCAAGACTCGCTTCGAAAAAGAGTACAAGACAACTCGCAAATGGCCTCTTGCAAATCCAAATCATTTCATGAAAACCTCGCACTCTTGCCAAAGGGTGAACACTGGAAGGGAAAGATCAGAGGGCCCTTGACCGGGGTCAACTGTTATGTAATGCATATGTAATCTGGCAGAATCAGTCGTTAAAATACCACGTTAGGGCCCTGGTCGTTGACCTCGGTGGAGTAGACGTTTAGGGCTAGAGTCCTAATAACTGCATTTATCAGTGCTGGTTCGCTTCCCGGACTTGCCATAATAGAATTTTCTACCATATAAAAAACTTACTGCATAAGGTTATTCCCATGCAAGAGAGGTAAATTTCGTTCTAAGGGCCTTTCGGTGTGCAGACCAAGAAGGCTCCTCATCAAGTGCCTACCTTGCTAACTGAGAACGGTCGGGACACACATATCACTAGACTGAGAAAGTGCTGTGCGCTTAGCGTTTCAACAAAATACATGCAAAATAAATCAAAGCGAAACAAAAGTTTCATGCGACTTATGGAACAGAAGTTGTGAATAGAAAAGATCTTGGATGAGGAGACTGACTGCAAAAGTCAAAACTAAAGCCAGTTTAATTTGTCCTTGTGGTTTTTGTGTTCAGTATTTTAACAACTGTGGGTAAAACGTATGCAGCGATGTAAAAAGTCTTGCTGGAATAATACCATTCAGTTATATTTAACTTTCCGAAAAAAAAGTAAAGCTGTAAGATTAATACTCGTCATGTTATTAAGTGAAACATTTTTACTGCTTGGGAAACAAGACCAGTAGAAATGATTTCGAGGTAATTAAGGACCGAATTGTAAATATCACCTACGGGGGAAAAAAGCTTAGGTTCAAACGTCGAACTTAACATGTGCCGAATCTAATGAAAATTAGCAAAAACAGTAGCTTTTGCTCATTTAATTTGGCACAAGCGAAGTTCCGCGTTTCAGCCGGGCCTTAGTTTTAGTATTTGTGCTTATATTGGCGTTCTTACAAACTTAAACGGTCACGGCCATACATTTGGGCCAATAATACAATGCACTGTGCACATTCTAACCTTCGAACACCGAAGGGACAGTACCATTACGGACTGTCTGTATTTAAAATTCTTAAAGTCTCTTTTTGACCAAGACAACTGTCCGTAATAGAGAATTACACAGTAGTTCATAAGGAGAGATTTCACCGTACTTGTTTTTTTTCTTCATTAGGGACTATGTTACCTTTTTTGTATTACTTTAACAACCTTAAATTACCGTACTTATTGCTTAAAATTAGTACGTTTTATTTTGACGAAATAAAAGAGATCGGAATCAAAGGAAAGCCAAACATAATGGTCCAGTTTTATTAAAAATTATGAATGCTAGATTTCTGAAACTTTAAATCAGTATCTTTGGCTACGGATAGAACAGGTGAAAATGGATTACAGCTTGAAAAATTGGGTCAATTTTTAAAATTCGTCCCTTGTGTCTTGGAAATATCGCTAACGCCTTAAGCCCTAACAGTGACCAAAATGAAATTTCTCTTTACATTATCAATACTTGTTTAAACATTCCAGTGATGAGAATAAAGGAAACAATCACCAAGGATAAGACGTCTTGAGTTTCCCTTACTGGCTCCATAAGAAATGTACGGAGAGCAGTGAGGAAAATTCGAGCCTCCTGAGAACAAGAAGTTCTGCCATGAAAAGGGATAGCACCTCTTCCAATTCCAAAATATAAATTTAACCGTCTTTCATCCATGCATTGCACATTTTTGACTCCCTCGTCCTGTACTGCTTAATATGCTTTACAGGGACATTGTCATTTACTTTTAACATCATTCAGTTTCATCATTTTTAGCATCTATTTCATCATGATATAATATATATCTAACCACTCATCATTCACTTTCATCATTTTTAGCATGTTTTGGTCATGATATAATTTATATCTAACCACTCCCTGCTTTTGAAACACGATTGGCTTCCAGACCATCAAGGGGTGATATCAATTGAGTTTTCCCAAAGAAAATGACAAATCAAAATCAGTTTTTTAACTGACATTTATTTATTTGCTTATTTATTTATTTTCAGGCTGTGCATTTGTAGCCAATACACTTATTTAATACCTTCCGTCATTGGGAAAGGCATTTTTAGCAAATATGGACAATTACTCTTATACAAATGTGTCTTTTGATGAAAGTGAGCCTTTTTATTAAATCTCAAGAAAATCGAATATCATCAAAGCAAAATAAAATTGAAAAGACTTAAACGTTCAAAGAATTAAATGCATTTCCTGAGTAGTATTCGTACAAGAAACGCATGTTGTTTCAGCCTGGTTGTCAGTTATATATTTGAAAGTTAAAGGAGAGAATAGTAATGCCACATGCCCACAGCGACTGAACAGACCATACCAATAAAGACATTTAAAAGGAAAAAGTTTTAAAAGGGGATAACATAAAGCTAGTTTACAGCTAGTCCAACTGATTATCCTATCAAAGATAGATACATAGATACAATTATACTTCCTCATTTGGATTTAATCTACGTAAGCCAAAAACGCACTCCGCTTCTTGGTCTAAAATGACAGAACTATGCAGCTGACCGTATTTTTGAACTAGTTATTTTTTCAAAATAGATTCATACTGGGCCATATTGACTCCATGACCAAGAAGGTTTTTGCAAAAAACTTTCCAGTTCTCAAATTCTAACTCAAAGTACAATGTACATTACGCTTTGTTTACCCGTGCAACTTATATTTTATTTTTGTCGGGTGACGTTTAACTTTTGCACGGAGTATTGTTTTGATACTGTTCAGGGAATTGATCTATTCATACTATATCTAAAATTGGAGTGATATTGAAATCTCATTTTTTTATATTAAATTCGAAGACACTCTCTAACGAAAACAGAAATAGATACATGAATGAACTAACAAACGAATAAACGAATTTTTCGACAAAATAAATGTCTTGCTTTAGGTCTCATTAAATACCAGATTATCTCTCGATCGTCTCAGGAATTCCTGTCACCTCTTGGAAAGTTATTTGTTCAGTATTTACACCCGATCTCGGGTTGCTCGCTGGTAATCTCGGTTCGCTCCAACACCAACTCAAAATTTCCCTCAAGCCTCGGCAGCAACTGCTTACAAATGTCATGCAGATGAATGGGTTGATTTGTGAGGAATCGAAATACATAAGGTTACCCACAATCCAATAAATTTTATACGACAAACAGGATGGCAATGCAACTTTATATTCCATAAAAAAGTAAGACGAAAATAAAGGGAGATTGCAGAAATAAATACAGTTATGACGCAAAATGACATCCTCACTGCCCCCTCTTTCCTGCGCAATCTTTGATGTACTCCGTACAGGGAATAGCTTTGTCTTGTCTCCGTGGAGTCAATGCTGTGATGCAATATGAAATTGTCATGAGAATCAGAGCAACAACAAAAAGAGCTGCAAAAACTCTCATGTACCACCCAAGAGACAAAAATTTATTAGTAGTGTCTAAACTAAACGTGCAGACAACACCGTCATCTATTTCTACCAACTCAAGCGAATACAAATCTAAACATCTTATTGTCATTGCTACAATCCAACTGGAAGCGATGGCAAGGGCGCCGAATCTAGGCGAGATAAGACGGAGTTTCATTGGGAAAACTACCGCTACGAACCGATCCAAGGCGATCCAGCAAAGGCTTTGCAGGGAGACAGCGAAAGAGACGCGGTCCAGGAACACATTTAGCTTGCAGAATATTAATCCAGCAGTACCATGAATATGCCATCGTGGAGAACTGGTCACTATCTCTGCGATGCGAAATGGAATAGATGTAAACGGACGGAGGAAATCAGAAACGGCAAAATTAACAATAAAGTAATTAATGGTATTTCTCATCTCTGGCCGCTTGTAAACGATTGCGATTATAGAGTGTTTCCAACCAAGCTGGACAACAGAATGAAGGAGAAGCAAAGAATTTCAGTGATCTTAACTGGAAAGGAGATGTCTAACAAGTTACAGACTTTGTCTGAAGATACGTTGTGCTGGAGAGATGATTTGTGGGTAAAATTTGTTGCCACGTTGATCGAAGCCATGACGCTTGTTTCTCCTATTGTCAGGGAGTTTTCAGAAAGCCTTTTTTTCTCTCAGTAACGTTGTGAGGTACCCTCGTTTGTGCTAAAAGTCCGGTTTAACTTGACTCAGCTGCTTTTTCAAATAGAAGTCAAACATGGGGTATGCACTACAATATTTAGTGCTGTTTGAAAGCAGATGATATTAATATCATGTTTGCCTCCAAGGCATTACACATTCAACAAAGAAAACCCGAAATAAAAGATTTTGGTGCTTTTCTCATCAATAAAGTTGATGTTTGTTATTCAAGCTATTTTCTCTAAAAGATTAATACCACGTTGGACCCCCAGTTCCTATTTTAAAGCACTCTCATTATGTCCTTGTGCATAAATGCTCCGGCAAGGGATCACCCTGACTGAAATCAATTAAAGTATCTGTTCTTTTCTGTCTGAGTATAAATCAAAGGTCAAAGGCACATACTATTTTCTCTAAAAGATTTATACTACGTTGGACCCCCAGTTCCTATTTTAAAGCACTCTCATTATGTCGTTGTGCATAACTGCTGAAGGGATCACCCTCACTGAAAAAAATTTAAGTATCAGTTCTGTTCTGTCTGAATATAAACCAACGGTCAAAGACACATGCTTGTTTCTCCCCTCGTCAGGAAGTTTTTGAAATCGTTTTTCTTTCAATAATGTGATAAGGTACTCTAGTTTGTATTTAAGGCGTAGTTTAACTTGCCTCAGAAAGAAGACATAATCTTAACAGCAATGCAATATACAGTGCTGTTTGAAAAGACTAATGTAATATTAATATCATGTTTGTCTGTAAGTCATTTACACATTCAACAAAGAAAACGCCAAAATTAAAGGTGTTGGTGCTTTGCCATTAATAATTTAATGATATTTTTTGAAGTTATTCCCTCTAAAATACAAATACTGCGTTAGAACTAGTTCCTATGATATTAATATGATGTTAATTGCACAAATACTATGTTAGAAGGTCTGGATAAAATCAGCAATGATTCGTTGGTGACATTTGTTAACAAGACGGGATTTGAACCCACCACCGGGGTCAAAGATTTTTCTTTGTTCCTGGTTCTCACTTGCAATTTCTTCTATAAATTTCTTCTAATAAAGTTCAAAAAATAAAGTTCAAAATAAAGTTCAAAATAAAATTCAAAATAAAGTTAAAATAAAATAAAGTTCAAAAGGCCTGTGGCCGGGGGAAATTATGTAGGGCAGTATTGCTCACTTTCTAGCACTCATACATACACTTTAATAATTAGTAATTTCATTACAGAATGCCACGCGGAACATCACTTTAGTTACGAAATTATCAGGTCTGTAATTTAAGTGGACAACGTATTTGTTAATTAATATTATGCTCCTGTGAACAGGCTCTTTGGTGGGCGATAGCGAGCAAGAAATGTCAGTGAGCGTTAACCCTTTAAGCCCTGCTATGAAAATTCAAATTCTCATTACTGTTTGTCATACATTTCGTATGAAACTAGTGAGGAAACGTTGTCTAAATATCAAGACATCTTATCCTTCGTGATTGTTCCCTTTATTCTCATCAGCTGAATGTTTGAACAAGCAGTGATTATGTAAGAAAAAATTCATTTTTGACATTGTTAGGGATTAAAGGGTAAAGGACCCTGTTCACAGGTTAGTAATATTGCCACAAATGCAACAAAATTTAACATACTTTCTGTTTCGTGAAAGGAAAAATGCAATCTAATTCAATACAAATGTAAAGTAGATCCTCGCAGTTATTGACGCAACTTATGCAGTTGCGAAAAGAAAGCCTGAAAAACTCAGGCAAGCCGAGATTTGAACCCTGACCTCTGCGATAGCGGTGCATAATGCAATATATTGCCACAAATGCAACAAAATTTAACATACTTTCTGTTTCGTCAAAGGAAAAATGCAATATAATGCAATATATTGCCACAAATGCAACAAAATTTAACATACTTTCTGTTTCATCAAAGAAAAAATGCAATATAATGCAATATATTGCCACAAATGCAACAAAATTTAACATACTTTCTGTTTCGTGAAAGGAAAAATGCAATACAATGCAATATATTGCCACAAATGCAACAAAATTTAACATACTTTCTGTTTCGTGAAAGGAAAAATGCAATATAATGCGATATATTGCCACAAATGCAACAAAATTTAACATACTTTCTGTTTCGTCAAAGGAAAAATGCAATACAATGCAATATATTGCCACAAATGCAACAAAATTTAACATACTTTCTGTTTCGTGAAAGGAAAAATGCAATACAATGCAATATATTGCCACAAATGCAACAAAATTTAACATACTTTCTGTTTCGTCAAAGGAAAAATGCAATATATATCGAAAATCTAAATTTACGACAAAATTTCAAACTATGGAAGGTTTAAGGACATTTCTAGGTTTTCAGTAAAAATACAAAGTTAAAGCATAATTTTTAAAGCGATGATGTACATGTAGACATCGCGTTTATGCCGTCCATCCCGATGTCGCCATGTCGCGGGTAACCCAGGAACCACTGAGAATTGAAAACGTCACTTGCAACCTCGTCCTTAGGGTTTTAGGGTTTGGGATACCAAGAAGGCAGTGACTACAGGGAGCCTGGGAACGAGGTTGAGTAACTTGAATCTTCCGTAACTGAAACAGAGTTAAAAGTTGTCGTCGTGGTTTTATTAATCAGATCAAAATTGCCCCTCGATCATTTAATCGAGGGGCAATTTGAATATTTCATTTCATGAATGGATTATTCAATTGACGAGCGGAATCAATTTTACATTAATGGATTCATCAGTCCGTTAACGACGGGAACGCCTGGCCGGCTTTGACTATAATATTGCTTCCCTGGTGCCATTTACATCACACAACAACGTGGTAAGAATTTGTGAGTCAATGGAAAATATAACATTAACCTTAGGAGATCTGTGGGTGTATTCAATATTTCTACTTAAACCATTAGACTGCACACAGCAAAACCGTCATGTAAACCAGTTAGACGTGACCTTCCTAGTGCTAGCTCGTCCAATAGGACATTTGCATGATGGCGTCAGTTGACTACAGCTACCAGAATCCTTCACGTTGTTGTTTTCTGTAGCAAATTTAATTTAGGGCCTTTGTTTGTTAAACCTCACTGGGATTATGAAATTTTAAAAAGAAAGGAGAAACGAATTGAATTCTGGTAGTTGTAGTTAATATGACAAATGTCGCCGTCGTGCAAATGTCCTATCGGACGCAATACCATCAACACTCTGCTCCCTGCTTTGGGATTGAGGCCACATCCGGGGTATCTCTGAAGAAGACACAGGCAATTGCCATAAATTTTTCGTATGCCAAGCGAGAAATTCTACCCTGATCACTATGTCTTCACGGGGATAGCCTGCTTCATGCTGCATGATGGGGTTTCATCAAGACAGCAAAGTACAGTAAGCGACTGAAGTTGAGCAAAGGTGTTGCTTTTGAGTTTTACAAAAACGACAAACATGAAAGAGTTGGTATCAAGTACATCAAGGCCATCATAACAAAAACTGGTAATTTATAGAGCGAAACAATCCAGGATTTATCGTCCTTCAACATTCCAAAATGTAAATTTATCCGTCCTTCAGTCATGACACATTTTTGACGCCCGACTCCTCTACTGCTTAACACTGCCATCTATTTTTCACATCAGTTGGGGGAATTTCGTGGTTTTGGTCAATAATTTAATTTATATCTAACAACCCCTTGCTTAAACGTGACTGGCTATTAGACCATCAAGGAGATGATATCAAGTGAATTTTGTCAAAGAAAATGACAAACCAAAATCAGTTTTTAAAACTACATTTATTTATTTGTTTATTGATTTACATTCACCGTGGCCATTTGTAGCCAACAGACTTCTCAATATCGTCCGTCGTTAGGAAACCTATTTTTAGCAAATGTGGACCATTACTCTTAGACTTCCATTGATGCAAATGTATTTTTTGGTGAAAGTGATTAAGACGGATTCCGCTCAACGTTCGAGCAATAAGTGCAAAAAATATTTACCCAAAAACTACTCATGGCACGGTAACATTTTAAATGCTATTTGAAACATCTCACTCTAGTTCACTTGCCCAAGTGACCCCGCGATGAAATTCTCAAGCATTCTCAAGAAAATTAATTTCAAATCTCGTAAAAGTATGCTAAAAACGGGCCCTATTTTGTTTTGAACTGTCATGAAGCGTCTTTTTAATTGAAATATAGATAACTTCAAATCCAATTTTCTCTCGCGGGGTCAGCTTGGGAGCAAAAGTAACGATAAGTTCTTCTTATCTGTTCTCAAAATGTGACAGTGCTGCAAGTATTTTTTTGGTAACTTAGTTTTTGCACTTACTGCTCGAACGTTGAGCGGAAATCGTCTTAACCTTTTTTAAGTCTCAAGAAAAAAAAGATATCATCTCATCAAAATAAGTTTGAAAAGACTTAAACGTTTAAAGAATTAAATGCATTTCCTGAGTAATAATCGTACGAGAAACGCACGTTGTTCGAGCCTGGTTGAGCTTAAAGGCTCTGGTGGTTATATTTGAGAGCTAAAGGACAGAATGACAATGCCACACCCCCCTTTCAACAGAACGACTAACAGACCTTAGAGTACAACGCTAAATTTTGGTGTGTCAGGTTCCCATTGGTCGAAATCGATCACGTGACGCGATAATGTCTCTCCTCATCCGCCTATCAGGGCGTAGTACCCGTTTTTGGCATTTGTTTTGTACAACAAAAACAACAGAGTCCTTCTGTCTCAGGCCCTATGTGTGATAGGTTCCCTCAGAAATTGATGTTAATACTTCATATACTGAAGCCCTCGAACTAATATTTGTTGTGAACATCAAATTTCCTGGGGCATCCTATTACACGATAGTGCCTTCCACAGACGAACTCTATTGTTTAAATAACACTTTTGGACTTAATCTACGTAAGCAAAAAAAAAAAACAACAACAACAACAATCCAATCGAACGCACTCCAGTCCTTGGTCTAACATTGTGCTACTGATCTATCTTGTTTAAATACGGAAACCAAAAAGATAAAACCAATTGACCCTATTTTCAAACTAGTTATTTTTTGTTGTTGTATTGACTCCATGAACAAGAACAAGGTTTTTGGAATATTACTTAAACTCTTTCCAGCTCTCAAATTTTAACTCAAGGTAGAATGTACAGCTTGCAATATGTATTTTGTTGTCGCATGATTTTTAACTTTTGAACGGGATATTATTTTCAGTACTGCTCAGGGAAATGAATCCATTCGTAATATTTGAAATTTGAAGTGTTATTGAAATCATATTTAATTGTATTACAATGCAAAAAAATCTGGATCAGATAAATAAAACAAACGAATGAATGAATAAATTTTCACTACAATAATTGTCTTCTTTAGGTCTCACTAAATGCCAGATTATCTCTCGTCTGAGAAATTTCTCTCAGCTCTTGTAGTGATATTTGTTCAGGACTTTTTACGCCCGATCTCGGGTTGTTCGCTGGTAGTCGTTCGCTCCAACACGAACTCAAAATTTCCCTCAAGCCACGGCGGTAACTGCTTACAAATGTCATGCAGATGATTGGGTTGATTGTTGAGGAAAGGAAATACATCAGGTAACCAACAACCCAATAAATTTTGTAGGACAAACAGGATGGCAATGCAACTTTATATTCCATAAATAAGTAAGTCGAAAATAAAGGGAGATTGCAGAAATAAAATGCAGTTATGATGCAAAATGACATCCTTACTGCCTCCTTTTTCCTGCTCGATCTTTGATGTACCTCTGTACAGGGAATGGCTTTGTTTTGTCTCCGTAGAGTCAGTGCTATGATGCAATATAAAATCGTCATCAGAATAAATGGCACAACCAGAAAGAGAGCTGCATAAACTCTCATGTACCACCCATTGGACAAAAATTTATCAGTAGTGTCTAAACTAGACGTGCAGAGCACACCGTCACCTATTTCTACTAATTCAAGCGAATACAAATCAAAAGATCTTATTGTCATTGCTACAATCCAAGTGGAAGTGATAGCAAGGGCGCGGAATCTAGGCGAGATAACACGGAGTTTCATTGGGAAAACTACCGCCACAAACCGATCCAAAGCGATCCAACAAAGTCTTTGCACAGAAACATTAGATGAAACGCGGTCCATGAACACATTTAGCTTGCAGAATATTAATCCAGCAGTACCATCAATATGCCATTGTGGAGAAGTGGTCACTATCTCTGCGATGCGAACTGGAATAGATGTGAACGGAAGGAGAAAGTCAGAAACGGCCATATTAACAATAAAGTAATTAATTGTCTTTCTCATCTCTGGCCGCTTATAAACGACTATGATTATCAGAGTGTTTCCAACCAAGCTGGACAGCAGAATGAAGGATAAGCAAAGAATGGCAGCGATTTTAACTGGAAAGGAGATCTCTAACAAGTTACAGTCGTCGTAAGAAGATACGTTGTGCTGGAAAGACGGTTCGGTGGTTAAATTTGTCGTCACGTTGATCGAAGCCATATGCTTCTATTTTTCCCTCGTCAGAGTTTTTTTTTGGAGAGCCTTTTTCTCTCAGTAACGTTGAGAGGTGATCTAGTTTGTACTAAAAGCCTGGTTTAACTTGTCTCGGTTGCTTTGTCTCACAGACATATGCATGTTAACCACATCGCAATATATGCAGTGCTGTTGAGGAGAGCACTAACAAAACATATTAATATTTTTGCCTCCCAAGTCATCACGCATTAAATAAAGAAGAAACAAAATTGAAGATGTCAGTGGTTTTGCCATCAATACTTTAGTTTAGCATCATTGTTATTAATGTTATGTTCTCTAAAATACAAATACTACGTTGGACGCAATGACCCACTACCCCAGTTCATATTCAATCAAAAGTACACTCATTACTTCTTGATAGAATCAACAATCATTTATGTGACTCTTAAAAGAATGAAATTATATTGAAGTCCTACCTTACAGGAAATTGAAAGGAAATTTTCTTTTCCCAAATGAATTAATTATAAAAGTTGAAATAATTACATAAACTAACACCTGCCACCATGTCTGTACTTTATATTTGATTTCTACAGAGTTCTAGAAACCCTTAGGAAAAATTTCGTCCTTCTTTGAGTGAAGAGATGCCAAGACAACCTTAAAATATTATACATTTCTTTGTTGGTCTATACTGCTCAGGACGTAGTTATTACATAAAATACTAAATTTGAAAAATTAATGAATGTAGAATCTCCTACGCTTTAAACTTTTTGATAATGCTTACGAAATTATCAACCCTGGTGAAAATGGACCAAATACTTGTTAAGTAACATAGCCACAAATGCACCAAAATTTAACACACTCAGTTCTGTATTGTAAAAAAAGTACAGGACACATGAAAAATTAAATTGGCAACAAAATTTCAAACTGAAGGTTTGAGGACATTACTAGGGTCTAAAGTACCATAAAAATTAACGTACAATTCAGATTTGCTGCGTTTACAGTCCTTCAGCCTTGAATAGTTCGTACTTTTAGGTGAAACACAAGAGAACAAAGTCACGCAGGAAAAGTACCTTAAGTCATGGTGAAAAGGTTCCCTCTCGTTTTTCAGCATTTAGTTTTATTAAAGTTATAGATTTTCTACTATTACTGGAGTTATTTTTCTTATTCTTTGCAGAGTTATTTCCTCTTGTTGGCACGTTTCTGTATTCCTTGTTGCTGTACACTGATCACTTTGGTTCAAACACGACTTTAAAATTTCTCTCAAGCCTCGACGGTAACTATCCACAAATGTCATGCATATTATAGGGTTGATTGTAGAGGATAAGTAAAACATAAGATACGTCGAAAACATAAAACCCCTATAGAACGAACAGGAATCTTCATATTCAAACAACAGGAGGAAAATCCACAAAACTTTAGGAAGAACGCAGATGTAAAATGCAGCCATGATGCAAGATGTCATCCTTATTGCACCTTCTTTCCTTCGGAATCTTCGATGTACTTCTTTACAGCGAAACATTCTTTTTTGCCTTCGTAGAGTCAGTGCTATGATACCATATAAAAAAGTCATAAGAATTAGTGGTGCAATTTGAAAAATGGCCGTGTGTACAGTTAAATAATCACTAAATGAAAAGGTAGGAGTGTTAATATACTGCTTACAGATAACTCCAGTGCCAGTTTCTATCAACTCGGCCATGTACAAATCTAACGATTTAGACGCAATCCCTACTATCCAAGTGGAGGCGATTGCAAAGGCACGGAATCTAGACGAAATAAGATAAACTTTCATTGGAAAGACCACTGCCACAAACCGATCGAAAGCGATCCAGACGAGGCTTTGCACTGAAACAATAACTGAAACACGCTCCATAAAGACGTGTAGCTTGCAGAGGATTACTCCTACAGTACCGTCAATGTGCCATTGCAATGAATCGGTCGCTATCTCTGTGATACGAACAGGAATGGAAGCTAACGGAAGGACGAAGTCAGAAACTGCCATGTTAACGATAAAGTAATTTACCGTCTTTCTCAACTCTGGGCGATTATACACGATTATGATTATGAGAGTATTTCCAACCAGGCTAGTCAACAGAATTATTGAGAAGACAAGGGCTAAAGTGGTTTTGACCGGGAAGGAAAGGTCCAGCAGGCTACAGAACATGTAAAAAGAGGAGTTTTTCTGAATAGATGATCCGTTGCTGAGGTTTGTTGTAACGACCATTGAAGCCATTTTCTTATCATTTATCCTCTAGCCAAGACATCAGTTTTCTGAGAATGTGGCGTGGCGTTGTAGCCTATTTGAAAAGTCCCTTTCAACGTAAACTGTAGCAGTGTATTAATATTGTTATCAGTACCGCAATGTTCTGCCGCTGGTTTGGCTCGGCCGGAGTTATTGTCACCACATTTGACAAAGAAGAACAATATTATTGAAGCCGCCGGCGTGGCTCAGGTATTTAATTCATTTTACACTGAATTCAATAGCACTTTTCAAATGACGTCGCCATGACTTCGATGGTCCTTTTTTAAAGATGCAAATACTATGTTGGACGTATTAAAGTATTTTCCATATCTGTATTCAGTGAAAAGCAAACTTAATCCTTTTTTGTAGACATAAATTTAACAATAGGAAATTGAGAAGAGATCTCTGCCAGACCTGAAATATTTTGTGGTCGTATAACTGAACAGCTGTCCTAAATTCCTCAGTCTGTGCGGATTCTTGTAGAAAGTTGTAGAGCCGACGAGTATCGGGGCCCAGAGCGGGGGGGGGGGGGGGTACTCAATAAGGTTTTGTACGGGGAGGCTCCACCCGGAGGTTCAAACCCTTACCCTTTAATATACATGTACTAATTTTTACCAAAACAGTACCCCTTTCATATACCTAGAGCAAAATTGCACCCCTTTCTTATACCTTGTACAATAGAAGTTCCTGTATACAATAGAATTTCCTGTAATCGCCACGTTTTTCCCGGGTTTTCAGTCGTTCTGATTCAGTTGCATAGTCATTTCTGTCAAAATGTGGCACCCTTTGATATACTTCGCTTTAGCCACCGTTTCTTCCACTTTGCAGCTGATTTTGTAACCCTTTCGTATATAAAATGGCAATTTTCCCTACCCTTTTATATACTGCGAGCTTAAAAAAGGCACCCCTTTCGGGTGGAGCCTCCCCGTATAGCCCACTACAGGGAGCACCCCCGGGATATCGGGTTAAAAATTCGGTCAGTATAAAACATGGATTACTGCGGACCACGGACTGGATATAAAACGGTGAAAAGCTCGACAAATGATTTTTTTTAATAAAACTAACAAGTGTAAAGACTAGGAGTGCAACCGACCTGGGGTGTCTCCCTTCGTTTTTTTCCCGCTCTTTCGGTCGCTTTAATTTTCGCTCGCGCTCCACTATCTGAAAAGTAACAAGAGCATCTCATTTGATTTCGACTGTAAATATGACGATATGGCTTGAGCCCCATATACCTCTGGTTCTGAGTTTCGTCACAAAGAATACAAGACGGCCATGGAAAAGTCATGGGAAGTCACAAATTTGAAATGTGAATTCTATACAACGGGAAAAGTCATGGAAATTTGTTTGGGCCATGGACAGGTCATGGAATTTCAGATTTGTCCCATAATTGTTTCTACCTGATTGTTGAAAAGTAAAGAAACTTTGTGGCAAGCATCAAAATGTTGAGCCAGTGGGGCATTTCACTCTTCTTTTTTTTTTTTTTCACTACATGTAGTCCAATTGTAAATTTTGAGGTCATGGGATTGGATTAAAAGTCATGGAAACGACATGGAAAAGTCATGAAATTTTCTTTCCCAGTTTCTGTGTGAACCTTGATACAGACCAACAACAATATAGAACAATATAGAACCATAGAACAATACTGTTCTATACTTGGTATAGAACAAAATCACAACAGATCAACACAATTAACTCGGTAAGTCGGTATACGGAGCATTACTTCGATTGCTTGTATCAACCTGGTCTCTATCAACGACATTATGTGCACGGCATGGACAACAGATTTCACTTTGATGGGATCTTTGGTGCACTTGCGAGAATTAACAATCAAAACCACCGCCCGCGTGCGGTCACAACAAATGAGTCTGTGTCCTACTACACTTGCTCCAAGTCGACCTCTTCGATTGATATTAATTTGCCCTTTGTTTTGCGAGCAAAGCGAGCGAAGCGAGCTGAAATGAGGTCGCGAAGCGACCGAGCAAGCGATGAAGTCGCGAGAGGTCGACTTGTTTCACTTGATTGGTTTTGAATCGCATCATAAATTCTGGCGCGAAAACATGATTGACATGGGTCACTTTACCATTCGATAAGCTCGAAATCAAACTCAAAGAATCCTATACAGTCTTACCATTTTTCAATACAGTGGCTTTCGCCGATAAAAACAGCTTTGATTTCATCTTTAGATCAGTTCTCAAAAGACAGTTTTGTGTGAGTTTAGCAGTGCCTCTGAACTTCCAAACACCAGGTTGATTCGCCCGTCATGAATGTCCTTCATTTCGGCTGCACTACTTTCGATTCTGGGCCGATCGATCATCGCCCCTGCTATTCCTTGATTCCTCAACGACGAGACTTGATCCTTTATCAATGATACTAAAGGGGCTACCACGAGCCAAACAGAGCTCGAGGATGCAGTCGATTGTGTTTCCGCAACATCTACCCCAACGCAGATGGCCTCGAACAAGAACGGAGCTATTTCAAAGCATAGTGACTTCCCCAGACACGTTGGCGAGCACACAAACAAGTCTTTTCCGTCGAGATAAGCCTCAATAACTTTTCTCTGGCCTTCTCTTGGCACTCCTTTAAAAACGTCTTCCATAGCTGGGAGTACGACAAAAACAATATGGCGCCCACCAGCTAATTCTCAGTTTGCTCTATTCTTGCGCTTTGATTGGTCAATTTGTTTGACGTCACCAGTAGAAAATTCCTCCGGTGAATTTGGCGGGAAACAGGTAAGAAAAGTCCTTTAAAACGGGCCTCCTAACCTGAAAAAGTTAAAGGACTTGGGAAAGTCTAGTGTCCTACTCACTCGGCACAGCCAGGTATCAAGTATCAACTACGGTCTTATTTGTGGTTAACAAAATTCTTTGGGTGGACAGCAAAGGAGGTGGAGGGATGCTGTAATTCGGGATCTGGTGGAGAAAGCAGTCCCCTTTGAGGAGGCAGTTAGCCTTGCCGGGAGCAAAACAGACAGGCGGGGCACTCGCGTCTAAAAGTGCTATGTGGAAATATTAGGCGTATTCGCAAGTATCTCCCTCGAGAAGCTACAGTTGTGCTTATACATGAGTTCATTATTAGCCGTACAGATTACTGTTCAGTAATAGTTTACTCTATGGTCTGCCAGATTGTCGACTGAATAAGATACAGCGGGCGGTTCCTGCTTCCACGGTTTGTAATGCTGCTCGATATAGCCATGTTACGCCACTCTTACAGTGATTTGCAATGGCTTACAGGAAGACTTCCTTCCAGCGAGAAGAGCTGGTCTGGCTTACGCGTATCTCAGCAACTTACTTAGTTAACACTGGGAAGAAGGGCATACTGCTGGAGCTGCGCCTAAATTATGGAACTTTATGGACATTTTAAAATCACCCCTTTAAAGGCACTTTTTAAGGACGATGCGTCCTAATACAGAGGTATTTTTGCAAAGGGTATGACCATGGGAAAAAAGCAGATCGTAGCGAGACCAGTTGGAATCTAAAAAGAAAAAGGTGGGTAACCACGCATTTTTCAGAGATAATTAAACAACCATAATTCTAAAAAAGCGTTAAAATACAAAGAATGTATGGCTTTTTCTTTCCAAATTTAAGCTCAATTATTTCTGAAAAATGCGTGCTTAACCCAATTTTTCTTTTTGGATTCTGATAGCCCTTGGTAAGTCACCGTAGATGCGAAGAACCTAAAGAAAAAATGTTTTTGAGCAGAGATTTTGGAAGTTCAGTAAAACAGAGGTTTTGCAAGTAGCGTGTTCCCGAAGAGCGTGGCATTTTCAGCGCGGGAAAGTTAGCTGTTAACAGTCAACAATCTCACTCGTTTATTGCCCGAAACAGAGACACGTTGAAAGCCAGGCGTACTCAATCGATAAACCGATAATCGATAACAATCAACAGCAATCGATATCAATCTTCGAGTGACATCGATTTCCGATACCACTCGATAGGAATCGATAAAGAGAAAAAGTTGTGAGTTCGATTGATATAGATTTCCGATGGAAATCGATAACTATTGGTTTATCGATTGTTATCGATTTTTATCGGAAACTATGTTTGTCAATTTTTACAAGTTAAACATTAACACGATGTTGTTTCTTTATTTTTATTGAGTCAGTCAATCGTGGATATGCAATAGTCTTGCAAATATCAACAAGCTCATACTAAAAGAACAAGTTAGAACAATAACAGAAATAATTTGGTCTTTTTATCGATGTTAAGCTTCAGCGCCGTTCATAATAGAAGAAGGGGAAGTTACGGCCTAAGTAGCGGTGTGCAACCCTTTAGTCTCGCTATAGCAACGCCGTAAACATGAAGCAAAATATACAACAAAATCAGCGTTTTTGTAATTTCGGTTAATTGCATTAAGAAAGAAACGTAAAAATAAATCGCAGAGTAAGGAAGAGATAAAAAACAATCCAGTAGCACAGAAGTAATCACTTTGCCGCCATAAATATTGATTAGGAACAACACATGTAAAAGAAGAAGTAATTTCTGTGTTTTTCTTCGTCATAAAACAAAGGCTCAACTCACGAATTGTAATATATAAACCTCGATTATTATCGATTGTTATCGATTTCGTCAATCGATAACAATCGATGAGAAATTTTTTCTGTGAGTTCGATTGTTATCGATTACCGATTTCAATCGATATCAATTGATATCGGTTGATTTCGATCGTAGTGATTGATTTCTGATATCGATTATTATCGATTGACTACGCCTGCTGCAAGGTTTATGAAAAGGTTTTCAGACGCTATTCAGGAGACTACATGACGAGTCTTCTCACCTCAAATTGTTCAAATTTAACGTGCTTTCCGAAAACCTACATTGTTTTGTTTTCAACTGGTGTAGCCTCCAGGTTAAAGATGTTCTAATTTTTGAGTTTGTAGATGAAATATTAATGTGCGAACATGCAAAGCTATTAAGCAGTACTTTCCCGTAGTGCTATTGTTTTTGTGTCCGTAGATAAAGGATAAAATCCTGATGTGCTACTGTTCACTTGCCAACGTATATAAAAACTACCACTGAAAGGGCCTCTCAGTGGTAGTTTAGCAGCCTTTACATGCACGATTCACAAGCGTGCTATAGGAGCACAGAAATAATATCTGCTGATGGCATAGCAGAAAGAAAAGCAGCCAACAAAATCGTCAAAATAGCGTGACTTTACTCTATCCGTCACGCATGAGAAAGAAATGTGGCGTGACGTTAGATAAGCATCTTAGATCTGGTGAGGGCAGCAAGATGCAAATTTTAATATCAATTAACGTTTGAACAACCTGTACGAAATTTTTCAGAAGGAAATGAGACTTCAATATTTTATCATTAGTGCACCACGACTAACAGACGAAATCTAATAAGTTACTAAGACAATTAGATGACGCAGAATGTTTCTAACAAAGCGTCATCTTGCAGCATGAAGCATAGCCCTTTGTTTGGGTAAATTAAAACCCAATAGCAACATTAATTGTCAACAAAAGAATCGAATACAAATGCATCGGTTGCCAAAGCGACGACGGATATGTTCCATTATTCACTGGCGCAGGTTTGTTCTCGACAAGATCAACCACCAACTTTAAGGGTTAAATTGTGTGGATCATTAACGAAAATGGAAAAACAACTAGACGAACAGGAGCAAGCAGGCTTCCGTGAGCGCTTGACAGTTCCAAGTGGATTCAGAAACCTACTCGAAGGACTAACTGTTGAAATTTTACGTTCGAACCCAAGTGATATTTACACATTTGCCGCGGAGTATTTCAAAGCAAAGTTGCATGAAAGGCAAGGTGGGTATATTTGCGACTACTGTTCAATATTTCAATGTGAATAGTTCAATTTAAAGGGGTAGAAGCAAGAATTAAAGATAGCAATGTTTGGTTAGCGAAGAAAAGTAAACCACAGAAAGCGTCTTTATAAATAACACAGTTACTCAAACATGTCGCAGTGGGCTGCCCACATTACCCAAGAAATAATTCCCTACGGATCGCCCTCTCTTTCATTTTCAGGTTACCAAAAATACCAAAACAAGAATTTTAATATTTACCCTTTCGATTAAAACTTAAACGATCAAATCTGAAATTTATGTGCATCGTGGGTAAGAAATTACCGATCAGTGAACAATCGCAAAACTGAATAATAATTGTCGCAGGTTTAAAATAGCCCTAAGTAGCTGCGAAAATTACGTAAAGGTGTATGCCGAAATGGATTTTTAAATGCGATTGCTAATTAAAAAGTTTGAGGTGCCGTAAATAATGCATGCTGTGCAATAGCTGGTTAGCATTTCTGGCTTTCATTAAAATCAGCTATGAAGCGGTTATTCTATTGACTTTTGAGGTTGTGGAGGAAGCCCCAAAGGTGTTCATTCAAATGAAGCTGTTAACCTCTGAGGTGGTTTGTTCTTCAATATTTCACAACACGAATTTTCTCAGTTTGGAATCAAATCTTGAAGTGAAAGGGCTCCGGATGAAGAAAGATAAGACAGAAAAACCTTGCGACAACAATATTTATGTATAAATAGTTGTTGTATATTTCTCTTTATAGACTGCAGTTATTTTCTGGAACATTTAAAAACGGAATACCCTCTTGATACAGAAATTATCTCCTGTCCAGGGGCAACCGCAGTGTAATATCTTGTCTTACAATTTATTCTGTGCCTTCTCGTTCCGGAATAGGATCAATCAAATACGCGGCTTTTCATAATTATCGTTCACCAGTAAGGTTGATCATCTGCCCTATATTTTTCGTGGTTGTTGACGTTTTCACCCACGGTTATGACGCGAGAAACACCAATGATGTCACTGATGTTTGTAGCGTATGACTAGAAACTGGAAATAACATCGAATTTAGTTTACATTAGCCTATCTACAAGGAAAATCTGCAAAAATTGAAAGGTGCCAGGATTAATCTGATGTGACACGCTGGTCAGATATCAGAAATGTTGATTGTTATCAAAAAACATATGTTCACCTGCAAGGTTAATGTCATTCACAAAACGCATGTTTTTTTTGGGGGGGGGGGGGGGGCATGAAAGCCATTAATTGGGGTTCAGTATTTCAAATTACTAAATCTGAAGTAAGAAACCTTCGGGAAAAAATTCAAATCATTCATACTATGCGTGATTTCAGCCTTCCTTCACTGAGATTATTTTATTTCACCTATTAACTTTTGGATTCGGAAGGTTGCATGGCCAGTGAGGCTTTCGATGACTTGAGCGAAGTACAAATGAGCAAGGTTGTAAATTTTCACGGAAAGCAAATAAAACATTCAAGGACTGAAATTGCATACATTTTTTTATGACGGCAGTGTCAACCGAACGTAACATATGCTAAACTGAGATAGTAAGCGGATAAACACAATACACGGATAACGTAGGCTTCCTTGTTAAATGCATCATTTTACCGCATAATGGCAAAAAAATATGCCGACGAATTACACAGTACAGTGCAATCCCGGTTTGACCGTTTTTTTTTGCCGAAGGAAGACGAAGCAAAAACAAAATGCAGTGAAATAATAAACCTCTTGCTCATTGCTCGCATTTTTCCTCACCCCTGCGGGGCTCGGAAAAATACTACGCAACTCCAAAAATATCCGTGCGTATTATCTACCAAAACAGTGAATAAGGTGTATGGGTCTGTGTGTATTACACCATTAAGGGCCAAAATCAACCGATTCATGTTCTCTTAAAAGTTCTCCACATATTTTTATGGAACCAGTCTGGAGAATTTGTTTAAACATCAAGACAGTTCTCTGCTGATCATTTTTCTTCATTCTCGTAACCTGCTTGTTTGACCATAGAGTGATATTGTAAGGAGACGTTAGATAATGATCACCACTGAGACTGAAAGTGTTAACCCTTTAAGCCCTTTAACCCAGGGGGGGTACTCGAAGTATACATGACGGGGGGGGGGGGGGTCCGACGGAGCTTCATATTGCAAACCCCAAAAAATACACAAGCCTGAAATTTTAGACCCAAAAAAATACCTGGCATCAAAATTTCCAACCCAAAAAAATACAAGAACACGGAACACACGTCGCTGAAAAAAAGTTCGAATGAATATTTTTCTGATCCACTGATCGCAACGAAAACCCGAAACGAAAACTTCGCTCGGAGGTAAGACCCAAAACAATACGCGTAAAAAATACGTGACAGATCTCTTGACCCAAAAAAATACCGAACGTGTAAATTTTCAACCAAAAAAAATACGTCGGACCCCCCGTCATGTATACTTCGAGCCCCCCCCCCCCGGGCCCTTTAATGAAAATACATATTTCCCTTGCTGTTTGCCATACATTCCTTATGGAACTAGTGGGGAGAATCTTGTCCTTGGTGGATCACTTCCTTTATTCTCATCACTTGCATGTATAAACAAGTAGTAATGATGTAAAGAGAAATTTCATTTTCGTCACTGTTAGGGCTGCTTTTCTGTTATGGCAACTGACAGTTCTTCATTGTGTAAAAAGTAAAAGCCCACATGCTTTCGCGGCTAGTGACAGTTCTCCCTGCATGAAAATCAACTTATTATCACCGACAATGCATTGTATCACAACAAAAACTAAATTCATAAGTAATTTCTGATTTAGCTGCTGGTTTTAATGTTTTCTCCCTCTCTAAACGAAATCACTTTTTTTAACTGCCTTAGTTTCATTTATATCGCTTCGCCTTTTCCACTGAATTAGGCCGAATTACCAGCTGTGCATTACCATAACTAAAACTAAATAAAATATTTTATACTTTTCTTCAAGTGATCAACGCACAGACGTCTCTTGTTCATTCCTTCAACAAAAGAAGGAAAAAATAGTCGCCACCTGATCATCAAATGTAGTTTGGGTTTATCGTATACTCCTGACGAGCTCAAAACACGTCTGCATGGAAGGGACCGGAAAATTTTAGACTGCGGCAAGCTGATGGTTGCTGTTGCTACAAGACAACCGTGAATATTTTTGACAATAATGTGCCCTATTCATATCAGAGACGGAAAACCATCTTAGACGAGAAAACTCTTGTACTGTGAATCCGGTAAAGGAAGAAAATTATTCGTCCACTTTCCCATCTAAAACGACGGAAGAATTAGATGGAAAACTCCGTCTTAGACAGAAAAAGCGGCTAACGTTGCATTACAGTCGAGTAAATCAGGACGAGTTTTTAGTTAGCTTAACCTCGTTCAGTGGTTTTGGCATCTGGAATTTATATTAGTCATGATTTTTTAAAGGGAGTTTTACTGTTCTAAAATTCTGTTCGAGGCGACGTCACTGGGCTATTGGCACGGACCGAGGTGCTGCCATCTTTCTGTATGAAATTTTCTAGGCAAACAGTAGTTGATCACCCTTATGTTTATTGGCTCCTGAGACCACGTATTTTGCCGTAGGCGTGATAATGTCGAGCGGATGTGTAATTTCAAGAGAGTTTCTAGATAATTTAAATCTCCCAGGCACAATTTGGTGAAAAAGCCAATGGGTCTCGAGATTGTTTGGTTGGTTGGTTTTTGTTTGTTCTACGAACTGCACCATTCTAAGAGTGCTAAAAATTCAAGTTGAGAGTTCTTAATTTTGTTCAAGAGTAAAAGGTATTTGTGATGCTAAGTCAGGTTGAGTGTTTTTGTTATTTATTTCTTTACACAGTCCGAGGATTTGACGACTGTTTGCTGGGATCACAGATAGATGGATACTACAGATATGAACATTTTGGTAGCAATCGAGAGGAGCTCGATAAAGCAGCCACGAAAATACAATCTACTTTCCGTGGCCATAGAGCGAGGCAAGAAGCCCTAAAACGCCTGGCGCCAGAACAACTGGAGGTGGAGAAACCGCAGGATTCTTCAGATGAGGTGACGGAAATTTTTGGCGGGAAAAGTTATGGCGGGACGGAGCACTCGGCGGCCGCTCGCATACAAGCCGGTTACCGTGGTTACAACACTCGCAAGGAGTTGAAGGTGCGACACGAGGCCGCGACGAGAATTCAAGCTGGTTATCGTGGATACACGGTGAGAAGAGGTTTGAAAGAGAACCGTTTCGGAAAGCCGGATTTGGAGAGGATTGAAGAAGAAGATACTAGTGAACCGAATGACGGTAAAGATTTGGAACGAAGTGAAGAAGAACAAACCGCAGCTATAAAAATACAGTCTGCGTTCAGAGGGCATCGAACGAGGGAAGCTCTCCAAAATGCGAAGGAAGATAAAGTTCCAGCTGAAGAAGGTAAAGATTCAACGGCTGAAGAGGTTGTCGCAGCAGCAAATGACATGCACCCCGATGAGGCAGCTACCAAGATTCAATCAAGCTACCGTGGTTACTACACGAGGAAGCACCTAGGAGAAAAACAGGAAGCAGCTACTAAGATTCAAGCGTGTTACAAAGGGCACAGAGTCCGCAAGCTTCGACGCACGCAGTCGGAAGCTGCGGTCAAGATACAGAGTTACTACCGCGGCTACAAGACTAGGGAGCAGCTTAAAAAGCGTCATTCCGCGAAATCGTTTCTCGATGTTTCAAAGGACGACGAGTTCGCGCTCCATAGAGACAGTCGAACATCGTTTAGTCTTCCTGAAGGAGTGAAGTTCGAGGGGACCCTTGATGATGATAGCGATACAGAGATTGACAAGATGGTAGATGAGATGGAGGCAAAGCAAAGATTGAAAGCGATAGAGGAAGATACAAGTACTGAAATCACAGACGACAAAGGCGACAGTTAACTCATTGGCTCTGTACTATAGAGGTTACCCGATAACCCAAATTAAAGCGCCAAAGTTCTAAACTGAAAAATAATCAAAATACTGATAAATAGCTACAACAGCCTTCAACCTCAGTTGAACGGCTGTACTTAAGCATATCGTCCTCCAGACTCAACAGTTATAGTTATATTGCTCAATAGTCAGTTTAACAGGTGCATTTTACTGAGGAGTTCGTCCACAGACTCAAAATCTAGATATAATAGATATAACACTATAACCACAGGAAGTATCTCTCTATAGGTGTAATCTAATTGGTCGATCCACAGACTCAATGGAGCAATCTTGCTCAGCATGATAACAACACCTCAGGAAGGTCTCGAAGTCTCCGGCTATCGCGAACACGCAAGGTAGACAAAATCTTTTCGAGATGGAAGAATTTCCAGTTAGCCAATGGTAGATAACTGCACAACATAAAGAAAAAAAGAGGTTTAAGGACGGTGCCTCCTAATACAGATGTATTTTTGCAAAGGTTACGACTATGGGGAAAAAGCAGAACTTATCAAGAGTGCTTGGAATCCAAAAAGAAAAATGTGGGTAACCACGCATTTTTCAGAGATAATTAAGCAACCATAATTCTAAAAAGGCGTTAAAATACAAAGAATGTATGGCAATTTCTTTCCAAATATAAGCTCAATTATCTCTGAAAAATGCGTGGCTACCCCCAATTTTCTGTTTGGATTCTGATAGCCCTTAGTAAGATCTACTTTTTCCAGGTAGACATAAACCGCGCAAAAATATTGTTGTATTTGGGGGTGCCTTAAGAAACCCGAATATCCCGAGATGCGCAGAACGTATGCGCAGTAACAAAAGGAAGCACCGTCCTTAAAACCGGGGTTCGAGATGGCAGGGTGAACTGTATTGTCCAATTTTGGGTTGCTTTCTCAAGTGGACTGGTCTTACCACATGGCATCAACTGAGGGTGATCATGACTCTGGGAGTGAAGGGCACGAGGCAAAGAAAAAAGGAACTGGACCGTCTTTAATGAAACAGTGAATGGATGAAACAATGGACGCTTTCCATTCAACCAAAATTTCCGGAAATTCCGGTCCGAAACTGAATGGAACGGTTCTGACCAACCGGAAATTTTTCGGAAAAGAAGGTCCACCTTTCGAGGTGGACCGCTTTTTTCGGTTGGTCCGTTCTGATCGGAAATCACTGATCCATTCGAAAAAATTTCGGTTTGCAGTACCCCTCTGTCGTACTTTCTGGAAATTTCTGTCCGAAACTGAATGGAACGGCTCAGTCCACCCGGGCTGGTATAACCATCCGGAAAATTTCCCGATTTACTGTTCCATTTGCCACGTGAAATTTTCGAAATCTCAAACCGGAATTTTTGGTCGAATGGAAAGCGCCAAATGGCTCTGAAGTGGGCACCGCACGCAGCACACTAGATACCCACCCTCTACAAAACAATATTAATCCCATTTTACCTACATTTACTTAAAATTGCAATTTTCAATGAGAGAAGCAGTGGATATTCTGTGCAAAAATACAATTTCAGGATTGACTCTCCTCCGTTCTGAACGAATTTAATCTGATTCGATATCGATTACCCTTTGAGGTGGGTAGCACTTCAAGCATCTTGGGTGGGGTCATCCAGAGCTCGAAACCGAAATGCAATTAGAGACCAAAATATACGACTTTTCATACACTTTCTCAGACTTGACAACTGAAATCTTTGCCCCTGACAAAACGGCAAAAATCTATACCTTTTTAGACCGGTAAGAACAGTCCTTATTTCACTAAAATGGTTAAAATCTATACCAAAACGGAAGAAAGTCTAGACCAAAACGGCTCAGTTAAAACCCGTACCTTGATCATACCCATACAGCTTGCATACAGAAGTACTCTCGCCCCATCCTTCCTGATTATCAACCGTTAAAGACTGCCTCCCTTCCATCTAAAACTAGAACGCAAGCAAGTTCACTGATCCTTCGGTCTTGCTCTCTCTTTACACGATCTTCCAAAATGCAATAAGGAAACCATTGTCTCTGTTTTCGTAAGACTTCGCATGAATGAATATCCTTCTTGACTTTAATCAAAATTGTAAAAAATAAAATAAAATAAAAATAGAAATTGTACAATGTAGTTAACAACTTGAGAAACAGCTTCAAATGTAGTCGGCTAACTTAGCGTTTTAGTTAAGTAACACGAAACAATAAAAAGTCATTCAGAGGAGAGGCATGATGTTTCGTTATGGTTCAGTCCAGGACAGTTGATGATGGAGTTTATCAGTCTTTCTTGACGGTATAAATAAAAACGAATACTGTTCAACAACTTAAGAAAAAGCTTCAATGTAGTCGGCTAACTTAGCGTTTTAGCTAAGTAACTGCGAGACAGGAAAAGTCATTCCGAAATTAAGAAAGCCATGATGCATCTAATTGTACATAGAACACGTAATTCAGTCGACAGACTGCGATGTGTTTTTATATGAAAACACGATTTCTTCTTCGTCGTCGTCTTCTTCGTCCGCTAGACAGTTGATATTTCCCGGTTGCTGAGGGAATATACAGTCGACCCGTTATTACGGACATGTTGGTTGGTGTCACGAACGTGATTTTAGTGACGTTAGTTTTAAGTTTCTAAGTAGTTTTCGCGCGAAAATTAATAGTATTATGATGTCATGTTATTTTTAGACTTCGATAAAAGGATAGTTTTTTCATAGCTTAGTTAGTTGTTATCGATTTGTCGAGTTAGTTGTTATCGGATTGCTACTGAGTTGTTATCGAGTTATTTATCGAGAGTTGATATTTACACGAGAAACGAGAAAGCCCGATTGATAAGGTAAAGCATCATTTGTTCGAGCCAAACATTGCGTGCGAGTATCTTTATGCAACGTGCATAAAAGTTGGTCCCGACAGAAAACTAATACTGACAATTTCGCCAAGGATGTTGGCGAGGAAATCTTCTACGACACAGACTTTTAATTTCCATACTTTTGCTACAGTCAAAGAACGAGTCACTCTTGTCAGAAAAGCAGAAAAATTGGATCGAGGTCACGAACTTCGCTTCAGATATGAGGCGTGTGAAAAATACCCGATATGATTTTGAGGACGTTATGTAAAATAGCAATGGATGAAGCTGAATAGCCCCTGAAACACATTAATTTTAAATGCCTAAAATTTAACCATCATCCACCGTTGGCAAGCTGTATAATCGTCAAAGCTACTCCCCCATCAAGACCCTCTGCTAGTGGTGGAGCAATAGTACGCAGTTTGTTTCATATTCGAGCTCCTTTCTCCAAGGTATCCACCCCCTTGCCCCTCCCCACTCCCCCTGGCTCTGCCACTATTTCATATCTAAACACAGAATTTGTTTGTCAACTGTCTTCACTAGTCCTCTCTCCTTTCCGTAATACTCACTATATTTTCCTTCGCGCGTACCTCGTCACCTTTCTCTCGTTCCCCACAATGATTGCGCGCCAGCATTTGGACGACTATGAGTAGTCCTTCTTGGGAGAAACCCAACGAACGTTTGTGAGACTCACCGCGTGGAAACTCTACTCGTGCGTGCGAGTAGTGTTTAGCATGTACCGCGCGCGAGGGAGGGCCTTCATCTTACTCACCTCGCAAGTTTAGGGTCCACGCGAGTGTTTCGCACGAGTGGTGAAGCCTCGAGCTATTTGCGCGTCCACCAAGTTTACCGTCCTATTGTGCATAGAACACATCGCAACCTTTTGAACTAGCAGGTAAAACATTTTACCACCATTTTCACTACTACGCGACTTTTCTTTTCAAAACACTGCTGAGCACTTTGCAATACGCTTCCGTCAATCATACCTTATATGGAAAGTGTGTGATGTTACCGCAATTGAATTGAGCTCGAAGGAATAAAGATAGCGCCAAATTATCGCGTAAATTTGCGCTGGCGAGTCACATATTGACTAGTAAGAGGCTTTAGAGTCGTTGATGTTGCAAGAATACGTCACGTTTGGTAGATATTTGTAAAGAAATTTCGACATTTCTTCAGAATTAAATACCCGCTCGGTGGATTATCCTATGCGGTGGATGGTAAGCTTGCAATCAGAACTTCTCAGATTCATCTATAAATAGCAACTGTTCTCGGTGAAATTCAGCGATCCTACGACAATACATCGTCCTCTTTCCCTCATCACATTCTTTGGCAATCGTCTTGAGTTATAACGAAGAAGTAAGCTTGAAAGTAAGCTTAAATATTTTCCTCGATTCCCCGTTCCCGCTTGTAGAAATAACAATTTCCCTATCATGTCACAGCGTTATATGTTTACATTCTTGAAACGTAGAACAACAAACGTTACAAGCGCATTATAAGCTTATGCTTTATTTTGTTTTTTTCAATTCATTCCGGAGGTGATAGGTGATTAGAATTAACAGTGTTCCTTCCAAAAAAACGCAGCTAGTCATACGTACCTTTCTTCTTGTAAAACCCATTTTCTTCACGAATCGGTTGATCGCACGCCGATCATGATTCGTTTTCCCGTTGCATACTCTATCCACTCCTGAATTTAGTCCTTGTACACTTCGGGATATTGCCAGATTTATACTCGTGGTGAATAACATGTCGTGTGCTATTTTCAGGTCAGAAAAGCTAGAATTATTACTTCACACTTTGGTTTAGCTTATTCGCGAGTTTAAACGCACGCTTACCATCCGCCGCATAGGATAATCCACCGAGCGGGTATTTAATTCTGTAGAAATGTCGAAATTTCTTTACAAAAATCTACCAGACGTGAAGTATTCTTGCAACATCAACGACTCTAAAGCCTCTTACTAGTCAACATATGACTCGCCAGTGCAAATTTACGGGATAATTTGGCGCCATCCTTATTCCTTCGAGCTCAATTCAATTGCGGTAACATCACACACTTCCCATATAAGGTATGATTGACGGAAGCGTATTGCAAAGTGCTCAGAGGTGTTTTGAAAAGAAAAGTCGCGTAGTAGTGAAAATGGTGGTAAAATGAAGTTGGCAGACTTGCTTCACTGAGGATAGAACACGAACTGTCTGCCTTTCGTGTATTTCGAGGATTTATTTTGAAACAATCTTTACCTGAATCTTTACCGTAAGTCTTGTCAGGTTTCAATGCATGGCATGCCGCCATAGTTATACGCACCGTCATAGTAAATCCCTTGAGAATGGTAATCTCATTTCCTATTGGGAGAGAGTTTGCTCATGTGACTAGCGTAAAACAATACCCCACCGCACAAAGTACAATCTTGTAAAACAACACCAAGGAATTGACAGCAAACTCTCGAGCAAGGGAGGTCAGGAAACGATCACAAATTTAGGTTCTCAGTTACAGTGATTACTAGGACAGATCAAACATCCTTCAAACATGGTGAGTTCAAAATTATACGAAGCTTATGTTTAGCTTTCCTTGGAGCAATTTAACTAGGAGCAATATGTAACAGGGTATTCTGTAGCTAGTTAAGACGAAATCAGAACTGCACTAGAGAGTTTTGAGTTTGCGCGTGCAATTTTGCAATCGGACAACTGCTCGTTTCTCTCAGGAAATCTACGTCTTGCGTCAGATCGCTTGAAATTTTGAAGATTACATTATATTCAGCTTTCCGTTTAGACAACATAATTGTTCGTTCAAGCACGAGATTTCTTTTAGTTAACGCAGAAGCTTACGGTAAGACATTGCAATATATCTCGGGCGCATTATTGCAATTCGATATCTCGTGAACGCTGTGTTCAAATAGCTGTCTATGCTTGGTTTCAGGTCGTATAGAACTACTGCTCGTGCAATTTCTTTTGTGCTTGATAACAAATGAATACTGTGTCAGCCCTGAACTGACAGCGCCAAAACTGTGAAGCAATTTGCATAATGCAAGAATCAAGTTTCTTTTGTTGTTCAACGAAGTACATGTACGTGATCTAGCCAATATCTAACTACAGTTCAGATCTCCTTTAATTTGTAACGACCTTCAACTGAACCTTTTGAAATGTTCTCTTTCTGCATGTTCATTCTTTTAGTCTTAATTCTGTACAACAGGAGTCCTATACTAAAATCGATGTTTTATTACGTAATACGGCGGCGCTAAAAACCCAATGTAATTTGCATAATTTAGTTAACTCGAGCCCCGGTCGACTCGAATTCTTGCATTCTTTTGCAGGAGTTGAGCCGTCCATAACTCAAATGAACTAGATCAGTTCTGTGTTTCCGTTGACGGTTCGAGTTGCAGTGTATCGGGATTCTACTGCAAATTAATATTAGCAGGTGGCCTGAATTGAAGTATAAACATATGGAAATTTTATTGTAAATCTGTGTAAGATGGTTGACAAAGCATTTATAACATGAATATGTGTACGATTATGTTTTGTTGCACAGTATGCTTCATGTGTATAAAACGTTCAGTGTTTTGCTGTTGCATATCTTACTGAAAATACTTTTAATCTAATTTTGGCATCCTTTGGTTTGTTCGAACCTACTGAATGCAAATTCAGATAGGCCCTCATCGTTACCTTATCTAGGCTGCTTTGTATTGATGTTTAGCCTGTTCCAGGCGTTAATGAGATAATGAAGCGCCTACAGAAGAAAATGTCATGTGCCAAACAGTGCCTTGGAAACCTAAAGAAGCGAATAGTAAAATATTTGCAAAGGAAAATGTTGCAGAATACCGGAAATCACGAGTTTATATGTCGCTGTGTCAAGAGAAACCCAAACTAATTTGATCCTACTGAGCGCTAGTCATGCGTGCCAGATCATAGACACAATATTATAATTGCATTGAATACTTTGTGGTACAGATGTTTATTAATTTTGATGAACTATTTCCGAGAGATATGTTGTGAAAAGGTCTCTCGACTGAAACCCAATCAGTATGAATCGCGTGTGAACGCGAGCGGTCACAGAGGATGATGTCGTGAGCGAGTGCGGATGTGGTCGTGCGAGTCTAGCACGCGACTTTCCGCATTAGCGTTTGGGAGAAACGCTTGTTTTGCAGTCTACAAATGGTCTAGAATATTGTAAATTGGTTTTAACAAGATGAGGATTGAGGTTCACAGATACTTTTGATGATTATTATATGAGAATGCTCTGTAGATGCAATCATCTTACACTAGTTCTGGGAATCGCAACACTGGCCATCAATGGCTGTGTCTCAAATACCTTCAGACACGTATTAAACAAACGGGCGCCGTTGAAGGATAGGAGACGTTGTCCCTGGTTTGTGGCCACGCTTCTTCGCATTTATTTTGAGGTTGTTTGGACCACGCGTCAGATATGATAAACAATGAGTCTGGTATCCATTAGTCCGATCACCTTCTCAGCTCAAATCTTATTATATAGCGAATTTGAACGTAAGCTTATGGAAACTGAGTTAAATAAGTACTGGAATAAACGCATTAACCAGATCTTCCCCTTGCAGATCTCCGTCGTTTTCCTAACCAGCCTGCTCCTTGGGATCGATGTGGCTTGCGGGAACGTTGAGCATTCGAGCTGCAGCCTTGCAAATCACATAAAGGTGAGTGCAGCATTTTAAACACACTTGTTCTTTTTTATTCTTTTCCTTATAAGCGCGTTTTCGTTTCCTTTTCAATTGTAGTCAGGCGAAACTTCCAGTCTTAATATAAACGGACTTCAGGTTATTTCTGTGCGTCTTTGAGCTCCTTTTTTTCCTTTGTTCTTCCAATCAGATATCTACCGATCTATGATTCGAAAGAACAAGAAACTGTCACATAGTTTAAAACACCGGCCACACACCTCCTAGTGTTCCGAAAAAGGAATACTTAAACACCTTCATCATTTCTTGTAATAACCACCGAAAAGGATACACGCAAGATTCCGAGGTATTCTAATTTGGGAATATGCCAATCAGTCATACCTAAAGCGTCCTACAGGGCGTGGTTTGCCTGTTTAAGAAACTTTTGTTTGCTTTTTTTCCTATAAGACCAACACAAAGTGGGCCTACATTAATTACAAGAACCCTAAAGGTGAGTTTTGCATTGTCCCATATTGCTTCTTTCGACAAGAAACTTTTCTTTACACTCTGTACAAGTGGGTATTGGTGAGCCTTTCATAAAGACACTTAAAAAAGGATCAACCCTTCGATGGATTAACACCGAAACTAGGGAGGAGAAGATATACACCGACGATTCTGTCCATTAGACCTTGGGACACTTGAATGAGAAGTGAGAAAATGTAACCTCCACTGTAATTATAAGTCTTTCACAAGTTTTATGACTATCTGTGCCCCCCTCCCCACCTCCCCAAACAATGTTGAAGGTCAGTCATCAGTTTCAACGCGAACTTCAACATTGTACAGGGGGGAGGGGAGGCGAGGCAAGAGTATTTTTCAAATAGACGCTAACGGGACGCGATTTGAGCAAAGTGTCCCAAGACTAATGGCCAGGGTTGTAGGTGCTTCACGTTTTGGAAACTGGCCGTGTGGACCATCAGCGGCCCTAGTTTTAAGCCCCAATAACAACATCCATGTTCTCCTCACTGTTCTTAACCGCACTTCTTGTTTTAGTTGGGAAAATTTGCATCAAGACTTTTCTCTGGTGTCCATTTTCTTCATTTTCGTGAAATTTTTATTTTTTTATCAAGTAGTGATATTGTTGGGAGAAATTAGATTCTTGTAACTATTGTGGCTCAAAAGTTATCTACTAAGACGTCCCTTCGCTGATAATCAATTTTCTTCCCACAGGAGAGAACATTCCAAATGCTCCCTTACCGCGAGTGCATCCCTTCGTCAGGAGCACAGAAGAGGAAATTAACAAGCAGATAAACAGGGAGTTGTTTGCTCACTACACTTACTTGTCCATGGTAAGATTAAAATGGTTAAAAAAACGCGCGAAATCAGTTTATTCTAGTGTACGGTATAGCGGGATTACCGTAATTAAAAGCATGCCGGCGCAAAAAATTTGCCCTGGCGCGTCTAATGCGGAGCACAAACTTTCACCCAGGAATATTACATTACTTTTACTAAGTGTGACCACCATCAGTCCTTTTCGTGCCACTGGGCACATAAGGCCTCTTTACAAAGAGTGCAGGATAATATTTTGATTGCTTTTTGAAACATCATTTGAAAGCGTTTTGCTAACTAGTAGTTCCACTAGAAATGTTATCTACCATTCGAGCAACCTTTTACTGTACTTTTCCGACACCAACTTACCATCCAACCTTGAGCTGTATGTGAGAAATTCAAATTGCTTTGGCAATCCTTCTTGAAAACAGGCTCCCTAAGACCTCAGAAGTGGAGCCTGACTGGGCCCTCAAAAGCCAACGCCGAGAATAAAGCGTGCGAAACACGTGCGCCTGTGGCTGTGCTATGCGTTCAGCCTTCTGCTGTGTACTAAGTTCCCTGCAATGTGTTGATTTGTTTTGTTAAACTTGTTTCAGGCGATGCACTTTGATCGTGATGATATCCACCTCCCTGGTTTCCACAAATTCTTCAAGGAATCAGCGGAGGAAGAGATGGAACATGCGCAAAAGGCAAAAAATTCTAATGTCTATTATTCTGTTATCACAACTTATCTCATTTATTGAAGATAAGCTGCACCAAACGTGATCGATTATTTAGTTTTTGCTAACACCCACAGATTCAAAAGTTAGAACTATTACAGCATAGCAAACAAAATATTGTTCAGTAGCTATACAAATGGTTGCAATGGTATTGGGATTTAATCAAAGGGTTCAATCCTGCTACATCAAGACATCATCCTGTCACTTGCAGCGTAGCACCAGAAAGGTTTCAGAATAAACTGCGCGGGTAACATTTGTTATTGCAGCTTACCTTGTTTGCAAGAAGAAACGTTTTGCGATGATGTACAGTAAACGTGAAGCAATCTACCTTCGCGTAACCCTTCATTTTCTTCTTCTTTTTTTTTCCGTTGGTGCAACTGACTATGTCAATGGTAAGAACTAATTCTGGTGCAAACTTGTTAGCTGTAGCAAAATATCTTTGTAACACCTTGCCTTACAAGTTGCAAGTTGAAAGAAAATTTGCCTCATATGACAGTTCGCTTAGCTGTAAGGAGACTTGTAGCAACTGAAGTGCTCAATTATCTTTTTGACTTTTAATTACAGTTGATGAAATATCAGAACAAGCGAGGAGGTCGTGTGAAGCTGCACCACGTTATGGTGAGCTCAGTTTTCTTATATTTTCAGCATTCTACAGCTAAGGGAAGAAAGAACGCTCTGCCGCTTTATTCCTTCCAAAAGTGTACAAGATCAGAACTTTGCCAATACTGAAACTCGAGTAGCATCACACAATATTTCTGCCCAACAGTTTGCAGAAATGTTATGAATGATCACATTTAAGGATTTCATCCAGAGAATCAACAAAGTTAGCAGCCAGACTAACTGCTGAGGTATGTCCGACCACCTTGTATAGCGTGACCAGCAATAAAAGAAAAGTACTGTTCAAAAGTTTTTTTTTTTTTGAATGGTCACATTTAAACATAACAAAACAGAGTAGACAACTCTGGCGTTCATATTTTCTATACTACTTCCGCTTCTCTCCCCCAGACTCCCTGTAAGAACCACTGGGGAAATGGTTTGGACGCCATGAAGGACGCTCTACTGTTAGAAAAAGAGGTGTACCAGGCATTGCTGGACTTGCACGGTGTTGCTCAAAATAACGAAGACCCACAGGTAACAATTTACTTTACTGGTTGCCATACATTACTCTAATATTAGTTCAATATTAGAAGTCAGAGCAAAATCGCGACAATAACTGTGGCGACTATCCCTTTGCCGTCTAAGAGTATCAGGAAAAGGTTGACAAATGTTGTAATTTCGATTTGAAAAGAACTGGAAAAAAGAAAGAAACGAAGAAATAAAGAGAGAAAGAAAGAAAGAAACAAGCAAACAATTAAAGAACAAAGAAAGAAACAACAAACAGAAAACAGTTCCGCTCAATAGCTTATTTGAAACACTCTAATCCAAAGTTGGAACCACCATGTACTTGCATAATAAACAGCGTCGCAAGAAATTACTGATCAATAACTTTCATGTCATTGGTCATAAAGATTTGGCCTGCGCTCAGAAGTTACAATGACCTTGTACAACATAGCAAACGGTGCCACAGACAGCTACCGCCCCATCGCACAGGTATTACTTTAGGTTTTGATCTACAGACTGAAAAGTTAGAACTGCCTTCCACAACATAATAATAGCAACACAGCAACCTACTACTCAGTAGCTTACATTTGCATTTCAGTAGCTGAAAAGATAGTTTCATCTTGTACAGCACAATGAAAAGCACAACAAGAAAGTACTGCCCAGTAGCTTTCAAATGAATGATAACGCACTGAAATTCCATTTATACACACCGAGGAGGAGAACTGCCTTAAGTCAGAGGGGATGAGGGGGGCGTTAACCATTTGTAAGTACAGCAGAGACGAAACTTAAAAGTTTACAGTGAATCAAACACCGCTCTGTGAAACTAAACACATTCTTTGTTTTTTGACAGTTGCAAGACTTCTTGGAAGCACACTACCTTGGCGAACAAGTGGATAGCATCAAAGAACTCTCCAACTACGTGAACACCTTAACACGACTGAGCGCAGTCAACTACAACCTTGGCGAATATAACTTTGATAGGAACACTCTGGGAGGAAAAGAGGATTAGGTTTTATTGTGCAGTCGACAAACTGACAAAAAATTCTTAGATTAGAAGAATGCAACTGGGTGTTGGGTTAGATATTAAAAGACTTTTTCATCAGTTTTATTACTTTATATTTTTAACCTTTAAAGAATTTTTCTTTTCAATCTCAAGAAAACGGAAAAAATTCGAATCCTAAGCTGTGACGTTTAGGGTATTTCTACTGTCCAATCTCCAAGGTATTTAGTGCTCAGGTAGTGGAAAACAACCTGAAATCGACTCATTTTTATCTTCAAACCTTCGGAGTCGACAGTAGAACTTCTCGTTTTATTTTAACATATAAAGGGTGAAACCAAATTAGATTTAGTTTTGATATTTATTGATTCCCAAGCGTAAATTACGGTTAATGCTGCTGTGTGCGACTGATCATGATTTTATATACACAAGGGGTACTTGGCGAAGTCTGATCAAATGTACTAAACTTTCATGTTTACAGATTGGTCAATAAACATCTTTTTAAAAAATGTCTGACTTTGAATTTTCGTGTTTTTATTATTAATTTTTGGCGTCTTTGTGTGTTTTTTTCCTTTGTTGGAACGGAAGCAGTTCAAGTCAACACACCGATTCTGTTCAGAGATCAAAGGAGGGGGAGGGGGGGGGTCCCAAGAATATTGAAGAAATAGCATTTCAGCTGAAGGATATTAAAAACACCACCAGATGAACAACCACAACACGAACATTTCAGGTCATACGCGACCGCTTTGGTACCCTAAAGGTCAAATTTATTTTTCAGTGTTTCAATCTCAATTCAGTTTTTTTTTTCATTTTCCATTGCTTACACCATCCCATATGCCACCTTCTTCTCCTTCCTCTTAACTTACGATTCCAATGGGACTTTGCACCACGCACACTTAATGATGACTCTTTTCTTTCACTTTTTTTTGATCGTTCGAAAACACAGAGAACTAGTAAAGAAAAACGACTAAAACTTAGGGAAAACGAAGATAAACACTGATGAGCTGAATTTCTGACCAAAAGTGAGCTGGAATGTCTGTATTCCGCAATGAAAAATACTCGTTACAGTCTTGAGATAAGGGTTGAAAGATGTATTCGAACCAAGTCTTGCCGGCGTCATGGAAACAAGGTATCTTTTTTTCCCCCCAAAAGTCAAGACACCTCCCCTGTCTAGGATTACGTTATTTAAGAAAATCACTCTCCCACGTTCATAGCGACTAAAAGTTAACAATAAGAAAAGTCGTTCACTTTCAGCAGTACTTTTCAGACCTGGAGGATTTGACAAAATTACCCGCATGAAGAGTTTTTACCACAGAGAAAGCTGCTTACAAACATTCCACAACGGCAAGGGTAAGTTACTCCGCTGCCTTAACAACACTGTGAAACAGACGTTCAGTACCTCAAACATGCACTACCACTTCCAGCTATGTTGAAGACAATTTGCATGAGCAAAAATAAATTAAGTTGAACCCTTTTTTAGAGAAGTGTTTGAGCTTAAGCTATACACAATCGCCTGCTTCTTTCAAGAAAATTTGGATTTTCTCTTGCGGGGAGCGGCGGTCGTACAAAGGAGAGCGGTTGTTAGGTTAAGGAGTCGTGTTTTCAGATCATGAAACAAGGACGCGGCGAGAGAACAAACGCGAGAGTTCGCAATTCTCGTACGTTCCACGATTTCCGAAAATTAATGCTTGCAACACTGAAGAGAAGAATGGATGGTCGAAATGGGGGAAACTGTTTATCAGATCGCGAGAGGACGAGAGCGCGACGTGAGTGTCGCACCTCTCGCTCGCGTTAATTTCCCCGCGTGCTTCACAAGCTGATTTTAAATCTAAGGGCCCATTGGGCGGACGCTCGTGTCATTTGTGAAGGGTACCTGTAAGTTCATTAAAAAGGTTGAGTTTTGGATAAGATATTCACATAACGAGAACATCGCGCTCAAACAAGCTATTATTGCAGAGGCCGAATTGCAAAAGATTTCCTGTTGTTCGAGCATTTACAAAATCTAATTTGTAACAGTTAAAAAGAAACCGGCTGCTTGTGGTCATTCACAGCTGTCAATCCATAATGCATGCACTTGCAACGTCATCGACGAAATTCCACAAGTTTGAGAGCAAAAAAAATCATGTAACAGCTCAGTATAGTAAAGTAGCTTCGAACAAATAAAACACACCGTAACTTCTTGAAAATTTGCTAATTGGTCACGTTTTTCAATGGAAACAAAAAATTTAAAATGAGACAACAACTATACTTGAGCACTACTTCAGATGTGTTTACTTATTCGCTATCAAAACACATTCCGGAAACTGACATCAATCAAACATGTACGGGGGGGAGAGGGGGAAGGGGAATTAAGAGCACACTAACACGCAGCTGACTCAAGATGAAGTCATTTTGAGGGAACACCAAACAGATAAAGCCTTTCACTGAATTGGAAAAGCTTAAAAAACAAAAAGATATCCTTTAGAAACCGATCATATCCTTTAGATATCCTTTAGAAACGGATGCAATTTTATTTTAAGTCTATAAAAAGGGTATCATTTTGGTAAAAATCAATATAATAAGGGTAACCGTTTGAACGTTCGGGTGCATGAGCATCCACGTATACAATCCTCCTCGCCTCATATACAATGACATCTTGAAAATTCGTTATAATCTGAAAGAAAACATTAGTTAATTGTTTTATGTAATAACTACAAGAATGTGACATGCTATAATGGTTCGAACGCTTTTGCTTTTATTATCTTCATCATCGAATCCATTTACATAAAGTATATTTCTTTTCTTATGGCACGGAACTATACTTATTTCAATAAAAGAAAAGATCCATTGTCTGTGAAGTCGAAATCTAGCTAAATCTTACAAATATGTAACAGAAACTTGTAAAATATTTAATCTCAAGTATTTACATTGTTGACAAATTTTTCACAGTGTAATTAACGTTGACACAGCACTTATGACAGGAGCGTCTCCAGGCAATTTTTGGCGGTACGCATAAAGCCAGTCCGACAGTTAGCCAAGGGAAGCGAAACATAATTACCGCTATCATTACAATTACAGCCAAAAAGCCTTTTTATTATTTCTATGGCATTCTTGTTTTTAGATATCGACTTAGGCTTATTACACTTTCCTGCAGTATTTGGATTTCCTGTGTAAGACAACTGTATGCAGTTGCACGTTTAAATAGTTCTTCTGATAGGACTGCAAAATAACTTCTCTTATTTTCTTGGTAACTGAAAAGTAACTCGACACAATTACTCCTGCCAGGAAGTATAAAAAAAAAAAAAAAAAAGGTTTCTGTTTTACTTAGCGCAAAATTCTGATAATATATAGATTTAGCCATGCCTAAAAGCGGAGCCTCCAAGGAATAAACTGGTGCTCTTTTCTCAAAAATAGTCCTGAAACTTTTCGCTCTGAAATATACTTCGGGGCTCTCTTTGGCTCGTTCCCTTTCGAAAAGTGTTTCTCAAAAAGCCCGAAAGTGTTCCGAATTGTCCTCCAAGATTTTGAGGATCTGTTCTGTAAAACCAAGCTCGAAAGGTCATTATAGAGGCTGAGCACAGCTTAATTTTTTTTCGGGCATCAAACTGAACACACATTTTACTCAGGAGCACTCTTGCTTGGTTTTTTAAATGTTTCCATATCCTGTCATTAACTGTCAAGGCTTGTCAAATCTCCTTGGATTATTGGCTGTTGGCTTGAATGAACTTGAAACGGCGCTCATGTACAACAACAAAATAAAACTTATTCTGAAGTAAATGGGTTATCTTCATCGCGTTCGGATGTTCAGTTAACAAATAACATGAACTGCCCCTATTAGTCTGGTCAAAATTTATACCATCAAGATTGAAAACGAGCAAACACCAAACACGCTTTAAATTATGGCATAAGTTTTGCGGATGCGAAGTAAGCCTACGTAAAGTTAGGCGCTTTGAGGAACGCAAAACAACTTGTTTTTCGGAAGCTTTTCGGATAAAATAGCCTTAAACCGACAACTGCTTCGCTTACTATTGAAACGTTCTAGGACAAGAAAATCGACAATTGCACAAACCGATCCGACAGTTAAAATTGAAAGCAATTATTCGCCGTAAGTGATGCTTGTGCAGTTGCCTTGCGACTGTGCTTTGACCTACTGTTATCAATAAACAAACACAAAATAATAAACAGAGAAATCATTTTTGAAAAAGTTTATTCGAAAACCCGTAAGTTTATACTTAAGCTTAAATGCAATTCGCATTACACTTCCAGCAGGGCAAAATATTCTAAGACTACATCTGTCACAAATCTGAGCTTGTTTTCTAATAATTTTTTGAAGTCAAAAGTAAATGACACATTTCTAATGACATAAATTCAATTTCAAAATGTAATTTCTTTGACCGTAATAAATACTCAAAATCATGCACCTTAAACCCTTTAAAAACTTCACTTACTCGGTTGTGTTTCAGAACAAGGCAAGCTCTCCGCCGTGAAGAAAACAAAGCGATGAGGTCCTTTGAAGGCAGCTTTCTTAACTTGAAGTTTTCGCCTACTACCAGTATTCTTTTGAACTTTTTCTTTCCATTATAGGTATTAAATGTTTCTTTCTCAAGTTTAAAACTACAGTACCGTCGAACAATCGTTTTGCTAAATAAACTTAAGCTTTTTAAAGAAACCTCTTTTTCAAAAGCGACGATGGTCATGCGATTTCCCGCCAAGAAAAACGCCGGTTGCCCAAAAGCACAGCGCGATTTCCCGCCAAGAAAAGGTGGCATTCTCCACTCCCGGTCGGGTTACCTTGGGACTTCCCTCCCCCTCTCCCAGAGTCTGTACGGACGGTCGGACGGACGGATGGACGGACGTACGCTGACGTCACAACCAAAATTTTTCGGATCGATAGATTACCAAATTTCCTTAGCAATGGAGCTCCGCTGGCGGGCTTTGCCCGCAGGCTCCGCTATTACCAGCACTTTTGGTGTCCATCGGAGTGTGTCTAAAAGCTTGCATAAGCGCCAGAAAAGAGAGCTGCTCAGTTCTAGCTTATGGTTCAACGCTTATAGGTCTGGATTCTGTGCACGGTACTAAATGAACACCTATGCGTTACAGTAGACATATCATAGGCATTGTAAAAAGAGTAGTGAGAACTGTTGATAGTTCCCATGGTCTCCACTAGTCCACTAGGTTTTTTGGAAGCACGCGCCCTCTTTGTCTTCCATCTTAAAACTTCTTTGTCGTAGGTAACTTTATCGGAAAGATCGTTCTTGTAAGTGTTGTAGATCTTATCAAGCATTACTTTGCTAGCGAACGAAACATAAGTGAACAACAAATATTGACCTAGAACTTTACAAGCAGGCTCAATTATTGACTCATAAGCGCAAGCAATTTGACGGTGGAGCCGTGATTCGCGAGCCAACGAGAAGAATCGGGCAATTTTGCGCTAATACTGCTTGGGGGTTCCTATCTGCTGGCACATCATTGTCGTTGCGCTACACATAAACGCAGCATGATGGGTTCCATGCCACAATCGGCTGCTATCTCCCCTGCGCCCTAATAAAATTCGTCCCAAACCATGGGTTCGTTTCTTTCTTCCGTCATTACACTGTTACCACTACCCCCACTTCCTTTGTTTCTTGTATGAGGTTGTCGTTCTCTCCTCGGAGCGTATTGGATAAGGCAGTTGTGTTGAACAAGACATGTCTGGGACGCAAAGAGCAATAATGGAATCAAACTGCTTGATAGACACTGAACTAACACTGAGTGCGACCACAGCCATGCAATAAGTCGCGCAATAAATGGAAGAGGTAATACAACACGCCCGGGCGCATACTTTCGCATCAGTAATGAAGGAACTGTCGGTATCGAAATTGTACAATGTTACCTTTTCACTTCATCTATATGAATTTTCCATTTCTCCTGTATTATAAACCGTCAAATTAAGAAAAACAATATTAACGGCAGAAAATTCTGGTACGTGTTTGCGTATTTCGCGTAAAGACAGGAACGCCCCTGTATGAAATCATTATCTTTCTGTAATCTTCAACGTAACACAAGAACGGTTCGTGGAGTTTTTAACGAAATTATTAAAGTAAAATGTAAATTAATTTAAGATTTGTTTTGAACTGCTATGTCTTATAAATTGTGGAAAATGTTTTTACATGGAAATAGATGTTATGATTACCCTTTGCAAACCAACATACGGTTTTGTTTGACACAACGGTTACTTATGATAACCTTCCAAATGGTTCCTTATTCATGTAGGAAGCAAAAAATCCGCTTCTGCAGCTTTTTTACCCGTGATTTTTAACAGTAAACGTTATATTTTCCCGCTTCCGCCATGAACGCTTCGATTCTGATCACGTGATATAATACGTCACACGTGTGTAGGCTCGAGGAAGATCATAAACATGGCTGACTCGACTTCTGGTTCTCATTATTCCGATCTCGAAGGACCTACAGAAGGTGAGCTCACTGAAGAGGTATTCGAAGCCTTTACCGGTATTCAACCTTGGTGTTTCGAGCCTCCAGGGCGAAGTGGAGAAACGCGAGAGAGCGAAGAAAATATCGAACCTCCTCGCCGGCGCTGTGATCGCGACAGCGAAGAATGGTGAGTCTTTTAGGAGACCTAGGTGTGTTCTTGCCACGTATTTGTAAATTTAACGACTCTGAAAGAAGTTGTAATTGATGACGTTAACGGCCTAATTAAAACAGACTTTATTTGAATGAAGTGCGTGATGAATTTTGTTTACATATTTGTAGGAAAAATTTTAATAAGGGGCTGGTCGTTTATAACCCGTGAGGGGGGGGGGGGGGGGGGGACGGCCATTTTGAGAAAGCTTAGAAGATTTTCAAACTGACCCCCCACTCCATCCTAGTTTTTTAGATATGACCCCCCATGAAGTTTAAGTATTGTAAAAGTGACCCCCAACCGATTGCTGTGGAAACTACGAATATTGTAGCTACAGATCGTGCCGAAGTTCACCACATACTTTATCTACAGTTGTGTTTATAAAGATCGGTGTTTACTTGCGTTTAAAACCACATAGACGAGGTGATTAAAATGGCTTTGTCAAACACCAGGTCCGCCTCAAATTCCAATATTCTACACCCTAACAAAAATACAGACTGGTAGACCTATTATATCAGGGTGTCAAGGTCCAGCAGAGAAACTATCAGCTTTTGTTGACAAACTACTTCAGCCTATTGCACAACAACAGAAGTCGTACCTAAAAGATACAACCGCCTTCATTAACTTCACTGAAAGAACTAAGGTACCAGAGAAGGCGTTACTTGTCTCAATGGACGTCATGAGCTTTTACACAAATATACCACAAGAAGAGGGGATCCAAACCATATGCAAAGAATAGGTATATTTTTATCACCATAAAATTCCCATCCCCACGCCAGGCTTATCCTACAGGAAAATTCCTATCCACATACACACGGAACTGCCATGGGTACTAAAATGGCAGTTGCCTTTGCCAACATTCTCATGGCGAAAGTTGAAACAGACATCCTTAGCCAAAGCGCGATAAAACCGCTCGTTTGGAAACCTTTCATAAATGACATTTTTTCCACTCTGGAACGTTAGCAGAGATAAAATAATCATTGAGCGAGCAAATAAACACCACCCTACAATCAAATTTACGGCTGAAAAACGACGTTCTTGGATACTAATGTATACAAAGGCGAGAGCAAAAAGCCGTAGTACTTGATGTACGCACGCATTTCAAACCCACTGAAACATTTCAGTATACTCATTTTTCCTCATGCCACCCACCTGGTGTCAAAAGAGGTTTCATTAAAGGGGAAGCTTTGAGACTATTGAGAACAAACTCTTCTAAGACATTATTTGAAGAGATGATCAAAAACTTCAAAAAACAGCTCCAAGAGAATGGTTACCGAGAAAGTTTTATACAAAATACACTTTCAGAAGTAAACTTTGAAGACAGAAAGCTATCCCTCCAATTAACAAAAACGCAGGGGAAATAAACGAATCTTGTCCTTTGTAACCCAATATCAACCATCAGTGCCCAATTTGAAACAGATCATCATGAACAAATGGCATTTGATTAAAAAACAACCATTACTCAGCGAAATCTTTAAGGAACTGCCATTAAAATCATATAAGAAAGGATGGTCCTTAAAAGATATACTTGTGAGAGCAAACTTATAAGAGCGGCTAAAACACGAGTTTGGGAGACGTGCAGGCCTGTCACCCCCATTTTACACATTTGTTTAGATACCACTTTCATAAGAGTCAAATGACCCCCCAGGTAACGCTCCCCTTATCTGAATGCAGTGTTCTCCCTAGTTTTCAGGGTAACAGGTAGGTGAGTTTTTTAGACCGGTAAAGCAGCTCTGTTGAAAATCCTTTTCTACCCTGGAGTTAAAGTGTCGTTATGAGACCCGAAATGTTGCCCGCATGACACTAGGCTCACACACGCTTCCAAACCGTTGATGTTTACGCTTCCTGTTACTGTATTAATGTACAGACAAACGTCGGGAAGAAAAAGCTTACAGCAACCTAAAAAACGTACGGAGAAATGCCAGTAGAAGATGAGACAAATTCCTTACTTTGAAAGGCACAAACGAAGACCTTCAAGGAGAAGACAATACTAACAACACGTTATGAACAAACCTGAACAAACCAGTGCACGGATAAACTTCGAGAAGATAACACTAATATCTTACGACAATGTTAACAACATCTTAATTAAGAATATACGAACACACGGTCAAACGTCGAGAAGATAATAATAGTATTTTTCGAATGTTCTAACATAAGGAGAAACGTCGACAGTCGGGAAGATGTGGGAAAAGTTGAGAAGATGAGACTATTATCTAACAAACTTTGAAACGTCGAGATAACAAGACTTTGTCTGCTATCGTACGAACGCATGGACAATGAAAAAAGTTGCACTAAGACGTGGTACGTAGTACAGCTGACATAAATCATTTCATAATTCAATCCGATAATAGATCCTTTCACAATCCAAAACTGTTGGATGTTTCTAATCCAGGCCTCAGTATGTGGTTCTAACCGGTAAGAAGCGATGCTGCAGGCGGTAAATTTTACCGGTTACCTCCTGATAAGGAGAACACTGTGAATGACCCCCCAAAAACAATCAAGATTTTGGAAATGACCCCCTAGCAAAATGACCGGCCCCTCCTCACAGGTAATAAACGACCAGCCCCTAATGATCTCTCATTATCACCCCTAAAGTATATGAGAGCTTTCGTTATGGTTTGCCATGCACATCAAGTGAACATGTGTGTTTGCTAGGATCGCATACATGTCTCTTTATTTTCATTGGAAACACCATTTGCAAGTTTTTTCTTTCCTAGCAAGTTCTGATTCCAAAGATGTACAAGAATATATTTTGGTATATAATATTTGCAACTGACAAATGCTCATTAGAACTCATATTTGTGGAACACATTTGTCCGTTTAGCGCCAACGGTACGGTGTAGATTTGGCTTCGGTTTACATTTTGTTTCGTGGTGAGTTATTTGAGATTTCGTGTAATGTGTAGCTCGTGTTGAATATAGCAGCTTCGAGTTGCTCGGGCGTTGGATTCACTTGAATCGTAGGGACAGCTCTTGTTTTCAATACTAGTTTTCAATATGTCCACATCTCGGATGACAATCATTGTTTCATCTAACGAATGAGAATCGAAAACAACCCTGAATGTCACGAATCCTGGCTGCTTTTAGACTGATTTATTCTGTGCATTCGGAAAGGTCGATTTTTGAAAGGACAGTCACTAAAATGGAGAATGGACGAAGTTCAAGGACGTACTGTAGGTTTTTATTAAGTCGAAACAAAACTAACAATTTCGTTATGGTATGCTTGTTACGAAGTTAAGTACTTTTAACAGCACATTAGGAGCAAATCCGACAGACATCGGAGATAAAAAGCACAAGATCAGATCTTCGCTCCAGAAAACAAAACATTAAAATCGTTTCCCAAACTGTCTAAGTATTTTACGACAAAAGTGTCCACGCTTTTCTAAGTGAAATTACCAGCGGTAAAGAATATTTTCAGGTCAATTTTGTAATGCCATCAGCCAGGATAATAAGAACATGTTCTACAAAAGTTCGCCAATTGACGTCACAGCTGCAATGTCATATACACACAATAAGCTGCCTTGATTTTTGGCTGTAGATTCAATTAGTGAACTAAATCGAACGGAGTATAGGAAAAAGAAAACAAGCGATGTTGAAGTCAAGGACAGTGAAAGTGCTCGACAGAAAGAGTCAAGGAAAAAAATTAAAATCTTGCAATACCGAAAATGACAAAGTGATGAAGTTGATGCAGTCTTTTCATTCTAGTATTGAAGTTGGTCCGGAATATGTATGTACATGTTGCGATCAGTTGTGGTTTAGATCTTCTGTTAAAAAAATGTAGTCGCGACGCTTATTCTAACTGCTGTCCAAGTAGTGTTAGCTCTGTTGTTACTGGTGTGAAAAGTGTTGGAAGTATTGAATGGATTTGTCTGACCTGTGACTCGAATTTAAAGAGAGGAAGGTTACCTTGCTGTGCAAAAGCAAATAAAATGTCATTTCCTGTTAAGCCAGATGTATTGGAATTAACTTCGCATGAAGAACGACTTGTTGCACCTCGCATTTGTTTTATGCAGTTGCGTGAGCTTCCAAGAGGAGGACAGTTAAAGATTTCTGGAGGTGTTGTTAATGTACCCGCTGATGGTTATTCAACTATTACTTGTCTTCCACGATCATTGAACGAGTCATATACAGTGCCGATAAAGTTAAAGAGACGTCTTGGCCCATACTTGCAAAATATTTTTCAGGGCATTGTCATGTACAAACAATAAGCTGCCTTGATTTTTACCCGTCGATTGAATTAGCAAACTAAGTTGAACGAAGTGATACCTAAACAATGCTCCATTGACCAGCAAAAATTACGCCATGTCAACAGATGTAAACCCTAACTTTAAACCTAATAAAACCAGCTGATTAATTTAACGTTTCACTTAGTTAACCTAACAAATTCGACATTAGACTTTTGTTAGGTTAGTCAACATCTCAGACTACAGTTAAACCTGAATAACCATTTATCACAACACAAATTTTCACGGCGAGCCACAACTCTAAGAAACCTTTACCTCAGAATAAACGCCTTTTCACAAACTTTCATAATTGTCGGATTTAATACTATAAATAAAAATTATATTTCTCACCCAGCCCTATATCACTCAAAGTTGAGCACGCATTCTTGCTAAAACACCAACATCACGTATAACTATATTCTTAGTGACCTCTTAAAAATACTTTCAGCACTAAAACCGCCGTCTCACCATATACACTTACGTAATCTTGAACAAGCAATTCAAACATTCAAACCCTATCTCCCACACTTAAAAATCTTCAAATACTTCACGAGCTCAGTAACCCAAATATGACAATTTTTTGCTCTTCTTTCCCTCCCCTGCGCTCAAAACGTTATTTTTCTGCCTGTTGTTATAAACTCGACTTACTTGCACCATAAACATATTCCTGTTGTATTACTCGTTGACTACTGTTTACTGCTAAAAGAAGAAAATAGTGCATTACATTCATATTTCTACCTTCTAAGAATGGTTTACACAGGAATGCACTATCACCGCTAACATAAAAATTGAGAGCTACGCAATAAAATACTGGAAGTCTCAAATGTCATATAGCCCACCCGGATTTCATAATATTTTGGCTATTTCATGTCTAAAATAAATCATCGCGGGATAAAATTTTAGACATCAGTGGGCCACGGTTGATAGGTACTTCCCAGTTTTGCAGGAGCTTCGATTTCTGTTCACACTAGGCGGACATTTACTCTCTCGTTACCTGTGTAAGAGACAAAATGAAACCTTTTTCTAATGTGAACGCCGAAGAGAAACAATGGGAAAGGTTACGTGCCGCTTGCGGATGAAATGTATATGATGTAAACATAAACCAGATAGACTATTTATAACTTTTTCCAGCTGGCACCAAAGTAAGATCCCCACTAACAAACACATTTGCTCACCCGAGAAGGCGCACAGTTCCTCAAAGCTTTTAAGGTAGGTGATAGATTCTTTGCTTTTGAAATTTTCAGTAATGAGAGCACAGTGTAATATATGGGGGCAAAAGCATACAGAAGGGCTTGAAATCTTGAAAGAATCCTCTCCTACAGTTGTCGTACGTTGTGGCAGGGGTTCGTATCCCAGAGATAGCATCATATCATATGTGCCGTTGCTCAAGTTGGTCGTTGGTTCTCGTCCGTGCCCTGTGTGATTTTCTCTGGGTGTTTTTTCTTCGCTCCAAAAAGTCAACAGTTCTAAATTTCAATTCGATCTCCAGGGGAAACAGTGGATTAAGATACGCCAATGCAAATAACTCAAGTTATCGTTAACCTACCCAACAGCGACTAAAGAAGGCAAATTTCCTTCGAAACTTTCTGGACGTTAATGTTTGAATTACATCAAACATTTTTATCCAACCGTTCTGTTTGTCGGAACAGAGCGTTTTATTGCTTAGCCGCTTTATCAAACACCCGGGGAGGTAATCCTCTTCTAGCTGTAAAAATTTTCAGACCCACAGCCAGGGTATGCTTTATGAGCCATTTAGTTGTAAAACAGGGTATAGATTGTTAAAATTTCTATGTTTTGCTCACCAGTCTGAAAAAATGTATAGGTTCTGAAATGATAACAGAGGTTAGGTCAGAAAGGTCGTGTGCAAACCTACTCAAGATTAAGAGGGGTAGCCCCCTCTTTAGATTAAGAGGGATAACCCCCCCCCCCAAACCGGCCAACAAAAACAGTACCAGCCATTCGCGCGACTAGCCTGTGCACGTGACAGTCAAATAATGGTTTGTTGTGCAATCTGGCCCAAGTCCACTGGACTTCGAACATACAAAGGTCAAAAGCAAAGGACCGGAAATTTCTTATCAAGTAGTATAAACTGATTACAGTTTGATATGCATAAAGCCCCTACTCAGGAATTAGGCAATTTCAGTGACATTTATCCCGATTCCCATGAGATCACTCCATGTTTTTTTTCCTCTGGGGATTTTTACGTTTTGGGGTGAAAAATGTGCTGAAATTTAAATCAAATGCCTTTTACGTACACAGAATACTCCTAGAACGTTAAGAGAAGGAAATCAACAGTTACTGGCAATTTTGCCACGAAACACAGGAAAAACATGAAAACATCAGCCCGATGTTTTCAAGTTGCAACCATTTCCATCCGAGCGATCTACAGCCAAACACAATTATAGTCTCAGAGAACTGGTAGAGTAGTTTTAAACGAATCTCACCAGTATTTTTGGGTTTCCTCTGATAAGATGTCTTCTAGCTTTTTACAGTTATCCTAAAAATTGGTGACAGTGCCCCTTTAACTAACACAAAGTTTTGTAACTTATCACTACTAGAAAATACCGTAAACTCCCGCAGAAAGAACGGTGTGATTCCTTTTTGTTCCCCACGCTACTTGCAATTATGATTCCTAATCTTCTATCAAGGTTGTAAGATGTCCCGTTCTGAGAGGACAAGTGTAATACGTAGACTATACTCTAGTTTTAGTTAACCCGTGTTAGAGATACATTTAGTAGTAAAATCCATGTGCTATTTTAAATCAGATGAGGGGATCTTCTCAGAAAAGCTCAACAGAGCTTACTGAGATCTCCTGCCATTATGATATTTAGCAGATATGGATGTATTATTTACGTAGATGAAGCAAATAAAGGTGAAAAGCGCTGCTAGAGGACGTTTATAGCCTCCCCCCCCCCCCCTCCCCAACCTTTAATGAGCTTCGGACTTCCAGTCTGGGAAAAGATAAGTTTTGATACCTAAAAATTGAGCAGTCGTGGTCCGGAGGTGACATTGTCAGTAAAATTGTCTGCCTAAAAGTTTTGGAATAAGGACAAGAGAATAGCAGGTGTGTTAAGGTTTCCGGTTCATTCTCGCAAAAAGTACAACCTTTATATGAAATGAAACCTATTTTGTAGAGCTTGTCATTCGTATATTAAAGGATTCTGTTAAGCACTTTGTACTGAAAAGCTCTCACATAAGGTTCAAGGGCGACTTGATGTGGAAGCGAAAAAATTTGTTGTAATTGCTCTTCTGTAACATTGAAATCATTTTGAAGTTGAGGATTGCATTAGGTAGTTTGGCCTTTTTGCTGATAAACAAAGAGTGGTAATCCTTTGATTTCTTAGCAGCCACACAGAACACTCCATCACCGTTACCAGTGGAAAAATGGGGAATGGTAACCGAAGGCAATCTGCATGGAGTGTTATCCTTCATCCAGATTAGAAAATTAGACCTCTCTATCTTCATTACTACCCTTCGCACACCGCGCGAAAAGCGCAAGTAATAACACAACGACAATCATAGAGTGTGATTCGTGCTGGGTGCCTGATGGACAGCATGGACCAGCGCTTTATTAAACAAGATTATCAAGAGTGCAAGTATTTACAATAAATTGTGATAACATAAGCGGAATAACACCGCAGCTGATGCAGGTAAAACGAAGAAAAAACCGAACAATTACAATGATCTTAAACAAATAATAAATATAACGAAATGCATTCAATACCTAAGATCAACGCGAATACACGGACAGTACTATAGAAAATGAAATTAAAGACAGTGCAAGTGCAGTTACATGAATAAAAAGCATAACGAAAAAATTAAAGCTAGGAAAAAACCTATAAAAGGAAAATACAATGCTTTGATACGCCGCCCGGTACGAATACCCGGAATAAAAACCCCGTTGGGACAAAAAAGTCCGGGAACGTACTCCTCGATCCAATGCAGCCTATAGAGCTCCAAGGGTTAGAGCTTTAGACTAAATTCATAATTTTAAGTTTGGTTCCACCCGGCGACTGTCCAAAAGGCGAGATAGCCAAAAACTGCTAATTAACAATTATCCTGCGAAATCGCGCGGAATATCACCTGATACTTAGCCGACGAGGCCGTAGGCCGAGTTGGCTAAATCAGGGGATATTCCGCAAGATTGAGCAGGATAATTGTTTTATTATTCAACAAATTCACATCGACTACCATTTTCAGAACGAGAAAAACTACGGCTCTATGATAAAAACGCTAAAAGCTAGCAACACATAAAGCTTAATAAAAATCAAAACAGAACTTCAAGAAATCGAAGTTTACTACCGTTCACTTAAAAAGACTTATTTACAAACTCATGTTTGGAAATGACAAGACAAAGGAAAAAAATATTGCTACCTTACCGAGAATAAGTCCTCTTCCTGTGAATTAAAATCTTTTCAACTTTAGTCTTTACAACTTTCCGTGAGCAAGTGTGCTGCTTCTTTCGCAATAGCATTTTCTTGGTTGAGTTCTCACTATGAAAATTCCAAGTCAACCGCTGGATATCTTTGTGAGCTGAAGCACATACTTGTTGACATTTTGAGAGCATTTAATCGTGGAAAGTTTCTTCCAGAGAGTTAAAATTTACGAAGAACACTGCTAAAACTGCTTCGCTTTTCAAAATGGCCGCCAAACAAGCAATGAAAGAAAATCTGGAGTGCACTTCCAAATATGGTCATTTACGTATATCGCAGGATATCTGTCATGTAGGATGACAGATATTGGGGGCTTCCTTGCCATATATGGGCATAGTGACAATTTGTTGAATAATAATACCTCGATATCTGTACAAATATTTATTAGCATACCGTCAAACGTATCACAAACGTGATGAAAAATGCTACGAACCGTGATGAAAACGCTTTCCAACTACACGCTGTTACGTTGGAAAGCATTTATTCATTGCTACCCTTCGCACACCGCGCAAAAAGCGCAGATAGCCAAAAACTGCTAATACCTCGATATCTGTACAAATCAATTAGCATACCGTCAAACGTATCACAAACGTGATGAAAAATGCTACGAACCGTGATGAAAACGCTTTCCAACTACACGCTGTTACGTTGGAAAGCATTTATTCATTGCTACCCTTCGCACACCGCGCAAAAAGCGCAGATAGCCAAAAACTGCTAATACCTCGATATCTGTACAAATCAATTAGCATACCGTCAAACGTATCACAAACGTGATGAAAAATGCTACGAACCGTGATGAAAACGCTTTCCAACTACACGCTGTTACGTTGGAAAGCATTTATTCATTGCTACCCTTCGCACACCGCGCAAAAAGCGCAGATAGCCAAAAAATGCTAATGCCTCGATATTTATACAAATATTTATTAGCATACCGTCAAACGTAGTTACGTAATCTTAAGTGTCAAAATAATGAAGAACAAAAGGCTATCACAAACGTGATGAAAAATGCTACGAACCGTAATGAAAACGCTTTCCAACTACACGCTGTTACGTTGGAAATCATTTATTCATTACTACCCTTCGCACACCGCGCAAAAAGCGCAGATAGCCAAAAATGCTAATACCTCGATATTTATACAAATATTTATTAGCATATCGTCAAACGTGGTTACGTAATCTTAAGTGTCAAAATAATTAAGAACAAAAGGCTATCAGAAACGTGATGAAAAATGCTACGAACCGTAATGAAAACTCTTTCCAACTACACGCTGTTACGTTGGAAAGCATTTATTCCTTCCAGCGATTTCAAATGAATCTATATTATTCAGATTTAAGAGGAGATCTCTTAAGTAGACTATACCTGAAAGGAAGAAATTTTTATAAGAAGACTGGATTACCATCTATACGAACATCTCGATTATTCCATATTATATTAAGCCAGTTCTGGGAGTAAGCAAAGTCTTCGCGAAACGCAGACCACCACTGCAGAAGTTGAGAATAAAATAATGAAGAAATTGAAAGGTCATTAATCTCGTAATTACAGTTAAACAAAAATAGAAACCCAAACTTCGTCAAAATGTGAGAGAGATACCACTTCCAGGGCCTTTGGTTGGCATTGAAAATTCTTTGTAACCCGGCCAAACTTAAAGATTTAATCATACAATCAAGATCAATCATTTTTAAGCCGCCTTTGTCATATTCATTAATTGTAGAAAGTCGTGTTACTTTATCCTTTCCGTTCCATTAAAAATTTGTACAACAGTTGGTTTAACTCCTTCACAATTTCATCCGGAACTGGCATGAGAAAGCATATAAAAACTAATTTCGGTATAACTAGGGATTTGATGACTGTCACCCTCCCGTAAAGCGATAAACCTCTTGATAAACCCTTTGATCTTATCCAGATTTTCCAAGAAATTTTTTTTCCCGAAGAAGAGTTGGATCGTACGAATAGTAAACTCCTGAAGCCTTGATTGGTTCACTGGGCCATTTGATACCGAAAGGTTTAGTTTTCTTATTTCTATAGGATCCAATCCACATACCCTCTGTTTTGCTATAGTTAATCATTAGACCAAATAACAACCTGAAAGTTTCTAATAAATCGAAAAGTGCTCGGGCTGAGCTTGTATCTGCAAGAGTTGCTGTTGTGTCGTCTACGTACTGGAGCAGTTTTGTTTCTTGCCCATCAATAGAGATGCCTCTTATGCTCGTATTCTGTCGTACTGCGATTGCCAAAACTTCCACAGCTAGAACAAGGAGGTAAGGAGATAACGGGTCCCGTTGCCTAACCGCACGCTCTAAAGCAAAAAAATCTGATGCAAAACCATTATTCATAACGCAGCTTTGAATATTCTTATAGAAGATTTCTACCCAGCATATGAAGTCTGCGCCAAAGTTGAAAACTTTTAGGCAGGAAGAGAGAAAATTCCATTCAAGACTATTGAAGGCCTTATGGAAGTCAATAAATATCAATAGACCAGGAATGTTTTCCTCCAATGTAAACTCCATTAAATCAAAAAAAGATCTTATTGTCTCGCCAGTGTAACGGTCATTAATGAATCCAGTTTGATTGTGACGAATAATAGCAGGTAAAATGTTCTTAATTTTAGTGGCAATAACTTTTGACATTATTTTAACATCTACATTTAATAAAGAAATTGGCCACCAATTTTCCAGAAAGAGGCGATCTTTGCCTTTTTTTTCAATAAGAGTTATCACTGCCCGCTTTTGAGAGCCCGCTAACTCACCCTTTTCGTAACATTCATTGACACAATTGATGAACGGTTCTTCAATCAAGGGCCAAAACATTTTGTAAAATTCAATTGGGATGCCATCGCTCCCTGGGGTTTTGTTGTTCTGAAATGTGTCAAGTACATTTTTACACTCCCCTGAGAGAATCGTACCTTCACACAAATCTTTTTGTTCATCCGTGAGTTTAGGAATATTCAAATTCAACAGAAATGCCTCAATATTGGTATTGTTTGAGCCTTTGCTCCTGCTTGTACACAAATCCTGATAAAATCGCTTCTGTTCGGAGAGAATGGCCATTGGATCAGTAGTTATGACATTATCAATATTCAGTTTCCGCATATGTTTCTTTACATGATTTCGTTTTTCCAAATTCAGAAAATATTTGGAACTTTTTTCACCATATTCGTGCCAACGGGCTCGCGCACGAATTATTACCCTTCGGGTTTTTTTCTTCATAAAAGGATTCTATCTTCTCTTTTGCTGCGATCAGCCGATTCAAATTGTTTTCACTCGGGACAGCTTCGTAATTCCGTTTTGCCGTAGTGTACTCAGTTAAAAGCAGTTTTGCTCTACCTTTACGCCAAACTTAAAGTGTTTCTTTACGTCGGCTTTACGCAAAAGCGTAAAGATAACGTAAAGGTGAACTTTACGTATTGTAAATGTATAGTATTTCTAATTGAACTCCCCTCTCCTTTCTTTTCCTGGCTCTACTTTTCGAAAATTGTATCGCATGATCTCTTATATTAAATTTTATCCACTCCCAGACATTCCGATGGTCAGATATTTCTTTTTGACTTTCAGCAGCCCACTGCGGGATCAGATGTGAAATTTCGTCTATATAGTTAGCATCTTCCAGAATAGAGCGGTTCATTTTCCAAAATCCCGGACATTTTATTTGATTCAACTCATTGTCCTCCACAACTAGCTTAATTGCCGAATGATCGGTTTTGATAGCCGGAATTTTGTCCGTTGTTTGGATCCAGTCATGCAAATTGTTTGAAATAAACCAGTAGTCTAAGCGGCAAAATATTTTGGGAGAGCTTTGGCACCAAGTGAAACTTTTAGTTTCTGGGTTTTTGACACGCCAAATATCCACTAAGTCAAATTCGTCTTGAAAGCATCCAATACTAGCAACCGCTGTTTTACGTAGCTCTAAAGAACCGCCTCTCTTGTCTAACAGTGGATTAAGAGGACAGTTCAAATTTCTCATCTGCATCGACGTTTTCCTCTTGTAGTGTTTTTTCGTAGTTTTTCAAAGAAAATAACTAGTCATTATCCTTGTTCGTAGCATAAATGTTCACCAAGGTATATTTATTACCAGCAATGTCAGCATTGAGAATAATATAGCGTCCCAGCGGATCTATATTTGTTGAAAGAATGGTGCAATCAATACCTTTTTTGAATAAGATTGCAACCCCGGGTGAATAGGAGTTTCCATGAGACAATAACACATTGGCACCCCATGCGTTTCTTCATTGTACTTCGGTTTCCTTTTTTTGAATGTGTTTCTTGTAAAAATATAATATCCGCATTTTCTTACCACACCAAATAAAAATCGTTCGTTGCTTTCCAAAGTTAGTGAGGCCCTTCACGTTTAGTGAAAGTAAAGTTGACGTTTCACGCATTTGCAACTACATAATGAATACAAGGGGAAATGTAGAAGAAACCAATGTAATAGACATATGACAGAAATTTGTTACCTGAATAGGGCAGAATAAATAGACAAGCATTTCAGCAAAGAAAAATTAACTAAAAGATAAACAAGAAAACGCGCACCACATATACACACTAATAACTAACAAAGACCGGTCTCCATTACTCACCAGGCGTCCGAGAGCGGTAAAAATAAACACACTCTCTCTCCCAAAACGGCGTTGGCAAAAATCTTAGCAAAATGCAAAAGGTACAGCTTAGCCTAGCGTTGATTAAGACATAGGATTATTGGTAAATGGAAAGATAATTACGAAGTGGATTCGTCCAGTGGTACAAATTTACCGTCAATATACGCCTGTCCGGGTATTTCTTGCTGAAAAAGGCCGCACGACCATTTTTCTTGGCCGTTTTAAACTTGCTCTTCTGTTTTTTTCTAAGGTCATAGAGTTCTTTAGGGATGTCTTCAAAGACTGCGTAATCTTTATCTTTCAAATTAGGTCGAGCTTTCTGCATGTCTTCTTCTCTATCCTGATAGCAGAGGAAACGAGCAATAGTCATACGAGGATCGCTACACAGATTTCTTGGTTTACCCACCCGATGGACGCTTTGAAACTCGATCCTTTTCCTTGCGTTGTCGATGTTCAGCTCTTCTTCCAAAAACTTTAAGAGAACTTCTTTGGTGTTCTCGCTTTGTAGTGAATCGGACGACTCCGCCGAGCTCTGGTTGTTTCCAGCGTTGTTGGAATTTTCCACAAAGCCAATAAACTTTAGGCTTTCTCTTCTGCTATACGATTCAAAATACAAAAGATGTTTCTCGAGGCGTTTCATTTTCAGACTTGTGGTCTAGAAGGTCACGCTTCAAATCCGCGATTTCACTGTCGTTGAAGTTCATACTTTCTTCAAGTTTACTCACAGCCGCGTTGGTGGATTGAGATTTAGCTTTCAAATCGGTGACGTCCTTATCTAGATTGGAGATAGCTCCTTCAATGTTGGCCACTGCGGTATACAGATTATTTAAACGGTTCTCAATCACGTCCAGCTTACACAGTTTCTCTAGGACATCATCCAATTTCTTCAATTCCCGATGTCGGCGGCCATTGATAGCGCTTTTAGAACTTCGTCGTCGTCAGAATATTCTGCTAAAATGGCTTCTCTCGACCTTTTGTCTTCGGGAGATTTCTTTTGCCGGACATAAGCTACGCTTTAATGGAAAAGTATCACCCCGATGGAGCTTTAAAAAGCATGACTATTCGGCAATCTTGTCTCCCCCACGCCTATGATCGCTATGACCTTGACACTTAAAAAATTTTCAGCTCGGCCTCGCCGGCAGTGATCCGTAGTCGGAAAGTGTTACAGAATTTCCAATGCTAAGGCCCATACAAACGGCTTGAGGACCTTGAGAGTATTAGATGTTCGTTTAGAAATGTCAAGCGATTCCAAAAATCATTTTGGTTTTTTCAGTAGTTGAAGAAATGTCTGAGCCTGGGCTCACTATAAATTTGCTATGTTATTGGCACTTAGAAAAATTTCTGCTCAGACTGCCGGGCACGGTCTCAAATAGAAGATGTTATAAGCTAAAGACGTGTCAGCTAATGCTTAAGCCTTCATGTAATAGACATGTACCTATCGGGAGGCGATCAAAACGTTCGCGTGAAGAAGTTGCAAACAGATCACAGTTCATTAAAATTCTGGCCACGGTTGCTGATCCGTAAATCGACAGCATTTCAGTTGAACATTCCGTTGCAAATTTGAAAAAAAAAACCGGGAATAACTTAAAAAGTTTCGATCAGAGGTTCGAACGCACAAATCACGAAAATAAGAAAGGTTTATACCAAAGAACGTTCAGTATTAAATCTCAGATGCAAATGATTAAAACATACTCTACGTTCACTGTAAGCCAGTGTAAAATTTATATTGTCAAAACCCAAACTACTGTCTGTTTAACCTGACTTCAAGCAAAAATCGGTATGTATAAATTATAGACCCGGCTCGTCACTATCCCTAAGGACAAAGAGGGGCCAGGCATACTCTTCTTTTTCAAAGTAATATAACACATGGCTTGGTCAACGTGGACCCCTCTGTCCTACCTGATGTTCGCAAGTACAGACGGACTAGATCCACTACTACCAATATTAAAAAATACATACCTAAGAAATGCAAGACCACTACTTACCAGAAATCTTTTCTCGTTAGAGCATGTAGAATTTGGAACTGTCTAGTTGACGAACTTGATTTTAGTTTAGTGACCTTAACTTCATTTAAATCGCTTTTGTTTAATTATTATAAGACCTCGTTGGTCACTTCTTTTGACTGCGAAGACCCGCGTACGTTTAAGACTGTTTGTTTAAAATGTAATAGTGTCCGTCCGCTATCTCGACCGGTCTTTTGTTGTATGTAGTTAGTCTCTTTTTTGTATTATTGTCATTCTTAACTTTTCATACTCTTTTCACTTTACCCGGGCCCGCTGTAATTGGCCTCAGCTGTTGCAGTGTCCCTGCCTTCCCCCTTCTTTAGTTTAGTTACGTTGAATGTTTTGGATTTTTGGCGAAGCTAATAAAATAAAAAATAAAATAAAATACTTGTGTGGCATAAAAAAGAAACGATCAAGTATCGGGCACTGGCACAGCTCACTGCTTTTTTCTTTAGTTCAAATAATCAAACAAGCGGTCAAGAAATTAAGTTGGCAATCAGCCACGTAGGAAAGTATTTAATTGAGGTTTTTTTACCTGTTTTTAAACAGGTAAAATGTAAGAACGCCGATTGCGATCAGCAGGGGGAGTAAGTTTCGTTCTAATTAAGCTTAGCCTGCGTGGCAAGCGCTAAAAGAAGAGGGGGAGGGAGAAATAAGAAACGCATGCAAGATGCAGGACCGGATCAGGTTAGCCTTAAAATCAGTATACAAAGCATCGTGAGCTGTTGTAAAAGAGTGTGTCTATAAAGGTGTAACTGACAGGTTGAAACCTATACATCTGTGAGTTGTACTGAATATCGCCTCAAACTGGCCAGGGAGTAATATAAATGAAATAGTAATAGTAATACAAAGGATTGAAATGTGAAAATTTGTTTTCAAAAATTTTCTTTGCATCTTGAAAAATTGCTAAGAACAATTATAATTTGTTTCTTTGAGAAGATCACTGGACATCTTCCTTTTGGTTTTGTAGGATCATTTATAGTGGGCGAGAAAAAGCTAGAAAACGTGTTTAGTTTTAAATTTGGAACAGTTTTAACCTAAAAATGCACAAAACAACCCCCAGGGTGTAGCCCTTTCAACCCAGCTAGGTTGGGATGTCTGTACACACTTCAAGCTTGCTGAGCTGAATACATTTAACTAGTCCACACCACACTGAGTCACTAATGAGGGAAGACGTAATACGTACATATATTGACAGAAACTTCTTTGATATGTTCAAAATCTGTGCCTTATGAGATAAATGCACAAACTATACTTTGAAATAGTACAGTCTTATGGACATGCTGCGCAACAGCAATATTTAGGGGGGAAGAGGCTAGGTTAACACAGTGGCAAACGACATCAAGACAGATCTGCATGTGGGGGCAGTACCATTTGGTACGTACCAGATGTTGGCATATACTGCAGCTTGTATTTTTTGAGGTCTCAACACTCACAACCTGAATTGAATTCCCCACTACCATTTCAAGACTTCAGCTGTAAAAGCTGCCAGCAAACACGTGCATTATGTGAGATATTCCTAAACCCATAAGCCCCCAATGCCACACCCCACCATGTCCGCACCCTAGCAGTACCGGCTACTCGCTAGGCTATACCTGTGAACAAGTGGAGCAGATACGCCTCCAGTAGAGTTTTCCCCCAAGTCACGCTTCAAACACTACAAAAGCAAAGACTGGCACATTAAAATGTGTTTTGGCCTTTTGGGAACCAGTTACAGTTTCAAAAAGAGAACAACATTGCAGGGAATATTTATTAAAAACAAAACAAAAATAATAATAACTAGTGATAACGAACTTGAGTAATATTTATACCTACCATTTCTGTCTTATACCCAGATGTGGCGTGGAGTGGTGTTCCTGTGTGGGGCTGCAGTTTTGTGCTCTGTTGTTGATCTAGGCAATAGAGTAAACAATAGGAAGGACTGTGGAGAGTACTTCAACAGCATGTACCAGGTAAATAAAATTATGATAATTATTAGTAGTCCTGACCACTGTGTGTCAGTCTTGAAAGGTATAATTATAAAACAACAAAAAGGTCCCTATCTTAATGTTCCTTGTTTACTGAGTGCATTATACATTTTTATTTAAAGCTTCCATCATGCATGTGACTACGTTTTAAACAGAACAATGAAGATGACGATGATGATGAAAATGATGTTATTGTTAACACTGATGATGTTGGTGATTGGTAATTAGGGTAACTATGATGATGAAGATGATGATGACAAAGACATTAAGACAATAACAATGACAATGATAGCAATGACAAATTCGTTATTTATGTATGAAATTTCGTGTTGATGATGGAAGTGTTGAAGGCAATCAAATGGTAATGACGTTGTCATTTAGGTTGTCAGGCTGTAAAAAAGATAATTTACTTGAGATTGTAAGTTTCTTACAGGATATTTTCCTTTTTTTAACTATTTTTGCAGAAAGATGACATCAACCTGGTTCCACAAGATGACTCCCCACACCAGGTATGTCAAGTACATGTCTTTTCAGAAAGGGAGTGGATGAGGGAATTGTTAAAGAACTCAAACACAACTCACAAGTGAGAGAAAGCAGAGGAAAGGAAGGGAAATCACCAGTAACCATCCTATTTTTAACTAGTTTGAATCTCTCTTGACATTCTGACTATTTGAATCCCTCATGATAAACAGTTTGTAATCGTTTAAAACATTTAGTATTTTCTCTTCTTTCTAAATGTAGAAATGGAGATTTGAAGGAAACTATGATTACTATGGTGAGTTCCAATTATGTAGGAAAATCAGGCTCCAAAATGATTAGCCAATAGTTAACTTGAATGACAAAAATTTGTTTCATGTGCATTATTAGACTTACTGGATAAAGAATGCAGATTGTGCCCAAGTGCATAAGCCCACAACAAACAGCAACAAACAAGACAAGACTGTTCCCGTCACTAGATCACCTGTTTCAGGCTTTTATACGTGTGTGGGGAGGAGAAGGGTTCCGTACTTTTGCTCCGCAATCCCTCCTCTCTCTCTCTCTCTCTCTCTCTCTCTCTCTCTCTCTCTCTCTCTCTCTCTCTCTCTCTCTCTCTCTCTCTCTCTCTCTCTCTCTCTCTCTCTCTCTCTCTCAACATTTATCACACATGGACATGTATACTGTGCAATTTTCTCCCTTCTCCTATCAACCACACCTCTACTTGATGTGTGTGTCTTCTACAGAGTCTACTTTAATTTTGGAATTCAGTGTTCTTTTCTTTCTTTGCAGGCAATAAAACTGACCAGCCTTCATTGATTGTAATGGGCCAACCAATGGATGCTGATTTGGAAAGTGAGATCAACATGCAAATTAACAAGGAATTGTTTGCCCACTACACTTTTCTTTCAATGGTATGCTATGCACACAAAGAGGTTTCAACTGTTTTATGTTAAACACATGGTACTTTTAAAAATATTATGCCTTCATTAGATTGTCTGCCACCATAACAAGAACTAGATAGGGTTCCAAGTTTTCAATGCAAACAGGACGGATGGATACAAATTTGTTGTGTACCCAAGCCCAATTAACTTGCTGAACTCAACAATTCTGAATGGTTTTGATTGGAAATGTTGAGTCCTTCTTGATGGGGCTTAAGAATTTAAGGAGCATTATTTGACTGCCCCCATAACAGCTTTTGTTGGATCAAATCTTAAACACAGAGCAATATTTATTGTATAAGTTGAGGCTGAGGGCCTCAGCCCGTCAATCCCAATTCTCAACAGGCGCCCAACGAGCACATGTATTTGATTGGCTTTTATCCATGTTAAAACAAGGTCGGCTGTGAATTATATTTCAACTGTAGATACAGTTTCTCAGCTATTCTGTAAAATACTGAAAATAATTTCAGGTCGGCATAAAGGTGGCTGTATTTACTGAACTCCAAGTGATATCTTCACTGTAAATCGCATGAGCTAGCTAGGACAACTTTTTAGTTGTAATTCAATTTTTTTATAGTTTTATGTTTCACTAGAAAACCATTTAGTCATTTGAAGGAAAAAATTATGATTGAAGGGCCCGGTGGAAAAAGGGCGTAAGTGATGATTTGAGGTTAAAATCGAAATTGCTCCTATTTAGTTGAACATTGGTACACAGGCTGGTTTTCATGTGAGGAATGCTGTTGCGCACTTATTTCTTGACCTGACATCTAAAATTTGAAGAATTAGCGTATTACTTTTGCGTGAAATTAGCTTTGTTGAACTGAACTCGCTCAAGTGATGCGTGAAAGATTTCTTTTGTTCTCTGCCTGAACTAAAACAAAGGAATTCAACCTAGAATCCACGGTCCTGTTGTTTTCTTTGTGTCAGTTTTAAGCAAAAGTAATACGCTAATTCTTCAAATTTTAGATCTCAGGTCAAGAAATAACTGCACAACAATGTTCCTTACAGCAAAACCAGCCTGTGTGCCAACGTTCAGCTAAATAGCAGCAATTAAGATTTTTAACCTGCAATCATCACTTACGTCCTTTTTCCACCGGGCCCTTCAATTGTTCAAAAGTTTCACAACTGTTGTTTCCTCTACGTATGAATTTGTCAAATGAAGCCAACAAAATGCTTTCCATACAATCACTATAAACATATTGAAAATCCAGAATGGTTGATTATAACGCATTGACATGAAGTCACAATTGATGGGAAAATTACATTTTAATCCCATTAATTACATTTTGTGCATACCTTTGTTTTCTGGTGACCAGTCTTGTTTAATTGTCTTGTCTTTTGTAGGGATTTCATTTTTACCGTGACGACATCAATCTTCCCAACATGAGAGACTACTTCAAAACTGCCTCTGAGGAAGAGATGAAACATGCAAACATGGTGAGTGGCTGTTCATTGGTTCTTTTTAATATCAGTGAGAGTCAGTAACTGCAGGGCTACTATGAGGTTAGGGTGCTTCAAGTAAAATGCAAAGGTCACAGGTTCAATTAGCCCTGGCTAGCCTCCTGAAAGCTGGAATTCCTTCATAGATATGTTGTTTGTTTGATATTTGATGGATATACAATGACAGCATATTAACAAACATTTAGCTTTAAATATTTAATCTATATAAACTGTTTTTAATGAATAGAGCTGCCGCACATTTTATTTCAGTGACTTTCACTTTAATATAGTCACATGTCAGGATTCATTAACAAACTTCAAATTTAAATCACCTTGTACATCGCGATAAACAGTACCACAGAAGGCTGAGTTAACTATACATTTTAATATGGTATCTACACTCAGAAACTCAAAATTGACAACTACACTGTGAAACGCGAAATAACTAGCAAAACAACACTGAGGATGAATACTTTGGCAGAAAAACATACAAAATGAAACATTTAAATGTAGCTAATTAGAACTAATTAGAGGCTTATATAGAAAACACGTTTCCAAAGCAAAATAATATGCATGGCGTCCGGGAAGAAACATTCCTTTTGACTTGATTGAAACTGAAACATTTTCGTATCGAAAGGCAAAATTTGCTTGCCGAAAAATAACTTTCGGCTTATGTTTCACGCGTGGCTGGTGTGCATATGCCATATGGACGACATGAGGGGAAACCTCTGCTTCGCAACAAGGTATCTAACTGAATATAATTTTTTCCCCGAAAAAAAGTTCATAGAGTACCTTCTCAAGCGTGGAGGCCAGCTGAAGTTAAACCCAGTCATGGTGAGTGCACATTGCTTCATTTTATCCATTCTTGTCTGCCATATAGCTATTGACAAACTACAGTTCGCTTTGACCAAGCGGCCAGTTTGGATCTGGAATGTGCGGTGCGCAAACGGTAAAATGGCGCGAAAATATAGCCTCGTTTTTAATGTCTTCTCCCCAGAACGAGGTTCAAGGGAGTAAAAAGCGAAAACCACAGGTAGGCCAACATCTTCACCCGTGAGCGGTGTTCACGATTTATAGACTGCGTATGAGAAATTCACTTATAGGTTTTCCAAATGCTAAAACATCGCCAGAAATGAGGAAATAACTTTACTTACCTCAACGTGGGATTGTCATTGTATCTTTTGTGTAATTTGGGCGCAATTCGTGGTTCGGTGTTGTTTGCATTGTCCAGGGTTTCCCTACATAGACAACCGAACCGAAAACTCTGTTTAAATGGCCACGAAATGTGCTTAAATTACGTAGAATACACAAGGACCTGACCCCACGTTGAGGTAAGTGAAGTCTACGAATTAAATCAAGAATGCCGCTTACTGGTAAGAGACGCTTTCAGATCGTGAGCTTAGGCTGCCTACAGGAGCCTATGGCGAAACCGGTTTACTCTAGCCTGCTCGTGCAAACTACCCAGTTGTGCCCAAAAATCTTGGTCCCGAAGTCCAAAACTTCGACCTGCAACTTTCCCCTCGGATTCGATTTGGCTTGAATAAAAGAAACTAATCCAGCTATCTTGTCCCATAACTGTTGTTGCTGTGGTTGTTGTTGTTTGTTTTTAGGAATTCACCGTACTCCTGTTCGCACTTGGTTCGCTGTTTATGTACAGCCGCACCGTTCTGTGAAAATATCAGTCATGATATTTCCTTCGATATCTCTCAGGGAAAAAAATAAATTGATCCCACATCCTGAAGACGGCAGTCAGTTTGGACGTTCCATGCAAAATTTTCCGTATCCTACCATGTCGTCGATCTAGAACACCGCCGGGGTACAAATACCAGTGATAAGATGAACTACTCAGCGCAACTCTGTGTATTGTTTTATTTTAGAATTCAGCACTTTCTGTTGGAATTTGTGCATATTTTACTTAAAATGGAGGAAAAATTGTTGTTCCCTGCCCAGCCCTGGGAACGAGACTGCGAGGGAGAGAGCATAAAAACTGTGGGGATCCCTGCGATGGCCTCGGCTATCGCCCAGGAGGAGTAGTAAAGCTCCTTGTTTCTCCATGCTAAAAATAACTTGGCCCCAAGAAAGTGTCCTTCTTCTTGTGTTTTGGTTTTGTAGAATCCATGCCGACATCATTGGGGAGGAGCAAGAATGGCAATGGAGGACGCACTGGCCTTGCACAAACAACTTTTACAGTCACTAAGGAATTTATACGATTTAGCTTTTGAGAAACGAGATCCACAGGTTTGTGAAAATTCCCTAATAATCTCGCTGCAATCGTAGTGGATCGAATGCGATTGAAACAAGGGAATAAAATAGGGGGTATCAGTGTAGTAGGTTAACGTACCTTCAAAGGACGTGAGTCAAATGGTTTGAAAATGAGGGTGACTTTTACTGTCCGACAGTCAACAGAGGGTAACACGCTAAACGTCGAACCAGAGGCGGATAAAGGGGGGAGGGTTGTGGGGTTGCACCCCCCCGTTTGAAAAGTTTCCGAACTTGTCTAACTCCCCGTGTCGATCGCTTTTCATCACAAAAATAATAGCATCAGTGTTGTTTTATACGCAACTGCCGATTAAATGATTGACAACCTCCCCCCCTCCTTTAAAAATATTCTAGGTCCGTCCCTGCGAACCGATGAAATTCTCGGTTTACCGTCAACTATGAACGTTTGGCAGTGAATGAGAATGAAACGTTTAAAAGTAGCCTAAGAATAGAATCCTTTTCAGTATGCACAAGTGACACCTGGGTATCAGATTAGGAACTTGGTTTCCCCTCCCCAGTCCACACTCGTCTCGCGCCCTATTCCTCATTTATCAGCTGAGGCTAGAATTTTAATTTAGCCGTCACAATTTCAAAATGCTGCAGATTTTACATATGCCGTCAAACGGGAAAGCCATACTCCGATTGAGACCTGTTTTAGAAGAGCCCTCAAATAATAGAGTTAATTTTACCTTCAAAATGATCCGTTTTGGAGGTGCAAAGGCATTTATTGTGGTCTACTTCACAAAGGCAATACGATCAGTATGCAAAGGAATATCGCGAAAAGCATACACAAGACTGCCCGCTGGAAATTGATTTTTTTGTTTTGTATTATTCCATTCTCAGATGGCAGACTTCATCGCAACAAATTTCTTCGATGCGCAAACAGATCGCATCAAACAGCTTTCAAATTACATCAACACGCTTCGAAGACGAACCAGTGGCCGAGTACCCCTGGGAGAGTATCAGTTTGATAAGTTAACCCTGGGAGATTAGTAACGCAAGCCTTATGGCTTAGTTGGTGGAGACATAGAACAGCGAATTCTGCAATGTTCTAATGATTTTTATGTTTAGACAGGAGACAAAAGTTTTGATTGAAAAGAAAAAACTAGACTAAACTACTTTGAGAAATGCATTGTGGGAAGCATTGTAGTCAGTTATCCATTGTCGAGTCATTATAAATCGGCGTTTCTCATAAAATGGTTCTTGGGCATGAGGTTGAGGGATTTTTGTTAAGTTAGAAACGATTAAAATAAAATGAATACTTTGGTGAAAGTATGTCCATTTTCTGAATCAGTGAAGATACCCAATGTGTCGAATGTGCTGGGAATTTTCATTCCCTGCAATTTAGTAATGGAAACCGCTGAACGTAGTATAGGAAACCGCGGAACATTTACCCATCATCCCTCGCGGGGACCATGTTTTTCTGCGCCCCGCTCCTAGCGGCGACGGCAGTGACGCAAGCGCAAGCACCAACCTCGTTTCCAGCGCTTTCTCCGCTTTTCCCTCGTAAGTTGGGAGGGGAGTTGGGAGGGGCGGCAAAAGATCCGTCCTTTCCAGCTCCTTTCAAAGGAAAAGCCCTGGAAAGGTTTAAGCACAAGCACAGGATTTCATACAAACTCTCTGAGACCCGCGAGCGCAGGCGCAAGCTTTGTTCTTTGTGCCACTTGCGTTTGTGTTTATCAGATTTTCTCAGTGTTTGATTATGTGGATCGCAGTATAGCCTCCAGTGCTTGCATCTCTCGTTAAACCCCATCCTAAGAATGGACTGTTTATTTTACACTAGCCGGTGTGGAATGCTGTATACCTTATCATAAGAAATTAACGCTCCACGAAATTAACGCGTATTGTAAAAATTCGCGTTAATTTCTGTGAGTGTTAATTTCCGCGTTGTTAATTAAGTGGAGCGTTAATTTTCACGACCTAAATTTCCATGATGCTCGAAGTAGTCAGAGAGCCTCTCTTAACTCCTACATTTAGGCAAAATTTAAAGGACATTGTCTGTAACGAAATTGGCTCACACACGTGTAGATCTGTTTTGTCAGGATTTTTAATTTCAGTTATGAAAGAAATTTGTTCCAGTTGTAATGCATCAGTCAATTCCAGCAGTGACCATCCCCCCCCGGGCATTAGTGGGGCATTTTTCCTCATTGTCCATCCGGGCATTAGTCTTCCTCGGGGCATTTGACGGTTTCGTGATTTTCACGTCACAGCATTGTCACATCCTTTCAGTGATAAGTCAGATCGGGCAAGGACAATAAATTTGTGATTTATTTTGTCTAAGAAACACAAAATGAGATGGTAGATCCATAGTACGACTGATCGTTGAAAAAATACAGAGAACTAAGACTTATTTGAGACTTAGTTTGGCCTAATTTAGCTTTGATTAGAATGAGGGTATGCCCAAAAATTGAGAAATCAACTTATTTTTTTACCTGTACCCCAGGGCATTTGAACAGCTCGTTTGTCCTCGCCGTGGGGCATTTGCCGGTTTGTTTTCAAAAAATCCTAATACCCTGGGGTTGGCCCGGGGGGGATGGGCACTGCTGGAAATGACTGATGCATAACCACAAACTGTGTTTCTTTGTGTTAATCGCGTTAATTTCCCTCATTTTGAAATTTTACTTCCCCTTTCGCGTTAATTTCCTTTATTGGGGAGTAATTTTCCCTTCACTTCGCGTTAATTTAAGTCGCGTTAATTTCAAATACCTTAATTAACACAAGTGTTAATTCCTATACTAACAGACTAAGGTATATTCGACGACCATGAGCAGGCGCGCAAATAGAGATTCCCTTTTAGTTTAGTTTATTTGATAGAGCTTGTCTCAAGATTATAGGAGTAATTATAAGCACAAGAAGTTTAAATTAAGGTTACCGTGTACAACAAAAATGGGAATTTTGCGGTTTTTATTTTTTCCATTAAAATAAACGTTTCCTTGGAATCTTTATGCCGTGCCTCTCATGTGCTGTGCCAAATACATTTTCGCTCCGAGCTCGTATGGAGCGGCAAGCGTTCCCGTACCGTGAATTTTTGCCTTGCCTAATTGAAATCTGTCGAAAAGAAAACGATTTGGACACGGTACTACTGCCAAATACTGAACTACGTACTACTTGGTACGGCACATGAGAGGTACGGCGTCTGAGCTGGGCCTATAAAATCTTTCATTTGGTTGCTGGAATAGAGTCAAACTTAAAGATTTTTCAGAAGCCTATTTCCAGCATTGCCTGAGTTCTTAAAATTAATATTCGTCTGCAAAAACATACCCTGGCCCTTACCCCTGCTCCAAAGTGTTGTTTGTGTGTTGTGCACACCGAATAAACGTTTGAAATTTTTATCTTCGAGGTAGTCTGACGCGTTAATACCTGTGCGGATTAATTTGTCGATCACTGGCAATCTCTCAGTAAACGTCCTGGGTATCAGGGCTCTCCCGGGGGGAGGGGGTACTCAATAAAGTTTTATACGGGGTGGCTCCGCCCGGAGGTCCAACCCCTTACCCTTTCAGATACCATTTCGGACAGAAATGGTACCCCTTTCATATACCTTCCATTGAAAAATGGTACCCCTTTCACACACTTACTTGAAACACTGCATCCCTTTTCTAAACCTTTGGAATGCAGTTAATTAACGATTATCCTGCGAAATCGCGCGGAATATCACCTGATACTTAGCCGACGAGGCCGTAGGCCGAGTTGGCTAAATCAGGGGATATTCCGCAAGATTGAGCAGGATAATTGTTTTATTATTCAACAAATTCACATCGACTACCATTTTCAGAACGAGAAAAACTACGGCTCTATGATGAAAACGCTAAAAGCTTAAGCAACACATAAGCTTAATAAAAATTAAAACAGAACTTCAAGAAATCGAAGTTTACTACCTTTCACTTAAAAAGACTTATTTACAAACTCATGTTTGGAAATGACAAGACAAAGTAAAAAAACCATTGCTCCCTTACCGAGAATAAGTCCTCTTCCTGTGAATAAATTAAGTCTTTTCAACTTTAGTCTTTACAACTTTCCGTGAGCAAGTGTGCTGCTTCGTTCGCAAGGTTGAGTTCTCACCATGAAAATTCCAAGTCAACCTCTGGATATCTTTGTGAGCTGAAGCAAATACTTGTTGAACTTTTGAGAGCATTTAATCGTGGAAAGAAAGAAAATGCTATTGCGAATGAAGCAGCACACTTGCTCACGGAAAGTTGTAAAGACTAAAGTTGAAAAGACTTTAATTCACAGGAAGAGGACTTGTTCTCGGTAAGGTAGCAATATTTTTTTTTACTTTGTCTTGTCATCTCCAAACATGAGTTTGTAAATGTCTTTTTAAATGCCAGATTTCCCTACCCTCTACCCTTTCATATACTTCAGCTCGTGAAATCCCTACCTTTTCATACACCTGAAGCCTGAAAAAGGTACCCCTTTCGGGCGGAGCCTCCCCGTATACTGGCCATTATAGGGGAGCACTCCCCAGGGGCTCTCCACTCATTTCATGTAAAATTGAACTCCGATTTGATAACTTTATCATGAATTCATAAATAATAAATCTCGTTGTTTAGTCCTGTGCAATTTCGTTGAAAAAGTCCGGAACCCCCAGTCCATACCAGCTTTAGGTCGATTCTGAGCCATCGCCCGGGAAAATGATCTCGGTCCCTTCATTCAATCCCCCTTCGTCCCCCACCCCCACTCCTTCCCCGCTTTCCCCTGTCGGGTGGCCCGGGTAGTTCCTACACCCAGGTTTGAAGAAGTAATTTGATTGTCTCTATAAAAATGGATTGACCTAAAAACGATTTATATAATTCTTCGCAAATTCTCTCTTGGGAAAGCAGTCCAGAAAAAATTTTTTTCCAGTTTTGCCGACTCATGTTCGTAAAATAACATCACGTACAGGTTATTTTTGAATTATAATGGCGAGGAGAGAGTGAATCAGCATTATTTCTGGTCACATGTAAGGTGACGACATATCTGAAGTACAATTAACCAATCAGCGCATGACATCATCCGGGTCAAGTGAATCATGTGACCATCCAGATAAAACCTTCCATCCTCGCGAGAGTCGCCATTTTGGATTGTTTCGCTTCAACAGTGATTGAACGAGGCAGTTTCTTTGCGAGGATTTGACTTTTTACACGTCGTTTTCTTCCCCGATTTCTACGGTTTAAACAACCATAATGTCTCTTGCCCGTCAGAACTACCACGAAGAGTGTGAAGCTGGCATTAACAAGCAAATCAACCTTGAGTTGTATGCCAGCTACGTGTACATGTCGATGGTATGTACGATTGCGTTTTGCTTCATTCTGTTCTTGTTCTCCGCGAATTGTATCTAAATTTGTCTCGGACTTGCTTTGCAGGCTTATCATTTCGATCGTGATGATGTGGCCCTGCCGGGATTCCACAAGTTCATGCTGAAACAGTCGGACGAGGAACGCGAGCACGCTCGCAAGGTAAAAGGAGGTTAAAAATTTTAAGCTGCTTCGTTTCGTCTTCGCCAAATCGTGTGCTATTTTTTGTACTAATCGGTTCCTTTTCTTGAAATTTTAGTTGATGAAGTACCAGAATGAGCGTGGAGGCCGAATTGTGTTGCAAGACATCAAGGTAACATAAACATTTTCAGGTTTTAGCAACAACTAACGCACAATCGCGTTGAATTAATTCAACCTGCAGTACTCGTCGGCCATTTTCCATCACGCCAGAGCTTGCGCAACAGTGGAACTTGGCGATCGGTTTTTTGCCAAGTTGTATTTTTGATAAGTGAAAAAACAATTTTTTTTGTGATTCGAACAGTATATTTCCAATTTCCATTACGTTCCGAGCAAATCCAAGGAGCAAAGCTAATTTTTGCAATGGTATTTCTTACGGAACGCCCTTTTGTGTGGATAACGTGACCTGCTATGACAAAATTGTTGTTGTTACAAATGTACAACTCTTGTTTATTACAAGCTATATAAGGATATCTAAGATCGTTTAAGTTAAGGAAATTGAGCTGATATTAAAATTATTGCTTCAAAATTTCAAACAGGTCGGTTTACATAACATAGTCAAAATTTCCTTTCGAAAAAAGCGTGATGATGCAATTGTCGTTTAGTCTCGTTTCACATGTCTTGGTAACCAGTAATTATGTTTATTTTGGCATTACCAGAGGTTATTGAGCAGAAAATACTTAGCTTAGAGTTAAGCTGAGTGAACCACAAGTCAATACTTCCGTGCAAACAAAAAAGTATTTTGAGCCTTTTTCTTCAAATAGAACGTTCCTCGTCTTGTTCCCATAGATTACCATGTGAACGGCCCAGACGCATGTTGAACAATGCGAACAATTAGATGCAGTTTCTGAATTGTCATTATAAAGTAGAGTGATGAGGTAGTATTGATATGCATGGGGACTTGTTGTTTACTCCGAAGATAACCTCAGCTTGAGTTGTTGAAGTATCAGTCAGTGTCGCCAACAGCAATCCTTCTCAGGACTGTCAGCCACATTAGGCAAACAATCTGGATGGACAGGCACACTAGACAAACTACTGAGAATCCTGGGAAGGTCAATGGGATAGGCAATTGTGTTAGGCAAACTACTGAGACTCCTAGTTTCAGACCGTTTACTCCAGGCTGCATTTTATGAGGACTACGCAAAGATCTCCGGCGTGGGTTTCAGTTTTTGGCGTACATTGTCTTAGAAGATTAAGTATTTCTCCAGAGTAGCATTGACACGGAATGCACCTAGGCATTTACTGTATTGCAACGTCGTTGTGCACCATGTTGCTCAAGCAAAGTCACATCACGGTGTATGTGCCCCTTGACAATGGTAAAAGCTTTGAAAGAACTCTGGAGAAGCTGCAAAAATGTTCACCTTTGGCTTCCGTAGCAATTATTTTTCATTTAACTTTCCGTTGTGTTATCTCTTAATGGGAACACCAAGTTGATTTCTTTTTCCTAAATGTAATTATCAGTTATGTTTCTGCCCTTGCAGAAGCCAGAAAAGGATGAGTGGGGAACTGGACTGGAAGCATGCAAGGCAGCCTTGGATCTGGAGAAGCATGTCAATCAAGCCCTGCTTGATTTGCACAAGGTTGCAGATACCCAAAATGATCCCCAGGCAAGTGATTCTTTTTTAACAACAAAGTCTTCTAAGTAGTCACCAAACTGAACAGGTTAGGTATGGGTTGATGGAGTTGAAAATTCTTCAATCTGTTTGCACTTGCTGGTATGGTAAAGGTGTCTGTGAGCAAAATTTGGCGGTGCTTGCAACTTTCCCTTGAGAGCTGGATGTTAAGCAAGCAATTTGTTTGTTCTTTGTTATGCACAAGACAATGCACTATTGCACTTCCAGGCTTATTCCTCACACTAACTGTAACAGCTGTTGTTTAAATATCAGTGATTCTTCATAAAGTCGTATATTTGAAATAGTAAAGAAATCGTCGACAGCCTTTTCTGTCCAAATTTTTAAGACTTCCCTTTGTTGACCAACAAATTTTTCGTTGTGATCAAAATGCTGATGCTTTTAACCTAGGACTCTACCCTTGTGTTGCGATGGTAGGCAAGGACAATTGTTGTTCCACAGTGTTTTTTACTACCCAGGCATATAAATGGTAACCAACTAATTGCAGGAAAAACCTTACAAAATCTGGGTTGAGGGGTGGGGCAAACCTGTGATGGACTAACATTGCATCCAGGGGTAGAATACAATAGACAAACGTAGATATGGTTAGCAATTGCCAATAGCCTTCACTGGGCAGTCTTCACTGTTTAGTTTTGAATTTTTGGACTACATTTTTCTGGCCAAATTAACTAGAGAAATCCTGGCTGCCTTCATTGTAGATGGGAGATATGATCGAAGACATGCTGACCGAGCAGGTTGAGTCCATCAAGGAGATATCGGGATTTGTGGCAAACCTTAAACGTGTTGGGCCTGGACTTGGAGAACACATGTTCGACAAACTGACATTGCTGTAGATGACCATTAATTTTTAGGTTTTTGTTAAAAACCAAATTATGTTTTTGTTTTGTTTTCCAATTAGGTTTGAATCTTGTTTCAAAGTAAATAATGAGCTCATCTGGAATGAACTTTTATTTATGTTAAGTTCTACCTTCATAAACAGCACTTGGGAATGTATATGTTTTTGTTATTTAAAAGTTGGGTGCTATAAGAAACTGTCAACTGCATATTTAAAAGTCATGTCTATAAGAAACTGTCAGATGCGTAAGCAATCTCATCTAACAAATGTTTTGGCATTGGTTTTTTCTTCGTATTTGAGGAAGAACTAAATAAGACTAGCATTCTTAGTCACTGAACATTCTTGTAACAACTTGCATTGTGCTTGTCTTCTGGATGCTTTAAATAAACTGGATTTGTCAGAAAAGAAGTCTTTTGTTTGCATTAATTGACTGGCATTCTTTCTTGCTTCCTTTATTGTTGCTTTTCTGGCCTGTGCTTGGTAGTGTAGGTCTTGTGCACGCTACCAGGATTCGGAAGAACAGAAATAAGGCATCCATAAAGTCGTGTCCCATGGCTCTTGGGTTCTCACATGTTGAGGCAGCTGAGGAAAGAATAAAGTAGCCAAGGAAAATGTTCAGTTGCATTTGTAGCAATGGCTTGACTGTCTATCACTGACGCTCGAAACTAATAGCTGGGGAAGGTGACAGCTTTTCCTTCATTGAGGGTCGGGGCCGCAAATTTGCAGGGATATTACAATTGTTTGATTCCTGGTTTACAGACAAACAAGGCATTAGTGACGCTAATTATAATTGCAATTGTTTCCTGGCAACTTTTTAAGTTTCCCCAGATACATCCCTGTGTACTGTAGGTTGATACATTGTGCTCAATACATCATTGGGACTGCTTAGGGTTTGTTTGGATGTGTGGGAATGTTGCTGTTGGTGTGCTATTGGCTTATTATAAATAATTCTTTGTGCAGGGCCTCTTGTAGCAATTGATCGGCTTGTGAAGGCCCAGTTGGCCATGCTTAGGAGGTTTAAGAGCGCATGTACAACAAAAGGGGACTCGTTATTTGAACTGCTAACACGTACAACTTAAAATTTAGAACTTTGTAGAAATGTAATGTATTTTGAGACAGTAAATGTTTAAGTTAGTTCAGTGGTAGATGGAATTTGCAGTGATATGTTTGTAATAGAATATTCGTAAAACTGTTTTGATGATGATTATCAAAGCTTGTAGGATTCCTTGGCAAAGTTTTGTGTTCCACATTTGATGCAGTTGTGCAAATTTTATCAGCCACTGTTTTTTGTTAGGTTAATCCCACAGTGACACACTCTAGAATAAACCCTGTTGGGATAGCAAACAAGTGAGTCAGATTGGATTCAAAATACAAAGCAGTGTTAACTATACAATTTGCACTCTAAATAACCCTTTCACTCCCAGAGTTGTCAGTTATGGAGTCATTAAGATGATTCTAACTTTTGAGTCTGTGGATGAAATCCGATGGTGTGAGGATTCACATGAAACCTCATCAGCAGTACTTTCAAGTGGTACCATTTATATTTACATATTTCACAAAATGAAATTTGGGATTTGTCTTGAATTTTGATTTGAAGCACTACTGGGTGTGAAAGAGATCATGAAATGTCTACCATGCTCCAACCATCCTATCTGTTATTTCTCGGGCAGATGATGGACTTCATTGAGGAACACTTCCTTGAGGAGCAGGTGGAATCTATCAAGCAGTTCTCTGATTATGTCACCAACTTGAAGCGTGTTGGCCCCGGACTGGGTGAATACCAGTTTGACAAGCTGACCCTGAAGGATGACTAGAGGCCATCAGTCAGACATGTCCTCTTCAACTTAATGGGCTGTAGAATTTCGTACTCTGATTCTATTTTTTTTCTGAGTGAGCATGATTTTTGTTTTTTTCTGTTTTTGTTTGTTTGGTCTTGAAAATAAGACGATTGTTAACGACTGGATTTTGACTGTAGATATTGCCCATCTGTTCGTCAAAGGTTGAACATTAAAGGACAAGTTCATTCGATCATTGTTGTTGTGTTAAATTTTTGGCATAGATACTTGTGGTTCTACTCCAACCATCACTTTAACAAATCAGCATCTTAACTATGGAAAAACCTTTTCAAAATGACCTCTTCCTTCATAATGCCTTGGCCAGCAGAAGGAATCAGCATTATGCATCATTTTTTTCTTTCTTAAGATGTGCTATTGTTGGCGTGTCCTGGGTTTTTAAAATATGTTGATTCATTGAAATTAACTTGACGTTGGCTTTGGTCATTTTTGTATAAAATGGTTCTCACAACTATGTTAGTCAATGGAGTTAACCACAACCTGGAACTGTCATTTTCCATGCTAAAAAGTCTCTCTCAGAACAGGCTTTTCTTCCCTTATAATTGTCAGAACCCAGAGCTGTGTCCACATATCAGGGTGTCTAATAATTTCGTGTAAGACCAAGGAAAGTGACCAATGCATATTAAACAGTTGTCCATAAAGTGGGGTTCAACTGTAGTCCTTAAAGTAGACACAGAGACAGGTTTTAAAGTTTGTGTGGCATCTATTTCCCATGCCTCTTAAAGGTTGGAATTTGGAATGTTCTATGACTCGATTTACAAAACGGAACCTCTTGCTGGTTAAAAATAAGCTAAAGGAGACAAAGTGACCATTTTGACACAGGTTTTAAAGTTTGTGTGGCATGTTTCCCCATGCCTCTTATGGAATGTTCTATGACTCGATCGACAAAACAGAACCTCTTGCTGGTTAGAAATAAGCTAAAGGAGGCGTAGTGACTATTTTGCCAATGAGTGTCCCACTATCCGTGAAGAAAAATGACTGCTCGGTCTACAAATCGACTGACAACTTCCAACACTTGTTTCAAAGTTGATTTGTCAGACATAATTCACAAAGCCAGACAAGCGACAGCAGTATGTTTTCAACTTGCTATATCTCAAATCGTAACAAGATATGAACACACTGTGTTCTCTGACATTTTTTATCCAAAAAGGTCGATAATCGTTAACATCCCTCAAAAGGCCCTGTTATCTTCGGTCAGCTTTGGCACCCTAATGACGTCACGCTTATGTTCGCCTCGGGTGTTATTTGCATGTGGCGACTAGTGGCTGCTTCGATCATCGACTCTGATGTTTGTTTTGAGCTATTCTCCCTTTTTTTGATCCCTTGGGTTCTTCGCTTGATTCAGATCTGACTCAATCAAGAAGATGCCTCTGCTTCCGTTTGGAAAGGATATTTTGATGTCTCGTGCACTGAGAGGGACCTTCAGCGGAGTCTGGGTTTTGGTCGAGGATAGAGGGTAGAGGGTACATAGTCGAGGGTAGAGGGTAACATGTTGAGGTTTTTTTTTAAAAGATAAATAATAATAATAATAATAATAATAATAATAATAATAATAATAATAATAAGTGAGAAAATTGTGGATTAGCGACCCGGGTCCTGAATTACTTTAGCTTTATATCCCCACGAGAGAGTTGACGTACTTTTATTTCCGGTTCACTGTACACGCACGTCCACGTGTACGCCAGATGCGTGACGTGGCGTGGCTAGGCAACAATAGGTTTAGTGACTTTGCAGCAGATCTTTACAACTCGCTGGATGCCCGTTACCGAGAATCAAGATTAGAGTCTTCTCAATTTAATGTAATAATATAATAGCTTGCCTTCTTTTTTAACTGCCTTTCCTGTTAATAGCATCCCGCACAGAAGTTCTTTTGGAGAAAAGACGAGACGAGCCAAAAGAACTTGCACTGCGAGAATTCCATTTTTTTCTCTTTTTTTTCGGAAATTCAACACGTGACCGTAAAATAAATAAGATAATTGCGGGTTTGCCCCTCGATCTCTCGTCGCCCGCTAAAAGAACGTCTGCGTAGGAGGCTATTCTGTTTTAAAAAATCAGATGTGTGCAATACTTTTTTTTTAATGATAAAAGAAAACACACTCCTGTCACAGTGAGATATAAAAATCATTAGCCTGCGAACGCAGACGTATTTCCGGTTGTCGTTTCTCGCTAACAAAAAATGAGATGAAGATAGGTGGAATATTTCTTTCAGAACAGTGTTCACTACTTCTTCTCAAACTCATTAGTAATTGTTTGGAATTCTGATTGCAATTAACAATTATTTTTGACAAATTATTGGTATACCTCAAAGAGATGAATAAGGCGTTAAATCCACTAAAACTTGCAAAAAAGGTACGAGTAGCACACGTGTTCTCTCGCTGACACTGAGGGTGCGTTCGATTGGGAAATCCGGATTTCGATTTTGGATTTCAGATTTCGGATTTCCCAATAAAACGCGAAATCCAAAAACGGATTTCGACGAATCGAAATCCTTTTCCAAGACGGATTTCAATTAAGGGGCCTTAATTGAAATCCGTCTTGGAAAAGGATTTCGGCTGGTAGAAATCCGTTTTTGGATTCCGCGTTTTATTGGGAAATCCGAAATCCGAAATCCAAAATCGAAATCCAGATTTACCAATCGAACGCACCCTGATATAAAACCAGAAACGAGACAGTAAGTCTGCGAACGGAAATATCCTTGACGATTATAGATAAGGTACATCAAAAGAAAAAAAGAATAGAGCGAAGAACTTGTCATGTGTCACTTGTCCCGCGGCTTAGATTAGACAGTTCAGAAACTTCTTTTCTGTTTCTGTTTTGTTTTGTTCATATAATGTTTTCCATTTAATTACTTGGTTTTATTTCGTTGAATTCACAGAATTGCTGTTATATGAATCTCACTTTCTGGCAGATTTGTCTGCTATCTCCGGTCATTAACCGCGCGGGCGAGCGCGAACGCCAAATAAAATTATCCGAAGACCCTAATCTGTATACTTCCATTGAAAGCACAAAGAGTGGTCAAAACGAGATACTGGAATGTTTGTCGTATGTTTGCTACTTATACGCGCGTATTTAAAGCTAATATTTCGTTTGGCTGTCCATTCATTCAACTTAAGTCACTAAACCTATTTTTGGCTAGTCACGCCACGTCACGTGTCTGGCGTACACGTGGACGTGCGTGTACAGTGAACCGGAAATAAACGTACGTCAACACTCTCGTGAGGATATAAAGTAATTCAGGACCTGGGTCGCTAATCCAAAAGTTTTATCCAATTATTATTATTATTATTATTATTATTATTATTATTATTATTATTATTATTATTATTATTATTATTATTATTATTATTATTATTATCCTCGACTATGTACCCTCTACCCTCTACCCTCGACCAAAACCCAGACTTTGCGCGCGCAAACGATCCCGCCGCGCCGGCTACGCAGGCTAACTTGCTCCAAGTCGACCTCTTCGATTGATATTAATTTGCCCTGTGTTTTGCGAGTAAAGCGGCGAGCGAAGCGACCGAGCGAGCGAGGAATTCGCGAGAGGCCTACTGGCCTGAAAAAAATTAATAAATAAAGGACTTGGGAAAGTCTAATCGTGTTGTCGAGTGGTGAATTGTTCACGGGTACCAGCACCAGCTAGCATTTTGAAAAAGCCGTGAAACGAGGCAGCAGTTCATTTATATTTTGTTTTCTCGTTCGTGTCATTCTTCATGAATGCGATCCGATCTGAGGCCATTCAAGAGATGTTATCGAGTACTTTCAGTATCTCCCGAGTATCTAGTTTCATTCAATAACATACGCTGAAGGTCCCTCTCAGTTACGAAGCTTAAAGAGGCACGAGACATCAAAATATCCTTTCCAAACGGAAGCAGACGCATCTTCTTGATTGAGTCAGATCTGAATCAAGCGAAGAACCCCAAGGATCGAAAAAAGGGGGAAAAGCTCAAAACAAACATCAGAGTCGATGATCGAAGCAGCCACTAGTTGCCACATGCAAACCCTGAACACCCGAGGCGAACATAAGCGTGACGTCATTAGGTTACGAGAGCTGACCGAAGATAAGAGGGCCTTTCGACGGATGTTAACGAGTGTCGACTTTTAGACGTCGTAAGCTAATGCTAGAGCCAAAAAGAACGTCGCTGGTATCCCGTTGCTACTGTTTCACGTCTGTGAGGCAGATGTTAGGCGGGGGTGTGTCCCCGGGACACTGAAATCCTTGCCTTCTCAGCAGCACATACCCATACAGCTTAAAGATGGGAGTACCTACCCCGGGCTTTGAAGTGTTTGCATCGCCCCTCAGCCCGCGGAGGGGGTACTTTGTGAGCTTTTGGGTGGGACTCTGAAAACGTTACCCTGTGCCATAGACAGCGCCACATAGCCCTATGACGTAAAACTGGGAATACCTCCCCCGGGCTGTGAAGTGTTTTTTGCATTTGATCACGAGCAACTAGGAAATATTAAATTTTTCTTCGAACGCGCTGTTTTGTGACTTGAGGTTTGGAAGGCTTTTGTTTGCGTTACAGTGCTGCGTTTACCTAGCTAAATTTCTAAATGAAATGTCTGATGATTGTAAGAAGATAAAATGGAACCTTGACGCGTCTATCGCACGTGATAAAAATTTTGATAACTTTTGAAACTGCGGTGACGTTTTCTTGTGTAGATCTTTTCCTTCAAGTACGGAAATACTTGTATTTTTACCCTTTTCATACAAGGATATTAAAGAAGGACCAATTTTACAACAGGAATACACTACGCAAATTCGTGTAGCTAAAATTTGACACGCATTAATCAGTTAATCCAAGTGAAATAGTTTCTACGTTGGTTTTTTAACAGCGAAGTGAATAAGGCTAATTTAACATAATTTTCGTTCCTCATACCCGATTCGCAAAACATGAGTGACTAGCTTTTTTGCGCTTGACTAGAAAAAACGCAGAAAGGACATGGTGCTCAGTTGTAATTCATAAAGAGTGCTGGTGCACAGTTTTCGGCAGTATTCGAAAGTACCGGACCAATCCTGAAAAGCACCGGACGTCATTTGTTTCACGCCTCTAGGCGTTAAGTGAGCGCTAAAGGCGCGAACTTCTGGGGGCGGGGGGGCGGGGGGTAGCGGAAGTTTTTCAAAATTGTATCCTCTGGGACGCCGTTTTCAGTGTTCCCGAGATCAAGGAAACAGTTTACTAGGCAAAGCTCTACTTCACTTTAAAGCTCACGAAAAAGTAAAGTATTTTGAATGCTGATGGCATCAACGAGAAAATTGTTATCAAGAAACACTGTGGTGTTTAGAGGAAGGGCACACAATGGATTATGGCCCTGGACACTTCTTGAAATCTTTTATGATACCTAGAGATGTTAAATATTTGTTGACGGCTAATTTGCTTCGCTAGTTAGGAAAGAAATGGAGCAAAAAATTAACAATAAAAATAAAATAACTAGAAATATTCCACGTCAAAGTATCAGGCATCATATAACAAACAATTGCACGTTACAGTCGGCCTCCGGCCTCAAATGAAAAGCCTGCTGGTGAAACGGTCTCCTCTTTGCGAAAGTCCTTACGCGGTGTGTTCACAGTCCTCAAAATGTCCGCTCGGGCGACGGTCAGATTTTGCTTTCTTGGCGACTGGTTCGTCACTAGTGACTGGCATTCTCCTTTCTAGCTGCTGGTTGAACTCTGGAAGCACTAGGATCCTACATCTCGCTCTCAGCACTCTCTATCTCAAAGCAAATGAAGACACCATTATTAACTTTCTACTCAAACTTTGAAAATTCTACACCTTTCTCCTCAAACTTTGAATATTCTATATCTTCGTTTCCTTTCTTCTGCAACTCTGAGCCAAGAACGACTGTTTTGATTCCTACCATCTCAAGTAATGGGGTGCATTCATCACAAGGTATCTTCGTCACAAACAAAGTTCCTCCTGCGATGTCGACGATGTTCCGCATTAGAAGAGCGTTCTGCTCAGTGTGGATGACGCATACGGATACTTCTTGTCTCGCACGGCTATATCTTTATCCGAGGCTCTTGGAAACTCACCATAAAGCGCCTTTGTCGGGAATCCGTTCCAACCAAGTGCCACGATTTCTTTCTTTGTTTATGATGACTGCCCCAACTCCTGTTGCCAAGGTGATCAAGTGTTCGGCTTGCCGGAGCTCAAGATAATTAGATTCTGATTCTGGATCAAATGGCATATCTTCATCCCAGTGTAAGGCTTTCAATCGTTTCTCCGATCCCATTGTAATACGAGCAATCCATTCCATGTTGTCTCTGAAGTCATTTCTGACCTGCGTTTTCGTATCCTTGTTGAAAGCTGGCCAAGGCAGTTCATCTTTGGCTTTGGCCACCCAGCTGTCATCTTCCCAGTTGGTTTTGAACAGTACCCTTTTTATTTCTTCTCTCTTTTCCCTCGATGTCGCTTGCTTTTCCTCGGCGTTTGCTAGAACACCCTCGTCTACTCTTGGGACAAACACAGATTGGCCGCCAGTTATCGACGCGTTCTGTTTCGTCTTTAAATTCTGCGTGATCTTCAAATTTGTATACATACTCGGGTTCAATCGGCAAATAGAAAACCCTCTTTAGACTGTAGCAATAGCTTTGTGCAGAAAGAGCATGGTTTTCTTGAAGACTTTACAACCTTACAGGATTTTTGGGTGTGGCATCAACAAACGAATTACACCGTGGACGCCATTGCGAGTACAGTGGACAGCATAAAGCCTGTCATCGGGCAACACAAGCACAGCTCCAACTTCCTTGTTAACTAGGTTCGACTTCCATTCCCTCGACTGGAAACTCTCCCATCGAAAGGGCACCATTTATAAACAGGTTGTCTTTAGTTATCCTCGGGGAATTTTTAGTGTACGAACTACTTTGCAAGGAAGTTGTCTGACGACTTTCTTGATTAGCCATCTCTCACCGTTCACCACTGTCTTGTCTGAATCAGCGCAAGCGTTTCCTTACTGAGCTAGAATATAAACGTGGCTTTATCGCAACACGTGGCCAATCAAACAAGAATCAGTCAGAACTATGGGAAATAAATTGCAATCTCACCCTTCTCTTGTTTTTTGGCCGTCAGTTTCTTGCACGCTCGTTGGCCAACTAGGGAAACAAAGACTGACAGACAGAGTGACAGATGTCGCGAGGGGAACATTTTCTCCAAACTAGCTGTCGAGCAATGTAAAACACGTGTAATTCATTCAAAGAGGAATCTACCTAAAATAGCCAGGGTTGAAATTTAACTGAGGATATTATTTGCCGTCGAATTTACAGAAGAGTGCGATAAGTGCTAAATCGGAGAATAGTATAATAGGAGATAGGAGTTGCGATCCATAAATTTTCCGATTATTTTGATTCTTCAGTTTCGTTCTAATTTTTCCGATTCTACGATTCATGCCACATTATTCCGATTCTAAGATTATTTCGATTCTTGAGTTTCGTTTTAAGATTCTCCTATTCTTGCCTGACTGTTCGGATTGCAACACGCCGATTACAATTTCACTCGCAATTTTAGTGTCATCCTATAATTAACTGTCACGTAGTCACGCTGCTCGTTACCCGGTTTTATGTTGGTTCACCGCACGTTGTGAGGGGGGGAGGGGGGGAAGGCAGCGTTGAAGAGGTTAGGGTGGGACCGAACAGTGGTGTGAAACCCATAGGTTGTCTAAACTTCACCATATTGTGAAACAAAACGTCATCGGCTCTGCGCGGATTGCGTGCCTATGTCTTGTCTACGAAGCGGAATCCCTTTTTAAGCATAAGCAATTGCATGATTCAGAAACTGGTAAGCCCACTCTTGTTTTTCATATGCACTCTAGTTCACCTGTCCCAATCTTGGCAGGGTAAAATCTATCGCTCTGTGTTGTTGTTGCTGTTGTTTGTTTGTTTATTTTTGTTTTTCCCAGATCTCGCTTTTGAGTGGTTGAGAGAGACCTGGGGAGGACAGCATTTGCATTCCTGTTTCAGTGCATGAAGCTATGTAGATTTATGACTTGTCACATTCTATTGGCTTTATTTTACAAAAGAAAATTTCAGAAGACTGACCAAAAAGCTAGGTTTCAGGAAAGCAAACACGAAAATGAAAGGCTAAAACTAAGGATAGGGGGCGGCCCCCTCTCTACACAGTTCCACCTATTTCAGTTTTGCATTTCAGCTTTCTAAGTTTGATAGCTCCTCCTGTCTTACAGCCTTACCCTTTAAACCCTAATAGTGACAAGCATCTAATTTCTTCTTACAACATCATGACTTGATCAAACATACAGGTCATGAGAATTAGGGAACTGATCACTTAAGATAAGATGTCCTGGTGTGTAAGGAAATTCTCTCATCTAGTTCCATAATAAATATATAAAACAGTGAGGAGAACATACATGTTGATATTGGGGCTTAAAGGGCTAAAGGCCTGACAGTGTTTTAGAGACTCAAAATGTAATAATCTTGTATGTGTTATCCTTAATCCTTGTGCTTCCATCAGGGAGAAATGAGACAGCTTGGGAGATGCTTGCCTCTTGTTACCGTATCTTTTCTTATTATTTTCATGAGACTACCACTTGTGTCGCCACAACTTAAAGTGGTACAACGATCAAAAAATCACTTTTATTTTTTCTTTGGATTTCGAAACTACCTAGGTTTACTAAACACTCCCCAAACGAAATTTTAAGCCTTAATTTTGAGAAGACCGCTTATTTAAACTGCAATTTTCCGATTTAATGGTCGACCATTATTACACCAGAAAGGATACAATGTTGCATTCACTCAAGAGCTGTAGAATGACACAGCTTACAAATTATGCAAAACACGAGTTTGAGAGTCTGAAAGCTCAAAACTCCCGTGCTGCATACTAAATAAGGCACTTTCACATGCGCTGCATTCTAAAGCTCTTGAGTGAATGACGTCATTATATCCTTTCTGGTGTAATAATGGCGGACTATTAACTGGGAAAATTGCAGTTTAAATAAACAGTCTTCTTGTCGAAATTAAGGCTTCAAATTTCCCTTGGGGAGTGTTTAGTAGACAAAGTTTCGAAATCCGAAGAAAAAATAAAAGTGATATTTTGATCGTAGTACCACTTTAACCCCTTCACTCTTAAAAGTGCCAAAAATCAAAATTCAAGACAGATCCCAGCTTTCATTTTGTAAAATACTTAAATATAATTATTACCATGTGAAAGTACTACTGACGAGGTTTCATTTGAATGGTCACACCATAGGATTTCATCCACAGACTCAGAAGTTAGAATCACCTTGTACAGCATAATAAACAGCACCACAGGAAAGTACTGCTCAGTAGCTTTCATTTGAATGGTCACACTTTAGGATTTCATACACAGAGTCAAATGTTAGAACCACCTTGTACAGCATAATAAACAGCACCACAGGAAAGTACTGCTCAGTAGCTTTCATTTGAATGGTCACACCATAGGATTTGATCCACAGACTCAGAAGTTAGAATCACCTTAATGTCTCCATAGCTGAATGGGTTAATGGAGACACGAAAAGCGTTTTCTGTTAATTAAAAAGTTTTTAAAGCTTATTTTGTAAAAAAAATTATTTATCCCAGTTTCATTGATTTGTGCTTTGTTCGTTGTACCTGCCATCTTGAATCTTCCACGTTCGTATTGAATTGACAAAACAACCACCATTAAATAATATTGCTGCTTTTGTTGCTGCCTGTGATGCCCAACACTGGTGTGATTTCCCAGGAACTTATGTGATTGATGGGTCCATGACTTCATTTGCGTCATTAATTTTTTTAATTAAAATCAGTCAACTGTGGCTCAAGGTTATGTCACTTTGCATTCATCTTTAAGCTCATCAGGAATTTCTGGTGGATCCGACATTTCTGGAATGGGCCCAGCAAAGCCAGGAGGCTAAAACCAAAAAACACCTTATCAGAACAATCAACCAATAACAGATACAGTGTAGGTAGATAGACAAAATTAACCACAGTTTGACAATTACACAGCAACAGAAAGAGGTGGATATGTTGTGGTTCAATTTTATCCTTGGTTCCATTTTTATTTTCCTTTCTTAGGGTTTTTGTGTAGGGTAGTGTACAATAATGAGTAAAAAACAAAGGGAAATAAAAATTTATTGGACCAAGGATGAAATTGAACCACAACAGATGCACTGTACAGGCAGCATACATGTACAACAGAAAGAAAGAATCAAGAGAGAAAAATAAGCAATAGAGAAAAAAAAGAAAGGAGGAAATGCATTCTGATAATGAAAAGTCAAATAACGGCCTGTGATTTGTTACCTAAACATAAAAGGAAAAGCGCAGTTAAACCTCTTAAGTTTTAATTAATGTGGTCTGTCACTAAATACAGAGAGGTGTACAAACCTGTACAGGAGGGGTTCCAAAAGAATAGGTTTGACTAACTAAACGTATCTATGTTTTTTTTTTCATTTTTACATTTGACTATCGGTATTTATGTTTAATATTTAAAAATTGCTGGGAAAATACATCTAAACCCCGAAAACAGACACCACAACAGTGTTGGGTTCAGGCAGTTTATTCATAGTAATCCTACACTCCTACACTGACAATAATACAATATTTTTCTATAACAACATTACAATCGATAATCATTAAGGCCCACAATACGAATAACGGAATTATTACAACACGGAAATCAAAACTGCCTATGGTAGTGGATGGTTGGGGAAGCAAGAACTTACAAAACAGCTGTATGCTAATAAAGCGCTCCGTATAGCTCGGACAAATTATGCTATATGGCTATGAGCGTATAAAAGTGCCTTATATTCCTAGGCGGCTGTCCCTTGTGGTAACTACGCCCTTCCTACCACAAGGAAAGTTGCGGTTTGCCTGTTCCCAACATGAATAGTCCGTTCATATTAATGGGATTAATGATCACGATAATTATTGTTATTTTTATACAGGTTGCTAATAAAGTGAATGTTAAGTTCATACCATTTCTCCCACAAGCTCTGGTGGTGGTTGTCCACATTCTTGCATCTAAATCAAACAGTAAAACCAACTGGCATGTAACCACAAAAATAATTGTAAACGCCAAGTAACCTTTCTCCCCAAGAGAACATTGTAGAGTATGAACGGATTGAACCAAGAGATTATTTGGATTTAACCACATTAAATCATCTCACACATTTAATCATCACACGAATTGTGCATGCTCAGCTTTACAAACATAGGGGGTGGGGAGGGTAGACTAAATGCACACGGATACTACAAACATCCCTCATTTCAGTTGTTTTAATAAGAACAATAAGAAGTTCTTCCTGGGGAGAATTCCTCACTGCTTGCTGAAACAAGAGATGTTACTCTTAAGTCCAGTTTGCGGTGAAGTGCGATAAAATAGTGTTTAAAATTGCCTGAAGAAGCAACCTTTGGCTGAAGTAAATGACACCACTTAACATACCTGCCAACCTTATAAAATCAGAAATAGGGGCCACACAACCCCCCACCACCCCCCCCCCCCCACACACACACACCTCAGTACTGGGGTAGTGCCCTGCCCCCAGCACTGAGCAGGGTCCAGTGTGCTCTGAGGTTTTTGCATTAATTTTTACAAATATTGCCTGTACTGTACTGTTTTAGCATTACAACTCTCAGGTGTTATTGTTTAATGGTCGCAAGCACTACATGCATTGCACAAAACAATAGGATTTAGAAGAGTCGAAACCAAACTTTAACAACCTAGTTCCATTTTCAGCAAACGTAAAGTTACATGATTATTATACAGCTTTGCAGCATATATGTCCCCCACCCTGCTCAGAGAGTCCAGTCACAAAAACACCAGCTTGTAACCACCTTACATGTATTTTAAGAGGGTGTTGAGGAAAGTTCTAAGACCATAAAGATTTTACTGACCTGTTGCATGAGGCCCAGAAGTTTCTCAAATCGTTTTTTCTTGATATCGTCAGAATCATTTGAACTCTCAGCCTCATATTCTGAACACACTTTAGATACCAGACTGAACTGTCTGTTGTATCGGTCAAGTTCTTCTGCAGGCAAGGAGGATTTTTTCTCTTCTAGCCAAGCAGGATACTAATTAAGGGAAATAAATAAATACAAATGAACAAAAACTAAGTGAAAATATTAACATTACATCACTATGTGTTGGTGTATTTAGCAAGGAGGCCTTACAAAGCCTGACACCACTGTAAATTCTCTATAATAGGGAACTTAAGCAAACACGATGGCGACAGCTGATGAGAACGTCACAAAACAAAAGGTTTAATTAGCAAAACAATGAATCTGCACATGCGATACAGATTTTGGTACATTTCTTTGCCGTCCTCTGCAAAACAACAATGTGAAATGACCAAAATCAAAGTTTTATGTAGAACGTCAACACATGACAGAGAATTTTCTTTTTTCTACCTGACCTGTAATGCCATCCCTACAGAGTCAGCTCCCGGATTGTTTGGCTACATTCGACAGATTGAATGAGTTGAAACTATCGCGAAGTAGTGTGAAATATTTGGAAGTCACTCTTAAAGCAATGTTTTCCTTGGCATTGCCGTTGTGGTTGCTTAAGCTCCCTAATAACTCCCAGGCAGGGGGGGGGTCTTATTTATTTTAATCACAGTTGTGGGGAAGTTAAAAGGGGGGGGGGGGTATTTCATTTAACAACTGAATGACCATAGCAGGCCCTGGCTTGAACTAGGCTTGATGCTCATTAATTACCGGCATTTTATCATTCTGATCATCTTCCGACTTACCAAGGTTAGGAGTTGACATGCACATCTTAAGGACTTCGGGCCCGTTTCTTGAAAGTCTCAATGACTATTCAGGCCTGCAGCTATTTATTTTATAATCAAAATCCAGAGAATGTTGCCATAGTTTTTAGCCTGATTAAATTATCACCTGACTTGTTTTATCAACTTAGAAGTTTATTGTTCAGCTTTCAGCTTTTGCCCCTTGATCTGAGTACATGACTGAACATTGTAGCTTAGGCCTCTGTCACTCATTCAATACAGTTTTTAACTGCTTCAGTTCTGAAGGACATAGAGGTAGGAGTGGAAGAAAAGGGCAAGTGGCTTAAAAGAGAGGGGTTCTTAGATCAATTTTAAGCTCCAAAAAGGGGGGAGGGTTAAGTATTAGTGATGGGGGGGGGGCTTCATGGAGGGTTTTTGATTTTATATACCTACACCAAATTGGAATTTGGAAGTATTGGGTTTTGAGGAATGAGGAAAACAGGAGAAAATGCACACATATGAGGATGGGAATCAAATCTTTCAACCTGAAAGGCATTTGGGTGCGATGTTGTACATAGCAAGATTTTAGAAAGCATGGTTGGTGCAGTAATGAGAGCATTCATCTCCCTCCTATGTTGCTCCAGCTTGAATGCCTGACTTGGACTCAAAAGTGAGCTGTGTTAGTTGATGGCTCTTGTTCTCACTCTGAGGGTTTTTCTCTTGGGGCTCGGGTTTTCCTCCCCTCACAAAATAAAAATTTCTGGATTCTGATTCAAAGTCAACCAGAAACAGTGGATGAAGACTTTCACTGTAGACATGCCACTACAGTTCCCAGACATGAAGTAGAGGATATTTCAATGTCATATCTCCAAGAGGTCATTTAATTTTCTGTTTATTATAAAGACACTGATGAAATGCCAGGATAACGATTTCTTGGACTAATCCATTATTTGCTGAATCAATCTAATAAAATATAGATCTTACCCACATTAGAATTTTGGTTGAAAACTAGAGAAAATAAGTGGCGTTAAAATTTATTCTGAATATTATAGCAATAAGGCATAGAACTTTCATAAATTTCGTTAGCTGAGACTGAAGTAGCCATGACAACCGTGACATGTTCACATGTGAAAGATAAAAATCATAACTTCACTGGAAACAAAATTTTCATCTCTGGAAAAATCCTGGTATTTCACTGGTGTCTATATAATATGTGCCAACAACTGATGATACACACTTTACTTTGACTCTAATGATAACTCTTTGCAAAGATTGTTGAAACAACGGTAACTGTCAAGAACAATGTACTAGGCGTTGATACTCAAGCCAAGACATGATTCTTGGGATTAAGCCATTAATAAATTACCTTTTGTTGTAAGTCTTTCAAAGCAGGATAGAGGACATCTTTGGAGAGAAGGTTTTGCATCATGCCTTGCATCAAAGGAAGAAAGTCTAGCTCCCCTTCACCTCCTCCCTCAAGGTTCATGTCTGTCATGGCTTTGAAGAAATCCTCATTTAAGGGTCCAGTGGGGCAGTTCTGTCAAGGAAGAAAAGAAATTTTTCAATAAGAATAATTACACTCAAGGGCATTAATTTATTAGAAATTTTACAAAGCAGGCACAATTTACCCCCTCAGAGTGTAGGTAGGAGTAGACATATCGTTTTCTACTCTTGCACCTTCATATAGCTTGCTAGTGTCCTAAAACATGTCGGTCAGAATTCCCAAGGTTGAAAGAGGCACATATCGTCCTTGAAGGGGGGAGGGGATAATAAATTAATAACCTGGGTTCACATTTCTTTCTGGAGGAGAGAGAGGAAAAAAAGATCTGATACATTTCAATTGCCCCAAGTGGAAATAAACAAACTATCTGTCAATCAGTCTGCCAATAATGACGTTCTCTTATGGTATGAGCAAATTAGAATTTGTAAAAAGTTGCATACTTGGTAGAAATGTACATGCATGGAACAACAAGTTTGCTGGTTTCCTGTAAGGTTTGTTTTTTGACCAATCAGGAAAAAGTCCAGACTCTGATCTTTCAATGTGAGATCTGACAAAGAATTGCTGTAACAGGCCATACTCTCTGGGTGAGGGGTAGGGAGGGGGAAGACCTGATTACAGGAGGTGTCAGCAAAAGGTGATTTTGCCACCTTAACCCTTCAAGCCCCAACAGTGACCAGTATCTAATTTCTCCTTGCAGTATCACTACATGATCAAACATACAGGTCATGAGAATTGAGGAAATGATCACCAAAGATGACATGTCTTGATGTTAATATAAGCAAATTCTCCCAGTAAAACCATCAGAAATGCATGGAGAGCAGTGAGGAGAATATGCATGTTGATGTTGGGACTTAAAGGGTTTAAGATGGAATCCATCATGAAATTGAGTAAACAGTGGACAAAAACCGTGTACCAGAATAATTTAAAGTTTATCGCATTCTTTTTTACACTTTTTAAGAGCTATAGATGTAATTAGTTATCTGTAATAACACCAAAGACAATTTCTCATGGGAGCCCGTGAAATTAAATTTCAAATTTCACAGGAATTGTGTAAACACGGGTAAAATAGGTAAATTTTTATGCGTAAGATTTCATTTTGTGAAATTTGAAATTTATTTTCTCGGGCTCCCATAACAAATTGTCTTTGGGGTTATTACACATAACAAATTACATCCATAGCCCTCAAAAAATGTAAAAAAGAACGCGATATGCTTTAAATTATTCTGGTACAAGATTTTTGTCCACTGAAAATTAAAATTACTAAATTTCCTAATGGATTCCGTCTTAAGCTATTACTGCTGCTTATTTTAATGGTGGACTCCTCCCTAGCAGGTAGGGTAACCCCCAGACCTTGACTCTTCCTTCCTGTTTTCCTACCAACTACCAAAGAAAAAAAACATTTTGAGAGAGCTGTTACTGAACTACAGAGGTGTGAAGTCTTAGCTGGTGGTACATAGTTGGTGAGTTTTAACTTTTAGGAGTATTCTGTGTATGGTGGTATTGAGAGGGTCCTGAAGGGGGGGTTCCAAATCCCATTTCCCAACCCAAATTTTGCCCAAATCCCAGTTCCCAGTCCAATTTTTACCACAAATCACATTCCCGGAGCCACAAATCCCAATGCATCTTAAAAGTGGTCAAAGTGAAAACAATAAACCAAATAGCTGTATATTTTATTCTAACGCAAGTGAGTTAAATGAAATAATCAATATTTCCCACGACAATTTCACCTGGCCCGCTGGACTTCAGAAACTCGGACGTCCGTTAAGTAAATTTAATCTTTGCACAGATTAAAATGAGGGTATTATCACCGTACATGTACGCACACTGCAGCTGTATGCCAAGCATACGAAGCTTGTTATGACGAGAACCCTTCCCTCTCCACAAGGTATTTGAGAAAAAAGCTTCTAATAGTCTAATCTTGAAACAAAATTCTTTTCAATTCAATGGAAAAGACTCTCTACAAACTGATGGAACTGCCACGTGAACAAAAATGGCCGTAGCTTTGCTAATATTTTCATGGCCAAAATAGAACGAGAAATACTAAGACAGAGCTGCACAAAAACTGCTAGTGTGGAAAAGTTATATTGACGACTTGTTCTCCCTTGTGGAATACTATCATTGAGAAAATAGAAAAATTCCTTGAAAGAGAAAATACATATTTGGATTCCACCCAACTATCAAATGTACGACTGAAATCTCAGAAACAGAGATTACAATCTTGGACACAGAGGTGACAATGCAGATTTCATAAAGAATCTAACCTTGATGTGCAAACGCATTACAAACCTACGGGGAACTTTCATATTCATGTCACCATCAGGCGTCATGAAAGGCTTTATTTAAGGAGAGAGGTCACTGGCTTTTTAGAGAAAAAATTCCTCTAAGGCAACATTTGAGGAAGACATCAAAAGCTTTGAATCACACCTGAACGATAAAGGATACCCAGCTAATGTTGTTAAAAAACACCTCCCCAAGGTATTAAAATTCCCGTAGAGAATTTTTCTAAGACTATTTTTTCATCAGCACCTGACATTTTCAGTAGCTGTACGCATTTCCCTTAGACACATCTTGGCATACGTTTGGTGAGAAGTGGTTGCTATGGTTATGAGATATGATGTCATAAGTAGCAGGTGGTCAAGCCATTTTTGGGTAAAACTGTGTGTTTTCACCTTTTTTAGGTGAAAAAAAGCTCAATTTGTACACAGAAAGCAGCAGTGTTTAGTTATGTCAGATTTTACATGACTAGCAACAACAATTTTCAATTAATTTCCACCGCTTTTGATAATTTCTAATTTTTTGATATTGGCCACCATCTTGGTTGACGTCACATGCCCCCAGCAGAGCTACAACCCATAATATATACCTCATTTTATGGAGCACATCAAAGGCTTTCTACCAAAGGCAAAACCTCTCGGAAATATTGAAACACAGCAAAAACCCAGGGGAGGGGTTCAATCACCCCCCACCCTCCCCCCACTATGTACCACAGTGGAAGCGTGACTGCTTGTACGTCCGAGGGTTAAAATCAGCGCTAAAATCAGGTCAAAACTACATTGGTTTAACATCTCTTAATTTGCAAACTAATTAACATTTTTAGGTCTTCCTAAGGACTATTTTGTTACATTTGTATACATCAAGGAACTTGACAAGAGTTTCAAATGATCTGTAGACTCTTTAGGACATCTTTCCCATTTCCATTATACGCTACTTTTTTCCCAGTCCCAGTCGCCAAATCCCAGTCCCAGTGCAGTAAATCCCATTTTCCCAGTGCTAAAATAGGCAAATCCCAGCTCCCATTTTATCCCTTCAGGACCCTCTATTGAATATTATAACTTCGATAAAATATTTCATACCTCCAAATCTTTTGCATTTTGAGCCAAGTGATTCATGGTTCTTGCCAGATTTGCTTCAAGATCAGCCAGTGATGATGGGCTGTCTGGGAAAAGGAAATGTTTATTTATAAAAAGCTATAATATTCTTCCAATAATTTATCCTCATCATTTACATGTACACCATTACTAATTTTACCATAATTGAATTGTCTTTTTTAGCTGGAACACACCTTTAGTTACAACTGAAACAGAACACTACACTTAATTTCTGGATCGACTGAGAAATTATACAATGTCTACATGCCCAACTGACTGACTGACTGACTGACTGACTGACTGACTGACTGACTTACTGACTGATGGACTGATGTCGTAATGGGTTCAAATTTTGTGAGGCATGCATTGTGCCATGAAGACCTTACCATGTTGAGCTTTGGCAGCTGCTTGAGTAAACTGATCCAGTTGAGCCAGTAATTCAGGCTCATTTCCCAGCATTGTCTTCATAGCATTTTCTAAGTCCTCTGCTGCTTTAGCAAACTGAGCTTCCATTTGAGCATTAGTATCATCTTGAGTTGAAGTTGATGTATCACTACTATTGGCACTTTTTAATTTGGTATCATTGCTGTTTTGTCCATCTGTAGGGCTTGATGGTTCATCTTCATTTTGACAGCCACTCCCTGAGGTTTGTTTTGTTGTTGATGGGGCAATTTTGTCAAAATCATCAAGTGCACCTTGGTAAATAGTAAAAAATCAATAGAGAAAAATGTTGTGAGCTTTATTTACCCTCAGTAAGCAGTCATAGCACAAAGCACTAACAGGTCCAATTATATTTGGCCGAGCATTCTAACACTAGAAATACAAATGTAGAGAAGATCCTCGCAGTTATTAACGCAACTTATGCAGTTGTGAAAAGAAAGCCTGAAAAAATCAGGCTTGCCGGGACTCGAACCCTGACCTCTGCGATACCGGTGCAGCGCTCTAACCAATTGAGCTAAGAAGCCAACTGGGAGCTGGTCATTAAATTGGTTCGTAATATACCCGGGAAAGATGAAGATGAAATTGTGAATATATGAAACTCATATATTTGAACTGCGGAATGAAGAAATAAATGTAGAGAAGATCCTCGCAGTTATTATCATCTTTCCCGGGTATATTACGAACCAATTTAATGACCAGCTCCCAGTTGGCTTCTTAGCTCAATTGGTTAGAGCGCTGCACCGGTATCGCAGAGGTCAGGGTTCGAGTCCCGGCAAGCCTGATTTTTTCAGGCTTTCTTTTCACAACTGCATAAGTTGCGTTAATAACTGCGAGGATCTTCTCTACATTTATTTCTTCATTCCGCAGTTCAAATATATGAGTTTCATATATTCACAATTTCATCTTCATCTTTCCCGGGTATATTACGAACCAATTTAATGACCAGCTCCCAGTTGGCTTCTTAGCTCAATTGGTTAGAGCGCTGCACCGGTATCGCAGAGGTCAGGGTTCGAGTCCCGGCAAGCCTGATTTTTTCAGGCTTTCTTTTCACAACTGCATAAGTTGCGTTAATAACTGCGAGGATCTTCTCTACATTTATTTCTTCATTCCGCAGTTCAAATATATGAGTTTCATATATTCACAATTTCAACTAGAAATACAGTCAAAGCTCTCCTTGCAACCACTCTTGTAAGCGACCAGCTCCAGTTACGACCAGCATTGTGAAACCCCATTTGACTTTTCACTTAAATTCTGCAATGAAAAGCTCTCGTAAGCAACCGCTCCCATAAGCGACTGTGACCATGTTTGTAAATTACCAACAGGTTATTTCCTTCATTTTTAAGTTCTCGTAAGCGACCACTTGGTTAGCACTTTAATAAAAGCACTCGGTTCTTGTTCAAATTTAGAGTAATACATAACACAAGTGCTAAAAGTTCTTTGACTTGTACCTACACAGACCTCTTCTGTGATAGGCAATAAAAAAACTATTCAATATTATTACTACAAAACTATTAGCAACCATAAACACATGCTGAAAGCTCTTGTAAGCGACCACTCTTACTATTGTTTCATCATGTGGTCACTTTCGAGAGCCCATTCTCGTAAGCAACCAGCTCTAGTTGCGACCAGTTCTCGTAAGCGACCACTTGGTCAGCACTTTAATAAAAGCACTCGGTTCTTGTTCAAATTTAGAGTAATACATAACCCAAGTGCTAAAAGTTCTTTGACTTGTACCTACGCAGACCTCTTCTGTGATAGGCAAAAAAAACTATTCAATATTATTACTACAAAACTATTAGTAACCATTAACATACGCTGAAAGCTCTTGTAAGCGACCACTCTATTGTTTCATCATGTGGTCACTTACAAGAGCCCATTCTCGTAAGCGACCAGCTCTAGTTGCGACCACTTTTCTGAATTCCTGAGGTGGTCGCCTACGAGAGCTTCGATTGTAACAGCAAATTGAAATTAACATAGCTAAAAATCCCAACTGACAGCTGGAGACAGACCAGCTGGCTATTTACAAGCATCACCAAGGCAATGGATGCAGAGCTTCTGTGAAACATTTCCAGCTGGCAGTCAGAGCAAGACTTGAGGGAGGATGGGCATTGCTGGAATTGATGGATGTATACATTTACACTGTATTTATTTATTTACTGTGTACTCATCATGCATGAGTCAATTCCAGTGGTGCCCATCCCCCGCCCCCAGGCATAAGTCGGGCATTTGCTCATGTTTCAATCCTGGGGGTGGGGCATTTTGAAATTTTATCACTGCCCAGGGATCAGGTATTTGCCTACTATACCCCCAGGACGGCCCCAGTACATTTGACATCCTTGTCAGGTTTTGGTCTCGCACGTAATAATTATATGGATTTTAAAGCCATCCAAGATGACCACTTTTGTAAAATCTTTTACAATTTTGGCCATTTCTTAAATATGGATCATGCATTTTCAGTTCTTCAGTGACTTATTATTTTATAAAACAAGCATTTCTCAGCTTATATTAAAAATAAACACACAAATTGTGCCATCAAAATCAAATAAATGAATAATTGAACCAAATAGTAAATCAAAAGGAGCTGTCATATACACAATTTGGCATGTTATTGATATTAAAGTGACATTAAAGCAAATGAACAACGGGAGGATAGACAAAAGGGTAAACAACCCAAACGCATTGAAAACAAAGGCTGGTTTCCATACGACCGGTACAATCTCTGTGAGCTCTGAAAAAAAGTTCAGCGGTCGTTGCAATTATATAGAAACCACTCTTCAGTGATCGTTGGGAAATGATTGGATCGCCACAATCGCTGAAGTGTGGTATCCATATGATCCCAAAGATTCCAGAGATTGTAGCGATCATAGTGATGATATGGAAGCCAGCCTTAATGATGCGATGAGTGACCAAGTGTTATGATTTATTGAAACTTGAGCAGTGTTGCTTTCTAGATGATCCTGGGGGTAGGGCATTTGCCTTCTGTTTTGGTCCCACCCTGGGGCATTTGACGGACTTATTTATCCCACACCCCGGCAAATTTCCATTTACATGAAAAAATGCTGATGCCCAGAGGTTAGCGGGGGGCTCTGGGGGGGGGGGGGGGGTGGGCACTGCTGGAACTGACTAGCTGTTGCATTAGCTAGGCAGATAAAGGGGGTATTGCCATCAAGTAAAGCGATTCTGCATGTTGGTGCAATTAATTAACGTTCCCTAGGGCAAAAAGTTGTTGTTAAAACTTTCGCTTTAGAGAATATACCTTGAGGACTTTGTCAAACCGTTCGATCTTTACCATTTTCTGTCCTGGAATCAAACGATTCCTGTGATGAATTCAAACTTTTATCTGAGTAGAGTAAAATCTGTGGATGATTCAAGTCCTCAGCTAGACTTTAGGGAGCAACTTAAGAATACCATAAAAAAAGTTTTTCAATTTGAAACTGTGAGTTTCGCTGACTTACTTATTAAATCTAAGTCTTAACGTACATTAGTGCGTGCAGTAGTGCCCATAGCAGTATTGTGCAACAACCTCACAGAATTTCGATACATCTAGAACATTTGATTATGAGATTTCTTTGTGACCACAAAGAAAGATCTATTTTAAGTCGTATGGACGCATTTTAACTACTTACTGTCGAGAAGTTCGTCTAATTCATCGTCTCCGCCGCTGTTCTGAAGTCCCTTCGAACCTCCATCCGCCATGTTTTACGAGCCCTTGCGGCATAGGCCAGCGGTAAACCAATTCTAGTGCCAATCTCTTGTTCAGAGTCCGTCCGCGCGGTTTGAATGGTGACATGTACAAGTTGTCCGCGCTTTACTCTTCACGTGTAGTAACTTGTCTGAGGTTTTTCAGAACGTTTCCAGCAATGGTAAGTAACATATCTATTTGGGAGATTGCGAGTATCTATTTGGGAGGTTTCTAGGTAAATTTTCCATTTCCGAGCGAGAATAAGGTAGATCGCGCGTGCAATGCCTGAATTTCACCTGCCTGCACGCTAGCACCTCTGTTCACAAATGAGCTATATTTCTTGAACTACGCCATTTCCGTTCACAATTTCCACAAACTAGAATAAACACCAAACGAGAATATACACCAAAAAAGTGCCATCTCCAGCAAAGTTTGTTACAAAAGGCAGTACTTTGGTATTCTTGCACATGTGATCAAATGATGTCAGTATTTGTACGCCGACCTCTGTACACGTGCTTAGTATTCCAGACTCCTCTCCTGGACTACTTGCAGAATGCCCTGCTACTTATGACCACCATTGTGTTTTTGTGTCAGTATTCCCACAGGAGGCCCAAGCTCAAGATGAGAGAATACGATCGAGTTGTGAAATATGACCTTTGCTATCAGGCGTGTTGTGTTTCAAGGCTCTCGATTTATAAACTTTGTATGGGAAATTAACTTTGGTTCTCAAAATGCTGAAATAAAGTTATGAATGTGGTCCGAATAAACTTCACTTACTTCGACATTGGGGTTGTCTTTGTATCTTGAGTGTAATTTGGGTGCAATTTGTGGCTGTTTTAGGCAAATTTTTGGTTCGGTGTTGTTCACGGCAGTTATGTGGAGAAAGATGTTTGTATCATATTCTCTCACCTAGAGCTTGGGCTGTCTGTGATATTCTTTTTGTAGCAAGGCAGATAAGATAGCCAGGTATTCTGCAGGTATTCTGCAGCTTAGCGCATCTGGTCACTCACTCTTCATTGGACTGATTCACATGCAATAAGTCATCAAAGCAAAAAAACATATTGGTCTCCTATACAGCTGTAAACTGGGTTGTCATGCAAAGCTCCTTTTCAGGGAGGAGCATTGCATGAAGACCCATATAATGGCTGCATAAGAGACTAAACAGCTACACGTGTTCTGCAAATTGTCCAATGAGCCAGAGAGTATGCTCGCACAGTATCCCTGAAGAAAATTAACAGCTGCTTGCAGTCTAGCATGCAATGAAATTAACACATAGTGTTTTACAAATTGGGAGCAAAAATGGCAGGACATTTATTCTCATTCAGAAAGCAAAACTTTACGCCAAACAGCAATCAAGTAGGACAATTTCCAATAATTATTTTTAGTTTCAATCATAACTAAAGCTTTGGCTATCTCCCAGGAGGGGGCACTCTGGATTTCAAGTGACGGGGATGGTTGAAGGATTTTTTTGGGTTTGAAATTTTCGATTCCAGGATTTTTTTGGGTAGGAAAATTTGGCAAGTATTTTTTTGTGTGGCTCAATTTAAGTAGGGATTTTTTTAGGTATTCAAAGCAATCTCAAGATTCTTGGTAATGCTGACTTCGTAGTTTGTGTTACATCATGTAATCCTTTCTGGAAATTTTTAAGGCTTGGAAATTCAGCATGGGATTTTTTGGGGGATTAATTTTCGTCCAGGGATTTTTGGGGGTTTTGTTGGAAGCCCTAAGGATTTTTTTTGGTTTGATTTTTGCCCCCATTCGATCATTCACAATACCCTTCCTGGGGGCTATCTGTGCCCTAGTAATGCCCTTTCACCCCCTTTTGATGAGATACATAATTCAAAGTTTACCCCCAAAGGCCAAAATGTCAACATGATTCACTGCCTCCCTCCGCACCCAGAAATAACCCAAATTTCTCATTGGGCAATTCCAGAAAATTTCCATACCATACCCAGGATGGCTTCCATATTTTAACCCCCCTACCTTTGGAATTTCCAAACTGCGTTATCCCCCCATGCCCTCGGATTTCCATAATCGTAACCCCCCCCCCTCCCGTTCGGATTTTCCATTTTTTTGTCAAACCCTTCGGAAATACCTGCAGGGTTCGCTAATATGCCCAATTTGGCTTATTTTAGGGAAAATTATATCAAATGACTCCACTTCTGTTCAGTACAGCTGGTTATAGAGGGAGTCATTATGACTCCAGAAATTCTGGAATGAAAAATTTAAAAAATTAAAAGTTTTCTCCTTAACTCTGTTCAACAGATGCAACCTGCATTAACTTTACATTGCCCCAAACTGGTACAGAACATTAAAATAAGAATATTGTGTGAAGTATGTGTGTACACTCGGAAGATATTACGATCGAGTGTATTTTCGTTTTCACCATCTTGAATTTGAGCCATCGGGGTCAGCAGTCACTCCCAATCCCACGAGCTTCAAAAATGGCGTCCTCTGTCAAAAAGACCATGTTTCGCACTGAATGGACAAAATAATTTATGAGGCCGCTTTTATGATGAGAGAAAAAAAAGAACAATGTTTTGTAGCGTGTGCAAGAATTGAAAAACAGAGAGTCTACATGTAAAAGGTTCTTAAAACCTGTCAAATGTTACTTTTTACTTGTATTCCAGAGACCACTTTATTGTGTTATTTAACACATTACACAAAAAAAAATCTTTCATACTTTTGCGGAAACTGAAATAGTATGATTATTAAATTTACGTAATGCGCCATTTCCCGAATTTGCAAAATCCAGCAGGCGCTCCTTAGAAATGAGGGACTGGCGCGAGTTTTCGCCGTTCATGCGACGGGAGTACAAGAAATGTACAAGCGGTAAGAAACATAGTTTTTCATATTTTATTAATCTGATAAGAAATTTATCAACGTTAAGGCCTCTGGAGCTTGATGTACAACCCACGTTTTGTTGGTTTTCTTCTGCAAATGAACACGTCTGATCGATCGATGCTTGTCTTGTATCCTGCTTCCGCAGTAGTCAGCAGTGTCATCAGTTCGTGCTTCATTTGTGAACTGATTTTAAAAGTCCATAAAATTAGCGTTTTCAAGGAATACACTCTTGTCTGTCTCCTGTGGAAATCCCAGATGTAACCCCCCCCCCCCCATGCCTTCGGAATTCCAATCGTAAGTATCCCCTCATGCCTTCGAATTTCCAGTTCAAAGAATCCCCCTTGCCCTCGGAATTCCGAAAAGCTGTCCATGGTATGGTATGGATATTTTCTGGAATCGCCCATTACAATTCAGAAAAAAGTATTTTCAAAATCCACTCAGAAATGTTCAAAATGTCAAAAGATCCAGCAATACAGACCCCAAGTAGAACCCTGCTTTACAACCACCTCATTAATCCTTAAATGTTCAATATCAACAAACATGTTCTCCTCACATATACTCTGATGGTACTTCTTGAGAGAATTCACTTATTAAACACCCAGACGTTTTACCTTTGGTGATCATTTCCTTTATTCTGGTGACCTGTATGTTTCATCAAGTAGTGATACTGTAAGGAGAAATTAGATGCTTGTCACTATATATCGAGGCTTAAAGGGTTAATTTTGCAAGCTCATCATACGTGTAAGATGGCGGCTGAATAACAGTGGTTTAAAGTGGTTTTGAGTCTTTGGATGAAATCCCAAAGTGTGGCAATTCAAATGAAAGCTACTGAGCCATACATTCCTGTGATACTGTTTTTCCTCCCCCCCCCCCCCTTTTTTTTGTTGCTGTATGTTGTGGTTCAACTTTTCAGTGAGTATAAATGAGATCCTATTGTGACCACTCATTACAAGTGAAGGCCATTCAGCAGTGCTGAACTGCCTTGTGCTGCTCAAGGCAGTTCTATCTTTTGAGTCTGTGGATGGAATCCTTAAGTGTGACTATTCAGATGTAAGCTACTGAGCAGCACTTTCCTGTGCTCCTGTTTGGTATGCTCTACAAGGTGGTTCTAACTTTGAGTCTGTGGATGAAATCCTAAAGTTTGCCCATTCAAATGAAAGCTATTGAGCAGTACTTTCCTTTGGTGCTGTTTATTATGCTGTACAAGGTAGTTCTGACATTTGGCTTGTGGATGAAATCCTAAAGTGTGACCATTCAAACGAAAGCCACTGAGCAGTACTTTCCTGTGGTACTGTTTATTATGCTGTACAAAGGTGGTGCTATCTTTTGAGTAAGTGGGTGGAATCTTAAAGTTTGGCCATTCAACTGATCAGCACTTTAACTGGAACTCAGATTTGTTTGACAAATTATTTTAGTTTTTTTATCATCTTTTTGCAGTCTTCACCAAAAACGCCCAAGCTTACAGCTGAAGAAAGGGAAACAGAACTCCAGCCCCTGAAGTCATCAGGCTGGACAGAAGTCGAAGGACGTGATGCTATTTACAAGGAGTTTAAGTTTAAGAACTTCAACCAGGCGTTTGGATTCATGACCCGTGTTGCTCTCACATCTGAGAAGATGGATCATCACCCTGAATGGTTCAATGTGTACAGTAGGGTCCAGGTCACGCTGACCACCCATGACTGTGGGGGACTGTCGGCCAAGGATGTCAAGCTGGCAAAATTCATGGAGAGAGCTGCAAGCTCCATGTGAAACTGTTAGTTGAAGGACACTCAGTTACGAACAAGGAGCATTGTTTTAGTCGTATGCGTAGAACGATTAACATAGAGGGTTACTGACTTCAGAACAGGTTTTGATCAGCTGCTATACTTGTTGTTCTTTTTTTTTTTGGTTTTGAATCCGATGCCCAGTAATACACTCAGTCTAGCTAGTACGGCAACCATTTTCGTGCAACTTGTCGGGCAACGGTGTTTCGTTGCAAGTTGGGATTGTTTGTTGCACGTATTACCACCTCCGCGGGGAACAAATTTTCATGTTGCAAAAAGCAAAAGCGACGTCTACTTTTTGCAACATGAAAATTTGTTGCTCGAGAAGGTGGTAATATTCGCAACAAACAATCTCAACTTGCAACGCAACGCAACTGGACTTTTCGTTTTTGTAAAGTTGGTTTCAAGACCAAAACTGGCCAAGTTTGAGGCTTGGCTCTTAGGCTTGGTTACGTCACTTGCTTCGAGTTCTGATTATTTTTTCGTTTGTTTTGTTTGCGTTTGTTGTGAATGGTCAGATCAGATCTTATAACTTTAGTTTTGGTCTATAGGACAGCGATTAAGACGGAACCTCTCTAATAATGATAATTGAAACAACCAAAGTCAAAAGCTGAGTCTGACAGTTAGACTCATACGGAAACGAAGAAAAGGAAGATATCATGCTAGAAAATAAAAGAAGGTAAAGATCTATAGAGGAGAATAGCGGAGAAACAAAAATGGGAGTGAACCTGGGAGGATATAGAGTATTAAATTCAGTTTTAACACGCCTGTATTAAGAAATAAAATAATAAAACAGAGTTACTGTGCATTCCTAGTTTTATAATTTTTACAGGAAACGAGAGACTGAAACGTCAAGTTCTACTGATGTGAACCCGTTTTCAGTTTAGACAGCAAGCCTAGTTCGTTATTTTTCTTCAGTGACAATGTAGGCGCGTTAAGAATCGGGAATGGCGCGATCCTCGTGGCTTCGTCCCTGATGTGCGTTCCTTGAAAGCCCCGAAACTTTTCGGGATGCCGATTTCGGGAAGGACAGTTCACACTAGTTGTGTACCATTTACAAGTGGAAAGCGTTTGGTCTACGGTTTGTGCAAATGGTAGGCAGAGGGGGAAAGGCACTTTCCATTCGAACAAAAATTCCCGAATTTTCGAAACGAGAAAGAATGGTATGAAAATTTCCTGAACGGATAATTCCGGAAACTCAGGGAGCAAAACCAGTCTCAACATTTTTCTCCTATTTCAACAAACACAACAAATTCACACAACTTATTAAATACAAAAATTATGAAATTACTAAATACTCATTCTCAAAATCGAATGTACTGAAATTTCCGGGAAGAAATTTTGGAAAATTTGGGTGTACTTGCGAGGTTGTCCTCTTTCTCGAAAATTTCGGGAAAAAGCGGAAACTGATGTTCCATTCACCACTGGAAATTTACAGAAATTCAAATGGGCATTTTCCGTTGAACGGAAAACGCCCTTCTCTCCCGAATGGGAAAATACGTTTGAGATTGGCGTGTACCATTTGCGCAGGAACTAGTTTGACTGTTCTCGCAGGGCCTGGAACTGGTAGAAAATAGGCAATGTTTTAAATCAATACTTATACAGGAGCATCCAGTTTAGCATTGCTAGTTTAAATGGAGTCCTGATATAACACAAATTTACAAGCAACATAAATGTACTAGACATAATATTAAACTTAACTAAACGTATCAGTTATCAATGATAGGCGGTATTATTGCTTAAGCTTAATCTTAAAGGGAAGGGTTCACGGTTTAGCGCATGCCCATGAGTGTGCCTGTGCTGTAGCAAGTACGCAAGCAATATTATTACATAACATTGTTAAAGAACCAATCAGAAGCAAGTAATTTGCTCCTGAGTAAAATTTTCTTGCCAGATTTCGCGTTTAATGATTTCTCAGCTATATGCACGCGCCCCTGGCAGCCATTTCACCATTTCACTAAAGCGGATGCAACCTTGGAATAAATCCTTCGCGTCAACAATAGTTAAATCCTTCGCGTCAACAATAGTTGTTGGTGCCATCCTCTAACATTTCCTGCGAATTAAGTCCTCCGCCGTTCTACCTGGGTTTACTATAGTACTGTGATCGCTGAGATACATGTGAGTGGGATTAGTAACCGATAGAATTACTAATAAATCGGAAAAACGTAATTTGATTAATGCACATGCGCGGAGGTGAACCTCTTCCTTTAAATTCGCTAAGCTTCTTTATTTACCTGATGTTTCGAGGCAAAGCATTATATGCGCGAGCACGGTTTATTCTGAAACTCCCCTGATACTTAGATGGGACACACTTTTCCGTCCAGATATTCCGGTTGGGAATTTTGGAGTACCTCTCAAGACTGTTCCGTTTATTCTGAAAATTTTCCAGTCAGACAAACCAAAATAGTCTTGTCATTTACAGTCCAACCGAAAATTGCTGTTTTTTATCAAATGGTAAACACTTACTGTATCCTGTAAACAAAGAACTTTCTAGGCGCGTAACTTTTCCATACGTTATTAATAAAAAAAACATTTCTTATCTTGAAGGCATTTTACAATAACATTTTGGTAGAATGAGTGGTTCATTTTTAAAAATGGCTTTTTAGGGCCCAAATGTTTCCCGCTGGGCTTTCGAGAAACGCACCCCTGGCCACTCGGGAGTTTTCTTACGAGCTGCGATTGCCTCACTCAAAACATGATGTTACACCTTTTGATTTGTCAAGATATCAACCGAATTAATTTGTGATGCTAATTAATTGTCACTTATTCCAGAGTCAAAAGCAGAACACAAGTGGGTATAGAAAGAAGATTCACACACGTCTCGCATTTCATTTCTGGTCAGCTGGTAAGCAAAGCGGTTGCATTTTTATTGCCCCAAGAACGAGTCCAGAAAAAATTTATCTGCACACAAAATTTTTCGTTAGCTGAGGATGAGGAATAAAGGTGAGGAACAAAACTTATTTTTAATTAACGTTTCAGGCCTTGTACGATCAGGCTATCGTTTTATCGAGTAAAATGTCCTTGAACTACGTAATGAGGTTGCAGCTTTTAAATTTTTTGGATAAAATCTTAGCCGAGTGCCATTCCGATGAAATAAAGCTGCCGAACAGTACGTTTCTGATAAGCTGGATATTAAGGCTGTACAAGGTGGTTCTATAGGTTTTAAGACGGTGGATGAAATCCAGAGGCGTGACTCGTTCAAATGAAAGATACCAAGTAGCACTTTCTCGTGGGGCTTTTTCTTCTCCTTTTCCTGCAAAATAACTTCAAGGTTTTTTTCCCCAGTATCTTAAGCGTGAACGGGTTTACAGTAACTTTGCAGCCATGCCGTGTCGTGTGATCGATCACGTTTCAGCTTTGGGTGTGGAATGGGTGAGGGGGTTGGGGGGGGGGGAGTGGAAGGTATTTTTGTAGCAACTGAACAGGTGTGAGTGTGGGCTAGGGAGAGGTTAATTTTATCGCAACTTATTGAAGGGTACGAGAGCTACAGCAGTTTGGTGAACAAAATATAGTAATTACAGTCTTGCTGAGAGTTTTAAATGAACGATATGTTCTTTGAATCAGCGCGAGGAAGTCTCTACATCTAAACAGCTCACTGAAGTTTAGTCAGGTAGACAAATACTACAGAGTCGTCAAAAATCCACCTCCCTGATAAACATGTATTCATTTCGGTGTTCCCTTCTGAACGAGTGGTACAAGTGATTTGTAATTTATCCATTAACTCTAACATGCACAGGATGAAAATCCTTAGGCCGGGGGAGGGGGACTCCCATATGAAACTAACAGGGATGCTCGTCGGAAAATTAGAATTAAACCCCTAAAGGAGACCAATCTGGGCGTGGCTCAGGCGCTATTTGACCCCTAAAGGAGACCATGCTAAAACAGACAACCAAATAACAGCTACAGTGATTTTAATTGCGCTAAAGACTGACGCTAAAGATTGACGGCGTTTGGTTTTTTCATATAGATATTTCTTTACGCACAACCCTAAGCGATACCTGTAAGGGTAAAAATTTTGGCTTTTCTTCCTGAAAACCCTAGGCGAGACCATAATCTGCAATTTACACCCCTAAGCGAGACGACGAGCATCCCCGTCAGTTTCATATGGGAGTCCTCCCCCCGGAATCCTTAGGCATCGAGGGGGGAAGCTTCCAAATCAATTATCAGATAAGAGTTGAATTTGTACAAAGGAAAGTGCCGCAAAACTAACTGATTACAAATGGTCATTTCGTTTCCATGATTTAAGTTTTTCTTTGTTTGTGAGTTCTTTCGTTCGGTATCATGTCATCCTCTCACCTGATATTGAAATGATATTTCGGCCTTGTAATGTTTACTGAGAATATTTCTTGAAACGGTAGCTCCGTAAAGTGGTCTACGCCCAACTTCGGGAAAGTATCAATATTGTCATGACTGAGTGTTTTTTTCAAAATCTAGCCAATCTCTTGTTTATTTTAACTGTTTTCAATCCAGTGAGATTTTTTTCGAACTTGAAAATGACCGTTCTTTCCAATATCAACAAAATGTCAAGCAGCTGCTGTAATTATTCGTTTGGAGACAATTAATTAGCACGTTCTGATATTGTCCAAATTCTCCTTAGTCACAATATTGGAGATGAGGTTACTCAGTACAAGTACAAGGCCAAAATGGTCAGGCATCGAGGAGTAAATTTTCGTATAAATTATCAGCCAAGAATTGAATTTGTATAACGAAAGAGAAAGGTGGCTAATCGACTGTGAATGGTCGTTTAGGCCTACTCTGGGACCCAAAGTCGCCCAAAGTCGCCTAAAGTCGCCTAAAGTCGCCCAAAGTCGCTCTAAGTCGCCTTAAATCCCTTGTATATAGTTTATATATTAATAGTAAACTATGTAAAACTTAATATAGTTTATTTTCAGTTTGCTTGCCAAGGCTGTTGCCTAACCAGAGCCCTATACAATAAAATGCCCAAGGAATCATCCTGGAGCCCCTAAGTTTCTTGTTGTGACACTTACTAACTCACAGGTTTCACTTGATGCCTTACCTTTTGGCCTGTGACCAATTCGGCAACAACCTTGCTTGCTAGCTGTTGTTAAGGTCATTGTTGCATGTTTATGTACTACTAATGTCTTTAGTGTGCGGGTCCATACCAACATCACAAGAGGTCATTAGAAATTCCAAGGGGGGTGGGGGCAGTGGAGGCTCTTGAAAGCCACCAAACTAGAATTTCCAGAAGGGTGGGGTGGAATAGGGGGTTGGTGGAGCATTCAAACTAAAACATTTTCATGGGGATAGTATGGATATTTTCTGTAACAATGCATTATGGTGTACCATGATGATTCCCATGTATATCTTTACCACAACTGTACTTAGGTTCACCTTGGCATTTCCAATGAAGTCACTGAAGGTTACCTAAAATTGCCTAAAGTCACTCAAAATCGCCCAAAGTCGCCTAAAGTCGCCCAAAATCGCCTTAAATCGCCCAAAATCGCCCAAAATTGCCCGTAATTTTGGACAAAATAAGCTAAAATCGCCTAAAGTCGCCTTAAGTCGCCCAAAGTTACGGCGACTTTGGGTCCCAGAGTAGGCCTTCGTTTGTCTGTGATTACAATTTGCTTTTTTATTTGCGTGGTCATTCCTTTGATATGATGTCATCTTCTTACTTGATATTGAAAGGATATTTCCGTTTTGTAATTTATAGTGAATGTATACAACTTGACGAAACGGTAGTTTCGTAAAGTGGTATACGTCCGACGTCGGGAAAAGGATCAATATTGTCACGATTGATTTTGTGCATGCCAACTTTTGTTTATTTTAACTGTTTTCAATCCGATGAGAAACTTCTATTTTTCGAATTGGAAATCGATCTCACTTTGCAATATCAACAAAATGTCAAGAAACTGTGATTCTTCATTCGAAGACTGATTAACTAAGCTTGCTCATATCGTCCGAATTCTCCTCAGTAACATTAGAGGTAATGAACGGCACTTGATAAGAGAAATTTTAGTTTAAGAGTGTTTGAAGATATGAGCCTTTTTTCTTCGAGTGTTAAATTCGTGTGATAATGGCATTCGATCGTGTTAACAAACTAGAAAAAGTGTTAATTAGCTAACTAGAAAAATGTTAATTCTCACCCGAGAATTCGGTGGGAATTAATCTTTGAAGTTCCATGAAAATTACGAATGAAGATCTCAAGACGTTCTGACTGTATAACGGTAGTTTTTAGTTCGTTCATTGTTCTAAGGTTTACCTAGATAGTACATAAGCAACCTCATATTACGGCTCAGTTGCAAGGTTGCAAATAGATTTTGACAGCTTTTGCTAGTAAATAAAAAAAAAAGATTTTTTTTCAGACAAACAAACATCCTTATTAACGTGTGAACAACAGTAGAAAACTCCACTTGGCATTTCAGCTGAACCAACAATGCATCATACCACAGACATATGTTTTCACAGGCTGCCGAGAGAGACTGTGACAATTATCTTCTTGTACTATTACCCTTTCACTCTACATAGCACAAAGGTTAAAAATGGCGAAAACGCGAAATATTGTAAAACGCGTAAACGCGTACATATCGGTACGCGTTTTGGATTCCATCCACAGACTCAAAAGTTAGAACCACCTTGCACAGTATAATAAACAGCACCACAAGAAAGTACTGCTCAGTAGCTTTCATTTGAATGGTCACACTTTAGGATTTCATCCGCGGACTCAAAAATTAGAACCACCTTGTACAGTACAATAAACAGCACCACAGGAAAGTACTGCTCAGTAGCTTTCATTTGAATGGTCACTCTTAAGGATTTTATCCACAGACTCAAAAGTTAGAACCACCTTGTACAGCATAATAAACAGCACCACAGGAAAGTATTGCTCAGGAGCTTTCATTTGAATGATCACACGTTCGAATTTCATCCTCAGACTCAAAGCTTAGAACCACCTTGTGAAACAGCAACACAGGAAAGTACTGCTCAGTAGCTTTTATTTGAATGGTCGCACTTTAGGATTTCATCCACACACGCAAACGTTAGAACCACCTTGTGCAGTATAGTAAACAGTACCACAGGAAAGTATTAGTTATTGAATTCAGAAGCTTTAGGGTTTCATCCACAGACTCGAAATTTGGAGTTCAGGAACGGCCTTTCTGTAGATTCAGAAGTAGGAACCAGCTATAATGATCAGTTATATACCGCAAGGAAAGTACAACTCGGTGGCTTTTAGCCATGGTCACAGTTAAGCATTTCATCAACAGGATCAGTAGTTAATACCCGATATAATATTAATTACCCATGCAATATCAACAAGCATGTCCTCCTCTGTTCTTCATATATTTCTTATGGTACTAATTGGGAGAATTTGCTTACACATCAAGACATTTTATCTTTGTTGATCATTCCCTTTGTTCTCATGACCTGCATGTTTCATACAAGTGATAATGAAAGGAGAAATTAGATGCTCGTCACTTAGGGATAACTGACCTTGCGCCAGCCGGGTATGATTCTCGGGTTGCGAGAGAGGATTTAGATTTTTACGCTATAATGCTCCCACTCGTAATCGCCAATATTACTTTAAATAAGTTGCGCTTGCCTCACGACGATTTGTTGCACTTTGCAATGAATCACGAGGTGAAGATACCTCAAAATTTTTCTCCCTCCTACTGAGCTGCTTGGTCTCAGTCACGTCAGGAACCTGGTAGACTACAAGCCGAGTGTTTCTTTCCGCTCAGGGATAGTCGAGGCCGAGAGGGCGTGAAAATCGTCCGCGGCGTTGAAACGTGACGTGCGTGTCGAGCCGCTAGCCGTAGTGTGCTGCTCGTAATCTAGGAACCTGGCAAACAGGAAACAAAATGCGCGCAAATGCGCTGAAATGCAATCTAAAGACGAAAGCCGTATCAAATGGATCCTTTTCATTTATTCCGCTTTAAAGTGGGATAATTTCTTAAATATCATTTTCCAAATCACTGCGAAAAACCAAGGTTACTGAGCATTGTGCTAAAACAGCCCTCATTTTAATGGTCACACAACAGAAGGAGACATGAAAGCTAAACTCATACTCAGTACTCTGGCTACTATTATGGGAGTAAAAGGTACGCTCTTGACTTGGTACCTATAGCCGGCACTTTTGTCAATGCAATATGAATGTTGGGGAAAATAGAATTTAATGACAAGGCCGCATTAATTTTTATATAGGATCACATTCAATGAATGGTGAACGGTAATCAGTGTCGTTACCCGGGGGGGGAGGACATTCAGTAGAAGCTCGGGGAGGGAGGTGCGGCCCGGCTGTTTAAGACACTAATATCTGATTTTGCTACCCTGTTTTAGAGAGAGTTCAGATTTTTCGTACCCTATCTAAGACATTTAACCCAACATCATACCCCCTTTACGGCTAGAATCGACTAGTTAGAGCTTGTTTCACTTCAATATGCTGTACATTGGAAAACTGGTAAAATTTCAGCTTGTAATGAGGTTTCTGTAAATTAACGAATATATAAGGTCGTGTAACGTTACCCTGGTTTAAGACAAAAATTGATAAAATCGATACCCGTAATTCTCTGAAAACCATACCCTATCGAGCCGCACGTCCCCGTTAAGGCCACCTAAGGGAGTACCCCCCCCCGGGTGTCGTTGTTCCGTTCGTGCCAATGCGTTAATCGAGTACTGAGGTGATTCCTCCTGTTCTTTTGCTGATGATCGTTTGAGTCTGTGGATAAAACTTCAAAAATAACATTTTGAGAGAAAGCTAATTATATTATCAGAATTTTGGACTACCTCTTAAGACGGTTCCGTTTATTCTGGAAATTTTCTAGTCCGGCAAACCAAAATAGTCTTGCAGTTTACAGTCCAACCGAAAATTGCTGTTTTTTTATTAAATGGTAAATACCCTCTGTATCATGAAAACAAAGAACTTTCTAGGCGCGAAACTTTTCCATACGTTATTAATTAAAAAACATTTCTTATCTTGAAGGCATTTTACAATAACATTTTGGTAGAATGAGTGGTTCATTTTTAAAAATGGCTTTTTAGGGCAGAACTGTGTCCCGCTGGGCTTTCGAGAAACGCACCCCTGGCCACTCGGGAGTTTTCTTACGAGCTGCGATTGCCTCACTCAAAACATGATGTTACACCTTTTGATTTGTCAAGATATCAACCGAATTAATTTGTGATGCTAATTAATTGTCACTTATTCCAGAGTCAAAAGCAGAACACAAGTGGGTATAGAAAGAAGATTCACACACGTCTCGCATTTCATTTCTGGTCAGCTGGTAAGCAAAGCGGTTGCATTTTCATTGCCCCAAGAACAAGTCCGGAAAAAATTTATCTGCACACAAAATCTTTCGTTAGCTGAGGATGAGGAATAAAGGTGAGGAGCAAAACTTATTTTTAATTAACGTTTCAGGCCTTGTACGATCAGGCTATCGTTTTATCGAGTAAAATGTCCTTGAACTACGTAATGAGGTTGCAGCTTTTAAATTTTTTGGATAAAATCTTAGCCGAGTGCCATTCCGATGAAATAAAGCTGCCGAACAGTACGTTTCTGATAAGCTGGATATTAAGGCTGTACAAGGTGGTTCTAGAGGTTTCGAGACGATGGATTAAATCCAGAGGCGTGACCCGTTCAAATTAAGGCTACCAAGTAGCACTTTCTCGTGGGGCTTTTTCTTCTACTTTTCCTGCAAAATAACTTCAAGGTTTTTTTCCCCAGTATCTTAAGCGTGAACGGGTTTACAGTAAACTTTGCAGCCATGCCGTGTCGTGCAATCGATCACGTTTCAGCTTTGGGTGTGGAATGGGTGAAGGGGTTGGGGGGGGGGGGGGGTGAGTGGAAGGTATTTTTGTAGCAACTGCGCGGGTGTGAGTGTGGGGTAGGGAGAGGTTAATTTTATCGCAACTGATTGAAGGGTACGAGAGCTACAGCAGTTTGGTGAACAAAATACAGTAATTACAGTCTTGCTGAGAGTTTTAAATGAACGATATGTTCTTTGAATCAGCGCGAGGAAGTCTCTACATTTAAACAGCTCACTGAAGTTTAGTCAGGTAGACAAATACTACAGAGTCGTCAAAAATCCACCTCCCTGATAAACATGTATTCATTTCGGTGTTCCCTTCTGAACGAGTGGTACAAGTGATTTGTAATTTATCCGTTAACTCTAACATGCACAGGATGAAAATCCTTAGGCATCGAGGGGGGAAGCTTCCAAATCAATTATCAGATAAGAGTTGAATTTGTACAAAGGAAAGTGCCGCAAAACTAACTGAGTACAAATGGTCATTTCGTTTCCATGATTTAAGTTTTTCTTTGTTTGTGAGTTCTTTCGTTCGGTATCATGTCATCCTCTCACCTGATATTGAAATGATATTTCGGCCTTGTAATGTTTACTGAGAATGTTTCTTGAAACGGTAGCTCCGTAAAGTGGTCTACGCCCAACTCCGGGAAAGTATCAATATTGTCATGACTGAGTGTTTTTTTCAAAACCTAGCCAATCTCTTGTTTATTTTAACTGTTTTCAATCCAGTGAGATTTTTTTCGAACTTGAAAATGACCGTTCTTTCCAATATCAACAAAATGTCAAGCAGCTGCTGTAATTATTCGTTTGGAGACGATTAATTTAGCGCGTTCTCATATTGTCCAAATTCTCCTTAGTCACAATATTGGAGATGAGCTTACTCGGTACAAGTACAGGGCCAAAATGGTCAGGCACCGAGGCGTAAATTTTCGTATAAATTATCAGCCAAGAATTGAATTTGCATAACGAAAGAGAAAGGTGGCTGAATCGACGGCGAATGGTCGTTTTGTCCGTGAGTTTAATTTGCTTTTTTATTTGCGTGTTCATTCCTTTGATATCATGTCATCTTCTTACCTGGTATTGAAAGGGTATTTCCGTTTTGTAATTTATAGTGAATGTATACAACTTGCGGCATACGTCAACCGTCGGGAAAAGGATCAATATTGCAATGATTGATTTTTTGCATGCCAAACTTTTGTTTATTTTATCTTTTTTTGCAATCCGGTGAGAAATTTTTATTTTTCGAGTTGGAAATCGATCTCTCTTTGCAATATCAACAAAATGTCAAGAAACTGTGATTCTTCATTCGAAAACTGATTAACTAACCTTGCTGATATCGTCGGAATGAACCCAGTCCTTAGTGACATTAAAGGTATTGAACGACCTTGATAAGAGAAATTTTTGGTTAAGAGTGCTTTAAGATATGAGCCTTTTTTCTTCGAGGTTCAATTCGTGCGATAATAGCACTCGTGTTAACAAAGTAGAAAAAGTGTTAATTAACTAACTAGAAAAATATTAATTCTTACCTCAGACTTCGGTGGGAATTTATTTGAAGTTCGGTGAAAAGTACCAATGAAGATCTCAAGACGCCGCTCTGACTGTACAACTATAGTTTTTATTTCGTTCATTGTTCTAAGTTTTACCCGGATAGCACAAAAGCAACGACAACTGCAGAGGCCCATATTACGGCTCAGATGCAAGGTTGCTAATAGATTTTGACAGCTTTCGCAAGTAAATAAAAAAAAAATGATTGTTTTTCAGACAAACAAACATTCTTATTAACGTGTGATCAACAGAAGAAAACTCCACCCGGCATTTCAGCTGAACCAACAATGCATCATACCACAGACGGCATACTTTTTCACAGGCTACCGAGAGAGACTGTGACAATTGTCTTCTTCTGCTACACTCTTTTTTTTTATAAGAACGTCGAATTTTTTAGCTGAGGCTGAACCGGAACTGAATGTTGTTATTTTTTTGGCGATTTGAGTCTGAAACGTTCTTAACAATGCTCTTAAGATTAATCGTATAGTATTTCAGTAAATCATAGTTCTGAATGAAAGAAAGAACAAATAGGTCACGTTCTACCAATTTCCCCAAAGTTATACGCGTTTGCTTTAAAAAAAAATCAATGGAAGATGATTTGCAACATCACAAAAATTCTAGCATTTGGGGCTCAAGTAGGCTGTAAATTACTTTCATCAAATTATTACACTTAATTTTATTCTCGCATAGCTTGTTCTACAAATATGAAGACCAAATACAGACGTTCTTCACAACATCACAGGCTGGGTATGTTCTTAGCATGTTCTTAAAATTTTGGCCAATCCCAACCTTGACGTTCTTATAAAAAAGGTTCTTATAAAAAAAAAGAAAGAGTGTATTACCTTTTCACTCTACACAGCAGAAAAGATGAAAAAAATGGAGAAAAATGCGAAATATTGTAAAATACGTAAACGCGCACATATTGTACAGACTCAAAAGTTAGAACCACCTTGTACGGCATAACAAACAGCAACACAGGAAAGTACTGCTCAGTAGCTTTCATTTGAATGATCACACTTCAGGATCTCATCCTCAGACTCAAAAGTTAGAACCGCCTTGTCTCAACAGCAACACAGGAAAATACTGCTCAGTAGCTTTCACACTTCAGGATTTCATCCACACACTCAAACGTAGTACCACCTTGCCCAGTATAGCAACCAGTACCGTCAGGAAGTACTGTTCAGTAGCTTTACGTTCTCATCCACAGACTCGAAATTTGGAGTTCGGGAACGGCCTTTCTGTAGACTCAGAAGTAGGAACCAGCTATAATAATCAATTATATACCGCAAGGAAACTACAACTCAGTGGCTTTCATTTCATGGTCGCAGCTAAGCATTTCATCAACAGAATCAGTAGTTAATACCGGATATAATATTAATTACCCATGCAATATCAACATGCATGTTGTCCTCACTGTTCTTCATATATTTCTTATGGTACTAGTTGGGAGACTTTGGTTACACATCAAGACATTTTATCTTTGTTGATCATTTCCTTTGTTCTCATGACCTCCATGTTTCATAAAAAGTGATATTGAAAGGAGAAATTAGATGCTCGTCACTTAGGGATAACTGACCTTGCGCCAGCCGGGTTTGATTCGCGGGTTGCGAGAGAGGATTTAGATTTTTACCCCGCCGTCAGGACGGGGTCTAGCAATACTTCTCCTTTTTACCCCGCCGTCAGGACGGGGTCTAGCAATACTCCTTTTTTTTTTTTTTTTTTTTTTTTTTGTCGTGGTCAGTTGCCCCAGACCTCCGCTCGGTCAAAACAATACTTGCCGGTAAACTTTGTTCATTTAGTGTTTATTCGCCAGAATTTTCATGAAAGTTGGTGTAGAAAATTACCGGCGATTTAATGGCATGAAAATTCCTTCGATGAAAGCAAGAACGAAGGTGCTAGCGAGCTTTGAAGCTGGCATGAATTTGCCAAACCTGCCCTGGCACGTAAACATTACATCACTGAAACACAAAAGGTGATCCGGGGAAGTCCCTTGCTTTCGCCAAGTTGAAAAATTCAACAGTGAAATGCAAGCATATTTTTGGCAGTTTTGCTTTGCTTCCCCGAAATCTTTAGGGAAAGTTGTGTAGAAAAGTACAAGAAATTCAATGGAGTTGACTTCTCTTCAATGAGAGCAAGGACGAAGGTGCTAGCGACCTTTGAAAGCAAGTGATTCATGCTACGTGCCGTAGCACATAAACATTACGTCATTGAAACACAGAAGCCGATTCGGAGAAGTAAACTTGCTTGCGCCAAATCACTCATCGAATCACGGCCTAAAATAGACTTTTACGGTTTTTCATAGCTACCAGTTTCCTTTAGATTTTAGAATGAGTTTTTTATCAAGAAATCTATTTAAATTTCCGTGCCCTTGCTATTTAGAATTACGCTGACATGTCAGTTCGTTTATTTAAAAAAAACGTGACTTAACTGAGTCACGCTATGGTCAAAATATTTCGTCACGTTCTTCTTCGCGAAAGCTAGGACAAGTGGATGACCAAGGATGAGGGATGGGGTTCATACTATCAGGGATTCATGTTACCACAGGGAGAAGGGTGCGGAGCAGACGCATAAGGGGAAATGGCAGCAAACACAGGTACGATAAATCATCAACTTTAAAATTTACACCACTTGAGCTCGTATCTTGAGTGACCGTAATATATTTTGCTCCCTGGGAGGAGAAAAACGGCGGGGTCCAATGAAAGTAGGAACGAAGGTGCTAGCGAGCTTTGAAGCTGGAATGAATTCGCCTAACTTGCCGTGGCGCGTAAACATTACATCACTGAAACACAGAAGCCGATTCGGGGAAGTCCTTGCTTTCGCCAAGTTGAATAATTCAACAGTCAAATGCAAGCATTTTTTTGGCAGTTTTGCTTTGCTTCGCCAAAATCTTTAGGGAAAGTTGTGTAGAAAAGTACAAGGAATTCAATGGAGTTAACATTTCTTCGACGAGAGCAAGGACGAATGTACTAGGGAGCTTAAGTTTGAAAGCTGGCATGAACTCGCGATCGCTATGAGCTTAGTAATTTATGATGTAAAGTATGTATGTATGAGTGCCAAGAAGTGAGTAATACTGCCGTCCATAATTTCCCCCCGACCACAGGCCTTAAAAGTAAGAAATTAGAAATGAGAACCAAGATAAAAGAAAAATCTTTGACCCCGGCGGGATTCGAACCCAAGACCTCCGGATTAGAACACCGTCGCTCAACCAACTGAGCTACGAGGCCAGGCTGAGTCACGCTATGATCAAAATAATAGTTTCATCACGCTTTTCGTCACGCACGCTAAAACAGGATGATTAGGCAAGTCGTGCCTTGATTTATATTATCATCGCAAGCACGTAAAAGCTACGATAAATCACCAACTTTTACCTGGCCGTAATATATTTTGGACCCCAAGGGCAGAGAGAACAACGGCGGGGTTAATGCCCCCTGGGGCTTTTCTTGTTTACGCTATAATGCTCCCACTCGTAATCGCCAATATTACTTTTAAATAAGTTGCGCTTGCCTCACGACGATTTGTTGCACTTTGCAATAAATCACGAGGTGAAGATACCTCAAAATTTTCCTCCTTCCTACTGAGCTGCTTGGTCTCAGTCACGTCAGGAGCCTGGTAGACTACAAGCCGAGTCTTTCTTTCCGCTCAGGGATAGTCGAGGCCTAGAGGGCGTGAAAATCGTCCGCGGCGTTGAAACGTGACGCGTGTGTCGAGCCGCTAGTTATAGTGTGCTGCTCGTAGTCCAGGCACCTGGCAAACAGGAAACAAAATGCGCTAATGCGCTGAAATGCAATCTAAAGACGAAAGCCGTATCAAATGGATCCTTTTTATTTTTTCCGCTTTTAAAGTGGGATAATTTCTTAAATATCATTTTGCAAATCACCGCGAAAAACCAAGGTTACTGAACATTGTGCTAAAACAGCCCTCATTTTAATAGTAACACAACAGAAGGAGACATGAAAGCTAAACCCATACTCAGTACTATGGCTACTATTATGGGAGTAAAAGGTACGCTCTTGACTTGGTACCTATAGCCGACACTTTTGCTAACGCAATATAAATGTTGGGGAAAATAGAATTTAATGACAAGGCCGCATTAATTTTTAGATAGGATTACATTCAATGAATGGTGAACGGTAATCAGTGTCGTTGTCCGGGGGGTGGGGCATTCAGTAGAAGCTCGGGGAGGGAGGTGCGGCCCGGCTGTTTAAGACACAATTATCTGATTTTGCTACCCTGTTTTAGACAGAGTTCAGATTTTTCGTACCCTATCTAGGACATTTAACCCAACATCATACCCCCTTTACGGCTAGAATGGACTAGTCAGAGCTTGTTTTATTTCAATATGCTGTACGTTGGAAAACTGGTAAAATTTCAGCTTGTGGTGAGGTTTCTGTAAATTAACGAATATATAAGGTCGTGTAACGTTACCCTGGTTTAAGAGAAAAATTGATAAAATCGATACCCCGTAATTCTCTGAAAACCATACCCTATCGAGCCGCACGTCCCCGTTAAGGCCACATAAGGGAGTAACCCCCCTCCCCCCCCCCCCCGGGTGTCGTTGTTCCGTTCGTGTACAATGCGTTAATCGAGTACTGAGATGATTCCTCCTGTTCTTTTGCTCATGATCGTTTGAGTCTGTGGATAAAACCTCAAGAATGACATTTTGAGAGAAAGCTAATTATATTATCGGTACTTTCCTTAGTGCTTAGTCAGTGGTTTTCATTTCGCATGGGAAAACCTAAAAAAACGTGGTAAATTTAGACCTAATTAAGCTCTTAGATTAAGAGATTTTTTTCAATACGTGAGGTACTTCAAATTTTATAGTGACATTCATTTCCTTTTGCAATGACGTCGGTTAGTTACGAGTAAGTAACCTGATCACGTACACAAAAACCTTATGTATGACAGGCCTTTCAGTAGTGAATTCATAAATTGGAGCACGTCCCATCCCAAATCATCTTGGAGATTTTCTTGTCAACGAGCTCGAGCAGTTTTAAGTCTGCAGGGTGCTTGTCATTCTGTATCCTTTCTGAAGAAACGTCTCGGGATCATTGATTTGCGATGACAGGTGGGGATCTCTAATCGTCGTACGTCCATCTATTAATTCAGTCTACTTCTAAGATAGTTGTTCAATTACGCCATTGCCATGAAACCACACAATTTCTTTTTGCCACAGAAAAAAGCAGTTCTTAGAAAGTTGGAGATCATAAAATGACCAAAGATAAGAGTGGTATACCTATATTCCGCGCTCAGGCAGAAATACACAGCTAAAATGGGTGGGTGGGGGAAAATGCCTCAGTATGCGTAACATAAGTAGGTGTAAGAGGACTAATTCGGAGCTCAGTGACCTGATACAATGGGATAAGTTGTACAATTATTGTCTCTAAACACGTGCTTAAAAAAGGAAATTAAAACGGTCGGTGCATAAGAGATTGCGGCCCACGATTATCCTATTCTAAAAAAAATGTATCTTTTTAATTTCACCACCGATGGTACTGCAGCTCTCTTCGATTTCGTGACACTGGCGAAGGGATGCTCGAATTTGGTAAAAAAGATTGAGAAGAGAAGTGCTGAAAGCGAGGATTGTGCCCACAGATTGTTGCGTCACTCTAGTCCTTTCGCTCTTATACGAGATCGCACGACCGTTACCTATAATGAGAACACTAAAGCCTCATTTACACTAAGGAAAAACTAGGCTAGGCAAGGATGAACATCGCCAAGGGTAACTTAACTTTTTGGAGAGGCAAGGATAGTTCGCTGACATAACTTATGCGATTACCGGTTTTGTATAAGTCAAGGATGTTTTGTTCCAGGTGAGGATCGAAATAACGAAGGTGAGCATGCGCAATTATAAAAAGCAACATGGCGTCCACAGTATCGCCAGTTCTGTTAAGTTTGTTTCACTCCGTTCGACGGAAAGTAAAGGCACCTGGGGAAGAAAGTGATCGTAGGCAATAACAGCAACGCACTGGAGAGTCAGTCATCATAAGCATAGGTAGGAGAGCGTTCAGGATCTTAAAATCAAAGAAAATGAGTTATTCAGTTGGTGATACTGATGTCTGTTTTCTCTGTTTCGGATTTTTCGGATCGTCGATGCTGAGTCAAACGGTTTCTTCTGCCATAAATCGAGTAATTGGTTGACTTTCTCTGTATTCCACGTTGCCCTCCCGTTCTCCTCGGTTGCTATTTTGAAACTGTTGACCAGTTTAAAGCGTGCGCTGTAACTTTTGGGAATGCGCACAACCATCAGAAAAAGTCGAATTTTTATAGGGGAAAAAGGACAGTATCCGGACTTAGTCCCAAAACCAAAAACAAAACTTCGGCAAGACAAGGCAGGCTTACACTGTTTACGCTTCACAATTCACCCTTGCCTTGCCGAAAATGTTTATTACCCATGCCGATATTCCTCCTTGCCTAGCCGCTTTTTTCTGTATTGTAAATAGGGTTTAATAGATGTTCGAATCTTTCGAAATCCGATAAACACTGGTTTTTTTTCCGCTACCGGAGAAAAAAATTTCCCTGGGCACGATTTGTGGTAATTCTACGTATCATTTTAAAAAAAATAGGAAATCAGGTCAAGAGGCCGAGGCTAGAAAACAAGAGGCGGGAAAGTGGAAATAAACCTTACACCCCCCCCCCCCCTCCTCCCTCCTCCACCCGCTCAAAACAACAAAGTAGGGAGCTTAGGCAACCACGACGGCAACGCGAAGGAAAACGTCACTTTAAAATGACTTCATAATCTTTTAAACTTCATCCGATTATTCTGACTCGTTTAATCTGTCTGAATGTAGTCGAAGTATCCAGGAGATGAATTTGCAAGGTCGGCGTTACAGTTAAAGGAGAAAAACGAAAATTCACCGTCGTGTGTTCACGTTCTACGCAAAACTTTGAATTTGATCATTTCACGTTGTAGTTGTGCACAGAACGGCAAAGAAATATACTAAAAAATATAATGCACGTCCAGATCATTGTTTTGCTAATTAAAGCTTTAATTTTGTGACGTTCTTGTTAGCAGTCTCCCTAATGTCGACCTGACAAAAGCACAACATGCATCTTAAACACATTTGCATCAATATCCGATTTGTTTCTTCATTGCAGGGGTTGTTTGGATCTATGCGGTGGTTTTTGCTGTTGCATTGGGATCCGCTTACAACACGTCGTCATGGCAACGCTTTTGGTGGTGGACACCAGGGCAGAGTTGGCCTGCAGGTGCAAATGATGTGTTAAAGAATGCTTACGGAACGTGCAAACCTGGAGATCTGTACTGTTTCCAACGGCTTCCCTCTTGGGCTGAAGAAGATACTACCGAACTCATTGCAATCGACTCTGAAGGAACTGTTTATCAGTGGAAGTTTGACTCCAAAAACCCAACCGCCCATGCAGTATGGCTAGCTTTTCACGACCACCAAGAAACGGCCAATGGAAAGATTGTAAACAACAAAGCCTGGGATCCTGTGACCTTGGAAGGCAATAAACCCAAGGCGACTCAAGACTCTTTTATGTACCGCGATCAGAATGGTGTAAAGTCCTTTCTCCTGGACGACGACAACTGTGACTGCCTATCTACCTTGAGTATGGGTCACGGAATGTGCCTTGCTGGTCACCAAACCAAGTACAGCAAAGCTAATGTTTTTGGTGTCGATAAACTGTACGACCCAGGTTGTCGAGGACCATCTCCAGACTATGGTCTCTCACTTTACTTTCGAACCGCGAAAAAGCTGAGTCTGGACGACTTTGGTGGAGGTTGGAGAGCTTTCTGGTGGTATGAAAAGGACACCACTTGGCCAGGGCAAGTAAAAGATATCCTTAGAAGTCCTTACGGTTCTTGTAAAGAATTCGATCTCTTTTGCTTTCAGCGTCTTCCCGGCTGGCTTAAGGAAAACGACACTGAGCTACTGGCTATAGATTCAGTGGGGACAGTCTATAAATGGGCCTTTAATCCCAAGAACCCAGTTTCACATGCAGCCTGGCTCGCATTCCACGATCATCAAGAAACACTTCACAAAGCTGTTCTCAACTCGAATCCTTGGAATCCACAGGCACTCAAAGGAACTGCGCCTAAAAGCGCTCAAGACTCTTTTATGTACCGTGAACAAAACGGAGTGAAATCTCTTCTACTCGATGACGACAACTGTGACTGTTTGTCATCACTCAACCTTGGTCACGGCATGTGTAATGCTGGCCATTCCACAAGTTACAGCAAAGCTAATGTTTTTGGAGTTGACGCCCTCTACGATAGTGGGTGCCACGGCCCAGTTCCGACCACAGGACTGACTCTTTACTATCGCGCCCGACGTCCAGATATGCATGGTTTTGGCGGGAAATGGAGAGCATTCTGGTGGTGGAATGCTGGTGTGGATTGGTCCGCCTGTGAATCCCAGCTGGCAAACGATGTGCTTGAAAAGCCGTACGGAACATGCTCGGGTGGTGACCCGTTTTGTTTTCAGCGGCTTCCAGCGTGGCTTGAGGAGGACTCCTCAGTGATTTTGGGAAAGGACTCTCAAATGAACGTTTATAAATGGAGGTTCAACTCCTCTAATCCCACGGCTAAGGCAGCATGGAACGCGTTTCATAACCATAAAGAGACAGCGGCCGGTGCAGTGTTGAACAAGGCGACCTGGAATCCCCAGGTCTTGCAAGGAAAATCACCCGCCGTTGACCAGGATTCGTTCACTTATCGCGATACAAATGGCGTAAAATCCGTGCTACTGGATGATGACAACTGCGATTGCCTGTCTACAATCCAGCTCGGCGCAACTGTCTGTAGTAACAACCTTAATCCGAACGCACGTGGCGTCGACCTCCTGTACGATCCTGTTTGTAACCTTCCAAGGCCTTATAATGGATTAACTCTTTACTTCCAAGTTCCTGAGCAATCGTTAACCTTCCAAGGATATGGGTACAAGTGGACAGCCTTCTGGTGGTGGCCAAAAGATGGACAGTGGCCAAGAAACGTAACCGACGTGTTGGAAAACCTCATGGCGTTTGCAAGGAGACCGATGTTTACTGCTTTGGAAGGCTTCCATCAAATGCTGAAGAAGATAGAACCAAACTGCTTGCTATTGACACCGAAGGAAACGTCTACATGTGGAAATTTTCTTCTGGAAATCCAACAGCGCATGCAGCCTGGAAGGCCTTCCACGACCACAAGGAAACACCTCACAAGGCAATCTTGAACAACAAATCTTGGAATCCGAAAGTATTAAAAGGAACTGCACCAAAAGCCGTCCAAGACTCCTTTATGTACCGATCGCAAGCTGGTGTGAAGTCCCTTCTTTTAGATGATGACAACTGTGATTGCTATTCAACACTCAGCTTAGGACACGGTATGTGCAGTGCTGGGTTTTCCACAAGTTACGGCCCTGTGAACAGATTTGGTGTTGACGCCCTGTACGATGATCACTGTAACACTCCCCGACCAAGCGTAGGTCTGGCTTTGTATTATTCCGTGGCAGAAGAGGTACTAACCATTATTATTAATAATATTTAATTTAGTAATTACAGTTTATATCTTAAATGGTAAAAATTTAATTATCTTTGTCCTCTGAGGGTGCCAAAGAATACATTTGACAAATTTCATTAACCGGTCTACTAAACATGAAAAAGGAAAAGCGATACAAGAATTGAAGCAGTAGTAGTAGTAGTAGTAGTAGTAGTAGTAGTACTACTACTACTACTACTACTACTACTACTAAAACTTTATTTTTCACGAATGCTTATAATTGATAGTGTTACTTATTCTTCATCAATAAAATGACAGTAGTTCCATATTAATAATGACAATCTGGATAACGAGGATGGTAGTTATAATGGCGTTGAGTGTTCTTTTACCCTTGCTGTGAGTATTTCAGCGAGTTAAATTTAATTTACAATGAGTAGAGGCTGTCCAATCTAACAAGGGTCTGATCATTTTAAGGTAGCGCATCAGATGGCCTCGTGCAAACACGGTGGAAACTGGCTCTCGTTCTGGTGGTGGACCGCTGATGCAACTTGGCCTTCTAAGGAAAGTGACGTGTTAGCCTACCCCTATGGCTACTGCAGCTCATATAGCGTGTATTGCTTTGGACGCATCCCATCCTGGGCTAGAGAGGACTCCACAGAAATGCTTGCCATCGACTCTGAAGGAAATGAGTACCTCTGGAAATTCGACTCCTACAATGCTGTTGCGCATGCGGCATGGTTGGCTTTCCATGACCACGTGATTACTCTGGCTGGCAAGGTCGTCAACAGTGCAGACGCTTGGGATCCAGTGGTTCTCAAGGGAACAAAACCGAAAGCAAAGCAAGACTCGTTCATGTATCGTGAACAGAACGGCGTCAAGTCCATTTTGTTGGATGATGACAACTGCGATTGCCTCACTACTCTGAATATTGGTCATGGTATGTGTAAGGCGGGGCACAGCACCAACTACGGGCCTGCAAACCAGTTTGGAGTGGATGCTCTTTACGACTCGTACTGCAACGTACCTCGACACGAAGTTGGTCTGACGCTCTACTTCCGGGTAAAATAGTTCCGTTAGAGTTAAGCAATGGAAAGCCGCCAGTTTAACGATTAATAGCATTAGCTCCTACTTACTCAAGAACAAGACTGGACATACATAATATATGTGAGGTTAGAAGCTTTATAACTGGAACATATCTATAGTATTATTAGTGTAAAAATAAGAATAGGGTTTCACTGACTCGGGAACAAGGTTATGTGCTAGAAAGCATTTGTGCTTAAAAGTTCCTATCAAGGATATACACAGTTACTCGAAGCAGTGATGTAAACTAATAACGGGTAAAATGGCCAATAAAACATTGCGTGATGTTGTCGTTGTTGAAAATGATCAGTTTAATTCACGGCATCCCCGTCCATCCCTGTAAAAGAAAGCCCGGTGATTGCAGCCCTGCGTAGTCATCCCCTACTGTTGTGACCGGCAAACCGTACGTGTTGTGAAGCTTAACCCTTTAACTACCAAGGGTGCCTAAAATCAAAATTCAAGACGAATCCCAAATTCCATGATGTAAAATACTAAAATATAAATAGTACCATGTGAAAGTACTGCTGAAGAGGTTTCATTTGAGTGGTCTTACCATAGGATTTCATCCACAGACTCCGGGAGTGAAAGGGTTAAAAACATAATACTTGAAAAGGGGTGGGGCGGAGTGGGAGAGCCTGCAATTGATAAGTCCTGCTAACGAGTGCTCCATACATTGGCCAGGGGAATCCTCAAAAATGATGACTTGAGTCTCCCAGTAACCCGGCCTAGCAGTAAGAGCATCCGATCGGTTTGCGGAAGGTCATGAGTTTGACTCCCCTCGGAGATCAAGATTGTTTTGTGCGATGCTGCGTACATGACCGACCTCGACATTATTTACTTTCTCTTTATCACCAGTCTCTAATTAGGATTTATAGCAAACAGATTGAACCCAGGAGCCTTGGTAGCACGCTTCAATAAATCTGCTCATAAAATGGAATAGTCCGCCTGTCGGCATTGCCCGTAAAAAAGGAAGGAAAAAAGAGGATTTCTCTCCCTTTTTCCCTTCTTATTTTCATTTTGGTAAACCTCGTCTCACTATAGATGATTCTGGCTGATTTTTGAGAAGAGTGCGAGTAGTACTTGCTACGCGAGTGGAACGTCGTACTACTCGCGATCTTCTCGCTCGCAGTCTTAGGGCCTGGCTAAACTAGGAAACATTGTTGCGGAAACACTCTTTCCAGACATGTTAAACATACGTTTCGGAAGCCAAATTTGCGTCCGTGAAGCAGAAATGTTTTTGACTTGATTCAGAAACATTTCCTTGCTTCCCAGAGGCAAAATTTGCTTCCGCAACACCTTTCTCGCGCGGCTAAACTGGGAAACATTTGCGCCTGCAGCAATGTTTCCGCAACAATGTTTCCTAGTTTAGGCAAGCCCTTATGATTGGGGTGTAAGACATGTTAGCATCTAAACAAGAAAGCACACAATCGTCCTTTGTAAAATCGCTTTATAACTTTTACCTTTGCAATGAAACTAGTTTTAACACCTTGAAAAAATCATATGTCTTTAAGATAATAATGTATTATTCACAACTTTATCTCGCGCAAATATATATAAAAAATGTACTCCAGGTAAACAGAATTCCTATGTTTTCTTGAACCTTTAAAAAATTAAATAGACTACATTTACCGAAGTTAACTTTGAAAAGCTCGCGCCAAAAACAACACGAATGGATGAAATCAATCAGTGCATAGTACCAAAAGCTTTCATCGAAGACCATTTGTCACATACCCTGATAAAAAACAAAAACAAACAAACAAACAAACAAAAACAAAGCACAAGCTTGGACATTTTAGCTAAAAACAGAACCATTACAGCGGGCTTCAACTGAGTGTCAAGAGCATTCCGTGTTAGCTTTCACTTCGTTTTACTCTGCTTTGTGATCGGTGAAACAATAAATCACACCAATTTTCAACCTAGTGGAAGTAAACCCAAACGTGTCTTTGCCTCGCGCGTTTTCCCTTGCTTGGATGTTGAATGCATATTCTTCCAGTTCTTATTGGTTCCCAGCGTTGCCGCCGTCAGCGTAATTGACCAGAACGACCACTTTGGTTTGGTTTAATGACACTAGACTGCAAACCCGTCTTATGGAAAACCAAGAGATTTTCATAGTCTTTCCACGTTTTCTTTATTATGAGACCTAAGTCAGCAAAAATGTTCATCCAGTGATGAAATCCAAGCAATACAACATTTTTTGAGCACCTGAAAGCTGAAAAAAGTGATCTCGAGGTTTTCGTTCATTAGTTTTATTTTTTATTTGAGTTTCGCTTATGCTTTGCCTTTTTTGTCCGAAACGCGGGAAATTAAAAGACAAGACCGAAGAAAAGACAGAAGTGCATAATGTCATAGTGTATTTGTTTCCAGATCCACGCTTCTAACTTACAACAATAATCAGTTAGGGCAAAATCAGTGATTCCAAAAGTCAAAGGATTGAAAAAGCATGAGAGATTTAGGAAATTCTAAGCAATGCCAGTAGCATTAAAACTGTAATTTCAGGAGCACAGCAGTAACCGTACACTACTATTTACCATCGCTGTTAATCGAACCAGAACCTCCCTTCCACTTGACAAGCGGACGATAAAGTTCTTTCAATTGACCACTTGTCAACCGAAAGGGAAACAAGTTCAATCTCTTTCCCAGAGCCCGCGCTTTTTTGGTGAGCGGTGACCAAACGCTGTAGTTCATTTTTCTTGGTGCTGACCAAAAGGAACGCGGGCTTTAGGAACAAGATAGAACCCGCGTTCCTTTTGGTCAGCACCAAGATGTTTCTTGGTGCTGACCAAAAGGAACGCAGGCTCTAGGAACAAGATTGAAGAATGTGGCACTACACGTGAAATCAGACATGCGTGCCATTTTCGACGTCAATCTCCCCAGTCGCACGCAGCCGATCGTAGAGTTCGTCCCAGGCGGACCCGGTGCCCGTCATATCAGAAGAGTTACTGGTGCTGATCAAGCTATTCCTGCTTGCTGTGTTGTTCTTTTTAGAAGCACTGGTCTCTTTGGCGCGTTCTCTAAACCAGTCATCGAGATCGTCGAAGATTTTTATCCCTTTGACACTTGACGCTGCTGACCTGTCACCGTCCTTCTCGTTTCTTAGAAAGAAACGGTGCAAACCGTGTTAGCTTGGGCTCAAAATGTTAACCCTCAATGATCGACAAAAGTAGTTGAGATATTTTCTAAAATGGAATGGCAGTGTATTAAGTTTCACTTTTTGCTGTTCAGAAAAGATTTCGAAACACAAATCCCCCCTCCCCCTATCCAATGTTGTACAGGGATAGACGCTGGTTCCCACCTAGCAAATTCAACATTGTTTGGGGGGGGGCGGTGGGGGTATATTCTAGTGGCTAAGGGGGATTTTAAAGCTGGGTATGCCCAAAAAATGGAAATGTCTCAACACTTCTGACGCTCATTGCTCGTTGCTGAAAGTTACAGCTAATTATATAGACATCCTCTGGATGTGAGCAGCCACTCGATCTCTTTGTTTCGCTGCCCGGCACTAAACCAAAAGCTTATCCTACCAGTAGACACCATCCACCCTAGAATAAGGTGCAAACAATTGCAGTGGAATCCCGAGTACCCCGTTAAAAGAACCTTCCAGTAAGCGTTCTAGAAACCCACGATGATCTATTGTTTTGGGTGTAAAAACAGTGGAATTTTTGTTCTGGGTATACAGAAGGGGGACCATTTCTGTAAAAGTTAGTATATGAAAGAGTAAGGGTAGGGGACGGAACATTTCCCTGCTAAACTTTATTTGTTACCCCCTCCCCCCAGCGGATTACAGCCTCCAGAAACCATGGGGTGCTCTTTCTTTCTGGGAAAGACAGCGAACGTTTGCTGGAAAACTGAAATTATGATTAGTTTGTGCAGTTTTGTTTGGATACTAGGACACATTAACCCTTTCGAAAGAGCCATCCCACTTGCAGGCTAGTCGCCCCTGGCTGAAGGCTTATCATTTTACACCTCGGCCGAACGAGTTCAACACTTCCATTCCACAACATTCAACATTGTCGAATTCAACCCTTTAACGGCCAATATTAACATCCATATTCTCCTCACTATTCTCCTTATACTTCTTATGTTGCTAGTTAGGAGAATTTGATTAAAAATCAAGACATTTGATCATTGGTGATCATTTTCTTTATTCTCATGACCTGTATGTTTGATCAACCAGTGATACTGTAAGGAGAAATTAGATAATTGAGGATTAAAGGGTTGACATGTTGAACGTGTTTGATCATTCTATAACGTTCAACATTCAGGGGCAACCAATGAGAAAATTTTAGCGAAATACTTGAAACATCTTTTTCGACCTCCTCAGATTGTTTTAGAGCTTTTTAGAGGCAAATTTGTGTAAGCCAACACAGGTTGATCTGTTCGGCGTTTTCATCTGAAAACTTAGGTTGCAGAAAATTTTAGGAAAAGAATTCCGAGCTGCTGATAGCCTTCCGAAAATACTACCTGACCTTATTTTACACTCTGAACGACATGTTTGTTCCTCCGAAAACAACAGGAATTAACCAGTCCCCTTGCTACGAAAGTCTGAGGTGATGTTTCGACAAAGAAATCTAATTTTGACTGCCATTAAATCCGAATATCTCAGGCGATTTCGGACCTTCCGAACCGATATTCCCCGAAACGGACCCTTAGCTGCCCCTTAACATTGCTGAATTTAACATGTTTAACGTATTTGGCCACCCTATTGAATGACGTTGATTCTTTTCTTGTGTTCCCATATGTAAACACCAATGTTGATTTCGTTTGGCCATCTCGTTCTACATCGTACAACAATGCTGAGTGACGTTGAATCCGTTTGAGAGGCCTTAGAATACAAAAGAGTCAAAATACTTACCGATTGCTTAAACTCTGTGTCATGTTCACGTGATTTTGATTGTCAAACGGGCTTTGGCACGTGCACCCAGACAAAGCTTCCTGCAGCTCGTGCACTCTTCGCCGGTACCTGTCTTCGAGCTTCTGATAGGCATTTGCAACTTTCCTTTGCTCTTCATACTTCTGCCTTAACTCCCTTTTTTCCGCTTCATGTTTGGTCAGCAGTTCTTTATTGTCGTTTTTTAATTTCTCGATAAGTTTTAAATAGTATTCCTCCGTGTTCTGTCGAAGGCCACCTCTTGGTTCGGTCTTCGCGTCCACCTTGTGAGCCAACGTTTGTTCAGGTGCTTCTACAGCCTTCCCTGAACCTGAACGATTGCGTTCGGGTTCGGCGATAATTTTATTCTGCATAGGTGTATTGCCTGAGGTCTCGCTTGGGTGTATGTCAGGAGATGTGTCTGGGGGATATAAATTCCATAAAGCAAGTCTCGTTTCGTACATTTCTCTAGCGGCCTGAGACCTAGACAGTGGTGAATTGTCTGTGAAATTGCCTTTGCTGAGGGTAGTTCTAGATGAGTCGTCCAGAGCGGGACTAACTGGGGACACTTGTGCTATTGGCACTGCTTTTGATATGGAATATGGTTTGGGATAATTATACGGGCGACTCGATACTGGAATACTCCATGTTCTACCGTCCGGTTTATGAAAATGCAAGTTTGATGGCTGAGTACTGACCGGTTCAACAGGTTGGCCCGGTCTATCTGGAGATGCAACTGCAATTCTGGTTAATCCTTCGGCCTTTGAGTGTTCTTCAGTTCTTAGTGACTTGCGTTCTCGATCATGATCGGATTCCGACCGAGGTTGCACGAGTCCTTCCGAGCGCACGAACGGCATGGAGGTCTCATCGCGTTCGAATACTTCATCGTGGCCGCCATCTTCTTGAAACTCGTTTCTCGTGACCACGTCCGCAAGAAAATCGTACTCTTTACGATGGTTTATCATGTCAACATTTTCCCTCTGTTCGCTGTCCAGACTATCCAGTCCTTTTTCTGTGGCCAGACTATATCCCGCATGACTTACCACAACAGTCTCTTCCTTTACTATCTGACGAGCCGGTGTCGCTACAGCTTTAACGCTTACAATCCCAATTGCTGTGTGACGCTTCGGCTTATTCTCGGCCCTTCCTTCGGAGACACGATCGATTTGCTGTCGGAAGCCGACGACACCGATAGTGCGATGCCTCTTACCTTTGACCGGGAGCCTTTCGCGCGTTTCAGAGTTTACTGACGTTGAACTTCCCTTCTCGGTGACCTCGATAACTTTAATAGGCGCTCTCTCGACAGCTTTCAAATCTGTCAGCTCATATTGCGCTACAACAGAAGCACGGTTGTCTATGACTCTGTTAACTACTCCAAACTGTTTGTAACTAGCCTGTGTCACCCCACCCCACCCTACATCATTCTGAATCTCCCGTGGCGAAGTCTGCGGACTCTGCGCATTCCAAGCCTTGACTTCACTGGCTGGACGTTTCGGGTAGATTTGAGCATGCGCAGTTGCCTGAGCGCTCTGGGCATGCTTTGCAATTTGATCCTCGTGTATTTTTATAAGTTCCTGAAGACTTAACCGATGTGATGCAAGCACATCAGGGTTGTTAAGAGCCCCATCAATGTCTGATGCTCTCAACTGTGCATCAGCTTCGCTTTTTGTAACTCTTGCTTCCACTTTCGTTTCTACGACAGCTAAGTCGTCCAAGATGCTTTGAGGGTACGGTGGTTTAGGTGGCGCGACGTCAAATCCTTCCACGTGCTCTACTTTTACGGTGTGATCAGTTGGCGAATGGACGTATGCAAACTTTGGCCAAGTTTGCGCTTTCACTCTCCTCCGATCTCTATCATTCATTTCGTGAAGTTCCTCAAACGATTCAGAGAAAAATTCTTGATTCTCGCCGCTAAAACGCTTGGCTAAGTCTTTCACTGAAGGACTTGTCTGTTCGCCTTCATGTTCATGTATCCTGGGATTTCGAATAGATTGCGCATGCATAGATGAGACTTGGGTGACATTCTGGAACACTTGCGTCACCCCATCAGAGGAATTCGTGACGCTGTGATTGTAGGGTCGATTTGGGACAGATGTCGTGACATGGTGACTAGAAGAATATGGCGTCGCCTGAGCATAAACAAGATTGTGTGGCTGATGAGGTTGGGCATTGATTCGAATTCTGTGACCGGAAACCTGATTGGCCTGTGCCCCGGAAACAAACGTCACATTACCGGTCGAAGTGTCCTCGGAAATCTTCGGGGGACTCTTTACAAAAACTGCTTTGTGGACAATATGACTGTGGGATTTATCCCGGGAACTGGAACCTATAGATCCAGACCCCGACTGTGCTCTAACGGCGTGGTGGCTTAGCGAGTTGGTGGACTGCTGCCAAGAGGCGCTGGAGGAGCTTAAGCTTGATTGGCTATAACGCCTTAACACCAAGGAACCATATGGAGACCGCCCTGTCATATCATAAGCAGAATATACCCCGTGATTGTCTTCCCCTTCATCAGCCGAAGATCCAACTTGTGAACTGAAGCTTGAAGACAAAGACCTGGAGGACTCAAAGTGCCTGTGCCTTCTGTCCCTAAAGCCAGCGGTGTTGAAGGCAGGCATGGATGTGTTCTTGTGGGGACGAGGCTCCTGGGGTACTCTAGGATAGCCTCGATCCAGGGAGATTTCATGAATGCTTTGTGGTCTCTCTTTGAATTTCCTCTCTGTTGTTTGAGCTCCATACCATGTTTGTGGTCGGACAAGCTTCCTGCTTTCTTTGGAATCTGATTTTCTGTAAAATTGATGGTTATCCTCTCTGCTGTTGTAGAATGGAGCTTGTCTTACAGGCCTGTTGAGATAAGTAAGTAAGCTTAGATATTGTAAATGTTTGGAAGCCAGGAGTCACGTCATCAGAGTCATCTTGACTCTCATGGTGGCTTCCGCTCAGGTTGTTGAAACACAGGCAATGTAACCACAAACAGTCCTTTTGAGGACTACACTCGACCGGAGGATCATACTTCATCGACTTAAGATAAGCTTAGATAGAGACTGAGTGAAGACTGTTTTTGGCGACATCGACTCACGTTTTAACAAGAGATGCAACAATCATCATCAGAATCAGTGCCTCTGACCCACAGACAGGACTTCCACACAGGTTGTTGAGACCATGCTCAGCTTGCGGAAAGTAAAAATCTTCAGTAAAATCTCCCACTGGTTTTTAATCATGTACATTGTAATAACTAATTAAAAGAAACGGTTCCAAAGACACACAGTTGTCTGTGTGACTCCCTACCACAGCCTGACCCACCCCTCCCACCAGCTAGACTCCTCAGTCTACCTCCCACAGGTTGTTATGTGACTCCTAAGTGATAAAAGTTCCTGTCTGAATGACACATTCAATATTGTGACTATAACATGACATGATGTTGCTTTTGGCTAAATGAAAAGCATATATCTGGGGTATTTGGGGTGCTTGTTGTGTTGGCTCCCACAAAACAACAATTATTACGTAAGAAACATAGTTCTGTATTTATGTTTTCGTTCATCTGAAGGCTTATATATTTTTTCATAGCGCAGGAAATGTAATTTTGCACTATGTGGACATGTACTGTGTGACGATTTTGAAAACCTTTCTGAAAGAATGGCAGTCACAGTAACTTTCAAGGCAGCAGCTGCACTTCTGATATTAAGGTAAATGTGTGGTTGCAGAAAATATCCACTCCCTCCCCATGGATGATCACTGGAAATTCTGAGGGGGAGGGGGTTTCAAAGGTCAAAATTTTTAAAGGGAAGTGTGAAGCGAAACTGGAATTTCTGGAGAAGTGGGTTGGGAGCAGGGGGGGGAGTCAAAGTAAAAAAAAAAACCATCTGGTGGTGGTGGGGTTGTTATGGATAGTTTCTGGAACAACACAATCATGATCATTACTTATTTGAATAATTCTCAAGTCTGGCCAGCAGTCAAACCTGGCATCAATACGGCCCTGTGCACAAACATCCAGAAAAGACCCTACCCTTTACCTTTGACCCTTTGGAGTAAAATGTTGTAAGAAAACCAAAATTCAAATAATGTTAGGGACGATTTCACTGCAGTTTACAGAACCAGGTTTTTTAAACACGATTCAATGTAGCCAGCATAGCAGGCATTTTTGTGGATTTTTTGTTTATTCATTTGGGCAGCTTTTTTCGGCATGCAAAAGTTGGGACAACAAGCTACCAATGCACAAAGAAAACTATGGGAATGCTTGCTATACAGGCTGGATTTGACAGCAGTGACTCACAAATCTTCATCCAGCAGTGGACATTCATGCATGAACCAGTATGCAAAATAAGTCAACAGGTAGATATTCACTTCCAAAAATATAAATGACAATCACATAGATTTCACTGCTGTGGTATTGACCCAATGTTTTCAAAAACAATTTGCTGGCTGTGATTTTGCCCATCGTGATGCCCCTTTCTTGAGTTGCCAGTCATAATTTTCCCATGGTCAGAAACTGGTGGAGTAAATTCACAGATTCTTTTCTGAATGTGTTTATCTTTCAAGAAATTAGTATTTGAATGGTTTCATAGAGAAGGGGCATGTATCGCTATTTTGAGAGAGAAAAAAAGAAAAGAAAGGAAACACTTCAAACCTGCCAGTTGTAGCATGCAGTGGGGGTTTAATACCTGTTTTAAATACTGCTTTGTTTTTGGTTTTTCACTTGAAGGCAAAATTGACAGCAATCTAGCTGTAGCAATAGCCATATAACCGGCCATTTGCTACTCTGAATTCCCGATTTATAATTTTATGTTGACAATGTTTTAGCACACAAAATCTGCAGTGCATAAAAACCCTGGACCAGTTTAGAGCATTTTATTGCTTTGCAAAAATTGCAGTATGTCCTTTTCCCTTAAAACCAAAATCTGGACCAGTTAAGAGCATTTGAAATTGCTTTGCAAGAATCCCAACATATGTCCCCTTTTGCTTTAAGAACCTTCACTTATGCTGTGGATTCATTTTATAGTCAAATTTTCTTCACCACTGGTCAACCATTAATGAATTTTCAGCACACAAAATCTGCAGTGTATAAAGAACCTAGACCAGTTTAGAGCATTTTTTTATTGCTCTGCAAAAATAGCAACATATGCCCCTTTTGCCTCAAAACCTTTCATTTATGCTGTGGATTCATTTTGTGGTCAAATTGTCTTCACTACTGGCCGAACATAAATGAATTTAATGCATCAAATCATAGCCATTAAACCATGTTTCAAAATCTGGGTCTATACATGTACACAGCACTGAAATCAGCCGATCTGCAAATGATGTCAAACCAAAGAACCACGCAATACACATACGTCTGAGCAACAGTTCCTTCCACAAGCCCAAGAGACACCCTTAACATTTATGGACACCAATAAAGAGATTTAGCTGTGCTGTTAAACAGCCAGTATGCGCACACGTCCCCAAAAGTTTTTAAAAAATGTAAGCAAGTTGTCATGCAGAGGAAGGAAACTCGATGTATACATGCCCAGTACATATAGTGGGGGGGGACAGGGGGGTTTGAACCTCCCGCTTCCTGTACCCTTTAATCCCGGTTCCCGCCCTGTATTTTTTGGCTCCCGCCCCTTTGCATTTTTTCGATTGCAAAATATTGCACAATGTTGCATAATTTTTCCCTTTTTCTCCCGCTTCCCGCCACCTTGGGAATCCCGCTTCCCGCCCCCTCTTCTCCCGCCTCCCGTACACCTCCCGCCCCCTTTTCTCCCGGTCTCCCACCCCCCTGTCCCCCCCCACTATATAGGCCAGCACCAAATAGTTCCTTTTCTTCTGAGAAATGATGCAAAACTCGCACACGGAATCTAGAAAAATGCTGGGAGGTGAATACCAGATACCATCCCAAGTCTGAGTAGCCAATCAGAGTGCACAAAAAACATCCACTGGTTAGGCAGATACTAATATCCAATATCCTGTGGCTTCTACATAATACTGGGCCAGTAATGACAGCTATTGCCATAGCACGAGGGACATTATGTGTAGGAAAACACACCTGTCCAGTTAAAATCACTTTTGTCACCAGTGGAAAGTATTGCTTAAACCAATAAAAAGCTTTCATTTGAATGATCACACTTTAGGATTTCATCCACAGACTAAAAAATTAGAACCACCTTGTACAGCAAAATAAGCATTACAACAGTAAAGTACTGCTCAAAGCTTTCATCATGAGTCGGCACACTTTAAGGTTCAATCCGTGGACTCGAAAGATACAACCATTTTGTACAATGACTCCTTCTACACTTGGATGGACAATAGTAAAGAGAACCACAGGAAAGTACAACTTAAAATGGTCACACTTAATCGGATTTTATCGAGGCATCTAAGAGTTAAAACCACATCACATGATCTAGGACAGCATTTCTAATCACATTGTTCCATTTAGTCATTTGTTCAATGCCTGAACGAGAAATTATTCATGTCTTTAAAGGAATAAAACTACTGATCAGGAGGTCAACTAGGTAAAGAGAATTCAATCATTCCAATGTAACATACGTTATATACGATTCTAAAACATGCAAGATTGAGCACGTTGTGACATGTTTCTAATAAACAGCTGAAAACACAATAAGGCATTGTTCATTGTTCTTGGAGGAAGTGATTATAGAAGCTTGGAATGAATCGTTTGTGCTGGTGGAGACATCAAGGGTGTTTAGTCGTGATATTATTAAAACACTTGCGAAATATGATAAGAAAAAGACCACATAACAGCAAAATAAAAGCATGATCTATACACAAACAAAGAGAAAAGGCAAGTTGTAAGAAGCTTACCCTAACGTGCGAACCGGGTTTGAGATTTTCATAAGCTTCATATTTTAAGCCTCTTATACTTGGAGACAATAATTAAGCATGAATGAAGTCACGAAGGCGATACGATATTGCTGAGACGGTAAATCAAGAAAATAGTTTAGGAAGTAATGTTGAACAGGTTAGACTGACGAAGACTGTTCTGAAAAATAAATATCTTTAGCCACGGGTAATCAATTGAGTTTATAGTTGTCAGTTTATCTGTGTTGATATCAACATGACATCATGGGGTGCAATTGTCGGCGAATCTGACACGTCTGTAATCATGTACTTATGATTTTTGCGTCGGATAAAATCCTCGAGTGCCCATTCCTAATGAAAGCTATTGAGCAGTAATTTGTCGCAGTGTTGTATAATTTGGTTGGCGTGAAATCTGAGATTTGTATCCTGTAATTTAGAACTATTTTTAAAAAATAAATGACCAAGTTTAGAGTTAAACTTACGCATTATCGTGGCGTTCTCGGCGACTTCCTTTCTCCATGCTCTGGCTGTGGTCACGATGCCTGTCCCTTCTGCGCCTCCGACCAGCAGAGTCATGATAGTGCAAACCTCTCGATCGCTTGTTAACCGATCGTTCTAAACGAGCTGTTAGTCTGGAAGACGTTTCCTGGTCTCTTTCGCGCTCGCTTGCACACAGTTGCTCTTTCGACGACGAAGAACTCGGCCTCTGAACAATCACTTCAAGTGACATTTAAATTATGTTCAAATGGATAAGTACTAGGCATCTGTAGGACGCCAGCAATGTGAAAAACAATGGTTTCTCGGCCTCAATATTGGTGTATTTGGATGCGGTTGGGATTTGCACTTGTGAAAACATTCTTGGCATTCTTTTAGTGGCTTAGCAGCCTGGCGATAATAAGTCACGTCCAAGGAGACTGGAGATAACTTGTCCCCAGGCTGAACGAGGAACAAGGAATGCCTGACAGAAAGTGTGATTCAGAGTGTGATTTCTCCATGGTTTTTTCAGTTTCGTTGTCCCGCGCCCTCTGTCGTTGTTTTGCAGCCAAAAATTGGGCGTTGTTTAGGTGCTTCTCTCAGGTAAAATACACTGGTGAAAGAATGACGCACAACAGATTAGTTTGGGTGGACTTAGAGGTAGGTTATGGCTGTTTTTGGTCCACTATCTCAGGTAACCCTGCGTTGTCGTAGAATTGTGAAACGCGAGTGGCGTATTCGGGGTTAGTGGGTCTTGCGGTCTTGAAGCATGATTTCTACACAGTCCCATCCTTATTGAATAAAATAGAATAAGAAAGAGAGACCGAAGAGATGCAATTTTCATGGTTGATACGTTTCAGCCTTTTAAAACAATCGGGAAGGTGAAAATAATGCCTGAAATTTGTGTTGTGTCTTGGTGCAAAAAGCTGCTTTTATTGTACATGTACCAACCTTTTATGTAGTACAAACTAACACATATACTCATTTCCTCTTTGCTTTTAATTATTTACCTTTCTGATGTATTACTCCTGATGGAAATGCCATAAAAGATGACAGGTAAGTCTTATAGCAATATTTACAGTGCTGCCTGCTAAGATTTTAATTTGTTTTTAACATCTTTTTGACAACCCTTTGTCCAGCCTTTACAATTTCTCTGGTATAAATCCTTCACAAAATCTTACTAGGATCCTAACCTAGAATTCTGATACAGTATACTCCTAGTCAAGGCGCTATTCAATGTCCTGAGTGTAAAGCCGTAAAAGATCCTACAGGATCCTGTAGGATGTCACAGAATCTTTTAAGACCCTTTAAGTTCCTGTGTGGAATTTCTACCAGGGTTCATCTAGCTATCAATGTCCATCATGGATGACCATCAGGAGGTCAATGCCCTATCTGGTATTGGCTCAATTTCCAGCTTTGTCATGGAAAACAAGCCAGTGTCCCATGAGAGCAGCAGAAATCAAGTCTACAGCTCGCTTTATAGTTTTGAGGTTGTAAAACCACTCGTACCGACCCACTAAGTGTTGATTCCAGCCTTCATAACATATAGAATATTATTATGGTTTGCTAAGGCATTGAAGAAATCCAGTTATAATTTGGAAACACTCTATTGAATTATTTAAATAAGGCCATTACCAAATCCTACCCTACCTACCCTATTCCATGTTTGTGTCTAGTTTTTGTTACTAAATGTATACTAATTTTAGTATTATCATTTGCAGGTATAAGCCATAAATATAGCAGGCTAGACAAATACATGAAATTAAAATCTCTGGTGTCTTTTTCTGTTCAATGTAGGTCTGGATATTGATACATGTCATATTATAGAAATGGCATGCCTAATAACAGACGAAAACCTTCACATTATTGCAGAGGTAAATATTGTAAATATTGGCCAAGGTTGAAAAAAATATTTCTCATCGTCATCATCGTCGTCGTGGTCATGGTCGTGGTTGTGGTCGTCGTCGTCGTTGTCATCATTATGCTTGAACTGCTACATGTATAACTGGAATGCTGTGACTTTTGTATAATTTGTTTTGTCTCAACTCATTAAGGCATCAAACTGTTGAACACTGTAGTCCTGGTAGAAATCCTACTGACCTAAAGATATGATCTTGTGGTATTCTATAGGGTCCTGTACAATTCTAGTTTGGATGTTGTAGGAACCTGTTCAGGATACTGAATGAATCTTGTCACAGGATCCCACAGGATTTTGCTACAAAATCCTGTCCATAGAATAAAAAGGGTGTGAACTGCAGAAATACTGTACAAATGAAACAAAGATGTGACCATCTTGGTCGGAATCGCAATTTAAGCAATTGGGAATGAGCCTGAAAAGAAGATTTTCGGGGCTTCAAGGGGATTGGAACCCATGGCCTCTGAATTTATGCTACAGTGTTCTACCAACTGACCTATGAAGTGTACATTGGGAGCAGGCCAATTTACATTGAGTTAATCTTAACGTGTGAAAGGAATGAAACAATCATAGAATTGAATGATGTGAACTGTGGAAATACAAATGAAATGAAGATGTGACCGTTCTAAGCGTTTTGCCACTGCACTGGCACAATGCTTTTAATTAATCTTTGATTTCACAGCGGTCAAATGCAATATGCTTAATGTTACTTCTGGTCTTTCAGAGCCTTGAAGTTTAATGAATCAGTTCAAACATTTTCAAGTGCAAAGTTTGGTGAAAACAATGCATAAGATGTCCAGTTAACTGAATTTTACGCTGATAAAGCTTGTGCATGACAGTTACTTCATTTTGTCCACCCTCTCAACATAAAAAGCTTATAAGTTTTCAGAAATGGTGTCAAGTTTTGTGTTTAAGGTAAACTTTCGACTTTCCTCAAAATATTATCCGTTTGTAAATTTATGGCAGGAGCTGTGCATGTGTTGTGTGTTTGACCGCTGCGTAGTCTTTGACACCTGTTGACATCTTTTGGGCAAATTTGTGATGGCTTTCTTATCAAATGAACAATCCCATGCATCCAAGAAGAGAGGAGTCACAAATACAGACATGAAACCTGGCAACCTTTCCTCTCATAGTTCTAAAAATTAATTCATTTTAATTGACCAGTTGAAGGGGTGGCAAATGGTCTCAAAAACTTAAAGTCTTGCACAATTTCAGTGAATTTGATTGTAAGTCACTTGCAATCTCGTTTTCGGAATGATTATTCGCATCTTGGAGTCTTGAATTTTCAGCAAGACCGGTCTAGGAGTCTTGGTTTTTTTCCTGAACTTATAGCTTGCCATCTTAGGATTTTGATGTTTTTGGAAAGCTGCCTAGAGACTTGGCTTTTCCATTTGGCTACCAAATGGATCTTGAAGTTCTCATGTGCTTTAAGGTACAACATCATCTTTAGTTGCCCAAAACTGATCTGAAAGTTTTGGGCTCGCATTTAGAATACTCCAAAAGCTCGGTCTAGCAATTAAAAAATTGAAAGGATCCTCGGCTTGCACAAAAAAAGGATATCTTGCCATCTCGCAAAGTCTCGAATTTACCATTTGCCACCCCTAGCTAAGGAAAAAAGTTGTTAAAAAGTTAGCAAAAAAACAAAAACAAAAAAACCTTGTGCTACATGTAGTGGTGCACTGTACACTCACTGCACTGCTTGAATTAAATTAATTTCATAGCCTACTATTTTACATATTAATTATAAAGATTTTTATGATAATTATTTAAGGGTCCTGACCTGGTGATTCATCAACCTGATTCTGCTTTGGAAGCCATGGATGAATGGTGCACTAAACATCATGGAAAGGTAAGCCTGACGTGCTAGTGTTAGGGAATGAACTATGTTTTATTATCACTTTGAATGTTACGCACACAGTATTGTTTCAATTTTATTGTTATTGTCAGTGATATCAATGTTAAAATTTGCAAGTGATTTAGTCCAATTATGTTGAATGTTTCTGCTGACACTATTTTCCTGAGACTGTTTATTATTTTTTTTCTGAAGGTGGGATGGAAATGGATCGATTGATCCATCCTTGCTTTTCTTAATTCATGTTGTGCAAGTAGATTGTAACAGACTTAATCCTTTAAACCCCTTATAGTGACAGGCATCTTTATACATGTATTTCTCCTTACAATATTACTACTTCATCAAACAATCAGTCAGGAAATGGGAAATAAGGGAAATGATCACCAAACATGAAATGTCTTGATTTGTATTAACAAGCAAATTCTCCCAACTTGTACCATAAAAGATCATTAGAGAGAGTCCAGAGGTCCAACCCGACTTCTCCTTCCTTCATATCAAACCTGTACTTGTCATTTTAGTTTGAAGCAACCCAATGCATTCAAGCTAAAAAATGTAATAATTAATGAAAGAGAAAGGCAACAGTGTAGATCAAAAGGAATCAAAAAGAAGAGAAAAAAGAAAATGGTGTAGAACAATGGAGCAAGTTTACCTAGGAAAAGAGTTATAATCATTCTGTGGCATTTGAAGTGTCATTTGGACCATGCCTATCGAAAACTCGTGAATCTGCCCCTGAACGTAAACGGTTGTAGAACCACTGATTTGAATGTAATTTTCCTCTCTTTTGCCAAGTCTGGTTTAACAGCTGCAGTCAGAGCATCCAAAATCAGCCTGCCACAGGCAGAGAAGACTTTCTTGGACTTTATAAAGCAATATACCCCACACAAAGAATGCCCTTTGGCAGGGAACAGTGTCCATGCTGATAAAAAGTTCTTGGACAAACACATGCCAAAGTTTATGGATCACCTTCATTACAGAATTGTGGATGTTAGTACGATTAAAGAACTTTGCCGGTAGGTAAAAGATCATCTTTGCTCAAGCCACATTCGTTTTTATATCTACCTAAACTGGTACATGTAAGTTCACTGTGATAGTTATTGTCATTTCTTATTTCATCTGCAGTTCAGTGTAATTATCTTTAAAAATTATTTGCCAAAATGGAGGTGAATAGTGTTGGATATTTGCCGAGTGATGAAGTGGTGAGGGAAATATCTAGGTCATGTACTCTTCACAGACACTGAGTTGAATGATTGTTTTAAATATATGTGTTACGAAAATTGTCTAGCATTACTCAGAACCTTCCAGAATATTCTACATTGTGAAATGCCTAGTCATTTAATAAATGATTATGTTTCTTTAAATAGTAAGTAATAATGTAGTGTTACTAAAAATAGATTCTGTAGACGTTTCTAGAACTTGTTGTGATATGTATATAAGTAAGAGCGTTTCCGTCTACAAAAAGAGTTTTGAACAGAGTTTTAAAAGAGTCTTGAGAAGTTGTTGTGCGAGCTGTGTGCCGAACCTAGTAAAGTGGCTGTGTGCCGAGCTGTGTGCCGTGTTAGAAGAGTCTGTGTGACATTGAAGTGCTGTAAGCCATAAAGATTACTTTCATCTTGGAATAAATCTGCTTGTTGCTGTTACGAACAACCCTGCGTTCCGTCTACAAACGAACTACTCCTTTAACGAAACTCGTAACAATATGCCAGTGGATAGCCAGCACCAGATAGTTCCATTTTTTCTGAGAGACAAGGAGAAAATGTCAGAAAAATGTCAGGAGGTGAAAAGCAGATGCTATCCCGAGTTTGAGCAGTCAATCAGAACTGGTTTGGTGTATAGAGCGGTTTTCAATTGAGTGTCGAAAGTAATTCGTGTTTTGCTTTGGTTTTGCTTTACTTCGCTCTGTGATTGGTTAAAAAATCTCGCGCCACTTTCTCGACCAATCAGGAGTAAAACTCAAACCAATCAGTCGCGACTTGCTCGCGCTCGCACGTTTTTTCCCGCGCTTGGTTCGTTGGGTAATTTGTGTTTGTTGTGATTGACTGGGGTAATTACTTTGGTTTTGGTTTTACGACACTCGTTTGAAAAGCGCTCTACCAATCTGTAATATGTAGTTTTGCTAAACTGGATGAGTAATGATTATTGAATGTTCAGTGAAAAAAAAAAATGAATGTCAAAAACCTAGTATGAAAGGTTTCGCTATAACTATGTTTTTTTTTTTGCCTTATTTAGGAGGTGGTACCCCAAGACATACGAACAAGTCCCAAAAAAGAAGGAACAGCACAGGTTGGGTTTTTTGTGCGTGATCGTAGCTGAAACATTAGTAGGAATGAACGCTTAGCCACGCTCAGAAAGTAAAACTTTCTAAGGTATCTTTTTGGTACGTAAATCGGTTTGAAGAAAAATTCCAGTTAAAGCTCAGGGATTCGTCAATAATAATTATCACCAAAAAACGATCCATTCCAGAGTTTTGTTTTGGATGAGATTCGAGCTCTCCTGATAAACTTGAGTTTCTTCTAGTCACTGTATTACTTGTCTAGGAGCAGGAAGAAAAGAAACTACACCTATTGGGTTTAGAAACAAATACGCCTGTTAGCGTTAACTATTAAAACTGGGTGGTTTATACGAACGGACTTGTTTCCCCGGAGGACGTAGAGACTAGCCCCTCGTGTGTGCCGGTATTAGCTTATTGGGGGTGTAGGTGCCCGCTTCAGAGAGGTTCCCGTTAATGGAAGTTCAACTGCAATACTTCTAGTTATTTACTAGAATGGAAATCACATTCATAAGCATATTTGGTTGTTACATTCAAATGATTTTATTTCAGAGCACTAGAGGACATCAAAGAAAGCATAATTGAACTTCAGTTTTACAAGCAGACAATATTCAAGTAAGAAACAACCAGTACAAGACAGAGTCAGTATGTACGGCCCGTAATTAAAAGAAGGAACTAAGAAAAATCTGGTTTGCCTGCAGTTAAAGGAAGCGTAAGCGCTCCTGAATATCGCACTTATCATAAATTGCTTGTTTAAAGTGCTACTATGATCAAAAAATCACTTTTATTTTTTCTTCGGATTTCGAAACTATGTTTGTTAAACACTCCCCAAGCGAAATTATAAGCGTTAATTTTGAGAAGAAGACCGTTAATTTAAACTGCAATTTTCCGGTTTAATGGTCCGCCATTATTACACCAGAAAGGATACAATGACGTCATACACTCAAGAGCTGTAAAATGTAGTGTGTGAACGCGGCTTACAAATTATGCAAAACACGAGTTTGAGAGTGTGAAAGCTCAAAACTCCCGTGCTGCATACTAAATAAGGCACTTTCACACACACTGCATTCTACATCTCTTGAGTGTATGACGTCATTGTATCCTTTCTGGTGTAATAATGGCGGACCATTAAAACGGAAAATTGCAGTTTAAATTAACGGTCTTCTTCTCAAAATTAAGGCTTATAATTTCGCTTGGGGAGTGTTTAATAAACATAGTTTCGAAATCCGAAGAAAAAATAAAAGTGATTTTTTGATCATAGTAGCACTTTAACGTGTGTACAGTAACGTGATATACTACTATTCACAAAAACTAATTACTATCTAATTCAGGTTTATCTGGGCTGACTGAATGTAGATATGCGAGTTTCTTCAACTTTTCGTGCGTGTACAGAACGATGATTTTGGCGTTTCCAGCCATATTGATCAGAATGACTTAACTAACAGGCAAGGCAAGAATATTGCCGATTTCTCTGCCACGGAGTTGTCTAATGTCTCAAGTCACTTCTGCTGGTTAGAGGTGGTGACGCTGAAATATCTACATCTGTCGAAGAATAGGGACGGTGTATTTATCAAAGACGACATTTAAACTGGCATGAATGAAAATTATTCTTTTTCTTTCCTGCAAAAGGCAAAAACAAGGATTAAAAGAAATGAGAACATTTAGTGGGCAAAAGGGGTCAGTTCGTTTTCGTGCAAGCAATTTCAAGACAGGTTTGAGGATAAATTAACAGAAATCCTTGGAGGCTGAAAAAAGGCAGCTTATTTAGCCTGATTTATAGTGAAAATAATAAATTGCCCAAATGACGACGTCAAAGTTCTTCCTACATTTTCTTATCACTGTACTTGGCTGACAACATCTATTACGCCACCCAAGAGTAAATTACTTAATACTCGTCGAACAGGAGGTCTCTTTATTTCACTGGTTTGCCAGCGTTTCCAGTTCCTACAGGTTTATTGATTCTTTCCCAAATTGAAATAAGAAAAGTGTTATCCAAACCGTTCTCGTTATTTCAAATAAAATTGTCCTGACACCAAGACATGAAAACACCTAATTATGACATTGCCCCTTTAAAAAGAAAATGCACGCTCTTTTAACCCCTCTCACTCCTAGACCAAGTAGTGGTGAGATGATTTGTCACTCTAACTTTTTAATTTGTTGATAAAATCCTATCGTGTTACCAATCAAATGAAACCTCTTTCGCAGAACGTTTACATAGGACTATTTATCTCTTAGGATTTTACGAAACGAAATTTGGAATTTTTGGTGATTTTTTTGCTTTGGCCACTTTAGAAGTGAAAGGGCTAAACTCCTCTGCGACCTTGCCAGTTTGTCTTTGTCTTATGTAGGTGAACTAACCAGGAGTACAAAATGTCTAACGGATATACGTGCAGTTACTTAAATCAGCAGGTGATCATAAAAAATCCGCTTGAGAAATTTGAAGACAAACTTATTGGGGGTGGGGGTGGTTTGGCACCCACCCCTCCCTTGTACGTCTGGGAGTTAATTGGAATACCGTAAAAGGGCAACACACACTCTTGTATACACGTTTTACACCAAAAATGTAGCACTGTGACGTGAGTGCATCTAGTTCTCTTATTTTTCTTGTCCAATTCAAACGTGCACAAATTTGTGAAATTTCCGAACGTTGCCACGAACGAAGTGGAAGGGATGACAAAGTTTTGAAAAAGTCAAATCTGGACAAGTTAGTGAGACCACTGCCCTGAGCTAATCTAAAGCCAGATACAAGCAAGGCTTGGTACAAAACACATCTATGAAAACCTGTTTCAGAAAAATTTACAGCTTGCAAAAGTTTACTCAAGCAGAAACACGGAAGGACCGTTACTAGGAACTGGTCGCCATTACTAATACATTCAACACCAGAAACATCTTTTTAAAGAAAAGGCAGTCGGAAACCGCCATAATGACAAAGATATTTCCTAACTCTTTGCGTTCATACGCATGATTATTAGAATAATGAAACGGCAAAACTGTTAACAAGGCAAGCATTTTACCAAATTCAAATTCATTTTGAATTCGTAGGGAGTACTGAGGGATGGCGCAGTGGTGAGAGCACTCGCCTTCCACCAATGTGGCCCAGGTTCGATTCCCGGACTCGGCGTCATATGTGGGTTGAGTTTGTTGTTGGTTCTCGTCCTTGTTCCGAGAGGTTTTTCTCCGGGTACTCCGGTTTTCCCCTCTCCTTAAAAAGCAACATTTCCAAACTCAACTGATATATGTAATGCGCGTGTGAGCATATTTACATAGAACATGTGCAATATAAATTGATTGATTTGATTATTTATTTGATTTGGCTTTTATCAGCTGCCTAAGGGCTGCCGGCAAAGATGGTTGATATGTTGAAAGAGGTCATCGCCTTAATTCCCCTTTATTCTTTTCATTCAAATCTTGAAGAGGCTTAAGATTCGAAGTCTGTAGAAAATTGCCTCAATTGAAAAAGGTGCAGAAAACACAGCATCGTTATACGTATTCTGGGACGAAAAGAGATGATAGAATTGAAATTGAAGCGAAATCATCTTGCTGTGAATGATGTGAGTTTTAATTTCTTGTTTCATTGTTTATTTTCAAAAATAACTTTTCTTCCTATAGCTCTGAAATTGGTTGGTCGTAAATTTCCTGTAGTTCAAAATCCCTTTCAAAACCGGAATCATTTTAACTTATGTGGACAGTTGCACACAATGAAATAAACGGTCGTCTCTTAATGAAGTCATAATACGATCCCATTTATTTAACAGCAGAATTTTAAGGAAGTTGAATAAGCCTCCGTCACGATACGGGAAATTTAGATTCTACAAGTTTATATGAATTTTTGGATTTCCTCATCTTATGTTTAATGAAACCTTCTTTAGAGGTACAAGGAAAGGTTTATTCAGACATTTGTTCTAATTTTTGGCAGTTTTTCATCGCATCAACTTTAACTTAATACAACTACACTTGATTATTTATAACTTGCTAGAACATTTCCATTTGACTTTGTTCATAGGGTAGGGCACTAGCTTGAGGTCATCAATAAAGTAAGATCGTCTGCTAAGGGGCACCGGTGCATGCTGGTGTCTAGCAAATCCCTGATCTCATCCTTCAGTTGAATTCACCAACAGCTTGCACATCTCAGTATTCACACTGTTTGGGTGTATTAAAACCTAAGAACGAAGACGCCCTTTGTAAGCCAAAGATAGCTGTCTGCCGAATTGTTGTTGCTCTTGCTGTCAGTTCTTGACGCTTAAAGCAACGTACCCGGCGACCTTCTGAAGATTCCTATTCAGTGCACTTTCCGATTATGTTTTAATAAACTGTATCGTATTTTAAGGTGGCTGCTGGCTATTTATTGGCGCGGAGGCTCCATTTTATAAATCGAATTTTCGGCAAGTAAGAGTAAACCGATTTCAGTGACTTTTGGTTTTCCAAACAAAGAATGTTGGAATTTTACATAACTTTTAGTTTTAGGGAAAACAAGTTCAACGATTAAGAGATACAAACGCTATGTGAAGACCGGCCTTTTCAGGGAAACGCGAATATTTCCATTAAACCACGATAGATGTTTTTTCTAATTACGCTCAATAAGTTTTAAGACTTCAAGGTTTGCTGTGAGCAAGTTTGTACAAAATTCGCTGGGTAGAAATTTCTGCACAGTTGATTGATTATTATTGTATTTTACCACGATGAACAGTAACCACCTTTTTTACGACAAAAATTCAATATTCACACATAACGTCGTTAGGTATCTCCAACTCCAAGGTTCTTTCCCTGAGATTCTCTGATCCTTCCAAGAGCTCTTCTTTGCGTTGTGGGTCGTTCGTTCCAACACCCACCAAGCGACGAATTGAAACTTTCTCTCAAGCCACGACGGTAACTCCCGACAAATGAGAAACAGATGATGGGGTTGATTGTTGAAGAGAAGTAAAACATGAGATCGGAAACAAAGGAAAACGGTTTTTCGAACATGCAAGGTACTGGAATCTTGTAGTCCGTCAGGATATTGTATATTGTCATGGGGAGGCTACAGATCCAGAATGCACCAATAACACAAAGGCTCATCTTCATTGCTTGCTGTTTCAGTCTTTGATCTTGTCCATGCACTGCTCTAGAGCTAAGGACTTTGTCTTGTCTTCTTAAGGTGACTGCTATAGCACAATATAGAATCGCCAAAATAATCAACGGTAAAACGTGAACAACATAGATATGCACTTTGTCGTTAAAAAATGAAAAGGTTTTACTTGTTAATACTGTGCAATGAGTTTTCTTGTTGATGCTAACTAACCCATTCGTGTACAAATCAGGCGAATTGATTGCCGTCGCCACTATCCAAGTGGATGCAATAGCAAAGGCGCGGAATCTTGACGATATATGATGGGCTTTCATTGGCAAGAGCACCGCCAAAAATCGATCTAAAGCGATCCAAACAAGACTTTGTATAGAAACAGTTACTGAAATATGCTTCAGATACCCTAATATCTTGCAGAAGATCGATCCCGCAGTTCCACCGATATACCAATGCTGAGAACTTGTCGCTATTGCTGTCAAGTCAACCGGGATTTCTGTTAATGGGTATACAAAGTCAGAAACCGCCATATTTACGATAAAATAATTTATCGTCTTCCTCAACTCTTGGCGTTTATACACAGTAATGATTATTAGAATGTTTCCAATAAGGCTGGAGAGAAGAATGACTGAGAGGGCGAGAATTTTTCCAATTTTAGCCGGCGAGGTGTTGTGTAAAATATCACATGTTTCTTCCTCCTGACTGGATGAGGCGTTGCTGAAATTTGCGGATATGTTTATGAATTTCATCATTCTTGATTTGTCAATGCTTTGAAGAAGACCTTTGATTGAACGATAGAGCCTTGGACAGAAAGGCAAAAAAATCTGTTGACGAAGTTCAGATGTAACAACCTCGAGCTTCCTTAATCCTTTTAGTACGCGGCTTTGTAAATGTTTTTTAATGAAAATTTCATGTGGAGTGAAGGCGATTTACTTTAAATTATAATGGAGTTTTATTGTCAGTAAACTAATATTTTTAGCTTTAATTAAAAAAAGCAATCCTTTGTTATCGTGTAGTTAATTAATGAAGCCGATATTGAAATTCTATTTTGTAAATAAAACTCGAAGTCAATTGTCACGCAAACAAAATTTGATTTTTCTAGTTTGGTTGACTCAAACACCATTCTGAAGTTATGATATTTTGGGTAATATTAAGTTTCCCATTTTGTGTTCTGAAGACACCTGTAGTAGTTGTTAATGTGGTCATCTATTATTCTACCATCACAAAACAGTCATCTAAAAACGTTTACTTATTTATTTAAAGAATGTGAATAGTACATGCTCTCTTTACACTGGCAAGTTCATAGAGTTGGTTACCTTATTGTTTAGTTTTAAACAACAAATAGCTTACAATATTTTTAAAACTATCTTTATGAACAACTGATTAACAACGATATGTCATAATACAGCTTAGCTATGCATTTTGCCATTAATCTTTACAGAAATTAGTGACTTATTAAAACTAAACACCTGTCTATAAAGATCAAACAATAAATGTAAACATTTATTGTCAATCGCATATATATGGTTTTGACGTTAAAAATAATGCAAACCCAGAAAAAGACAGGAAATAACTGAATGGCCAAAATTAAAAAGAAGGAATTAAAATAGTTGCTTTAAAATTGTTGCATCGCCTAACCTATTTTACAACGTATTTACCTACTGTCAAGCAACCAACCAATCGCCCAACCAACCAAAAGGGTTACCCTTTAAAGGAACTATGTCACGGCATTTTCATTCATTTTTCTGATCTGACAAAATTATTTTCTCATTAACGGAAACCTCAAAATAATAGTTTCCTAAGTTAGAAAAACACCAAAGAAGTAATAATTAACCAAAACTAAACAAGGATGGTTACGACTCAGGGAGATTAAGACTGATTACGAATGACAAACTTGAAAAAACTTGCCAGCTTTTTCAAGTTGCGTTATCCGTGACGTAGCTCCTTTAACTTCCCCAAGTGTCAAAGTTCACAGCTGTATAGATATCCTCAAATTAACCCTTCAAGCCCCAAAATCAAAATGCATTCTCTCCGTAGCTTACTAGCCTTCCTTTATTTTTAATGAATCATGCCAGGAGATTAGTTTTAACATTGAGACATTTTATCTCTGATAATCATTTCTAAGTTTATTCTCATGTCCTGCATGTTTGATCAAGTAGTGATATTGTGAGGAGAAATGAGATGTTAATGCGACTTTTGGGGCTTCGAGGGTTAACTTTACAAAATATTGACGAACAAACAACACCTCATGAATGCAAATGAATACCTTCATTTATCCAGGCTTGTTTCAATGGCTACACTTTAGGATTTCTACATACTCAAATTCAAAGATAGAGCCAATTAAAGTATGACTAATAAAAATTATACACTTCGAATAAATGGTTACCTGACATGAATCAGCAAACTTAAGAAACCTGTTTATAACATATGAACTATTAAAACAAGAGCAAAAAAAGTTTTGAAATAAAATAACAGTCAAACCTCTCTCATAGAGACACTGAAAGAACAGAACTGAGGGTCTGTATTTAGGGAGTGTTCAATTTATTTGTTTGGATGACTGGGTCAGAAAAACACTGGGTTTAGAAAAACTGCTGCCTTTCAATGATGGCCATGAAAACTATAATCCGAGTTCTCACTCACCAGCTGGGAAATTCATAATGTTTAAGACAAAACAAGTTGACGGGAGACAATGATATAGAATTAGCAAGTGTCAAAGACTTTTAGGTCAGTCAAATATTGAAACACGCACAATTTATTTTGAACATTGCTATTGGGTTAAAATAAATCTAATTTCATCAAATATTTCAGTGTTGTTTCTATGTTAAGGGCCCCAAAAATTGTGACTGAAGTTTACATGTGGCAGTGTTGTAAATGGTTTGAACCCAGGAGTTAATCATAAGTCAGTGAAGTAAGATCATCTGGGTGTTTGTAGTCCCGAGAAGAACTGTTTGGTGACATTGACTGACGTTTCATCAACCTGGGTGGATTAAGCCATCATCAGAGTCTAGTTCTTACAAACGCATTACCGATTTCTTTGTGAAGGTCAAGAAACCAACTCCAATTGATGTTCAGCTTAAATTGAACAAAGTTAACTGTCCTTAATAGGGAGGTGACTTAATGTCATCAAGGTTTCCCCAAGGAGAGGTTGGACTGTATTTTATAACTGGTTAGCAAGCTCTCTTTCCCCCACCCTTTTGCCACGAAAAATTTACAGGCCAAGTATGTTAACAGATGTATAATACCTTCAATTCGGTAACTCTCAATGAACAATTCGTTTTAAAATATGATCGTAATATTGCCAAGGGTAAACTGTACCATCAACACTCAGCCCCTCCCATGCCCATCGGACAACGTGGCTGTAACATGGGACATTGTTTAAAGTAAACGTCAAAAGATTGTCCCGAGTAATTATTACGAAACTGAGGAGACGAGAAGCTAATGAAAGCAGAGGTTTTGGCCTAGTTGGTTGAATACCTCGATCTTGGTGATAATTCTGCAAGTAGGGAACTTCAACCCAAAGACTCCTACCAGTAATCTTTAGCCGTTGAACATCATTCTGATTGGCTTCCTGAAATGGCTGTTCTCCCCTTTCTGGTACAAACTTTCTTTCATTTGTGTTCAAATTAATGTAGAACACCCCGGCATCAGGAAAAAGGTGAACCAAATCACGATGGGTACAGTAGTTTCGAAAAAAATGTAACAGGCTAAATGATTCCGCATCTCCCTCAATTTCAGGAACGTCGTCTGCGACAATAGGATCCCCAGCAGCATTCACGTACAGCAGAGGCTGCAGACTCAGCACAAATTTACTGAAATATTTCCATTCTTCCTGGTCTTCCCTTTCCTCTCCAAAGATCAGTTTGCACCGCTCCCTTATCCAATTATTTCTCTTATTTTGGTGAGCCTTTTCAGGATCTATATTCCGATCACCTCCTTGGAAACGTTTTAGATTGTTTGTGAAGGGAAAATTGACATTCCTTGACTCGATGGAGAAGGCTGGTTTCCCTTCATTCTTATAGTGGCAGTACAGCAAGAAGCACATATAATCCAGGACAGAATAAAGATCAATCAAGAAGCAGCGCAATCGCAATCTTTCGTTTGCTTCTGTGACCCCCTGGTCTCCTTGGTTTAATAGCATATGGACTCTATTGAATTCTGCATTTTTAACTTGTGCATTCCTCAGAACAAGGTCGATGTTTACAATCTGCTGTAGCTCCCATTCTGTAAGTCCAGCCATAATTAAAGGATGCACGTCAGGTATTAACTAAAGAAATTGAAATCAAGGTTAAAATTTAAAATGCAACGTTTATGAAAACAACAAGTATCTCTTGACGTAATTACACGTCTGGTATGAAATCAGAGGTTCCCCCACCCCCCCCACCCCCCCCCCCCCCCATGGTATGAGCAGTACAACTCAGACCAGTAAAAGTAAGTTTACATGAGATGTCTGATGCGAAAGGATTAATATGAGCCTGAGGAAAACTCGATTGGTAAAACAAAACAGGCCACAGAGACAAGAAAGACGAGATGTGGTAAAGTTCGAAAATTAGCAGAAATTTTGATGATTTCGCAAATTTTTGACCTTAAAAATTTGAATCTTGCAGAAAAGCGTATTTAGTTCTATTCTTAGGGGCCAATTATATGAGCCGGGCTGCCTGGGTTTGCCGAGGAAATGTAATCCATGTAATCACCAGGTTGATTTTGGTGTGTTTAACAGATGTTCGGTGTGTTAAACAAAGGTGCTGGGATCTCAGCAAACCGAGCCAGCCTTTTTCGCATAATTGGCTCCTTCAACTATAAATTTACTTGAACATTGTCTTTCCCAGAGGCACTCAACTATATTTCTGTACCATTGCTAAGCAAATCTGGTAACCTGTCAATGCGAGAAATTTTGGTTGTGACGTCAGAGTACGTCCGTACAGACTCTGGGGGAGGTGGAGGGGAGTACCACGGTGACCCAATCGTGGCGAGGAGAATGCCATCTTTTGAAAAAGAGGTTTCTTTAATTAAGCTTTGGCAAAACGATTGTTCGGACAGTTTTAAACTTAAGAAAAAATGACTAATAGTGGAAGGCGACAAGTTCAAGTTAAGAGCCAAAATTTGTCTTTGAGGACTTTCTCTTTCTTGAGTTCTGCTGTGAACTTGGTCGGCACATCGCTACGCCAAACATAGCAGAGATAGTGCCTTCTGGTTTTTTTTTTCTGTCCACAACCATGGATTATGCGACGGTCCCAACACATTTTCTCAGGAAAAACAACCGTGCTTATCGCAACTCAGTTACTCGCATAACTTGCGTAACATCGAATCGAGTCGAAGTACATATCGCTTGAATCCGCACTGAGCATTTGGCCGCAGTCCCCACCTCAAACATAGCAGAGCTAGTGCCTTCTGGTTTTTGCTGTTCACAACCATGGATTTTGCGGCGGCAGTCCGAACACATTTTCCCAGAAAAACACCCGCCTGTTTAGTCGACCGAGCCGCGATCAATAAACAGCTGTTTAAGAATTAAAGTGAAGACTTAATTTGACGACATAGCAGGTTGGTCGAGTGGTTAACGCGATCCCCTGTGCTCCAGCGGTGGTGGCGGCAATGTATTCGAATCCTAGAGGGAGGAAAGGTTTGTTTTTTTTTTCCATTCTTTTTCTTCTTTTGGGTAATTACTTTAATAATGAATAAGTTCCAGCAATTACAAAAGTGGAGCTCCGCTTTTAGGTTTGGCTAAATCTATGTATTATTTGGAAACCGTAAGTCTTCACTGCATCTAAAAGTGTTAATAAATTCAAAATTTAACCTAATATACAGGTATATACTTTTGAGATAGACGTGTTCTTTTCACTGTAGCCTGGCGTACATGGGAAAGGGCTGAAAGGGTAGGGGAGTGAGAAAGCGGGAGAAAAATGGGGAACAAGGGGCTAGGGAGGAGGGAATGCCTGCTAAAAAGACCGCCATTTTCATTTCTGACTGGTTAATTTAGACTGCAAGTCCCACGGGAATTTAAGTAAACTCAATCGACAAGGACATGCTAAATTGGAGGCTTTAGAAGATTTGAACTTAGTTGCAAGTTGTAAAATTATCTTGAAACCAACGCGAGAAGCAGCAGTTAGAGCTGTACTTAAGGAAAGAGATGATTTAGCGGTTTTGCCGATGGGATACAGTCCTAGATAGAAGAGATTTTGTCATTGTCAGAGAAGATTTCAAAATGCATTGCTACCATTTCCTTCACACAAAAATTTTCAAGACACTAATATCCCGTTATTGGAATGAAGACTTGCCTTTTGAGAACTATAAATCACAAGAAGAAGCCCTAAGGAACACTCGACAGCTTAAACAGTGGAATTCAGAGAACTTAAAGTGAAGAATTGTTCTTTGAGGACAGTCGGTTGTTTTAGACATCACTCAATCAAGCTGTTGACTTTGTAGGCTTCTGGGAATCCATGGTAAAGTAAATTACAGGTTTAATTGTAAATTTGTACCGAAATATTTTTTTAATTGACCGATTCTTCATATTGGCCCATACTCCGTATAGCTTTCACGTATTTTTTGAAAAACGACAGCTCGGTCAAAAAATGTCCTTCAAAATGAATCGCACATCTACGCTTGCCTTTCCGAGAAGTGAAAATTGAATGCAAAAATTGAATTGGTGTTTGTTTTTCTGAGGCTCTTGTTCATGATAAAAAAGCCAAGACTAGCAAGAACAGTTATCTAGAGTTATGTTCCCTATAAATTATATTCCCATAATCCGAGTTTCTTGAATGATTTAACTCCTGGTTTAACTAGGCCAGTTAATTAGGCCGAAAGTGGTCACCCAAAATATCTCGCCTAACAGTCGGCACACACGAGGGGACTAGTCGCATACTATGGACTTGTTGTTGCATTGACTAGTCCCCTGTAGTGTTTACACGATGGGACTAGTTGTGGGGACCAGTCCCTTGAAGAGTGTACACGAGAGGACCTATTAATAGCAAAATTTAGGGCGCTTTTACTGAAATTCGCCGAAAAGTGAAAACGAAAAATGGAGTGGTCCTCAACAGTGAAATCGAATTTTAGTCAATTAATCGCAAAACTTTAAAATAAATCTGCTCAATAAATAATAATAATAATAATAATAATAATAATAATAATTTATATAGCGCTGTTTCTATAGGGTATCCAAGAGCGCTTTACAATATTTAAAATTAAATAATAGAATTGACAATGTTTACAATTAAACAATAATAATAATAATAATAATAATAATAATAATAATTATTATTATTATATAATGCAGTCTCAATTAAAAATTACGCTTAAAGAGAAAGGTCTTCAGCTTTGTCACAGGGACTTGTCCCACGAACAGCTCACATGAAGGAACCAAGCATAGTTTTGAATCCATAACTCACAACAGCAGAAGTTTAAGCGTTACCATGTTCCCTTGCGCGTGTTTCTTTTGTAGGCGCCTGCAGGGATACAAGGCAGATCATACGATTTGCATTCAATTGCGTCCCGCGTCTTTAAATTCTTAAAGAACCGTGCACTGGCACGTTTATAATTATTATAGTATAGTAGTAATATTCAATCATTATTAGATAATAATTTTATTCTTTTTAGTCATAAGTTACAGTATGTACTTACTTTACTTAGTTACTTACTTACTTACGATTGAGTTCAGCAATCGAACATAATCAAACAGTTAATTCTGTGTCCATTTGATTAACAAACCAATCAAACAAAATCGAATGCAATCAAACAGAATCCAGTTCAAGTTTATTTTGACCGCATCTCTTGGTACCTGAAGAAGTTAAGGTAGTAGGACTGACTTCAACCAGATAATTTGCAAAGAAATCTCTAAAACGTAAGAAAACTGGCCGAAATAAAAACATGTTAGGCTGAAACAACTTAAGTTGAACTTCAAAAAAATTGATGTCTGAGGTGACAATTTTCACACCTCAGGTGATAAATCTCATCTGAATTGCAGGCTCAGAATAAGAGTTTGGTGTTTCATTTCAATAAGCTGCCCAAATTTCATTCAGATACGGATGCAGTCCGTACCGGCCCCTAAAATTTGCTACTTTTTCACCGAAATCTTCTCGCAAACAGCTCATGATCAACCACCATTTTGAATTCTCTATGGAAAGCCATTGTTCCAAGTGTTTGTGTTAACAAAGGGCTGATAATAGGTCGAAGAATATCAAGAATCCCTGGTATTTCTCGTGCATTGGGCAATTCCAGAAAATATCCATACCATACCACGGACGGCTTCCATATTTTAACTCCCCCCTGCCTTCGGAATTTCCAAAATGCATTATCCCCCCATGCCCTCGGATTTCCATAATCATAAAACCCCCCTCCCGTTCGGATTTTCCATTTTTTTGTCAAACCCTTCGGAATTATCTGCAGGGTTCGCTAATATGCCCAATTTGGCTTATTTTACAGAAAATTATTTCAAATGACTCTGCTTCTGTTCAGTACAGCTGGTTATAGAGGGAGTCATTATGACTCCGGAAATTCTGGAATGAAAATTTTCAAAAAATTAAAAGTTTTCTCCTTACCACTGTTCAACAGATGCAACCTACATTAACTTTACATTGCCCCAAACTGGTACAGAACATTAAAATAAGAATATCGTGTGATGTACGTGTGTACACTCGGAAGATATTACGATCGAGTGTATTTTCGTTTCCGCATCTTGAATTTGAGCCATCGGGGTCAGCAGTCGCTCCCAATCCCACGAGCTTCAAAAATGGTGTCCTCGGTCAAAATACATGTATTGAGAAAATATTGAAATCCTACAAAAATTCGAAAAATCTTTTGGATGTATTTATACAGAAACTGCCTTCAAAGATATACAAAATGTGTAGCACTTCTGGAGTTAAACGGCGTCAAAAAAAAGTTGTCAAGTCTCATAATGGGCCATTTCCCAAACGCGAGTTTTCGCCGTTCATGCGGCGGGAGTGCAAGAAATATACAAGGGGTGAGAAACACAGATTTTTCATATTTTATTAATCTGATAAGAAATTCATCAACGTTAAGGCCTCTGGAGCTTGATGTACAACCCACGTTTTGTCGGTTTTCTTCTGCAAATGAACACGAACACATGTCTGATTGATGGATGCTTAGCCTGCGTAGCCGGGCGGGATCGTTCGCGCGCGCAAAGTTTTGGCTTGGTAGAGGAGAAGAAGCCGCGCGGAGAATGGGGAGGAGACGCTTTAAAATCCCGCCTGCCGGAAGACTAGCGTTTTTTGAATGGTTTGGTCACTGTGCGGACGGAAAATTTTGATTGGCTGAAAACAGAAACACGTCAATCAAATGCTACTTGAGAGCTCAGACGCCTCCCATGGGAAACGAAAACCATAACATTTGTGTAAACTTCGTTGTTGCTGTAAAATGACGGCCATCGAGGATGGCATATCGAAAGCTCTGTCTTATCTGAACATTCAAAGAGAAGGCAGAATTTTGTTAAAGAAAGAGCAGGAAACGGCTACAAAGGAGCTGCTATCCGGCAATGATGTATTGGCTGTTCTGCCGACTGGTTTCGGTAAAAGTTTAATTTACACGATCTTCGCTTTGGCGAGAGAAGAAATTATGTCCACGAATACTTGTGCTATCATTGTTTCGCCGCTGAAAAGTATTGTAGACGACCAAATAGCCGAGATGGAGTCGTCAAATTGCAAAGCTATGGAACTATCAAGTGATAATTTCGCTTCAATATCTACAAATCCGCCGCAGTTTCTTTACTGTACGGCAGAGATGGCGACGGATAAGCGTTTTCTTGACATTCTGAAAGACAAGAACTCAGCTCTTCACGCAGCTGTGTCGGCGATCGTAGTGGACGAGTGCCATACGGTTGAATCTTGGACCGCTGGAAGAAGGTAATGAGAGCTTTTAAATTATTTTTCTTATTTCAGAAGTTATTCGCAACAGTGGGTCTCTTTCTGTTGGATTATAGAATTCTTGACCACCATTTAAGCTTACGTCTCAATTTGAATTGTTCCTCCCGTTCTTTAAAGCTTTCAGAAATAAGTAGATGTGAGTTTAAGCTGATGTGGTCAACGGTTGTTTCGCCAACGATATTTTGAAACTGCTACTATCATTCTTTTGTAGAAAAAAAGCAGTCCACGAAACCCCAAGTGTTCCGCAGTGCCTATGGTAAACTGTCAATTCTCCGGTCAATGTGCAAAGAAGGTGAGGATTGTAAGCTTTAAGCTTTCCTTTTGATCAGGTGTTATTTTTTTAAACTGTAGCTTAAGCCATTGAGAAAATGCTTACGCTGCATTAAATTGTGACGATTTCTTAATGCCCAAACTAATACAATGTTTTGTTCTTGAGTTCAAATAGCTTCCAATAGATGAAATCGATAACGGATAACAGTCCATGACAATAATAGTTATTTTATACAAGCAGACTGATAACAAAAATCGATGAACAATCAATGGCTACCCTTCATCCAGCTGAATTACACTGTAGTTGCATGACAGATTCGCCACCAAAACTCTGTTGTGTGCATGAGAAATCCAGCCAGCTACAAAGGCTAATCAATGGCTGAACAACTTTTTTTAAATTACCATTGTTAATTAGTATTAGTGTAAGTTAGATTCACTTTAAGAGCACTGAGACTCTGTGTAAGTGCTCCTAAAGCCGAAATATTATTATTATTATTATTATTATTATTATTATTATTATTATTATTATTATTATTATTATTATTATTATCAGTTGCCATTGAACATTATTGATTATTATGATGATTGTGATTATTATCATCTTTGGCCATAGAAATTAACCCATGGTGATCCATGGCAATCAATAGCAATGACTGGAATATGTAATTACCTTGGTTGGTTGATTGGCCAAGAGCAATTTAATCGATAAGAATGAACTACTTGTCATCAAGTGATCAAAAGTTTTCGGATGTGCCACTGATTAGACCGGCCATGTAATTTATTTGTTTTGTTTTATTAATCTTTTTGTGTGCAGGAACTCCAGTGTTAGCACTTACTGACACGGCAGACAAGGACACTGAAAGAACTGTGGTTACAATCCTGATAATGAGGAACCCTGTTAAGCTGTTTGTCAGCCCGAACAGAGCAAATCTAAGGCTATCTGTGAACAAAGTTCCCAGGACGGAAATGCTTAAACAGCTGGATTGGCTAGTCACCTTAGTGAAGCAATATGGGAAGGATACACCCAAAACAATCATCTTTGGTGACATTTTATATGCAGTTGCAAGTGTCATGAATTATCTGATGATGTCCTTGGGTGCAAATGCCTTTCACCCAAACACATCAAAAAAGCGACAGGATTGCTTGTTGGGAATTTTCCATTCCCCTTCTTTAAAAGAGTACAAAGAAAGACTGTTAACTTCCTTTAAAGGTGATGGAGTCAAACGCATTGCTATAGCCACCACTGCACTTGGCATGGGTGTCAACTTTCCAAATGTCAGGTACATTGTGCTTTTTGGCCCTGCAAGAAGTCTTCTTGACTTCCATCAACAAGCTGGGCGGGCGGGAAGAGATGGCCAGCCTTCAGTTGTTGTTGTGTATTACTATGGCCAACAGCTAGCTCACTGCGAAGATGATGTACGCACTTTCTTGAAAGCAACTGGCTGCCATCGTGTGGCAAGCTATTCAACTCTGGATTCCAGTACCATTCCTTTGTTGCCGTCTCATGACTGTTGCAATTGCTGTGCAGCAGTTTGCCTTTGCAATGGTGCAAACAAATGCACAAGTCCTGAGAAGCCATTTGAAAAGAGATCACCTGAGGAAACAGTGTTGACACATAGTAGAAATGTTTCAGACAACCAGCGGGACTTTCTGAAAGGTGCATTGTCAGAAATGGAAGCCAGCATGTCATGCGGTGTTGGCAAAGGTGTATTCAGTTCCACAACTTTTCACGGTTTTTCACAAGAACTTATCACAGATGTAGTGGCTAAGTGTGACAGATTGTTCACAGTTGACGATCTTAAAACATGTGTGCCAGTGTTTTCAAAGAATCATGCTTTGAGAATATTAGAGATTCTCAATGAGGTGTTTGATGACATTGACGAATGTACTTTGACTGACCCAGTCAACAACTTTTATGGTGATGAAGAATGTTTCTTTCCTGGACTTGATGAGCTATTTACTAGCAGTTATGGAGATTTCTTGGAAGATTTTTCAGTTGATCCTGACACCATACCTGAGTAATTACTGGTGTGCATATATAAAGTAGACATTTATTATCAGAGATTTGCATTAAGGCACAGTTACCCAAGAGTGTCCTATTTCTTTTTATTATCTACAACTTCCAATAGTTTGTGATGAATAAATGAACAGGAAATTCCCGTCATATCGGGACAAAGAGGAAAAGGTAATATTTCACTATGTAATACCATTCCAACCAATTCTCTGTTCCAAATTATAATGAATAAATATCATCATAATATAATTTTTTAGAATAGTTTCAAACATTTTATCCATTCAAACTTGGTTGAAGTTAAAATTGTTAAGCTTTCTGCTTCAATAAGCAGGCATGAATGTCATAAAAATTACATTTTGGCTTACATGCACACTGCAGAACAAGTAAATAGTGTCTCAATCTTTGGTACAGCTAGATTATCAAATGTAACAACAATGTTTATCAGATGTGAACAATTTAAGTTTTAACGTTTTTGATAGCTTTTTATAGATTGTTGAAATTTTCAGTGTGAGCTGTTAATAAACTGAAAGTGTTCAGTCTTAACTTTCTGCTTGACTGACAAAGTGTGTCGTTCCAGAAAATATACATACTCTTGGACCCATCCTGTCAAAATTCAACTTTAAAACCTTAACCTTTTAAGTCCCAACAGTGACCAACATTCAATTTCTCCTTGCAATATCAATACATAGTCAAGAAAAAGTTTTGAGAATTAAAATGTTCACCGTAGGAAATTCTTTGGATATTTTATCAACTTCTCCCAACTAATACTGATAGGAAATGTTTAAAGATTGTTCAGGACAATCTGTATGTGGATAATGAGAATTTTAAAAGGGTTAATAATTTGCTTTTTGTGGCTTTCAACACGTTTGCCAGTTGAAATGCTCAATGTCCCTCAAGGGGGTGGGTACATGTATATGTGTTATATGTGTTAGAGCAGCCAGTCAGAGCCTATGCAAAGCATGTACATGCACTACATGTCAGGAATTTTTCACTGGACTTGAAAACTCAACAATGACTTAATGGTGCACAACAGATTCAAATAATGTTAAACCCTTTTATTATATGGCAAGCAATTCTTCAGTCTATATCGAGTGTTCTGATTGGTTAGTTTTCGGTCGGGATTTTACAGTACGCACCATTACCATAGAAACGGTCCTTTTTGGATATTTTTTTTCGTGCTACCGCTCCGGCAAAATTCAAACTGTGAAAACGCAAGAAGATAAAAAAGAAAAGGTTTGGAGCCGGTACAAAACAAATGAACGAGGTAAACACGTCTGCTTAGAAAAAGTGCTCTTCAATTAAGTTTACCGACTGGGCCAACGTTCTTTAGTGACTTTGTGTGTTTTATTGTTTTTTTGTACGGCTATAGACTGTGAGCTGTAAAGACCCGAGTAAATCGGCCAAGACTTAAACAATAATTATTAAAGTTCAGCATTAACAAAAGAGTACGTTTCTCACAAGAAAACCTCACGGCGAAAAAGAATGAAAACTGCAAAACAACTAGCAAACGGCTTTCACCGGCAACTGTAAATCGAAAGCAAACGATCACGTTCTTTTCTAGTTCAATATTCTTTATCGCTTCAGTTAGCGCTTTCCACAAGAACAAATTAAAGTTACACGTACATGCATTAAACTAACAGTGTACCTTGATTCCTCAGCGAGATTTTTGCTCTTGTAGTGCACATCCTTGAAAATAATTTTAGCTTGTTCACAAGTCCGCTCTTGCTGTAGCTCGCGCTAAAAACATCTTTGTTAGGTGCGACGAAAATTTGCTCTCAGCATCCACAAAGTTCTCCATAAAGCCACTGAAGCAAACAACTTGCAGTATTTGATGGGGAGATAATTTCCAGTGTCGTTTTTTAGGTTCGAGTGTTCCTTTGTTCACACTGACTAAAACGCTGCCACAATTTCCAGAGTTTGAGAAGCACGTGTGTGAGCCAGTTTCATTCTTCTTTTTTTTCCCGAATTGTCTCTGCCCGTAACGAAGAAGTATTTTCAAATAAAAGTTTCTTGTGTTGTAGAGGACGACGAAAAACTGACACATATAATAGAAGCAGAGCAGTTTTCATTCAAGAGCCACGCAAGTTTTTGCCGATCGACAGCAACGATCATCAAACTGATTCGAAAGCTAGTTAAAATCGCTGGCTTCTTTCCTTGACCCCGCGCCGGAAATTGACTTGAATGAAATACCGGAAGTGTTGTTTCGTACGAAAAATGATGCCATATAATAAACCACTTACTAACTTCACTTGCTCGGGACCGTACTGGGGAATATTGGCCCTCGGTCGTTTTTGCACGGACCTCGCTGCGCTCGGTCCGTACTGCCACGACCTCGGGCCAATATTCCCCAGTACGGCCCTCGCGTTCAGTTAGTAAGAGGTTAAAGTTACATACTGTCACAATAAATCATTCTCAGCTAAGTCGATTTAATTCATATATCGGTTCCCATGTCTTCAATAGTCCATTCATCCAAGAATGGAGATCTCGGTAGTCGATCTTTTCAAGCAAGTTAGACTGGAAGTTAGGGAACGATGGATGCCCTTCTCTGCCTGCTTCACGCTTGAATGCTTTTATTTCAATCAGATCTTTGATGATTTGTTGGACAGCAACTTCTGGTTTGCCTGATGACCTGTATCCAGGAATTTCTGTCATGCCACAGTCTCTCTTTATTGAATCCCTGATGTCTTCCATGGGTTCCTCAGTATTAGCTAATCTCTCTGCTGAATCTTCATTGAGGTTTGAATGCAATGATCTCCACATGGTCTTTACACCCTTGTTCATCTGCTCAGTTCTCAAGTCAAGTGGAATGTTCTTACCTCGTAGGCCTACTTGTTGAAGGATCTGTTCCACAAAAGGTCATGGGCTTCTTCTTCAGATAAAATAGCTTGAATCTTAACCAGATAGTGAAGAATAGCATAAACATACTTTGTCTTCCCATATGCCTTATACAATAGCAGGGCAAACTTGTAAAAGTCATGGAGCCTTCCACCATCTCCTTCCTTGATTGCATCATCAAACTCCAATAAAATAAGACCAAATGCCAGCTTTGCTACGGTGGTAATTGAAGAGATGATCTTCCTTGGGAGCTTGCTCCTCTCCCTCTCTTTCCAGTTCAGCCCTGCCTTCTCCAACTTTGATATTTGGATGTAGGTTGGTATCATGACTAAAAGTTAATAATAGTAACCAACATTAATGATTAACTCCTGTAATCTCCAGCATCATTTTATTTCTTTGGACAAATAATTCGAGTAGTAGTTTTGAAAAATTCGAAAACTTGGAAATTCTACAAGCAGTTCAGTACAATCCCAGTCTATTTAATATGCAAATCCAAAAACCATGAACACTCACCTTTCATTAAATTGTCATGTACATATTTTCAATATTATTGTCTTATGACCAATCAAATGGGAAATCCAAACAAAAAATTAAACCAAAAACCAATAAGCTAAATTGCTATTACAGCTTCAGGGGTGTTTCCATCTTGCATGAGGGTTTTTCCTCACCACACAGTGATGCTTCTGGGGGGGGGGGGGGGCGACACTGTGGGATGGGTACTCCCTATAATGGCCTATATGGGGAGGCTCCGCCCTGAAGGGGTACCTTTTTCAGGCTTCAGGTATATAAAAGAGTAGGGATTTCACGAGCTGAAGTATATGAAAGGGTAGGGAAATCTGTCATTTAGGTATTTAAAAAGGCATTTGATTAAAATATTTCGAGTAGACAATAACATTGTTTTTTGGTTCACATCTCTTCCGGTAATAGTGTTCTCCCCTAATATTGCTCATTAACTGCATTCCAAGGGTTTAGAAAAGAGATGCAGTGTTCTTCAGTAGGTTTGTGAAAGGGGTACCATTTTCAATGGAAGATAATTACAGAAGGGGTACCTTTTCTGTCAAAAATGGTATATCAAAGGGTAAGGGGTTGGACCTAGCGGGGGAGCCTCCTCATATAAAACTTTGTTGAGTAGCCCCCTCCCCCCAGGTGATGGTCATTTGGGTTTGCAAAGAAAGTACAAAATTATTTTGTTTATGTGCTAGTTAGGAAGAGCCAAGGAAGTTCACAGGGTATTCCAGTGGTTGGAATGCAATGGAAATAATAAGAGACAAAAGTAGGACCTAACAATAAAATTAATACCTGTGTTGAGTAAAAAGATATGCACATAATCCCATTTATAACTATATTTCTTACTTGTTCCTGATGCATTTAGTTGAGAACACCAGTCCACTAGAAGCTCAACAGTGGAAATACCCCATTGTATCTCTCTCCCTTCCTTGTTCATACTGTTCCTTCACAAAGCCATGTTGTGTAACTTCATGCCTTTGTAGATGAAACATGAAAATATCAGACAATGCAACAGAAATTACCAATACACAATTCTTGGGGTCTACAAAGATTCTATGAGTCTTGATGTTTTTTTTTTTTATTATTATTATTTTTATTTGGAAGGGGGTTTCTTTTCTGGGGGGGGGGGGGAGGAGGAGGAGTATCTGGTTGGAAAAATTACATTTTTTGGTGACTCATCTACCCTTGACAATCTCAAGTTAAACCAGTTTGATGTGATGCGTGTTTTTAGAGTATTAATGAATAATAGGCCATAGTAATATGCAAGAAACAGCAATGCAAATCAGTGTAATGTGTAGAGATATTACTCACAATAAAAGTTAATTACTAGAATTCGTGCTGCACAGATTTCATAAAGTATTGTCCATGTTTTGTGCATTAAAAAGAAAAGTGGAAATCCATACCAACTCCAGTCAGAGGGTAGAGGGGCCTCGACTAAATAACCTTTGAGTTGTGGGAGATATTTACTGTACACAAATTAATGGTTGGTGACTTAGAGGATCAACAGTTAAAAGATTTTTTACAAACACTTACTTGACTCTTATGGAATGATGGACATAGGATTTGTCGCAGCCAGCAACACAATAGTTAAAACCATCTCCCATCCGAGCCTTTTCTAGCTCCTGGACTTGTTCGATTAATGGTTCAATTTCATGACTTGGCATAAGGTAAACATCAACATGCTTCATACATAGTTCGTGCAACCATTTCCTGTGCGTCTCTCGGCTCACTTCATCTTTTGATGGAATGTCAAAATCAGGGCTATCTGTCATAATTTAAACAAACACATAGAGACAAAATCATATCGTCCCATAAAAATGTCTGGCTTGCACACTCTTGGATTAACACCAAAACTCAAAACATGGACAGGCATCTGCTCATGTCATGGGTTTTTGTCTCATCCATGAGTATGCAGCTAATGACTGGACAATAAAAATAACAAAATTAATAATACAATGCAGTTATGAAAATTGAGATTGTACACCTCTATCATTTTTGTAAAATGGCTACCGGGATCCCGGCGGGATCCCGCCAAGAATCCCGGCGGGATCCCGCCAAGAATCCCGCTTCCTACCGGGATCTTGCCGGGAAATGAAAAATCTTGCCGGGAAACGGAATTTCTCCGCCGGGATTCTAACGGGATCTTGGCAAGAAAAAATCTTGGCCGGGATCTTGGCAAGAATCCCGGCGAGAGTTTCGGTCCCCGGCGTGATCTTGCCAAGACATCGGTGATCCCGCCAAGACAACCGTAATCTCGGCAAGACAGCTACGATCTTGGCAAGATGCGCAGATTCAAAACTGACCATGATGAGTCTTCAGAAAAAATATTACAAGTTGTGGTATGTAAAGCCCGAGCAAACTTTAGCGAGGTCTGTTGCAACTGATATTTTTATCAGAGTGCGTTTCAAACAGCGATCTTGTGTGGCTCGTTATGTTGATGAATAAAAAATAGGGCGATCATCGTGCGGGAGTTCGCGCTGGCACGTTGTGCGAGATTGTAAAGACGATGGTCATTAATCCCGAACTCTATTAATCTTCAAACAATCTTCAAACGGGATTAAAGTGACAATTAACGCAGTGCTGTATCCGTAAGGAGAATCATTCCGGGTTCTCGATATAACTGAAAATAACAATCGACGAAGAACAATGTTAACGGTTGTCCGGTTTTGTAGCTTTGCCGCTACGCGCGACATCTACCAAAATAACAACGATCAGAAACGCTGCTGGCTCTGATCGGCTCTGTTTTACAAGTCATTTCATTTTATCAGACCACTGATGTCTATTTGTTGTCACTTAAGCTTACCTTTTATGCAGAGGACTTCGTTTTCGCATCCCTGTATTTTGAATGACTACTTCTGTCTAGGTGATGTCATGCCATCTCTTTGTTGGACTTTCTTTATAAGCCACCACGGAAGAGTTAAGCAAGGGTTTTTAAATACTGTTTCCTGTGACTAATATGTTGTCGTTCTGAATTTAACTTTTTTCGCTGCTTGCCGGCCATGTACCTAATACCGTAGTCGCGCCAAAAAATCCCGCCTTGACTCCCGCCATTGCGTTAATGGAACAATGTGATTGGTTGACTCAATCACGCCATCGGCGAGCGCTGCTCGCGTAATCCAAAAAATGCGAGAACTTTTCCACAAAACAAGTTGAAAATGGCTTCTTTTTATTGTATGTACAGGAGAAAATTGAAACGTTTAACTTATTATTTTTACCGAAAACAACATGGTTCTGTCAAGTTTGAAGCAAGAGAACGTTTTGCAAGAAACTCAAGAAACTGTTGTCAACGAGAGAACGGCCGGCATGCTAAACCCAGCTAAACATGCCACACTAAAGTGTACTGAGAATGAACATAAACAAAGGATGAGTAGATATTGTGGACAAAGCTACATTTGAGGAATGAACAATCGAGTTAAATGCTTTCAAAAATTTCCAAAGGACGTCTATAGTCTCTACAGCTTACTAATTTGCCGCGATGGAAGCCGCTTAACTCAACTGGGTTTCTTTCCTTCGACGAGTCTGGTCGCTCCAAGCATTCAACATGTGAGGAAAAGGTCAGTGAGTTTCACTTTTATATTTCACTCAAAAGCGTCAGCGTGTACTGCTTTTCGTTGCCTTCTGTTTTTTTTTTTTTTTCGCTGAAAGAACCCTTTTAGATGTCGTCGACTGTTAACCTTTAATTTATTTTAATTGGTGATGTTGATTTCAGTCAAGTGAACTGACCATTGGCGGGACTTTCACAGAAAGAGGTTCCTTTGTGAGAAAAAATCCACACTGAAAAAGAGCTTGACTTACCTATAAAAATGTGTGAGGATGGTATAAATAAACTTACTTACCGGTAACTAATTTGCTCTTAGACATTACTTAAGCATTCATTTTGTGAGTTCAAAAAGTAAGCTTAATTTTCGCCGTCTTCTCCAGATTTGCGTAAACTTGACACAATTTACCCCGATAGCGAACAGAACAGCCAGGTGACAAGTCTGACAAATTTCAGAATTTGCGGCAAGTTGCAGAATCTAATACTGAAAATGGTTCCTTGTTAAATGGTTTTAGATGCAAAACAACAACAACAGTATATAAACAATTTGCGATCGACAATTTCACGAGCTTTAAACTACATGACAAAAAAGTCGTGACTTGCGTGACCACAGTTTGGCGAGCAGCCAATTTCTGCAAGACGAGAAGACGCCACAAAACAAACACTTTATTTTTACATTGTCATTTTTCTTGTTCAGTTTCTTTACTCGAACCTTTAAGGAAAATAAAAAAGGTTCGAGGTATTTGAAGGTTTGTCACTTATCCAGGACAAAATTCTGAAGGAAATGTTGTGAAGAGAAAAAAGCGTTCACCTCGAGTTATAAAGTTGGCGGGAGGTTCGATTAACTGAGGCTTCAAGTTACCGGGAAGTATAGTTTGTTTGTAACTCCTTGAATTCTATTTTTCTTTGTTCGGTGTCGTCGGTTTCACCTTTTTATTCTCCATAACGTGTTCTCCTTTTGTATTCTTTTCCAAGGCGAATAGTTGAGGAAGAACTACGCAAGATAAATTCCATAACAAATTGAGACAGTCTAATTAGATGTACATAGTTTTCATTTAAAAAGTCCTCGCACATTCTGTTTTCAGTTGAACTATCCAAAATAAAGCACAAAGTCAAAGGAAAATAATGGGATTATTTACTAGATACAATTTATTGGATTCTTAGGGTTATACAAAAACAGATGGTCATCCCTGTTCATCCCTGCAGATCATATTTCAGTGTTTACATTTATAAACAAGTTGAAGCGCAATGCAAGCGGCCCAGATGTTTTCAACAAATTCCCCACATTTGCTAGTATTTGGCGATTTAATTTGTGTTTTGCATAAGCTTCGCCCAATTACAGACCCTGCATGTATGTTCAGGCAGAACGCGTCAACAAAATTTAATACACTTACGTTTATTAAAGAGAGAGTAATCTTGAAATAACGATGTAGATTAACCTTAAATCTGAAACGGTGTGCATGTTATAAAATAAAACCCAAGCCTTTCCACCTGTCTCCTCCAATGTAGCGGTTCTGTGAAATTCTGAATACTTTGGAGTACCAAACAATATTTGTTCCTCTGATGACAATTGTAAAAGGTGCTTCGCAAAACTGCGTTGCCAGACATCGGCTTCAGATTTCACACGTTTCTTTCACTCAGCATTTAAATTTCCACTGACAAATTCTCGTCCCCCACACTGTTCCTTTCTTAGATGATCATGAACAAGCCTGAGTTTCTGCACGGCCGCTATTCCATGCTTTGTCTTGACTACAAATAAATCGATCTCTCTGAACCGCGAACACATATAGTTTACATTTGAGAGTATAAAATGCAAGTGCGAACAAACACAAAAATGCTCAAAACACCATCAAACTCTTCCTGTTCGTTGGTTATTCTCCTGCAGATGCTACGGATTTCACAGCAAATAAATAAGAAAGACACTTGCCTCCTTCCACCAGCAACGCTCCTGGCACCACGAGGCTTTCATGTGGAACGTGGAAATCAATCAACAACGTTAAATTCGGCGCGCTGAAGTAACATCACATGCACGTGAACTATTCTTTGTCTTCTCGTTATTGTCACATGGAAATAGTACCACATAAGGGATAATTCAATTAAGAAACACGTGCAAGGCTGATAACAATCATGTCAACAACACTTGGGACTGCAATATAGGACATAGTTTTGTCAGCGTCTGCTAGTTTGATTAATGTTAATTATGGTTCTCATCGCGAATCCTGGCAAGATTCCAGACAGGACCCCCGGAGATTTTGGCTGCCGGGAAGATTTTGACCGCAAGGATTTTGTTTCCCGTCGCAAATCCCGGCAACACTCCCACCGAGATATCCGGTTGCCCGCCAAGAATCCCGGCAAGACTCCCGCCGGGATCCTGCCGAGATTTTGGCCGCCGGGATCCCGCTTCCCGCTAAGAATCCCGGCAAGATTCCCACCGGGATCCCGCCGAGATTTTGGCCGCCGGGAATCCCGTCTCCCGCCAAGAATCCCGGCAAGATTCCCGCCGGGATCCCGCCGAGATTTTGGCCGCCGGGAATCCCGTCTCCCGCCAAGAATCCCGGCAAGATTCCCGCCGGGATCCCGCCGAGATTTTGGCCGCCGGGAATCCCGCCTCCCGCCAAGAATCCTGGCAAGATTCCCGCCGGGGTCCCGCCGAGATTTTGGCCGCCGGGAATCCCGCCTTCCCGCCAAGAATCCCGGTAAGAATCCCGGCGGGAACCGGGAATCCCGGCGGCCAAAATCTCGGCGGGATCCCGGCGGGAATCTTGCCGGGATCTTGGCAAGATCCCGCCAAGATCCCGGTACCATTTTTACAAGGGAATTTATACCCTATTTTTAGTTATTGTCTAATAAGTGAACAAAATGAATGTGCACATTTCACGATCATTCACTGAAGGGGAATATAATTTCACTGAAATCAAGGAAAGTAATATTGTTATCAGTATTATATTACACTACCCGAGTAAATAGTGGACCAAAAATTGCCTTTATTGTTTTTGACAATATACTGTCATGAAGCCATTTTGTTTCCCTTTGGCTGCTGTTGAATAGTATTAATCACCTTGGAGTTAACCAAATACAACATGCGAAAAGCACTCTATTTACTTGTGTGGTATAGAACAAAATGATCTTGAGAGCTTCTAACTTGCAGTGAATATTAATTTGCATAATTAATAAAATATTGTGGCTTCAACAAAGTGTTTTTACAGCAGTCATACATGTTGGGAGAGATATAACTCATTAAAGATTTTTCACCTTAACATAAAATGCAGATATTTTCATATTGATGCAAAAGAACAGATTCCTTTAAATGTGTTAAGTACTCAGGACTCCAACATGGCTACTATAAAGACACTTAATCAGATTGGGATAGCAGTGATACTTTAATCTTTTACCATCATAGGTTTTCATTCCTGTCATTTCCATGAATGAGGCACAGATATGGGCTTCAACTTCCCGTTGGTGGAATTCCTTGTATTCGTTGTAGTTGCTATCAATGCCCTTAGCAGGCATTTGTCTTGCCTGTCCTGTTCACACTTACTCTTGATGTGCCAACCTCAGCAGCTGAAGAGTGGTCGACAAATATGTCAAATTCAATCTAAAAGAGAAAAAAAAATGACCCAAATGTTAATTTTCTATCCCACTAATAGACAGACAGACAGACAGACAGACAGACAGATAGATGGTTTTATAGAAATCATATTGCATCCCTTAGGCTGAATTTCAAGATTTGTTATTTGCCTGTGAACAGGCCTCCGTCTCCTTGTGATTTTTAGCCCCCTTTCCCCAAACAAAAAGCCCATTCACAGACAAGATTTGTTAAAGAAAACTAAGAACAGTCAATCTAACAAATTAGAAGAAGTCAAGATAATGGGTCTTGCCTTGAAAGGACTGTGACTGTAAAATTATTCTGTATCTCAAACGTCCAGTTCCAAGTCCCTAAATTTTGTGGTCCTGACCTGCGTAAATTATTATTAATTAATAATAGGCTGAGAAATTTTGTCCTACTTTTCTTATTCGTTGCAAAATTATTAAGTACTTTAATTTGTAATTCCTGGACTTCCTTACTTACTTATATCATTCAATTATGATCTAACCTTGATCAAAAAGTGTTAAAATACAAACCATATACAAATTCAGCTTTGCATGCCAATCTGCAAATTCTGTGTTAAGACCTCCAAGCCTGTCAAATTCATTGTCTCCATCCTGGTAAACCCACTGGATGTTCCTGGCACGTTCTTCAAAAAGTTGATCACCATGGAATGGAACAGGCCTCAGAATGACTGTCTCCTCTTTGGTCTTCAGGGTTGGAACATACTATGTCTTTTGTTGGTTGGAAAGCATTAACTGGGCCATTTCACTTCCAACATTTGGGTTGAAGAATTCAACCCCCAAAGAACACTAAAAAGTAATAATAAAAATAATGATTTAACCTGACTTTGCATTGTGCAGCTGTAAGAGTTCTGAAAAAGCAATGTTTATATAAAACAATTCAGGCCAGTCAAACAAATTCAGCCTGCTAGACAATGCTAACAGCAAAAACAAAGAAACACTTTCATGTCATCTTCCAAATACAATGTTTTAGGTAAAGTCTGTTCTCAGGTGAAACCAAACCTGTGTTCATTATAGTCTGATTTGCCCTAATTATTCATGATCATGGTCAGGAAACAAATGAAGTATTGGTTTAACCTGAGAATGGATTTTACCTACAACATACAAGGCTAGACAAAACATTCATGACTGCATGACTGTTCAGAAAACAGCCTAAAGTAACCCAAAAATAATGATAATCAACCATAAAAATAATATATATAACTCTTGAAGTAGTCATATGACATTAAAACTTACAGTTTGAGATTTTGAAGACATTTGTTCAGTGTATGGGTGGTCGATGTGCCAAATGACGACATCCCTAAGGGGTTGAAACTTTGGAAGAAATCTGCACACAACCCTGGAAACTAGAACTGCCCACTTCTGTTTTAATCGTTCACGCACACTCTTATCTGGCAGAAGGCTGGTCAGCTGAAGATCTTTAATGGACTTCTGTGGGCGTTTGCGTTGCAAGGAAAAATCATTAACCCGGTTGCGGACCGCATACTGTTGGGTCCAATGAATGGACCTATTGCTATGCTGCTCACTTTGTATTCTTGCATGTACCATCACGTCAATGTTCTCACCAACCAGTCTGAAATCGAATTAAACAGAGTATAAAAATAAGGCATGCATGACAATTAATCAAGTTAGCTGGGAAAATATATTACTGCATTTCCAAAACCTCGCTGTCAACAATTAAGGCAAAAAAACTGTCTGCACTGTACTGTACTCAGAGTCAATCAATGAAATCAGTTGTACAGAACATTTAAAGCTCGCGTATTACTATTTTGTAATTCTGATTAAAAGAGCCGGTATAAACCAAGGTATCGATCTTTTGTTCAGGTGAGCCAAGAGTCAAGTAATAATGACGTTAATTGCAGTTAAGACCAAAGACTATGAAGACTATGAAGTTAAGACTAACGAGTTATCATAATTATAAGGGCTGTTTAATTTTAGTCTGCAGGTTTAATACTCTTACCTGTAGTAAGGAAGCTTTTGCCTTGAAATTTTATCAGCTGCTCCAGCTAAATCGAGGTCTGTCAGGTTGTCTTGATCTCTTGCACAGCTGCTGAGTTGCTCTTGGCAGTACTTGAAGATATTTGGTTCAAAGAACTTGTATGACTTCACATTTTCCTCGGAGAAGTCAATGTCAACACGCATTTCATCATCTTCGTGATGCCCAACTTGCTTGTCTTTTACTTCCTTGAGTAGAAGACTTGCCCCTTTCACAGTTTCTATTTCCTTCTTCCAGTGCTTTACTTTCGCCTCACAGTTCTCGCCCATCTTCCTTTGAAGTGCTATTTTCGCGCCGCCTTCGTTTATTCGCGGGCAAACAGGTAATTGACACATGTGGGTTTTGCATTACACCCTTACTCTGATTGGCTGGTTATAATAATTTATTAGTCTTAACGAAGTGCTAAAAGTGGGCAGCATTTAAAAAAGCCAAGTTATCCGGCAGGCGGAATTTTCTCGCGCCTTCGGTGCTCGTTTTCTCGCGCCTTTGGCGCTCGCTTCTCGCGGCAAAGCCGCGAGAATGGCGGCTTTGCTGCCAAAACTACGAGGGCAAATATGGCGGCTTCGCTGCTAAAACTACGAGGGCAAATACAATTCTGCCAGCTACGCAGGCTAATGGATGCTTGTCTTGTATCCTGCTTCTGCAGTAGTCAGTAGTGTCGTCAGTTCGTGCTTTATTTGCGAACTGATTTTAAAAGTCCATAAAATTAGCTTTTTCAAGCTCTTGTCTGTCTCCTGTGGAAATCCCAGATCTAAACCCCCCCCCCCCCCCCCCATGCCTTCGGAATTCCATTCGTAGGTATCCCCCCATGCCTTTGGATTTCTAGTTCAAAGAACCCCCCCTTGCCCTCGGAATTCCGAAAGGCCGTCCGTGGTATGGTATAGATATTTTCTGGAACCGCCCATTGTTGAAACTCAATATGGCGTCATAAACAATCAGAAATGCATAGCAATGCGAAAGCTGCGCTCTACTAATCTTTCACTTATTTCCTGTTGAGTCATGTCTAGTCTGTGCATTCCAAAGATCGGATATCAAAAGTTTCGCTATATGGGCAAATAACATTCAATAAGTATCGTGGATGTGGGAAACGATTGCCAATCACTTCTAAAACTGTAGCGCTAAAGAATTCCACTTCCTTTACTCTAATTTCCCTGGAACGTTTGAACCCTATCCTCGCTAGCCGAAATATGAATAATTACTACATAGCTGTCAACACAAGAACAATAGCAACCAATTTTGGCCTTTGTTTTCGCTGCTTCAAGCTTAGGAGAAATCCTCATCTCTCAGATTTGTCTATAACTTAATATGTACTTTCACACATGTGAGTTTTTAAGGCAATTTTTTTTACTCAGTCCTACACCCTACCAGTGTTACGGGCCACTCACAGTGGACCAGGCTTTTAAAAACACGTAGAAGTTCTAGGGCCACTATGAGTGGCCTTAAAACTAAACATGCAATTTTATTGGCTGGTGATAACGAAGGGAGAACGTCAGGACCAATGAAATTTACCCTACTATTGAGTTGTTCGGATATTTTCGTTTAGCATTCGCCTGAAACTCGTATGATCGACAAGTTCCGACTTTCAGCATCTTCTTGTGCGAACGGAAGTGAATATGGCCACCATTTTGTTTCAACGCGTTTCTTCAGTTTCTTGTACAAAAATATCCGTTTTAAAAGTAGATCTGACCACGAAAACCACTGAAATGTAATTTTAAGCATCTACATGTAAATATTCTTCGATTGCGCATTGTTTTCCCGTGGCTTTATCTTAAACCCCGGGGGGGTACTCGGAAAAATTTTGATAGGAGTGTGTCGCTGGGACTCTGAAACCCTTAACCTATACCAGACCACGTTCATGTCGTTTTTGCAACCCTATTCTAGACTAGATGCCAAAAATCCCTACCCTATCCCAGACCAGCTGTTTTCGAGCTATCCATCGGAAATATAACCACACAGTGCTTTAAATGGAAAACCATCTCTCGATCAACAATATTGTCACGATTTCATTTATATTTTATATTTCCGAGTTTTTCAAACCCGTTAATTAATTGGATTAAATTTTCACACTACCCATTAGTTTCCTGGTAATTGATACCCTATCCCAGCCCAAACTGCTTGAAAACCATACCCTTCACAGCGGCACATACCTATATAGGTTATATATGGGAGTACCCCCCCGGGTCTTAAACGAAGAAGTTTTGAATTGATTTCAACTTGTGTTGCCGTGATGTCGTCACCTCGCTGGGACGAGCGCATTGAAGCAAAACACGTTGCTTACTGCTTTAAATTTCGGACTACATCAAGGGATGAACGATTTTTTAGAACACATGTACTTTATGGGCAGCTGAGACTGAAATACAAAGACACAGTGAGGACATGTATCTTTGTGAATGAAGCGAACATGAGAACCTTGACTTCTGTGGCACTTTGTTACTAAATCGCAACATCGCATCTTACGTCTCAAGGATCACGTCCCATTATTACATTTGTACTTACTGCAACAAATTACGCATTAGAAGTGGGTGTTACTTACCAGCTTGTAGACAAAAGAAGGTCAAAATTTCCTTTCAGTCAAGGCACATTGAAGCAATCCGAGATTGAGGTGCGGCCGGTCGAGGTGTTGTCGAGGTGCAACCTTCTAGAGTCTTGAGCCCGCGATACCGAAGGTCGAACGCAAACATGACATCACTTGACAGGTCTAAAAAACCGCTGATTGGTTAAAAGATATTACGTAAAAAGCGTCACAGAATTGCTACTGAGCATGCGTGTTGCTTTTTCACGCTTGAAAAATTCAATATGGCGGACGAGTTGTTGTTGTTTTTAGCACGGGAACTGTAATATTATTTCACTTTCAACGGATGATCGAGGTTACGTTAGATAGTTTTTTAATCGGAAATGCTGTTTGAATCGATCATTGACTTCAGTGGCTTTCAAAGAAGCCATTTTGGCCTCCGTACACTGGGGAAACTGAATATACTTATCGACAGTCCAATTTTGGATCAAACTGCATCTTCTGATCGATTTCGTTGTTTAAAATTTTATCTTCCGTCAATACTTTTTCGTGGACAAGGCATGCAGAAGAGGGTTGATCTCATGGTTGCAGGTCAGTAATTTATTGATGTACTATTTCTTAACTGATCATCGTGAAACGTACTGAATGCGCTCAATGGTCGTTATGTAGCCCTTTGCTGATCATGTTTTTGTACATTTAATGTACGAGTATGTTGACGTGGAGTGCTACTCTTTTACAATTGACAAGTGCTTTAATAGCCGGAAGATAGTGTTACCTGATGTTCAAATAATGCTATAACAGTCTTCAAAAGTGCCCTTTTAATATTTTCGAGGTCAGATAAAAACCTTTTGTACTTTGTGTTTTTGATACTTTTAAGTCAACACTGTGACACGTATGATGCATGATTTTGTTAACTGACAAATGCTACCTTATGTCGTGTGTTGAATTCTGAAGAAAGCAAATCAAATAATTATTTTTGAATTTTGTTCGTTGCAATTATGCATGGTTCAATTCTACCTGTTATGATCCCCCCGCCCCCCCCCCCCCCCGGGCAACCCCCGGGACAAGTCCAGCCCTTCGGGCCCGAGGGTGGGGAATTGTTTGAAGCAGTCTTGTCCCGGGGGTAGGGGGGCAGGGCAAATCGAAATTTTCTTGTGAAGCACCTCACTTCTCAGTTGACACAATGGTGCTGGACCACGTGGAGAAGACTGCCTGTTTTCAGGGAAAATCTCTAGAATTTGTAGCAGACTGGTTGGAGAAGAATAATCTCTCAAAATTAAAATCTGTATTCGAAGGCACGTTTATTATAAATTCTTAAACGAATGTGCGTTTGATGCGTACTCGAATGGATGGCGTTCGTCACAAACCTAGAAATATTTCTTCAATCAGCGTATTTATACATATAATAAGATGACTTAAATAGACTTTATATAAAAACAGATGCACGGCTTTATATTAAACGGAGATCTCAGTCCAGTGTTCTTGTGAAACAAGCTAAGATAAACTCCTTTAAAATGCTGCCATCAATTTGTTCACCGGACCTCTGACCATATTCAGTGCGGGGAATAGACTTTTTTCTTCAGTTTTCTTTTTCAGTGTAGTGTTCATGTTTTTTAATACTATTCATGTAGTATCCTTCGTTCAGTATACTCTAGAAAAGCGTTTAAGTTCTTGTCAGAACGTCTGCTTTGCTATTGGTTACCCTGCATTACTTAGTCTATTTAGATCAGCAACACTGAACATGTTTATTTGCCTTATTCATTGGTTAACATATTTAATCAACACACTTGT